>CM059600.1:61625000-64125000 GCA_030412105.1 Cyclura pinguis | reverse complement strand
AGGACTTGGGTCAATTGGTTTCACGTCCTGATGCACATTACAATAATGACTGGCCAGAATAAAAGAACAGGGATAGAAGTGGCCTAGTGTACCTTGGCAGAATCTAGAAGAAGTCACCAAGACAGTATTTTATAGTGTTCCCATTAGATCAGGGGAAGGAAACATGTGAATCAAGATGTTGTTGGGCTGGCAGTCCCAGAATACCTCATCATTGGTTGAGGGTTACTGAGGGTCTTTCCTCACTACACTGTTATAGTGCTATTATTCCACTTTCAACATCCTGTGGAATTCCGGGGTTTGTAGTTCACTGAGGCCAAAGAGTTCTCTGGCTGAGAATTTTAAATGCCCTTCCCTAAACTGCAAACCCCAGGATGCCATAGGATGTTGAAAATGTAATAATAGTACTGTAACAGCATAGTGCAGAAAGGCCCTGAGATTTGCAACCTAACAACATCTGGAGGGTCTCATGATTTCCACCCCTGAAGTAGATATTCTTCAGAGGACAGCAAAATGGAGAGAAAGGCTTCCACTTAAAATCTCACAGTCTGGGAAGAAGCATATAAGAGAATACAATTCATTATATAAACTGCATTCAAACCATATCGACCTGTATAGTTCATATGGCACTGTGGAATGTGTCCAAAAACAGTCCTGCACCTCATGAGAGCTATTGCTTCTAGTATCTTTAAAAGGCAGGTATCTGAAACTATTTTTTGTTAGATAGGAAGTGATGACGCTATCCTATTTCTTTCCACTAATATTGTATGAGCTGCTGTTTAAAAGTTCATAGTTCCAGGGTCTTTGCTGAAAGCAAATAACATAGCGGAAACGAAAAGTTTAGCTCCCCGGTGGTTTATCTGGCTGATCTTCTAGTCATCTTTTACCCCCAAGCCAAGAGGATATGGACAAACACTGTTCATTGCAAAATGAGGTAGTAATCTTTATAAGAATGTCTATACACTGGTCTAAACCTGAAGGGCCTTAAGAACCACAGAATGATTGTGAGCACAGGTCTCCTGGGTTAATAGCTGGAAATCAAATGCATTAGGAAGTCCAGCAGGAAGGTGCTGATAAGAGACGGGCTTTGTTCATCTGTATACAGCGACACTTGGGATAGAAGTCAAGTATGTTTTTAAAGTGTGTCTGCATCCAACACCAGAAGAAAACAGAACAAGAATATTTAAAAAACTGGACGAAGCACTTATTTTTGTATGTAGTCATTCAGCTGGGGAAATTACTTGGTTGCCATTGCCACTGTTACAGTTAATTACTTCATTAAATAATGAGGCTGCCTTGTGTATTGATAACAGAAGACTGCTGCATTGTTACATGAAATGCTCCAGTGTGTTCAAAACACCAAAGCTACCTGTTGGTGGTGGTGCTGTTGATGCTGCTGTTGTTTTAGAGCATTATCAGCCTCCCAGAATAGCACAGCTTGGATTGTGGTTGGCAAAGTCTTCCCGCAATAGCTATGATGTGCAGCTGACTTACCAAAATGGTGCCTTACAAAATAAAAGGATGTTAGCTGATAATTATTAAGTACTAGGTGTTATAATGCTCTGTCAATAAAAAATGTATTGTAGGCTTTTTACAGTTGAAGAACATAGGACTGGATCAAGACATTTTGCTCCCAGAAGAAAACAGATAAAATGGAGCCAATGCAGCCTCGTCCTTTTCCATGTACCTAATCCATCTGAGCTGGCTCTTGGATCTTAAGTTCAACATTGTAGCACAACAGCATCCTCCATTTCACCTGAAGGCAACAGGTTTGCTTAAGGAGGTGCAAGACAGGCCATATGATATGCACAGCTCTGATTTCGAGCATTGTCCTGCTCTTCAGCTGTGGTGGCTGGTGGCTTCCTTGTCACCAGGAGCAGGTGAATCAATTCTGAGTTTTTTAAGGCCTTATTTCATTATTAAATGGCAGAAAGAGGAGGAGGAGGAGGAGATGATGACGATGATGTGACGACGATGATGATTCTGTGTTTTATTTTGGATTTCAAACAAGCAATCCAAAATGCTAAACTGTATCTCTAAAATAGGTTCAGAGACTTAGATAGCTACTTTAAAGTTCAGACTACATCCTAGAGGAGATTTGCTGCCCTATGCTCATGGAAACCATTAGCTCCCACTGCCTTTCAGCATCTAACATCTAAATTCCAAGCGTATTCCCAAAATACTCAGTTTACTTGCCATTTCTCAAAAGTGATTCAAATAGTTCCCTTATTTACAGTGGGGGGGGGGCGGGGAGGAGATGAATATCTTTTATTCACTAGTATGAAACACAGCATGCGTCAGCGCTTGAACTCTGTGAACTTGCTCCTTTTAGCATTTAGTGAAGTTGCTCCATAACTATAAAGTAACTAACAAATTATAGTGCGTAAACATGAAGTTATCTCTTGAGTGACAATGATGATGTCATGTTAGCTACATATTAGTTATGGAAGAAAGGAATAATATCCTTTCTTGAGCCCTTTCTTGAGGAAAAGCTGAGGTATACATAAGGATGATGATGATAAATATTTATATTTATGGCTTTTTTATTATTTACTACTACTTCTTTCTAAGCTGTAATAGGATCTCATATTAACATCAACAATGGAAGTAAATATCTGCATGCAAAGATGTATTATGTGTCCTGTCCAATGGAAATGAATTAAGCAGCCATTGTGGAAAGAATTGTCCTATGACTGGACAAGACATGGGGTACCAAACCACAAAGTGACTATCAGAAAAGAAAGCGAGATTTTCAGTGTGGATGATGAACTTTTCATACAATTTCAGGTTCTGGATTTTTAGTTTAGTCCCTGGCATTTATAGTTGGAAATGATTTTGGATTATGGGCCTGAGAAAGACCAGACAGAACGGACCCAGGTGGGGAAACCTAGATGGAGAAAACAAGAATTTCTATGTGAATCGTAATCTATTACAAATGGGGAAACTGAGGCATTAGTTACCTTTATATATAAGTAAGGTTGGGAAAACTGGTAATCTCTTTCTATCTTCTTTTTTTATGGAGTGTGTTCAGATAATAAATTACCTCTGAAAGTCACACTAGACATGATGCTGTACCTTTGCAAACCACATTAAATGTGACACTGTGTTACTGAAAATCAAGTGTATGCACATATATTTTCAACCTAATAACAGGTTTTAAATCTATTATAATGGATGCTGGTGGAAGTGACTATAAGGATCACCACACTCTAAGGTGAAGTTTAACTTTCCCTCCCTGTTTTGGTCCTGCCAAAATTTGCCAATAGCACCACTGGGAATACTTCTTGCAGATTTATAGGAGCTGGGGTCAAGGTTTTCATGAGGAAGGTGCTGGCAAAGGAAAGGGTTGAACTTCTGCTGCTTGCATGCTCAAATCTTAGTTGTTTCCTCTTTGTAGTGTTGAGGTAACTGGAAAGGACAGGATCTCAGATTCACCAGTATATAGAAGTGACTCCTCCTATGATCTGGTGTGGCAGGCATGCCAGCTCCATAGATGAGCTGATGCCATGAAGGTCCTTTTGGAGATTGCTTATTGGAACCTTTCCTTTGGCAGAATGACATGCCCTGACTAAGGATGTCAGTGATATCTGCCACGGAATCCATTGTTACCTGGCTTTCTCTATTCTAAAGAAGTGTCCTCCTCATAATGCCACACTGCCTTCTCTCCTCAGAATGGCGAGATAGAACATGGTTCCATTGCTCTCAAAATTTATGGAAATATGGACTCGTATGTCTGTGGCAAAGAATGTATTACTTTTAACAGTGGTGAATGATGATGAAAGGAGATGCAAATTAACGAAATTGGGGGGGGTATATTTCTATGTATTCAATGCATAAAGATGGCTCTCTATGTGCATATTTTATAGAAATATTTGTAGAAATATGTGTATGACTTTCAGCCCCAAATCTGCTAGTGTGAAAAAAAATCCAGAAAGAGCACTGTGTGGACAGAAGTATGAATAAAAGCACCTGCTCTGCTGAAACACAGGACTAGTGATGCATACATCACTAGTCCTGACCCCTGCTTACCTCCTTGAAATGGGTCTCAAAAAATACCTGCAGTGCCTAAGACAGGTAAATGATAGAAACCAAGACAGGTAAATGATAGAAACAACTGGACTATTGAGATGAATGCAAGTGGAAGCTCACTGATGCCTGAAAAATGAAAGAAAACTGAAAACAGGAAAACAGGTAACAACATCAGCCATGATTCTAGGAGCCTCTTATTTATGACTTAGGATGTGGGGAATTGAACACACACACACACACACACACACACACACACACACACAGATGTGTAGAGAAAGAAAAAAAATGAGAGAGAGTTTAAGATAATCAAGTTATGGCTATTTGAATAATATTTAGAACTAGCGTATTTACCCAACATTGCTCAGGATTTTATTTTCTCATAGGTAATACTTGTTAGAAATACCTTAGGAATTACCTTACCTTATCTTAGGAATTAGATGCAGTTGAAATACACAGATTTGAGATCCTGTGTCTCTAATTCCCCAAACTGTGGCCCTTTCCGCATGGCATTTTCCATGTGAAAGGGCGTGTGGAGCATAGTGCGATTGTGAGGAGTGATCTGCATGACGCACTCACAATCGCGCAACGCTCCAGGGGCCGGCAGGCGCCGATTGTGCACCTTTTCATTTTCAGCTAGAAACTGAAAATGGTGCATGATCGTGCATTGCTCCTGGGCCTCACGTGCACTTACCTGGCATGCAGAGCCTCCGGAGCCACGCTGGTTGTGCTTCCTGCCCTAGCGCAGCCTGGGAAACTCCCAGGCTGCGCTGCGGAAGGAAGAGGTGGGGCTCTTCCACGAGCAGGCTGCTCGTGCAGAACTGAAGCAGCAGGACATGAGAGCCTCTCACCAGAGGTTGCTTGCACGATCCTTGCACCCCAGCACGGAAAGAAGGTAAGGTGTGGAAAGGGCCTGTGTTGTCCAGTACCTGTAACTTTTGCCCATATTCCCCAAACCAATCTGTATTCAGGATTGTTAGCATACGGAGGTTGGTTTCCTGAGGCAACACACTGGCCTTCTCCTTGCTGCTAGGCCTCATCTCCATAGCAACCGGTTTGAGGTCCAAGAGCTCTCGGCTGAGAATTCTAAAGGCCCCACCCTAAACTGCTAACACCAGGATTCCACAGAATCTTCACAGGCAGCAAATCATATGAGGTCTTCTCTGCCTGACACAGACAAACTGACAAACTTTGACTTTTATATATTTGGTGGGTGAATGAAGTTATACTGCAACCTTTAAAATTTGAAAGTGAATTTGCAGCCAGTTAAATACCTTGCAGATAAGATTAACTTTTTCTAAAGTATCTACTAAAGGTTTTATATATCTACTAGTGTATTTACCCAGCATTGCCTGGAATTTTATTTTCTCATAGGTAACACTTGTTAGAAATACCTTAGGAATTACCTTACCATACTTTAGGAATTAGATGCAGTTGAAATAACACAGGTTTGAGATCCTGTCTCTCTAATTCCCCAAAGTGTGTTGTCTAGTACCATAACTTTTCCCCATATTCCCCAATTCAGTCTGTATTCAGAGTTGTCAGCATACAGAGATTTGGTTTCTGAGGGAGTACACTTCTCCTTGCTGCTAGGCCTCATCTCCATAGCAACCAGCCTGAGGCCCAAGAGCTCTCTGGCTGAGAATTTTAAAGGCCCTTCCCTAAATGCCAACCCCAGGATTCCGTAGAATCTTCACAGGCAGCCAATCGTATGAGGTCTTGTCACCTCACACAGCCAATCATATGAGGTCTTTGCCTGCCTGACACAGACAAACTCACAAACTTTGACTTTTATATATTAGATTTGGACATAAGTTGCAATAACATATGACATCAAATGTAGGGACTTAGTCTTCAAGGATAGCAGATCCATTTTTTTTTCCTGACTCTTTATGGACTTTCTGACCTACTTGTCTCTATTAAATTTACAAATTGCAACGTCATCTTTAACGCCAATAGGCTGGGCAAGCTTAGGCCCTTCAGATGTGCTATGGATTTCAAGTCCCAGAAAACTCATCAGCACAGCCAATGGCCAGAGACTATGTGAGTTGCAGTTCAACATATCGAGAGGGCCAATGTTCAGTATCCCTGAGCACAGAAACACACCTTCAGGTTAATCGCTGACCTGCAGACCAGCCACTGGAATTTTCATTATATAAATTCCTAAATTAAATTATTTCATTTGTTGATTTTCTGCATGACTCCAGTTTCACATCTTGCATCTAGCAAATCAATATGCTCCATATTTAAGGTATCAAGTCCTACATCCATATGTTAAAATCTGAGGGTAATAAGCTCTGCTTTGAAAATTTCTATTTGCATAAAATCTTTGCATTATGTTTGTGTATATATTGATTTTTTTAATGTTTGGGAAATATTTCTGAAAAGATTCATTTTGATTGATTTGGGCTTTTCTATTTCTGAGATATATACACACAAATATACACACACACATTTTCTCTCTCTCTCTTTAAATTTATGTCTTTTTTTTCTTCTGGCTACATGTATCATATGAAGCTAATTAACCATTCTTGAGCCTCTGAGCATCTTGTAGGAATTTATGATAGAAGAACATGCTTTAGAAATTCAAATCAAAATCTGATTCTGGGAATTATCCTCATATTTCCAAGTAACTGAGATACTAGATTTTTTTAAAAAAAGAAATAGCAAATAGCAAATAATACACTATCACCTGTAAAAGAAATAAAGTCTCAAGAAGGCTACTCTAAAGTTTATGATGTATGATTTCCTTTATTTGTTTCCCTAGTCATCAGCTGCCCTGCTCAGGTCTTACAAACCCAGGATCACCGCTTCTTTGACTAAGGCCATTTCCACCCTACCCCATTATAATACTATTATTCTACTTTCAGCATCCTATGGAATCTTGGAGTTTGCAGTTTAGGGAAGGACATTTAAAATTCTCGGCCAGGGAGCTCTTTGGCTCAGTAAACTACAAATCCCAGAATTCCACAGGATGTTGAAAGTGGAGTAATAGCGCTATGACAGTGCAGGGCAGAAATGGCCTGGAGCTATCCATCTCTTTTCTTACTGCTTTCTGTAATGACTTGGCTTTGTATTTGAAAATGTTTGATTTATTGTGTGTATGTTACACTGTGAGGTAATCGGTGGTGGGGGGCAGAGAATGGAATGCTGGAGTGAATGCTGATTGGTGCAATGTGTGAAGAGATGTGGATAAGGCTGGTGAATGACGGTTGGGGGCAGCTGCTTTGAGCTGGGAGTTATTTAACATAGGATTTGAGCAGAGTGCAGTTAGAAAAGGGTTCGAGTTGGACAAAGGCTGAACTGAAATAAGAGAGTTTGAGTTGAGTGGTAAGGATCTGAGTGAGCTTGAGAAGAAGGAGAGTAAGAGTGTGGTGTTTTACATGTAATAAATAATCTTCTGTGTCATGTCTGATTTCTGTAAATGAAGATTTGTTTTTGTTTTTATATAACTTTCATTCTAGAAACACTATATATCTGAGAGCTTGGATTCTGAAGTTGTATAAATCTTGGTAGTTATACAGTCCCCAAAGTTTGATGCCACAGAGGTGGGGGATCAAGGAATGCCTTCCCTCTTGGTAATTGTGCAAATGAACACTATGGAAGTCTTCACAGTTGGTGGGTTAAAGGGAAAAAAACCTCCACAATGGATCTGGCTGAAATGTAGGATTGCCTAAGAGGAATCCTAATAGTTGGTGGCACTGGTGGGATTGCCAAACTGTAAGCCCCACAGCTGATGGTATAACGGTTGGAAAACACAACATTTGGTGTTCACAGCAGTAGATAAAGGGTGCCACTCTCACGTAAAGGGTGGAAACTCCACACCTTTTATCTTATCAAGCTTATTGTATTTTCTAGTGAGCCATATCTTCTTAGGATATATCCAGTTTCGGTTTAGTGACTTACTTTAGGAATGACTATATTAATTATCCCCATAAGTCATTCCTATTCATAACGCCATGAGAAAGTGGTGGTGACTTTTTAGATTTATTTTGATATGAATGTTTAATAAATAAACACCACATAGTAAAAAAAAAGGGGGGGTTGGTGAAAATACACAAAATAGCACCTTTGACACTAACTGGGAAGAAAAAATTTCTAACATAGGCCCTTTCTGCACCTTACCTTCTTCCGGCACTGGGGTGTGGGGATCATGCGAGAGCCCTGCCTCTTCCTTCCACAGTGCAGCCTGGGACTTTCCCCGACTGCGCTGGGACAGGAAGCGTGACTGGCGTGGCTCCGGAGGCTCTACATGCCAGGTAAATGTGCGTGGCTCCTGGGAGCAATGCGCGATCATGCACCATTTTTGGCTTCTAGCCAAAAATGAAAAGGTGCGCGATGGGTGCCTGCCGGCCCCTGGAGCATCGTGCGATTGTGAGTGCGTCATGCAGATCGCTCCTCACAGTTGTGAGATGCTCCAGGTGCCCTTTCGCATGGAAAATGCCATGCGAAAAGGGCCTCAACCTTTGGTTGGAGAGTTCACTTCGTCAGCTGCAATCTGATTTGCATCAGTTTTGCTGATTGTGTGTTGTCTTCATCAGTTAATTTCCTCATCAATATGTCTAGAATCTATTTGTCCATGGGATTTTTTAAAAAAACAAACAAACTTCTGGGCTTCTTTGAAAACTAATGCAACTTCTAACGGTATTACCAGACTGAAGAAAGCTTTCATTTCTTCCCCGTTATCTCTCTGTTCTGTCTTTAAAAAGTCAAAATAAATCTAGTTCTGGTGAATGTATGTTGTGATTTATAATTTTCTCCTTCTGTAACAACATCTGACCAGAGTTTCCAAACTAGAGGGTAATGCCAACAGATGTGCCAGTTTTACCACATTGCCTTCAGCAGCTGGCAATAGTTTGATTACTGATGTTGCTCACCCTCAGAGTTCTCAGATACTTCCCATGAATCAGTTTTATACAATCCAATTTCTTAGAAAAGAGAGAGCAGTGATTCATTGAGGAGAAATAAGAAAAGCATAGCTAAAGCAACTTAAATTGTGGAATTATAGATATTAAGGTCTATCTTTGCAAAGTGATGTGTCTGAAATGTTAGAATGAATAGTATCTTATATTCCCTCTCCCCACCAAAAAAATATCTGGTACTGGAACTGTATGGGAAATCAACCCTTTCATGGTATCATTCTATAGAATGATCTTATTGACAGGATACAATGCACTTTAACTTCTCTGACAATTATGTAATCAGATAGCCAGAATGTTGATGCCTGTCTCTTGGGTCCAGCCATTGTCTAGTTATTGCATAAGACCATACACACCACATGATAGGTTTGAGAATTAGCCCTCCATTACCTATGGGATTCTAACATCATGCTTGGGTTTTTTCTCTGTTTGGGTCTGCAAAAGTTGGAGATTCTATTTTTTTAGTCACAACCGGATCTATATTTTTTGGGGGGAGGGGGATTTGCTGTCTATTTATACTTTCTTATACTGTAATTGTGATATTTGTTTTCTTTTTCTCTTCCTGAAAAAAGTAACATTACAATTTACATGCTTGTGCTCAGTATGGGAAATGTGTTTTGCCACAGATCAATTCAGCATTTTTTCACTATAGCCACTATATACCTCAGAAACCAAACTTCAAGAAATCAATGCTTACAAAATGGTCAGGTAAACGTTGTACACTATATTAAAGGCAGTGTTAAATGGAAAAGCATTTTTAATGTCCAATTTATATTTGGTAACAATACTACCTTTGCAGATATTAATTGCCATATTGTGGGAAGTCAGGACTCACTAGAAAAGTCAATAATGCTTGGCAAAGTGGAAGCCAGTAAAAAAAGAAGACCAGTGATAAGGGATTCATTGTTCAGGGGTGTAGAGGGAACTATGTGGCAGCCAGACTACATTAATTGGGAAGTGTGCTGTCTTCGTGATGCATGTATGCCACTGTCAAGTTGCAGAAGCTCATCAAGAACACAGAGCAGTTCCCCTTTCTTCTGATTTTTGTGGGCGCCAACAGCACTGCAATAACACCTTTGATTGGATCACCTTGGACTATGAAGCACTGAGCAGGAAGATAAAGGGCATAAAAGCAGAGGCGGTATTCTTGCTATTTCTACCAGTGAAAGATAGAGAACCACAAAGGGACAGGAAGATACTGCAGGTGAATGAATGGCTCTGCAGATGGTGTTGGTGGGAGAGGTTTGGCTTCTGAGACTATCGTCTTCACTTTAGATGAAGAATTATTGGCTACAGATGGGCAACACCTCAAGGAGGCTGGGTAGAATGTTTTGAGGAAAAGCATGGCAAATCTGATCAAGAGGGCTTTAAACTAAATTCTTATGGGGCTGGTTGGAGATATAGCTTAAACATTTGTCCAAAAGCAAGCTCCAAGAAGAGAAACTGAGGGAAAGAATGGGAACCACAGTAAAATTCAGAGTAGAATAAAAGATGAGAGCAAACAATGCTTTAGAAGTCTGTGCATCAACTCACAGAATTGGAAGACAAACAAGATGAGCTTGAAGTCCTAGTGCTGGAAGGTAGATATGCTTTGTAGGTATGACAGAGACTTGGTGATATGATTGGAATATTGCAGTAGAAGAGTATAACCTCTTCAAAAAGAATAGATATGGCCAAAAAGGAGAGGGAGTAGCATTATATGTCAAAGACAAATTCAGTTGTAAAGAAATCCATGAAAGTAATCAGAATGGATCAATGGAGAACATTTGGGTAAAAATAAATAGAAAAATAATGCAACATTGTGGTAGGATTTTGCTACAAGTCACCAAAGAAGAGGTAGTGCATGTTACTTTTCAGAAGCAGATATCAGAAATCTCAAAGATGGAAGAATTAATAGTTATGGGTAGATTCAACTACTCTCATACCTGTTGAGAGACTAGCTCTGCTAAGCACAGGCTCGCCAACAAGTTTCTGATGTACCTTGAAGATAATTACTTATTTCAAAAAGCAGAACAAGGGAATCCTGGATGGTCTTCAATATTTTCATCAGTGATTTAGATGATGGGGAGGAAAAAGTCCTTAAGATTTGCACATGATAGAAAACTTGGAGGGGTAGCTAATACATTGGAAGACAGAAACAGAATCCAAAAGAACTTTATAAACTATAAAACTGGGCTGCAATTAATAATAGGAAACTAAATGAAGACAAGTGAAAAATTCTACATTTGAGTCACAAAAACCAAATGCAGAGGTATATGGTGGGAGATACATGGCTCAGCAGTACTACATGTGAAAAAGACCTTGGGATTATTGTTGATCATAAGTTGAACATGAGCCAGCAATTCTATGCTGGAGCAAAGAAGGCAAATGCCATCTTAGTCTGCATTAATGGAAGCATAGTTTCTGAGTCAAGGAGCGTAATAGGCACACAATATTCTGTGATGGTCAGGCCTCATCTGGAGAACTATGTTTGGTTCTGGGTGCCCCGTTTTAAGAAACATATAGACAAGTTCGAGCAAGTTCAGAGAAGGGCAATGAGGTATAGAGAAAAAAAACATAGAGGTATGGAGAGCAAATCATGTGAGGGAGGATTGAAGGACCTGGGCATGTTCAGCTCAGTAAAGAGAAGATTGAGGGGTGGAATGATTACACACTTTAAATATCTCAAGGGCTGCAACAAAGAGAAGGGTGGAGGCTTGCTTTTGATTGCCTCAGAGGGTTGAACTAGGTCTAATGGTTTTAAGTTACAGGAGGATAGATTTTGATTGAACATTAAAAGGAACTTTTTGAGAGTGAGAGTGGTTCAGCAATGGAACCAACTGCCTAGACAGCTGGTAGAGTCTCCCTCTCTGCATGTCTTCAGAAAGAAGTTGGAGAGGTACTGTATTTGCTGGTGTGTAAGACACACTTTTTTTCTAAAAAATACCCTCTGAAAATGGGAAAATGGGAAAATCTTATACACAGGGAAATATGGGTAAGGCTGAAGGCATAGGGAAGGGAGGGGGAGCAAAAAGAGGTCTCCCTACCAGAAGCAAAACAGGAAGGGAGGGGGTGGAGGAACCCTGCTGCAGCACTCCTTTCCTTCCCCTCCTCTCCTCTGTATTTTGCCTTGCCAGGGTACTCATTTTTTTTCCTGAAAAATAGCCATTGAAAAGTGTGATGTGACTTACATGCCAGTTTATCTAATACACCAACAAATATGGTACCTGCTAGAGATGCTGTAGCTGGAGATCCATCATTGAGCAGTGGGTTGACCCACAGTGCCCCTGCAATTCTATGATTCTATGACTGCATTAGAGATGGATAGACTCAGTCAAGGAAACCAGAACCCTGAGTTTGCAAGACCTGAGCAGGGCTGTTGATGACTGGGTGATTTGAGGGTCTCCCATTTATAGGGTTGCTGTAAGTTGAAATTCACTACATGGAAGTTAACAACAACAACAAACCCAGTCCAGTCAGCTGCATTCACTTTATAAGTTATTTATTTATTTAGAGAAATGTACTTGGAACGTATACAGAGAACAAAGCAAAAATTTGGAATAATTACTTTAAAAAGCAACATAACACTCATTAGTCACTAATTGTTTCAACGCAGTACTCATTACATTATTTAAAAAATGTTCTCCACTTTCTAAAAGCAAAAGCACTTTCACAATGACCCTAGTGTTACCCTGACTTCTGGGGGTCCTTGGGAGGACACCCTGGTTCGCTCCAAAATGCAAAGGTTGAGGAAATTAGTGGAGCACTGGCTTTGGCAGAACTGAGGGTAGGGCAACACAGCGAGATCTTTAACCCAGTTTTTACAGAGTCAGACCACACAAAAACCCAGGGAAAATGTTCAATCACAGTGTTTTATTGAGGGGAATTTGCTCATGCATGTACATAAAATGCACACAATCACATATTCACATAAGAGGTAATAAAAGAGAAAGAGAGGAAAAATTATAGAGGCTGAGGGATTTGGGGGAATTTATAATTACCAGTCCAGAAGAGTAGTGAAGAGTAGAAGTGTGTTTTGGCTTAGGTATTACCTAAGGACAATTCTCTTTCAGGAGCCAGACGGACAGAGTGACAGGTAGACCTTTGAGAGACTGCACTGGGCATCCTGAAATCAGGGGTATTTATAACCTGAAAATAGCCTGTGACAGTGAAGGTTCCAGATGCAACACAAAGGGAATCTGTTGTGGACAATGGGTCTTTTGCCTGTTGATGAGCTTAGTGCTTGATTGACAAAGACATGATGGGTGTTATAATACCTGTGTATTGTAGGTGCTGTGAGGAAAGAGGAAGGAATCCAGGTGTACAAGGGACAGATATCTGTCAATCAGTGTCCTGGTAGGCTTCACACAGCTGAGTTTCCTGGAAAATTCCAGCTTCTATTTAAGCCTATTATCCACAGAAATGGTGTGTATTCATCTGACAAATGACTCAGTCTTACCTGGAGGAAGTTTCGAGTTGACCTATCCTTCTCACGTTTACAGTCAAATTCCTTCCCTCATTCGGTTTGACTTCTCCGTCACCTTTTAGGTTGGGACTAACTATATATTTAGTCCACAAAATAAAAACCACAATTTATACATATTTAAACCATAAATTACCCATACCTATGATAATCAATTACAAATGTCTAAAAACTACAATAAAAACAATACAAAAAAGCAACAGGAGAAGACAAATTAAGCAGTTGCTTATTCCATAAAAACTTGTATGTAACTTGCAGTTTTAATGATTCACTTCCTGGCCTGGGTACAACATTAAATGTCACTCCCTGCCCAGTAGACTTGCACTTTATAATTCAACATAAATAGCTGAAGCAGGAAAACAGATCATCTGTAGCGGTAAAAGTGTTTCATTCCCAGCTTGCAGAGAAGGAGCCATCCATTAATGGGTTAATTCCAGTCACTGCCCAGGCTAAGCAAGATATCCTGTTACTTAAATTAACCTCTCTCATTCCTCATCTTGGTCTGTTTCAGTTCTTCTTCTTATTTCAACCAGGAAAAGCTATGTGTCTGTCTTCTCCACTTTCTCTGACCTTATTCTTCAATTTAAATCTCTCTTTTTTCCTTCTTTCTCTTCAACCCTATACTTAAAAAAAAAAGGCCTTAACCTTTGGTTGCCTGTTGTTCTCACTCAAATGTGCTCTTGGGATGAGGAAAGTTAAAACCAAATTCACAAAACCTAGCTGTCAGAGCTCTCCTGCCCCAAGGCATGTCCATGTCATTTTGCATGTATGTGCTCTCTTAGCTGCCTCTCTGGGGAGCCACAAAGATGTACACGCAACAGCGCCCTCTGTGGCACTGGCTGCCTCCTCTGAAGCTGCCTGTATTAGCAAAGCTGTTCAATCTGTTTGTACTGAAATGGATCTTCCTTCTGCCTCTGACCTTACAATGATTGAGGCACTGGAGTCACCTTCTGTTCAGAAACAATTAGAAATAGAGAATTTAGCCTCCAAAGGGGCTACTGATGATGAATATTCAGAGGAGGCTATGGAACAAGAGATTGGAGCCAACACTCACAGGGCTTCTTACCCTCCAACTCCACCAATCCTTACCCCAGCAGCTGCAGCTCCTGCCCAAGAGAGTGTGTACATGTGCTGCAACCTTTCACAGCAGCCTTTTTGAAATCCACACTATAATGCTGGCCATTTTCAGCAAGGTAGTAGCATGTCTTGTGCAGTGCCCATGCCTTTTCCTATGCCCATGCCCTTCTTTGATCAGAGTACGTGACTTCTGCAGGCTTCCTTTGTGGTGGCAAACAACCTGAAAGGAGTGAGCCAACCTTCTCCCACTAATCATGGTAACCAGAAAAGACTCAGGCATGATCCAGCCCCTCCCCTCCACCACATAGAAAAAGTGGCCAGCAAGCAGGTTAAACAACCTCTTTTGCCAGTATAGCCTTTGGCAGCTGAGATTGCATCTCATGAAGATTCAGTCTCTTTACCTGGAGCTAGCACTCAACACTATTATGTTTTTCAGGACTAAGATGTTGCTTCTCTCTATACAACATCCCTGAGAAACTCATCTGATTTAGGAGAGAAGAAATAGTCAGACTTGATGAACAAGAAGAATGAACAAAGGAGAGATATTTCAATTTAGATTATTTTATTCCTTACTTGTCTAAGGCAGTCAAAGTCCTTGAGTTGCATGAGGCTGAGACTGATTCTACCCCAAAGATTAATACTGTGCCCTCTGAGAATATTTCATGCTGCAGCACTAAGTTTTCTAAACTTAAGACTACTGCTCAGGCTGCCCCTCTCCCTCCTGATTTCTAAGATCTCATTAAATCAGAATGGGACTCACCTATGCAGGTTAAGAAAGGTGTAAATATAGCTCAACAATTGTACACCCTGAACCCTGAGCCAATGGAATTTCTCTAACTCCCTCTTATTGATGGCACTCTTTGTGTGTGCTCTAGCACCAAGACAAGGAGATTCTTCTCTTGAAGATCCAAATGAGAAGAGGACAGATGCAGCTGTTAAACACTCCCATAAGGTGTCAGCAATCTCTATCCATCCCTCTTCTACAGCCTTCCTAATATGCAGAACATCCATGTTTTGGGTTCAAGATATTTTCACTAACCAAAATTTAGATGCAACATCCCTGCACTGGCCACTTCTAAAGTTCTATCAATACTTAGCCTTCATAGCAGATGCCACTAGAGACTCATTATTTTCATTACTCTCTGCCTCCACAGTAGCAAAAAGATCAGTGTGATCCGAAACGGATTAATGGTCTTTGCACTGAGTGACAAAGCATTGATTGGAATCATGATAATGTCTTGGCAGGTGAGGAAACAAAGGAGAATTTTGTTGGGAAGAAGGAACAGGTTGATGAACATTGGTTGTTCTATTGAGATAACTTTGTGTGCTATTTTGTTTGAAGGTTGAGTTGTTGAGGGGATTATCACAAGCTCATCAGCACTGGACCTTCCCAAATGATTCGTTGAACTTATGACCTGGTCATGTCATGCCCTGATGTCCCATCTGACCTGCCGTTGCATGTGTGCAGCCAGTCCTCTCTGCCAGCATGGCTTTTCAGCCATAACAGTGTATGATTTATATTTTCTGTGCCAATTAAGTAATATTCATTGCCAATTACATCATATCAGGAAGTGGGCGTGTATGGCATGGTAACAGTGGTGAGGACCAATAGAAGTTCATTTTATCTTACCTAGCCTTGGCAAGAGCAGGAATTAACTCATTAATGGATGGCTCCTTCTCCTTGGTGAGAATAGTAAGACCTTCATTTTAAGTCCTGCCAGTTTCATCTGCTAAGGCTTAGTTAAGGGGAAATTAGATTTTCCTCATCCACTGAATCCTTCTAGGAATGTTCAGTCAGCTCCTACTTGACCAAGTGATGAACTGAGGTACTTTGCTTTTGGAAGCTGGCTCTGCAGGCAGTTAGCTGGAATAATACCTGGGAAGCCAGGAAAAACACTTGGGGCCCAGTGACTGAAGAACAGCTATTTCTGGGCATGGAAATCTGATGTACAGTGTGTGGTGAAGATGGAACATTCTGGCTGACGTAGTGGATAAATCAGAAGGAAAGTTTAGGGTCATGGAAAAACTGCAACTTCAGCTGAGCTGGAACTCTGAGGTTCTACTATACATCAGCTCAAAAGCTGTATAACAAAGTTATCTGTTGAGAGGCAGTTGTATGAACATGGCAGTCAGACCTATCTGTTTTGATTCGGAGAGGGAGACATTAACAATTCCTCCAAGTGACCCAGTTCTTAGGTCTCAAACGCTTAGGTGCATTGTGGGATGTAAAAATGTCTAGCTATTCCCAATGTTCCTCCCAGAATAAGACTAATATCAACCATATACTTCAAGTGAGAGAAGGTCACATCCATAATGCTGAGCAGCCATTTCTCAATGCCAGACTGAAATGTGTCTCTGCTGTTGCTTTCCCTCCCAAGAGATTCTGTGCCTACCTTTTGCCAAACCACATAAATCAACAATTACCACATTAGTCTATCAGCATTTTTTTCCACCTTCCCTACAGCAGGAAAAAGGAATCCGCAGCTTTCAGCATTTTCTTCATATTCCCAGCCTGTTGAAAAGAAACTCATAAACCAAGAACCTTCAAAACTGTAATGCATACACACATATAGGCAAACATTCATATGTCTTATAGACTATTCATAAATAAAATGCAGATTTTTGTTAATGATTGAAATAGTCTTTTTATATATAAAAAAAGATTTATGTGCCTGGTATCACATATAGATTCCACAAATATTTTGCATGTTTTCAACACATGGCCCATAGTTATGAAATATACACAGTGTGACGCATGCCATCAAAAATTATGCATGTCACCCCAGAAATACAGGGAATATGACAAGCACCATTAGCACGTGTCAAAAATCATCAAGCTCTGTTTCCATTAGGACTCTGAAGAATCTGTGTGGGGAAAAAATAGCCCAATCTTTTTATCAGCACAATTCACAGTTGGTGTATTTTTATACAGTTTTTTATGGTTTGGTCTGTGAGTGTAATGTCATCATGGATTTCTATTCAGCTTGGAATAGAGATAACTAATACATTGTGGTGGTCCCTCTCCCATGTATGCACCCAGAATACTACAGCTCTCCTCTCACCGGCTGTGCCATTTCTGAAACAAAGTAATTGAATAAATAGGTTTCCAATAGCACATGGGATGATTTGTTGGTGGGAATCATGGAGATTAAAATGCAAAACAGTTTGAGAGCTAAAACTATTTGATATACTAATATCAGAATATCAGAATGAAAGCAATAGTTTTTAAAAAATCAACTCAATTTGTCCTCAAAATATGTGTGGCTTATACGCAAGTAAGTCTCTTTTTGGACAAAGTGCTATTTTGTAGCCCTCTGTGCAGCATCCAAAACCTCCTCTGCCCCACTGTTGTCAAGCCCTGGGAAGGGCTCCTGCTGCTGCTTACTGTCGGGAATAGGGAGGGTAGCATGGAGGCAGTTCAGATGGTGTAGCTCTGAAGGGATACAGATTTATGCCCATCTAACTCACAGAACTTAGAAAAGTTGAAGTGTTCAGTAAACTAAGATGCTTACACTCTCTGTCAAACAAAACAAAATGGAACCAAAAAATCCAAAACCCACTTCTTAAGATGCTTAATTGTTTAGATTTATCTAAATCTTCATGTGGAACTAGGTCCCTGCTTCCATTCTTCCAATGTCAAGTTTTCATTTGTTCACTCAAGACTTTTTTTCTCTCCCATATATCTTCCCCACTAGACTGTGAAAAAGAAGAGATCACATATTTTTGCTCCCTCCCAATATCATGGCTCCTGCTCTAGTTTTCCTTCAGACAATGTCTACTTGAGCCAGAGACTTTAAACTATAATGGGGTTCCATGGGGACATCAAATTGTATCACAACATAACTTTGAATTCTAATATAAGTCTAGGACAGGGCTTAAAGCTCCTGTACCCCATGTAGTTGGTCCCACAGCACCTCACCAGTTCCATAAAGCCCCCTGAACCCTGAATTTAATTTTCCTGGAGCAATTTTTGGGCAAATTTCTCTCAAAAATTGCACAAAAGCCTCCCAAATGCAAAAAGGCATCAAAAACCCATTCCCACCCACAAAAAAATAAAATAAAATAAAATTCCAGAACCTCCACTGCTCTCAAATAGCTCAATTTCCCCTGTGTTTCCCTTCCAAAATGGTGGCAGGAAGTGAGGTAATACCCCTCAGAGAGACCAAGATAAGATGATAGTCAACAACCAATGAAACAGACAATGCAGCTCTTTCAAAGATGTGCAACTAAGGCTATTTCTGCATGGTGTCACAGCCCTGGGTTAGGGACATGATGACAACAGTCTGTGGGTTGTGCTTTTACACAATGTCATTGCAGTCCCACTGCCATCCTGCCTTCACTCATCGTAATCACAGGATATTCATTTAACAGAATAAAACCATTAAGTGCCCTTAGTCATGTGATGCTCCTGTCCTTCCCGGCCATGCAGAAGGGCAGGAAATGCAATAGAGCCACTTCCTTTCCCAGGGCAGCATGAGAAAGAGCCCAGCTATGCTGCAGAATGTCACCTCCAAAATATAGCAGAGATTGCTCCCACTTCTTTGGAAGCATGCCCAGCAGCAGAGAATATCAAAGCAGCAATGCACTGTAGCCAGGAAAAACTCACCCATGCCAATTGTTCTCTTCCATCAAGGAGCCAATTTATTCTTCAGTTACAATGTGTACATATTTACAAGAATCTCCAGAAGGCATTCCAGCATCCCTCTGCTTGCTCTTTCTGACAGAGCTTCCAGCAGACACATCAGGCACCATGTGTACCTTGCTGAGTAGCTCTCAGCCACATTTATACTCACACTAGCTTATGCAATCCTGTCAGCCTTTGCATTCTCTCCACACCTGATGCAACCTTCTCCCCTGGTTGCTCATCAGCATGACTCAGCATGACTCAGCTAGAGTCACATGGCTCTCCACAGGTGCACTTAACAACCCAGATCACAAAGTATTTTCTACAGGTTTGGTCCAACCTTCTCTGACACAGAAGGCAGGCGAGTGTCATGCTCTTTTCCACAGGGGGCCAGTTGGGCGCAGAGGAGAGTGTTTCCATCATGCTACCTTCCTAGCAAAGACACTGCCAGAGTCATAACAGGAAGACAGAGAGATCAGGTAATGTATGGAAATGGTGTAAGAACTAACTCTATCAAAGCAAGAAAGAACTGCAGAAGGCAATTGACTTATATAGCTTCAATAATCTCACATAATTCCTCCTCATAAGCACTGTGACTGGAGACTGTTGGTGAAATAACTGCACTAGATCACACATTACTGCTCGGTGATCACACCCCAGCTTCTCCCTTCTTGCATCACACCACCTCAAGCTTTTCTTTGTATGGTCATGCTGGACAAGCTATCTGACTTTCTCTTCTCATTTTTCATGTCTGCTTCTTTAGGTCTTCCAAATTTCTTTGAACTTTCCCATTCTACTCTGGAACTGACTCAGGCCAATATGATCTGATCTGGAGCTGGTACAGGTTGGTCTGAATCAGTCAGATTTGCTTCAGATTCAAATATATCAGTTACACAGCCATAAAATAAAGCCAAGAAGTTTGATACATGATGAATAATCAGATTGTGATTACCTTGTACATCCTGAAGAGAGAATAAATGGTTCTGGAGTAGAGAATACCTGTTACATCCTTGTGCATAAGACTGTCACTTTGCCGAACCCTTACGGTAAGCCTTCGTTGCTGGCTTTCAAATCACTGTATAAAATAATTTGTAGTGTCTGCCTTTAACACCACTAACACAGCAACAGGAGGGAAAGTGAACACACCAAGTCTACACTGGCTGCAAATACTTGTACAATTTTTCTGAACCTTAAATTCTGATGCATGCTTTTGAAATGTCCATGGTATATGATTCACAGATCAGCAGAAGTATTCACAATTTAGTGCAGGAAGGAAATTATTTAGTATGCTCAACCATCTACATTTGAAAGCTTTTTTTTTATGTGAATGATAAAAACTCCTGAGCCAAAATAGACACAAAACTGACATAATACTCATTATAATCCAGTCCATATGCTTTACATCCAGATGTGTTTCTTTGTACAACAGGAAAATCAAATGGAATGACATCACTTTCACATTACATAAAACGAAAAAAAGTAATAATCACTTTGTAACTACCTTTTAAAAAAGCAGATTAATCTTTTCTATTTTGCTTCTTCACTCCCTGTATTATAATAATGCTTATTTTATACTATGTGAGAAAATCCTACGAAGTTCACAGGGTTACTATAAGTAGGCAGGCAACTTGAACGCACATTCACACACAGTGAGGATGGATTATGCATAGTTCTTAATATAGCTCTTTTCAAATGTTTTTATTTACTAACGAATTAGCAGAATGCTCGCCAAATGTTGGCATGTCTATAGAATTGCTTTGTGGCTTGTTCATATTTGAATCCACTTCTGGCCCTTTGCTCCCAAACCTGCTGAGCAGAACTGTTTTAGCCTCTTTTCTGGGCGTTCATTAATAACTAGCCAGACATATAAAGGTTCAGAAATGCAACTATAGGCTTATTCAGTGACTTCTAATTCTGAAAATGCATAATAGATTTTTTCAGAACTGGAGAAAATACACATATTTACAAGGTATTTTTAATGGGGATATAATAAGCATTTCATGCTTGCATGGGTGTAGTAGTCCTACTCCCAACCCACATTTCCAAGGACTAGTGTATTACTCAAGTGAGGATCAGCTCTGTTAAGTGATTCACCCTGTGAAATATCAGAATTCCTGCAGGCCTGGAGCATATTTCACTCTCTGAAATCAACCATTCATGTTGTTGTTAATTCCTGACAAGCTGGCCTTGATCTATGGTGACTCTATAAATCTGAGACTTCCAAGGTGTCCTGTTATCAACAGTCCTCCTAAGGTGTTACAGATTCAAGGCTGTGGCTTTCTTCACTTAGTCTTGTTATGTTCCTTTAAGTCAACTAGGGCTTATGCCAACCCTCTACAATCATTTTTATGGAAGATTTATTCAGAAGAGATTTCTTGCAAGATTCAGAGAAGCTCTTCTGTTGAGAAAGTAGGACTTGCCCAAGATCACCCAACAGGTTTCCATGGCTGAGTGGATAGTCAGGTTCTAGTCTCCTGAAATGCTAGTGTAGTCTACCACTCAATCCACTAGACAATCATCACTCTCTGACTTAGGCCATTTCCACATGGCATTGCAGTCCCATGATGGGAACACATAATATGACCTTCCTCTTTTCCTAATGCCTTTAACTTTAGTGAGCATTTTTTTTATTAGTCATATTGTTTCATGTTTAAAATATAACAGCCTTAGTTTAATCATTTTGGTTTCTAGGAAGAGTTGAGGCTTGATTTGCTCTTGGACTCATTTGCCTGCTTTTATTATGTGCCAGTTTGTGGTATCTGTAGAACTCACCTCCAGCATCACATTTCTGATTAGTTGCTTCTCTTTCTGCCAGCCTTCTTCATTGTCAAGCTTTATTTTAAACTTTATTTAGTATTTTATCTAATTCAGTTTTATTTAATACTTTATTTAATAAAGATTGCAGCTAGCACTCATTGTAAGAAATACATTGTGACGGGGAAATGGTGAAGATGTAAGAAGCCAGCCTCTCCAGAGCAAAGTCAAAATGTTTTCTCTTCAAGGAAAGAGATCAGAGAAGTGAAAAAGGTAGAGACAATCCAAAGTGAAAAATTGGGGGAAAAGGTCAACATAGATGACAGCAGGTAAAACACAGTCTAGGAAATTTTGTCTTTTGTTTCATACGAACACATAGATCTCCAGTATATGCTAAATTGCACCCACTTCACTGTTCTATCCCTGATGATCTTTATGTGAATCTGAACTCTAATTCTAGTAATCTAAACTGTGTGGCTTGTTCCCACTGATAATGGAATCTCTCATAACCAGCAGCTGCCCTGTTTTAAGTAGGACAGCCGCACTTACTTATCTGTCCTCCCACTTTTTCTCCTGCTTTTAAAATATCACTATTTCCCCACCCAGTTCCAAGAAAAGAGTGTAGTTTTTAAAGTGAGAAGTGTAGTTATGGTGTAAAATATCTACAGCACTATCAGCCCAGTCAGTTTCTTCTGAGGCAAAAGTGAGGCACTACTGCTTTGCATGGCCAGCACAGGCTTGGCTAGGTTGGATCGGGGACGCACAAGTAAAGAGAAGGACAGCAACAATTCAGTCTTTAGCAACCTTGGATGAACAAAGCAGCAGTGGCAAATATGAGGAGAAAAGCAGCAGGTTGGCACTTAGCAACATATTGTTGCTGGTGGACAGCAGCAGTCATGATGACAGAGGCTGCCGTTTCCCTCCCCCTCTCCCTCCCCTTCCTCTTGGGGCACAAGGCAAGGGAGGAGTGGCCTGATCCCTGCTCCACCAGATGACAACTGTCCTTGCTAAGGTCTGAATCACCATCTTTCCACTTACATTTGTTGCTGCTGCTTCCGCTACTTAGTCTAGTTAAGCCTATACTAATTATCTGGAGTAGCAAGACCTCATCATTGCCTCAGGAGGAGCCACCTGAGTGGGTGTTGCTGCTCCTCTAACCCAACCCAGGCTCACACTACTCCACTAGTTGAGCAATTGGATGATCAAGAAGCAACAGTTAGTGCTTGGGCGGGGCTTGGAGAAAAAGGGATGAGGAGGTGGGAGCAGCAGCAATGGCAAAGGCAACATGCTATAGAAACAGCAACAGTGGTGGCAACTGCTTCAAGAACAGCTGCTATGACTGGGAGAGGAAGGAGAAAGGTGTTCCTGGTTTTCATCTGTGAAGTGTTGCAGGGCATGGTTTCTCCTCTTAGGCCTGCTGCTTCCATTAGAGTACAATGATGGAAGCAGCAATGGAAGGAGAGTCTTTTTCATGTATTTATTGTACCGTAATTGACCAATAACACCTGAAGAGCTCGAATGGCATTTATCTTTGATTTTTCTGAAAGAATGGGCATTGAAAAAAATGGTAGCTCCCATACCAACGTTTCTTCAAAATACAATAAAATCCAAAATCCTCAAAACAGTGATATCTTTATTGGGCCAACTCAAAAGCACAAAATACATCATGCTGGTTTTAGAAACTTCACTGGCTTCTTCATCAGGCAAAGATGTTTAAAATCATACAGGAGAAGAAAAGTGATGATGGTAGAGTGGCAGGCTGCATTTTGTCTCAGATGTAACTTGTGTTGTCAGTTAAGATGCTCTAGAGGAATATCAATGCAGGCAGAAGCCACTCCCCTTCTTGGCCATGTGGGAATCAGGGATAAAGGGCAATAAAAGACATGAAACAAAATTTCAAATCCATTAGCAGCAGAAAGGTAACTTTCATTGAGATCCAAGCTGTTACTGTCCTGTGTTAGCTTGATGCCTCCCCCCGCCACAAAAAAACAAAAAACAAAAAACCCTTTGATACTCCCAACTCCTCCTCTGTTTTCAAATAGTATATTTTTCTGTGTTGGAGTCAGTAAAGTTGGAATACTGTGTAGGATATTACAGCTGGAGTACAAACACAATCTAGTCACAATTGCTCATTTCACAAATTCCACTGTTGACAGTGGAAGAGTTAAAATGCAAATGAGAGTTGTGGAAATTATTCAGGTAAGAATACATTGATTACAGCCATGGTGGGAATTGCTTTGCCTTGTCTGGATTGAACCCAGTGTCACTTAGTGACCAAATTAGGAGCAATGATGTAAACAAATCAATTGTTTCAGAGGTTCTCAAACTCTGGTCCTTCAAATGTTTGGGATTTCAATCCCCAGACTTCCTGAGAGTTGGGCATGCTGGCTGAGATTTTTGGAAGTGAGGTCTAAAACATCTGGAAGACTAAAGATTGACAACAACTACCTTAATTGCTTTTGCACATTGTATTTTCTCTTTCAGCTAATTAGAAGGCACAATCTTACTTAAAATTTGTGGCCTGAATCCAGTTACTAATTTCAACTAGAAGAGACTCATCGAATCGATGGGATTTACATACTGTTTTGACTTACTATTGAACAGCTGATTCATTGTGTGCACTGTAGCTTTTGCAATGAAATGTAGGCCTGTTAGTTCTCCTCACTTCATATGCACAGATTAATTTCTTTGTCCTGAATAAATATTTTATGATCCATTTCTCAGAAGGTGATTCCTATGCACTTTGGTTTGAATCAGTAGTAACATCAGGTAACATCAGTATTTTTTTTAGAAGTGCCTTAACAGCTACAATATATGAAAATTAGCAGAGATATAATGCTACCATTATACTTTGCTGCAGAAAAAAGAAATGTATTGGCTGATGCTTTTGATTAATTTGATGTCTGCTTTCAAAAGCCAGATCGTTGTGTTCTGCAACTTAAATTCATGCCAGATACTGTCATAATTATCATGATCCTAAGTCCATGGCTTTTTATTAAAAATGCAAATAATGTACATGAAATGATGTAATCCTATGAGATTCTTAAATTAAAGGAGAGATAGCTGCTATACTTTTCCATATTAAGTAAAAGTGAAAAACAGTATATTGATTTCTACAAGTATCTTGTTTGATCTGTTGTTTCTGCTGTATTCACATGCTTGCAGTATTAGATACAAGTATCTTTAGTTATTAGATATGAAAATCTGTTAAAATTATAAATATTGGGCAGCACTTGCCTGGTGTTCCTTCATCAATGGGAGGCATCTGCCAGTAGAATAGGGTGTTCATGAGTCCTCTTCTTGCAGGTCCCTCCCAAACCATCTCTGAACAGTTCCCCTGGAAGCATAGATGATATATGGGGAGAAGTACATAGTCCAAAAGGGAAGGATCACTGAAAACTTCCTGCTCCCTGCACACTGATGAATATTTTCTATTGCTTGAGGACACTATATTATTGAAACTTCCTCAGTGGTCAATATTATGTTAAGTTGCTGAAACTCTGTAAGATGGGGAGAAGAAAAGGCAGAGAATTTTACTCTGTGATTTCCGTGGCAGAGAGGGGAGTCACCTTTGTCTAAAAACAATAACAGCACTCAGTTAGTATTTTATGACAATTGGATGAACAAGAAGACTTGTTGGTGATGAAATTCCTTGCTTTAGGGCATATATCTTTCCTTATCACCAAAACCTGGTTTCTGATACAGTCTGAATTCACATGCATGAAATTTTTACCAATGACATATGAGTTCAGTGCATACATGAATATGCAGCTAGTTGATAGACTGAGTACATGGGTATGCAAGGACATAGACCTTCTGTGTCTTGCCTGTATTGAGTGGCATAAAATGGCTTTTCATATGTATTGGTTAGGAGCATAATCTCTCTTCAGTGAATAAGTTTTAGCTAATACATGCTTCTGTATTCATACATATGTGCAAATGCACATACATTCACAGATGGATCTTTAAAATGAAAGGAAAACTGACATATTGCTGTAGGTTTAAGATAAAAATATACATAGTGTTTAGCCATATGCATTCTTTTGAGGAGGGTTCCAAATCTATTACTATTTATCAGATAGCTATCTGTTTGGATTTGCCTGCAGAGTTTTTAAAAGAATATTATTTACCCAGAGAACTCCCACAAATCATCCCAATCTGTTGTAGACTATCATGTTTTCCCTGTTGAGCTTCTAGAGCATTGTTCCAGAAGAAATGAAAGATCCTTTGGAGATGCAGTTGTCTATTGTATTGGTGAAGAAGCTGCACCAGGACTCAAGGGGCTTAATGCTATTCCCTGCTCCTTCAGCTGACTCACTGTGTGAAAAATGAGTTTTCTCTGTATGTTTATGCTTAAAATACTTGATTTTTTTAAAAAATGCTATTAGGCTAACCCTAGTGCTTAAGATGAATAGGTGGATTCTGTCCATCTGTCTGCCATAAATCTTTATTAAGTTGGTTGAAAAGGCCAACCATCCTTTGAATACTCACTTATACGGTATTCTATCTATTTCAATATTGTCAAATGGTGCTTAGCTTTGTTATAGACAAGCTCATTTCCTTTTGTAGTTCAGCTTCATTGTGTATTTAAAGCCATGTTCAGTAATAGTAGATATATTAGCCATTTCTTAATCTTACTCATGTGTGTTGTGATGATAGTTAGCCTTGACTCCAGGAGACCAAGTCTTAGACCAGCTCAGGCATAGATCTGGACTACCATTAGTGCCTGCCTTTATTCTCACAGGATTTCTGTGCCTTTGACACAGGGATGGGAACATGTGGCTTTCTATTGGTTGCTAGATGTAGGAGTTTGTAGTTTACTGATACCAAAGAGC
Source organism: Cyclura pinguis (assembly GCA_030412105.1). NCBI lineage: Eukaryota > Metazoa > Chordata > Lepidosauria > Squamata > Iguanidae > Cyclura > Cyclura pinguis. The sequence continues at coordinate 64,098,306 of CM059600.1, read as the reverse complement.
TCTCTGGCTGAGAATTCTAAATATCCCTCCCTAAACTACAAACCCCAGAATTCCATAGGATGTTGAAAGTGGAATAATAGCACTATAACAGTGAAGTGCAGAAATGGCCTTAAACTTGCAAGTGTGGTCAGCATAATCAAGGAAAAGGAAGGATGAGATATGCAATCCAACTACATTTGAAGGACCACCTGGTCCCTATGTCTGCTTTAACAGTTCCATATCAGCAGGCATCCAACAGGTGTTACGGGCCTATCAATGCATTTCCAGACAGCAGTATCTATTGAATTTTTCTTTATCCATCTGTTAAAGAGGAAAGAGCTTTGCAAACAAAAACCAAGCAGTTTTTTATCAAGAAAATGAGAAAATTAAAGTGCATATAAAACGTTTGTTGTTACATTGATGTCTAAGATAAAGACTGTAAAACATAAAGCCTGATTTATTGCTTTTCCAGATGAAGACTACACTTGTACTAAAAATACACGTAGACGGGTATTAATTTATTTAAATATTTATGTTCCCTGTTGTATCATAAGATCTCAACTGGAGCGCAAGAAAATCAATTTAACAAATTAAAAAAAATATGAAAGAGATAAAAATTATTTAAACCTACTAAAAGCATATTGAACAATTTGACAAGTTAACATAAGTTAAAACAGTTTAAAACCATTTAAACAACAGAACATGTGCATATTTCAATATAATCAATTGGGTCCCAAAGGCTTCAATGAAATGGAGCTGGAATGAGACCAGAGTTGGTGCCACGTGGGCCTCCAAGGGAAGTAAGACCTCTCCATGTCATTTCACAGTGTATTGGTCCCATTGCCATAGCTTTGAATGTTATCACCAGCATCTTGAATTCACACTGGAACCATATGGAAGCTACTTCAGCAGCTTTTTCAGTGGACAAAGCAAGGGTTTCAAACTGGTAATGGGAAATTCATGTCAATAACAATTGGCATAAGGAATGTCTTGATCTGGGACTTGCACAAGACCACAATACCAAAGCAGATTCAAGGATGATCCAGCTGAGACAAAATCAATGGTGCAAAAGAAGATTCAATGGTGTTTCATAGAAGCAGCAAATATTTTACAGCAAAGAAAGGCCATCTCTTACACTGCTGTGGTGGACCTCCATAAGGCCATAAAAGGAAAATCCTTCAAAGCAATCGTATCTCTCAGGTATGTGGTACTTAACTTTGTGATTATGTTGAAAGGTGTTTATACAGAATACCGTAAAAAGTTAGAAATCCTACTGTGCAGAAGCCAGTTCTTTCATTCCTTCTACAGCAGAGATGGGAGTTGTGTGTCCCTCTAAGAGACGTTGAGTGGCAAATTCCAGCAGCCATACCTGGAAAAGTTAATAGTGAGGAATGCTAGGAATCACAGTTCAACAACAATGCAAAATTCTCACTTCTGAGAAAAGCAAATGTAGCAATTTCCTTCCCACAACCTCTCATGGCTTAGAGGATAGGAAGCTGGGGAAAGAATCCATCTGATTCTCATGGAAAACCATGACCCTGTGTGTGGTCTCTCCCCAATCTTGTCTATGTTGAGCGCAAATTATTTCCATTATATCTGTTTGGGACTGTGCCATAGCATTCTGTGCACAATGGAGGTGCACATGATAAATGCCTGTAATAGTGAGGTCTGTCCTTATTGCAGATCATTTTGGGATCCAAAAATCACTCAAGAGGGCATCCAGAAAATTAGTCAGACATACCTCGGCATTTAGGAGAACTAGCACTTGTAGATGAGGCCAACACAATACGCAATGGACTGTCAAGTTGCCATAACAGATCAGAAAATGAGATGATTCTAGCAAACAAATCATAGCAGCCAGATAGGCACAGTCCGTGAATGGAGACCCAGAGTTTTAAAAATGGTGCCTCAATCAAAGTACTATCTAGAAGTGCTTATTTGAGGATTTGTCATAAATGCTAACTAGAATGGACACCTGTTGTCTTTACTTAATAACAGGGGTGGGGAAATCACACAGACCACTTCTCCTGTACTTCAAACCATTTGTCTGCATGGTGACCTAGATCTAGAAGTTTGAAGTTTATATGGGGACTAGAAATGAGGGGGTGGCAGGATATCTGACAGAAAATAGCCAAGAATGACAGATGTAAGAAGCTTGGAAGTGAATCAGGCTCAACTATATGGCTAGCCCAAAGTCTGGCATCTTCAGTGCCCTTTTGAACTACTAGTTTTTTCTTGAAGCCAAGACGTATTTCAGATTCACATACAATCACTTTTGCTACATCCTTCTTCATTAAGGTTGTTTTTCAAGGCACTTGGTACCAATAGCTCTTACTTCTGTAAGTGACAAGATATTGAAAATCAGCCAAATGTGTATGTTTGCTCATACGAAAATCCTCATTAAAACTCAAATCTGTTGATAGTAATGTCAGCAAATATGCCACAGTATATAGACAGTGGGATCGTATATGGTTTAAACTCTTTTTTAGTTTATAAAGCAGACAAATGAATGAATATAATTGATTCCTGTGTTGCAATCTTTCAGCACATTAGTTAGAATATATAGCCAAAATTGAAGCTGTCCATCAAATAAAATGAAAGCGTTTTTTCCCTCATAATGTTTTGTGATTTCTAATATTAAACCAGGAAAGATAAAAGCCACTATTTTTTCATTGGATGCAACCAAGATATAAATATTTCAAGTTCTGAAGCAATAAATAATAAACTTTCAGCAGACTGATACACTGTGCAGAGGTGGATAAGGATCCAAAGTCTAAGAGGTGGATAGCAATATTTATGGCTGAAATCTATTAAATAGCTTTCATTCAGTTATTCTACTTCTTCTTGATATTCCATAATTTATATTTGTTGTTTTCCCTTTGTTCACAACATCCCTAAACATCCCCCTTTCCTTATGGTTCTTCCTTCATATTTTCCCAAGAATCTCTTAATGTCCTTTGGCTTTCTCCTTATATATAGACTGATTCTATTTGCTTCCGGGGCTGGGGGGTTCCACTCATGCAGATTTGATTGCTTCTTCCTCTTCCTCCTCCTCCTTCTGGCAACCAACCCTGGTGATAGATACTCCTGCCTCTTATAGTGGAAGGCAGCATTATAAGGCAACTAAAATATTAGGATAACTCCTGGTATTATAGTCACCAATTGTAATGGTATAATTGAGGTAGAAGAATACTGTCCCCAAGGAATTAATATCTTTTAGGAAGGGATGCACGCAGGATTTGGTTGAATTTTCAGTCAAATCAAATAATTTTGGAATCGTTCTGCAACACCATGTCTCCATCAGTCGGTTAGTTCAAGAGTGGCCCACAGCCTACAGGGAGTGGCCCCAATGACCTTGTATTTCCCATTCCATTAATTTCTTTATTCCTCACCCCACCAAAGCCCCTCATTCCCTATAGTGGCTGGAGGACACAATTTGCCATACCCCTGCCAGATATTTCATGACCCTTTTCCAAAACAGAAAGTAGATTTGGGTCACTTCCTGGTTACAAAAAACAAAGCCTCTCCTGAAAATAAAGTAGGCCAGAGTGGCCTGAAAATGTGATTAAATTGCCCCCCCCCATGGCCCTGGAGGGTACAGAGGGCTTTTCAGTTTTTTGTTTAAATTGGGGTTAAGGTGCAAGGTAGCACTGCCAGTTCAGGATTGCTCCATACCTGAGGATTCTGGGCCAGATTCTGGGACCTAGGGATGACCCCAGTTGAAGTTGACCCTTCAAATTCACATTAATGGATTTGACTATTTGTGAGTTTTTCCAACTTCTTTCCCCCACTTCAAGCACTTCTATTCCTGGAGACCCTTCCCTCTGAGCAGCTCTGATAAGGCTGTGCAGCCCTTTAAAAACCTGCCTCCGATCTTCTTTCTCCTCCACCAGCCGCTGCCTGACCATCCAAGGATGGCTCACAGCCTGATTTCTGAGCACCACAAACACTCTCCTGATGCTCTTCACACACTCAAGGAAGGAGATGGGAAAGACAGAGGAAGTATAAGGGCGCCCATGCCGACCCGTCTCTTTTCCCTCTCCCTTCCCTCACCTGGTTTGGATCCTGGGTGCCTGCTTTCCCTGCCATGTCTCAACTCACTTCTCACAGACATATTTTGATATGTATTGTTTTTCCACTTTTGCAGACATCCTAAACCCAGTGAATGTGGAAGACTGGCTATACATTAAGTACCAACCAAGTCACTCACAGCTTATCATTCAAATACACATATGGAGAAAGAGAATATATTTTTCTGATTGGAAATTCTGAGAGAAATGTTAGCTAAAGGGTCTGTCCCCAGATCAATGTGAGATGGAGGGATTATTGCTTCTCACCTACTTCAGCAGACAGGATAATGAATATTTAATCTAGTTTACTTGCTTCTAACCAGAAGATGGATGCAGAACAGAATGAGGGTAAACCCTGGCACCATAAGGACCGGGAGAAAAGAAGGAAGGTAACAATGTAAATACACAGATTAAGTAGGGACTTTTTGCAAGTTGTAGCACATCAATTAAACCTTGCAAAGTGTTGCAAGCTGATGCTTGTTGAGCTGGAGTTGAATTGGAGATTTGCACCCCGCTCTTTCCTCTTGTCTGGAGCTGAGCACTCCAAAACTGGAAAATTGCCGTCTTTTATCTTTTGCCTGGAGATGAGCCATGAAAACTGGAGACTAAGAGGCTAGCCTTGAGATCTGGAAATCCTAGTGGAGAGAAATGTAGCCATCACAGCAGCATATCTGTGGCTCAGAGACCATGAATAACAAACACCAGTGCTTGTCCTTGTGCTAATTTTACTTTTGTTTGGGTAGAGATCACCAGGATTAGAAGAATATCTAGGAACATGAGCTGAATCACTGACAAGTCTACCTTTGTCTCACAGTACATGTCTTGCTATGACTTTCCACAGTACTTTGAGGGGGAAAGATCTTGATTCCAACAAAACTGTTCAATATTTGTCTTCACTGATTGTGTGCCACTTTCGCAGCAAAATTTGGAAGAATGGAGAGTGTTTGTACTGTGCCTTGCACACTTTGCCAATTTCTTTATCCTCTAATCCTTTTTCTGAAACCTAATTGCCTATTCCACCATCCCAATCAATTCCATCATCAATTTTTGAGTGACAGTTCTGCCCCTGAATCTTAAGTTTCATTTATTTCTATTCTGTTTTAGCTGGAGGCAGTAACACACTTTCCACATATTCCCTCTAAGTTTTTTTAGGTTGGGATTTATTTTGAAACATGCTCTCCTTGTGAATAATTTAGCTATATTAGTAATTTTTGCATCATTCATAACCATAGCCATCATATTTGATTACTGTTCTGCTAAATTTTTTTCTTTGTGATGTTGAGGTCATGTATCAATAGTTTTTTTTTTTCCTGTACGTCTGTTGGGTGTGAGTCTTACTTTCACACACATATTATTGTATGTGATTTACTGAGCACATTCACACAGACACACACATGCACACCATTAAAGAACAGGGTTGCCCCCATTCCAACTTTACTTTCTGAACCTTAGGAAGAACTTCATGACTGTCAGAGCTGTCCGGCAGTGGAATATGCTGCCTGGAAGTGTGGTGGAGTCTCCTTCTTTGGATGTTTTTAAGCAGAGGCTGGATGGCCATCTGTTGGGAATGCTTTGATGTGTGTTCCTGCATAGCAGGGGGTTGGACTAGATGGCCCTTGGGGTCTCTTCTGACTCTATGATTCCAGGCAAAAATGCACAGGGAAGGCTCTTTGCCCATTGCAGAAGAATTAAATGCACTCTGTGCTTAGGCAATGCTTTGCACTCAGTCCTCTGTGCTTTAAAGAAAGTCCTCTATGATCTTTCACCTAGCGCCTAACCATTATCAATTTTTGTATCACTTGTTGAACTTAAAAGGGACTTCCCCGCAACAGTATTTTCCCTATTTGTTTGGAATTAATTGAGTCCTGTGATTACTTCCTTTTACTCTCTCTTTGGCAGAACAATTTATTATCTTCACTGTCTTGTCTCAAAGAGTTTTTCTTCAGTTTTTGTTCTGTGCTGATTACACAGCTGTGAGTTGCCCAAAGTTCATAAGTGCTCTAATATTTTATCAAAATATGCTGTCCCTCCTGTTATTAATGAATAATATGAAACTAGTCAATGGTGGTGGCAAGGCACATGCCCCTATGTGATGATGGGTTCTCTCATTGTTACCTCCAAATGTGGGTGACTCAGAGGTCCACCTGCAATGCCTGTGCTTCTGTGGAATGGTGGGGAATTATTAGCTCAAAGGGGAGGCCTGCAAGAGGGTAGTAACCTAGCAGGATCTTTTACACCTGTGTATACCAGTACTAATACAAGAACACCAAGTCAGAGATTGGAAGAATATTTATTTTATTGGGTGAATTAACAGTTACACACAAGATCCAGGCAGTGTCACAATCACAGAAGGCTAACTGAAGGAAAGGAGGAAAAATTGGATAGTGAGGAGTTCATAGAATTATAGAAATGTAGAGTTGGAAGAGACCACAGGGGCCATCCAGTCCAACCCCCTGCCATGCAGGAACACCCTCAAAGCACTCCCGACAGATGGCCTCCAAAGAAGGAGACTCCACTACATTCCGAGGCAGCATATTCCACTGCCGGACAGCCCTGACTGTCAGGAAGTTCTTCCTGAGGTTCAGGTGGAATCTCCTTTCCTGCAGCTTGAGTCCATTGCTCCTTGTCCTGGTCTCTGGAGCAGCAGAAAACAAGCCCTCTCCTTCCTCTACATGGCATCCCTTCAAATATTTAAACATGGCTATCATGTCCCCTCTTAACCTTCTCTTCTGCAGACTAAACATACCCAACTCTCTAAGTCTATCCTCACAGGGCATGGCTTCCAGGCCCCTCACCATTTTGGTCGCCCTCCTCTGGAGTTGCTCCAGCTTGACCATGTCCTTCTTGAATTGGGGTGCCCAGAACTGGATTCAAGATGAGGTCTAACCAAAGCAGAGTGGTACCAGTACCTCCCTCGATCTAGACACCATACTTCTATTGATGCAACCGAGAACTGCATTGGCTTTCTTGGCTGCTGCATCACACTGCTGACTCATGTTCAGCTTGTGGTCTATTAAGACTCCTAGGTAGGGCGAAGTGGGTGATATTTACCTATCCAAAGAGAAGAGATAAAATGATGTCACCCAGACTAAGAATCCATGAGTAGTACAAGAATAGGAATCAGAGAAACACAGTGACAGTCTCTGTCCAGATTACTATACTACAAGTTGTCTGGCTTGGAGCTAAGATTTAAACCCCCTTTTCTGCCCTGAGGGGGAAGGCATTAATGGGTCTCTGGGAGAGTAGACAATGGAGTCGGGAATGAGCTAATGGTCTTAGCATTAGGTGACAAAGGACTGATGGGAATTGTGATAGCTCCTCAATGGCAGGACAGGTGAGACAAAAGGAGAGTTTTGGTTGATAGAGGAAGAGGAAGAGAGTTGAAGACAGTCATTCCATAGAGGCAGTTTTGGGTGCTATTGTTTCTAAAGGCAGAGTCATTGAGGGACATTTACAAGTCTATTACCACTGGAACTTCCCTGACTATGACTATGACCTAGCCGAGGTCCCAATCTGACCTAGTTTTGTAGTGCATGCCAGTCCCTCTTTGCCAGCAGGCTTCCCAGCCATAGCAGGATGTAATTCATATTTTATGCCAATGAAATATTTGACAGTTAAACTAGAGTGGAGGTGTACAGCCTGGCAACACCATTGTCTGAGCAACATAGCTTAAACGTATAATCTCCTCTCCAAGTAAATGAAGAGTTAATGAGAGGCTGGGTTTAAATCACCTTTATTGGGATCAGCATCACAAAAGAGCAACAGAGATCATGAAAGACAATTGCCCAGTGAGGAAGATCAGTTTGAGGAGAAGTGTGGAAGCTTCAAGATGCTTCCAAGTGAGAGATTATAAAACCTCTGGGTGCCACAGGGTACAGAGAAAGAGACTGATGGAGAGGTGTGGGGATGCTGCCTGCCTAATCTGGGAGGCTTGATCATAGTCTGGACCAAGGGGGGCCAGGCTCCCAGTTCCCCATCATTATCCACAACAAGAGTTCCATCTGTATTGTGAGTAGAACCAGAGTGTTCAGCTAGTTCCGTTAGGGCTTATGTTCTTTTTAACCTTGGCTGAATATTGATTTGTAACTTTGTAACTTTGCAACTATTCCTAAGTAAGACCTGAAGAAAGATGCTTTCATGTATAACATGCAAGTTTGCTAAAGTAGACTGCTTGCTTAGAATAAAAGCTTTTTCTTTCAAAGGCCTTCTCTTTTTCATGCTCTATTCATGTTGAGTTCCCCAGTGACTTCTCACTGAGTTACTGAGTCATGTGGGCTAAATGAGAGGATAGTGGCAGCTAGATAATCTTCAGAGGTCCCTTTTCCTACTTGAGAGCAGGAGGTAGGATTATTACACCCTGGGAAAGAGGGGTAGAGAAGCTATTGCTGGTCTACTCATAAAAATCTGAATTTTTCACCCTGAAGATCAAACATCCACCACTAGCAATATATAAGTCTTAGTACTGAAGAACGATTCCCCTCACCTCTGAGGTTGCTGGTCCTTATGGGAGGCCAACCAGCCCTGTTTTTCTGTAAAGAGGGCTCTTCTGATGGAAGAAAAAGCAGGACAGAGCATTTAGGACTTCCTAGAACTGACAGCTTCATGGACAGTAGATTCAGGAAATAGAAACTTCCTTGACACTGAGACTCCAAAGAACTATCCAGTGTGATGGATTCATTTACTATTTATTGGAATGTTTACACCCCACTCTTCAGTCAAAAAGGCTCCTAGAGTGATTTACAAACTGTTACTTTGACATTTCCTTGACCTCAGTCTTATAATCTAAAAGAGTCATGATATAAAAGGAAAAGGGGATGAAGTTGGCATGGAGATTAAGTCCAGCAGCTGCTGTTCTGTTTCTCTGAAGCTGTATTGGGATGGAAGGAGAGCCTTTCATCTGTTTCTGGGTCTCCACATGGTTATGTAGAGAAGGTGTTAGATTTATCTCAGCTTTGGAAGACTATTACTGAAGGAAGGAAGGGGAGGTAGATAAGAGTGAGCCAGTAAACCACCTAGGAGGTAAAAGTTCTCAAGGAGACAGGGAAGAGGTTGCGAGAGAGCTCTTCAACTAGCTGTCTGTCAGGGTTTGGTTTCTGTCCTCACAAACTCAAGCTGGCCTAGTTTCTTCACCATCCAAAGCAGTTTTGAAGATTCTGCTCTCTCCTCCTCCTAGAGCTGCTCCTGGCACAACCTAAAGCCTACTAGTCCTGTTGGATGGCCTCATCTCTAGCCTGACCCCATGAATGAATGAAGAGGTAGGAAGGCTGGAATTTTGGGAGCTGTGTAATGGTTTGGGACTCATGCATTTCTGTGGAGTAGAGTTGGTGACTGTTTCTCATTGGTAAACCATGATGTCTGAGGGCTTTGATGTCCCACATTCCATAAAGAGGGAAGAAGACATCACAGTGACAGATGCTGTTTTCACGCATCTTTCCTTAAAACACACATATATGCATATATACAGAAACATAACATAGAGAGAAGTGAAACATATCCATCTGGCTCAAAATCTGAAAAAAAAAAACACCTTTTTTTACAAAAAAAAATAATTAAGCAAACAAAACAAATAAGCAAACAACAAACCCCACTGTACTTACACTTCTAAAATTGTGCTTATATCCTAGCTACAAACATTCCTGTGACAGACGTCACTTCTGTAAAAATGACCATAGAAAACTTTGTGTGACACATGTGCCCTATTTTGAAAATACTCTCTACTGTATGTATAGCTTTTCCACAAACATCACTGCAATTTATTCATCTGAAATTTGTTAGGCACCCTGGCTGTGCAAATTTAATCCTCAAGAACTAAAAAAAAAGTGGCAGCTCAATTAATGATAAATAAATTAAAAATTTCACAGTGATTACTACAGCCTGCACAGGCTATCCCCACCAGGACCACTACTTCTTCAGACGTTGTCCTTCCTGTCGTAAAGGTCTTCTACAATGAAGGGCCATTCAATTTCTGAGAGAGAGGGTTGAAAAAAGGTACAGCATTTGTTTTCAGTCACTGGAAAGCACAAATCTTCATATTTTTGAGTCTTATTTCTGATCCAGCTCAGAGATGAATCTGGTTTGTCCAACTGGTCCAAGTCAGGCTGTTTTCTAAATAATCAAATTAAGCCTCTGACTCAGAGCAAGATGATGACCTTATCCAGTCTTGGTTCCTCTTCTATCCCTTTCATAAAAGAGTGCAAGAGGAAAGAAAACAATAAATCTTTTAATTGTAACAGCTATGTAGTATATAAAAGCTTCCCCAAGAACTTTTGTTCTCATCAATGTTAATTAAAAAGAATTCATTGAAAATAATATGAGTTTTTACTGTGTAATTGACAAGGTAATTGGGATGAATGATTTTAATGGGCAATATTTCTGCTGCTGCTCAGATTTGCTGAGAACTAGCAACTGCCAATTTAATACCTGTAATTTTATAACTTAGATGTTTGTCCAAATATCCAGATAGGGAGCTTAGACCATGGACTGAGATATCAAGCACCTATTCATTTTTGCCAGAAGTAAGAGACTATAATTAGTGAACAAATGTTTACAAAATATATAAAATAAAATAAGTCAAAAGAGAAAGGGTCTAGTGTGAGGACAGGTTCACCTTAAGATTCACATAACCAGCTGTTAACATGACTTTGCATGCTAGTGAAAATACATTTGGGTGACGCGGTGAGCTGACACTGGATGCATATGCATTACCTGTGGACAGACATACAGCCATCTCTCTTCCAGATGAAACTCTTTTGATTTTTTTTTAAGCACAAATTATTTGCACAGAACTGTTTGGCTAACATTTGTATCAGTAATGAAGTTGCAGTGTGTCACTATGCCTCCTGCTGATTAGACTGCCGTCATTTTAATCCTAAAGCCCCAAAGCAGATTTAATTATTTAATTACTTCTTTATTAAAAAAAGCTAAATGCATGTATTTTGTGCATTTGGGTTTGCCAATAAAGGTATCACTCTTCCGTGCATTTTGTATTTTGTTGCAGAGCCAACATAGTTTTAATATGGTTTATCCATCTAGTATCCCCAACTGATCCAGAAAACTGGTACTCTAGAATTCTGAGCTGTATGGACAATCTCCATAGATAGAGTAGGTTCACTAGAAAAATTCCTTTCCATACACAGAGAATGATGGAAGCATTAATAGAGAGGGGGCAGGGTTGCTGCACTTTTCCTTCTCAAATGTTGTGTTCCTTTCTGTAGGCATAACTGGGAAAGTGAGAGATTATTACCCCAAAACATAAGTGCCACGAAGCCATCCCATGATGCCAGTACCTCTGCGCAAAAGTGGGGAATTAATTAGCTCAAAATCAGGAGGCTAATGCAGGGGGAGGGGGAGGCAACTTAGCAAGACCTCTCTACCAATGTTTATGGGCTCACGCAGGAAAAAAAAAAACATCCAGAGATTTAAAAGTAAACTAAAAATGTGTTTTATTGAGGGCAATTCATTCATGCTTGCACACAAGATACAAACAGTCAAACATTCACACAAGAGCTAACTGACGCAAAAAGGGAGGAAAAATTATGGATAGACAGGCTGAACATATGCAGTTATAATTACCAGTCCAGAAGAAGCTGCAAAGTGGCTTAGACTTGTGTGTCTAAGAGCAGTACACAGTTGGGAAGCAAACTGGCAGAGAGACCTTCAGCAACTGGTGAACTGCAAAGCTAGTTGCTCAGAACTGGATATTTTTATACTCTGTTTCCCCCTTTGAAGGAGTATGAGTTAATTGCTTTCTGGCAGAGTAAACAAAAGGGTTCTGGAATGGACTGATTGTTTCAATTTCTTGGTTGAGTGGAGTTTCTGGGGCAGGCTTCAGTAGGAAATGCACACAGCAGGGGTCCTTGCCTCTGCACCTGGGCACCATATTGTTTTCTGAGGTTGGGCAGTTGATAGGATTAGCTCAGAGCTATTAAGTCAGGCCTTCCTTTAGTGAACCTACAACTTGGGTCATGTTGGGGTGATTTCTGATCTACTTCCAGCCAGGATCCCTTTCACATGGCCCTTTTCAGACGTAAGTCTGTATATGATTTATATTTTATGCCAATTGAACATATCTGCAGATTAATTTTTTTGCCAATTAAACTATATCAAAGCATGGAGGTGTATGACTGCTAACAAGATTGTGTGTGTAATATCCATTGTCAAATGCATCTTTCCTCCTATCACTGAAAACAAAATACTCAGATTGTGGATCTAAGATTCTTGTATACCAATGTTGAATCAGATCAGTTGATCTCTAAGACTGAGAACAGCTTCATATGGCGAAATATAGACATGATGCCACCTCTAAGTTGGAGAAATTCTCCAAATACAATTGAACACCTAAGAAGAAGTTTTTTTAAAAAAAAATTGAACATGTTAGTATTATTGAATGGGAAAGTAGCTTGTTGTGATTCATTTCTGACATTTGAAAAGGAACTCATTATGTTATTCATAGTAACATATTCCTTTTACATTTTAAAAAACTTATTGATTGTAAATAGCAAAAATGCTTCATAATGCCCCCTGAATTCTCACAGTACCCCCGGACTCTCAAAATGAGCTCTCTAAACAATGTGTTAAAGTGAAGAGTAATAGACTTCGTTACTAGAAACATTATTATTATTTAAATATTTTTATTAAAGTTTAAAATGAAAATAACCTCCCCTTCCCCACTTCCAAGCTTTTTTCTTTTTTTCCAGTTGAGTCTGCTTATTTACATTCCATTCATGTATAGTTTCTCTTCAAAAGGTAATCTTACATTGTTAAGTCTTACATTGCTGCTTTGTTACATTGTCTTATTACATTGTTACCTTGTATTATATACAGTCTTGCTTTATTCTTTTCCTTTTCTTATTACTATATCTTATCCAATTTAAGACTTCTCTCCATTCCCTTTCAAAGTTCTGGATAGACTTATTTTTCAGTGAAAATGTTAGCTTTTCTATCTCTATCATATCTAGAACTTTGAATTTCCATTCTTTTACATCAACATGGTTCCTTTCTTTCCAGTATTGTGCATCATTATTATTGTTGTTGTTGTAACACTAATGTTATTGGCACTTGTTGACAAGGTTCCTTCCTAACAGGCTCCTTCCAGAAACTGTGCCTAAGCACATGTAGAAATTAGATTTCAGAATATACTCCAATATTACAAGAACATATAAATGGTCTATGCTGGATCAGACCAAAGACCTATCTAGGACTTCTCTTAGGGTCTTTCTGCATTGCACTGTTATAGTGCTATTATTCCACTTTCAACATCCTATGGAATCCTGGGGTTTGCAGTTTAGGGAGGGGCCTTTGAAACTCCCTAAACTGCAAACCCCAGAATTCCATAAGATGTTGAAAGTGGATTAATAGCACTATAACAGTCTAGTGCGAAAATGGCCTTAGCCCACCACCTTCACAGGAGTAGCTTGTGGGAACACAAGAGAGAGCCTTCTCAGTGGCTGCCTCTACATTTTGGAACTCCTTTCTGAGGGAGGTTAGAATACTGTCCTACCATTGGCAGGCCAAAAACTTTTTTTTTCCAGGCAGGCTTTTAGAACTGAAAAAGAATTAAAACTGCTGTCTTGTTTTAAACGGTCTTGTTTATTGTTTTAAAAATATTTTAAAGTGTATGTTTTTAACATGGTTCTTAGTTTTAGTGTGTTTTAATGTAGCTTCTTGCTTTGTCTTTAACTGTCATCTTTTTCATGTGTGAGCCATCTTGAGTCCCAGTCTTGGGGAGAAGGTGGGATACAAAGTAAGTTAACAACAACAATACAAAAATCCAACAACAACAACAGGGGCCCAATGACCCTTCCATGCTATACAATTACAGCTCTATAACTCTACTCTAACTGCCATTCCTCCATCCTATAGAATCCTGGGATTGGCAGTTTAGCAAAGGGAATTTAGAATTCTCAGCCAGAGACCTCTGAGGTCTCACCAAACTACAAAATCCAGGATTCCACAGGATGCAGCCATGGCAGTTAAAATGGAACCGTAGTGCTACGACTGTATAGTGTGAAAGGATCTCAACACTTTGTTCCCACAGTGGTCCCCCAGAGACCTCCGGCAAACTTTTAATAATCTTTAGTCTTCATGAATTCATTGTTCTGTTCAAAGTGTATATTTATCTTTGGTATTTGCATTTGTTGGTTTTTAAAAGAGAATATTTTTTATTTACTGTAGGTATCTATTGCCTTTCAACTCACCAGGGTCCTGGGATGGTGGTGGTGGTGGTGGTTGTACAATGAGTTCAGTTCTGTCCTTTTTCTGATTACTAATTCTAATTACTAATTAATACTATTCAAATTAAAAAAAATAAAGTGGGAGATCTGTAGTTCCTAGAGGACAGAGTTCAAGAATGGCAATGGAAGCCAAGCATAATGAATTACACGACAATACCCCTGATTAAAAAGGAATCAAGAACATTGAATACGTCCTTCTTTCCTTTTCACTGCAATCTGATAAGCTACTGAAAAAGGCAGGGGAACTTTTCTAAAAATGGTTCCTCTAAGTATTTCAGTTTTAGCTCATCTTCAATATCTGACACACAGTTGCCACCACCCTAGGGACAAATGGCTGTGTATACGATATGTCTGCAGGATGCCACAATCCCAGTTCAAACAATGCAGAAGGAAAGGACAGTTAGTCTACTGTATTCCCTTAGTAACCAATCAGTACATCTTTTTATATACACATCCAGAAATAACAATACACAGTAGAAATTACTAAACCTATTGCATAGTAAATTGTGAAGCCCTTATATTTCAGAACCCCTAACATGGCGAAATCATCTGGTCCCAGCTTCATCTCTGGAGGTTACAAATTGTTTCATGCACTGCCAGCTGGTCTGTGTTACTGATTTAGTAAGAAAAGTATTCCCAAGAATCAAAGGGATTTGGACCTCTGAGTTTTACTGTTATCTTCCACAAAAGCAAGCAATGCAAATCTCTCCAAGTAGCAGTGGTAAATATATATATATTGCAAAGCCATTGTTATACATGAACACATACACATAGATGTAGAAGATATAGCATTTCAGGATTTTCGAATTGTTGTTTACCACAGAGCATGACAGATTAGCAAGGTAGACTCATCAACTCATGAGTAGGTATGACATCTGGTATAGGTTTCAGAACCAGTCTGTTGTTGTGTGTGCCTTCAGGTCTTTTCTGACTTATGGGGGCCCTAAGGCAGACCTATCATGAGGCTTTCTCAGCAAGATTTGTTCAGAGGTTTACCATTGCCATCCTCTAAGGCAGAGTATGTGACATGCCCAAGGCCACTCTGTGGGTTTTCTATGTCTGAGGGAAGATTCCAACCCTAGTCTCCAGAGTCCCAGTCCAATATCCAAACCACTACACCATCTGCCTCTAAAACAAACCTGTCTAGAGCAATTTAGTTTAGTGGTTCGGCAGATATTAGAGACTACGGAGTGTGGCTCATGTTAACATTACTATTCAGCAACATTATGTTTGGTTGACCTTGGGTTAGTCACTCTTTGTCAGCCTAACTTTATTATAAGGGTACTATGGGGGTAAAGGTTGCATTTGTTAGTTAGCCTGGGAACACCTGTGCTGAAGAATGGCATACAAATCACTTAAATAAACAGAAAAAATAAGTACTCTTATTTCCAACTCTGTGTCACGCCCTGCCTTGGAGACCCTGACAGTGAGGAAGTAAGTTCTGAGTCAGTGGCAAAAGATAGTTCACAGGGACAGAACAACCAGAAGGAACAGAGTGCCCAGCGCCACATGAGTCAGAGGAAGAAGCAACACAGCCACCTACCTTGACAGAAGGACAGCAAGAGAAAGAAGGGATCAGGCATTCAGCTCATTTATATAACAAACGAGCCCTAATGAGGGAACATCTGCATCAACATTGTTAGCCTATTAAAGACAAACAGCTGGCCTGTCTCCCCAGGGTCAATAACTGATTTTCATGGCAGTTGAAACCTTGCACCAATATCTTGCTTCCTGAACTCTGATTCTGCCTGCCCTGATTATGCTTCTGCTGTGCCCCTGTGGATTTGGACACTTTGAAACTCTGAACTTTGGCCTTGAATTCAGATTTGCTTTGGACTATTCTCTCTCTCTCTCTCTTTCCTTGCTGTGAGTAATAACCTTCTCCTCTAGCTTACTAATTGCTGCCTGGCCTGTCTGAGATGTGACACTCTAACTTCTCTCCAGAGTGACAAATAATATGTTCACTCTCTGTCCTTTGCTTAGAGAGAGGGGAGAGGGCAGGTGGGAGAAAAGACGGGTGGAAAGAATGGTGAGGTGGCTAACCTTACCAGTTCTTTCACTGGATATCTTTGCCTGCCTGGGGTCCAACTGTCTGACTTTCCAACCAGATGACACCTAGTTATGCAGGAAGGGCAAGTGCAATCTACAATGAAGCTCCCTACTTAACTCAATGTAGAGACTACAGTTGGCTCTCAATCTTCATAGGTTTTACTTCCATGGTTTTGATTATTTGTGAGTTTGTAGCTGCCAGGGCTGTTGGTGGGAAAAGGGACAGGGAGGAGGAGGGGAGAAGTGGGAGGAGTGGGAGGAGGAGGAGGAGGAGGAGGAGGAGGAGGAGGAGGAGGAGGGGTTAAGGAAGGAGGGAGGATGGATGACGACGACGACGATGATGATGACAGGAGGGAAGGAGCTTGTGCTAAAGTGGGAAAGGGAGGTGTGGGCCAGGGCTGTTGGTGGGAAAGGAGATGGAGGAGAAGCAGCATCAGCATCAGCTTCCACTGCCAGCTATTTTTAAATTAGCTTTGGTATTGAGTTCCTAGGAGGCAGAGAGGCTTGGGAAATCTGGTGGAGGCATCATGGTGTCAAGGTGGGAAAGGGAGGTATGGGGCAGGGCTGTTGGCAGGAGAGGAGTCTGTAGCATGCATGTTTGAAGGTGTTATGATATTCATGATTTTCCCACTTTAGTGGGGATCCTGTACCCCTGACAGTCAGTCTTCAATTTGCAAAAAGTTAAGGGCTGACTGTAGTATAAAAACAAAGGAAAGGCAAAGTGATGCAAGATACCAGACTTATAAATAGAAGGTGATCACAGATTCGTCTTCCAGCAGTGTGGTTCTTTTAGAGCTTTTTATCTGAACAATCAGGCTTGCAAATGAAGCCAGTGTTACCCAGTCCCCAGTTACCAAACAAAGCAAACTAATTGGCAAAATAAGGAGGTGAGAGAAGCTTGTGCCAGGATAATCAGATGTCTTCTATCACTTCAGAAGCACTGCTTCTATATAAGGAACTGACATCTCAGATAATTTGACCCTAATATGGTTTTCTTCCTGCAGCATTTGAGCATTGTGGAGAAGGCTATATTTGTGCCTTTGATATATATGCCAAAACGCAATGGGACTGGTTTGCAGTCAAACTGAAAGCTGCAGGCAGAATGAAAAAAAAAAAAATCAAATCGCCTTCTGCTCTAGACATCTCAGAGTCCTCTATATTTTCTAGAAGGCAGACTAGGTCAGATTCCTGTTAGCAGTCAGAGTCATAGTGTATTTTGGTCCCATGAACCTTAGCAAATTGAGGTAAAGTACAAGAGAAGTTATACTTACAATGTTTGTATCCAGTCTGAAAAAAACTTTTGTTTATAGCCAGTGAATTATGTGTATTCCATTGCTTATCCTCCCTACTGACAAACCTGTAAATACGAAGGACCTGTAAAAACAGGGGACTCATAATCTGAAAACCTCTACTTTCATTTAAGCAGTATGACCAACAGTTTGCTAAAGAATATAAGGTAGAGAATTCTATTGCATGAAGACTTGCAGGCTTCTCACATTCATCTGGTTGGTCACTATGGGAACAGAATGCTGGACTAACTATGTAGACCTTTGGTCTAATGTAGCATGGCTGTTCTTATGACTCAACACATTCAAGTCCAACCAGCAGAGCAGCCATTCTCCTTGGTACAAGGAACTGTGAAACAGAAGAAGGCATGCTTGTGAAGAGTTAATAAAATAATACACTCTTATACAGTATTTTTCAGTTGCCATAATTGCAATCTTTCAAGGCAAAATCACAACAGTAAGACAGATAAATGATCTAAATAATTACTGATTTTGTACAGCGGAATCTCATTCCTTCTCTAAGGCACTGTACTTAATTATTACGGAAGAGAACAACCATATGCAATAATATGATTATAGTAATCTGCACCTTATTTACTCAAAGATCAAGAGAAGCATTAAGTAAAAATGGACTTAAAAGTCTTCATTACATCAAATAAATGCAGAAATCAATATCTGTCTCAATATGGAGAGCCAGACATGTATATTGTGTTTGAATTCCAGATCTTTACAAATCTGTTTATCCGCCTGTCAGTCTAGCTGTGGGGCAGATTATGCTTGACCACTGAATGGATGAAGGATGAGTCTGAGAAAGAATACTAAAGAAGCAATTCACTTGCTTGCACATGCACTTTCGTAGGAATTCACCAATGTAATAATCTCATTAATGTTCTCAATCAATCAGCCATGTCCTTCATTTGAAAGAGTTTAGAGAACTGTGAAGACAGCTACATGCTTATCTTGAGTAGGCAGGGCTAGCTGGAGTCATTCATACTTTTACCTCACCTATCCCCTAAGGAGTTCAGGGGACACAAATGGTTTTCCTTTCCACAATGTGGCTGCCTTTGCCCCACTTCTTTGAGTTCAGTCATTGTCCCATTTTGGAGATAACAAAATAAATTTCTGTACTCTATTTTACTTGATCTCCACTTAGTTCCTGGGGGTCTGTTGAGACTGGAGATTAATAGTACAAGATAATCAGTAAAAATGAATTCTGTACATGAATTTGCTGCTTCACGTGCATTGAATAGCTTGAGGTAACTGATAACAGCACCCTAAATCCATTGTGATGCTGGTGATAGTGTTGGGATTTCTGGCCTCACAGCCCTTTCCTGTGTGTGCACGCGCAGGTGAATCTTTGAAGGGATTACTTGCTATCCAGAACTGGTTTTGAGTTACATCAGGAAGAGAGATTGTACTATCTCCTGTTCCAAATTCCATTCTTTTGCATTTAGAAGGCCAACAATGAATAGACCTCTATTGTTTTGCACTCATACTCTTAGACATATAGTCAACCCTCCATATTTGTGGGCTTGACTTTCACAGATTTGATTGTTTGTGAGTTTCTCCAACCCCTGCCCTCAAAATTGCTTCTTTTCTGGGGGAACCTTTCCTCTCAGTGGCTCTGATAGGCTGCACAGCCCTTTAAAAACTCACTTCTGCTTCTCCTCCTCCTCTTCCTCCTCCTTTACCCGCTGCTGCCTGCCTAGCTAAGGATGGCTTGCAGCCCCATTTCTCAGCACGGCAAGCTCTTTCTCAATAGCTCCACACACATCCAAGGAAGGAGATGGACAAGAGAGAGGAAATATGGGGCCACCATGTGGTCTCACCCCCCCCTTTCCCTCTCCATTCCCTGACTTCGTTTGGACCCTAGGTGCCAACACTGCCCATCATGTCTCAGCCCCCTTCCCACAGACATACATACACATTTTGATATTTGTGATTTTTCCACTTTTGTAAGTATCCTGCACCCCTTACCCTAGTGAATGTGAGGGCCAACTGTATAGCATGTGGGAAATGGGTGGTCATGGTGTTGTGGACAAGAGGACAGCTTCAAATGCAAAAAAGCATAGAAGAAACACGTGATACTGGCAAATGTGGGGATATTTGATAAACTAGTAAAATTTATTTTCTCTCTAGTTTGAAACTCAGAAGTTTGAAATGAACCTTTAGAATCATGGAACTGGAAGAGACCACAAGGGCCATCCAGTCCAACCCTCTACCATGCAGAAATTTATAATCAAAGCACTCCCAACAGATGGTCATGCAGCCTCTGTTTAAAGACCTCCAAAGAAAGAGACTCCATCACACTCTGAGGCAACATATTCCACTGTCGAATTGCTCTTACCATCAAGAAGTTCTTCCTAATGTTTAGGTGGAATCTCTTTTCCTCAAGTCTGAAGCCATTGCTTTATGTCATAGTAGAAAACAAGCTTGCTTCATCTTACATATGACATTTGTTCAAACATTTAAACATGACCTTCTCTGCTGTAGGCTAAACATACCTAGCTCCTTACGCTGCTCCTCATAAAGCATGGTTTCCAGTCTTTTATTTTTACTCATACTTAATATGTATTATATTTGCTGTTTTTTGCAAATATAGGCTATAGTATCATAAGAAGGAATGAATGGAAGGGCAGAATCCTGAAGCACCTTTGAGATTCTTTCAGCATATTTAATATTAATTATTCTTAGCTGAATAGCAGGGGTTGAAAAATTGTAGCCTCCAGGGTCTTTTTGTGCTATCTGGGTTCCCAGGAGTCAATTTTTTTTTGTCCCACATTTGGAGTCTTTTTGACACATTTTTGGCCTCCTGGGACAATTTACAGGAGCAGAAAGTGACTATTGCTCACCAACATCACCCTAGAGGATATTTAGGAACATTTGGAGGTAAATATTTTGGTGGGAGCAACCCTCCCAGATTTCCTTCCACAGCTGTCCATCCCTGATCCACAATGTTGTCAATACACCATGCAGAGATTTCAGCAAGTTTAAACCAGAGAGAAATAAAAAAATGATATGAATGAATACTTGGAAACACTGTTGTTGCTGCTGCTGCTGAGAAGCTGATCCATGCAATCTTTATCCGTGCAAAGCATCATCCCAGCACCTTCCCTAATTTGTGTCATTGTTCTGGAAGATTGTTGGGGCACCTGGAGCAAAAAGATCCAGTGATGAGAATGTGTAAGCAAGAAATACCCGATGCACCTAAAATTTAGAGCCTATCTATCTTCTCTCTTATATTCAAATATGCTTGGGAAGAAAATGATTTTCTTCCACATTTGATTGTCCCGTATATGTGGTAACATATGGTATTTTGAGGAGATATCCCTATACCAAATATTCCTAAAATATGCTTCTTTTTTGCAATTAAATATTTAATATGGTCAGGAGTGGGCCTTTGGACTTTGCTGTGAATCTTGCAACCTTCAGTGAAATTCCTTTGCACTCCTACAAAAGTCTCAGACAGCCCTGGTGAACCCTATATACTTGAAAGCTGCAGTTGTCAGCATTTTTACTTGAGAGTAAATCCCCCTGAGTTCACTGGGACTTGGGTTACTTTCTACTGCATTAAAATGGAAAAGATTGAATTGTAAATCCAACAGAGTTCATTATCTCCCCTGTTGTAGAACCTAAGGACATATAATTACATGAATGAGGATGTGATAGCAGATTTGTAAAGAAAAATAAAAGCAATTTGTTCCTTTTCCTCTTATTTCAGTAGTGCATGCAACAGTCAGATTTTCAAATGCTTTCCAATGCAGTTCACTAAACTGATTTTTTTTTTTTTTTAAAAAAAACAATCTACCATCAAAAATGTATATTAATGTATAACCAAGTGATGCTACTCCCTAGGCAGGCTCTTCATGGGAATTTTGGTCGCTCATCTTTACTTTAACTTCTCACTTAAAACAAAACAAAAAATCCCATGGCCTTCAGTGGTCTAGACTACCATCCGTTCTGAATTCTGCTTTTTCTTTGCTGCTATCCAAAGCTTTGTTTTGGTCCCAAATGGTTTCCCCACCTGCTGCACTTTGTTGTTGAAATACTGTTAGAACTTTCTATGATTTGAATGAATACTAAGTAGACTAGGAGAGAAATAAAACAGAAATATAGCCCCAGAGCAGGGACTTCCATGGTGAAACAGCCTTAAAATCATTTTCAAAGACTGCTGAAAATCTTAAAGTAGAATCATATATGTGCGTACTCATGTATATAACCTCCACTGGATTAAAGGGGACATGCTCCCAGCAAAGTGAGTATAGGATTGCAGCCATAATGAGGTTAATACCGTGGTTCAAACCATGAATCATTCAAATCATCCAGCAGCCTTTGCTGAAGATGCTGTGAATAAACAGGGAGCTGGGTTTGCTGAGGCAGCAAGCTTTGAAGCCAGCAGTGTATGCCTTGCTGCACATGCAGTTACATTCCATACATGTATTACAGCAGTGGGGAGGGAATAACTGTAGTAGTGGCGGTAGAAGGATCTGTAGTTAGCTCTTGCTACATCTGTGCACTGTTCTTCTTCTTGCCAGAGAACCTCACCAACTGCCTTCACCAAGCACAACTTGGTTGTACTCTTGGAAAAGAAGGGCAGTACACTATATCTACTGTTAGAGATCCTTCAGTATATGAGAATATATGAGAACATGGGGAAAAATAATCCTATAGAATCAGCAGGAAGAAACCTGTCAAGGAAACTGAAGAGGACTGAAATAGCAAGGAAGCACCCTAGAGGACAGTCATAACCAGAAACAGACCGTGTAGAAAGGATTCAGAACTGCTTCAGCTAAGCAGTTGCCTCCTACATCTTCTGGAAGATAATGGCAGCGAAGTTGCTGAAACAGAAAACAAGAAACAATACATGCTGCATACTAAGAAAAGAGTCAATGTAACTGCCAGCCATAGCAAGAAGAAGAGTGCTACTGGCTGGAGAGTCATTGCTCAGGGGTATAGAGGCACCTGTGGGACAGCTTGACAAGATGAATGAGGAAGCGTATTCTCTCCCTGGAACTCATATCTGGGATGTCACTGACAACTTGCCAAAACTCATCAAGAACCCAGATCAGTTCCCTTTTCTTCTTATTCATGTGGGCAACAATGACACTGCCAAGAACACTTTTGAGCAGATCATCTCAGACTATGAAGCTCTAGGCAGAAAGGAGAAGGGTTTAAAGGCTCACATGGTATTATTGCCAATTCTGCCAGTGAAAGATAAGAGTACACAAAATCAGGAAGAATCACAAAGGGAATGGATGGCTATATAGATGATGTTAGCAGAAAAGGTTTGGCTTCCGGGATCATGTTCTTCACGGCTTAGATGGAGGAATACTGGCTATAAATGGGCTACACTTCATGAATACCAGGAACAATGTCTTTGATAGTATAATGACAAGTCTATCAGGATGGCTTTAAACTTACTCCTTGGAAGGCTGGAGATGATAGCTTAAGCATAAGTCCAAAGGCAAGCTCTAAACATAAGGATGTGAAGTGTACAGGAGAAGCTGAGGGAGAGAATGGGATCCACAGCAAAACTCACAGTAAATTAATAGGTGAGAACAAACAAAGTTTTAGATGTCTATACACTAATGTATGCTGGGTAGAGTAGCATTGTATGTCAAAAACAAATTCACTTGATCAGAAATCCATGAGACATCAGAGTGGACTAGTTGAGAGAATTTGGGTAAAAGTAAACGGAGAAAGAAATAAAAGCACACTGTGGTAGGAGTCTACTATAAGCCACCAAGTAAAAAAGAGGTGGTGGATGATGGTTTTCTGGAACAAACCTGAATGATGCATGAATTGGTAGTTATGGGGGACTTCTATACTCTGATATCTGTTGAGAGATGAATTCTGCTAAGCATAACCTCTCCAACAAATTCCTTACGTGTCTTGCAGATAATTTTCTATTCTAAAAGGTAGAGGAAGGAACAAGGAGATCAGCAGTCCTGGAATTAATCCCAATTAAAAGGGAGGAGTTGGTCACTGGGATCAAAATAGTTGCTACTTTAGCAGGAAGTGGCTGTGTAATGCTAGAATCCACAACCGCAGGACTTTGGATTTCAGGAAAGCTGATTTTACCAAGTTCTCTGAAATGCTGGTTAGAATCTGCTGGTTAGAGATGCTAAAGGAAAAGGTAACCTACCAAAAGTGGGAGTTAATGAAGAAAGAGCTGCTAAAAGCATAATTGCAAAATATCCCATGGAAAGGAAGGAAGGAAGGAAGGAAGGAAGGAAGGAAGGAAGGAAAGAAGGAAGGAAGGAAGGAAGGAAGGAAGGAAGGAAGGAAGGAAGGAAGGAAGGAAGGAAGGAAGGAAGGAAGGAGCATCTGAAAAAGCCTGGGTGGAAGCACAGTAAACTTAAGGAGGAAGTGAAAAGAAAAAAAGATCATGTATGAAGGAAGGAAGGGAGGGAGGGTGAATCACTAAGCAAAGTTGCAGATGACCAGCAGAATCACTAGGGGGTGTGGATATTATCGGGGGTGTGTGTGTGTGACACCAAAATGACTGCCTGCCCTTTCTTTTTTCCCCTCCCATGAGAGCCCATATAGCTTCATGTAGGATGACTGCCCCATTTTTTTCTTATGATTGGACAAGATCCTGAGTGCCTTTGCACATGCAGAGCCAGGTGGATAGATCGAGACACTCAGAGGGTGGGTCTCCATGGTAGTAGACCAGGAGTCCTGGAATCCTGGCTCCTGGGTGGAAAAGGCTCCAAGGATGACACAATGAGTTACACACTGGGTGACACCAACCCTAGTGACACCAGTGGCGTAGCCCAAGCTTATGCAAATAGCCTAAAGGCAGCTAAAGCTCAGAATGAGCTGAGGCTGGAGATGGAAGCAGAGAGCAACAAAAAGTGTATTCAAAACAAGAGAATGATCAAGAAAATGGTCGGGCTGCTACTCGGTAAAGATAAAATGCTAACAGATCACACTGAAAAGACAGAACTGCTATTTTGCTTTAGCTTTTTTCCAAAAGGAGAACTGTGTGTCTATGGCCATTTCCACATGGGGTTTTTAAAATGGTGCAGAGCGTCCTCGAGGGAGGACGTCTGCACCTGGGAGTGGACTGGGTCGGACCTACTTAGCGTAGATCCACACCCCAGCCTGCTCTGGAATGACCCCAAATGGGCGTCCAGCGTGCTTTTGAAAAACCTGTTTCCTGAGGTTTTTCAAAAGCATGGAGCGTGCCAGTGCAAGCTTGCTCCCTTATGCAGATTCGCAGGCTCGCATTTGTGTGAGCCTGCGATCTGCCAGGGGCGGGCCTTAGGCTGGTGAGCTTCAGCAGTTGGTCGGGAGTCTCGACCAACCGGAAGCTGCCCGTAGCAGTGCGGAGCGGCGGCCATGCACTGCTCCAGAGCAGCGTGGACCGGACCGGTGAGCCCAAAAGTCTGGTGAGTAGTGTCACAAGGCGATTCCCTCGCCCCATGTGGAAATGGCCTATGTCTCAGCAGGGTTTCAAATTGCGGGTTCCAAATTGCAAATGAAGATTGATAAAGAGATAATCAGGAATCACCTGGTTAACCTAAATGAGTTCAAATCTTCAGGGGTAGACAAACTGCTTCCCAAAGTACTGAAGGAACTTGCTGATGCAGCAGTGAGATGCTGCAGCAAAGAAAGCAAATAATATTTTAATCTGCATTAATAGAACCATTGTTTCCAAGTTACAGGAAGTTGTTAGGCTTAAAATTTTAATGCTTGGTAATTTGCTATAGAATTGATGTGTATTAACAATTAGCCCTGGTATTAATTGGTTTTAGACACTAAGGGCTCATCAAACAACCTTGTTTTAGAATTGTTTGTTCTGCCTAGTACATGTCAATGGTCAGTATGTGCAAAGAGAAGGACACTGCTAGTGTCTAAGATATCCTTGAGAATGACCCAGGATGTTGAGTCATGTAGACTCAGAAAGTTAGGGGTCAGATAGAATGTAACGTGTACGAACGGTAACATCGCTGACGCTGATGCATGAATCTTTTCTTTAATGTAAGCATTCTTTAATATAAACATGAAAATAGTATAAGAAGGGAAGTTGAAAGAATAAAATCATCCTTCTTATCACTATTGTCAGTGGTGATACCTGGATGGATCCTTTGGTCAAAGTTACTGTATGAGTGCGTTTTCTTTTGCTCTCTTACTTTCAAATTTCTCTTCCTACTTTGTGTTTGGGGTTTAATCCAACTCCATGTCCACCTGGGGATACGGCGAAGGTGTGGTTTATTTATCCACCCTAACAAAATAATAGTCTCCGTGCATTCTGTGCTAGTCAGGCCTCATTTGGAATGCTGTGTTCAATTCTGGCCACCTTAATTTAAGAAGGATATAGATAAATGGGAGTGGGTTCAGAGAAGGGCAACATGAATTATAAGAGGTATGGAGAATAAAACATACGAGGAAAGGCTGAGGGAGTTGGGCATACTCAGCTTGGTGAAGAGAAGACTGGGAGTGATATGATTTTACTCTTTAAGTATCTGAAGAGTTGTCACAAAAAGGAAGACACAGGTTTGTTTTCTCAGGGGGTAGAAACCAACCTAATGGTTTTAAATTACAGGCAGGTGGTAGGTTTTGATTAAACTTAAGAAGGAACTTTTTGAGGGTAAAAGTGGTTTGGCAGTGAACCAGTTACTGAGAGAGGTGATGAATATCTAGGATCTCTTCATAAAAAGGCTGGACATCTACCTGCTGGGGATGCTTTAGCTAGAGTTTTTGCATGGAGCAGGGAGTTTAACATATAGACTATGAAGCCCCTTCAAATCTATGGTTCTATGATTCTATGAACTATTATTTAAGTAAAGTTGATAAGTAAAGCAATTGACCTAGGGTGGCTTGCTAAGCACCAGCGGCAATGTAGATCTTGATTTTGCAATATGGAAAACAGCCCAAATGGAGAAGACCCAATTTGTAGCGGTCCAATTTGACACACATGTGAAATGGAGCGCTGATAAAGAAATCCAGACCAGAAAGCATCTCTAACATTATTGCAGCTTTTAGGTGTAGTACCACACAGTGTTGCTGGGAGTTTGTTGCTCCAAGCCTTTAAAAATCTGAATATTTCAGAAGTGTGCATATCATTTTATTACTTCGAAAAACTGGATGAAGCTTCCTGATGCGATTCCTTATTTTGTGGACATCAGGACTATTGATTTTCAGGAGAATAGGTATGGAGGTGGGAGTGGTATAACAGTAGATTTTACAGCTGGGTTTTTCCAAAACAGGGATGTGTTTATTTTTAAAGAATGTGCTTATTTTTTTTTTTTACAGGTGGGTTTTTATGATATTTGCATAGAGATGTCACCTCAAAATTTTAGTAGAAGGTGTACAGCAATATTTGTTGAAGAAATTGTTCAAATATAGGGAGTGTCAAAACAGTTAGCTTCCACTTTTCCCCTTAGTGGATGTTTGAGCAATTTATATCAAATAGGCAGATATCACTGAGGGGACCCCGTCCAGGAAACCTGCAAAATTTCAGTTGCAGAGGTGGTGGCGGCTAAGCACTTGTTAAGGAGTTCTACACCAATCCAGGTCCTATAACCTCCACAAAACTTCCTTTTGATTCACAGGAGAGTTTCCACAATATGGGGGGGGGGGCACACAAACTCTGAGCTACATGTGGCCCTAAGTGATCCAGTATGGCCTTCACTGTCCCATACTCTTTACCCCCCCTTTTTTAACAGTACAAATTCTCTTTTGCTTCTAGGAAATGCCTTTTTGTGACTTATGGTTTTCAGGGAAAGAAAACAAGGGATTCTATCAGCAATTGTACCAAGATTTTTTGCCTGCTGGGTGAAAGAAAAATGATAAGGATATCTCCTCACTATATTAATCCCTCCATTTTTCATAAGTAGCCTTTCCATAAGATTAATCTCTTTTCCCTTTGTTAGAAAACACACACACATAGAGCAAGCACAGGAAGAAAGCATTATTGATTAAAAAACAACAACAAAACACTCCCAAACAATCCATCCAGTATGTTAGGGGTTGCAACCTTAGAATACTTATACCCATTATTTGCTAGTTTGTGTGTTTTTCTGAGACTTTAAACATTTTGTGTTTGTTAGCCTAAGAAGCCATACCCTTTCTCTTCCAGCATCAGTTCATGTTGCAGTTAGTCTGCATTTGTTCTTCATTTTTGTGGTCTGTAGTTCTCTCTCGCCCACCCCCCAGTGATGAAAGAACACATGACACAAAGCCTCTCTCCATAAGATGTTATGAAACTTTTAATATTTGCAGGTTATTCTACTTCTATGTTTTTACAAAGAAGACTAAGTCTGATTTATTTCTCTGCTACTCCCTTTGTGGTGGTGGTGGTGGCGGCATGGGAGTGGTTGTTGCTCCTCTTCTGATTTCAGATACTAATTACTCTGCTTGTGAGGTACACTACTGTCTCTCAGATCTCCAACACAGGGGTTACTCATTTTAAAGCCTCTGCAACAGGAGAGCACAATTATAAGCTGTGCAAAAATGTGCACAATTTGTAGGGAAAAAAAGCTTAAGAAATGCAAATACTTCCTGAAATAGCACAAAAATCTCTCACAAAAATCTTCTTCTGGAAAAAAGCAAGCATTTAGATCTTTATATAAGGCCTTAGCCTTCCAGTTTCTTGACTTTCTGGATCTTGAGTTGTCAAGAGATAACCTTAAACCAGCTTTAAGCCAGCAGGTGTTTTGATATCTGAATATAGAATAATATCTGAGTATGTATATAACAATTATTTTGATATTTTGCTGATATTTTGATGTTTTTGAATGTATCTCTTAAAACATTTTGACTTAAATGTGTGCAGTGCTCTGAGATGGTGTGCAAAACCTATTTTTGCATGTAAGATTGTTATCAGCATAATACGAGTCAAGTGTTCTTCTTGGATATTAAATGGATGGCAATTATTTTCTTTGCCTCCATTTTTCAGCAAGAAAAGATGACAGAGAATTCATAGGTCAATTTAAAATGTGGAAATAAGTACAATCTGTTTAATAACTGGAATTTAGTGATCATTGTTTTTTATTTTATTAGATAATATATGTAATGTATTTTTCCCACTAACATGTGCACTTCTCTTTCTTTTTGGAGGGAGAAACAAAATATCAGACCACTAGGGTAAGAAAATAATGTCCTTATTTCAGATTTTCCAGCAAATGAATCAGTAAATGCAGATGGTCATCCAAAATTCAAGGAGAACTTGAATCTTGTGCTTTGAAGACAGGCACAGAATATCTCCAGTTCTTAGCAATACCCTTCTCAGAAGTATGAGGCTTAACTAAAATTGAAGAATCAAGTGACTTGATAGTTTTTCAGACACCTAGTGATACAGATGTAAGATACTGAAGCATGAGAATCCAAAGCTCATACCACATAGGAGTGGTTCAATTTCAGAGCTTTGTGACATTCACAAAGATCCTGTAATTGTCCTTTTTTCCTGAGAGCTGTACTGCAGAAAGCTGTTTAAAAGATTTTGTAAATGGAGTCCTTTGTGATGATCCAACTCACATCAAAATACAAGGAGGTCTTTTATTGGAAGCCAGATGAAACTCTTAAGCTCTTAAAGCTCCATAATATGGTATATTTCATATTTATCCTAATGGAAAATAAGTTATTTCCACCAAAAGAGTCCAAGTATGACAGTGGGGAATGCTTTTTTACTTCTCAGAACCTAAGTTTGTCCATGGAAAAGTTCTTGAAAATAAAGATAACAAAGCAACATTTTGAAGCTAAAAATATCATTGTTGGAGCAAACGTGTGTGTTATGTATAGTTCATTTTGAACATATAAAAAACTATCCATGATCATTGCTCAGGAGTGTGAAATTGGATTGGTACTTGAGCATCACACACACACACACACACACACACACAGATGTCCAGGTGCCATAGCCTCCATAAAACCTCCTTTCAACTCAACAGGAAGGTTCCTATAGCACAGGATTGAACCCCAGTATTCCCTCTACCATCTGAACCCATTGTGTAAAAAAAACAAAAAAAAACAAAACCAAATCATACACATACCTAAACTTGTTGAAAAACGAGGTGAGAGAAACTACTGAACTGCTAGATAGAGAGAAAGTACTGCCAGTTCCTGCTGGGGAAAATTCTGACTGGTACACATGATTCAAACCGATGCTTGTGGATGGTAATTGCCCAAGTCATCCTAGGATGTTGTTGTTGTTACAGGGCAATATATAAGCATCATAAACAGCAAACTCCTGAAGTACTGTCTCTTGCAGGATAAAGTTGCCTGTCCCTTAAGATCTTCAGTGAGGGGTATTCTCATTGGATGTAGAAAGTGCTTGATTGGGTTGTGGAGGTGGATTTTTCCAGGACTTCCTTCAGACCACTCCTTGCCTAAGGAGATCAGTTGTGACCCTTCTCCCTTTCACTTTTGTTTCTTCAGAATTTTGACCTGCTGGGCTAAGTTGTTTTTTTAGGCAACTGATCTGTGTGACATTTCCAAGTCTGTTTCGTGTGTTTCTTT
The DNA here is from genome assembly GCA_030412105.1 of Cyclura pinguis. Classification (NCBI taxonomy): domain Eukaryota; kingdom Metazoa; phylum Chordata; class Lepidosauria; order Squamata; family Iguanidae; genus Cyclura; species Cyclura pinguis. The sequence goes on along the minus strand of CM059600.1, from coordinate 64,068,225 downwards.
TAATATTGTATTGTTATACTGCTATTACAAAGGTAATCTGTAATTCTTGTCTAAACCATACTGCAGCTACAATAGAACAGTGGGGAAATATGTTTATATTACTCCTCCTCCTTAGTACTGAGAAGGGAAGAATTTTTATAATGTATTTGACCAAAATTTTTCCATTGGCTTCCAACCTCACTGTGTTTCATGTACGCCTAGTATGTTGCATCCTTTTACCTTAGTTCAGTGGCTGGTCAGACTAACATATGCTCAGCTCCTGTCCTCCACAACAGATACAATGACAAGGAGTTTTGTTGTTGTTTACCATGAAATTAACTTCAATTTATGACAACCATTTTAGTGAGAGACCTCCAAGAGTCCTGGACATAATCTGCCCTGCTCAAATCCTGCAGATTCAGGGCTGTGGCTTCCTTGATTGAATCAATCCACCTGTACTGCAGTCTCTCACTTTTCCTACTATATTCCACTTTATCAAGCATTATAGTCTTTTCCATTGAGTCACACTGTCTCACGATATGTCCAGAGTACAACAGCCTCACTTTAGTCATCTTCAGTTGTAGCAAGTTGTAGCAAGGGAGGTCAGACTTGATTTTCTCTAAGACCCAGTCATTTCTCTTTTTTAGCAGCGATCGTATCTGCAGAACTCTTGTTCAGCTCCGCATTACAAATGAATTGATTTTCTTCCTGTCAGCTTTGCTCATTGTTCAGCTTTCACACCCTTACATGGAAATTGGAATTTCAGAATTATCATGTTTTTCTTTAGTAATAGTTTCAATTTTCTTAAATTTTTCCATCCTGACATCTCAGCACCCTCTCAGTTTATACTCAAGAACAGACCATTAGTATACCTCAGTTGCCAAAGCAGATGTTTCCTGGACATTACAGTTGGCCCTCCACATCTGCAGGGTTAACATTTGTGGATTTGACTTTTCTCTCACAATCTGTCTCACTCCCACAGGCTTTCAGAGAGTCTATGAGCATAAGGCAAGACTTGTAAATCCATATTAAAAATGGCATAGGGCAACAGCGGAGGCAGCTCCCATCAGCTGCCTACTTCTGTCTTCTGAAGGAACTCCACCTTGAAGGCAGAAGTGGGTGGCTGGAGTGTTCTCCACCTTGGATTCAAATGTACTGTGTACTGTGTTTTTGTGTACTCTGTGTGCGTACTTTTGTGTGTTGAATATGGTTTGTAGGGGTCTATAGATATTTGGACTTTTTCACCTTCTTGGGGGTCCTGCACCCCTAACCTCCATAAATGTGGAGGTCCAGCTATACTTTAAACAGAAATTTGGATACTAGAGACAGAAATAACATTCACAGAATAGTGATAAGTTCCTAACCCCTCAAGGAAAGCAATTCAATAAGTCTCTGCAAACTTTTTTTATTTAAAACTAATGACATGCACAGGTGAGATGAAACAACCAGGTCAATGAGCTCTGCTTAAGTAGGCAAAAACATTCTGAACCTTTTAGAAACCTCCTGAAGACTTCTTTCAGAGTGCATCCAGAGATGACTTTCTTTTTCACCAGGGTTCCTTTTTGATGGCCACATTCAGGTAGACTTATCTGCTGTCCTCTTTTATCTCTGTTTTTCTGTTCATGTATGCTCAGCAAGGAAGCTGTTACTATTTACCTTGCCTGTTGTAGGAGTCACATACACCCACAGTAGGGTGGGCGAGTTGGAATACCATTCTCTTTCCTAGCTCAGTCCTTATTCTGTTGTTTACTGTAGACATGCTGCCTCAAGTCAGCACCAAATGTGTGTGGGTTTTTTTGTCCCACCATCCTTCCAGCACTGCTAAAACACTCATACTCAGATAGATAACGAAGGGAAAGGGAGCTGACAAGGAAGAAAATAACTTTATAAACAGGAGCTTCTTTGTCAAAGGCTTTGTAAACTGAACTAAGCCTGTATATATATGTACGTGAATGTGAGTGTGTATGTACAGTCCTCCCTCCACACTCACGAGTTTGATGTTCATGAGTTTGATGATTCATGAGGTATACATATGTCTTCCCCCCATTCCCTTCCTCCCATTCCCTTCCATTTGGCCAGACATGGAGAAGGATGGCAAGCACCCAGACAACAGGCAAGGAAATAGAGCACCTTCCTTCTCCCCTCCGGAACTGCCCCCTCCCGTTATCTGGCCCTGACACTCAGAACTCACACCAAGGCAAGGGCAAGGGTTGCACAAGCCTTCCTTCTGTCCTCCAGAGTGCCCTGTCCCATTCCCTTGCCTCTGGCCCCAGTGTGCAAAAGGCAAAGGGAATGGGAGCGGGGAGCCCTGAAAGGGAATGGGAGGGGGTTGCAGTGGGAGTTGTTTGTGATTTTTCCACTTTCAAGAGGATTCTGTGTCCTGAATCCTCGTGAATGTGGAGGGGCCACTCTATAAGCATTCTAGAAATAAGGTTTAATACAGAATTTGATACAATTTTAATTGCTTCATTCATTTGTGTGTAATAGCCCTTTAAAAATAAGGAAGTAAGGAGCTATTGTCAAAAGATATTAAAGAAAAATAGAACAAATCTTTCCCTTTAATTAAAAAAAAAATCCAGTGGTTCTGTGTGGATCATTCATTGCTGTCCTCTGCTACAAATTAAAAACAAGCGGAAGGCCGGCGGGGTTAACTTACAGCTTGACAAGCAGAATGTTAAGCAAGCAACAGTAATAAATTCACTCGTCCTTCTCTTCTGGCTGCATTCACTGAAGTCAGAGCAGACATTATTATTGCCATTTTTTGAAAACTCGGTGTAGACACAGGAGCCACATTCTGTATTAGGACTCTAGCATAATGGTGGTGGGATGTTTCTCCTTCTCAGGTATCACAGTCTGGATTGAGGGCCTGCACCTGCAACTGATATGGCAAAATAGAGATCCACTGTGGAAATATATTGCTGAGTATTTAGGATTTCATCATAGGTCATGGTCAGTAATCACATCTGGAAACCAATCTTCAGATACAAGATACACAGTGACTAGGATTTCCAGATCCCAGGTCCTGGCCCTAAGTCTCTGGTTTTCATGGGTCAGAAAGGTTTAAATTATCCTGTTTTGGTGAGCTTCACTCCAGGTGAGAAGGAAAGCGATGTGTGTAAACCTCTAGCTTAGCTAGTAGTGCAGCAGCTTGCTACAATTTGCAAGGAGCAATTGAAAGAAGATCAGCTGTTCTTGCTCCTGACGCCCATGCATTGGCTGTAACCTCTTTACGTGTGTCTACGTTCCATTGTGTGCATATACTCGGAGCCCTCATATGTTAAACCATGACTACTAAACCTCTGTGGAAAGCCCAAGGCCTTTTCTGCACTAGACTGTTATAGTGCTATTATTGCACTTTCAACATCCTATGGAAGCCTGGGGTTTGCAGTTTAGGGAGGGGCTTCAAAGTCAGCAGTTAGGATCTTCTTTGATGTTCATGGACTGCAAAGGTTGGCCAACATGCTTATGTGGGAGGTTTGTCAGTCTGGGCGGACAACTGCCGACAGGAGAGTGCTAAGTGATGAGGGAGCATTCGCAGCACCTCCCTCCCATAGCCATTCAGTGGCCCTTTGGGCTGGGTGGGGCAGAGCTGTGGCTGGCAGCCATCTGAATGTTGCTGTGCAGCTGGAGAGAAGTCATTGTGCAATGAGGTACTGGATGCTCACTTGAAGAACAGTATAAAAAGATATACTGTATGTGTATGTGATCCCTAGTTATCCATGCTTAAATCACTAAGAGGCATCTAGCAAGTTCAGGCCTGAGGCTGGCACGTGAGTTTATGATTCTGCTGTCCATTTTCTTCTCTACATTTTCATGTGGTTTAGACTGCCTGCAATGGACTATTACTACTTTGTCTCTTGTTGAGTTAATAAAACCAATGACAAAGAAGCTCCATTTTACATAGCCTTTTTACACTAACCCTGTAATCTTTCGTCCAGTTCCTCCTACGATGCTTAAAAAGCATAGGTCTACAAGTTTGGTCGCCAAAATGGAAATCATTAAAAAGTGGAGGCTAGTGAAAGGAACTAAAAATAATCCCTGGATTCATTTGAAAGAAGCCTTTAAATGGCCTCTAATGTCCAAAATGGTTTCTTTTCTATTTATGCACCAGAACTGTTTTTTTTTTTTCATTTCACATGAGCATATTGTCAATTTTGAATAAAAAGTTCACTGAAACAGCAACGTTCCTCCTCCTCCTCTTCTTGTTCTTCGTGATGCAGGAACTGATCCCTGGTTCCCCCCCTCGCCCCCCACCAATGTTAGTTCTGCCTCTGGTGCCAAATTTTCTATTAAAGAAGTAAAACCCATGAAAACATCTACTTTGTTAACTGAAGTATTATTGGAAACAGATTATTGCATAACCATTGGAATGGTCCAAAACAAAACACTGAGGCTGTAATTATAAGCATACTAGTAGAGAAGAAGAATTCAGTCATATGGATGGTTAAGCAGAAGTAAGCTCCATTCAGTTTGTTAGGACTTAACATGCAGATAGATGTGTATAGGATTGCTGCCTAAGTCCCAGTGAGTTCAGGGACCCACTGAACTGAGTGAACTTCTGAACAAACATGTTAAGGATTGTACTACAAAGCTGAGTTGCTGCACATAATTAGTCCTTTAAATTTCAGGGAACTTCAGAGAATACTGAAAACAAATGTGTGTGCATTTACATATGTGTGCATTTTGAATTTATTTATGTTGTCTAAAATGTAAATCTCTATAAATAAGGTATGTATCAATCAGAACAGCTCAAAATACTAATTGAACAATGCCATTTCTAATTATCTCATGCTTTCAGAATGAACTTGTATGTGTCCCTTTAACAGCAATAGTCCACAAATTTGTGTCCTTTAATGTCTACTCATTCAAATCTATCAGGGGTCATATGCATAGTTAATTAAGCCTGAAATAATAAATTTCCAATTTCCACAAGATAAGGTAAACAAGCAATTAAAAGCAGGATCCCGTTATTACTTTCCTCATTCATTAGTCAAAAGCATAAAGTATCTTAACATTTCCTAAATAATTTACTTGTATTAAAATAAAGTAAAATGCTTAAAGCTTTAATAGGGTGCTTTATGATGCAGCAGTCAATAAGGCGATATATCAGATCTTTGTAAATAATTTATGGCTTTATGCAGAGGAAAGGTATGCAGGTTTTCTGCATTGCAGAAACCACTACTGAAAAGACTGTGCGGGCATTCGGGCAAGTTCTTCCATGTGAAGAGATAAATACCATGACTATCAGGCTTACTTATTTCATCCTAAACCAGAGTATGATCCTGTGTGACTATTCACGTTGCCACTGACATTGGACAAAATGAGAAAACCCAATGTGGTGTCTGTTTTCTAATGTTATTGTTACTGCTTCATTCAGAGCAATGCTGAGCCATATCTATCTGCTTATCCATCTATCACCTATCTATCTCTACTTACTGACCTACCTGGTTTGAAGGATGAGAATATCCTTGTACTAAAAAGGCCGGTTTAAGAAAAACATTGTTTTTTAACAAAATCTATGTGTATTTAAAAAACAAAAAGCCAACAGATATAGCATTCCCTACAGTTTCTTTCTTTCTTGTATTTGTTTGCCACCTTTCAGTTGTAGGGAACAACTGCATGTTGGATTTTTGTCTGTTAGAACTGTTAACAGAACAGAATATCTATCAAGGACAAAGGTGGCAATTCTATTTGCCAGTGTTGTATAACCTGTAAGAGATGTGACAATTTTGTCCCTCTCGATGTATACAGTTCCCACAATCTTCCCTGTAGGCTATGCTGTTTAGTGCTGCTGAGACTTGTACACTTTAAATATCTGTTGTTACATCACAGTTTTCACCCCATGACCTATATAAAGTACACACCCTAAAGCAGTATATACCTCTTGCCCTACTCAGATACTGGGAAAGTCTGAGGAAGTATAGGACAGAGACTAATACTCTGGCTTCAACAGGGAAAGTCTAACTGCATTCAGCTTAATTATGAGCTCATCCAGACTAATTGAAAAGTTCCAGATTTTATTCTTGTTCTTTCCAATTTCATCAACAGAGGAAGGTAAGGGATGCAAGGCTGGAGCCTCAGCCAGTGTTCCTATCTCCTCTCCATGTTTAGTTTTTCTGAACACTCAAATAGGCTTTTGTGGAAATATGTAAATTGTACATTCCCTTCCCCAATGCACTAGAATACATTGGTCCCTTCACTTTCACAAGGACTCAGGATGCAGAATCCTTGTGAAAGTGGAAAAACTCCTGTGCTCCCCCTCCCATTCTCTTGCCTTTTGCCCTGGCATGCATGCCTTCCTTCTCCACACCTAAGCAAAAGGCAAGGGAATGGAGAGATGTGTGCACCTGCCATCCTTCTCTGGAGAAGATGTGTCAGGGCAAAAAGGAAGGGAATGGGGGGAAAGGCGCATGTATACTTTCCTTCTCCACATGCAGTGCTCCCCCTTCACATTCCCTGGTCTTTTGCCAGGGTATGGAGAAGAAAGGCACAGTGTACCTGGGCAAAAGGAAAGAATGGGAGGAGGAGAATGCTGGGGGTGAGACGCACATGAGCCTTACAAATATGATCAAATTTGGAAAGGTCAAACCTGCAAATGAGGAGGGAGGACTGTACTTCAAACTGAAAACCACTAGGTCTTTTAGCTACAAAGTTGGAGACCTTAGAGTAGGGTCATTCTTGTTCCTCCAAGCATTTCTCATTGGCCCTTTTCTCCCTATGCAGATTTCTTTTTTAACTTGCTGGGATACCTATATAGATTTGAGAATTATCCCTATCTGGAGGATAGCCTGGCTTTGGAGTTCTTTTCCTGGGAAATCCCAGTCTTTTTGATCTTGTTTCTTTATCTCTGACCTCTGTTATATTTTGGTGGACAATTGCATTACTCTTCTGTTTCTTTAGCTAGTGACAACAATTCAGGACAATGGTAAGTATCTAACATCACAAGTGCTAGTGTTGTCCTTGTATGGGTTACTTCCTCTTGGGCATATTACTTTAGATGCTGCTATCATTTAAAGAAAACCACAATTCTAGTTCTTTTGTCTGTCCAAGCATTTATTATTTTCTTAAATCTTTGTTTGTCTCCTGGAACTTCTGGCAAAGAGTGTATCCACATTAACAGTTACAGCAGCTGGACATCACTTCAACTACCATAGCTGCTTCTGTGGAATTCTGGGATTTATAATATGGTGAGGTGCTTAGAATTCTGTAGTACACAGCACAAACAGTGCTGTTTGGGCTGTGTGCTACTGATATCTAGCGACCCTTCAGTCACTTCTTTTATGGTGGGGATAAACAACTGCCTAAGGGCCACATTAGCCTCCCAGGAGACCTTGGAGAGATGCATACCCCATCATATACCTCCTGGACAAAAATAACTTTTTTTGCCCCAAAAATCTCAAAGGGGGTATGGAAGCATTTTTGCCATGTTTTTCCCCTCCCTGCCTAATTTTAGTTCCAGGAGAGTATATTCTTTAACAAGAAGAAGTGAGTAGAAGTAAATTTCTGTTGACTTCCAGTTTCAAACAAAGGCATCTCCTGGGCATAAATTTGTCCAAGAAGGCAAAAAATGGCAGAAATGTCCCCCCACACACACACACACTAGAGGGCAATTGCGGAATTGTTTTGGAGGGGAATTTGACTTCTGGAGACCCTTTCTCCTTTTGGAAGAAAAAAAATGGCATTTAGATCTTGTTTTAATAACTGGCCCACATGCTCAAATATTGCTAGTTCATAGACTAACTGCAATCCAGCCAATGAATATATGACAACCACAGATGCTTTTCCACGCTTTCATTTGAAATAAATTCTGCTTAGAGTTTATTGCCTTCCATTCAAGACACTGTCACTTGACTATTTATATCTCCATTCTGGTGTTTAGCATAAATCCACATGGGCAGAAAAGGTATCAAGAGCAAGAGGCAAATGTACCAATCTTATCCCCACAATCTCTGCAACATGCTGGCCTTGCCCCCTCCATTTCTGACTTTTGTGCTTTGTGCAAAGCTCTGAATGGTGATTATGTACTTTTTCAGCAAACTATACTTTATTCATAGCACACAATTTCTGCTCTAATGCAATTAGATTTCAGAATTCAGAGCCCTTGCCACAGGATGATCGGCTGGTTGTGTATTGAAATAGTATATTGTAGTCAACGTGGATGTAATAGTGTAGACCTTCAAAGAGTTAAACTAGTAATGCTACAAAGTACCCAGGGAGTGATGATTGCAACCATGTATCTGTTTGGAGTTTGCCTGTGTATTACAAAATATCTATTAGTTAATTGCTTTATTGTCTTTTGCTAAAATGTATCCAGTGAGGGGGAGAAGATAAGAGAGGGAGAAAATGAAAGTGTCAAGAAGTGCTTTGGGAACTCCATGTGTCTAAGATAAGAGGCAACAAATATGTTCATGCCCCAAGGATAAAAGTGGGGAAACAAATGCAGGTCTGGGTACTGTCTAAAGACATGGGATGATGTTAGATTTGTGATCCTCTCCAATCCCAGCTTTGTGCACCTAAAATTTGGATTTGTGGGTATGCAACCTGAGAGCTCTGCGTACATTTTAGTCTCAGCAACTTCAGAAAAAGTGTGCTATGCTGCTTGCTTTGTAGGAAGTAAAAACCACTGTTTACCTCAGAATGAAGTTTTGGACTGTGTGTTATCCAGGCATGACATTAGGTTGAATACCTTCATAGGGCTTCCATTTTTGCTAATTTGTCTTGTGTGCCTTCAAGTCATTTCTGACTTACAGCAACCCTAATGTAAACTTATCATGGATTTTTTCTTGGCAAGATTTATTAAGAGGAGGTTTCCCTTTTCCTTCCTCTTATCCTGGGAGAGTGTGACTTGTGAGTTTTCATCACTGAGCAGGGATTTGAATCCTGATCTCAGTCATAGGTTAATATCCAGATCACTATACCACACTGGCTCCTGTTTGCTGATTAGTTATATAAAAACACAGGGGCTTCCTATAATTGTTTATTAAATATATATATACTCCTGACTAATGGATTGCCATCCCTATTAGCAGGCCATATATCCCCATGCTTTCATATGGTTTAATTGGCAAAATATGATTTAATTGGCAATTTATATTAATTGGCAAAAATATAAAATATACCCTGTGGTGGCTGCATGGCTATGCTGATCAAGAGGAAAAAGCTGGCTGCACACATGCATTGCAAAATAAGGTCAAGAAAGACCTCAAGGCATAGCCAGGTCATAATCAGGAAATCACTAGGAAACTCCAGCAATAATGGACTTGAAGTTAGCCTGCCATGACTCAACTTTAAGAGGCAATAGCGGCTGGGAAATACGCACAAGATGGCTGATTGTCTTGACTCCTCTCCCTCTCCCTTTGACCAAACAAGCTTCCCTTTTGTCCTCACATCTGTCCAACAATTACTGAGCTATCAGGACCATTTGCTCATTGTACACCCTCCAGACTCCATTGTTTATTCTGCCAGAGAGCCATTGACACCCTCATCTTCCAGGCAGTAAAAGATATTTAAACCCCAGTTTTTGGCCAGCCAACTTGCAGTACACTGATTGGTGGTTACCACTCTGCTGCTCCAATTCCCAATTGTGTACTTTCTTTAGACTTGTTTCTAAGCCACATCATTGCTTCTTTGCTGCTCTTCTAGATTGGTAAATATCACTCACTTCACTCTGAAATCTTACTATCCAAAACTTTCCTCCCTTTACCTTCAGTTAGCCTTGCATGATTGCGTGACTGCTTGGCTCTTGTGTGTATGATTGCATTTTCCCCAATAAAACAATCAAGCTTAATTTCAGATTGCTGGATGGTTCTTCCCTACACTAGTACTGATAAATATAGGTGCAAAAGATTTCATAAGGTTACCCCCCTCTCTTAGGCTTCCCCTTTGAGCTAATATGGCCCACGATTTCACAGAGGCATTGGCATTGTGGGTGGACCCCTAAGTCACTCACATTTTGCGGTAATAACCCTAATACTTGAGATCCTCATGGAGAGTGTTTAAGTCATACCTTTTTGGACTACACAGTTATAGCACTAGGATTACATTTTATCTTCCATAGTTCCATCCTGTGGAATCCTGAGATTTCCAGTTGTGGGATGTACTTAGAATTTTCAGCCAGGGAGTTCTAGTCCCTCATCGCACTACAAGCTCCACAAGTGCATAGGATGTTGCCATGGTAGTTAAAATGGAAACATAGCACTGTAACTGTGCAAAAGTCCCCAAGGTAATTTTGAATACTTGGCCCACAAATCGTCTATAGTATGCAACTAGAGGCTAATTTCAGCATATTGTCATATCTGTATCTGTATCTATACCTTTGTCTATAATAAAGAATATTCTATATTTGTGTAGACTTTATATCTGTACAATATAGATCTGTTCAATCAGAACAGTCTTAGGTAACGTGAAATAATACAGTTAATACTATAAGTCAGTCTCCTCTAGAAAATTGTACCTCTGAGATTCTCTGTCATTTGTCATTTGCAGATTAGGCAAGAGAGGCTTGATGCATCTTTATTGCTTTTCTCAGGAAGATGAACATATATATTGGCAGGCAGAAGTTGTCTCCTGGTGACCCTGTCCAATCTGCTGACGCACTCATTACCCCCATGCACAGGAAAAAAAGAAAAAGAAAAAAAGAATACTTGCTTTGGAACCTTGAAGCACTGGCTTAAATGTACTACTGGCTTGGTTCAGAATCTCAAAATAACATTGGATGACATTGGGCTTGGATGTGGAACTGCGTGAGAACATCTTCTCTCATTTTATGCAGCCTTAAGTACCTTTCCACGTAAATGCATGACTGAATGAAATAATATCTTCCTAATTTCATAAAGATAGGTGGAAACCCCAAATGTGTAATGGACTAAAAGTGGGAATTGAGGGTTTACAAACCATATTTTGTTTTTTCCTCAGTTTGCACCCAAGTCAAAATGTTTGTGAATGGAGGAGGAAAGACATAAAGACTTTGGAGGAACTAGGGGCCAGATTTATTTCCCAATATAACAGACACCAGCATGGTGTAGTGATTTGAGTATTAGACTATGACTCTCAAGGTGGAAACTCATGAGGTCATCTTGGGCAAGTTATATTCTCTAAGCCTCAGAGGAACACAAATGCAACACCTCTGAAAAAATCTTGCCAAGAAAACACTGTGATAAGCTTGCCTTAGTGTCATCATAAGTTGGAAGCAATTTGAAGGCATGCAACAACAAATAAAAGAAAGTGCAGAGCTGCTGGGTAGACAGCTGGCTTTTGGAGAAATGTTACAAGCTAGGTTGGGCTTTATATAGATGAGTCCGCACTCTCCTTGGGAGAAAGGTTGTAAGTAGTTCCTATCTTCCTTTAAGCTAAACCTTATAGAGGAGTTAGAGGGATTTCTTGAGTTATATTCTCTCAGCGTACCACCACAACAAGTGATTGAGCCAGATTAGCCCAAAGACATTCTGTACTTTTTCCACTGTGGCCCACAGCCCTGAGTAAAAGACTCAGGAATTGCCAGCCACCATAAAGCTTCCTCAAAGTGTTAACTAAACCTAGTACCTACCTGATAAATGCCCTGCCATCTATCATGGTAGCTTAATTTTTCAATGAATATCTGAGCTGTTCTCACACACCACTCAATTTACAAATCTCATATCTGCCAATATTTCACAGGTGAAAATCAGGACATGATGAGAGCTGTGCACTGGGGTTACTGGTTTGGGGAATAGCTCTCCTGGGCATTACCTGTCTCTCTCTGCAGAAACTAATAAGCTATAGGTTAAAAATTAGTAGCTCCAAAAAAAAACAAACAAAAAAACAACAGATTGAAGACAGGCTGATTGTTAAACAAAAACAATGATTTCTTTATTAAAATACAGAAAAACATAGCAACAGAACCCAACAGAATCTGTGTTCAGTACATGCTGTTTCTCAAAAGAAAAGAGAAGGAGAATGGCAGAGGTGCTAAAAACCCTACTCCTGACCAAACTAAGGGGGCTAAAGGTGTGAAGTTGAGCTTTAGGGACTGCAGATTAAGGCCTTTCTGCACCTTACCATTTTCCAGCATTTTCCCAGTGCCATCCTGGCAGTGTCTTTCCCGGGATGCGAGCATGTCCCCAACGCTCCCCTCTGCACCCGGCTGGCTGCCAGCAGATGGGGAGTGCTAGTGACACGCTTCTTCCTTCTGCAGGGTAGCCAATCTCTTCTGGCTCTCCACTGAGGAGGACACCACTTCCGTCCTTTCTGCACAGCTCCAGCCAACACAATGGTCTCATGAATGGGATGATTACTGTTTTTTTTTCTTCTGGTAATAGTATAGTGCACTATCACAATGGCTGGAGATGCAACAGGAGTGGGACCACAACAACATCATTCAGTAGCACATGTCACGGATTGCCTTCAACGCATCCTGATGCCAGGATGGGGCCGCAGTGTGGAAAGGACCTAAGACTCATACTTTGATTCTCTCATCCTCCAGTGGGAAGAAGAGCTCAGTTGGCTGGGTGGCTGAAGATCCGGGCCGTAGGTTCTTCTCTCACGGACTCTCTGTGATTCTTCTAGGCTCTTTCTGGTCTGTCCCCATAAAATCTCTCGTTTGGTGTTCTTCTAGGCTCTTTCTTTCAGCCTTTTTCTGTCTGAGGTGAAGGTCTGCAAGTCTGTTTCTGGAGGCAGACTCTTTTTTTTCTCTTAGGGGAAGCAGCTGCCTCTCCAAGTCTCTCTCTCTCTCTGTGTGCATGTGTCTGTATTTAACCCTTTCACAGTTTGGGGGCTGTCACCTACGTTCATGGGAGGTGCCTTTTGGGAGTGGCTAACATGACCTTAAGGTTATACTCTGGAGGTTCAAAAGCTTAGATCTGAATTTGACCTTGGCTCATAACCCTCTGGGTACCAGTAATGACTCTTAAGTAGTCTGAGTAGATGGAAACAATAGATTGCATACACATAGGACAAAGCCAGTTTAACAGAACCAGAGGAGATTTCAGGAATTAAATGGGGGGACTATGATCTGGAGAGTGGGGAAGGTCAACATTATTTCTCCTGTGGCCCTTGGAAACCAAATGCTATCCAGGGCACAGTCCATTTTGTGGGAAAAAGAGTCTTTTAAGAAGGGTGTTTGAAAAGGTGTATTTTTCTACACACCAAGTTCCTGATAATGTCAATATTCTGAAATGACAGAATTGGATTTAGTTCCTGGATCTGGCTAAGCTAAATTTAAAATTGGGAGTGGGGGGAACCAATGGTGAGAGATTTCTCCCCCCTCCTCAAATGCTCTCCAGAAAGTTGTTTGTTCAAACTGAATAGCAGTTGGCAGGTGGGAAGTGGTGATGAGAGAAGCTGCAAAATAAATGAATGTTTTTCTCTTTCTTATAGGCAGGTAGTGAATGATGAAACTTGGCAGGATTCTATTTGGGTCATCAACTTTTAGAGCCAAATCCATTCCTGAAATAAATACAACAAAATTGGTGGAATTAGACAAGTAATGCCTGTTTGCACTGTTTTCAAGTTAACTGTTGTGTCTTTGAAGAGGAAAGCTATTATCTAGACATGAATTTCTGCCTTAGGCCTTACTGATCTTAGGGAAGGGTACTTTGACTTCTTCTTCTCTGGATGTGATGCATGTTTTAGAGAATGTCAGCCAATAGATATATAGATGGATACGCCTTACACTTCTGTATCATATAGGCTAGTAGACTACACCTAAGTATCTAGGTCAAAGCTTTTGGCAAACAAGTGCTCCTCTGAAAAGAAAAATATTCTTCGTCATGGAGTGAGCGCAAGCTAACTCAATACAAAAGGGAGAAACTTCATATAATACTTTATCTCATACTTGTTCAGATCTATATCCTGTCAAATGTATTTTCTGGTAGCTATAATTATAAATCGTTAATTTAACAGGGATTGCATTATTCTTGCTGTTGTATCTACTTATATCCAGCCTTTCCTTCCAGGATATCAGGGTGGTGGAAGATATGCCGTTCCTAAGAAAATAAGTGTGGCTTTGACAGAACACACACACACACACATGCACGCACGCACATATCTGGATCCCACCATTCTGCAAATCCAAGTTGAATACATATAATTTTTTTAAAAAAACTAAAACTAATTGAAGGACATAACACTAAGCAACAATACACATTAGCAGACAGGGCCCATACTAATGTTGCTAGATTTCAGGGCTGAAGTGTCAGAAAACTTTCATGCTTTTCTGGTCTTCATGAAAAGAGACAAGACTATTCTATCAAAATAAGAGGTGAAAAAAGTTTGGTTTTTGTCTGCAAACAGCTTTAAATCCTCAGAACTTATCTGGCACTTGGGCTCTTGGGTTCCTCATGAGGGTCTGCATTTGTTGCACTTCTGCAACATTGGTGCAACAAAAACAGGTGACTGGAGAAGGAGTTGATGGGTACATGCATTTGGACCCATCAAATCATTTGGAGAAAAGTAGGGAGTTCAGTGTTAGATGTGCAGCTATAGGGCCTCCTTGTTGCCCAAGCCCTGGCAATAGCTGGAAACAAACAGTTGGAAGCAAGTCTTCCATAAACGTCTGCAGCAAAGTAGAACCTAAGGAGGGAAAAATACAGTTGTCAATAATGCTGTGTGTTACTGTAGTTTCTAGTCTGAACTTGTGGGATATTAGATATCGTTTGATATCAAGAATTTGGCCTTCACTACCCATTCCTCTCCACGTGCTTGCGAGGCCCCTAGACAAGCACGCGCACAGCCGTGGCCGAAAATAGCTGAACCATTCAAAAACAAGCCCAGGCAGGCCAGTAATTGCCAATTGCAGCTTCAAGAGACCTCCAGGCAAGTACCCTTTTAAGATCACATTATGTATGCACGCTGTTTACAAAAGATCCCCTGCCCCGAGCAGGCAGCTTGAAGAGCGGACTATCCAATTCTCAAGCACTCCGCGTTTGCATACTGTCTATGCTATTGACAGCGCTGTCATAATTCAATCATCTAAAGTACTGAACTTTTGGAGGCTTTGTCTCCAGCCCAAAATCCATTGTTTTCTCTGGGAACGGACTAGCCTACAGGCACATTTTCCCCTATAAGAACCCCTGAGTTTGAGCATCTCGTCGGATTGCTCGTGACTTGCCTTCCAACTTGCTGCCTCTCTGTTTGACGAACCTCCCCTCAGCTTCCACGTGCTGAGAATCTACACTCCCCAGCTTCTTTCCTTTTACTGGGCTACAGGACCAGGTGTAGTATTTCCCCATAAATCCTCCTGAAAATCCCTATCTGTTTTCCTCTCTTTGTTTCCTTAGGACTGTGTGCGTGACTGCGCAATTGTGCAGTATTTCTTAATTTTCTAAGTGAGTGAGTGCGTACATTTGCTGTGACTTTATAAATAAAGGAAAACAATTATTATTTACTTCTGTTTGATTATTGACTCGGCCTGATGCCGTAGACACTGGGTAAAAGATTTCGCTACGTTGCCCTGCCTCTCACATTGCTAACTAGTGCTCTAGCTAATTCCCATTCCCCATTATTTTGAGCACATTGAAGCATCCCTCACAGAACCCCCAGAAATCAGGGTAACATGTGTTACAATGATGGAATGCCAGTCCTAACAGGAATGGCAGCAATTGCTGCAGCAAAAGATCTCCCCAAGACTAAGTTGCTCTCTTATATGGTTATCTATGTTCTACTAAAATTTTGGACCCATTTACCTAGATTGCCTTCTTGCCTGTTTCCACAATCAGCAGGGCCCAAAGCACTTGCTTTCTTTAACATCTTAGGACCTGTCCCTGGTGTGAGGTTTTAGCCCTAAAATCTCAAAAGAATGGAATTGCTGAACTGCCAATCATAACAATCACTATTAGCCAGAAGAGAAGGAATGTGCAACCATTCTTACACAAGTGACTTTCACTTATAGGATAGTAGAGGCAGTTAGGTTTTTCCTGTATGTTCCCTCTTTGTAGTACCTATTTAGTCACTTCCTCACCAGTACCTATTTAGTCACTTCCTCGCCAGTTCAGCCTTTTATCTTTATCATTATATATATATATTTTTAATATTCCAACTTTCTCCCAGCTCTGGGATTTGAGGTAGCTTACATAAGTTAAAACAGATAGCAACTAAAAGTACCATATTTGCTGGCATATTAGACACACCAGCGTATAAGATGCACCCTATTTTCAGACTACATTTTTAAGGATTTTTTTTTAGTACCTTGCCAGAGAAAAATGCATACAAAAAGTGGTGTGTGTGTGTGTGTGTGTGTGTGTGTGAAAGGAGCTCTTTTCTCCCCTCTTTCTGTTGTTTTGTCTGGGTGGGAGAAGTCTCCTCCAATGCAAAATGCACAGGAAAGGTGGGGGGTGAAAAGAGCTCCTTTCTACCCCTTCTGTCATTTCCTGTTGCCCCCCCCCTCCAACTTTCCTATGTATTTTGCCTCCATGGAGACTTCTCCCCACACAGGCAAAATGATAGGAATGGGATGAAAGGAACTCCTTTCACCCCTCCTTTCCTATGCATTTTGTCTCAGCAGGAACTTCTCCCCAGGAAGCGGGGGAGAAAGGAGTTCCTTTTGCCCCCCCCCCTTTCCTATACATTTTGCCTCAGCAGGGACTTCTCCACACCCAGGCAAAACAACAGGAATGGGGGAAATAGGAGCTCCTTTTGCCCCCCTGCCTTCCTGTTCCTTTTTTCCTTGGCGGGGAGTTCTCTCCATCCAGGCAAAACAACAGGAAGAACGTGTTAGGAAGAAGCAACAGGAAGAATGTGCCAGCACTCCTTTCACCCCCTAGTTTTCCTATGCATTTAGGGCCATATAAGATGCACTGGCATATAAGATGCACCCCATTTTCAGAAGGCATTTTTTTGGGGGAAAAGGGTGTCAGCACAATTACTTCAATGCTGACATTTCAAAGTGGCCATTTCAGAGAAAAATCTAAATCTAAAAGAGGATCAAGTAAATTGAAAATGAACTATTGGTGAACTATGAACTATCAGTGCTGAAATGTCCAGCATTGAAACAGCTGTGCTGAACTGTGAGCACTGAAGTGGCCTCTCTGAAGTCCCTGAGTACCACCTTCTGAGACTGCCCTGCCAAGAAGGAACAGAGCTATTGTAAAACACTGCCTTCAAGTCCCATTCCAGCCAGATGGCCTAGATACCATGATTAATGATACTGAAAGCTGTTGAGATATCCAACAGTCCTGACAGGGACAAACTCCCCATTTCCAGTTCCAGGTATAGGTCATCATGAAGATGATCAAATGTATCTCTGCTTCATAGGCATGGCTGAAATCCTATTGAAATGGATCTAGAACATCCATCTCATCTAGAAATCCCTGGAGCTAGGTAGCTGTCATATGCTCCAGTGCCTTGCCCAAAAGAGGGATATTAGAAACTGCTAGTTATCCAACACAGGGAGGATCATATAACAACCTCCTAAAGCTGTGGTGGAACTCTGCCTTGTTTTAGTGAATGAATTGATGATTCCCTCTATCAGAGTTAAGCGATGAGTTAAGCCCAGTGTTGCAGAATGTCCTGGGCTAATGACCAGCTAACCTGCATGCTGTAGCAACAGAACAGAATGCAGCACTCTGCAAAGAAAAACAAGACTGTGTTCTTTTTGTGTGCCCACATAGTACCTGAGTCATTATATCCCATGGTGTGGTCTCATAAAAGTCAGTGCTCTTATTTTAGAGGCTTATGGTCACTACAGCAAATACGATTGGTGACAAATGGCATAAAAGACACCAGCACAGAGAGAGATAAAACAAAGCAGAAATGGAGGGAAAGAACAAACTGAGATAAAGTGACTCACAAAGCCACATACTTTTTTCACATTACTGAATTCAGAAGCTTTCTCAAACAGATCACTCTTTGGAGAGAACAACAACAAAACCACCCTTTTCTAACTCACTCAGCTCTACTGGAAACCAAGCTGCAAGGTATTGACAAAAGGAATGTGGGATCACAACAAATAACTGGTTTTTCTTTATCAAAATCTTCCCATTGCTGTCCCTGAAGCATATTCCTTTGTCTGCTCAGTCTTATCCAAGTACACCAGCAATTTAGCCTATTGGATTAGCAGTGGACACATTATGGTAGACTTGTATATGGGATTATGTATTTGATAAAATAGGCATGTTTCACTGCCTCTCACAATTTTATTATAATGCAGTTAAACACCAGCAAAAAAGAGGGGACATTATTTGAAGCACAATTTTGGAGAGTGTGTTACCCCAATGGCACACCCCATCCTGGGAATGATAAATTTGATCTCAAATATGCCCGCCATGCCAGGTTGCCTGAATGGCTACGTAGACAAAGAGGTCGAATGACTGAAAATAGGTCAGGCCAGGAAAATCCCTAGTCACATTCTCTTAGGAGATCTCAGGCTAAACACGTCCGCACAGACAAAGGGTTCCCAGCCAAAAACAGCCGACTTGAGGGGATTATTGGATTTTCCCCTGGTTGAGGAACTCCGATGTTAGTAAATCCTTCACTGCGAGGTCCATCTGCATAAACCAATCGTGCAAACTACCCAGTTGCTATTGTGTGGCATTTCTCCCTTTATTTTGAGCCATTGTTCTTCCCAGGAGAGGGGCTGCCCTTGAGGTATGTTCTGCCCTATAAGTAGTCCCAGTTTTTGAGAGTCTCTTTGGAGAACTCCCCCCTATGCTAGCAGACCGGCACTCTGTAAGTCTAGTGATCCCCTCAGCTGCTTCTCTTCACTGAGCTCCATTCTTCTCACTGCTTCCTGGACTGAAGACTTCAGGTTAAGTGCAGTATCACCACCTTTATACCCTTTCCACTGAATCTTCTACCAATTTTCACCTCTTTCCTTTCTCAATAGGCCTTGTGTGCATGAGTGAGTGAATGTATTGGTGCATGACAGCATATGTGTTAATAAAATCCAGTTATTGGTACAATTGTTTGGCTTTTCGTTTGGTTTGACCCCGTAAAAATTGGGTAAAAGTTTCTGCTGGGTTACCCTGCCCCTCATTTTGCTACAGCCAGTGCTCTGCTAATTTCCCCAACCTTTGCATTTTGGAGCAAATCAAGGTATCCCTCATGGGACCCCCAGAAGTCAGGGTAAGAAGTGTGGGGTTCACGGGTGAGGGGAGATAGGAGAGGAAGATCCTGCTGTTTGTGGGGAAATCAGTTCTCATAAAATTGGCTCTTGCCCCATAATTTCAAACTGCAGATGTGTACTTGTTCACAATTCTACTTGTGTATTAATTTTATTAGATATGAATAAAACGTGTATTTTTAAAAATTAAGTACTGCCTTCAATATGCCTGAAATTTCTGATTCTCACCATGCATTTCCATCTCATGAATTTTCTGTGCATTGACCTCATTGTAGTATAGGTCCTAAAGATGAATTAGTGTTAGATAAAAACATCAGAAACTTTGTTCCTTGTGTTTAAAGAGTGTGATTTCCTTTAGGTTCACTAAACGTGCAATGATGCTCCACTTTTCAGATAGTGAAGTGTGTGCACATTTTCAAATAAATATTATCTGAAAAGGAAATGTTGCCTATGGCAAATCAAGGACAATTCTGCAAGTACATTACACTGCTATTGTGTGTGTGTATTTCTGTGTGAGAAAGTGTGGACACAAAACATCCCCACACAGAGATGCATGTATTACTCATGATTACTTAATTACCTGATCATGCTTCACACCACCATGAACATAGACCTAGATGATAAGAAAAAGATAATTCAAAGATTTCATCAGCCACATATATGAGATCAATTCTTGCATGACTCTCAAACTGGATATGAGAGTCAATGAAATATGAGAAAGACAGTCCACTGGGCGACATCATCTGACAACTGTTGGCACTAGCTGGCTCTGCTTTGACCTCCCAAGGGAACAGGGATTGTAGCCCCTGAACCTTATCCTATCGTCTGAGCTCAGCAGGGCATTGTTAGCTATCCAGCTACAGAAAGATTTCTTAGAGAAAAAATGGTTTCCCAGCTGCATCTACCAGAAAGCCTAAGGCTCATCTCTCTATAACTCAGATTTATAGCTCAGAAAATATATAGAAACATGGCATTTGGATTGAACAGCTTTTTACATTTCTCAGATGCTGAAAACAAATTTTCATCAAAGTTGCAATAGAAACTGAGGACCTGGCATTTTGCCTGTCCTTATCTGTATATTAACACACACACTCAACTGCAGGTTTAAAACATTTTCTGTTTATGTGAAGTGTGCAGAAAGGGTGGGAAGGCTGAAAATGAATATCTGTCAGTACATCCAAGGCTTTTTTTTTCCTCCACTGGATATACAGACAGAAAAGTTTAAAATGGGTAATCCAGGTCCAAAGCAGAAGTCCAACTCCTATGTTTGTCACACTATGAAATTCTTTTACTTACAAAGTAATTTTTCTATTTCATTTACAGTGAATTTACTTTAGTTAAACAAGCTGTGTGTAATACATGAGTAACAAAAGATAAATTCTACAGAATAGAATAGGTGTATCAAAATGTACCAAGTTCTACCCGTAGATAAGAAATATATTACTTCTGGAGACGTTATGCCTCTCAATGGATTGAGGAAATAGTATCGGTGACTCACACTTACAACTGCATTTGAAGGGGTTGAATTGACATGGATGGTTGTTTCTAAAGGAAAAGAACATCCCAATGGTCAGGATGATGTTGTTACTCAGACAAGCGTTATCTAGAACAGAAAGGCTTACTATAGTCCTTCTAGGTAAGAGGATACAATGACAATCTAGAATAATGGTGGGCAGATTTAGCAGGAGTCAGGTTTTACCTGGAGGCTCTTGTAGTGAGTAACTCACTGTATTTTGGGCTGCAAATTTTTCCCCAAATGCAAGTGAAACAATTTCCCGACTGAAACAATCTCTCCAATCTAGCAACGTAATTGTCAGCCAGTGATTATGGGTTCTTTAAACCAGGGCACTGATACCCTTCTAGTCTCCCTGCAAACATTCATTGGTCCAGAAGATTTCATTATTAAGAACGTAACAGTTGGCACCACATGCTTTAACCTGAAGAACTACAGAGTATAGCTGAAGTAGCCATGGGTGTCACTACAGAGAGAGGGAACTGGGGAAAAGTAAGAATTGCCCCAATTAAGAATTTGGGTCCTCAAATGAATTTTTAATTTTTAATTCAGTCAGCACATTTCTAGCCTTTGCAAAGAGTGAAACAATTAAAATTGTTTACCTTTAGAATTTCTTATATCTTCTGTGTTTACATTGCCTTGGTAATTTTGCCTGCCCCTTTTCCTTGGATGCTTAAACTTTGCTTCCAACACTGCACTATTATAGTGCTCTTATTCCACTTTCAACATCCTATGGAATCCTGGAATTTGTAATTTAAGGAGGAGGCATTTGAAATCTCAGCCAGAGAGCTCTTTGGCCTCAGTTAACTTCAAACTCCAGAATTCCACAGGATGTTGAAAGTGGAATAAGAGCACTATAACAGTGTAGTGCAGAAATGGTCTTACGTTCCTCCAATATTATAAATGTGGGGATGAAAGAAAAATTTCAGTGTGTGTGTGTGTGTGTGTGTGTGTGTGTGTGTAGAATGAAGAATCTTTATTTGGAGGGAAAAATGCCCTCATTTTGCCTCCTTCCATAGTTACACACCCACCCACCCATACTCACCCGCACAGAGTGTTGATTCCACTGAAATTAGTGGGGTAGAGCTTACTTATAAGTAGATATATATATGATTATGCTTTGAAATCTTATTACTGTATGGTCTCTGTAAATTGGTAGACCTGCAAAGGAATTCAGGAGTCGTGTTTTAATTTAGACACCGTTTAAGCAACCTTCAAAGTTGCAGCCAAGGGATTAAGGACTATGTGGTAGTCCAAAACAATGAATCATATCAGGCTAGTGAACTGCAATTCAAGAAAGTTTAAAAATTGCTATATTAAACTCTTAAAACCATTTCTGGAGAGAGATTAAAAGAGAGAGAGAGAGAGAGAGAGAGAGAAGGGAACATCTAACCAGGAAGCTTTAGCCACATGGCTCCATCCTAAAGCAGTCTTAGAAGTATGATAAAGTTGGCAGAAGCCTAAATTAAATTTGGGATCCAATTTCAAACAGAATCTCAACCTCCAGAGTAAACAATAGATGGAGCTTGCCCATTAAATCATCATATTTTAATTAAATTCGTTGCAGCTTGTGAGTTCTTAAACAGAGCTGGGTGATAAATGCATTGTAATTTTAATAGGGTTATATTTTGTGCAAAATGCACAGAGAGCAGTGACAAAAGATATATACTGCACCTCTACAAAATACTGCATGGTATTGTACTGATAACTACACGGCTGGTTATATGACATGGCAGCTTCCTGGAGGATATAAAGGTGGCACTACTTGCATTATTTTTGAATTACAAAGGCTTGAGCAAAAAAGCATTTTGAACCCTTCACTTCCGTAGCCTTATTCTTCAAGGGGCTCAGCTGAATTTTGTTGAGGTTAGAGAATGTCATTGGGCTTAATCTCTGAAACACATAGGTTTGAATGGCCACAGAGGAGCACACTTGTTCCTTTCAAGGAAATATAAAACTTCACGCAGACAAAAGGTAAGCTTTTTTTAAAAAAAATATGTTTAAACTTGAATGTGGATAGTTTAACATGGGCCACATTTTTTTCTAAGTTGAATAGTTCCAAGCAAAAAATTGTACCATGGGTGAATAAAGTGTGTCTCTGACACCACTTTTTGTGGCCTCAGAAGCCCCTCAGCAGTCCCAAACACTGCTAACTGCCAAAATGCAGAAATACCTGAACCTACCTCCACAGGACCCCAGAATCCCATACTTCTCTTTAGTATCTATGTTTTCTGCTGCAGCCCTCATTTTCTGTCACCATTTTGAGAGACTACAGTGAAACATATCATCTCTCTCTCTCTCTCTGTCTCTGTCCATGCATGGGAGGGACCTGTGGAAGATTTCAGGGTGAGTGGGAATTGGGCTTTGGCTTCCATGTACTTGTCCATCCTTGTACTACACCACCTGCCATCATCCAAAACATGAAACAATATAACTTTATTGGGTACAGATGTAATTCTGCAGCAGAGGAGGGGATCATGGTGCTATCTAGGTGCTATTTAATTGCAATTACAGATGCTGTTCATCTGAATTGGCTTTGCTGACTTGGGCTGCTGGGATTTGCTGTCCAACAACATATGGAAGGTCACATGATCCCCAATCCTGTTCCACAGTTACTGAGGAAGTTAGCAAAGAAGATATGCTGAGTTATTGCTATGAAATATATCAAACGATGAGCATAATACATCATTTATTGTACCACAATAACAGCCAACTGCATTGCTTTTTTTTTTAAATATTTTTTACAACACACTTGTTCTCATAGAATAACAACTGGCTGGAGATATTTTCATAGGACCCGTTTGGGAAGCTTCACTTGAAAAATTGAGTTCTAGCCTTGTTCAGAAGTTCATCCTCAATATGTGATTAAATTTGACCTAAGGGGGAGAAAAGGAATGAATCCACTGCTTCCACCTCCTTCATGACATTCTTGTGGTCCAGTTCCACTATCCCTTCTTGCATTGAGAGATGTACACATAAAGAAGGGAACTGTCTTTAATGATGTAGGGTCCCATTCACATTCAGAAGGTTGAATAATCATACACAAGAGAGAAAGGCACTCTGTGTCAGAGGAAGTCCCTCCCCTCCCCAGGTGTGGAGATTAAAATGCAAAAAAGAGGATGGGACTAATGGGCTTGCCTTCACTTTAGTACAACTCTAATCACATGGAGCTACAATGTGAGAGCTATAGTACCTGGCCCAAAAGACAAAATGAAACTTACAGTGTGTCATGGTAACTTTATAGTAGAGTTACCATGTGTCCTCCTTTTCTAGCACATATTCTCTTTTTCAGAACTACAATTCCTGATCACCAGTTTCCAAAACATGCCCTCTTTTTCAAAGCTAATTTTTTTTGTCTGGGTGGATTTTGAAAATGTCTGGGTTTTCTTACAAGTTCTAGGCTGGAGGAATCAAGTGATCAGACAGTATTGCTCAGAGGGGGAGGAAGAGAGACAGGTGAGGTTAATGCAGGCCAAAGGAATCCTCTAAAACAGCCAGCCTCAGCCTGGGGGGGGGGTGTTATCTAGTGACCCAACCTCTGGCAGCTGGATCTTGACCACCACTACTGTTTTTGTCAAGACTACCATCCTACTCCATCCAGAGGGGCAGGCCCATCAGGGATGAAAACTGCATCAGAACTGAGGACCAGTGGCTTCTCCTGCAAATGCCTGGAGCTTATAAGGCATTTAAAGAGAGAGTTGTCATAGCGATTGGTGGTCAGAAATAGTCCTTTGAACAATGTGTCCTCTTTTTTGCTTTTCCAAATATGAAGTTCTCTGGGCCATGTACAAATAAAATCCATTTGAAACAAGAACGATTTAAACATTTAAAACATTAAGGAATAATTTACACCATCCAAAAGCATTTTAAACAGTTTAATGCTTAAACCAAATGGGAACAATTTAAAACCACAGAGCTGTACTGATCTGGATAAAAACATTAGACCCCAAAGCTTTTGAGAAAAAGCCATGCCTTAATTTTGTACCAGACTGAAGTCAGTATTGGCATCAAGTGGGACTGGGCAGGGCAGTATTCCAGATGTGCTTGGAAGAATAATCTCAGTTTTGCAGTGAATTTATAATATGACCTTGAAGGAAATGGTTGTGAAATAGCAAGATTTTCCTACCATATTCTAAGAGGTCTAAGTTTGTTAGGAGGAGTAGCTGTGTTAGTAGCTGGAAGAGTAGTTGTGTTAGGCTGAAATTCAGCATATGCTTGCATCCATAGGATTGTGCTATTGATCTGCAGCAAAAGCAGAACAAATCTTATTGCTCCTTTAAAGACTAAGAAATTCATTGTGGTTTGCAGTCTTAGAGTTACTTTAGCAGATGCATGAACTGCTGTGCTCATTTGACAGATAATATATACGTACAAAAACAGTGATGTAGGCATATGTTGGTACAGAGGAAAGAAATCAAGACAGTGAGGCTTACAAATCATGATATCTTTGGACAATGGAGGAAGGGATGTCAGCTCTATTCAGACTTCACCTGGAGCAGTGTGGCCAGTTCTGAGTACCAGAGTTCAAAATGGACATTGACAAGCTGCAACATATCTAGAGGAGGATATCTAGAGGAGGATGACAGACATAGTAAAGAGTCGGGAAACCAAGCCCTATGAAGAATCTCCTGGTGATTATCTCCTGATAATCATCTTCAGGACTGGAACAGATGTCACATAGAAGATGCAACAAGTTTGTTTTCTGGTTTCTGACAGTCCAGAGGGTAGTGTGCAAACCAATGAGTTCACAGTATTTTGACTAGAGATTAAGAAAACCTCGAGGATGGTAAACACAAATTGAACAAAATGGGGTAACGGTGGTGGACTGTCTATCAGAGGTATTTAAGTAGCAGCCACAGTAGCACCACATTTCATGGATGCTGCAGCTGTGGATTTTTTTTTTTAAGCACTGATGGGGAGCTGTTCTAGATGAAGCTTAGGATCCCTTGCAACTCTACAATTGCATGTTTCTATGAGAATCAGTAATGAAAAAGCAGGAGTCATTATGTCTTTAGGCATGAACATAGAAAATAGATGACCCACCTTGGAGATAAAATTGCTTGGAGATAAAATCCTACTCTCCACATGTAGGAGAGATCAGGCAGACACATCAGTGCACAAAGAAGAAACAGACATGTTCATCTCAGTGTTCAACAAAATGGACATTGACAAGCTGCAACATATCTAGAGGAGGATGACAGACATAGTAAAGAGTCTGGAAACCTGTCACAAATAGTATGGATTACCACACGTCAAAGTGCCATCATAGAACATCAAAAACAACCACACTAAAAGTCTTCACATTTTTAAAAATAATATAAATTATGATTTTAAGGGCTGGCAGCTACTTCCAGATTTTCAGATAACTTTCACATGAGTGCTGAGGCAAGAAAGCTCTCTCTTAGCTCCTGTATCCCAGTTCTCTCCACTGGAATACAGCTGTTCCTTGTTTTTGAAACAAAGAGGAAATATAATAATGAGTTGCAAGTCTGGCTTCCATGGGTAAAATATAATTACAAGCATGAGTTAGTTCTAGTTAAAGTAGAGCCATTGAAACAATGGGTGCTCCTAAACCAATATTTATGCAATATTATGCAAATCCCAGTGGTTGAAATGGGTCTACTCTATCTCAGATTAACAATTGGATTTAGAATCTTGTATTTATCAATGTAAAGCAGACATTTTTTTTATTATTCATTTTTATCTTGAACATAAAATTATTATAATAATTATAAAATTATTATATAAAACAGAACATTTAAAGATGAAATTAGTGATAATGTTACAGTCTCTTAAAGAAAAATCATCATTATGATAGATAAACATCTTGATAAATGATCAGAATGCATCATAAATCTCTTCTAATCAAACTCTAATTTGTAGCCAATCGTTCATAACTTACGCACTTGGTTTACAATATGTGATCTTCTCAGGTTATGATTGATGTAGTTATTTATTAATTTACTTCCCTACTTTCCCTTAGTTCAGTTTGTTATCGCCCTCTTATTAATCCTCACTTTACTATTTTTTTTTTTGGATAAATTATCATTAACTTTATGGTATCTACTGCTTTACTTATGTCTGCCGTATACTGTAACTTTTAGTTTGTCTTTGTAAGCTGATTTATTTCAATTGTTCCTTTTACCTGAAACTTAAAAGTACAGTAAATTTTGATATTTTATCATATGATCGTATCTGTTTTTCTTTATCAGCTTATATCTATGATTTGAGAAGCAACTTCTTTTTCAATCTTGGACTCAAATTTCTTAGGAAACATTCTCGTAAAGCAGACATTTTAAAGGTGTAAAGCATAGTAAGATGACATACTGAATATACTGATTTAAAGATATCACTGTGAGGATTTCACCAGCTACCATGACTCTGAAAGCAATGGGAAGAACAATTTATTTCTTTACTTATTTCATTTATATCACTGCCTCATAGGTAGATGTCCTTGGACAGCATACAGTCACAGAAAGCCAGAATAAACAGTAAAACAACAATGAGACAACTAGTTTCCAGTTATTTGCAGTTAGGTATTCTAAACATAAATATGTGGAGTAAATCCAATATTAGCCCCATCTGCGGTAGACCCATGGAAATCTGCTAAATGCTAACTAAAAAGGACCATTTGTTTCAATTGGTCACTGACTGTTGGAACTAATATTGTATTTAACTTCCTCAATTTTCAGAACAGTTATTTTTAATTTCTCTTAAATGAGTGGTCAATTTTTAAAAAAGTAAAATTTACTTGGTAGCTTCTAGAGAGAGAAATCTTACCATAGTTATTGGTAGCTTCTAGAGAGAGCTTCACTCTCTAAACTTCATACTTATAGAAACAAAACCTTCAAGTAGAACAAATCTTAAATAACTTCAAACAAATCTTAAACAACTTCAGGGATTTAATGAAAGATTTCTGTAATGCCTCTTCTGCCTCATGTATGTATGGTCTAAAGGGAGAATTTTCTGACTGTGTTGAGAAGAATGACTTTCAGGTTAATTAGGCTGAGCTTACTACCTCCTCCTTCAGGACTCTGCTAGAACCAACGGCATTGTGAGAGGTACTGTTCTCTCACAATGAGGAACAGTACTGGTAAAATCAAATTTAAAAAAATGATAAAGCTTGTATGAATGATTATTGCAGTTTGCTTTCAGTGATTTGCCTGCAATATGTAATGCCAAGTGTTGACAGTTTTGTTTGTTTTTTGGTGGAGGCCTGATAATTCCATCTGGCTAGTGGTTTAAACAAAAAGAAACGGCAGATGTAAGAAATGTATATGCAGGTCCAAAAAGCATTGTTATTATTTTCAGTAGTTTTCCTGGCATTAGCTGCACTAAAATGAATCACACAGAGTAACATTTTTCATAAGCCCCAATCATCTTACACTCACATAAAAACTGATGTATATTTTTAAAAAAATGTTCACTGGGGTATAGAATGGGAACAATAAGGGTTTCAGACATGCAATTTGTCATCCTGATTTTATATAACAGCAGGATAGAATGGATATAAATGGATAGTTTGACAGGTGAATAGTAAAATTGCCAAGAAAGAGAGAAGGATTTTGCTGCTAACCCAACAGCTGCTGTGTTGCCAAAGGACTCCTTTCCCACTTGAAATTTGACTTATATGTAAGTGGAATAATCTTGCTAAGCACACTTGAATGTCCTTGCTTCTTTATAACCAAGTAAGGTAGAATCCCATACCAGTGGCTGTTGTGCATCTGATCTTATGTTAATAGTTGGGATATTCTTTTCCATCAATGTTCTTTTTAAAAATAGCACTGGAGACCATACGGATCTCCTCCTACATAAAGGTATGATTCACACTCTGCAGAGGTAGAAGGTAGTAGGATATTTCTGGAGACATGAAATGAGACATGAGATTTTTCTCCTTTGTTTATCAAGTGGCAGTTGATGGCATGCTCATCATATGCAAAGAGCTGTGTTCGTGAGCAAATGATAAATGTGCAAGTTCTTCTGCCACTCTAGATAGAGGAAAAGCGAGTTCCAAGAGAAAGAATACTGTTCTATTATACCTAAATCCAGAAGTGCCCAGGTTTTTTTAAAAAATTTGTATAGTCTTCGCACTTACGTTTGCTCTTTGAACAACCTGGATAGCAATGGGATTTATGAATTAACGAAACAATGGGAAGGTGTTGAAGAAGGAATTTAAAAAAGAATTACAGTTTCTGTTTTCAGATAACTCATGAATTTTGCTAGTTCTTGAGAACATATATTAAGGCAATGACATTTTGAAACATGTAAATATTTTACTACATTATCATTGTACAAATGAATGACTAACAACCCAAGAATAAATCAGTAAAACAGAGTGACAGACCTTAGAGAAATAACTTCAGAAACAGGGGTAGAATCAAACATTTTTTCAAAATCCAAAAGTTTAAATGTTTTTTTAAGGGTTGCCAAGGTCTCTAAATTAAATAGTGATATAAAATTGCTTCTCTCTAGGGCCTTTCAGTCAGTAAGGTAAAAAAACAATACCCCAATTTATCACATTTGATGGGAGATTGATTCACAGCACCAGCACAAAATTCTCCCTGGAACCGCTGCTCTCTGGACAAAAAGTGTCCCAGAGGCAAGCATAACATAGCAGAGTTTCCAAAACAGCAACAAGCGTGTCAGCAGAGTACAACTACAGCATCAGCTGTGACTCCTCTACCCACTGGTTAGTAAACTCATGGACACAGAGTTTGTCATCCAAAATACCTGGAGGCTTTAATCTTCAAAGTTGCAGTATATACATTTGTACACAGGATACACAGATCCACAGGCAGAGATTCAGCATCATAGATTCAGCATCAGAGTTTCAGGAACAGAGTGACGGGATGCAGAGAGTCAGAGAGAGAACAAGCATTCCATCTCCTCGTTTATACACACCTGCTTCCATGTCATCACTCAGGGCCTTTGGCTGATGCAACCCCTTCTCATGATTTCACTATCCTGACTCAGCCCTTTACTCCATGTTCCCTTAGGGAATGAGTCATACTTTGCCCAGTCATTCCCCAGGTGTCCCATGACATGCTCATCAAATGTATTTTCAACTGGGGCAAATGTCACTGCATTTTTAATCCACAATATTCTCCCAGTTGTTTCTCTCTTATAAGTTACCTCAAGCAGGAATCTAAAGATGCTTTCTTTGAGACAAATCAATAAACTCTCTCTCCCTCTCTCTCTCCCTCCCCCTCCCTCCCTCCCCCTCCCTCCCTCCCCCTCCCTCCCTCTCTCTCTCTCTCTCTCTCTCTCTCTCTCTCTCTATATATATATATATAAATATGAGAGCTAGAATTTGCAGAGTGAGAAATGAAATTGGTAACCACTGTGGTTTTGAAAGGCTGGACAGCTAGGTTCCACTTTTCTTCTCCAGCAAAAAGATTAAGCAGCAGCAGTCTCTACTAGGTAAGTTCCAACATGTTTACAGGAGCATTACAAAATTCCAGCATTAAAATTAGTCAGATTTATGGTAAGCAGAATTCTTTTAAGGATGCAGAACCAGATTGAAGATATCCTCCATGAGTGACATTATTTGCATCTTGTGTGTGAAAGCTATATGCTCAGGGATCCCATGGATCATAGAATCATAGAATCATAGAATCATAGAAATGTAGAGTTGGAAGAGACCACACGGGCCATCCAGTCCAACCCCCTGCCATGCAGGAACACTCTCAAAGCACTACCGACAGATGGCCATCCAGCCTCTGCTTAAAAACCTCCAAAGAAGGAGACTCCACCACACTCCGAGGCAGCATATTCCACTGCCGGACAGCCCTGACTGTCAGGAAGTTCTTCCTGAGGTTCAGGTGGAATCTCCTTTCCTGCAGCTTGAATCCATTGCTCCTTGTCCTGGTCTCTGGAGCGGCAGAAAACAAGCCCTCTCCCTCCTCTACATGGCATCCCTTCAAATATTTAAACAGAGCTATCATGTCCCCTCTTAACCTTCTCTTCTGCAGACTGAACATACCCAGCTCTCTAAGTCTATCCTCATAGGGCTTGGCTTCCAGGCCCTTCACCATTTTGGTCGCCCTCCTCTGGACCTGCTCCAGCTTGACCATGTCCTTCTTGAATTGGGGTGCCCAGAACTGGACACAGTATTCAAGATGAGGTCTAACCAAAGCAGAGTAGAGTGGTACCAGTACCTCCCTCGATCTAGACACCATACTCCTATTGATGCAGCCAAGAATTGCATTGGCTTTCTTGGCTGCCGCATCACATTGCTGACTCATGTTCAGCTTGTGGTCTATTAAGACTCCTAGATCCCTTTCACACGTACTGCCATCCAGCCACGTGTCCCCCATCCTATATTTCTGCATTCCATTTTTTCTACCTAAGTGTAGGACCTTACACTTCTCTCTGTTGAATTTCATTTTGTTAGCCTTGGTCCAGCTCTCCAATCTGTCCAGGTCATTTTGAATTTTGATCCTGTCCTCTGGCGTATTAGCAACCCCTCCCAATTTGGTGTCATCTGCAAATTTGATGAGCATGCCCTCTATTCCTTCATCCAAGTCATTGATGAAAATATTGAACAGCACTGGGCCCAGGACAGAACCCTGTGGCACCCCGCTAGTCACCTCTCTCCAGGATGAAAAGCAGCCATTGGTGAGCACCCTTTGGGAACGGTCAGTCAACCAGTTACAGATCCACCTGACAGTAGCTCTGTCCAGCCCACATTTTACTAGCTTCTTTGCAAGAATGTCATGTGGAACTTTGTCAAAGGCCTTACTGAAATCAAGATATGCTACATCCACAGCATTCCCTTCATCTATCAAGCTAGTAACTCTATCATAAAAAGAGATAAGATTAGTCTGGCAGGACTTATTTTTGAGAAATCCATGTTGACTTCTCGTGATTACTGCGTTGCTTTCTAAGTGATTAGAAACTGACTGCTTAATGATCTGCTCCAGGATCTTTCCGGGTACAGACGTCAGGCTGACTGGGCGATAATTATTTGGATCCTCTTTTTTTCCCTTCTTGAAGATGGGGACGACATTTGCCCTCTTCCAGTCCGCTGGAACTTCTCCTGTCCTCCAAGATTTCTCAAAGATTATAGCAAGCGGTTCCGAAATGACCTCTGCCAGTTCTTTTAATATCCTAGGATGCAATTCATCTGGCCCCGGAGACTTGAATTCATCCAGTGTGGCCAGGTGTTCTTGTACCACCTCTCTACCTATTATGTGCCGCATTTCCCCTGCTTCCTCACCTGCTCCCCAACCACCAGGTTGAGTGCTTGTATCCTTCTGGGAAAAAACTGAGGCAAAGAAGGTGTTAAGTAGTTCTGCCTTTTCTCTTCCCCCTGTTAGTAATTCGCCATCTTCTCTGCGCAGCAACCCTATCGCCTCTTTCTTTTTCCTTTTGCTGCGGACATATTTAAAAAAGCCCTTTTTATTGTGTTTAATGTCTCTGGCCAGCCTAAGTTCGTTCTGTGCTTTAGCCTTTCTGACTTCCTCCCTACATTTCCTGGCTACTTGCTTAAATTCTTCTTTGGTGGTTTCCCCCCTCTTCCATTTCCTGTACACGTTTCTCTTAACGCTCAGCTCAGCTGAGAGTTCTTTAGTCAACCATTCTGGTTTCTTCAGATGCCTTCCATTTTTCCTCCTTATTGGCACAGTTTTAGACTGTGCCTTCAGTATCTCCCTTTTAAGGAACTCCCATGCCTCCTGAACTCTTTTCTCTTTCACTATTCCTGACCACGGAATTTCAGCCAGCAGCTCCTTAAGTTTACAGAAGTCCGCTTTTTTAAAATCTAAGATGAGTGTCTGGCTACACTTATCTTCTCCTTCCCACTGAATGCCAAATTCCAATAGGGCATGGTCACTCCCCCCTAAAGATCCAACCACTTCTACCTCATTAACAAGGTCATCCCTATTGGTCAGGATCAGATCTAGAATATTTGATCCCCTTGTGGCCTCTTCCACCTTCTGGACCATGAAATTGTCTGCAAGACAAGCAAGAAACTTGCTGGACCTTGCTGTCTTGGCAGAGTTTGACTGCCAACATATATCCGGGTAATTGAAATCTCCTATTATTACTGTATCTCTCCTTTTTGAATGCGCGGTCATTTGGTTGAGGAAGGCGTCATCAAGGTCCTCAGTCTGGGCTGGAGGTCTGTAGTAAACCCCCACCAGAATATCCCTATTGTTTCTCGCTCCCTTAATTCTTACCCAGATGCTCTCGACCTGGCTTTCTGGGTTCAAGTCATGGATCTCTTCACAGGTGAAAACATCCTTGACATACAAGGCTACTCCTCCTCCTTTCTTGTTTGGTCTATTTCTACAAAATAGGTTATACCCCTCTATTCCTACATTCCAGTCCTGAGACTCATCCCACCAGGTCTCAGTGATGCCTATCAAATCGTATTTATTTTGTTGTACTAGGAGTTCAAGTTCATCTTGCTTGTTTCCCATACTCTGCGCGTTAGTGTAGAGACACTTAAATCCCCGGGCCCTTCCTGCAAGTCCTGTACTATAGTTTCTACTCCTCCCACCACTGGACGCTTGTACTACTTGGTCAATATAATTTGGGCCTTTCCCCCCTGCACTCGCCGTGTCTTTGCCCTGAATAATGTTGTCTCCCTCCCCAGCAGAACTTAGTTTAAAGACCTCTTAATCCTCCGTGCAAGACTGTTTGCAAAAACATTCTTGCCAAGTTTCGTGAGGTGCAGCCCATCCCTTGCCAGAAGCCCACGTTCATGGAAATTCAGGCCGTGTTCCAAAAACCCAAACCGTTGCCGGCGGCACCATGTGCGGAGCCAGTTGTTTACCTCTGCTATTGCCCTTTCCCTTTGTGCACCATATCCTTGAACAGGGAGGAGAGATGAAATGACCACCTGCGCACCAAGGTCCTTAAGCTTTGTCCCCATAAGCTCGTAGTCCTTTGCGATGTGGTAAAAGCTGCGCCTCGCAGTGTCATTGGTTCCGACATGAACCACAATGAGGGGCTTATGGTCAGTGGGCTTGACCAGCCTGGTTAGCCTCTCTGTTATGTGGTTGATCTTGGCCCCAGGAAGACAGCAGACTTCTCGATTGAACTTGTCGGGTTTGCAAATTGCCGGTTCAGTTCCTCTGAGCAAGGAGTCCCCAACAACCAGAACTCGCCTCCTCTGAGGCTTGTCCGGGGCTCCTCGACGAGCAGGTTCTTCTAGGACTGGTTGGACACTCTGTTGAGGCTGGGAATGTTGATCTAGTTCCTGTTGCTGATGATGGATTCCTTCTTGTTGACATTCTGTTCCCTCCTCCTGGTGCTCCTCGTCGTTCATAAGGCCAAGAACATTGAAGCGATTGTGTAGGTTGAGAGTCTCTGTTTCCTTCCTGGTCCTCCTACTCCTCCGTGTGACATTCCTCCAAACATCCGTTTCTTGGCCCAGTGTGCTGACTTCCTGATCGGGCAGCTCCCCCACGCATTCGGTCTTCAGGAAGGTCTTCTCTGCCCTATCCAAAAACTCCTCACCTTCCCTAATAAGACGAAGATTAGAAACTCGTGCCTCCAGCTGGCGAACCTTCTCCTCCAAGAAGGTCACCAGCTTGCACTTGGTGCAGGTGTACCCGACAACATCTTGTGGCAAGAAAAGGAACATCCCACAAGTGCTACAGGTGACCGCGGCAGCTCCCTCACCTTCCATCCTTGATACTACAGACAGTAGTACAGGGAGTAGGTCTGGAAAGAATAACAGGGCTTTCTTCCTAAAATTCAACTGAATCAAGTATGTCTCCTCTGCTGATCGCCAAGGGATGAATTCGAATAGTTGAAGAAGAGGGCTTCAACTGCGCGCGCCTTTGGCGCGCGCCGTTGGGAGCTCCTAATAAGACTCCTCCCCCCAGCTGGCTCCTCCCCCTCGTTAGTCAGACCGTGTGCTCAGGGAGAGCACACGGCCAGCACAAGGAGACCTAACAAAAACAAGCAACAAACAGACAAACAAGCAAGCACAGCCCCACAAGCCTGTAAACACACCTGGTCAAGGATGTCTTCACAGACCCAGCTCACCCTCTGCTCTCTCCTCTGGGAATGAGCTAGAGGGCCGTTGGGAGCTCCTAATAAGACTCCTCCCCCCAGCTGGCTCCTCCCCCTCGTTAGTCAGACCGTGTGCTCAGGGAGAGCACACGGCCAGCACAAGGAGACCTAACAAAAACAAGCAACAAACAGACAAACAAGCAAGCACAGCCCCACAAGCCTGTAAACACACCTGGTCAAGGATGTCTTCACAGACCCAGCTCACCCTCTGCTCTCTCCTCTGGGAATGAGCTAGAGGGCCGTTGGGAGCTCCTAATAAGACTCCTCCCCCCAGCTGGCTCCTCCCCCTCGTTAGTCAGACCGTGTGCTCAGGGAGAGCACACGGCCAGCACAAGGAGACCTAACAAAAACAAGCAACAAACAGACAAACAAGCAAGCACAGCCCCACAAGCCTGTAAACACACCTGGTCAAGGATGTCTTCACAGACCCAGCTCACCCTCTGCTCTCTCCTCTGGGAATGAGCTAGAGGGCCGTTGGGAGCTCCTAATAAGACTCCTCCCCCCAGCTGGCTCCTCCCCCTCGTTAGTCAGACCGTGTGCTCAGGGAGAGCACACGGCCAGCACAAGGAGACCTAACAAAAACAAGCAACAAACAGACAAACAAGCAAGCACAGCCCCACAAGCCTGTAAACACACCTGGTCAAGGATGTCTTCACAGACCCAGCTCACCCTCTGCTCTCTCCTCTGGGAATGAGCTAGAGGGCCGTTGGGAGCTCCTAATAAGACTCCTCCCCCCAGCTGGCTCCTCCCCCTCGTTAGTCAGACCGTGTGCTCAGGGAGAGCACACGGCCAGCACAAGGAGACCTAACAAAAACAAGCAACAAACAGACAAACAAGCAAGCACAGCCCCACAAGCCTGTAAACACACCTGGTCAAGGATGTCTTCACAGACCCAGCTCACCCTCTGCTCTCTCCTCTGGGAATGAGCTAGAGGGCCGTTGGGAGCTCCTAATAAGACTCCTCCCCCCAGCTGGCTCCTCCCCCTCGTTAGTCAGACCGTGTGCTCAGGGAGAGCACACGGCCAGCACAAGGAGACCTAACAAAAACAAGCAACAAACAGACAAACAAGCAAGCACAGCCCCACAAGCCTGTAAACACACCTGGTCAAGGATGTCTTCACAGACCCAGCTCACCCTCTGCTCTCTCCTCTGGGAATGAGCTAGAGGGCCGTTGGGAGCTCCTAATAAGACTCCTCCCCCCAGCTGGCTCCTCCCCCTCGTTAGTCAGACCGTGTGCTCAGGGAGAGCACACGGCCAGCACAAGGAGACCTAACAAAAACAAGCAACAAACAGACAAACAAGCAAGCACAGCCCCACAAGCCTGTAAACACACCTGGTCAAGGATGTCTTCACAGACCCAGCTCACCCTCTGCTCTCTCCTCTGGGAATGAGCTAGAGGGCCGTTGGGAGCTCCTAATAAGACTCCTCCCCCCAGCTGGCTCCTCCCCCTCGTTAGTCAGACCGTGTGCTCAGGGAGAGCACACGGCCAGCACAAGGAGACCTAACAAAAACAAGCAACAAACAGACAAACAAGCAAGCACAGCCCCACAAGCCTGTAAACACACCTGGTCAAGGATGTCTTCACAGACCCAGCTCACCCTCTGCTCTCTCCTCTGGGAAAATACTGGGAATCAGTATTTAGTCTGACCAGGTGATGATAAAGCATATGAATAATACAGAGTTATACCATTCAAATGGCTTAACAGGATAATTAAAAACTGTCTGTATTCATTTAAGGTTGGTCATTGGTCTAGATCTAGGTTTAAGACCATGATTTGTTGTTGTTGCTGTGTCTCTTCAAATTGTTTCCTACCCATGATTACTACTCCTGTATCACTAAGAAAATGGAAACAGGGCTATACTTAACTTTGAAGTACCAGAAAATTTCACACAATGATTTCCTGTTGACATAGAAAAACAATAGAAGGTCAAATTGATCCCTGGAGAGTATTGTATGCGAAAGCCCAAGAAGAAGGACAAGTATACAGAATTTGTCAAACCAAGACAAAGTGGTACAAGCCAACTGGATGGTAACGAATTCCACAAATACAAAATATGTATTCCAGTAATTGACAAATTCTAGTTGGTTACTTTCATAATCTTGTGACAGATTGAGAATTGTCCAAGAAATATTTTCTATTTTCATCTCTACTCTCATTTGGTCATTAAAATAATGGATGATGATACATCCCAAATATAGGACTATAGAGAAAGGAACAATGCATTATGTAGTAGAAAGCTGGGTCTAGAAAAAAAACTAAGGGAAAATGAATTGGTATCAGGAGAAAGGATGCCTATTTGATTCTCAAGCAGAGGGAGAGGGGTGGAGAGAAAGAATACGGAGAGTATTACTGGAAGAGACATTAAGCACAATATTTTTACAAGAGTTGATAATGATAATAATAAAGGAGAAGGAAAAGAAGGCATATAATCAACAACAACAAAAAACCATTAAAGCAGCATCACCATTTACATTGATAGTTAAGCAGGTTTACACTAATGAACTTAGAGTGCTTCACATAATAAGAGAATAATGAGATATCAAAAAGGGCATACATTAACATCTGAAGTTTATAACAAAATCAATGTATCAAATAGTTCCCATAGGAAATGGTGTACAGGAAACTGTGTGACTGGCAATTGGTTCAGTCCATTGTGGACAGAGAATACAAGTAACCTTTACTGGGATATATCACTGAAAGAATTTTTCATTGTGAAAAGAAATGATAAGAAATAATTTGTATTCTGAAAAGAAATAATAAATGTTAGAATAAGTTGGGATAAATAAGCTTGTTTAGAGCAGGCTTCTTAGAGCTGAGTTGCTAGGATATCACATATAAAAATCATTTCTGTCTTCTGTAATTTCTAGTATCCACAAGAAGTTGCCCCAAGAATATCTGGACAATAGCCTAATAGATTTACTATTTAGCCAATGCCCCCTTTAAAGCTAATCTGCCCGTGATGCAATTTACTCTAATGAATACAAGTTAGAAAGATTGGGGTTTCATTGTTTTTGTAGACTACCAAAAACAGGCAACAATGAGGCAAGTAAATATCTGTTTCTCTGGCACCTTGGTGGTTGTTCTGGCATAATTTTAGAAGTTCAGCCAATTCTCATGACAGCCTAACAAACAGTTCAAATTATATTGGGAAAACAACAAAGTGTAGTACCTGCTCAGTGTAGTACCTGAAGCACTAATGAATTTGTTCTGGTTTGCCATAAGAGTCATTTTTTTCCCCAGAATCATTTATAAAATTTAGAGTCACCAACACAAGACAATTTTTGGTCTTAAATTCAAGAGATTTGGGAGATTTAATCCTGCAATTTAACATTTTATTCCTAACCTAACTACCAAATTCTGGAGAACAGAAAGAGAAAAGGAGACAGACCTTCCAAATGACACTGAGATGTATGAATAACTTTAATAGCAAATGTAAAAAGCTTAGTGAGATTTGAACTATAGACACTTGAAAATATAAAACATTCAGGATTAAAATTATGTGTAATATGTTCAGCCACACAATTAAGGGATAAAAATAAATGTAAGAATGCTTCCTGCAGGCTTAAAACAAAACTTCATGAGATTAGGTAATTCTCTGGGTCTGCATTAAATAGAGGATTGGAAAGCAACTTTTGTAATACCTAGTTGTCAATGATGCTTGATGGGGAATCCTGACACTGAAGGAGTTAGTAATATGTCTCTTATTAATATCTTCCTTATTTCTGTTTCTTTAGCCAAAAATTATTATTTTCCACTATGATCATAGAAGATTCCAGATATTTCAGACTTTAGCTCAGCTATAGTCAACTCTCTGACAATTGTTTTGCAGTATTGCAATGAAAAATCTTTCACTGAATGGATGTTCATAAAATATAAATATTATGGCCAGATCAATAGGAAGCTGTTATTGCTTAATGACCATGAAATGATTTCCCTCTTATGATTTCAGGAACTGGACGCCAAAGAAATTGTCTTTCTTTCTTTCTTGAATGGAATTTCTGGAGACTCTAGTTTCTGAAACCAATTATTACAGTTTTGGGAATGAACACATTGGGGAATAAAAAGTAATAGTGGAGGAAAAAATAAAGTCCGTATTGGACAAAATACTTATCTAAGGAAAAAAAAAACTATTAGCTTCGTTATCACCTCAAGTGTAATAGATATATTAATAGAAACTGTCACAATGAAGATCCCTGTGGTACTCTTATTTCTTGTATCTCGGGATATCTATCAAAATACTCCCATTATCCTTTCAAAAACTTCATATAGTTAGAGTCAGTTTTATGTATCCTATACAAGTGTCATGAATTGTGTCAGGAGAGTTAATAATATATCTGTTTAGACTTTCTACTGTCTTTGTGCTCCTGTCTTTTTGTAGCTATTTCCTCTTGCCAGTAAAACATCTTCTTCTTGGTAGAAAAACAAGTTGTTTTGAGGTACCAATGAGATTGATTTCCAGCATGCTAAGACCTAATCATGATGAAGACCACATTACAGATGTACCTCCTTATGGTATTAGTGAATAGTGACTTAGCCTTCACTGGATCACAAGATTTGCAGTTTTGATCTTATGCATCTAGGTTTTCCAATTGTCTTTTCTCAAACTCTGTGAGGAAATCATAATTAAGTATCCCAGGGAGTTATTGGGAATAAATACTGGAGAAAGGAAAACCCATTTTGATGTAATTAATCCTTCCAGAAATGAGGAGCCGCAAAATATTTAATCATGGCATATGCAGCGTAATGACATTTAGAATCCTCTGGAAACTGAGCTTATACAACTCCCTTAATTTAAAGGACAGTATAGTGCTTTAGTACTTAATCTCCTTAGGAGTGATTCAAGCTCTTGAAAAGTTTCAAGGAGAATTTGCTAATATTTAAAAACACACACACACTTTGGATGACTCACAATTAAATCTATATAATATATTTAACAAGCAGAAACTAAATTAATCTAAGATATAGCAAAGATTTGCATTCAGATATTTGTCTTGAATACTGTAAAGGTTGTAATAGTTTACAATTATATAGCAGGTATGCCAAACCTCAAAAATCTGACACTGCATTTCATTAGATTCTGAGTAATATTCACATCTTTTATAATTCAAGAAAAGTTTGAGAAAAAACAATGAATATATTATATGTGAATCTTTGTTGTAGTTGGAAGGGTTTGATTTTCCAGAGACAAATCACCAGTATTAGTTTGTTTATTTATTTATTTATTTTAGATTTTTCTTCTTTTGGTAATGAATCTTTCCCCAGGCTGTTTGTGATTATATTATTTACGAAAATCAGATTATTAAATATCCAGGAAGACAGAAACCAAAATATACCATTTATTCTATGTGAAAAAAATTAATAACCTAAATTGTATTGATATTAAATCTGATGCATATAATTAGCTCAGCTTCTTCTGCAATAGAACAAATGTATTCACTAAACGTCTGCCTGAATAAGATTTTGAGGACATTTTGGACTACTAGAGCTCCATAATGCATTGTGAAATAAATATACATTTTATAAACTATCTTGGGCACCAGTAAATCGCACAAGTGAACATATATTACATATTACACCAGAGTCAAGATGGGGGAAGAAAAACAGGCTGCATGGACCACTACTTACTATTAGTTGGAGGAACCAACAATTTCTACTCTATCTCACAGTGAAAACTCATTCTGAGTGTAGAAAAATAAGTTAAGGAAAGCATTGCTGAGTAAAATGATCCACAAGATCAAGACACACAGGATGATTTTTGTGAGCATCGTGCATGAGTGAAATCACAAACATTTCATTATAAAAGGGTATTAAAAATCCACACTATGTGATAGCCTCTGATAGGGACAACAGGTTGCATCAAAGTTTTCTTTGTGAGTGAAGCTTTGTTGACATTAAACTCAGTAATACTTTGTTCTTGCTATTCATTGGAAAGGAGAGGGTTATGAATTCTCTGTTTCCTAGCAATATTTCCCTGCTAAAGGTATCAAGAAAACAAAACTGCCAGAATAAATATCAGACTAATTCAGGCAGCTTATTTCTCTGCTAAAGCAAATCCAGAGACAAACTTAACATTAAATTCTTTGTGGAATGCCCAGTCAGTGAATGGGGAAGAACTGACATTCAGGACTTGTTCCTAGAATCATGAACTTGGAAGGTGCTGCAAAGGTTATCTAGTCCAACCACCTGACATACAGAAATGTATAATTAAAGAACTCCTGAAAGATGCCCTTCTGACCTCTGTTTGAATACTTTGAAAGATGGAGAGTCCATCTCAGGCAACCCATTCCACTGTTGAACAGCAATTACAGTAAAATAAGTAAGTAAGTAAGTAAGTACAAGTTCTGCCTAATGTGTAGGTGGAATCTCTTTTCTTGTACATTGAATCCACCAGTACATGTTCTAGTCCTTAGAGCAGAAGAAAACAAGCTTGATCCATTTCTACATGACATCTTTTCAGATATTTAAAGGTAGTTAATATGTCACCTCTCAGTCTTCTCTCCTGTGAGCTAAACGTGCCCAGCAGCCTCTGTTACTCCTCATACATCTTGGTTTCCAGACCTTTGATCATCTTGGTTGCCCTTCTCTGGACACGTTCCATCTTGTCAAACTCCCTCTTGATCTGTGGTGTTCATAACTGGACATAGTACTCAAGGTGCAGCCTGACTAATTCCCTCAGTGTGGAGACTTTGATCCTGTTGATACCATATAGAATTTCATTAGATTTTTTGGCTGCTGCATCACATTGTTGATTCATGTTTAGCTTGTAGTCTACAAATACTGCTGGATTCTTTTTGCACGTACTGCTTTCAAGCCAAGTGTCACCCATCTTATATTTGCACATTCCATTTTTCCTGCCTAGATGTAGTATCTTACATTTATTCCTGTTGAAATTCATTTTGTAAGTTTTGTCTCAGCTCTCCAATCTGTCAAGGTCATTTTGAATCCCATTTATGTCCTTTGAGGTATTAGCTGCCCCCGATAACTTGTTGTCATCTGCAAATTAGATAATGATGCCTTCTATTCTGTCATTTATAAAGAGGTTAAACAACATTGGGCCCTGGACAGAACCTTGAGGCACTCCACTTGTTATTTTTCTCCAGAGATAAAGAGCAATAACTAGTGAAAACTCTCTGGGTTTGATCTCTCAACCAGCTACTGATCTACCTAATTGTAATGTTATCATGGGGGGCCTTGTCAAAAGTCTTAGTAAAATCAAGGTATAGTATATCCACAACACTTTTCTGATTTACCAACCTTGTAATTCTATTTAAAAAGAGAGGAGGGAGGAGAGAGAGAGAGATAAGGTTAGTTTGGTGTGACTTATTTTTGAGAAGCTCATGCAGTGGCATACCTAAGCTCAGCAGCACCTGGGGGAAGTGTAGAAGTTGCACCCCTAGGTGCTGCTGCCATTGCCACCCTCCGCAATGGGCCAGGAAGGACGGGGTGGTGGTGGCAGTGAGTGGGCGTGGAAGGGTGTGGGGAAGGGTGGCAGGCAGGCACAGAAAGGTGCAGGGGGGTTGCGGGCAGGCACGGGAAGGTGTGGGGTGGTGGTGGACAGGCATGAAAGTGCACAGGGAGGTGGTGGGTGGGCACGAAAGGGCATGGGGGTGGTGGGCAGGCATGAAAGTGCATGGGAGTAGTGGGTGGGTGCAGTAGGGGGGCGGGGGTGGCGGGTGGGTGCAAGAAGGCATGAGAAGGTGGCAGGTGGGTGTGAAAGTGTGCATGGAGGTGGTGGGAGGGTGCAAAATTACACAGGGGTTGTGGGCGGGTGCAGAAAGGTGTGGCGGTTGGCAGACAGGAATGGAAGGGCACAGGGAGTGGCGGGTGGATGCGAAAGTGCATGGGGAGGTGGCGGGTGGGTGTGGAAGGGTGCAGGGTGGTGGTGTGTGGGTGTGGAAGGTGGCGGGGGATGGCAGCTTTTGCACCCCGAGGAATGGTGCCCAGGGCATGTGCCCCAGTTGCCCCACCCTAGATCCACCTCTGAACTCATGTTGGATCTTAGTAATCGCAGCATTTCTGTTTAAGACTGACAGGTTAATGGTCTGTTATAGAACCTTTCCTGGTAGCAACATCAAGCTGATTGGTCTGAAGTTGCACAGGTCCTCTGTTGCCCTTTTTGAAAATGGGGATAACATTTGCTTTTCTTTAGCCTGTTGGGATGTCTCCTGTCCTCTAAGAATTCTTAAGGACTATTGACATTTGTACTCAGATTATATCTGCAAGTTATCCATGAAGTGGCTGACCAGATGTGTATCACAGGTGCCTGGCTGAATGAGTCTGGTGAAAGTGTGTGTGTTAGTCTCTCACAACTTTGTCCACCAGGGTGCTCTACGCAGCAACAGGCAAGCCCTGGGGAAAAGGATGTGCAGTACCAGGTAAGCAGCAGCAGGCAAGACCTGGGTAGGATTCCATCCCTGATCTGATGCCCTATCCCACTGTTTTCTGGGATTGAGAGTGTGTGATAGGGTTGCCATAAGTTGGAAATGACTTTAATGCACACCACAACAAGAAACCTGAAGCTAGGTGGTCAGGACAGATTAGGGATTCTGTTGCCCAGCAGTTTCCCTTTCTGAGCTGGCTGAAGTGATCTCAGAGTTGGTGAGGAAGTCCCCTTGGTTTGTTGTGCTTTAAAATACATGCTGAAAGTGCCCTGTCAAAAGGGCTCAGGGCTTCATGCTGTCATAACAACCATGGATCTGTCCTCATCCAGCCCTACTCATGCTGCTGTGCCACTCCAGATCTGTCTTCTGTGCTGGGTGAAGTGATGGTAGTATGATTGTTGTCTATAGTTCTGCTGTCACAGACAAATCACTGCCTGATGAGGTTTTGCATTTCTGAGACTTAGAATGGGGGACTCATTTATATGGTCTAACACAGGAGGCTTATGAATCTGAATGGATTCCTAACACCTACTGAGAGATTTCATAGTATTTTGGCATGTGATACTGGTGAAATCTTGGTTGACCTCTGGAAAGGGGAAGCGAGCAAGGCAATGACTACAACCATTCCTGAGCGTTCCTTCTCATGGAATGGAAACAAACTATCCACTACTTCTTCCGGAGAGCTGGAGGCAATGAAACAAGTGAGTGGGTGCTATAGCAATATTGGCAGAAAACTAGGAGTGGGTTTGAACAAACATGAGCTACAGCTGATCTGAGGGCCTATTCCAGGGCAATAAAGGCAGGAAAACAAACAAACATACCAACTCTCTGCCACCATGAAGTCTGTGAAGTGTTTGTCCATAAAGTTTTTTTTCAAGTAGTCAGGGGTCTTTTACACAGGCGTTCATGAGAGGAAAATCCTGACCACTTTACAGCCTGCTGTGAACAATCTGACCGGCACTTTGTGGATAAATTCACTCCAGTCCACTCTAACTTGAATGTAATAATTAATACAAATCCAGTGGATTTGGTCCCTGTTTGTTAAGTGGTAATGGATACTTTGCAATTTGTACAGCCTGAGGATGTGAACAGGATTCTTGAAGGGGCCAGAACCATCACATGTGTGTTAGACCTATGGTCTTCCTGGTTTGTCAAAACAAACAAACAAACAAACAAACAGGGGAACTGGTTGAACAGTAGAGGACGTGATCAGTTCGTCACTAAACACAGCAGAATTTCACCTTACCTAAAGGAGGAAGTAATAAGATTGCTGCTGAAAAAGCCCCTCTTGATCCTCCCATATTAGACAAATATTAGTCTGTTTCCTATATTCAATTTTTAGGCAAAGTATTAGAGTGTGTATTGGCCTCCCAGCTCTAGGATGAGAAAGATTATCTAGATCAATTTCGATCTGGTTTCAGGCCTGGCTATGGGACAGGGACAGATTTATTCATTGAATTTATATGTCACCTTTTCTCCCAAAGTAGGATCCAAAGTGGCTTCCAAAAGGTTAAAAAACGTTAAAAGGACATAAACAATTAAAACACTAAAAGGCATATAAAATTATAAAACTTACAACAGAATTTTAAAAACAGCTAATAAATAAGTAAAAAGTCTCCAGATCAATCATTAAAGGCCTCCTTAAAAAGAAATGTCTTTGCCTGCCTAGGACAGGAGAGCAGGGAAGAGGTCAGCCTAGCCTCCCATGGGAGAGGGTTCCATGG
This sequence comes from Cyclura pinguis, assembly GCA_030412105.1. Classification (NCBI taxonomy): domain Eukaryota; kingdom Metazoa; phylum Chordata; class Lepidosauria; order Squamata; family Iguanidae; genus Cyclura; species Cyclura pinguis. The sequence continues at coordinate 64,023,569 of CM059600.1, read as the reverse complement.
GGTGGGAGCAGCGACTGAGAGGGCTCTCTCCCGTGTCCTCACCAGGTGAGCTTGGGACAGTAGTGGGACCAAGAGAAAGCCTTTCCCTGCAGATGTTAGGGATCTGGCAGCTCATATAGGGAGATCTGGTCTTTCAAATAGTCCAGACCTAAGCCATATAGGGCTTTATAGGTCATGACCAGCTCTTTGAATTGTGCCCAAAAATGAACAAGTAGTCAGTGAAGCTGTTTTAACAAGGAATTTATGTGACAAAGAGGAGAAGATTATGTCTAGAACGCTTGGCTTCATATTCAAGGATGATAACCATCGAGTTGTGCAAAACCTGAACACATTTATTTGGAAGCGAGTCTCTTGTTGGTAGGAACATGAAAATCTCTGTCTCAATTTTGTTGTATTTTTCTGAATCCCACCTATTTTTTTGCCTTGCTCTTTTTTCCTATTGTATTGCAAGTCTTGCTATCCCCCTGCCTCAACACACTGGTGTTCCTATACAATTTTAACACTTTTTAAAAAAATTGGTAAGCACATTCACTTCTGTTTGAAGTACGCATTTTCTGCTATAGCAGAAAAAGGGGTGGGATATATGTGATCCTGCAGATGTTATTTGACTGCAAGGTCCAGCAGCACTAGTCACAATAGCCAATAGTGAGAAACAATGGGCGTTGTAATACAGCAGCAAGAGGAGGGAAGCTTGATTCCTACCTGGCTTGAAACGAGCTTGTATGTACTTTTCCAATTGCGTGCATTGTAGCCATTTGAATTTTGAAATGTGTGCATTCCTTTCTTCACAGCTTTATTTCTGTAAAGCATTATATAAGCACTGCAAATGTGTGAATTCTTAAGATGAGGTACAATCCTACTTACAACAAATCCTGAGAGGTGTGAAAATAGTTACTTTTGTCAAGACTGTTGAATCCAATGAAATTCTTTTCTATCCCTACCTACAGATACATGCTATAAGAAGTGAAGCCATGCTGCTGTTCATGGGTGTGGAATTATCATAGTTCAAACTGGAGAGTGTATATGTCCAGCCTCAGTGACTGGAAACTTAAATAATGTCTTGGAAAATTCCCTCCAGGCTTTTCACAAATGAAAACTGGGACATATGTGGCCAAAACACATCAGACTGTGTTCAAGATGGCAAAAGTTTTTAATGAGGAAGCACACATAAGCTAGGAGAGGGTGTAGCAATTTGCCTTTTCCCGCTGGGAGAAGGAAGCTTCCACCCCCTCTTGTCCTCTCCCCACCTGACGAATTATGTGAGTGCAAACTACTTTTGTCCTTTCAACTCAGTTTGTAGCAATTGAAGTAAGCTGAGGAAATGGGGAAAGTGGAAGAAAGAGAGAGAAACTGGGACATTTTAAAAGCAATGAAAAATGTGGGATGACAGAGGATTAATCCTTGCCAAATCAAGGCAATTGGAAGATATGATGAATGTGATAATGCTTCCAAATTATAAATGAGATAGGTGATTGCCCTTGATCTCAAACTAAGTTTAAGAGTATGTCCCTGCCATAATTGTTTGCATTTCCTGTATGTTATTTGTAAATTACTTTCCATTCTCAGAATCTGATTTTCCATACTTTCCAGTTTCCCAGTGCTCCTTCCCTGTTAAGAAGATTTGCTCATGCGATTCAGGAGAAGCAACGGTGGTGCTGAAGCAGCAGTTAATAGAGAAGCCAAGTCTCTCTGCTCTTTCCTTCCAGTATCTAGGATGCCCTTTAAGAAAGCCTGAATGAAAAGCTGTAATGGCCCTTGTCGAATGTCTATCCTCAAACTGAAGTCAATGTGTGTGAGCCAGGAATGTTGGAGCTTGTTATAAAACCACGCTGTTTGAACCTAGTCTGTTTTGAGACAAGCTTTTATGAGCATCCAAAGGTTATAGCAGAGACTCAGCTGAAATAGTCGCACTAGCAGCCTTATTTGAAATAAATTTGCACCAAGATTTTAATGTTTTGATGGACTGAAGTCTCCAAGGAGACATTTAATTTTCAGAAAGTATGTGCTTTGTCCTCAAAAATCTCAAATTGTCTTCCAAAGAATGACAGAAGTGATTAGAAAAAAATCAGTCAAAGCCAATGTTGTGCAAATGTTTAAAATGCCATAAACAAAAAACCACTTTTTAGAAAGGACTTTAAAAGGAGCTTTGCTATAAAAAAAAGATCAAACAGAGAGTCTTGAAGGAATCTTGTTCCATATGTTGCTTTCTTGGGAATTCCATTTATCATGTGCATAGCCTACAATTCAACATGATTAGCTTTCGTGTCGCTAAATTGCATATAATCTGAGGATGTAAAATCCATTCCTTTTTGTACTTAAGAGAAACAATAGATCTGGGAGTTATCTTGTACTTTAGTTAATACTTAGGGGTAGAAGAATGATAAACGAGCACACGTAGGAGATGAAGGCAAGTTAAATCACAAGTCTCTTCTTTGTTCTGTTAGTGAGGGCACAAAACTCTCCATCATTTTAAAACCAAACTTGGTCCCATTTGTCCACTCCAGTATTTGTTCAGCCGGTATCAGCTTTTTTGAGGTTGCAACCCATAGGCCCTTTCCACATGTGGGGGGGGGGGAACGGGCGAAAACGGCCAAAAACGGAGCTTACCGGCAGCCAGGTAAGTCCGTCGCTACGTGGAGCAGCGCGAGCTTGCTGCTCCGCAGTCCTCCGGCTTCCCAAATGGCGGCTTTCGGTTGGTTCCCCGGCAGATCTGCAGGCACGCACTTGCGCGCGCCTGCAAATCCGCTTCAGAGCCAGGCAATGGAACGGCGCGGGGCTGCGCGCTCCATGCTTTTTAAAAACCTCGAAAAAGAGGTTTTTAAAAAACACGCAGCCCGGCTAGTTCCGGTCGCTCCTGAGTGGATTCTGGTGTGGAACTACAAAAAGTAGTCCATGCCAGTCCACTCTACGGTGTAGAAGACCTCCGTGAGAGGTCGCTCTGCACCATTTCAGAAGCCCGGTATGGAAATGGCCATATAGTGCCTCATGCCTTTTCCTTTCTGCTGTTTTCTCTTTCCTTCCATCCAAACTCTTTCTTCTTTTCACCCCTACACCCTATTTCTCATTCTTTCTATTCCTTTCCTAACTTTTTCCTTCAATATTTACAGGCAAGAATTTCTCTCTTGCTTTTATCTCAGTTCCCCAAATCCAGGCAGATATATTGGCAGATTATTTTTTTCATTGTTCAAACAGTGCAGTAGTTTGTAAAAGGGCTGTCCAGCAATCCATCCCCCACCCCCGTCCCCCGACACTCAGAGGCTTTATTGCTAAGATACAGACATTTAGGCTTCCCTAGCTTCTTTGCCTATAATGTAAGTTGTGTGCAACCTGCGGCACAAAGTGTTACATGCAAATCCCACAACACTTTTTTGTTACAACTGCCTCTCTTTGCAAAACAGAAACTTTGGAATCCTACTTGAAGCACCCAAAAATTATCTGACAGGTAAAAGGGCCCAGAACTTGGAAACATTATTATTTTTAGACTAGAACTCTCAAAATCTCCCAGTTAGCATGAGCATGGTAGTAAAGAAATCAGTGGGTTACTTTTGAATTTTAAATCTTTAAGGTCTCCTAATGTACTGTTGTTCATAGCTGTGATTTTACTTATTGGCTAAACACACTGAAAGGTAATAGGAACTTTATTTCTTGCAGAGCACCTCACCAGAAAAGATTTCGTTTCATATTGGATAGACACAAAGTGTATCTCCACTACATGATTATCACTCCTTTGATCCTTTGCTGTTTTCCCTATAAAATTAAACTGAATAGTCCTTCTCTTTTCAGGATAACTTGGTACTTTCTAAGTAACCCACTGGACAGCCATAGGATACAACCATGAAACAGACAGAACTATGTAGTGCAGATATTATTTTTGATAGAATTTGAGGGATCCAGGCCAGCTAAATGGTGTTAGGTGGCATGGATGGAGAATTTAAGGAAAACACACTCAATTAGTCAATTGCAACTTCCATTCTTTTTTTCCCTTACAGTTTTTTCCTTTCTGTCCAACCCCACTACTAAATCATTTTCTCCATTGCCCTCTCCTGGCCCCACCTACCACACAGCAGGAATTCTAATTTTCAATTTTGATGCAAATATTTAAAGAGAGATGTATACAGATTTCACTCAGCTGTTACAGAGATGTAGGACCTGTGTTGCTCCAGCAAGGAGGCCAAAATTTTAAATAGCCAGACCTTCTTGGTGCTCCACCTACAGACCAACAGAGAGCATTTCAACCGAACCTCAACATTTTCACCCCAAGGGTCCTAATATTGGCCACCTAGTGGTATAATGATTTAGTGGCACACATTGACCTCAGTGTGGCAGTGCAAATGGCAGACAGTTTTTAATTCATTTTAAAAAATATAACAACCATTCTAGTCCTCTTTGTATGCATGAATTGTGGCAAAGAAGGACACACATATGTGTGTGTGTTCTCTCTCTCTCTCTGTTAACAGGAGGAAGTTCGACCACTTGGATTTCTTAACAGATGTATTTTAAACCCAAGTTTCACAGCAGTATTGCTGCTGCTTCAAAAAAAAGTATTTATGAGAGAACACAATGAGAAGAAGGTATGTGCCATGACACATATTTAACTTCTCTGCAACACAGAAGGTGGCTGAAAATTACAGACAATACAGGATGTGGTAATGTTGACGGCAGTGATTAATTAAATCTCTGTGTCTTGTTTTTTGAGTATCCTAAATGTCATGTAATGATTAATTTAATGTATGTAGGTCACAGTTGTCTTGCAGTACAAAGACAGCAGATATAGCACAAATACTTGCCTGTTTTAAGAGAACTAACAAGAAGCTGTTAAAAACCATGTTCTTTCTTTCTCTCTCTATGTAATAAATTAGTTCCATATTATTTTGAAAACCAAAATCCTTATCCTTGCTTAAAACACAGAAAGGTTAGTTAAGACTATTATTTATAATTTTATTTATTGCGTTTATATGCTGCCTTTCTCCTGCAGTGGGACTCAAGGCTGCTTCCAGAACAATTAAGAACATTTACAATAAAAAATTAAAAGCTGTTAAAATCAACCATATAAAACCAGTCTAAAACCATTGTTAGAATAGACAAAAGTTTTTAAAATAGATCAAACATCCTAATACAAATACAAAACTCTCCCGCTCGCACATTAAACATTAGAAGCCTGGTTGAATAGAAATGTTTCTGCCTGCTGTTGACCCACCCTCTCATGCTCAGTGCAGTGTGAGTTTATCTGGTCACTTCTGGGCTGGATAGACTTTCCTCCCACTTTTCTCAGTTTTTTTTTCCTTTCTTTCCTATACTGTATTTGATGGAATTGGGAAAAATGGCTCCAGGTGGTGTGGTTAAATAGGTTGTTCTCTGGCAGATAATGGGGGAGAACAAGGCCCTTTCCACATGGCATTTTCCATGTGAAAGGGCACCTGGAGTGTCGTGCAATTGTGAGGAGTGATCTGCATGACGAACTCACAATTGTGTGATGCTCCAGGGGGTGGCAGGCGCCGGTCGCGCACCTTTTCATTTTTGGCTGGAAGCCGAAAATGGTGCATGATTGCGCATTGCTCCTGGGCCCCGTGTGCACTTAGCTGGCGTGCGGAGCTTCCGGAGCCCCGCCAGTCACGCCTCCTGCCCCAGTGCAGCCTGGGAAGGTCCCAAGCTGCACTGCGGAAGGAAGAGGTGGGGCTCTCGCGTGAGCAGGCAGCTCGTGCGGAGCTGAAGGACCCCAGATGCAAGAGCCTCTCGCCAGAGGCTGCTCACGTGATCCGCGCACCCCAGCGCTGGAAGACAGTAAGGTGCGGAAAGGCCCCAAGACTTCAGTGATCACTTGGCACCCCTTTAGTGTAGGGTAGGGCTCTGGAATCCCATCTTTATGGCCCTGCATCCAGGGGGTTGGTGAAGGAGGCTATTCTTGAGGTTAACCTGAGAATAAATCTCTCTCTTTAAGAGACCTATGGCTTGGGTAGGGAGCAAATAAAGAAATTTGGATTGCCCCTGGGGCTGAGGTGTTATTGTTCCTAGGTAGGCTGGGCAGCTTGTCATGTAGTGAGCCTAGCATCAGCTGGATCTGTATCAGGTTGCCCGCCTGCTGTGTCTTTCAGAAGCCAACACAATTTTAGATAGGACAGGTCAAAATAAAGTGGCCCTTAGTTAACCCAACTTTGTGTCTGGTCTCTTTATTCCATGGTTGAGCTTCAAATCCTTCTTCATTTTGTAAGATTTCCATAGACATCTTATATATGAACTATCTTATATATTATCTATATTAACTTCACGTTTATTTTGTACTAAAGTAATTCATTATGACACCTCAAATTAGCATCTGCTTTAATCTATGTCCATGAAAGGAAACTAATAATAAAGCAAACAACTGAACTTAATTTCTAAAGAAGAAGAGCCGTGGTGGCACAGTGGTTAAATGTTGGTACTGCAGCCACAAGGTTGTGAGTTCGATTCTGCTGGGCTCCAGGTTGACTCAGCCTTCCATCCTTCTGCAGGTTGGTAAAATGAGTACCCAGCTCATTGGGGGCAATTAGCTAACACATTGTAAACTGCTTAGAGAGCACTTAGCTGATAAGCAGTATAGATAAAGAAGAATTTATCTCTGCATAGACACAGCAACACTAGTTAAATCATTCCACTTTTAGCCACACTGTCCACTTAACTGCTTCCCCTCTTAAGTCTGAAAGATTAATCTTGGCTGGAATCCTGTTGGTGTCTTATGCATGTGGAAATCCCTCTATGGAACTGGTTGACCATCTTTGTGTGATGTGGAACAGCTGTATTCAGTTCAAGTTGTGGAAGCAGAGTTGCACATGTGCTGCCATGATGCCTTGAGGTGCATTGTGCACTGCCGATCATTGCACATTGTGTGTGGATACGTATTGCTCATGTGCATCCATGCTCAGTGCCCAATTAGTCACAATTTATTAAAAAGGTGGTGTTGCATCGTTATCTTGTAACTGTGTATGTAATGTGCTTTGTTCTCTTGATGCAGGATCTCAGCTTCCCTTTTGCTTAAAATATATTGTTTCATACAGTGGATTTTACTTGTTTTTTTCTTTGTTTTACAGTTTTTGTTTTAATTTGCTTTATTGAAATTTTAACTCTATCTTTTTTGTACCCCGCATCTCCTCTGTGCCAGCCAATTGCCAGAAGCCAATAGACATGTTCTTGGCAGCCAGTTCCAGACTTTCCAAAACAGCTTATGAAATTCTGGTTGTATTCTTAGTTATAGTAAAGTCTCAATAGCTTTAGAGTTACATTATGTTGCATATACACAACTGAATTTTCTTCCATGCCACCTCATGGTATGTTGATATCACTAACACATTTCTGGGCTTGCTTTGGGTTCTAGTTATGGGAGAGTAACAGAGCAGAACAATATACAAACTGTAGATTTTTTTGGAGACTTGTGACACATAGAAGAATGGTTTTCATTTAACATCATAAAGGCTGTATATATTAAAACTCTGGTGAACATTATTTCCCTGAAGATTAGTATAACAGACGCACTGTACTTTCTCTGCCAGACTTGTATATACCTGCACAAACGTTAATGTTTCCTCTTCTGATTTTATTTTGTCCAGTGGTCTGTCATACACCACACATTCTATCCATGCTTCAATTTACAGGTCAATTTGTTTCTCTGTTATTAGTAGAGTATTTTTTTTGTCATAAATATATGCAACATCATTTTATTCTTCTGCTAGTGCTCAGGCTTTGTAATATGATTCATATCACCCTTGAGTTAAATTTTAGAGGCAATAGGCTTTGACTCATTACCATCCATGCCAATATGTAAAAGATTGTTAATAACTCCCATAAAATATGTGGATGTTATATTTAGTCAAGGTTGCGAATAATGAAAATACAGTCGTACCTTTCTTAGAAGCCACTTTCATCTGTTCAAAATGCCATTCATCTCTATGTACAAGTTGGTGACATCATGTAGACCTGGTCTGTTTGATGTCATATACATACCAGGTATTCAGTTGTTAGGCATGACACCTGGGAGGGCCCCTATAGCACATGTACAGCATTGCAGGGCAGAACTATCTGTGCAGATACATTAGATCTGGAGTGCTTGGGGGTAGGGCTAAAATCTCCTTTTATAAGGGATAAAATCTGATAATCAAGCATAGGCAAAAGAAAGCAAAGTCCTATGATGTAGTTGCATGTGTCGGAAGACAATGTTCCAGATAAAGTGACAGGTTTTAGTTCCATGCTGGAAGGCTATCCATATGGTGAATATTTCAGCAGTCTAGGTGCTCTGCCCTGCCTGGTATACCTGACTATTCTTAAAGCATCTGTGTAATGCTCTTATGTCCATGATAGTGAGTGACATGACATTTGGGAAGGCTTTATATATTTCCTTTTCCTTATGACACTTTCTTTTGCTGCACTACAACCTCCTTCATGGATTTTCTGTAGTAAGGGGGGAGGATGCAGAAGATGGAGGGAACACACGAGGGGAAGCAATTGAAGGACCACCTGTAAAATTTTGGAAATGAGGCATGGTGATTGCATAATAAAAGGTCCATCTGAAAACAATCTTCTGTAATGTATCCCACTTTGGATTGCCTCCAAAAGGTGTGTAGGAATTTTGGCTGAGCAGTATCTGGGTTCACCTTTTTCTCTTGATATTTTTAGTCTATACTGGTGACTACAGCCAGAGTAGTGTAGTTCTTTGAGCATTGGACTATGATTCTGCAGAGCAGGGTTCGAATCCCCATTTGGCCAAGGAAAACCACCTTAGGCAAGTCACGCTCTTTCAGCCGAGAGGAAGGCAAATGCAAATGTTCTTTGAACAAATCTTGCCCAGAAAACCCCATGATAGGTTTTCCTTGGGTTGTCATAAATCAGCAACAATAATTGGTGACTAGGTTTCTTTGGGGCACAACTCAAAATGCTAGTTATTTTTGTACAAGATGCTCTAGAAGGTTTAAAAGTAGTTCTTCAAAGGACCATCGTCACCATTAGGGATATCTTTGTCCATCTCTGCTACTGAAGATCTGTTTAGCATAATAGGGCCTTTTCAGCTGCAGCACCCAGGCTTTTGTTCTTCCTTTCTCATTAGACTCAACTACTCTCAGTAGTAATTTTGCATGCTGCCCAAAGTCATTTGTTTTCCTACATTTTTAGTTTAATTTTATTTTCTCTCTTCTGTGATTTTAACCCCCAAAATATTCCTTCCTTCCTTCCTTCCTTCCTTCCTTCCTTCCTTCCTTCCTTCCTTCCTTCCTTCCTCCCTCCCTTCCTTCCTCCCTCCCTCCCTCCCTCCCTCCCTCCCTCCCTTCCTTTAAAAACTACGGAACTTTAAAAAAAAATCACGAAGACAAATATTTCCACCTCTGAAAGTCCAGAAGGAATAATCCTGACATTTTTGTGTACCATCTAACCATCACTCCCAAGCAGAATGACATTTACATATCCTTCAAAGTCCACATTAATCTGTACCATTTATTGAGAAGAGTCATTATTTATTTTGGATTGAAGGCTACTGGTGAAGGTCTGATATATCTTTAGACAAAAACAAGACCATTTTTCAAGATTTTTATTCCTCTGTAGTGTCATTTTGAAGCAGTACTACATAGATCAATCACACCCGTGTTTATAATTCAGCACTGGAATTACACAAAGAGTTCAAAGAGGGACTGTATATTCATTGGAGTCCTTGCAGTCATGAATTAAAGTCTTCTCTGAATAGCACTGAAGTTTACTACATAAGCTTTCTGGTAACAAATTTTGTTTGGCAACTTTTGCAAAAGTTTCTTCTATAGAAGAGTTAGGGAGGGAAAGCTGAGCCCTGTGTAGGAGCTGGCCTCCACCAGTGTAGGACTGGAGGTGGAGAGTGAAACCATTCTGCATTCTGTGCGGAGAAGACTTCAATAGAGGTTTATATCAATGTTTGGTTGAACTCAGCTACAGAACTCTCATGACAACAGATCTCAATATGCATGGTTTCAGATCGTAGGAACTTTCTCAATGCATTCAGCCAAATGTGGTCATAGATGCCTTGTTCAGATTTTTCTTCTGATAGTGTAGTGTTCTGTGATGTTATTTCATGTGTGGGAAATGTGATGTCATTGCATGTGTGGATAGGACTGTTGTGTGAACCCACACTCTTCTCCCCAGTTGACTCCTACATCTGTGTAGCTTTTTCTTGTGACACTGTATGTGTAATTAGCCAGTAATTTTCATCTTAACAAAAAAAGAATGTAAATTTTTACAGAAGTTTCCTACTTTTCTCTTCTTGCCTAACCTGCCCACACTGAAACTACCTGCTCCTTCCTGGTTTTCCTTCAGACTCCACCTCCCTGCTGTTACTAGTTTTGCTTTTGAGCAAAATATATACAGTGCATCCTCTTTTGGTGTGTCTTCTGCAGACATGATTGCGAGATCATACAAATCACCACTCCCATTTTAGTCAATAGATGTAGTGGGTGCATGCCTGTATAGGTGCAGGTATTTGCATGTTGTGTCCATTGACTACAGTGGGACACAACACTTGTGGTTTCTTCGTTACACAGGGGTTCCTGGAACAGAACCCTGCATATACAGTGAGTGTACTTTACTGCTACACAGGACCTTGTAGTTTGTAGAACACAGACATCCTGAATAAGGTCTGTTGTTTCAGTTCAGCTAACTGGTTTCAGCCACACCACAGATGACACTTTAATTAAAATCATAGAGTTGGAAGAGACCCCAGGGGCCATCCAGTCCAACCCCTTGCCATGCAGGAACACACATCAGAGCACTCCCAAAAGATAGTCATCCAGCCTCTGCTTAAAAACCTCCAGAAAAGGAGACTCCACCACATTCCCAGGCAGCATATTCCACTGCCGGACAGCTCTGACAGTCAGGAAGTTCTTTCTGCGGTTCAGGTGGAATCTCTTTTCCTGCAGCTTGAATCCGCTGCTCCAGTTAGTTTTGTGACAGAGTGTTGCTCAGTGTTCCAAAAGATTTCTACCCCATGTTAAAAAATGCTTACATTTTTCTGTTTATTTTGGTGATGTTTTTGAATTGATTTTAACATTCTGATAAAATGTCTAGAGGGCCATTTCACATTACACAATTATAGTATTTTGATTCCACATCAACTGCCATGGCACCACCGATGGAATACTGAGATTCAAAGTTTTATGAGGTATTTAGAATTCTCTGGCAGAGAGTGTCTCTACTGCCTCTCCAAACTACACATTTCAGGATTCTGTAGGATTCCTGATTGTAATTTTCCTGTGGATATCGGCTTCCACACCACAAGAACAAGAATGGCAGACTAAATTCCATCCAGATACTTTTTATTTTGTAACTGAAAAATTTCTCACTGGATCAGCTTTCATTGAACTGGAAGAAACTGAGGGGGCTACGACAATAATCATATAGGACAAAACCCTTTGCTACCTCATAACCAAAACAAGCGTAAAAATTTCTCACCACATACATGAGAATTTCAACAAAGTTTACTTACCTTTTGAATCGAATATACAAATGAAATGATGTCTTGTCTATCAAATTATTATTATTTTTTTTTAAAAAAATCAGCAGTAGAAACTATTCTTTTCTGGGAAGGCTATTCACATTATTTCAGATTATTTCTAAATTATGGTTTTTAAAGTATTTATTGTTGGATGTTAATATATACTGGTTTTATAAGCTCTTTTAACTGATGTTCTGTGTTCTGTTTTTTTTTTTTTTTTTTTTTTTGTTGTTGTTCCCTGCCTCAGTCCACAGGGAGAGGCAAGTAAGAAATAAATATTGTTGTTATTTTAAAAAAAGTGTTATTGTTAAAAAGTGGAATAATTTTTTTTTGTTCCAGCACCAGACTAGGTCAAAGTCACTGTAGTGTGGAACCCAGTAAGTTGGCTTGTTTTCTGACAGATCACTAAAGCTTACTGTGTATAAAAAAATAACTGACTTGACAGTTAATGAGTACTAGGAATACTTTAAAGGCTGAGAACTGCTCATTACAATGACAATTTTAGCTAATTTGAAGTGTGATTTATATATTGTATTTTGCCTACATGGAAGATATTCCAATAGAGGATAAAAAAAGGAAACCTGAACACAGTTTTCCTCCAATGGAGCCTATATGACGGCTATATGCATTGCTTTCCCCAGAGAAGTCCACCTGGGACAAATGCCTATTTTTTAAATGCATGGTTCTAGTGCTGCTAATTGTATTTATTGAATCTTTGTGGACCTTGCTCCTTTTCAGTCATTTATGATCATTTAGTTTTGATTTACCTGTATTTTCATCTTTGGAAAAATATTTTATTTTACAGTATGTTAGATTACACTGGTAGTTTTACTTTTTAAAAAAAATGTATACAAATGGCTTTAGTAAATTCTCTGCCTTGTTTGTAGACAAAGAATTGGAGAACCGTTTCATCTGTATCGTTCCCCCCAGACCCTGCCATCCACAGGAGAAGAATAAAGTCTCCAACAGTTGCCAAGAGGAATCATGCCATTCTTTCACTTGAAGTCCTTCCTATTAGCCTTACCAGTTCAGGATTATCCTAGGGCCTGAGGTTTCCAGACCAAACCTATCCTCCGCTCCTGCAAGTGATTCTAATCAGGGAGAAAAGTGGGACGGGGGGACCAATATGGAAGTGGTCCTTGTTGTTCTAGCTCTTTTTCTGTTCTTGCATCTCATCATTCATACTTTAAAGCATGCATGTGTGTGCGTATGTGTATATGTTTGTGGGAGGTTAGATTGTATGCATGCTGTTGAAACAAATCAGTCCTTTCCCCCATGTGTCAACCCAATGAGAATGAGGCTGTTTACAAGCAGCTGGAGTACGCTAATACGTGAGGAAATAATATTGCAAAACATCTAAAATAAGGCACTGTGGTGAGGTTTGGGGCTACTGCTTCTTTGTGATACTGTCTTGGAAAGCAGCATCAGTATGCACTTTGGAAGAATGGTAAAGGCAAAGTTTGGAGACCTTGGGAAATCATTTGGGGAGTTAATTTACCAGCCCAGGCCCTGCTACTGAAACTTTGACTTATAAGAAACAAGGAAGATGTTTGTTTTGTTGACAGCTACTTCCCCACAGCTGTCTCCAGAAAACATTTTTTTATATATCCCAAAGCCAATTAAAGGCAAGAGAACTGTTCCCAGTCACTATCTGGGTACTGAATGAGGCAACAACCACACATCCCTGAAGTGTGGGAAGAGAAAGTTTGCAGAATTTATAAGCATGGGCAGGAAACAGATCTGAATGTGTTTCGGTCCCTTCTCCTGTACACCTAGTGAGCATTAGAACACTTCTCTGTCACTCTCTTTCTGTGGGGAAGGGAAGAGCAAGGAAATGCATATCTGAGAAAGCAAATAAATAACATTTTGTCCCATACATGAAGCTTTCTAAATTGGCTCTTTTGTCAGTTTAGGAACTACTCAAAAATCACGTGTATATTTTGTGGCACTTACATAACTTCAAAGATGTCATTAGGACATTTTGTAGAATTGGAGAGAGCATAATACATGGTCATGCACATGTGGAGCTATGTAGGTAAACATACTAACTAAAGACAGCTAAGTCCAGCATTGTATATGTGCCTTCACGTTACCTGTTGACTTATGGCAGCCCCATGAGCTTCATAGGGTTTTCTTAAGCAATCAATGCTCACAGGTGGTTTGCTGTTGCCTTCGTTGGAAAAAGGTGTTTCCAAAAATTCAAAATCAGCTCTCTTTCTGCCTCTTTATTGTCTCAGCTATGGTGGCCACTAAAGCGCTGCAAAAATGGGGAAAGATTTTCATGAATTTTGCATGTGCTAATTTATGGTTATAGATGCAAATATAGAAATAATTACTAACATTTAACTAGAATTAAAATACATCCTAACACAGTAGGGAAGATTCTGACCAGCTTGGGTCCTTTCATACTACACAGTATTTGGCAGTATGATTTCACTTTAATTATGATGGCTGCATACTATGGAATCCTGGAAACTACTATTTAGGAATGGGTACTTAGAACTCTCAGCTGAGAGCAATCTTAGTGCCTCACCAAACTGCAAATCCCAGGATTCCATAGAACGCAGCCAGGGCAGTTAAAGTGGAACCATCACGCTATATTTCTATCATGTGACAGGATGTCAAAGTGACCTCTGTAGATACTAAAACTGCTGTCTAAGTGCTAGTTGTTGATAGACAACTTCAGTGGTCCTGCTCTCCCTTATGAATTTTTTTCTTTATACTTGAATTGTGTTTCTGCTGCTTGCTTTTGTCTTTTCCTGTTTTGAAAAAGGCCTGTCCTGTGCCTGAAACACATCAGCCTCCCCATCTCAGAATTACTCTCTGCATCTCCAGAAGGTCTTTATCAGGGGAAAAAAACCTGAAGGGGTGAAGAGTGCATTCAAGGAGTAGATATGACATGGTAGATGTATGTAACCCCTGTTCCCCCTTCAAAACCCTGTTAAAATGTATATGACAAAAAAATTGGTGGCCATACTGCCTTCCTAATGGTGTACTAGGACTCCAATTGTAATTGGTTTTGAGAAATACAAAGAGAAATAATATAGAACTCTTTTTTTTTATTTCCACTGAGAGAAATCAATAGAAAGCATGAACTTCCAGATTTCCAAATCTTGATTAGGATTTATGGGTCAAATGAGGTGGCTTCTAAATCAGTCCAATCCGCACTGGGTCATTTTATGATGCACTGAAAAAGGGTCCTGAATCCTGTGATCTGTGTTGAATCTTCCAGTCAGTCTACATATCTAGGGCCAGAGACTTTGGTTGTTTCTATGGTACATTGTTACAGTGCTATTATTGCACTTTCAACATTCTGTGGAATTCTGAGGTTTATAGTTTACTGAGGCCAAAGAGCTCTCTGGCTGAAAATTTCAAAGGTCCCTTCCTAAAATGCAAATCCCAAAATTCCATAGGATGTTGAAAGTGGAATAACATCACCATGGCCCTTTTTGCACCTTACCTGGTGGCACTGGTGTTGCGTGGGGATTGCACAAAAAGCCTCCTCCAGGAGGGCATTGTGTCCCCTGCGCTTCCTTCTGCACTGGCTCCACGCTGGACGGAAGGAAATGAGATAGCTCTGCCCCTTCCTTCCGCAGCTCAGCTGGGTACTTTCCTAGGCTGTGCTGGGGGAGGAAGCGTGGTCATCAAGCTTCCTGACATTCCGCACATGAGTTAAGTGCGGGAGGGAAGCAGGAGGAATGTGTAATCGCACATCATTTTTGGGAAAAACCCAAAAATGATATACTACACGTTTGCCATGGGATCGCTATGGGAGTGACGTGCGATCGCGAGAACATCATGTAGAGCCATCCTCACGATTCCGCGTCACTCCCGTGGCCATTTTGCATTCAAAGTTGCATGTGAAAAGGGCCTATAACAGTGTAGTGCAGAAATGGTCTTTGTGATCATTTTGGTATCCCTGTGGGATGTGAACATTCTAACTGGTCTAAAAGTGTACAATTCAGTTTGTCATATTTCAGGGATTTAAATGGGCTATAGTCTCTCACTTAAACTGTATACAGATTATACGACTGTCCAACTGGGTGGATTTTGTAGCAGGCTTCAGGGCAGGAACAGGTGGATATGTTTTTTCCTTGATTTTCCCATCGTCCCAGGAGCATGCATTCACATAATATCTTTGGATGATCGAGTTTTTTATACTATGCACTTTCAGAATAAAATTAGAGCTTTGAATAATTTTTTCCCCATTTTTAAGCATATAATTAAGGACTTTGTGGACTAGCCATTTTAATGAAAATTTATGAGTGTGGCTATCATTTTGTGGGTGAAAAAAAAAGTTAGGGAAATTGAAACCCATGCACTGGTAAGGCTGTCTTACATTGCATAACTCTGGTGCCATTTGAAAAGAACAACCTTAAAATCTTCATATGAACGTTTAGTATTAATGTTTCGTACCGGTTATTGCAATATTTTTCAGAGTATCTAAGCAGGGCTAAGCAGGCATCAGTGCTTGAACTCTCTAAGCCATCATTTCTTTCTTTCTTTCTTTTTTGGATGGGGGAAGAGTGATTCAAACACTTCTTTTAATGGAGAATATTTATATCAAAACCCCCTTCGACTGTTGGTTTTACTCCAGCTAAAGCTACTTACACAAACTTAATGTCTTCTTTTATCCAGCTTATACGGAGGTCACTGCTGTGAGATTTATTTGATTTCACAGTTTGGCTAATTAATTTGCTCATTCTGAGCTTTTGCCATCAGTGTTGCTTTCGGAGGAGTACTACAAATTTACATGGTACACTGCATCTGGAATAATTATTACCCCACAGAATTGTTATTATTCAAAATCTGAAGGGAGAGGCAAATTCCCTACTGTGATAAAAGGGTTCTGTTGTGGTTTTATCAACTGAAAACAACTACATGAAGTAAATTGGAAGGAAAAGAAATCCCTTAAAAATATTAAACAGCACATATCCCCCATGTCTGCTATTTTCCCCACCCAGTTTCTTTCCTGGATTGAATTTGAATTTTATTGCCAAAATAAATCAGAACTCAGGATTAAGCTATCTTTCTAATGAGAGTTGGCTATCAATGAAAAAAAGAGGACACCATTAAAATAATGCAGAGAATTCCTCCTTCTTTCAACCACCAATATGCTAAAACATCCGTTTAAAATATTAGCCCTTGGGAAGGGGGAAATAATACTACAGAGTTAGAGTCCAGGATCTCAAAGGATCAAAAGAGCTAAACAGATGTAATTTGGGCCAATAATGAATATGGAATATATAGCTAAACCATCCAAAGGATATGAAATATGCTAGCAGGTATGGGTGGGAGTAGGGATGGGAGCTTATCAAGAGGTACCGAGCAGGGCATTAATCAAAAAGCAGAGCATTAATCTAGGATTAATGAAATGAAAATGAAAATGAGTAACAGCAATTTCTGTGTTAGCATCAGGAATAACAGATTCATGGTGAGCTCTTAACTTTGAGACTCCAGATGTTTTCCAATGGAAGATCTGGAAGCCAGACATGCATAGGTTGTTAACTGGGCAAAAGTGTGGAGAATATGCAATGAGAGAAAATTCTAATTGCTAAGATGGGAAAAACTTGGGATCTTTATAGTTAGCTATCCAGTCTAACATTTTGTTCAACCCATTAATGTTTTGGATTCATTCCTGTGCCACATCCTTCCAAGTTTCATTTCTTGGCATCCACGTTTTAGTCTGGATTCCAGAACTGCTTACTTGCCTCTGAGAAGCTAATGATAGAAAGTGGTGGGAGAAATTTATAGGCTGTGAGGGCCACCTGGCTTCAAAAGGCTGCTGATATAATTAACATCCTATCTTGGCATTGCTTCTCTGTAACTAATTACTCATTACTCTTTTCCCTAGTGAATTCAAATAAAAATTCAGGAAAAAAAACCCCAGATTATTGTCATTAAACAGTGAGAATGAATTTCTTAGATACAAATCAAGCCATTAAATCCAGTCAGATTAAGGGCTTTATCACATGCTGGTTTGTTGCATGATTGCACTGGCCATTTTTGATTCTCCTTATCAGAAGACTTCGTCACTCTCCCCTTGATGAGTTGCATTCCCATCATTATTGGGTTGTCTCTTTTCATAAGTGGGAAATGGCTCCAATAATGTTGCTTTTCCACTATTGTGTATTGGTCCAATGGTGTCATTCTGTTGCAGTTCTGATGTTGTGGCAATCATGTGGTGTCAGCAGGTGGTGTCCCCCCCACCCCCGTCCCCAAGCAGAGTGAGCTCATTACATTTCCAGTATCTGGATAAAGAGGACTTCATAGTGCAGGTGAACAGCATTGCTTTTACTCTGTTCCTAGTACATTTTTTTTAATACTTTTGGTGTAACTGGGAAGTTCTTCCCTCTGAAAAATAGCCCGTAGCACCTGGTATTCTTAGGTACTAACTACAACTCACCCTGCTTAGCTTCTAAGATCAGACAAGATCTGGTGCCTTTAGGATATTTAGACCTGCCAGAACATCTGAGTATTCTTTGCTGAAGAAAGCCCTATGAAATGCATGGAGTCACCATAAGTTTATGAGCAATTTGAACACACACACACACACACACACACACACACACACAGCATACTATGTGCATAGTGCATAAATAATACCTCTGTTAAGAATGTGTTCTTTCACAGATGCAATTTCTTTTCCTTTTGTAGTTTAAGTAAACATGGACAGCCATTCACACATGTCAAACCCAAAAAAGTGTTGTTGTTGTTGTTGCTGCTGCTGCTGCTGCTGGTGTTAAATGAACAATAGAAATCAAGCTAAGCCAATCCTTTTGGGGTGAATGGTAACGTTAGACAAGAAAGAAATGACCCTGTGCCTGACATTTGTTAATTAATGTCGAAGTGCATCTTAATGGGTGTAATTTAGTCAAACGAAGTGAAGATGTGTTTCACCACTGCATGTCTCACTGTCTCATCTTAGCAGATAATTGCTAGCTAGCTCATAACTGTGCTTCAAAATCTGAAGTGCCACATCAGAAAGAGTCTTTTCTAATTACGATTCCCTTAACAAAAAGAAAATATCCACAATGTTGCCCAGGCATCACATGTATTTTCCCAGTGTCTCGTATACTCTCATGAAAGTTTCCTTTTTAAAATTACAAACCATATTTGTCCTCAATCTGATTTGCTGCCCTTTGTCTTCTTTCAATTTCTTATTTTAAAAAAAACCTTATGGGCTTTTTCAGACGAATTAATCAAATTTTATTTGTACATTGTTTAGAAACTGGTTTCATTTTTCAATCAATACAGGCAAAAAGCAGGGGGAGGGGGAAAGCCATCCAGCCCACTTAATTCAGTGCTATTCTCCTTCTGAGCCGAAGAAGCTGGAATATTTTTCCCCCCAGTAAAGCTGAACTTTAGCTATAGCAGTCTCCTAGAATTTGTTTTTTAAACAAAGGAATTGCAACGGTAGAAAAGAATGGAATGTTGCCCAGCAAATATTTCTCCACCTTAGTGTCTCTTACACATTGTCCTGCAAGTAATATTCCCAATGGTCTACATCTGCTGAGAGTCTTGAGTTCATAGGTGTAAACATATTTGTATGGATTTTGTGATTAAAAAAAACACTGTGTGTCAAAAAAGTGAGACAGGCAAAAATAATTTTCAGCAGAACAGGCTGAAGAGAATTATCTGCATATTTCTACTTTGTGAATGCAATCTGGTTAGCACCTGTCCTGAAGTATAGTACAGTCAAATGGGGGCAAAAAGTTCCATTTATTAGTGGAAAACTCTTAAGCACTGCAACAAGCGGTATACTTTAGCCACATTGTTGGCGTAAGGAAATTCCTGTGCAAGTATTTAAAAGTATGTTAAAGGAATGCACAAAGAAGGGAGGTATGTCAGCCATTATCCCACATGTACAGTGTGACTTTTTGAAGTAGATATTGTCTACTGTCCATAGAACTGCTATACTTGATTTTGGAACCCTGGGAGTATCAAATGTATGGAAAGCTCTCACAGACAGTGGATGTTTTCTTCTTCAAACCCTTTGCTTTTCATGCACAGGAAGATGAGAGAAATGGCATCAGAAGGGGCAGGGCTAGCTTGCTCTCCTCTTCACAAGCTTATTTAATTTGCATTTAAATAGTGCTAAAGTGAGGAGAACACTAATAGTAATGCACAGGTATTGTTTATCGCAAAGACAACCAAATATTGTACCACGGGTAACAAAGGAGATTGAGAAAATAGTGTATAACAGCTCTCTTGCTTTTAGAAGTATTCATAAATAGGTATGTGTTAATTTTATAGCAACAACTGACAAGAATAAATTATTTGCACTGCAAGTGCAAATATACTCTTATTGATCCATCACTTTGTTTCATTGCAGCAATACACCAATTAGTTAAGAGATGCACAATGTTTTTTTGGTTGCATATATTGTTGTGTGATTGCTTTGTAGCTGTGCCACTTTCAGGGGCATGCCCAGAAACAAGATGGTCTATCCAGGCCAAAGTTGATTTAATCGTTTTCCCTTAGTTCCATTTTCTCTTCTTCTTTCCCTCCTCTTAATTTTTTAATCCTTTTAATTCTCCCTACCCTCTCATTCTCATTGTTTGTCCCTTTAACTTTTCCCGCATTGCTATATTACAATATCTTCATTGCAATGCCTGGCCCTTTCCGCACCTTACCTTTTTCAGGCGCTGGGGTGTGGGGATCGTGCAAGCAGCCTCTGGCGAGAGGAGTTTCCCAGGCGGGAAGCGGGAAGCAGGAGGCGGGACTGGCGCAGCTCCGGAGGCTCCACACACCAGGTAAGTGCGCTTGGGGCCTGGGAGCAATGTGTGATCGTGCACCATTTTCGGCTTCTAGCCAAGAATGAAAAGGTGCGCAATCGGCACCTGCCAGCCCCTGGAGGGTCGCACAATTGTGAGTGTGTCATGCGGATCGCTCCTCACAATTGCGTGATGCTCCAGGCCCTCTTTCACATGGAAAATGCCGTGCGAAAAGGGCCCCTGACTGTCCTCTGATTTTGCAGCAGGAAACAGCTTATGGGGCAGGGAGAGAAGTAAAAGTGGTGAGGACAGAACATTGAGCCCTCATGATCCTAGTAATGATCCCAGCTTCCTTCTCCCTCTGTGTATCAATGAGGCATTCAAAAAGACAGCATTCATACCAATGGAAAATTTTTAAAAATATGGATATGAACATCTTTAAGTCTCAAGTTTTGATGAGTTTCTCCAAATCTACCTAGCATCTCATTCCCACCATTGTTCTATACTGTGTTATGAGAGCTTGAATTTGGTTTCTTACCAAAATATATTTTTAGAAATTGTACATTTCTTTGCAGTTTCCCAGTTTACTACAGCATATTTCTTTATTTTTTCCCCCAGTTATGCACATTTCACCTGTTTGCATTTTAAAATATACACATTGTTTTGTACATCCTTTGTTTCTTAAAAAACGCCTTGTAAGCCTTTCAAATGTGAAAATGCTCAAGGTGAGATTCACCACAGATTTCACCATAGATTTCCCGGTGTGTGAAAATGTTACTTTTGTTGAGACTGTCTAGTCCAATGATATGTCTTTCCATCTCTGTTTAAAAACCTCAGTGCACATTGCAGCGGAGAAGGAAGAAGACACATCCTCTATGACCAGTAACTGATAGGAGAAAAAGACAGTAAGGAAGCTAATATTCTGAATGGACCTATTGTACCAGCCAATAAAAGAGCACATCTGTAAATTTAGAAATTATATAATCTGAATATCTCTGCCTGTCCCCTGCTTCTGAAACAGAAGGTTTTAAAAAGCCAAGTGTCATGAACCTGATGAGAGGGGGTCCTGACAACAGAGCCCCCTTGGCAACTGAGAGGGTTTAAGCTGATTGGCTGGTGAAATGGAACCTTGGATAGTCCAGGGGAGATGCTGGTGGAAAGAGGAAAATAATGGATTTTAACTGTCTAGAGTGTGTTTGAAGAGGAGTGTGATTTGTGGTGTGTTTGGGAGAGGCTGGAGATTTGAAGAGCTCTGTGGGAGAGAGAGCCGAGAAATCGGGTGTACAAGAGATAGTGAATGAATTGAAAGAGAGAGAGAAGAATGGTGTGCTGTTTAGATACAAGGCACATTTAAAGCAACAGTGTTACAATAAATGTTTGAAGTCCTGTGTTCTTTAAAACAGTGCCACAGAGTCTTATTTTGAATCCTGGAATATACATGCTACGAATAATATCATCTTGACCTTAGTGCCAACAGTACCACAGTCTTGGAAAATATAAATCACTGCTGATCCTTATATCTGGGAGAAGGGCAGATTTAGGGAAGGCAGTAAAGGGGGAGAGTCCTGAAAGGAAGAAGCAAGGGGGGACAAGAGTGAGGAAGAGACTGTGTTTTCAGAGAGGGAGAACTGAGGCAGACCCATTTGTCCTGGCCCAGGCTTGATTCAGAGATCTCCCTGGCTGTTCAGACCTGAACACAAAAAGGTGTCAGGCTGGACAGGCCTTGAGTGCAAGGT
The DNA here is from genome assembly GCA_030412105.1 of Cyclura pinguis. NCBI lineage: Eukaryota > Metazoa > Chordata > Lepidosauria > Squamata > Iguanidae > Cyclura > Cyclura pinguis. Next base: position 64,001,643 of record CM059600.1, on the reverse strand, counting down.
TTGAGTGTGCCTTTTGCACTTGGCAGTGATGGGCGGTGGTTTTTCTGCGCGTTTAACAACAAGCTATCTGGAATGGCTATGTTATTCTCCATATTAATTGATGCTTTCCCCTATTTCTGTCTCATTCATTTGGCAGAGGAACATCTGTTAAAGTTAATATTGAAAATTTGACTCTAAGTAGCATATTGCAAATATGCACTTAAAACTAGCTCTAAGTAGTAGATATAAATACAGTATCCCAGCTATATTAATTCTGGATGCAAAGTGGTCCTGGACCTTCATGGCACAAAGTTCTGTGAGGAAGGGACCACCTTTGTTGGCCTCTAATGGAGAGGGGTAGGTGCAATTGTGTCTGGATGGTCAATGAGGGAGGCAGAGCTGGAGGATTTTTAAGATCCTCCCCAGCCACATCCTCATTTAGCAGCTAAACTGAAACTGTGAGCTTCGCTGTGTTTGGCAACATGGGTTTGAATGTGGCAGTAGAGCACCTTTTGGCTCATATGCTGTAATTTGCTTTCATTTCAAATCATTTGCATTTTAATTTGGTTGAGTTGAAATCAGTTTTGTTTTAATTCGGTTGTATTTTAAGTCTGTTTTATTTTTATTAGGTAGTATTTTAAATCAGTTGTATCTTAAATTGGTTGAATTTTAAGCTAGTATTTTTAATTTGCTTGTATTTTAAATCTGTTGTATTTTGAATTGGTTGCATTTAAATCAGTTTTGCTTTAATTTGGTTTTATTTTAAATCAGTTTTATTTTATACTGGTTTTGTTATGAGCTGGCAGTATATTAATAAAGTTTTAATAAAGTTTTAATTATTATCAGTTGCATTTTTGTTTGATTGGTGGGGCCTAAGAGAAAGCAGGGAGTGATTCCTAGGGGCATTTAGGGAACAGTTAGGCCACGAGCATTCTGGCAGTCCAGTTTCGGACTCTTGGGCCTGACTGGGTCTTGTAGGCCCCCTCTGGGTTTTCAAGTAGGCCCCATTTGGGCCTGGGTGGGCTGATCAGGCTGATCAGGCAGTGTAGGCTCTGGCAGGCCTCAGTGAGGCCAGCTAGGTCCTGTCTGAACCCTGTAGGATCTGATGAGTCCCCACTAGGTTATGCAAGCCCCAGTAGGCCCAATTCAGTCTCATAGGGCCTGATAGGCCCTGATTAGACTGGATAGGCTCTGGTAGGCCCTGATTTGGCTGCATAGGCCCCAATGAGGCTGGGTAGTCTCCAATTGGCTCTTGTAGATCCTGATAGGCACCAATTAATCTGAGTAGCCCCTGATAGACACCTGATTGGGCCTGATAAGTTCCAGGTTTGGAGTTCTGTGGGCTTGTTTGGTGGATTAATAATTGAACTAGGACTCTTGTCCCATATTAATATTGGCACTTGAACTCCTGTCCCTTTACATATGGCACCTATGAAGGACAGTGGGGGGCCTAAGGTCCCATTAAGAAGGGCGGTGGTGCTAAGGACATAATAAGTACCCACCTCTTGAATTATCATCTTCAGAGAAGGAGGAAGAGGTGGTCTGCTTGCTGCAATTTTGTCCAGGTTGCTGGTGGTGAAAGAGGTTGAAGGTACCCTTAAAGATTCCTCCTTGCCACCTAACTAGGTTTCCAGAGGTTTGGCCAGGGTTAAGCTTACTGACCAAAATTTGGCTTGTTTAGAGGTCTAGAGAGGAGAATTCAGTCAGAGGATGGCATGGTTGCAATGGGTGATGGGGAGGAGATTCCTTTGACAGCAGTGATGAGTGAGGACCCTAAGAGTCTTTGGTTGGCAACCCTTTGGCAGGTGAGCAACAAGACACAAACATTGTTCTGGGGTCTTGATGGGTCTGGAGCAATCCAGGATGTCAAAGAACTTCCAGTGGTGGTGCAGGGGGAATTGCACCTGTGGGAGGTGTACTTCCAACACAGTGTTCCATTATGGTAAGGCAAACTCATTTGTTTCCTTGGCATGGTTATGCCCAGGCAATGGGAGCTTCGTATTGGCTGACTAGGGACTGGGAAGGTATGCTAACTCCTCCATCTTCTTCAATCCAGTGGAGACAAAATTGTACATGGTAAGCATGTGGTTATTGAACTGTCTGGTGAACAAAGTAAAATCATCATCATCATCAACATCAACATCATCATCTTTGGCCTCCCTGCTATCCCAGACCCTAGAGAATTTTATTAAGCCTGTCTCTCAGAAATGATGAGGCAGAAGCACAAGAACAGGAGGGCTCCTCTCATAGTTTGTGGCAGTTTTAACAGATTTATGTTATAGTATTATATGCTACAAGAAATTTCAATAAATATCAGATTTATAACAGGAGGGCCAGTTTGACCTGTTTAGAGAGCTGCTGCTCTGTTTGCAAGACCTGTGAAGAGACCTAGTGTTTCCAAGGACAACAGAAGAAGAGCCTTTTAGCTCCTGACACTTTTACCTAGTTTTATCTCATTCAATTGGCAGAAATAAACATCCATTAAAGTTAATATGAATGTTGAAAGCTTGTCATGTTTTTCATGGGTCTTTGACTCTAAGTAGTATATTAAAAATGCACCCTTAAAACCTAGCTCTGAATAGTAGGTATAAATACAGGCTGTCAGCTGTATGAATTCTGGATGCAAATATATTATTTGATAATAAGAAATGGATTTATTTATCCTTCTCTTGCTGTTTCATTTTTAGTCTCATGAATGGATGCCTCAAAATCATTACCACTTAATACAGTGAATGAACAATAAAAAAGGATCAAAATAGCTTCATTGTTTCTAATGAACACCATCAAAACAAATCAGAAAAACTCGCAGAAATCCTTTATAGTAGTTGTATGCAAGATTAGATTGGCCATTAGAATGGTAGGTTTACTCAGAACCTTGAAACAGAATGCATCTTCTGTGCAGGAAACAGCATTTTCTGCATGGGAAATAATATCTCGACACAGAAATATCAATTCCTTTGCAGAAAATACAATAAATGGGGATTTATTGTACATAGAATCTACACATAGTTGATTTGTATAGAAAGACAAAACATTTTTGGCACAGAAATTGCATTTTCTGCACTGGAATTGGTATTTCTGCCTTGAAATACTATTTTCAATGAAGAAAATGCTGCTTTCTATGCAGAACGAGTTGTTTTCTATGCAAAACAACCATGTGCAAATTTTGTGCAGAACAAGTCCCACATTGCGAATACTCTTCAAAAACTGCATGGTTTTTGAAGACTTTTTTTGCAGTGGGAATAAAACTGCTGAAATTACTAATTGCTACAGTTGAGAAGAAACTTAATGAATAATTACATCTGGAGACTGGCCCTGGGGAAATCATTAAGCATTGTGAATTAAGTACCAACCACAGTTACTCGCAGCTTTTCATTCAGACACACAAGGACACACAGAAACACAGAATATATTTTTGGGGTTTTGTAATTAAGATTAAACTTCCTGAAGGGTCTATGCTTGGATCAAAGTGAAACGAGAGGACTATTACTTCTCACATTTAGGAAGATGGGATAAGGAACCTTTAATCTACCCTACTTGCTTCTAGCTAAATGGTGGATGCAGAGCAGAGTGGACAGTGAGTTCTGATTCTGTAACAACTGGAAGAGAAGAAAGAAGCTAACTAAATTAACACACAGGCCTTCCTGGAAGGTCTACAGCAGCAGTGAATGAATTCGTTCTTGCAGACTGTTGCAAGTTGCTAGCTGATAGCTGAGATGAATATTTGCAGAGTCCTTTCTTCTTGCCTGGAGATGAGCCCCCAAAACTGGAGAATTTGAATGTTAATCTGCCACCCAGAGATGACCTATGAAAACCAGAGACTCAGGCTTAAATCCTGAGATTTGACAACCCTATATTTGCAAAATGAGATGATGCAGGAAAGAGTTCCTATGTGTGTGTGGAGGGGGGGGGTCATGCCTGCAGTTGCACACATGCATCCTACTCCCACTGCACAAAGACAAAGAGATTGCATTTTGAGCTGGAGCCAGTTGTAGTTCCAGTCCTAGCCCTCTGGAAGTCTATGTTTGATATGAAAAACGGATATGCATCACTGTTTTTTTTGATAAGCTTTGATGGTGGTAAGTTGATGCATGAGATTGTCTACAACAGTAGAAATTACCACAGAACTTTAGGTGATGGGTTCCAGTACCTTCTCACAAGTCCCTACACAATCATTTCTGCTTGTTCTATCCCAAGATCAACACGGAAAATCCTTATGTATCGATAACAGGTTTCCTTGCAGGATGAAGACATACGGAGCTGTGTCTCCAGGTTTACATAGGACACGAAAGAGTCAAATATTGGAGAGGACCCAGTGGAATCCACAAGAGAAAAAAGGGAGACACATCTCCAAGTGCTCAGTCAATGTCTGTTTTTATTTTGGAAAAAAATCTACATGTTTCTGCCTATAGATATTTCAAGAGCCTTCTTCAGGGGCTATATAAAAACAAAACAAAAAAAAATGTAAAACTAAAATTAAAAGGACAACATACCATTACATATTAATATATGCACAGCACATTAATATATCCATATTATTCTAATTTTTCTATATTTTAAATTTCTGTGTATATATATTTTTTATAAATATAAAGTGATGTGTGTCCCTTTTTTTCTTATGGATTACATGGGCCATAACTATCTCATAAATATAAGAACATTACAAGCAAGTTGCTGACAAGAAGGTACAGTTCCCTGGTGTGTTTCCAGCTGCTTCTATATCCTTGAACAGTTAGGCTAAAGCAAGAGCTATTTTCCTGGGTCTACTGAACACATACCTTCCTATGTCACTAGACAGCTGTTACTGTTACTGCTATAATGCTGATAATAATTCTAGAACCCATCTGCCTGGCAGCAAGGGCCCACATCCACTATGAATTGTTCACCTGTGTTCTATGTGCTCATCCTCATTTGCCCACACAAGTCTTTGACGTGACTGTTGTGGAATTTTAATGATATAAAGAAGTTGTTCACCAGCTGAGGTTTCCCATCCAGGCTGGGCATATAAATTACGCTCAGTTTTTATTATTGAAGTATAACTGTAAAGTATAAACACATCACAATACTAATATGTATATCCAAATTACCATAAAGAGTTGGGATCCAAGCCACATAAAAGCATGTATCTTCATTTTAAAAAAAGTGTGTAATGACTTAATCATGTACAGATTTGTACAATACATATACAAACACAACACAACCAGCAGAGTCTTCATCAGTGATGTAGAATACACCCCCTCCCTCTGGAACATATGTTTAAAAAAATCCTGACATGAATAATGAAGCTGCCTTCTGATTTCCACATTTTAGATACTATCAAAGCCAACCCTCCTCTTACTGGCCTCAAATAGTTTCTGAAGTAAACAGGAACATGTATACCAGTTGCACTCTCTTATACAGCCATGGATTGGTTTGGTCCTATGAGGTGGAGCTTGGAGTCAATCTGTTTCTGCATCAATACCTTATCTTGCTAGATATGCTTTCTCCTCCACTTAATCAATAAACAATTATTCTTAGAACCCACATGTTGTTACAACCTTCAGAGATGATCTGAAAGCAGAAGTCCATGAAAACTGATCCATGTCCCAGAATTCACCGGAAAAAAGTATATTACAAGTATGGAAATAGCCTCATGATTCCAGGAGATGAGATAAATTTGCAAATTCATCAAGCTTTGGGATTGCTCTCCATTAAGCCAAAACTTGATGAATTTGTCCAAATAGAATTACAGTGTTCCTAAAATTAATAGTACAGTGATCATGCCAGTGAAAGGATGACATGTTCAGTTCATACTATCATGCAAGGGACAGTGCAGGCACTAGTATAGCTTCAAATATAGACATGCCACATTCTCACCCACATTGCAAAAAAAATGGAGTGTAATGCTTTATCTGTTCTGAAGTTGCATTGATGAATACATGCATCTGTTGATTTGTCTTCCTGTCCTAGCACTTTTTTTTCTCTCTTGCACAGTAGCCTGTACTGTCTACTTACAGATCCGGTGGCAATGTCAGTGAAGATTGCAAAAGTTGTTTATTTACTTTAAACACACTGTTCCAACCTGAAGGCAGCTCACATAATAACTGAAAACCAGCAGACTCAGTACTTTTCTTAAGATGCAACATTTGCGCTGTAGGTATAAAAGTAGCATATACTCTTTATTCTCAGAATAGAATTGGCCAATTAGCCATGTATGTGTTACAATAGATATTATTTTGCCTTGTACAGTTATCATCACATTCATCTTAGATCATGGGTATTCCAGCTGTATACTTTTTAAAACTTTGATTTGGGATTGCAGTTCTCCCAGGAATCTAAGAGACATTTCTGACAACATATACAAAGCATGGATTTTTTTTTAAAGAAACAATTAGTTGGATGTAACACAACCCATCACACCACCTTAAATACCTAGAATCTAAATAGTCTAGGATGATATAATGCTTCTATAATGAGCATCTGTAGCATTCACACCACTGGAGGTGATTTTGCTTGTTTGTTTTTGTCTTAAAAAGCTTAAAAATCAAGAAGAGAACAGGTGGAAGAAATCATCCCAATTCTCCCTTCCCAATTAGGAGCATCTCTTTGTGCATTTATCTGAAAACAAGACAGTTAGGATTCCTTATGCACCACATATATAATGTAGCATATAGTTCAACACCAAGATTTTTGCCATTTAAAATATAGCAAAGGGTAGGCTATAAATGAAATCAGTATTTGTGGGTAATTAACTATAAGAATACTTACAACTCTATAAATAAAATGACTATTAGCAACATAGTTTTCTGTTGTGATGGTCTGTATGCAAACCACTGCATATCAATACAATTTCACAATTATGTATTTGAACACGTGAATTCTTGGCCAAAAGCTTTTTATGCCTGCTGTGTCCTGCTGGGTGACATTCATGACTTCTTGGAAAGCAGTGGGAGCTGCGGATTTCCATGTTAGTAAATCCTTTCCACATTTTAGGCTGTAATTCTCTTCGTTAGTCTCAACTAACCAGAGCAGTTCTTGGATGATAAATTGTCAGCAAATTGGTAAACAGATTGGTAAATCCAAATGATTCAATGAATCTGCTCTAGTGATCAATAAAAATTGAATTTAGACCATAACCTGAACTTTACAGGAATTATCCAAAAGGAGCTATGCATATTATAAGTCCAGCACCTTAAACAGAGCCTTTAAATTTTGAATGAAAACTCAGAGTGTATTATCTATCCTGGTGATTCTTAAGCTATTTGATGTTGAGACCAGCAGGAAAGCAGCACTGTATCTGTTCCCATTGGTTACAACTGTTCCTCCTTTCCTTGAAATGTGTCACAGGTTAGGATCTAATAACTCATGGACAGGCTGTGGTTTGCAGACCACGACTTTGAGTAGCACTGCACTACCCCACCGACACAACAGCCACCAGCAACCATTCTTGGGAAATCTCAGAACTGAACTTGGAACAACTGAGCAATGGTCCTGTCCCTCATTTATTTTTTTAAAAGTTAGAACTTTTGCATCACTTCCATTCAACATCTTCTATCTGTGCTCCCCACCACACAATGGATTGATCAGTATTCAAACTAATGATCAGAATGCTGCAGGGAAAGAAGGAATTGTCCAAGCATTCACTAGGGTGTTGTTGAAGTAGCTGTAGTAATGTGAAATCTACGCTTGCTTCAAAGCAAGAAGTGGATATTGTTACACTGTGAATTTATCCACTATAACTTTATACCAGATATAAAAAAACAAGTTTCCTAATATGTTAAAAAAAACCCTCAAGAAGTGGTAGGAAAAAAAAAAGTCTTGTCTTGATAGGTTACAGATATTTCCAGTTCCATATGAGAGTGCAAGCACCATGGTCTGAGATTTTTTTTTAATATATATATATATATATATATATATATATATATATATTGATTGCTTACCTTGATGCATAGCAGGATTAAAAGTGCCTTTGGCAAGCAATTATCCATTACTTTTCTACACTAGCAAAGAAAATAGCACATTTTCCCCAAAGTCACATAATTCCTGCAGAGAAAATTAGGTGCCATTTCTTTCACCAAACATCAGACAAAAATATCTGAATTCAGAAATCATAAAGTGCAAAAGTGTTTAGAAGCAGTCAAAATATCAGGTAAGAAAATTGCGTTTCTAAATATGAAGAAACTGACATTTCTTGGATTGGAAGTTTTTTTTGCATAGCCGTTATGCATAATAGAAAACCTCTTGAGAGCAGGGACAAGACTACTCTACCTCTGAAAGTGGTTGTAGTGAATGAAATGTCCCCCAAACTCTTTGGTGGAGCACATCATCGATCCAGCTTGAAAGGACCAGGTAGCAGGGGATATGAAAGACATCTGTCCAAACTCCTAAAAACCTATTATAAGTCAGAGTAAACCAGACCTCCCCAACCTGATGCCTTCCAGATATGCTGGTCTATAGATTTTCTCCAGCCTATATATTGAAGGTTGTAGTATGGCACATCTGAAGCGGAACACGATGAGGTAGCACGATGTAGATAATTCTGGGCTAAGTAGAAAATTTTTTTGTAATTAAGCATAAGGGAACTTCTTCTGTGATACTCAGTTATATCAAGCTTTAATAGACTTTGAAGAAACCTTCATTCCAATCTACTGTAAGCAAGTAAAAATCATATGTACTGTTTTTGAGTGAGAAGACTGAAAAGACTTTGCCAGTCTCCACATTTTCTGAATTTTACAGGCCAAGCTCTCAGGCCCAACAGAGTATTTCAGAGTTGAGCTGCCAACACAAGAAAGAACTGTTTCACAGCTGCTACTGTCTTATTTCATAGTGGGGTAACCTCTGAAGATGGTTTTAGGATATAAAGAGGTTCAAGCAGCAACAGGTAGTTCTTTGTCCAAGTCCTCCACAAAAATATCAAATTTGAAAATGTAACTCAGCACTTTGAAGTTTGCCTAAAAAGAGCACCAATGAAGCTGCTTTAAAATTCAAGAGCTGTGCTCTAACAAATGAATTCCAATTGGCAACATATTACTGTAGTCCAGCCTGCATGTTTTTAGGACATGGTTAAAAGTGGTCCAGAACAGACTGTACCTGGAATATTGGCTTTAGCTGGGAAAAAAAGTACTTTGTGCCACAGATACATCTTACTGTGAATGTTAGAGGAGAACAATCCAGAATAGGCTAAATACCATATCCTTGGTCAACAAATATTTTCGTCTTGTCTGGATAAGCTTTAGTCTACCATGTATTTGTAATATTGACTGTAGGTTATCATATCAGTTTACAGTTAGTTTATCATGCAGGTGTATTATTGGGCATAGATACCTGTTCAGCCCATTTAATGCTTAACGTCTTTGATGACTAGAGAAACAAAGCCAGACACTGTGTCATCTACTTAGGGATATCTTACTCAAAATATTATACTTGTAACAACCATGCAAGACCATCTAGTCTAATTATACTGGTCTTAATAATTATTGCCTTAGTGGAGGCTACCAGTGAGCTTCATGACTACTAGGGATGTAGTTCGTCACTAAAATTGTTGTCAAGGAATCAACAAGCAATTTGAACAATTTTCTTCCCATTGTGAGAAAGTTTTCAAAAACTACAGTTTCTGAAAACTATTTGCAGTACTGGACTTATTCTACACAAAAATTGCATCATTGGTTTGTGCAGAAAATAGCTGTAGTTGGGGTTATATTATGCATAAAACGCAGACATAAATTCTTTGAGCGAGGATTCAGACTCTTGTTTCTCAGAGTCCTGGTCCAACATTCAAAGTACTACACCACACTGGTTCATGAACAAAGTGTTATGTAATGTTAACTATCCAGAACAAACAAATATTTACTGTCTATCTCTAACTGAGTGAGGAAGAAATTTACTTCACCTCCTACTTCAAAAGGAATTTTGTCAGTTGGGATGCTGTTGCTGAAAAGGCCCTGTTTCAAACAATCATCAAGCTCAAGGGAATAACACAAGTAACATGGCCTGTTGTAATGATCATACATAAAAGAGAATTTATCAGGAAGAAAGCTTTGTTATTCTAGCTCCAAACAGTTTAGGGTTTTGTAAGTCAAAACTACAGTCTAAATTAGATTTGGTTGGTCATGAACCACTGTGTCCAGATTGTCCTTTTTGAAATAAAAATGCTGCTGGCAAACCATAACAAGCTGACAAAAGTATGCCTGGCCACTTCTGCTACCTGATCTTCCAGAGCAGCACCAGTTCCAAAAATATATCCATGCTGGATATCTCAAGCAGTGTTCTACTTCATGCAAAACAAATTGCATCACCTATCACACATTAGGGTTATCCATTGATCAACAGGACTTCTGCGCTGAACTTTAGTTTATTTATCTATCACCCAAGCCTCCTATAAATCCAAGATATGGTGTAGGACTTCCATAGATGTTTTAGGATCAACTGAAAATAAGAGATAGTTCTGGCATTATCACCATAATGATGATGCTTGTTAAACATAGTTCTTCACATTACATGAACTTTCAAGCTAGTCTTGATCTAGAACTTTGGAAAGTTAGACTACAGACTATCTCTATCTTAAAGCTGCCTTCAGATTTCCCTTCCTTGCTGGTGAAAAAGGCAGATACTATACATTACACTTGATTTTAGCCAAAGGCTGAGAAGCAGATACTAAACAATAGAACTTGACTTTTCTAAGAGAATTAGCCCACAACTCCCCACACCAGAGAGCAGAATAAAAACAATTCCAGGAAAGGTATGTCTGACAGAGAATTTTAACAGAATGATTTCATAGACAACATTCTTCATATGGACATTATATCTACGGAAGCTCCATTCCACTCTATTGACACTAAAAGATACTGGTAGCTGATAGCATAGGAAATCTATTTTATTTTTTTCCATATTTGCTCTTTTAAACACTGAAGGCCTTGAAATCCTGATGGAGAGATTATTATTTCTTCCATAGCCCCCAGTGACTAGCATATTTTTCAAAAATGTTGGTTTAGTCTGAATTCTCTTTTCTAGGGAAGAAGGTAACACAAGTATCGTGCTGATAAATGGCATTATAATTTATCATGTTACTTATCCATTTATTGAATAGTACAAATAAAAATTTATTCTCTAATTACACAATCTTTGCTGATAGAGAGTTTATTGAAAGTGGTGGCATTGGTAGTGGGGAGAAAACATTTTCACACACCCTCAATTCTGTTAGCCGCTCAAGTGAATCTGGAGATGGGAAAAAATCCAGTCCAAAATAAAAGCTCAACGTTTTATTTTTCTCAGGAGGTTCAGTAGAAAAGAATGCACCTATTGTGCCTCTTAACATAAAGCATCAAAATGGATGCTGCTGTTGTATTATTCATTGCAACCTTTACAGGAAATAAATGGACATTTCCAATAGCTAATAGACAAAATGACAGATTTGTGGACCACAATGTAATTGTTGCAAATGAAGATTACAGGTATCATTTCCTGATGCCATTCACACAGTCAGATGCAGGCAAGCAGGCCAAATTTTCAACTAGAACAAGTTAAGCTTGAATTTAGGGGAGTCATGCAGGTTTGTAACACAGTAGCCTAAAGTTCTAAGACTTTAACTCTTGTTTTATTAAATATAGTTAGGTTCAGTTCAGATTAAAGTGATAAACTTGTATCTGGACATACTACTTCAGATTGGAGTTGATGCTCCCATTATTGAAACGCCTTCCAATGCTTGCTGTAGAAAAACATGAGAGAAAAGTCTTGTCTAGAATCCTAGGGGTTGATTCACACTATCCCTTTAATGGCACTATGATTCCTCATTAATTCCTATGGCATTTCAGAGTACCATGCTTCACAGTTTGGTGGGCACTAGAGCTACCTGGGTGAGAATTCTAAACAACCCTCCATAGGATGCAGCCATAGCAGCTCAATGAAAATCATAGCACTACAACTGTGTAATGAGAAAGCACTCTAGTTTTCCATGTGCATACATTTATCAGTCATATGAAAGACTACCTTTTAATTCCAACTTAGTTCCGACTAGGGTAGATCCACTGAATCATTTTTTTCCAGTGGTGAGACAACACATAAGTAAATCCAATTAATTCAGTGACTCTTTTCTAGCTGTAATTAATAATAGGATTTCATTCACTGAACAAAAGCTTTTTTCACATTTTCGTGTTCCTAGGAATTCCAGATTCTGAATAATGAAGTAGACCACATGCTCCTTGTGGGTTTCCTAGAGATATCTGGGTGACCAACCATGGAAACCAGCAATTAAACTAGATGGACTTTGAGTCTCATCCAGTAGAGAGGGGCATCTATTTATATTCTTATGCTTCTTGATGACCAGTCTTTACTACTACTTGGACTTAAGTAGTTTTTAAGACATTACAAAAACCTAATTTCTGAAAAAAGTCTACTAATTTAAAAGATCTAATCCATTTCATGGGATTTTGGAACATAATCTCTTACTATGATAAACATAGCTAGATTGGGAAGAATTTGAAAAGATTGTAGCACTCAGAAATTAGTAAAAAAAATGTTGTATCTGAAACAAAATAACTTTTTTAAATATAATTTTATTAAAGTTCAATCATATAAAATAAACATTTATCATTGTACATTTCACTGTTATATTTCTACTGATCTTCCACAATGAACTAGATTTCATTTTCTACTATATCATCTACATTCCAAGCTTAAATGTGCCACTGTAACATGATAATATTACATGATAGTTGCTGCATCACAACATCCATATATCTTGTTTCATAATTTACATCTGATTACCTCCTCACAAACAATCTATACCATAATTTAAGCATTATTTTCTGACAGTACCCAGCAATTACCCAACACTATTTGCCATTCTTTTTTAATCTCATCGTTTGATTTCCCCTTTAGTCTCTGAGAGACTATATCCGCGTTCCTGTTTCCAATAAGAGTTACCCACCACTGCTCAATTGTGGGTATTTGCTGACTTTTCCAGAGCCTTGCATATTCTATTCGCGCTGTCATAATCATGTACAGTATTATCCACCAATATTTCTTTAAATCAGTACCATCAAACATATATGTCATATTTAACAAATACAATTCTGGTATCTTATCAAATTGAACCCTCAGTATTGTGCAAATCTCATTGTGTATTTCTCCCCAGTATTTCTTAGCCTTAGAACATGTCCACCACATATGAAATAGAGTACTGACCTCCTTTTGATATTTCCAGCATTGCCCTGGTCCTGTATTGTAAATCTTCTTAATCTTTTCTGGTGTCATGTACCATCTGTGAAAAAGTTTATAGTAATTTTCCTTTAGGTTCTGAGCAACTGTAAATTTCTGTGTCCTTTTCCAACTTTGTTCCCAAGACTCTAATTGGATTGAATGTCCTATATTTTGAGCCCACAAAATCATTGCAGACTTAATAGTTTCCTCTTCCCTTTCTTGCTGTAAGATTTCTTGATATATATGAGATAATAAGTGTGGTGGGTTTTCAAATAGCCATTTTATCGCTCTTCCTTTCTCTTTTTGTGCAGTTCTGTAGGTTTCTACATCCATCTGGAATCTTTCAGTTAGTTGTCTATAAGGAAACCAACTCAATATTACTCCTTCTTGTTCCAACTTTTCTCTTGTTTTGATCTTAGCAATACTGGAAATTGGTTTCTCCATTATATCATTGTACCACAGCCATTTATCTGTTTCGGTCCATCTTCCAAAAAAGGCCTCTTGAGGGGGGACCCATGAGGGGAGCTGCCTAATGTTTTTAATCTTGTATTCATTCCAAATCTTTAATAATGATTTTCTTATAAAGTGATGCGAAAAGTCTTTATCAATCCCAGCTTTATCGTAAAATATATAGGCATGCCACCCCATTCTTAAATCTGTTCCTTCAAGTGCTAGCATTCTCGTATTTTGTAAATTAACCCAATCTTTTATCCAGATAAATGCCGCAGCCTTGTAGTATACCTGCAAATCTAGTAGACCCATTCTGCCTCTGGATGTTAGGTCCATCATAATGTTCCATTTTATCCTGGGTTTGTTTCCTTGCCATATGAATTTAGTTAGCTCTCTCTTCCATTGTATAAAAGGCTTACTATTCGTGATAATGGGAAGATTTTGGAAAAGAAAGTTCATTTTTGGAATACATTCAATTTTTTGGCAGCTATTGTCAAATGATGGAATATTTGTCTTCTTTTGTATTCAAATACTTTAATGTTTGAAGAATAAACCTTCAATCCCATTTTGACAAGATTATATTAATATTTTATATATCCCAGATATCTGGTTATTCCTTTGTTATTTCTTCTTCTAGTTCTCCTTCGTCTTCTTCCAGTATTTCTTGTTCTGTTTGTCCATTCGCTTCATCTGCCTGTAACTGTTCTCTTTCCTTCCATGGGAATTCTTGTTCCTGATCCTTCTCTCCATCCACAGTCATTTTTTGCATATCTTTCTTCAATCTTTCCATCATCTCTTTTGCTTTAAATACTGAATTAATCCTGTATCTCTGCTGTTGGCACGTGAAAGAGATGCCTTCGATTTTCTCCCATCTGTAGTTGGTCTGACACTTAGCCAGAAGGTTTGCCAGTGGTTTATACTCTTGTCTTTTCTTTAATATTTGATAAGGTATATCTTTAAAATTTTAATGTCTTTATCATCGATCTTCAGCATTCCTTCATAGCTTTGTTGTAATATTTTATCCCTTATAACTGTCCGAGTAAGGATTATTATAATGTCTCTTGGTAATTTCTTCTCTTTTGCTACTCTGGAGGATACTCTGAACATTCTGTCAATGTTTGCTTCCATCTTATCTTCATCAATATCTATGCATTCTGCCAAAGCCGGTACAATTTTTTGATATAAATTTTCCCCACTAGTTTCAGGGACACCTCTAAGCTTAAGGCATCTTTCTCGATATTGTAATTCTTGCAGCATTAGCTGAGATTCATCTTCTTGTTGCTTCCCTTTCAATTCAGTCATCTCTGTTTCCACATGTTTAGCTTGTTCTTTTATTTCTTTAGTGTCTGTTTTGAGTTTTGTCACATCCTTTTTTATGTTTTCCAGTTTCTTCCCCAATTTATCTATTTCATGTTTCATATCTGTTCTCATTTCATGTCTTGTTTCCTTTAAATCCTGTCTGATCTCATCTCTGATATTTTTTAACTCCTCCATCACTTGAAGCATAAGGTCTTGAGATTTCTGGGGTATATCAGGTGATGTTCTCCTAACTGTCTGGGTAGTTGTAGATGATGCTGCAGCCACCGCTCCTCTTCTTGTCCTTTGGTCCATATTATGACTTGTCTACTGTTGGCAGTATTTTCTCTCTAACTTAAGTACTTTTCCTCTTCCCAACTTCTTCTATTTTTTATTTTCCCTTTTTTTTCTTTTCCCTTTTAAAACCTTTTATAGTTATATTGCCTTGATACCTTATATTTTTCAATAATATTTCACCAATATATAATAGAGTTCTGTACAATTAATGGTATAAAATAATAGAAAATTCAATTCATTCTGTGTATAGTCAAATCACCTAAAACTTCAATTCACTCTGTATATAATCAAAACACTTATACTTAAGAATTAATGATTGCTAAATTATAATCAGATAATTAAAAGCAATGCAGTATATAACAATCTATTTAGACTTAAAACAAGATTTCAGTGTCCAATTGCAGCTCTTAGCAGTTTCTTCTGTTATAAAAATACTTATCTTAATTCTCTATAGTACTCCAATATATATGTAAATATGTCTAAGTATATGAAATATATATATATATATATATATATATATATATATAAAGTAAATGTGCGTAAGTGAGTAAACTTGGTTGATTAGTTTTAGTTTAAAACATCTAGTACTTATTAATCATTAAGTCCCAAATCGCTCCCACTCCCCCCTCCCAGCTCAAAAGGGCAACCTTGCAGTTTTCACGCCTGCTTCAAAGCAGTAGCAAAGACCTTGACTGTAGTGTTTTCCTCTGTTGTTCCTCGTCGCTGCTATGATAAACAAAAGTTCAAACCAAACTGGTATGCGGGAGCGAGAGTCTTTCCGAATCTTCCTGTCCTTGTGACACACCAACAGCGGAAAAGTCTCTTATTGTAAATGTTATTAAAAAAGCTCTAAATCCAGAACTCTAAAAAAAAAAAAGTTTTTGCAACAGTTCAAGTAAGTCCTGTCCGCCAAGTCCTCTTCCCTTTAATGGCTCTTATCTTTGATTCTTAATTGTCCGATATTAACTGTCACTTTGTTATCATAAAAATAAAAATAAAACAATATTATAAGCCCAGTAGAAAATTTTTACAGTCCAAAATACTTGGTACCAAAGCTAAACTCCCCCAAATCTGCTGACAAATCAACAAAAGGTTCCATCCGTCTCCCAGAGTTCAGAAAAGCTGCTGTGTTGCAGTTCTTTTTTTGCCTTTCTTTCTTTCTTTCTTTCTTTCTTTCTTTCTTTTTTTTAAAAAAAGCCATACTAAAACTCAATCTCATATTTTCCTCCTCCAAGAATGGTCTCCTTACAGGCAAACAGTCCCAAAGTCCTCTTTACCTCTTAATCAAATAAATCCGGAAACTTTACTTTAAAAAGAGTCTGTCCTGGACTAAGTCTCTCAGCCAAAACAAAACAACTTGCTCCACTTTCAAGATATAGTCAGTTCATTTCAATTCATAATCAGTTTGTTTCAGTTCAGTTCAGTTCATTTCTGTCATTATATCAAAATTATCCTTAAAACTTGGAAAATCCGTAACAGTTAATAAAATAAGTACAGCCTTTTAAGGTTTCTCACATCTGTTTTTGCTTCTGATCCACCTGCTTATTGTCCTAAAAAAAGTAGTCAGCCATTTCCATAAGTACTCACACACACCTGGGTCACCTTGTACATTCAGCTCCTGTTACCTGCTGCAGGTCTAATATTGTTGTGGTCTCAGTTGAATGAAATCTAGCTCGAGTTGCTTTCTGCCCTCTTAGTGAATCTTCTTACTTTAAAAGTCGTCGTCGGCGCTTGTGCTGCTTACCTGGTGACTCTGATGGCTCCGTCGTGGTCCTGCGATCCTCACAGCACCTTCCACTCTTTCCACCCAGAAAGAGTTCCGCGACGTACTCCGGATCCCCTTCGGCTCTCTTCCACACCTCCTTTACCGGGGGGTGGGTGGGTGGGTGTTTAGCCTATTCGAATGTCAAAGAAAAGTGGCTGGATTCCATCATGTGGAGGCTCGGAGTTCGGACACTTACTCCGAGTGACCGCTCATGCGCGCTATGTGACCAGAATGGAACAAAATCACTTTGAATGGGCAAATAAACTTGGAAAACGGTTAGCAACAAAATTGAAGGGAAAAAAAGATAGAGCGTTAATTACCAAAATAAAATCTGGAGAAGGGATTACAACAGATGTTGGAAAAATCAAGAAAGTCTTCTATCATTACTATTCAAATTTGTATAAAGCAAAAGGGACTAATATTGAAAATATATAAGAATACTTAAAGGACTTGAAAATAAAAGAGATAAATGAAGAACAAAGATTTCAGTTAGACCATCCAGTTACTATCACGGAAATAACAGAAGTAATTCATAAAAGTAAAAAGGGCAAATCACCAGGCCCAGATGGTTTTCCCATTCTGTATTATAAAATATCCCAAGATGAATTAATTTTGCCACCTCAAACCACTATGAATGCAACTTTGGAAGGGAAAATTCTGGGAACCTGGAGAGAAGCCAATATTTCATTAATCATAAGGAGGATAGAGATCCTCTGCTACCTAAAAATTACAGGCTGATATCCCTATTGAACGTTGATTATAAAATTTTCACTTGGATCCTTGCTACTCGATTAAAAAAAATCTTAAAAGACTTAATTCAAGAGTAACAGGCAGGTTTTCTATCAAATAGGTATTTGAAAGATAACTTGAGGATAATCATAAATATTTTAGAATATTTTGAAAGACAATCCACAAGAAAAATGGCTCTAATCTTCCTTGATATAAAAAAAGCTTTTGACACCATAAGTTGGAATTTCATGTTTGAGATATTAAAACTAATGAAGATTGGAGAAAATTTTTTGAGAGGAATAAATCCTATTTATGAAAACCAAACAGCACAAATTATAATAAATGGAGAAAAATGGAAAAGATCAATATCCAATGAGGAACAAGACAAGGATGCCTTCTGTCCCAGTTACTATTTCTATTGGCAATAGAAGTGTTGATAACAAATATAAAAACAAATAAGAAAATTCAAGGTGTGAAAATACGAAATAAAGAATTAAAAGTTAGAGCATTTGCCCATGACATAGTAGTGTTACTAGAAGATCCAAAAGAATCAAATGAAGAATTGAAATACCAACTAAAAGAATTCAAAAGGGTTGCTGGCCTCAAAATTAATGAAGAAAAATGAATACTTTAACTAAAAATAAGAATAAGGACAAGGAGAAATAGTTGAATATGATTTCAGGATATAATGTCACCAATAAGGTAAAATATCTAGGTGTTCAACTGACTGAAAGGAATTCAGATTTGTTCAGAAACAACTATGATAAAGTATGGAAGGAAATCAGGATAGACTTGAGAAACTGGAATAACATGAAATTATCATTTTTAGGTAGGATTGCATCCATCAAGATTAATATTTTGCCAAAGCTACTTTTTCTATTTCAAACAATCCCAATTATTATCAATGAATCAATATTCAAATCTTGGAAACAAGACATCTCTTGCTTTATATGGGAAGGCAAAAAACCGAGAATAAAATTAAAAATTTTATACGATACTAAAGAAAGAGGAGGTTATGGCCTTCCCAATTTGAAATATATTTCCAATGTTGAGTATAAGTCAGTCTTCCTGCAGTTATTATATATAACAATGTCTTTTGATGAGGTCTTATTTCTCTTTGTTGCCCTAACATATTTAACAAATAGAGTTCTGGCTTCATTTCAAAGTTAAAACCATACAATCTTTGAATTTCATCATGTATTTCTTGCCAAAACTTTTTTGCTATTTTACAGGTCCACCACATATGGAAAAAAGATCCCTCTTTCTCATCACATTTCCGAAATTTTCCATTCCCATTTCTTGTTATTTTTTTCAGTGTTACAAGTGTCATGTACCATCTGTATAACATTTTATAAAAATTTTCTCTTAAATTCAAACTTAGTGTAAATTTTACATCTATCTTCCATGTCCTCACCCATGTATCCAACTCAATAGGATGTCCTGTATTTTGAGCCCATCTAACCATGTTATTTTTAACAATTTCTGATTCCATTTCTCTTTGTATAATATTTTATAAAATCTGGAAATTCTCTTTTTCTGGTCCCCTTTCATCAATACAACCAGTTCATTTTCATTTCTTTCAAACCCATATACTTTTTGATCCATTTTAAATCTCTCTTTTAATTGTCTCCATGGGAACCGGTTAAATTCATGGCCTTGCTCTTTTAATTCCTCTTCTGTACTCATTCTTAACTTTGTACCGTCCTTTTTCAGCAACTCTTGATACATCAATAATTTTCCCTGTTTTGTTGGAGCAATATTAAATGCTTCTTGGGGTGAGATCCACAACGGAAGTCTTCTATAAAATTTGTGTTTTATTTGTATCCACACTTTCAACAAAGACTTTCAGATACAGTGATTATTAAAGTCTTTATTCACCTTTACTTTATCATAGCATAAGTATCCATGCAATCCAAATCTATTTTCTATTCCTTCAACTTCTTTTATTGTTGTGTTCTCCACTTGAATCCAATCTTTAATTATTTCTAAGCAGCATGCTTGATAATAGATTTTCAACAATGGCACATCAAAACCTCTCTCCTTTGCATCTTGTAATGTTTTAAATCTTATTCTTGGTTTCTTGCCTTGCCAAATAAACTTTCGTAGCCCTTTTTCCCATTCTTTGAAAATCTTTTCTTCTCCTATTATTGGCAAATTTTGAAAAAGAAACATTAGCTTAGGCAATAGAGACATTTTAAAGGCATTTATTCTTCCTAAAAGAGACAAATTCATATTTGTCCATTTTTCCATTTTGCTTTGAATCTCCTTTCCATGTCTTCATGTAATTGTTGTCAAATAATCCTTGATTTTTATTTGTTATATTTATTCCTAAATATGTTATTTTCCTTACTATTTGGTATCCTGATCTTTTTTCCCAAATCTTCTTGTTCTTTTTTTGATATATTTAAAGTCATCATCTTCGTCTTTTCTTTATTTATCTTATATCCTGCTATTTGTCCATATTTTTGCAAGATTTCCTTCAACCTCTGTATTGAGTCTTGTGGTTCCTCAAGAAATATTATTACATCATCTGCAAAGGCTTTGTACTTTGTTTCCTTCCTTTTCGTTTTCAATCCTTTTATTTGTGGATCTTCATTTATTGCTAGCAGTGATACCTCTAATACTGCTATAAATAACAGCGGTGATAACAGGTATCCCTGCCGTGCTCCCTTTTTTATTTCAAAGCTTTGTGTTTTATCTCCATTTATTATTAACTTTGCTGATTGATCCTGGTATATCTTCTCCAACCAATTACAAAATACTTCTCCCAGGCCATATTCTTTTAAAATGTAATGCATAAAATTCCAGGAAACATTATCAAACGCTTTTTCAGCATCCAATGAAATGAATAGCTATCTTCTTCCCTGGATTTTTATCATAATATTCAATTGTATTTAATAAAGTTCTAATATTGTTCATTTGTCTGCCTGGGAGAAAACCAGTTTGTCCTTCCTGTATTTTATCCTGTATTGCACGTCTCAATCGCTTAGCCAATATCATTGCCCATATTTTGTAGTCTACATTCAACAAGGAGATTGGCCTGTAATTCTTTATTTCCCTCTTATCTCTATCTTCTTTGGGTATTACCACTATATTTGCTTCTCCCCATGACTGTGACTTTCCTTCCTTCTCAATTTCCTGTAAAGTTGCCTGATATGGAAGTATTATTTCTTTTATAAATCTTTTATAATACAGTGCTGTAAATCCATCAGGCCCTGGTGCCTTATCCATTTTCAACTCTCTTATTGCCTCTTCTATTTCAGCTGTTGTTGTTTTTTGATTTAATTTTTCCTGCTTCTCTACCGATATTTTTGGAATTTTTATAATTTTTGCAAATTCTTTCCATTTTCCTTTCATTCAATATTGAGGGTTTTTCTCCTGAAATAATTTTTCAAAATATTCTTTAAATTTCTGTTTTATTTTCTCTTGCTGTGTAATTTTCTTCTTCCCATTCTTCAATTAGGCTATTATATTTCTTTCTCTCTTCTTCTTTAACCTGTACACAAGCCATTTCCCAATCTATTTTCTTTATCTCTGTTAAAAATTGTTTCGACACCATTATCATATCTATTCGCCACCAAGATTGGTGCACATCAGAGAAATATGTATAATCCTTTTTATTTGGGTAAAAGATTCTCCATGCGTCCATTACTGCTATTTCTTACACATCTCAAAAAAAGTCTTTGGAAGTTTCCCCCTTTGTCCTTTATCTTGTTTTTTTGTAGTAGATTTTCTGTCCATTTCCATATCAATAACTCCGTTCCAGTCGCCCGCTAGTATCTAATCTTCATCTTCATATTCAGATATTTTCTCTTTCATTTCTTTATAAAATCTTCCTTTATTTTCATTTGGGGCATACACTCCAATCAGTAATATTTTTCTTCCATTTTTTTGAAGTTCTATTCCTAACAATCTTCCTTCCTCATCTTCTACTATTTTCTTTGCAGGAATATTTTTATCAATATATATTGCCACTCCCCATTTTTTCTTTTTATATAATGAGGTGAAACATTGGCCCAATTTTGAGTTATATAAGTATTTGTCTTGATTTTTCTTTATATGAGTCTCTAATAATATTGTTATATGGGGTCTTAGTCTTTCTATTTGGTGAAAAATCTGTCTTCTTTTTGCTTGTGAGTTAATTCCATGGACATTCCAAGTTACTATCTTCCTACTGTTTTTACTGTCTTACTTTTTTTTCTTCTTTTTCTCTTCTGGTTCTACTGGTTCTTCCTCTTCCTCAGACGCTGGACTCGAATCTTCTGCCATTGCCATGTCTTTTTTTGTTTTTTCCAGTGTTCCATCCGGTTTTTTTGCTTCTGCTGTTGCCGATTTAAAGTGATTCTCTTGAAATTCATTTGCTTGTTGCACTAAATTTATCTTCCTTCTCCTCCTCTCGTAGAAAAAAGAAAGGCCCTCTGGCATCTCCCATCTATACCTTATTCCTCTTGCTTGTAATTCTTTTGTCAGAAATGCATCTTCTCTTCTACTTATTACACTTGGTGGCATGTCCTTAAAAATCTTTATTTCTATCTCATCCACTATTAGTTTTTTTTAAAGTTTTGTTCCAGAATCAAATCCCGTGTTTTTTCTTTAGTGAAGTAAATCACTATGTCACATGGGAGACCTCATTTTTTAGCCACAGCCGATTCAATTCTGAACGCCTTATCAATGTCAAGTTCAACTTTGCTCTTCTTAGGCCTATATATGGTGCCAGAATATCAATTACTCTTTGGGTAAGGTTTTCCTTTTTCTTCTCCTGGAGCCCTCTAAGTTTTAAGCTTCTGCTCCGTTGTCTCATCTCCAACTGTATTATTGTTTCTTTATCTTTTTGCTGCCCCTTCTTCATCTGTTCCAGCTGGTCTTCCAAATTTTTGCTTTTCCCTAGTATGTCTTCTACCTTGTGATCAATTTCTTGCAGATCTGTTGTCAACTTTTGCAGACTCTGATTTAATATTTCAACTTCTTTTTTTAAATCTTGTTTTATTTCTGCTCTGTTTACTTTTATTTCCTCCATCAATTCACTTAGCATTTTTTGAAATTCCTCCAAGTTTCTGTTCATCTCCATTGTCTTTGATCTGGTAGAGCCTCTTCTCTCCAAAACTTGTGGTTGAATTTGTGTCTGTGTTGTCTTCTTCTGTCCTGACGCCATTCCTCCCTCCTCTGTCATGAGATATTTTTATTCTGACCTTCCAACCTTATTTATATTAATACCTATTGTAATGCATGTAAGATGTTTGACATTCACAGTATATATATAATGTTTCTTACAATTGTTTTCAACACTTATCCAATCTAAAATTACTTTTCTGTTACAGTTTTCCCAATAGAAAAATAACCAATACTGTTATTAATATTTCTTAAAATTCCTTATCCAAATTTTTAGAGGGAGAATATAATATACACTCTTGATCTATTATAACATTTATATTACAACCACTCTTAATCCTTTTATAAACCTGTATTGTCCTCCAGTCTTCTTTTTATTTTCCCTTTTAAATCTCTGTCACTCAAGTCTTTCCTTCTTATAAGTCCAGTCTTCTTGCTTCTCTCAAAAACTCTGATGCTCAGTTCTCAAATTTCAAAAGTCCCCCCAAAATCTCTGTCCTTTAAACAATTTCTTCATCTCCCTCTGAGGCTAATCCATTTCTAGTATGCAACAGTTTACAATATTTTTCTTCACTTCTCTTCAAGAAGTTAATCCACAACCCAGCAACGTTTAAAATCCCCAAAGTACACCATATATTTCTCTTCGTTTCTGTTATGTCTCTGTTCTCCCCTCCATATCTTCTGTTTTGTCTGTCTTCTCTACAATGTCCTCCACAATTTCCCAGCAATGTCCTTAACATTGTCCTCAGTCCTTCTTTTCTCCCCTCTCCCACTCCTACTCCCCTCTCCTACTCCTGTTGTTTTAATGTTTCTTTCATCCTTTTAATTCTTTCTTTATTTACAAGTCTTACAAAGTCTTTCACCCTTTATCCTTAATGGAAGGGAGCTTATTTTAAAAAGTTTATTCGCTTACCCAGGTTTGAGTCTTGCATTCTTTTGGTCGTTCACACCTTCTTTGTTTTTCAAATTCCACTTCTTTTATGTATTCTGTCCTTTGAATCTCAAAAGCCTTTTGAAGCCACTTCCTTCAGCCCTCAGATTCAGCTGGATCTTCTTTTTTACTGTTGCTTCCCCTTTAAAAAAGGTGTCTCGCTGGCACTTATCAGTTCCCTGGCTGCAAAGCCGTGGCTCAGCTCCGTCTCCTCACCCTGTTTGCGTTGCTCTTTCTCTCCTCCCTTATTGGCGCTGGGGTGATCTCAGACTGTGTGAGCTGCTCCGTTCCCCCCTACCTACTAAGGGTGTACTTTTTAGGGGGACTCTATATCCCCTGGGGGATGTTATCCATGTGGGTTTGCAGCAGTAGCCTGCAGCAACTTTCCAGGCTACCTACCGTGCCGACATCTTGCGGGAAGTCGAAAACTCTGTTTTCTCTTCAGCTTGTATAAATCTTTCGCCTTTTACTAAAGAAAATATATTATTATGCCTCATGCCTCGATTGGATTAAAGAATGGGTGCAACCTACAAATGATAACTTCCTAACAATAGAAGGAGAAGACCTACTGTTAAGATGGTATGCTTTTCTCTGGTTTTATTTGGACAAAGCCCACAAACATTTTCACAACCACTATGTACGAAATCCTTTCTTAAAGATCTGGAAAAAAAATGAAACCTAGAATTTTTCCACACACACCATTATGGTTTTCACCGCATGAGGCATACTATAAAAAAGAAAACATATTACATGGCAAGTGGATTAGTTTCAAAAATATATCCAAAATCCAAAATGACAACATAATTATAAAAACACAAAAAGAACTAAAAGGAGATGGTATAAATTGCCATTCATTGCTATACAGGCAATTGTGGGAGAAATGGAAAGCAGAACAAAAAATAAATGGATTTCAAAAAGATGAATCAGAATTAAGTTTAATATTAACAAAGAACCAACCAAAGACAATAGCAAAAATATATAAAATTCTTTTGAAATGGGAAGCAGAAGATGAGACTATTAAAAATTCTATGACAAAATGGGCCCAAAATATAGGCCATGCAATAGATTTAGAACAATGGGAAATAACATGGAATAAAAGATTGAAATATACAGCCAATCAAAATATAAAAGAAAATATAAAAGAAAAAATATATAAAAATATATATAGATGGCATCTCACCCCCATAAAGCTTTCTAAGATGTTTAAGAATTATGATTCGAAGTGTTGAAAATGTAGTAAAGATGCAGGTACTTTATATCATATGTGGTGTACATGCCACACAACAAAAAATATTGGGAAAAAAATCACCAAAATATTAAAAAAATATTAGACAATCAATTTAAGATGACACCTGAAACATACTGATTGGGAATGACAGAGGAGAAAATTGAAAAGAAATATGGGAAGCTTATGTTTTATATGACCGCAGCCGCACGTCTTATATTTGCCAAATATTGGAAAACAACTAAATCGAACAACATCAAACTAAAATTGAACTAAATCAAAACAACATTGAAGAATGAACATTTAAGTTGATTGAAATGGCAACTATGGATAAACTCACAAATTTATTAAGACAAAAACCAATGGAATCATATGTTAAGGACTGGTCACCTGTTATTAATCATTTAAAAGATAACTGGGGCCAATTAGCAATAGCCAGCTTCTTAGATTGAAGAGAGAAAAACATAGCTAGATAAAAAGTAATATAAGTTCAAGAGCCAGACAGAAAATTTTTCACCCATGAATAGTTAGAATCCTACAACTCTACAGATCCTACAAGAAAATTATGTAGTTAACAACTATGATGTGCCAATGCGATCCCCCATCCTTCCTTTCCCTTACCCTCCTGTCTTCTTTTCTTCTCTCTCTCTCTCTCTCTCTCTCTTTTTTCTTTTTTCTTCTTCTCTTCTCCTCCTCCACTCTTTGTGTTTTTTCTGGATATTTTTTAAAAAATAAAAATAAAAAGTAAAGTAATAATAATGAGATCCTTCAGATCAATATATCAGCTATTAGCTACAGGTAACATTTCAAGGTATATGGATTATTCTCTTTGTAGTTTTATGTTTTTCTTATTGTATTGGAACGTTTCACTGATCTTCTTATAATAAAAATATGTTGAAAAGAAAAGATTGTAGCACTGACAGGATATAGCTTACCCCTTAATGTCTCTGAGAAGATTAGAACAATAGAATCAAAGAGCTGGGAGAGGTGGAAGGGCCATTTTTCCAGTCCTGTGCCATGCAAGAAAACACAGTTACAACACTCCTGTCAAACTGACAAACTGCTCTTACATTAAAAACAAAAACAACTCCTAACATTTAAGCAGAATCTTTTTTTATATATGTATAATTTAAATCCATTGGTTTGTGTTCTACTTTCTAGAGCAGCTGAAAACAAGCTTACTCCATCTTCTATGTGGCATTCTCTCAGATATTTCAAGATAGCAAGAATCATCTCTCACCTCTCAGTAGGGATGAAAAGAATATTAAAAAATTATTCACAAAAGTGGTTGAAAAACATGCTTTTTTAAGTGTTGAGAATCCCTGCTGAGAAGAAGTCTGGACTGACAAGAATATTGGCAGTCCAGGACCCAATCTGTGCAAAATTTGCATGTGGTCTCTTTGTGCAGAATGCAGCCTTTTATCAACAAGAAATGTCATTTTCTTGTAGAAAATAATATTTCAATGCAGAAACATTAATTCCGGCACAGAAAAATGCTGTTTTCTCTGCAGAAAATATTGTCACTGATGATTTGTTCTCCATAAAATTTCCACATTATGGATTTGCATAGAAAACAAGATTTTCTGCACAGGAATTAATATTTCTGCACTGAAATATTATTTTCCACATAGAAAGTGCTGATTTGTGTGCAGAAAATGCTGCTTTCTGCACAAAAGAATCTCCTGCGAATTTTGCACAGAATAAGTCCTGAATTGTGAACAGTCTTTGAAAACTATGTGGTTTTGAAAGATTTTTCCACAGTGCCCAGAAAACTGCTGAAATTACTACTCATTGCTACTTCAAGAAGAAACTTACTGAAGAATTACATTCCTGCCACTCAGCCTTCTCTTCTCCAAGCTAATGATGCTCAACTCTCAAAGTCAATCCTCATTGTTTTATACATCCACATAGATAGTATTTAATATAAAACAAGAAATGTTTTTTTATTGTGATCTTCCAGAAAAAATAACTGGAATAACTGTGATTCATACTTCTAACCTCTTAACTTTAAAAAGTCAGTGGCCTGGAATGAGCTGTGGGAACTGCTATTAAGAAACCGCAGTGCCAATTTTGCTATTAGCTGTTCTTATGCAACGTAACAGAAAAGTGAGTATAGAAGTACAATAAAAATACAAAATTTTAGATGTAACCTGTAGGCATTAAAGATACTAAAATTAAATCAGTTCTCTTTATTGCCCCCTACTTAGAAATTAAGCTGTAAATTAAGCAGTAAAATGACAAACAGAAAGGAAAACAGGAGACTTTCATACTGGGACAGTGGCATTTACCTTTGGTTTTTAGAAGCTGACAACTCAGACAAGTTGACTCATCTGATCTTTCTGTAAGCAGTTATACACACATAAGTTAATTGCAAACTGGGCTACTGCAGAGCACTTTGCGTGGGACTGACTTTTAAAACCACCTGTAAATTTTGGCTGGTGCAGAATGTTTTTGCCAAGATTTTTTGCCAAATGGTTGGATTCAAAAATAAAACTGTTAACATCACAGTCCTTTTATATGAATATATAGTGCAGCTGTACTTGAAATACTACATAGAATTCTGGTTACAAAAGCTCAAATGGGTATTGTAGTGTTGTGGAAGGTGCAGAAAAAGACAACTAAAATCATCAGGGTGCTGGAGCAATTTGTGATTGAATGTGACCATTTGCAGAGATTACGGAAGGATAATGCCTTATATCAGCGATGAGGAATCTTAAAACCCATGAACCAGATGTGACTGTGATGGGTCCCAATATAATCTTCAAGTTTTTCCTGCAGATGTCTCCAATCAGTAATGACATGAGAGGGGGTTTGAAGGTACTTAAATGATCAATACCCTGCATAGAGCTGAGCTGTGTTTTGCAAACAGGAAGACTGTTGCACGGCAATTAAGTGTGGTTTGCAAGAAATGAACTGAACAAAGCTGTGGTTTGCTATCAGCGGAGCACATTGGACTGTTGTTTGCGTACCTGAAAAGTGTTGCATTGGGACTTACCCTTAAGTATTCCTGAACAGAGCTGACCTGTGTTTTGTATACTTGGTGGAAAATTTTCTGATGAACAGGAAGGTTTTTTTTTTAACACAATAAAGAGCAAAAGACATTTTCTGTGTGACATACATTTCTGATATTGCTCTTGGTGGGAAAAAACAACTGCTCTTTTTAATCTTACACACAATTGAAGAATCCTGTGGCAGATGACAAATTTGTTGATGGGTTGTTACAACATGGCAAGACTATCTTTCTTGTCAAAGATGAAAATATTTGTCAATGATCTTTGTACCCTTGATGTCCTTTACTTGTTTCCTCTTTGTTCACCTAACCCTGGTCACTGCTGAAATATGCCATAAGACCCATTCCCAAATTGGAATATGCTGGAAAGATCCTGCTCTTTATATGGTTTGTTGTTAGTTGCTGTCAAATTGGCTTCCAAATGAGAGAACTCCATTAAAATCTGTTTTTAACAGCTCTTCTAAGGGCTTGTAAATGGCGCTATGGCTTTCTCGATTGTGTTTGTCTACCTTTAATGTGGTATTTCTCTTTTCCTATTGCCTTTACCAAGCATTATTGTTTTTTCCAGTAAGTCATGTTAACTCATGATTTGCCCAAAATAAGTTTAGCCATTTTAGCTTCTATTGAGAAGCTTGATTTGTTCTAGGATCCATTTATTTGTTTTTTTCCCCCAGCAATCCATGATATCAGTAGAACTCTCCTCCAGCAACATATTTCAAATGAGTTGATTTTCTTTGCATCAGCTTTCTTCTTTGTTCAGTTTTTGCTACCATATATAGATATTGGAAGTATTATGACATGGATGATTCTGACTTTGGTATAGGTATCAATATATCTTTACACTTAAGGATCTTGCCTATTTCCTTCATAGCTGCCCTCCTAAGTTCCAATCTTTTTCTGATTTCTTGACTGCAGTCTCCATTTTGATTCAAAAAATTGATTCAAAACAAAAATATAGAAACTATTTGACTCATTTGATGTCTTCAACATCCAATTTAAAGTTATGCAAATTCTTCTGAGAGCATTATTTTGATTTAACCTGTATGACACGGGGAAAAAAATGAAAAAAAATGAAAAAGGAGCCTGTTTATTTCTGTTTTCTAGTTTGTATATAAAGATGTAGATCTAAAAGCATACAGCTTTCCTTTCACTTTTTGAACATGTAACATATGACCTCCAGAGGAGGAAAGATTAGGAAACTTGTGCAATGTAGAGTTTATTTTACAGAACGTTTCCACTCATTTACTCATTCCCTGTTTATTAGGAAAGTTGTTATTTGTCCTTTGACTTGACTGCTTACTTTGTATAGTTTGGAACTCAAAGTTCAGAAAATGTAATGAATGAAATGCCACAGGAGTGTAACATGTTATGGCATGGAAAAGAGAAACAAAAAGCAGGAATGAAGAAAGCAGAATGGCTGAAGAAAGACAAGCACCATTCATGAGGATTTTAGGATTTCTCTCTAGTGTGTGGTTCATAAAAGAAATATTGTTAACATACTGGAGTCTCTGGTATTCATTAAACATATTTTTCATGTGGGGAAAATATGGATACATTTGGGGCTTAAGAAATAATAAATAAATAATAAGTAACAAAGGGAGAGCAGGTATGTAGGCTTCAATAGAATTAGACTGTTAAGATATTAACCTGATTCCAATATAATCTCAGGAAGTGATTGTTTTATTTATTTAACTTATTCTCTCTCTTCTCCTTGTATAAGACCTAAATGGGCTTAGCCTAAATGTGTTCTGCATTAGCTTATAGAGGAAATTAACACCTATTGCCATTATTATTAAGGACTTTGTTTATTTTTTTTAAATCTACTTTGATAGGCAAAAAGCGTTTTGGTTAGAACTTGTTTTGATTAGCTGTTCATCCAATGTAACTGGACCTTTTTTTTCCCAAAATAATAACTTGAGACACTTGGAATGAATTCTTAGCAAATCCAGTCTTTGCTTAGTAAGCAATTTCATACAGACAGTGAAAGAACATTTTAATTATTTGATGAATCAGGCACAGATTAATTAAAGTATTTGCAACAGGACAACTTGGATTGTTCCATATCCAAACTTATTCTTGGGCTGCTAGCTCATTAGGAATGCAGAAGAGATAAACAGCCTCTTCCGTCCTCTAGGGAAACATTATCTTGATCTCAAGCACATACTGTCTCCTCTACCCTCACAATCCACTTTCAACATATTTGAGAGAGTCCTGACCAAGTCACCTTTGTCTGAGGTGTAAGCTATAGGTGAGAAAGACAGACTTTACCACAAAGTGGTTCTTGAACATGAGAAACTAGTTTAAAGAAGCCCACTTTCAAATAATCCCTTGGCATCACCACCTGGTGTGCTTCTCAAACAAAAGAAGCAACAAACTGGGGGCCTCTTCTGCCAAACCATTCCATAGTGGCAACATTGTTCAACCCCAAAATGGCAACTTTGGGCCTGGCACACCACCCGGAACACCATATCATGCTAGCAAATTGAGGCACATCATGTTGTCACACAGCACCTAGAATCCAACAAAGAAATAGGGAAAAAAAGAACAAAGCCAAGGAACTCCACCTCAAGACTTAAGAGGATGCACATACCTCTTTGCAGCAGAAGATTTCCAATGCCTGATGCACTGGATGTTTCGGGGGCCAAAGCCCGTTTGCAGAAGTGAGAGGCAGCCCCAATCCTAAATGAGCAGGTGCCAAATTTAACCCTGTACAGGCCCACACACTATAAGGCCTCCAAGGAAACCATTCAAAACTGATGTCTGGGGAGGGGCATGACAAAACAACAAACCTGCTCCCCAGCCACACACACCCCGCCAAGTTGCACATAATGCTGTAGATCATGAACATGGCATAAAGTCAGGTCAGAACATGATCCTAACTGCAATGTTGACCCTTCTCCTTTCTGATCAGTTTTGGAATGCCTAATGCACGATGGTCTTTCCCATCCTCACAGGAGAGAGCCCTGCCAGAAACATTCCTTTTGATCAACATGACTAATTCACTAATGTGCAGAGCATCGAAAAGTACAGTCAGTGCTGCTTCCTTTAGAAAATCTACCTTGTAGCCTGAACTGAATACCACAGGCCAAATATTGGTTAAACCCTTAAGCACGTCTGGAGACAAATCTATTTCCACACTAGACTGTTGTAGTGGGATTATTCTACTTTCAACATCCTATGGAATCCTGGGGTTTGCAGTTTAGGGAGTGGCTGGCCAGATTCCATAGGATGTTGAAAATGGAATAATCAAGCTATAACAGTCTAGTGCGGAAATGGTGAAAGACTCTCGACTGTCTGCCACCTGACCATGCTACCTAGTCCATCCTGCTCTAAAACCTTTCATTAAAGTGCAGCCTCCTTATTCTGATAAACATAGAACAAAAACTTAGGCCTGTCCATTTTAATTGGACTGGGCCCCTTTTGGAGATGCAGAGGAACATCCAGCACCTCACTTACCTCCCGAATGCTCTCTGGTATCATCTGTACTATTTCCTTTCAGGCAATTACCAAAGAAATGAGAATCACTACAAACAGAGTACTCATGACAGAACCTACAAGGCCAACAGCTGCAAGAGCCATACAGGCCAAACTTCTAAAACAATTTACCATATTTGCTGGTGTATTAGATGCACTGGTATATATGACTCACCCCAATTTTCAATGGCTATTTTTCAGGAAAAAAATTTTTTAGTACCCTGGTGAGGCAAAACACAGAGGAGAGGAGGAGAAGGAAAAGAGTGTTGCATCAGACTTCCTCTGCCCCCTCCCTTCCTGTTTTGCTTCGGTAGGGAAACTTGCAGAAGCAAAATGCAGAGGAGGGGAAGAAAAGGAGTGCTGAACCAGGGTTCCTCCATCCTCCCCCTTCCTGTTTCACTTCCGGTAGGGAGACCTCTTTTTGCTCCCCCTTCCTTCCCTATGCCTTTAGCCTTACCTGTATTTGCCTGTGTATAAGACACACCCTATTATCACAGGGTATTTTTTAGAAAAAAAAGTGCATCTTATATGCCGGCAAATATAGTACTTTGTCCTACGTTTCTAGACTGACTTTGACTCTTAGAACTACTTCCAACCTACACTTTTTGAACTGTGTGGTCACTATGTGACCCCTCACCTTGAATGGATTTGACTGGGGTAATCAAATTGACTCACAGCTGAAAGTCAACTTGGTCTCACCTAAGTGCAGAGTTCATTGCAGCCCTCATATACACACACTCATTGTAAGTCAGCTACACAGAACCTGTGAACTCTCAATAGGTCCTATGTATTACATTTATATAATGGATTAGCCCATTATATAAGTTCTTGCAATGATACCTACATAAATACAATAGTCTGAAAAACAATTACTCCAATTCCTACCAATCTTCCTCTTTCTAACCTTATCTCTCTTTTTCTCATCTATGTTTTTACCAGTCTTTTTTCTTTTGTTCCTTGTAGAGCAGAGAAAGAAAAACAAACAAACAAGGACACACCCACATAATCTCTTCTCAACGTCTTCTCAAGCATAGCTGGCAAAGTGATCTCCCAAAGGCATATTGGGGTCCTCTGAAGGGATAGCTGCATAAGGCACACCTCTGAAGCCACTGGTGGACGGCTACTGTCCCAAATCACCAAAATTGTTAGGCCATTGGGGCATAAAGGATCCTGGAGATCCTGTCTGTACCATCTATGGCAAATAAAGCCCAGATTAGGCAGAAACAAAACCAACTGGATCTTTCAAACCGACAGAGCAGAGCCTGGAAACAGACCTAGTGCCCTCAGCCACTGTGCCAACACCAGCAGGAGAACTAACTGAGTTCTGATCTAATGGCCTATTCCATCTCCCCCACCAAGGCTAGGTAGATATGTCTGTCAGGTTGCCAGTTAACACTGGCACCACTTTCCCTATGGTCACCCCTGTGTGTGGTGCTGTAATTAGACTCACCTCCCTGTTGGTGTCCCATCGCATATCTGTTAGGTTTGCCAATGCCCACCAATGATTGATCATCATACCCACTGTATTGGAGGAGTCAGCAGCTGTGAGCTTCCTGTCTAGCACCTCTAAATGGGATAATATCATTTGACTGAACATGTCTATTACCTTTACTAGTCAGGAGGCTGGACTCTCCTCATCTCAATCTCATCCAATTTGGCCAGGATAGCCAACCTTTTATCCATTTCAGCCTCCTCATCAGAGGAAATAGGCATTATTGGGGTTGGGTGCTTCACAGGAGGCTTCTTAGGTAGGACCTTGTCCTTAGGCTTGCCACCTCCTTTCCTAGAAGCCATGTTCCTGAAAGCACAATTGAACTACTAGTCCAAAGCTCAGAACCAGCTAACCAACTAGCACTAAGAGTACCAATCCAAACTCAAACTTCTAAACACAGGTCTAGGCCAAGTCCAACCACGTCACAGCACTCAAAATTGCCACGTTCTGCAAGATCTGTAACAGCCAAGACATCCAAAGGCACTAATGGAGGAAAATCTCACAAACTTCAGAGCTGTGCAGATGACACCAAATCAAGGCCCAGCTACCCAAGGCCCCCTAGAAACACAACCAAACAATGTCTGTTAGAAAGAAAATAACAGCAGGAATATCAAACACTAAAATATATCCAAAACTCAGTTATAAGAACAGATGATGACCACAGGATACTATCAGGCTCCTAGCCCAACAATCAGAGGCCCAACCAGAATACAACAGCGAACACACCAAAACTGTACTCACCCAACTGCAGCAATCAAGCACCACAGACAATAGTGTGTCCCAATCAAAAAGAAGAAGAGGGGATATCAGTAACAAAGGCCCCAAAATAATATAAAAATGGTAGCACACACTTTTCCTGACTCAAAATGGCAACTCCTGCAAAATGCCAAATGAAATGGCTGCCCATGCTAGAAACAACTCAAAAATGGCAAACTGTACAATAAAATGGTATCCCCCAATAACGCATAATGAAATGGGTGTACCCACAACCAAAATAGTCAACCATCAGGCAAATGATCAAAAGCAACCCCACAGCCATACAAAATGGCCACCAAAAGGATGAAGGACAAAATGGCCACACAAAACCAAAGAAAAGTCACACATAGGAAAATGTGAAGAATAGTCAATTTATGCCCAAAGGAAAAAAAAATAAAGCTCAACAAAATGGCTGCTACCCTGCTTCTGAAGAAGATATCACCCCCAGCATGCAGCCACACCAAAATCACTCTAATCCACCACAACACATGCAAGTCAGTCAAAGTCCACACCAAGCACTATTCAAGGCATCATAAGAAACAACTCCATCTAATGAAAGGAAAAATCAATTGCCGATTACACATGCACACACTGTGATCAGAACAAGCAGACAACTAGAAATCCGAAAAGTAAAACAACATACAAAGACAGCAAAAACACTTGAGAGAAAAGCCAATTTCCAATTACACATGCACACACCTTGATCAGAAAAAGCAGACAAGTAGACTCCAAGAGGAAAAACAGCATGTGTGTGCACACAGGGACGCACAGCAAAAACACGAAGGGAAAAAAGTTGCCAATTACACACACACACACACACACACACACACACACACCGTGATTGCAACAAACAGAGAACTAGAAGTCAAGGAAGAAAACTAGCACTCATGTGTGTGAGCCCACACACATACATACACAAACTGCAAATACATGCAGTTTACAGAAAGCCAAATTAACCCAAGCCAAACACATGTGATCCAAAGAATTAACCCTCCCAAGACGCCAATGGGCCAATAAGCCAGCACTCAGACCAACCATAGGGACAGTTACATACAAACCCTCAAAGATCAATTTTGGCCCTTTCATACCCCACAATTATACCTCTATGATTACATTTTAGGTGTCATGGCTGCACCCTAAGTAATCCTGGAGTTTGTATTTTGGTGAGGCACTAGAGGAAATCTTTCGCTGAGAATTCTTCCTAAACTGCAGATTCCAGGATTACATGGGATACAGCCATGACAGTTCAAGTGGAATCATAGCACTATAGCTGAGTAGTGTGAAAGCCCTAGCTGCCTTTCCATGCCCATCTTAGTAAATTACACCCGCAGGAAAATTTTGAAGGTACTGAAAACACTGGTCTGCCTGGATGTCAACATAGTCAGAAAAATAAAATATACTCAGTGAAGGGAAGATGAGAGTGGAGAGACAGTAACAAGGATTTCTTAACAAAAATCTCTTTTATGTAAATTTAACATCACCATCATCATCACCATCATCATCATCATCATCATCATCATTATCATCATCAAAAATGCATTAAGTTACTAAGATGAAATGATTCATTTTTCTGATACTATACAAATGGCTAGTGCATCTCATATGTGAACATCTGTACTGTATCTAAAGAAGTGGATTTATCTTCACAAAAGCTCATGCTAAGGTAAAAACCAGCTAGCCTTAAAGGTACTGTCACATTCTGTTTTTCCTTCCCCTCCCTCCTTTTCATGCATGAACAATGTTCCTGGAGACAGGGATACTCATTTCACTGAACAAACTTCACTGATCAACAAGTATATTCCCAAATGCATGGCAGTCATACAGTGCTTTTTGATGAGAAGCCAGGCCTGGGTATCATTTTTTGAAGACATGGTTTGCAAGACAGGAAAATGTAAAAGGTCACTGGGCCTTCCAATGCTAAAGGAAAGGGAAAGTAGAATTCTATCTAACAGTTATTGATTGCCTGGCTACCAGTCAGAAGTTGGGATCACTTGATGAGTGAGTTCTATTGCTAAGCAGGAACTTGAACAGAAATGTTGAAGTCCAACACTGTATCACACCAAACTGGGCAAAATGTTTCATTCATTGCAAATTCTATATAATTAAGCCAATAATAAATTTACTGTTCCTCAACACTAAGGGCACCCAGTCTATATATATAACTATCTTTATGCTATGTGATTTTTGTGTGTCTGAGTGGTTGTTTGCAGTCTTGCCGTCTTAGAGGGCTAAACTGTGTTTTTGATCACTTCCTCAATAAGTAATTTTTTTGCCCATTTTTTTTTTTACCTTACCCCCAGATTGGAATTGAATCTCCAACTATCCTTCTGCCTTGAAAAAGGCAAACTTTTTCTTCATAACAGAGCAAAAAATAATGTAGGGTAGAATTTTGTTTCCTTCCTTTCTTTATTCACCAAGGGCCAATTCACTTGTAATATTTACTTCAATGTGAGAAAAAGCCATTGCAGATCAAGTACTAGAAGAACTTTTACACTTCATCTCAAATCCACTGCTTCTCAGTGGAATCAGCTGTAAATCACTATGTATCAGGCTGCACAGGTTAAGTCAAACAGACATCAAGAAGGCAGTCACACGGTTGAAAACATGCTTTGTAGTCTCTTTTTCCTGCACATATTTACTTGCAGTCTAGCAGCCAGAACAGTGGAAAGTACTGAGTAGCTGTTCCACTATCTTCCCCAGTTCCTACTCCCACTGTTGTTAAATGAACCAGCCTGGGATGCACCAATCCCTCACTTAATTTCCATCTCCATCAGCAATAGCACATTGAGGGATTAGATTGCAGATGAGTGAGGCCCCTGCATATGAAGGGGAAAAATACAGGCAGATGTAGCTTCCCTCACGACTTCTGCTATTACCATTTTCTCCTCTTCCATTTCATCTTAGTCCATTTCAGGCAACCAGATGCTGAGCAGTTTACTTCTCAAAAGAAGAAGATGGATGAGGAGGAAGGAGAAGAATGGGGCACAGTCATTGGCTGCAGCATATGTCAACATTACCTTTGTCAAGATGCTACAGTGACAGATACATTTTCACCTTATTTATTTATTGAATTTATGTTCTACTTTTCTCCCCAATAGTATCCAAGTTGGCCACAGCATTTTGGACCCACTTAAAAAGAGAGATTCAGAGTATGAAATCCTGTGCTGTAATTCTCTTTTAAGCAACAACAACAACAACTCCATTTGACTTCATCTTAAGTAATGACAAATATTCTTGGATCTGCATGGAATCTGGGGCTTGGAATTAGCAGCAAGGACCATTTTAACTTTACGTTTTAGAAGAAATGGAAATGATTATATGAACTTGACTCTACCTAGGAAGATAACATTGAGATGCTAGGTCTAGGGAAACTGCCAAAATTACTTTTTGCTTCCTTCAAGAACAATATTAGAAAAGAATTATATCCCTACCTTCAGGTGATCCTACCTACCTGCCTCTACTGCTATTCCTCTATTGGCACATGGGGTAGTTTCACTCCATCTCCAATAAATAAAAACAAAGAACTTATCCATTAATGGCAGCAGCTGTAAATGTTGGCACAATTTCTATTAAGGATATAAGGTAAGAGTTCACCTAGATGAGGCAAAAGGATGGTCTAGTTCACCCTCAGGAAGTCCATGTATGGCACTAAAGGGATAGCTGTCTCATCTGGTGCTTCTGATCATCTGGTAAGCAGTGGGATGCAGCACTTGAATGTGCAGCTATGGTATAGCCCCATCAAGACTGGTAGCCAGTCAATGATTGATGTATCTTTCTCCATTTCAAGAGAGTCTTGACCACTAGAAATGTAACTGAATTACATAAATTATCTGCATGCTATGTAGAGAAATATGTTCTTTTGTCTATCCTGAATCTCCTGGCCATTCCATTGGACAAACCACATTCAAACACCATGAAAGGAAAAAACAAACAAACCTTTAAACAGCCTTTTCACAACCCACTGCAGCATGGTGGTGTCACTGGACACATTACTGATAATGAATGCATCATCCTCAGGGGAATTCTTGAGAATAAACATGGCTGTTTTCATGGGAATCTCACAGGGGATGGCCATTTTCTTCCCACTCCAAAAATTCTCCTGAGAACAAAGCTATGTCATTCTGTCCTCCAGAATGGAGGACAGAATAGGACAGCATACTTGTGGAAACAAGGTAACTAAAGAGGAAGAAAAGCAGGGAAGGAAACCCTATGTACATCTTTGGAGAGGTTAACCCAGCCCAAGAAATGCTGCTATGAGTTGGGCAGAATACTTCATATTACTCCATTCTGCACCTTCTCTACCAAGACAATATTGTTTTCCAGCTATGGCTGCTAGAACTATACTGAATATTAAGTATGTGGTTGGGCCATACAAGGATATACAAGGATATCACTACACTGTCAGTTTTGTTTTCAGTCTCCTTCATAATGATTCCACCACACTATTTACTAGTGGCATGAAGTTCTTTTTTGCCTTTCCATCAGAGGTAGCTAGGGCCGCTTGGGTGCTGGACCAGAGCCTGGACGATGTAATAGGCTGGATGAAGGCCAAAAAAACTGAAGCTGAATTTGACAAGATGGAGACTCTGTTAAAAGTGGTTCTCGGGTCTGGATGGGGTTACGCTCACCCTGAAGAAGCAGGTGCATGGCTTAGGAATACTCCTAGATGCATCTCTGTCATAAGATCCAGATTCCATGGTTCCAATTGCTTGGAGCCAGCTTTGAAACATCTGTCATAGGCTTTCCTGGGCAGAGGTAACCCAGTAACAGTAGGCAATGCATGAAAACTTCCTGACTAGACTCATGCAATCTAGTCTAGACGGGGCTGCCTGAGAAACGTAGAATGCCTCGACTTGCCACCTTGCCTCTGCCGCTGTAGTGTTGAGGTCTGTTGAAGAGGCCCTCTCCTGTGTCACACTAGTAGAGGTGATAAACTATGGGAAAATGTGGAAAGGAGTCTTTCAGCAGAGGACTATTCTTGCCTTCAAGGCCCAGTTGCCACAAACATTAATGTCATTCTGGCATTAAGTACAGTGATGGATACCCCGGTGGATACCAAAATGTGTGGATGCTCATGTCCCATTATGTACATTGGTGTAGTAAAATGGTGTCCCTTAAATAAAATGAGAAAGTCAAACTTTTTTAAAAAATATTTTCAAGCTATAGTTGGTTGAATCCCTGGATACAGAATCCCTGGATATAGAAGGCTGACTGTACTGCCTTTCACTATAATCTTTGAGGCCTAACTGATTAAATCCAAGTATGCACAACCGCATGGTTTTAAATTATCTAAACTGTTTAGGCTGCTGACAAGCTGTCTTGTTTTAATTTCTCACATTGCTCACTATGTTTTTATTTTGCTTAAGTTAATAAAGTTTTACATTGTTTTAAGCTGTTTCCACTGATTTTAATTGTATGCTGACCTGAGATCCTTTCCTATAGGGCAGGATGTAAATATTTAAATAAGCAAACATTTTCTTTTCTCAGATGCCACACAGTGAAACAGTTACATGTTGATGAGAGTATTGGTATTCACAAGTATAGTTACATCAAAAGAGGAGAATAGTATACATTTATGAACAGGAAAATACCACAGCAAGCAAAGGGAAATTGTGCTAGCAATTTTCTATATTTTGGTCTCATTGTTTTTCCTGAAAGATATGTTTCACTAAAAGGTGTGAATAGGAAGTCACTCTTCCTTTCTAGACATTATAAAAGTGAATACATAGGAAACTGCTTCCTCATAAAGGGTTTGGAAATCAAGACATATGAAGAATGATTGAGGGAGCCAAGTGTGTTTAGCCTGGAGAAGAGAAGATTGAGAGGTGAGATGAAAGCCATTTTCAAAATATCTGAAGGAATGTCATGTGAAAGATGGAGAGAACTTGTTTTATGCTACTCTGGAGAATAGGGTCTGAGTTTATGGATTACAATTACAAAAAATGATATTTTGATAATAAGAACTGTTTGAGATTGGAATAGAATACCTCAGAGGGTGGTAGAACTCCCCTCCCAACTTTAATTTGAGGTTTAATCAAATATTGGGTGGCCACTTGTCAGAGATGCTTTAGCTTTGGATTTCCTGAATTAGAAGGGGGCTGGAATAGTTTATCTTTGAGGTACCTTCCAATTTCTATGACTCCATACATGAAAGAAAAAGTTACAAAGTTTTTGTGCCACCAACAGACCTGCACCATGAAGAAATAATTTCAAGAGGTCTGAAATGAGCTTGCAGCTATGTCTTTGAAGCATGAACACATAGAACATAGTGACAGGTCTCCCAAAACTACAAGAGTGATCAGCAGTTCAAGGGAACCAGAAATCATCCAGTCATTACATAGTGGGCAG
This sequence comes from Cyclura pinguis, assembly GCA_030412105.1. Taxonomy (NCBI): domain Eukaryota; kingdom Metazoa; phylum Chordata; class Lepidosauria; order Squamata; family Iguanidae; genus Cyclura; species Cyclura pinguis. Next base: position 63,961,606 of record CM059600.1, on the reverse strand, counting down.
GGACATTAGTAAAGGTTTTATATACTCCACTGTACCGTATATTTTATATATTTATGTAAATCACACCTGCGTCTTGCACAGAGATCATTTTGTGGCCATTTCTGCACTACACTATTATGGTGCTATTATTCCACTTTCGACATTCTATGGAATCCTGGGGTTTGCCATTTAGGGAGCAGCATATAGAATTCTCAGCCAGGGAGCTCTTTGGCCTCAGTAGACGACAAACCCCCGAGTTCCAAAGAATGTTGAAAGTGGAATAATAGTGGAATAATGAAATAATGCAAAGTGGAATAATAGCACTGTAGTGTGGAAATGGCCCAAGATACTGAATGTGATTATGAAGACAAGGAGAAGCTGGAATCAATTGCTGGGCAGGGTTGTCTCAGCCTGCTCCTTGTCCTTTTGAGATCCATTTCTGCTTGTCAGGCTTCTCAAAACATGCAGATAAATATAATCAACAGCTGGTACTGGGATCTTAGAGGCACAGGCATAATGTATAGCTGACATATCTGTGAACAGGGTGTGATTTTGGGGCACATTATCATCATTTGAGTGAAGTGCAAGTAGTATGTTCTACTCATGCATTTTTACAACATTACGTTTTTAAAAAATAACAGGAGATTAAAAACAATTCTGACATTTTTTATTCTGTGTTAGGGACAGAAAGAATATTCATTAAAAAAAACCTGAATAATTGAATTGGCACTCTGGAAACTCTGGTGAAGACAATCTGGTTGTATGACAACCACAGATAAGTTTATTCAGTGTGAAAAAAGCACAAGTGGGAGGGAGTTTTTTTTGGCATGCAAAATGACATTTTCTGCACAGAAATGTTATTTTCTGCATGGAAAGCAAGTTTCCTACACAGAAAACCCAATTTTCTTCCCAGGAAACAAGCCCAGAAGATTCTATTTTCTGTGGAAGAAAAATTCTGCATAGGAAAAGTTGTTTTCTGCATAAAAAACTCTTTGGTGTATTTTTTTCACAGAATAAATCTCAAACTGAATTGTCCTCACAAACTGTGCAGTTTGTGAGAGTCTTCTCACAGCAGGGGAAAAAATGGCTAAACTATTCATTCTTGTCCACAAGAATTAAATTTATGAAGTTCTCCATTCTCCATTGTGAGTGGACAAGTATTTGTTAAGATGGTGTAAAGTGGAACACCTAGCTGCATCACCTTGGCAAACTAATTTGGGGATCTCCCTATGTGCCATTATCAACTGAGTTGCTGTGATCCATGGAAATTAGAGATATCTTCCAGTTCTTTTAAAATTAACATATGTGAGTTTTAAGGATGAAGCATGGAGTGTTCCAAGGCGAGGAAGGAGCAGAATGTGAATTAGATTGCTGACACAAGTAAGTATGTCAGCTATGAGAGACTAGAACGGTATGAGGCAATTATGTGACTGAAACCTGGTCTATTCACTTACATGGACTACTCTCTTCTCCTGCTGAACAAGGCATGTGTCACTTCCAAATTCTTTGCACAAAAACCCAGAGCTCAACTGTCTCACCGAATTTACCTTGCTGCAGAGCAAACTTTGACATGAGTCAAATTTTAATGTCAGAACTAAAGGCTGAATCTCTTAATATATTCTTAAAATTAACTCATTATCATAATACTAGAAAGTGGACCATCGATTCACCACATAGCTGACTGAAGGTCCCAATTCTATGGTCTTCTGCAGATAATTTAATGAAAGGTTTCTTTTTTTCCCCTGTAAATTTACCAAATATAAAATTGCATAGTGCTTACACAGTCAGAATATGAACAGTGTGGAAAGATAACAAAAGTGAGACAGCAAAAATCACCTTTGTTCAAGCCTTGTTTTTCTGTGCAAACACACAGAGTGGCCATATTTCATTCATTTACAATAATCTGATACAGAAGGCACAAATACTTTCACAGCATATCAAAACTTTGCACATCTATACGCCTTCATATGTTATAAAAATATACTGATGACAATTAGAGATAAGTGGGAATATTGGTTTGGCCATATATGAAAATAAGGTGATGGACCAAGATCCTGCATGACTACAGGTAGATCTTAAACTCCATCCCTCTCTTTCCCCCAACAATTATCAATCCCATTCAGGGGTAGCTGTATTGGCCATGCAGGAAAATACAACAAAATCCACAAAAAAGTGATAGCTTTATTGGTCAACCAAAATGTAGAAAATGGGGATGGGACAAATCCAGAATTTTCCAAATCTGGATTCAAATCCCTGGAAGGTTCTGGGAATCCATGAATCTCAGGAATCTTGAATCTTTCAAATCCTCTTTTAAAAAAGGGTTTGAAAAGCAAGGGAAAGAAGGATAATCTTGGGCAAGACACACTCTCTCAGCCTTAGCGAAAGCCTAGGCAAAGGCAAACCTCCATCTGAAGAAATCTGGCCAATTGTCATAGTTTTGCCACAAGATGTCCCCAGATTGAAAATGACACGAAGGCCCTTTGTATACAGGCAGGAAAATGTGGATTAATCCCACATTTCCCTGCCTGTGTAAACAGGGCCACATATTACAGTACAGAGATAATCCAGGTCAAAACTGAATTTTCTTTGCATAGCTCCTTATGGTATCCTGGGGTTTATAATTTGATGATGCACCAGCACACTTTGGCAGAGAAGACTGTGACACCTTATAAACTCCAAACCCCAGAATTGTGTCTGAAAGAGCTTTTCAAGGGAGCTATGCAAAGGAATCTTTGAGCTGTCCTTGAAATCTCAAGAAGACTGTACCTTCCCCAGCCAATCAGGCCTTTGGCAGTTCCCAGAGGTACCAGTTTTTAAAAACAAATTTTCCTTTCTGTGACATGTGGTTTGTCATGTGGCTCATGAGAAACAATGACAGACATTTCACTTCTCATCCTATTCTAGCTATAGGTTTACAACCAGGCACCGGTCTTGTGGAAGGAGGTACACTGGCCAACTGTGGCAATCACTGGATGAGATTGTGTGACCTTGCCCTCTGTCCCACTACTTCTGGTAGGCAGCCAGCCCACTGACCCCATCATTGATACATGCCATTGATTTTCAGTACAGAAAATAGTGCTGAATTTAAATATTAAATATTCAATTTAAATATATTAGAATATAACCCAGATGTAATTTCTGAAATTGCTAGCAAAGGCCATTTTACTCCATGGGAAAAACTCACCTATGTGCCATCTCCCCTTGTATATCTGGCCTCCCAGATTTTCAGGCGTCCCGGTCTCCAACAAACTATTTGGTTGGTGGATTCAGAAGATTTGGTTTGCCTATTTTAGTGCAGGGATTCGAATTCGTGAATCTCAAATCCTTGCTGAGGATTCAAGGATTCAGTTGGCCCTTCCCTAGTAGAAAATATGTCATGCAAGCTTTCTAAGTTTCACTGAATTCTTCATCAGGCAAAGATGTAAAAGAAAAAATCATACAGGAGAAGGAAAGTAATATTATTAGAGTCACAGGCCTGTGTTTTGTCTCAGATGTTACTTCTATTATCAGTTAAGATGATCTGGAGGGATCTCAATGTAGCTAGAGGCATTCCTCTTCCTGGTTATGTGGGGACTAGAGATAATGTGTAAATAAAGGCGGATAATAAAATTTCAACTCAGCAACAGAAAAATAATTGTTGGAGCCTTGTACATTGAACAAGGGACTAAAGATTAGCTTCTTACACACCATCCAAAAATGCACACGCATGTATCCTATTAAGAGGATTCCAGTAATTGATTGTATTTCATGAAACAACCAGCATAGAATGTGGATGCTGGAATTGTTTCTGCTGTTTACTTCAAAACAATGAGGAGAAGCTGAAAGACCAAGAGAAGAATTCAGGACTTTTCTACCAAGGCTTCATTAAGAACAATAGTTGTAGAGGCTGTGGGAATAGACTGTCTTTGATTTTGAGTGGTGACCTCAGTGTATTTCTGGGATTCTCTTGATTAGTAGCTGAACTGATTGGTTTCATAGGTAGCATTTATTTCAACCAGGCCAAACAAGCCTTGCGTAGGTAAACAAAAATATCTGGAACTTTCTACAGACTACTAGAGAGTTTCTTCCAAAATACATCAAGAATCTTTTTTTCCTCTTTTACTTGCTTCAATTTTCTTGAGATTCCTTTTTGTGGCCAGACTAATAGATCTATGTTTCTTCAAGATGCTGGTGATAGATGGTAAGGGAGGGTTATCTGCTTCTATTTTTCCCTCTGTTCATGCATACTCAGCAAGCAACTCTAGAGATAGCTGCTCTACCTTGTTCCTTTCAGGCAAGCCCACACACAGCTATAGTTGCTTCTGCTAAACCAGAATCCCATTATTTCTCAGCTCAAACGTTATTGTAGTGTTTACTGAACACACACTTCTGCAATCCAACACTGAAGATTTGTGTTTCGCCAGCCCTCCCACCACCATCCCGATGCTGAGGCTACTTTTAAAACACCTTCAAGATAAACAGGGGACCAGGAGGAATCGGAAGCTGGGGCACATGAAAAGACCTTGTAAAAAGGACCTTCTTCACCAGAGAAGAAAAGGACCTTCTTCATCTTTTCCCTTAAATCCATCTTTGAATTGATTACACTGAGCAACCTCAGTGGCTTTGCTCTTAATTTTTTTTTTAAAATGATCTGGGTAGATGATGTCCAGATTACTCAACTTCCATTTTTGCCCTATTTTTCTCCACATGTTCTCTTTGTATTTTAAATTTGGCATGTTGAGTCATCAAATTCATACTTGTCATATTCCTCTGAAATATATTCTACATTGGGTGGCGTTCATTCTAATCATCCCAGTTTCCTTAATTGTTTTTAACGGCCCAATTGGATGTTACTCTGGTATTAGAGTTATCCCTTAATATGCTTCTCCTCATTTTATGGGTTATTGTTTTTCAATTTAGAGTCCAGCTGGAAGTGATATCTATCTGCTGGAGGTTATATCTGCACTTAATTCAAATGTAATGACAGCTTCCTTTCACAGTGCATTTATTGTAGCTTAACCCACTTCAGCTCCAGACCCAGAATGGCACATTGCTGATGTGGCTGCAATACATATATAGTAACTCTCTTTCCACTAGCACAGTAGGAACATCTGCGAATGCAGTTTCAATGTTCTGGCCAAGCATAAAATGTGAATCTGTGAAACATTTAAAAGGCAAGACCTGGAGAGTTTCATTAAGAATCCATTGCAAACTCCAAGTGACACCTCATGTATTTGAACATGATTTGTGAGCCGGGTGTTAGAGGAGTGTAAAATTATTCCATAAATTATCTATGAAAGTGGTAAAATGTATGACTCCTCTGCTTCTGCTTATTTTTAGCTTCCCAAATATACAACAGAGAAACGACTCTTGCACATTAGAATGCTGACAATAATGCAAAATAAAATGATAGCTTAAACCAGTTAAAGTCATGCTGAAACCTGGTGTCCCAAAGGGTAAGGAAGGAAGTTATGTGCAGAGTTAGATTAATGATTATGCTAAGTAGCTACAGTTGAGATTCCTGTTATAGTTTGATTAGGTGGGAAGTCTCCAATGGCAAGAATAATATTGCTCCTTGAATTTGGTAGTGTTTGAATTTCCTGACAACTGAGAATGTCGTGGCATACTCCCAGGTAGGATGAAAAAGAAATGGTAGCTATGTTCCTATTTGCCAGGAAATTTAATATACTGACAGATTGTGTAGCAAGGGAAGCAAAATGGTATCATTTCCGAAATTGTAGATCATCTCATTCCAAAGTGAAAAAGGAGCTTACACTGAAAAGCAAGGAAAACAGTATTCTATATAGGGATGAATGAGATGAAACACTGTTGGTTGCTACGTGCCTTTATACAATTTAAATGGTCTCCCATGTTACCAAACTGTAGTGGTTTCCCATTTTACCCAGGAGGAAAAAAAATTGTATTGTGTGCTGTTATTATTGCTTCTGACATGAACACTATATCTTTAATGTCAAGATTCAGCTCCGGCTGGGCTTTATTACTGATGATTTTATGGGAAGAGGAAGGTTGGCATAAACTGCTGAGGTGACGCCAGCAATAATTATTCTCCAGCCTGAATTTTAATCCAATCCAGAAAATAAGTTTAGGTCTTGGAATGCTCATTTCTCAGAGATTTGCTGAAACAAACAAAACCTTTATCTGGCTGAGGAAAATCAGTGGGGAGGATGCCAGTCTAACTTCTCTGGGAAGGGAATTCCAGAGCTGTAAGCCATGACTAAGAAGGCCTTTTTTGTGTCCCCAGTAGATGTACCTGTAAGGGTGGTAGGCTTCCCCAGAAGATCTCAAAACATTTACAGATTTGTATGGAAGAATGTGGCCCTTCTTACAACTTGGATCTGAGTTGTATGACCAGCATTCTGCATTTTGCCCAAAAATGGACTGGCAGCCACTGGAGCTGTTGTAACACAGGAATTGTGTGCTCCCTATAGCCAGCTTCAGTTAACAATCTGACTCCAGCTGAAGTTTCCAAGCGATCCCCATGCAGAGAGAGAGAGACTCATGTAGAGCATGTTACAGGAAACCAAAGGGGATGCATCTAAGGCATGTGTTACCATGGAAAGATTCTGATGTCTTAGGAAACTTCACTATGAGTGTAGTTTTGGAGAAACGAGGTGGAGCCTGAGGAAAACATTGGTAAGGTGAATGTGAATTTTCATGGGCTAGTGATTATTTATCACCACTCTTACACACACACACAAACACACACACACAAAACCCCACCACTATCAAAAGTATCTTTGGTGAGAACACAGAAGAGGGCAATCTTGCTGATGGTCCAAATCGGTGTGGTGGTCCATGGGTGGATGCCAGTCCATGAGCTGTCAGTGGCCCATCGCTGAAGAGCTTCCAGGAAAAGAGGAAACAATTGTAATCAATGGGCACAAATATGGTGTTGGTTCCTAACACATTGGAAGAAGAAAATAGTGCTGATAAGAAGGTCTGGTCTAACATGTTGGGGCCATGGCAAGAAATAAATTACTTATTACTTTATTTGTCACTTTATTATCTTCACGAAAAACAATGCCCAGACGCATGGAAATGAGAACTGAAATACTGAGAAGTCTGCATTGGTTTATACAGAAAAATACTCACTTCAATGCTTGTAAAAGTCTGGAGTAGCTGTCCTCATTTTTCGAACTCCCTCTCCAATAATCACTTCATAGCTAACTTTAAGGCTAGTTAAAAGTCTGTGTTTAGAGTTATTCTTCTACAATCTGTTTCAAACACAAGAAATGAATGGATGACATTTCTTTCACATTAAGATAAACAGTGCCTCCTCCCAACCCCCATCACTTCAGGGAATATATTAGTCAAGTGCTACTTTTTTGCAGCTCACTGTTTATAACATTAGTAGCTGAGCTGTAAGAACTTTAGTATTGAACTGTCAAGAATGATTTGTTACCAGATGTTAGCATAATTTGCCAGCTGTCACATTTTAATCATTTTTATTTGCCTAAAATATGACATTTAACTTTTGTGGTAAATCAAGACATATAGCAGAACTTATTCGACATAACAGCAGCTAAGAGAGGAATATAAAAGAAGTGAATCTTTGTGATAATCGAAACATTTTGCATAGTCAAGGCTGAGAAGAGCTGGTGGAAAATTTGTGATCAAAAAAAGATTCCAGTCAAGGAAATGGCTGTTGGATTTAAAAACATATACTTCCATGTCTAATTGACTACATTTGGATGTTGGCTTTGATTTTTAACTATATCGTGAGTTTAAGTATCCATACAAAATATTCTGTTCATCAGGGTAGTATAGAATTATACTCAAGATCATAGGACATGAATAATAAATCCTACAAAAATTATTGCAAAGAGTAAAACTTCAACTAATTATTGTAACCTATTATCCTAAATGCAGATGCTAATAAATGGAATTAAATGTAGAATCATAGAGTTGGAAGATACCACAGGGGTCATCCAGTCCAACCCCCTGCTATGCAGGAAGACACACCAAAGTGTTCCCAACAGATGGCCATCCAGCCTATGCTTACAATTTCCAAAGAAAGAGACTTCACCACACTCCAAGGCAGCATATTCCACTGCTGGACAGCTCTGACCATCAGGAAGTTCTTCCTGAGGTTCTGGTGGAATCTCCTTTCCTGCAGTTTGAATCCATTGTTCCTTGTCCTAATCTCTGGAAGAGTGGAAAACAAGCCCGCTGCCTCCTCGACATGACATCCCTTCAAATATTTAAACATGGCTATCATGTCCCCTCTTAACCTTCTCTTCTGCAGACTGAACATACCCAGCTCCCTAAGCCGTTCCTCATAGGGCATGGCTTCCAGACCCTTCAACATTTTGGTCGCCCAGCTTGTCGATATCCTTCTTGAATTGAAGTGCCCAGAATTGGATACAGTATTCCAAATGAGGTCTAACCAATGCAGAATAGAGTGGTACCATTACCTCCCTCGATCTAGGCACCATACTGCTATTGATGCAATCAAGAATCGCACTGGCTTTCTTGGCTGCCACATCACACTGCTGACTTATGTTCAGCTTGTGATCTACCAAGACTCCTAGATCCCTTTCACACATACAGTTATCCAGCCATGCGTCTCCCATCCTATATTTGTGCATTCCATTTTTTTCTCCCTAAGTGCAGGACCTTACATTTTTCTCTGTTGAAATTCATTTTGTTAGCTTTGGCCCAGCTCTCCAATCTTGGCCCAGCTCTCCAATCCACAGAATTGGTGAAGGAACATGACATACATATATACATGTAGATCCAGCATGGAGTAGTGATTTGAGAATTGGATTATGACTCTGGAGACTGAGATTTGAATCCCTGCTCAGCCATGGAAACCTACTGGGGGACCTTGGGCAAGTCACACTCTTTCAGCCTCAGAGGAAGTTCAGCCTCAGAACAAACCTTGCCAAGAAAACACCAAGATAGATTCAGCTTAGAGTTATCATAAGTTGGAAATGACTTTAACATACACAACAATAACATGAAATGCATGCTGTGGCTAGAACAAGTCTACTAGCTAGAGTCCATTCTAGAGAAATCGACACAGAGAATGGCATGCATAGTCACTCAGCTCACGTTCCTGGTGCCAATTAAATCATCCTACTACTACACTGAGAAGTTGTAACCCATTCTTCTTTCTGGAAAAAGCAAGTGGTGATGTCCCTTGTCTCCTCCTGCGAGGTTAGATGCCTCGTACAAATGTGACTACATTTAGTCAGGTTTGAAGAAGTCACTTTATTGAACCTCCTCTTGTTTCCAATATTTGCAAATTGCCACACCAAATAAAGAAGTTACATTCAATAAGAAATGTAATGATGATAGTGAAGCATTTTCTTTTATCCGTAATATTTTGGACTTAGGGTAGCTAGATCAACTCTTTCTCAGTTTCACAAGTTCTCCACACATCCTTTCTCCTGGAGGACTAGGATAGGCAGGAAGTTCAATTCACTAATAGATTGTATTTAGTATAAAAATGAGAATGTTCAATAATGTTTTCATGATCAGAATTCAATATATTCATAACATATTATACTTCTGAATTAAATCATCATATATTGTACCTTCAGGATTACGTTAATCTTAGGGAGCTTTGTCTTGAATAATCAATATAACCTTCTTGAAGAATCAAAATCAAAACAATTAAAACTAATGTTACCTTTAATTATGAGTAACTCACTGTCCTCTTAAAATACACCAGGAGTGCAAGTAAGTACTTATATAATATCTATCTTCCTGAGTTTCTAGTTGGAAATACAGGGTTAAAATATGGCATAGCGCATAGATAAACAAGGCTGAACTGGAGCTATCCTTTAAAATGTTTAAAATTATGAACACATGCACGCTAAGTCAACTCTTCAACAATTTAATTTCCTCCTTCTTTTTCCTTTCATTCGGTATTTCAAGACTCCAACTGGTTTGCACAATTCAACTCATATTTGAAAGGTTTATAATCGTCATGGTGAATGAAGACCTCTATGCTGTCAGCATGTGGTTGTGTCATTTTCCAACATGATGTATCATCAGATATCTAAAATAAACTAAAGACTGCTTGGAAGGAGGAGATACTTCATGATGAATAAACTCATAATAATATATTTAACATGATCCATTTAACATGGACCCTGGGTGTAAGGACTTAAGAAGTCTACCTGAAAATTTTCTTGTAGCTGGAAAATAATCCAGTTCAATATATCCTCTCTCCCATTACACAGCTGTTATTCATTTATTTCTTTCCCTTAGCTCCTATATATTCCATTTGCGACCCCACTACTCTAGTCTGTAGCTGGCAACATTGTGAGATTTCCATATCATTCCTTGAGAAATTTCAGTTGGATTGTGGATTACATTTGGGGACTCTCAGCTGTTGAGGGCCTTTATAAACAAGTTCTTTTTCATCATCACCCATTGTTCCACACACCCAACTTCAGGAAACTCTAATCTAACAGGTAACCAAGCCAGAGCAATCTAGTAGCTCAGTATTTGAATTTCTGATGAGGTGTAGTTAACTGCCTAAAGGAGTCACTTTTACAAGATTCCCATTAATGCTACACTGTGATTGAAAATTTAGCCCGGAAGGTCTCAGCAGCTCATCTTAGTTTAGAACCAGAATTCTATTAAATCCTAATGCTAAATTCATTTTACTCAGAGAAAAAAGAAGTGATTAAGGGGCTGTGATCCTCAAAGTACAGGCACTATGTAGTTTTTGTTTTTAAAGACAACAGTGTTCCTATCAGCAGAAAGAGTCCTTTAAGGACAGGAGACCAAACTGAGAGGCAAACTTCACAGAAAGAGGTTAAGCTATGTAAGAAGTATCTTGGCTGTACTGCTGATCAGGTTAGCGAAGCATTTTCTTTTATCCACAGTGTGTTGCTCTTGTTCATGTATTAACCCCATGGTGATAGCAGTCAGCAAATTATTTGAAAACTTCATGCTGGGAGATTTGAACCAGCAGTGACAAGCAGTTTAGAAATCTGTAGAACAAGTTAGAATGCTACAATAGGGATGATTTTCCAGTCAAGGGTACACTGAGTTTATTACCTTCTGCGATTCTCAGATAGTCAGCAGCAGACGATGAACCACTGTGCTTGTAAAAATTTTTTTAAAAAATGGTTAGGTATGAGCAAAATCCTGATGTGTTGATATAATATTTCAGCACATCTTCCTTCCATCTTCTTCCTTGTATCTGTGTAGTGCATTGTAAGGATTTTTCTTTATGGGCATGAACTGCAAACTTCTGTAATTATGTTTCATGCAACACGGTTTACAAGTTGTAACATGCTTTTCCCTGGAGTAATACATTAGTATTACTACTGATTTTTAAATAAGCAGAAAGTGTATTGTAGTACTTTTTCTAAATTAGATTAGATGTAAAACATGTCTTTTTATTTAATATGTCCTCCCTTTTTTTGGGAAACAATGAGTGGTGGAGAAATGGCAATTTCAGAAGCCATCTCTACATTTAATTACTTTTAAATGGATGGAACAAATAGTAGCTCTTTCCAATCCACCTAGCAAACCCCATTAAAACTCCTGATTTGATGCTGCTCATAATAAAGTGTCATTTCTTTCTTGTTGTGCCACACCAAGTGTAGCCAGAGACCATGGGTTATCTACCTCCGTGCTAGGCAAACTAGCTGTGGATTTTCTGCATAGCATCAATTGATAAACACCTCTCTTTGACCTATCATATGTATTACTGGGCCACTCCAGGTACAATATTGTCCATTAAATTTCAAAGAATATACTGCAATGAGACTACAGCAGCTACTTGGAACCACAGCAGAAATACATATTTAAAATGGCAACTCATGGTGGATCATCCAGCAGAAGATGCCTTAAAACAATGTTACTCTGGACTCCATGTTGGCTTCAGAGCCCAAATGAAGATACCAATTGGCTGAGATCCTGCAATGCAGATGCAGAATGTTAGACTTTGTGTTGATATCACTCCACACCTCTTTACCCTAGCAGCTGCCAGTGGGAACTACTATAGATGTTAAATGCATGTGGATGTGGAGGAAGAGAGATGGAAGCAACTGAGCAGCAGGGATTACATCCTGTCCCTTTCTCATAAAGAGGGAGGAGTTAGGATGGCTGGGGCCTAGATGTCCTTTGGCTATGCCTTCTCCCTTGGTGTCATGGTGATGCTTCACTGCCTGACCTCTACTAGGCCAGGCAGGCAAAGACAACCCTTCCCCACAAGTGGGTGTAGTCAGCAGGACAGGGTCTACATTTGATCAATGACTGATTCACCATATAGAAAAAAACTATTTTGATGTCTTGATTATCCACAGTAAAGATATAATCTGTGCTATTTATATTTGTTTTATTAACATTCAGCTGTAAACCTGCTTTTACACTTTCTTCCTTAACGTTCGTCAACAGTCATTCCATCTCTTTGTTCTTGTCTGCAAAAGTAATATGGTGTCATCTGTCTATCTTAAATTGTTGATGTTCCTTCCTCCAATTTTCACCCCTCCTTTCACGGTCTAATCCTGCTTTCTAATATGATATGTTCTGCATACAATTGAAACAGGTAGGGTGATAAAAATGCAGCCTTACCTGATCCCTTTGCCAAATAGGAACCAATATGTTTCTCCATATTTTGTCCTGATAGTGGTCTCTTGTCCAAAGTATCAATTATGTATCATGGCAATAAGATGTTGTGCCACATCCATTTCTTTTAAGTGAACTGTAATTTCTCATGATCTATACAGTCAGTGGTAGAGCTTGGAGTGTGTGTGGGGGTATGAGGGGGGGCTATGGCACAAGGTGCGTGGCCACTGTACATGGGGGCGTGGCCAGTGTGTGCAGGGGCATGGCTATGGCCAGGACACCCCAGAAACATTGCTGCCCAGGGCGAATCGTCCCCCCTGCCCCCATGTCCCTACGTGACTGTATATAGTCAAAGGCTTTTCTGTAATCTATAAAGTACAGCTTGATTTTCTTCTGAAATTGTTTTGTATGTTTCATATCCGAAGTGTGTTTGCAATACGATCCATAGTGGCTCTCCTTTTTCTGAACCCAGCTTGGGCCTCTGGCATTTGTCTCTCTTTATATGGTAAATTTCTTTTCTATAAAACCTTGAGCATCACCTTGCTTCTATGGAGCATCAGTGTTTGATGATTACTCTAATCCCTTGTGTCACATTTCTTGGAGATTGGAATGTTTGAGTATTTCTATCTGTGGGCCATTGTTTTGTTTTCCATATTTGTTGGAAAAATTTGAATGGGTTTTGTCTCTATAGTTTAAAACATCTCTTTTTGTATGCCATCTGTTCATGGTGATTTATTTATCCCAAATGCTTTGATAGCGTTTTCTACTTCAGTTCACTTCATTCAACTGCTGAATTGTAAACTCATCATAAACATGTTGCTTGTTTTTGTGTCTGTGTTGTATTTTTTAATATTTGTACTAGGTAATACACTTTTGGCAGGGCTGTCCTTTCTATTGTTTTATTCTTGTACCATGCCATGTACATCAGTGGTGCAATAATGCTACTGCTTCTGCTGCTACTACTGCAATAACAACATATGCATAAAGTCCATTCTGCAAGTCATAAAAATGCGAGAGTGTCCATTCTGACCATAAAACAAACTCCATGTTGAGGCAATAGCATAATGGAGCCAATCCTCCCCCAAAAAATAAATACACAAAATACCTTGTGCTAGCTTTTGAAACCCAAAATTTCCTCATCAAAGATATTTAAAAACATCCAGCAAAAATGAAAAAACAAAACAAAAACAAAAACAAAACAAAACAAAAACAAAAACAAAACAAACAAAAACATATTCTCCTTTATGAACCTACCCATGTTTTGAACCTATCAGGGGAGGCTGTCTTGTCTCCTCCATCTCCCTCACAGGTATATCTGGTGGGAACATGGGAGGCAACCTTCCAGTGGCTCTGGAGCTCCCTTCTCAGAGAGTTTAGACTGGTGCCCTTGCTAATCTCTTTTCATAAACAGGGGAAGACCCTTCTGTTTTGAAAGGCCTTTTGAGGACTGATGATTCAAGCAGGACAATATGTTGTAAACTGCCTTGAGCTCTTAACTATTGAAAACATGTTATATCTGATGATGATAATGATGATGATGAAGAAAATGACAATGTTATACTCATGAAACCTTCTGCAGATTGTAAGAATTAAGTTCCCAAAGCCATGGGCCTTGGGAAGCTTTTGTAATGTAAAAATAAAAATTCAGATTGTATACTTTATCCTCCTCTTTTAACACACTCTCTCTTTCTCTCTCTGACCATGGCGGAATGTGGCTTTAGGTGCTCAATTTGATAGGTTCCATGCAGTTTCTCTTATGTTACCCATGAATAGCTGGCTCACTTCTCTTTACCCACTCCTTTTCCCCTATATATTTTTAAAACATCTTTTCCCTAATGGAGCCTGGTTTTAAGAGCTTTCACAATGGTTTCTGTGCTCAGGGGCCCCTGAATTATGTTTAAGGTTCAGAGGTTCAACATTGGTATCAAGGTCATTACCACAGGTCCCCCTTATCCACTAGACCAGTATCCACAATTTCACTTACCCATGATCCGCTCCACAGTCATGGCTGCCATTGCCTGCCAAGGTCCTTGCTTTGCATGACCAGACCCCCTGTGCCTTTCTCAGCTGACAAAGGAATCTCCTTCCCTTCCTGCCCCCAAAAAAGTGTATGGGAAGGTGCAGCTGGGGGTCTCTGCATGCCTCTCTTGGCTGAGGAAGGAGTTTCTCTCCCTCTCTGGCTATCTGAGAGAGGCTCACAGCTTTTCTCATGCCTCTCTGAGGTGAGGAAGGAATCTCTCTCCTTCTCTGGCCAAGAGGGACACAAGGCACCCCTTGCGCCTCTCTTGGCCAAAGGAAGGACTCTTCCTCTTTCCACAGCTGAGAGAGGAAAAGGAAGCCTGGCTACATGAAGGCACACACTTCTCCCAGCTGAGGAAGAAGATGAATACTCAGGCAGGCAGGCGGAGCTGCCTCCCGTCCTCACCACCTTGCTGCCATGGGGCAAGATTGACTTCCTCAGGGGAACAGCAGCCTCAAAGGGGGACAAGCAGATGCTAGCATACCTGGAACTAATCAGGCTGGGTGGAGAGCCAGTTGGCTCCAGCCTTCTTAAGACAGAGGCTCAACGCCAGAAACAATATGTGTGTTTGCTGCCCCTAGCCTTTGTGTGTGCTACAGATTCCCTGCTTGCTGTCCGCCTGGCTTCTCTGACCTTTGGACTGTCTGACCTTGCTACCCACTGGATTCCTGATTTTGGACCAATACTGGACTTTGCTTCTGCTTCACCCTGACCAGGCAAGCTTTATTGGACTGCTAAGCTCTATCTATTGCCTGCTGAATATCTTAGCATTCTATTGCCTGACAATGGACAGCTGGTACCTATATCACTTGCCCAGACTAGGGGTCCACATATTTGTTCAGTATTATTTGCGTTTTTTGCCATCCACAGTAAGTCCTGGATCATATCCCCCATGGTTATGGGGGACCTACTGTATTAATTTTGCCTACTGGCATGTATTTGATAAAGGGACTGAATGTCATCCACTGGAACTCAATGTGGGAGGTTCCAGATGTAAAGCAGTAAGTACACAGAGCGTATTTCAAGTGTGGAATTCACTGCCACTAGATGTGATAGTTGCCAGCTTGAATGGAGACTGGATAAATTTATGGAGGATGGGCTCATCAATGGCTACTGTATGCTAGAGGGCTATTAGTAGATGATAGACCTACTATAGTATTATGACCCAGAATCATATCTGAGTAATTAGCACTAACAAAGTATTTTTTTTTCCTTCTTGTAATCTGTGTTTGTACTTTCCACATGATTTGGAGAGAGTTTTTCTTAATATGTTAGGGCTCTGGGAGATGGAGAGCCCAGGTCTGCGTCACAGAACCCTTCCATTATTCCTGACAGTGGAATAATCCACAGCTGTGTCTGACACCTTTACCATGAAAACTCTCTTTGTTGCACTTTTCTGACTGCTAGGCTACCATAAGTGATCTCTCCTTGGTGGCCCTATTTTGCTTATTCCTTCAGGAAAGGCTTAGCAATTTCCAGCCTAGTCTTGTGAGGGACTGGATTCCCCCTGCCCCCCATGTCTGATGTCCATGTTTGTGACCTTTGGGTTGGTGTGTGGAAGAGGAGGGCCTAGCAGTAGTACCAGTAGCTGTTCCTAGCACTCTGGAGGAAAGGAGAACAAGCTGTTGATCTCAGTTAAACCCTCTGAAGGGTGTGTGGCAAAGAGAATAATAAAGACTAGGGAACTCTGGATGGAAGAGGGAAGACAAAAGTTGCAGGACAGGAGAGGGGCTGCAAGAGTCTCCTTTAAACTTGAACACTGGGCACATGAAGAATCTCTAGGAAAGGAGTGAGTACCCAGTGCACTGAGGCTTCTGTCATCCACTTTGAAGAGTTGGGAGTCCAGGGAGAGTTTAGGAGGGGGCTGAGGGCAAGCCCTGCTATCCCTGAGAAGGGTATACCAAAGTGCCAGGGTCTGAGGGTACCTGAGGTGAAGCACCCTTGCATAGAGACATTCTTAGCTCTGACTTGTTGACAATTGTGCATCCTTGAGATCCCAGCAACACCTGACTATCCCAGCTTAGCCTTCTCAGCCTGCAGCCTCCTCCTAGGTGTCCTGCCAGGGCCTGTATCCAAGAGATACTTACAGGGATCTGTGCTTCAGTCATTTTACTTAGTAGAGGATGTGTAGGACTTAAATAAAAGTACTTTATTCCTACCTTGACAGACTCTGGGTGTGTTTGAGGTCATGCAAGTGGGAGAGAGGTACATTTGATGTACTTCTCCCAAAGGGCTAAAGACCTTTTGACAAGGTGCTGACACAATGTGGACTTAGAATAAATTTTACCAATTTGCTGGGTTTGCTTTAGCTGACACTAACAATTGAGTTTAGGTGCATGTTCGGTTTTCACAGTCCTAGTCATCTTTTGTGTCTTTATATTCAGAGCTAAGAGTTATTTGTTAAACTATATTCTGGTTAAAGAAATACAAAACCTATCAGGAGCTTTAGGGACACTTATTCCTAGCTATAAAAGAAATGACATATTAAAAAGTTAGTGAATATATTAGGGATGTTGGTATATTAATTATAACAATTAAAATAGCAGCAGGCTGGTAATAAATGAACTTTTGTTTTCCAATAAATTTGGAGATAAAAGATTGTACCTGGCGGCAATGTTTATCATTAGCAACCTCACAACGTTGTATCTATTTGTTGTACTTAATAAAACTATGATAAACACATCTTCTGGTTGAACGTTAGCTTCAATATGTGTTGTGCAATCTTCTCAAGACACTGTAGCCAAGTCTAATTAAATGCTTCCAATTAGAATTGTGTAGATAGGGAGGAAATTAATGGCTTCATTTGTACTATTTGTTTATTTCATTGTCAAGTGTACTGGATATAATTGCAGTGCCATGGAGAAATCATCAAAATTACTTTTTTTTACCCTGTTAAGGCTCTGTGACATCAATTCATTGCAGCAGTTTCCTCCCCTCCTCTTGTCTTTAAAGGCAAATAAGACCAGCTAAATAAAAGACCTTGACCAAGTGATTTTCCCTTTCAGAGCCATTAAATTGAGAATGTATTTATTGAACAAAATAAAGGTTAACCTTCAATTAGGCATTACAAATATATTTAGTGACATCTTGAAAAGCTATATTTTCTCAGCCCACACAGTTCACAGAAAGATGGGAACAAACTATATTAAAACTAAACTGTAGTATAGAAATGGAAGAAATATTTGGATGGTGTGACTATGTATTGAGCTCAGATATCTTATACACAAGTCAAATTCAAAGCAGGGTGGGGACAGGAGAGTCCAAAAGCACAATCAGTCATGTCTATAACACTATCAAATCATATGGTGAGCATCTTTGGGATCTTTATGATATTCATAAACATAAAAATTACTAGTGAGCTACCGTTAAGTCTTCTGTATTCTTCCATCTTGCCTGTTCCAGAGGCAGTGAGGTAATCATCTATTAAGGTTCAGATCCTCTCCTAGCTCCAAAATTGATCTATTCTAAGTCTTGTCAAAATTAAGAGTTTTTAGGAGGTAAGATGTTGCTTTTCTTTGTTTATTTTCCCCTAAATGTACAGATGTTTGGTCCTTCTTTCACATCTTTAAATGTTTTATTTTATTTATAGTATTTCAGTATCTCTTCCCAGCACACAAATGCTCCTGTAACAATGAACGAATAAAAACCAGTTAAAGCGATACAGAAATAAAATTTAAGAACACATAAAAATAATAATGCCTGAAAGTACCCACCCTTGACTCATTGTAATATACTCATTGAGATACTATTGCCTGAATGTACCTTTTATCACGTTTGAAATGTGTGAATTTTTCTACCCATCTTTTTCAAAGAGTTTTTCAAGTCCACCCTATCTCTCTCAAACCTCAATAAATCTTGCCACAAAATCCCTAGGAAGTCCTGCTGTAGTGCCTCATCAAACTGCAGTTTCCAGGATTCCATAGGATGAAGCCATGGAACTTAATGTGGAATAATAGAGCCATAATTATGACATGTGAAAGAGTGCCTGAAGCACGTTTTCATTAAGATGAGAGCACTGTGGGTTTCTGATAAATGCAACAAAAAGGAAACCAATGGGTTTTCCATACCCTGCACAGAACTTT
Source organism: Cyclura pinguis (assembly GCA_030412105.1). Taxonomy (NCBI): domain Eukaryota; kingdom Metazoa; phylum Chordata; class Lepidosauria; order Squamata; family Iguanidae; genus Cyclura; species Cyclura pinguis. Next base: position 63,942,991 of record CM059600.1, on the reverse strand, counting down.
GTAGGAATGGTGTTGGCAGTCCACTCGTGCTACACTTGCCTATTGCCTTAGCTATCTTCAGCATCAGCCCTGCCAGAGAATCTGCTTCAGGATGCCCCATGGGGAGTATTAATGAAAAAAGCAGATACTCCACTAAGACTTTTTAAACTGTTGGATGTAGTTGAGGTGGGTTGGTTGGTATCACCTCTGGGGAGGAGAAGAAAGTAGAGGAAAGCTTGAGGAAGACTTGCTTAGGCTGGCCCAAGGCACAGAAAGACCAGGTCTGCTTTTCTTTTCTCCCTCACTGGAGTAGCAGTGTCCCTTTTAATATTATTATCACACCCTGGCTCCCTCCCTTCCACTTATTCACAACCCTGCTTTTCCTAAAACCCACAACCTTAATGGATAAAGGGCAAAGCTTATTAAACTTTACTCCAAAAGGGATTGGTAACTTGTGGTAGCATGTTATTAAAAATAAAACTGAAGAAAATACTCTGTTGTGGCAAAACTTATTAAAAAATTAGAATGAAATCTTTATTAAAATAACAAACAACGGAAAAGGTATTGTGGCTTCATGAATATTCAAACAACAATTTCTTAAAGCTATTTAACTAATTTGTTCAAATCACAGTGTTTACCAATAGAGCTTTCACACACACCTGTTTGGCTGTCCTTAGCACAAAAGTCTGTTGCCCCACTCAGGGTTCCACTCTGTCAGCCTGTCAGAAGTTGTTGGGTTTCTTCTCTGCCCCACACTAGGCCACTGAGAAGATGACTCTCTCCCAAAAAGCCCCCTTTGGCAGACTGGAGCCCTGACTTAGAGTTCACTCTATGAATCTCACTGGAGGAAGGTAGACTCCAAATTATGTTGCCAGTATATATGCTTTCTGCTGTCTCACTCATGTTGTAAATAAAAAGGGAATTTAGAAGACAAATAAAGAAAGAGAAATAATCTTTTATATATTATAGTTAAAAATAAGCATAGCATATAGATTCTTAATATACAGAAGGTTAAAAGAGAATATGAGCAAGTCTGTCAAGTTAAAATACAAAATATATCAAAATACAATACCACAATGAAGCAGGATATGATACAAACTGCAGGAAGTGGAAGTAAGTGTCCACTAAAACAATGCTACTCTTTTAGAGCTTTTACACCTGCTTCCGATAACAGTAGCAGGTGAAGGTCCTCTATAACACCAATAGACCAATTAACCCCATAATAACTAGAGTTGTAAGTCTTGTCAATTCCAACAACTCACAGCCCCTCCTTCTTGCTAGGGCTGTTTTTCCCCACCCTCAGACAGAACCAATCTGATTATATCACCCTCCGTTATTAGGCTGCTCTGCTAGCCACATCGCCAGACTCTGTCACAATTGGACTGTAGTCTTGGAAGATCCATGCCGAAAGTCAGCACTGGATACTTTCTATGCATGCTGTATTGTGCTGTTTATGGTGATAAAGTAATTCCCAGAAAAGTTCCCCAGATGTTGATACACACAACAATAATTTTATCTAACTACATGATGTGTGGAGACAGAGATACAGGTTGGTGTACAACATTGTCTGACCTATTCTCCATTTGGTTTTGTTCAGAAAATACTCCAATGTGCCACAGGAGTTTCCACAAAAGGAAATACTAAGAAAATTGAAGCATGTTTAAAAGCCTTTATAGTAGAGACATTTCTTGGAGGTTGTCATGCTAATGGCTTATTTACTGCCCAAATCAGAGAGAATAATCTGTGGCTTTAAACTCAGAACAAAGGCGCTCCGCTAAAGTAGGAGTACCTGAGAATAACAATTTTCTTCAAGAGCAGGCAACTAATCAGTTGCCCAGGTGAATGCTTTTCTTCACAACTGCAATGCCACTTCTCAGAAACATGTTGGTACTTCCCGTAAAACTTTATTTTCTGGCTGCCAGCCATGGGACATCATAGCCTATCATGCTGCCATTCTCATTCTCTTCCTAGGGATTCCAGGAAAGCTATTTTGACTGATATGCTACCCACAGAGACTAATAAAACAACAACAAAAAAGGCATACCAGCGATTTCATAAAAATCTTCTATGAAGTAAGATTTCTTAAGAACATAGGATGCATAAAGTGCAATCCAGGAGTGACCAATTTTGCAGTATTTTCAAAATCATGATGTAGATACTACATAGAACCACAGAGTTGTAAGGCATACCAGCAGTCCTCTAATCCACTGTTTCAGTCCTCAGGTTTTCTTTTTCTAGAATTTTTTTCTCTCAGTTGGGTCTCTGCGGAGCAGCTGCAAGAGTATGAATAATGAAGAGAAAAAGAGTTCAGTACACCCAAGGGTGGAAATCATGCAACCCTTCAGGTATAGTTGGACTACAAGACCCAGCATTCCTCACCAATGTGTATGCTAGTTAGGGATGCTGAACTGCAGTCCAACAAGATCTGCAGGCCTACACACTTCCTACTCCTAATTTTGTTACTTGAAATCACATTGTCTTCACTCAATTCAGATTCAGTTCCGATTATACCTATTTTTGAAAAAGATAAAGGGCAGTAGCACTAGTTTCAATGCTGTTTAAGTCATCCTAATTCTTTCCCCACTTCCTCTACCTAGGAGCCTCCTACATGGGTAAGAAGGTAGCCACATCTATTTTGTGGACTTGCTCCTCAGCATTGATAACCCTTTGCTTGTCTATCATGAAGTGAGTTCCATAATACAATGCTGTGAGAAGCGATGTGAAACGTTGCTTGAATTAAAAGCAGTATAAGGTCATTTCTTGGCTTGCTTGCTTGTTTACGGTATTTATATTCTATCTTTCCTCTAGAGTGGGACCCAAGGTGGCCATTGGTTTTTAAATGCCCTCCCCTCAAGTGTCAAACTGGAGTGCTGATGTGTGGTTTGTATGTGCAGCTCTTATTTCTTCAGGAAAACATTTAAAATGGCTCCTCTGTAGAGCCAGGAAGTCACATATTGACTTTAGCTAGACAACAAGATAAATCCCTCTAGAAAGTTATGTTCTTATAAGTAAGGATGGGATCTGAGGTCTTCTCTGGAGAGAGGAAGCCAATCCCAAATGGCCACGGATATTTTATGCACTTTCAGAATATAATTACTATATTTAATATTTAATATTTATTTATTAATGTGTAGACCAAAGGCCATTTGCATACAGAGTATTTAAAATACAATACAATACAATACAAAATGTTAAAAATAAAATACATATGTAGAGACAGCATAGCAAAAAAAAATCATACAGTAAGTTACATAATAGTCATGTGTGAGAGAAATTTAAAATTTGATTTAGTTAGAACATTGACAATAAAACTATAATTAAGTGAGCGCGTCTCCAGGGCAATCAACCGCAATACCGGCAACATATCTAGCCCAGATCTTCATAGCTGCCAGAGTGAAAAGAGAGACCTTACGAGTTACCATGTAGTCAATATCGGCAAGGATATAAAAAATCTTTTCTAAGACAGTATTAGATTCCAAATGGGGCAGGATAGATCCCAAAAATTTGGCTCTTGGCTCGGAATATAGTGGACAAGAAAACAAATAGTGAGGCAGATCCTCTATTTCAGGGGCCCCACAAATGCATAAGCGGAGAACCAAAGGGGTATGTGAGTATCTGTTGTCTATCACAGCAGTGGGCATACTCTGAAAACGAAGAGCTGTGAAAGCTTGCCTAAGCTTTGGAAAGGTGTCAGATAAATGGCCCTTTGATGGTCAAGTTTGTAGATGGTGCCGGCATGATAGGTGGTGTTTTAAATGGCTCTGTTATCATTTATTTACTTTTTAGCTTTTAGTCTTTTATCTTGAATTTTAATTTCTCCACCATGTCTTGCCTGGAATGTAATGTTTCTTAGTTGACTGTTGCTGTATCGCGGTGCAGCATTGCTTATTTTTTTCTGTTTTGTTTTGGGAAACTTTTGCACTCCCATTATCTCCTCCCTGGGCCTACTATTAGCTGCTTTGCCCTACTAGCACTTCTTCTAGCCTGAAATGAAAGCCAAGAACTATTATTTTTTGGGAATTTAACACTTTATGGGCTTTGAGAATATAATTACTAAGACAGCCTGCCTGAGACCTGGTTAAAATCCCTCTAATGGTGGTTATCTCTAACATCAACCTTACACAGATAAAAGTACTTACAATTTGTGAAAGTGGGTGTCAGGATCCTGTGTTTTTAATATTATTTCCTTTGTGTGTTTTCATTGTTTTTTAGTGATTTGCAAATCCCAAATGATTTTTGAGGTGAACACAAAAATATTTTTCCTTCCCTAACCCTGATGATGTAGATAATTTCTGGGCTCCTACTAGATATTCCTAGTCAGATAGGCTGATATGATTCCTGGAGAAAATTTAGAGTTCATGGCTTAAACTTGAATAAATGGATGGACAGCTGTTATCTTACTGAGATTGACCAACATCAGGGTAACCTCTCAGGAATGACACACTCTCAGATATCATATTAGGAGCACAAAAGGACCACAGGGACTTCCTACACCAATAACCTTCCTGGATAGAACAGGACCTTCACAGTTTCCTTTCATTACTTTGTGGAACAGACAGGATCTTCATTGCTAGGCTAGCATAGCATTCTAGGGTACTTGCTGGAGCTGTGGTAAAGAAGAGAAAACCTTGTCTACACCAGAAAGGATGCTGTTGTTTCAGACTTTGATGCTATTGTATATACATGGCATACTCAGAACACTTTGGTCTATGGAAATTTCTATGACACTTAACAGCGTTCAAGGCTTTTTCACATTGAGCGTATTTCCCATGAAGGCCCCATTCTTGTTAAGAGCTAACTTTTGCAGCATACTGATGATATTTCTCAGATCTAGTCATGATCAACCATTTTCATGATTAGTTCACTAAGGAGGTTGCATCTTCTCCCAGCTGCTGGAAGTGTTTATGAGGAGATATCATTTTGGTTTAAATCCTTGTCTCTGAAATGTCCAAGCATCCTGGTGAAAGCATCATTTCTAAGAGAGCAAAATAGGACATAGTGACCTACAATGAATGAATGATTGATTGATTTAATTTGTCTTTTCTTCCAGAATGGGACCCCAGGTGGCTTCCAGCAATAAATTAAAAACAAACAAACAAAAACATTTAAAACAATTAAACTCTAAAAACATACAAAAATATATTAAAAACAATATTCAGTTTTTAAAAACAAGTTAAATAAATAAACCTCATTAGCTCACACAAAAGCCTGCTTAAAAAGAAATGTTTTAGTCTGTCTGCAAAAGAAGAGCAGGGAGGGGTCCAGCCTAGCTTCCTGTGGAAGAGCGTTCTACAGTGTGGGAGCAGCCACTGGGAAGGCTCTCTCCTGTGTCCTTACCAAGTGAGCCTGGGACAGGGAGAGAAAGCCTTCCCCTGCAGATCTTAAGGCACTGGTAAGTTCTTATACATAGATACGGTCTTTCAAATAGCCCAGATGTATAAGGCTTTTAGGTCAGGACCAGCACTTTGAATTATGCCTGGAAACTGACAGGTAGCCAATGGAGCTGTTTGGACAAGGGAGTTATGTGCTCCCTATCATTTACCCTGGTCAGCATTCTGGCTGCCATGTTTTGAACTTGCTGAAGTTTCCAAACAGTTTCCAAAGGCAGCCCCACATAGAGTGCATTACAGTAGTCCAACTGAGGCCCTTTCCACATGCGGCGAGTGAATCGCTCCATGCTGTTACTTACCGGCTCTTCTTGGGTCCGAAGTAACGCAGACGTTCCCTTGAGCCCTTCCGCAGGGCTCCTCCATTAGTACAGGGCGAACTGGAGTAGTGCGAGGTCTGTAGATCCGCACTTCTCCAGCTCAAAATGGTGGCTTCCTGTGGCTTCTGGCTCAAAATGGCGGCTTCCGGTGTCTTCGTGGGAGTGGACCAACCGCTGATGCTGGCCACACCCACAGCCCGCCCTCCACTGATCGCAGTGCAAGCCTGCGCATCTGCACAGGTAAGTAGGAACGCAATGACGCATTCCAGAAAATGTAAAGATCTGATTTTTCCAGTCTTTACTTAGTGCAGGGGAGGACCACTTGGGGGTGGGTTGGATTGGACAGAGGTGAGGAACTAAGCGAAATAGTCCGCACCTAGTCCGATCCAAGGTGTGGGCGACCTCCATGCCAGGACGCCTTGGCCCGTTTTAACTGTCTGATGCAGAAAGAGCTAGAGAAGAAGTCAAGGTATGCATCACTGAAGTCAGTTCTGACATCTCAAGGAATGGGTGCAGCTGGCACACCAATTTTAATTCTGGAAGTGCATTCCTGGCTACTGCTGAGACCTGGGTATCAGGTTCAGAGTTGAATCCAGAAGAACACCAAGGTTGCGAGCCTGAGATTTCAGGGGGAGTGTAACCCTATCCAGCACAGGCAAAGTCCCTATTTCCTGATGTTAGTGTTCTCTCTCTCTTTTTTTTTTGGAAAGTCACAAAGTTTAGTTTAATTAGACATTTTATCAGTAATGTTATCGTAAAGCATCAGTGTGTGTTTAAAAGGAATTTCCACTAAGGTTATATACATTCTCCTGGAAAAATTAAAACAGAATAAAATGGAGGCCTAAGGCATGCCATTTTTCAGGATCAATCACTTCAGTTATCCATGTACTAGTTTCTTATAGAAAGAAAACTCACAAAAGCTGCTTCCTAGCTCTCTAACAAGCTGCTCACTCATTAAGAAAGCCTCCTCCAAAAGTCAAATATAGTTTTTATTTTGTTTTGCTCAGTTTCTAAATGACATTTTGCTGAAGTAAAAATGAAACAAGATGAACTTTCAGGTCAGTGTGTAAAATATATTTTGGCCCTTTCAAGGTTTGCAACATTTTTTGTCTTTGTAAGTTGTGTAAGGTAGGGGCTTCTTTTGACTTGATTCATTTCCAAAAAGTTGATCTCCAAAAATATGAACCTTTGAGAATTTTTAGCTGAAATCAAACCTGAAGAACCAACTGTAGTGTGACAGTCTAATTCTCAAGCAGAAGTTCAGCATATCATAAAGGATGTGGAAGACATGGCAGAAATAAAGATGCAACTTTTCATTTAAAAAAGGAAGCATTTTTTTTTTTTAAAAAAAGGAGAGAAAACTGTGTTTCAAAGCCATTTTGGTTTGCTATTGGCAATCCTACCCATTACAGAAGTCAAATTCTATCCTGTGAGGAAGGACATTAAAATAGCTTGCCAAAATACTCCAGGGTATAACAGATAAACAAAAGGGTATCTGGGATGAGTCTGTAAAGAAAACAGATTTATCATCCAACTCATATGCTTGTCATCTTTTTCTGTGCTCTGTGCCAGTGACATATTGCCAGTCTGTGGGTAGCCACCAGGTGTGTGATTCAGGTGTATAGCAGAAAGTCAGGCATTTCACTATTTTTAGCGTTTTTGGAAAGGTTTCAAGAAGAACAGGAAAGCACATATCCCTGCATGCAAGAGAATGGCTTCTCAAAGACAGTACTGCTCTTCTCAAAAGACGGTCAAAGTTTCCCTGTGTTCCATATTCCTCATTCTGTATCCCGGTCTCTAGCTGCAATTGAGGACAAGAGCTCAATCTGATGGTTGCTGAGCACCATGAGATTTTGCTATTAATCAAAATTACAGAAACACCTGTGCCTAAATAGCTTTGTGCTGATCACTCTGAGGCACCCTGCTGGAAATCTATCTACAGTGCCCAACTGGGCAGGTGTCTCTTCTGAACTGCTGGAAATCATTGTTCAATAACAATTGGAATATCTTGTTCCTCCCTCACGGCAGCAAAACAGCAGGGAGAGATATAGCTTCGACCATATGGATCTAGGTCTTAAAGATTTCAAAGGGAGGGGCTTCTGTGAGCAGCTAGATATGAGTCTGTGTGTGTGTGTGTGTGTGTGGGTGGGTGTGGGTGTGGGTGTGTGAGGGAGGGAGGGAACCTCAGCTGACATTTTCCCAAATAATTGTATGCCTTTATTTTATATCAAATAACATTGTGTGTGTGTGTGTGTTTAATTTGCAATAGAAGAATTTTAAGGAATCTAAAACCTATTTCCACATTGCTACTTGGAATAATCAACTGTGATCTCAGCAACCAGGAGACCATTTCACCCCTGCAGCCCATCTGATTAGCCAGGCATTTGGGGGAAAAGGTAGAGTCCTTCAGGGGATACCCAAGATCGCATGCAATCACAAGGCTACATGAATGCAATCTTATATTCCTATATTCTGCCGGTGGAGTAGAAAAGTCCCCTTCCTTCCCCTGTGCTTTTCTGTTTTTTAACATACTGTGTTGTACCCATTTAATGTGAGGAAGGAGGAGTGATCAAGAAGGATCTGGCTGCTTAGCATCCTCCTCTTGAACCTCTAGGGGATGCCCTGCTGGGCTAAGAAGCTGATTCTTTCTTTTGTACCCAGCTGTAGCAACACACGCAAATGTTGTCTGGTCGCATCTATCCCAGCCTTCCCATAGAGATGGTGCCATGGCTTCAGACCAATACATGAAGAGCACAAAGGTTGGAGGTACTCAGTATCTCCATTTGCAGTGACCAAAAAGAGACCTATGTTGATGTAATTTGCAATATAACTCCCTCATTAAAACTGCTTCACTAGCTACTGGTTCATTTCCAGGCACAATTAAAAGAAAGTCATGATCATGACTTACAAAACCCTATGCTGCTTAGGTCCAGACTGTCTGAAAGACTGTCTGTCCCTATATGTACCTGCCAGGGTCTTAAGAGCTACAGGGGAAGGCTTTCTCTTGGTCCTGCCACCATCACTGGTTCACTTGGTGAGAACACAGGAGAGATCCTTCACAGGGGCTACTCCTGCACTCAGGAATTCTCTTCAATGGGTGGCTAGGCTGGCCCCTCCCTGCTCTTCTTGTACTTCTTTTTTTGGGGTGCGTGCTTTACTTATTTTTAAATTTTTTTTATTTTTTAAAATATTTTTGAATGCCTTTTAAATGATTCAATGGCCCTTTCCTCATGACAACAGCATCCCAGCATGGGGACATGAGAGGAGTGGGATCATCATGATGCTTCCGCATGACACTGCTGCAGTCTCATCCTTTGTGTGTTGCCAGCTGGCGCAATCATGGGCTATATCATTGATGGAAAAACTCCATCAGTGACCCCCAATCGCATGAGCCTTCCATCTCAGTCAGCCATGCAGAAGGGCTGGAAACACAATCTATGTGCTTCCTTCTCTATTGCACCATGGTAAGAAGACTGGCTATAGTCTGCTAGGACAAAGCATGTCCCTCATGCTTCCTTCCACAGGCAGTGTGCTCCCAGTGCCCCTCTCCATCATGTGTGGAGAGGGGCATTGGGAACACACTGCCATCCTGGTGGAGGCACTGCCGGGATTGTGATGGGATGACCTGTAAGAGCATCATGGTGTGGAAAAGTCCAGTATTGTTTAATGTGATGCTTTTTAATTGTTTCTGAAATTGTATTGTTAGGTTTTTAATTGGTGTGTGTGTGCACGCAAGAAAGAGCACTGCCTTGGGTCCCACTCTGGGAAAAAGGTGACATGCAAATTAAATGAATAAATGATGGGCAGATGGATTGATAGCAGGATTCCTGGTGGAAAACCACTTGTATTTTATCACTAGCCTGAAAGGAATGGGTCACTTTGACCCCCTTCTGTGGCCACTATAGAAACCAAGAGGGCTGCCAGAGGAGGAAAGAAGCACAGTGAGCTTCTTCAGGTGAGAGATGGAGCTCCTTGTCCCTTCTCCTTCTCCCAGTAGGCTAGCAACACTTGCAAGCTTATTCACAAGGTTGTTGGTAGTTCCACCAATTCTCAACAAGTCCTTAGCTGCTTGCTATGCAATTGATTGTCATGATCTTAAATCCTGAGTGTGTATTCAGATACAGAACAGGAGATAAGCTCCCTTGTGGGAGCTTATTCTTAAAGATCAGTGATGCTTGACAATCTGAATATTCCTTCCAGCAAATAGTCTAAATAATATGCCTTGCTGTATCAAACAGATGCAGCCAATAGAATCTTAACAAGCTCTGGGATCCAGCAAACTAATGTATATTCAGTGTAATGGTTTAATTTACTCATCACTGACATCACAGCAATTTCAAACGGTGCCTTCAGTGTATAAAGTTGTTTCAGCTTGGGCTTTTGCCTTTGGAACACTGAATAATTATATATTTTAATTGAACTGGCATGCTATAGATATTGGATTGCATTTTGCAGGAAACACAAGACCGCTGCAAAGGTTGTTATCTTTATTTGCCAAAATGTAGGGAGAAGACTACAATAACATGCAGCTAGCAGTAATGACTACAGATAAAAGGTAGTTAAAAATAATGATAATGATGTAATGTGTTTGTTAACAGTACTATGCACACTCAAAAGTAATTCCCACTGATTTTAATTATTTCAGAGGAACTTGTCCCCAGGTAAAGAATATAAATGTGCAGCTTGAATTATTAGGACAATCATGTTTAGATTCCCCCTGGAACGTTTGTGCAGCACTCAAATGCATGTGGTATTTCATTCTTAAAAAAAAAAAAATTAATTTATTTTTTATTTTTTATTATTGAAATGTCATTAAAATACTTCTTAAAACAACAAAACTTTGTTGTGAGCCTGGATTTATCGTCAAAAATGTATTGTAGTCAGACATGTAGATTAAACAATTTTAAGGTGTACATGAAGGCTTCAAGATGAGCTATTGTGGTTTTGTGGTCTGAGTGTTGGGCTGGGAGTCCAGGAGACCAAGGCTGAAATCCTCACTTGGCTATGAAAACTCACTAGGTGATGCTGGACAAGTCACACTCTCTCAGTCTCAGAGGAAGGCACTAGCACACCTCCTTTGCCAAGAAAGCCTTATAATATAGTTGGTATATTTCAGAGTCAACTTCTCCAATCTTAGAAGCATTTACCTGAGAATAAGTCCTTCTGGAGGTTAAGTATCTTTAAATTCAGTAGGGATCACTTCTGAGTAGCACTGGACGAAATTTCAGTGCAGGGTTATGCAGAGCAGTTAATCCCTTGTTATATTTGTCTCCACTTCTCTTCCTCTGTCATCTCCTCTATTTCAGATGCTATACTGTAAGCTCTTTATACCAGGGATCTGCCTTCCTACTGTTGATAAAGCAGTATGCAATACACCCTGAAGTTACTACCATAACCTCTATTTGCACAATTTATTGGTAGATATAGAAGATGAAGAGGACAGTAACAGAAGCCTTGGGAGAATTCCACAGTTTTCAAAACTTTAAATAATGGGTTTTTGGGGGTTGGGAAACTCCAAATAGAATATGATGACTAGCCAATGAACACTGAATCATTTGGTATAAGAAAATCAGGAAGGGATAAAATGAGACTTGTGCTGTGTCATGCTAAAAGCATATCTGGTCCAGCATCTGTCCCCAGAACTACCAAACATATCTCTATGGGAAATTGCAAGCAGGCCAACAAACACAATAGCACTATCTTGGTTATGTTCACCAGCAGCTAGTTTTCAGAGCCATATTGCCCTGGATTCTGGAGCTAATATAATGACTAGTAGCTACTGATTTCTGTGCTTGAATATTTTATAATTAATGCCACCCACATTGGTGGCCATCGCTACATCTTGTGGCATGAGTTCCACAGTATAAAGAAGTACTTTTTGCTATCTTAATCTTCCACTATTCAGCTTCATTGGGTCTAATAGTCTAATATTATGATTCTAATATTATGACAGATACATTGGGTTGTCAGCAATCAGGGCATTAGCTGAAAAGAATTGGAGTACTTTTCTGGATTTCCAAGTAGGGAGACAAATCTCAGGGTGAGTGACACTGGAGCAGAAGAAACTTTGATTTTGCATATGTGGTGGCTTTAGGCTAAGCACCCATTTCCGCGTATTTGTAGTTAGGACCAGAGCTCTTTGGCTCAGTGTGAAGGGATGTGTGTGTCTGTGTGTGTGTCTGTGTGTGTGTGTGTATTGTATTCATGCAATGATGGTATACCAAAAGTCAAGGGGAGGGACCCCATTGTGCCATTTGAAGCAAAGCAAGTGTCAGCAATGTGTCTTGTGAGTTGATCTGTAGGAGCCCTTGCAGTGGGGGCACAGGACCTGAGCAAGAAAACCTCCCCATGGATGGCAGTGACTTTTCTACAAGCCCCAATAAGAGCATGAGGCCTAGAAAAACTCCTCATCTATCATTTGTGCTGTGGGTAAGACTATAGGGGGTACAAACTTGAGTGGGAATGGCAGGAACTGGTGCAACTACTGGTCATATTGGCTTCCTGTCCCACTCCCACGATTGGCTTGCCATGTTACCTGGCTAGCTGAATTTTATCTAAACATTGGGTGCCTTGCCCTCATCCTCATTTCAGCCTGTCTCCCAAAATTTGCTTCCCTTATATCTGTGTCATCACAACTCCCCTACCATGACATTACAAGAAGCCACTGTCTGGTCTCAGGTTTTTGACCTGAAATCATAAGAAATGAAATGCTACTGCTTTGGCAATCCTAAGTATGGAGAAAACAAAATTTGTCTGTCCAATTTCTCCACATTATGCTTAATTTTATATACCTTATGTCTTTCCCCCCCGTCCCTATTCATTTGTAATCTTAGGAGAATAATCTAGCCCTGGGATAACTTTGGTTTCCTCTTCTATATCTTCTCCAGCTCTGCCATATCCTTTTTTGAGAGACAGTGACCAGAAGCACCTTGATTAGTTCCAGGTTCAGACTAAAAGGTGGATTAGATTCACTGTCCCACTGATATGGGTGCCCCCAGCAGTTGCTTCATCTATCTAGACAGCATTTTAGTGCATATTCACCACATTTGAGGACATATTTAAGAAGTAAACAAATTTCAAACTTCACTATTATTAACATTGATTTATATAGCACCATCACTGTACATGGCACTTTTCAAGTAAAAGATACACACACACACAAAAATAGTTCCAACCCAAAAGGAAAATGGGAGCAGTGTGTGAGGGGGTTTGGAGCAGCAGATACTCTTCTCAGATACTTCTTTTCTCTCTCCCAGACTAGGGCAAGGACAGTTGGGATGTAGGGAGAGCTCTTCAATTCCTTCTGGCCCTAGGCATGGTGGAGCTGTGCCTGCCTCTTTTTCTACATTAATTATATGATAAGCTGTTTGTCTGACACACCAGTGTTACAACATTTTCTTGGTATGTTTATCTGTTCATCTTGTTCTAAAGCCAAGTACACAGAGTGGCTGGAAAATACGACAAGCTTCTTTTTATGTTTCCTGTCTCTCTTTACCCTTAATTTATCCATGCTGTGGCCTCATATCTTTCTTACAGGGTCTGTGAGCAAACAAGTTCAATAATGTGAAAAGTTTTACTTAGATTTCCAACTCTGAAATTAATCAGTGTTGAAAAGATAGCTCTGTGTCAGAATGCTCTGGCTTGTTTGAAAATGCAGGTACTCGATCTATAACCTATGTCTAGTTTTAAGTACAAAACTATAAATTAGATGAGTTGGATACACAGCAGAGAAAAGCCTTGAAGCTATCTAGAAAGAGAAAAGCATTAGGTATTAATACATCTTGTATGATGCATCCAGACATCCCATTAAAATGGCAAAAATAAAACTTCTGTATGAAAGAAGTCTTTTGAACCCTAGGAAGAAGAAACCTATGCATTTTGCTGTCAGATCATTCTCCTTTGACCCTCATCGTTGGCTCTCTGATAATAAGTGGCTTGCTCTGCTCAAAGATTTTCATAGAAGACCAAGCTTTCTTTTGAGTTAATGCTACTCTCCTTTGGACCTTTGAAAATATCTGAAATAACACTGCTGTCTACCAGGCACTGAAAAGAACAGCAGGTGTGAGATTTTAAAGAAAAGAAAAAACTTACTTTGAATCAAGTCTCCCCCTTTTTCTTTTCAGCACTATCGCTGGATTATTCAGAGTAGGTTTTGGTTTTATTCTGTGTGGCTGTTTCATCAGTGACTGAGACCAAAAATGGAGTATTATAAATCCAGTAATCTCTCTGTGCTCTTATTGAGAGCACTAAAATGTAGAGAGAAGTTCTGAAATATCAGGATTAATTTGCTCACTGTTGTGACTCATGATTAGGTTTCCGTATCATTTATCACATTCTTCACTTGTGGTGTGTTTTCTGAGGAGTGGTTGGTAGAATTAATGGCAGATACTGCTGTGCAGGAAGCTAGGATGCTGCTTGAGTACTAACTAAAAAAAGAAAAATCAATGTTGTCCAAAGCTTGCCTTCAAGGAAAGAAAATAATGATTATAAAAACATTTCTCTTGCTTTCTTTATCTACTTTTCCCTCTCTTTTGCCCACAGACCTTGCTATGGAAGCAGGCTAAATCTTGAAAAGTTGAGAACTGCATTAGAGGTTGACTCAGGGAATGTTGCTTTCTCAAGTAGCAGTGCTATGAAACGTTTCTATGAGATCTTTTCAGGATTGCTTGAAAGCAGAGCCTGATGGGGAAGCAGGGCTTATGGTGATGTTTGGTTTGAAATGAGATGATTCCTCCACTCTGTGTCTTTGCTGAGAGACTGAAAGCTCTTTACCTTATGTCTATCAATCTATATCTAGCTAGAGGTCCATGGAATTTGCCATTTTGATCACCTCAGTCCCTAGGCTTGTAAACAACAGTCTGTCTAGCAGACAGAGTGACATTAGTATTCCCCTTAAGAATCTCTTAAGCTTTGGATGTTCTGGAAATTTATATGGCACGAGAATAAATATGTAGCTTTCTTTTTATTAAAGTAAGATAATTAGGTTACACAGTTAAATGCTCATTTGTGAGGATTATTATGTCACACATACAACTCCTGACTAAGGACATTATCTGTCATGAACTTTTCAGTGTCTAGACTTATAGGTCTTATAATAGACACTAGACATCTTATCTATATCATCTCTTTTATGGAATTCATCTGAAACTGGTGCTGTTAGTACATTGAACAGGGTAGAGGTAGGACATTGTAGTGGTAAAGAATATCAATTTATACCAGTTTCATATTACATGAGTATAATACACCTCACATTTTATCTGTTGAGGAAATGGTGGAATTCAGATAGGCATTTATACACATTTGAGTATTTGGAAGCATTTCAGCATTTGCAGTACATTGTAGTGCATAAGCATCATAGTACATTTACATACATTGCACTGCTCCAACGTAGCTATTGGCCCTTTCCACAGCACCCTTCCATCCTGCCATTGGGATGGGAGTAGGATGGGACTGTGACAGTGCTTCTGCATGATGTCATCATGGTCATGCTCCTCTCCCATCCCCAGGCAGTGCAATCGTAGGTTAAATCATTGATGGGTTTTCCCCATCAATGACCCGTGATCGCACCACCATCCCATACTTACCTGTGCCGTGGAAGGGCAGGAAGCACAATGGTGGTATTCCTGCCCCAGTACAGCTTGGGAAAGTGCCTGCCTGTGCTGCAGAAGGAAGCAATGTGTCCATTGTACTCCCTTCCTCTGGGAGCCGGTCCCCGTGTGGAGGGGAGTGCTGGCATTGTGCTCCTTTCCTGGCAGAGCCACTGTCGGGATCGCCACTGGACACCACCACAAGAAGGTAAGCTGCGAAAAGGGCCGTTGTTACATACATAGAGATTTCTAACTTTGTTTCTTCTAAAGGTAAAGCTCAATCTGTTTTACTGGTAT
Organism: Cyclura pinguis; assembly: GCA_030412105.1. Taxonomy (NCBI): domain Eukaryota; kingdom Metazoa; phylum Chordata; class Lepidosauria; order Squamata; family Iguanidae; genus Cyclura; species Cyclura pinguis. Next base: position 63,927,421 of record CM059600.1, on the reverse strand, counting down.
TTTTATGATGGATGACTATAAATCACATATTCTTACTCACTGGGGGATTCATCATCAAGCAGCAAGCAACTTCTTCTTCAGCTCAGTCATGAGATGTCTGACCCAGATCTGCAGTAATTGACCTTTTTATATTTTCTGTAGGATTTGTTTATTTATTCTATCAGCAAATTAGGTTAGTGTACCACATTCCAACTTTCTTTCAGAAGCATAACTTGTCTGATCTGGCTCCCTGCCTAGAGTTTCCTTATATGGAAGGTATTACAAAACAACAACAACAACCCTAAGTTTCAGAACCCAGGGTTGGTTTTGTTTGCCAGCTGTGTAGAGTCTGGCTGGATTTTTTATCTCCTATTTACTTTCAGGCAGCTGGCTGGACATCAGCCTGCTCCGTTGGAGTTTCCTTGTTGCTTACTTGGAGTACCTTTTTAAACTTTTGATTCGTAACATATTACAACTCTTACATTTAGGATGCAGAGCACAAGCTGGCAAAATTATTATTGATGACAGAATTCCTATCACCAGGTCACCACATGATTAGGAATTAATAGCCAAATATTATCATTGTGGTTAGGGCTACCATGTGGAAAGTTTTAATTCTGGAGCTGTGGCTAACTTTGAGAAGGCTGCAAGATTAGGAAAGACGTGTCTCTGATGAACATGAGATTGAAGCTACTTTCATACTTCTGTATTTTTAGGGTTTAGGGAAATAAAACATAAAAGAGCTGTTCAAAATTCCATCGTCTATTGGGTTTTGGGGGTGGATGGGTAAAAAGGGAATCGTAGTGGTCATGCCAATGATAAGCTCTGCTTCCAATGTGTATGGTGTATATGAAGGAGTCACCATTTCATTTCTTCAATGGCCCTTGGAATTGGATGCTCTGAAAAAGTATAAAATGGCGGGTTGGTAACACAATCCAGGAAGCTCCCCACTCCAAGTATCACTGAAATATGATGTCAGTGATCACATGTTTCTGGCCAAACAATCCTTGCAACAGGCATTGGACCTAAGGAGCATTGGGTTCTTGCTTATAAACACTGAGTTTCATTGTATGAGTGACATCATTTAAATGTTACTTTGTGTTACAGATATATATGTGTGTGCATATGTGCTATCCTATAAAAGGTACTTTAAAAGCATCTCTGTGATAAAAAGTAATGTGTGGTCCAGACCAAAGTCATAACTCAGACAGCTAGATGTGCTTAGATAGCACTTTTTTTTAAAGCTATTCAGGAATTCCATTTATCAGTATAAAGGAAGGCTGTTGCTTTCATCATTTACATTTGATAAAAGGCACAATGAATTCAAATAAATCTATTGTCATTTCATCTGGCCTAAATCTTGGGAGAAGTCCAGGAATGGTTGAGCATACCACAAAGCCAATAGCTTCTTATTGGTTTGCCCTGAAAAATAGAGCCAGCATAATTTCCATTTTATCATGGAGAGATGAAGACCATTTCCACACTACACTGTTACAGTGCTATCATTCCACTTTCAACATATTGTGGAATTCCGGGGCTTGTAGTTTACTGAGGCTCTCTAAATGCCCTCCCTAAACTGCAAACCCCAGGATTCTATAGGAGGTTGAAAGTGGAATAATAGCACAATAACAGTGTAGTGAGGAAATGGCCAAAGTGTGGCAGTATTTGGCAACTCCTGAAGCCATGCAGGAGACACATCACATTGTCTAAGGAAAAAAAATTCATCCAGGTTTTAAATATCCATTATTTTCAGATGTACCTGTCAGTAAGACAGCCAGCATGGTACAGTGGGTCGAGTGTCAGATTTAGACTCTGGAGACCAGGATTCAAATCTCCTCTTCACCATGGAAACCCACTAGGTGACCTTGGACAAATCAACCTCTCTTCGGGCCTTTTCACACTACACTGTCATAGTACTATTTTTCCACTTTCAACATCCTGTGGAATTCTGTGCTTTGTACTTTCCGGAGGCCCAAGAGCTCTGTGGCTGAGAATTCTAAATGCCCCTCCCCTAAACTGTAAACCCCAGGATATTGAACATGGAATAATGGCACTATAACAGTGTAGTGTGGAAAGGCCCTTAGACTCAGGCCTGCCAGTAGGCCAGGCCTAGGTGGGAGGGTGGGGGTCCATTTTTTGGCACCCCCCTGGCCTTGGCACCTTGGGCTCACGCCCTACTTGCCCCACTCTAGATATGTCTCTGTTGTCTTTTCCCTTTTTGAGTTCCTATTTTCCTGCTTTTGTTACATTTGGAATATCATAGGCCATTTCCATACTGGGCTTCTGAAATGGTGCAGAGTGACCTCTCACGGAGGTCTTCTACACCCTAGAGTGGACTGGCGTGGACTACTTTTTGTAGTTCCACACCAGAATCCACTCAGGAGCGGCCGGAACTAGCCGCACTGCGTGTTTTTTAAAAACCTCTTTTTCGAGGTTTTTAAAAAGCACAGAGCATGCAGCCCCACGCCGCTTCGTCGCCCGGCTCCGAAGTGGATTTGCAGGCGCGCGCAAGTGCATGCCTGCAGATCTGCCGGGGGCGGGCTTCCAGCTGGTGAGCTTCACTGGTTGGTGGAGAGCCTCCACCAACCGGAAGCCGCCATTTGGGACACCGGAGGACTGCGGAGCAGTGAGCTCGCGCTGCTCCACGTGGCGACGGACTTACCCGGTTTCAGGTAAGCTCCGTTTTTGGACTTTTTCGCCCATTCCCCCCCCCCCCCAATATGTGAAAAGGGCCATAGTTTATAACTGAGAACATTTTTCTGTATTTTTTTAAGGAGACTTTTTTCTTTTTTTAAAAAATGGATTAAGAAATATTTAAAGTAAATTAGAAAAGTGTTATTTGGATTTGGGGTTTGTCCATGAACATATTTTAGTCATTTATCTCTTCTGTTGCTTTCAATAACAGCAGGAGCAATTTTCTATTGTGTATGAAAGCTAAAAAAAAAGACTATTAAGGGACTGTAGTATTTCCCAAAGTCTAGCATCATGTGGAGAATTTATCTACATTTAGCTTAACAGGCAACAGTCAGGTAATGTATAGTGCACATTGTACGACAGCTAAGTGTCATCAGGTAACTGCTGACATTATTCAATAATTAACCTATGTAAGCAGTTCCAATGAGGATGTCCACATTATCACATCATAATAAATGATATAAGCTTTGCTTTCTCAAGATATTATCTAATACTGCAATCACAATGACTTTTAAATGTCACTTTACATACCTGGTAGATGCTTTTCTATGATAGGTTCTCACACATCTAGGGTAAATGTTAAATGATCCAGATACACTTCTTTGGGCTAAGTCTACATGGGTTGCGTCCAAGGCTGCCTGTTCAGAAATGGAATACAAAAGACCAGTGGAATGGATATGTCTGCTACCTGCTGCCATATATGTGTTTCAGAAAGTTGGGGAATGCTCTTTTACAGGCACAGGGCTGCAGCAGGGAACAGAAGAAGGGATATCTATGAGCAGTTCACTGACATAAAATTGAATGTAGTCCTCATGCTTTCTTGTATAGTCATTTCAACAGAGTATTGATTTCTGCCATTAGGTCAGTACCATTGAGTCCATCAGTCTCCTTGGGCCGTGATAGTCTTTTGGGATTCACTCACGGAAAAGTCTCTCATTTGGTTAGGATAACATTTATAGGCCCCAAAGTCATTTATAATTTCAATCTTAACATTTTTGGAGATTTTCTTTTTCTTTTTTAAGTATCAATAATTACTGAGATCCTGCATTGTGATCCTGACTCAGGCTTCCCTGTGGAATCCTGTTTGAGCTGCCTGTCACAGGACACCCCACTATGAGGAGAAGGCTGGATGGATTATTGCTTATTGCCCCACTCTGTAGAGCTTCAGAAATCCCCTCAACTCAGTGCTCATGAAAGAGCACTTGGTAGAAGCATGCACACAACATGAGCTTGTACTTCAAATTAGACATTATTCCTCCTTCATCATTTATTGAGGCCAAACCCCATTATTATAAAAGTCACTAAAAGGTAAAGGAAAAGATGTGATCCCTTTACAAGTTACTGTCACAATCTAACATATTTTTGACCTAGTTGTGGGGAAAGGAATTAATTACAAATAAAAAATTACTCCCAAGGTCTGTTGTAGCTGCTGGATTCTCCTTGATGTTTGCAGGCAAAGTTGGCTCCCTGAACTTCACTCCTCAGTAGAGAAGGAATATATAATTAAGCTAATTCTGTGATTTTAAAATTTTCTCTTTATTTTTTTTAAAAAATGTTATTTAGTTTAAACATGTTGGTGGGATCTTACATTGGCAGACAAAGCTACAGGGATGGAGCTCCATTGTCATGTCTACTACTGCTGATGCTACCACTCAAAAACCTACATCTAAAGCTGGGCAGCCAGAGTTTGCAAGGTACTGTAGACCATGGAGCAGGGGAATTATGACTGCGGCACTTTTCTGGTCATGAGTTACATTGAGATAGGTTGCTGGAAAGACATACCACAAGTGGGAGAGTAGAGCAGTTGTCATTTCCCAGTCCCCCAGTCTGCAGCATCTCCTAACCTCTGTGTTTGGGGCCCTGCCTCCCTTAAGAGGTAGATTTGTTGGGTCACGTTTGGTGGTTAACTACTGTAAATGTGAATCCCAAAGGTCATGTTAAAAATGACTTAACAGTTTCATAAATAGTAAACTGGACACTAGCCAATAGATATGAGCAGCAGCAGTATCCCTGCCATTCTTCTCCTCATATCATCATCAAATACTGATAGCATTATAAGGCTATCATATAATTTTATGTGATCAAAGCAGCTTGTAAACTATTAACCATCCTATAAATAAATGTTCAAATATTAAAGAACCTAAAAGAACAATAAGGAACAACATCAATAAACATTACACTACTAAAATTTAGTAAGTAAGAACCATTGTAAATCCACTCAACTCATCATCATCGTTGTTGTCTTTGTTGTTATCGTTATTATCTTGCAATATTCAGTTGCGACTTCCCAGCCATAGTCAAAACATGGTTCACCAGTAGAAAGACAAGGAAAACTAGATAAAGGCTGGATCCTTGAAAAAAAAAATTCTTTGTGACCAAGATCTGGTAAGGAAAACCATTACCAATTAAAAACAGAATATTTTACTTCACCAATATCAGCACCCAATACTACCATAGTATTATACGTTTCTTTTGTTAAACAAATACTCATAAAACATGGATCTGTTATGGGACCTCAGACATAAAATCCTCCTATTTCCTAAATTATGCATAAAAGGACAGTTTCTTACATCTAATCTACATCAATATCCTTGGCTAAAATATGCCCAGCTTAGTTGCTCTCTTGGGGTAGCTTCTGAGTTGGGAGCCAAGCTTTTTTTCCTGAAGGCAAAGTCACTTTCAGCTATTAAAGTTAGATCAAAGGATATAAGCTCACAGTCTGTCTTAGCATGTGATAACAAAATGCACCCTTGGTGTTCCTTTTTATAGATAGTTCATGAGAACATATTGCTGTATTCACTCATATAAGCCTAAGGATAGCATTTCCAATGTTACATTCTCAGATAGGTTAGATAGATTCTTGTAACAGATTATTAGCTGATGTTTTGGATATATAGAAATTAACTGACTAATGTATTAGAACAAAACAGTATTGTGGAAAAGAATTGCCTGCATCTGCACTCTTACTTTGACACTATGACTTCAATAGCTCATTTTACTGATGGACTGGAAATAGAATTCCATGAGGCTGCTGCTGCTACTGATGCTGACAGCAATAATAATAAATCATAGTGTAGTGATTTGAGTGTTGGACTAATACTCTGTGAGAACAGGGTTCAAATCCCTGCATAACCATAGAAGCCCACTGGGTTCCCTTGGGCAAGCCACACCCTCACAGCTACAGAGAAAAGCAAACCCTCTCTGAACAAACCTCACCAAGAAAACCCCAGAGTATGGTTGCCACAAGGTTGCCATAAGTCAGAAACAACTTTAGAAGAGTAGAAACACTGGCTCTCCCATTTTCTTCCCTTGTAAGCAGTCACAGGATCTTCAAAGTGGTAGCACTAGAGAAAGGGAATCATTCAAACCAGCCTCCCAAAATAGCTATTAGTCACCCTTGAGGGGAAAAAAATACTGGTGGCTGTATTACATTTTTATTCCAATCTCATCTGTGAGACTAATAGAAGATTTGAATGACAATTTCTTCTGGTGACAGTCTGTCATATCCATTAATCATTCCCTTTCCCAGTTCTACTGCTCTAGTCAAAATAACTATGATCAAAATCATCAACAACTATAACAAAAGGTTGGTAGTATGAATGAGGAAATCTGTCAAGTCCATTTCTGCAAATTTTCCCATCTCCAATTTTGTACAGATTTTTATGGAAAGAAACCTGTACTTATTTTATGTGCATGTTTTTCAATATCATGCATTGATGGTCACATTAATTGCCCTCACTGGTGTGTGTGTCTGTGCACACTTTAGAAATATGCACTGCTGTGAGCTTGTCTGGAAATGTATAGACAGGAGTTGTCTTCCTGTTGCAGAAGTACAACCCACTACTGCTCAGCAATATATATATTCTCTGATATAAATTTATGTTGAAACAAACTAATATGACTATGTCTAAACATATCCTATTTCATAAGGAGGTAGGATTTGTTTATATGTTTATACAAAATGTGTTATATATTGGCATTTCTGATCATTGTAGTGGCTGTTAATCATGTTGAAATGAACATGAATAGAAGCTCCCTTCAGATTTAATAACCTTGATAAACTAGAAAATTGGGTGGAAATTAAAGAAGTGTAATTCGACAGAGGCCAATACCACATTCTATCTGTAGGCCAGAAAAAAAACAAAGGCTTTGGTTATCATTACTACGTGCAAAAAGAACATTGAAATTACTGATTACCATAAGCTGTACATGAACCAGCAGTGTGATGCTGCAGCAGAGAAGGCAAATGGTATTTTAGGCTGCATTAATAGAAGCACAGTTTCCAAGCTTAGGGAAGTAATAGCCCCCCTATATTATGTGCTGGTCAGGCCTCATCTGGATTCAGTTGTGGGCACCTCATTTTAAAAAGAATATAGATAAGTTGGAGTGGGGTCTGAGAAGGGCAACAGAGATGATAAATGGTATAGAGAACAAAAATATGAGGAAAGGGTGAGGGAGCTGGACATGTTTAGCTTGGTAAAGAGAAGACTGAGGGATGACATGACTGCACACTTTAAATACCTCCAGGGCTGTCAGGGGAGGGGGCAGGTTTATTCTCTTCAGCCCCAGAGGGTATTAAAAGGTGTAATGGTTTTAAGTTACTGTAGTGTTGATTTTGATTGAACATCAGAAGGAACTTCTTGAGAACAGGAGTAGTTCAGCTGTGGAACCAATTGCCTAGAGAGAGGTGGTAGAACTTCTTTCTCTGGATGTCTTAAGAAAGAAGCTGGACAGTGACCTGGTGGGGATGCTCTACCTGGAGATCCTGCATTGGAGAGGCCTGTGGGACTCCTTTCAGCTCTACGATTCTGTGGCTTCACTCTTCAATGCAATTAAAGAGAGGGTTTAGGGATGGTGTATTGAAGGCAAGTTTTGAATACATTCTCCTTTCTTTTTATCTTCAGATGAGCATTCTGAATTCCTGCACAGGGCTATTTTTTAGGTTGTTTTGTGCATGTTGGATCGTGCTTCTGAACAAGAAGTAGAGGCAGTTAACATTTAACTTCAAGACTTTCAGAGAAGAAATCAGTCAGTCCTAGCATTCATATCCCATCTGGATTTTTGATGGGATTTTTTGAGCTGCTTTTGATCAGAAGTTGGAGATTTCCTCTAATACGCTCTGCAACCTCCAGCACTGTTTCTCATGTTGTGTGTGGAGGGTGGAGTTAAAGGAGGAACCAAAGAAAGTCACAACCCTGTCCTCCTTTCTCCTCAGTGGTTTTGGAATTCATGGCTCTAAATGGCTTCTGTCTGGAGTACTTGGAGGGTACAAGTCTTTGACTGAGAGGCAGGACTGTGATATTTTGAAATAGTAAACACTAAGATGGAATGAGTGAAATGGGGAATTTTTTTTAATGAAGTTGTGTTTCAAGAAGCTAATTGATTGATAGTTGGAAAGGCTCACTGTATAAGTGATTTCCATTCCACAATCAGACTTTAGACAAACTTCAAGAAAGCGTGAGTGGCACCATGTTATCTGCTGTTAGCAGGCATTTGTCTTAGAAATAGAAATAATTACTTGCTTCCTTCTTACCACTTCCCAATTTAACATTTCTCTGATACATACAAATTCTCTAGTTGCCCAAGAGTGCCAAGAGAGAGTGGTACCACCTGCCAAATTATCCCTAATCATGACATTTGTTTTCAGTCTGGCTCCATACCAGATATTTTCAGTTATCCAAGCAATGACCTCAGCATCAGCACTGAGCAAATTTTCCCTTGCTTTGAAATGCAGTTTCGTGAGCAGTTAGGTGTCATACCACATATTTTCAGCATCACATGCTAGTGCCACGGGAAAGGAATAAAAGACATTTTGTTGCTGCTTCAAACTGTTAAAAACCTGGAACCCAAAATGAACCAGTTTTGAATGTGAATCTGTCATTTAATTGTGTCTGTATCACATTTTTGAACTTTTGTTTCTCTAAAGTTCTCCATTCTACTCACTTTAAAGGCAACTCAACTCAGAAAACGTGATTTGGAAAATTCTTTTTATTTTTTTAAAAAACCCTAAGAGATATCAAGGTGTGCAAAAGGACAGCAAATTGCACAGAGTATTTTATTGGCCATCTGCCATCTGTTGAGTGGTCGTCAATAATGATCCATCAAACAATTAACACAGCTAATAAATTAGTCACAGAGTAACCTAATTTGCCAGCCACTAGTAGGCACCAGTTGGAAATTAATGTACTGCAGCTATTCAGGATCACACCTGACACTTCAACCAGATGGAAAAGTAACATGACATAACAGATGATGATTAATGGTAAGGATGACATATGGCACTACTGAGTATTAAGATTCTGTAAAAATCAGCACACTCCCTACGCTTCATACGGCTGTGTATGTGTCAGTCTCTCTGTGTATATATATATATCATACACGGCCTTCTGCAAGGAATGAATACTTCATGTACCACCAGACTCACCCATAAACTATATTACTCTCCATCTGTCTCTTCTATGCTAGGTAGAATTCACTTTTTTTGCCGGCTTATTCTGAGAGTTTCATTTAGCCACTTAGGAAAAGAAATGTGTCACTAGAATACTAATGAAATGCCAGCACATTTCCATAACTCACATTAAAACCACGCATGTTCCTGGTCACGTTGAAAGCACAGTCTAAGACCAGCACCCTGCAAATTCTAAGTGTTCAAACCAGCAGGAGGTAATGAGATAATAAATCTGGTCTCCTCTTGGATATGGAAAAGTTTAGATTGAAACAATATAGTTCCTGTAAGTTCTTCCACAGCAGAAGGTTTTGACAGAATGTATGTCATTCTAAACCAGCATAAAGTCTAACTGTAAAAATATTGTATTTAATTGTTGAACTGGACATTATAGTCGTCTTCAATTACTGGCTATAAGAGAGAGCTACCTTGCTATATTTAAATGCTACTCAGCTCAATATATGGACCCTGAGGCTGACTCTGGGTGGGGTGGGGATATAGAAGCCCATTTTCAGTACCTTAAAGCAGATGGTTACTCTCCTACTGAGATTTTGGAGTGGTGAATCCAATCATATTTGTAGAGTGTAGAGACTGTCTGTTATAAGAAGCGGCCAGTAGCTCTGTTGCTGAGGGTAAGTGACTCTTCTTTTGGTTCTATGGCAGTCACCCTACATCTCTTCCAGATGATCCAGAATATATACTCCAAGGCCTGCATTCTGAGTTTTGGGGGGGTGGAGGAATGTACCTTCTCAATCAACACAGGAAAAGCTGCAAATCCACTGGGAGGCTTGCATAAGATCACTCAGATGAGGTGGGGTTAAACTCCCCCCAATGCAGTGTGTTTGTGTCTTTGTGCACACTGTCTGGGGGTATGCATGTGTGTGTGTGTATGTATGTATGACATCAGATTAAAACAACAACAACAAGGAATATCTGAAAAAGAAGGAAAAGATTTGCCTAGCGCTGTTTTCTCTTTCTTCTCCTTTCACTTTTCCATGTTTGTTAGTTATTCAATGTTTTACTGGCAGCTTTCTTGCTGAGCAGTAAGGAACCAGATATTATTGGAAGCTAACACCTACCAGCCCCAGATGGCATGGCCAATGGTCAGTGATGCTGGTTGCTACATTCTAAGAAAATCTGGACAGCCATAGGTCACTATCTTTCCTTTTCATCAACGGTTTTGCAATTCAGAAAAGTGTATTGATTTCAAATTAATAAACCATCAAACAACACTTCTAACTGCAGGGGCATGTATAATTTGCCATGGATATGATACCAACTGCTATGTGTATGTGTGTACTCTTATATTTATTCTTAGGCCCTTTCTGCACTGGGCTATTAAAACGGTGCAGAGCGACCTCCAACGGAGGTCTTCTGCACTGTAGAGTGGACTGGGGTGGACTACTTTTTGTAGCTCCGCACCTCAGTCTGCTCCGAAGTGACCGGAACTGGTCGCTCAGCATGCTTTTTAAAAACCTCTTTTTAGAGGTTTTTAAAAAGCACGGAGGGCGCAACTCCGTGTCGCTCTGTCGCTGCGCTCCGGTGCAGATTTGCAGGCGCACACTAGTGCATGCCTGCAGATCTGCCGGGGGCGGGCTTTAGGTTGGCGAGCTTCTCCAGTTGGTGGAGAGCCTCCACCAACTGGAAGCAGCCATTTTGGACGCTGGAGCAGTGCGGAGCGATGAGCTCGCACTGCTCCTCGTCCTGACGGACTCTTCCAGACGCTGAACAAGTCCGGTGAGTAGTGTTTCTGTGCAGTTCCTTTCCCATGTGCGGAAAGGGCCTTAGTCAGCAACTTGAAAGTTAGACTGTATTCAGGAATTACCTTTCTTTTCTTCTCTGTGTCTATGGGGAAAAGGTAGCATAAAAATGTCTGGATTTAATATAAAAATGTAAGGGAATATTCACACACTTGTAAGGAAGATGTTGGACTCATATGTTGATCAGGGAGAGGATTTCATTAAAAAAAAACCCTCCTGCTTAAAAAAAAATCTTTTGGTACATCTCAACATTGGTTCACCAGGTAAAACAAATGAAATCCTAATTCACTACAAATTTTGCTTTGAGTAAAATTTGCAACAATATGTACCTGGACTTGTGTGGCATTAGGCACTGCAGGGGAGGGTACTGATTTGGTATCCTCCACGGCAGAAACCGCACTTCTCTGTGTGTGGTGATTGGTACCAGAGTACAGCACATGGGAGGGGTGGGGTGCTCGGTTATAAATTGTCAGCATGCCACTTCATGTGTCTCTTTGATCACCTTCACTAGACCCACCTGCCCAACTCCATTACAGTGTGAGCTTTGCTCATCATATCTGAGCCGGTTAGGAATTATTACCCCCTTTGCCTGTTTTCTTTTTCCTATCCCATACTGTATTTGGGGGACTTAGAGAACTGGATGGTGTCTTTTAATAGGTGTTGCACAGGTAGTGAGGAGAGAATATAAGACTACTATGTACACCTTTGGCAGCCTTTTGGTATATGGTAGTGCTTTTTGAGCTTCCTTTAAGAGTTTTGAGGTCTAGGGTGTGGGGAATAAGGCTACCGTTGAGGTTAAGTTCTAGAGTTCTAAGGCCTGAGTAGGAGTCCTCTGGGTTACCTTCTAATTATAGTCGTTGGAGGAGCAACCCAATTTCTGGATTGCCCTTGAGTCTCAGGTGTGTCACCAGAAGGAAAGCAGAGGAGCTAGTCATGGAGTGATAGCTGACCTCATCTGGACCTGCATCAGCTTGCTCCTTCCTCTTTTTCCATGCCAAGGCAACTTAAATAGTTTAGGTCAAATAAAGTGGCCATTATTAAACCCAGCTTCTGTGTTTGGCCAATGTGCTCTCTTTCTGACTTACTTCCAGACATTCAATAATGCAGGCTGTGACTCGAGTAACCACAAATGACTGAAACTGATTCTTCCTGTTGTTTCTGGCATAAAAGTCTAGCTGGGTTACAAGACTTAGTATCAACTGGATTTAGTTGGGGTCTGATGCCACTACCAGAACAAAGTCTAGACATTTTTGCGTCTAGAAAATAGATAAGGGGTGTGTGAAAGTAAAATGAAAAATATGCAATTCAAATGCAGTAGAAAAGAAAGATGGTAGAAAAACAGTAGGGTTCACTCTCAATTGCCACTACATCTGTTACCATGAATGAAAAACAGGCAGATTCATGGGCTTTAGATGCGCAGTAACTGAGAATACAAATAAGATGGTCTTGAGATAATATGCATCCTATTGTTTAAAAGGTCACAATGGGTTGGATTTGATAATACGCCTAATTGTAGGCAATCCACAACACACAGAGCATACAATCCCTGAACAGGAGGCCTTGTCACAGTAGCAATAATTCAAAGCTGACATAAAGAATAGACAGCAAGACAGACTGAGGATTTGTGTATGCATTAATAAAGCTCTGTCTATTTCCAATTATCCCTTCAGCAAAAGAGATCAGAAAGCAAACAGCATTCAGAGGTGAAAAACTTGCAAAATTCCATAAGACATCAAACAGGAAACATAAGAAAAGAAATGTTAAATTAAAGAGAGTCAATATGATTTCGGACAGAGAAGGCCACGACTTGGTAACTTTTGTAAATTCTTCAAAAGCATGCATTGCAGAGAAGCCCTAAGGGATACAGAGACCAAATGTACAGTTTTTAAAAAATTCTTTCCATAATTTGTTTTACCAGGAAGACATACCTGGTGAGTTCCTGTCTCAACTGCAAAATCAGAGCTCTTAACAGAAATTGAACACTAGCTATTTCACAGTGATCTGCATGAGGTAGAAATAGGCAGGTTAGAAGGAAGGAGGCATAATGCTAACGTGAGTAAGAAAAAACTCCCCAAATACTTCTATATATCCGCCCTTCAAAAGTCAGATCTGATCACTTTGGACATAACAGAAGGACATAGAGAAAAAGAACTACAAACTCCAAAGGTTTTTGCAGGAGACAAAATGGCTGAGCATGCTCAGAAATAACATTTCCCACTTTTGTTGACCCACTGATGATTGCCCTCTTCCTTTCTGAAAAGTGGAGTATTGTCATTGTTGCATTTTCTGTTTTCATGTTTTGTTGACTGAAGTCATGGTGGAAAAAGTTGCTACTGAGACCTTTATGGTGATTAAAGCAAGACTATAGTGTATCAAATACAAGCTGGAAGAAACTGAGCCTACCACAAAGTCAGTCTGTGAATTGTGTGGATCAGTGTGGCATTTTTTTTTTTTATGGAAGACAGTGTTTTTCCTGATGAGATTTTGGAAGACAGACCTTTATACGAAAGACAGTTATGCACAAATCACCTCTCAAAATTGGTTACCCTAACAAATTGTGAAAAGGCACACAAACTGAAATTAGAGGACCATTTCAATGAGTTTTTTTTTAAAGGCAGGAGAAATTCTGCAAGTTTCTCAGAGTGGGGCTACCTGTTAGCTGTAGCTGTATTGCAGTTTCCCTTGTTTTCTCTAAAGACTTTTTTTTTCACTGCCACAGCAAGTGACAACAGTAGTAATTATGCTCACCATCTAGCCTGCACTTTCCATTCCCCACAGGGCCTAATGTGATTTTGGAGTATTGTGGTGGTGGGATGCAGCTGCCCAAAATAGTGTAGATAATTCCACAAAGTGACTTTCTTGTTGAAGAATTCTTTACAAAAAATCTGTCTGTCTGTCTGTCTGTCTGTCTGTCTGTCTGTCCGTCTATCTATCTATCTATCTATCTATCTATCTATCTATCTATCTATCTATCTATCTATCTATATTTGAGAATTTTGGCAGAAATTCTTTAGGGTTCATCATTCTTTAGGGTTAAAAAGTTTTCCCAGGTACTCACAAATATTATATTTTAGAGGGGTCATTGTAAACATTTTCAAATGCTTATAATAATGCATCTTCTTTCCCTAAAAGCCCTGTAGGGAAAACAGGGAGGGAAAACAGAGGTCCTTGCTGCAGCACCCTCCATCCCACAACAGGGACAGGAGAAGGATGGGGCCACGACAATGCTTCTGCATGACATCATCATGGACCTGTCTTTCTCCTGTCCTCAGACGGTGCGATCATGGGTTAAATCATTGACAGGTTTTTCCCATCAATGACCCATGATTGTGCCACCATCCCAGACTTACATGTCCTGTGGAAGCCTCAGAAGTGTGATGGCTGTGCTTCTTGCCCCAGGGCAGCCTGGAAAAGTTCCCAGCTGTGCTATGGAAGGAAGAGGCATGGCCAGTGTGCCCCCTTCTGCAGAGAGCCAGCTGGTGTGGAAGGAGTGTTCCTGTCATGCTCCCCTCCTGTCAGAGCTGCTGCTGGGATCACCACCAGATGACTTTGCAAAAAGGTAGGGTGCAAAAAAGTACAATGTTATGGCTATCTCTAGAAAACAAGTGGAGCTAGCCTATGTCAAAGGTGGTCCTTTTATTTTCCAAATGTTTTATTTTCTATGATGAAGGCTTCTGTTTCTCTGCCTCCTTCTCAGGGTCTTTATGCTTTCTGTTGGCGATACTGTTGAGCTTGCCGTAAAGTTGCAATGTGTGGCGTTCTTTTTCTTTTCTGTTACACTTCTCTTTATCACACTGCAGCTTTACTCCTTTCTAGATCTCAGGAAATTTTGTGGTTGAATTCACTTTATGAATTCTTTCCCTGGCCTTTAACTGAAATGTAGGAAGCAAAGGACACTTCCAGCTGCCACGGAGATGACTGATGTACTATGTACATCATACTATGTACTACACACACACACACACACACACACACACACACACAATATACATATACATACATATATATATATATATGGTGTGTGTGTGTGTGTGTGTGTATACATACATACACATAAACATACTATATGACTATGTATCTATGTACATAGATGCACTATGACTGATACACTCATTCCTCAGCTCCACTGTGATTGGTATAAAGACAAGAATCCTAGATTTTCTTTCTGGAAATTTGTCTGAAAATTTCTCCTCATTGTAATTGTTTTTTGAAGGGATTTCGGTTAAAGAAACTATGTCGAACAACTCTGCAACACAGTAATCATGTGAAGTGATCCTCTGTCTGAAAGGCTATCCAGGTGAAGTCTGCTTTATAAGTAGAGAAGCTTAAGAAAGGGAAGTTTAGCCCTGAAGCAGCCCACCAAGAAGAACCATCTGGATTGCAGAGTGAGTGGACCATCTGACCAGACTCTTTCCCCACCATGGGGAGATGTACTGTGTTCAAGACTGACATGGGAGGTTGACAGCTGATACAAATTACCAGGGCCTGGTCATCTGGAAGAGAGCTGGGACTTATCTATGTTGCTTTTATCTCTGGTCATTTCTGCACTATACTGTTATAGCACTATTATTCCACTTACAACATCCTGTGAAATTCTAGGGTTTGTACTTTACTGAGGCCAAAGAGCTCTCTGGCTGAGAATTCTTTTTTTTTTAAATATTTTATTAAATTCTTATTTAAAACATTAACATACTACAACAACACACCACCACCACAACAACAATCTACATATATTATACAAATGAATTGTAAACTATATTGACAAACCGATATATATCTAATATATATTTTCTATACATCTATATTCCCCTTATTATTTGTTATCTTTGTTACTTTTAATCTTATATCTAATAGTATCTATTACCACAGATCATTAACAGTTCATTAAAGCATTTAATTACTATGGCTTATACCTTATACATTATACTATTTATATTACTGTTTATATTGTTCATCAATATCTATAACCATTTTTTCCTAATTCCTATATGTACGTATCAAAACATTTAACAACTGACAATAAACAATAGACAATAGTCAAACAATTTAACAAACAATAAACAAACAAAAGACATTCCAACAGTTATTACATCATAACTACTTACATACTTACTTTCATACTAACTCTTCCTCTTCATACATCCACTTACATTCACCTCACATAAACATTTACTTCTTTCTTTTTTCACCATTAGCTAAATCATTTAATTATTTTTGTCATCCTGCTATTTGAATAAAATTTCCTCTAATCCTTATAGCAATTTCTATAATCTATATATTTCACATTACAATATCATCTACCTATTTATTCTCTTATATTAATATTAAATTATTATCTTATCTTACTATCTTATATTCCAAAACCTCTTTTACTTCACTCCTTACTATTTCCCTATTATCTCCTCTCTTTCCTTTAAATTTGAATGATAATAAATAAGCATACCATATTTTAATGAAATCAATCATATAGTCCTAGTAGTGCATGGTCTCCCCAATACTTTTCCCATATAGGGTTTAAAATTTCCCATTCTCTTTTAAATGTGTTATTACGTTTATTTTCTAATCTTAGTGTCAATTTATCCATTTCCGCTAATTCATATAATTTGGTTATCCAGTCTTCTAACGTCGGTATATTCATATCTTTCCATTTCTTAGCAAACACAATTCTTGCAGCGTATGTCATATAGCATATAATTCTCAAATATTTCTTTCTGACCTTCTTATCTATCTTTTCAAACATATTTAATAAGTAAATTTCTGGTTGCATTGGAAACCTGGTTTTTAAATATTTCATCATCTGCTCATGTATTTGTAACCAATAGGTTCTCGCCTTATTACATCTCCACCAGCAATGAAAAAATGAACCATTTTTTTTTACATTTCCAACAGTTAGCCGCTGATTTTATCTTCTTCATCTTGGCAGTTTGTATTGGTGTTAAATACCACCTGTAAAATATTTTCAAAAAATTTTCCTTCAGATTCTGGCTTCTTGTAAACTCCTGATTTATTTTTCATGCTTTCTCCCATTGTTGCAAAGTTATTGAGTATCCTAAATCTCTCGCCCATTTTACCATATTATCCTTTATTATCTCTTTTTCCAATTCTAGGTTTAATAATAGTCTATAAATTTTACTTAATGGGCATTTTGTACCTGTTTTCATCAATTATCCAACTCCGTTTCCTCCAAAGATATTCCCCACGTTTTATTATCTACTTTATATTTCTCCATCAATTGTCTGTGGAGAAGTCTGGCTGAGAATTCTAAATGTCTTTCCCTAAACTGTAAACCCCAGGATTCCATAGGAGGTTGAAAGTGGAATAATAGCACTATAACAGTGTAGGACAGAAATAGCCTTTGAGAAAGAGAAACGCTGAGCACCATATTTTTTGATCCAGTGAAAGAAGGAAGAGTGAGCACCAGGCAGGGTCACAACAGACCATCCCCCAAGTACTTTGCGTGCAGCAAAATGGCCTACAATTACATAGCAAATGTGATGGGGAGGGGTTGTTTATTGCAAATCTGGCTCATACCACTCCTTTGACTCTCAGCTCTGCAGGACCTGGTAACAGAGGTGAGTATTTATGTGAGACAGAAAATATATAAAGCCAGCCTCAAGTCTCAGAAAAGGAGGTTCCAGGCTCCTGTGAGATCTCTAATCTTGAGGGACGCTGGAACATACATGTCTTACAGGCTTTTCACACATGTACTGAGCAGTCTTGAGCTGTTCTGTATTGTTGACAACCCTAGCTGGGGGCAGCAGTGTGGGGGGAGGTCACCACAGCCTGAACCACTTTTGATGCCTTTGACTGTAATCCTATTTAAATGACAGTAATTATTTCTAAATCTGCAGCTTTACAAATACATTAGCATGTGCAAATATTATGCGGAACTATGATGCCTCTTATCCTCTTTTTAAAACATGAAACCTTTATTTTTGGTGTGTGTGTGTGTGTAATATATTAATTGTGTACCACCTCCTCCATCTTTTAACAAAAGATAAAATTTCCTACTAGGAAGTTTTGGTATTCTTCACTTCTTCTTTTGAATTCTGCTGTGAGTATGTACAAATTAATCAACATTACACCAGTGTCAGTCATAAAGCATGCAGATATTCAGCCATAAAGTGCCTTCTGCACAATTTGTGCATCATTTCCTCATTTTTAAAGATGTATGAAACATGCATTTCTTGTACCCATTTTTCCCTGATAGATCTCTCTCTCTCTCTCTCTCTCTCTCCATTCCAAACAAATGCATTTTTGCACGCCTTTTCCCTATAAGTATGCTTTTTTTTTTTGTAGTTTTCTGAGCTCACAAGTGGCATCATAAAATTTGAAGGAATACAAAATCCACCGGGGTAATTGCATTCCAATCTACATTTGGTCTGGGAAGAACGAACTAGATTGATTTGCTTTAAAGAGTGGATCAAACTCCAGCATCCCCACTTTGGTGAACTACTGTTGGCTAGGGATGTAATTCTTTTTTACTAATTTTGTTCTCAAAGGAAAGAACAATTAAGTTTTGCCATTTTTTTTCCTGCTGTGAAAAAGTCTTAGAAAACTGCATAGTTTTGGAAATTACTCACAATTTGGGAATTTATGCTATCCAAGATTTGCATGTGATCTTTTTGTTTAGAAAACAGTGATTTTTTTGCACAAGGATTAATAAATTATCTTTTCTGTACATGCATGCGCACACACACACACACACACGCACACACACACCACATGCAAATTTTGTGCAGAATAAGTGCCAAAATGCAAAGACTCTCATCAGTCCAGAATTTTTTCAGATTTTTTTTTCCATCCTTACCTTTGGCTAAGGTTGGATTTGCTCACGTAATTAATATCAAATAGTTGTTATCTCTGTCCTTAGCTACATCAGAGGAAATTTCAGAGTGCACTAACTCCTCTAATCCTGACTGAAAACTTTCAGAGACTTCTCCCCAGATTCCCCCCAGATAATTAAAAATATGTTCAACAGTCTACTGGCCTTTTCCTCACAATAATTGTGTTTTTGATATCAGAACATTTGGCTAGACACTGCACTACCACATGGAGTGATCTCAGCATGGCATTTCGTTGGGAAACTCAATCTCCTCCTACAGAAATAATGTTTTTATAACTTGTAGCAGCTCTGTTATTTACAGTGGCAGAAATTTGGAACTGTGACTGATGTAGGCTGTCCCGTAGTGGCAGTGGTTTCCAGGTCAGAGTTAGGATTTGATGAACATATGCTAAAAGAAAAAAAAATCCATTGATTTATTGAGGCCTTGGGTCTTGTATTAGGAGAAAGGTGGAACATAAAAAACAAAATAAAAGTGTAAAATGCTCTTTTACTAAAATGTTTGCCTATTAAGAGACTTGGTAATATTTCTATAATGATAATCATGTACCTTTCAAAAGCGCATATATTTGCACTAAAGTTATATTTGCACTATTTTGATTCTCATAGCTCCATCCTAAAGAATTTGAGATTTATAGTTTGATGAGTACTTAGAATTCTCTGCTTGAGAACTCTAGTCATGGCCATTTCTAAGGTACACAGAAAAGAGAGGGATTTGGGTTTAGCAATCACGTACAATGTTGTTGTGTGCCTTCAAGTAGTTTCTGACTTATGGAGACCATAACACTAATGTAGTATGGGGTTTTCTGGGGCTGAGAATGTGTGATGCACCCAAGGTCACTCAGTGGGTTTCCATGGCAAAGTGAGGAATCGAAACCTGATCTCCAGGGTTTTAGTCCAATGCTCAAACCACTGTGCTGTTCTGGCTCTCAATCATGTACCTGAATTGTAGTAATCACTTTCTGTGTTTACACAAGGTGGTTAGGATTTTTGTTGTGAGTGGGTTGCTTTTTTTCCCTCTTAGACACTGTTCTCTCTTTCTTTTGAAGTGTTTATGTGCTTCTGTAAAGCACTGGGTTCTCCAGAACATATTGAAACCTACCTCCTGTTTCTTTGTTTTGTCTCCAGTACTATTGCTATTCATCTTTTCACAGATGAGGGTAATCTGAGCATTTTTTTTTCTTTTTAAAGCTGCATCAGAAGACAGACAAATTAGGTAAAACCACACCAAATCAAGATTCAGGAAGAGAGACTATTGTAGAATCTCAGGCAAAGTAGATCACAAATTGTACAAGTAGAGACAGTGGAAATCAGAATGGGCAGTAGACTTGGAATGCTAAATAAAATTCTAGAGAGGTTTTAATTATGAAACACTTGAAACTAGAGAGTCTGGCTCACAAGATGTCGGCTTATTGGCACTTTACATTAACTGCAAATGTTGCTTGAAAATACCAAGTGCCTTGAGCTGGGATAACTTAAAGAATTTTAAAAGGAAGAATTTGGCTTCATTCAGCTTAGCCTGTTTCTTTGATGTTAGTAGGAGGGCTGTCTTGGTTTAAATGGATAATGGATTAAGTTGAGAGCGATTCTACGAAGAATTACTATGTATGCATGAACTGAACTGCATAGAAAATAAGAATATGAATTCACAGTGATATTATGAGCCAGACAGTTGATGAAGTAGACCACTCTCTTCTTTGAGGTCTAGTTTGCACATGGCCACTGCATGTACATTTGAGTTTGAGCAGTTGAGTATCACCTGGATCCAAAAAGTTCAGGCCCTCTCTTGTGATCTATCCACCATGAAAACTGGAGAGGACAGAAAACATGAGTACTATATTCTCAGACAGGCCTTCATACAACCCAGTAGTGGTATTTGCACTGGAAATTCTGCTGACTAGTAGATAGACCGATTGCCTTTCTTGAGCCTCAGGACAAATTTTTCAAGTAAAGGAGGGACCTCCTGGAAAGCTTGAAAAGATTATTTTCGAACCACGGTTCCCAGAATTCTTGGCCAGAATCTCTACTGTTATGCAAACTAGGTATTCTGGGTGTTACAGTCCTACAAGTAACTTTTCCCAG
This sequence comes from Cyclura pinguis, assembly GCA_030412105.1. Taxonomy (NCBI): domain Eukaryota; kingdom Metazoa; phylum Chordata; class Lepidosauria; order Squamata; family Iguanidae; genus Cyclura; species Cyclura pinguis. Next base: position 63,906,618 of record CM059600.1, on the reverse strand, counting down.
CTCTGTCCTTAACCTACATTTAAAAGTGTGAACCATACATTGTGGCTGATTAAATGTTACTCTGTTGGGTAGAAGCCACTTATAAAAGGGCCATTTCTGCCCTACACTGTTACAGTGCTATTATTCCACTTTCAACATCCTGTGGAATTCTGAGGTTTGTAGTTTGCTGAGACCAAATTGCTCTCTGGTTGAGAATTCTAAAGGCTCCTCCCCAAACTGCAAACCCTGGGATTCCATAGGATGTTGAAAATGGAATAATAACACTATAATGGTTTAGTACAGAAATGGCCAAAGTTTCTGTGTGGCAACTTTCTATGCAGTGAACATAACACTAAAAACTGTTTTAACAGTGGGAATGTCCTTGACATCAGAAACATCTCCGTGCTGGTTCTGTTGCTTTCATGGCAGAAACTAGTTCTGCCGTGGCGGATATTCATGTCATGTCATCTAGTACACACATTTCAAATGGAACAGTACTGGTAGAAAATTTATGTATACACACCCACGTATTATGTGGGTAGAAATGTAACTGAACTGAATAGTCCTTTTTTATTAGATCCAAACCATTTGTGTCCTTATTTACGACAGTGCTGAAAGAGAACTTAGAAAAACCTAGAGATGTAATTCATGGCTAATTTTGTTGTTGAGAAAAGCAGTGAATAATTTCAACTATTTTCTTTTCTGCTACGAGAAAGTTTTCAAAAACTGTACAGCTTTTGAACACAATTTGCAGTTTGGGACTTATTTTGTATGATATTTCTACCTTTTTTTTCTGTGCAGACAACAAAATTTTCTGTAGAGAAAAAAGGTGATAGAGAGATCAGGCAAACTTATACTTTTTTTTAATTAATTCAGATATACATGCAAGAGTCTCAGGCCACTTTACAATAAAACAGTTCTCTCTGTTCCCTTGCTAGATTAGAGAACTGAGCATCATCTGAGTCCCATGACATGAAGTTTAAGAAATTTATTTTAAAGGTCAGGACCTAGTAAGGACGGAAAGAACACTTGCAGATTTTCCTGTCGTTGATAAGAAAGAGTGCATTTGCACACTGAGACACCTCATTATTAAAACAGCAAACTGAGGCATTTTTTCATGTTTTAAAACTTTTCACTAAAAAAAAAAAATAGACAGAACTATGTTCTATGTAAGTCAGCACAAAAGGCTTTTTTCTGCAAAAATATGGTTTGTGAAGATGAATTCTTTGCAAAAAAAAAAAGAGTCCCGCCCCCACAAAAAGACCAAAAATGAACAAAAACACTGATAAAGGAATAAAAAAACTAGAAATTATTCATTTTTATTGATTGATTTTAATTCTAAGACATTACACAATCAAAACACTATAGATTCAAAAACAAAACAAAAAAGGAACAGATGAAAGAAAAAAAGAGAAAGAGAGAGAGAAAGGAAGATAACATATCACTAAAACACAATAGGGCTCTGACCTTTCAGTCTTGAATGTAATGAAAGAAAAAAAAAATGGGGGGAGGGAGATATTCTGCCGATACAGATTGTACTAGGTAATCCTACTAAAATTACTAATAACCATAACCACAGATTATTACATCATTAAAATTCATACACAAACTCATACACTATTCATACACAAACTGTTTCCAGTCTTTCTAAGAAATCTTTGATTGGCTAATCCTTCAAAACTCACATTAATTTGGCAATTTGGACCAACTCAGCAACCTTAATGATACCTTCCTTTATCACTGGTGCTGCAGTACATTTCCAAGTTTGAGCAAACAACATTCCTGTTGCTGTCATGTATCAAAGAAATAACCCATACTTACTATCCAGTTCTTTATCCAAAATGCCCAATAAAAACATTACAAAATCTACCTTTAATTTTTTTGAGGGGATTCATAAATAAATCTTAGATCAGTAACTTTCTGCCATGTATGAAAAAAAAAAGGAGTCCTTCTTAGCTTGACGTCTCCATCATTGGTATGGAACATTCTGGGACATTTTGGAATTAAATATCATCTGTACATAATCTTACACAAGTTTTCTTTTAAATTACTACACAAAATAAATTTTATGTCTTTATGTTTCCAGGAGGAAGATGGCAACATGCCATCCTCCTTGTAGCTCCTGTGAGGAGGGGATGAATTTTGTGGGGTTTTCTGGTCTCTGCTGACAGAAACCAGTGAAAATTGCTCTGTGGATAAAAGGAGCAGAGACAATTAACAGAGGAGTGCCCTGGGATCCCCTCCTGGTGATCTAAATCACCACATAAGTGGCAAATGATTGAGGGTGGAAGAGAGAGGGACCATTGTTGCTACTAGCCTTGCTGCATACTGCCTGCTGTTAAAAAGCTAAAAATGTTACTGAAGCCTCTTTCTAACAACCAGGACTCTTATGGTTAAGAAGTGAACTTTATAAGAAGCTTTCTGATTGTGTGGCTGCAACTTCCAACTTTTGCAGAACTACTCTCCTGCAAGACCAGGGCTCCATGAGTAAATGACTTGGATTTTTTTCTTAAGGCTTCATAAATGTGTGTAAGTAGCCACAATATAGAGCAAAAAGCAAGATCTGAGATATTTTAAATATTAAACTTTGAAGAAATATAGACTCAAGCACTGGATCATAACCTTATAAAATATAATTTGTATGAGAATGGAATTTTATTTACCTTGCAATTGAGATAGCAGCAAGGTCATTTCTGTGAATCCAGACTAAAGTAAGCCAGACTCCTGTATACATGACTGTACACTATAAACAGTCTCTGTATAGAGAAAGCTGAGGAAATAGTGACATCTGGTGGTCAAAAGAAATCATTGCAAATAATTTTCCCTCTTTTTCCCCCCTGTGATTGCCTTCACATTATATTTTCTTAATTATTTTCTTCTTAAGTTTGGGACTACAATGCTTGTGACTTCCAGCACAAGACTCAAAGTAAAATGACCTGAAAGAAGAGAATCTATAGATCTAGCATCTAAATCAAGAGATATATCTAAAAGTGTATATGGAAGGATTCCAGTCCATAAAAATGCGGGTGGTTCCAGTAGGAGAAGACTTCATGGCAGAATTTTAAAAGGAATTGAAGGAAGAGAAATCAGAGATGAAAGAAATGGCATAGTATATTTCACAGATGGCATCTGAGATGCAACAAATAAATGAATAGTTTCAGAGAAATAGACTTGAAATTAAGAGAAATTGGACAGAGAACATGGGCATGACTTGGATGTTTTTGTCTTAATGGAACAGTGGGGAAGGGGCAATGGTTTATATTTTAGAACCATCTCAGAACAAGCCAATGAAATTATCCAAGAAAGAATGATAGACACCATAGCAAACTTGTTGGATAATCAAAAGGAAGATGTAGAATTTAAATTTGATCATGTTTATCACATTTCTTCATGTGTAGCTACACAGAGAAATTTACCAACAGATGTGATTGTATATTTTGTTCAAAAGCAGACTAGAGGTTATGTATTGCAATGCCATTTTGAGAACAGAATGAAGGTGAATGATATTGGGGTTGGGGTTAAGTAGATACCTGCTAGGATTTTGTGCAGGAGAAACCAAAGTGAATGCAGATTTTAGCAATCATCATGTGAGACTTGTTATGTTAAGAGGTGTAGAATAAATTTAAACGAAGGTTAGGTTGTAAGATACCCTTGTGGGTGTCATCACAAGAGGCTTTTTTATAGGAAAGACACAACAGTAAAGGAAAACCAGGTGACCTATCAAGATCTGCTGGAATTTGAGCAGGCACATCATAGAATTAAATCAATTGAAGAACTAATGTTAGAAGGTTACAATTTTCAATGTTATCTTGCAGATGGATAGTAGAAAGATTAAAAAATGGATAAAAAATGGTATATTTCAGGCAGATCAAACAGTGCTCAGATAATGAACACTTGAATGGTAAGATGTATAATACAGGTGATTCATTGTATGTTTAGATATATGTTATACAGTTAATTTTAATTGTGATTTTGTAATTGAAAGTGCGAAAATGTGGACATTTTGTACTTAACTTGCAATGGTCTTTGGACTAAGCAATAAATAATTCCTTCCATGTGTGGTGGACTTGTGAAAAGACCAAAACTTTCTGGAATCAAATACATTCTCTTATGTACAAAATTCTGAAAGTTAATGTTCAATTGAAACTGGAGTTGTATCTGTTAGGATTAGTGGAAGATCACAGAGTCATAGAGTTGGAAGAGAACGCAACTGCCATGAAGTTCAACCCCCTGCCATGTGGGATCACACACTCTGGCAAATGGCTATTCAGCCTCTGTTTAAAAACTTCCAAAGAAGGTGACTCCACCACACTCTGAGGCGGCATACTCCACTGTTGAATCACCCTGACTGTCAGGAAGTTCTTCTTGAGGTTTAGGTGAAATCTCTTTTCCTGTAGTTTGAGTCCATTGCTCTGTGTTCTAGTCTCTGGAGCAGCAGAAAATAAGCTGGTGGCATCTTCAACATGACATCTGTCAAATATTTAAACATGGCTATCATGTCATCTTCTTAACCTTCTTTTTATCAGGTTAAATGTTCCTCACTCCCTAAGCCACTCCTCATAAGGCATGGTTTCCAGACCCTTCATCATTTTGGTGGCCGTTCTTTGGACATGTTCCAACTCATCAATATCCTTCTCGAAATGAAGTGACAGAACTGGACACAGTACTCCAGGTGAGGTCTAACAAAAGCAGAACAGAGTGGTACGATTACTTCCCTTGATCTTGACACTATACTCCTATTGATGTAGCCCAGAATTGCATTAGCTTTTTTAGTTGCCATATCACACTGTTGACTCATGTTCAGCTTGTGGTCCACTAAGACTCCTAGATCCCTTTCACACATACTGTTTTCAAGCCAGGTGTCACCCATCCTATATGTGTGCATTTCATTTTTTTCCCCACCTTAGCGTAATACCTTACATTTCTCCCTGTACAAATTCATTTTGTTAGTTTTGCCCCAGCTCTCCAATCTGTCAGTCTAAATTCTGATTCTGTCCTCTGGGGTATTACCTATTCCTCCTAATTTAATATCATCTGCAAATCTGATGAGTATATCCTCTATTCCCTCATCCAGATTATTGATAAAGATCCTGAAAAGCAGTGGGCCCAGGACAGAACCCTGTGGCACTCCACTAGTCACTTCTTTCCAGGATGAAGAGGACCCATTGGTGAGCACCATTTGGGTTTTGTCAGTCAAGCAATTACAAATCCACCTAACAGTAGTGTTGTCTAGCCCAGATTTTACTAGTTTGTTTGCAAAAATATTATGGGAGGCCTTGTCAAAGGCCTTGCTGAAATCAAGATACGCTACCTCCACAGCATTCCGATCATCCAACAAGCTTGTAAATCATCTGGAAAAGAAGTATGAGAATATACTACAAGATATGACCACAGAAGCACAACTACTATATGCACAGAAGTAGAAGAGTACAACTATTCCAAGAAAAGAAAACTGGCTGATAAAACTATTGGACTTAGCTGAAATGTATAAACTGACAATACTGATAACAGAAAAATCAGTGGTGACTTTTTTCAAAAGATTGGGAACCTTTAATATGCTTTTTGCAAGAAAAATAGTGCAATGTGCTGACTTAAGGTTTCAACAATTAGCTTATTTGGAAAAGCTGCAGCTGAACCACTTAAATAGAACCTGGAAGTAGACAAGTTATTATACAGGCTTAACAATAATCTGCATTTTGGAAGCTGGAAACAAGTCTATGTATCGTTTCTTTTAGTACCTTTATTGGCTTTAGTTATTTTTAGTATTTAGTACTTTGTGTTTTCATTCTCTTTCTTTTTCTTTTCTTTTCTGTTTTCTTTTCTTTTCCTTTTTGTGTGTGCATGTACTTGCTGTTGTAATTTGTTGCTTCTTTTTCTGTTTTGTTTGTGTGTATCTTGAAGGCAATGCCTTAGAAGAGAGGCAGTTGTACCAGCCAAAGGAGTTCCAAGATGCTGAAGAGTAGAGTGCTGAATGATGATGTGTCCAGCTCCCTCCTGCTAGTAATGTGTGGTGAGAAAAAGCAGTGACAGGGACTCCTGTGGCTTCCTGTTCCAACTGCTTTTTCACACCGTGTCTCTCTGGCAAAAAGAAATCGGCAGCTCGGAAATTCTTGATGTATCTGCCTGGCTTCTAGGGTGGATTTGGAGGGGCATTTGCGGTCATTGCAACGATGTCATGACTATAAATGTGAATTCCAATATTTATCATGTTGTACATCTGGCTTACAACATCATAGGTACTGAACAACATGCCAGCCTCCATTTCGTGGATGTAAAAGAATGTTTGTATATCTATGAGTGAAAAAAAAAGGAATTTCATTCTTTTAAAACTCATTTATTTCCTTCTTATTTATTTTAATAACGTATTCAGAACTAGGCCACTCTTTTCATTATTCTTCCTGATGATTATATTCAGACAACAGAACAAGTCAGGATTCTACTTTGTTATATACAAGCTTGTGCTAGTGTGTGCTGCTTGTCTGCTTAAACAAGCCACAGGTGATTTCTGCACTACCCTGTTATAGTGCTATTATTCCACTTTCAACATCCTATGGAATCCTGGGATTTGCAGTTTACAGAGGGGCATTTAGAATTTTCAGCCAGAGAGCTCTTTGGCCCCAATAAACTACAAACCCCAGAATTCCACAGGATGTTGAAAGTGATATAATAGCACTATAACGCTGTAGTGTGGAAATGGCCACAGTGTTGCAAGCTGCTTTCAGGATGTTTATCATGTAACCTGGAAACCATAATTTCAGATTTTCTGGTTTGCTTCCCTGGCCATTTCCACACTACACTATTATAGTGCTATTATTCCACTTTCAACATCCAATGGAATCCTGGGGTTTGCAATTTAGAGAGGGGCATTTAGAATTCTCAGCCAGAGAGCTCTTTGGCCTCAGTAAACTACAAACCCCAGAATTCCACTGGATGTTGAAAGTAGAATAATAGCACGGTAACAGTGTAGTGCAGAAATGGCCCCTAATACAGACCAGGTAGTGAATCCATGGTTTGTATTAGATTTGGTTTTTGGTTTGCTTTGGTTTATTTGGAGGAAACAAACCACAGAAGAGAAACTGACTGCTTCCAGATGACACAATCAACCAGCTGCAGAACAATGCTTGTTATAGTTTGTTTATCTGCTCCCACTGCAAACGGGATTTACTGAGCAGCATGCATAGCAAGCCAGGATACTGAAGGGTTTTCGTATGGCATCCTAATATGCCACTGTTGTTTTCTTGTTGCTTTTAGAGGAGACCCCGCCAGGTGTTTGCTCTCCATAACAATTTTCCCATTGAAATGGCGTGAATGTTTTGAATATCCTGCTATATCTTCAGGATCTGAGACCTGCAAAATGACAAACTGACAGAACAAAAGCCCCCTGTTTTAAAGGCAAAGGGAAGAGGAGAAGAACACTGAGGTATGAGACATAGGTTGAATATTCTCTTCCTCCCTCCTTGCCCTCACCTTTCCTCTGTGACCTGCCTGTGATGTATATAGACTATTTCATTCAAAACTCATTTTACTGAATTCCCATTCATTTCTGCAATGAAAACAAATGCAGTGATTGTTGCTCATTTGTTTTCTTTTTCATTCATTTTAAAAGAAAGCAGACACTGAAAATTTAGACCTTTGGCCCATTTTGTTTTGTTTTTTTGTACATAAACAGTGATTTAGAAGTCTCCCTATTGAGTATGATGATGATATCTCTCCCAGATATTTCTACTTAATAGATTTCCTGTAGAAAGTGAGCACAGTTAAACAATAAAAGTTGACTATCATGTACTTAATACTTTTAAAGTCACTCATAGCAACAGCACCTGAAACATCCTGTCATGGCTATGGACTGGTTTTGTCATCCATCATTTGGCTGTACATTTTATTGGTTGTCCCTCAGTTCTTGTGCTACCGGAGTTAATAATGTTCTCCTATTATCTCCCACTGTCTTTCCTCTCCTATGATTTTATAAAGTGCTATAACTTCCCTTTACATCATCTGCTCAGTTAGGTTTTTTTTTTCTTCAAACAAGGGCAATATCATCCATTTATTTGATGAAGCTATTGTTTCTTTTTCATATCGTATTTTATAATGCTCCTTTTCACTTGGGACCTTAATATATGATATTAATATCATTGCCTTAACAGTTGTGAAAACAATCTACATTTAAATCACCATTTCAGCAGATGTTCCCATGATTCCTTATGCATCCTATTTTCTAGTCTTCTACACTATGATGCTGTATATTTTCCAAAGTGATAACTGTTTTTCATGATAAACTGAAAACTACAGTTAGGAAATTGGATGGTTATTTCACATCAATGTGCAAACTTCTACCGCAGGTTTATGCATGTGCTGTGTAGATGAAGAAAGAGTACATGAGTATCTCTGTATTTTTCTTGTCTTAGAGAAGTGTTTGTGTATCTGCTTCTGGTGCTGGTATATGAATTAATATATAATAGACTATTGACCACATATTGTTAAGTAGGGATACAAATTGAACATGTAGTATACATGTTCAATTGGTCTCAAATATTGTGTGCAGGTATAAGCTGATTGCTGCAGTCTCTGGTTTGACTCACTTTCTTAAGTTATCTACTTTGTATTCTATCTCATCAATGTATGCTCTGATTTCTATGCCAGGATACCATTATTCTTGCTGACATTTCACTTAGAATTCTGCATCTATAAAATGGATAAAATATGATCAATATGATTAATTCCTCCCCCAGGTGTGATTTTTTTTGTTAGTGAGTTGGCTTAATCTTGTGAATTATCTATTCTGTTTGCTTATCAACACATATTTAGTTGTATGCAATATGTTCTAACTCCTCCTTCTCCCACAGCTTGATACAATATTGGACCACCATTTCTAAGTACCACTAGGTGGGCTGGTGGGGATAAAAACTGATCTTGTTAAGAGATGAACATTTTATCCCATTACATTCCAGAGGTAGGCACCTATTATTGGGAAATGTGAGAGGTAAGGAGTGGATCTCTCCACTAGCAAATATGGCAAGGCAAAAGCTGAACAACAACCAGTCTAATGCCCAACCACACACAAGGATCTGGCAGAGAAAAGAAACATATTAGTCTGCTTTGTGAAACATATAAATGTAGTTTTACTTACCAAATGTTGTGAATAGTCAAATACATGGTCTAAGGGAAGAGAGAAGAAGAAAACGGCTGCAGTTTAAAATGATGGAGGAAGAGAATGGGTGTAGAAAACAAGTAAACAAGGAGCCTGCAACCTTACAATTTAGCAGTTATTGAACATAGATGTGTAAAAGTTACTAACACCAAATATACTTCAGATGAAAGTGTTTTTAAAGGCTCCAGTAAAGTGTGGATTGATTTAGAAAAAGTCTAGAGTTTTGTGGAAAAAGTTGTGCTTATCTGACTTGTACTCTGAGACTCTCCTCAAGCCAAATACCCTACAGGCTTTTAGTGTAAAGGCTTTTAGTATGTTCTTCATTAAGTTGAAACGCTAAAATATCATTTCAGGACAGGCTGTAGAAGACCTCTTCTGTTTTTAAAAGTTCTTTCTTCCATTGGGCCCTTCACCCCAACCTTCGAATAGTTAAAAGTTGTGCAAATAGGAGCTGGTTGTGCTCTGCATGTGTTTCTTTGGATGAGAGAAGCAAGTTCGGGGAATAGGGGCCATTCTTCATTTGTTCAGGTCTTCTGGGTTTCACTGTCAGTGGTCGCAGAGGAAATCCTTAATCCCCTCTCCCTTTGCTTAGTTTTGAGGCAAAGCAGGGATGGGGGAATTCACCCATTGCTATTTTTCTGCAGATCCTTCATTGTTGTGCATGCTTCTGATAACACTGGCAGCAGAGCTTGAAATTCATTCTGTGTTTTGGGCTACAACTGCCAGAATCCCCCAGCCAAGACATCTTGGCTGATTGGTTGAGGGAACTGTAAATTTTTTTTCTCTAAATTCTTGATAAACCATATTAGAAGGATGTTTCAGATAATGGTACTTCGTGGAAATCACAGTATTTCATTGTTAAACAAGGAGATAGGTATAATAGTTAAATAAGAAGGCTCACAATGTTTTTCTGTTTCACTCCTTTCCTGCCCCAAGATTTTTATCTTTATATTAATGAATATATGTATAGCTGTGCCAAATACCACTGATGCTGACAGCCCACATTCTTTGTATTCTACCACTTCATATAATCACACCAGGCAAAACACTGATGTTTTCCAGGCCTTTTATGGGATTTTATATTACAATAGACAATAACCAAGTAAACAAAAAGCTTTCCAGTATTTTTTATTTATCTAGAGTTTAAAATCTTATAGGTGGTTTTCCTAGCTTTAGTAGAGTACCTTTACATGCAAAATGTATGTGGTGCAGTTTTTTTTTTAAATAAAAATGTCTAGGTTACTTGCTTCTGGAAATGCTGCATTTTGGATTGGTATAATAAATGCAGATATAGTACTTCATAGGAAGAAATGCAGGCACATAAGCTTGAGGCCTTTAATATAAAAATAAAATTAAATAAAGATACTACTTGTGAATAATTTACCACTGCTACCAGACTGAAAACTCAGTCTAGACATATATTAGCTCCATATAGCCAGTTATTAGATTCTGAAACACAAAGTTCTGAAATTTCCTAGAATAATTTGTCATATCTGAGTTAGTATAATGCTCTGATGTAGATGCCATCCAAGATGGGACAGATCTAAAACTTGTCTCATTAGTTAAGAATTCACTAAATTGTTTTTTCCCTTTTATAGGACTGATTTTTTTACAGAGAGCATCTTATTCCAAAATGATATGTCCACAATTGCATGGGCTAAAGTGTTATGAACTCTGGAGTCCAAATTGATGCGTAATCCATACTGTCATTTCCCCTTCTGTTTTGGCTCTGAAATAGGCTATATTTGGATATAATGGATAGATTGTCTATTTAGGCTAGCAGATATCTTCTTTTGTGCATGAGGAGTTCACATACATATAACAATCCACTGAGATTTTCTCTCAGCACTCAGTTGGACATGTTGCTAGTCTCTGACCATTTCCACACTACGTTGTTATAGTGCTATTATTCCACTTTCAACATCCTGTGGGATTCTGGAGTTTGTAGTTTACTGAGGCCAAATCGCTCTCTGGTTGAGAATTCTAAATGCGCCCCCCAAATTGCAAACCCCAAGATTCCATGGGAAAATGGAATAATAGCACTATAACAGTGTAGTGTTAGAGGTCCTCTCTGTCTCCCCTTCCCCTCCCTCCCTCCCTCCCTCTCCCTCTCCCTCTCCTTCCACTATAACATGTCCATTTCCATGAGCATATGTAACAGGGATATTACACAAGTGGCCTAGTCCAGGTAGTCTAGAAGGGTCAACTAACAGAGGGCAAGACCCATCAGTGTGGTCTGTTATTGGGCCCTTCTAGTTTACCTGGCCCAGCAGAAGGAATCCATACTCAGAAGAAAAGAAAATGGAGGAATTGCCACCAATTTAAAAAGGATCTGGGAAGCTATGAAATCTATTTGGGTTTAGTTTGGTAGAAAAAAATTTGTGACAGGGTATTGGGGACTAAGATGCTACCTACCCCCTTCTCTGCCATTTCTCCCAAAATGAGGAGGCTCTCGGCTGCAGGGCTGACCAGTAATGACAAGAAGGCAGAGGATGGCTGAAGGGCAAGTAACAAGCACCAGGGAGACAGTAGAAGCTCAACAGGCAAGGGGGTGGGCAACCCAACCATAAAAAGCAGCAGTGTCACCAAGGAGTTGCAGCAACATGTTTGTGGAAGGGGTGATAGATTTGGCTTTGGATAAGAGAACTGTGTTGACGTTAGCAAGGATTGCATGCCTGTATTCACTGGTAGTTAGATTGCATGTTATTCTCTAGGAGTTTAGATAAAGCATGTTTATGGCAACTTCCTGTTTGTTTATTCACACACGCTGTCTTTCTGCTCTGTGGTCTCATCTGCCCTCGTCTCTCTCTCTCTCTCTCCCCCCACTCCCTGTCTGTCCTCCATAAATTGTGTGTGAGAAGAGCCTCACTGGGTGAGATGCTCCAATTCTCCTGATATCATATAGTACTCCTTCTTTTCTTACTTTTCTTCAAAGATGAACCTGTATTGATTAGGCACAAGTATTTGTAAGCAAAGCTATTTTTTATAAACCTTATAAAGAAAACTAATTTTTTCTCTCTGCTAGATCTTGTATGTGGGGTGGGATGGAGTGGACTGATGAACTGTTCAACTTCTGCTTAGTACATTAGTTATTCTGTTTGAGATATTTACTACAGTCTCTCATACTTCTCAATAGATTGTCCTGGAAGAAGGCTCATGCTAGGAAGACCAATCTATCATCACCCCAAGGGGTAGGGAAAAGAAAAAAATATCCAAGTGAGGTGCTGCACCAAATTATTATGCAGCCACCAATGGGACCCTAAATTATGTAAAACTTGATAGTCTATTTGAATACTTTGGGAGTCCAGTTCTAGCCTTAACATTGAGTGGTTGTGCTGGAGGACCGTATGTTTGTTGTTAAGCTCTGAAGCAAATAAAACTGTTTAAATTGCTCTTGGCTTGGCACCTCCTATGATGATGTACTATGCCTGTGATGTACTGCTGCCTATGGATGGAGAAGACTGAGTTACAGTGTTGATAAACATTATTTGGGGTGGAGGGCTGAAAAATCTCTCTAATATGGAAGGGTTGTATGTTCAAGTTTTTGTTTTTCTTTTTGTAAAGGCACGTAAGAGTTTTTTTGTTTTGTTTTTAAAGACACATGAACACTGGTAAAGGTCTATATAATTATGCATGGAGAATGTAGATAAAAAGAATCTCTTTTCCACACCTCAGTTGCTCATGATTTTAGAGCCCAAAGTCATCCAGTGAAGTTGAATGGTAGGAATTTCAGGACAAAGGGAAGTACTTCAATACACAGTGAAAAATTAAGCCATGCAATCTGTTATCAAGGGTGTGGAAATGGGCAACAAACTTTAAAGGGGAATGAAAGAAGTCTGCCAAGACTGTGAATGGCTAGTAGCTGTGATGACTATATAATTACTTCCAAAATGAGAAGCACCATCACTCTAGTAACAGTTACTGGGGAACAAGAGTGAGGGAAGGCTATTTTCCTTTCTTTTGGGCTTTCCATGGGCATTTTGTTCACCAGTGCCCACTGTAAAAAACAATGTTAGGATAGACAGTCTGATCTAAGAGGGATCGTCCTGTGTTCTCCATCCAAGCAGTGCCAGTTTGCTGTTTGATATCCCACAGTATTCTTATATCTGGGTTATTGCAGCTAATTAGAATGGTAGGTTAACTGAGCTAGAGATGAACAGATTAGGCTCAGTTTTCCCAGTGTCAGATTCACACATGACCAGCATTAACCAGTACCTACAGAATTTTGTTTTATTTGAGTGAAAACTCTTTTTTTTTTAAAGAAGCTATTTAAGAAAATCATGAGGTGATACAAGGCCAGAATTTTGGGGGTTTGTTTCTAGAATATTTAAGCATTAGAAAGGCACAGTAACTGCCACAGAGCCCGGACATATGCTTTAATGTGACTATATAGTGCATTTCCATCCTCATTTAAACCTTCTATATTTTCTAGCAGCTCCAATGCCCTGGGGAAAAATATGGATGGAATTCAGTAAACGGCTTGTGTCTTTGGTGGAAACAGAACTTAGCAGTTCTGCAACTTCCCTATTCAGCAACGGGCTGCCATGACATTACTGTGTAGGAGAGCAAGCAAGTGGCCAATGCACAACAGGAGTAATGTGCATTGGTACACTGGCTAGGCAGTGGTAATGCACACACACACACACACACACACACACACACACAAGCCCAATACACTTTGGGACACTCTTGCAGAGGCCCTGGTACAGATCTTTGCAGTTCGCTAATAGGGCTAGTTAGTGCCTCTGCTACATAGCTTGTTGTTATGTGTCTTCAAGTCATTTTGGATTTACAGTGACCATATCACAGGGGTTTCTTGACAAGATTTGTTCAGGATGGGTTTGCCTTTGCCTTCCTCTGAGGGTGAGAGTCATTCAGTGAGTTTCCATAGTTGAATGGGGATTTGAACGTTGTCTTCAAATTTCTATGTAGCTAAGTTTATATACACATACATAATGTAGACCATGAGTCATCTGGCCAGTAATTTTAAAATCAGCCTGTAGAATTTGGCAGAGCATATTCCAATGCTCAAACCAATTTAGGAATGATATATTGACCTCCACAAGATCTGGTTTTAGTCTTATGTGTTCCCCTTCTTGCTTTTCCCCTCAGTACTATTGTCATTATCAAGTTGGAAGTAAGAGTGTGTGTGTGTGTGTGTGTGTGTGTGAGAAAGAGAGAGAGAGAGAAACTAGAGCCTTGTGTTCACATTGATTAATACACTCCTTCTGCACCTTTCTTTCATGCAGACTCAAATCATGTTCTGTTTCTTTGAAAGAAGGGAAAAATCACATTAACAATTTGTGACTTACAGGCTTCAACATGTGAAGGTGTGAAATTGTGCTCTGAGCTAATACATGACAGAAACTTTTATATTTCCAAGACACACACAGTACTTGAGCCAAGTTATTCTAAGCAAATTAATTAGAGACGTATGCCTAAAATCCTACTCCCAGCTGTTGAAAAATGATGAGAGTAGGTCTTAGTCAATTTTGTTTTGCCCTAAAATATCTAATAATTAGAAATGTTTTTGCTGTTCCCCTTTTAAAAAACATTGCCAAAGTTCCTAGAACTCAAACATGACCTACCTTTACTTTTGACTCAGTTCTCTTTGTGAAGTCCATTTAGTGGTCACTAGGGTTATTTTTCAAAACAAATTCTCACTGCTGCCAGAAGAAAAAAATCAATGCCAGCAGTCCAGAATTCATGAGCAACCATGCAATAACAAACCTGTCTGCTCATATGATGGAGGAGGGGGAATTGCTTTAAAAAATAGATTTCAATCTAAAGCCTCTAAGGGGTTGTTAGAAATGCAGAAAAATACGCTTTGAGGAATTAAAGCAAATATTGCTCTTATTGTGAACTATGCACACACGAAGGACTGTAGAAGTATCCTTTGCACCATTTCAGTTTGCAAGCTATGCATAGTAAATCAAATTTGAGTAGCCTTTTGGTTTCACAGAGGAGAAAAATAAACAAAGACTAAATGGGACAATGGCTCTCATTTCATTCAAACAGTATTTGAAATGCAGGCCACCAGCTGTCCAATTACACAGGATCTCTACTCATGCTAGATGGTCAGGAAAGGTATAAATATGAGGCAATCCCACACTCACTTACCTGGGAATAAGCCTCATTCAGCTCAACCAGACCTAGGCTTGAGTATAAGATCATGCTATCAGTATCCATAGCAAATTATTATTTTTGACCAGAGATAAAAGAGTTTGGCCATTCTCATTTAATTCATCTCTAATTTGCATTTCAAATTCATGGTAATTCTGACATCATCTCTCACTTCTACCATATCCCATGGATGATGAACTTGAGGTCCACAGGCATAGTGATCTTGTAGTCACAACCATAATATTGGCTGAAACTCTGCTTTTACAGGCCAGACTTTTCAGTGCCAACATTGCAGCCTGGGAATATGTTCATAAAATACTCAAGAAGATTAACCCTTGAAGGCCTGTGTAGTCACTGAAGTTTTAACAAATAACAATGTACACTTGAATATATGTATGAATCCATGATACAAGGGACAGATTTCTGTATGTGTAAAAACATTTGTGAAATGTTGGTGTAATGCATTAACAGACACTAGGAAGAATATGAAGGAACATGATGATGATAATAGACAGATGGCTAAATTTTAGGGTTTAAATGGATAATAATTTGCTATGTGATCATTATAGAAAGTCTGTGAAAGAGATGTAGTGAGCTAAAGGTTCAGTCCTTAGGAAAGCGCCTATGAAATTTCTTATGAAAATGTAACATCAATAATCATATGATGTGATATAATACATATAGGATGTCATACATATGATGTAATGTAAGGAAGCTTAGAGCACAGGCATTTGACAAGTCCATCTTTCTCCGAAAAGGGAAATATGTGTATGTTTATATATCTATAATTGCACATAATAAATAGCCTACATTGTAGCCAAGAGCCTGCTTATTTCCCATGTAAATATCCTGAGACTCCAATACTAAAGAATGCTTAAATGGAATGTTGATGTTTGCTTGTTCTGTCTGGTCTAACTACTATCATGAATTGGGCACTCGGGTGGCCAGAAGGTGATGGTGGAACCCCAGACAAAATTCAGATTAGCTAACAAGGGGCAAGGACATTTAATACTTCAGTCTTAAAAGATGGGGTGGAGAACCACACCTGTTTCATTGTATCACGGTTACAAATGAATAACCTGGAGTTAGGCACTCATGACTGTTATGTATTCATAGTCCTTATGTAGCTCCTAGTTTAGGGCTATGTAGGGACCATGGAATTCCACCAGTTTCCACTCATCTGGAAGCAGTCACTACGATAGACAGGGATCCATTAACCTGTTGCTCAGGAAGCAGCTGTCTGTCATTCTCACTCCCATTTATTTATTTATTTATTTACTTTCTCCCAATATGGGATCCAAGTTGGAGTACAATATTTTTAAAAGTACAATGCAGTTGAAAAACTCT
This sequence comes from Cyclura pinguis, assembly GCA_030412105.1. Taxonomy (NCBI): domain Eukaryota; kingdom Metazoa; phylum Chordata; class Lepidosauria; order Squamata; family Iguanidae; genus Cyclura; species Cyclura pinguis. The sequence goes on along the minus strand of CM059600.1, from coordinate 63,890,021 downwards.
TGATATAATAGTTAAGACACAAACTAAATTTCTATTTTAAAAAGCATAAGTTAGTATTAAAACCAAATCAAAGCAGCATTAAAAGATGCTTAAATAATAACAAAATCACTATACAGCCTCCATTAAAAACTTTATTGGCCTCAACACACTAAAAACCAAAAAGCTTCCTTAAATAAAAAGGTCTTTACATACTGGAAGAAAAATATCAGTGAGAGTACCAACCCAGGGAAAGGATTTCCATAACTTGGGAGCAGCTACTGAGAAGGTTCTTTCTTGTTTAGAATCATAGAATCATAGAAATGTAGAGTTGGAAGAGACCACACGGGCCATCCAGTCCAACCCCCTGCCATGCAGGAACACCCTCAAAGTACTCCCGACAGATGGCCATCCAGCCTCTGCTTAAAAACCTCCAAGGAAGGAGACTCCACCACACTCTGAGGCAGCATATTCCACTGCCGGACAGCCCTGACTGTCAGGAAGTTCTTCCTGAGGTTCAGGTGGAATCTCCTTTCCTGCAGCTTGAATCCATTGCTCGTTGTTCTGGTCTCTGGAGCAGCAGAAAACAAGTCCTCTCCTTCCTCTACATGGCACCAGATGTTTACTCACCAGATGTGGCTGGGATGGTTGTGGGACAAAGAAAGCCTCCCCTGCAGAAAATGGCAGGCTCATATAAAGATATATAATTCTTACCAAATAAGGCCTTAACAGTTCTCCTTAAGTAAGGGTCTTTTAGCACTACACTGTTATAGCGCTATTATTCCACTTTCAACATCCTATGGAATTCTGGGGTTTGCAGTTTAGGGAGGGACATTTGGAATTCTCTACCAGAGAGCTCTTTGGTCTCAGTAAACTCCAAACCCCAGAATTCCACAGTATTGTGCAGAAAAGATCTAAGACTCAATTACATATCTTCTCTTAGGATTCAAAACCCTAAGAAAAGGTAGGATTTGTTTACCCTACCCATTTATTCATTTGATGAATTTATAAATCATACTTTCTGCCTGGAAGGCACCCAGGCTGGTATGTAATAAAAACACATGAACGTGTAACATCTTCATAAAAGGCATAATCACAGAAACAGAAAATCAAAGTAAAATAAGGAGCAACATTAAGATTGAAGACTACTATAAAAACAATATGATAGAAGATTAAAAGCCTAGCAGAATAAAATAGTTCTGCCTATTCCTCTAAAATCAAATACAGGCAACTCCCTTCAGTAAGAAGTTCTAGAATGTGGGGTGCTGCTACCCCAACGGCCCTGTCTCAGGAACCAACCAATGTTTCTTCTATGTGGTGAGATTTACAAGAAGACTTCTCAATGGGTAAAGATTCTAAAGCAGAGGTGAGGAGTGAATGATATTAGGATGTTCAATGGCTCTTCTTGAGACCTTGGAGGTCCACAGAATGCTTCACATTATTGATTTCTTTTTTTAGAAAAAATTGCTTCATTCGTTTTAAATGTTCCCCTGAGATTAAAATTAACTGCCTCCCAAAATGAGGCATTTTTCCCCCCCTGCATCCCTTAAGGACCATTGGGGGGAAAACATCAAACAAATTGGGGCAATTGGCAGCTGATGAGGAGCCTAGAACCTCAAAAATAAATTGGAGGACCCTTGTGTGGATCACATACTGCATTTTTTACCCCCCTTCTAAAGTATGGGCACATTTCTGTGGAGATAGGTGGGATTTTAGACAACCCTTTTCCAGGTTGTGGTGAGAGATAAGATTATCTGCACTTGATTGTTTGAGAGCAATTCCTCCCAAGTACAGAGCAAAACAAGGCTTATTTCCAGTGATCAATGCCATTTTCTTGGAGCACAAATGGTACACTGAACTGCAGGAACATATCCGGTATTGCTTGTCGTATACAATTGCTGAGTAGATAATACTGAAGATGGATAAACCTAGAGCACATATGAAGTGGGTTAAAGAAAATGATTGTTAGATATACTGGCAGCATTTGGGAACAGGGTGAACAGCAAACCAAAGCCAAATTATTATTTATAGTATACACAAGTGAAGTGAAAACATAATATGGCTGAATGATACATAAATGAAGAAGTATGATTTCAGACAATAACAGTAGCACAGGAGTGAACAGAAGAAAATTCAGTGATGTCAGTGAATAGCCACTGAGGTAAGATGAAAAGTGTTAGAATAAAAATGGTTGAGGAAAAGAAGAATAAAAAGTAGAAAGTAATATAAATTACAGTGTACTTGTTGAAATATCATTGAGATTTCCTAGATAAATGGAGATGAAACAAATAAAACAAAAAGAGCCAATTAGAGGGGACCTGAGTCAGTAGGCAAGATGTGTGTGTGTGTGTTTGTGTGTGTGTGTGTGTAGGTGTCTTCAAATTGTCTGTCAAATTTCATAAGGTTTCTTAAGCAAGGAAAACTCAGGGGTGGGTTTATCAGTTACCAGTTACTTCCAGGTGGTCATCTCCTGGGCACAACTGAAAGCAGCATGGCACACAAACAATGTAGTTCTGTATTCACTGGTGAACACTCTAAAGGTAATAGCTTCATTTTTTTTACATTACATATAATTGCTAAAAGTAATATTTTGAATCATTTGTTTACTGAAAATTGTCTTCTTTTAACCTGAAGTGGCCCATTTTAGTTAGGCATATTCTCATTATGCAAACCCAAATACCTGTACTCAGATGTGAGCCCCATGGGGGTTAAGTTCCTTAACTTACTTCCGAGTAGATGCATATATGATTGAAGACTAATGTTGTTTTAAAAATATTCTTCTATATATGTCTGTCTGTGCTTTCAAGTTGCTTGTCAAAACATGGTACCTCCTGAATTTCATAGGGTTTTCTTAGGGAAGGGATATTCCGAGGTGGTTTTGGCAGTTCCTTCCTCTGAAATATAGTTTACAGCACCTGGGATTGACTGGTGGTCTCCCATCCAAGTACTAACTAGTGCTGACCTTGCTTAACTTCCAAGATCAGACAGGATCTGGTGTCTTTTTGGGTATTTAGGCAAAGCAAGATATACAATGAATGTAATCTTCCCCGTATGAACAAAAGAAGACACTTCCTTCTCAGTCCAGATTGAGGCCACAGCAGCAGACAAAGGGTTGAGGTAACATCTCTCTACATCAGGGTCCCAAGTGAGATTGGCAGCTGTGTTCCTGCAATTTACTTTTTAAGAAGCTGTTCACACATTTACTATTTGTGGTAGGATCTGTCAGGAGCTGATACTTTCACAAATAGTGAACCCTTTCTTTTTATCTACTCAGTCAGTGCATGAAGAAGAGCATGAGAAGTCGTAGGACAATTGACTGCTATAGTGCCATTATTCCACTTTCAACATCCTATGGAATCCTGGGGTTTGCAGTTTAGGGAGGGGCCTCAAAAGCCCCTCCCTAAACTGCAAACCCCAGGATTCCATAGGATGTTGAAAGTGAAATAATGACACTGTAACAGTCTAGTGCGGAAATGGCCTGAGTTTCTTGGAAAGACTGGCCTGAGAAATCCTCCATAACCCTGTCTGTTTACCTGCCTTTCTCAATATCACACAAAGCAAACCTGTTACATGGTCCTTTCATCCCAAAAGTATCTTTAGTTCAACCCTGTGAAGTGATTCTTGAATTTAATAATGAAATGGATGCACTTTCTTGTCTGTATCACAGGGAGTCAGAAGGAAGGATTTCTGTATAGTATAGTATAACTGATAGGCATCAACTCAGTCAAAATTTGCTTTTGAGTTCCCAATGAGGTGCAATTTACTTTTGGAAGACTTGTTTCCTTGCTACATCACCATGACTGGAATCTGTAAGAGATGAACTTTTGAACTGCTGTATCATAAAAAATACAAGAGCTGAAGCCACTTGCAATTTCAGTGACAGGGAGAGAAGATTTCTGGTTTTGTAACATGATTTAACCAAAGATGACATCTGAACTGCTTGGTGTCTGAAAAGTAAGCAACATTTGCCTTTATTTGGGGGGTTTTGTTCTACAGATTTTTCTCTTCTTTTAGTACACAGTTTTCTGGTTTTCTGTTTGTTATGAGGAAATTCTATCAATATATTCCTTAATTTGGACATCATTCCTCCTCCTTCTCCTCCTCCCCCTCCCCTTCTTCTTCTTCGTCTTCCTCTTCTTCCTTCTACTACTACTACAGTCAGCCCCCCACATTTGTCAGTTTCACTTTTGTGGATTTGACTATTCATGGATTATTTGCTGTCACCTAATAGGGATAGCAAGCCTTGGGAGGCTGAGAAACTGCAAATGAGGCTTGTAAGTCTCTATTAAAAATGGTGTGGGGCAGCGGTGGAGGTGGCAGTGAGCCCCACCAGCTACCCATTTCTGCCTTGTGAAGGAACTCTGATGTCTCAAAGGAAATCCATGTTGGGTTGAATATGGTGATCATACTTTTTTTCGTGTATTAAACACGGCTTGGGAGGGCCTAGAGTTATTCACTCTTCTTCCTCTTTCATAGGGGTCCTGTGCCCCTTACCCTAGGGATGACTGTATTATTGCTTATTAGGACATTCATTTCAGGTCAAAAGTAAGTTCTTCATAGACTTGTTTCCCTGTATCGTCGTATCCTTAGTATGTTTAAATTAATGTTGTGCAAAAATCTCCTCAACAGCATTTAAGAACATGCTGCTGGCAGATACAGAGATTGAACTATTGAACTGATCTAAGAGTGATTCCCATTGAACTCTGTCTGACTTACTTTGAAGTAGACTAGAGAAAAAGGAAACACATATCAGGATGCTTAAAAAGATGGGTCAGAATTCACTAAGGCAATTACAACTGTGTGATCTAAGGGTATGAATTTATAAGTGTTTTGTATTCATGATCCCTGTGTATTACCTGGTTTAGGGGATAGATAGGAAGTATGAAAGTTCCCACCTACTGGGCGGCGATGACTGCAATTAATGAGGTCTGTTCCCCTGTTAATCAAGAAGCAGCTGACTCGAGGCCATTTCCACACTGGACTGTTATAGTGCTATTATTCTACTTTCAACATCCTATGGAATTCTGAGGTTTGCAGTTTAGGGAGGGGCCTTCCAGCCCCTCCCTAAATTGCAAACCCCAGGATTCCATAGGATGTTGAAAGTGGACTAATAGCACTATAACAGTCTAGTGCGGAAATGGGCTGACATTCCCACTTCTTCCCATGCAAGCAATCTGCAGCACAAAGGGGAATTGCAAAGCGGGGTGGGGGGCTGGTTCTCGCTGTCACAACGGAAATCACTTAGAGGAGAAGGTGGAAACATCAGTCAAGTGCTTTCCAACAGGCAGAGTACAGGCTCCTTTTGATTGTAGAAACTGCAAAGTGGGGACTGGAATGGTTGTATTGAGAGAGATTATGTAGCTACAGTGGTTATGCATTCGTATCCTTAGCGATTTCTGGCCACTGTCTTTTATATGACAAAAAGCCCAACACGTTTCATCCTGTAGATACTCTTAAGGCCTTTTAAGGGGATTAACTCAAATCAGTGTTGCCAAAACATTTGAATCAGTGACTTGAAAACATTTACAGGCAGAATGAAAGCATCAATGACTCGACAGGTATGCAAAGTCCATGAATCTCCCTGTGTGCTGAGGAGTTATGTTGGGATATTTTCTTTTGCAAATTGACATATGGGTAGAAGGGCTTAAATATCTGCTCTTTCCTCTTCAAGAGTATGTTGCAATATCCATACCTTTTCTGAGTACTTGCATCTTTTTACTATATGATGGATTCAGCTGTTCAGAGTACATTTGCTGAGACTGAACTTTCAAAAAGCTTCAGCTAAAAGCCATATTCAGACATCTGAAGATAAATGTGTGATAAAAGGGCTTGCACAACACCCATATTGCCTCAGTCATTGTTTTTGTTGTGATCTGCGTGTGGGGAACAATATCCTGAAGAAGAGAATATTTGTTATCTGTAAAAGCTCTGCATGTATCGGAAATGTTGATTTACCACTGTTCACAACCACAGATGGTTTCTATGCGTTAAGAAGGTTCTCCTCTTCAAATGTCAGCTGTTCGTGTTTGGATGGTGCCAGCAACAGAGAGGGAAAGTATCAGGGCATATTCAGGCTTTATGCTTGAATAGGACTAAAGTCCCTTGTCAAAGTAAACCTAGCAGTCATGGGAAAATCCATTTTTTAATGGATAACTCTTAAATCACAGGAGGGAAAGCACAGCAGACACTGCTAAGGGAAAGGCCCATTTGGGGGCTTGAACTGTAGGGCCATGTGGAGTTTGCTTTGTAGAGAATTCCTAATAGAGGCCATCACCAAGAAATCAATAGAAATTAATTGATTTTAAGCTGATTTTCATAGATGATGCTATGGGTAGACTATGCTATGGATAGGTTATCCTGTAGACAAATAAAATAAAATAAATATCTCATTTTCATTTTCTTTCTACCCTACCATGTCACCTGGAACTGCTCCTTGGAACTACCAGATATAATATGTGTGTTTTTACTGCTGGAATTTTCTTTCAACAAGATTATATTTTAAAGGAGAATCTGATTTCTACTAAATCTTTTTATGTAAACAAAAACCAGTCATTGCACACAGCAAATTGGGCTTTAGCCAGTTTAATCTTGGTATCTTAAATGGTCTTATATCCAGGTTCCATAAGTTTGGGGCATCACCAAGAACACAATTTATGCTGATGAAGTTCATCTCATGATGAAAGCATTATGGTTGTTGTCTAAGAGAATATAGATTGAGACAAGTAAAATTATATATTACTTTCTTTTCTTTTGTTTAAACAACTATGCCTAGGAATAAGTATTAAAAACATGGCTGATGTAAGGCAAAATTATCTGTATTGCTTCCTTGTGGCTTTCATCTGATTCACATTTGCATTGGAGGAAGTCTGACTGAATGCAGCTAGACTTACATCTGAGTAAACATACATAGAATTTCACTGTTAGAAAGGCGGTGTAAAATATTTTAATTCATTCACAAATAATCAATAATGCCCATGACCTTCAATATGATATAGAGCAGCATTTAAACAAATCCTTTGCATATGCAATGGCTCATAAACCCTATGATTATGCTTAGCATGATCATAACCTATGATTATATTTAAGCACATGATTAAGTATTGATGTCAACGCCTCTGTACACAGTAGCTTAAGAAATCATTAAAGAAAGCTTTTTTCCATTTTGATTCTATTTATTTGTAGATTCCAGAAAAGAACTATATGAGTCTATGGTATAAAAAGATAACACGTACAATGGACATTTGGAGGTTATAAGATTTATTTTTGAATGAATTTTCTGTAGACCGAGGATAGGGATCATGAAGACCACTAGGCATTATTGAACTTTAATACCAGGCAGATTTTACAGCATACTCTATGGCAAGAAGCATTGGGAGCTGAAGTCCACCAGCATCTCAAGGGCCACCTGTTTCCTTCTCTTGCTGTACGCAAATAGCTTAAACTATTAGATGCGCTAATAAGACATCACACAGTCTAGGAGTTCCAGTCACGTTTGATACTGAATCACCATTCTGCTGTCTCATGTTCTAATAGACCTGTCTGTTAAAACCTAGCAAACCTAGGTCAAAAAATCAAGTTCACGCTTTGAAAGGTGTTCAGATTTTTCTTTTAATGTGGAAGCTCTCGACAATGTTGTATTGCTACTTTTCTTGACAGGCAGAATCAAAGCTAGGCTTTGATAATTTTTCCCTAGTGGCTGCAATGCTTTTAACTCTCACTTTTTATTAAAAATATCTACATCAGACACATGATTCCCTTGTTGTCCATCACAGTGCAATGCAGCAATGCTGACTGGAGTCTAAATAAAGACTGAACACTTCAGCAAATATTGTTAAAGCAGTTACGTTGAAGCCAAGACTCTGAACAAAAATGGTGAGGTGCAGTGGAAGCATTCAAGGAAATGTCAGAACTGGGGACTGAGGGAGTGAGAAAGGGGTTTCTCTACTGCTGCTAGTGCCTTTATCCAGTGAAATCATAGATTACATCAGCTTGTACTGCACATTGCAGGTGCTTATTAAAAAATACATAATATGCCTACATCTCAAGAGTCAGTAGATCTGATATGGAGACACTCTAGAATTTGACAAATGGCACCCCACAGTTTCTTTCATAAATCATCATGAAGCTGTTAATATTTGTGATAAACCACTTTCAATGTTAAAAGTAAAGGACATTCAAAAAAACAACAACAGACAGGTAGGGAAGTGTAGATTTGTAATAAAAAATATTACCAGCTGTGGCTAGTTAGTCTTTGTATCCACCCCCCAACTCTAATTAAGAATTCATAATATAAATAGGCATACTTTTAGAGCTACAGTTCTAATTAGCAGGCCCAGGCTGTAGCATGGAAATCTGTCTCAAGTCCAGTAGAGAGATGACAGTGAGGAACAACTTTGAACTTGAAGAATAGATACACTGACACACTGAAGTCATTCATAACTGAACAATAGTAGGATAATACTCTGGGTCTCAGGACATTATCCTACCTTTACATAGTTATGCATAATGTAATGTAATGCATAATGTTAGTCATTGTATGCATTGTTCCTAAAAGTTATTTCCCAATCCCTGCCCCCCAGCATGAAGTTGATTTAGAAAGCTGAAAGGACTGTATAGTATGACTTGCCTGTGATTGATGAGATCTTGGTGACTGGATCTGACCAAGGAGTAGGCGTACTGCTTGTTCTGGCACTGTTTGTTGAAAAACAGATAAGAGCTGCTGTTTAAAGTATGTTCTTTGGTTTTCAGCTAATAAAGAACTTTCCCCACTTCTAGGGAAATCAGACCATCTCACAGATTCATAGTTCTGTAATTCCAGAGTTCTTTATTACAAAGTGCTCAGTGTGAAGAGAAAAAGTCATTAAACCTAGAAAAGATGGGGAGAAAATGGTTGAACTTGGCAATTTTGGCACAAATAACATTTCTACTCCTCCTGAGCAGTGATGTGAGAAAATGTGCACTTGCCTTGAGCATATGCACAAGACCTTTCAAAAAATGGAGTACAGACAAGTGTGCATATTTTAAAATATGAATGACTAATATTTGCATACTCTGATCCCACAAAGGCATAACCCAGTGAGTGGCTATTTAACAAGGCCTCCATTTGCTGCTGTAGAAGACAGGCAGAATTGAATCCTTATGGTGGACTTCATGGCATAAGTGCAAGAGGCCAACTCAGCCCTGGACTCTTTGCAATTTAGTCCACTCTTCCTCCTTAGTGGACAATTCAGGCTTTGAGTGGTCACTTTGAGGCAAACTAGGATTTTTTGTCTCTCAATTGATTATGTTTTCAGTGAGGTTTTCTTTTCCTACCCTACAGTGTGTCATGTTGGAAATTGTGGGATGATTGGATGGAATGTAGCCATTCAACCAACCGTCACACTGACTTGAGAGTATATTTGGGTGGAAAAGTTACTGCATGGAGACCCATAGCAAGCTACTTTAGGTGTAAGGTAGGCCTTTTAAATCATGGGGCTAGGGAGGGGCTTCCTTGAGGCAGTCTTTCTGTTTGGAGGGTGGCTAGGAGCAAGCCATGCAAATAGCTTGAAGCCATGAATAACCTAGCCTTGCTAGGAGTGAGTTTGCAGGTCCTGTGGGACTCCAGCCTAATTAATTTCATAGGGTTTTCTTAGGCAAGGAATGCTCAGAGGTGGCTTTGCCAGTTCCTTCCTTTGAAATATAGCCCAAAGCATCTGGTATTCATTGGTGGTCTCTCATCCAAGTGCTAACCAGAGCCGACCCTGCTTAGCTTGCAAGATCAGACAGCATCTGATGCCCTTAGATGCATATTTGATAAAGTGTAGTCTTAGTTACTCCATTTATTATATCCACTTCTCTTTTGTACATCTGAGCAACTGAAATATACATACACATATACTTTAATAAAACAGTTTGCATAAGCTAGAAAAAATGCACATGTAAGCATGCATATTAGGAAAAAATTGTTTAAAATGTGTGTGAGAATTTCAGTGTGGGGGAAAAAACATAAAGTCTCACAATCTGACATGAAACAAGAAAATTAAGATGAAGCAGATGTCATTTGGAGAAACTCAGTGAAACTAAGAGGTGAGATGGAAAAAATATTCAGAAATAATTATAAAATGGTTTTTTAAAAATATGTTTTTTGAATGTTGAGAAACCCCAATGAGAAGAATCCTGGACTGATAAGAATCTTTTCTGTTTGGGACTTATTCTGTGCAAAACTGAAAGAAAATCTGTTTCCTGCACAAAACAACCACAAGCAAATTTTGTTCAGAGTAAGTCCCAAATTGTGAATAGTGTTTGAAAATTGCATGGTATTTCTCACACAAGGAATAAAACTGCTGAAATTACTCATTGCTACCTTTGAGAAGAAACATAGCGCAGGATTACATCCTAATTTTCACATCTCAAGTTTCAACTGCTAGAGCATGCTGCTGCATACTTTTTATAAAGCATTGGTAGCTGAGCACTTATTCAACCTGATCTGTGCCAGCTACACTGGTTGCCATTTTGTTTCTGAACTCAATTCAAGATGCTGGTTCTTTCCATGGCCCAAGACCTTAATGTCTTAAAGAGTGGCTCCTCCATGTAAACCCAGTCAGTCATGGTTGAGTTGGAAGCCATTTTGACATTGCCATATTTGTAGCAGCTTTTGACAGGGGTGGTTGTAAATTTAGCATTCAGGATTTCATTCATGGAAGTTTGTTCCTAAGAAGTTTAATAAAACTATCTATTTAATTTAGTTCCTCTTTTTCAGAACCTTTGTTCTATTACAGGTTTTAAAATCATATACCTCTGTTACAGAAGCTACTTTAAACCTATTGAGAAAAATGATATCTAAATACTTTAATAAAATAGTCATAGTCTTCAGTTTTCTAACTTTAAAATCCCCATATATCTTTGAATTGTTTTTTAAATGACTCTATCACCCATCAGCTTCACAGCCACTGGAGAGGGGCCATGCTTGAAGGAGCTCCTCAAGTTACAGTCAGACATAAGTCAGATTTGGGAGCTCTGTCCTTCTAAATGGTCTCTAACCCCACCCCACCCCACCTTTTCTGGGGGTAGATTCTTTGTAAGTCATGTCTTTTTCTTTATATTCATAATAGTATTGCCTGTGATAACATTTTGTATATATTATTTTCTGTTGTGATGTTGATTGTATTTTCTTGTTTTATTCTTCTTGTCCAGTGTGAAATCATCACACTGAAGGGTAGATTACACATTTTACTTTTATTTATTTAGAAAAAGCAGAGAGATAGGAAAAAAATAGCAGGTACATGTGATCCATCACATGTGATTCAGATGGTGTAATGCCCATTGCACTGCTCAACAGTCTCCTTTCTTGAGCTAGCTGAGCTGGTCTTGCACGTGGCGTTGAAGTCCCATTGAATCCTTCTGCTGGGAATCTCATGCTAGGAACCTTGCTGTGTGATGAATGGCTCAGGACAGGGAGAATGTGTTCCTGTTGTTTCTGCTGATGAAGCAGATTTTGATACCATTGATCAAGGTATGCTTCTCGGCTGCCCCACTGGGATAGAGGCAGTTGTTCTACTGCTTCCTGGTGGGATGAACACAGAAAGTGGTGCTGAGGGACTCCTTTTTGACGCCTTGTCCATTGGCTTATGGAATCCATCACTCTTCTGTTTTGTCCCTCATGCTGTTCAACATCTATTATGAAACTACTAGGAGAAATACCTTGAGATCTGAGGGTCTGTGCCACCCAGACACTGACTCCCAACTCTGTTTCTATTTTCCACTAAACTCTAATAAGGTGTTTTGGTTCTGAAGCTCTGCCTGACATCAGTAATGGATTGAAAGGTCAGTCAAAAGACATATCAAGAAATAGAGACCCAACCTGTATTATATGGGAGTTATACTTCCATCAAGCTGTGTTTTCACAGTTTGGTAATACTCCTGGATTAGCATGCATGTGAAGACCACATTTCTGCCGTGTCTAGGAGTGCTTTCCTGATCTAAAGCTAATGTTCCAGGTGTACCCACACCTGGAAATACCTAATCTTGTCAAGGTGACATATCCATTAGTTACATCCCATTTGGATATTTTCAAAGGGTGTTTGGAAATGAACCTTAACCCTAGCTCTAATAACAGAAGTACATTATATCCTAACCCTGAGTCTGACCTTAGCTGAATTCTCATTAGGATCAGAAAATATCCCACAATTTACTAAATATACTTTTTCTGTAAAACAAAATGCTCATACATGAAGGTTAAATGCACAAGGATGAGGAAAAACATTCCCAGTTTCACCCATGTAAGCAATCTGTTCTGAAATTCCAGGAAAATATGTGTCCCTCCAGCTGTCACAAATTACCCCACCCAAAGTTAGAGAAAAACATTTTGCCCAGAACTAGCTAATCAACTGCCATGTAGTTTTAAAAACAGAATAATATTTCTCCATGTACCTGAATAAACAACACTAAATTAAAGTCATTATCAGCAAAATTAATGTGGTAACCTAGTAAAGTAACTTAGAAAATACTACGTCTAATTCAGTCTATATGGAACTGGAAAGATACAAAAATATGGCAAGATCTACAGAAGGTAAATGGGAAAAATCTCTAGGTTTTACCTTCCAAAAGATAAAGGTTCTGAAGAAAATAATAAAGCAGACAGGCTGCTACTGCAATAGGTATGCAGGGGAAATGAGGGAAAAAAATCACAGCAGAAAGAACAGCAAAGATGGCAGTTAGTAACAGCAAGAGAATGGTGGATTTTTATGTCAAAGAGAAGATCGAAAGGAGGAGGGATATATCAAGAATTCTCTGAATAAAACTGAACTTCGTATTTAATGAGGAAGAATTTTTTAATGCTACCTTCACCATACTCAAAATTCAACAAGCTGTAAGATTGCTAAAATGGAATAAGCCTTTTGGATTGGAAGGCTATGCAGGAGAATTCTATGTAGCCTTTCAAGATGTTTTACAAGCACGTTAGTTAAAAAAAAGTTAGATGAAATAAATGTAAACTGTTTTATTAAATTATGATTACTCTATTGTTAAACACACTCAGGTACAGTGGGGATAACCTCTTCAGCATTCAGTAACACAGTTGTTTCAGATGCATGTTGAATCCCTCAAATAAGATGCTACTTGTGAATAAAAGTACTGACCTCTAAGGTTGCTAAATTTTTGTCTTCCAGTGATACAGAGATTTATTAAATGAAAAAAATATATTAGTGGATCAATGAAAGAAGGGCAGCAAGTGTCAAAGCAAAAACCTCTGTGACCTTTGCAGATCTTTTATTGCAGAGTTCTGGATATTTTTTTCAAAGCCCTGTATAAATTTTTAGTGAACAAATGTTTCTGAAGGTATCTGTTGCCAGATGTCTTTAAGAAGTTTAAAAACTAAATGAGCTGTCTTTACTTGGCTTCTAGGTTTAATTGCATTCCTCTACTGTGTCTCCACCTCTGCCCACCCACCTGCCAAAAAAGCACAACACAGTTCTCTTCCTTGTAGGTGACTGTTACAACGAAAGAGTTCTTTTTTAACCATAAAACACTATACTTTTTTTTTTTTGCAGTAAAGCATACAATAATTACTTGTTACTTCTTGATAAGGGTACAGTTTGGAATAGTGTTCCATTCCCAAGTTTTATAAACACTGAATAAAGTTATGTTCTCCATGCCAGACATTCAGCTGTCTTTTCAGTTGTGTAGGGACGTGGGGGCGGGTGGGACGATTTGCCCTGGGCGGTAATGTTTTTGGGGCATCCTGGCCTGTAGCCATGCCCCTGTGTGCCCTGGCCATGCCCCTATGCACTGCACCCATGCTCCCGAGCACAGTGGCCATGCCCCTAACGCTGTAGCCCCCACCCCACCCCCTCCACACTGTTCAAGCTCTGTCACTGTGTCTTTTTTTAATTTGCCTTTTTGTATTTGTGATTTCATGGACTCCCCTTATCTGTAGACACTTGTGGATATCATAGAATGTCAATCCTATTATTGTTTTGAACAGTAGAGTCATAGCAATTAGACTTTACTATATGGAATGGCACTTCTGATGCTTCTAACACTTATTGAAATCACTACATTCTGATTCTACTCACTCTAAACAGCAGGCAAGAAAGGATTGGAAATTGTAGCACAGTCTCTCCCTAGACATTGGATTGGGAGAAGCCCCATGTGACTCAAACAAATGTAGCTTGGGGAACCTGGCACACATAGAAGGTCCTTCATCAAAAATGGAAGAAATGTTAGAAGTATATGGGGACCAGAGTTCAATTCCCTGCTTGGCCATGGAAACCCACAGGGTGACCTTGGGTGCATCAGTTATTCAGCTTCCAAAATAATCTGTGATATGTTCACCTTACGGTCACCATAAGTCAGAAATGACTTGAAGGCACACAACAACAACAATGTTTCAGTGGGAAGAGTAGTATTAGGCATTTCTGTTATTCCTCTCTTTTGCAAATTCCAAACATTTAGCATAACTGGCCTTAGTCATACAATAGCTGTGACTGTCGGTTTTTATAAAAATACTTTGCACTCACTCCATGCTCACTCCATGCAACAAATACAGGTCTTGTTATTAGTGCCTTTGTATACTGAGCTCTGCGTACATCTGTTACTGGACCACTTGAAAATGGCCAATAGACAGTCTATATGTCAAGACTCACATGCAGTAATTTCAAGACTGCCACGACATGTGCTGTCTGTTGGAACTCAGTTGTAGGTTACGTTGTTGTTGTTTGGCAGCACTTTATGCTGAGAAGATTGTTGTGACAGAGAACTTACTTCTGTAGATTTGTAGTGAGCCACAATGCCAATAACTGTCAGAGCTTCCATAGATCTGTTTAGCATACCAAAATGACTAAAAAGTCATGTTTTGATTTACCCTTTTTACAAATGAGAGGGCAGTTTAATCAGCTGAGTCTCATTTAGAGTAACTTTGGCCTGTGGGACTTGAACCAATTACTGTCCTCATACCCTACCTTCAAATTCCTCTTCCTCCTCTTCTGTTGAGACAAATCCTGCCACAGAATCAAAACATTCTCCCCAGATCATATTCTCCACCAATTTTTAGCACACCATCTTTAGCTTAAACGATTTGTTACATGGAAAACATAGGTCTTCACATCCAAACAAATACTGCATCATCTGCAAGCACATATTCCACTTTCCAGCATCTCACTATCTCCAAGGGACTATGACTTGGAAAGGTTTGATAATACTGTTAAGCATTGGTATAGCACTCAAAATGAACCCAACAACTCCTGCTGAAATAATACAAACAGATTTATTCATTTCAGTGACAAAATAAACAAATACTAATGATGTCCCCTTAGTCACTGCTTTGCAAGCCTTCTGGAGTTTGGCTTCCGACTGTGTGATTCATTCTATAATTCTTGGAGACTAAGGTTTATAGCTTTCTGATCTCTAACACGTTATGCATCACAGTTTTTTTTAAGTAATGATGCAACACCTTACATGGAACACTGTGTCACCTTATTCACCTTTACCTGCTTAACCTACTGAGACCCGAAAAAAAGAAAGGTCAGCTATACTCATTTTGCTGTTAGCAGGAATACTTTTGATTCTTGTGTTGCTACAGCATCTTTACACTGTTTAATATTATTCCCTTCAAGAGATCTTTGTATGCTGATAATGAGCAATTGTTTGGGGGGTAGTTATCAACATCAAAGCTCAGCAGATTTGCCTGCATGTGTAATTACTGAAGTCAGCCCTGAGTGAAAAACCCTTGATCAGTATCAAACTGCTCTGAGCTGAATTTACAAATCAGATAAGAGAAATGACATTTTAGATTTGGAATGAGAAACAAATGTTGGAAAAGGACTAAACACTGGCCTGCATCAGATGGTATTTTTACCATCCAATAAATCTCATGATGGAACCACTGCTGGTTCACTGTGTCTAATTTACAATGAATCTTGCCGTGCACCGTAGGGGCTAGAGCTTTGGATTGGGACTTGAGAGATCATATTCTCACTGAGTTGTGAAAATTTACAGTCTCAGCCAATTACTCTTTCTCAACCTAACTTACCTCACAGGTTTGTGGCGATGTTATACCAGGGTGGAGGAGACTATGTATACTGTCCTAAGCTTATTAGAGGAGAAGTATGGTATTAAGGAAGTGAACAGCTCACACTTGCACTGAATTAGGTGCCATAGTCTGTGCAGGGTTGGAGGCAGTACACTGCCTTCTTGGGCTTTGCTGTGTATGGTTCAGTTTGTTCATCCAGAGGATGTCCACAAGCCAATTGGAGGTTTGAGACCTACCACCTAATCTCATGCTTACTGTCCATCTTGACTGGTAAAACCTACAGGAATAGTTTGAAGGCATGGACTTCACAAAAGGCCATTTTGAAAAAGGGTGAGGCCCTTCCTGCACCACTCTCCCAATCTGCCATAGGGATGGGAGAAGGATGGGACCGTGATGATGGTTCTGCATGAGGTTGTTGCTGTCCTGTCTTCTCCCATCCCCAGGCAGCATAATCGCAGAGTAAATCATTGACAGTTTTCCCATCAATGACGAGTGATCACGCTGCCATCCATCACCTACCTGGTGTGCAGAGGGTCCGGGAGCCCCATGGCTGTGCTTTCTGCCCCTGTGCAGCCTGGGAAATTTTCGTACCTGGCTCCACTGTGGCAGGAAGGGGCGGGGCCACCACCTGATCCTGGATCACAGAGGCAGCCAGTGTGGAGGGGAGTGCTCCCCTCCTGGCAGAGCCACTGCCAGGATCCACACAGGACGCCACCGGGTAAGGTAGGGTGCGAAAAAGACCTTTATTTTCTGGTATCTTTGAAAACCAGTGTTAAAGAATCCAGTGTTAAACCATCAGAACTTGAAAAACTATCATTCATTTTTAAAATCATCTTTCTTTAAACTAATTGCCCAGATCCATTGCAGTCAGGGGGTCAGCCCGGTTTGGGAACAGAAACTGGTTTGCTCACTCTGTTGGTGATTGACTTCTGTGATACTGTTCTTAAGTGAGTGTTGGTTTGAAACATGACTGCATTTTGTTTAACAAAGTGCCAGATAATGCCTCCCAGGAGGCCCAAATGGCACCTTTTGTTTGAAGAAGTTATTTTATTTTAGAGAACTTCCTGATGTCAAGCTTATTTTTTACTTCCTCAATTGTTTTTTAAAAAAGATGTCAAATTCAAGGGTAGTTTGTTCTGGAAAGGGCAGTTTACTTAAAGTTTCAACCAAGAGCCATGAGAGGAAGCTTCTAGAGCACTCCTGCTTGGGGGGGGGGACCTTGCTAAAACTGCTCCTTTTAGTGGAAACCACACTTCCTGTCCCCAGAATCCAAGATTTTGGCCAGGAAGTCTTGTTAGTTAAACAAAGTGTCAGATAATGCCTCTCAGGAAGTCCTGGCTCTGGCAGAGGACCTTGGTTCGCTTGTCCTCATTGGCTTTGGGCTATTCCAGCCAGGAGTGCCAACACGCCCTAGCTTCCCGTGAGAAAGGTCAAATCGGCACTGCCTTGTCCGTTAAGCACATTAGGCAAAACAGTGCCTAGGCCTACAAAAATGTTCAGGCCTATGAAAATATGATTTTAGGGCATACAAAAACATTCCTAATCATGGTGAGGCAGGGTGTTGAATGCAAGAGTGCCTCGGGCTTACAAAATCCATAATGCAGTCCTGAGTCTAACCCAGGAGCAACAACTTTTGGTATCCCTAAAATCTATCTTCCAGGAAGTGTTTTTCCCAGGCATTGCAGCCTCCTAAAATTGTCTCCTCTGTCTCTCTTTGTGTATGTGTACTAAGGAAAGTATTACACTATCTTTACTTTTTGAACATTTTTCTTTCTCTCACCTTTCCCTTCTCTTAGCAACCTCTACAGCTTTATACATTGCTTAATTCCAAACTCTTGCAGCCTTGCAAACTTTTCATTTTCAGTTAATATCTCCCCATCTTGAAGCAACTGTGTTCTATTTTGTATTTTGCCTTGAATGAAGCTCCCCAGTGCAACTGTTGTGTATATCTTGATTGCTGTGTGTCCAACAAAATTCCCCCTTTAGAGAGTTCTGTGTGAACATGAGTTATTAAGTCCAATCTGCCAAAGTCATGGCCATCTGTGGTAGGTATGTGTATTCAGAATATGTATGGATTCATTCATATGTTCTGATGCCATACCTGGTAAGAACAAGTATGTATCCAGAGGCTTAGTGAAATTATTTGGTTTTAGTGCTTTCTTCTTATTATTTTAACAAAATTTTAACTGACAGATAAGGTGGACAATGTTATCAATTTAGGAGAATATTAACACCCACATATGTTTTCTCTTTGAAAGAAGGAGCAACATATACTCTGTTTTAAGTTCTATCTTTCCAGGAGCACTTGCACTGAAAAGCTCCAATGTTAATTGCAAAACATTCCTCCCCTACACTTTCCCAGCTGAAAAATAACAGAAGTGTCAAGGAGTGCAAAAGACTCTGAACAATCTCCTGCTATGACACAGTTTTGTTCATTGAACTATATGCTCTTCTTTGGATCGAGATGGCTAGGCCCAGATACCAAGCTTCAGAAAATATTTCTGCAACAGCAGCATCTGATTCCCTGGCAGACATTCCTGACAAGTGCATTGGCAGCTTTTGAATTGCCTCCAGGCTTGCCTGATGAGATTTGTGACTGGGCAAGCATTGCTCTCCTGGATGCCTTCAAACAAACCAGAAAAAAAAAAAAATGAGCTGAACATTGCTATTCCTATCTGTTGGTGACTCCTTGGTGATACTGTTGATTTTTCAGGAACTTTGCCATCATATTTCCATGTATCCATGCGCAGGCAGTTGGTAACCTTATTATTATTTTGGAGTCACATATATCATCAAATGGATTGCCTCCTTAAAAGATTCCTTAGTGGTTGCCTCTGAGACCATCCAGCTTGTTTTTCTGTTTGATCTGAGTATTTTTCTAAAAACCTAGGCATGTATCACTCAAGCCACATTTCATGTGGTGTTTATGTGATCCATGCTTCCTGGACAAGAGTGTTTTGGCACATACATCTGAATGTAGGAAGAAAACTAAGTATATTAATTAGAATGTGATAAATTATGACTATAATTCTGCATGGGTCAGAGTAGCATAGTAGTTCAGCATGTGGAACTATGGGCCACTAAGCTGTTTTCCACCCTGGACCTACTGTATTGATGCTGAAGCCCTCACCCCATGGATAGTCCATAGCTGGTGGAGAACAGGGGGTGAGAACTGCAGAAATGTCTGGCTATGTCCCTGTAGCCAGATGTCAAGTACAGACATCATCTACTGAAGTCTACTGGAGTCCTTTGATGGCCTCAGCAGATGGTGTAATCTCTTCATGTCTGGCTATTGAGAATGGCTAAGCCCTTCTCTGATTCTTTGTCCTCTCCACCAGGCACACAGTAGCCAGAAGAGAGGGGCTTCAGCAGTTCTATGGTAGGTCTAGGAGATGGCTTTAATTGCTGTGGAGGGAGAAAAGGAATACCAACTCCACAGTGACTAAAAATGGGTATGCAGAGGTATAAGGATGCCAGCTGTTGCCAGCTGATACAGGGAAGCCGAAAACATCTAGGCCACCACTGATGAAAACTGGAGTAGATCACCCATACAGCATGAATAATGTAACATACATGCATTAACAGAAAATAATACAGCAAATCTGTATGATACACATTTGGATTGTATTGAAGAAGTTCAGGCAAGGTGCTTCTATGTAGTGTAAAGCAGCAGAACCATGAATGGGGATGCCATGAAAATGTTAAGGTTAATTCTTTACGGTCTACAGAAATATCAGCCTTCAGATTTTACGGCCAGACCTGCACAATGCAAAGTGCTGCTGGGGAGGGTCACCTTTCATGGCCTCCATGGAAGAGAGGCCAGGGTATTTATGCACGGGGGGGAAGAGGTGGAGGGGTTTTAAGATTTATCTTCTGCCATTTTCTCTTTTGGCAGCTAAACTTGAACTGTGTGCTTTACTGTGCTTGGTAACATGGGTCTGAATGGTCGGCAGCAGAGCACGTTTTGGCTTGTCTTCTGTGCAATCTAGCCCGTAGTATTTTCATTTTCATTTGGTTTTTTTTTGATTCAGTTGTATTTAAATCAGTTTTATTTTTATTTGGTTGTATTTAAATCTGATGTATTTTACACATGTTGTCTTTTAAGTTGGTTTTATTCTAATTCATTGGTAGTTTTAATTGGTTGCATTTTAATTGTTTTAATTCAGTTGTATTTTAACTCAGTGTTATGCCATTATGTCACTTTTATTTTATGTTAATCAGTTGTAAATTAGTTCAGTTTCAATTTAATTTCATTGTATACAGTTTGGCTGGAAGGAACTAGGATGGAACACAGAGCAATTTCTAGAGGTATTTAAAGAATGGTTAGGCCACAAGCACTCTGTCAGTATGGTTAGGTTTCTTGACTCTGACTGGGTCTTGTAGGCCCCAATCAGGTCTAGGTGGGCTGGTCAGGCTGATGTGACCATGTAGGCTCTGTTGAAAGCCCCAAATTAGGCGAGATAGTTGGGAGTACCACCACAGGAAAGACCATCTTTCTGGCAGCCTATTACCTGAAAGTAGGAAAACCTAAGAAAAATGTCAGCTAAAGTGGCTGGAATGTTGCTATTAAGAAAAATGTTTATAGGGACCTACTGAAGATATTTCCACTGATGCTCTGCTCAGTGATGGGTGGCTTCAGAATGCCGTTCCATTCATTCTTCTTGAAAGTTAACTTTCCCAGCTCTGTTCATATGAACTATGCAAATGCCAACTTATAAATCAGGTGCTTACAAAGAGACTTAGACCCTTTCGGCACGAGGTGAGGGAATCGCTCTGTGCCGTTACCTACTGCTTCTTCTGGGGTCCGAAGCAACGCGGACTGTCCCTGAAGCCCTTCTGCAGGGCTTCTCCTTGGTCCAGGGTGAATCGGAGCAGTGCGAGGTCTGTAGATCCGCACTACTCTGGCTTCCAAAATGGTGGCTTCCGGCTTCCAAAACGGTGGTTTCCAGTTTCCAAAATGGCGGCTTCTGGCTTCCAAAATGGCGACTTCCGACCAACCGCTGAAGCTCGTCACGCCTAAAGCCCGCCCTCCGCAGATTGCAGGCTTGCATTTGTGCTAGCCTGCAAATCTGCACGAGGGAGCAGGAATGCAATGATGTGTTCCAGGAAAATAAAGACCTGTTTTTTCTGGTCTTTCAAAAACACGCTGGAGGACCACTTGGGGTTGTCTTGGAGCAGACTGAGGTGTGAATCTCCGGTAAGTAGTCCGCTCCTAGTCCACTCCAAGGTGCAGACGACCTCCCTGAGAGGACGCACTGCCCTGTTCTAATTGCCTGGTGTGGAAAGGGCCTAAGTAAGAGGAAAGAGAAGTCATCTAAGCAATCTCTTTCCAAACAGGTATTCATTTAAAAAGAACAAAATGCCAAACAAGACATAACAAGAGCTTTGTAATCAGATCTTCCCTACTGTTTTTCATAGGCAAATTAATCACCTTTCCTTCTAGATGGCAACTGGTTAGAGGCATTGAACTAAATCCAACTGTTACCCCCAACTAGAGTAGACCCACTGAGTCAATAGCATTACATAAGCATTTTCTTATCATTCACCAATTAATTTAGCAAGCTTCTTCTAATTCAGATGAGCAATTGGGTTTAGGACATAGAGGTAGAGAAATGCAAAGGTTTAATGCACATTTTCCTAATTCTTTTGGCAGCCCCAAAGGGTCTATTACCCCTAGGAAAGAAATCACATTCATACTCATACATAATCTGTAGTTTTGATCTGTAGGGCACATACGCAGGGCAGATTTGGAGTGAAATAATAGTATGGGGAAGCAATAGGTTCGAGTGTCATGCCAATAATCTTTTTTGGAGAATTCTGACTGCTGTCATTGTTTGTTGAGGAAACACTACCGTATTTGCCAACATATGAGACACACTTTTTTTCCTCTGAAAAATAACATTTAAAAATAGGGTGTGTCTTATACACTCGTGAATCTTATACGCTGGCAAAACCCAACCCTTTTCCTATGTGTTTTGCCACTGTGCAAGTTCTCAGCACAGAGGCAAAATGCACTGGAAATGGAGGGAAAGCTCCAGAGGGGGAAAGGAACTCTCACACAAGGCTTCCCCCATTCCCCCTTTCCCTAAAATTTTGCATGAGAAGGGAAAAGAGGTAGCTCGGGGTGGGGGGGAGAAAGTTCCTGCAGCTTTCTTCTTACCGCTCTGGAGCTGCCTTCTTTCCCTTCCCCTGCAAACTGAAGGGGAAAGGGAGGGGAAAGAAAGATCCTAGGAACTAGGGATGGGACGAATCCAGAATTTTCTGAATCCGAATCTGGATCTGAATCCTTGGAACATTCTGGGAATCCACGAATCTCACAAATCTCCAATCTTTTGAATCTTTTTTTTTAAAAAAGGGTTTAAAAAGCAAGGGAAAGAAAGCACTTCTACTGAAAAGTGTTTTTGAAGCAGAATTTGACATCTTTGTTTAATGAAAAACAAATTAAAAAATAGTTTTCGGTCCAGGAAAATATACCTATACTTCTTATTAAGAAGATACAAATGCAATTGACATGTTCATCTACTACATGAAGTACATAAGTCTCAAATCAAAAGTATAGAGATTATGACCTTGCAGAGGGAGGCATCCAAAGGGACAGGCAGCAGGAGTGGACACAGGCAGCAGGAGTGAGCACAGGCAGCAGTCCCAGGCACAGGCAGGCTCCAGCATGTGCACACAGCTTTAGATTTTTACACCAATATTTGAAAACATGGGTGAGCTCAGGCTCTGGGGCGTGCAAGTATGTGGGGATAGCCAGCCTCCTGCGGGCCCGATCTGGGGCGCTCCACTTCCTCAGGCCACGGACCATGCAGGGCGTGGCGATAGCCAGCCTTGCAAGCTCCTTTGGGCCCTATCCATGGCAGTCCACTCGCTCAGCACTCGCACCGGTGGAGGCCGCGGGATGTGCAGGGAGCGGGCCATCGCTGGGCCTACACACCTCTGTGGGCCTCGTTCAGAGTGCCTGCGCTAGGGGAGGCCCCAGGACGTGCAGGCCATTGCTGGGCCTGCACGCCGCTGCAGGCCTCATCTGGAGCACCCGTGTTGGTGGAGGCCGTGGAACGTGCAGGGAGCCAGCCATTGCCGGGGCCACTGTGGGTGCTGGATTTGAAAGATTCTGTTCACCTATTTTGGTGCCCGGATTTGGATCCTCAAATCTTGAATCTTTGCCAAGGATTCGAGGATTTGCGGATTTGGGTGGCCCATCCCTACAGGAACTTTCTTTCCCTCCCTCTGGAGCTCTATCCTTTCCCTTCCTGTGCACAACAGAGGGGAAAGGGAGCAGGGAGAAAGTCGTAGGATCTTTCTTTCCCTGCCTCTGGAGCTCTCTCCTTTCTCTTCCCCTGCAAACTCTCCTTCCCCTTCCCCTGAACAACAGAGGGGAAGGAGAGCAGGAGAAGGCATGTTATATTTTTAAACTAGGGGTTTTTTTTCCCCTCCCAGAAAATAACATTATAAAATGGAGTGTGTCTTATACACTGGTGCATGTTATATGCCTGCAAATACAGTAATCATGTTTGTTTTGTCCCCAGTGGAAGAATAGAAGATAGAAAGTTGAAAGGCTGGCAGAGCCGCCATTTGAATTATGTTGGAAGCTCTGGATCATATGGGCATACACCACACGCTGGTTCCTTTCTGTGCTGGTATGAACTTTCTTTAAAATGGGCCAAGTTATAGAATCATAGAGTTGGAAGGGGCCTCATGGACTATTGAGCCCAACTCCCTGCTCAATATAGGAAATCTAGCTAAAGCATCATCAGCAGATAGCTGTCCAGCATTTTTTGTTTTAAGATGTCCGGAGAAGGAGACTCCACTGCCTTTCTAGACAATAGATTCTATTGCCAAACCAGTCTTACTGTCAAGAATTCAGCCCTGGCCCTGCATGGTGCAAGGTTCTGCAGGGCAAGGATCACCTTTGCTGACCTCCAATGGAGAGAGGTCTGTAACTGATGATTTTTGCATCAATTACAGTTGTGCCTGGATGGTGAGGGTGTGTATATGTGTGGGGTTGGAGTGGAGGGTATTTAAGGTCCACCCACAACTTTCATGTCATCTTTTGGCAGCTAAAACTAAACTGTATGCTCTTCTGTGTTTGGCAATGCTGGTTTGAATGGGCAGCAGCAGAGCACTTTCTGACGCATCTGCTCTGTGATTTAGCTCATCATGTTTTTGTTTTAATTTGGATTTTTTTTTAATTCAGTTCTATTTCCAAGTGATTGGATTTGAAGTCAGTTTTTTTAATACAGTTGCATTTAAATCAGTTGTATTTTACACAGTTTGTATTTTAAATCAGTTTTGTTTTAATTTGATTGTATTTAAGTCAGATTTGTTTTTATACAGATATATTTAAAGTTGGTTATATTTTAGTTGAACCATCAATCCAGTCTTTAGATATGGGGTCTAACAAGGGCAGCATACTGATTTTTCACTCCTTACCTAATACTGACTCTGGACTCTCACTTCCAAGGCCCTACACTTGGGCTTTCAGGGGATTAAACTTGGAACCCATTCATTTTGGATTTCAGTTGCTTCCAAGGCTTTTCCATATTCTAGGTTACCATATTTTTCCATATTCTAGGTTACATTTGGAGTGGGAAAAGTCCTGATTTGCAGCTGTATATGATCTATTGGGTGGGGCACCAGACCTGCGACTGTCATTTTGGGTCTCAGGTGGCGTTGACCAAGCATACCAAAGTGGAGTGGCTTGGCATAAGAGAACTGAAATGGTTTGTTGCCTCTGTTATTTGAGGAGTACAATGGGCCTCCTCCTGTTTTGGTCGTTCACTTTGGTGAGAATGACCTTGGTTTGCTGAAGGGCAAGCCCTTACCCTTCAGTCTCTGCATGATCTTAGGGTCATACAGAATAGATGAACAGGAATAACTGGTGTGTGGTCAGCTATTTTGCCTCACCAGAGTTGGTGAGATGAGGGAGATCCCAGTAACATTGATCTGGTCTCTAGAGGTATACATAGGGGAAATCAAAATGCATTGCATAGGGGGTTGCACAACTTTCTCCCACATCCCCGTATGGTATTTTAGTGGTCTGAGCTCTACAGGGCTGATGGCATACATCTATGACAACTGGGTTATTCATGGGATATTTGCAGCAGGAAGTGAGACCCCTATTGGATGCCTGGTGCGGGAAAGGGACTAAGCAGAAGCTTGCCCCTTGTCCATGGCAGATAGTGAGGGGAGATTAAAAAAAAAAAAAAAGAGTTTCACTGAACACCTTGGCGCCCTTTTGGAGAAGGGCAGGCCTGTGAAACTGTGACCTGTGTGTTGAGGAAGGAGATTACTCTTGAGGTGCACCTGGGGGCTTTGCTCTCACTTAAAGTCCTGAAATGGGGGTGGGTGCCTTGGGTCTGCTTTTCAGCAGATGGCTGGACATGGAACAACCCAGCAATTGGATTGCCCCCAGGGTTCAGGTGTTTCACCCAGGGGAAGGCTATGAATGATGTTAGGAGTGACGCCTGGCCTTAGCTGATCCTTCACTACGTAGCTCTTGCTTCTTTGCAGGGCCATTTCTGCACTGCACTGTTATAATGCTATTATTCCACTTTCAATATCCTATGGAATCCTGGGGTTTGCAGTTTAGGGAGGGGCATCTTTGGCCTCAGTAAACTACAAATCTCAGAATTCCACAGGATGTTGAAAGCGGAATAGTAGTAATAAAATGGAACTTCTTCAACCCAGTTCCCTGTGTCTGGTCTCATTATTCCATGGTTAGTCAACAAAACATTTGCAATATGTTTGGTGAATCTACTGGCTGGTGTTAGTGGTTAAAGAAGAATGGAAAATGTCTCCAGTTATGATTCCTTTCATGGAATCATGCCAAAAGAGAGGGAGCAGGGACCTAAATTGACATCCTCATTGCATTATGGCCAAGCCCCAGAAACCAGCTGGATAGAGAGTTTGTGTACACAGCTGCCTGCATTTGGTGGCTCTGTTCAGATGTTTCATGCATGCATAGAGGGTAAGGGCCATCCTTGCTTTCTTCTTCCTATGTTAAATCACTGCACAAACACAAATATTCGAACATTTGGTCTGACTGTTTACTTCTGGATCAGAATCATCTTGCTAAACATACCAGATCGGGGGTATTATGGGTCCAAAAAATATCTCCATGGACTATGCATTTCAGGTGTAAGGGTAAGGTTAAGAGGGATTTATCTGTGAAAAGAGAAAGAAATGTCCTCCAAAAATTACCTGTACACACTAAGTGAGTTTGTGTGTGCTTCCTAGTGCTGCATAACTGCCATGCATGTTTTCTTCTGCCAACCCTCTCTCCCCATTTTGAGCATGCCAGCTAACAGGGCTGACTGAGCAAGCACTGGGCCCATATATTCGAATACATTCTCCATGGACAGAAGCCTATTCTGCATGAACAAAGCAGCCAGTATAACAAGGGTGGCTAGGGCTATTGCTTCCCCAGAATTGCTAGAAATATACTGTATGGGCAGCCAAATTGATTGAATGTGCCTGCATATCTGTGTATCTTCCCGCACCTTTCTAAACATTGTAAGACCAGTGTATTGTCATTTGAAAAATACAGCTACTACATCTGGCTGTATTTGGAACAAGAGAAAGAACAAGGAAGCAGTAGGGCCTCTGTGTGAAATAAATGGTGAAATGCTAGCAAGGGACAGAGAGGAGATAGAACTGCTCAATAGCTTCTTTGCCCCAATTCTTTTCCCCAAAATGAAAACAATGTTCAACCTGGTGAAAGCAGAACAAGATGCAATAAAGGGACTGCAGCCCAGGATAAGTAAAGAGGTAGTATAAGAATATCAAGCTACTCTAAATGAATTCAGGTATTCAGGGCCAGATGATCTGCATGGAAAAGTACTAGAGATATAATCTCAGAGCCCCTGTTAATCATCTTTGAGAATTCTTGGGGAATGGGAGAGGTTCAAGTAGACTGGAGATGATTAATGTTGTCTCCATTTTTAAAAAAGGATAAAAAAGAGGATCTGAGCAAACGCCAGTCATCTTGACATCAATACCGGGAAAATGTCTACGACAGATCATTAAAGAGTCAGTCTATGAGCACTTAGAAAGGAATGCTGTGATTACTAAGAGCCATCATGGGTTTCTCAGAAACAAGTCATGCTGGATTAGTGTTCTCTCTTACATTCTCTCTCAAATAGAATTACAAGTTTGGTAGATCAGTGGAATACTGTGGAGGTAATATATCTTTATTTCAGTAAAACTTTTTATATGATCCTCCATTATATTCATGAAGGCAAGCTGCTGAACTGTTGTTTAAACAATATTGTTAGAGAGATTTGCAACTGATTGACAAACTAAACCCAAAGAGTACTCATCAGTGGTTCCTCTTAAGCCTGGAGAGAACTGAGTGGTGGTGGGCCACAGGGTCGCCCTGTCCAACTTGGTACTGTTCATCATACTTATAAATGACATTGATGTTGGAATAGATGGCATGCTGTTTGCAGATGACACCCAGTTTACAGGTGACACAAAATTAGGAGGGATAGTTAATAACCAAGAGATGGTAAGGTGAAAATGGCAAAAAGTCTGAAAGTCAATGAAGAACAGCTAAGGGAGCTGGATATGTTTAGTTCCACAATGGATTCCCCCTACTGATGAGTTTAGCCTGTTCCTAAATTGTAAATGTGTGATCTCCACTCCTCTTGTCCTCATTTTGCACTTGACTTTGGTTGACTGAACTTGACATTCAAGTAATAAAACAAAGGAAGCCCTCATAACTTGAAGCCTAGCCACCCTGATTTACATGAGTGGACTCTGTCTGCCGTTTCAGGGAAAGAGCTATTCTAAAGTTTCTGGAACGTTCTCTAGGATTGAGAGAGCACAGATGGTCTGTGGTGGTAATTCATGGTATGAAACTTGCCAGTCCCCAATGCCACCTGCAAGAACACTCATGAAACTAGGGATGTAAACATTTCTCTGTCTTCTTAGTGTTTTTTTTTTTTTTTTTTACAAATCTTTCTTACGTTTTCATCCTATCCTCACTTTATATCAGTTGCAACATTTGCTGGTTTCTCCCCACATGGCAGCTGGTATATTCTGCTATGCCTGTTTCCCAAAATATGTATTTATTACTGTATTACATTAATATCCATATTTTTATTCCTACTATTGACTTAAAAGTGTTTTCAGAGTTATGCATTTTGAACTACAATTATGTATTTTGTATAATTCAAACTTTTTTAAAAAAAAAATCTGCCAGTTACTGCTTCTTGCTGGTGAAAGGGAACCAAAAAATAAGTCTTTGCTAACCTCTCAGACCAAAACTTGGAATGATTTTTAGAAGAAAACCTCAGGTAATGGTAATTTGCTACATTGCTACATGAAACTCATTTTCACTTTGGATTTCAGA
Organism: Cyclura pinguis; assembly: GCA_030412105.1. Taxonomy (NCBI): domain Eukaryota; kingdom Metazoa; phylum Chordata; class Lepidosauria; order Squamata; family Iguanidae; genus Cyclura; species Cyclura pinguis. The sequence goes on along the minus strand of CM059600.1, from coordinate 63,861,684 downwards.
AAAGGTGCTGTGGCTTTAACACACACTGACTGCTATGGTTTGTTTTAATAGGAAAAAAAACTGTTTGAAAAGGCAAACATTTCAAATGTGTTACTGGAACCTTGACCTTTAAGGATCATTTTCCTTTATTCTTTGATACTTTCTCTTGTGGGAGCTGAGAGTGTGTCATCCGCCACATGAATAAATACATTGGAAAACTAAGCTCACATTAATCCTTACCTTTTTTGATTGCCCATCAAATCTTCATGTTTGTTTGTTATAGAAAACAGTTGAAAGATCCTGCTTTAGCTTTTTTTCACAAATGTGTCACTCAGCACTTATCAAATTACAGTAGATTTATCTATAGAATTATCACGTATCTCTGGAAGGACAGGAGGCAGCTCAGATTGTTTCTTGACCCAAAGAATCAATAAGAGCTTTAGTTCATGCTTTTAGAACCTTGTGTACTCCAAGGTACTGCTTGCTGAACTCTCTGACCCAGACTCAATAGTTGGCAAAACAGCTGAGGAAGCTGAGTGAGGTTTTGTAAAATGGATGAGAAAGCACTGTGAATGTCCTACCAAAACGCTGTTCTCATATCAATTATATCTTGTATGAAAGCATGTCATTTTTAAAAAATTCTGGTCTGTGTTACGTTATAGTGACAAAAGGTCTGCCTTTTAAAGCTTCTGAGAATTAACCTTGTGCAATCCAAGGCCAGAAGGAACAAGGGTGAAATGTGGGGGGATAGCCACCATCAGAGTTGTGATACCAGGTGTACCGTGGGGAGAACACTTTCAGACTTAAGAGAATTACTTCAGGTCTAAGTTGGCTCTAAGAATGTAAATCTTTGAATATTTTCTTCTCGCACAGAAGAACAACTAATTGCAACAATTTCTCACCACTTTATGCAAATACAAGGATTTCTGCACAGTATGTATGCATGTATTTAATATACTCACATTTTTTCCTTATATAGGAGTTGGCTTTGAGCGCTCTTTAAGACTTTACTGGGGGAAAATCATTTATATTAAATACATATGCTTTTCATGCACAGATAAAAAATGTTAGGCTAAAAACAATGGATTTGTGCAAAATAAACTGTTTTGTGGAGTGCAATAATTTTTTCCTTGCCAAGAAAATACATGCAGAAAAACTGTAGCTGTTGTTTCATGTCATCAAATCAGCTTTGACACAGGGCGAACCTATGAGTGAAAGATCTCTACTACCCCAGTTGTCCACAGTCTTCCTCAGGTGTTGCCAGTTCAGCTGTGGCTTCCTTCATTGAGGCAACCCTACCTCAAGATGGTCTCTTTCTTTTCCTATTTTGTGTCTGTGCCTGTTGACTTATGGTGACCCCATGAATTTCATAGGGTCTTCTTATGCAAGGAATAGTCAGAAGTGGTTTTGTCAGTTCCTTCCTCAGTATTTTGTATTTGTTGGCTGCGTCCCATCCAAGTACTATCCAGAGCCAACCTTGCTTGGCTCCAAGATCAGGTGGGATCTGGTGACTTTGGCATATTGAATTCCACCTGTAATGTAGAATCCATTTTTTCTTATTGCCTTCACTATATTGAGCATTATCATCTTTCCAATGAGTTATGTCATCTCATGATATACCCAAAGTATGATATCCTCAGCTTGAACATTTTGGCATTGATTGTTCAGGCTTCATTTGTTCTCAGACTCATTTATTTGGCAGTCTGTGGTATCTGTAGAACTCTCCTCTATTACTAGATTTCAAATGAGTGCATTTTTTCTCTGTCAGCTCTAGTTCCTTCACAGCTTCTCCTTCTAGTCTACAGTCTCCTTTCTGATTAATGACTGAGCTAAGTTAGTGAAAATCTGTAACTTTTTTAGTGTTTTCATCATTCACTATTAAGTTGTGTAAATCTTCTGTAGTCATTGCATTTGTTAATTCTTAATATTCAGCTGTAACTTTGCTTTTGCACTTTTTTCCTTAATTTTTATCAGTAACTGTTCCAAGTCTTTACTAATTTCTGCAATTAGTAAATGTTTCATCTGCATATCTTAAATTACAGATGTTTTTTCCTCCAGTTTTACCACCTCCTTCTTCTGAGTTTAATTCCATTTTCTGTATGATATATTCCATGTATAAATTAAATAGAGAAGATGCACTCTTGCCTGACCACTTTGCCAGTTGGAAAACATTGTTTCTTTAGATTCTGTCCTGACAGTGGCCTCTTCTTCAGAATATAGGCCGTGCATCATGACAATAGAGTGATCCATAGCTTTTTACCATCTACACAGTTACAGGATTTTCTGTAATCTCAAAGGCGGAGGTTGATGTTCTTAAATTCTTTAGTTCTTAAATTAATTAATTTGGTTTGTTAGCAAATGTATGTTTGCAATATGATATCTGGTGTTTTTTTCTTTTCTGAACTCAACTTTGAGATCTGAAATTACTTGCTGTACATATGGTTAAACTCTTTATTGTAAATTCTTGATCGTCACTTTGCTTGCATGGGTAGTAATGGTTACTACAATAGCAATTATTCCACATTATTCCGTCAGACTTTGCTCTATATTCCATGATGGCTTTTGCTACATTATGCCTCACTATGGCTGCAATTCAGTGTGGCTTAGTGTAGTGTAGTAGTTTCACATGCAGACCTATACGAGGCTGAGCCATATTTCACACTGAACTACCATCAACATATTCCGTGCTTCATGGGGAATAGGCAGGATCAGAGAAACATCACTGCTGTACATCACTGCTGAGATCTACTGGAGTCCTCTGGAGTTTTCAGAACTGATATAATCATTTCAAATCTGGCTATGGATTAGTCAGACACTTTTCTGATTCTATCTGTACCCCCAGAGGTGTTGAGTAGCCTGTGGAGGCTGGACTATAGGCAAGTCCCATGAAGTTGGGGGGGGGGGGAGGCTTTGGATGCTGTGCATGGAAGAAGGGAATACCAACCTCTGTTGTGTCCAGAAAAAAAGAAAAACAAAAGCGAAAAAAAAAGACAGGCGTAAGAGAAACTTATGCGTGTATCCCTAATAGGATGTCAGCCTATTAATAACACTTCATTTCTTCTCATTTCCATGTTAAAACATTATGTTATCTGATTGAAAATGTCACATTCCTGTCCACTTTTGTTCACACACACCATATATTGCAATGTTTACACAGCCCATTTCTTGTTTTATAGTTTCTTCCCAAAGGGAATGTGTTTTGCCTGTCCTATGCTGATTCTCCATGGAACAACTGACCTTGGGTAATCTCTTTAAATACTATATATACTGTAAAGAGCACTGTGTCTGAAGTTTCTTCCAGCAATTCCCATAAACTTTAAAACTTTATAAGCTATGTTATCATTGTTTAGCCTTTCTACTAGCGGGGAGTAAATATCCACACCAGGAAGGCAGACTTCCCTACCTTAGATGAATTAAAGTTCAGAAAAATTACCAAATGCTTACTGCATTAGTCCAGGCAGGGCACAGTGGGTAAGATAAGGTCTTAAGGAAATCAGAGGACTTTGTATTCAAAATAAAGCATCTCCAGTTCTTCTCTGGGAATTTGACCTTCAATACTTTAGGGAGTTATTTTACCACAGGAAGCTTTCTGCTGCTTCATTCTTCAAACTTCAAGCTCTAACGTCTTTATCTTTGGGAGCATAAGAGACAAGTTTAAGGTGCTGAAACAAACACCCCCAGCCTCTCTACCACCATATTTCTCGTCATCCACTTTGGGTAGTGCCTTAAACGAATCGGTTTAATTAGCTTTCTTAAACTCATTGGCAATTGAGTGGGTTCCTTCAATTGTCATTTAACTGCACATAATTGGCATTTATTAGTCACTTTTTGGCAGACTAATAAGAGAAAGGGTCTTCTTGGGCTTTGTCAGTGAGAATTCACATGCATTTGGGCAAAATGGGCTCACCGGATTTGCATTTTGAGTCCTGAGGCTTCAGGCTGGACTTGACTGGCTTTCTTCTTTAGGACATGTGCTTGGGGTTGAGGTCAACCTATACAGATTTCCTGGGAACAGATTGGCCAGGGGCAAGTTCAGTGTATTGGCTTGATTCTGGGCACTGGGTTGCTTGGTCTTGGCATACTGAAGAGGAAGTAGATAAACTCCTGCTTTGGCATACACCACACTATGCATCCCAGCTGCATATCAAGTCTAACTAGTTAATAAAGTGTTTCTTGGTTTACCCATACATTTGTATGTTTGTCTCTTTCATCTGAGTTGGTTGGCAATCAGGATTTGTAATGGGTTGCCATGGAATATGAGTATATATTTAAATACAAGATACCATCTTAATTTTATCTGTCCCCCTCTACCAAATGGGCATGTATTTACATGAATACCAGGCTACACAATATACCTGAGATTCTGTTTTAACATAAAAAAGCATATTTTTTCATCGCTATTTCTGAATATGAAAAGCAGACAACAAATCAGAGAAGAAATATGATCTTCTCTCATCTGTAGTTTTTTGAAAACAAAAACAAAATTTTAAAAAGCTTTTAAAAGCTGGATTACAGACAGTAAGAAATCTAACCTTTGACTTCAATGAGCCTATCATCAACTGAATATACTGCAAAACAAACCACCATAGGAATCCTTATCCAAATTATTCATTAAACAGTTATGAATAATGGATATATTTGCAAGAATGAGGACCAGGTCACAACATCTGATGCTGAGTGGAAAGAGTTCAGTGAGCTAGATAATTTATTTGCAGTGATTCATTGTGTTAGCTATGGCTAAGAATTAATGGCATAGACCGAATAGCAAAATTAAATGGTTCTGTATAAATGTGGTTCTCTCGTTTGTGATGAAAAGAGAAAAAAAGACCTCTTCTAATGGTATTTATTTGTTTTTGCAGGAACATATAATGCTGGTGCCTGGTTAAACTTTTTTTGTGATAATAACTGTCATGAGGGAAAATCTTTTTGGGACTTGAGGGGCACATTTCAGGAATTCTATTGTGCCATATTATGATGCAAGAGCAGTGGTGCTTGACCTGTGGTCTGTGGGTCCCAGGGGGTTCATGAAGCCCTGCTGCTGGACACCAACAGCAGCAACAGGGATGTGGCAATGGGGGGAGGTGCAGGTGTTGAAACATCTGATTTGCAAGTGAGGGAACAGTTTAGGTATGCACACACACCTGTTGCCGTCTCCTTTTTGTCAGGACTGTGGTGGTAGGGGGCGTGTGTGCTGAGGGACATGGCAGCCTGCCATGTTCCTGATGAAAAGGACATGGTGGCAGGAGTGTGCATGCCCAAACTATGACTCTGGAGACCAGGGTTTGAATCTCCACTCAGCTGTGGAAACCCCCTGGGTGACCTCTGGCAAGTCACATTCTCTCAGCCTCAGTGAAAGGCAAAAGCAACAAATCTTGCCAAGAAAATCCCCATGATAGGTTCACATTACAGTTGCTGTCAGTCAGTTTTTAAAGGGACATGACGGATAGAAAGAATCTCCCCTTCTCAGTGGCACTTGTGCATGCACAGTTGCATGAGTGTGCATGCCCAAACTATGACCCAAAAAGTTAACCAAGGGTCTCTGTTTGTACTTTGGCTTGCTTGGTGCAGCTGGATGGATGTTAAGATGGGTTTCAGGGGACAGATCAGGAAGTAGAGCATCCTCTAAAATGGTAGGTATGTATCTGCTTCAGGGTCTCAGCCAATATTTGGAATTGCTTTTCTTTGAGGGATTGCTTTCAATGAGATGTGTATTTCAGGGACAAAGTTGTTCAATTCGTGATTTGTGTTTTTCTCTGCAGAATAATTCCTCTGTAACACTTTGCAGGAGAAAACAGCAAAAAATCTTCTTTTTTTCTGCCCATTTTAGTCTTTTCTTCCCATTTTGTTCCATTTTTCAGCCTGGGAATGAATAATAACAAATATTCTTTCCATCCGTGTTTTGTTGTGGAGTCCAATCTACATCTGTTTCTCAGCCCTGTGCCTGCGCAATACCAGCACAGCTGCAGGGAGGGTCTTTCTTCACTGGCTCTTGTAGAAAGAAGACCATAGGGAGAGCAAAGGAATTACATCATGGTAGAGAGAGAGGGTTTATAGGTCTATATTGCCCTTGTGACTTCCTCTTTACCTGCTGATTAAGGCCTTCCATCAGCTAGGGCTGGCTTAGTAGCAAGCCACTGCATTTAGATTGCCTCTGAGACTCAAGTGCCTGATTGGGAAGTGACCCCTGCCACACTGAGTAGTTCCCATCTTGCAGAGTGGGAACAGGAACAGCTTGTAAACATAATGATATGAAAATGGCATCACATGTAGCACACAGCTCTGACGCTGGGTGAAATCTATATGTTCCCATTTTGTGCACATCACGTTTTTGTGTGACTTCCTGCACATGTAAAATTTAGAAAAAGTAATTTCTCACTTGGCCCTCTCAGAACTCTTAGAATAATATTTCAGGGTGAAGATATGATGAATGAAAGCTATCAGCACTATCCAGATAAGAATGAGAGAAAGCTTAGTAGACGTAAGGAAGCAAAAAGTGTCCTACATGGGATATTACCTACTAAAGTATCAAGACCAGATGGTGATACAGTTGATTTTCACATAACATTCATAGAGAAATTAATCTTGATTTGAAATGAGAGTCATAAATATTCTTTATATAGAGAAAATGCTTTCTTTTAATTAACCTATGTTTCTTCTTTCTTGAAACAGGGCACAGAATCAAAAGACAGTACTCTCAAACCTTCTGGTAAAGTTTATTCCTTTGCAAAAGTTCTAGTCATTAGTTTAGGAATTCGAAAGCTTCTGTTCTTTCTTTAAAAAATTCCATTTAAACAGAATTTGTTCCAAAACTAGTCAGAGTCTTAACAGATGGCATCTACTGGTTAATGAATGTGACATAGAACATAAAAGAAAAAAAAAAGATCTGATATATAGAATATATAGTCTAAAGACCCTACAGTCATCAGATCCTGTCTGATCTGGAAGCTAAACAGTCAGCACTGGTTAGTACTTGGATGGGAGACCACCAATGAATCTCCAGTGCTGTAGACTATATTTCAGAAGAAGGAATTGGCAAAACCACCTCTGAAAATTCCTTGCCTAAGAAAACCCTATGAAATTCATGGGGTCATCATACACTGACAAGCGACTTGAAGTGACAAACACACACATATAGAATACCTTAAAAACAATATTAGGCTTTAGTTGTACATGCATTTACCTGGAAGTAAGTCTCCTTGAGCTCCATGGGGCTTACGTCTAAGTAGAGGTGTCTAGGTTTGCATAGTGACAATATGCCTTACTGAAATGGGCCACTTCAGATTAAAATAAAACAATTTGGAGTAAATAGAAGATTTAAAATATTACTTTGAGCTAAAATATGCAGTGTAAAAAATAAAGCTATTATCTTTAGGGTGTTCACCATGGAATACAGAACTACACAGTTTGTGTGCCATGCTGCCTGCCAGTTGTGAGCAGGAGATGGCCACCAGTGAGCTTCCTTACAGTATCTCCCCATACACCATAGTCAAAATAATAAAGAGAAGGCAAAAAGATGACTTGTCAGAATTTCCTCCTCCAAAATTCTTCTGCTCCTTTTACTGGTGAGCTAGGTAATCCCTTGCTCTTTCATAGGGTGATGGGCTGGGTTACCAAGATCAATGGGAAAGAAGAATCAGTGGTTGTGGGAGAGGCATGGCAAAATCACTGCAGCCTTTCCTAAGGACCATGGAATGGCATACGGGTGAAGAGTACTAATGTTTGTGTTTGTTCGTGGTGTAAAAAAAGCACACAGAAGTCACTATATAATATACATAGCAGTCACTAAACATCCAAGTTCTGTGTCCCAGTAAAGGGAGGTAAAAATACCACTCTATTCTGCTTTGCGTAGACTTCACCTTGGCATCATAATTCAAGAAGGATATTGAGAAGCTGGAACGTGTCCAGAGAATGGCCACCAAAATGGTGAAGGGTCTAGAAATCATGCCCTGTGAGGGGGGGTTTAAGGAGGTAGGAATGGTTAGCTTGATGAAAAGAAGGTTAAGAGGGGACATGATAGCCATGTTTAAATATCTGAAGGAATGTCATATTGAAGAGGGAGCAAGCTTGCTTTCTGCTGCTCTGGAGACAAGGACACGGAGCAATGGATTCAAGCTACAAGAAAAGAGATTAAGAGCTGTTTGATGGTGGAATATGCTGCCTGGGAGTGTGGTGGAGTCACCTTCTTTGGAGGTTTTTAAGCAGATGCTGGATGGCCATTTGCTTGGGGTGCTTTGTGTGTATGCTCCTGCACAGCAGGGGGTTGGACTTGATGGCTGGTGTGGTCACTTCCAACTCTATGATTCTCTGATTCTATATATCCATGTGTGGTAGCATCCAAACATAGTGGCCTACAGAGAATTCTAAACAGCACATCATGTTAGTTAAGATGCTATGAGCCTAGCTTACTTAATATTTGTTACCTAATCACATTTACAGTCATTGTACCATTGCAATAATTGTAAATGCCCCCTGAACCCCACCTTAAAATCCAGCCAGCCACACTGAGGGCTAGACTTCTGTGGTGCTGAGGCATTAAGCCGCCTCTCTCCAGTGACACTGATGGATACCAGTGCACCAAGGAGTTGTGACAGGACCCTTCTAGGGTCCCTTCTTCTGGTCAGCACACCAACATGTACTGGTGCGAGCGGCCTGGATGCATAATCCTTCAAGGACCTGCTTTCCAGCACCACAAAAACTCCGTTTGTTATTGTGGCTGATTGGATTTTAAGGTGGATTTCAGAGGTTAGATCAGGAAATCAAGTCATGGCTATATGTCTGCTGCAGGATCTTGGCTGGTACTTTTCACACAATAACTATAGTGGGGGTGATATTGTTTATGAACTTGTGTGCTGAGAAAGCCATTTGCACTTTCCAAATATTTTGCCTCTCTTGCACACCGGTCCTGTATATATCTACAGCTCCAGAGTGTGAGTCCTCACTAAGACATCACCATTTAAGTAGCCTTATGCAACTGGAAGAAGTGGAAATATATCTATACTCTAACTATGGAGAGATGCTTACAATCTGCTTAGAGGGAATAGATGGCATAAGGAACCAGGGAATTTCAGTGATACTTGGTGAACTAAATGTCAGCGGACAGAGAGTCTATTTTGGATTTCAATTGAATTTTAAAGGAACTATCCAAGATGCTGAACTACATTTCCCAAATAGGTTCAATACCTTTATAATCTGGACAAAAACCCAGAATAGAGTCATTGTATGACTGATATGGGAGCCTCCATTCAACACTGAGGAAACCCATATCCTCATTGCATTGTGAAGGTACTGGGTACATAACCCTTTGCACAACACCTTTGCTTTTGGACTGTGTGCTACAAATCTTCACAATTCATTATCTGATATATCAGAAAAGATCATGGGATTCTCTTCTATAACATTTCAATATGGTTCATCATTTTGTACTGATGCAGTATATAATCTTGCTTGGAAATTTCTGTGTAATGCTTTGGAGCAGTTGCTTCTCATTTGACCTGTGTGAATGTAATGTGAACTGTATACATGAGACAGTTACTAGTTTTTCACACTGTTTTATTGGGTGTCTTTGTTCCACACACTACTTACCTTATACTTCTTTCTGTTTCTGTATTTCTTTTTCATATATATTGTCTATATTCTGTTTTCTAAAACTTCTTAGTTTTAGAGTAGTTATTGGTGTACTTCCTCAGGTACCTTGTCTCTGTCAGAAGTGGGTAAGAATTTCATTAGATTCATGGTTTTTTTTTGTTAAGAACTTACACATGTTTACTCAAAAGGAAAAATAATCAGATTTTAAATTTAAAAAAAGCTGGATGTGTACTCTAGTATTATTTTGGAGTTACTTTTGAAAGTGTATAAAAATAGTCTCAAATCCTCTGGCATGAACCTGTGAACAACATTTTAGGAATAAATTGCTGCTTGTTATGTTCCCGAAGTAATAATGTCACAAATATCAGTTACAAGTAAGGACACTGACATTGTTATTACCTCAAAATTAATTACTAACACACTACTTCCAAGATGTGATATTAAGTCATATTTGTGGGGATGAATTAGGATTGCCTTCTGTTTTTGTTTGGCAGGCAACCCATCTTTAACAGCTACATAGCAGGCAGAGAAAATATTGGTCTCTGCACTGGGAATTGCTCAATTTGGTTGGTGAAAGAAGATTAAAAATTCATTTGATTCATTATTTTGAAATAAATTTAAATATCCACAGACTCCTTCATAAATGAGGCTGAAAAGACTCATATTTTTGCTAAAACACAGTGAAGGAAATAAGGGTCCTTAGCATCCGGTGAATGTGATTTTCTTCAGCCATGGTACTCAAAGCTTCTAAGTTCAAAATCAGTCAGGTTGAATTTATTCCAGCAAGATCATTTCTGTAAATTTTCTCCAAATTTTGAGGATCTAAGAATGTTCTTTGTGTTGTTGTTGTTGTGGTGTTCCTTCAAGTTTTTATAAATTTTATACCACTTTAACTGCTTTGGGTCCATGGAATTTGTGGATTTGTAGGGTGGTGGCTGTTAAGAGATCTCAGAGAGATCTACTACTTGCCTACAGAAATTCTAAATAGCTCATCAAGGATGGAACCATGAGAGATAAAGAAGTGTCAGACTTCTATAATCGTATAATGGAGACGAGAGCTAATATGATATAGTGGCTTGAGCGTTCGACTATGACTCTGGAGACCAGAGTTTGAATTCCCACTCAGCCTTGGAAACCTGCTGGGTGACCTTTGGCAAGTCAGACAGTCTCAGCCCAGAAGGCAAAGGCAAACACGTTCTGAACAAATCTTCCATGAAGACCCTGTTATAGGCTTGCCTTAGTGTCACCATAAGTTAGAAACAACTTAAAGGTGCACAACTAAAACTATAGTGGAGACATCTATAGTTCTAGACAACATACAAAAGAATGGAAGGGAGGGAATTGCAGGGATGGTGGTGTAAAACCACCCCACAATCCAAGGTTCATTTGTGTGGATACTTTTATCAGTCAACCAAAAATAGCAAAATACATAACACTTTATACCTCAAAGCTCACAGGTTCTTCATCAGGCAATAGTGGTAAAATAGCATATAGGGGAAGAAAAGTTGTAGTTCTGGTTGTAGTTTCTGCAGTTTATGTTTTGAGATGTTATAGGGTTTGATATTAAAAGTGAGGATATTCCTATAACTGTATGCTAATTGGGAACAGAGGCAGTAAAACTGTGCTGTTTGACTTTTCCATTTGGCTTTAGAAACCACCTCCTTTCTTAGAAATGTATTTGCATCTATCCAGTGTAAGGCTTCAGGCCACTGTGATGGAAGAGTACAGTTGGTCCCTGCAGATGTCTTTGCAATGTCAGATCTGGAAATGAATTTAGGCACTGGAGCAGACAACACATATCAACACAACAAGCCAAATCTGGTTGCTGTATCTTGTGTCAGAGGGTTTAGTGGCAAAAATTGTTGTCTTCAAATCAAAGAAGTTCTAGTTTTGCAGCCAGAAGAAAAAAGAGCCATCACTTATCTCGATCTTCAGCACACTCACTTGACATGTTGGTGCCATCTATAGCATCTTTCCAAAACATTAGTCTATTATGTCTAAGGCCATTTCCGCATGGGGTGAGGGAATTGCCCTGTGATGCTACTTACCGGGTCTTTTGGCTCCTTGGTCCGGTCCAGGCTGCTCTGGAGCAGTGCGTGCTCGTCGCTCCGCACTGCTCTGGGGACGAAAATGGTGGCTTCAGGTTGGTCAAGGGCCTAAAGCCTGCCCTCAGCAGATCGGAGGCTCACATTGGTGCGAGCCTGTAATTCTGCACAAAGGAGCAGGCTCGCACTGGCGCGCTCCGTGCTTTTGAAAAACCGCAAGAAACAGGTTTTTCAAAAGCATGCTGGACTACCACTTGGGGTTGTTCTGGAGCAGGCTGAGGTGTGGAACTAAACTAAGTAGTCCGGACCCATTCTGCTCCCAGGTGTGGACGTCCTCCCTGGAGGACGGACTGCACCGTTTCTAATACCCCGTGTGGAAATCGCCTAAGTTACATATGATTTCAGTGTGTCATTATATCAATTTCTTCTTAAAAGTAACTTTCCAAGGTCTGTGGTAAAGAACGGCTTATCTGGAGGTAATATTCCAATATAGGTATATATTTTGTTCTGGGTTTGGTTCCACATTAAAGAATTATGGGTATGTCTCTGAGCAATACAAAATGTATGTGTTACCTCAGAGATATGGAGATAATACTTCACAGATATACATTTTGTAAAACTGTACACACAGTGCATACAGCTACACTTTGGCCCTTTCTGCACCTTACCCGCACCCTGCGATGTCCCAGTGGCATCCCAGCAGTGCCTTTGCTGGGATGGGACACTGTCCTAAGTACTCCCCTCTGCACCCAGCTGGCTGCTGGGAAATGGTAGTGTTTGGGACACACTCCTTCCTTCTGCAGTGTAGCTGGCCTCTTCCTGTGCTGCACTTAGGAAGGAAATGCCTTGATAGTGCTTCTGCCCTTTCTGCACAGCCCCAGCTGACACAATTGTCATGCAAAAGGGGTCTATTACTGGATTTTTTTTCTTGTAATAATATAATGTGCAATCGCAGTGGCTGGGAATGAGACAGGAGTGGGACCGCAATGATGTTGTTTGGTAGCATGCATCGCTCACCAGCTTCAACATGTCCCATGCCGGGATGGGGTTATAGTGCAGAAATGGCCTTTGAAGTTCTAGTATAGGGATGTAAATATTTGACTTTTTCATTCTCACAAGGATAAATAATTTACACAATTTTCTCCCCATTGTGGAGAAAACAAATATTTCTGTGCAGTTATTTCCTAGTGTTCTCACATCCTGAAGTGTTTCAGGAAATTATTCTTCATAAAAACAGGGGTGAGAATTGGGGTGAGAACTGTAGAGTTTTGTGGAAAAATAAAAAGCTTCCAGGCAGCTACTTGTGCTTTACTCTATGACAGTGGCTTATGCCTTGTTGTACAAGATTGTGCATTTCTATTCTAATACAGTATTTTTCTATCAAACAGTAAAGTTAAATGAGACATTCTTCCTGAGCCCTGTATATTCAGGTCCTGAAAATCTTGGGACCCACACGACTCTTTCTGGGCTTTGCTCTTTCTTAGCTGAATCCCATCTTAGAGAACCGGGGGGGGGGGGGGGATTAAATAAATAATTAAAAAACCTATCTTGGTTGTTTTACGACAATGGACAGGTGTGAAATTCCTTTACACCAGCCTCCTATTGGTTTATATTCTTCTCTTGGTCAGATGCTTCTTTTTCTTAGGTTTTTAGTTCTTTTCCAATCCATTTTATTTCCTTGAGGACTTATTAGTGTTTCAGATAGATAAGAAAGTTGCCATAGTTTCACACCAATTTTACATTATTTTGGACCCACAATACACGAGTGTACTGTAATGCAAAATAGGCTTTACTAAAATTTATTTACATTTTTCCTCCAGAAATGGATTTATAGATCTGCTTTGAATCTTGTTTCAGGTGAAATGCTCCAGCCAGATTGTTACGTTTCCAGACATAATTTGAAGTACTGGTTATGACCAATAAAGTTTTATATGGCTTAAGTTCTTGTTATTTGACAGATTGTATGTCTACATATTAGCCTGACCATGTTTTGAGATCTTTGAGGAAGGCCCTTATCTCTGTCCCATCACCCTCACAGATCCCTATGGCAGGAACATTGGAGAGGGTCTTTTCCGTAGCTGCTCTCAAGCTCTGGAACTATTTTTTCCATGAAGTTGAACTGGCACCCTCCTCACTATCATTCCATATCTATGGAATGACACATATAAACTTTTCTGTTTTGGCAAATCTGAGAAGACTGATTGGTCAAGAGGAGAAGGCCTTACATAAAATGCTGCATTTTCCATTTGTTATTTTCCTTTTACTGGTGTATGTTTTTAACAGGTTTTATTTTTTGATGGTTTAATTACATTTTTAATTTTTATAGATGATGAATTTTTAGTTATGTTTGTTATAAACCTCCTTGAGTCTCCAACTGGGAAAAAGGTGGGAAATAAATAAATATACAGACTGATACGAGGAATCTAACCCCCCTCCATCTTCAAAAACACTCCTTCCTGAGTAAAACAACCACTCACATTTGGTTCAATTGGATTTGGGTTTATTTTGGGTAGCACTTCTATCCAACATTGGCACTTCCCATATCAGAATCTGCCTGACAACAGCATGTACCACTGGTCTTTTGTAAGTTTTGCCATTCATTTCCATGGAAACCTTGACTGGGAAAAAAAGGTGCAGAAAAGCCTCTGGCTTGATATACCAAAGACTTGGCCACCGTACCCTATTATGCAATCCAAAATTATGTTATATGTTTCATCTGGTATCTGTCTACCACGGTTTTTGTGGCTGTTTGTTCTTGTCGCTGATAACTCTGAAGAAAAGGCATTGGGAGAGAGAAGGACATTTCTCCTGTATGAATTTCTGAAGCTATCACCTTTCTGTGTATATCTGCATTTTTTTCTTTTTGAAATGTATTTGTTGTGATCTGCTTGTACATTTATATATTTTGGTTTTCTTATAGCAAATAGCCTGTGGGTTTTGCCATGCTGGTGATGTTTCCCTTACTGTTTCCTGTGGATATAACAGATTGTATTAGACTTTCTTATGAGTTGCTCTGTTGAAATTTCATTCTGATCTTCTCCTGGTGCCAAATTATTGTGCTCTTCATTGTACGTTTGTGCTTTTTTATATAAGAAGCCTGGCATTCCTATCTCTGACAGATTTTATCAATCAGCTTTGTTTCCATGTTCCAAAATAGTTTGATATAACAGCCACTATATTGTAACAATCTATGGAATGAAATGTATTCTTCCAGTTGTATTTGCATAACTAAATGAATTTCTGAATGTTTTAAGATGATTATAGTGAGAAGGGAGCTAGGATTTTAAATAACCACTTTGGCTGGATGTGGCTATTTGTAGATTGTCCTTAACTTATTATAAGTTCAATAAAACATGATTTATATGAGGAAAAGTTGGTATTTCTGATTTGAAGAAAACAATTGCATGATGGAAAAAAAATGGAGAGGGAAGAAAGCCGAGTACTGGACATATATATTTAAATTTGTTTGGAAGCTTTTTTAAAAAATGTTCTGCTGTTCTATGTAAAAAGCTGTGAATCACCACGGTAACCAATTATTAGTTTCTCATACCATCTCCATATTCAATGGCCTATCCTATTCTCCATTTTAATTATTATATTACAAACTCTACGTAATTATTTTCAAAATTTTATTTAACAAGAGTTGAAATTACTGTATATAAAGATCCAATTACCCACCTAATACATTATTGTTGCTTCTGGTGTCTGGAAGATAGCTAGACCACGTCAGGTAAGAGGGGAAAAAAAACTCTCAGACCAATTACTTTAGCTACATTTTTATAGCTTGCAATAGCCCAAGGCACTACAAAAGTTTGACAAATATTTTTATCAACTTCTTCCGTTAACCTCAGTTTCTCAAGAAACTTTTAGCAGTCAAGATATTATAACTATGTATAGCATGCACCTGTCATTCTAGATTTCAGTTATATATTTTATGCATTTTTACTTAGAGACGTCTCAAATATGCCTCAAAAGCCAAAAATCTAATAATTTAGTCCTACAGATTTTCTTAAGGGCTAGCAGTCTATGACCAGCATTGAGGAACTGTTCCATTTTGTCAGTCTTTATCTTTTGAGAGAAGTATTGGTCAAAGAATGAAGAAAGAAAAGTTCCTTAAGGGACAAACTTAAAATTAGCAATTGCTGGAGATGAATCTATTTGTCAATCTAGGAGTGAAGAGGTTGGGATAAGGGACAGTGGGGTGCAATTTTGACATTTTTTTCAGGGAGATACAGACTACTTTAAGCCCAGAAAGGGTCTTTTTTTCCAACAGGAAGTGACATAGAAGTTATCGGGGGGGGGGATATGGAGGAGAATTTTGGGGTGAGGAATTTCAAAATTAAGTGTTGGTGTTTAGAGGTATTGTAGAAGGATGCAGATTTCCTGTGGCTCCTGATAAGATCGATGAAGTCTCTTAAGCCATGAGATTTGCCCATCCTTGCTCTAGGTGATCTAGAAAGGTACTTCAAAACAATGGTAACTTTGGCAGGACAAAAGCAACAAGAATAATCAAGGATGGATAGCAGTAGTTTTAAAATGGCTTAAAGCACATTTCATAGATGCATGAAATACCTTGTAGCTATCTGTCTGATATTTTGCTGGATTCATCCCCTCTTTATGGTGTATTATGTCTCAAAAATATTACACATAAGTGTGAGGAGGCAAAGAAGCTACAGCCATTTTGTTTTCCTAGTGCTAATCATTGTGGGGCAGCATGGCTCTCCAAAACTCAGTTCAGATGCAGAATCTGTAATGATTTGGGTTGGCCTCAGATTAATCTGGAGCAAAGAGCACCGAAATCAGAATCACTGAATTGGGCTCTGAACTAAAATGGGGCCCTGTACACAGCCCGGCATCAGATTTAAGTATACTTATATCTCAGAATTTTGTCAGGTAGCCACTTGGTGACTAGAGTGATGGATCAAGAGCATGTTAATCACCTAATAAAGTTTCCAATTGGATTTCAGACGCAATCTAATTTTCTGGTTCTGGTTCTTTAAAATACACATAGCGACAAGAAAATCTGAAAGATTTCATTGTTCAATATCTGTACACGCATTGAGGTCCTTGAGGGATATTCCCCTGTGTGCTATTTGGGGTGATGGTTGGAAACAGCTTTCTCTGTGACCACACCAAGACCTGGAACTCTATCCTTAGAAGTACTACCAATGATCCCCTTTCTGCCATATTGTAAAGAACTTTCATTTTAGAAAGGACATTAGTAAATAGTAGATTTTAAACCTCTCTGGTTAGTTTGACTGGTCCTTCTGCAAAAAAATATTTTGGCTGTTTGGTTCTTCTACTGGAAATTTTTCAGCTGGCTGTCCATTAGCTTTTGA
The DNA here is from genome assembly GCA_030412105.1 of Cyclura pinguis. Classification (NCBI taxonomy): domain Eukaryota; kingdom Metazoa; phylum Chordata; class Lepidosauria; order Squamata; family Iguanidae; genus Cyclura; species Cyclura pinguis. The sequence continues at coordinate 63,844,736 of CM059600.1, read as the reverse complement.
GCCATAGTTAAGGCTTTGTGGTTGATACAGACTTTTTTCCCCCTCAGAACACCTAGCAAATTGCTTTCTTGTGTACATGATTTGCAGCCAATGGAATGTCATCATGTGACATTTTCCAGAGGAGAGAGCAGAAGGTGAGCTGCGTCTGAGAAGATATCTTGACTGGGTGTCTTTTACAGGCTTCTGAGGCTGTGTTTGTTTGTTTGTTTGTCTGTTTTCTCTGGCTATGTGCTCTCCCTGAGCACACGGTCTAACTGACTAGCTAGGGGAAGGAGCTAGCAGCCGTTAGTCCTAACTGACTCACTGACGAGCTAAGGGGAGGAGCTAGCAGCTCTTTATATTTGTTCCCAGAGGCAACCGCCTTCAGCGTGCACACTTTTATTATGAAAGCTTAGCAAGACTTAATTGCTTCTTCCTTGAATCCATCCAGAGTCAATCTGCCAGTTCACAACATCTAGGTAGAGTTGCCACCTTAAGGGAGTAACTACAAGCAGCATAGAATTGCACCCTTTCTCTTGATACGTTGACAATAAGAACTTGGCAAACAGGGGAGTTGACATAGGTTTTACCAGGGGACTTTGAAGGGAAAGCCCTTCACCTTTTACCTTTTCCAATTCAACTATCAAGTATGGAGGGTGAGAGAGCTGTTGCGGTCACCTGCCACAGCTGCGGCATGTTTCTTTTCCTGCCGAAAGACATTGTTGGGTACACCTACAGCAAATGCAAGCTGGTCGCCCTCTTAAAGGAAAAGGTTCAACAGCTGGAGGCACACGTTTTGAATTTTCACATTATCAGAGAGGGAGAGGGGTTCTTGGATAGGGCTGAGAGGACCTTTTTGAAGATGGAGCGCATGGAGGAGCTAGCGGACGACAAAGTCAGTTCACAAAACCAGGAGATGGATGCTTGGAGGAATGTGACACGCAGGAGTAGAAAGACAAGGTGCCAAATGGAAACTCTCGAGCCACAGAATTGCTTCCAAGTTCTTGACGTTGTTAATGGTGATGTGGAACAGCAGGAAGAGATAGTCCAATGTCACCAAGAGGAAATCCAACATCAGTAATAGCAACCCCAACACCAGCAGAACGAAATCCTACAGCAGCAGCACCAGCAGTCTCAGCATGAACAGAAGGTTCAGGTGGCCATGACAGACTCTGCTAGATGAGTAACCCCAGACAAGCCTCAGAGGAGACGAGTTCTACTGGTTGGGGACTCCTTGCTGAGAGGAACAGAACCGACCACTTGCAACCTGGACAAGGTCAATCATGAGGTGTGCTGTCTCACTGGGGCCAAAATCAGTGACATATCTGAGAGACTAATGAGACTGGTCAAGCCCACTGACCGTAAACCCCTCCTTTTGGTTCACGTCAAAACCAACAACATGGTGAGGTGCAGCTTTCACCACATCATGAAAGATTATGAGCTTATGGGTAGGAAGCTGAAGGACCTCCAAGCTCAGGTTGTCATTTTGTCTCTCCTCCCTGTGGAAGGACATGGCCCACGAAAGGAAAGAATAGTGGAGATCAACAATTGGCTCCCAAGATGGTGCTGCCAGGAGCGATTTGGGTTTTTGGATCACAGCCTCCATTTCCACGGAGATGGTATTCTGGCTAGGGATGGCCTGCACCTCACAACCATTGGCGGGAACATTTTTGCTAACAATCTTGCAAAACAGATCAGGAGGTCTTTAAACTGAATTTGACAGGCAAGGGGGACAGTATTATTCTGGGCAAGGATTCAGTGAGTGCTGCAAAAAATAGCCGAAATGATATAGATAGGGCAGGCCAGGTAGAAGCAGAGACCAACAGGGGGAATGAAATAACTTTAGTACAGAACTTCCAGGAAGGGCACATGGTCTCAAGTGTGTCTACACTAGTGCACAGAGCATGGGAAATAAACAAGATGAACTCCAACTCTTAGTACAACAAAATAAATATAATTTAATAGGCATCACTGAAACCTGGTGAGATGAATCTCATGAATGGATGATTGGAATGTAGGAATAGGGGGGTATAACCTATTTTACAGAAGAAAGGAGGAGGAATAGCCTTATATGTCAAGGACGTTTTCACCTGTGAAGAGATCCATGAGTTAAATCTGGTAAACCAAGTTGAGAGCATCCGGGTAAGAATTAAGGGAGCAAGAAACAATAGGGATATGATTGTGGGGGTTTGCTACAGGCCTCCAGGCCAGCCTGAGGACTTGGATGAAACCTTCCTGGAGCAGATGACCACACATTCAAAAAGGAGAGATGCAGTGTTAATGAGAGATTTCAGTTATCCTGATATTTGTTGGCAGTCAAACTCTGCCAAGACCGCAATGTCCAACAGGTTCCTCGCTTGCCTTGCAAACAGTTTCATGGTCCAGAAGGTGGAAAGGCAACAAGGGATCTATTTTAGATCTGATCCTGACCAACAGGGATGACCTTGTTGATCAGGTGGAGGTGGTGGAATCCTTAGGGGGGAATGACTGTGCGCTTTTGGAGTTTGTCATTCAGTGGGAAGCCAAGTGTAGCCAGACACGCATCCTAAACTTTAAGAAAGCTGATTTCTGTAAACTTAGAGAGTTGCTTGCTGAAATCCCATGGTCAAGAATACGAAAAGAGAAAGGAGTTCATCACAGATGGAAGTTTCTTAAAAGTGAGATACTGAAGGCACAATTGAAAACTGTGGCAATAAGGAGGAAAAATGGCAGGTGTGTAAAGAAACCAGAATGGTTGACTAAAGAACTCTCAGTTGAGCTAAGTGTTAAAAGAAACATGTACAGGAAATGGAAGAATGGTAAAACCACCAAAGAGGAATTCAAGCAAATAGCCAGGAGATGTAGGGAGGGGGTCAGAAAAACTAAAGCACAGAATGAACTCAGGCTTGCCAGAGACATTAAAAACAATAAAAAGGGCTTTTTTTAGATATGTCCTCAGCAAAAAGAAAAACAAGGAGATGATAGGGTCACTGAGTGGAGAAGATGGCCAATTAATAACGGGGGAAAGAGAGAAGGCAGGACTACTTAACATCTTCTTTGCCTCAGTTTTCTCCCAAAAGGATAGAAGTACTCAACCTGGGGGGTGGGGAGCAGGTGAGGAAGGAGAGCAAATGCAGCACGGAATAAGTAGAGAAGTAGTACAGGAATATTTGGCTAAATTAGATGAATTCAAGTCTCCAGGGCCAGATGAATTACATCCAAGGGTATTAAAAGAACTGGCAGAAGTCATTTCTGAACCACTTGCAATAATCTTTAAGAACTCTTGGAGAACAGGAGAAGTCCCAGCAGACTGGAGGAGGGCAAATGTCATCCCCATCTTCAAGAAGGGGAAAAAAGAGGACCCAAATAATTATCGCCTTGTCAGCCTGACATCAATACCAGGAAAGATCCTAGAGCAGATAACAGTCGGTTTGTAATTACTTAGAAAGCAACGCCGTAATCACTAAAAGTCAACATGGATTTCTCAGAAATAAGTCATACTAGCCCAATCTTATTTCTTTTTCTGATGGGGTTACAAGCTTGATAGATGAAGGGAATGCTGTAGACGTAGCATATCTTGACTTCAGTAAGGCTTTTGACAAAGTTCCCCATGACATTCTTGCAAAGAAGCTAGTAAAATGTGGGCTGGACGGGGCTGCTGTTAGGTGGATTGGTAATTGGTTGACTGACAGAACCCAACAGGTGCTCACCAATGACTGCTTTTCATCCTGGAAAGATGTGACTAGTGGGATGTCACAGGGTTCTGTCCTGAGCCCAGTGCTATTCAACATCTTCATCAATGACTTGGGTGAAGGAGTGGAGGTCATGCTGATCAAATTTGCAGATGACACCAAATTGGGTGGGGTTGCTAATACACCAGAGGACAGGATCAGATTTCAAAATGACCTTGACAGATTGGAGAGCTGGGCCAAAGCTAACAAAATGAATTTCAACAGAGAGAAATATAAAGTCCTACACTTAGGCAGAAAAAATGGAATGCACAAATATAGGATGGGGGTTGTGTGTCTGGATAGCAGTACATGTGAAAGGGATCTAGGAGTCTTGGTAGATCACATGCTGAACATGAATCAGCAGTGTGATGAGGCAGCCAAGAAAGCCAACATGATTCTTGGTTGTATCAATAGGAGTATGGTGTCTAGATTGAGAGAGGTAATGATACCACTCTATTCTGCATTGGTTAGCCCTCGTTTGGAATACTGTGTCCAGTTCTGGGCACCTCAATTCAAGAAGGATATCGACAAGCTGGAATGTGTCCAGAGGAGGGTGACCAAAATGGTGAAGGGTCTGGAAGCCATGCCTTATGAGGAGCGGCTTAGGGAGCTGGGTATGTTTCATCTGCAGAAAGAAGGTTAAGAGGGGACATGATAGCCATGTTTAAATATTTGAAGGGATGTCATTTTGAGGAGGGAGAGGGCTTGTTTTCTGCTGCTCCAGAGACTAAGACAGGGAGCAATGGATTCAAGCTGCAGGAAAGGAGATTCCAGTTGAACCTCAGGAAGAACTTCCTGATGGTCAGAGCTGTCCAGCAGTGGAATATGCTGCCTTGGAGTGTGGTAGAGTTTCCCTCTTTGGAGGTTGTTAAGCAGAGGCTGGACGGTCATCTGTTGGGAATGCTTTGATGGGTGTTCCTGTATAGCAGGGAGTTGGACCCGATGACCTCTGGGGTCTCTTCCAACTCTATGATTCTATAATTCTTTTATTCTATGACACTACAAAGACGGGACTTCTCACTGGTGGCACCTGCTCTAGAATACTCTCACCCATTGTGGTCTAGGAGATCAAACTTATTTTCAGTTTTAAAAAGCAAAAGAAAATATACCAACCATTTTCCTCCCCATTAGTTACATAACTGTTTCCTGGGTTTTGTGAAGTATTTTTAATATACAATGTGAACAGATTAGACTACAAGATTAACAGCTTGAAATATTGAAGGAATTATTTCTTATCGTTCAAATTAGTTTTTATACCACTTTTGTCTTCTTTTTATCTTATAATCAATTTATAGATTGGTTATATAAATATGATAAATGAAAGAATAATACAACAAAGCACCTTGGGTTACATCTGATTGATTCCTTGCAAAATTTCTATTTTTTTTTTTTTTTTGCTGTGTTTACTTGGAATCTGCAGGCATTTTTTTTTTTTTGGCTCTCAATTTTTTTATTTAAAAGGGTTTTACTTGTTGCTCATCACGTTGGACTTTTTTTTAAAAAAACAGGAGCACAAGTTTAATATTTAAAAAAAATTAGATTTTTATTAATAGAATAATTTAAAACTGAAATAAATTCATGTTTGCAATCTGTTCCTTCTTACTGTTCACTTTCCCAGATGCAGTGGAATTAAATATTCACAAGCTAGTATAATATGGTAAGAACAATCGAGAGAGGAAACAAGTCTTACCCAGGGGACAGTTGCAGATACTTCTCATTAGTCAAAGAAACTTTGCTATCCCTGGAATAGTGAGAGATAAAAAGAAATCAACAATATGCTGCCACACAATATAAGGTCACCATGCATAAGGAAATGCCATCCTAAATTGTCATGGTTCTTAAGGACATTACATGAAAGTGTATTGACAATGAAGGTGTTTTAATCAGGTAAATTATCACTTTCCAGGAGAGAAAAAGGATAAGTTTCCTTAATAACATGACACTTCTGAGGAAGCTGGAGGAGAAGTCATCAATAAAAGCAATTACATGTTCAATGGGAGCAGCAAAGTATGCTATAGCACGTTTCCCTATCTTTTTGGTAATTCAAGATGGGATGTCCTTGTGTGAAACAGCTCATCTTAAAAGTTACACAGCACATCAATATAAAGATCAGCATTAAGAATTTTTTTTTTTTAAATGAAATTGTTACATTTTTATAATAGGTCCTGAACCAACAGGCTTATAACTAAAACTAGGCTGCCATGTGCCATGTCTCGAGTGCAGAACTCATCTCTGTTCACTGGGGAGAAAGAAAGTTTAGGAACGTTAGTGATGACTTATAAGGAAGAAAGATGACCACATGATGTGAAGCCTGGTTGAAGTGCTTTAGAGCAGTGCTGCTCAAAGCAGTAGTCCATGAGGCATCAAATGCTGATATTGCAGAATTTTTGGGAAAGAAACTATTGTAGGCATTGGGCACAAATATAGTGTCAGTCCCTGACATATAGGAGAAAAATAACTATAATCAGGTATCCTTAATCAGATAGATTAAGAAGCACTGGTTTAGAGTTCTGGACCAGTTCTGGACCAGTTCTCAAAAGAGGAGTTCCTTTGTCTGTAAAATGCAACGAATTCTAAAAGTAGCCCTAAAAATGGTACTTACCTGCTCAGAATGTCAAATGACTAAAACAGCGTATGCCAGGAACGAAAATGGATGCAATCCATTTCAGCATTCTTGTGGGGTGTGGCAAAAGATTGAAGCATTAAAAGATGTGGTGCAAACATTGCTATAATGAGGGATGAGAAACACATGTCTGAATCCTGAGGTAGGAAAGATGACAAAATGAAAGGAGGTGTGGTGAAGCTGAAGGTTAAGAAAGGCAATGGTAATAATGGATGAACCAAGCTAGGGGAAGGCTTTTTGAAACACCACTATAAGAAACTGGGGGAGAGGTAGGAAAGAGGCCCAAACAGTAACATAATCAGTTTATACACTTTGTGAGAAGGTGCCCATGTAGTCAGTGAAATGGTTGCAATATGAAAAAGAACCAGTACTGTGGAATGAATAAAAAGTGAGAGAAAAGGTAGCCTGAATGTAAGTGGGTGAAGAAGCAAAAGTCAAAAAGATGACATGGAGAGGAAAGAGGAAAGGAGGCAAAATCATATATAGGAGGCTGCCCCTTACATTGTATGTAAGCACAGTACATATAAATCTAAAGTTGATAAAGTGCTCAAGACAATGATAGAAAAATATAGGAGACAGAAAGTGGAGGGAGGGAGATATAGGGAAGAGAATGGTGTGTGTTTCTTGGCCCTGTTGTGTCATCTATATTAAATCCAGTCTGCCTCACAAAGCACATGTGAGAGTAAGTAGGTGGGGCTCAGCGAAGAATATGCACTACACTTACTTGAGATGGACAAAATTTGCCCTCACTCCTGTTGTTTCTCTTTCCTCATCTTCTTTCTCATCTACTCATCCTCACATACCGGTACAATGCAAAAACATACATGCACATCCCTCCACAGAATAGCACTTCATGAAAGAGAGATAGAGGGGAAAGGAATGTGAATGGGAGAAGACTGATTCATTCATTGAGGTGTCATGCAGGTTTGCCTCTGCTGGGCCTCTGCCACTGAGGACTTCAGAACAGTTGGTCCATATGCTCCATTAATAACCTAGATTTGTGGGCATGGACAGGTCTGTGGGCATGGATAGAACAGAGTAGAACATTTTGCATGGAAATTTCCTGAAGGATTGGAGGTCTTCTTCACTGGGAAGGAAAATATGTAGGCACTGCCAGCTCTGAATGAATGGATGCTAAAGCAAATCAAGCTTGAACTGTCACTAGAAGACAGCATAATTAAACTGAGACTGTTGGACTTTGGACATATGAGAAGACATGACTCTTTGGAAAAGACAATAATGCTAGGGAAGGTGGAAAGCAGTGAGAAGAAAGGAAGACCGTGCTACAAGTAGATTGATTCAATCAAGGAAATCACCCCCCCAAGACTGCAAGATCTCAGCAGGGCTATGGATGACTGGTGTTCTTAGAGACCTCGCATTCAAAGGGTTGCCATAAGTTCAAGACAACTTGGGAGCAAATAACAACAATAACCGTGAGTTCTGACAGTGTCTCTGTCCTTAGGAGCGAATCTGTTTTAGCGGGCAACATCTATAAGCAAGCCAAGATTTCTCTTTACATCAATGATAATTGAAAAGCTATTGTTTGAAGTGGCTCTCACCTACCTTCAGCATAATAAAGGTGCTTTACCATTTTTATTTTAACTCTTTTCAGTAGTAAAATAAAATATGAAAACAACTTTACTATTTTAATGAAACTTGAGATGAAGTCAAACAAGGGATATGCGATAAATTGTATATTCCCACCCAAGGGAAAGTATGAGTCAATCAAAAGGACTACCATTGTGAGAAAAAGTAATGAAAACAAAGAATTTATGGTTCTAAGCTTAGGATGGCAGAATGTGATTTCTTCAAGACCTAGTTAAGGTGATATCCTGTGGAGACTCACTATGGATTTCCTAGTTTTCATTGTCTCTCATAATTTCAGTATTTTTTAAAATAGCCTGTGTTGGGAATAATAGTTTTTTTACAAAAAAAAAAAATTAATTACTGGTCTTCAGTAGCACCTGAACTGTGACTCTCATTCAATATCCAAACAGCAAAATGGCTTTCCCAGGGATTTAATTTAATAATCAAGAAGTATTAATTTCAGAAGGAAACATTACTATTTTGGATTACAACTCCCAGAATTCCCCCAGCCATATTCACCACGGGAGATGCTGACTATTCCAGAAAAGAAATTCCCAAGCTCTCATAACTTAAAGCTGTTTTCTAAGCTTCAGTAAAGTTCACAGTTTCCTGTAGTTAATAGAAGGTTAGTCCATAATGTATATTTTTAAAAAAATCTTGAATGATTTTTCTTAATGTATTTCCTTGTTGTATGCGTATTTATACTTTGTCTATCTTTCAACTGGGTCATCTCTGCAGTTAGTACTGGTATACAGTGGTGAAAAGATCCTGCCGTTACCTTCCTATTTTGAGCAGTAACTCCCCCAAATTCTAAGGAGATGCTGGCATTGTGAGTGACACGAACGTCCCACATCTCTTAGGTAACATCATTTAGCATGGTTCTTAAGTCTTTGGCATTAGTTGTTTATCCCATGATTTTCAACATACTGATTTCCCCCTCCTGTATATTGAAAACAGCTCTTAGCAGAGGCTGATGAGGAGTTGAGTAGTGGCATGAACTCCTTTCCAGGAACTTGATTAATAATATGTGACTCCTTCAATAAAAATAGGTCACAATTCATAACTTCAAGCTTATGGTGGAAATTGATTATGCCATACTTCAAAATTCTTTTTTTTTCTTTAAAAAAAATTAAAGATGCTTTACAGAGGCTGGGTTGCCAGGACAACAGCATCCCATTCTGTGAGATTTCAGGGACATGTGGTGCTCTGTGATGTTGTGACAGAGGAAGTCTTTGTGATGTCATAGCAATAGGTCCTTGTGATGTCAGAGAGGAAAGGATCTGCAAGCGTTGAAATAGTCTGCAATTGCCTATCAGTCAGCTAATTATAGATGTGGGCATGAAGTAAATGGGTCCAGAATTTGACAAACCAGGTAATATGACAGCCTAATGCTAGAAAAGGAAAAAAAAATATCTTTTTTTCAACATTGGAGCAGGTGAAAAAGCATGTGACTTAGTATATACAGTAGTTTTCAACATTCTCACTAGAGTGTGCATCACACGTGTACTTATTTATGGTGCCTATTACAGTTGGGGAGTTTTTCCATCACTTATGCTGGTGATGGGCTTATGGAAAGCTAACTGCTGTCTCTCAGGGAGTTTTGTTTCCCATATACGTTATACTCCACTATATATATTATTCTATTTGCTGGCCTATAAGACTCACTTTTTTCCCTGAAAAATGCTGTTTGAAAATGAGGTGCGTCTTATATGCCAGCGCATCTAATATGCTGGCAAATAGTATTTGCCAGTGTATAAACGAGGTGCGTCTTATATGCTGGTGCATCTTATATGCCAGCAAATATAGTATGTTACATTGCTGCTGCCAGGCATTGTGAAAAGAGGAGGAGGAGGAGGAGGAGGTGGAGGCTCACAAATCAGAAATCAAGTCTGTGTATCCACTGTCTCACTCTTCAGTTCCCTCTTCTTTCTTTTTTTTTGCATTTTGGTGCACTGAAGTTGCACACGTGCACTAAGGGAGTTGAGTAAGTTTAGCTGGGAGAAGAGAAGACAGATATCTGATGGGATGTCATGTAGAAGATGGAGTGTGCTTGCTTTTTGCTTTTCCAGAGACTGGAACATGAACCAATGCATTCAAATTACAAGAAAAAAAATTCCATCTACACATTAGGGATAACTTCTTTATTGTAAGAACATTCAACAGTGGAATAGAATGAAGTTGGTGGATTATTCTTCTTTGGCAGTTTTTTAAACAGAGGCTGGATGGGGGCACCTTTCAGGAGTGCCATAATTGTGTATTACTGAATGGCTAGATGGACCTTATGTTCCTTTTTGGCCTTGGGATTTTATGATTCTAAGGTCCTTTCCGCACCAGGCAATTAGAACGGGCAGTGCGTCCTCTCACGGAGCGGACTACTTACCAGAGATCCGCACCTCAGTCTGCTCCAAAACGACCCCAAGTGGTCCTCCAGTGGGTTTTCTAAAGACTGCAAAAAACAGGTCTTTATTTTCCTGGAACATGCCATTGCGTTCCTGCTCCCTTGTGCAGATTTGCAGGCTCGCACCAATGAGAGCCTGGGATCTGCGGAGGGTGGGCTTTAGGCGTGGCGAGCTTCAGCAGTTGGTCAGGACCCACGACCAACCGGAAGCTGCCATTTTGGAAGCCGGAACCACCATTTTGGAAGCCGGAAGCTGCCATTTTTGGAAGCTGGAAGCCACTATTTTGGAAGCCGGAGCAGTGCGGATCTACAGACCTCACACTGCTCCGATTCGCCCTGGACCAAGGAGGAGCCCTGCGGAAGGGCTTCAGGGACAGTCCGTGTTGCTTTGGACCCCAGAAGAAGTGGTAGGTAACGGTACAGAGCGATTCCCTCGCCTCATGCAGAAAGGGCCTAAGTGTAAAAGACATAACAACACCTTTGTGCTAAGCCAGAGAGACCTGACATCAATTGGGAAAATATGGACAGGGGTGCCCAGGCTTGAAAGCTGCTTCACATACACAAATAAACCTTTTTTTTCCCCCAGTGCCTGCCACCTGGAGATATGTCTTTCCTCCTCAGAGATCTAGAGGGCAATTTGCTGAAATTTCAGCCACCACAAACCTTATAAGGCCTTACCAGTGTGTACAGAATTTATTGCTCATATTCCCAGCATTGTTATAACAATGGTAAACTATGTGTGAACATTGCCATAAGATCAAATCATGAATAACTGGACAGTGTTTCATTATAAAAGAAACCACCTGGACCAGAGATTATTCTGGCATGTTACATTCCCCTGTAGTTAGTTTAAAATATCTGTGTCAGATAAAACCAGGACTTTGGGAGGAAACTGGAGAATGGTTCAATTTACATAAATAATGACTTTTATCTGATAATTGTTCCTGCCAGGTAACTTTGCTTTGGTACAATCATTTTGTTCTGAATACGGACTTGTTTATCTTGTCTTTGTGCAGGAGAAGTAGAAACCACAATCCTTTTTTCTTCATTTAGGAGATTTAATTAATTAATTAATTAATTATTGCAAATTGTCTAAATTGTACAAACTATGTAAAGTGCACAATTTGGATAGCTAAACTAGCCATTGTCTTGGACTTAGCAATTAAAAGTGTTGGTCTTTCTGATCAATCATCCAGTTCTTTGGAACACTCACATTTGTGATTGCGTGTTGATTTACAAAAGGAAAAGACGCTAGTTTTGAACAGATGTATTTTGTGCAAATTGAAGAAACCTCAACCAAAGAGGGAGAGAGAGAGAGAGAGAGAGAGAAATTGTTTGCTGTTTCATTCTCAAAATGAAGAGACTTTCATGCAGTTTAACAAACTTTCAACAACTTGTCTTGATGTGTTGAGACAGCCTGTTTCATCAAGGATGAATAATTTAGTAAGTTATCTTCACATTTCTTTTTCAGGTTCAGCAGGGCCTTGTCATCGTGTGCTATTTTCTGTACCCTAAAATGGTGGTGAGTGCATACATTGGCTGAGTTCAGACATAAAATGGTATCTTGCAGCTTATCAGTATGGGAATGAACCATAAAAGTGTGCACCAGACCTTTTTCTTTTCTACCATGGTTTTGAAGAGAAGATTCGAAACATCTGCTTCTGTTTCTAATTAATTGCCTTTTAGCATTACATTTGATCTTGTAAGGCAGTATCTAATCTGAGGGAAGAATACTGAGAGGCAATACTGAAAATCAGTAGCTGTCTATCAGTGGAAATACAATACACAGTAACAGTAAGGATCCAAACTAAGAGATAATATCAAGGACCAAGTGTTATGATTAAAGGCATGATGTCACTTTTTGACAAGATGAACACATCTAGACAAATGATAAGGAAAATTCTGGACATCTGTAGTATAACTCCAATTCCATGATTTTTTTTTTAAATAAACAGGAACAGATCTTCTTCCTACTTACAACCCAGCAGGATAAACAAACATTCCATAAACATAGAACGGTGGAGGTAAAATGTTATTTTTAGAGATTTATAAAGGCTTTTTTAAAAATAACAACACAAAACATTATCCTTAATTTACCTAATCTCCTTAACATTATGCTTCCTTACCCTCAGCAGTAAAACCGTATCTCCCTCTATGAGCCAATTTGTGCTCCAAAATTTGCAGAGAAGGGCTTTCTCTCAGTCTCTGTACCATCTCAGACCTATCTGCTGAGGACACAGGAGTCAGTTTTCTTAGAGGTTGCTCCCATGTAATTGAACTTCCTTCCCCAGGAGATCCAATTGCTTTTTACATACTGTGAACGATCATTCTAGAGAGGCTGAAGGAGCAATCCACTCCCACCTGGGGATTTAAAGGGGAGGGAAATCGTCTATTTTCTCTCTGTCTGTCTGTGTCAATCTCTCTGGTTGCAAGGCTATGAAAGCAAAACTGAGGGGTGAGAGGAGAGTCAACTGTGATAACTGATTTAAAATTCTGGACTTCTGCAGAAATTGGCCCCCTTCTTGTTGTCTTTCCACCAGCAGGTAAAGACCTTTTTATTTAAGGAAGCTTTTTTTCTTGGAACGTTTTAGGTTTTTTAGTGCATGGCAGACAAAGTTTTTAATGAGAATGTTGTAGTGTTTTTATTTTATTGTGTTTTTAAGAGTCTTTTAATGCTATTTTACTTTGTTTTTAATGCTATTTTACTTTGTTTTAACCTGCACTTTAAAATAGAAATTGAGACAATTTCTGCATGTTACCTGATCCCATCATCCTTCAGTCATGATCCAAGCAGCACCTCTGACAGGAAGGAATCACAATGGAATGCTTCTCTCTGTACCCCACCAGTTCCCTGTGGAAGGGAGTGTGAGGGACATGTCTCTTCCTTCTGTAATGCAGCCTTGCTCTTTCCCATGCTGCTCTGGGGCAGGAAGTGCCTCCGTCATGCTTCTGTCCCTTTTGCACAACTAGGAAGGACAGGAGCATAGCACAATCGGGGTCATTGATGGAGAAACTCCATCAATGATTTACCCTGTGGTTGCACCAACTTACTAATGGTGTAGTAGATACAGCTTTGGATGTCTGTAGACAGTTATCTGTTGAGATGTCTGCTGAGATATTTATCTGTGCAGGGGTACATGGGAAATGAGTGGAAACTTTGACTTCTGCAGGCAGCCATGGTGGCCCAGTATGTTGTCTTGAAGAGCTGGAAGTCTCCAATCAACTCGCGTAGGATGTAGGGATGTAATTCTTCACTAGGTTTCTTCTTGAAAGTAATGACCAGTAATTTCTGTAATTAGCTTCTCACTGTGAGAAAGTTTCAAGAAAAAAAACATGCTGCTTTCAAAGGCTTTTCGAAGGCTATTTCAAAGTGCTGTGTTAAATGTTCTCTTAGAGCTGTCATGTTTGGAAACTCCAACTGGTCCAAAATACAGCAGACCGATTGGTTATAGGCATATCTAGGAGGGAGCATATCATACTGATATTAAAATCACTCCACTGGTTTCCAGTTAGTTTCCAGGAAAAGTGCAAAATGTTGCTTATTACCTTTAAAGCCCTACATGGTTTCAGTCCAAATTACCTGCAGGATCGCCTCCTCCCATACACTCTGCCCCATAAACTCAGGGCCTTTGGGGGCCATTTATTTAAACCAGCCAGGGCTAGACTAGCAACAGCCTCTGAGACGATCTGTTTGTTGGCTGCTCCTAGAATATGAAATGACCTGCCAGAGGAGATTTGATAATAAAACATGCGGTCTGGGGTTTTTTTTGAACTAAAGACCTGTCCCTTCCAGCTGAGGTACCCAGTCAATTTTTATTTATGAATTTTAAATTGGTGTATTTTAAATGAGTTTATGTGTCTTTAGTTGTATTTTAATCTAGCATGTATTTAATCTATGGAGAGATATGGGTAAGATATAATAATAATAATAATAATAATAATAATAATAATAATAAAAAATCACAATCTGGGATTATTCTGTGCAGAATTTGCACACGGTTATTCTTTGCATGGAAAATAATGTCTCAATGTGGAAATGAATTTCCTGTGGAGAAAATGTTGTTGTTTTCTGCATAGAAAATGCTGTTTTCTATGCAAATCAACCATGTGAAAATTTTACTCAGAATAAATCTCCAATTATAGAATTTTCTTCCCATAAAACAATATTTTCTGTGCAAAAAATAACATTTCAATGAGGGAATATTAATTCATCCACAGAAAATGTTTTCTGTGCCTAAATTGCTGTTTTCTCTGCCAATCAACCATATGCAAAATTTACACAGAATAAATCCCCAATGACAACATTTTCTCCACAGAAAATAATATTTCGTATATGGAAAATAATATTTCAGTGCAGAAATATTGATTCCTTCCGCACAAAAGATGTTCTCTATGCAAATCAATCATTTGCAAATTTTATGGAGAATAAATCCCCAATTTTCTGCACAGGAATTACTATTTCTGAATTAAAGTGTTATTTTCCACCCAGAAAATTCTGGTTTCCACTCAGAAAATTCTATCTTCTGTGGAAAACAGATACACAGCAAAGATTTTTGTCAGTCCGTGATTTTTCTTGTCAGGGTTTCTCAACACTCAATAAAACATGTTTTTCAAGCATTTTCTGAATGTTTTTAGTTATTCTTTCCATCCCTAGTAGGATGTTGCACAGAGGAACACTTATGCCTGGCCATAAATCAGTCCTATTTTCAGAATGGATGAGATGGTACTTTTTTCCCCTTTTGCTTGCTAAGGTCACTGTCCAAGATGATAATGAGGGACTCTAAATTGTTACTTTTGTTTGTTACCATTAGCTGAAATTCAAAATCCTTTTTTTCCCCCATTATCTTATCTATCCTGTCAAGGAGCAAGAAAGGAATCCAGTTTACAAATAATGCTGGGAGAATAGAAAGTGGTGTTTGATCCTCTTTTTCAGTCTGTGGTCCTTGCCTTTACAAAGAAATGTTAGAACCGGAAGCCTTTTCCCTAACTGTGAGGGATTAAATACTGAATCAGTCAATTCTAATTTTTCAAACTGTGAGCTTGAATTGCAAGGGACTAGCGGTAAATACCAATCTTCCAGGTTTATAATAAACCAATCTCAAAATAAAAGATTTTCCAAAGGGAAATAAAAAAGAGAGTGAGCAAAATAAGCTGGATACTTCTGTCCCATTCTTAAAGGGGATCTGTACTTCAGGCTAATAGTTTTAATGCACAGAAGAAAGAAGAGAAGCTTCTAAAGATGCTTAACAGATGGCTGTTATATTAATGCTATTAGGGATTACAAATTATTTAGCTCCCCTGGCATGCCTTTTCTCTTCCCCTATGCCGCCATTCTTCTATTTCACCCAAACTCATTTCCTTCCCGACTGTTGTTATCAAACCATCTTTTCACAGAATACTAGTGTATCTTGTAAGTACTTCACCAGACTATAAATCCCGAGATTCCTTAGGATGGAGTCACAACAATTCAATTAGTATGAAACAGATAGAACTGAGTAGCAGAGATAGCACTTTTGCTTGTCTGGGTATCCAAATCAGACAGTGGCATAAATAAGCACCAAGTGGCATTGCCAGAATTCAAGTAAAATGTCTGTACTAAACAATACAGCAGCTGTATCTTCTACTCTGAAAATGGAGTTGAAGACAAGGATGAGGAACAGGAAACAAAAGGGCCGATCGGAATTTTTAATTTTGGCTCTTCGTATAAGTTCACTTTCGCCTCTCCCTTGAGCAAATATTTTGACACGAGATATTTTGCTGCCTGTAAACAGGTAAAACTTTATTAGATAAGGTCAGGAATTTCTTTGACAAGAGACTGTAAGTAGCATAACAATATTGTTACATTTCTAACTGAAAGGCTAATGGGAAAGATCTTAGTACTCCAGAGTGAAGAGGCTGTAAATGTCATATCCCAGTGGTTTACTCTGTGTACCATTTAGGTCATGTTGTGCTTTTAATATCTCTATTTAATTATATTTAGTATTGTAAGCGGCTGTTAGCATAGATTGTTATTCTTGCCTTGATGGTCCCAAACCGAGCAGAACATTTTATGATTGTTGAACAATTCCACAATTAATTGTGCAGTAGGATTAGCAGTCATCTTGCTAGGGAAATGGGTACAATCATTGTTATTTTGCTGTGAGGTTTAATTGAAGGTTGGTCCCAAGATGTACTGTCATTTCCGCCTTGTTTGCTTCACCTGTGCTCTAGATGTCAATGGGAGAGAGGCTTGTTTACAGTGCTGTGCAGTCGAGAGGCAACTGAACCAAAGCATTTTAATGTGTTGACTTTTTTTTAACCTCCGTTACCCATCTGTCTAAAGACCTTTTTTCTCCTTTAAAAAAAATTGTTTCTTGCTATGTTCTTTTCCCCTCAAGCTGTCAAAGCAGCAGAAAGAATTTTAACACTCTTCCAGCAACTTTGGCTCACATATAGGGGCTCTAAGTGAGGAAAAGCTTGTGTGGATCATCACTTCAGTGTCAGGCAGCGCTTTGTACAGCCAAATCCTTCACAGTTGTGATGCTCTCTGTGGTACTGAGATGAAGTCGAGAGCAATAGAAATAAAACCAGAAGTAGAATTAATGCTATTTTATTGTGAATCTCTTCCTCATTGTTTTCTCCTTATCTCATTAGAAGAATAAAACAAAAGTATCTGTGCTGTGTTACTTCTTTTCTTTTCTTTTCTTGGATATCTGTTGTTGGCTAAATCCTAGCTGAAGATTTTTATTTTTTTTCAGGAAAAATTAAGGTTTGCCTGATGCATTGCTTTGTTTTGTTTTGGAAAAAAAGTTATAACAATAGCTAAGGATGACCAGCAATCTGACAGTTTTGTCAGATTAGTGACAAGATGGGTTACATCTTTTTAGTCAAATGAAAATGTTTGCCGGGGACACCATTTCAGATTCTAGAAAAGAGAGTAAAAAAATGCAGAGAGATGTGGAATTCTGAAAATTCTAAAAGCCTGCCCATGGATATCTTCCAGGTTAATTTTCTATAAACACAGAAACAAAGAAATATTCTGTATTTAAGATGAGCTTTGTTTTTTCCATTTAAAAATGGCATTCAAATGAAAATAGTAACGGTGTACTAATAACATGGACCTGGGCTTTCTTGGATGGAGCTGATTATTTGGATTCTTTCCAATCTCTGTTCATACCCGCTATGGACATGGAAACAACCTTGGTCACCTTGGTGTTGGCAAATGGTGGGAACTAGGCAGGGAGAGCATCTCACTGTTGGTTCTGCTGGAATACTCAGTTTCAACAGTAGTTTACTTTATAACATTGAATATTTGGCATTCATGTCCATGAAATACCAGCCTAAATTCGATTTGAGTATAGAGGACTAACTATAGTCGTTAAAAAGAGGGATGGGAATCTTGTAGCATCTTTGAGACTACTTGGAAAGAAGAAACTAAACTTTTGTTGACTGCTTCCACTTCGTCAGATGGTCATCAACGGTCATCCATGTTTATTGATCTAATAAATCTAAAAATAGCGCTAGGATTCAGATTCAGAAATAGGCCACTGTAATAAAATTTCTACAGATATTATTTGAATCTCAAGTTTCATAGTGGTGAAAATATTTGTCCTCATGAGTATGTGTATGTGTGTGTACACACACACACACACACACACATCTGTGGAGTGGGAAGTGATAAGGTTGAGAGCAAAGGATCCTTATTGTCTTATGCACTGATTATGATGCATATTGACAAAAAGGTTCCAATGGCTGATTGTTAAGTTTAATCATATATTTTTTTTCTGGTTGCTGACATAATAGGAACCATATGGATGAAACAAAAGGCAACAAATCCTACAAATGTTGATCAGTGCTTCCTTTCTTCCACTCATAAACCAATTAAAGTTTGGTGTATCACAGCAGGCAGCCTCCTCCAAAAACTTTTTTTTAAAAAAAGTTAACTCCACAATCCAATTGACAGTACATTTTTGTCTCCAGTTGAAAGATGAAAGATGAAAACTTCTGTTTAAACCTCCCAACAGGAAGGTTGTCCTACTCAATTGTTTGTTTTTTTATTTGTTTTTCGAAAAGACCTCAGCAGAACTCTCAAGAAGTTTCTGAGAACTGAGTTTAATGAAATCATCCTATTTCATATAATTCTGGGTGAATTCTGGGTGACTGTTTTCCAGTGTTCTGCCCTCCAGATGACTAGAGATAATGGGATTTGTGTTTCAATGCATCTGGAGGGGAACCAGGTTGGGGAAGGCTGTCATTTGGTTTGGGGTACTTCCACTGCAACTGTTTAAACTTTACACTTGAAAAAAAAACTTTAGATTGTACCTATCATGCTCTGCATAAACAGCTGATATTGACCCTCCAGGATAATCTTCCATTTTTCTGTATTCTTACTATCTGTTGTACTCTGTCAACTAAGAACTGATAAGAAGGCCAAGAAATCTCTTGGTTTATTGCAGAACCACCATTTATACTCTGCCTTCCTTGCCCTGTCCCAACAGTAATTTATCTTTTAAAAAATTATAACTGCCTATCAGCATGCAATCAAAAATACTGAAAATATTTACCAGCAATTCATTGTCTGTCCTCTGTTTCTCAGACTTTGCTGTACAAATTTTTGATTAAGCAACCCCTGGTTGACTAGAATATCTCATGTGATCAGTTTGGGAGCATTTGTTTTTGTCTAAATGTGCTTCATTTAGCTTTAGAGTCTAAATGACTCTAAAAAGGAGCATGAAATAAGTCAGATTGGCTGGCTGTAGAACACCATTGTTTCATCATGTCAGAGGCATGATCCATGTTTGGATGGGATCACTTGAGAAGGAATGAAACAGTACTGAAGCAGCTACTGAAGCAGGGTATAACACAGTCACCTGAAGAAGCAAGATGATAGGATTTGAGGTTTGTGCTGCTTTCAAACAGAAAAAGAAACCTGCTCGGTCTTCTAGTACACAATTCTCAGTTTTTCTCTTGAAAAGATATACATGGATGAATTCACATTACAAAATTAGATGCAGACATGGTTTCCACAGGTTTAGTTTCAGGTCTGCAGTCTTTACAATATTCACCTATTCACCTCCTGCAGCACCTGAAAAGACTGACTATGCCACTCATGAAATGGACTGTCTGAAAAGAATGATTCATGACATCACTGTGCCAGCACCAGACGCTGTACTTATCCCAGAAGATGGAAAATCTGCTCCTTCCCTCACCATCATAAAGAACTCACATTGTACCTCCTCTTCAGAAAACTGTGTCAATGTTAGTTTGGGAGCTATTGTACCTCATTCTGCAGGACCTCAAATTTATCTTGATCTTGATATCCCGCTACATTAGAGAGAGAAATGGCTGCACACAGACCCTAATTTGCCTGAAATTTGGCAAACATAAATTCCACTCTAAAAAGCTGTTATGCTGGCAAATTTCTTTCACTTCTGACCAAAAGAATAAAAGCTATAGCCGTTTTCTGATTCTCTATTATGATCATAGGGAAAGATGGAGATCTGGATTTGTGAATCAAGATTTTGATTTGGCTTGAATTGAATTGGACAGACTTCAGACCAGTTAAAGGGAGAAAAAAAAGGGGCTGTTTTCCAAATTGGTATCTGAACTGGATCTTGCGGTTAGTGTATATTCCTTATGTAGACTCATTTTCTATGTAATTGTGGCCATTGGACCAACCATCTGATGTTAGCTACCAAAGTACACTGCTATCAGATGCCTTGTCAAAAGGTCAGTCTACACAGAACAGAGATGGGCAAAGTCCAGCACACACAGCCTATGTGAGTCCTTCAAGGCTATTTTGGTAAACCTAAAATATTTTTCTCTGAAAAAGAAAAGTCAGAATAATGACCAATAGCATCCAGAAACTTCTAGAAGATATCATGGCCATGGCATTCTTTAATGTCCATGGACACTTTTTTTTCAATATGGGAAGTAAACATTTTGGAAAAAAGGTGTGCAGAGTTTTAAAAAAATCTTGGATGGGGAGAGTAGTCCAAAACAGCCAATTGTAAAACTCAGAAGCTTCAGTGGGGCTATTTCCTAGCTTTGTGGTCAATATTTACCAGAATTCGGGGGCCGGAGGGTTCAGGATAAAATGGGGGTATGGGCTTGTGGAGTTTGGGGGCAGAAATGCCTGCCCAGCTTTTAGAAGCTGTGCACTCAGTTGGTAAAGAATGACAGTATTTCTATGTCCCAGAAAATGAGCTCTTTCTCACTGCTTGTCCTTGAGATTAATGTAATAAATGGGTACTGAGTGAATTGAAGATGAGAGAATGGGAATTCAAAGGGGGAGCATCATCGTGGATAGGAAAGTCAATGTCTTGATAGGTGAGTCACTTGTTTTTCTAACTCAAGAAAGATGATGAATGTACCATCCCCCCCCCCACCCGCTTTCTCTCTCTGCTAAATTCAAGTTTTTCATTCACTCCCACACTATAGGGACCAGGGCATCCTAAAACTGTGCTTACAAAGAAAACAAATTTATTGTTAAATATATGAAATGTGTGCTTAAATATTAAGCAGTAAATATTCTGTGGATTTGATTATTCAAACTGATTTTTTTTAAGAAACAGTAAGTGCTGCCACTGGCCATAACTATGAAGCAGAGCACAGGGCTTAAGGCAATCTCATTATACATATACATGTGCACACACAGGCAGAGAGTTCTAATCATAAATACTTGTTGAAAATGAGCTCTGAGCCTAGCAAAGAATGCTTACCTTCCAACACTGTGTCTTTGCTATTTATTGATCTATTACAGGGAGGAAAATCTATGCCAATGAGCCTAAAGGGTCAGATTGATCAAAAGAAAAATGGATAGCTATTTTTTTCCCTAAAAAATCCACTTTTAACAAATGCGATTCATTAAAAAACTAGAAAGTAGATAAATGACAAAATCTGGTTTTAATGATGCTTTCTTGAGGCTAAAAGTAATTCTACCCCCTTCCCTTCAGTCAGATCCAAAGACTAATACATGAGATTTGCGAAAAGAATTTTAAACCACTAGATTGAGAGGCAAAGACATAGGAAACTATTCTTCACTATTTTGTCGAGATGCTGGCCAGCAGTCAAGGGCCTCTTAGCTTGTTGACACACTGACTAGGATAATTTCTGATGGTGTGAGGTAATTCCCACAGTCAAGTATGTCTAAGCTTGTGTCAGCAATCAGAGAATCAGGGAACAGAGAAGAGAAAACAGGACTCTGAAACGAGAGAGAGAGAGAGAGAGAGAGAGAGAGAGAGAGAGAGAGAGAGAAGAGTATTATCTGGACTAAGGAGATTGCAATAGTAGAGTCATTGTCAGAAAAGGCTAAATGTCTCCGGGCTGTGGGTGAGAATCCTTCAGTTTGGATGTTGCTGGTTTTCAAGTGCCATCTGCACTAGCCAGCATAGTGAATGGTGAGGAAAGGTGAAAGCTGCAGTCCAGCATCTGAAGGACCCTATGATATCCACCCCTCCTGCAAGTGGGGCAGGAAATCAGAAGAAGGTTTTCGAGTATCTAGTAAAAGTGTGTTGTTATCGTGTCTCATCAAGTCGTTTCCAATTTATGGTGACCCTAAGGTGCATCTATCACAGGGTTTCCTGGGGTTGAGAGTGTGTAATGTGGCCAAGGTCATTCAGCAGGTTTCCAGGCTGTAGTCCAATGCTCACATCATTACACCATGCTGGCTCTTACCCATAAGTCAATTTCCTTGATATCTTAAATCTGAATATAAGAATCCCTATACTTTATACAAGTGGAATCTGTCTGATGAAAGGACAGAAATGGAAAGGAATGAAATTAATCACATGAGCTTCAGTACCTGATTTTCCATAGGAACATGACACATTGTAAATATTAAGCTCTGCAGTTATCAACTTGCATCTGTGTCTATCTCTTGGATTCATTATTTTTAAAGTAGACAAAGAGAACTCAAAAGACTAATAAATAAATTAATAAAAACAGGTCCCGGAGCTTCATCATCAGTATGTACTGTGTCATTTAGTTTGACAGCTGAATTTTTAATGACCCTGTAACTTCAGGGCTTTAGAAGGAGGATTGTTTCATTTGTCAAAAGTTCTAATTTGAAATATAAACAGGACTTGCCTTGTATTCAGGTTCAAAATATCACGTTTGACGTTCAGAGCCCATACTACAACAAAACGTGCATGACTGAGGGGTCTACCTCCGATGCCAGTACCTCCATGAAAGGGTGGAGAATATTAGCTCAGAAGAGGCTTGTGAGAGGGGCGTAACCTTATAAGATCTTTTGCACTGATGTTTACCAGTACTAGTGTAGGGAAGGACCAGCTAGAGATCCAAAAGTAAGCCTAATTGTTTTACTGAGGAAATTGCGATCACACACTCAAGATCTACGCAATCATGCAATCACACAAGGTAACGGAAGGAAAAGGGAGGAAAGTTTCAGACAGTGGGATTTCAGGGTGAAGTGGATGATATTTATCAATCTCAAAGAGCTGTGAAGAAGTGATGTGGCTTTGACTTGCATCTAAGGACAGTACACAAGAAAAAATCAGAACAGCAAAGCAGTGACCAGCAGTTGGTGTACTGCAGTTGACTGGCCAAAAACTGGGGTTTAAATATCCTATTTCCACCTGGAGGGTTAAGGTGTTAATGGCTCTCCAGATGAGTAAACAATGGAGTCCTGAGAGTAAACAATAAGGTCTAGAATGGACTAATAGTCTTAGTATTAGGTGACAAAGGAATAATGGCCATCCTGATAGCTTGGTAATTTTTGGACAGGTGTGGGCACAAAAAGGAAGCTTGCTTGGTTGGAGGGAGAGGAGTTAAGACAATCAGCTGTCTTGTGGGAATATCCAGATGCTATTGTCTAAGAAGTTGAGTCATCAGAGGCTAATAGCAAGCCCATTTGGAATTTTCTGGTGATTTCCTGAGTATGGCCTGGCTACACTTGGAGATCTCTTCTGACCTAATTCACAGTGTACATATTCGGCCAGCTCTTTCCTCTTATCCAGCATGGCCATTCAACTATAGCAGGATATGTTTTTTATTTATGCCAATTAATATATATATTGTCAATTAAATAATATTTTATCAATTAAACCATATCAAAGTGTATGGCCTAGTAACACCCATGCCCTCTGTTTGTATCTTAAATCATGTGGCATCATACTGGGGACACTAGATCACTAGGACTGAGATTTCTCTTGGCATCTTTTGCTTACAGGAGAGGAAGAAGGGCCCAGTTCCCATATGTTTTGGTCTTCCTCCAACACAGGTTTCTATGGTGGCTTTTGAGAGCATAATATGCTAATTAGGTATAATATCAGAGATAGAATGTGTGGATTTTATTAACACCTTTCAACTCCTCCTCCCTTAACACAACCATTAGCTTTAATTATCTACTGTAAGTAAAGTGGAGAAATTCCTGCAGACAAATAAAAACCACTTAGCCAATGGGAGCAGAAGTATGAATATACCCTGTTCTTTTCCTTCTACTTTGAACAGGTGTGAACTAGGCTTATTTTACTTTGGTATGAATTTAGAAATAGAAGTTATAAGAATATTTGCATTCAGCAGCCTTATAGACAGTCTTTGAGGTGAAGTTATACTACAAAAAGAATAGTAAATTAAGTAACCTTCCTGGTATATTTAGTTGCAAATTGTCCTGGACTAGAGTTTAAAAATAGTGGAATTATTTCCTTGTGTCCTAAAAATAAGATTAAAAATGTCAATAAGTGTCTTTCACATCACATAGTTATAATACTATGATTTTACTTTGGCTACCATCATTCCATTCTGTAGAATCATTGGGCATGCAGTTTAGGGAGGGGCGTTTAGAATTCTCAGCTAGAGAGTCCATTAGTGCCTCAGCAAAGTACAAAGTATAGGATTCTGTAGGATGCAACCATGGCAGCTGAAGTGGAATCACAGTGTTATAACTGTGTAATGTGTACAGGTTGCCAATAAAATGGTAGTATTTAGAAAGAGCTCTTGCAACAGTTTAGTATTTGAACAATCAAAATACAAGACCCAAATTCTGTGACATATCATCTCTTCTTTTTTTCATGTTCACACAATTATGGAACGTTTCAGTGAAAAATTATCCTGCTTATCATAGCTGGTATAATATGAGCAATTGCTTCTGGAGGTAAAATGAAGACAAGTAGGAGCCAATGGGAAAAGTAGCTCTTAGAATCTGAGACTACATGAGTGAGTTCAGGTCTGAATAACCAGAATTGGCATAGATTTGTGTTTGAGGTGAGCCACATGCAAGATTATGTTACATAATGAAATTGTAATATAATGGGCTTACCATGGCACTACCTTTCCATGGTGGTGGAATTGTGTGCTTGTGTGAGGCAAGAGGTTATGCTGGTGGTAGCAATGCTGTTGGTCTGGTCCCCTATGTCAGACAGGTTTTTGCTGAGGAGCCAGACTAAATGTGTACTGGGGGGTGACACTGATGGAGGATCTCTCAGAGACAACAGGAGTGATACCATAGCTAAAACCTGCTAGTACTAAGCACAGCAAGGCATGCTAAACCCCTTTTAAATGTCTTTAACCATGAAAACCCTATAATAAGACAATCCATAATTAAACAAGAGATAGTGCCAGAAAATAAAACTCCCAGATCAGATGTCATTCAACAAGATACTGGGATATAGGATAGGACCGCTGCAAGTAGCACTGCGGATACTGATGCAACTGGACTCAAGCCAAAAGGATGTTTAGCTGTTGACACGCTCAGAGGTGAAAGCAAATTTTGAAGCTGCACACCACATTTGATAGTAAAATGGAATATAGGCATGGATCAGGGGAAGTTAGATGTAGTAAAACAAGAAATGGGCTGTATAAATATTGCAATACATGAGGAGAGCAAACTAAAATGGATAGGAATGATACGTTTGAGTCAGTTCAGGATTGTGCACAAAATATACACTTTTTTGTGTGGAAAAATCTTTTCTGCACAGGAAATAATACTGCAGAAATATTATTTTCTATACAGAAAATTATGCTTCTGTGCAAAAACTGAATGCACAATTTTACACAAGATTTTGAACTGTGAGGATTCTCACCAGTCCACTACTTTCCTTGGCAGGGATTCCCAATACTTGAGAAACATGTTTTTGACCATTTAACGAATTATTTTCAAATATTCTTCCCATCCCTGCTCTCTCACTAACTACATTGCATTCACCAGCAATTCCAGTAAGAATAAACAGCCAATGAACCAGAGGTGCCTCTTCAAGCAGCATGGAATTGACAGGAGAAAAGGTTCTGTCTATGTGGCAGTTGCAAAGAGATTTCAATCTTCCTAGAAATTGGCAACTGATTACACTGTGCTGCACCACAAAAAGGTGGCTTAGAAACTCCCTGAGCAGCCAGGGGAAAAAATTCTGGGCTAGCTCCCATTCTTGGGGGGCAGGCAGGGTCACATACCTCTGCCAGAGAAGTGAATGGTGAACACCATTCGATTTTCTTCCTTCCTCTCATTTTATTTTGGTAACAGAATAAGATGTGTCAATCTCTTATTTTAAAATCTAAAATAAGAATGCTATGTTTTTATTAAGAGTTATTACAATCTTTAACATTGGGTTCTGTAGATTCTTAACTTATTGCATTGTGTAAAGTGCATGAAAAATATATATTTTTTCTGGCACACATGTTATCAACCTCTAGCTATTCGCTCCCTATAAAAGTACCTGAGGGGTTCAAATGCACTTATATGTTTCTTCAGCTGTCAAAATATTCATTTATAAATATGAATGGGCTTGTTTGGGGAGTGTGATTGGAATGCAGTTCCATTGTAGCAAACGTAATTTTTAATATTCATTTGTTAAGCCAGCTTTCTGAATTCTGATAAAAAATAGTGTTGAAAATGGAGTAGAAATCAGTTCCCTGTTCAATAAGAAACATCTGTTTAAATGGAATTTATTCCTCTTCGTTGAAACATGAGGGAGAGGAGGATTGTTAATGTTTTTTCTCATATTCATGCAACTGGACACCAAGAACTTCATTCGAGACAGCTGACTTTATTATGGTTTTACGTGCTACAGTATTTTTATCCTTTTCTGTTTGGTTTATTCTGTGGCATGTGTATTATCATAGTTTTCTTGTGACTTTGCATCTCCACCACCAAAGGAACTTTGTTTATCAACTGAAAGTGAAGTAAGCAAATATATAACACTTTGTTACATTGTGTTACTGCTTCATTTTGTTCATCAGATCCACTTGTATTACTAGGCTAAAGATTCATAACCAGATTTTAGAGAGTAGTAAAGCACGGGAATCCCTAAATGTATAGATAAATATTACTATAACTTTGGAAAGAACAACTTTTCCTCCTCCTTTTTTTTTGTTGGCAGCTCCACTCATTTGGAAACTTTTGAACTGAGTTTCCATCTATTTATATTGTATGTCTTGTAAAAGTCAACATGTCACTTTTCCCTGTATGTCAGTGAAGGCTGATTGGAGTGTTGACTTTAAAGACAGGTCACAAAGTCACAAAGAAGAAAAGCAACAACCTTTACTGGAATGGAATGATGCTAAATGTCACAGAACAAAATATTTTGTTGCAATTTAGTGAAGTGACATGCAAAAATGTTCAGATGGCAATATTTATGGGACATGCACTAGATCACATCAAACTTTGACTAATTGTGCCACTGTGCATAAAATCACCCCAACACCAGACATACAAATAGGCCATTAACTAATACATAGTGCTATTCATTAAAGACTTTAAACTGTCTGCTTAAGAATAGTGACAGAGAGATTGTCAGCATACAAAGTCAGTTGTGTTACATTTCCAGAGAAAGCCTTGCTTCACACAAACCAAACTTTTCACTTGTCTTCATCATGCTCTTTCCTGTCATTTACATCTTTGCTGTGATCTGCTCATGAGTACAACTATCATGTTTCACTAGATGCAAATGTACCTTGACAATGACTTGAAGTTAACTTAGCTCTTTTCAGCAAACTAACAGATGTCCAATCTATCTGTAACACATGATTAAAACCATGATTTATGATTTGACTAGTTTCTTACTCGATGGGAATGTGGCATATAGTATTCACAACAGTTTCAAAGTCATATGCTCGACCTTTCCAATGGGGATCTTTTTGGCATTACACACTAAAACTGTCTCATTATTTAGGTCTAGAAATTACAATTATTACAAAACATTTAGAAAATAGAAAAGTTTGCTTTTTAAAAAAACAAAAACAAAAACAAAAACCAACAACCATGATTAGTGTGATCTTTTATTAATATAATTGTGATTGCAAATAGTGATCAGGCCAGACATAAGCCTAAAATCCCATTGTTGACCCCATCAGCAGTAGACCCACTGAATTGATGATAACTTGGTATTTCGAGGCATATGTTAAGTCCCATTGATTCAGCAGATCTGCTGTAGCTGGGATTAAAATAGACCTCAAAGCACAATATTGAATTTTTATTAGCCACTCTTAAGAGGTTTACAGTACATTTTCTGTGCTAGTGCTCACCAGGGCAAATTCTAGTCTTCAGACATGATCTATAATCTGTCTGGCTTTTTCAGCTGTAAGCCTGTGAATCACTGTAGTGAGAAATGTGGTTAGAAATTATCACAAATTAGAAGCTGCTAGTTGTTGATCATTCAGAAAGAAGTGAGTCCAAACAGAAAAACTGGACTTCCAAAGCCACATTCTCATCTACTTTAAATGATACCATGCAATGTTCAGATTCTGAGTATTAGTGTGTTGCACTAGTGGAACAAATTCCAGTCTAGCAGTGTGAACCCTCATTATTTATCACACTTTTCTCCAATCATGGAACAAAGGGATCCCCCCACTAAGATATTAACTTGACCCAGGAAAGTTGCAATATCATCTGTTTTCAGATGCTGCTGCTGGATCTAGCATGCCAGTCTCTTACAGCCAATGTGTAAAGAAGTCCTACAGCTCTTTCAGAATTAATTGGTCTCCATTTTAATGAAGTTATCCTACACAATAAATCTACAGGTCCTTAAACTGTCCTTTTGATGTCTATATCAGCATAAATAACATTTCTGCTCCACACCACAAGCTGCAGGTAGCTTCCATGTCAGTGCAGCCATGGATAAAGATGGAAAGAATATGTGAAAAATGTTCTGAAGAGTTCTTAAGGAGAAGACAAGAATCCTTGCAGTCTGGAACAGCATTTTCTGGACAGGAAACAGCATTTCCAGTGCACAGAAAGCTCTAACTGGAGACTTATTGTGCACAAAATTTGCAAGTGTTTATTTTGCAGAGGAAAAGAGATTCTGAGCAGGAAACAGTTTTTTCTGTGCTGAAATGTTTCCTGTGCAGAAAATGCTATTGTCTCTGCAAATCAGCCAAATAAGAATTTTGACAGGATAAATCCTGAATTTAACTTAGATTTTGAAAATTGCATGGTTTGCAAAGACATTCTCACACCAGGAAGAAAATTACCCATTACTTCCAATGAGAGGAAAATTAGGGAAGAATTACATCCCTAATGGTGAATCTGCTGTAGGTTATATTCTTATCGTTAAAGGTGCTATAGCTATGCCCTATCTGCAAAAGAGGTTCAGAACCTTGGTGGGCTCCTTTAAAGTTGAGACTAAAACCCAGAGTTGATTCACTATCTTATTGATACAGAAGCCAGTGCCTGCCACTACTCCATGCTTTGTGAACTGAGGTTTTCCACGGCCAACTCAAAATTCTGTAGCAGTTTTAGATTCTATAATCAGCAGAATAGTTTGGCTAATTTGGAAAGACAGCTGCAATTAGGCAAGATATCATGCTGCGCACTCCCATTTTTAATGGTATCTTTTAAGAAAGAGTATATGTAATATATTACCATAAATTTAATTTAGTTTATGATACAAAATGCAAATCAGTTAAACTGAACTGGAGAAACTTTGTACTTTACAGTGCTGTGTTACTGTGGCTAAGAGCCAACTGACTTAATATGGTAATAGATGCAGGAGTAAACAAATTCAGGAAAACATTCTGCACTAGACTCAGAAAGCATGGTATTGTTTCTCTTTCTATCACTTTGGGAATACTGCCCAAAAACATGGCAGCAATTTCTAACTAGGCTAGATTTTGCACTTGTATTGTTTCTTCATTGCCAGTGATTGTGAAGGAAATGGGATTTTAAATGGGAAGTCACTGCAGGGTGTGTGTTTGTGTGTGTGGTGACTTTAAACCTTTTCAGAGTCTTTTAAAAATGATGTCCGTGACTAAAATAAACTAGGCCTACAATAGCAGCAGAAGTTTAGCTGTATCCCTTGGAGCTGATGTATGAGCAGCAAAAGTTTTCTCTTGTACATTCACATTTCACCTGTGTGCCTTGTTTATGAGTGAGATAAACTAGCCGTACAGTTGAAATCGGAAGCCCAAGAGAAACTTTTGTTGCTCCTGCGTCAGCTGCCAAGGAAACAACTGAAGTTCTCATATTTTAGTTGTTTTCTTCTTCTTTTATTTTTCAGCTGTATCACACTTCCCTCACATTGTTCTCAGTGTTGAGCTATCAGTTAAGACACTGCTGTTTCTCACTTTACAGTCTAATCGTTATTCTCGAGGGAGACCTAGAGAAGTGCTCTCTGGAATCCATCCTTTCAGTGGGCTTTTCCCATCAGCACATGTTAATCTGGGAGTAACAAGCTATCCACTGTTATATCCAGCTCCCTTAAAAACATGTACATGTATCCTCCAACAAAATTTCCCAGCATGAATCTCAGCTGAAACCAAATAACATGCCTTTCTCAAGAATGAGAACTTGAGGATGCTGTAGGCTTTTCCTTGAGAGTAATGAATAGCTCCAAAATAAAATGCATATTTTCTGTTTGTTCATTTGTGGATTTGAGATACCTTTAAGTTATGTATCAAATTAATCTCGTTGCAGAAGTTCCAATGTGAATGGACAGCTCCCATACCAGTGGGGTGGTGAATCTGTTCTTGGTTGTAGCCTGATCTGTAGAAGAGATACTAATGCTGCTGGACCTTATCCCCAAATCAGCACCTTGTATAGTTCCTTTACAGTTTGAATTAAAACCTGGAGGGGGTCATTCTACCACTATATAGAGAAGTACCTTAAACATTTTGATGTCTCTTGAATGAGTAAAAGAATATGTGATTGACTAGAATGGCACTTCAGAATCCCACTTTGATCTGAAGATATTTAGGGATATGAAGGTAACAACTCAATTCTATGCCCATCAATTTGATCACATGAGTGACATGCCAAACATGGGTGTGCTTTTGGATACAAATCGTATTAGTAGTGTAAGTGCCAGCCATCTGTGTGTAGAGGTTGAAGAGTTAGGGGCAATGAATCCTTTCTTTCCCTCTTTCAAACAAATTGTTGCTACTAACGGCAATAACCTACATGTGAGTACAACTCTGGCTGCTAACTTGCATACATGTGTGCTTGTCTTAATTCAATACTGAATATATGTGTAAAAACTGAAATGGATTATAGCTTGCAAAAGTTTATGTCATAGCTAGCTGCCATAGTCTCAGGACAATAATTAACTATTGTAAATGATCATTTTCCTTCAACTTCTCCAGAAGATGGGTGACTATCTCTTTGGGTGCTAAAATGTTCTTCACATTACAAATCAGTCTCAGTTGCCCTTGATAGAGGATGATGATGGAGATGGAGATGGTGATTTTATTCATTTATATCTCACCTTTCTTCCAATAATGAGATTCAAGGAAGCTAACAACATATTTAAAACAATACTTATTTTAAAAGTATGCAAAGTTCCTAATAAAAGTATACATAAAATATTGATTAAAAGCTATTAAATCAATTTATAAAGATAAAACACTTAAAAATATTACAATTGATTAAAAGACTATTACAAATCCTAAAACAGCACCACACAGCATTAAAACCTCATCCCAGTCAATTTCTAAAAGCCTGATGGCATGAAAATGTTTTGGTCTGCTGATTGAAGAACAGTGAGGACAGGGCCATCCTGAACATCCTAGGGAGGGAGTTCCAAGACAACCACTGAGAAGGCTGTCTGCCTTATTCCCATCAAATGAGCCTGAGAAAATGGTGGGATAGAAAGAAAGGTCTGTCCAGATGATCTTAGAGCTCTAATAGGCTGTAATTGACCACTCCATTTAGTATTTTTTTTAATGTAGTGTGCTTTAGGTGATTTTCATATATAACATATAGTTTATGTATTAAATCAGATCATCCCCAACATCCTTTCCAAATTTGGTGAACATCCATGCAGATGTTTATGCATGAGGTGGCAACAAACAGAAAGTTAATTTTATGTCAAAACTTCAAAACAGCTTTTTTTTCTTTTTCTTTTAAAAAGTCAGATCATTGGAATCTATCAACTGATGTGCTAAGCTGCTTTAAATTTGGTGAAAATCTGTCCAGCAGATTGTAGTAACATATCAGTTGATCTTTTAGACATATAGTTTAGGCATCTAAAAAAAGACAAAGTTACCTAGGGTACCTGAACACAGCAAATTTAAGAACTCTAGGTATAAACTATTTTCAATGTCTCACTCTTTGGCTTGCTAGAAATTTGGGGATTGGAAGAAAAAAATATATTTGGGGGCAGAATTCCTATTTGGGAGGGAACACTATCATTCCCACCCCTGTAATTGTACCCCAGATCCCATAAAAACAGATAGAAGCTTGGACTGTGTAGATAACATTTGTTAGTTTTTAGGTTGCTACAAGACCATTATGACTACTTTTTTGGAAAAGATTCTGTAAACTCTGACTCTCTCTGTGTTTGCTTTTGTTTTGAAAATGATCTCTTCCCAGCTTCCTTTAAAGTTCTAAGATATTTATTTATTTATTTATTTACAGGAAGAAAATAAATAGAAATCCTACCTCAGAGTATTGTGTTTCAGAATAACTGTTTTAAATAACTTCCAATGGGTTGTATTCAGATTTAGGGCCTTTCTGAACTACACTGTTACAGTGCTATTATTACACTTTCAATCTTCTATGGAATCCTGAGGTTTGCAGTTTAGGGAAGGGCATTCAGAACTCTCAGCCATGGAGCTCTTTGGCCTCAGTAAACTATAAACCTAGGAATTACATAGGATGTTGAGAGTGGAATAATAGCACTATAACAGTGTAGTGTGGAACGGCCTTACTTGCACCTAGAACATGCTTGTTGAAATAAGTGGAATTTAAGATGTCCGTAAAGTTTCAATGCTTATGCTTTCACTGGATCTACGTATGTATACCTGAAGCTGAATCCAACTAGAAATTTACAAAATACTGTATTGAAATTCACTGTCTCAAAAATAAAATGAATAAAAAACAACAATGAACAAACAGTCACCATTAATAATTTTGGAAGAACATCTGAAAAGGTTTGCACAACACAGGGGTTTTAAGGCCATCATCAAAATCACCTGATTACACATGAATCTTAATTAAAACAGCACAGGAACCACATGTTCCCAAGGTATGGTCTGCTTAGAAATTTGCTACAGTATTTATCACTCATGTAATTTTCTGGATGCTTTTTAAACATAGCCCCATGTAGTGTGTGTTTCAGTAAAGTCCAAGTAATGAAAAAAAATGTGCTGTTGTTTTCTATGAAAGTGCCAAATTGCTTTCTTAATGAAATTTTAAACTGGGCAAAAGATTTCCTAGGCACAATCACCATCTGAACATCTGGTACCAAAGTTGGGTCAAGGGACATTTTTAAACTGCAAACCAGATTCTGCAAGGACAGTGCAACCTAGCCCAAAATAGCCCAGAATCCAATTTCTAGATCCACATTTTTACCAGAACTAGTGTTAATTAAACTTCAGTAGAGTGGTTTAGTATTTCACTTTTCTGAAGCCCACATCAAAATTTTTTCAGTTTCCTTACAATCCAATACAAAGGATAAATTCCACCAACATACTAATGAAACTGGACTTCACGTTTCTGAAAGATCTTCTCCAAGAGTTTCATGCTGATGACATTAAACAATACAGATGGCAAGATGAAACTTGCAGAATATTATAAATCAAAGACCATGTCTCTGAGCAGAAGTTTTCTTTCATTAACATTTAAAGCTTACATTCTTAGAACTAGCATAGTTCCCATCCTATTCTCCTGCTCCCATCACAGCTAGGTACCCTGATGGAGGGTGAGAGATCAAACAAAGACAACTATGAAAACAATATCTAGTTCCTGTAGCAGAGGAGCAACAATGGTGACCAAACTACTTATATCCTGAAATAAAGTCAGAACCTTCTTTCTCCACTTTGGTGTTAACACCTATATGCATACAGACCTGATTCCTGAAATGTTTCCTTGGTGCTTGCACATGGCAGAGCCCATGTCAGACTCTATTTTCACCTTAACTTTTTCCAGAGACATTCGTTGTGGGTCCTGGCATTGGTGTGATAACCGAAGCCCCTGTCAGAGCTGCTGATGACAAGCAGCAGCTGTTGGTCCCTGTGGCTCTGGCTGGAGATGAGTCCTGCAGCTCAAGAGCTCCCCCTGCTGCCATGGACCAAGCAGGATCAGATGTTCCTCTGCCTGCTCCTTTAGGGCAACAGGGATCCAGCTGTGATCCTGAGGATGCCCTGGAACCTGCGTCAATCAGCCCACAAACAAGGTGGAGACTCAAGAGAGCTGAGCAAAGGGAGGCTTCCTTGATTAAGTTCAAGAAACAGTGACCAGCCACATCTGTGTCTGGGCTATATAACTGCCTACCTGGAAGCTTTCCTTTGTTTGGGGCAAACTTTCTACACGTCCTCTCCTTGCCTGTTCCTTGCTTCCAGCACCCAGCTCCTGATACCTTGTATTGATCTCTTGACTCCTGACCCCTAGATTTTGGACTCTGACTATGGCTTTTGCTTGTCGCTCAGGCTTAGGTAAATGGACTGCCTATGAGTAATTGCTTGCTTTGACTCCTCCTGGCGGGACTCTGCTATCTTTCCCTTTCCCTTCTCTGGGCTGGCTCGCCGCCCAAGTCTCTGACCTTGACAGTCGGCTCTGCTGAGAGGGGAACATGACAGGAGTGCTTCCCTCCGCACTGGCTGCCTCCAGGATGTAGGAAGCATGATGACCACACCTCTTCCTGCTGTGGTGCAGCTATGTACTGTCCCAGGCTGCACTGGGGCAGGAAGTGCAGCCATTGCACTTCCAGGGCCTCTGCAGGGTAGGTAAGTGTGGGCGTGCAGCAGGATGGTGGCACAATTGCTGGTCATTGATGGAGAAAACCTGTCAATGATTTGCAGTGTGAGATGGGAGAAGGATGGGACCATGATGTAATCATGCATAAGCATCATCGTGGTCCCATCTTTCTCCTGTCTCTATGGTGGTTTGGGAAGGTGGAACAGAAAGGGCCTCAGAGTTGACTTGGTGGTGAACTCACATCACTACTTCACTATATGCTGCTCCCTGCTGAGTGTAAGTACATCTTCCCAAGCTTTTCCTGCATTTCTTGAATTTCAGCAGAGCCTAGGCTCTTCTTTCACTACTTCCATTTTCTGTACCTTTTGCCATGATTTCCATCTTTTCCTTTTTGTTTTGTTTTGTTTAGGCAGATGAGAATGACAACAAGCCTCTGAGTACATTTCCTTTCTCTTCTCCTTTTCTTTACCTTTTCTGTCCCTTTCTTCCTCCTTGCTATATTCCTGAGATATGAAAGCTTTGGCTACACAAAGCTGAATATTCGTCACCAAGGAAGCTGGTTCAGTGATGAATGTCCAACCAGTGCTTTCCCAAACCACACCCCAGATTCCTTTTTCAAGATTAATGTGCATCAATTTACACAATACAATCTGTCCAGAAAGACTAGCTAACAATATTGATGCTCTTCTCCCCTTGTTATTTTCCATACACCTTCAAATAATCACTTGTCTCTACAGAGAGCTCATATAAAGTCTAATTTTGTCATTTCCCAAGAAGTTCTAGTACTGATTCATCTTCTTTAAATCCCCTTTCAACAGATCTCTGGAATTAAGACAAACGTTACAAATAAAGGATTAAACCAACAATTTATTTTAGTCTTAAGGGGTTTTTTTTGCCCCTCCTTTCTTCCTAGTTTGGTCTTTTGCTGATTCTCTCAGTGTTTGAAGATTACCAAGCTACTCTTGCAAAGGCTTCCGTTGTCTTTTAAATCTTTTCATCTCATCTCCTCTCCATTAAAAATTTAAACTTCCAACATTTAATAATGATGAAGAAGATTAATACTGCAGCTTAAAGTATGTGAGGCAATGTGTTTTCATTGTAGCCAATGAGGGGCTAATAGTTCTAAAGGACATTTAAGCCATAATTCCTGATCACATGGTTTTAACTCCTTTATTTTTAGAACGTCTCTCCTATTTGTTACTTATATAGCAGTCTTAATGGGCAAAGTTCTCTGCCTAAGAAAGGGACAGTTAGTGTTACATAGGACAGGGACAGCTGGGATCTCAAGAGGAATTACTTTTCTATTGCTAATGGAGTTGAATTTTGATTATTTGTCTTTTATTGTCCACTGTCTCTAGTCCACATATGTCCAAGAGGAAGAGTGGCCTCTGCCTCCATTGAGATCCCCCTAGGCCATCTTAACTGACAACAGAGGTAACATCTGAGACAATATGTAGGACTGTGACTTTGACATCATGGTTTTTATTCTCCTGTATGATTTTTAACATCTTTACTTGATAAAGAAGCCACTGGAGCTTCAAAAGCTTCCATGATAGATTCTGTGCATTTTCATTTGTCAATCAAAGTATTGCTCTTTTGTGGATTTTGGATTTTGTTGTATCTATAGAACTGTCTTTCAGATAATTGAAAATGGCTATCACATTATTTTTTCTCTAGGCCAAGCATGTCCAGCAACATAGGATTTAATCTCCAGTCCATCACCTGTGAGGGATCTATGTGGGATCCAATCCACTTGTATCTCCTGAGGTATCCTCAAGATCCTCCAAAGGCACTTCCCTTAAAAATGTAGAAATGTATATCCAATGTTGTGAAAGGACCCTGATCATATTAAAAAGGGTGAGTTTGTCACATGAGATCTAGCTGCTAAGGCTCTGGGAGTAGTTGAAAAAGGAGCAAACCAGACCTGCAGTTGCTATGAACTAGATGTATTTCTATTTGTTGATGTTCATCTTAAACTGCAGTGCACAGAAATGACTGCATTTCTTCAAAGAATATCTATTCAAAGCAGAATGTAATTGAAAAAGACATAGTTCCCCCTTTCTTGTCTATTTAAGGAGAGACTGAAGCTTGGTTAACCTATTTCTTAGGGTTGCCAGATTTTCCAAGTAGCAATAAGGGACATCAATGTACATGGCACAGATTGCATGCTGTGGCTGGGGATTCTGGGAGCTATAGTTCAAAAACCAAAGGAACTTTCCAATGCTCTGGATATTCCCTGCCTCAAAGTTTTGCCTCAGATTATACCTTCCACCCCCGGAACTCCACCACCAATCCTGCCAAAGCTGCTTCCATCTGAAATCTCACCTCCAATGCTGCTGTTAAGAACTGCCCCACAGTTGGAGCATCAGCTTCCTTTCCCCCACTTGTGTGATGGAAGGACATAGAAGGCAAGGCACAGGGAAAGTTGACAACCCAGCAAATAGAAACAAGGATGAGTGAAAAGTGGTACAATCTAGAAAGAAATACAATCTTTCTTTGCAAGGAAGGGAGAGGTGCAGTTAGTGTGTGGTTGGAAGACAAATACAGGAAAGAAAAATAGAGAGGAATGAGCACTTAGGTGAGGGAAAGGAAAACAGACTCATATGAGAATTATCTTCAGAATATTTAGGATGGGAAAAAACATATAGTTGCTGAGCTGACAAGACAAGAAACTGTTATCCCCAGCTGTTACCTCAAAAGGTGGGTGACTCAGAGGTCCACCTGCAGTGCCAATGCCTCCATGGAATGGTGGAGAATTATTAGGTCAAAGGGAGGCCTGTGAGAGGGGGTAACCTTACAGGATCTTTCCACCTATGTGTACTGGTACTGATGAGGGGACATTGGTTGGAGATTAAGAGAATATTTTACTGGGGAAAATCACAAACACATGAAAGATTCAAGCAGTCTCACAACCACGCAAACCTAAATGAAGGAAAAGAAGGAAAAAATGGATAGCAAGAAGTTGGGATGAAGTGGGCAATATTTACCTATCCTGAAGAGAAGAGATGAAGCAATGTGGCTCCGACTAAGGGTCTGAGGGTAGTACAAGAACGGGAATCTGAGAGTGACAGCCTATGTCCAGAGTACTACAAGTTGTCTGGCTCAGAGCCAGGGTTTAAATACCCTGTTTCTGCCCTGGTGCTAATGGCTCTCTGGCAGAGCAAACAATGGTCCTAGCGTTAGGTGACAAAGCACTGATGGAAATCATGATAGCTCCTTAATGTCTGGGCAGGTGAGGAAACTAGAAGAATTTTATCAGGAAGAGGGAACAGGTTGATGACAATCAGTTGCTCTATTGTGACAACTTTGAGTGCTATTGTACTTTGAGGCTGATGAGTCATTGAGGGGATATCTGCAAGCTCATTGACACTGGTGCTTCCCAACTGATATGACCTGGACATGGCCTGAGGCCCAATCTGACCTACTTTTGCACATGTTCAGCCATTCCTCTTTGCCAGCATGGCTTTTCAGCCCTAACAATATATGATTTATGTTGTGCCAATTAAATAATGTTCATTGCCAATCATATCATGGAGTGGAGGTGTACAGCATGGTAATAAAAACAGAAGGAAGAGAATAAATGAAGAGCCTGGAAAGAACAGACAGAAAGAGAGAAAGAGAGATGCAACAAAATTTGAGGCCTAAAAATGGGGAGGGTGGAGGAGACAGAAATGAGCATACTCTGAGTGAGGAGAGTGAAACTGTCAAAGGCAGGGGAGAATTGGGAAGGAACCATGACAAAGCAGGGGCAGGTGAAAGGAGACTTAAGAAGGAAATAAGGGAAAAAACAGATGACTGAAGAGGTGGGGTAAGTAAAGGGAGAGAATGAAGGGGCAAGTGCAGCAAGGTGGAGAAAGAAAGGGGTAGCTGCAGTCAAGTGAAGCAGTTGAAAAATGAATGGATGGCATAAGTGAGGGATGAATGGATAGAAGGAAGGAAGGAAGGAAGAAAAAGAGAAAGAGATTGGCAAGAGAAGATGGAGGGCAAAGCCAGTGGGAGATAGGATACTGAAAACTAGAGTGAGAAAAAACAGAGGAATAGTAAAAAGATACTGGGGTGGCAAGGTGTGGGTGGAAACAAAGAGACTGGCATAGGAAGAGAAATGGCAAAGAAAGAGAAACTCCACTCTATCAACAGAGGGTGGAAGAGAGATAATGGTTTCCTAGAACACAACACATTATAACACTAGATAACACCCCAGCCTCATGAGGGCTTTCTTGCCCAGTTTATTACGCCTCGTCTGTGGTTCCTATCTAGTACCATACTACATTCCAGTAACTACCCCCATCACTCATATGGTTATCCATTCACCTTGGTTTTTGGCAACATCTTTCATTCTGTCACAATGACCATTATTAAAACTGAACTTGTCACCGCATCACCATACCCACAAGTTTTGCATTTCTATTGCTATTCACACATACTAACTGCTCATTCATAGCTATAAAGTTCTGTTCCTAGGCACTTCACTCCATGCATCTGATGAAGTAGACTTAAGTCTTTGGAAACTTATGTCACCACCTACTTTCTCTACAATAATCTCAAAAGTGCTATAAGAACCATTTGTATAGGAAGGGGAAATGTGTGTCTGGAGCTCAGGATTATTGAAAAGAAAGGGAGGGAAAAGGAAGGTGAGTACCTGGTTGGGAAGGACATGGCAGTGGAGGGTTTGATTGTGGGCAGAAAGAGAAAGGCATGAGTGGAGGAGAAGGACAGATGATGGTGAAAGATGGCTGGAGGCAACACCTATAAGATGAGCCAGGTGTCCCCCATCCCACCTTTCTTGGCTCTCAGAGAGCAGGCAGGAACAGCAGCTATTTCCTTCTTCAACCTTCAAACTACATAAAATCCTGTGATGGCGAGTCATCAGCCATTGTGAAATAAGGCAGAACAGGAAGAAAAGAATAAGAGAAAAAGTGAATGTGAGCCTTTGTTGCCCAGATGCTACCCTAGAATTAGGTATATACTAGAAACACTACTGCATAACCAAATGCTGGATAATCTGTCTATTGAGTGCAGCTGGCACTTGTTCTTCCATCTCAGAATACAATTTAGATTAAATATGGGATTTTCAGTGCCCCATATGTCCCCAGTAAGAAATAGCATTTTTGTCACACACACACACACACACACACACACACGACAGGATGGTTGGTAACCCTACTGTTATCTAGATGCAGTTTCTTCTTGTTTAACACTTTGGTCACCTGAGCTTCCAAGATCATAAAAAGAACTATTGTCTGATAGGCAAACTGACATCATTACTTACCTTAAATGTACCTTTAACTTTTGGAATCTCAGGGTTTTTTTTTAATGGGAGAATAAAGAGGTATTTTGTAGTCTTTCTTGTTATTTACTGAATCAACATTTTTATGCTTCAAGAGGAGGAACATTATCTGACAACCAGCCCACCTTATTCTGCACACCTTTTGCAGTGGATCTTTGCATTACATAGACAAATCAGTTTAGGCACATTCTTACAGAAATTTTACATAATCTGAGCACTTGCCTTCTGTTTCATCAGTAAAGGAAATTACACATCTCAGATAGGCAGCTATAATGCATTTACATTAATCAGCATAGAGATCTGATATTCTTATCTAGGCATTACATTGCTCTAATCACATGTAGAACATGTGCTATATAGCCTAAACAACTATCTATAAAGAGTAGCATTCTCTGCGTTGCTACCATTATGGGTCATAGCTTAGGAACAACACCATGCAAGCACTGGAAACAGTCATGGACTCCTTGAATTCTGTCAGTTTGAGGCGGTTTTTGTACTGTGCTCAGGTTCCACCATCTGCTTTTTAGCCGCTTGGTATAGTGCACTTTTTCATCAGCCTATTGGTTTACTGGGCTTTTACAATTTATCTCCTCTGTCCAGTTGCATCAGTGGTTTCAGCAAAGAGGTCAAGAATTACTGATCACTAACTTTCTATTTTGGGTCTCTGCTTGGGCTTCTCTGTTTGTCTTTGTTTTCATTCTTCATTTTTCTTCTGCACCTGCTGATCTCATCTTTCACCAGTCAAAGTTGAGTTTTACTGAGCTTTTGAAAAAGGACACTAAGTAGAGGCCACTAATCTCTTGCTCTGACTATCTTCCATCAAGCATGATCATGGGAATTATGATGCTGGATTGCACCTGGCTGTCTTCTTGCTTTTCACAAAACATTGGACTTCTTCTGTTACTTGTTACAGTTAATTTAAGTATAATGCCCAGACAGCAATGGAACACAGTTATTTTAATCAGAACTGCCTCTTTCAACCCTATACAATTCTGTCAACCTGCACCTTTATTTTTAATTTTAACAAATTTTACTACCAATAACTAACTCCAGCGCCTGAAATTGGCTAAATATGTTGGTTCAGCTCATAACAGAAAACTACCATTGCTTCTGGAAATCTGGATACTTTTGATATGACTTAGGCCCTTTCCACACCATACCTTAATAGCGCATTCTCTTAGATCCCAGCATTGTCACTGCCGTGATGCTGTGAGGTTAGGAACACTCTCTTCCACACACTTTTACATTAAGCAGATGAGTAGCATCATTGCCACCAGCGTTCCCTCCGTACTACAGTGGCATTGACCAATCCCTTTCCTTGCCTTTTCCCCACCCCACAGCTCCTGATTGGTCATTTTTTTTTAGTTTTTTTCTTGTTAACTATACTAGCGCAGCAATGTTGTAATGGCATGCCATGCCAGTATGCTATTGCACTTCTGTGCTATAATTCTTAAAAATCTATTTAAAAAAATACAATGATTTAACTCAAAGAATAAATTTAAAACAAACATGGAGAAGTGGTAGATTCCAAACTTGCCATGCCATGTGAGTAGCTGAGGGAGGGACAAACGGAACATGCCCCACCCCACCCAGTCCTGGATCTGCAATGACAGGAAGTGCTATCAAGCACTATTACAGTACTGCACTGATGGGATTGAAGTGCTAAAGGAGGCTTTTAATGGATTGTTATCTGGAAATGATATAAGGCAGTTTTCCAGTGCTTGGGGATGGGATAGCAGCTGGATAATGTCATGCAATAGCATGACTGCTGGATGGGGAACAACCCATTGCTGTGGTGGAATGGCAATATCATGCAGAAGTGGCCACCTTTTTGGTTACTGCATTGCACTGACTTATAGAGAACCAATAGTCTCCTAGTCTAACATTCACTGGATGGTCCTAGAATATTAAATCTTTCCAGAATATGTAAGATTATAAATGGGTGGGCAACCTCATCAGGAATCCTTCCTAACTCAAATCCACAAGCAGCTACACTCTATTGCCAACATTGATACTATTGATAATATTTTGTTTTATAAAATTCAGCAAGGCAGCAGTGAGAAAGTTCCACTTTAAAATGTAATTTTTCTTTTGAACAGGGAGTATGCTCCTGGCATCCCTTCTTTCTGTGCTTCCAAGGAGTCTGGAAAATCAAATTGGCTTGTAAAGAAAATATGCAGGGAGTATGTGCCTGAGACAAAATGGCACTTTTGACACAAAAGTACTACTGTTATTGCTGCTGAGTCCCACCAGCCAAATTAAATGATGATCAAACCTTTGTGGGCAAACCAGCCAGCCAGCCAGCTAGCCAGCCAGCCAGCCAACCAAAAAACAAGCAGCCCATAGGCTGTGTGTTCTTCATTCCTTAATTACACAAAACTAAAATAATGGAAGCTCAGAACAGGAGAAATATAACTAGTTCTAGCATGTCATCAACATAGGTAGTAAGTAGTATCACAATCCAAGTCTTGACCAGATGAGAAGAAACTATCACTAACTTGCACATGAGAATGGATGGGGATTTTTATTTGTTTGTTTGTTAAAGAAAGTATTGTAAGAATAAATGTATAAATATATCAGGGAACTGGCTCGGAAAGTGGACCATTCTTTTCTTTCTGTTGGAGAACAAGAAGAAGGCAGAAAGAATAAATTGTTAGTTCTTGAAATGGAGGGGTGTAAACAACGGAGCCTTCCAAAGAACAATATTATGACCGGTGCTTTTTAACTTTTCCCTAAAGTACTGGTCAAAATACAGATTCTTGGGAGATAGTTTT
Source organism: Cyclura pinguis (assembly GCA_030412105.1). Taxonomy (NCBI): domain Eukaryota; kingdom Metazoa; phylum Chordata; class Lepidosauria; order Squamata; family Iguanidae; genus Cyclura; species Cyclura pinguis. The sequence continues at coordinate 63,802,320 of CM059600.1, read as the reverse complement.
GGAATTAAGAGCGAGTGCTGAGGTATCCAGATTTGCTGACAGCACCAAATTATTTAGAAGTGGTTAAAGTTACAGGGAATAGTGAATTGCTCCAAAATGATCTCTCAAAACTTTCTGGAGTGGACTTTAAAATGGTAAATATGATTCAGTATAAGAAAGAATAAAGAGATGTACACTGTGTTAAAAAAAATAACTTCAAAGGTACAGCAATTGGATCTGAGCTAGTAGTGACTGGCAAGGAAAGGGATCTTAAGTTGTGGTGGACTGCTCCATGAAAATTTCAGTCCAGTGTGTGACTGCTTGAAAAAGGCAAATCCCATAGTGGGGATCATTCAGGAATGGAAAATAAAGCTGCTAACATAATAATGCTTTTATCGAATCTCTGGTGTAGCCACAATGGGAATACTCTATCTACTTCTGGTCACAGCACCTGAGAAAGGATACTTTAGAGCTGGAAAAGGTGCAGAGAAGTGCAATTGAGATTACAAAGGAGCTGAAGCAATCTTCCGCTATGAGGAAAAAATGCCAGGTTGTAATGTCAAGGGCCTTTTATCTTAGAAAGAAAAAATGACTAACCACAGATAGAAGTTTACAGTGTTATGTCTAATGTGGAGGAAGTGTATAAGGAGACATTGTTGTTCTCTAGTAACCATTTCTTACATAACATCATCCACTGAAGCCAAGTGGTAGAATAATCAGAACATCTTGAAGGAAGTATTTCTTCATACAACAGTAGTTAAACTGTGAAATTTGTAGTGATGATTCGCTTGGATAGTTTTAAGGGGGCAGGAAGCTTAAATCTTGGATTTCACTCTGAATGAGAATGGAGTACTCACTATACCCTTGAGTGACCTTCTTACCTTTTGAGAATTGGCTGATTTGCTCAGTGTGCCGCCAAAACTTCCCATGCTCCTTTCTCCAGCAGAAGCCTCCACAAAGGTTCTTGCTGTGGGGCCTCTTGCCCTCTCACCTAGAGACTTTTCAGCACTACACTGTTATAGCGCAATTATTCCACTTTCAACCTGCTCTAGAATCCTGCGGTTTGCAGTTTAGGGAGGGGCATTTAGAATTTTTAGCCAGAGGGTTCTTTGGCCTCAATAAACTATAAACTTCAGAATTCCAATTGATGTTGAAAGTGAAATGATAGCACTGTAACAGTGTAGTGTGGAAAGGCGCAGAATTAAATTCCAACCCCCTAGGGAGCTCCCCTCTTCCCTCAAGTCAGCAAGTAAGCTGCATGCATGAAAGAGTAGCTAAAGCAACTGCAGTGGACTGGCATATAAAAAGAAGTTTAGCTTTCTATGCCACTCACTAAAGGAAAGATTATGTTCCTATATTCTGGATCATTTTTGTAGAATCTCAGGTGCACCCCAGCCTGTGGTTGACTTTCAATAGGTATAAGTTATATGCCAGTATCTTTTAAAATCTTATAAATATCAAAGCAACAGTAAAATAACAAACTCCCTTCTAATTAATATATCTCACCAGTGAAAGCCCATCAAATTATCATATTCCACCGGTGGAGACACAGCATAGGGAGTTCCATGTTGTAGCATCCCTTGTTATTGAATGTTTCTGCCCTTGAGGATTAGTTGGCACCAATATTGACCTAATTTAGTTGGCACCAATATTGACCAAGCTAAAGTCTGACTCTTTCCCAAAGCCTTTAGAGTCTTTGGGACTCTAAAGGCTTTGGGGCTTGACTTGGCTGTCACATTGTGTCTCAATTGCATGGTTTTACATTTTTTAAAAAATTGTTTATATGTGTTGAAATGTATGCATTTAAATTGTTTAATGTATTTTAAACACTAGGGGGTCTTTCTGCTCTGCACTGTTATTGTGCTACTATTCCGCTTTCATCTTTCTGTGGAATTCTGGGGTTTGTAGTTTACTGAGGCCAAAGAGCTCTCTGGCTGAGAATACTAAATGCCCTTCTCTCAACTGCAAACCCCAGGATTCCATAGGATGTTGAAAATGAAAGAAGAGCACTATAACAGTTTAGTGTGGAAAGGCCCTAAGACTCATAACTGAATATAAAACAAAGATGGAAGAAATGCAGGTGAGATTAAGAAAAACCTAACAAAATAAAGACTGATAGACTTTTTTGCAACTTTGCCATTCTCTCTGTTACCCCCCCCCCCCCACTTACCTGTAACTTCTGGCATATGGGTTAAACTTGCCATCTAAATTCTGGAATGTCTTTGAGAAATTTCTTTCCATTGCTCATTCCTTTTGAATATATGTTAACCTTCCAGGAAAAAGGATAGGTAAAAGTATTGCTGTGAATCTCAGCATTTGATGAAGCCAGTTAAGATATGGTGTATCATTTCATACCTTCTTCTGAACTTCATATCTTTTACATACATTTTTAATATAGCAATGTTTGTAATTTTCTTCTGATGCCATTATTACTTTAAGTTTCCATTTCAAAGGAATATTGGACTTTAGATATTCCAATAGACACATATAGTTGAATACTATGATCCCAAGAATACTTTCTTCAAAGCAAATATCATTAATTTTCAATGGAACTTTCTTCTAAGCCAGAATAGTTAGGATTCCAGGAGCTAATTATTCATTCTATGGCAAATGTACCCTTGAAGCCAACAGGATGTTACAGTGATTGTACCTGATTTCCCAATTTTTCTATGCCTGGAAGCTATTGCACAAGACTGCTAGTGTGAGTACAGAAATGATGGGCTACTGGTTTTCTTAATCCTTTCTTTCTTGTCAGCTCAAATTGCTCTCACCATCCTGCTTTCCTCCACACAGGGGGTGAAATATGGAAATGTACTCAATAAATTTTTTTAAAATTAGGAGTAGCAAAATAGTGGGGAAGGCAAAGTTGGTATTTTAAGAATAGAAAAGTTGAAACAGTCCCTCCCATCAGATCCAAGTTCCAATCACAGCCTCCAAAGCTACTCCCCTTCACCCCAAAAACAACAGCAACTAGAAGACATGAATCTCCTGTATATCTAGCTTTATTCTTTTATTTCCTAATATAACTGAGACAGCCAGCATCACTGTATGCTTTGTTCAGTGGAAGTTCAGGGTTTCAATTCCTAATGTACTATGTCAGGGTGGGAATCATGCCTCCCAGATGATGTTGGACTACAACTCACAGCAACCTTGGCTAGCATAGCCTTTGGTGAGCAATGCTGGGAGTTGCAGTACAACAATGTCTGGAGGGCTTCACAATTCCCAGTCAGTATAATTGCTGAAAAGGTGTTGGTTGTGTTCTGGCCTAATTCTCTGCTCCATTGTGGATGACTGCACATCTCTATGATACTCTGGAGGTAGTAAATCTCTGCTAATTAAACATTTATCACAACCTCTGTTGTTAAAACCGTCTCATGTGTGCTTCTCTTGACCTGTATATCAGTGGGAATTCTGAATGTGCTGCTTCCCCCTCCCCCTCAGGCCAAATGTGACACATTTTCTTTTAGACCCCCTTCCTGTATACTGAATAGAAAATTAGAAGATAACCTTGGATCCCTGGTAGGCAGGTAACTCGCACAATATTTCCTCATGTTCATGTTCTTATAGCCATGACCCAAAGCCTTGCTGTAGCCTAGATAAATTCAAAGAGCATGATGAGTAAGCCAGTTGAGAGTTTGTGATATAGGGCAGGATATGAATATGAAATAAATAAAGAGATAAAATCTTATTCATCTCACAGCTCTTTTTGTTATGATGGTGATATGCCAGAATATTTGTTGATCCTCTATACAAGATGTTCATTTTATGAAGTGGACTGGAGTTCACAATTGCTTATGCCAAATATTCGTCACCCTTTAAACTGCCACTAAATTCCTAGTTGTTGACAAAACAGTTTGAACTCAAAGTAATTCACAAACATAGACCATTTCCACATGGTGTTACGGTCTCATGATGGGGACACAATGGCAGCAGTCCACAGTCTGTGCTTTCACATGATGTTGTTGCAGTCCAACAGCCATCACATCCCAGTTGCGGGATACTTGCTTAATGGGAAAAAATCCATTAAGCACCTGTGATTGCACAAGGCTCCCATCACCCCTGACCATGTGAAAGGGGTGGAAGCACGATCATGCTCTTCCTTCCCCAGCGCAGCACAGGAAAGAGGCTGGCTGCCCTGTGGAAGGCAGGCATCTGTCACTTGCACTCCCTTCCTTGGGGAGCCAGCCAAGTACAGAGAGGAGCATTCATATTGGGCTCCCTTCCCAGCAAAGGTGTTTCTGGGATCATGACAGGATGTTTGTGGGACCTGGTCAGATTCAGAAATGGCCCTAGTCTCTCTCTCCTCCCCTCTGTGCAAGCATGTAAAACACATCTCTCTCTTCTGTTGCTACTGCAAACTGCAGTCAAAAAGAGACCAAATCTCCATCTAATCTCATAGTTTCTTTCCTTTTCTTTTTCCTCTTCCTTTTCCTTTCCTCCTCCTCTCTTCCCTATAGCCTCTTCTGCTCTTATCATAGACACTGGTGAAAGAAAACCTAAGAGTCCTCTGGTAATTGCCCTGTAAACTGCTTGAAGACGTCAGTGAGAAATGGACATTTTCTTTCCCAGTTGAAAATACATTTCTCTTGCATCCCATGAATTCCTGGTAGGGGAAAGTTGGACCATATACAGCACCCAAGTAGTATGGTATCAATTATACTTTTGTGCTTCCTGTGAACTGAGGAATTCAACTTGTAGCAATCAGTAAGTAAGATACACACATAGAACTCTACTGCTTTGGGGCCTGCATGATTTGCTGTCTACAGAGAGGAGATAGAAATGAGGCTGATGGACATTGTGTACATGTGTGTTTGTGATGGTGATCGTGGAGTTCTGTTCATTCAGGAATAAATAAGTAAAATGTTCTTATGCCATTACATGATGTGCTGCTGAGTCTGCCATGATAGTGGGTATACTAGTTCACACATGTATTACAGAAACACCCCAAAGTTTTCCTTAAGGGCAAAATAGGATCCACTCTTCATAAATAATAAGATATGAGATTGCATGCAAAGTTCCATGTGCTTTACATTTGAGAAAGGGAAAAATGTGTCTCAGACATCCAAAGTTTTGAAAAATTACTTAGCCCCTCCATGGCACCTTAGTGGACAATCTGGGCCACCTCAGCTCATGTTATTAATGAGACAGCCTTGGCAACTAGCCAGATTATTTGTATGCAGGGTCCACCAATTTGAGAGCTATAGAGTGTGCTGCTATGTTATAACTAGAAAACTGCATTATTCTGAGAAATACATGCCTTTTTTGGGTTCCCCCAAAATACAAAGCATGATTGGCAAATAAACTTATTTTTTTTAAATTTATGTAAAAAAGATGATCTAGTTATGCATCTTCACTGAATGATGCAAGCTATTTCAGGAGAGGATTTTCTTAAGGACCAAAACTCTGTGACATATTCGAAGTCTGTTCACTACTGACTAGGCCAGTTATCAGATTTAGATTCACAAGACAATACACCCATTGAAAACAACTTTGCTGTACAAGCAAAGCGAGAAAGTGTGCTAGCCTCACTCTCTCCATTGCCAGTTCCAACCATCTTTCTTCCTTCTGCAGGTCAGAAAAATGAGTACCCAGCTTGTTGTAGGCAATTAGTTAACACACTGTAAACCGCTTAGAGAGCACTTAGCTGATAAGTGGTATAGAAATACAAATGCTATTGCTATTGCTATTACTATCTTGGAGAGTCTATATCTCAGATAGATTCCAGAAAATCAGGGTTATAAGTCACATGAGAAGGGTCTCTGGTTAGTGGAGGGTCTCAGCCTCAGCTTTAAAAGTTACAAAAAGTAACAAGCAATATAGTGATTAACACAACCAATTACCTGAATTTAATTGCAATGTAACAGTAACATGTTACTCAGGATAGGATTGGGGGTAGAACAAGTTATAAAAAAAATTGTGCTTAAAATGCAGCTTCCCAAATTCTGAAAGCACATTAGAAATGCCTATTTTATGGCCTTGATTCTACTTTGTCAGTTACAACTGTGTAGGAAGAACTGCACCTCAAGTCCTACTTTCCAACACCATTGAGTGGAGGACTTATATTTTTGGCCTAGGGATGTTACTCTAAGAGTTGGGGGACTTTTAGGTCCACTCATAATGCCAGTGTCTCCTTCGAATTTGAGGGAATTATATCTCAGAGGAGGCCTGCAAAAGGAGGGTAATGGCAGGATCTTTTCACCTGTGTAATCCAGTACTAACTATAGAGGACTCCAGTTAGAAGTTAAACAGAGTATTTTATTTGAATTATCAAGACACACAAGAAATCAGACACTCTCAAGAACCGTACTAGGCTATTGGAAAGTGAGGCATGAAAGGTTGGATACAGAGAGATTGGGTAAAAAGGGTGATAGTTATCAGTCCTGAAGTAGAAGGTTAAAGTGGAGTGGCTCAGAGAGTGTCTGAGGATAGCAGGAATGAAGAGAGGTCTGAGCACAACATAATATACCCAAGTACTACAATTTACTGGGACTGGAGCTGGGGTTTTTATACTGTATTTTCTACTCTGAGAGAGGATGCTTGGACAAAGAAGTAATGGCTTTCTCAGGGGGTTGACAAAGAATTCCAGAATGGGCTGATTGTCTTAGCTCTAGCTGACAAAACATTGATGAGAGTCCTGACAATCTCTTCATGTTTCGGTCAGGTAGTGTGAATAGGGAAGGTCTCCATAGGATATGCTCACTGAAAGATCACTGAAACTATACCTGGGCAGTTTTGTTTTCTATTGTTTTGAGGAGTGCTTGTAGCTTGCAGTTTTTGAAAGTATCATCACAGGCCCATTAGCATCAGGCTTTCCTGCCTAATCCTTTCTGAACTTATGACCTGATCATGTCTGAGATCACCCTGACCTGGCAACCTACCTCCTGCCAATGCACTTTCAAATGTGTTTCAGGTGTAAATATATCCATTTATGAAAATAGCACATCTTGCAGAGTGGGGATGTTTGGTGTGGTAACAGGGAAAAGCTACAGTGTGACCTCATTTGAAGTATCCTGGGATTCCCCACACGTTCTGACATCATGGAAAATAAATGTATTGTAGCAGTTACTACATCACCAGCTTAATTTAGGAAGGGCCCCTCGGGGAACCATAATACAGTGTATAGTTGCTCTTTTATATTCTTTATGATTTGTTCGTATTTGGACTGTGCCCCATGTGTAAGCATCTCTACATTATAGCATTTCTAACTGACATATGCTTTTCTAATATCCCCATACACCTTGGAGATGGCATACTCAATTACCTCCAGATGCCTAGCCTTTTAGGAACACATTAATTCATTAGCTTTCTGAATACTCTCTCTTTCTTTTGTTAAATGCATTGGCATTCTGTGTGAATTTATGACCCCAGCATGCAATATGTAAAATTGCACAGAAGATTAGAGATGTAAGTTTACTTTGTTCAATGGAAAGGTTTTGATACAAAATCTATGAACGGGTCTTGAAATTTTCAATACTGTTGTTTGTGTATATATGTGTTGGGGAAGACTTAGCAGCAGTGTATCATTCTTATAATCTTAATTTATATCCTTCCTTTTCTCCCTAAAGCAAAGACTCAAGGTAGCTTACAAATAAAAGAATATACAGTATTGTTAAAATGCATAAAAGGTTAACATTAACTATCAATAGCATTAAAAAGAGGAGGAAAATGTGACCAGACACATCCCCTGATGTCATTCTGTATCAGTCTACATCTGCAGTAGTGACCAGAAGCACATAGAGTTTTTAAATAAGTAAATAAATAAATAAATCCTTTTCTTTTTAAGGTAGAGTTCTTGCACCGAGACTCCTCCTCCCACCATGAGGCAGAGGAGCTGGCCCTAAGATCTGGGAATCCTGTATGATATTGAACTACAGCCCTTGTCCACTAGACAAAGACAAATAATAAACAAATAGTAGAGATACGTGCATGGGCAGGAAACCTATGGTTTCAGTGGCAGCAATGTTTCTTACCCTTATTTGTTACTCAGTGTGTGAACACATAGAAAAAGTAATAAGAACTTTTTGCTGACCAACCATGAAATAATGAGACCAGACACAGAGAACTGAGTTAAAGAAGGGCAATTTTATTTGACCTAGAACCTATTTAAGCTAGGTTGAACCTGAAAAGGAGCAAGAGGAGGAAGAAACCTAGTGCAGGATCAGCTGAGGCCAGGTGTCACCCTTGACAACCTCCTCAGCCTTGCCCTGGGTGAAACATCTGAGGCCTGAGGGCAATCCAATGACTGGATTGCTCCCCAGCTGGCCATCTACTGGAAGACAGACCCAAGGCATATATCCCCAAGTCACAGGACTTAAAGTGAGGGCAAAAACCCTGCATCAATCACAGGGGTGTTCCCCACCCCCTTGAATCACTGGACCTAAAGCAGCAGTACCAGGGTCCTGCACTTCACCAAAACTGTGCCAAGGTGTTTTCCAAAACTCTTACTTTATTTCCACCACTACCTGCCACAGACAGGAGACATGTGCCTCATTAGTCCCCTTCCCATACCAGTCAATTAAAAAGCTCCACACTCCCCATTGCAAGTACCCCAGAAAGAACATGTTACCAACTTCAGATAAACGCATGCCATCAGCCCTGTAGAGCTGAGGCTGCCAAAATGCAATACAGCGATGTGGGAGAAAGTGGCCTAACCTCTTATGCACTGTATTTTGAATCTCTTTATTTACCCTTCTGCAGGCTAGACCAATGCTTTGGGGAATTTCCTCCCCACTCCAAATTTGACAAGGCAAAATAGCAGACCACATAACTCTTGTCCCTGGCCATCTCTTCTGTATGACCCAAAGTTCATACAGAGCCTGTAGAATAAGGGCCTTGCCTTTCAGCAAGCCCAAGTCATTCCTAGGTGAATGGGTCATTCACCTAGACCATTCCAACAAAGGCCACTTTTCTCAATCCACTCCACTGTGGCATACTCAACCAACTGTGGTTGAGCCCTAAAATGGCAATCCTGGGCTTGGCACACTGCCCAGTAGAGCATACTATAGTTGCAGATAAGGACCTGGTACCTCTCCAGACAGAACCTAGAATCTAGAAAAAAACAGCATTAGTAAACAAACATATGATTAAAACTTGAGAGGTCGCACATACATCTTGAATGTCGAGGATCTCCAGTACCTAGTGTGCTGGATAGACTGTGATCCCAGGCCTGTGGCAAAACTCACAGAGGCAGCCCCAATGGTAAATGAGTAGCTGCCAAACTTAAGGCTGCAAGGCCTTAGAGGTGACAGTTCAAAACCGATATTTATTAAAGGGTGAAAAGTCAGTATGACGAAATAACAACCCCAGTCTAGTTCCATTGACATGTGTTTATCTCTACAAAGCATGTACAGGGAATAACACTAGATCAAAAGACTGCCCCAATGTGATCTTCACCCCAACCCTCTTCTGATCTGTCTTGGAAATCCAAATCTGCAATGTTGCTTGCTTCCCTAACAATGCTAAATCTCTCAATTCCAGTACTCTGCCAGAAATGCCCTGCTTAGCTGAGATTATAACTTGCTAACTCACAAGGACTCAAAGAATGCAGTCAATGTTGCATTGTGGAAAAGGATCCTAACCTGAGATGCAGATGTTTGAGCCTATGTCCCCTGAATCCTTAAGGACCTCAGGAGATAATGGTTCCCGGCTGTCAGACATTCTGCACTTCTCCTGGGATCACCACCTCCTCAGAGCCTTACAAACTCAGAAAATCAACCATGTTGTTTTTATAGTTTTGGTAAGAATCAAAGGCCAGCACTGACAGCCTAGTTCTAATGGACTGTGAAGCCAACTCCCTGCCCCTGAACTGAATGTAGTACTGCAAAATTTGGGATACCAGTGTAGGCCAGGTGGCCTGAATCTATTCCCCAGCCTAAAGTGTTCAAACTTCCTGCCACCTTCTTATAACTCTTCCTGGTACCAGGAGTTAAGGAGAGGCTGATAGCCCTGAGAACTTTGTTATCTCACTGGAAAACCCTACAATTTTGATATTAAAATATGATTCAATGTGCCTGAGAGGTCACCCAGATGGGCACGTACGCAGCAATGGTCAAATGACCAAAAACCAGGTCAGGCCAGTAAAATCCCCGGTCACGTAGCCCAGGAGACCTCAAGATGTTTAATCCCACAATAAACAAAGGGTCCTCAGCCCCAAGATACCAACTTGAGGGGATTACCCTGTCTGCCCCAAGTTGAGCAAATATTTCATCAGGTGAGGACCATTTACATGAAGTCACACCACAAACTAACACAGCCGAAGATCCTGAGACTTTGGCAAAACCTTGTAATCTCATCACGCAAAGGAAATTACCATTGTGGAACTTCTTTCTCGTTGCAACGTTCATTGTTCTCCCCGGGAAAGGATTAGTCCTCCAGGTACTTTTTCCCTAGAAATAGTCCCAGTTTTTGAGCAGTTCTTTGGATCACTCCCGGTCACCCCAGCAGAGCGTTGCTCCATCCGTTGAGTGATCCCTTCAGCCCTCTCCGTGCTGAGCCCCACTTCTCCGCTGCCTTCCTGGACCCAGGACTTCAGGATATTACCCCAACTGCAGTATTACCCCAACTGTACCCCTCCAATATTACCCTATCCAATTTCCTCTCTTTTGTTTCTTAATAGCTCTTGGGTGTGCGTATGTGTGTGATTGCGTAGGTGCATGAGACTTGCATTCAATAAAATCATTTATTGGACATTCTTGTTTGGTTTTTGACTTGGTCTGACCCCGTAAAAACTGGGTAAAAAGACCCCGCTAGGTTACCCTGCCTCTTGCATTGCTATTGCTTGTGCTCTGGCTAGTTTCCATTCCCCATCACGTGGAGCACATTGAGGTGTCCCCCAAGGGACCCCAGAAATCAGGGTTACAAACTTCATCTCTCCAAGCCTCCATAGGTCTGTAGGCATTCGGTCCAGACAGGCCTCTGCATCCAGGACCAGTTGTCTGAAGTGCTACATATGTTGGCAGGAAAGAGCATTGGTAATCCCTAAAGTTCTTCCTGGCCATGACCCAGGGAGAACCACTCAAGCCATCCCAGCACCCCATTGAGACCCAAGATACCCCAGGTAGAGGGGAGTCAGGTGGAAAACAAAGTGACCAGTGATGCCCTGGGCTCTTCTCTTGTTCAGTTCCCACTCCCTGCAAGCCAAACTAAGCCTCCTTCCTTCCATTCACTGCTACGCTGAACCAGATTGTAAGGAAGAGCTGCTTTGTCACTGATCATCCACTGTGGCTTTGCTGAGATAAAGATGAAGATCCAAAGAGGCAGCAGAGAAGGTGGCAAGCACTCAAGAAGCTTGTCTCTGCCCCTTTATGCAAAGCCAAAGCATTCTGGTATCTTGTGCCTGACACAATCATTTCTAGCCTCTCCTCTGTGGAGGCCATCAAAGGTGCCTTCTCTCATGCAGCATTGTTCACTACGTGAGTCTAGGGTCACAATTTATTTATTGTCAAACATTGTAAGACAAAAGGAAAATGGAATGTTGGGTCTGGCTAATAATGCTTGGAGATGCTAAAACTAGGACAATTTCCCTACTATGTTGTTACAGTGCTATTATTCCACTTTCAACATCCAACAGAATTTTGGGCTTTGCAGTTTAGGGAGGGACTTTTAGAATTCTCAGCCAGAGAGCTCTTTGGCCTCAGTAAACTACAAACCCCAGAATTCCACAGGATGTTGAAACTGGAATACTAGCACTATAACAGTGTAGTGTGGAAATAGCCCAGGAAAATAAGACCAACCTTTCCAAAATGCTTCCCTGCCTTTTCATAGGCCTGTATGAATTTCTGCGACACACAGGTCACAACAGTGTGGTGATATGTGCCTTACATGGTGTCTTCCTGTCTTTCACCTGCTTAAGGAAACACAGACACAGACAAAGATAAATCCTCTTTAAAAAGTTTCCAAAATAAGTTCTTTTCCCCTGCCTAGCAGGCAGAGAAGGCTAATGTCTCCCCGCTGAAAGCATTAACTGATTGCATTGTTGCTTGAGCACAGCAGCTGTCCTTACACATTTAGACTCCCAGTGACAACAAAATTAAGGCAGCCTTCCCTCCTGTTAGGCAATAAAATTATTTCCTTAACTTGTCAGAGAACGAAGGACTCTTTAGAGTTCCAAGGGAAGCATGGGCACAAAAGAGGACAGTCTCTTCGGTGTCCACTGCAGGAAACTGGCAATAAGGGAAAGGAGGAGGGTGTAGGGAAGTCAGAGGTCAGCTTTCTTCTGCAGGGCTCAATAATAGTTAGGAAAAAAAATGTTTCACATTCAATGAAAAGAACTACAAAATATTAAGAGGAAAAAGTAGCATATTTCACACTTTTCTCAGTCAAGTATTAGAATATCTGAGTCCAGCCATGTAATAGGAAAAGGGAAAGGAACAAATCAGAAATAGATCAGATTCCTCTCTCCCTTTCCTTTCTTCTTAGTCTCACCCTCTTTGTTTCCTAGAAGTAACAGAATTATATTTTCCATTATGCATTCTTGCACAAAATACTCTGAAAAAGTGCCTGTCTACCCAAGCATATTACCCACTGAAAAGTCAATGGGATTTACCGCCAGGTGAGTGTGTTTAGGATTGTACCTTTTTATAGAAACCAGATAAGTATTTTTTTTAATTGTCCAGTTCAGATGAAAATATGGCAAACAGCACAGAACTATGGATTTGAGAAGAAAATCTTTAGGACAATTATATAGAGTGCTTCTCCTGCAGGAAGTAAGCTGTAGATGGGGAAAAAAAGAAAATCTTTCCAGCATGAAATCATACATATCTGCCACAGCAGGGTATGTCACCTATTTTCTGAAACACTTATTCTAATCTTTTTTCCTCTTGATCTCACCTCTGTAACACCAAGTGGGAAATTTGACCTGCTTCACATAGTGCTCCTGAAAACTGAGAGGAAAATTAATGTGCTCACTTTAAGCCATGATTACACAGGTATCTGCCATGCCTTGGAATAGTGATATTTGGTGCACTTACAGAAGAGAGGAGGAGTTCTGTGAAATGATATATGTATATTTAGATGCCACTGTTTCCTAGAATTTTAAATAGCCCTGTATCGATATTCTTTCTTCTAAAAAATGCGCTCCCCAGTCTTTTCTCTGATCACACAGTATGATTTCAAAGGCCAGGAAATAAACATGCATAATTGTGTCCTTAGCATAAATGAACATATATGGCTTAAAATAAAACACAGTATCTTGTTTCATTTCATAATATGGTTGATGAGACGGAGGAGACTTCAAACTCTGCATCAGTACATTCTGCCCAGTCACAATATATTCTACAGCAATAGCAGATCCACTTGATTGCTCAAGAACCCAAAAGAGAAAAAGGGAACCTGCATTTTCCTTTGCATCCCTTTACACATCATTAGGGTTGCCAGCGTTTCAAAATAGCAATAAAGGACTGAGGAAGTGCATGACTCGTGGGGTTTATAATCGGAAGGCGGCTATTAGCATGGTGTATTCTCTCAAAATACCAAATAAAGTTAACATAGCCATGTGTTTCTCTGCAAAATTAACATTGTTCATGTTTTCATCAACAAAAATCACGTGATGCACATATTAAAATACAGTTTTAATATGTTTTAAGCTTACAACTACATTTTTTGTATGTATTAAAGCTGAATCTGTTTAAATCATATTTCAAATGCTTGACAGCTATGATCAAAATGTTTATGACTCCTTTTATGGAGTATAGGATTGAAAGCCCCTTTTCTACAAAAGCATTTGACCTTGTAATTCTGCAAAACAACAAGTGTGCTGCATGGCTTACCTTCTCCCCACCCCATGCCATGCAGTGCCATTTGTGTGGCAGAACAAGAGTGATGAGCCAGCTGCTCTTCCAGCTCGTCTAGGCCAGGAGAAGCCACTTCTGGGTTGGCAGTTGCACTTCAAGGCCCCGCTGGTTGGCAGCCAATAGAATTGAGCTTCTCTCGATTCCATTGGCTGCCATAGCCCAGCCTGGGTGGGAGTGCACAGGCTCCACTCAGGTCAGGTGGGCGGGTATTTATTCCCTTGCCTTCCTCAAGTCTGCCTTCTTTGTGTCTTGGCAGCTTCCCACCTACCCTCCCCTTGTTTTATGTCTGCTGTATAATTTGTGTCATTTGTCCCAACTTTAGGGCGGTTGTATGGATCTTAGATCCAGGTTGGTGGGTACCAAGAGCCTTTGGCATTGGTACACGGATCCCCCACAGGATCCAGGGTGAGCTAATTGATTGCAGACGTGTCCAGCTTGGGAGGTCATACATTTCCTACACCCACTGCTGGCAAGGGGTTCCTGGTCAGTGGGCTACACTCTGCCATTTCTTGGGGTTCCAGCTCCAGGCTGAAAGCTTGGACCAATGGTCAACAGTCTGGTTGATTGATGCTGGGATCCAGATCCATGAGTGTGCCAACCCATTTGTATTCTGTAGCCAATAAAGTTGTGGCCTTTTTCTGCCAAATTTGTGGTCTGTGTCTTTGTTGCAGTGTGTTCACCCTTGCCTGTGCAAATATTAAGCTCTGACACCAGTTATACTCAAATTCATACTCAGAGTAACAATCTGACATGACTTCAGGGTGCTTACCCATGTGATTGTAGAAACCTAAAACATCTTAGCTTTTCCTTATAAAGAAAATCTTTCCACTCTCAGATAATTTTTGTTCACCATTTCTCCAACATTTTGAGCTCTACTATATCCTATGAGTTGGAATGGCAGAATGCAACACAAAATAAGCCATGACATAGTTATGAATTCCTGCATTGGTAGGGGGTTGGGTTAGATGAACTTTGGGATCCCCTCCAACTCTAGGATTCTATAGATTCACATGATGGAATTCTAAGGTTCAAATCCCAGCTTCCCCACAAAACTCATGTGATCACCATGAACCAGTTGTAGCCTCTTAATTTAATTTACTTCACAGTAATGATGTTAGGATAAAAAGACAATTCTATGTTCAGGCCAAAGACAGATTGTATGCTACTCCCCTTTCACTCATTTTGATTGGTCATTGGTCATTGGTCATTCCCAGGAGAAAACATCCACTAGCTTTAAGTCAGAAAAAACAAAACAAAAAAACCCCCTGGAATAGGAATTATAATTATCTATGTTGGTGATAACCTTCAAACTTACTTGCTTGCTCCTGCAACTTGGCCTCATCTTTTCTTAAAGGACTCATGACACCAACAACATGATTTTTGGTGTGCCATTATGTAGATACATAAAATACAAGCTTTTCAGCCCTCAAATTGCGGGGGGGGGGGGAGTATATCTTCAAAGAAGGGATACCTGGCAACCTTCTATTTCAAGGAAATAGTTATTTGAGGACATGAGGAAAGCATGTGTTGTTACTGCAGTTTGTAATGTCTGCTGGATGGCTAAACACAACTGAGTGTTATGCTCATGCTCTATCCCTGCTGTGCCTGAGGGATAGGAAAGAATTTGTTCATTTAGTTATTTAGCAACCTATCAGTCATCACAGGTCTCAGTAATAGTGCATACTTTCTCCATGCCCTCAAATAGCTATTCATTTCATTTCAAATTACAACTCATCAAAATGTGCCAATTCTTAATAAAAACTATGGAAAAGCCTGAAGTTGTTAAAGTCTGGGTCAAGCATGTGCACCCACCAAGGTAGTGCTTGGCTCTTGGTCTAGGTTTGAATCCTATGTGTTTACCCACGTCTGTGGTACTGCATCATAGTTGCCATTCACTCTCTCTCTCTCTCTCTCTCTCTTTCTCTCTCTCATTTTCTTTCTGGTTATAGGCTCCTTGTATTTAAGAACTACATGAAAAAGAGGGATAACATGACCCTCTCATTAGAAGTGCTAGAGAAAGTGACATACGCTGTTTGGCATTGCATATTATTATTATTGCTGTTGTTGTTGCTGATTATGTAGGGTCAGACAAAGAAGTGCCTGTGAAATTCTAGCACAATCAGATGATGTGCCACCAATTGAAATATTTAAAGAAACTTAAATAAATGCTTCTGAAAAATGTTACAGTATTTTTGAAATTTCCTCCACTATGATGTGGAGGAGTGGGATTATTGGGTCAGCCAGGTGAAGCTGAAAAGTCTCCCACATTGCTTTATCACTGAGTTATCTTATCCTCTTTTGTCCTCTTCTTTCTTCCCCTAGAGGCTTCTTTCCTTACCAAATGTGAAGTGCTCACACACACACATTAAACCAACAGAAAAGATTGCACCAGTACCCCGCCCCCCTTTTAAGGTACAGTGCAAGAGCTGATATGAAACAGCATTTCTTAACAAAATCTAACCAAGACCAAATTCTAGTACTCTGTAGCAGTTTAAACATTCTCCTTGTGCTCCCTGTACTTCTGGACTTTCCATAGAGTAAGCTCTGTAGAATACAAAAGCCTTTATTTCTGAGTAGGCATATATAGACTATATAGAAGCAAGGGTGAGGAGTGTGTAATCTTCCAGGTGTCTTGGGATAGCACACAAGATTCAAGCAGTCTCACAGTCATGCAAAGCTAACTGAAGGAAAAAGGAAGAAAAAATGGATAGCAAGATGTTAGGATGAAGTGGGTGATATTTACTTAACCTGCAGAGAAGAGATGAAGTGATGTGGCTCAGGCCAAGGTTCTGAGTGTAGTACAGGAATGGGACTCAGAAAAGCAGAGTGACAGCCTATGTCCAGAGTACTATGAGTTATCTGGCTCAGAGCCCAGGTTTAAATACCCTGTTTCCACCCTGAGAGGGAAGGTGTTAATGGCTCTCTGGCAGAGTAAAGAATGAGTCCAGAATGGGCTAATGGTACTTATGGGAATTGTGATAGCTCCTTAATGGCTGGGCAAGTAAGGAAACAAAGGAGAACTTGTCAGGAAGGGGAAGTGGGTTAAGAGAATCAGTTGCTCTGTAGAGGCAGTTTTGAGTGCTGTTGTTTCTAAAGGTTGAGTCGAGGGATATCTGCAAGTCTGTTATCATTGGAGCTTCCCTGACTAGGATCTGGCCATGCCCTGAGGTCCCATCTGACCTACTTTTGCATTGCACATGTTCAGCCAGTCCTCTTTGCCCACATAGCTTTTCAGCCATAGCTATGTATAATTTATATTTTATGCCGATTGATATACATTTGCCAATTATACGTGGGAGTGTACGGCCTAGTAACAGCAGGACCACACAACAGGTCCTTTCTTGGCCTGGCTTCGCGGTTATAAGTATGTACAAAGAATGTGGAATGATTCACATGAAAGTTGGGGATGGAGAAAAAAGGGGGCAATAAGACACCTCTGGTAGATGACAGAGTGAATGAGAGTTCATAGCCAGATGCAACATACTGATGATTCACATGATTCCATTCTCTGTGCTGGAAATAGAGATACCAACTGGATTTAAAAAGAACAAATGGCTGGAAATTCCGTTCAGTTGTGTTTCTTAATTTTTTTCTTTTCTTTTCATAGTCCAGATGGAAATAACTTGAGGTTTTCGGGTTCTTCTCCTTCTTCTCCTTCTTCTCCTTCTTCTCCTTCTTCTTCTTCTTCTTCTTCTAAATTGAATGTAGCTTTGCAAGGCTTTAAGAGAAATTCAGTATTTGTGAATTCCAATATGATCACTAATTATTGGAGTAATGTATAGATCAGAAATCCATAAATCGACTGTATTTCACTCTTCTTAAATCTTCCAACACAGTTTTTGTTCTGTTTTGTTTTGCTATCAACAAGTCTTTTCCAGTCTCACTGAATTTAGTGAGGCTTAAATCAAAGTACAGTCAGCCCTCCACATTTGCTAGGGTTAGTGGTACAGGGCTCCCATAATAGTGAAAAAAAATTGCAAATATCAATGTGTGTATCTGTGGGAAGGAAGCTGAGATATGGTGGGGAGAATGGACACCTCTAGTGCATACTTGGTAATTGAAAGGACAGGGAAAGAGGGTAGGTCTGCACAGTAGCTCTATACTTCCTCTCTGTCTCTTTCCTTGGTTGTGGAGGGCATCGGGGGAGAATTTGAGGTGCTGAGAAATTGGGCTGTGAGTTGTCCTTAGCTGGCAAGGCAGCAGATGGTAAAGGAGGAAGGAGGACTAGGGGTGGGTTTTTAAATGGCTGTGTGGCCTGATTGGGGCTGCTGAGGGGCAAGTTTCCCTTGGAAAAGAAACCCCTGGGTTGGGAGGCAGAGGTTGGAGAAACCTGTAAGTAATCATATCCATGAAAGTTAAACCCACAAATGTGGAGGGCTGACTGAAAATCCTAGTGCTAATGATAGTGGTCTTAGTGTAAAGGGTGTGTATCATACTTGTTATTTCCTTATTGCTGCCACAGCATAGAATGAAACATCACAGTCCTGAGAAGCATTATTTCTTTTCCTTTCTGACCGAACAGAATCTACAAAATTTTGTTGTAAATAACTATTCTCTTTGTCTGGAAGGCTCATTGTCTAATTTCTCAGCTTGTGTTACAAGGGATGCTCGAAGACATAGATGCTAAAAAGATAAAGCGAGTTTAGAGAAAATGCCTCTTTGCAAACGAAAAATTGCAAACATTATTTAAATCACTTAATATTTTCACAACATGCATGAGTGCTAATCTTTGGAAAATCACATGTAGCAAACACAATTTTGCTTCTTTTGCCTAGTTCTCTCAGTAAGGAGCTGTAAATTAACTTCAGCCTTTCAAAATGTAATAGAGACATTTATTTTCTAAAGCAATCTGTTCCTTTCTACTTTATATGAAAATGTGAATTAACAGTGCTGATATAGCAAATACAAAATTGGTTATAATGTAAAATGCACATAACATTAATAATAGTCAAAACTTATTAGCCATGCTAAAGGAATATTATACTAAAGGAATGAGTTTTTGCTCATTGAGATGTATAGGAGGGTTCCACCTTCACAGAACCATGGAATTTCAACATTCTTTTAAAGGACTTCAATTTGCAATATAGTTTCTTGTATTGGTGATGGAAGAATCCAGTACTTGATTGGCAGTACCTGTTATATCTGTTAGAGATGGATTCCAGTGGAATAATATCTGGTTTCAAAACATTCTTCAAACCACTAATCAATGATTACTGTTTATTCATCCAGTGACAGAACAATAATTTTCTACATTATTCATCCATTGGCAGTCACCACACCCTTCCAGTAATATCCGGTAACAGTGTGACGTGGGTGTAGGGTTGCCAGACTGGAAAAAGAACAGAGCTCCTGTAATTTTAATCCTTAGTAGATCTTGAGACAGGATGAGATACCAAACCCCAATTTTCAACTATAGCTATCAAATCCTAGACCCTTTCCGAAATCACCGTTTCTCAGGGCTGGGGTGCGGGGATCATGTGAGCAGCCTCCAGTGAGAGGCTCTCGCGTCCCTGTTGCTTCAGCTCCGCAGCTGCTTCCTGGTTGCACGAGAGCCCCACCTCTTCCTTCTGCAGTGCAGCCTGGGAGTTTCCCAGGCTGCGCTGGAGCAGGAAGTGCGACTGGCGTGGCTCAGGAGCTCTGCATGCCAGGTAAGTGCACGCCAGGCCCTGGAGCAATGTGTAATTGTGCACCATTTTCAGCTCAGAGCTGAAAATGAAAAAGTGTGTGAGCAGCGCCTATCAGGCCCTGGAGCGTCACGTGAATGTAAGTGCTTCGTGTGGACCACTCCTCATATTTGCACGACGCTTGAGGGGACCTTTCTCATGGCAAATGCTGTGCGAAAAGGGAGTTAGTGCCTAGTGCCTCAACAGTCAAGAACAGTGGGAAATGATGAGAAGGTGATGTTATTGCTGTGCGTTCTTCTACGTTGTTCTGAAATGGGCTAAAATGGCTACTTCCTATTTGAAAACTAAATCAGGGTTTTGAGTTAGAATGAAATATCAGTCCTACCATGCCTTCCCATGTAGCATGGGGCTGGATTGGGCCCCGAATCCTGATA
Source organism: Cyclura pinguis (assembly GCA_030412105.1). NCBI lineage: Eukaryota > Metazoa > Chordata > Lepidosauria > Squamata > Iguanidae > Cyclura > Cyclura pinguis. Next base: position 63,782,493 of record CM059600.1, on the reverse strand, counting down.
GGAAGGAAACAAACATAGTTACTCTGGCCAAGAGGGAACAACTTTCCAGGCTCTGTTTTCTGCCCAGCTGCATAGCAATAGACTGGTCAGATGGACAAACTTTATTTGGAGCATCAGAAAATTTATAGAACTTTCAGAGATACATGAACAGAGAGAAAATATGCATTAGTAAAGAGTGTTTCACATAAACTGCAAGGTCAACAAAATATGTGCTAGCATAGGCATCATCCTTCCTGTAAATAAACAGATGCTCTCAGTTTCAAAATTGTTCTTACTACCTTATCTGTGGCATTGACTCTAGACATTGTTCTTGCAGTTAGCAAGAAGCCAGTAAGACGGACTGGATTCAAAATGGATTCAAAGATGTTTAAACCACAGAATGGTTTGTTTAGAATTGCTTAGAAACTCCAAAATAAAAGACTAAATACTTGAAAATACTTTTGCCCCAACAAGAGGACTCTTGCACAGCCCAATATATAAAGCAGGGCGAAGACTCAGCCATTTCCACACTATACTGTTACAGTGCTATTATTCAACTTTCAACATCCTATGGAATCCTGGGGTTTGCAGTTTAGGGGGAGGCATTTAGAATTCTCGACCATGGAGCTATTTGGCCTTAGTGAACTACAAACCCCAGAATTCGATAGAAAGTTGAAAGTGGAATAATAGCACTGTAACAGTGTAATGCTGAAATGGCCTTAGTTTCTAACAAATGTAGTATGTGAGCCGAATTCCTTTGGCTCTTCATTCATATGTCACCATGTTCTTTCATTCCCTTCTCAGCTTAGCTCACTTCCTGTGTCTGAACTGGATTGATTAAAAAAAAAGTTCATGCACAGCAATGCAGTATAGTTTTATAAAACTGGAGGAGAGGAGGTTGTTCAATTCCCTTTATAGTTGGATAACTTTGGTTGCAAAAATTTAGTTCATTCCCACTTTGGATGCTAAGGAAGCAGCCGCACATCTTCTTTAAGCTCAATAAGAGTGTCTATGCAAGAAGAAATTTATGGATTTTTTCCCCACAAGCAGCAGGGACATAGATAAGCCTGTAAGAAACTTTTCATATTTCACTCTACTTACTTGTCCTGAAATGTTCTCTGCTGTTGACAGTATGTCAGGGATTCAGCTGCAAAAATGATGTGAAAGAAAGTAACATACCACTTGGCTGGCTTCCTCAACATATGTCCTCTCTCTCAGTGGCTATCTGCCTATCTGCCACAGGGTTTCTTCTGGCAGTTTTTGCTGCTATATATGAGCATGTGCTACACACTCAGCTTTCCTGAGGGTCTGGGTTGCTTCAGGCTGTCTCACCAAGCTGCCAGGCCTCAAGCTACCAGCACTCATTGCCTTTTCAGGCGTAATGTGCTGCTGGAGTAAGCTTCTGATACCAGCAAAAGCCAGCTGACTAGCTCTGTTGTTTTGTATAGCTGGTGTCCTGTGGTTTAAATAATGAAAACTAAATAGAACTTAGTTTCACACTTCTATCTCATGTGTAAGAGAGGGGTCCTGGTTACTTTTAAAAGTTTCTCTGAGGGTCCAGTCTTATTCACCTTCTTCGGTTGCTTTATATTTGACTGGATTTGCCTATATACAAGAAAAGGAACAAGACTTCTCTTCACAAGCAGAATGAATTTTTTGCCCACATCTGGAGAGTTTGCACATTTTTATGACCGGTTTATATGCATTTCTGTAAAATGCACAGAACTGAATATTTGCCTTATTGAATGGAGTAGTAAAAATAGCAGAATTGGATTGTAGTCTCTTGTCTTTTTGTGACCAATCAGCCTAACCTGTGGAGCTTGTTGTGTATATATTCACAGTGAAGTGAAGACGCCATGCGAAAGGGCCCCTCAAGATTCACACGAATGTGAGGAGCAGTCCGCATGATGCACTCACAATTGTGCGACGCTCCAGGGTCTGGCAGGCACTGTCACACACTTTTTCATTTTTGGCTTTAAGCTGAAAATGATGTGTGATCGCGCATCACTCTGAGGCCCCATGCGCACTTGCCGTGTGTGCAGAGCTCTGGAGCTGTGGTGCTCACGCTTCCTGCCCCAGTGCAGCCTAGGAAACTCCCAAGCTGCACTGCGGAAGGAAAAGGTGGGGCTCTCACGCGAGCAGCCAGCAGCTGCAGAGCTGAAGCAACGGGGATGCGAGCACCTCTCGCAAGAGGCTGCTCAAGCGATTCCTGAACCCCAGCTCTGCAAAAAGGTAAGCTGCGGAAAGGGCCGTAGCTTCACAAAGAGAAATGGTAGATTTGAACAGAGATTTCTGTATTGCCTAGGATCCTTGATCCTGTGGGATAAAGGAAGCTTTGATTTAACCATCTAACTTCTTTCCATTTGGAACTTTTATATATAGTTCTCCATGGAGATCATTAGGACTACTTGATGATCATATGAACATATTCTTAAACATTTTATCAGTATACTAGGTACTGTCCAACATACATGTTTATACATGCAAAATGGAATCACAATCAGCTAGTTTTTACACTTGTAAACACTTGTAAACACTTGTAGCCATTCAGCTTATACCTTTCCAACTGTTTCACAGTAAATCAGTGTTTAGTCACCAAAATTCAGCAATTGTGTGTGTGTATGTGTGTGTGTTTTCATGATATCTGACTGACCTCTGCTTCTTAAATTCCATTTTTTAAAAAATGTTTCATGTGGCTTCTAGTACTTGCTCTGGGTCTTTTTTGATTTAACTGTTCTATTATATCTTAAAATCCATGTCAATGTCACTTCAGTATAGTTATATGCCAGTTAATGACATGCCATATTTCCCCCTTGAGAGCAGCATTTGGCAGGTTGACTTCTGGATACTCATCTTTAGAGAGAAATTGATATAATCTAATTATTATAGAATAAGTTACCTTCAGCTCCTTAAACAAGTTTAAACAGTTGAACTTTCATGAATGCTAGTGGGATGGTGGATGCTACCAAAATATCTCTCAAGAGGGGAGACGTTTGTGATGTATGTCCAAAAGACTGCAGAGTATACAGCAAACTGGTATATTTTTGGCTATTAAACTATTTTTTATAAAACTATAAACTATATTTTGGCTATTAAACTACTTTGCTGCAGGTTTCCATTCTATCCCCATGATCTTCAATGCCTATATAAAACTGCTGGGTGAGGTCATTGTGAATTTTGGAGTTAGATGACATCATTATGCTGGTAACTGTTCTCTTTTCCTTGTCACTGGAATCAGCTGGGGCAGTGCAAGTCCTAGATGGACCAGGACCTGTAGGAAAGATTAGGATCAAAACCCGAAGCCAAATTCCAATAGGATGAAAGATTTGTGAATTGGTAGTTCTGAGGTCTGGAAATTGAGTAAGCAACCTCTCCTGGATGGAGTTGCACTTTTGAGGAAGCACGTTCATATCTTGGGAGTACTCCTGGTCCAGCCTTATCACTGGAGGGCCAATTGGATTCAATGGCTTGAAGTACTTAGGATCAACTTTGGCTGGTCCGCCAGCTATGGCTTTGCTTAGACATAAATAGTCACAGAAGTTCATTCATGGGTATTCTTCCAATTAGACTTAGAGTAATTTACTATATGTGTGGCTAAGCTTCAGCTAATACAAAATGCTGCAGCTAATATCCTGACTGGAATACTATATAGACATCACCTAATGCCAGTCTTAGAGTTGCATTGGCTGCCTATATATGTTTCCCCTCTTGATTCAAGGTGCCTGTGATGGCATTTAAAGTCCTAAATGACTTGATAGTTGAAGAAGCACTTCTCCCTATATATGCTTACCAAGGATTGAGGACTTCTGCAGAGACTTTCTTCTAGGTCCCCCCAGTGAGGTCAGTACACTGTGAGAAGATGGGAGAGAGGGCTGTCTCAGCTCTAGCATTCCAGTTATAGAATTTGCTTTCGTTGAAGGACCAGCCAATGCTAACTCTGGCTTTATTTAAGTGCCTTCTATTTTTACATTCTACTTTCTTCACTTTTTAAAACTATGGCTGTAGCTTGGCTGAGTGCTCATCAACTATATGGTTCCTGCATTCTTTGAAAAGGAGGCTGCAGCTATTAAATAATAACATTGATTTTGAAGGAATTGCACTAGCTGCCAATACACTTCTGGTCTGAATCTGAGATGCCAGTGATAACATTTAAAGCCCTAAATGGCTTTTGACTCAAATGCTTAAAGAAGTGCTTTTCTCTATATATCTGCACCCAAATTGAGGTCTATTGGAGAGGCTTCCTCTGTATCCCACAGGTAAGAGAAATACATTGTGGCAGGATATGGGAGAAGGCCCGCTCTGTGGAAGCATGCAGTTATGGAATTGTGGAGTTGTGGCACTGAAGCTGGTATCAGCACCAGATCCAAACATGGCTTTTTAGTAAAGTCTTCAGGCTAATTGATTTTATTCAAATTGCACATTTGCAAAGGATGGTAGTCTCTCCAGTTGGTTTTTAATGGATAAATGATTTAATATATTTGTAGTTACTAATACTTATACTAATGCTTTGTTTTAATTTGATTTTATTATAAGTCACCCTGAGATTTTTGGTTACAAGGTGGGATGGATAGATAGATAGATAGATAGACAGACAGATAGATAGATAGATAAGGTAAATGCAGATGGTACTACAAAGACTTATGTGATGAAGTTGCATTATTATGGGGAAACTGAAAGGAAGACAAGTTCGCTATTTCTCATCCCCAGCTCCAGCTATAGAATGGGTCCAATGTAACAAACAAGACTGCTAAGGTATTAACTCAATGTACATATAAACACATTGGCTTTTCTAATACACACTTGTGGAGAACTTCTAGAAGGCAGACAACTATATTTGACCGCTGGAACCCACTGAGTGCTTCAACCTACCATTATTGCTGAATTTGCCAAACTATAAAATTGCTCACTTTAAAAAAAAAAAAAAGCTGTACAGGGCACACAGGGGAAATTACTTTATTTCTAAGGAGAAATATGCCTCCAGAAGTTACCAAGATGTGTGTTTCCCCTTTAAAACAAGGTATGTGGCCCCCAAGTGGCCTTGCTGCAGCAGCGAGAAACATTGTCATTTTAAAACTCTATTTTTAAGATGGGTCACATGTCCCAATGCCTTTCAAGACCATGATTCTCCTTAAAATCAAGGCACATTGTTGACCAGAATGAGGGACATTTCTCAAAACTGCACAGCTACCAAGTAATGATGGCTCTTCCCTCATGTATATAGAATGGTGTGTTCCAAGTCCAGAAGCTGACCTATACCTACAAAAATCAGCATTTCATTTCATTGTATGCTGGCAAAACTGAACTCAGGAAGGAACAAGTGCACTTCCTGGCATTTCAGACAAGGACGTTATAGTCATTTCCCTTCCCTAGGTAAATATGATGCCAATGATTAGTGGATTATCTAAGGGCAGTTTTTCATCCTTCACATTTTACCCACTGAAATCAGCATTTTACAGCTTATTGATTAGTGAGGTTATCGAACTGCTCTGTGATTGTGTTGGCCAGCTACATACAAGTATGTAGGCAAGGGCTTGCATTCTAAGAATGATTGACTTCTTTCCTTATTGACAAAAATGAGCTGACACAGACCAGGCTTCAGAATGAGCAAGTTTTATTGTTTTGTATTCCAACATTTTATCTTCCCCCAAATGTACAAGAGGAAGAGAGACTCAGAAGGAAATGCAAGAAGGTCTAAATATTTGATGATTTACTATGTGTATGTGTTTTTTCAAATCACCACATTAAAGCTAAACTATTTATCTCAGTTTCCAGAAATGAAAGAATGTTCTGTTTCAACATATTTTTCTGGAAGAGATGAAATAAAATTTAGATAGTGTCTCATTCCCGTGATTTCTAAGCCTTATTTTAGGTAGATTGGTTAAAGATAAGAATCTTAAACTGATGAGTTTTCCAGACTGTCCTAAAGAAGGATGAGTTCTTGAAATATTGCCCTTCAGGTTTTGCCAGTTGTTGTCACTTCCACATCCACTTGGACCATTCCTTTTACGGGCTGTCTGTAGCACTTTGTTAGATCTGCACTGGCACTCTTCCAAATGTTTTGAAATACTGGAGGTGCTGAGGTGGGTTTATGGTATGCAAAGTCAATGTTTTCTGCTCTCAATTTTTTAAAAATATTTGTTTTAGAGATTTAGACTGCCATCCTCCCCATGAATTACCATGGGGTGCATCAGACTTACAACTTTGCAATTAACTTTGGGTGGTTGCAAAGTACCACCCAAGGTCATTGAGTCCTGAGGATCTCTGGGTGTCCTGGAGAGGACCATAAAGGTGATGTCCTTGAAACACATATAGCAACAGAAAAATAACTAGAGGAATTACCACTCATCTCCTTGCTATCTTGACAACATGGAAATGACCATAATGGGGAGGGGCTGTGCCACTTACAAGGTAGGTTTTGGAGTAGAATTTCATGATCATTGTCTATCTCCCACTTAGATAGCGGCAGTGCACAATCTGTGAGGTTGCCCTTAAAGCAGAATAGAGAATGCAGCTAATGTGGTATACAGTGGCCAGACTGATGACAGTGACCAGGCGATCTGAGCAGATAGTAATATTTCTGGACCAGCTGCACTGACTGCTGGTATTATTCCAGGTCCAATTCAAAATGTTGCTTTTAAAGCCTAAATCCTTGCATGGATAAATATCCCAATATTTAATGGCCAATATTTAACTTTCTCATATCCTTTGAACAATGGACCATATCCCAGGAGCATTCCTGCAGTCATTCCTCTGGCAGAGACTCAGAGGATAGTGACAAGAGAAAGGAACTTTTCAGGTGTGCCATCTAGACCATGGAATATTTTCCTTCCTGAGGCCAGCTTGTCTCAAACTTTATGATCCTCTTGAGGTTCCAGGCTGAGATATTCCTCTTTTCCAAGGCATTTCATGTGATATGTGTGGTGAATTTTTAAAACAGGATCTGTATTACACTGTTTAAGGAAAGTAGGTCCCATGTATTCACTAGTGTTTACTCTAGCTGGGACTAACAAGTAGATGTAGGCCATAATTATTACTATGTGTGTTCTAATAACATGGGGTGTTGTGAGTCTTTTTCCCCCCCTGATACCCTAACAGTATGTTGGTCCTTCCATATCTGCGCAGAAGGCCTCCCTGACCATGCGCAGCCCTCACTGCCTGGCGGGGAGGAGTTTTATGCCCTCCCTGAAAAGAGGCCACCAATGGGCAGATGGTGCGGGTGGTGCCAGACTGCACCACGTGATGGGGTGGGCAGATGCCTATTTATTCCTGGTGTGCCCCACACATGGTCTCTTTGGATCTTCGCAACGACCCATTCCTCCCACCCTTGATGCAGTGTGCTTTAGTTGGTCGCCATGGGGCCTGGTAGGAATTTTTTTCCCCTCCATCGGTGGTTTTTTTTTTTCACCTACCCTGCACTGTTTCGATGGGAACTGGGAAATTGCCTGGGGTAGGGTCGTTAATTAGGCATTCACCTGGAGGTAAGGGGCAAAAGTGACAGCTCCAGTGGCCACCCTGGGCACCCACTTTGGGTGTAGAGCGAGTCTCCGAATCTGGTGCTTGAGTTGTGTGACCTCAGGGGTGGAGAAGTTGGCACTCCCTTGAGGTTAACACAGGGATTTAACTACTGCCTGAAGGGTCCTGCGACTTTGACAGGAGTTACCCCTGGATACACCTCCCCTTATTGAGCAGCCGGCGAGGGGCTGTGCCACTATGGGCTCAGGATGTTTGCCTGAGGGAAGGTTGAGGGGGTGGACAGAAGTTTGTCACCTGACCTCAGCTGGACCCATGTTCCTCCTCTTGCTGCTTCCTCCCTGCCCTTAACCTTTAAATAAATAAGTAAATTCAATAAAGATGGCCCTAGTTAACCCAGGCTTATGTGTCTGGACTCTATATTCCGTGGGTTGGGACACCAACAAGTCTTTGCCATAATTTTGAAGATAGTTGCTACTCAGTTCTGAAATGACTGGGGCAAGGCTAGACCTAGGCAAGCTTTACATGTTTGAAGGGCTGAATAAGTCTCAAAAAGACTTTTTAAAAAGTTCAAATGCTTGGCATGCCAGGGGGTGGGGAACCTTCAAGTAAAGATTTGTACTTACACTTCCAGGTTATGAGATGGCCAACCATGGTTGTTGTTTTAAGTTAAAGCTAAGAGGTGGTTAGAATGGAGTACAGATTGGGGTCCATATTATGCCCCTGAAAACAACAATGACGTGAGTTCTCCTTACTTGAAAATGAGAATTTTCAAATATGCTTCTGTGGTTGACAGTGCTCAGCATTCTTTGCTGCCTCTATCTTGGTATTGACTCAAGGAAAGAGAGAAAACCCAACTCTCAGGCATCTTGTTAAAGTATTAATTAGTACAGTGGTTCTTAACCTGGGGCCTGGGGACCCCTGGGGGGTCCATGGTGCCCTCACAAAGAGTCCTCAAAACCCTACTGTTGGATACCAACAGCAAGATTTGTCAGAGCAGAGACTTTTGACCAATCTTAACAATAACCAGTCTATTTTACATCCAACTTATTTTATGAAGCAAAAAAGGAGTTCCAGCTCAAGAAGTATTAGTGAATGCACAAGGTAAATAAGCAACAAATATTGGTGAAATGTTAGGGTAGTCACTAACACTGTTTCAGTGGACTGTTGAAGTCTTTGGAGAAAGAAAATGATGTAATTTTGTGTCTACATACTTCCATCTTTCTGCAGCTAGTAGGAGGCAAAATAAGAATTTTTGTTCCCCTAAATCTTAAGATCTAGACATGTGTCAGATTCACCTGTCTTTTTTTTCCCTAGTACCGAAAGAAGCACACAGGGATTTCATAAAAATAGCTGAAGGTCAGGAGAGGTGCGAGGGAAAAACTGGTGCTGTTCTATGGTTAACAAGAAATCCCTTCCAGCCAAGTGTCTGTCTTAATGAATGCTATTTTCATATACACCAGTAGAGTCAGAAATCACCAAAAAAAGGCGGTGGGGTGTGTGTGTGTGCTTTGAGAGTGAAGAATTTTTTAAGAAGTACTTTATATTTGGAACCTGGAAGAGTTTAAGGTAACCTAAGCTAGTAGAATTATAAGGTTACAGGGCCAGAAGGAATTTGAAGGTCATCTGGTCACATTTCTCTGTTCCCCTGCTGCATGAATCTTCATGCATTACAACAAGTTCACTGCTAAGAAACCCTCGTTCCAAATGGCTGATATAGTGTCTGGTACCAAGACAAGAACTTTACCTTTTCAGGGATAAATATTCATTGAAGTTCCTCCTGTAGGACTTAAACTGAGCAGGGACCTCTATAAAATCTAATTTTCGGTGGAACCTCTGTTAACTGCAAGAGTCAAACTGAAACCAGGAGGCATCATCCTGTGATTTTGTCAGAGCTATGAAGTAATTACTTAGAGATAACTACTCCATTGTAGTTAATTCTTTTTCCAAAGATCAATGATTATAATCAGGGATAATTTTGCTCCTTTCCTATATAACTGCAATTTTTGGTTGATTTTCTAGTATAGGGGTGTGAACTCAATGTGGGAGGGGGGAGTCTATCATGGTTTATCCAGGGCTAAATCATGCCACACCTCATGCTTTGTTGTGGGTATTGAGACCACAGTAATGAAGTCAGGAGGAGAGTGTATTTTGTATTACAGGATTTTGTAGTATTCTACTCAGTTGCAGGCAAGCTTGTGGGCCTCTAGTTTTAAATCAATAAAAAGTAACCTACTTACCTTCAAGAAATGGGGAAGCAAATAGTTGCTTTTAATTACAAATTATACCCTGCTTTGACCTTAATGAAAAGACATTAGTTCAAACCTCAGCCCAGTTACCTTCTCTCTACCACCCAGGCTTTTTCCTTTGATCTGTTCAAGAGCCCTCTGTGAAGAATATGCCCTCCTCCACTTTGCAGATAAAATCGCTTAGACTTCCTTTGACTTGGACACCAGAATTGATACATATCCAGTGGATGCAACCTTGGCTCCTGTTTGGCCAGTGATGGTGGATAATTTTCAATTTGTGCAGCCCAAAGATATGAACAGGATCTTTGGAGACATGAGAGCTATCACATGTGAACAAGACCCTTGCCCTTCCTGGCTTATTAAACAGGCCAGAGAGGGACTGGCTGAGTGGGTAAAGGAAATGATTAGCCAGAAGGAGGCTGTGGTAACATCTCTTCCAGAAAAAGAAAGAAAGAAAGAAAGAAAGAAAGAAAGAAAGAAAGAAAGAAGGAAAGAAAGAAGGAAAGAAAGAAGGAAAGAAAGAAGGCCAGCCCGCCCATCACTGGACCCTAATATACTGGGTGACTATTTTTTGCCCATTTTTGGGTAAGGAACTAGTTTTTTGTTGTGGTGGGATTGAGTGTTCCTGTGAGGAAAGAGGCTATGCTGACAGCAGCAGTACTACTGCTAGGGTCTCCCATGACAGAGAGGCTTTTACAGAGGGGTCAGACTAAGGCCATTTCTGCACCCGACCAGGTCCCACCAATGTCCCATTGTGATCCCAGCAGTACCTTTGCTGGGAAGGCAACATGACAGAAATGCTTCCCTCTGCACCTGGCTGGATCCCAGTAAAAGGGAGCATGAGTGACATGCACCTTCCTTCCACAGTGCAGCCAGCCCCTTTCCTGTGCTGCACCAGGGAAGGAAGTGCGCAATTGTGCTTCTGCCCCTTCTGCATGGTCGGGAGTGATGGAAGTGTCACACAATTATGGGCGCTTAACAGATTTTTTCTGTTAAGCGAATATCCTGCAATTGTGACAGGTGGGGATGTGATGGCTGCGGGACCACAATGACATAATGTGAAAGCATGGCCTGCAGACTGTTGCCATCTTGTCCTCATTGTGGGACTGCGATGACATGCAGAAATGACCTAAATATGTAGTCAGGGGGGCACCAGTGGAGGATCCCTCAGAGGCAATGGCAGTGACACCATAGCTGAAACTTGTTAGTACTGAGCAGAAGGAAGCATGGTAAACCCCTTCTGAATGTCCTTTTCCATGAAGAACCTATGATAAGACAATCCAAAATGAAACAAGAGAGAGTGCCAGAAGATGTTACTCCCAGGTTGGATGCCACTCAACAAGCTACTGTGATAGAGCAGAGGATGGCTAAAAGTAGTGCAGTGGCTAATAATACAACTCGACTCAAGCCAAAAGGGCGTTCAACTGTTGATGTACTCAAACGTTGAAAGGAAAGTCCAAAGCTGCACAATACATATTACAGGAACATGGAATGTGAGCAGCCTCATTCAGGGATTCATTCCCTGAATAAGTCAAGGAAGCTAGACTCAGACCCTTTTTGCACCTTACCTTTTCGCGGTGCTGGGGTGCGGGGCTTGCACGAGCAGCCTCCGGAGAAAAGATCTCGTTTCCGGGGTCCTTTGGCTCCGCACGAGCTTCCTGCTTACACAAGAGCCCCACCTCTTCCTTTCGCAGTGCAGCCTGGGACCTTTCCAGCCTGCACTGGACGGGAAGCATGACTGGCCCTGCTTCCGAGGCTCCGCACACCAGGTAAGTGCGCGCAGGGCCCCGGAGCAATGTGCGACTGTGCAGCATTTTCGGCTTCAAGCGGAAAAGGGAAAAAAAGTGCACGGTCCTCATCAGGCCCTTGTGAGTGTATTGTGTGGACTGCTTCTCACATGTGTGCGATGCTCAAGGGGCCCTTTTGCATCGGAAATACCGTGCAAAAAGGGTAATAGTAAAACAAAAAATGAAACATTATAAGCATTGCAGTACTTAAAGTGAGTGAGTTAAAGTAGACAGGAATGTGACATTTTGAGTCAGATAATTACAGAGTGTTTTACTCAGGAAATGAAAATCTAAGAAGAAACAGGGGTGGCATTAATACTGAGGAGGGACGTAACAAAAGAAGTCAAAGGATTTAATGTGTAGTCTGACCGAATAATATAGACTCAGGAAGACCCATAAATATAGGCGTAATCAGAGTTTATGCTCCAACTTCAGAGGCAGAGGAAGAAGAAATTTAAAAAGTCTATGCAGGAGTCCAGAGAAAACTGATCACATTCCAAAACAGGATTGGTTGTTAATTGATTGGAATGTAAAAGTTGGAATCAGAGCAGACTCAAAGACTGCAGGAAAAGGACTGTAGGAAAAAGGATCAAGAAATAAAGCAGGGCAGTGGCTGATTGAATTTTGTGAGGCCAACAGTTTTTTCATCAGAAACATGTTCTTCAAGCAACCCATAACACAACTGTATACATGGACATCACCTAATAGCTGATAAAGAAATCAAATAGACTACATAATTGGAAGCAGAAGATGGAGAAGCTCCATTCTCTCTGCAAAAAAGACCGGATGCAGATGATGAACTAGTAATATCAAAAATTAGAGTACAGCTAAAGAAGAACACTAAAACCAACCATTTTGCCAACATACAAAGTGAAAACATTCTCATAAAATTTAAAAATAATGTAAAAAACAGATTTGCACTTATAAGCCTAATTGATCAGCAGCTAGAAGAACTCTGGATGGAAACCAGGAACATTGTTATGAAAGAATGCAGAAAGACACTATTGTCCCATTTAGTTATCTTTTTAGCGGTTGATGGTATCCAGAGAACTCTTTGCCAGCATCCCATTTCAAATGAGTTGATTTTCTTCCTATCAGCTTTCTTACTGTCCAGCTTTGGCAATTATACATAGAAACTGGAAATACAATGACATGTCTATTCTGATCTTCAGCAACTCTCCATGGTCTTTCATGGGCCACTTATCTTAGAGATAGTGTTACTCCAATAGTGTGGTGCACCTTGAGATCCTCCAGTAGTACCTGTGCCTCAGTAAAGGATGGGGAATTAATTAGCTCCAATTAGGAGGCTTGCAAGAGGTGGAGTAACCTAACGAGATCTTTCCACCAATATTTATGATCTTGCAGGAAGAACCAGCCAGAGATGCAAAAGTAAATTAAAATATATTATTAGAGGACTTCAAATACACAGACACAGAAGATTCAAGCATTCACGCATTCATACGAGAGCTAACCAAAGGAAAGAGAGTAATGGAGAATAGTGAGATTTCAGGGAATGGGTGATATTTACCAGTCGAGCACAGTAGCAAAGAAATAGCTATATGGCTTAGATTTGTGTCTAACGGCAGTACATATCAGGGTTCAAAGTGACAGAGTGATGTTCAGCTATTGATGTACTATGACTGAGCTAGCTAAAATGTGGATTTAAGTACTCTTTCTCCACCTGAGGGTGAATACGTTAACAACTCTCCAGCAGCATTGGCAGTGAAGTCCAGAATGAACTGATGGCTTTAGCATGTAGGTGACAAAGAATTAATGGATGATGTGTACTGTAGGTAGGCATGGGGATAGAGGAAGAGACTGTGAAGGTGAGGAGTAACAGGACTAAGATGAACAACATTTCGTTGGGAACATTGGGGACTTATTGTATCGGTGGAGGCTAGCTGGAAGCTCATTAGCACTTGAAAGCTTCTGGTGACCTGCCTATGACCTGGTTATGCTTGGGAGGAATCCCTTGGACTGGCTTAGGTGTCCAGTCAACTTACCCCTTTTCCATCAGAGCTTCTGGCCATAGCACTGCATCAATTTATCAATTGCCCTATATCAAAGTGTAGGTGTGTATGGCTACTAACAATGGTGAAGTTGTAAGATACTGAAAGGTTTACATCTCTTCCACCAATGATCTATGTTTATTTCCATGGCAATCTTATACTCACACCATCCAAATAGGATTGTAATGATGGGGACAAGTGGTGCATATCAAATCATAACATGTTTAAGAGCATAGAGAGACGGGATGTACTCCTGTTTAGCTGGGTGTGGAGGAGAGTTGGTGAGTAAAAGTACTTATTTTGGAAGATGAGAATACAGATGTGCATAGTCAATTATTCATTATCTCTCTCTCATTCCCTCCCTGAGAAGGAAAATCAAAGAAATGGAGTTGAATTATTACACACAGCATAGGATCAGACATTTGTATCTAAGACTCAGCATAATAATTTATCTCTGGAATGACATTCATAAGTATGGACTCCCAGTCATTTTCAAGAATTATGTCTCCTCCCTTCTCTCTCCACACCTCAGGTCCGAGAAGATTTCTTCTATAAATACAGCAGTGACTTTTTGAATCACTCAAAGGATATTTTATATATATAAATGACAATGTTCGCTACACTTTAATAACTGTTTGGAAAACATTTTAATAACATTTCTAAGAGAAGCTATGAGATTAAATCATGGTCTATTGCTTACTATTACGCCAGCCAAAGATTTTGACTTTTTGGTTTTATTTTAAATTAAAAACATTAACCATGATTTGGTCACTTTGTGGCAGTTCATTCCTTTAAACCAAATAAAAATGCCAACATTTATTGATTCACGGGCTTCTGAACTATGCTGGTACATAGCCTGGCATTTAATAACATTAAGTATCCCAAACCAATTCTTCCTGTCGGTCTTAAATCAAATCTCCAACATGGTGTCTAATGTTTAATAAGATTTCCTTTATTATTCATTGTGGACAAGATGCTGCTTTCAGCAACACTAGCGGGGATTTTGCTGCTGTCATTTCACAGTATGGTATTTGGTGTGTTTATGATTGAAACCATATGAAATAACCATTTTTCATCCAGAAAAGTCTTTAGATGATTGTGGCATTACCTACCAAAAATCTTATTATGCTATTTTCACTGGTAACAGGTTTCTTCTGAATACATGTTGGTCCAGCTTAAGGCAGTACTAAATAATTTGCCTTCTAGCATTCCTTTATTATAAGTTGGGGAAAATATCCTGCCCTATGAGGAGCAGCTTAGGGAGCTGGGTATTTTTAGTCTGCAGGAGAGAAGGTTAAGAGGGGACAGGATAGCCATGTTTAAATATTTGAAGAGATGTCATGTGGAGGAGGGAGTGGGCTTGTTTTCTGCTGCTCCAGGGACTAGGACAGGAAGCAGTGGATTCAAGCTGCAGGAAAGGAGATTCCACCTGAACCTCAGGAAGAACTTCCTGATGGTCAAAACTGTTTGGCAGTGGAATATGCTACCTCAAAGTGTGGTGAAGTCTCCTTCTTTGGAGATTTTTAAGCAGAGGCTGGATGGCCATCTGTTGGGAATGCTTTGATGTGTGTTTCTGCATAGCAGGGGGTTGGACTCGATGGCCCCTGGGGTCTCTTCCAACTCTATGATTCTATGATCTTGTTACAGTGGGCATCATCCTTCACCACTGGTGACATAGACTGATGGGAATTGCAGTCCAACAAAATCTAAAGGACCACATATTTCCATACCCTGTTCTAACTATATTCTACCAGAACAAAAGGGAAAAAGCCTAGAAACAGATTTACCCCAGGTAAAAATGTTTTTGCCCAGCACTTTGCTTCTTAAGAGGTTTAATGGAAGATTTTTTTTCAGGAGAGATATCAGCTTTCATTTCATGTCAGTTTTTTCAAAGGATGATCTACATGAGTCTTAACGTTTAAAGGCTGGGACCTGAGCAAAGCTCATTCTCCAGACATCAATGTCATATGGGAAAAAAATGTTGACATGTACTTTTCTCACATCAAAGGAAGGGAGGAAAAGTCTATCCAGTATTCGGTGTATTTCTGAACTTTTTCACCTGGCCAGCACAACAAAGATTATATTGAAGTGGATTTAATTTACAAGATTAGTGTTGCAGGGCAGTTTCATGGATTTTTCATTTCTCAGCCATGTCACAGTGTTTTATATATTTCCCTAGTTTGCATAGCTTTCATATAATGCCTAATACTAAAAATGTATGCACGTGTGAGGAAGAGAGAAGTCCATGGTTCTGGACCTCAGACATCTGAAGCTTATTAAGGGGACCTTGAGGGTGAGCATCTCAAGACTTATTTGGTTTTTCATATGGATTAATTAATTTTAATGAGTTAACATGTCTGTAGCCTGCAGTATCACATTGAGTGACTGATGACTTCTGAATCATTGGGCCACTGGATGATGGACATCAGGCTTCCTGTGTGTAAAAGTCTTGAAGTTTAGTCCAAATGCTTTCAGTTGATCTTAGGTGTGCCACTAGAGGGGCCTGCTATTTAAACTCATGGTCTTTCTCACTGCTGATGCAATACACATCATTCTTCTGCACAAGCCAGCTTTCTGATGAAGCTTGCCTAAGTATATCTGTACCAAAGGAGAAAATAAAGATTTTAGCTATCTGAATTGTGAGAGGAAAACTGAGGAGGACTGATGGCTGAATAAGCAAGGACCACAGTGGGAGGGAGAGAGAAAGAAAGATAAAGAAAAAAAAAATACAGTTACCAAGATGAAGATGATGATGATGATCATCATTATCATTATAATTATTATCTTTATTTTTATCCCACTTTTCTTCCCAAGGGGACTCTAAGCGGTTTACAGCCATGAAAACAATTGCATGGTAAAGTCTGGGTTTTACTTGAGTTCTCTAGCCATACAACCTGTTGCCTATTTTGATCCCTAGCTGGTCCCAAGTTTCATTGTAAAGGAGAGTAGGTGTATGTCTACAGTACACAGTTATATCATTTTCATACCACCTTAATTGTCATGGATTTATCCTAAGGAATCCTGTGTTTTGTAGTTAGATGAGGCTTTTTAGATGGTACCAAGACACCCAGACAAGAGAGAGACTGAAGATTAATTCAGTTTAATTCTGTAGTGAAAACAGCACTTTGAATTAATTTCAAAAAGAGTAAGATATACTTTCCAGGTAGGCATCCTCTTCCCAGTACTGAAGGCACCATGTCAGAGCCCTTATGAGGGTCCAGAGTTCAATAAAAGCTACACTGAAGAACATAGCTAAAGATCAGAATTAACTGTCAAAAGCAAATTTCTAGGTGGGCAGAAAAGCATGCGCACCAATAGATGTCTGCTTTGTTGTTATGTGACTTCAAAACAGGACAGGGCAATCCAATGTACAATAAATTTGGCTTTCACTCACTGTTTTCAACACTTGATCAGGAGAGTACCTAAACACTATTCAGTGGAAAACAATGGCCAAGGAGAGGTTTCTGTTTGCATGGATGTTATCTGCATGAACAAGTTCCCTGATTTTCCAAAGTCTTTATGAGGAGCCTCTCTTTACATATGTCACTTTCTACTGTGAGGAAAGTAAGGACAGAGGGAGGTGGATCTCAGCACTCCCCTGCTTCTACGTTGAAGAACATGGGACGAGTAATGCCTGAACATGACTATTGTGGTCTCATCTGGTTTGGATCATAGAATAGAGCAGGATATACAATACATGGACTGCAGACTGCATAAGCTTCCACCCTTTTCTGTGGTCACAGTTTTCTCCACTCTGTTGAATTTGGTGGCACGTTGGTGGTGGAGCGAAAATTTGGTGATATAGGCCATTTCCATACCGGGCTTCTGAAACAGTGTAGAGCGACCTCTCACTGAGGTCTTCTACACTGTAGAGTGGACTGGTGTGGACAACTTTTCATAGTTCCACACCAGAATCCACTCAGGAGCGGCCGGAACTAGCTGGGCTGCGTGTTTTTTAAAAACCTCTTTTTCGAGGTTTTTAAAAAGCACGGAGCGCGCAGCCCCGTGCCGCTCCATCGCCCGGCTCTAAAGTGGATTTGCAGGCGTGCAAGTGTGTGCCTGCAGATCTGCCGGGGGGGGCTTCCGGCTGGCGAGCTTCTCCGGTTGGTGGAGAGCCTCCACCAACCGGAAGCTGCCATCTGGGACGCCGGAGGAGTGTGGAGCAGCGAGCTCGCGCTGCTCCGTGTGGCGACGGACTTACCTGGCTGCGGGTAAGCTTCGTTTTAGCGTGTTTTCACCTGTTCCCCCCCCCACATGTGAAAAGGACCATAGTAAAAATATCATCACATTTTTGTTCTGAAACAAGGTGCATGCAGAGAACATTCTTGAAAACTGAGCTTCTAAAAAACTTTCCAGAAGTGTGATTCGTCTTTAGAACAGAGAGAGACCTTTGAAGCAAGCCTGTGCTCCTCCACTCTTCTTGTTCTAAAGTGTGTGGCTTTAAAAAAAATCCATTCTCAGACCACTAGATTTCAGGCATGTGCAGTGGCAGCAAGAGGACACATTTGTTAGCATGTTACAGGTGATAGGAAAATTTGGCTCCTGGACTCACTGAAGTTATTCATTCCTGGAATAACATCTATTTTGTGGATATGTATGTGTATGTCCATGTATGTGTGTGTTGCGTATATAAAATTGTAACTGAATGCAGTTGGCTGTGTAGGTTCTGGTTTTGTCCAGTGTGTCTCCTGTTTTAAATGAGTTCAGTAAATGTCATGCCTGAGCAGAGATTTGAACTGAGGTTTTTCAATACCAAAAACAAGGCAGGTAGTGTACCTTTATGCATGTTTACTTAAGTAAGTAATATTATGCCTAAGGGAGATTGCTCTCTAATAAATGTGTTTACACCTTGTCTCCTCTATATCATATTAACACTTATCTGATCCTGAAAAACACTTCAATATACTATATTTTCTTTGGATTGTGTTTTTTGCTTTAGCTAAAAATATCTTGCATTCATTAGAGTCCCACAGGTAAACACAGTGGCTGAAATCAATAGAATGCTGGTAGATGAAAAGCGTATTAACATTGGCTCCTGTCCACTTTATCCATTGATGGAGTAGTGGATGGTACTGAAGACATACCCCTCCTTCAACCCTCCTGGCAGAGACTCTAGAAACAAGAAAAAGATAAACAAGGAGGGAGCTGATTTGTGGATAAGGAAAATATAGTGATGGCAGCTGCTGGTACCAGGCTGTACACCTCCACTACAAATATCATTTAATTGGCATGAAATATAAATTAGACATGAACATGGCTAGGCCTGGTGAAAGAGGACTGGCTGAACACATGTGATGCAAAGGTAGGTCAGATGGGACCTCAGAGAGTGGTCTGGTCATAGTCAGGGCAACTCTGAAGATAATGGACTTGCAAATGTCACTGAACACCTCGATCTTTGGAAACAATGGCACCCGAAACTGCTTCCAATTGTCTTCAACCTGTTCTCTCTTCCCACTGAATTTCTCCTTTGTTTCCTTACCTGCCCAGCCATTAAGGAGCTATCACTATTCCCGTCAGTCATTTGTCGCCTAATGTTAAGGCTATTAGCTCATTCCAGACCCCATTGTCTACTCTGGCAGAGAGTTATTAGCACCTTCCCTCTCAGGGCAGAAACAGGGTATTAAAACCCTTGTTCTGAGTCAGATAACTCTTAGTACCCTGGACGTAGGCTGTCACACTGCTGTTCCGATTCCACTCTTGTACTACCCTTGGACCCTTAGGCCATTTCTGCACTACACTGCGATAGTGCTACTATTCCACTTTCAACATCCTATGGAATTCTGGGGTTTGTAGTTTACTGAAGCAAAAGAGCTCTCTGGCTGAAAATTCTAAATGCCCCTCTCTAAACTGCAAACCCAGGATTCCACAGGATGTTGAAAGTGGAATAATAGTACTATAGCAGTGTAGTCTGGAAAGGGACTTAGTCTAAGCCACGTCACTTCATGTCTCCTCTGCAGGTTAGGTAAATATCAGCCACTTCACCCTAACTTTTTGCTATCCAATTTTTCATCCCTTTTCTTTCAGTTTTTGGATCTTGTGTGTGTGTGTGTGTGTGAGAGAGAGAGAGAGAGAGAGAGAGAGAGAGAGAGAGAGAGATTGTTAATTCCCCCTATAAATGAAAAGAAAGAAAAATAAAAATTAGCTCAAAGGCCTCTCCTTTGAGCTAATATTCCCCACTGTTTCATGGCATTGTGGGTGGACTTCTGAGTCACCCACCTTTTGGGGTAACACTGCTTTGGTGGCAAGCTGGGCCTGTGTGTGTGTGTGTGTGTGTTGGGATGGAAAGAATGTTATCAGTTCTTCATTTTTCTGATTGAAAAATGGGTTTTCTGTCAGTCAGGGCACCTTGTTAGGAATACTAGTAGAGCAACAAGATTTTCTCCCAGTTTCTCCCAGTATACAAATGTCACAAAGTGCTCTCGAGGATATTTCTGTGCAGAAAATCAACTGGTGTTTGTTTGTTTGTTTGGAAGACTTCAGGAAGCTTGACTTAAAGGCAGCACTTCTGTATGTAAAAATATTCATTTTCTCCTGCAGTAGGGAGAAAGCTAAAGCAATTAATCATCTTTGCAAGCAAGGGTGAAATAATCTAGGATTTTCATCTATAGGCTGCTGTCCAGCATGGCTGAGTGTAGCTTAGTAGTTTTGTATGTGGAACAATGCTATGCCAACTGATATACCAGCTCTGTGGACCCACCATGGAGCTGCTGACCCATGCAGCCATTCTATGCCTGGTGCAAAAATATCTGGCTATGTTCCCAAAGCCGGTGTGAAGTGATTGCATCATCTGTTGAGGTCTGCCAGAAGTCTCAGTAGCTGATGTAATCATTTTGCATCTGGTTATATGGTAATTGCCAGATGTGTCTGTGATCCACGCTGCTCTGTATCAGGCATGAAATGGCCATGGGTGGGTGGGGTTCTGTGGCTCTACAGTGGGTCCAAGGTGTCATCTTTGGTTGCTGTGGAAGAAGGGAGAGAATAGACATGCATAGGCATAAGGTTAATTTATGCCTGCACATGCTACTAACAGAATGCCAAACCTTTTTGTTTTGTTTTCCTGTGGTGTAGTCTCAAGCGAACAAACATCAGGAGCTAGCTGATATGTCTTACTGGCCTCCCATAGCAGAGGGCAGTGCTGATGGCATTAGAAACAGCAGCAAAGGTTATGATGATGGCCTCCTCTTGGTACCATGCAACAATTCCCATCTGTCCTGTTTCAACCATTCTTCCACCTATTGCTAATGGTAGAACAGTTATCTGTTAAAAAACTTCCCGCACCCAAGCTTCTTGTGGGATACAGTAGTAGTAAGTTTGTTGGCTGAGGCTGTGGCAGGGCGAATGGGACATCAGCGCACAGACACTTGTGCAAGGAGGTTTGAAAAGGTCTAACCCAGGGATAGCCCCCATCAGCTTTAGCCAGCATAGCCAATAGTGAGGAATGATGGGCACAGCAGACCAACAACTTGTAAAGTGCTGCATGATTCTCTCCTCTGGTCTAAGTACTTACATAACTGGGGGGATACATGAGCCTAATGTCCAGTTGGATCCAGGTTCTTAATTCTACTAGAGAGTAAAGGTGATCAAAGGCATAATTTGGATTGTATTCCCATTCTTTTCCTTCCTTACAGGTCTCCTTCTCCCTGTGCTTGGGATACAGCAAAGAAAAATAACAAAGCTATCTATGAGTCGCTCCTGAAAACACTGCTCTTAAGAAAAACAACAACATTATTTTGATTAGAAGATAAATAGTTTTCAAGGACTGGTATCATCAATGTGAGAAGAGGGATCTTTTTCCTCCTAGTGATGACAATTAATCAAGGAAAATTCCTGATTATAAATTATCATATTTAAATCAAGAATAAGAGTCTTACACACACACACACACACACACACACACACACACACACACATGCAGAATCATAAATTAAAATATTTAATTTGGTAAGAAGCAGGTGAAGTTGCTGAATACTTGCTGGAAATTCAGCACTATGAATTATATCAGAACTCATGCAACACAATGAAGCAGTGATGAACCGTTGGATAGGGAAACTGCTTTTAAGCAAAGGCCTCACACTTTTTTGGACTTTCCCGATGCACTGCCTGGTCATCTCAAGAGGACTACCCAAGCACACAGCTCAGTAGATGTGGGTGTAAATGTTGATCATTGGCTGCTGATGTTTAGTTAGATTTTGTAAGGTTTTGATGACTTTTACTTACTTGTGCAGTAGCACAGGGATAAGCCTATCACAGCCACTGGTTATAATAAATGCTTATTATTTAATTATCAATTGTTACAATAACCCAATTTTACAATTTTATGGATTTGTGGTATTTTCATCAAGAGCATGATAATGTCAGAAGGGCTGGAATATTTTCCTGACATGTGTGTACATCCCTTTTTTGGGGCAGTATGTGGGTTGGTATTCCATTCATGTCTCTTTTGTGCCCAAAGACCCTCCCCATCCTATTGAACAGCTCCTAGGACTATTGGCATGGCTTTTCCCTGCTTTATGAGGTGCTGAGAGGACTGCAGAAGTATCTTCCCATAGCCAGACATCGGATGATGGCATCAGGGTTGAGATCCACCAAGGTCCTCCAGGGATCTCAGAGATGCTGTAATCATTTTGAATCTGGCTATGGGAACATAGCCAAATACCTCTGTGATTCTACCTGCTCCCAGAGAAGCAAAGAATGACTTAATGAGTACCAGAGGCTGTTCAGCCTATCATAATCTCCATTACTGCTCAGTCAGCCTGATATCAATACTGGGAAGGATTCTAGAGCACGTCATTAAAAAGATGGTATGTAAGCACATAGAAAGGAATGCCATGATCACTAAAAGTCAATATGAGTTTCTTAAAAACAAGTCATGCCAGACTAATCTTATCTCTCGTCTTTTGATAGAGTTCCTAGCTTAGTGCATAAAGAGAATGCTGTGGACATAGTGTATCTTGATTTCAGTAAGGTCTTTGACAAGGTCCCCTGTGATATTCTTGCAAACAAGCTGGGAAAATATGGGCTAGGCAATGCTACTTTTAGGTGGATTTGTAATTGGTTGACAGACTGAACACAAAGGATGTTCACCAGTGGTTGCTCTTCATCCTGGAGAGAAGAAACTACTGGGGTGTCACAGAGTTCTGTCCTGGGCCCAGTGTTATTCAACATATTTTGGATAAGGGAATAGAAAGCATACTTATCAAATTTGTAGATGATACCTAATTAGGACGGATAGGTAACACCCCTGAGGACAGGATCAGAATTCAAAATGACCTTGACAGATTAGAGACCTGGGCCAAAGCTAACAATGAATTTTAACCGGCAGAAATGTAAGGTAATAGACTTAGGAAGAAAGAATGAAATGCACAGATATAGGGTGGGTGATATCTGGCTTTTCCACAGTTCATGTGAAAGAGATCTAGGAATAATAGTCAACCACAAGCTGAACATAAGTCAGCAGTGTGGTGCTGCAGCTAAAAAAGCCAATGAAATTCTAGGCTGCATCAATTGGAGTACGGTGTCTACATCAAGGGAAGTGTTAGTACCACTCTATTCCACTTTGGTCAGACCCCGCCTGGAATACTGTGTCCAATTCTGGACACCACAGTTCAGGGAGAATATTGATGAGCTGAATGTGTCCAGAAAAGGACAAACAAAATGATAGAAGGCCTAGAAACCATGCCCTATGAGGAGTGGCTTAGGGAGCTGGGTCTGTTCAGCCTGGAGAAGAGACAGTTAAGAAGTGACATGATAGCTATGTTTAAATATTTCAAGGGATCTTATATGGAGGATAGAGCAAGCCTGTTTTCTGCTGCTTCAGAGACTAGCACATGGAGCAATGGCTTCAAACTTCAGGAAACATTAGGAAGAACTGGTGGTGAGAGCCATTCGATAGTGGAATACATTGCCTCAGAATGTGGTGGAGTCTCTTTCTTTGGGGGGTTTTAAACTGTAGTTGGATGACCATGTGTTGGGAGTGCTTTGATGGTATATTCCTACGTGGCAGGGAGTTGCACTTGATGGCCCCTGTGATCTCTTCCAATTCTATGATTCTATAAGTCCTATCCAGCAGACCTACTGCACTATGCTGAGCCATACAGGATTTCAAGCAAGATCACTATTTTGCAGAATAATTGCTATAGATGTTACACTGTGGAGGATAGTCTGGAATTTTTAGAGTAGACAGCAGATTGTATAGCAAAACAGTTCCTGCACAGGAATGGTGGATGGATAAGGGACATAACTGCATGTTAATATGCTTACAAGATAAAAATTTCCACACATTGAAAACTAGGAGTTGGGTGAGAAGAGTTGTAACTTGGGCCTGTATCGTATTTGTCATTATTAAACATAATAAGTCTATTCAGTCAAAGGAAACTTGCTCAGTCAACACTTAAGAATCAAGTACCATGGATTCAGAAGGTTTATACTATTGGGTCTAACATTAGGCCATTGTCAGTACTGCTAAGATACTAGGGGTTTTTTGTTTTTTGTTTTAAAGCACGCATAGGGAAGTTGTGCCCAAAGCTGTGGAAAAGCATATCAAACTGAACCCCCGTGCTGGTTGAAGTGGTAGCAGCTATGGAAAGCTTCACCACATATCCTGTTGTTTGTACAGTCAAGGTTTTCTTTTTGCATCCTGATCCCATGTCACATCTACCTTTACTCTGCAGTGTTAAAAGAAAAACAATAACTTTTCAGATGAGAAATGTTATAAATTAGAAACTAATAATGCTGCATTTAAAAGAGTAAGAGCAATTTAAAGTAGTTCTGATCATATGCCTAAACTGACTTCAGAATGTTAAAAATTATGTCATTGAGTTTTTAAAAATTCTAGCAACTGGGTGTACAGATTTTCACCTTAACACCATATATGTTTGTCTGTGACACATTCCAATTAGAGAAACTTAAAATTGCTATTAGCATGGGAAACTGTGTTGTGAATTGTAACTTGCCTGCTGTGTGTATAAATTGCCATGCATAGTGCTGGCACCAGCTATTCAAATTTGATAGAACTCATTTAGCATATCTCCATTTTTCAAATGTCAGCTGCCATAAAATATTAACTAATGCTAAACACCATTCAGGAGGCTGAAGAGAAATATGTGCATTCAGACGCAGTAATTTCATTGTATCAAATTGAGATGCGCAGAACTGCTTTTATTAAAGAGTATTGATTCATATAGATTTGTGCTTCTGTCAACATCAAAATATTCATATGTTTAGAAAAAAGCCATTAATGCTTGGTTTACTTGTTTGTTTCTTAACAGTCTTCAGGGAGAAGGTCTTAGAAGTACAATCTCCTGTTGTAACATTTCAACTCACTATTTCCTAACATCGAAAATATTAATAATAATAATAAAAAACAACCTTAAGAGAGTGATGCTTCAGTTATCATCTGCAATTGATAATCAGTTTTCCACCATGCTCAAAAAGGTCACTGTTAAGAAGACTTGAATCTCTTATATGTACAACTTTTTTCAAGGATGCTGTCTAAGGACCTAAAATTGCTAAGAAAGTGGCCATTTCTGCACTACACTGTTACAGTGCTATTATTTCACTTTCGATATCCTATGGAATTCTGGGGTTTGTAGTTTACTGAGGCCCAAGAGCTCTCTGGCTGAGAATTCTAAATGCCCCTCCCTAAACTGCAATCCGCATGATTCCACAGGATGTTGAAAGTGGAATAATAGCACTATAACAGTCCAGTGCGGAAATGGCCAGTGAGTCCCCTTCTGCTCCTCATCTCTTTCACATCTTAGTACTCAAACATATTTAATGTATTTGTGCAATTTCTGTTTTTTTTAAGTAATAGGAATTTGGGAATAAGCATGGCGGCTCAATAGGAAGATATTCCCCCTCCCCTTTCTTGCTTGGTCTATCGTTACTTTGTGGGCACATCCCTTCCTTGCAGTGTGAGCTTGGACTGCTTTTATTGTTGAACTTTTAAAAATGTTGCTGTGAAATGTTTGAAAACACTTCATTTTTGAAAACAATTGAAAAGAACACCTGGAAGAGCCAGGTAGTGAAATTTGACCCTTTCTTTTGCTGTCATTTACTCTTCCTGAAAACTCTCCTTTCTTTGATAAATAAGGGTTACTAGTGACAGTGCACACTAGACTCAGAAGGAGCTTTGCAGATTCCTAACTGGAAGTGATGCTTCTGCACATGGTTGGGGTTATTACCTTGCAATGGAACATAAAGCCACATCATAGAGCCCTGCTGGTGCAGTGGTTAAATGCCGGTACTGCAGCCACAATGGAGCACAATGCCGGGCTCCAGGTTGACTCAGTCTTCCATCCTTCTATAGGTCGGTAAAATGAGTACCCAGCTTGTTGGGGGCAATTAGCTAATACATTGTAAACTGCTTAGGGAGTGCTTAGCACTGATAAATGGTATAGAAATGTAACTGCTATTGCTATTGCTATCATTTTCAGCCTTCCTTCAATTCAATGATGGCCACAAGAATTTTTTTACCCCCTCAGAACACCTTCTGAGCTTAAAACATTGTTAGCAACACTGCAGCAGCCAGGATTGCATTGTCTTGGGAACATTATGCCGCCATTCTCAGTGTCTATATGGGTAGCAAAGGGAGGAGTTGATAACAGACAGTTTAACTGACCTAAAACGTCTTTGCCTAGTAAGGCCCATTCATAGAACATAATACTCGTACCTGCTGGAACAGTACTGATAGCTGTTATTAGCATGCATACCTTACCTAGCCTGGAGCTGAAAGAAGTATAGACTAAGACAGAATACTAATAGGCAGGACTCTAAAGTCCAGCTCAGATATTTGCCTAAACACATGTAGGGTTACAATTGAAGACAGGAATGTGGGGAAAAGTTTCCCCAGGGTATCCCCATGTTACCTCGCTGGAAAACTCTGTCCCGGGGTCTGCAATTTTGATATTAAAATATGATTCCATGTGCCTGAGAGGTTGCCTGGATAAGCATGTAGGCAGCAACGGTCAAACAATTGAAAACCAGATCAGGCCAGTAAAATCCCCCATCACATAGCCCCAGGAGACCTCAAGCTGTGCAAACCCACAGAAGACAAAGGATCCTCAGCCCCTGAAAAGCTGACTTGAGAGGATTAACGTGTTTGCCCCAAGTTGAGCAAAATCTTATCAGGCAAGGACCATTTACAGAAAGTCACACCACAACCCAATGCTGCCGAAGATCCTGAGACTTGGCAACACCTTGTAATCTCATCACACAAAGGAAGTTACCATTGTGGAGCTTCTTTCTTGTTGCAACACCCATTGTTCTCCCTGGGAAAGGATTAGCCCTCCAGGTACTTTTCCCCCTACAAATATTCCCAGTTTTTGAGTGGTTCTTTGGATCACTCCCGGTCATCCCAGCAGACCATTTCTCTGTCCATTGAGTAATCCCCTCAGCCCTCTCCGCACTGAGCTCCACTTCTGCACTGTTTTTCCCAGACCAAGGACTTCAGGAAAAGGTGTAGTATTACCCTAGCTACAACCCCTTCAATATTCCCCTATCCAGTTTCCTCTCTTTTGCTTCTTAATAGGTCTTGAGTGAGTGTGTGAGTGATTGGATTGGTGCGTGAGACTTTCCTTCAATAAAATCATTTATTAGACATTTTTATTTGGTTTTTGGTTTGGCCAGACCCCGTAAAAACCGGGTAAGAAGACCCCGCTAGGTTACCCTTCCTCTCACATTGCTATTGCTCATGCTCTGGCTAGTTTCCATTCCTCATCACGTGGATCACATTGAGGTGTCCCCCAAGGGACCCCAGAAATCAAGGTAACACCCAGCTTACATGAGTGTAAGTTATAGCTTCTAATATTGATTGTAAAGATAAGAAGAGGGCTCTGTAACTCTAATTTGGCTGAATGCAGAACAATGCTTCTGCAGGGAGGAATCTAACCTTAACAGGATTTTCCTTCACAGAAGCTTTTTAACTACATTCCTCCTTCTAAATTTGTGGGTTTGACCTTAATGAATTTGATTATTCATGAGGTATATGGTTGCCTCCGCCCTGCTTCATTTTCCATCTCCCACTCCCTTGCATTCCTCACCCCAGGCTTGCCAGGCTTGTGTTCAAATGGATATTTTTTTTCTTTTTGGGTGAGCAAAGATCCCCTCCCACTGCTGGAAATGTGTCCTCTTTCACATGTGGCTGCACCTTCTGCTGTGAAATGGCAGATGATTGGTCATGAGCTTTTTGCTTCAACTCCTCCCTTTTCAAGATGTCTGCCAGAAGTAACTAGAAGGGAAGAACTGTACTCTTTTCCCTTTGAAGGGAAAGTACCAGTAAGCCTTTTACTGTGTCTTTTTTCTCCTTGCCCCCCCCCCCATGCTGGTGCCAGAGGCAAAGGAATGAGAGGGGGGAACTCTAGAGGGGAATTGCAGGAGTAGGAGTTATTCACGTTTTTTCCACTTTTGCAAGGGTGTTGTGTCCCTAACTCTTGTGAATGTGGAGGGGCTACTGCATTTTCATCCAAAAATGGTAGTAGAGAACACTTCAGGCTATCATGGTCAACGTTTTATGGTCTAATTTACATCTTGATGCTCAGAACATAGGGAATGGTGCTTACGTATACATGTAGGGCTCCATCCCCAGCTTTTCTCCTTCAGGACGAACACTGAAGGTCATTTTACTTGAACCATTCCCCCACCACTACCAAAAAAGTTATAGTGCTATTACATTGCTGTCAAAACAGTTCTTAGGGAGTTCTGTCACATAAGTAGGGTTTAATAAAGTTAACATAGTAAATGGTGGAGAAGATATGGAAGTCTGCATAAATTCAAATTCTATCAAATAAAAAAAAATCAGTTTTTTGAGATATGATATTTGAGTTGAAGTGTCAAGTTCGTATACAGTGGGGAAAGGATTTTCCTTCTGATTCTAGTCATAAAAAGGTGAAATAATTAGTATTATATTTACTCCTCTTCTGCAGAACACAAGATTTAATTTGTTTCATTCTTTCTTAACTGTGTTGTAAGAATTTAGCTAGACCTGAATTTTAAGCGAGTGGCTCAATCTCTACTGTATAAGCTCTTGGCTAACAAGTGAGTTGTGATGCAGTGGTCTGACACTTTACACTTCTTCCCAGCCTTGAGTACACGTGGGATTGCTTTTAATCATGCCCCTTACTATTTGCACATTCTGCTAATTCATTTGACAGCTTATAGTCAATGCTTGAGGTGATGTGCTTGAGATGATATATTCCAGAGAGTGACAGAAAAATGAGCCTTTTGTAAATCTAGACTTATTTCTAAGGAATTTTATATATCCACTTATTCAAGGTCTGAATTACTAACTCAATAGGTCAAGAGGTTTAATCAGATTTCTGTATGCCAAGATGAGTATGGAAATGAATATTTCATTCCTTTTCATTCCTCAGAAAAATAAAAAAAAGGGTATCCACTGGAGACTGGGACTTTATAACAGAGTAGGGCTCTGTACATTAGTATATTACTGGAGACCCATGGATTCAAATAGAAGGCCAGATTTGTTTTTTTAACAGCTTTCTGATACACTGACATGAAATTGTGAGAAGCAGTGTACCACAGTGATAGATCACATGCTTTGCAATATCCTGGAAATCTGAAAATTTCCACTTTTTGTGAAACAATTTATTCATCATGAAACTAGGAGGAAGGTTGAATTTCCAAAAGTTCATCTTTTTAAAAACAAGAATCCATTTATTCTGTGATTTCCATTCAGATAAGATAGTCGGTTGTTTATACAAAGCAGAAGAGCTTGCAACAACCCCTTCCCCCTCCAATTTACTTGGGAATGACACTATATCATTCTATAGCTTCATTTCCATTGTGACATTTTACGAACTGAAAAGTTTTGACAGGCTTCTTATTGAATTTCTACCATTGCTTAAACTTCTGACAAAGCTTTGTAAAAGGAGATAGTTGACAGAGAAAGTACCTCTTTGCTACTGTGTCTTACTGGTAATATTCCACCACAACTGAAAAACACTAGCATTCACCTTCATGCCAAAGATACAACAAACCTTATTATCTCCCTGTCCCAACAGCCAAAAATGCAGGACAGAAATGCAGAACAAGGAGAATAATTCAGTCTTGTTCTACCCAGTATTTCAAGATAGGATTGGAAAGGACCCAACTGATACCTTGTAGAGCAGAGATGAGCATCCCAAAGCTCTCCAAATGATTGTAGACTGTAACTCCCAACACCTGCCACTATTGGCTTTGCTGGCTAGAGCTGGTACAACCTGAGCCATTGCTGCAGACCAATTGCAAAACAGTTTAGACAATACTGAATTACCTGGGTTGCTTTATACTCAGTGTAAGACAGTGTCCTATGTGTCTAGGTTTGGATATGGTCTAGTGGGGAAAGGGATGGACTAACACCCAGTTCATTGTTTGACAAACTGAAGGAATCTGATCATCAATTGTTCTCCAGTGAAAGATGGGAACTTTGGTCAAGGTATTGCACTGGGACATGTAGCTATGTGTCCTGGTGCTACCTCCCCAAACCTACTTCTTCAGCACTGCAGGCTCAGCCAACATATCAATTTCCATGAAAATGTAGGTTTTTGGGAGGGCTTTTGGTTTTTACATGTGTAACAACTGTGTAAAAGTGGACTGTGATGGTGAAAGGGGAACATCATGATCACTGATAATTACCAGCCTTCATTTTCCTCATAGAAGCCTTGATAAGTTTTTGATACTTTCTTCCAGAAGCCCATTCTATTATTCCCACAATCAACCAAGTTAAATATATGTACACTTTACAAATGAATGAGTGTGCTTCTTTGAGAATCATGTCAACAACAGAGAGTAATGTATTTATAACGATCACAGCGTAGTTATTCAAGTGATCTCCATATTCTGTTTGGATAAGACTAGGACTCACTTTCATCCAGTTGTTGCCTTCCTACTTATTTCAAGGAACTTGTCTTCCCTGTACAGAAAAAGAAGTTCAGCATAAAGCAAATTAGTGTCCTAATAAATTTAGCAGAGGAAGTGCTGTTTGTGATTCTTCTGAGTGCTGCATATGTGCTTTATTTGGCATCCCTTGAAATTCATGGAGTCACCATAAGTTGTCAAGGGACTTCAACACACATATACTGATAATGCACCAAATGGAATGTTTTGCGAGAACCCTGCATTCCCAGAATTCTTTGCACCAAACAAAAACAGTCTCTGGAAGATTTCCCAGCTCTCCAAAGCTTGTTTTGGGGACTCACAAGGAGCTCCTTTGGGAAGAAAGTGCACTCCCTATTTTGCTAAATACTATTGTTTCATCAGGAGAAAGCCACCACTGCTCACTGTTCATGTTCCTGAAAACATGAAAAACAAAATGTTGCTGATCGGCCATAAAAATATATGACAAAAAAAAGAAACTTCTTATATTAAACAACTTTCTATTTTCTATTTGCTCATTTTTCATCTATAGTCCAGAATGTGTCATTTAAAATAATGTATTTGAAAATATATTTGTAAAATAAAGACTGTTGGCATGAGAAACAAGTCTGTTCTTGTGTGAGGATGTTGATCAGATGGTTCAATAACATAGTTTTCTGACTGCAATGTG
The DNA here is from genome assembly GCA_030412105.1 of Cyclura pinguis. NCBI lineage: Eukaryota > Metazoa > Chordata > Lepidosauria > Squamata > Iguanidae > Cyclura > Cyclura pinguis. The sequence continues at coordinate 63,751,460 of CM059600.1, read as the reverse complement.
AATCACTAAAAATGATGGTCATACTGGAGGAAGAATTCATCTTAAATCACAAACACTGTGTTACTATAGACAGACTAGGTGTAGAGTCTTCTCAACTAAAAGAAGATATTGATACAAATAAGGAGAATTGTAAAGAAATATTGTTTATTAAATTTGAAAATGCAATAAATATTGTTTCATTAACAGATCAAAGTGAGAAACATGGATCAGATAGTGTTATACATCAAACACAACTGTAAGCCTTTTTCATACTGGTCAGGTTTTCTTGTTGTTATTCAAATCTTGTATGTTTAAGACACATACAGATGAACTGGTTTTCCAGAATGGATCACTGAAATAAAACTAGTTTTCTTAATTTATAATCACATGGCTAATTTTTTCCTCAACTCTCTTTAATCCAGATTGACCATAAACTCACAGATACTTTGATTATTTTATTCTGTTACAGTGCATTCCTATACATGTCTTCTCAAAAGGAATTCCAATTGAATTCAACAACGCTTACTCCCAGGAAACCGGGTAGAGGATTACAGACTGAATCCTATTTACACTTTAAAGGGCAGCTCATCTTTCTCAACAGATATCAGTTTCAAGTATGACAGATGCAACTGGCTAATCAAAGGGGGCTGTATAACCCAACAACTTTGTTTTTAGAACTCTAATGGTGGCCTGTTAGATCCATTCAACAAAAATACAGAGGACTCAACAATATAAACCAGACTTATAATCTTAGTAATCATTGTGTAAACTGGAGAGCAGCCATTCTGTGTTCCTCTGGAGCTTAAACCTGTTTAAAAAAAAAAAAAAGACTGCTTAAATTCACTTGCTAGAAGCATTATTGATAAAAGCTGATTTTAATTTGATTATTGCACTTTGTGTTTTAAATTGCATGGTTTGAAACTCATTCTGGTTGTTATTCTCCTTAGGACACTGAAGAACCTTTTCCTAGGAAATAGCTTCATACTATCAGTTGACTATAACAACACTTTAAGGAGCTTAGCGCTTTGAGGCTGTCCTCTGCCATTTCACTGTTTTATTTACTGTACTATTTGTGGAGACTTACAGCTGCATGGTTATATTTATGTAGCCTTTGAGAAGCTTAATCCACACAAACCAATAAAAATATTGCACTTGAATTCCAGATTATGGAAGAACAGCAACACAGCACATATGGGACTGCTCATCCATTGAGATCTTTGGAGGAAGCTCTGCCTATGTCCCACTACAGTCTGAGCTCAGGAGCCCTTTCACCCTACACAATTGTAGCACTATGATTCCACTTTAACTGCCATAGCTCTGTCCTTTAGAATCCTGGGATTGGCAGTTTAGGGAGGTAGGTTCAGCACTTTCAGCCTGAGAGCTCCTTTAGTGCCTCATGAAACTACAAACCCCACAGTTCCATAAGATGCAGCCACAGCAGTTGAGGTGGAATCATAGTGTTGTAACTTCATACTATGAAAGAGCCCTAGATTACCTGGGGTGTGGGCTAGTTCTTTCACCATGACAGTGCCTAAACTTTGGCACTCTCAGGTGGTAGGGATGAAAAGAAGATTTACTATCACTTGTTTTCCAGATTTAAAAAAAATTGGGTTTTTTGACCCTTGGAGAACCTGGTTAGGAAGAACAGCACAGAGGAGAGAATTTTGCACAGGTTTTACTTGGGTTTTACAAATCCCAAATTATCTTTGGGGAATTATTCTGTGCAGAAATACATGAGGGTTTTGTTGTGCAAAAATTGTGGTGGGCATCCTGTTCAGTAGCTATGACATTGTCAGCTGGATTTATGATCTTGTAACTTTTGAGATTCATGTTTATAGCCACTTATATGACCATGATCATGACCTAGCTTTTCAGCCAGGCAGTGATCCAGCAGATTGAGGTACTTGGAAGTAGCACCTGCAACACTCTCACAGTTGCAGGACACATTAAGAGAAAAAGAATGTCAAGCAGTGTCTCCAGCTGCCTGTTCTCAATATGCCTCATGATCAGAAGAGCACTGCAAATATCACTTCCCAGTGCCTCAATCTGCAGCATCTGGTAAACCCTTCAGTTGGGGTGCTGGTTGGTGGCATCCTCTTAGTCAGTTATGATGTCCAAAGTTAAGACTTAGGACATTATCTCTGCTTTGTATCCTCTTTTGTGATTATGGCAGTATTGTCAGGACCACAAATGACCCAGAAACCCATCTTAAAAGCTAGTCAGTTGTCCAGAGCAAGGGAAGTCTGTGCTGCTGCTGAGCAGGGAGCTTCAGGATGATGTGGTCAGACCTCTCCCATGAATAAGTGAGTGACACTACAAGGAAGAGTTGCAACAGGGCCCCACAGCGGTTCCCACTCCTGCTTCTTGCAAAACACAAGGCTAATTTGCTTTTAAGGTAGGTTTTTGGAATTGGGTGGGAAGTTAAAACATAGCTATGGCATTGTGGTTACATGTTTGATGTAGGATCTCTGCCACTGTTTCCAGAATATATATACTGTGTCCCTGGAGAGAGAAACAGCAGCAACAGCAGCAACAACAATAGTAACTTTTTGCAACAAGAACACATTTGCCAGGAAACAATGGCTGAAATCCAATTGCTAGTGCTGACTACAGCAGACTTATTGAATCAACTGGATGGTGAATTAGCTCACTGTTCAACAGTTGATTTAAATCAGCCTCCTCTAGCTGTGACTAAGAGGATACCAGTCATTTTTGTGCAAAAAAAAGTATGTTTTGTGCAAAAAAAAAAGTGTTTGGTTTTTTTTTGGCCGAAACCTATATTTTTTCCCCACAAAAACCCACATGTATTTGTGCTCAGAATAATTTCCTGTGTAGATACTGGGGGGAAAAAACTGTATAGAAATGTTCATGTTCACTCACACTGGGCAGGAATCTATCAAAAATTTACATCTCTATTAGGACAGATCTTTTATAATTCCTTCCACCCAGTGCTTTATGATACTTGAGACAAGATTTCTAGCCCTAATGTTGTGTATTTTTCTTTTGACTCTTTAAAAAACATGCCATTAGATATACATCACTGCTTTACACTGATGGTTTGTGATCTGAATACTTTTATTTTGTTTGAATTTTATATTGGTATCATAACTTTAGTGAGCCACTTAGGGAGCTTTTTTTTTAAAAAAGTCTTGCACAGCAATAGGCAAGCTGTTAATTCTCCCTTCAATGCTCCTATCCTTTATGGCATACATTTTCAGCTTGATTTAAAGCCTATGTGCAGGGAATGTTATCCATTTTAACCCCTGCATAGCACTTAGTATATTTTAAGCACTTTTAAAATAGTAAATAATGAGGATTATTATGTTGAAGACTTTGATTTCAGTGCAACCCAGTAACTAATTTCTACACAGCTGGTACAGCTGCAGGTTTCACTTACATCAGCAAGTTGCAGAGCCTTTCAGCCCCCTAAAAATTATACTGCATGGTTTTCATGTTAATTGCTTTTTCCCTTTCTCATCCAGGCACAGAAAAGACTGCTCCCAGGTTTACCTGGCACTATAATATCAAGTTAGTGTCAAAGGTCTTTTCAGCTTCAGTTCTTTTCGGCAGTCAAAGGAGCACAGCAACAGTATTGTGGGCAAGAGGGGATGTAACTTACTTGACATGGTTGGAATCCTAATTTCCTCACTGCTGCTACCTTCTCCTCCATCACTCATGGTTCTTATTTCAATGAGGTAATCTTCTTCAAAAGGTACCAACAGTTCAGCAGATGTATTGTTTGTCTCCAATATATGTGTGGTGCTTTGTCGATTTTGCCTATATAAAATCTAAATACAAACAGGGAAAAGAGGAGAGCTTGTTGTGTCATTGTTGCTTGCTTGCTTGCTTTTGTAAGCGTTCTCCTCATGATGTGTTGTATTCTCAGGTCTCATTATACAGTTCTGCAGCACATTTCCAAGCACCCTGTGGATCCATTCAGGAAAAAAACATGGTCTGCTCCTGCTTGCTTACCAGGCTTCTCTATGGAGAGTCACCTTGGGAAGTCTGAGAGGGGCTAGGGATACATTCACAATGCCTGCCTGTCATCCCCTCAGGGGCACATGGATCTATTGTACTTCAATCATTAATCCACCTGCAATATAATAATGTGGCCATATTCTGTGTTTACTTTTTAGGCCATCATCCTACAGGCACATAGTTAATTGCATGCTGGTTTTTGAGAGTCAACAACAAAGCAAGGGAGCATAGACAGTTTCATATCCAGTTAGCTTTGAATGTTCCAGTATAATGGAATTGACTTGTAATATAGGTATCAACTTTTACAGGTTGCTGTGCTATGTAGATGGAATCTCACCTGAAGCTAGTCCCACAGAATTCAAAATTCAGTACTGTAGTCAAGTGTAGTAATGGGCAAAACTAACAAGTTTTATATTCTTCCACTTTTGAATTGCACAAGTGTTAGTAAATTCTTAGCACAAGTAAACTAAAATGGATTCCTCACACATCTCAAGTCTTGAAGTAATTCAGCTATGCCATACAATGTGTCGCTTTAAAAAGAACAAAAAGCCATGGAATTGGGGGAAAATGAAACAACGTGAGAACAAGATGTTGAAATCTGATTTATCTGATCAGTGGGAGAGCATATGGAAATAAAATAAGAACTTCACATTAACAGGAAAGTGGACTTACATGTTCACGAAATAGATTCGTGAAGATGCACAATGTCCATAACCAGTAAAAAGTTGCTGCTTCATAATTATGTAGCAGACTTGGCAAAAGATTGGTGTACAATGAGACACTGACAAGGGGGTTCTGGTGTGCATCAGATAATCCAAATGTGCATTAGTTACACATCTTCATAATTCAGTAAATGGATTTCTAGAGCCTCTGATACTTAGATAATTTACATTGTATGAAAAGACATACAGGATTCTGGCCCTTAGGTCTAAATAGTATACCAAGTTCATAAGAGAAATGGAACTTACAATTTTAATGTTGGGAAGTACAAATAAGAACCTGTCATCTTTCCTGTTATGTGGCTGATACACCTATTACAATTACCTATTGGGCTGGTATTAAATGACAAATTTATTCACTCAACCAACTGCTGTTAGACTGGATATAGTAGTCACCAGTCTAAGAATTCTAAGAATTATGTAATGAAATGACAACATACATTTTCTGTTCACTGCCCTAGTATTAGTGACTTGAAGATAGCTTGCTGTTTGGGCCTGGTACTCAGTTGTTTAGTCTTTCCAAGTAGCCACAGTGTGGGTTGAAGTTACATGCTAAAGTGAACAGTGATATGCATTGTGATATGCCATACTGATGAACAGAGGCTTACCCAGAACAATCAGAGTTGACAGATTTGAGGGAAACTGGTATGAGAATCATGCAAGGACACTGCTAACTTTTGCGAGTCCATGAGTTCCAAGGGTTTAAAATTGGTGATACTCTTACAAGAAGCTTGCATATTTTCTTAAGGGGAAAGAGCAATGAAAGCAATGGCTCCATCCCATCTCCACCTCTAAATCTCTTCAGTTTTGTTTTTCTTATTTTTCTTTTGTATATTCCACTGCCATTTCCATTTGGCTCTATTTCCACAGTGCTTTACAAGGCTATCCTCCCTTTCTGCACAGAAAGTTGTGCATTGTGTGTGTGTTTATTGCAAAATGAATGTAATTTTCTACAAACATTTACTTCTATGCATATTTTATTACAATTTTCCCATCGCCAGTCTTAGGAGACATAATTTAATATTTTCATAGGAAAACTTGAATGTGATTTTTTTTCATTTGCAATCTTAAGTTTAAAACATGCATATGCCCACAGAAATCAAATATGTCATAGGAAGGAATCTATCTTTAGTCTTCACAGCTTTGCATTTTCTGTACAACATTGTGGGTTTTGTTTGTTTGTTTGTCTTTTCATTATACGGAGGAAGTTCCCCCCTTGTGAGACCATATCTTCAGTGGGGGGAGGTGAAACAGCCTAGTCACAAATTCACTCTAGTGAGAACTAGTTCTCTATTCAGGCATTAAGGATAAGATTTACCTGAAGAAGTGAGATGAGGGAGTAGGCTAGCCCTGCTTCCTCCACTGACACACTCATTACATGAAGAGTGATCATCTAAAAAGGAGAATGTCTGCTATCCATGGAGGTGGGCATCACATGATCCAGAACTCTAAATGCTGGATTTTCTTATCACATGGATAGACTACACAGGTAGTGGAGGCTCTCCTTTTCATACAGCTGATGAAGCTAGCCTGTTCTCATGTTCATTTTAATCCACTTTTGAATGCTTGAATCCACCTTGGGAACCATCTTGGGATGCCTAAGGGGTGTATGGTGCATAAAGTAGGATGCTGGGGGAGAGGGGGAACTTTCTGCTACAAGATTGAAGTGTGGTCACTCATCACCTTTGTGATGTCAGCTTCTACCAATAGTCCTTTGAGCAATTTGAGTCTACAACATGATACTTTTGGGGCAGTGTAAACCCTATGAGTTATTTGTTTGGCCCAGTGGGTGGGAGAAACCCTAAAAGAGGGTCTGTTCTTACTATTTGAGTTCAGGAACTGAGGGAGAGCTGGAGAGGAGCTGCAGTTGCCAGGGATAAGGATTAAGCTCCTTTCACCTCACATAAGATAGTAGGACTTTCAATTAAGTATTCAGCAGGAGACAAAAGGGTAAATACCTTACAGTGGAATTTCTATTATGCATTTCTACCTATTTTGTGTGTTTTATTTAGGGCTTTAAGATTGAATTCAAAGGTTGCTTGCCATACTACCGAGCAGCACACATAGAATATTTCTGCCATCAAGGCCTGAACTGGCACCGTAGTGGGGACAGTGGATATTTGTTCATTTTGATATAATTTGGTGTGTTGTGTGTGTGGGGGGGTGGACATACACACACACAGAGGACTTAATTGTGTTTGTGTTTGCAATATTCATTTATGATTTGCCCCACAGAACCTGGAATTGGTGCAGTACTGTTATTCACTATTGAATTTTTATACTTCCTTAACAACTAATGCTGCATACAGAAACAGATTTATGCATGAGAAAAAGAGTTACTCATTTGGATTTCCAGGTATATCTTATTTTTATTATATAACTGCCTCTTATACAGTTCATACATACCAAATATCAGTACTTAAAACTTAATAAACCAAAAGTGGCAACTGTCAGAGGCTAGGAGATTTTGATGGTCCACAAGAAGAACCTGGAGGCCCATACCACCCACTGCATCCTCCAGAAAATCTTATTTTCATCAAAAATGCCCCCCATGCTTTCTGTGAGCATGGGAGGCATTTTCATTATGTTTTGGATCCTGCAAAGCCATTTTAGGCCCAGGAGAGGTCTTTTACAACAGGAAGTGACCAAGAACTTATTTCCTGGTCTTAAAAGAGGCTTTTTTGGGGGGGCCCAAATGGCTGAAGGTAATGGTAAAATGCACCTCATATTCCCTAAAGCATTTGGGGAGGGGGTTTGGGAGATTTTTTTTTTAAGAAGTACAGAACCCCTGGGGGCTCTGTAGGTCACAAAAGCAGTCCTGCCATATAGCTCTGTCATATAATCTACACATAGCCCATGTGAATGACTGTATGTAGCCCACCCCTGAAGTTAACAAGCCTAAGGGACATGTGATTTGATACCAATTAATTCTTTTTTTTTAAAGAAAAAAACTCCCCTTGTAATACTTTGTTTAAAGAAGAATGACTTATATGAGTTTGGCCATCAGTTGGGCTGACCATCTTACTTACTTTGTACCCTAATACCTCAGATTCGTTTTCCATTGTTTTCACATGCTCCCAGTTTAAGCATATCTTTGAATCTGTCAGTTTCCAGGCAATGTTTGCTGGGCGTTGACTTGGTGCTTTAAAGAAGATAAACATAATATTAATCAGAATTTTAAGTTTCAGATTGTAATTGCAGTTTTCATGGTAGTGTAACATATTCAAATGAAATCACTGTTTAAAGTCTCTTTAAAGTCTCTGTAAAGTTATTTACAAAACTGTAGAAACTAATGTGCAATTGTAGCAGACCTAGGAAGAACTCTCTCATCAAACTATTGGACTTTCCTGCCTATCTCACAGCTGATGTCTTTAGATCTAGGAGAAAAGTGGGAAAGCCCTTTAAAAAACTTCTTACACAATCTGGCTTCTGGTTTTAACAACACCACTTGGAAGGGGGTATATTTTGTGTGGCTGTGGGCTTGTGAGTAATCGTAGTGTGATGGTTGCTGGGAACAGGTGAGTGGAAATCAGGAAACCTCTTTCAGATTGTATTTTATGTGAAAGTGAGGAGAGTTTTTGGAGTTCCTTTTTTTTACCACTTTCCTGCAGTCTTGTTCAAACTTGAGATTGGCCAACTCTGCCAGCATCTACTCTAAACTGTCTTTCACATTCTCCCAAACTGAATGCATTGATTTAGTTCCCTCCTCTGCATGCAGGTTGCTTCTTTATGATTCTCCTTCAAGGGACATCACTCCTACATTCTCACTTGATTATCATAGCTGCCTATTGAAATCTGTCATTTAGAATACAAGCCTATATCAGAAGAAAAGCAAATTGTCTCTTTTTTATTTTCAAAATGTGGTATTAACAAGTTACTTGGAAAAATTCTATACCTATTAAGCTTGCTTTTATGCAAAGAGCACACAAAAGAATTTGGAAAAGATCAGAATTAAGCAAAAGATTAAATGCCATTGGAAAAAAAAATCATTTTTGTCCATATAAAGACTGACCACAAGTTCACAGCTGGAACCAAAAATGAAAACAGAATATAATCAGGTTTCTTTTTACTCTCTTCAACATTCTAAGGACAGAACGAACAGGATACTTTTCAGTATTCTAATTCTCAAAGCAGTCTTGGCACAGGAGAAAAAAAAAATGCATCATTGGAAAAGAAGACAAAAGGAGAACTATGCTTGCATAAAATTTGCGTATGCTAATTTGTGTAGAAATACATTTCAAATACATCTTGACATAGTGGGAAAGCTGTAACCTTCTCAGCTGTGTACCCTTGCATTCTGCTTTCTGGATTCTAACTGCTGATAACCAATTTCAAAGACCCCCTACTGGCCCTCTCTAGCATAAACTAAATACTTTGAAGTTACCAGATCCTGTGTGATCTCAGAAGGTAAGATGGGGGATGTCTGGTTAGCACCTGGAAAGGAGACCACCAAAGAATATTCAAGGCAAGGTAATGACAAACCCCTTTAAAATAAATAAACATCAGTGTTTCATTTGTGGGTACCTTGCTTGGGACGTGAGCTGTGACATTAGACATAACTCTGTTTATTCTTCTTTGCATTCCTTCCTGTTTTGTTTTCAGATATGTAGCATTGTTACATGGTCTCCCTTCTTAACAATATTTAAATTATTATTTTATTTTAAAAATATTATTTAACATTTTTAATCCCCCTAGGAGTTTAGTACCATTTATAAAACCTCTCAGAACTTCGGCACTCAATAACTGCTTTAGTAGCATTGTTGGGGGGGGGGCGCTGGCATAAGACCACCGTCCATCCAACCACACTCCTTCTTTCCCCATGGCCAGTTTCCTCCAGTGCCTCATTTCACTCAGGAAATGCATGTGTCCTGAGGGAAAATATAATAATGCCATCATAGCAGTATATACCAAGAGTACAAGAATGCCAGAGAGATTTTTTCTCCCTGGAGACATAGGGAAGAGGGCATAAATTGGCGGCAGCTTGTGAGCTGAAAAAGTATGAAAGGTTAACATCTACAGCCCATGCCATAAGGCACTGCCCCAAATGAACCCCAACAATAGGTCCACTAATACATTTGGAATTCAAATGTTCCAAAATGTACAATGACAGAAAAAAGAGCTGTGTTCAGCAGAGGAGAAAAAAGTTGTCATAACTGAAGGGAAATACTGGAAAATATCTTGGGACAGGGAAAACATCAAATAAAAGCAGTAACCGCAACAATGAAAAATTCCGCATCCTGTCATGTTCAGCCCATCCTGATAAGCCCCTGGACTGGACTAAAGACGAGAGCACAGTAGGAAAGGTAGCACACATGCTGCCCTACCATGGCACAATAAATGCCAATGAGAAAATTCCCCTCAAAATTCGTAGTCACATGCCTTATTTTATACAATAAAATCTTGTTCAAAAATTTTCCTCAGGAAAAGGATCTCAGTCATAGCCACTTTTCTCATCATCATTACCATCCTTTCCAGCTCGTGTACTCATCAGAAAGTCTGAATAGAAGGAAAACCTTGGTATATCCAGCTGATCACACACAGGTGCTTCCTCGTGTTTGGAATCTTGATCTAAGGGTGGAAAGACTGTTTTTTGTTATTTCTTTGCTGTTCAAAAAATGGGTTTCCCAACAGTTGGGAACTCCCACTAGGAAGAATAAGAGAGTAGCAAGATTCTGCACAGTTTTCTGTTACGTGAGTGCCCACAGTGGGGAGAAAACTGAATGCAATTTTGCAACCCTATCCGGATTACACAAGGATTTGTCTTGTCTGCATACTGGAATCCATCTCCATTTGACTGAACACGTTCAGGCTCTTTGTTTGGTCCTTCTGCAGAATGTCCACAAATTGGAAGACAAAGTTGGCCATGTCAGGGATTGGGCCCCTTGCTCCAATGAAGTCATGATATGTGCAAAGAGAACTCTGTTATTTTACTTTATTTTTATAATATGTGTACCTTAGATTGAGAGACAGTGTGGCACAGTGGTTTGAGTGCTGGACTATGACTCAGGAAACCAGGGTTCAATTCCCCACTTGGCCATGGAAACCCACTAGGTGACCTTGGGTACATCACACACTCTCAGTCCACAGAAAATCCCATGATAGGTCTGCCTTAGGATCACCGTAAGTTAGAAATGACGTGAAGGCACACAACAGCAACAACGTACCTTATAGTCCAATATGTGCTACAATAAATAACCATTTCCACTGAAATCTTGATACCGGAGTTGTAGGCAAAGGTAACAATTCAGTTACCATTTTGTAAGCGATAAGTGAAATTTTAGCCTGTTGGCATAGTAAGCAGTGCATCTGTGAAATAGTACAATTCTCTCTCTGTGTGTATTTGCTTGTTTTGTTTTGTTTTTTGGCAGAAGCAAGGCCAACCATGTCTTTTCACAATTAAGTGTGCTCAGCTTGCAGTCTAAGAATCTTAAATCCAAAATGGTGCAATTTGTGTGATTCAAAGTTCACTTTAGTTCACAACATCCTATGGAATCCTGGAGTTTGCAGTTTTGGGAGGGGCCATATTATTCCACTTGCAACATCCATAGGATGTTGCAACTGGAATAATAGCACTATAACAGTCTAGTGCGGAAATGGCCATGCTGTCCGCCAGTGACACACTAACAAACAAAACTCACAAATACTTTGAAGGTTATTTTTTTCCCTCATGAATTCAGAATCATGAGCACTTTCCACATCAAGAATTCTCCTCTTTCAGTTATAACAACTGAATTTATCCTGAGTGCAAACTTTGATTTTTAAAATAATATCCTTCCTTTGGTATACATCTATATATCTATATGTATATTGTCTGTATTTATTTCTATATTTAATTGATCTATATGCATATTTATAGCTATATTTATTGAAGCAATTAACTAATAGGATTGAAAAATATAGTTTCTAAAAATGCTCCTGAGCAAATAGCACCTAGGCATTTTGACTTGAACATTACAGCATCTCTGGCTTGTCCTTGTTTGATATTGAGGCACCTTCTTCTTCAACGTTTTGGCCAAAAGGGAAAATTTGGATCTATAACCTTAAGAATCTAACACCTCGAGGTCTCAATTTAGAGGGTAATACCATCATCCACTAAATAATGCTGAAAACAGAGTGCTTTAAAATTCCACTATGTACGAAGCTCAAGTTTCATCTTTAGCAACTGGAGTAGACAGAAGCAAAAACATTCTGCTTATGTTATATTTTTTAATCCTGTTCGTTAATAACTTCAGTACACACACATAGATAGATAGAGATTAACTGCGTTATTCTGCAATCCAAGACTAAACTGAGAGACATGCTGTAGGTTCGCTTGTTAATCTCTCTCTCTCTCTCTCTCTCTCTCTCTCTCACACACACACACACTTCTATTCTTGGAATAGATATTTTCCTTTCTTCCCTGATAATAATTTAATCTTCAGTGTAGAAGTATACATCACTGTGGATCAGGACATGGAACAAAAACGGCAGCTAGCAATAGTGTCAATTTTCATGCTCCTTGTCTTACATGCTTCCTTCCCTGGGATGGGATGAGTACATAATAAGCCTTTCTTAATTGTTGAGCTAATGCTGTTATCCATCCTGAATAAAGGAAAATATATTGACTATTGGTTAATATGAACCCAAAGAGACCCACTGAATCAATTGCTGAATGATGAGTCATTACACATAAATCCCACTGAGTCAGAGGATCCACCCTAGTTGGGACTAATAATAGAATTTAGGCCATTAAATGCCCAAACCACTGGTCTTCTTCCAATGTCAGATATGTGTCTTCTTCTCTATGCGATTCCCCTATCTGAAAGCATACCCAAGAAGGATTTGAGAATACCCCCTTTGAAATAAGTTTGTAGTGAGATAATTGGTGTCTGGGAAGGGCTTGATGCACAATCTGTAGTCCTTATGTTGTCCATGATGTGCATTATATAGAAGAGTGTTTATAAGGACTCTGCATGCATTAAAAATAAATAACCACAAAACACCCTTTACCTGTGCATTAGTGGCCACCTCTCCATACGTAACCTAAAAAGGAGAAAGAGTTAAACGAAAAAGGGCAAGGTGATGTTCCAATTAGTTAAAAATATATTTCTTGGGGAACACTATTTGTATAATCCCAAAGGATTTTGAACGGACAGCTGAATAGTAGGCATCTCAGATCCATGGAAAACAGGTGAAGACCATCAAGATGTTCAGGATGATTGTAAACAATTCTACCTTTCATGAAATTCAGATTATTCTTAAAAAGAGAAAGTGAAGGTGGGAATGTCTACCTCATAATGTCTTCCAGATATGAAGTTCTTTATTATCTTACTGGAGTTTTTTAGTTATCTCAGTTTAGACTCTTGCTATGTATCACAGTTGGAATGCTATGCGATTCCTCTTGAATATATTCTGCCTCTGGCTATTTTGAAGCTACAGATTTTACTATATCTTTGCCTGGCGCTTCAGTAGGAAACAACTGAAAAGAAATATATCCTCATTAAAGCCCATAATAAAAACCCAGGGTACAGGTGTACAAAAGCCTATTCAAAGGAATGAGCATAAGCACACCTAACTTTTTGATGGATTGTGGATTTTCTATGGCAGTGCTATAATGAAGCAGCAACCCTCAGCTGAAAAGAAGAATGCATCCAAAGAGACTGAAGCAAACAAAAAGAAGACTATATCCCCCTTTCTTTTCTTTTTCTTTTTTTTGGCTGAAATTTCTAACATTGCAAGCAACTTGTTTAAGGATTAATAGAAATTCCAGCTGTAAATGTGATCAAGCCTTCAAAATGGCAAAAAGATTATGTCCCAAAGTTGCGTGTTTTTAGGTAGAGTCAATTGCTACTTCCATCCCCAGATTAATTTAAAATCTGTTTCACAATATGCACACCAGTTTCTAGGAAAAAAAGGCTAAAGTTATTTTCTTCAGAGTGCTGGTTTTCCTCTGTCCATATAAAGCACAGGGTATACTGTGCACAATACTTCTACTTATTATCCATGATCTTAAAACTAATTCATGGTACATGAACATGTTTTCAGGATGGGAATTTAGCACTGTGATCTAGCCTTCAATCTGGGGTGTGATGTAAACATCTTGTGCCCTGTGTTTTCTGGGATTATTTAATACAGCAATGTAACATAAAATGTGGCATTGATTCAGGATTTCACACACAAATCTGACCCAAATTAACTGGCCTTTTAAATACAAAATTTATGTTCTTCCTCAGACCCGCTGTCCCCTAGAAACCTCTCATTAATGCAGGTGTTCAGTTCATAGCTCTTTTCCACAAAACAAATTCCAAGGTATTTAACTCCTGCTATCCACTTATACTATGGCCGTTGAAAGATTTAATCCTGCCAGGCTCTTTCCTGTACTACAGAACACTGAGAGATGGTTTATGATTGTCTTTTGTCCCTTTTGACTTGGCATACCCAAATATTCCAGGATCATGGTCCACCCCATGCAGCTCCTGCAATTACAGCAAGCCTTTGCAGTAATTAACTCCAGTCTTTTAGCACCTTGTCTCCTGGCCAGGAGAGACTCCAGACAGTCACATTGAGAGCTGTCTCCAAAGTAAAGGCGCACCCAGCATTTTCTTTGGTTGATTTCATGGGGAACACTGTGACAACACAGAAATGCTGTGGATTGTGTCCTTAACAGTCATACCAAAGCACACTAATCTCCTAAGATTTTCATTGTTGATTTATTCCTACAAAATAAGTCACCACTATGAACTTGCTGGTGAAATTGGGTGCTCCATGGTTGTCTGCATTGGCAGTGAGGAGCTTTTGTTTAATGACATTGACCAAAGCACGCATCTGCTATTGCCCATACAGCATATAAACATCACATACAAATGTGATGCAAGTCATGTGCTCTTATGTTTTGTAGGCATGCATTATTCTAGATACTCACGTGATTTTTTTGTAGTAACATTAACTGGAACACTGGCTGGTCCAGTCCCAGCTGTGTTGAAAGCCCTTACTGAGGCAAAATACATTGTATTGGCCTTGAGGTTGGTAATGTTTTTTGCTGTGATGTTACCACTGACTCTGACTTTGCTCGTTGTAGAATCCCTTGAATCATCCATCCAGTATAAAACCTAACATTTAAGAACAAAAACAGTGCATTTCCTTTTTTCCAGATACAACCTTGATTGGAAAGAAGACACATTGACAAATAATGCTTTAAGAAAGACAGCCGATTTTATAATTGAAGTCGACAGGATATAAAAGTGGACATGAATATTTATAGCATTTACTGCATCCGGAACACAAATAGGGGGAACTATACCTACAAATTTGGAACTGTTTGCTTTTATACCTGTCCAAAAGAGACATTTTGGTAAAGTAATGCTTTAAAAGTGCACAGATGTTGAATTTTATATTCTTACATTCATTTTAGATTTTTAGATTTTTGGCTTTTTTGTAATTTTGTTAAAGATTAAAATAAAAATAAAGATAAAGTGCCTATGTATAATATAAAAGAAAGAGATTTAACTGTTAAATTTCCTGTCCATTTTTTAACTCTCTTCTGGGAAATTATATGGGGGAAACTATCTATAGCATGTTTTGAAGATTAAATCTAAAATCTAATTTGATAATGCCTTTTATATTTACTAAGTGACTAAAGTAATATTTTGCTGTAGAGATCTTGTTTCCTTTTGTTTTTGTTTTTTTTTTAAAAACATGTTTTTCAAGAGAAGATGCATATAAGGGAGGGAGGGTTTCTTTTTCTTTCTCTTTTCTCCATCTTTTTTCATTTTGTGTTTCTCATGTAATAATATTTCCAGTTACTCATTTCTTGGGTTGACCAATTTTTGTGTATTTTTGATCTGTTAGTTTTGGTATGAATGTACCCTTTATGTTTTTTTTCTTTTGTTTTTCATTTGTTCTTAATGATTTTTCTTCTAGTTACAGATATTGGATGCAGATACTATGATAGTAATGTTACAGTATTTTATGATGTACCATATTTTCAATAATTCTTTTGTAATAAAAAGAATTACTCAAAAATTACTTGCCCATTTAGTTACAATTCAATAACTATAGATTCAGACCTTCCTTTGCGGATCCTTACTTAGCCATGCACAAGAGTCATTTATCAGCAAGTTTGGACAAACCCCAGAATTTGGAGGAAAAACAAAAACTTAGAAGAAGGCACAACAACATGAAATAGCACTACAGGAGAGGTATGGGGAACAAAAGCAGCAGCAGCAGCAACAACAACAAAAATCCCACTCACAATTGAAAATATTAAGTGGAAATGTGATACTGACTGATGAGGCTGTCAAATATAGAAGCATGATAAACTGAACAGGATATTTGAAGGAAAGGAAAATCTAATTGACAGATGGAATACTGCATGCAAGATCTTGTGGCTGTAAAAATACAGCAACAGAGCAGTCAAGTTAAAAATGCAATACAGCCCTGGACTCAAGGTCCAGAAACATAGAACAAGAACTGTTGACATAAAGAGAGCACACCCACTTTTCAACAAACAAGGAAATTCTAGAGATTGTAAACTATGAGGAATGAAGAGGAAGTTGGTATTGGAAGATATACTACATATGTTGCATGAACCAGCCAAATTTGGTTGAAAATATCATAGAACATGAAGTGCACCACCTCATAGCCAAGAACTCTTCCAGTGTGTCTGTTCCATGCAACAGGGTTCCAAGAAACCTCTATTTCAGATGCTGAGATACTTTGTACAGAAGTTCCAGTTGGTGCTATTTGTGGCTCTAGGAGGAGGAGAAATGGATTGAAGATTTGAAGATGAAGACATATTTCAGTAGACCAAACCTGAAGGTTAATCTCAAGAAAATAGGATATAGAGGCATATAAATCATGATAAAATTCATATCCATATCCATAGACTTCCTGAAGCACCAACAAAATACTGAGAATATAGCATATAACCTACTGAACCACTACAGTATCATGTTGTTACTGCACACAAATACATCAGTGAGAGTATTTTGGATGAGGTGCAAATTTCTGCATCTGGCAGCAATTGTCAATAATAAGATAAGATGACACAACAGTGTCCTAAATGTTAAGCAATGGATAGCTTTGCTTACCATCTTCACCGGAGTAGACAATATATATTGGGCTCAGAGTGCCTACTCCTTCATGATTGAAGACACCCACTTTTACTTCAAAAGGGAATAATGGTGTGATGCTTTCATTTCTGTAGATATATTTGGATGCTTCCACTGAGGTAGCCACAGCTTTCGTCCAGCTTGTCGAGCCAAGGGGCCGGAACATAATGATGTATCCAAATCCTTCCCCATTTTGTAGTTCCTCAGGAATTGACTGCAAGAGGCACAGTAATCAATCAATAACCACTTGCAAGCAGTATATACACTGTTTTAATTGAATTTTCACTCTATCAGTATATTTCAGTTGTATTGATTTGGTTGACTGTGCTTCCAAGGAGATAATATGTTTGTTACATCGATCAATTTAATATTGAAAATAACAATGCAAAAATAAATCTGTTGAGACAATCAACTGAAAACCTAATCAGCAGCATTAAAAGAATGCACAACATTTTCAAAATTAGAGGCTTTTCATTAATAGCTCAGTCTGGGGTTGATTTCCTCCCTCCGTAACATCATGACACAAAACACACACTTTAATATGTTGAGCTGCTAAATGTTGAGGATTTACCGTGAAAGGAGACCAGTTGCTGCTTTCTAACTTCACTGCTTCATCTTCAGGCCAGACTCTATGACATATATGAAGGGATTGCCTGACATTCCATAGGATATGGTGTGTGCAAATTTGCCCGGAATAATGAAGGTTAATCCTTCTCTCTTTGCCATTTTCATTCCATGTGAGAACTGGAAGGTACCTCTGCAGTACAGGATGGATTTGTCTGCAGTACAGTGTCTGCAGTACAGGATGGATTTATAGCATCCCTGATACTCACTGTCCAGCCTCTGCGTCAATATCCCCAGTAAAGAAAAATTCACTACTTCCAAAAGCAGTCTTTTCCACTGCTGAACGCCTCTTGCTATACGGATGTTCATCCTGGTGCATATTGGAAAACTGCTGTCCTGCCATTGCCCCCCATTGTTTCTAATCCTGTCCTCTAGATCAGAGCTTTCCAAACTTTTCATGTTGGTGACAACTTTTTTAGACATGCATCATTTTGCGACTCAGTAATTCAGTTTTTCTAGCAAAGCGGAGGTTAAACTAACCCCTTATAAGAGATACAGACACATACATAAATTGTAATAATGAAATATATGGGGAGACAACATATCTCATGAAAACCTTTCATATATTTTTAAAAATATACGATTCATAAATAATATCATACATTTCCAAGATTGTAGGCAACACACCTACACACTTCAGGCGACACACTGACATGTTGCGGCACACCATTTAGAAAGCCCTGCTCTAGATCAACAGCGAAGAAATCTACTCCATCTTCTGTAAGACTGGAAGCAGCTTGTTATCCAAGCTAGGGAGCAGAAGAGTTGGATATGAATTGGATGAATGAATGAATGAATGAATGAATGAATGAATGAATGAATGAATTTGTTGAGATTAGGTGTTCCTGCCTACCTGAACCATTGACTGAGACAGAATATACAGCCTTTTAAATATAGATAGGTATAGTGATCTCTCCCTCTCCCCCTCTCTCTCTCTCTCTCCCTCTCTCTCTTTCTTTTGTCTTGTCCCCTCCAAACTAAGCATACCACATGACTACTGCAGAATTGAACAAACCCATAGTCCTGCGGAGGCATACCATGTCGACAGAATACGCTAAATGGATGAATAGGATGGAGGCCTACCTCGGACAAGGTGAGCATATATGTGAGGACAGTGTGCAACTTGAACTAGAACAGACCCATACTGTTGGCAATTAAATGCCAAGTGCTGAGAAACATCTGGTTTGGGTAGAATCACGTGTAGGAGGTGTAGGTGAAAATGTATCTGACTGCCTAAGTGGCCCTGAGCATAAAATAAAATAAGCTAGCTAGTCAAAGAGCCTGAAAGGCAACAGTCAAAATTCTAATACACAGAGACATTTGGTGAAGGATGCCATAAATGCATTGTTGTGTGCTTTCCTTCTCACTCTGTCCACTCTCACAGTGAAGAGATATAAACAGCGGGGTCCTCAAAAGATCTGTATTTGGACTGTTTTTAAACTTGTTCATAAACTATTTTATACCCTCCAACATTTCACAGATGAAAACCCAGACATGTGTGCCAAAGGAACATAATAGTATAGTCATGATGGCAAAAGTTATCACTAAGGAAAAATACACAAGCTAGGAGAGGCTTGCAGCAGTTTGCTTTTGCCTGAGTCTGCTGGGAAGGGCAAGACTCTGCTTGCTTCTGTTTCTTCCTCGGCACAGCTAATTGAATACAAACTACCTTTGCATTTTGAACTCAGTTTGCAGCAACTGAAGTATGCTGAGGATGAAGGGGAAAAATAGGAGGAGGACAGAAAAACTGGGACATTTTAAAAGCAGCTGAAAAAATCGGAATGACAAGGGATTAATTGGAACTATCCCTGCCAAACTGGGACAGTTGAAGGACATGTTATTTGGAGGTAGGAGCGATCAGAAAATTGGCTAGGTTTTGACAAGAGCAAATTATTTATGTCCTGGGATATGTGTGGAATAAAGCATTGAAAGGAGCTGCAAATGTCTTTCTCCAAACAAGGTCAAATGACTTCAATTCAAGCAAATTTTCAGTAAGGCATATAGGAGAAAAAAAACCCCTGCTTTAGATAAGATCAGGGCTGGCAGCAGCTGACCAAGAAAAGGGTCTTGGGGTGGTAGTGAATAGCTTGATGAAAATGTCGACCCAGCAGGAGGCTGCTGGAAAACAAAAACAAAAATAAAATTCTACGTTGGGTCTAAAAGGAAGGAAGCTTCAAGTACCATACTGCTTTCGCATAAAAACATGGTATGACCACATTTGCAATGCTGCATACAATTTTGTTGTTGTGTGCCTTCGAGGCAAACGTATTATAGGATTTTTGGGAGGCTGAGAGTGTGTGATGTATCCAAGTGGGGAACTGAACCCTTGGCTCAAGAGTTGTAGTCCAGCGCTCAAACCACTGACTATATCGTGCCAGCTCTCACCGTTCTGGTTACTGTTCCTGAAAAGGGGATTTTGAAAAACTTGAAAAGGGACAGAAAGGAGAAATTAAAAATGATCAAGGGGATGGAAAAAAGTGTTGCCAGTTTACAATTACTTGGATAACTTAGCGATATAGCGAGTCTGGGGAGGTAAGATGAAATAACATCAAATTGTATGTAATGTTGAGAAAGAAGATACAGAGAAGGTTTTCTCCTTCTTTCACAAAACTAGAGCCCACGGTCATCCAGTGGTGTGGAATGCCGAAACATTCAGCACATGAAGGTGCAGAGTTTAACTCATAGTGCAGAGCTACATGGTGGAGATCGCTACTGCGTAAGGCTGACAAGTCTTAAGGTGCCAGTTGAAGTCCCTGGAATCGCTATGCTGTTTTGGGTCTTTGGCAGGGGGAAAAGTCTCAGAGAGACGGGCGCTGAAGGAAAAAAGTTTATTTTTTCTGTGTGAAGTGGCTGAAAGCAGGGGTGGGGAATGGTGGGGAGTTGCAGGATGTGGTATCATAGGATGTGCTGATGGGAGTGCCTAGTATTGCAGGATGGGCTGATGGGAGTCAACTTGGATGGCTTTGAAGGAGATTGGATGTGGAGTATAAGAACATTAATGGCTATTAGTAATGACAGATATGCATTGCTGTTCATCTCAGGGGCGGTATACCAGTTACTGAGGAGGAAGAATAGCAAGGTGTGGTTGTACTCTTTCTTGTAGGCTTCTCATGGGCATGAGATTGCCCACTGCATGAAGAGAACACAGCAGTAGATAGATCTTTTATCTTATCCAGCACAGCACTTTTTACATTTTCATGTCAGCTCAGAACTACTTACAACTATGTCATTTTGAATTGGAAATAGATGAATGTGACGAAAGGGGGAGACAGAAGGTTTACTTTTAGCTTCTTCTGTTTATACTTCTGGAAGATGGATGACAGAGAAAAAAGGTAAACAGTTGTAACACATCTTTTACGTTACTTTGGGAAATATAGGAAATCTGTTCTTTTATACTCTCAGAATTGCAGTGTTTGTTGAGACAGATATTGGAAAAAATAGAAGGTAAGTGGTATGTGTGTGTGTCTTATAGGATACACAACTTTCTGCACCATTTAATTTGTTTGCAAGGTTCTTATAATCTCAGATTTAATCTGGATGGCTAGACAATTTATCACAGCGAAGCAGAGTTATAGTGTTCTGTTTTTTGTTAGCTGGCCCTGTAAAATAAAAGCTTCATGTCAAAATCAAATTAATCTGCAGCATTTTGGGGACTTGGATGGGCTCAGGGTCACTTTTTTGTATTTGCAGGACGCAGAGGATAGGAAATGAGAAGGTAAGAAGGAAGTTAACAGTGTATTGTAGAAAAAACATTTTTAAACCACTGTTTGAAATAAATCCCCCCTCCCATTTCCTAGTTCTCTAAATGAAAAGGTTTGAAAAGTGTTCTGACTGTAAAGAGAATTTTAAGAAATACTATTATATCTTTGTGAAAGCTCAACAGTCCTTCCTCTTGCCTAAACTGTTATCCATTTTCTAGCTAATGATTCAAAATACCCCCTTTGTTCTAGTTTTTTCCTTCACCAGGATGATGCTCAGAGAGCAACTGTCACCTGTCGAGTCTGTGGGAATAAAGGACTCTCACATTTTACATGTTCCTGTCACATGCTGTCAGAAGAACATTTTCTCTCAGGAACATGGGTGCAATGCAGCTGTTTGTTAAAAGAACACAGCTAAAATGATGTGTTTGGACTTATGCCATAGCTATATTTGTACTGTAGCTGTATAAAAAATTGTATTTTATAAAATAAACACTGAAAGTGAGGGCAGCTTAAGTCAACTGTATGGATAGAAAAGAAAAAGAGATTGTCATTACATTTGTGCTGATTCTCACATTTTTGCATGGAAGGAAAAGTACTTGAAGAGAGGGTTAAAGGGTAAAATATCTCTCATTGTGTACAATACCACTTGCTTGACACTACTTGTGGGTAAGTATGAGTACCATAATACTTCCCCCTCTCCCTTTTCTTACTCTGTACTTCAGGCTATCTTTCTTTTTTTTCACCTGGTCATCAAGTAAGTGTTCTGTTCAGATTCTGTTGGTGTATCTAAGGGAAGGGGCCACATAGCTTAGTGGCAGCACACACAGTTTGCATGGGGAAGATACTAGGCTCAAACCATGGCATCTCCAGTTAGGGCTGGAAAAGAATCTTCCATGAAACCCTGGAGGGATATTGCAGGTCAGTGCAGAGAATACTGAATATTATGGACCAGTAGTCTGACTTGGTTTAGGGTAGACTCCTTTGTCATCACATTCCTCCAGGGCATTTTAATCATTTTAATCTTACCACAGGGTTTTGA
Organism: Cyclura pinguis; assembly: GCA_030412105.1. Classification (NCBI taxonomy): domain Eukaryota; kingdom Metazoa; phylum Chordata; class Lepidosauria; order Squamata; family Iguanidae; genus Cyclura; species Cyclura pinguis. The sequence goes on along the minus strand of CM059600.1, from coordinate 63,729,331 downwards.
GGACTGAGTGGCCAAGATGTCTGAGACATGTGAAAACACATCTGCAGTCCTCAGTAGGGTAAACAGAAACTTAGGAATTCAGACTGGAAAAACAGAATGAAGAGTGTGAGAAGGATGAACCCTTTTTCACAACATTATGGACCTAATCCAGAGGTGGACAAGCTTTGGCCCCCCAGCTTTTGTTAAACTGCAACTCTCATCACCCCTATCCCACATGAGAAATGACAGGAATTACAGTCCAACATCAGCTGGAAGACCACAAGTTTCCCATGTATTACTTAATTCAATTCACTTTCTCCTCTCCACTGCTTTGAAGAGACACTGGAGAATATGGGATATTAGATCCCTTCAGTTTAAGTCAAAGAGAGATTGAGCTAATAAACAGTGACTTATCCAAAGCCGTTTAGTGGGCTGAGTTGGAATTTTGAGCAAGAAATAACTCTTCTAACCACTATTTCTCACCACAAGATGCCACCACATTCTTGGTATGCTAATACTTTACATTTATGTATTTCTGTTGCACATTGATCATGCTTTTTTTTTCCAGTTGTGGGGCTGAGACATCAAAGGAAGTCTCACTAAAATTCAGCTTCTTTTAAAACGCTTTTTGAAAAAGATTCCATGTTATCTTTTTGTGGTTATTCTTTACAAATGCTTTTGTTAATATTAGCCTTGATCATCCTTCTTCCAAAAACACTATGATCTCCCATCCTATCTGAAATGGAATATGCACTCCATCAAATTAATTTTTTAAAAAAACATGAAAATAATTTAAATATTTGACAGCTGAAAATAAAAGTTATGGGAACTTCCAGAGTTTTGTTTTGTTTTGCTAAGTTGAACACATCTGCTTTGTACGGACCTTACAGGAAGCCATGCCATCTTTCTTTAGCTCTTGAAACTTTCTTCCTTGTCCTCTCCTTTAAATCAGGATGATACAATAAATTCCTGGTAATGAACACAAATTTTCTGTCTTTTAGGTCTTAGTGGGATATAATTCTTCTGCAAACTAGGTCTGCTAAAACTGACCTGGTGAAGCCTATAAATGCAAACCATCTCCAAACTCAACACTCAGGCTGAGGTATGAAATACACTGGCTATCATTTATGCTAGAGAGCCAATGTGGTGTGGCAGTTTGGGTGTTCAACTAGGACTCTGAGAGACCAGGGTCTGAATGCCCTCTCCAACATAGAAAGCCATTGTGTGGCCTTGGGCAAGTCATAATCTCTTAGCCTCAGAGGAAGGCAATGGCAAACCTCTTCTGAACAAACGTTGCCAAGAAAATCCCATGATAGGTTCACTTTAAAGCCATAATAAGTTGGAAATGACTTGAAGGCACACAAAACAATCATTCATGCTGCTAATAATGGCCTAGATCTAGCAAGCATGCCAGTCAAGACCAAGGTGGTGCCTTGGGCAAAGGGCCTCCATGGGGGTTCAGGCCAGACACATGGGGAGTCTTTGCAAATTTAATCCCTAGCACTGACATAAAGCCTTCATCTTCTCTTTCCAATAATCACCAGATTATGCATACCGGAATAATATCTAGATAGTTTATCTTCCTTTGCAGTAACTGTGCATTTTATTTACCTCATACTTCTCATTGATTTTACTGAACTGATATTAGGTTAATTTCTTTTGCCTGTTTTTCTTGAATTGGAAGATAATTTTTTTCTTGCCATGGGGAGTGGGGGGGGGGGCAAAATAAACAAATCACAGTCAGGTGTGTGCAGATTTTTGGTGTTTTGCAATTTGGAAGTGTTATTTACCCTTTTTTTCTTTTAAAAAATGGGGGCTTAAGAGATTTCTTAAGGGCTTAGAGGCTGAAAAAAGGATTGAGACACATTTTCTCCATCCTCAGTTTAGACGGTGTGCTTGAGCGTGATTAAACACATTTGTTTCCTAAATTCAGCATGAGTGTGTTGTCCTTTCCTTTAAAATCATCTGTTGTCTTGACTCTAGTCATAACTCTACATTTACATCAATGTAGGTTCAGCATTTTGGATTGTTCTTTTAATGTTCACAGACAAAAGCACAATGTGGATTCACTGTCCCTTTGTAAGGAGAAGCTACCTGCCACCAGTGACCTCTATATCAGTGCTACTCTGCTAGTGCCCTTTAGTACTTATCTCTACTACCTTCCACTCTCTGTGAGTAAATAAGTCAGTCTATGAAAGGGAAAAATAACAAATTGGATATTACTTTCTTCCCTGCACCTCTGTTCCACTTTCCTTCCTCTGTTGTTTCCCTTGAATCATGTTTGAGACTGAAAGCTCCTGTGGGCTCTTCATGTAGTCTTAAAACATCATGCACATTGATAGTGTGTATATATTTGAAAGAAATATTTAATTGTGAGATGAATTACATTTGTTACATTTTGCAGATCCCCTCACCCTAATGCAGTCTCTCACCAATCAAACTTATGGCCTGCCTCACACCAGTTTATGTTACTGTAATGGCCCAACCTCCTTTTTATGTGCTTAGATATATTTCCCCAGTCATTTTCCAGCTGGACAAGGGAGTTTCCTTCCATGCGTACATTTTAAAATGCAAAGTACTTCTCCAAGAACTATTAAATTTTGAAAAATAATAAACATTTACATGAGGAATTTTGACCTCTGGTGTAACAAGGGTCAATCTCATTCCATACCCCCTAGAATGCATGATACCATCCTTTATGCTAGTATTTCTTAATCTAACTGATGTGAGTGATTGGCCAGCCTTTTTCCCAACGTGCTATGGACTAGAACCACATTTGTGCCATTAGCTGTACCTTTTTCTTTCCTGGAGACTCAGAAGACTGTAGCAGCCAACAGCTCATGGGTTGGCAGAGGTCCATGGACCACCAGTTTGAGCACCACTGTTTTACATTAGGAATGGAGAGTATCTAGCCCTCCAGATGGTTTTGGATCACAATTGCCATCATTCCTCTCCATTGACTATGCTGGCTAGGAATGGTGGGAGTTGCAGTCCAGTTACACCTAGAGAGCCACAGATCTCCCATTCCTCTTTTCAGTTCAACTTCATATTTTCAGTAAAATTTGAATAGGGGTGAAATGAACACACTCAAATATTGCCTATGAAAGTTGCCATTGAAATGTTAAAGATGCAAAACCCTGACTGCAAAAATAATCATGAATTTGGGTGGGGTGCATCTTCAGTTAACCCCAAGCCAGTGTTGCTTGGAAATAAATGTATGTGATTTCAGTGGAATTTACTCCCAAGTAAAAGTGCTTAGGGTGGAAGCTTTAGGCATGAATTATCCTTTGGGTATATTATTTGTCTTCTAAATATACACTGAATGGTATTTGATTCTGAAAGGCCATGTCTTCTTTCATGCATGACAGGATATGCCTTGGCAGCATAATATTGAAAACGGAGAATGGTGGGTGGGGGATACAGACAAGCAAACAAAACTGTGTAGAATATTTAATATGGAAAATACCTAAACAGATTAGTGTGTTAAGCCGACTTCTGCATAATGATGATAAGGGGGCTACAGAAGGCTTCTAAACATCTTTATAGTCTGCCTCTCACAGTTTGCTTCTCTAAATTGCTAACAATGGCATAGGAAACTTGCTTTTGCTACACCTGTCATGTAATTTCCTTCATTATATTGAAGAGTTCAGATTGATTTACAAATTACCTCCCATGTGATGACAAGTTCAGACCGACTTCCACCACCGCCACTCACATTTGCTGGTGCCACTGTAGGAACTGGGAAGAAAAGAAATCCACACACAATTCTGTGTAATTAACAAAGCATTTATAATTTTCTAAATCCCTTCTATAGATGCATGACAATATGAAGGTGCGAGACATTACGTATAATTCACAGTATATGTATGGTAGTAGAGAAATCAGAACCTGGAAAAATTTGTTACATTAAGCCATTAAATTATTATTAATTTAATAACAACAACAACAATGATGATGTTATTAAATTGTTTTATATTCCCCTAGTGTGTTGAACTCACTGAATTCCTCATTAATGATATAATTAATCCTACACTTAGGTCTCTGTCACAGCACACAGTTCTAGCACTTTGATACTACTTTAACTGCAGTGGCCTCAGGCTATGGAAGCCTGAGACTTGCGGGTTTTTTTAGGTATTAGAAATCTCTGTCAGAGAGCTTTATTGTGTCTCTAAGCACAAACCTCAGGATTCCATAGGATGCAGGCATGGCACAAAGTGGAATCAAACTTCTATAGTGTGAAAGACACTTTAGATGGATTTGCTATTTTAGGTCATTATGATTCATGGGAAGGGAGTTCCCTCTCTACCAGACAGAATAAGACTGAGAGGAGGAGGAGGAGTGGAGGATTAAGATCAGAGAAAACATAACACATGGCTTTGGGCTGGCTGGATATTTATTATTATGCTGCATGGGCTAGTCTGCCTTCTGCCTTACTTTGGAAGGATGGAAAGAGATTGAGAAGCCATAAAATTCCTGGAGTGGAAGATGGGGAAGAGCTGTGAAGTAGTTAGCCAAAGAATGGAAAAGGCAAAAGAAAGGAGCAGAAGAGAAGCAGTGAGTCTGCCTGGAATGAAATAAATGGAATGGGGTGAGGAAGGGAGGAAGGGGGGGGGGTTAATAGGATTTGTTTATTTGGCAGTTTTTTCCCCCAGTACAGCAGGCCTGTTGCAGAAAGCTGAACTCCCCTCCCTTTCTAGTTCCTCTTTGAGGAACTTGTTCAACATTTTCTTGGCTGGGGTTTCATTACTCCAGTTCTCATCCTCTAATTTTTATTACTTTATATTCTGGTTTTATTGTATATTATTATTGGATGGGAACTACAGTGAATTCCTTTATGCTTCTCTAGTCTACTTGTTGCTCACACAGTGCTGGGCAGTCAAATAATTAAGTGACTTCCCTGAAGTGATACTTCAGGATGTTGCTGGAGGTTGCAGTATTTATTGCTGGACTAAATATATATATATATATATATATATATATATATAAATAAATAAATAAATAAATAAAATATATATGTCTCCAAACAATGCTTCTGCTGTTCCAGACTGTCTTCTGGCAATTTCTGGTAGCATCTATAACATTTTATTCTCACTCACGAGTGTATTTCTTCTGTATTCTGAGATATGCCTGTGTATAGCAAGTCAAGTAGACTGTTGACTGGTGATGATCCCATGAATTTCAGCTCAGAGGTGGTTTTACCAGTTCATTCCTCTGAAATATAAACTACAGCACCTCTTCACCGGTGGTCTCCCATCTAACTATTAACCAAGGCTGACCCTACTGCTTCCAAAGTCTGACACAATTTAGTGCCTTTAGGATATTTAAGCCATTTGAGATTTACCAGGCCAAAAAAAAAAAAAAAAAAAGGATCCTCCTTTTTCTCCTCCTTTCGCTCCTATTTTTTAAGAAGAATTACTGTGTTATAGTGCAGCAGTGAATTGTACAAGTGGATTTTCGGTGGAAATAATACACATTTTGCTACCAGCTATGTTGATACAAAGCCACTTATACATAGTTGCATATGCAAGAATGTGCTTGTTCACCATTCTCTTTTACTTGCATTTCTTTCATCATCATCAATCACTTTCATAGGTAATGCACTATTTTCCACAGTCATATATGTAAATATCTCCATAAATTTCTAGGCAAGAAATTCCTTTGAGACAAGGCAGTCCATCATCATGAGGAGCCTTTAGCTTGTTGGAACACAGAAAATCTGCTACCAGTGGATTCAGCTATAGATTTTGCCAGCATCCCCACTGGTTAATTCCATTTTACTGCTACTTTGGAACTGCACGGCTGTCAATGGTAGAGAGATTTATCCAAATTCTATTTTTTTTCCCTCCTCACTAGAAAAAAAAATACATCAAATCTATGTCACTGTTAGCCACCAGTCTGTGTTTACAAATAGACAATTGGCAGCCAGAGCTTCTTCTAACAGAGAACTTTACCAATAAAATTTACCACCCTTCACATTCATGGGTTTGACCTTCATGGATCTGATTATTCACAAGGCACGTGTGTGCCTTTCCCCCCATTCTCCTCCTCCCATTTCCTTGCATTTTGCTGAGTGAAGAGAAGGAAGGCAAGCATGCCTGGGCAAAAAGCAAAGGAATGGGGGGAGGCATGCACACATCTTCCTCCTCTCTTCTGAAGATCTCCTTCCCATCTCTTTGCCTTTGGCCTTGGCTTTGAAAACTCACATTCAGGCAAAAGGCAAGAGAATGGGGGGAGGTTTGCACACATTTTCCTTATCCTCTCCAGAGCTCTCCCTCCCATTTTCTTGTCTCTGCCCCCCTATGCTGAGAATGAACACAGAGACAAAAGACAAGGGAATGGTGGGGGAGCCTGTGTGTGCCTTCCTTCTCCCCTCTGGGGTTTCTCCTCCCATTCCCTGGCCTCTGTTCCCAGAAGAAAAAGTGACCCACATGTGCTCTTCCCACCCACCCCATTTCCTAGTCTTTTGTCTGGATACTTGCCTTCCTTTTCCATGCCTGGCAAAATGCAAAGGAATGGGAGGAGGGGAATGGTGAGGAGGAACATGCATGCCTCAGGAATAATCAAATTTGCAAAGGTCAAACCCACAAATGTGGAGGGAGGACTGTAATGGTAAAATGTAATACATCTGTCCCCTGTAATTTGAGCCTTCGTATAGAGTTGCTCCTCACACCCTATAACACAATACAGCATATATATCTCTCCCACAATGATGAGCATGGCTGCTTCCATTTATTTTTATTTAGCAAATCATTTATATCTTACCCTATATCTAAAGAACTCAGGGCTGTTTACAGATAAAATCAATGCTAACAGATTAAAATGACTTATAACAAAAGAAAAATATTAAAATATATTAAAACATATTAGATAGATTAAAATATTAAAAGAGATTAAAATATCAAAAGAGATTAAAATCTCTGCATACAACATGTGAAGTAATTCAATGAGGCCCAAAGGCCTTTTTTAATAGGCTATGCATCACTTGGCTCCCAAATGAAACCAATGTTGGCATCATTTGGACCTCCAAGGGGAGAGTCTTCTGCACTTGGGGTGTCATGGTTAAGAAAGATGCAATCCATGTCCTTTTGTAAAGGACTGAATTCACATGTTGACATTTAGATGGATTTGTAAGACCAAGGATGATGATGGAAGTTTGGTTTCTTTGGTGTTTGTGACCAGTTCCTCTAGTGGTGTAAGAAACATAGACATTATTCTAGTTAATCTGGAGCAACAGGTACTATGAGGCAACTACTGTCAGTAGCTTTGGCTGCAATTACATACCCACATATATGTTGAGGTAATGCACTCCTATTGCTCTCAATGGAACTAAGTAGATATGGCGAGGATTGTAATGCTAGATACTTTCTGTACACACTAAGTATCTACATGGTGAACCACTTCACATTTTAAAGCTTTTGTGTGAGGTAGCTTTGATGGGATGACCATAACATGCAGACTAATGTGTTAGTTATCAATGTGCAATATACCTAATTAAGAAATATTGTTTCCATTTCTGTTTTCTAGATGTTTTATAGTCATGAGAAGCAATAGCCCATTCCTCAGGAATATTTTTTGCTACCATTCATTTTGGATGAAATGTATTAGATTTGCAAAAGTTTAAGGGAATAGGACAGGGATGGTTAACTAAATGTGGAATGAAAAAGAGACTTTTAAGCCAAGCTCAACTAATATTCCACTGTTCCATGAACCAGTTAATGCTCAATTAGTGCTTGTGTTAGAAGAGCTCAGTATTTATTGTATTTGCATGGGAAAGAAATTTATACTACTGCTCAACAAAGCCTCAGTTGGGTCACAGTTGAGAAACAGATGAAAATTTATGTTTAACTGCATCAGGAGAAGCTCAGTTAATTCTCAGCTCCGTTTTAATGAAATGAGCAGTAGCTCATTTGCCTCCAGGAGTGTATGGACACAGAACTGGGTTTTAGCTGGCAACGTAGACCTTACAAGATAGACTTTCTTACTCACAACACATCACTATTTATTTATCACACCTGTTGCTCTAAGGTGGATTTTAATTGGCAATCCAGAATCTTAGCAGCTGGCTGCACAGCAGATTTGCTTTTCTATTGTCTGTGGAACATTTAAGCAGTCAAGTAGGTAGAGTTTACCCAGGTCTCCAGGACCTTCACAATCAATATTTTAACTTGTACATGCATGAGTGCTATTGTGATGTTTCAATATCTTTTACACCCCAGATTTCAATGATCTTAAAGAGCGGATATCTAAACCACACATAGTTCCATAGCAAAGGTCACTGTTTAATAAAACTTTGGTTTTAAAAGTGCTGTGTTGTTTGCATCAGTATTGCACAGTGTGTAAAATACTTAAACACTTAGGGACTTTCTGCAGTACACTGTTATAATGCTATTATTCCATTTTGAACATCCTGGGGAATTCTGGGGTTTTTAGTTTGCTGAGGCCAAAGAACACCCTGGCTGAGAATTCTAAGTGTCTCTCCCTAAACTACAAACCCCAGAACTCCACAGGATGTTGAAAGTGGAATAATAGCACTATAACAGCGTAGTGAGAAAATGGCCTAACTCTTTTGAGAACTACAAGGTAGAGGTGGACAGGTGCCACCTCACATGTATACACATTTATACATATAGAATATATACACCACACACTTTCTTGTATACAGTGCTTTCTCATACATACACAAGCACATAGCAATCACTTTCTTTTTCTGTTGTTATCTCTCTTTTACACTCTGTTATACACATATGCTTATATACCATGCTGGCTTGCAATTAATTTTGAAGAAAACTTCCTACTGGAGTCAATGGGAGGAATTCACCAAATCTAATTGTTACCAGATGGCTAACCACACAGAGGGATAATAACTCTTCCCATTCCAACCCCCCACCACCAAAATCTCTCCTCACACAGCAATTAGTCTTTAAAAATACTTCTATTAATGCCAATGGAAGACTTTCTTCAAGCTTAATTGCTGCGTTAGAAAGGAGGAGGAGTGAGGAACTGATGTACCATGGGTTGGACAGGGAAATCCCATGGGCCACAAACATACTGTATCTCAACATTTCTTCACCCCTGAAAATGGTAGCATTGACAGGTATCAGGTCACTGGCTGAATTTTCAGAAACCTGCCATGGTTCAGTAAGTCTTGATTTTGTAATGTGAGATGTGCATACAACCTAGGATCTGTTTTCATTTAGTAACACAAATGAATAAGTGCAATACCAGTTAATGCAGTGCAGAAAATCCACACTGTCTTCCTCATTCTTTCAGGTACTCATGTATCTGCATATATTATTTTGCATTGTTTTGTCCCAAACCTCTGGTGTCAGGTTTTGCCCAGAGACTAAAGAGACTGAGAAGGTGCTGACCAGACAACTCTGTCTACCAGATCATTTACTTTCTGTCTGGACCAGCATCAAAGCATTAGATCTTTATTTCTCAGCTCCCATGAAGGAACAGAAGAGCGGATAGATTTCAGATACTTTTTCCAAAACATGCTTACAAATTCTGCAACCGTACATGGCCTTTGTTTCCATCCACTACAACATATAACACAGATGTGGGATACATCACAGCATCCCTGTGGGATTTCCCAGACTCTCACATCAATAGTGACAGAATATGAAATCAGTGTTTTGTGTTTTCAGACCATGATTGGGCCTTGGCTGTCCACCATCTATGAACTCATTCAGAATATCCAGCAGCAGGCTAAACACAATTTCCCTAGAGAAATAATATTTAGTCTGAGGGATGAAATATGGAGCCTAGAAACAAATTATTAAAAATAAAAATTAATTTAAATTGATTGGGTTTTTAAATAAGGAGGGAAAACAACTTCACATTTTTTTTAAAAAACTGACAATGCCATGCTCCTTAATTTTTAGGCATAACAAACAGGGATCTTTGACTAATCATTAATTATTCATCTGCTCATTATCTCCAGACATTGATCAGAGATAAGGAATTTTTCAAAACCATGGAAGATTTTGAGCTCTTGTTTGCAGCCATGGAAGATTTTGCATGGAACATGATCTCTGCTGTCCAGACTGCATTTTTTAAAAGGTAAGAATGTACACATTTTTATTTAAAAAAATCCTGTTAATGTTAACATAAACAATTTTTTTACCTCAATTATAAATAACCATTAAAAAAACCCACTAATATTCCAGGCTCTGAGAGAATAGTACTGTATAGCACACTTTTTTATGTAGATGAAAAATACCTTTACAGCAAACAGTCAAAGGGAGAGGATGTTCTTGTGAGAAACCTTTCCATTGTTAATAGACACTTCTTTAGCCTCAAAATTCCTTCCCTCAAGCAAGATTTTGTATTGCATTTTTGTTATTACTTGTATAAGATTAGCATGTAAACTAACTGCATGGCCAATTTTTAAGGAGAAACAGGATGAAGATGTAATTGAAAAATAATAGCATGTAAACAATCACTTGCAAAGCACCATTTTGCATCATAAGCATGACTGGATAGGGTGTATATGTGTGTGCACTGTTATTATTGAGCTTTGCGTTGAAAAGAGTTGCATTTTAAACCCTCATCAACATAATTTCAGGTAACTTACTAGAAGCTTTAGTTCTTAGTAGCTCGGACGGTGCACTTGGCTCCCCAATCCCAACACTGTTGCCAGCCACAACTCGGAATTCATATTCAACCCAAGGATTTAGATCAACCACTGTTGCTGTGTGGGTCCTTCCATTAATAACTTCAGGAACTAGATACAAAAGAAAAATATTTAGGGGCAGAACATTCAAAATATATATAGCATAGCAAAAATATAGCATAGAATGTAAGTCAGAGATGTGATTGTGTACCTGTTGAAACTGCCTGCCATCCAACTGAAAAAGGAGTCCTTGTCTGAATAGTGTAGATCTGGATGGGACTGTTATTATCATTTCCAGGTCTCCAGTTTAGCACTGCAGTTGTACTTGAGACATGTTCAATGCTAACATCTTTGGGTGGACCTGGAGTGCCTTATTAAAAAGAAAGAGTTTGTACTTATGTTGTTCCTCAGAGTCCAGTTGTCATCACAGTATGCAATGCATTACTAGAAGTATTATGGATGGCTTGACAAAACAGAAGCAAAGTATCCCTCTAGATTGTTTAGTTTAGTTTCCTGCTCAAAGACAGGATACCTTATAGAACAAATATCTCATGTCTTGTGAGTCATTCCTCAAAATATTACAATGGAAAGTAGACAAAGGACTTCTCTTTCCACTTTTGGGCACTCACCCAAGATTCTATCTTCAGTCTCTAGCCACAAAGCCCATCAATTCTGAGAGCCAAACTTCCTTTCTAACTCACAATGGTACCACAAAAGTGAGTTTGGAATTATTCCTACATTACTCCTATTCCTTTGATTGTCATCAATGCTACTTGCAATTCTAGCCCAGTAACACTCAAGGAGATGTTCTTTCACTGACAAACCCATCCCTGCTGGTTAATATTCTTATTAAACACATGAAACCACATCTCTAAGAACACTGATGTTTCTCAAACACTTACATGGAAGAAAAAGGTAAGAAACAGATGAGAAATAAGCCAGGACCACAACTTTATTTAACTTTTAACAATATACAGTCTATCAAATCTATGTAATGTGATGAAGCAGGATCCTCCTCCACATTATGATACCATAGCCAAACCAATCCTTGACCCAGGCCAGTTGTCTCTGACTGACAAATTCCTAAATCACAGGATTGCAAATGTGTTATCTGGAAGTCCTTAAGGGGGATTCTTTTTCTGTCCTTAGGCCCCACAATCCAAAGAACAAATCTACAAAGGATGCTCTGGGATGTTCACCATGGATGGTGTGCAACTTTCTGCCCTATCATCCTACTGTTGTTGTGTGCCTTCAAGTCATTTCTGACTTACAGTGACCCTAAGGTGAACCTATCATGGGGTTTTCTTGGCAGAATTTGTTCAGAGGGGGTTTGTCTTTGCCTTCCTCTAAGGCTTAGAGATGTGACTTGTCCAAGGCTACCCAGTGGATTTCCATGGCCATGTGCAGACTCAGACTATCATCTCCAAAGTCATAGTTCAAAGACTTGAATCACTATACCATGCATAGTTCAAAGACTTGAACCACTATACTATGATCCTACTGACTTATTTAACTGCTCCCCCAGCCCCATTCCAACCTGAAATTTGCTAAGCTGGATGACTGAAGATTGAGTGAAAATCTCTGCTTTCTAGGGAAAATGAAATGGCAGGCCCAGGAAGCACCTAGTCAAACAGGCACTGGCCCATAGGTTGACTGGAGTGGAAGACATTAAACAAAAGCAACAGATCCTATTGACCACGCTGGCAAGGAGATTCTGGCCATTGCCATCCAAAAACAAAATGTTTTTCTAAGCTATAATCAAGATTGGTGGGCTTACACATACACACACACGGAACATCAGACCACAACATGTGTTCAGGCATAGATGTCCTAGCTCCTCCTCCTCCTGTTAGTGTGTTCAAAGATGGCCTAACCACTCAGGGCAGGTTTGAGACAAGAGGCCTGACTGCAGGGTTTTCTCCACCATATTTCCTGACTATTTTCATTCTGGTAGCATCTTCCTGTTTCTGTTCTCATCATAAAGCTTTACAATTTCCATTCAGTCTTCATTAACTGTGAGAGTCAGCATGGTGTAATATAGTCTTTGTGTCAGACTAGGGCCATTTCTGCACTAGACTGTTATAGTGCTATTATTCCACTTTCAACATTGTATGGAATCCTGGGGTTTGCAGTTAAGGGAGGGGCCTCAAAGGATTCCATAGGATGTTAAAAGTGGAATAATAGCAATATAACAGTCTAGTGCAGAAATGTCTTAGGTCTCTGGGACACTACAGTTGAAATCCCCACTCAGCCATGGAAAACCACTGAATGACCTTTGGAAAGTCACACACTCTCAGTCTCAGAGGAAGGTAATGGCAAATGTCCTCTGAACAAGTCTTACCAATACAACTTCACAATAGGTTTTCCTTATGGTCACCATAAGTCAGAAAGGACTTGAACGTACATGACAACAAATAACAACTTCATCACCTGGTTCCAAAAATATGGATATTGTTTTTCTTAAAAAATTGATTTATTACAACATTTAGATGTTGTCTTTCAGGGCAAAGCCCTCCAAAGGCAGATATATGTATATCCTTACAGTGCTGTAAACATATATCCTAGAAATGTGAGACTAAAAACAGTGTGGAGGAAGAAATAATATCTGCTGGTGCTTCCTTCATATTTGGTTAGTAGCCCATTGGGCAAATTTAAGCCCAGAGGGGATATATAAGGGCAGGAAACAAATCTCAGCTGTAGGTCATCAGGGTTTTTTATTTGTTTTACATTTCATTCAGTTAGCTTCTCTGATGCTGAAGTGTATCATGTTATTCTCAGTGCTATAGTTAATTGGCATTTTACAGTTAATAGACTTACCTCTTACAATTATTTCTGCTGTTTCTGATAGGATGTCCATGGCTGTTTGCACTGTGCATGTGTATTTGCCAGAATGATTTAGTTGAATGTTTCTTATCATCAGATCCCCTACAGATTCCTTGAGATAAAAAAAAGAAGGGAAATATAGCACTAATTACACATAATGCATGTCCCATAATGGATATTTTTGTAACTAGTTAAGTATCAATAAAAAAAGCGGTTGTAAAATGAAATTATGCATTACTGCCATCACTTTCTTTCATTTAGGCATTTTTAATACCGTAACTCACAAATAATGCAAACACTGGAAATAAAATTAAATGGATGTGACTATACAATGCAATAAAGTTTCAAATGGGAAATAGGTACACCGCGGACTAAAAATCTAGCTTGCAGAGTTCAGATACAACCCACATGTCAAGACATTAGGTCCTCTAAATATTGGCAACCTAAAGGAAGTGGGAAGTAGAGCTCCTGTAGAACAAGGTTTTAGTAGAAGCCAAACTGCAACATCATCCAGACAAGACGGAAGTGTTCCTGGTCAGTTGAAATGCAGATCAAGGTACAGGGATACAGCCTATACTGGATGAGCATACAATCTCTCTGAAGATGTAGCTTCACACTTTGGGTGTGGTCCTGGACCCAGTCCCAAGCATCAATTTCCAGGTTTATACATTGTCCAAGAAGACACAGTGTATAAACAATTGAAGGTAGCGTGACAGGTGGGGGGTTTTTTTGTTTGTTTTTTTAAAGCATATGGCCTCAGCTATACATTTGGAAGAGTGAAGGCTTATTCTGATTTTTTTTTTAAAAAAAATAACATAATAGATCATTTATCTCTTGAACTTTTCACCTGTTCCAGGCTTAGTGCTGGCTTGGCCTTGCCACAGAGAAAGATAGTTCTAGCTTAATGTTGCAGTTTCTTAAAGGGGCCAAGTGTCAAGGATCCAAAACCATTATAGGGGAAACTTAGTACACACAGAAACAGATATACTTCTTTTTTATATTCAGCAATAGATTTAAATGCTAATACACATTTAGAATTAAGATCAGAATTATGTGCTTATTTTACAAATGCAGATAATGTGGACAAGTTGTGTGGAAAGGTAAAGCCAACCACTTGTTGGTTAGACCCATTCCCATCTTGGCTAACTAAAGCTGCCAGAGGAGGACTGGCCAATTGGGTGGTCAGGATTGAAAATTATTCCTTGAAAGAGGGCTACGTTTTTGGAAGCCCATTCTGGGAGAAAAGGCGGCATAAAATATAATAACTAACTAAGTTCCAACCTTTCCAAAAGAAGCAATTGTAAAACCTTAGTTAAAATGAAAACAAAAAACAAAAAACCCTTCATTGGATCCTGCCTCCCTAGATAACTATTGTCTTTCATCTACCTAGTCATAGAGCCAGTGCTGGCAACACAACTCAAGGCTTTTTTGGATGAAATAGATTACCTGGACCCAATCCCATCTGGGTTCAGGCCTGGTTACGGAACAGAGGCCCTTTCCGCATGGTATTTTCCATACGAAAGAGTGCCTGGAGGATCGCACAATTGTGAGGAAAGATCTGCACGACGCACTCACAATCACGCAATGCTCCAGGGGCCGGCAGGCGCCAATCGCACACCTTTTTCATTTTCAGCTAGAAACCGAAAATGGTGCATGATCACGCATTGCTCCCGGGCCTCATGTGCACTTACCTGGCATGCGGAGCATCTGGAGCCGCGCCGGTCGTGCTTCCTGCCCCAGTGCAGTCTGGGAAACTCCCAGGCTGCACTGCAGAAGAAAGTGGCGGGGCTCTCACGCAAGCAGGCAGCTCTTGCAGAGCTGAAGCAGCAGGGACATGAGAGCCTCTCGCTGGAGGCTGTTCGCGTGATCTCCGCACCCCAGCACTGGAAAAAGGTAAGATGTGGAAAGGGCCAGAAACAGCCTTGGTCACTTTGGTGAATGAACTTCATTGGGAATTGGAAAAGGAAAGTGAGTCCCTATTGGTCCTCCTGGATTTTTCTTTTTTAAAAAAATATTTTTATTAAATCCAAAACCTTAAAATCCTCCTGGATCTTTCAGTGGCATTTGATACCATTGACTAGGGTACCCTTCTGGGTCATCCGGCTGATGTGGTACTTGTGGTCATTGTTTGCAGTAGTTCCATTCTTTCTTGGATGAATGCTCCCAGTGGATGGTGCTCAGGACTGTTGTTCAGCCTTTTGGCA
The DNA here is from genome assembly GCA_030412105.1 of Cyclura pinguis. Lineage (NCBI taxonomy): Eukaryota > Metazoa > Chordata > Lepidosauria > Squamata > Iguanidae > Cyclura > Cyclura pinguis. The sequence goes on along the minus strand of CM059600.1, from coordinate 63,713,710 downwards.
ATTAGCTTGTGGGGTTCCATAGGGGTTCAATACTGTCCCTTATGCTTTTCAACATTTACATGAAGCCACAGGGAGAGATCATCTGGAGCTCTGAGATTGGGTGTCATCAGTATACTGATGATAGCCAGCTCTGTCTCTCCTTTAAAAGTGATGCCAAGGAGGCTGCAGTAGTACTGAATTGTTGTCTGGATGAAAATGAATAGGCTTAGGCTCAATCCAGACAAGATAGAAGTGTTACTCTTCAGTAGGAAAACCAGCCTGAGATTGGGATCACAGTCTATCCTGGGTAGGGTTGCCTTCCCTCTGAAAGATCAGGTTCATAGCTTGGAGGTACTCTTGGACCCAAAATCCAGGACTGACTTTGCTCAGCTTCACCTGCCGTGTCAGCTGTGTCCTTTATTGGGGAAGGCGGATCTGGCCACACTGGTTCATGCCTTAGTTACCTCTCACTTAGACTACTGCAATGTGTTGTATGTAGGGCTGCCCTTGAAAGGTGTTCAGAAGCTGCAGTTAGTGCAAAATGCAGCAAACTGGTATCAGTTGTACATTTTAGAGACCATACAACATTGATCTTTAAGGAAGTACACTGGCTTCTAATTTGTTCTGACTTTGATTCAAGGTGATGGTGTTGACCTACAAAGCCCTAAATGACTTAGGGCCAGGATATCTGAAAGACCACCTCCTCCTGCATGAGTCTGCCAAAAATTTGAGATCTTCAAAGGCGGCCCTGGTTCATTTCTCAACACCTAGGGAAGTTAGGTTGATGGGATGCATAATGGGGTTTTCTATGTAGTAGTGCCACAACTGTGGAACTCCTTACTCAAGAAAATTAAGTTGGCCCCATATCTTTTAAGCTTCCAGAAGTCAGCCAAAAGAATGTTGTTCTGCATGGCATTCAGTGTTTGAAATTGCTCTTTTAACTGTTTCAAAACTGGATTTTGGGATTGTTTTAGACTGCTTTTAGGGTTTTGTTTTTACCCGTGGATTGTTTCAGTTGGTTTTTTATTTGTCCACTGCCTCAGGAGCCCTTGTGAGCTGGAATGTGACATGGAAATACTTCAAGCAAGCAAGCAAGCAAGCAAGCAAGCAAGGCTGTGGCTTTATGATTCAATAGTGCACATTAAGAAAGAAATAATTTTTGACAAATATGTGGTTTTAGATGGTGAACTTGAACACACACAAAATTGTGCAAAGAATAAAGTAGTATACAAAACTTACTCCTCCAGCTCTTTCAAAATGAGTCATTTTTCTTGTAAAATCTATAACATCTCCATTGAATGACCATATGAACAGAACCTCAATGGATGGATCTTTGGATACCTGACAAGGCAGGACTATGCTTTCTCCAACTGTAACATCCATATTGGAAGGAGGAGTGGTAATGATAGTTCTTTCTGTTGGTAAAAACACAATTCTTTGTTAACTGAAGAAATGTACAGAAATCACTTTTTCTCACTTTTTTTTTTAAAAAAATACCAAGATCCCAGAGGTATTTTTTAAAAGACACCAATTAAAAACAATCAATGATACTCTCAACTACTTTATTAACAAAAATCATATTTGCTTAAGAGCCAAGAAAATGAGTTACAGATTTGATCCCTGTGCCTCTTTACTGTTGTGGGTATGGTGGCAGATAAATGAGTGATTCTTATAAGTTTAGACAAACAATGCTTAAGCTGATTGTGCAGTAATAAGGATTCACATGTATTAAAATAAACGTTAACAACAATTCTAGCAACAGGAGTAAATGCAACAAAAAATATATGGTATTAGGTGGGAGACAAGAAGAAGTGACGAATGAACGGATGAGGAGAGTATTTTTTTTAAAAGGTAGTTATCAGTAAATAAGCAAATAAATAGCAAAGTTCTGAAAACTCTGGTTAAAAATATTGAAAGAAAATATATTCTAAAATAGATTAGAAGGCTTTATACTCCCCTTCCCAAATCTACCAGTTTACTGGCTCCTTGTATAACCTACTGTATAAACAAAATCAGGTGTAAAATCCATTGCAAATATTTTGTACCCCAGTACTGGTCCAACAGATTTCACAAGTAGCGTGAAATCCATTGGACCGTCTCCCCCCCCCCCACTTCTGTGTATTCATAATATTTTTGCAAAGATTCCTGCTGATTTATAACCTGAATCGTGGTGAAGCAAAAAGCATGTCCATAAATAGTTTCTATGTGTTTGAGAGAGAAAGGGAGCAGAGATGGGATCACAACTCACTAAGAAAGTGTGTGAACTTAACCGAACAGCCCTCAAAATGATTGCCTCATTCATTACCTTTAGATACTCAGGTTCAGAGATCTGAACTTTATATATGCTGTATATATCTAATAGGTTGTGGTTATTTTATTTTATTGTTTAAGAGGGAAAGTGTATTTGACCACTTGAAACTTCTTAGCATGACCACAAACTAGGTTTGCCTGACTGAAAACTGCAGATAACTTCTGTCACTTCAATATCTGCCCAGAAGAAGGAATTTTAGCAGTTGTTTCTTGGCATGAAATCTGGTAACAAACACCACGTGATGCAATTCCTTTTTCTTCACAACTGCAAATATATAAAAGACTTCTCTAGTTTTAACTCTGGCAATCCTATTACAAACAGTTTATTTTTAAAAAAAATCAACTATCCACGTAAATGATGACATGCAATATTCCCTTTTTTGTGCACTTTCCTACATAGATGTTATTTTCTGATAATGTTACCAGGGGACCTCTTTATGAAATGTCCCATATTTGGGGACTTGAAATCCACTCCTGTATAGGATGTCCTAAATCCCATATTCCTGATTTGTTGAAAGTGGGGACCAGCAAAATGACATGCAGCGAAATGGCTTTACGTACCAAATGCTGGAGATTCATCTGCTGGGATTAAGGCAGGCATGGCACAGACCTTCTTCTTCCTCTCTGGCCAGTGAGGTACAGCAGCCCCAAACTGTGCTTCAGGTTCTTTTCTCTTGGTTGCTTGTAGACCAAGAGAAGGCACAGTGGAAGCCAGATCCATTTGAAATGAACAAATCATGGTCTGGTGCCATTTTACTATGTACTAAATGCTCCAGAGTGGGTCTGTTCTAAGTGCAGCTCGCACCCAATTTGATAAAAACCTGTGCTCACAAGAGAATGTCCCCAGAAATTTAGCATGCAGCAAAATGGCTTCATAAGGAGTCTGTCTGTTACAAACATGTCTGGGGCCCACTCCTTCAACACCTGGTTTTTCAGGTGACTAAGACCCTTTCTGCACCATACTTCACTAGTGAGTTGTTCTGTTTCCGTCCCAGTATTGCCATTTCCATGATGGTATTGGGTTCAGAACTCTTTCTATTGCTCCCCTTCACCTTAAACAGATGAGTAGTGTTATTGGCATCAGTGTTCTCTTCACACCACAGTGTCACCCTTTCCCCCTTCTTTTCCCTGTCCCACAGCTTCTGATTGGTCAGGGTTTGTTTGTTTGTTTGTTTTTAAGCCATACTAGCGCAGCAATGTTGTACCATCATGACACACCAGTACACTATTGTGTTTTTGTGCTATAACGCTAAAAATGTATTAAAAAATAATAAAAAAAAATAACTCAAAGGAAAAATTTAAAGTAAACACAGAGAGGTGATAGATTTCGAACATACAACACCATGGGAGTTGTGAAGGAAGAGACAAGCTGGGCATGCCAAGACCCTGCCCACTGCTGGATTGGTGACAACAGGAAGGGCCATCAAGTGCTGTTGAGGAACCACACTCACCCAGCTGGCGAGATTGCAATGGGAAAGGAAGCTATTAATTGATTTTTTCTGTTAATGAAACAGGGCTGATTTGCAATGCTTGGGATCACGATAGCAGCTGATTAGTAATGACATTGTGCAGTAGCGCAGGTCCTGGACTAGGAACAAGCTGCTGCTGTTGCAGGATGATGATGTTGTGTGGAAAGGGCCTAAGAGAAGAGCTGGCAGGCAGGCTTATGTAAAGCATGACTCAAGTCTCATGAGACCAGGGCCTCTGGCAAGATTTCCAGGCTCCTCTTGCAAGATCTCAAATCTCAGAGGAGCCTAGAACTCTCATTAGCCATTCTCTTCTCATGAGATTTAAGGCAGGATTTATATAGGTCTGCCTCATGTCTACCGGCCAATCTTGAGTTGGCTGAGCAATGAAAAGGGTTGTCTTATATCAGAAAAACTTTGAAACTCTACTTCTGATTTGCTAAACAGAACTACTTTTTTAGTGGTGGTGGGAAAGAGGCTTCCACTATACACCACCATTCTAGTTGTACCTCATGCATGGAGGCATAACACTGCAAAATAAATAAATAAATAATTTGAAAAATGCCACAACGTATTGGCCATTTCCGCAACACACCTTTTTGCAGAGCTGGGGTGCGGGGATCGTGTAAGCAGCCTCCAGCGAAAGGCAGTGAAAGCCTCCGCAGCTGCCACCTGCTCGCGCAAGAACCTCGACTCTCCTTCCACAGTGCAGCCTGGGAGTTTCCCAGGCTGCCCTGGGGCAGGAAGCGTGAGCACCGCAGCTCCGGAGCTCTGGATGCACGGTAAGTGCACACGGGGCCCCGGAGCGATGCGTGATTGTGCACCATTTTCAGCTCACAGCCGAACATGAAAAAGTGCATGGTCAGCACCTGCCAGCCCCTGGAGTGTCACACGATTGTGAGTGCATTGTGTGGACTGCTCCTCACATTCACTTGACACTCGAGGGGCCCTTTGGCATGGCAAATGCTATGTGAAAAGGGCCTTATTGTTTCATTTTGGTCTATTGTTCTGCTTTATAAAGAAGTTCAACCATGTTTTACATAGAACCTAAGTGTGCATGCTGGCAGTTTTATCAAAACAAACAAGCAAAAACAACCCAACCCCCCCTCCACATGTTTTATAAAAGGTTGATGCTAGGTCATTTTGGATCTATACATCTGGGCAGATCACATCAACTGCTGTGAGTGATGTTGTGATGCTTGCTTCACTTGATACAAACTATTGTCTTCACCAGGTTTTTGTTAAGATTTTCATCTCAGATCTTTTAAGATGTCTCCTAAAAGCTACTGCTTTCCAGTTATCTATGTGTCTTGCTTACTAACAGGAGGCATGTATTATGAAGCATACCATTTCCAAAGAGAAAAATAGACAAGGCACTCAGGGCTCTCGAGGTATAATAAAGACTTCTATCACAAGAAATAAACAACTGAATGAGCAGCACTAAACTTAATTTGCACATTAGATATGCTTTTTGGAATTCTGACTTTTCAGTTGAATATAATACTGAAGCAATGAGGCCTATAATTGAACAGCCAAAACTTCTCCAGAGGGGAACCAAAACAAATGTTCCTTGCAAAGACTGTTATTATGATAGCATGTTGTTATTTTGATTTTTAATAAATTTTGCAATTGTCAAATTAAAGCTTTCCTTTACATATTAAATATAAAATTATCACAGCATTCACAGTTAGGAGACATTCCCACTGTGAGCAAAATGGAATGCCTAGTGGCCTTGAAACATTGGCTGGGATCCAACAAGTAACTTTTAGTGTACATGTCCATTGTGCCTGGCTAAATAAATTAACAGATAACTACAAAGCAACTATCCATGTAAATCTCCATGTCTTTTATTCTTGTGTGCAAGAATAAATAAACTTAATGGTTTTTTTCTTCACTATATGGGAATATGATGGTATCTGCATAGTTTCAGTGATGGTTTGCACTTCAGGAATTCTTTTTAAAAGTACAATTTGCTAGAAATACTGCTCTTCTTGCAAAAAAAAAAAATCTCTGTGAAAAGCAACATTTTTTTCCACAAGAAACAGTGTATTTTCTGCAAAATATACTGTTTTCTTTTTAAGGAACTTTAAGGAACAAATTTAACTTTAAGGAACTTTAAAGAACAAATCCCACCTACAAAAGTCCTGAGACAGACAGTATAAAATTTATAAATACTCACAAGCACTATAAAATTTCACACATGGAAAATGGTACAGAACAAGGGAATGGGCATTCTTATAGAGGGGGAAAAAGTTGCATATATCCCAAATCAAGTTTCTGTCTTATACAATAGCCCTCTTTTCCTGAATAACAATCTCAAAGGGTGCAACTATGGGACCGGATAGAGCAGCTGCAGAAATTGCAAAAGAAAAAAGACATTAGACACCCATGTCAATGGATTTAGCCACAGCCTTCTCTGCATCACTGCTACAGAATGAATATAGACAATTTTTACTTATTATTAGGCATTGTTTAATACATCTCCAACTTGCATTTCATTTTTTTCTAATTTCCATTTTCATAATCACATTTTGAAATTTAATTCACTTGACTACTGAGGTTACAGGAACATGGCTGTTGGCAAGATAAAATTATTCTGACATTATAAATACAAGACTAATCAGCAAAAGAAAAAACCCTCACAAAATATGTTGGGCACTCAGTTTACCTGAAAAATGCCATCATTGTTAATGTTATCTAGCATGAAATATTTTATAGAAGGCTGATGTGTCCTTAAAATCTATCCCTCATCAGTTATTGTTGCAATGCAGAGATTTCTGTATAGAAAACCAATTATTTTAAAATGCCAAACAAGATCAGATTGATGGAAAAGCAAGAGGGAGAAAAAAAAGATTTAGCTTCTCCCCTACACACATCTGGTTTTGCTGGCACTTGAATAACATCTTCATTGGTTTATCACTGGGGATTTAACCCAAGCCCTTAAGAACCTAAACACATACTTCTATCTCTTGAGCTATAGGAAAATCTCTATTAACTGGCAGCTATGGAAGATTCTCTCCCATCCACTTCAGGCAGAGCTGCCATGAAAAGATGACAGGATATATTTAAGCCAGTCTACAGCCAGATTTCATCCACAGCTCTAATGCAGAGTTCTTGGGTGAGTATACTTTCTACATGCAGAGTACAAGCTGCTGCACAAAATACTATCCAGAGATGCCACATACTGTGCTGTGCTGCCAATATCCCATCTCCTGATAGTTGAAGTGCCCCGTATGGCACAAGCTTCAATTAGCATTCCTGATATCTATGATGGAAAGCTGCTGGGGAGGGCACCTTGATCTACAGCACGGTAAGAATCATATTAGCCTTCATATGTGGCTGCACATCAGTTCCTAGCATCCCTCATCATTGGCTACTGTGGTGAGGTCTCTTGGAAGTTGCACTCCAACCACATCTGGAAGAACACATTGATTTCCATACTTGTTTTAAAGTCCAGAGGGTGTTCCAGGGTATGATGTTACCCTTGCATTTTAATAGCCTTCATTTATTCAATTTAGTTGTACAGGTAGCTGTGAACATGCGCTGGAATGGATTTCAGGAGCTGTTGCCTTTGAATGGGGAAGCCATGAATGGCAGGGATTCTTTGTGCAGACAGTGGGCTCAAAACTCATAGCATTTTTTTAAATGTATCCTGTTTTAGAGCAGGTATAACATAGTAGCAGATAGGTTAGGAGAATCTAAGACCATTTCCGCACCCGGCTATTAAAACGGTGCAGAGTGACCTCCGATGGAGGTCTTCTGCACCGTGGAGTGGACTGGGGCAGACTACTTTTTGTAGTTCTGTACCTCAGTCAGGTTCGGAGCAACCGGAACTGGTCGCCCAGCATGCTTTTTAAAAACCTCTTTCAAGAGGTTTTTAAAAAGCACGGAGCGCGCGACTCCGTGTTGCTCCATTGCCGCGCTCCGCTGCAGATTTGCAGGCGCGCACAAGTGTGTGCCTGCAGATCTGCTGGGGGCGGGCTTTAGGCTGGCAAGCTTCTCTGGTTGGTGGAGAGCCTCCACCAACTGGAAGCCGCCATTTTGGACGCTGGAGCAGTGCGGAGCAACGAGCTCGCACTGCTCCTCGTCCCAACGGACTCGCCCGGACACTCAAGAAAGCTGGTGAGTTCCGTTTTCACGCTTTTCCTTTCTCGTGTGTGGAAAGGGCCTAAGTAGAGTTGGCAAGGAAACATACTGATTGACTTTTGGGCAGTTCCTATCTCTTAGTCAAACCCACCTCATGGGATATGAAGATGCTACGTGGCTCACATGGGAGGCAGAGCCATATACACTGCTTTGAGCTTCTAGGGAACAAGATAGGATATAAATGTAATGAGTCCATTAAGTTTTGAAAAATTTAAACTTTTTTGAGTTTTTGAAATTTTTGAAATTTTGAATTTTTGAAATTTGAGCCAATATGATTTATCAATTGTAATGTCACACTAGGAATGGGGAAATCCACATGTGAAACTGCCAGTCAGCCACGGAACTCACTGCATGACCTTGGGTAGAGACACAAAAACCTCAGTCTCATCTTTTTTCCTCACTAGCCTGTTATAGAACATCCTGAGGCCCCTCCCTAAAGTGCAAACCACAAGATTCCATAGGATGTTGAAAGTGGAATAGTAGCACTACAACAGGCTAGTGCAGAAATGGCCTCAGTTTCATTGTGTTTCTATGAATCTCATCTACATTTTCTTACCATCATTTGTTCAGATTGCGAGACTTTGTGCTTTCTTTATGCATGAAAATTTATACACATTTCCTGCACAGATTTTTTCCTAATGTAAACGTTTTTCCTCAGTTTGCAAAACAAAACAAAACAAAAAAGGTTTCTGCATATACATTTTTAGCGTACACTTAAAAATGTATGTATAGTTTTGTATATTTTTATTTCTCTGAATCATACCAGAAGTCCTGTAGCTGTGCAAATTTAAGAGACAAGGTGGGCTTGGTTTCACAGTTCAGCCTGAAAAAAAGAATTCTCAGTGCTTTCACTGAGAATTTCAATCCCAACAAAATTATTTTCCATTCCTAACCTTTGAATTAGCATAATACTCTACACAAAACTGCTTTGGGAAAGGGCTCAGAAACTACAAGTCTTCCAAAGAACTGAAGCCAGGTTGTTAACTTGTTTTGGCAATAGAAAGAATAAAACTTTCAGGGACTGTTGGTCTGTTTCTGAGTACAGTACGAAGTGTTGGGTATGATCTATAAAGCTCTATGAAGCTTGACTCCAGGCTATCACCCTATAAAAGCCCACCCAGGCTTAAAGTTCCATCATTGAGGCCCACTGCCTTCCTAGGAATATTTGGTAGAAACAAGGGAGAAGGAGTTGGTGGCTCCTCTCAGGCTTTAGAACACCCTTTCTAAGGATGCTATCATGTCTACCTCCTTGATATCTTTCTGCCAGCAAGTAAAAACATCCATCTTCTTAGACTTCTTAGACTTCTTTAGAATTTTAGGAATTAGCTACAATGGAGTTTTAGTAGGGATGTATTTCTTCACAAAATTTCTTCTTGAAAGTAGCACTGAGGAATTTCCGCATTTTTTCCCTGCTGTGAGTCAGTCTTTAAAAACACACACAATTCAAAAGCTATTCATGGGTGCTTGTTTTGCACATAAACAACATTATCTGTGCAGAAATTAATGTTTTAGGATTGAAATATTACTTTCTACGCAGAAAATGCTGTTTTCCATGCAGAAGATGCTGTTTCCTACACAAAACCATGTAGGAATTTTGCAAATCATATATCCTGAATTGTGAAGGTTTTTGTTATTCCAGGTTTCTTCTTGGTTGAATTTGTCAACACTCCCCCCCCCAAAAAAAAATCAAAAACAAAAAACACCCAACCCAAAACAGAACACAAAAACATATTTTTAAATTTTTTTAAATATTTTTTCATTTTTCAAATATTTTTGAATATTCCTTCCATATTCAATTTTTAGTGGTGTGCTGCCAGGTTGATTTTTATCGTCTGACTTTTATTGAATTTATTTTAGTTTAATTCTATAGATGGTTTAATTACATTATAAAATTACACGCATGCACACACACACACATATATACCAGATACATGTGTTTTAATCACTATTCAGTTTAATATTTTGTAAGCTACTTTGAGTCTTATTATTAAAAAAAGTAAATAATAACAATAAATAACAACAACATCCACAACAGTGGGCAAGTCAGTCTCTCTCAACCTGAGAGAGGTTTTTGAGTAGTTAAATTGAGGTGAACAAAACCAACATGATAAAGTAGATAAAAAAAAAATTGAACAATAATAGAAAGCAAGAAAAAGCAGGAAAAAAAACAATAAAAAGCACAAACTGTATAACAAGTATAGCAAATGCACAGCTGGTTGTAGAACAACAGGGCTGATTAATACATTTGTATTATGTATTTGAAAACATTTGTAATTGGATGTTATCTGCAAATATAACAAAGAGCTTGACATCTTGCCTTGTTAGATGTAGCTATGATGATGGAACTGTATCACTCATGATGCCAGACCTTCAAAACCTTCCTCTTAAGCCAAGCAGACCCTAAATAAAGGGATTCCAATGTGTGGCAGATTGGGGGACTGGGAAATTATGACTTCAACATTCTCCTGGTCACAGGGCATACTGAGATGGGCAACTGGAGAAACTGTTGGAGTCCTGGCACTGATGCCTGTCATTGGCCATTTCCACACGGGATTTTTAAAACCAGGGAGGATGTCTGCACCTGGGAGCGGACCGGGTCGGACCTACTTAACATAGATCCACACCTCAGCCCGCTCCGGAATGACCCCAAGTGGTCGTCCAGCATGCTTTTGAGAGACCACTAAAAACAGGTCTTTCAAAAGCACAGAGCGCACCACTGTGAGCCTGCTCCCTTATGCAGATTCGTAGGCTTGCACCAATGTGAGCCTGCAATCTGCCGGGGGTGGGCTTTAGGCTGGCGAGCTTCAGCAGTTGGTCAAGACCCTCAACCAACCGGAAGCCACCATTTTCGACCCCGGAGCAGTATGGAGCGATGAGCACGCACTGCTCCGGAGCAGCCTGGATTGGACCGGGGAGCCCAAAGGTCTGGTAAGTAGCGGCACGGGGCGATTCCCTCGCCCCGTGTGGAAACGTCCTTAGTGTCCTCCAGGGCAGTTGGAATACTGCCTGCCTTAAGAGGTAGGTTTTGGGGGGGAGTATATTTCATTCATTAATTGTCAGAAACAGGAATCCCAAAAGTTATGATATTGTAAATTCAGCTTTGTTGTTGTTGTTGTTGTTGTTGTTGTTGTGTGCCTTCAAGTTGTTTCCAACTTATGGTGAACCTAAGGTGAAACTATCACAGGGTTTTCTGGGGCTGAGAGTGTGTGACATGCCCAAGGTCATCCAGTGGGTGTCCTTGGCTGAGAGGGGAATCAAACCCTAATGTCTAGGGCTGTAGTCCAATGCTCAAACCACTACTTTTTTTTAATATATATTCTCAAGCATCTTGAAGCTATTGGATGAAAAACTGCTTCACTGTTCTCAACATCTGTTTGGGTTTGGAGAAATTGAGATTTACCATCTCTATTTAGCACTAAAATTCCTCAGATAAGTAAACAAATATCCCTGTTAAAACAGGTGTATGCAGAATTAAGACTCAGATTCACGGGTTAATCTGTGATTGAAGATGCAGTAGTTTCATTTGGTATTCAGTACAGCATAATTGGGAATTTCTCCTCTTTCCTCTCCCAGTACTATCTGGCCCCAAAAGTCTGCTCCAGGATTTTTTCCCAGAAGTTCAGGCAGGTCTGTAGAGTGAATCACCAATTCTGATGGAAGCAACTGAATCCAGTAGAAAAATGGTCTAGGTCCTAACTATAGTAGCATAACATACAAGAAAAATAATTCAAATATATTGTATGCATGCACCAACAGAGATACAGTGATACAGCACTGCAGCATCAAGTCAGTTTTTCCCAAGGAAGATGTCCTAATTATAGAAGTCTAAGGTGCGGGGTAAATTTTCCCAATATGCTACTGAACACAACAAATACTTTACCAGTCAAACAACAACAACAGATCAGAAATTTCTATTCTCATGAGACATATCAATTTCATTTCCAAAAGTGAACAGAGCAATGCATGTGCTTCTGTATCCTTCATCACACTTTTGGAAAAAACAGCAACCTCCTTGAAATGTACTGATTTGCAGATTGGGAATGGAGTTTGTGTTTGTTATTGGGCTCACCATCTAAGAATGATATCAAAGCACAGACACCACCTGCAGCTCAGTCAGGCACCCTCTGGTTTGCCAAAGGCATCTCAGCAGCCCTGCTCCAGTAAGAAGATTTGGTATAAACCGTACCTCAGACAGCACTATTATATTCTCTGACATCTCAGCATGGGTAATCAAATATGCATGTGCATTTCCAATATGCATAAAGCACAAATGAAGACAATAAAGTACCTTTCACAATCAGGTTCCCAGAGTTCCTTGCAACTCCAAATTGATTCATTGCTATGCAAGTGTATATACCTGCATCTGATTTGGTAACATTATATATTTTCAGACTGCCATCCTCTAAAATGAAGATTCTGGGGGGAGGGAAAAGGGAAACCACATGTCAGTTATTAATAGAACATTATTGTGAGCACTAAGGGCTGTAACAATGATGTAATGTTACTTCTAATATTTGGACATTAATCATAGCTGCTGTTGATTATAGCAAACTGAGCACATTCTAGCTAAATTTTCATCTCAGTCTCTCGGTGATCATTGCATTTGACCAAAATTAGAGATACCAGAATTGAATAATAACCATTTACACCACTAGTCTGCATCATTCTTTGGTCAGCATCAGATATTGGAGGGAAGGAATGAATCTATAATATGAAATCTAATTGTGTTGTTTTTCCTCACAGGGTGAAATATGTTCCTGATCCCAGATGGTGAGCTGTTTGCAGCATGAAGTATGAGGCCTGTGTAATTTTCAACAGTGTTAGTAAAAGTTATTAGTCATCCAGGTAGCTACCTGCAATCAATGAAAGCAGGACAAAGTGATTTCAAGGTCTTGGATGTGTTGCTGTAATCTGAAATAACCTTGTAGATTCTTGGGTTTGATGAAAACTCAGCCTGTGTGAGCACTCATATGCTATAGTCCTCTCACAACTCCAAAATGTGTGAAGCACAGTGCTCATTTGAAAGCAAACTTCTGTCTGAAAATCTCCTTTCCCCACTGTGAAAAGCTGAAAATATTCCTGATGTATAAAATGCTCCATGTGATTTTCAGTTGGAAGGCCCATTCAAATAAATAATTCCTACAGGAGCTCTGGGTACATCAGTGCCTCTGCAGTGGAAACGCAAACAATGCATAATGGGTGAACACCATATAATGGGATGTCAATTTAAAGAAAAGAAAAAAGCATTCCAGTGTCAAGTTCTTCCCCTCCCCTACAGCATGTGTAGTAATATTTCATGCCTCAATGCTTCATGTCTCCCAACCAACTGCAACTGATAAGGATATGAAGTGGGGAAGCAAAATGTAAAACATTTTGGGCCCTTCACACAACACAATGATAGTATAGTGTTTTAATCCAGTTTAACTGCAATGACTGTGTCCTGTGGAATCCTGGGGTTTGTAGTTTGATGGGGCATTAGAGCTCTTTGGCTGAGAATTATAAATGCTCCTCTCTCAACTGAAAAATCCTGTGATTTCAGAGGAGGTTTCCATGGCAATTAACATGGAATCATAGGTTATAATTTTTATATATAATTTCAAGTTTTTGGTTTAAAAAATTATAAGCCACTTTTAGTCCCGCTTTTGGGACAAAGGAGTGTATATATCATTATTGTTATCATTACTATCATCATCATCATCAATTGTGTAGTGTGACATCACTTGTGGGTCGGTGGGGGATTGAGCACTATCATGCTTTTGGCAGCAGTCTTGTGTACCCTATACTCTCAGTTTGCTCAGACATACTATCGTGCTGACAGTGAGAACATCTCTTTTCAGTCCCTAACAAAGTTAATCCTATAACAACAACCACGGCATGGTGCATTCAAACTGCATACAAACATTTGCTCTGTGTTATTGACAAGCGCTCAGGTCTTCATTGTAGTGTCTGCTTCTTGCACGGCTGCAGTTCTAAAACGGGGGACGGGCAATCCAAGGGCTAAAAAGGAAAGAATCCAGACCGTATTTTCCTGAGGAGAAAAATGGATAATTATCCATTGTATGGCTCTGCTATGCCATCTGCAAAGCGGAAGAGCAAACTCTGATTCGAGTAGAGCCAGACACACTGATTTAGAGTTAATTATCACAGGCTGTGCTCAACCAACTGTCAAACACAAGAGAATTCTCACACCTGTGTTTAGTGTTTGAGGTGACCAGGTGTCAGTACTTTTACAAAAAGAAAAAAAAAATAACTAACTCCTGGGGATTTGCTTGGCCTGATGGTATTTTTTTCCCCCCCGGCCTGTTTGTTCCCACTGCTGAATCAGTAGGTTGCTTCGGTACATCTGCTTTTGTTTGTCTGCCTCGACTCAACTTGAAAATCTATACTGTCACCACCTGAGCTTTAATAAATTTGTATACAAGAAGATTGTTGAAAAAAGGGGGGAGGAACGACACAAGTTTTTCATTCCTCCAGTGAATCCTGGAAATATTTGCCTGAGTTACACAAATGATTTGTACAATACAATAAATATTTTACCTCAGCTTGGGACATGGCATAAAGTGTATTTAGGTCTGTAAGTTTCCGTGTGATTCTGCTTCCATGGAAGTCATTTGTTAAAACATGGATTTGGTCCCCTTTGAATGTTCCTCCTCACTTTGGTCCCCTGGCATTAGTCTTTGTTAGTGAAAATAACACAGAGATTTAATTGTGAACATACTGTTTTTCATTTTAGTACTTGTACCTTACCGTATAGCTTGCATTGTGCATCTCTTTTGGTTTTTTTGTGTGTGCTTTTTGCTAGTACACGTGTGCTCCAAGACCTCATGGAGTGAAGGGGCAATCTAGAAATGCTCTAAATGGAATGAATGAGTTGTTTTGTATGAGTAGTGTTATGGTTTAAATTCAATTGCTGTTCTCAACTAGAGTAGACCTGTTAGAACAATGGGACTTACATAATAGATCTGTCCTTCAGCAGCTGACAAAATGAGTATGTTCTAGCTGGGACCAGCAATTGTCAAGTTCTTCTGAAGGGCTTGAACAGATTTTTACATTGTTGTAATAGAAATTCATATTTCTTAGAATGGGTGTGAATAACCTGGTGACTCATATCAGATACTTAACATTGTTCTTCTTTTACTGAACAAGGAAAGCAAAACAATAGGACTGCTACATGACTAGTGGAGTATAGGGGTGGTGGGCAGCATTCAGCAGAGCTGGCTCCAGATTTCACAATGGCATAAGGAAAATGCCACTGTCCTTCTGATACTCTGAAAGCTTGATTATATACGGGACAGGGTGGCCTGATGCAAGAAAGGGAAGCCTCTCAGGATAATAGTCTTCTTTTAGTGATGGATGAGGTAGTTCCATCTACCCTGCTTGTTCAGAGAATGTCAATAGCTAATGACTCTTTACACAACTTGTGACCTACAGAAGCCTTTTCCACAGCTTACTGCATCCCAGCAGTGTTCCATGGAGATCTCAGTAGAGCCTCTCCTGGAAGGGAGGATGACAGGAGCACTCCCCTCCACACTGGCTGCCTGTGGGAATGCAGAAGGTGTGATGGCCATGTCTCTTGCTTCTGCAGCACAGCCAGGCACTGTCCCAGGCTGCGCTGGGGCAGGAAGCACAGCCATTGTGCTTCCTGACCCTCCACATACCTGGTAAGTGCGGGAGGGCTGTGCGATCCCCGGTAATTAATGGAGGAAAACCCATCAATGATTTACTACATGATCGCACTGCCTGGGGACAGGAGTAGGATGGGACCCAGACAACATTGTACATAAGTGTCATCTGGATTCCATCCTTCTCCCGCCTCTTTGCAGGGTGATGATGTCCTCTGGAAAGGGCCAAAGTTGAGCAAAACCCACTAGCAGTTCATTGCACTCTATTTGTGGCTGATCTAGGCAGGTAGTAGTGGGAATAATGTAATCTGTCAGTCTCCCTTCCTCCCACATTCAGTTTTTTTAAAAAAACTAATCTTTCTATCTTATTGGTGAAGAAAATTGTGAATTTAGATTGATTCTCATGAAAATGAAAAGAAAATTCTCACTCATCCCTACAAAGACCTTGGTGGAACCATTATGCATGGCTAGAAGCTTACTTGCACTACAAATTGTAGTGTTCTTATCATATGCTGGCATTCAGCGTGATAGAAAAAGAAAAGAAATGTGATTTTCACAGTCATAAGAAATCAACATACCAGCTGGAAGCTTAGTGACACATTGTATGAGAAGCAGAACATGAAGGTCTCTCACAGTGCTAACAACCACCTCATATTTCCAGATAAGAATGGCCATGCTATTTGAGGAAAAAATACTACTTCGTAACTGCCATCACTAAGCTCTGCATCAAGCCACCAAGATAAGGATCTCTCTTCCCTTACCATTTTTCCCCTTGCTTTATCCAGTGACAAGAATAGATAAAGAGGCTTTTTAAAAACACCTGACATTGTTTGAAAATCTCGTATTGTTTCTCTTGTTGACTTGTCACCATTTTAGTACTTGAAGTAATAGAAGATAAATATCTTATCACTAGGGACTTTACAGATAAATGTTTTATAAAAATATTATGAAATATTTCCTTTCTTCTTCTGAAACAAGTTATGAAGAGAAAAGAATACCTCATTCAAACTTCATTAACTGTTCTGAATTAACTTTTCAAGGAGAACAAGAATTAAATGAACAAGCATATATAGAGCGATGTTAATCTAGATGCAAGCCACAATCCAGCAGTGCAGTTCTGCTCGATCTCACTACTTCCCCCAAAATCAGAAGTTTCCCATCTTCCTTCTTGTAGCTTCTCATGAACCTTAAAAAAACCTGCTCTTGAGGACTGGGAAACAGTGTAGAGAAGCTTTTAGAGCAGGTTGAACTGGAAGAGAATGAAAAAGATTCCTGATTCCACTGGCATTAGACGGAGGCCATTTCTGCACTAAACTGTTAGATGTTAAAAATAGTGCTATTATTCCACTTTCAACATCCTATGGAATCCTGGGGTTTACTGTTTAGGGAGCAGTATTTAGAATTCTCAGCCAGAGAGCTCTTCAGCCTCAGTAAACTACAAACCCCAGAATTCCACAGGATGTTGAAAGGGGAATAATAGCACTACAACCGTATAGTGCAGAAATGGCAGAGAAGTATACCACAAGCTATAGAAACCCCCCGTTACATTTTGGCCATATTTTTACAGCAGGGTGGAAAGAATTGTTAAAAGGGGGCATTCTCAAGTACAAAGAAACACTGATAAGGACAATCCCAGATGGATGAGTATCACAGTTGTGAAAAATGCATATATTTTTACAGATAAAATAGTCCTTGCTGCATAGAAAACAGCATTTCTACACAAAAAACAACATTTATGTGCAGAAAATGCTGTTTTCTGTGTAGAAATGCTGTTTCCTGTGCAGAAAATGCCATTCTTGGTGCAAAAAACTGCATTGTTTTTGCTCAGAATAGGTCCCATACTGCAAACAGTCTTCATAAACTTCAGTTTCTGACATTTTTCTCAAAGCAAAGAGAAAAATGGTAAAAATATGTGTTCTTTCTTGTGAGAATAAAATTTACAAATATTTAGTTGAAACCACTCTAGTGAAAGTAAATATGGTTCCTGCTTCTCCTATGTTATTGGAAACGTTTCAGTTAGTATAGCCTGAGGACATGGGCAAGATGCTTGGAGAGGTACACCTCATGTACATTGGACTCTTGCTTTTCCTAGCTCTTAAAAGCAGTCAGAGCAGGGATGGATGAGCAGGTAAAGGAATAATGAATACCTCACTATGGCAAGACAGGTTTCCATCTTGGTTAAAAGAAGCTGTAGGGAGGCTGTTACTGGAAAAAAAAAATTATTTTGAACCCTTCCACCCCTGAAGAATTACCAGCCAGTCTGCAATATCCCTTTCTTGGACAATGTTCTAGAGTGTGTAGTGTCTTACCATCTGTACTGGTTAATGGATGAAGTAGATTATCAAGAGCCATTTCAATCTTTTTGCTTGATTATGGTATGGGGATAATTTTGATTACCTGGGTAGATGACCTGCACCATGAACTGGGGTGGGGGGCATGTCCCTGTTATTTCTGCTTGACTTCTCTGTGGCTTTTGATACCCTCAGCCATGGTATCACTCTAGTTCACACTCTGAGGTTGAACTTGGGGGCACCGCTTTAAAACAATCCTTCTCATTCCAAATGGCCTGTAGAAGTTCTCAGTCAGAATCTGAGGCTGGAAATGTGTTTGATGTGAATGATTAAATTGAAATTTTATCCACATGAGTCAAAGGTCTTCCTAGTCAGTTTAACTACAGATAAGGGACCAGGTATTCTCCCTGCTGACTTTTAACTGCATCTAATTATAGGATGCATGTGACTCTTCTGATGTTACAATAGCTTCACTTCCTTCTGATTCATTTCCAGGTACAATTTAAAATGTTGGTTGAAACTTATGAATGACTCGGAACTTGGTTACCTGAAACATGAATATATGCAGTGCAGAACCACACTGAATATATTCCACAAGTATTGACCACATGGTTTTGCTGGGTTATATGAACTGATTCTGTATGAGCCAGCTGCCAGGATTTTCTGATTGCTGGACGCAGTGGATTTTGAAAAGGACTTTAAATTAGGAAGGATGTTCTTGCTCTCAAATGCAATCACAATACAAGTGAAAATCGTGGAGCACGTCCCATTGTTTTCAGTGGTGTTTCTACTGACTAGACATGGCAACATTTTGCTACCAGTCTGCATAGGGTTAAGATTGTATACAGTCATACCTCAGTTAACAAATCCACTGACCAAAAAGCTCCTTTTAACAAAGCTTCTTTTTAACAAAGTCTTAATATGCCCACCCAGCTCCCTTTTCCTCCTTGTCTTCTAACTTACTTTTTAAAGTGCATTGGGAAGATAGTAAAGGAGGGCTGGAGAAACACAGACTTTTGAAGTCAAGTTGCAGCAGCATGTCCAGAGTAAACAATGTAATCAAGTTTGACCTAGGAAAGAATGAGACACTACTCTAGCTGATCATATTGTAACTGTGTGCCTACCTATACCTATAACAGGTACCTATAACAGATAAGTAGCAGCCACTGCCTCCAAAAGTCCTTACTGAGCATGTGTGAACAATGAGAAAATGGGGAAACAGATAAGCCTGCCTCCCCAGCATGCTAAAGAAGCATATATCTGTAAATTTGTCCACAACAGTGGAAATCATAAGAAAAGTAGAGACTGATAAAAGAGAGAGAGAGAGAAGAAAAAAAAAACATTCCTAGATGCTTTTTGATAGAAACTTTCAAGCAATCTCTAGAAAAGGTTCAAAAAAGGTTTGTTTATTTATGCAAAGCTTATCTGACCTGGCTGTTTCATTTTATATATTGTTGATTTTGGATAAAATATTTGCTGAAACATGTTCAGCTGTTCTTCTTTTTTTGTAGTGTAGGAACCTATTCTTATTATTTCCATGCTATTCTTATTATTTCCATGCTATTTGGTACCAATACTTGGTACCAAATACTTCTGGTACCAAATTTTACTATTAAAGGAGTAAGGTTCAAGAACACATTTACTTTGTTAACTGAGATATACTTGTAATGATTTATCCATGGGGTGGGAGGAATATTATCATATGATGACTCACCCATACAGCAAAATTATTGCGAGGGAAAGCTATGATGAATTTTATATAACTAGGTCTCTTATACTTTAACCCTGGTATAGTCCCAGTATTCTCTAGCTGGGATATTTCTTTGGCACACAAAATTCAATAACATTGATTTGAAGGAAGATGAATTCACAGGGGAAAAATGCCTATTACTTGTAGGCAAAGGAGGTCAGAACAGGACTTCTGTCTTCCATAGATCTTCTAACATAAATTCACTTTGGAACATTATGCAGGGAAGTCCTATGTTAAAGCCAAAGGTGCAAGATTTCATTATCAAGACATTCTACATCCCATTCTGTCAAATTTAATAGAGTTGAAAAGTCACCCTAATGAAAATTTTTCTTAATTTAGGAAGTCAATCCCACTTAGAGACGGGTTACCGATGATGGCATGTTCTTTGAACTTTAACTTAGATTTGTTTTCAGACACATTCACTTCTACGAAGCTGTTCTGTGAATCTGTATGGACCGTGTATCTGTGTATGGACACTTACTTTTTAGAATACATTGTATCTAACCAAAAACTGATCAACTTTATGTTAGGAAATATTTTATGTAGTTGTCTGTCCTTCCTTCCCTTTTTGTCCTGCTTTTCTGTAGGCATAGGGCCCAAGATGGCTTATCACAACATTTTAAAAGTACAACTAAAATCTTATCACGCAAAATTCACAAAATAATTAAACAACTCTATTAGAAGAACAAAGTCAAAACAACTTAAAAGACATTTAAGAAAAAAAATAAAAAAATAAAAGCACAAGATACCACATTAAAACGCTCTTCTACCACATGAGTTAAGCCCCCTTAAATATTTTTTTCTAAAAAGCCTTTACCTATTGGCAGAAAGAAAGCAGAAAGAGGCCAACTAAACCTACACCCTTTCCGCAACACACCTTTTCACAGAGCTGGGGTGTGGGGATAGCGTGAGCAGCCTCCAGCAAAAGACCCTTGCGTCCCAGTTCCTTTAACTCTGCAGCTGCTACCCACTTGCACGAGAGCCCTGCCTCTTCCTTCTGCAGTGCAGCCTGGGAGTTTCCCAGGCTGTGCTGAGGCAGGAAGTGCGAGCGCCTCGGCTCCAGAGCTATGCAAGCACAGCAAGTGCAAGCAGGGCCCCAGAGTGATGCACGATTGCACATCATTTTCAGCTCAAAGCTGAAAACGAAAAAGTGTGCAAGTGGCACCTGCCAGACCCTAGAGTGTCGTGCAATTGTGAGTGCATCGTGTGGACCGCTCCTCACATTTGCGTGATGCTTGAGGGGCCCTTTCGCATGGCAAATGCCATGCAAGGAGGGCCCTACTGTGGGAAGGAGTTCCATAGCCTGGTTGTCCAGAGAGGTTGTCTAGAGTTTTGGGGTTTGGTGCCACCAGCATGCAGATGACACCCAACTCTTTTACTGCTTTCCACTACAACTAAAAAAAACTGCTTTGGTCTTAAGCTGGTGTCTGTCATCAGTAATGGACTGGATGAGGGCAAAAAATTGAAATTTAATGTAGACAAGATGGAGGTATGCCTGGTCAGACAAAAGGCAGACCAGCCAGTGCTGGATGGGTTACACTCCTTCAAAAACACAGGTCTGCAGCTTGGGTGTGCTCATATATTCAGCTTGAAAACTCAGGTTTCAGCAGGGACTGTGCATTTACACAGCTTATGCACCAGTACATCTGCTCCTTGAGTCTTCAGATCTGGCAGTGCTGACACACCCCTTAGTTACATCCTGGTTGGATTACTGTTACATGCATTATGTGGAGCTGCTTTGAAGAGTATTTGGAAACTTCAACTGGTCCAAACAGCTGCAGCCAGATTGCTAACTGAGGTCAGCTACAGTTGCAACTCCCTTGTTGCAACAGCTTCACTGTCTGCTGGTCCATTTTCAAGCACAATTTTGATTTATAAAGCCCTATACAGCTTCATTTGAAAGTTTTCCACACTTTCACGAAGATTAGACTATCTACATTCCCTGAAGATTGTTCTAGTTCTCTATTTGAAAAGTACACTTGAGGAGTGTTCTCCGTAAGAGACGTGCAAGAATACTTACTAACCATTAGGATTTTGTTTTGATCAAGTTAAGAGAACATAGTTCATCAGGACAGGACTGCAAATTTAATGCCACTGGTCTTGTAGGTATTCCAGGACTTTTATTTATACTTCTGTTGTTTTCTGTAGATCACCAATTATACTGCATATATTATATTTTTAAAGTGCTAATGTATTTGTATTCACTGACTAGTGTTGTCAGCGAAAGTTTATTTGTATTATTATGTGTATTTGTTAATTTTTTTCCATAGAATTCATTACATATTTTCATAGCTTTAGTTCTAGGTTTTCCTAGTTGTTAATTTCTTGTATAATGCCCTGTCTTGCTGAGTGTAAAAGATACGAGCCAGAATCCTATATCAGCTTATACTTAGTGAAGTATTTAACCAAGTAATGGCTTTCATTGTGTATTCCTGAATGGCAGGGGGCCGGATGGCCCTTGTGGTCTCTTTCAGCCCTACAGTGCTATGATTCTCCTGGCCCAACCCAATAAAACCTTTCAAAAACATCATTCAATTGTGCTGTGACTGTCAGCAGAATGGCCTTCCTTCTCTTCATGCAGCTGATGCCTCATAAAGTAAGTTGGGAGAGAGCTTTAGTCATGACAACTGTGTCAAAATCAATTACCTAAAGATGTGGTCAGCGGGAGTAGGGACATACTGTCTGTAGGCCCCTGCAGGTTCACCCACATGATGTGGCTCAGGTTTAAGAATGGAAGGGGAATGAATCAGTTTCCTGATCAGGGTTGAATTTGAAGTTCCAATGATACATCTTTTTTTTTCTGGGAAGAACGTAAAACTGAGCAGGGGTTCTGAAAACTGCACAGAAATTTTTTTTTTGGGGGGAGGGAGAAACCTGTGCAGGAGTTTAACAAATTGTGTGGGTTGGCTATGAAAACCTATACTCAAGGTTTTTTTTCCCGCAATACATAGAAAACTATGGGAAAAAACACACTTGCATACAGTATTTTTCACTATATACTTGGGAGAAGTGCAAACAACATTTTGATATTGTGTTGACAGCTTTTGCAAATGTTAGCATAAATCAGTTGATGTTGTTGTTGTTGTTGCTGCTGCTGCTGCTGCTTACTTTCAAGTCATTTGCAACTTATGGTGCCCCTAAGGCAAACCTATCATGGGGTTTTCTGGGGCTGAGAGTGTGTAATAGGGAATCCAACCCTGGTCTCCAGGGTAATGGTCCAACACTCAAACCACTACACCACCCTGGCTCTCAAGTAAAACATTGCACAGCAGGGGAAAAAAAACTGGACTAATTGAAGCTACAGCCTTTACTGGTTTGAATGCTGCATAACTCAAATGTGATGTTGTAGGAAAAGAAGCTTGAGCTGACTGAACCTGCTGCCTGTTACAGTTTGAATGTGGTATAATTTCCTTTCCATAGGGAATGCTGTGCAGTTTTCGGTTTCTCAGATGAAATCTGTGCAATTTTTAGGGAAATTACACTGTTTTCTGGGCAAGCTCCACAACTACACAACAAGAAAAACTGTACAGTTTTCCATCCTTGTTGCTGGGAAAAGAAAAAAGTCTCCCAAGTGCCCTGAAGCTACAGGACAAAAAAACTGCATTATTGTTTCTGACAACTGCCAGGAATCAGGAAAATCAAGATTTACCATCCATCCATCCATAGTAGTTTATGGCACAGATCCATGATGATGATGATGATGATGATGATGATGATGATGGTGGTGGTGGTGGTGATGATAATGATGTCAATAATAATATAATCCTGCACTATATCAAAGACCAAAGAGTGGCTTACAAACAGCACTAAAACAGGCTAAACAGTTTAAAATAATAAAATAATTCAATAAGTTAAAACATATTAAATAATACAGGTAGGGTACATACTAGAATCAGTACATTGTTTGAAGTCACTATTAATCACCATGTGCTCTAAGCTTGCTGAGAGTTAAGAATTCTCTGCTGGTGCAGAACGCAGCACTCTTGGATCATTACTGAGACCTTACTCAGCATTGCAAGGGCTTTCTGTTCCCTTTTGTACATCAGTGAATGGGTTAGTGTTCATTAATAATGGTTGCATAGAAGATACTATTTTTAATCTCTGCTTTACCACTGGCTTACATGTTAAAAGACAGTTTCTAATTCTGCCAAATATAATGAAACAGCAGGACTTTGTTTGCATCTGTTGCATTTCCCTACAAATCCTTGCTTACATTCTGGCCAAAAACTCTTTCAAGAGCATTGATTGATTGATTGATTGACTGATTGCTAGTATCTACAAACCACACCTGCTGGATATGAAGACAGAACTGAGAGTTATGCAAGTTATCTTCAGAAGCCAATATGATGTGTTCCATCAAAGGAAGAAATTGCACCCAAAAACATGTACATATCTGAAAAATGTGCAAAGAAACTGTACAAAATTCCAAAATACCCCCAAACGTGCTACAGACAGTCAGTGAGTGCAAACATACAAATTTATTTGCATTTGGTCCTTCTCTGCCAGAAGTTCTTATCCCTGAAGCTTATCTCATAGTGTAACCTGCCTCACTGGATAGATAAGAGATAAAAAGATCATGGAAGTACCATACTGAGCTCTTTGGAGTAAGGGTAAGATAAATGTGGAAAACAGGTAAAGGCAACAAACATTTCATTTATGCTCTACATTTAAAAATCAAAAACATACATATAGAAAAATGTTCAGAGGTTGCCCTATTACTAATCATTAGTATTTTCCAAAATATGGGCTGATGCATTTGTAGTCAAGAGTTATTTCGTGTAGAGGAGAGAATTTAACATCTCTTATTTTGAAACTTTGTTCTTGTTTTAGCTTCTACTGCTCCTCTTTCCTACCCTGGAGACAATGGAAAATAATTACATGAATTAAAGGTCAATTTCTCCCATTTCTTTTCAGTTAAGTGCTAATGCAGTCTTTCAAAAATAGCTGCTAATGTAGGAAGGTATTATGGCATAAATGACCCAGCACTGGATGACTTTCTGGAACACCTAACTTCCTATCATACTTCTGCTATGAATTTACTAGTTTAATTTCTCTATTTGTAAAACTGGGCTTCATTGAAAGTGTCAGGTTTTTATGAGAGCGTACACAACATAGACTACAGAGTATTATACATGTAAAAGATGTCATATATCAATAGCATTAGTTTATATTAATTTACTACTAATAGAAACACTATAGTTTAGGTATTTTCAGCCAGGACTTGTAATGAAAAACAGAAACTTCTTTTGACTTTTTCACTGTTTGATGAAT
The DNA here is from genome assembly GCA_030412105.1 of Cyclura pinguis. Classification (NCBI taxonomy): domain Eukaryota; kingdom Metazoa; phylum Chordata; class Lepidosauria; order Squamata; family Iguanidae; genus Cyclura; species Cyclura pinguis. Next base: position 63,688,875 of record CM059600.1, on the reverse strand, counting down.
ACAAGATACTTTTGTATCTTATGAAAAAACTGCACCTGTGGAAAAGAACCACTGTGTTCAGCTGGAACTATTGACAAACACCATTAAATGGAAAAGTGGAAGAAATCAGAAATGATGACATATACACATTTCAATTAACTGGATCAAACAAAGTTTCTCCAAAATGATATGTCAAGGCAACGAGACTGGTTTGTTCAATTCATTCATTCATTCAATTTTATCTTGCTTTTCTTCTACTACAAGACCAAAGATTGATAATGAGTATGTCTCTGGTCCTGCAAAATATGAAGAAAAAATTACTGTGCTGAGTTAGGCTGATAAAAAAATGCATACAAGATTAAGTAGTATGTGGTAACAACCACTAGATCTCTTTGTTTTTAAACAGGCACATAACTACACTGCAATTATAACTGCTTGAAACTACTTTGACTATGGAACCTTCGGATTTGTCATTTTCTAAGGTACTCTTTGTCTCAATATAGACTTAGAGCTCCCTAGTAGAGAATGCTAAGTGACTGGTGAAACTACAAATTTAGAATTCCATAGGAAGAAGCCATGACAGTTAAAGTCATATAAAAGTGCTACAACAGTGCAGTGTGAACACACCAAATGAATGGCAAACATGGCTGACAATACGTTGCTGAACCACAACCTTATTATCCCTACCCATTGGTTAGGACTTCTGAGAGCTGTAGTCTAACACATTTCCTAGCCCTGGTATAAACAATGATGCAAGTTTAATATAATCTGTGTTTTAAAGGTATAGAAGAGGCTTAGACAACTCCTCTAATGAATTCTCGAACTAACAATGCATATTTCCATGTGTACCAGAATATATACAAAAGTGTTGCCATGGTGCATTCTGCACACATTCACTGCAATCTCATACTATTACATAGTCTGGAAACAATGGACTAAAAGACCTTGTGGTATAGCAAATGAAATGGTTTCCTATCATGAAAACCTTTTCCATTAAGTCTCCAGGAATGTGCATGCATGCTTGCATATACTGCCCAAATTAATTTGCCACAACATTATTAATTAGGATTCGACTAAGATCAGTTTTCTGGATACACCTCTAGTACCCAGCTTTTGTTCACATTTCTTATCTCATTCTTCTTTCATTCTTCTGCTCGTGCCCCATACAGTACAATCCGTAAAATCTATAGGCAACTCCCACAAAAGCATTTGTTCTTATACAAAATATTTTAAAAAGTATGTTTGATAGCACTAAAGCCACAATCTAGTCACTAACTGTGAAATTTTCAGTGTAAGGAGACATTTCACTGTGTCTAGGCGCTCTAGCTGTGTTTCAAATATTTAAATTGTTAAACCTGCAGTCCAATATGTATTTATCTGTGTATGAGAACCACTGAACTCGTCTAGGTTTACTCTGAGAAGAAATATAGTGTGGCATCACTAGTATAGTAGTTACTGACAGCAGAATTAAGCCAAATATGTATACACTGTGGCTGATGATAACGTTGTTTTCAGTTTGATAATCACCCCAGAATGTGTCTTATACTCTATGATTTGTATTATATGTTAATGACTTTTCTACCTGTTTGCATGGTCCAAATAGTAATAATACAAAAATTAATAAAATTTTGTTTTAAAAAAGACGTTCATGATCTGCAAGTAGATATTCATGAGCCCTGAAATCAGTTTGGCACAATTTCAGTGCAAACAATAATATATACTATTAAAAAAAGAGGTTAATTTGGATCAAAACAGATTTCCAAATTCTAGTTGAATAGGATTATTAAAGACATTTGAGTAAATAACATTATTAGCAATAATAAGAAGTGAGAGAAAATACAGCTTTCTGCTAATTAAAAAAAGCAATTATATTAATTTTGTTATTTTCTTAACATGCCTTGGGGTGTATAACAGAAGATCACACATATTTGTAGACATGGAGCCTGCAATATTTTTTCTTCTCAGAGAAGTGCAAACAAAAGTGGTGGAGGGAAGGGGAGAGGGGGATAAAAAGGGAGAAATGCAGGTTGAAGAGGTCTTACACACTATGTTGCAGGTGTGACACAAAATAGATGTCATGCAATTTAAACAAAGGGGCAATAGCTTATCCCAGCTATCTACATTTAATGGTATATACACACCACACAGTTACAGAATCTGATATTAATTTAAATCCTACAATGTCAAATCTTAGGGTATTTCTCTGGGTGAGGTACTTAGAATTCGGTGCTAAAGAGTTTTAGTGCTGTAAGTCATGGACTCTGGAATGCGGAAGCAGGTGGACCTTAAGCGCACCTTGAAAGGATAAGGCAAAATTGGACCACCATGACTCCCCTCAGGAATGAGCCCCCTCAGAACTTATCAGGAAGGTGTGTGCTCAATGATGAAGTGTGCACACACACAGACACACAAAACTAGTATTAAGACAGCTATTGTAGTTGAGCCTTCCAAGGAATAATAAAAGCTACATGCAGTTTATCCCTCTGCACCCTGACTTGGGAGCAAGCTACACTGAGTAAATGGAGAAGACATCTCACCACACATTGTGCTTGGCAGAATCTTTATATTCAAGGATGACTGAATGATAATGGATGGGAAAAGTAATTTGGCTTCCTCTTGACAGTGGTGTCAGGCACTGTGATGGATACTGTGCTGTCTTGACTAGAGATTTCAAATCATTGCAGGAGCTAGACAGTGCTGTTCTCAGTGCCCTTGGAAACATCTATGTTCTTTAGTTGTTTTAGTGACCTAAGAATGGGCTTACTTCCTGGAATAGGAGGATGAGGCAGATAACCATTTTTGTGTGCTAGCATAAAATTTGATGAAGATAGACTTAGTGCAGCGTTGCGACACAGAGTCATCTCTGAGTGAAAAAAATCACAAAGTATGCTTCCTCCCCCATCCCTGTCATTTTAGTTTTTAGTCTGCATATGATTTGGGACTAGTTTCTTTGAAGATTTTAGGATCTCAGGATATAGATGGGTCAGATCTGAACAACCAAATCATCAATCTATAAGGGACTGAAGGGTCATCTAGTATTACCCTCTGCCAGTGAAGAACCTCCAGGAAAGATTCCCTGAGAGGTGGTCATCCAAATTCTACTTGGAAATCTCCAATAAAGGTGTGTCCACCACCCTTCAGGCAGTCCTTGAAATGACCTTATTTGCATAATATAAGCAAAAAAATGTATTTTTTTCCATTAATTGAAACTCTGAAAGCTATAGAAACTTTATATTAACCAGGAACCCAAATATATGGATACATTTTCTCCATTTTTGGTCTGTTTGCACATTTTATTTTGTTTCTAATTAAGATGTGTGAGTCTTCACCAAAGACTTCTGTGTAAACTATATTTTTCTATTTAGTTTTAAATAGAATTAAACAGAACTTCACAGGAAAATTCTTGATTCTATAACTTCAAGAACATAAGAAAAGCCATACTGGATTAGACTGAGGAACTATGTAGTCTGTCCTTCTATTCACAGTGGCCAACCAGTCATCTATCAGAAATCCACCAGCAGAAGATGAATGGAACTGTATTTTCCTTCCTGAACACTCCAGCAAGTGATACACAGAGGCATGTTGTCTCTGATATTGGAGGTGACATTCAGCCATCTTGACTACTAGCTGTTGATAAGCCCAAACTCCACAAATGTAACCAGCTCCCTGCTCCCCTAAGGTCATCTACTTCAGAAACCATCACTATATCTCATGGCAGTGAATTCCATACCAACATTAAGCTCAGTGTACTTACTTAGCTCTCTCCTGAATCACCCACTATATAGTTTTAGTGGATGACCTTGGATTCCAATGATTATGAGGGGTGCTTAAATTTATATATCTTTATCGTGTTTCTACTTTTCTTAAGCAAAGTAGCCTTAAGCATTATAATCTGCTTCATAGGTGAGTTGGTTCGGTACTTCAGTCAGCTTTTTCAGCCTCTTCCATCTCAACAACATCCTTTTTACACACTATTCCAGACATGGTTACAGCATGGATTTGTACAAAGGCAGTATGATGCTAGCAATGCTATTTCTGATTCTTTTTCTAATTATGCTCAACATGGAATTTGCTCTTGTTTAAACACTGGACTGGGTTGATATTTTCATAGAGATATCAACTATGACCTCCCAGTTCCCTTGGTCATTTGCTCCCAGCTCAGATCCCATCTGTTTATAAGTGAAGCTGGGATTTATTTTATTTTATTTTTGCCCCAATATGCATCACTTTACAGTTGTTTTTACTGAATTTTTAAACCATTTTAAATCCAATTTTCCCAGTTAAGTGAAAGCCTCTTAGAAATCTTTTGTTGTTGATGATCTTCTTATCACATGTGATGATTTTGTTACATATCCTTAACTCAAGGTTTTGCATCTGGAGGGTCTCTACACTTTGAGCTTGGTAGATAAACATGTTTTGCATTTTCTATTGAGAGTATTGCTTGTGTGATCTTGTATCTTTTAACATCTCTCCATATCCTTTTTTCTTTTAAAGAAAAGCAGTGGAGCAGATAGAAGTGTCAGGAGATCTTTGAGGCACCTTTGCGTTCATTTAATAGGGTGTTTCATATTTTCCCCTTTTTGATATATTAACTGTATTTTTCATTTGAACAGTTTTGTTATATTTCATTTGGCCATTACATCACCATTGCTTTTCTGAGGAGTCAGATTCTTTCCAGTTTCAGTTGGTTGTTATTTTAATGCCATACAATCTGTGTTTTCATTGTTTTCTAAAAGCACATCTACTAGTTGGTAAAATTAATAATGGACTTCCAGCCAGTGTTGAGCCCTGCACCTTTAAAAAAAAAAAGAGTTCTGGGGTCCCTGGCTGTGTTACCCCAAAATATTGGTGACACAGGGTCCACCTGCAATGGCAGTATCTCCATTCAAAAGTAGGAAATTATTAGCTCAAAATTAGAGGGCCTACAACAGGGGGGCAACATAGCGAGATCTTTTCACCAATGTTTACAGGATCTCATGCAGAGAAGAACCAGCCAGAGATTCAGAAGTAAACTAAAATGTGTTTTATTAAGAGAATTAAAAATCTACAAAGGACACAAGCACTCAGTCACACCAGGCTAGCTGAAGGAGAAAGGGAGGAAAATATGATAAAGAGGCTTCAGGGAGTGTGATATTTACTGATCCAGAAGAGCAGTGAAGAAGCAGTGATGTGACTTAGACTTGTGTCTAAGGACAGTACAATCAGGAATCAGAGTGACAGAGAGATGGTCAGCAACCAATGTACTGTGAGCTAGCTGCTCAAAATTTGGAGCTTTTTTGCACAGTTTCTGCCTGGGGGGCATGGGTGTGAATGGCTCTCTGGCTGAGTAAACAGTGGAGTTCACAGAGTGGAAAACGAGGTCTGGAATAAGCTGATGGTTTTAGCATTAGGCGAGAAAAGGGCTAATGGTTGTCCAATTAGCTAATGGTTGTCTGATTGGTCTCCATGCTGTAGTGTTTTTTTTTTAAGGGCCCATAGTGGTCTTTAAAAAAAACCCTAGAAACTGTGTACTCCCTGTTTTTTGGGAGAAAAAGCCTGTATGAGTCTACAAAGGAAGGGATGGCATGGTCCAGTTGCAGATAAATAGCTCATGACAACCCAGAAGAATTATTTGGGGGTAAAGATTTTGGGTATCCCCAAAATTTTCAGGAGTGGACTACCAGGGGTGAAAATGGTTTGTGCATGCACAGTCTTATGGAAACTTTGAGGTGTATAGCGCAACAACTCAGTCCTATTAGTTGTCCAACCTTGTGTTAAAGTAAGGCACTTGGAGTTAGTTTATTTGTTGCTCTTTTTGCTATCTTTGGATTGGAAGCTCAGTTTATTTTTATATTTTTTTGTACATGATAAATACATAACTAATCTCAGATCATTCAGAGACAACTCAGCTCCAATGACATTCACATTCTTAAGTTTACTCCAACTGTCAATTCATCTTCTACGTCTCAGATGGTATTGATAAAATAAACAGATTCTCCAGAGGCTAAGCTGAAACATGGTATAAAGATGAAGGCCCTTAATGAAACAATTAGAATGCTTATAGGGAATTTAAAGGGATTTCTATAATCTTCTCTTCAAGGTTTCACTCTTTTTTGTGGCTAAATCCAGTTGGTGGTCCCAACTAGAATAGGCTATTGAATTATTTATTGAGAGGTGCACTAACCTTGACGTAAAGCCCATTGATTCAGAGAGTCTAATCTAGTTGGAGCATAGGTCTTAATGTCCCAAAACACCTCAAAGGAGGGGGAAACAAAATAATTCATTTATAATTTATCATGTGGAAATTTATCTGCATATTAGAAGTAAAGTATGAGGATCAAAGTATTTGAAGGACTGTAATGGGTTGAATGAGAGACAGTGAATGTAGTTGAATTATAATAAAATAGAAATTCTGTGTATCAGTGATTCTGATCCAGGAACTAGTTATCTGACCAGCTCTGGATGAGGTTACACTCCTGTTATCATGTTAGGCTTGAAATTTGGGGCTCTGTAACTTGCTATAGAATTAATACTGGACAATCACTAACTGCAATATTAATTGGCATTTTAGACACTCAGAGCTCATCAAATAAGCTTTCTTTAGAATTGTTTATTCAGCTCTGCTCTTTTTTATAATCAGTATGTAGAAGTGAAGGACTCTTTAAATGTCAGTGATATCTTTGAGAATGACCTAGGATATAACAGAGTCATGCAGACTCAGGAAATTAAGGATCAGACAGAATGTAACATGTGTACAAGCTGTGACTCTGCTAATGCTGATGCATGAATCTTTTCTTTCTGTAAGCATTCTTTAATAAAAACATAAAAATGGCATAAGAAGAAAAGCCTGAAAGAATAAATCATCCTTCTGGGGTCATTATTCTTTGGTGATTACTAGAGGGATCCTTTGGCCAAAGATACTTGTGTGTAGTTAAAATGTGTCTTTCTTGTCTTTTTGGTCCATCCCTTTCTTTAATACCTTCCTACTTTAAATTTGGGGGTTCATATCAGCTCCATGTTCCATCTGGGAATACAGTGGAAGTGTGATTAATTTATCCAACCTAACGACCACACCATACATCCATACTTTGCAGGATGTGATATTTTCATAATTGGACAAATTTTTGGCTGAAAAACATGTTTCAAAGCGCACTGGCTGTAGGCAGGTTGCCAGATCAGGGTGACTTCAGATATAGTCAAGTCATAAATTCAGAGAGGATTAGGTGATACTAATGGGCTTGTGATAATCCTTTCAAGACTGCAAGTTATCAGTGATCCTGAGAACAATGGAAATTGAAACTGCTCAAGTAAAGCAATCAGAGACCATCCTGAGCTGTCATCCTACAGAAATTTTTCCTGGACCCCCTGACCAACCAGTCATTAAGAGATTGTCATGACTCCCATCAATGTTTTGTCACCTAGACATTCCAGACTCCTTTGTCAACCCTCTGAGAAAACAATTACTGCTTTATCCAAATGCCCTCCTTCAGGGTAGGAAATAGGATATAAAAAACCCAGCTTCGCCCCTGGAAAATTGTAGTATGTTGGTCATCTCATTCTGCATGTGTATTCCCGTTCCTCTGTGCTACCCTCAGACACCCTGCCTAAGCCATTCTGCTTCGACCTTCTGCTTCAGGACTGGTAACTATCAGCCTTTCCACCCAATCTCTCTTTATCAAACCTTTCTTGCCTCATTTTCTGATAGTCTTGTATGATTCTTGAGAGTATCTAATTTCTTGTGTGTCATTTTGGTGCTAAGTTAAAATGTGGTTCTTTATTAAAGTATTTGAGACTTACTAATCATAATCTGGGGTTTGGTCAGTTGGATAGCTTGTTCTATTGTGCTTGATTAAATTGCCTGATACTATTTTCAGTTCCTTAATATTGTCTTCAAATGTATTGTTTATTCACCATACCTTGAGCTCTTCAGATAGTGGCTGAATTATAAATAAATTAATAAATAAATCTTATCCCTCATATGACCATGCTTGTATTTTTCAGATCTTCAGAGGAACTTCTTCTCCCCATCCAATGACAGTTGGAAGCATGTGCTTGCTAGGCACACAAGAGAGAATGTTCTCATTGGCTGTTTAAAAGCTCTGGAACTCCCTGTGGAGAAAAGCTAGGTGATCTCCCTATACGTTGTTCTTTTCCAAGCATTTTTATGTACATTGACCTTTGGCATTTCATCTAGATTTAGGACAAAAGTTATTTCAACTGACCAGCTGCTGTTATGTCTTTTATTGACTGTTTTAATTCTCTTTTAGTTTATTTCAAAGAATCATAGAATCATATAGCTGGAAGAGACCAAAAGGGCCATCAAGCCCAATCCCCTGCCACGCAGGAATACACTATCAAAGCATTTCCAACAGCTGTTCAGTCTCTGTTTAAAAACCTCCAAAGAAGAAGACTCTACCGCACTCTCAGGCAGCGTATTCCACTGTCAAACTGCTCTTATTGTCAGACAATTCTTCTTAACGCTTACATGGAATCTCTTTTCCTGAAGTTTGAAACTATTGCTGTGTATCCTAGTCTCTGGAGCAGCAGAAAACAGGCTTAATCCATCCTTTATATAACCTCCCTTCAAATATTTAAATATAGATATCATGTCACCTCTTCTGCAGGCTAAACATACCCAGCTACTTAAGCCGTTCCTCATAGGTTCCCAGGCCTTCTATCATTTTGGTTACCCTCTTCTGGACATGTTCCAGCTTGTCAACAACCTTCTTGAACTGTGGTGCCCAGAACTGGACACAATATTCCAGATGGGGTCTGATCAAACCAAAATATAATGGTACCATCACTTCCCTTGACCTAGACGTCATACTCCTATTAATGCAGCCTACAATCGCATTGGCTTTTTGAGCTGCCACATCACACTGACGTGTTCAGCTTGTGGTCTACTAAGACTCTTAGATCCTTTTCATCTATACTGTGGTCAAGCCAGGTGCCACCCATGTTATTTCCATATCTTAATTGTATTTCTATTTTTATTTGAATGTTTATCATTTTTAGTCAACTTGACAGCAATTTTTGGCAGAAAGCTTCCATATATATTTAATTCATAAATTCATAAAATACATACATAAGAATAGGAAATTTGTGGAACTATAGCTTTATGTCATAACTTCCCACCACCACCTGTACTACCCCATTTCTCAATGGAGGTTGCTTGAGTTCCAAATGAAAGATCTCACTGATTGGTAAAAGAATAAGAAGCAGGAGTGCAACCTCATTCCTCAACAATCATGTGATAGAAATGTAAGAAAAATGCATCAATCTCTCTTTTACAATAGCCATTCAGTGTTCAAAGCTACATTGGGTTTTGTTATGCCCAGCAAGGGCTTCCCTCCCACACAGAGAAGGATTACACTGTTAGCCTTTTGTTGTTTCAGATAGATTTTTTTTTTAAAAAAAGATATATAGAAGCAAAGATGCTCTTTACTTTTATGAATTTAGCTTAATGTCCTTTCTTGTCTGCTGATCATGTTTAAGATTCTGCCTGAGTGAGACCTGTGCTGAACTTTCTTGAAATGCCAATGGACTCCCTGCAGAAGTCACAGGCCTAATAAAGAGTTCTTTCCACTTTCAATAGTTGCACACAGTTTCAAAGTAACAAAATGAAATCCAACAAAGGAAACCTGCAGATGTTTTAATTAACTGGGCCAACCAATGGCCATTCTGCAACTGAGAAGTGAAAATAAAAGAAGAAACAAGAACTAACAATGATAAGCGAGATAGTGCAGGCTAGCTTCTTTCTTATTATTTCCTTAAAGAAATAATTTTTAACACTCTCTTCTCCTCTATCTCTGGTGTTCCAGATTGTTTAGTATTCCCACTTCCTCATTTTTATAGGAAAGAAAAAGGTCAGAATTGGAGGAGATGAGAAAGGCATCAGAATGTTCTGTTTAGTAAAAGTACAGATGCAGCTCAGAGCCCTTCTTCAAAAAGAAAGCCACCAAACTAGGAGATTCCTAACTCCTTTAAATATAAGAAGTTCATACTGTCCTTCAAGCTGAAGTATGAAGATAAGAAAATCAGAAAAGCCACGTTGGATCAGATGAAAGGCCAACCTATGGCAACATTCACAGTTGTGAATGGTTCATATTACATTCACACACTGGCTTTCTGTTTAAACAGTGGCCATTTCCAGGGTTGCTGCCCATCTGTCCTTGTTTTTTTTGTGTGTGTGTGAAGAAGACAAAGGGAAAGCTGTGTGGAGAGAAATATTGGCTGTAGAATGTGGATTGCTGAAGAGCTCTAAGAGTCAGATATCATTGGGGGTGTTAGTCAGAGATGGAGAATGAAGATTCCTTTTGCACTGATGGGAACCATCATCACTGATATTGTACCTCCTTAGCTGGTCATAACATCCCATATAACAAAATGAAAGGAGCATTATCTTTAAAACTGAATAGTTCTGAGCTCCCTCTCTGGTACTTTCTAGTTACTTTCAGGGTTGCCATATCTCAGGGCCTGGACCTAATTCTCCAGTCTTTGTGGATCATCTCCAGGCAGGCAAGGAGGGTGGAAATTTTCAAGATTTTGGAGGGTGGGGCTTGGTTCCAGGTCAGAAGCTGTGTGTTAATCTCCAGTTTAGTGACTAAAACAGCAGCTGGCTAAAATGTGCAAGGCTTCATTGATTTGTTGATACAACTTGCAAAGATTCTCTAGAAGATCTTTCCACTAATTTAGTTAGCTTCTTCTTTTCCTCCCAGTTTTTATAGTGCCTGGGCTCTACCCTTTACCTTCTGTCTAGAGGGAAGTAGGCTAGATTATATGTTCTTTGTGCCATCTCTCTAAATAAGTGAGAAGAAATAATCCTTTCATTTCACTTTGATCTGGAAACAGCCCCTTTAGCTAAGATTTTTTGCTTAATGTCCAAACAAGAGAATATGTTCTCTTTCTGTATATTTGAATGACAAGCTGTGATCAATGTAATTGGTACTTACTGCTTAATGAGGGTCAGTTTCTAAGTCTCAAGTTTTGACCCCTAAAATTAGAGCTAGGGCAATCCTAAACTGGCAACCCCAGTTACATTTAAAGCAACTCCTTAATTTGTAATGATTTTAAAGTAACTAGTTACCTCCAGTTACTTTTGAAAATGAAAGGATTACAAGCAACTGGCCAGTGGTACAAAACAGATATAAGTGATGAGAACACACACATCCTATTATTAAGACTGTTATGGTCACTCTACAAAAGGAATGAAGGTTTCTCTTGCTAAGTTATATACATCATGCAACTTAATTATGCCTTACTTATTGCCAAAATAAATTTATAATAAATTAATGATTATTGTCAAGAATTGAGAAGCCCCTCTCCTTTTAAAGGAACAGATCTATTAGAAACATCCAGTAACAGAATTAGAAATAACCATTTTAATACTTTTTCCTTTCTCAGCTACTTCTGGCAACCTACTTTTAATGCTATTTTTACTTGTGTGAAAAGTGCTGTAGGTTACTATATAACTAGGTAATAAGCACGCACATAAATGCATACAAATATACAGGCAGAAGAACAGGTACCATCATCACTGATTATTTACATAATAGTAGGCAATATCATACAGCACCACATATTCATTCGGGTAATTGTACACAGATATCTGCTATTTTGGTATAGAATGAAGCATAATTTATCTATTTGCTTCTGAATATCAGTCAAATCTACATTTTTATGCAAATTTGTGGTGTCCTGTTCCAGGTAGGAAATAGAAAATGAAGTGCAGCAACAGCAAAGACTGTCAGAACTTCCCAGAGGATTTTTGTTCACTCAGTCCTGGAATTTTAAACTCACTCCTTGGAACTGAAAATGGAAGTGGCAAAGCCACATGGACATGGCCAGCTAGCATAGCATAGTGTTAATACAGTATTAGTAGACAAAGGAGCAATAAGAGAAAGAATTCCATGTGATTCTGCTGAGTGGTCTGAAATTTTGCATATATTTTCATATCTCACTAGATGATGCAAAATGTGATGACTGGAAGCATGAAAGGAAATCTATGCCTTTGATTTCTGTCACTTCACCCATTAGCCAGAAATAGAGCTGAAGTGATTAATTAAAGCTAGCAGTTGAGAATCAATCCTGTCAGTCCACCAAGTAATTCTAGTGTGCCATCAAGAAAAAAGATCAATTTGTATTCATTTTGACCGTATGGTGAAGGCATCTTGGATACCTTGCCTTATCCTGATTCTAGTGCCAACACCTTCAGAGTCCTTTTAAAATAAGGCCTGGAAATAGGAATGAACTTCAGCTTGATGAAAGAATATCAAGATACTCAGGATAGCACCAGTTGTATGCAAAAAAGAAGAAACTGAAATGAAATTAAATGAAAATGGGGAAAAAAAGCAAAGAAAAGAAAAAGAAGAAAAGAAATGAAAAGTGAGAGAAAAAATAATTTAAAAGGACAGTGAGCAGAGAAAGGGAGTAATTTATTCAAACTGGAGTTCAGTATGCTAAATCAGCATACTGTTTCACTTAGAAGAAAACTGAACTACAAACCAAAAGTAACAATGTGTAAATCTAAAAATAATATATTGACATCTAGGAGCAACAACACGAAGCATGGGGTAAAAGGCAGAGTAACAATAACAACAGTAACAGAGTCTAAATCTAGTGCTTCTGCATACAGCAGAGATTAAAACAAAACTATAATTTACCTACATTTATAATTACAATTTATAATGATAATTTTAAAATTGTAATTTGAAATTAAAAGAGGTTTAAAATGTTTCAGACTATTAACCTAATACCAACATGATCAAATATAGATTTCTATTCATGCTCAACTTGTATAGAATTCTCCTCTGTCAAATTAAAAAGCCTTTGTTAAGATACTGAAAGGCCAAGGGTAGCACAGTGAGACCCCTGCCTGGGGCAAGTCTGTTATAGAAACCAGTGTTCAAAATGAGTTTCTGGAAATCCTTGTTCTAACCTCTCCTCAGTCATGAAGCTCACTAAGAGGGCCAGTCAAGGACTGTCAGGCTACTCTTCCCTATAGGATTGTTATATGGGAAAAAATAGAAAGAAAGGGGAATATCAAGTCCTTTTTCAGTTGCTTGATGGGAAAAAAATGATGAGTATGAATAGGATAATTTTAAAATGCCTATAGATGGGATGCAAGCATCTACTGCCAGCTGTAGAATTTGTTTCATGATCCCTCTCTCTCTATTTGATCTGTGGACCTCAGATTAGTGGGATTCTTAAAACAAAGAACTGGCAGTGTAGCAGTGCCAATATTCATATAGACTCTTCCCTGTGTAAAGCTCCCCATTGCAATTGCACCTTGTGCTTCCCACTTAAAAAGTCCTTGTAAAAAGCATAAGAACAGGTAGAAAAGGCTGGAGCAGGTCAATGAACTGTGAATGAAGAAGCCTTCACTACTTAAGACTTATGTTTTAAAAATCTTTCTTAAAATGGCACTTCCTCTTCACTATGTCCATTGGTGGCTGGTCGCTTCCATGTCAGTGGACTGATAAATCTGCCTTGGGTTGCAGTCTAAATTTTAAAGAAGCTATTCAGGGCGCTGGATTCTATTCTCAGAATAAATCCCAGAGCAGAGTCACCACTCCGTTGGCATGGGAGCCACCAGCTGCTATTGATTTTGTCCCACAGGACTTTTATTGTCTGGGATTGGACTTTCATCTTGAGCTACACTGAAAGGCAGAAACAGTCTGGTGTGACATTGTACACTAACCAAAGAACGAAAATGAAAATCTTATTTGAAACATCCAGCTCTGCTTATACTTCAGCACTGGGAAGCTGTTTTGTACCTTACTCTTAATTGTCCAAAGTTCTGAATCAATACTGTAAATAGGGTTCAGCACTTTGGCCTGCTGATCAACTACTCCACTGACATGGAACCATCAGATGCAACTGCTACCAGTACGTCATCAAATCACATGAAAACCATGAGAGTTTTCTGATCTAAACATTAGCAATGTGATAGCTGAAGGTTTTTGTTTTTTTTGTTTTTCTTTTACTTAGAATCATAGAATCATAAAACTGAAAGAGACCACAAAGGCCATCAAGTCCAACCCCCTACCATGCAGGAACACACACTCAAAACATTATCCAGCAAATGACCATCCAGCCTCTATTTAAAAACCTCCAAAGACGGTGACTGTACCACTTATAAATTCTTCCACTGGAATATACATCACTATATACAACATTTTGGATTCCACAGGTTACCCAATAGTGCTTAAAGGATAATCTTTATCAGTGTGGCAACCACTGAATGTTGTAATACACAAGCTTAGCATCTCCTCTGTTATTCGTGTTTGTTAAAGAAATAACAGTTTTTATGTTTTGTGGGGTTTTTTTGCCTTGTTCTGAGAATGCATTGTGGAAGGAGAAAAAAAGGTTGCTGATGACAGGATGCTTGCTCTCCATATCCCATTGTGGACTGACAGCTTTCAAGCCAATTGTGCAGGAATCTCTATCTCCTGCTTGCATGCAGTGATCACCACATTCATAGTCCAGGTGTGCTTCAAGCAACTAGAAAAGAGACTGACATATTGTCATTGTGAGTGAAGCAGAGACTCCCTCTCATTTAGAAAAGAATGGATGAATATAGTTTGAAAATCACGTTGACAAGTTGGAAAGTGTCCAATGGAGGATGACAAAGACAATAAAGGGTGTGGGGAACAAAAACTACAAGGACCATTTGCAGGAGCTGAATATACCTAACCTGGAGAAGAGAAGAATGAGAGGTGATATGACAGACATCTTGGAATGTATAAAGGACTGTCAGGTAGGAGTGAGTTTGTTTTCTGCTGCTCCAAAGCTAGGACCCATACTAATGGATTCAAATTACAAGAAAGGAGATTCCAACTAAGCCTTAGGAAGAATTTGCTGAAAATGACAACTATTTGAAAGACTCCTTCAGAAGATGGTAGACTCTACTTAATTGGAGGCTTTTAAAACTCAGACTGGATGCCCTCCTCTCAGTGGATTCTTGCATCAGTGGTGGTTGGACTAGATGGATCTTCCAATGCTATGATTCTATGATGCTATCTGTGTCATGTTAAAAGGTAGATATTGGACTATAGAAATAATTATCTATTTATTTAACCTAATAGTAGGTGAAATAGATTCTTTTTTGTTTGTTTTATAGAAGACCAAAAACTTAGGAAGATCCAGCTTAAAAACCTGCATTACTTGGAGTCAGATTTAATGTTATGATAAGTTTGTATCCTACACTTTTGACTAAGCTTCAAAAATGCGGAGCCCTGCTTCATTTTTTCTGTTTCTTCCATTAGCTTCATAGTTTTCTCTATGATTTTCTTTCTTAAACCAATCCTTCAGTACAAGAACCTGTTTGAACAAAGACCACAATATCACATTTCACAGTAATTATATTTTAGGTGCTATTTGAAGAAAATTAACTATACCCTATATATATCTGTATCTATATCTATATATATAGTACCCATACAGAACATCAGCACATACAGGATCTACATATTTGTGTATATTTATTTATTCAACATATTTCCTTACTGTCTTTCATCACAGTTTCAAGCCAGTTTACAAAGAGAAAATCAAAATACAGTAAATAGCACATAGAAACTTTTAGAAACACAGTAGAATAAAGTTTCCGATAAAATTAACAGAAAAAAAATTAGGACTCATCTCAAAGATTCCTCTGTATACTTCTGTCATCACGGGTATTATCATGTCCAGAAATGATCTCATATAAATATCATGCGAGAGTGATTTCATGTTAGTGCAGATATCTAAAAAGCAAGATTTCAAGCTGAACTCTGCACACCCAAGGTGGTAAGTTAACATATGACCACCTCTCCCTATACTTGTTGGAAGCAAAGAGGCATCAATGCTTGTTTAAAGTGATTAGCAAGAGGGAATTGTAGAGAGAATGCTTGCCCTTTTCTTTCACCTCTCTGTTTCTTTCTTTGATTTTTGTACTCAAGCCTTTTTGCTTCCTTCCTGCCTGCAGAGGTCACTGCCCTTTTCTTCCAAAACTTAGTTAGTCCTTTGACTCCCTTTGTCTGAGAACGGAGTATCCATGAAGCTCCTGCCACAAGATGGCTTACATCCACACATGAGAGCCAGCTTCTAGAGGCTCTTTGTCTGAAATTTAAGTTATCCTCTTCTGTTTATCTCTTTTCTTACCTGAGATAGATTTCCCGAAACCATAAATGTAAGTTTCCTTTTTTCACCTTACAAAAGCGTCCAGAGTATTTTCTCCTCTTTCCTGCCACAAGCTTATATTGCACTGGCTACATTGTATTGTGCTTAATGCAAATATCAAATATTCCTACAGTACTAAAAACAGTAGCATTACAATGAGGAGAAATTTAATATGATTAATATTTGGTGTCCCTGATTGCTCAATCATTTCTTCAGTTTAAAAGAAAATCTTACAAAATTCTGATGCAATTTTACATATAAACACATGGTGTACAAACCATGTACATCACTGTTGCACTGAAAAATTGGTTCTGTGAACTGGAGGTTCAACAGTGACCCACAAAGTTACAGTTTACGATAGGTTGTTGTGATCAGGAAAATATTAAACATAGAAATGAACAAGTTAACTCCGTCCATCTTCATAAGCAGAACACTAGTCTCTATACAGATTTGATAAGCTGTTTTTCACACTTAAAGGAAAGAAAGATTTATAGGATTACCTTTTGCTTTGTTTTAAAGACTCAGTGCCTTTTTTCCAGGTAATAACTGCTTTAGGAGAGGCCTCTGGTTTACATCCAATTGCGATTTCACCTCCCATCTGGACAACAGATATTTTTTTCATAGGATTTTTGGAAAAATCAGGTGCAGAAACTAGAAATATGCAAAATAAGAAAAACAACACTACAGACATACGCACGCATGATTTTTAAAAAAATCATTTTTATATCATAATCAGACACTATTATCGATTACATATGTATACATTAGTGACATGTGCAAGCGCAAGTCCACCTTATGCCTGTGTATGTATTGTTTTTGTCATTGTGGACGTTGGTATTTTCTTCCTCTCTCTGCAATATTCAGTGCCCCTTCCTAGGCATCAGTGGTGCCCTGTGATAGCCTTTCCAGCCATCCCATTGGTGGAGAGCAAGGTGGGATGGGCAAGCATCTGGCTATGTTCACATAGCCATATGAAGACTGATGACATCATCCACTGAGACCTCTGGAGAACACCAGCTAATCTTCACAGATGTCCTACTTCTGGCTATGAAAACATAGCTAGAAAGATCTTCAGCCCTCTTCAGTCTCTACCAGCAATGGAATGGCCTTTGGGGGAGACCTACTGCAGTACAACAGTGAGTCTTAGCAGTGGTGATAGGATTGCTGTAGCAAAATTCTGCATGAGGACCTTTTATACTAATATTCAACCATGTAGGATCTTGGCCAAAATTAAAAAGCCAGAAAAGATAAAGCATAGCTACAAATAACAAGATTGTGTTGCAATGGGGCAGTATAATGCCACATAAAGTTCAATGGAATTTCATGGGCAAAGTTCAATATAGAATTTCTGAGACCACAATTCTATGCAAACTTTTCTACACAATTCTACACAAATTCTATACAACTGGGTACCAAAGTAACAGGTCCCACTGAACTCAGTGGTATTACATCTGGGTAGATATCCATATGTGTGGTAGACATGTTATTGCACACTAACTTTCTTTCTTTATATTTGGAATACCCTTTTATGGCTCTTTCTCCTAAATTACCTTCTCAATAGGACTAGTTTATTTTGAGAAAACATATGCATTTATTTCATACTTCAGTCTTCCCATTTTTAGCCAATCATTTTTCAGGCACCATTAACTTACCGATTACTCTTAACTCAGCGTTGGAATATATCGAGCCATATTTGTTTTCTGCAACACACTGATATAGACCAGAATCTGAAATGTTCAGCATAGCTATAGTGAGGGTTCCATTCTCAATTTGAATTCTTTCCTTAAAAGAAAGGAAGCCAATGTTAATTTTTCTTAGCCAATTTACTACCATTGGTCATATTTATATCTCATCTTTCCTCCAGTCATTTTAAGACAGTCTGCATGCTTCTCTATCCTCATAAAAACCTGTGAGAAAGGATTGTCAAACTAAATCAGATGTATCTCAAATCTGGAGCAAATCAGGTATGATTTCCACAAGTGTGTACCAGCATAGTCTGATCAGATCAGACTGATACTTATCCAGAGTGGTATGGCACAGTCCAAAGCAATTTTGACTAATCCAGAGTTTCAGACTTAAAAAAAAAATTAGCAGAGAACATTATAATAATTTGTCTCCAACAGGACCATGTAAGAGAAATACTAAGGTGACGTGATGCCAAGCAGGATAAAAAGATTGAGTTTTACTGACAACTCTATCATGCAGGTGAAGGCAAGAATCAAATCAGTGATATACAGTCACAGGGCTGATGGGGAGAAAATGTGTGGTCACTTAAGTCATGCCAGCAGCTTTTTTCCCCTGTTATTTCTTCTTTACAGCCATTTCCACATGGGCTAATAAAAACGGTGCAGTCCATCCTCCACGGAGGACATCTGCACCTTGGAGTGGACTGGGTCCGGACTACTTACTGTAGATCTGCACCTCAGTCCACTCCGGAACGACCCCAAGTGGTCCTCCAGCGTGCTTTTGAAAGACCTGATTTTTCCGATCTTTCAAAAGCACGGAGCGCACCACTGCGAGCCTGCTCCCTTGTGCAGATTTGCAGGCTCACACCAATGTGAGCCTGCGATCTGCCGAGGGCGGGCTTTAGGCTGGCGAGCTTCAGCGGTTGGTCAAGACCCACAACCAACCAGAAGCCACCCTTTTGGACGCCGGAGCAGAGTGGATCGATGATCATGCACTGCTTCAGAGCAGCCTGGACCAGACTGGGGAGCCTGAAGATCTGGTAAGTAGTGGCGCGGGGCGATTCCCTCGCCCTGTGCGGAAATGGCCTACGTTTCTAGAGTTAGCTATTAACATTCGTTTATTGAAAGGGTTATATTAAGGCTTTGGGTGGATGTTAATTGCTATCCAAGCTTGGTTCCTCTGAGTCTGTCTGTTTTTCTTTCTGTATTTTTCATCTTACTGACAAGTCCAAATTAATCATTTTTGACTTTTTTGTTAATTTGTTAATCAGAACAGTAAGCTATTTATTGTGTAAAAAATCTGGTTGTGTGTACGCATAATTTCTCATTCATCTGGTTTGCCAAGAAGCACATTTATTTTATTCACAAAGTATATATATTATTATTGTATTAAATATTTCATATTGTAAAGCAAAGCAAACACAACCATTACTTGGCCTATTTCATTTATATTTACTGAGCAAGCAAACTTTTTTTTATTTTTTTGGCATTTCTATTAGATTATTTACAGGTTTAAGAAGTATTAGTGTAACTGTTACGGCGGATAACTATTTTAACCCGATTGGCTGATTCACTTTGTCAGCCATCTTGACTTAAAAAACATTTGATCACTCATTTTCTGTCTTTGGCCTTTTCCACACCAGGCTATTTAAACGGTGCAGAGCGACCTCCAGCGGAGGTTTTCTGCACCATAGAGTGGACTGGGGCGGACTACTTTTTGTAGTTCCATACCTCAGTCCACTCTGGAGCGACTGTAACTGGTCGCACAGCGTGTTTTTTAAAAACCTCTTTTTAGAGGTTTTTAAAAACCACCGAGCGCGCAACCCTGTGCCGCTCCGTCGCCCGGCTCTGGAGCAGATTTGCAGGTGTGTGCAAATGCGTGCCTGCAGATCTGCTGGGGGTGGGCTTCCAGCTGGCGAGCTTCTCCGGTTGGCAGAGAGCCTCCACCAACCGGAAGCCGCCATTTAGGATGCTGGAGGAGTGCGGAGCAACGAGCTCACGCTACTCCTCGTGGCGACGGACTTGGCCAGCCAGAAAACAAAGCCGGTAAGCTCCGTTTTTGGGCGTCCCCCCCCCCACATGCGGAAAGGGCCTTTGTTTGCCTCTGAGCATATTTGTCACATGCTGTTGCTGTCTGGTTTGCTGTTCAAAGGCAACATGGATTTCTCAGAAATAAGTCATGCCAGACTAATCTTATATCTTTTTACAATAGGGTTACAACCTTGATAGATGAAGGGAATGATGTAGATGTAGCATATCTTGACTTCAGTAAGGCCTTTGACAAAGATCCCTATGACATTCTTGCAAAGAAGCTTATAAAATGCAGGCTGCATAGGGCTACTGTTAGGTGGATTTGTAATTGGTTGATTGACCGAACCCAAAGGGTGCTCACCAATGGCTGCTTTTCATCCTGGAGAGAAGTGACTAGCGGGGTGCCACAGGGTTCTATCCTGGGCCCAGTGCTATTCAACATCTTCATCAATGACTTGGATGAAGGAGTATAGGGCATGCTGATCAAATTTGCAGATGATGCCAAATTGGGAGGGGTTGCTAGTACCCCAGAGGACAGGATCAAATTTTAAAATGACCATGGGCCAAAGCTAACAAAATGAATTTCAACAGAGAGAAATGTAAGGTCCTACACTTTGGCAGAAAAAATGGAATCCACAAATATAGGATGGGGGACACATGCTGGATAATAGTACATGTGAAAGGGATCTAGGAGTCTTGCTGGATCACAAGCTGAACATGAGTCAGCAGTGTGATGCAGCAGCCAAGAAAGCCAATGTGATTCTTGGTTGCATCAATAGGAGTATGGTGTCTAGATCAAGGGAGGTAATATTACCACTCTTTCTGCATTGGTTAGACTTCATTTGGAATACTGTGTCCAGTTCTGGGCACCTCAATTCAAGAAGGATATTGACAAGCTGGAACGTGTCCAGAGGAGGACGACCAAAATGGTGAAGGGTCTGGAAGCCATGCCCTGTGAGGAACGGCTTAGGGAGCTGGGGATGTTTAGTCTGCAGAAGAGAAGGTTAAGAGGGGATATGATAGCCATGTTTAAATATTTGAAGGGATGTCATGTTGAGGAGGGAGCGGGCTTGTTTTTCCACTGCTCCAGAGACTAGGACAAGGAGCAATGGATTCAAGCTGCAGGAAAGGAGATTCCACCTGAACCTCAGGAAGAACTTCCTGACAGTCAGGGCTATCCGGCAGTTGAATAGGCTGCCTCGGAGTGTAGTGGAGTCTCCTTCTTTGGAGGTTTTTAAGCAGAGGCTGGATGGCCATCTTTTGGGAATGCTTTGATGTTTGTTCCTGCATAGCAGGGGGTTGGGCTGGATGCCCTCTGTGGTCTCTTCCAACTCTATGATTCTATGATTCTTTGGAGCAATTCTTTGACTTTAGAGATTGGGGAGCTGTGAGTGTCTCAGAAATGTGGCTCAATACTATTCTTGCATGTGCCTTTAAGGCACTTCTGACTTATGATGATGCTAAGGCAAACCTATCATGGCATTTTTTTTTTACATGATTGATTGGGAGTGGTTTGTCTTTGCCTTCCTTTGAGGCAGAGAGAGTCTGACTTGCCCAGAGTCATCCGGAGGGTTTCCATGGCTGAGTGAGGATTTGAACCCTGGTCTCCAGAGTCATAGGCCATTTCCACACCAGACTATTATAGCGCTCTCATTCCACTTTCCACCTCCTTTGGAATCTTGGGGTTTGCCATTTAGGGAGGGGCCAGCAGAGCACTATAACAGTCTAGTGCGGAAATGGTCTCAGTCTAGTGCTAAAACCACTACACCACGCTCGCTTTCTCATACTGTAATATTGTTAGTATTTTCTCTATATGCTGCCATGCGATGCTTTGATGTAGAATAGGATACAAATTTTATATATACATAAAATTGTTTATGTATGTGTGTGTGTGTGTGTGTGTGTGTATGTATGTATGTATGTATGTATATAAAGAAATAATGAATGAAAGAAGGAAAAAGAAAAGAACAGGATACAGTGTTGGGACAAAAACAACAGAAATTACTAAAATTCAGTCATCAACTTTTAAATATTGTTTTCATTTTTTGAAAAATAGCAAAACGTACAGGTGCTTGACCCAAAAATCTTACTGAAACTGCCTGCCTGAAATTTGGCTGGGTCAATCCCCATTTTAACATTCAGCATGTCTCCAAATTTTATACAGATATGTGAAAAAAGAAAAATGTTACACTTATTTTGGTTTTCTAATGCAAGCCAATGGGGGATATGATGATTGGATTTTTGAACTTCTTAGCAACCGCAGGAGTAATTCTTGAACTGAAAATAAAACAAAGCAGTTTCTTCAGCACTCTAGGTTTTCCTTAGAGGAATCTCCTCCTGGTACTGACCCATTCCAACCTTGCTTAGCTTAAAACTTTGATGGGAATACAGCCTCAGGTTGCATGGCTGGTACACAGCAATCTAATTAACAACATCCCATTACTTATCCACTTTTTACTTTCATGGAGCTGGCTGCAAATATCTTCTGCATACTTAGTTGTACCTGCAGGCTGTTTTCTGTCCTCAGAGTGAATTCCACATACACACGGTCTCTTTCTGTTTCACACACACACACACACACACACACACACACAGACAGAATCCTGTGAATTCAAGAATGATAACACAGACATTCCATTTCATATGTTCAGCTTCTCAGTACTTCTCAGCTGATTTTAAATGTTATGTAAACAATTTGGTAAATAAATATCCACAAGGGCCTAAATCAGATTTAACTCTAGGGGAATGAAGATCCTTACTAATGGAGTTGTACTTTATTACACCTTTGCACAAACATTTTGCAAGCCAGTCGCACAAGAGATAGCGCAAAAAAGTAGTGTGACTATGTTGTGCAAAGAGTTGACAGAGGGAAATTGTTCATAATCCAGCTGGCTTGGATTTCACTGTATTGTGCTGCTACTCAGCATTTTTCTTCAAACTATGGTGTGCAGAGAACTGACAAAAGGAAATTATTCACCTGCTCATATAAGGCTAGAACTTGAAAGTACCCAACAAAAGTGATTGATGATAGATTCCAAAGACAGTAATTCTCTGCACAACACATAATTACCTTATAGAATTTACTGCCATAAGACATAATGACAACCACTAGATGAGACAGCTTTAAAAAGGTATAGTAAAAGTTCATGCAGGATAAAGTTGACAGCAGCAGCTATATGTCCAGATAGTTAAATGGGATGCCTACATTCAAAAGCAGTATTCAAATCAATTCCTTTCTGCTCCTGTATGATGTTGCCTCCATTTTCTCCTTGTGAGCTACCTGACAGTGTTTGATTGGCTACAAGTGGAAAGAGGTCCCCTATAATTCCAAAATTCCCTATCCATTGGCTGGAGCTTCTAGACACTGAAGTCCAGCAGCATCTGGGGACACAAATTTGGGAACCACTTTTCTAGGTTGTCTGCTTCAATATGACCTTACCTGAAAACTTATGCATCCTTTTAGACCAATGATTTAATTGTTTGGAGTTTGAACTAGAGTTTGGATTTAGAACTGGAAGTAGATTAACTATGGTAATCAGTCAATTGGCTCAAATAGAGAGGTAAAAGTCAAATGTTTGGTTGAAAAATGGTGACAGTATTCATTACTTCATTACAAAGCAGTCTGAAGACTCCAAGATTCACGTTGCTAATTAATATCTTCCCTGCTGTGCCCCTCTTCCTGACAGGTTGAAAGTGGGAACCATGCCCTTCCTCCTTACAGTTATTCCCTAAGTTGGAGAACTACTCTGATTCAAGCCCACTGAGCACTCTTTCTCCTAGCTATATCCTTTCATGGCCCTTCATGGGTCCTGTAGTTTCTTATATGTGAGTCACACATAGCCCAAATGGAAACTCTGTTTGTCCTCTTCATAGATGTCCTGAAAAGATTCTCATAGACCACTTTCTAGCTCAATAGGCGATCCTTCTGGGAGTGGGGGGCAAATGTTATGCTTTGTCTGTGGTCTTTGCCTTATTTGCATTTTAATATATTATTATTTCATTTTATGAAATTGTAATTTTAAATAGTTTTGCATGCTCCTAAATAGTGTGTAAGCACTCTGTGACAGTTTCCAGATGCAGAACAGTCCCTAGACTGTATGGTCGAAAATCATGTTTTAAGGTGTGATTCAGGTTGTTAATGTCGCAAGAGTAGTACTATAGTTTTACCATCAAAAATGCAATAGTATGTTTGCCTAAAATAGGTGTGGGCAACTGCAGAGGACTGGGGCTATAACTGTTTCACAATGAATCCATGGAGGTCCATATTCCTGCTGTGCACCTACGGACCGTTGCCATGCTTTTGGACAGTCCTGTATAGTTTTAAGCTCAGAAACAGGAAGGGAACATAAGTCAACTTCTAATTTACTTCCTGTTTGGGGGGGAAAAAGGGGGGGAGGACACTTCTGGGCCTAAAACAGCTCAGGGAAGGAAAAAACAAACAAACAGTGAAATTGACACCCATAACCCCAGAGGCATTTTTGTTTAAAGAAATTAAAAACTGTCATGAGGGCAGGGGCCCTTGGGTGCCTCAGAATGTAATTGTCCCAACTATATCCCCACCACTTGCTGAAATATTTATGTCATTGTACTATTATATATTGAAGGAAAAGCAGTCTCCAGTCTATAAAAGATGGATTAGCTTTCAGTAAAGCCATCAGTGAGTTTGAAAGCAAGAGAAAGCTTCACAAAAGAATCAGACACATTTTGAACAAGAGCTAAAATCAAATATTGCTTTTACCTCTGATGTTAGGGGCTGGCCATTTTTAAGCCAATGGTATTTTGGCCTTGGTTTCCCGGTTGCTTTACATTCCCATACCAAAGTGTCATAAAGAGAGACATGGACATTCTCGAGCCTCTTATTCCATTCAGGGAGTGCTATATCAACAAACAAAGAGAGAATTGTTATAGTGGTACTTTATTTAATTTGCTTTGGCTTCTGACATTTTCACACATGTAATGGCTTAGAATATAAAGTTTGCACAAGGAAGTTTTTTAAATAACCTCCTGCATATTTTATTAGGTGATAAATCCATTTAAAACTCTAGGCTCCATCCAGAGTTAGTCATAACTGAAATTCACCTGTTGAAACCAATGGACTCACCAAAAAGTAATCAAGCAGTTTCTTTTCTTAAAAAAGAATTGGATGAAAATTTGATGTACCAAAACTATATAATAGTAGAAGTTTTATACCACTTTAATGAATCCTGGGATTTTTAGTTTGCTGAGGGACTTGGCATATTCTTCTAGATAGCTCTAATTCAGGGGAATGGACTACCACTCTCTTAGCAGAAGAATCTTGGGCTTTATAGTTTGGAAAGAAATTATGCATTTTCTCCCTGTAGTTCAGTGGAATGGGTCCTTAGCAGAAAAGTCTAAGTACTTCATCTGACATCAAATTCCAGGATTTTGTAGGACAGAGTATGGCACTTGAAGCAGTTATCAGCACCCACCACTGAACACTGAAACACTATTGCAACCTGCAGCAACAAGTAACTGCCACAGATAGAAGAACAATAGCATCCCTACAGTAAGCACAATGACTTCATCTTTGCTGGTATTCACTCTAATTTAACTTTCGTAGGCAAAGACAATAATTTTACCAGTTAATTCATTAATGTATAGATTGACCTACTACAGTAGACTGTTATCTATTCACTATTAATGATACCGGACCTGTGTCCCAATATAAGCCTGGCAACCCTTGCTGAGGCATACCCTATAAAACACATGCAGGCAACTTGAGACTGCTTAAATGTAGTTGAAATGCAGTCCTTGGCTCTCTCTCTATTGGTTGTATTAGCGCTACCTGACAGGAGTCATAAAAACAAGATAGTGACATGTTGCCCAAGCCTGATAGCAAATAAATTAAATTTTCTCACCATATAGAAACAGTTGGCCTCTTGCAGCATTTCTCCCTCTAACATTTCCTGCAGTACATTCATAAGTAGCTTCATCTTCCTGTTGAAAATCAGGGATTTCAAGGATTCCTTTGGACGTGTTCATCTTTCGAGCCAGTGGGCTCCCATTGGTTCTCCTCCAACTTATACTAGGAACTGGACTAAATGAATAAAACTTGTTAGAACATAAACTAAAGTCCATAAAATCCTTTTTAATATGTAAAATTGAGACATGTGAAGTTTAGATAAAGCAGGGATCACAAAAATTTCCTAACAATGTTTTTCTCTCCAGCAAAATCATGGTGCCAAAATTTGCTAGAAAACCAGATAGACCTCTTTAAAATGTTTGTTTTAAATACATTGTTTTTTAGCTTTCTGCCAAAATTCAGCAACAAGCTAAGAAACATCCTTTAAAACAAGCTTTTCTGTTTATTTTAAAACAGTTTTTTCCATTTTCCTGTCAAAGTTTGCCACTGGGGAGCTGGCACTGGGAATTCTGAGATTCTGAGGGGAATTGGCCCCTAGACTCACTTAAGTTGTCCAGTCCAAAAATAAAGTATGGTTATAACATTGTGCTGTCTGAAATTGTAGAACTATTAATAACAAAACAAAAATAAAAACATAATCAAAAACAAAAAACTAAAATCTTCTGAAATTATTCTAAGCTTTTCTCTGGGCTGAGGGTTCTAGACATAACCTACAGACTAACCTATGGCTCAAGACATCCCACTATTGTTTTAAGAATGTATCTTTGGGTGTTCTTTGGGGACTGTGAGGAATACAAGCCTAAAACACAAGAGGAACTACCTATGATCAGACCGAAGGCCTATCAATTCCAGCATTCTGTTCCCAGAGTGACCAAGTAGATGCGTATGAGAAGTTCACAAGCAGTGTATGACTGAAGTAGCAACTACCTCTTAATGTTCCCCGACAGCTGGTATTGAGCACCATATTGCTATAGAGGACCTTATGTAAAACCTTTGCAATAACTACCCATTGATATCCTCTTGCTAATTTGGCTAATAAAATCGAACCCCAAAGGGGTGGATGACATAACATCAATGCTTTGTAGACATAGTGTTTTCAAAGTCTACTTTTTATTTCACTTTGACCATTTTAGTCCAATGGAGAATTGGCAGAATGAGGCTAGTGCAATCAAGTCCACCAAGCTAATAAGAAAACGTACTTTCTTCTCAATGTATGACATTATGATCAATTTTTCTCCTTGATCTATGTTTATTCTGTTATGTTTAGTACTTCTGCACTTCTATTTTTACTTCTTATTTTTATACTCTTCTCAAATCCCTGTTAATTTTTGTTGCTCATTCCTCATTTACATATAAGGGAGCAAAAAACTTGAAGTCCATAATCCTCAGCTACAATAATATTCTCAGCTGTATGTTTATCATTCCTTAAAGCTTCTAAATGGAACTAATTAACCATAAATAGCACTGCTTGAACAGTTCTACAGTTGTGGTTTTTAATATAACAACTTAAATTGATTGAAATTCCTCTTGACACCTATAATATTTTGTGTGTGTGTGTGTGTGTGTGTGTGATTCACACAAATATTTTAAGTACAGTTGGGTTTATTTTCCCCATTCCAAACCCCACTGTATATGTAGAAAATGAGTTATAAATGATCCAATGTGAGCACAGACTGTGTTATGATAAAAGTGCACGTTGCACACCACAATCCTGTACAGGTCTTCTCAGAAATGTTCCGTGGAGTTCCACACAAATAAGTGGGTAAAGGATGGTAACTTTAGTATACTACTGCACATCTTCCTAATATGTTCTGAATAGTCACATATCAAACAATTTTTTGTTGTTGTTTATGCTGACGGTTTTCAACGAACCTTTTGCCAAATGCAACATATCATCCAGGTTAGAAATGAAGGGAGCAGGGCATTAGCTATAGTGCCATTGTGTGAAGCAGCCTTGAAAAATTAATGAGGATGAGTGGGATACATTTTTTCCTGCCTGGAGAGAAGAACCAGATGGTGCCTCCTCTCATTTTATGTATAAAAGGCAACTGGACTGGCAGCTGAATCTTTATTCAAGATAGGAGAGCATCTCCTGCTACACCTGAAGGCCTAGGTTAGGAAGCATGGGAGAAGGTGCATAGCACCTGTCTTTTCCAACACATAGTTGCCACCACTTTGCATTTGCTGCCTGAGGTGATCACTTCATTCTGCCTTACAGTAGGGCTGTTTCTGATCTACAGAGGGAGAGGGAAATGTGAAAGAGAAGATTCAGAATTTCCAGATGAAAATGCCAAAGAGTTCCCTGACATTTTAAAGTCTGACAAATTTATTGTGGTAGGAGATTTGATAGACTACCATCTATTTTGTCAGATGCAATCTCCAAAAAAGATGAACTTCCACACACATAGGATATGAAGCTTTTTTTTTTTTAAAAGAGAAATGATAAGCCTATTTAAAGACAAGATCTGGCAGTAAAGTAAAAGATGCTAGAAGCCTTGATGCAGTTGTAGAAGCTCACTTAAAAGTTTCTGAGAGGGAGAAACACAGAGGGTAGTAGAGCTGACCATGCCTTAAAGTTAATCTAACTAATCCATTCCCTCAGGCAAGAAATAATAAATATGATGTGAAGGGAGAATAAGATAGAGAACACTGCACACAGAGGTTCCCTCAAACCAGATGCATTTCAGCACAAATAAAAACTTCATTTCATTTGAGTAGCTCATTACCAATCAAAACAATGAGACATCACACAGAAAAAGAAAAGAAGAACCTGAGAGTTATAAATTACAAGCAAAAGGCCAAAATGTGATGAGCAGAAAAAGAGGGAGAGGAAGAAAGAGAGAGAGAGAGAGAGAGAAGGGCTTCAATAAAATGTGATAGACTTAGAAGAGTACTCCATAGGTTTGTATTTTTATAGTTTTCTAATCATTTTTATTTATATTTAAATCAATGTACTTTATGTGATAAAATACTCAAGTGTGAACATGGCTATAAATACTTGTGGTAACATCAGAAAACATACAAGACTCACTTTCATGATTCATTATGTCACCAGAATGCTTTGAAATATTAATAGCTTTTGCATTTCACAGTTGTCTTTTATGCTGTAGAAAAGAAAGTAGGCTGCTTTACCTGAAAGGTATGAACGTTTGAAAACATCTTTTAACAGGGGCTTTGAGCTCTTGTTCCTGATATTCGGTGTTGCTGCTAATGATGTCACAGAAAGAGGAGCAATATTTACATTTAAAACAGAATGCAAATCTGTTTGAGACAAATAGTTCTAATTCTTACAAGTAGGAGCAGCAGCAACAACAAGAAGAAGTTTCCAGTACAGGTAGGGAAATTCATGTTTCAAGTGCAGAAAAAAGTTAATCATTTCATTTCTAGGTTACAATAGGAGGTGTCCACACAAACCTGTGGTTTATTTCATCCATTTGATTGAATGCATTTTTTGTTCTGTAAATAACAAAACAGGGATAGGGGAAAGTACACTGTTGGACTACATGTCTAGAGTAGTTAATGTAAGGGATTGTGGCCATTTCTGCACTAGACTGTTATAATGCTATTATTCCACTTTCAACATCCTACACAATCCTGGCATTTGTAGTTTACTGAGGCCCAAGATCTCTCTGGCTGAGAATTCTAAATGTCCCCCCCCCAGACTGCAAACCCCCAGATTCCATAGGATGTTGAAAGTGGAATAATATAGGAGGGGGATAAACCTAGAATGCGAGCAGCAGAAGAACTGATGGCCGATGGTCACGAATTAAACTGGTCCCCCTGGTGACAATTAAATGAAAGATTTAAAATGGGTCAGAAATTATATGGATTTGAGAGAAAAGAAAATGAACTAGATTTACTGTTGAAAAAAAATCATAAGAAGAGAATCTCTAAATTTTATAAATTATTATTGAAGAGAGAAATGGAACCAGATATAATTAAAGAAACGATGGTTAGATGGGTCCAGAATGTGGGGCATCCAATTGAATTAGAAGCTTGGGAGAAAACTTGGAAAGTTGATATAAAGTTTACACCAAATTTAAATTTAAGAGAAAATTTTTATAAGATGCTTCATAGATGGTATATGACCACAGAAAGATTATAAAAAAATAACTAAAAATGGAAATAAAAAGTGTTGGAAGTGTGATGAAAAGATGTGATCTTTTTTTCATATGTGGTGGACTTGTCGGAGGGCAAACATTTTTTGGAAGGGGATACATGATGAAATTCAAAAAATTTGTAAAGTGAATTTTGAAATGATACTGGAATTTTACTTGTTAAATATGTTAGGTCAGCAAAGGGACATCAGAAGACACCAGAAGATATTGCTGTCTTTGATAACGGCAGCAAGGTTGACATATGCGCAATATTGGAAAGAAAAGAAAGAGGTTAACTTAGAAGAATGGAAATTAAAAGTTCTGGATATGGTAGATACTGAAAAATTGGCAAATTCTCTGAAAAATAAACCTGTCTAAAACTTTTAAAGGGAATGGAAAGGAGTAATGGATTGGTTAAAAATATAAATGTATGAGAGGATGAAACAGGAAGTTGTTTTTATTTCTTTTCTCTTCTGTAAATGGAAAATAAGGTAGAATTCAACGGGGGAATACAAATATGGAAGTGGTGGGTGGAGTGGGATATATCCAATAATATGGTATATATCCACTTCGGTTTTATGTATGTGAAATATTAATTAAAAATTTTCAAAAAAAAAAAAAAGAGGAATAATAGCACTATAACAGTCTAGTGCGGAAATGGCCTATGACAGGGCCACATGTTTCCCATTTCTGTATAGAGTTCAGCCAATAACTATGGGCTGATAACCTGCTCTTTATCAGGGGAACCAGGGTAGTATCATTTCCTTCAATGGGATTTAATTCTTTCCTAATTTCATTTTCAAAGAAAGCAAGTAATTTTAGCAATGTTATTTCTGCTGTGGAAAAACGCTTCAAAATCTTCAGTTTTTGAAAACTATTTACAGTTTGTGACTTATTCTGCGCCAAATTCACATCTGTGGAAAATAAAGCATTCTCAGCACAGGATATAGCATTTTCTGCACAGAAAACAATATTTCTCCACAGAAAATGATGTTTCATATGAAGACAATGATGATTTGTACAGACTGTCCAGAATGCTTAAAAGTCTTGTCAATCCAGTGTTCCTTTTCAGGATTTCCTGACCCTCAAGAAACATTATTTTTCACCATTTTTTCCCAATATTTTGAATATTCTTTGCATTCTTACTCTTTCTTCTGCCATAATACATTAATTATTTCTGTGAGAAAGGTGTGGGTTGGGCAACTGATAATCCTGTTAAATGCAGCGCTAGTGACTTTTGGCTTCTGGACAATGCTGAAAGTACTATGGATTTCCAAGTGATAACAGACTCAGTAAAGGATTCTGTGGCAGGAGAGAGAGCTGATTGACTCTGCCTGATTTGCCAGGAATGATTGTTCTCTGCTTGTACATGGAAAAAGATTGATGTGGCGAATCCTTTCATGTGGAGAATCCTTTCATAATATGCTAATTCAGGGAACTGAGCTACATGCACTGTACTGAAATAATGGGAAGAATGGGAGTTAACTAATGGAAACTTAATCTAATTGAGAAACAGGTACTCTTGGTGGAAGGATCAACCACGTTTGATGGTAGAGAAGATCTGGATTGGGAAGATCTTATTTTGAAAAATATGGGAGTGATTCTGAATTCAGACTTCCAACTTGATGCTGATGTAATGCTTGTGGCCAGGGGGCCTTTGCTCAGCTCAGGTTGATGGTCAGCTTCTTGGATGAAGCTCATTATTTGGATTAATTCCCACTATAGGATGAGGCCCACTTTTGGGACATAAACTTTCTTTCATAAACTTTGTATGGTTGATGACATAGGCCAAGAACATAGGCAGGGTGGAGGAAGACACAGGAAATAGCTTTCTTGGTGGCTGTTCACAGGCTGTAGAATTCCCTTCTGTAGTGGCCCCTTCTTCTGCTTCCCTTCCACTCACAGGCAAAACTGTTTCATTTATATAGACATTTGGTGGTTAAGGGGTTGTGGTAGAAGGGTTCTTTAATGTAGTGTGTTGTACTTTTAAGTTTTAAATGCATTTTAAATTAGGTTTTGTTTTTTTTTAAAAAAATAGGGTTGCTTATTTATTTGATTTTTCATGTTTGTATTACTATGGTTTTAGCTACATTTTGTTTAATCTATATTGTAAGCTACCTTGGGTCCCACGACGAGAAAAAGGCTGGATATAAATTAAATAAATAAATGTATACAAACTGAGTTGGGTGAGTGGGTGATCATCCCAGTGGCATTTGAATCCCGAGCTAGGAGAAAGGTGAGGTGTACGTTAAATAATTCAATATCATTATATTGTTCTGTCTGAGACATTTGGCTGGTGCAGAGATAGGTACAGTGATTGGGAACATCATTTAGCTTCCTGTCCTGTTTCACTGAGTGCCCCCAAAATGTGGAACACTCCAATTATTCTGAAAAATAAGAGCTCAGACTCTGTAGCTTTGGCCCATGGTGTTACACAAGACTCTCTTTTGTCCCATTTACTTTTGAACATCTTCATGAAGCTGATTTGGGAGGCTATTCAGAGTTTTGAGGTAACTGTTTTTGCTGTTGTGTGGCTTCAAGTGAAGGTTTGATATTGTGGTGACAGCTTTTGTAAATGTTACATAAATCAGGTGTTGGTGTTGGTGTTGGGTGCCTTCAATTTGTTTCCAACTTATGGTGATCCTAAGGCAAACTTATCATGGGGTTTTTTGGGACTTAGAGTATGTGAATCACCCAAGACCACCCAGTGGGTTTCCATAACTCTGGTCTCCAGGGTCGTACTCTAACACTCAAATTACTATGCTGTCTATCTTTGAGGTAGTATCTTATCACAAATCTGATAATAACACCACCTTTCCTTTTAAAACTGACATAAAAAAATACATCAGAGGCCTAAACTACAGTCTAACTATGATGATAGAAAGACTGCGGACAAAGCAAATTGAGATTCAGTTCAGACAAGACAGATGTTCTCTTTGTCTGCAAACAAAACTAATTCATGATTTGGAGTGTAGCTTGTTCTGGATGCAGATGCAGTTCTGAAGGACCACACTGTAGATATTTTTGGACCCTGAATTTCTTCCAGAAGATCAATGGCTGATATGACCAAGAATTCTTTTGTTCAGTTTCAACTGATCTTATAGTGGCATCCCTTCATGAAGGAGGTGAATGCAACTGTCAGGGCATTCAGAATGTGAGTGCGGTGTGTCCAAGAAGGTTTTTCTGGTGGATGAGAAGATGAGGTAATGTGGCCTTGGCAACGCAGCTGCAAGGTTTGTTATGGCTAGCCTGCCTTGCAAGGTCTTGCCTCATGAGAAAACATCCAACATGAGGAGAATGTATGCTATGGATGCACTGGATCACCCTATGGGTACCTGGGTGTGGTTAAGCCCTTAAAAAAGGGTTAGGTTTGACTCTATAATTTCCCTTAGGTCATTTTTGGTACTGCTTCTGGCTATACTGTTTGTCTGTCTTTCATGCTGCTTTTTATACCTGAATGTTTTGCTTCTAGGCTTGCTGCCAGAAGCCCTAATGCTTATCTTGTGCTCTGTTTTAAATAGACAGCACTAAGCCTTAACACAATGAGTCTGCGTGGCTAGCAGCTGGCAGTGGTTGAGTAGTGCTTCCAATTTTCTGCACTCTGTACATGCTCTGAGGTACATACCTCGCACCCTGACAGCAACAACCATGTATTAATCATATCTCATTTAGATTACAGCAATGTGCTACAAATGGTACTATTTTTGAGGAATACAAAATGTGACAGTCAGGCTGTTGGCTGTTGTGAATTTTATAGACAAATAACACTGATTTTAATCCAGTTATGGTGGCTTCCAGCTAGTTTTCAACATCATGTCAAGGTTATATTCCTTATCTAAAAACCTCAAATGGTTTCAGGTGAGGATATTTGAAAAACTGGTTCTTCCTGTAACAACCTGACCAAAATTTACTGTCTTCTATTAGAGACATTTCTACTTGATGGCCTGTCCTCAAGACAGGATAAAGAAGGAAAGATAAAGTGTCCCAACAGCAGAATGTGCTTGAATTGTTAGAAATTAACTTTTTATCGTTGATCATTAGCAATTGAGGACTTAGTTCATTGTTGTTAATGCTAGGAGGGGCAGGATTTGATTTATTACATTGCATGTTAATTGGGTCATTAGTTTTGAAAGAATCATGGCATTTACAGATATTGGCATGTTGCATTGGATCATTTTTATTGGATCCTTCAAAAGTTGTATTTCTATAGGTTTTAAGTTGCTTTCCTAAATCTGACACTTTCCAAATCACTTGGACTACAAATCCCACAATCTGGTTGATTGCTGGAAATGGTGGGAATTATAGCAAACAGATCTAGAAACAGCAAGTCTGGGGAAGGCTGTCCTGAAGCATGGAAGCCAACCCATTCCATTGTTTCATTATTTTTCTTTCCATTGTCACAAACACACATGCTATTTATGTACCTTTATTTTCTGTTGCCCTAGATTATTTGGAAAATAATCACTAAGGAACACCACACTCATTTCAGTTAGCAGATACTGATCCGATAAAATACTGAGGTGTGCCAACAAGTAGCTACAATGTTAATCAAGAGTGGAAAATTCTTAATTCAAAACAGTTTGAGTGTTTCCAATATATAGAATTAGATGATATCCTTAAGTAGAGAAATATATACTGTAACATAGAAGTCATATGGAAGTCAGGATCATCCATGCCATAGTAAGGTTGTGAAAGCTTGGCACTGAAGAAAGCTGACAGAGGGAAAAACATCAACTCATTTGAAATGTCGTGCTTAGCAGAGTTCAGCAGATACCATGGACTGCTATGAAAACAAAATGAATGTCTCTTAGATCAAATCAAGCCTGAACTCCCACTAGAAGCAAAGATGACTAAACAGAGTCTGTTGTACTTTGGACACATAATGAGATGGTATGACTCATTGGAAAAGACAAAAATGCTTGGTAAAGTTGAAGGCAGTAAAAGAGGAAGACAACATTACAGGTGGAAAGACACAAATCAAGGGAAGAACCAAAAACATCTCAAAAGGTTTTTAATAAAACATAAAGGAAATAAACAGTATGTGTTGCATGAACCTCCAAGATAACAACAAAGGCCAGCAGAAGAAGTGTCTCGCACTGATGATGCCATACAAATGTCATATTTTCTTATACCAATAGTTTGAAGGAAAAATTCCTGATCAAGTGTTTCCCCAGCTTTGATCCCTCCCCCTTGCTTCATAAGTAGACAGAATGAATAAGGAAAATGCTGGTGGACGCAACAAGAAAAATTGTGGTACAACAAAGACTGACCCACTCACTATCTACAAGTTGGTGTCCACAGGTTGTAGATTAGCGACAACTGTACTCTCTTTGTGAGTTTCAAGGACAAATCAGTATCCCTTGAATTCGAACACTCCATGAAACTGTCTCTGTTACCCAGACTGACCTGATTTGGCCGTACCTACCTCATCCTCTTAAATGGAAAATGCTAGGGACTGACTATCAATGTAAAGTTGGTTTTCTACTACTGAGTTGTAAGCAGACTAGTTCTTCACTGTCACTTGTTATTTTTCATTTCTAATGCAGGCATGGGCATTAGTAGCCATACATGCTATCAAGAAACATTGCTCTAATTGGAATTATTTTTTTTCCAACTTTCATAATCCCTGTCTTACTGTGAAACATTTTGTGATCAGGTCAAAGAGAAGATGTAATTGGAATAGACATGTAGTAGATTGATATAGATCGTGGGTGGCATTCATGAGAGTATCACAGGCTTTTACACTAATACCACATATTTAGCTACGGGCAGATGATTTTCATTCAGTTCCAAATACAACATCCATTTTAAAGAATTAGTTTTTGGTGAGGATGGTGCATTTTAAAAAATTGCACACATGCCCCTCCAAAAAACAAAACAAAACAAAAAAAGGGGGGGCACTAATTTCAGAAGAGAAAGGGAGATTTGGATAGACTCGTACCTGGAAGTGAATGAATTATTATGTTTCTAACCTCTGGGTGACACATTTCTGCAATTTCTGGGATGGGAAGAAAAAAGAATTGGCATTGAATCATCAAAGCTAGAAGCAGCACTCCATGAGGAGAAGACTCTTCTGTCAACCTGTCAACTCAGGTTTATTTTGTGCTGCAATGAGTCTGTCTTCTTGTTTTCCTTTTCCATGCCAAATACTCATAATTGCTTCCTCAGGGATCTTCCTCAGTAAGTCCTATTCTCCTTCTCTTTTGCCTCCTCCCCTATCCCTCCTCCTTCTCATTTTTCTTCTTGTCATTCATTTGTATGTAATTGCTTGTATTTGCTCTTCTTCGTGAGACCAAAGCTGTCTGACACATGAAAAGCAGTGCTTGGACAGTGCCTTGGTTTAGCTAAGTAAGTGGTTGTGATACCTTTGTTTTGATAAACTATATAGTAGTAACGAACACCCAGTTGTGCTTTGATGTCTCACAAGGAAAGAAACTTTATTCTGAGCTAAAAGAAACTGATTGGAAGTGGATTAACAAAGTGTGCTGTGTGTCACACTAAACCAGATTATATCACTACAACATATTGTTCTGTCTAGAACATTGCTTGCTCTCAATACTAGTTTCCGTATGAGGGTTTATGTCAATATCATGTCAGTGGTTCCCACACTGCATTTCCCTTGTCCTCTTCAGTATCATGAACTCCTTTGTTCCCATAGAAAATTTGCTATGGAACAGGAACAAATGAAGGTCTGAATCAATACCATAGGCAGGAGATTGAAACTATTCCACCAAGAATGTTTATTTCATGTGCAGAAATGCAACCAAATGTCTATTGCAAATCACAATATAGTCACTGTTCCTGGTAAAAGAGCAAAAGAGTACCCATAATCCCAGTTCAGAGAAATTACAGCCAAACATTAGTATGCTTAGCTTTATGAGGGAAAATATATTTTGTACAGCAAAAAAATATTAAGGACAAGAGGGAATGGATAAAAATATCTGCAG
Source organism: Cyclura pinguis (assembly GCA_030412105.1). Classification (NCBI taxonomy): domain Eukaryota; kingdom Metazoa; phylum Chordata; class Lepidosauria; order Squamata; family Iguanidae; genus Cyclura; species Cyclura pinguis. The sequence goes on along the minus strand of CM059600.1, from coordinate 63,652,115 downwards.
ATGTGTTTGTATGTATTTGTATAGTCTATTTCAGTTAGTGAAGGCTAGCAAATGGGAACTTGTGGCGCAGAGACAGAGCATCTTAATATCTTGATGTGGGTGTGTGGGTGGGTGTGCATCACCTGACAACTTAGGGTAAGCCCATGAATTTCATAGGGTTTTCTTAGGTAAGAAACACTCGCGGGTGATATGTCATTGTCTTCTTCTGAAATGCAGTCTAGAGCAGTTGGTATTCTTTGGTGGATCTCCTTCTAAAAACAAACCAGGACTGAACCTGCTTAGCTTCCAAGATCAGATGGGTCCTAGTGCCTTCAGAGTATTTATTCCTATTGTATTGATGTATACAGAGTGCCAATGTCCATGTTCTCTAGGCTTCTTGTTTCCTTGACACAACATCACAACCAAAATATGGCCTATACATCTTTTAGTTGTAGACAATGTACAGACTCATGACAGTAAAACATAGTGTATATCTCCTGATATACAAGGACACTATGAAGGATATATTTTTGACCTAACATTGCTGAGGAAGAGAAGAAAATTCAAGACAGTTATACATCTTGTAAGTATAAAACAAGGGGAAAAAATCTAAAGCTGTTACTGGCTAGTTAGGGCAATTTTCGTCAATTCCATGAAGTGTCTTGTCTCATTAAGAGCTTGGAATGTCAATAAGGATCCTGAAGAGCTTGATTGTTATGAATTGTGACAGCAGCTGATTGTTGCCTTCTCCACTGCAAGGATTTCGCCAAGGAAGAAACTGCCAGTTGCCAAAGGGGGCTTCATCATATTTTCAGAGCATAGAGTCACAGAATCATGGAATCATAGAGTTGGAAAGGGCCCCAATAACCTGTGAGTCTTGCTTAATGCAGGATCTTGAGCTAGAGCAACTCCAACAGGCAGCTGTCCAGCTTCTTTCTGAAGATGTCCAGAGGAGATCCGATCACCTCTCCAAGAAATTGGTTTTGTTGCCAAACCTCTCTTACTCTCAGTAATTTCTTCCTATGTTCAACTGAAACCTACCCTCTTATAACTTAAAAACATTAAACCTGGTCTTACTCTTCAGGGCAGCAAAGAATGTTGTCCATTCTTTCTCCATCTCACAGCATGAGAGTGAGGGGAAACCAAGAACTTGAGGCAAGTCAGCTGTTTTCATGGAAAAGCAACCCCTACCTGCTCTACCATCTTTGTTTTTAGATAGTTCATCTTTGTGCCAAACATTTGCAGTTCCCAAATATGCCAGTTCTTTCTCCTTTTGCTGGTCATGCACAGAGAGATCATGATCATGACCTGTGAAAAATTCTATCAATAAACTGTTACTAAATAGTAACTTGCAGCTTAAGGTGTGCTTTGATTCAAGGACATCATGAGGTTTCATAACCCTGTTCCCTTCCAACTCACCCATCCTTCCTTCTCCAGTTTTTTAAAACTGATAGGAACTGAACAGATCTTGTCAAGTCATATACAATGGTTTCCACTCATTTTTGGATTAGAACAGAGTTGTGTACCTGATTATGCACATCCCAAATGTTTCACTGCAATTCTAGGATTCCCCCCATCTGCCAAAATAACCAGAAAAAAAATCAGAAAAAAATAAAGTCTATGAGTGGGGGAGAGAGAGAGAGACTGAGAGAGAGAGAGAGAGAGAGAGAGAGCAAATGCCTGATCTGAGCATGGTGATTTGTGGCCTAATTAAATCCCATTTGGATTACTGTAACTTGCTCCTTGAGCACAATTCAACATACTCGTTCTAACCTATAAAGCCCTCTACAGTTTAGATCCAGCCTATCTGACAGCCTCTGTTACTCAATATTAGCCTAGCTGGGCAGTGAAGTTTTCTGAATCTGAGGACTTTAACAGGGACAGCTGTTGAGGAAATGAGATAAGGCTTTCCTAGTGGCTGCCCCGGGCTCTGGAATTCTTTTCCTACAGAAGCTAAAGTACTCCCCTCCTTGCTGTTCTTCTGCAACAGATTTTTTTTAAAATAACTCTGACATGCTTTTGAAAACTTAATGTTTTTAATGAAGAACTTTTAAGAAAGTGCTGTAGTGTTTTAAATTGTATTTTTTACACTTCTCATTTTAAAATACGTTTTGAAGTCTTTTAAATATTATTCATAGTTAAATCCATCTTAATATTAGGCTTTGAATGTTTTAACTATATTGTTTTTCTTCTGGAGATAAGACAGGGTAAAGTTAAAGATGATGATGATGATGATGATGTTAAATAATAAAAATATGAATATGAATATGAATAAGAATAATTTATAAATGCTTATTCTGGGAAGAAGCACTTTTTGATTCATGCAAGTGTGAGGCACAGTGAACACAGAGGTGAACATGGGGAAAAATGATTGCCGAATCCACAAATATCAATGCTTTTCTGTATTGTGCTATTTGACAGCTAATGCTTCAACTGATCAGGACTGCTTCAACTACATTTCTATGCCTAGTTGTTTATATGCACCATAGTCATAACATATACAGCAAATTGATTAAGCAGGCATTTGGAGTATATTTTCTGCAGTAGTCTTTTGCAGTTCAGTGTAGTTAAGTTTACAGTTCTTCAGTTTCTGTTTTTTTGTTTTAAAAACCTTTTCACCTAGCTTTCAGAGATTTTGATCTACCTTACCGTGATGTGGTTGCTGTCCCATTCATGGCTGGTTCTCACAAGCCTAGGAATATACAATGCTTTTCCTCCTGTGGTTTGGCTTAAACAAGCAGCATCCAGCTTCTTGGTAGAGGAAACTTGCATGCCATAGAAAAATAGTGTGAAGTTCAGTCTTCACAGAGTTAATTTATATGCTATTGGAAGTATGGCCAGGACCCATTAATGGACTTCCATTGGCAGAATGTCATTCTGTACTAGAGACAGAAGGGATAACAGCCCCTCCTTTAGCACATCTCCCCTGAGAACTAATGTGATGTGGTGGTATGAGTGTTGGACTAGGACTCTGGAAGACCGGAGTTTGAATCCTACTTGGCCATGGAAACCTACTAAATGACTTTGGGTAAGTCACACTCTCTCAGCTTCAGAGAAGGCCATGGCAAAACCCTTCTGAACAAATCTTATCAACAAAACTCCAGATAGGTTGGCCTTAGAGTCTCTGTAGGTCAGAAATAACTTGAAGGCACACAACAACAACAACAAGCACTCCCCAGTATACACAAAAATCCTGGTTCTAGAAAGCTGAGAAAACTCACATGAACTACAGTGAAAGCTTCTGTAGCTTACTCTCTAAAAACCACCTGCCAAATCCTTATACCAGCGTTCTGTAAAACAAACTGGAAAAGATCAAGAAAGAAGTTACAATCTGGAACCATGCATACAAAAACAACCCTCAACAAAGTTGAACACTGTCCAAAAAAACTTATAGGCAAAGAAAAAGCATTAATGAGCCACAGTTTGCTCCTAAGAAAGAAAAGAAAAGAAAAAAGAAAACTATCTTATCTAGCACAGACATCCATAGGGGATGAAGTCACACAGTAAGACTATAAATTATCTGGGCCCATGCTGAGCAAAACAGAGAGGCTTGTTCTCTCACAGGGAGTAATCTTCTGCCCCACCAACTCCCACACATGATACAATTAATTGGTGACCTGGAGGTTTTTCCCCACTGACTACAACTCAAGGAATATTTTAAAAACCATGACACCAGCCAGAGTAGCAGCACACAAGTGTAATTTCAGTCTCCACAGCATAAAAATGGACATAGCAACAACACACAGCCCAATCCTCCTCCGCACTACAGAGAGAACAACTCTAAGCGGACCCATCCTGGAGGCTGGGACATGGAACTGGGTTTCTGCATAGAATGCTTGCATCACCGTTCCCAAGTTGAGACAATAACAAAAAGAGGCAAAATTTATTACAGAGTTGAATGGGATGTGATGCTGTCCACAGCATCAGGAACCAATCTAACATAATCACTCGGATAGAAAGCCAAGGAGGGGGTCATTGTTGCCATGAACAAGTGGGAGTACATACAAGAGATTGAAAAACAAATTTTGCTAACTCCTGCCTACAGACTTCACTAAACAACATCAGAAGGAAATAAACAAACTGATAAAATAATTCCTCAAAGACATACAGGACTAAGTCCACATGGACACACTACAGCAGCTTGAACCAGATGTCTCTATCTACTACCCATAATATACTATTCATGTAAACCTGAGTGGCTCCTTATCTTAGGACCTGTCACTGTCACTGTTAGGGCAACTGAATAGTTGGGCTATAGTCTAACCTGTACTTTGTAAGATGAGATGCCTAATTAGTGCACTGCCACTCTCTCTATCCCCCTGCCCCCATGCAGGCAACTGACCTGATCATTGCTGGCCCATGCCCCCACAGTCAATTAGTAGGTAGTGGAGGGGAGGGAGTGCCCAAGCAGTTTCTGGTTATGTTAGAGGCATATCTGGAAGCAGAGGGACAGTCTCATACACTCAGATTTCCAGAAACCTGAAATGATGGTGTCTTTACTGGGTTTCTGAAATGCAAAGAGATGTTATCTGAGCATCTCCTGCCCTTCCTTGGCCATTAACTGGTTGTGAAGACATGCTCTAGTAGAGATCAGCTCAGTTGTACAGATGAAGTGCTGGTTGTACAAGGAGATACTCTGCACAATGATCTTGAAAACATACATTCAGCTATAATGAGAGTTTATACATGTGCTTGTCACCAACGGGATTCTAGCCACAGACTCAGTTCTCAGACCATATAAAAACAATGTTGTAAGCTATGTGAGGGATATTATTGATGTTCTAAGGAAAATACAACTGATTTGCAACCTCCCAGAAGACACCATCCTAGGCACTGCAGGTGTAGGGGCATTCTACAACTAAAGGATGCACTGCAAGCTATCAAGAATGCCATTCTGATCAGAGCTACAACCCATCAAGCCACTGAACTCTGGCACTTTGTAATCCCTCACAATTAATTCATCTTTTGGAGTAATACTTACCTTCATTAACAATTAAATGGGCATTCGCATGGTTCTACAAAACGGAAACATTCATTACTGATCTGGAACTATACTTCTTTAGCACCTATATACAAAAATCTATCCTTTACTAGAGATGCATCAGTGATATTTGTATCATTAGAATTTCTAGGAAGGAATCACTTGAGAAGTTCCATGAGTACTTCATCGACTTTCATTCTATCATCAGCTGAGTGTAGAAAAGTCCATAGAGCAGGTTTTCTTTCTTGATGCCACTGCTCAACTACTTAGTGAACATATAAACATCCTCTTCTATTGAAAATCTGCTGATTGCTACATATCCTTACTGTTTGAACCAGAATTTATGACAAAAACTATTGTCTATAGCCAAACTCTTTGATGCTGTTTTATCTGCTCATATACAGAAATTATAGATTTACAGCAGACATTTCATCTAACCTTCCCACTCCCTGCCACATATAATTGTGTATAAGTCCCTAAGGCTTCAGTATTGTACTCTATCAATACCTGTAGGGATGTAAGGCTAAATAGGTCTTGAAGTTTCCATAAGGCTCCTCTCCTTGTTTCCTTTATATTAAAACAAATAAAGTTATCTACTCCCAGAGAAGCAGAGGTTGGGTGGTGCAGTGGGCTTCACTGGCAAAGAAAGGGAAAGACATTTCAATAGTAATCACCAGTGCAGATTCAGTTACTCAGTATTATTTATTTAAGACATTTTATATATGTACTTTTCATTAAAAAAAATATCCCAGTTGCCAAATGGCATTAGTGATAATGGAATGATGGATCAACGCAATAGTGATATTAGTGGTGGTACTCTCTCTCCAGGTACATGAAGAAAAGTGGCACTCTTAAATTTCCTTGCTCACAAATGTCTAATGAGAACCAAAGGAATATAATTTCAAATAAAGCTATTTGGAATTAGCTATGCCTGTGTGGTACATGACTCTGCCTTTGCTGCAAACAACCTCCTTAGCAGTGATCCATTAGAGCTGAGCAATGAAAATATTTTAACAAGAAAAACATGTACTCTTGTAAAATGATCATATTAAAAATTCATATGAAAAGAGAGGCTTGGCTACTGTTCATTTTAATAAGTGTCAGAATTTCATGTGATTATTTAAGCACTGTGGAAAAATACAGAGTTTGAATGAATGGGAGAATCTTATGACCTTAGTTCTACAAATATCCATGAGCATGTAGTTATAAGCCTGGTTTAATAACACAAGCAGAAACACATCCTCTACAAACCAGACTGTATTGCCTGTGTTCCCCAGCATGTGATTTTATGGTTGTTATTAAAATATTCAATCATGAACAAAAATTGAGATTTTAAACCTGGCAGGGTTTAGCCTCACTGAAATTTGGAGCTTCTGCAGGAGTGGGGGGCCTACTAAGATGGTCTTCCTCATGACAATAGATCCAGATATATTCCTGATGGCTCCTGGGGAGTTCTCTCTTGGCTTGGCAAGAGATCTGGCTGCCCTCAGGAACAGAAAAATGGCCTATTGGAAATAGCAGTTGGGCACGATCACTCCCACATGTCCCATCCCATATAGTGGAGCCCAAAGAGCCCCCTGGTTGACTAGAAAGTTGATGGTTATGAAATAAGTGGAACGGAGATTAGAGTGTTGATGGTGAAAAATTCAGAATAAGTCCAATTAAACAGAGGCTGGAAAGCCTACTCTGTGGTAGTGGTGGCAGCAAAGAAATCATTCTTCTCTGCCATCACTGCATCTGCAAAGTATCATCCATTTCTTTCAGTGGTATTTTACACTGCCCCACAGCAGCACCATACAGACTATTTGACATCTCATCAAAGAAGAATTTGCATAGCACTTTGCAGATAAAATCTCTCAGATCTGCTCCAGCTTGCATGCTGTGGTTGATACAGGTCCAGTGGGTGCAATATTGGCATCTGCCTGTCCTGTGTTATTGGATACAGGCTGAGAATGTGGGTGGGATCCTTGGAGAAGTGAGAACCATCACATTTGTGCTGGATCCCTGCCCTTCCTGGGTTATTGAAGCAGCCAAAGGAGGACTGGCTAAGTGAGTAAGAAAAGTGTTAAATGATTTGCTGCAGCAAGGCAGGCTTCTGTCCTACCTGAAGGAAGTTGTGATTAGGCCTATCCTTTTGAAAAAAAAAAAACCTGAATCCCACCTTATTTGATCATTATTGGCCTGTTTCCAACATAGGTTCCCCCCCCCCTCTTTTTTTGCAAGGTTTTGGAGCATGTTGTAGCCTCTCAGTTCCAGGGATTCCTAGATGAAACAGATTATCTAGATCCATTGTAACCTGGCTTCCAGCCTGGATATGGCACATATTTGGTTGCCTTGCTGGATGACCTAAACAGGGAAGTAGACAGAGGGAATATGTCCCCATTGGTTTTGCTGGACCCCATCAACCACTGTATCCTTCTGGGCTGCACCTCTGGAATGGGACTTGGGGGCACTATTTTTAAGTGGTCCCATTCCTTCTTGGAGGGATGAACCCAGAAGGTGATCCTGGAAGAGTCCTGTTTGGCACTCTGGCCATTGGCCTGTGGTGTCCCACATGGTTCTGTCTTGTCCCCCATGCTGTTTAACATATACATAAAACTGCTGGGACAGATTGTCTGGAGATTTGGAATTCAGTGTCATCAATACAGACAAAACATATTGAAAAGTGGCTGTGTTGCCCATACAGAAAAAATACAACAAAATCCAAAATCCTTTAAAAGAGTGATAGCTTTATTGGCCAACCAAAATGCACAAAATACATCATGCAAGCTTTCAAAACTCCACTGGCTTCTTCATTGGGTAAAAGATGTTAAAAATCATATAGGAGAAAAAAGTGACAATGGTAAAGTCATAAGCTTACATTTTGTATCAGATGTTGTTTCTACTGTAGTTCAGTTGTTCTGGAGGGATGTCAGCACGGGCAAAGACACACCCCTTGGCCATGTGGGGACGAAGGACAAAGGGTAATAAAAGACAGGTAAAATTTCAACTCCATTAGTAACAGAAAAGTAACTTCCTTTGAGGTCCTCATCGTTCCTGTTCTGTGCAAAGCTAACTAATCCTTTCTTAGGCAGAGAACACTGAATTTTTCAAGAAGTCCCTGTACTGTTACATCTGGAAAAACTTTTAGGTGTTGTACAGCTAAAACCTGCAAATTGTAGTCCAAATGAAAGAGTTTTACCTTTGTCAGAGGTAAAAAACCTCAAAGAACTAAGCCTTTGTCCATTAGCTCCCTCTTCTTAAAGTTTATCCTATGTATTTTGTATTTTGTTGTATTTTACCAATATGTCCTTTCTATCTAACTCCAAGGAAACCGTCTCAGTGGTAAACCAATGTCTGTGGTCAGTAATGGACTAGATAAAGGCAAACAAATTGAAGCTTAATCCAGAAAACATGGACCTGCTCCTGGTCAGGTGAAAGCCTAATCAGAAAATAAGAATTCAACTTGTGCTGGACGGGGTTATGACTCTTCTGAAATCTAGGACTATAGCTTGGGTGTACTCTTGGATTCATCTCTGAATCTCAATGCCCAGGTTTTGGTGATGGCCAGGAGTGGATTTGCATAGTCAAAACTAGTGCATCAGCTGCATCTGGCCAGAATAACATGACCTGATTACATCCTAGCTGGATTACTGAAATGTACTCCACATGAGCCTGCCTTTGAAAACTGACAAGTTCAGCAGGTACAAGCTGCTGGAGCTAGACTGTTAACTGGGGCTGACTGGAGCATATAACTCCCTTGCTGGCTATCACTCTGTTTCCCGGTACAAATGAAAGTGTAGATTGTGATTTATAAAGCCCGTATCTCCCTATATGAGCATGCTTCAGTCTTAACAATTGTAGGTGAAGCCTTTCTCTCCAACCCACCACCCTCCCAGGCTTGGTTACTGGGGATGTGGGAGAGAGTTCAAAGACTACTAAGTTCAAAGTCCCAACTACATGTAAAACGTAATGATTGTAGAAAGTTCAAAGACCAAAAAGCATATCAGTTAGCAGGACTGTTAAATGCTGTGCATGCCAATGAAATATTGTGATTAAATATCACTGGGTGAGCAGAAACTGAATATTTAGATAATATTTGGAGAATATTAAATTTGCTAGGAGAAGAATATTTTGCAGGAGAATATTTGAAAGAACAGCATGTTCTGTTTGGAACTATTGACTGTTTGGACTATGTGTTTTTGACATCTAGTAAACCTATCTTAGGTCCAATAGACATGAGATATAGTCAATTCCTTCCATATTACACACGAAGAATACATTTAGAGACAGTATGCATGCATAACTGTGAACTAAGCAGGAGACCTCCGTGTCCTATAATCAGTACAAGTATGGAGCTTTATCATTACAATATCATGCCACACTCATCTAGGAAATTCACATGCCATCAAAGATTCTAACAGGTAGGATACTCAAAACAGGTCCCTACTCCTTGGACTTCATGAAAAACATGACCATAAAAAAATATAATATGCTGTGGATTCAAAGCTATTGCATACCCAAGTATCACCCGGGTTGTGGTGATGCTTGAGCGGTGACTGTACAGCTTAAGAGTAACACCACGCTACACTCTGTCTTCCTCCGCTTCCAGACTATGGTCAAATACATCTATGGAATGCAATAAAGTTAAGACACAAATAGCCTTTCTTTACCTCATACATTATGGTGTTGGAGCATGGGTCAAATGCCCCCTTTTTCCTATTTTGCTATACTTTTTGAAAACAATAGAAGGGATACCACAATTCCAGCTATTTTACAGGAGTCAGTGAGTTTCAGTGCTAGTGATGTTTATTTTCACTGAATTCCTCAAGGTTGAGAATTGTTGAGTTATTCAGGGGCTAGCCTGTTTAGCTTTCTCTGTCTCTCTGTCTCTCTCTTTCTCTCTTTTTAATCCATGAATGCAAATGCAATCTCTCTCTCTCTCTTTCATACACCCCCATCCCATCTTTGCCATTATTTCTCTGAAGCCATTGTGAGGGAGGGAGGAACAGCAGCTAACAGTAGCCACAAACATGTGCGCAAACCTGGCTTGGGTTGCATACTGGACATCCTTGTTGATGTCATTGCAATACTGATGTTAAAAGCTATCTTACTCTTGCCGTGTTTCCTTTTTAATAAGATGCATATCCTGGGATCTCTCACTGCAGGACAGTGCCAACAAAGTCACAAATGCAAACATTATTTTTGTTTTATAAGAAACAACATGTTCTCAGATATGCTGTGTTTGTAGCTGGAATGCCTTCATGCTTCTCTATAAATAAAAGAACATAGAGCATAAATGTGCATCTATGGCTGCAAAGATAAATCTATGGTTAGTTGGTCTGAAAGTACAGAGCAACACTGGATGCAGCCACTGCATTTATTTATATTCCACAGAACAGACAGCAGGCTTGGGAATCTATAAGTTGCCAAATTAAAAAGAGAAGAAGAAAAATATTTTCTTCGAAGTGACAGGTCTAGTCACACCGGACATCAATTTCAGTTTGGTTGAAACAACACAGGAATCACCAATAAGCAAACTTCACCTGTTGTTTCAAACAAAGGCACATACAGAATAATAGTCAATCATAGAAATATCTGTGCTGCATCAGTCATGTCAACTATCTCAAGGTACATCACAATAAAATTAAATTTACAGCTCAGATAATTAAGACCATGCCTGGTTAAACAAATAAGACAAAGCAAAGTTTAGAAAGCTATGGCTTCTTTTGACATCAAACACTGACATAAGAAAGGAATTAAGGTCCAAAAGGGCAAATTCATTAAGTAGTTCAGCATCCTGGTTGTCTTGCTTAATACCTTAGATTAAGGTACTGGGTGAAATGAACATGCGTACACAGCTCTAATAAAATCAGTTCAACTTCCTTCCAAGTAAATCTGTTTTGGACTCTGGTCTTAATGTGCATGCATGGGAGGAAGGTAAATGGGAAAGGACACCACAGAGGAGATATTGTCTGGTACATGTTCAGCATCCCACAGAGATGAAGAGAATAAAGAATGCAGAAAAGGAAGTTGGGAAGGCAAATAGCAGCCTAGACACTCAAGGCTATCCTCTCTAGATGCAGATCAGGCAGAAGTGAGTGGCAGTGCAGCTACACTGGATGACAGTGTGTTGGTCAAGAGCAGAGGAAAAGATGGAGATTATGTTGGAAGACAGAGATTATGCTGGAAGGTATAGATGGTGGGGCTGTCAACAGAGCTGGTTAATAGAGCTATCTGATTTATGCAAGATCAGTGATAATATGCCTATGTGTATCAGTTGCTGGGGAGCATGAAATGGAGGGTGCAAATACACTCATGTCCAGTTAGTTTGTATATTGATAAAATTAATGCAATGGTATGTAAATTTAAGATGATGATGATGATGATTTGTGTGTTTTTCTTAGGAGACATTCCCTGGTTCTGTTTTCAATGATGAAAATGGTGGACAAACAGAACACGCGCGCAAAACACACACACACTATTATCTAATATATAAAAGTCAAAGTTTTCCTGTGAGTTTGTGAGTTTGTCTGTTTGTCTGTGTCAGGTAGGTGAAAACTTCGTATGATTGGCTGTGTCAGGCAAGAAGATCTCCTATGACCGGCTGCCTGTGACAATTCTATGGAATGCTGGGGTTGACAGTTTAGGGAGGGGCCTTCAGAATTCTCAGCTAGAGAGCTCTTGGGCCGCAGGCCGGTTGCTATGGAGACAAGAAGAAGGCCAGTGTATTCCCTCAGAAACCAAACCTCTGTATGTTAACAACTCTGACTACAGATTAAATTGGGGAATGTGGGGAAAAGTTACAGGTACTGGACAAGGCAGTTTGAAGAATTATAGACACAGGATCTCAAACCTGTGTATTTCAACTGCATCTAATTCCTAAGGTAAGGTGAGGTAATTCCTAAGGTATGTGTAACAAATATTACCTATAAGAAAATAAAATCCAGGGCAATGCCAGGTAAATACACTAGTAGATAATAAAAGTTGGATATAGGACTAAGAAATAAAAGGAAAGGTAATTACCATTGATACCCTTTTCGTGCTCCATCCCTCATGGTGTTCTTGAGGATCCTATTCAAAGGAATACTGGGTATTGCAGAAGAAAGGTTCATCAGAAACAAAAAAGGACACTTGACTGCCTTTATTCCATCACAAGAGTCCCACTGGCAGAGTTCAATCCACAGTTAGTCAAGCTCCAAACCATATGCTATCCTATGCTGGTTCCTATATTGCAAGCCATCTTTATGAATTATGGCCTTCAGAATGACACAGTTTCTAAAAGAAAATCTAGCTCAATGACATACATCCTTTTAAAATATTCTTTTGCAGAATTCCTTTGAATGATATCCTTCATAATCTTGTCCCTACGTTTGAAAACACCATGTATGATGTTGTTCCCTTGCCAGATAGTGGGCTCATTGTGTTCTTTTCCCTTTCCAAAATGACTCCTTAGCCTTTTGAAGGAGCAAACTCCGTAAGTAACAAGGAACCACCAGACCATCTTATTACCAAAGGAAGATGGCAGCTGTAGTCCAAACAATGCTGGAAAACTGTATTTCTATAGATTTCTTGGACTTCCTTCCAAATAGTCTAATGCAGAAAGCATTTTTTTTCCAAAACTGTACATATGCAGATAAGCAGTTTTTCAGATCCCTCCTTCACAGTGGGGAAGAGAGTTTGCTGGCCTCCCATGAATAGAGGCCATTATGGATTATGTCCTGGCACAGACCTCTTGGCAGCAGGTCTGGGGGCGGAACCAGAGCGCATAAAAGCCCGTGCTGGCCTTTGCCCTACCTCTTTTGCTCACAGCACTCTACTCACTTTAATATTTGAGTAAAAATCATATGAGTTAACTCAGATTCCTTTAATTGGGTAATAACCTAGAACTGGATTAATTCCTAGTTGATTTTCTATTGCTACATTATGTTCTTACCACATGCAGTTCTAGATACAATTTTTGTGATCTATTGAGCCAAAGAGCTCTATTATTTTTTAATTCCTATACTCTGCTGTGGTTCTAATTTGGCTATGTCTTTTTCCAACCCCAATTCCCTAATTGGTCTTTGTTCTGTCAGGTACTTCACTATAACTGTGTCTTCTGCTGTCAAATAATATAAAAGACAGCAAAAGTTAAATTAATCCTTTGACCTTCAGCTTTTGAAACTAATCCCGCTAAGAGATAATGCACATAATGTGTGTTTCTGCTCATAACAAGAAATAAGCAGAAACTAGGACTGAAATAGCATTTTCTGTTGTGGTACTTTTCCATTATCTTTTCTAAAACGTACAAAGAAACTTCTCAGAGGAAAGTTACTTTCTCAGAAAAGCTTACATTGTTGATAGGAAATCAAATCAAAGTATTTTAAAGGAAATATTTTGTCAAATACTTTACAGCAGCTTTCCACAGCCTAGTGCTTTTCAAATGTGTTGGACTACAACTTCTGTCATTTTAGTCATAGGGCAATAGGAGTCATAGTTCGTCATATCTACAGGCACTAGATTGCAGAAAATACTTTGCAAAATAACAAGAGCAACAGCATGATAAAGCTGGACTTGTTAGGAAAAGGAATTCAATATAAAAGACCTCCTATAGATTTCAAAGATGGACATCACAGTTGGAGGGGGGTTAAAAAAAACAAAACACTTTCCTCTTTTTTTTTAAGCCTCCCAAACCTTGAAGTAAGTTAATGTATGGGTGGCAGCTGCCACTGGTCTTTTCCATTCCACATTTTGTGTCATTGAGTTCCCAAATGGAGACATGACATAAATTATTAGGTGGGATTAATAAATATTACTGCAACACAAATAAACACATTTTCTAATACAAATATTGGGGTCCAGGCAGGTGAAGTGGTGTGGGAAGGCACAGAGAAAAAGAGTGACAAAGAATCAGAGGTCATCTGTGTGTCTTGTTTCTAGGGTAATAAATGGATTAATTCTGACAGAAGCAAGACATGGATGAACTCCTTTACAAGTCTAATCTCACTTCCATGTGGCTTTCAAGATCACTGGAAATATATGTGGCTTGTATTTTCATTTAAAATAAGAAAAGTAAGTTTAGTTATTTTGGGCAGTTTCAAAAGCAATGGCAAGTACTTTTTAGGCGGATGTGGAGGTCTGATTTTTTTTGGTAAGAGTTTGTCCAAAATGAGCCAGTATGATGTAGTGGTTTGAGCATTGGACTACGACCTTGGAAGCCAGGGTTCAATTCTCTGCTCAGCCATGGAAACCCCCTGGGTGACTTTGGGCCTGTAATATACTCTCACCCTCAGAAAATGCCATGATACGTTCACCATAGGATTGCCGTTAGTCAGAAGGCACACAACAACAACAAAGTCCAAAATAATGTGTTATTGATGTGTTCTTTTACTTGATATCCACAAAATGAGAATAGATGACACAGTACACATAAGAACAATGGCAAACACATGATAACTTTTGAATAATGGTCCAACCTCTGTATAAACAGTGTGGAGCATATAGAAGTTCTGGTTTTGCTGAAGGAAAATCAGCATGGCTTCTACAGTGGTCAGTTCTGTTTTATGAATATTTGAGAGCATCAACAATGATATAGATATGTATAATCTACAGATGAATAGTGAAGCAGACAAATTTGCTGGCTACTCTACAGTTCTTAAGATAATAAGTACATAAAGAAGAATATTGAAAGATCTTCTCAAAATGTAATGGACAATTCATTGTAAATATGTGTGAACTTATGCATATTGTGACAAACAGTCCTACCTCTATAGGGTGATAAAGTCTCAGTTAGTGAGGGCTAACTATGTAATATCTTAGATTTATGGTGGATAGATTAGTAAAAATGTTGTTCCAATGTGAAACTCCAGTGGTGGGTGAAAAAAAAAAAGTAAATCCCATTGGTATTAGGAAAGCAGTAAAAAAAAAGTGCTAATATTGTGATGCTCTTGTATAATCTACACAGTTAGAAAACTGTGTACAGTTCTGGTCACCACAACTCAAAAGGTTGACTTGAGTGCTGGCAATAGTGGAAAAAAGTGAAAGCCAACAGGAGTGGCTAGAGAGTTATACTATTATCCAGTACTTGAAGAAGAATGGGAGCAGATCCAGAACAGATTAAGTATTTCTTCTTACAGAAGCAAAATATGGAATTCACTAGCACAAGAGGCTGCTTTAAAAAGGTGGATTCATCATAGTCATGGAGGATAAGGCTATCAGTGGTTTCTGGTTATGAGCACTATATTATATCTCCAATATTAGAGAGAGTACTGAATACCAATGGTATGCCCTGCTTGTGATTTTCCCATATGCATCTAATTGGCCACTGTGAGAACAGACTTGTGGAGTAGATAGCTGTTTGGACTGACCAACCCATAATTCTTCTTCCTATTATTTGGATCAGAAAAATAATTCATGGTGTATTTATCTGAAATGAAGTATTTGACATTAACCTTCACTTGCAGACACACAAGTCTACAGCTATTTCCCACCCTCTTGACCTTTAAAGCCACCAGGTTTAGGTAAATGAAACATTAACTGAGACACCAAAATGATTACAATGGTTAACAGAAAATATAAGTTTCTCATAGTTTGAAGGATTTGCTATAATTAGCATATAGTATTTATCCACCTGAGAAGTCAAAATGTAGATCTGGTTATCAAGAGACTTCTAATACTGTATTAAAAGCTCAAATGAAAACTAATGACTGCTGAAAATTTAGCTATTGCAAATGGCTTGAGAACAAGGAAAAAGCAGAGGAAGTTTGAATAGGTTAGTGAGATGGTATGGCTAAATCCCGTGGGACCCTTAGATAAAATAATTTTTAACCTTTTTGTGACCATGTCATATCACTCAAATCCAAATAAATATCTCATTTGGTAGAGTGTTTTGAGAAATGATCTTATTTTATTACAACAAACAAGCATTCTGATTTTTCCCTCCAAAGGTAAGATTAAAAGGCTTACTTTCCAAGGGCAAAACATTCCAGTTTAATGGATGAGCCTTTTGCCACCAGTGTTGCTTCTGGAAAACGCACTTCAATCTTTGGCTCATATTCTCCCATCACACCTGTTGAACATGAAAACAGCAAGCACTCCAATTGGGATTTAGACCCAACTACTACAACAGAATGTCACTTAATGTAAACAGAAGATTGTAGCCTTACGTGTTCCCACGGAAACAAAGTGTCTTCCAGAGAGAGCAAGAGTGCACCACTGCATGGTGCTTAATATGAAGTCAACAAATGAAATCACATCAGTCAACTTCCCTTGATCTCGTGATCCAGATTCTCAAAAGAGGCCAGCACTTAGCACTTGTCAGACAGCACATTGTATTCTTTTCAAATTCTTAAAATGGATCAGATAGTTTTAGGAGAAAATCCACAGCTAATGTCAAATGGGCCACACACAGAACATGCAAAATATGCAACAAATATCTCACTTAATATCCCACAAAAAATGGTAAAAGCTTAGTTTTCCATTGACATCCCCTTCCAAACTAAATCGTAGGAAAGTCAAAGTGGTTCTGGGAGATATTCAAGTTTTGGTCTGTATCCAAGGAGAGTAAAACCTAAGTGTTATGCTGTTACTGGGAACACTTCTGTCATATGAATTCATACAGATATGTTTATCATGTACTGCTGCTGTACAAAGCAAAATAAAGCCATCACAGATCAATCATAAGAGATGTGAAATTAAAGAACAAAAGCTCCAGAGGAGAAGTCCACACATTCTGCTACAAGTAACACCCTAAGGAAACATTAAGGGGTCCACATATATTAGAGGAAAATCTCTAAGAATGTAGACCTATAAATGTCCACCTGGAATGAAATTCCATTCAATCAATGAGACTTGCTCTCAGTGGATATATGATTGTAACCTGCTTGTATCTATCCTGTGGACACACAATGAATAGAGAAGCGATAATTCATGTTTAAGCTTTTTCTCTGGTCTTACTGCACAGTCCCCGATCCCAAGAATCGACAGTCTCTTTCCCACATATTCACCATTATGCACATCAACTATTCCTTTCAAAAATCTCCACATTACTTTTAAAACATGGGAACATAATATTCTGCAATATTCATTGCTCTTTTATCAGAGCATTTGTGAATGCACTGTGAACGACCCTAGCCTGGAGAAGCAATCCCATCTTTAAAATCCTTTGCTAATGGATTTCTCAACTATGTATTTTCAACTGTGAACATTTAATTAAAGATCTTCCTTTAAAAGGGAGCCTTTCACTTCAGTGATTAAAACTGGATTAGATCTAGCTTTCTGCATTTTAGATTCGAACAATGAAAGCTTGTCACATCTGAATTTGAACATTCCTGGAAGAATAACATTAGTATGGGAATTAGGAATCATTTCAGCATGACACTTTTCCTTGTAATGTGTTTGGTGTACTGTGGCATGTCCTCACTGCAAACAGATCACTCAAGTAGTTATTTCTTTCTCCCAGGAACCTTGGGAAAGTTCATTCTGCAAGGCAAGAGACTAGCAGTCACCTTCAGACCACTTGTCACCTCATCCATTCAGAATTCTTAGATTTCTCTGGGAGAATCAATGACATACAGGATTACAAAATACATTTTAAATGCAAGTCTTATATCCATTGAACCACTCTTTCCTCCAGCAGTGGGAAAAATGCATCCTTTAGATGTATTTGAACTGCAGTGCCCTGCTACTCTAGCTGTGATGGCCATTAGTGAAGAATGATGGAGCTGCAATCCAGCAACATCTGGAAGGCTGAATAGTTTCCATCCCAACTTTACCCATACACTCAGTTTCATACTAAGACTACAACCAAAGTATAAATTCAAATGGAATCCTCAGATAACATAAATATGATAGCACAGACCTACCTACTGTCTTACAGTGGTTAACTGCCACTTCAAAATCAAGAGGTCACATCAAATACATATTCAGGACTATTTAAATCAACAGTACCAACAACTCACCATCACTACGCAGCACAAGTGGTGTGGGTGGGCCCTGCACACTTTGTTTTGCTTCTGTATTTGTTACAACACATGTGTAGTTGCCCACATCTGAAGGTTCCACTTTGGCGATGTATAGATTTCCTGTCTCTTGAGACACAAATCGACGATTGTCCTCCTGAACATATAAGGGATTATCATTGAAAATCCAAGCATAGGATAAATCTGGAAAACATCAAACACTCATTACACATATTTTCCTAAGAAAGCTCTGAGAGTTAGTACTATCGGAAGAGATATTTGAAAATATGCACTATATCTCTGGGATTTTGATTTATGTTAAAATAGTTCACATGAAATAACGATTGGACCTAGTAAAAGATCATGAAATAGTGTAGGTAAGTCAGCACCCCAATTCATTTTCACCTTCCCATAGCAAAGAGTTTTTTGTTTTGTTTTGTTTTTTTCTTCAAAGGAACATAAAATTTCTGGAAGGCTATAGCTCTTGCAAAGCTCTCAACCTTTGATGACTTGGCTTAGTGAAGAAGATAGATTCAGCAGTGTGGTGTTTTGTGTGCTAAATCATGCATACAAGCATGCTTTAAAATTCAGGGTTCTGTATGGGAGGAAAGAAGGCAATTCATATATACATATTCTGCACTCCTTGAATGAGAAATCAGTAATGACTGGAGCCATCATTGTTCTAGCACAATTTTTTTTTTATTCAATGGAGACTGTTTAAACTCTTGATTCAGTATAATCAAGTACATCAGAATCTAATGATATATCAATGTCAAAAAACCTACTCTAGGAATAAAGAAGAGAGCATTGGAGAGACAAGGATACACACATTGGACAGTTGGGTTTCCTTTCACCTTTTCAGCTGTCAGCTGTTTGGCAATTGAAAATATTTAGGCTGCTTGCAGGCACCATAATCTCACCAGGATAATATAATGTTATTAGGCAGCTAGACATGGTTGTATTTAAAAGCACACTTCATAGTTATCCATAGCAACTTGTTTATAATGGAGCGTCGAAAAATTAACCTTAAAAAAAAAAAGACAGTTTCCAAAACTCTGACCATGTTGCCTGAATATTCCTGAGAAATGTCCAAAAAGGTAACTTTCCTAAACTCTTCTTTAGAATTAGATGTCAAGAAGAGCTATGTTGCAAGTGGGTAGATTAAATTACCCTTGAGAAAGTTCCCAACTTGGTTCTTCTGTTCTGAGTCCTTCATTTTCACATGGCTTTCTTTGGAATGACTTCATAAAATAGGCAAAGCTTGCCCTTCTCCTAGGGTGGTATTTTGCTTTGGAGTGATTGAACATATATAACTCACGGCTAAAGGGCATGTCTGGAGATGGTCAGTCTGTTCCACTCTCTATTTTGACATATACATGTGAAACCAGAAGTAGAGAATGACAGTAAAATGGGTATTTAGGATTTAGGCACAACACACTCCATGTAGAAAGGGCACTTTTTTTCCCATCAAACTTTGTTTACACAGTATAGTTGCCTAGAGCATCTTATGCAAATCAAGATGGCTATTTGCATGTGAAAACAAGAGGCAAACCAAAGCAGATAGAATCAAATTAGTGTGCTGCCTCAATTAGCCAGTCAAAGCTTATTTTGCTTGTCAGACTCCATTCCAAAAACATTGTATGCCTCCCTCACCCCCAAAGAATAACATTTCACATTTGCCAGCTATGGGTTGTTACCATGAGCATAGAAAAGCTCTTGGTGAGACTGCAAAAAAAAGAAAGAAAGAACTCTTCAGAATCCCCAAGAAAAATGGGGAGCTCACTGCCAAAATTAATCCCATTCTCTCCCCTCAAAGAAGTTTGAATGTGAGGGGCAAGGGACTGCAAAATTCATGGAGGTTTAGACTAAGGTTCCACTTTTTAAAAAAAGTTTTATCACAGACACCATGTGTTCTGCCACATTGTCTGCACAGCCAAGGAGTTGCACAATAATTGCCTCCTGCTATGCAAACAGACATGAAACCAGCATTGCTTTATGTGGACTACAAGAACGGACATTGAACTGACAGCCATTTCAAACACATCCCTCTGAATGTGCCCCAGGCACTTCTGGGATTATATTCCTCTCCTTTTTTTTTTTTTTTTTGGAAAGATTTCTGTGCTTTGAGTATAGAACAACTCCTATCCTAACTTTTCTTTGCCTCTTTTCCCATTGCTTCCTCCTGTAGGTACTGGAGGTAGCTCACCTCCTTTCTGATTCCCCTGCTGCTCTGATCTGCCTGACTCATTGCCCTTCTGTTCAGTGGCTTCTTTTCACCTTCTGTCACAATTGTTCCTTCCTGCTGTCGAGAGTTTGACAGCTGACAGCATGGAGCTCTTTTCTATCATGCTCTGGCAGTGGCAGTAGTGGCATGGAAATTGCATTTTTAATAAAACATAGTAAATCAGAAGTTCTGAAATCTAGCAGTTTAGCATCTCTTAATTAAATGTATAATTCATGAGCTCAGAACTTTCTGCCAACTGACTCATTTCAAAACGTCGCCTCTTTCTCCCCATTCCAACTCCTTGCCATCATCAATGCCATTTTACAAACATTATTTATGTTTCAGTTGCAACATCAGCATGGTATGATAATGAGTCTGTAAACACCAGTGCTTTCTGTGGAACTTTACACTGACTTCCTATAATATTATGTGACTATAATTAGAAACAGCATGTCATTTGGGATCCATCAAAGATGGTTCCTTTCTGAAAGCATTCTCCCTCCCTTTCCACTCTCAATGCAATATATACTCAGGAAGTTAATAAAAAATCTAGCAAGGGGAAGTTTGGGAAATGCTACTAAAGATTTTCTGGGATTCTGGGTTGAGCTAGCATTCAAATCAGTGATGCTCAAATATGTGAGTATCTTGGATTGAAAGCCAAGGAGAAAAGCCAACCTGGCTCCTGTCCCAGTTCTTCTCACAGACATCTTCTTCTTCTGAGTTCTGCTTCTAAACCTATACTAGTCTAGCTCCCTTTTACAAGCTGAGATAATGGGCTCTGACACTGCTGTCAGAAACCATGACCTTGGGTTGTTAGGGAGTATGAAGCAATTTCAAATCTGCTTGTTAAAATCCATAGAAAACCTCCATGTTCTATAGGTTTCAGTGGACAAATATAAACCTGCTGAATGCCCTAAAATGGCTGGTAGAAAGCAAAAATGTCAAGAGGGTCCCCACCTCCAGCCAAGTCTTTTGGTTTGTTTGTTTGTTTGTTTTGCTGTTGTTACATGCCTTCAAATCAGATCCAACTTATTGTGACTTTGTCCTACAGTTTTCTTGTGAAGGATTATTTAGACAAGGTTCCCCATTGCTTTCCTCTTGGGTTTCCATAAATGACCCTGGTCTACCAGAGTCATAGTTCAGCACTCAAACCACTATGCCACACTGGCTCACATTTTTTGTTTATAAGTTTCATTTTGTTTGAAACTGAAATCAAGAGAGCCTAGAGGTCTCCACTGGCTTCAATAGGCAGAAAAAAATCATGCTCCAAAGCAACTAGTGGTTGACAAAAACAAAAGCAATCATGGGGATTGGAAGATGTTCAGATATGAACACTCCATCCTGTTTGGCCAGGCAGCTGTTTTAGTCCTACCTACTGAAATCACTGGAAACATTGCCATTCAGTAGGGGTACAGAATTTGGCAAGTATAATTTTCAAACACTTGAAAACGTCCACACTTTTTTTAGAAAACAGCTAGTCACTCTGGAATCAAACATGGAGATGTTCATGAATCTCTGGCTCTGGATGTCATACTGAGAATTGTTTAGTTGTACCAGATGTTATCTCATTATATCGTGGAAAGTTTATGACCTTATGGATTTATATGAACATATGAATTCTTGATGAATACAAAAATGTAAATGCATGTTAATGAGAAAGAATCATCTATGTGCTACTCCAGGATGGACAACTCATTGCCTTCAGAAGTTACTAGATTGTAACTTCCATCATCCCTCACTACTTGATATGCTTTCTAGGACTGATGGGAACTGCAGCCTAACAACATTTGGAAGACTGCAACTTGTCCCCCCTGTATTACATTGAAAATTTTAAAAGATTGATTATGAAGTGGCAGCTGTAAAAGATTGAAACTGAGGTAGAGAAACTAAGATAGAAGAAAATTTTCACCCAACTGGCACTTCAATTTTATTTAAAGAATACATCAGGTAAATTTTCCTTAGGTAAAACCAACCATAAATCAACATGAGAAAGCAAAAAGTGTTTTGGCAAAACTAGCAGAATCCCTCAGGAATATTCTGCAAATTCCTAGGATTTTTGTCTAAAATCATATTTGAAGTGATTTGGAATTTATCTTCAGTTTCAGGAATTATAATGGCAATTGAGGGAGTTGCATAAACATAATTTTAAAGAGGATGTTTGTGCTTTCCTAGTTTTATAGCATCTTGTTGAATGTATTCTGCCACCTGAAAGCTCTTCCCATCTATAATATATGTGTGGTTATTAAAATGCTCTCCCCCTGTCCTCCTGTCCCAATACTGGTAGTCCTAAAACTTCATTTCATAATGGAGAGCATTCTATGGTTCCTTCAAGGGGGGTGGGCGAGAAGGACTATGGACTGGCCACTCCATAAGAGGCCCTTCATGTGGGTAGGAGAAAACTATTGACATTGCTTCCTCAGTACTGAGTATCTGATGGCAGCAGGATCTGAAATGGGGCTTTGGATTTGCCTGTTTTTCCAGGTCACACTCTCTCTCTCTAATTCCTGTGACAGGTGGGAATCATGCTTTCCTCCAGATATTGTTTGACTGCACATCCTAGCAGTCCCAGCCTGCAAAGCCAAAGAGAAGGAATGCTGGGAATTACACTCCACTACATCTCGAGAGCAACATGATTACAACACTTGCCCTATTAATTTTCTCTGCCAAAAAAGTCAAAATCAGAAAAATTTAAGGCAGAATAGGATACCATCCTATTCCTGACTATCTGAAGGCCTCTCCAGCATCTGTCCCTTCTCATTAGTGATCAAAGTTGTGAGATACCTGGCAACGATCACCTATTTAATATGGTATAAAGGAAGATTTCATGTAAACCTGAAAGTTTGTTTCCTTTCTCCTCCCCACCTGTAATGTAATCTAATGCAAAGAGCATGACAGAGAGAGAAAGAGAGAGAAAGGCAAGGTGGCAAATCAGATTGTTTTTTAAAAAAACCTAACTTTTGGGTATCAGAGACAAACGCTGGCAATCCTAGATGCTAACCTTGAGGTGTCTTTAAGCGCTTTTGTGTTTGTGTTCTAGGCAATTCATGAAGAGATGCATATTTCTCCATATGGATTACTGCCATTGGATTAGGGCCAATGTATATATAAAGCCCTTCATATAGAATTCAGTCCTAGAGGCATCCCTTATTATAATAGAACAATTTATGAGGCACAAGAAAAGGGCTCTGCTAAAAGTAAAAAAAGCAATCACTCTGTAATTTTCAGGATCCCAAATGTGTGATGAAACATTGATTTCTGTCAGCTTGATCCCATTCAAAATTTCTGATTTTCTTTCTCTGGGCTCAAAGTCTCTCCCTCCTGCTGCTGCACAAGGGGTTTATGAACACGCAGAGATGCCACATCCACCCCAGGTGTGCAGTTCAGCACAACTTTGTGAACCTCCATTCTCTGCTGCCTATGCTGACAAAAGCAGCATAACACTCATGAGTTATACACTGTGTTTGCATACTATGAGTCCAGTAATACAAGAGGTTGAGAATGCTTTGGAATGAAGGGATGGGTGAGGAATAAGAAGGCATATTAAAGGAGGTAAAAAAGAGAGAAGTGGAGTAAAAAATGATAGAGGAGTATAAAAAGGAGATCTTTCATTTCAATAGAATCCACGATAATGTCCTAAAATGTTTTTTTCTCCAACTTAATGAAGTAATATGTTTCTGTCACTTATTTAAATATATGTAACAGTATTTTGTGGATGCTTCCTTTCTCCTTCTTGATTCTTTGGTCATGGTGACAGAATCAAGATTTGGTTTGGTTCAGTTCTTTTTTTCCCCCAGCCAAGCAGAGACTGAAAGTTTGTCATAGCTTTCTTAAATATTGAATTTTGAAATGTACTGAGTGTGGTCTGTCTATTCTTTACAAATTTGCACACACTTGAATATAAGGTTGTGTTTGTACATGCACTGTGCTATAGTGGTATGAGTGTTGGACCAGGACTCAGGGAGACCTCGGTCCAAATCCCCACTCAGCCACAGATATCCACTGGGTGACCTATGATACAGTTGCCATCAGTCAGAGTGGACTTGAAGGCACATAGCAACAACAGATTTCTGCATAACATGGCATATGTTAACCTTATAGATTTATTACACATGAATTGCAGTTATGCTTGTTTGTTCGGCCTGATTTTTTTAAAATACTTTTATTAACTAAGTGAATGTTATGGGTACAAGTGGGGCGGGGGTACAATGATGGGCTGCCATAGGAAATGTCATTCCGATACCACACAGTATCTACCTTGTTATAAATTGTCCTGACATTTTTTTTTCAACCAGGGAACCAACCACTAGCAATGGATCTTCTCACACCCATTCCTAAACCTAAACAGATTTTTTTAATGTCTCCCTGAACTGCTGTGCTGCCTGTTAAGCTCTCCTGTTGAGGTTCAGGTGGAAACAAAATTCCCTTAGAGGTTGTCACAATCTAGGGATGGATCAGTATGCAATTGGCTTTGGTTTTTGTAATATTGCAATGTATTAAAGTTTTTTAACAGGGTGTACAAATTCTTGGAATTTTCTTTCAACAATCCTGAATGAACAAGAAAGATTGATTTTTTCTGTGTTTTAATTCATTTAATTCATGTTTGTGGTAACTAGTTAGAATTGCTATATCTTTTTTTTTCTCCTGGTCTCAGGCCCTCCATTGTTGACAATACACAGCAGGCATGTATACCACGTTCCTCTTCATACTGGGAACTGGGATTGCTGTACCCACTGGATTTGACCCAAGCAGGGCTTTGGGATTTTTTTGAAGAAAGAAAGCAAGAAAGCAAGAAAGAAAGCAAGAAAGCAAGTAATTTGCTATGTTCTACACATTTAATAATAAACAGAATAGAAAGAAGCAGGAAGAAACAAAACTGCAGACTCCTTAGGGCAAATTCAGTGGGTACTCCATCTACCCTTGAACAAATCATATTTAGATCCACAGCACATTACATCCATCTGTCACCTGTGCTGGCTAGCAGTATAAAGCACAATACAAAATGCCTCAGTACCTCCATGGTGTGGTGGAGGACCACAGAGCAGAACGACTCCTTGTCCTTCTCTGACAGATACGGTACTTCTTGCTTTGGTTTCAAAGTTTTCAATATCTTAAGGAGGGAGAAATTAAAAATTTTGTTAGATGTCTCAGTTTTCAAGCAATAGATCCAATTTTGTTGTTCAGACTGAGATGACTCTGGGAGGGTTATGACAATGAAGTGCTCATACTGAATTTCAATATATTTTGCTCTTTTGACATCTTCTATTTCCATTTCCTGTGAAACCGTTGTCTATTCAGAGTGGCAGAATTGAACTGTAAGGAGTTTCAGCCTCTCATAAATATACTGTGCACTCTTTTAGAGTAAGAGATTATAGCTATGCATTTATAGAAAGGGAAACAAGATAACAATCCCCTTTAGCATTGGATTTGCTGTTTTCTTACAGAAATATTCATTCACACACACACACACACACACACACACAGACTTTGATTTTTCCATGTTTTGTTGTGTTATAACATGGAAGCAAAATGGATTTACTTGTTATTGTTGCCACCTATGTACACAAGATATTCAATATTGTGAAGGTGTGAATTAGTTGAAAGTAGATTTTTCAGAACAATGAACACTCTTTCACCATTTCTGCAAGACCATGTCCACGTGACAGAACAACAAGTGATTGTGGTTCCAGGAGCTCTGCTTTCACATGACGTTGTGGGCAACCCGTCACTATTCCACTGCCAACTGCCACTAATCTGCCCGTATCGCACCCTATGTCAATAATGGAAAAAGTCTGTTATTGACCCCCTCAAGCATATCTGTCCCATTACCTGGTGTGTGGTTTCTCCATCACACCAGCTCCCATTGTCAATCTGGGAGCCCTGATGCATGGATGCATCCAATGCCACCTAATAGGAAAAAAGGCCCCAGAAAAAGGTGACCAATCAATTGCTGCAGAGCTGGAGAAAGCATCACCACAGAAGCTGTAACGTGGAAGGAGTAGCAGTGTTAATGCCATTACTCCTCTGTTGCTGAGGGACGCTTATGGAAGGGAGCTATGGAAAACCGCTCTTGTCCCAGGACTAACAATGCTGGGATGTCTATGGATCATCCTGGCAATGAGGTGAGGTGCAGAAATGGCCTGTGTGTGTGGGTTCCACAGAACTTTTCATCAGACTATTCATGAAACAAAGCAGAAGCAAAGAGAAAACATTTAGCTGATACTGAACCCATGGAGTCTGTATTCTGTAATATTACAGAATACAAGTAAATATGGAATATAAGAGGAGGTAACAGACAATTAGATAAAGCTCTACTAGATGCTATGCAGGTTTCAGGTTGCTTCTCGATTCTTTTTCCAAGCAGCAATCCCAGCAGGAGTCTAAGGTGCAATCTGAAACCTGAAGAGCACCTGGCAGAATATAATATAATTGCCCTTTGGAAGAGATCTGGAACTTACACAGGGTGGCTTTAGGGGAGAAGAGAAATCAGTTTCATCAGCAGTGTCTGTTCCACTGGCACACAGATCCACCGCTTCACACAGCCCCATTATACACACACACACAATATGAGAAGGTAACTGGGCTAGTGAAGTAACTGCTGTTATCCTTCTAAGTTAGCATACATTTTAAGGAGAGTATAGAAACTGAAAAAAAAGTCTATTGACACAATAAAATTAACAGTATTTATATTATGATTTTACACACACACACACACACACACACACACACCAAAAAGGCAAACACACAGCTGGTAGAAGTCGGCTTCAGGAAGAAAGATATGTGTGACACTAATGAGACCACATGTTGCAGAGGGATCTTATAGCACCATTGAGACTGAATGAGAGAAAGAAGTTTATAGCATAAGCTTGGATGAAGCATACCCAGTTTATGAAAACTTGTGCTGCAAATGTCTTTCACTCAAAGGTGCTACTAGATCCCTCTACATACTGATACAGATTAGCATAGCTATATCTTTGAATGAGATTACAAACCGGCAGTCTCTATCACTTACCCATTGGCTAAATCTGGATCTTGGTTTTGCACATTGTGAGACATTCACTAGTACTCCCCATGCTGGTACAATTTAATGACTTTGAAATGAAATCTAGAAACTGATCTTTTGGTGCATTTAACTTTCCTACACATCATTCTATAAATTACATAAATTTCCTACACATCATTCTATAAATTACATAAATTTCATTGATCCAATGAATCAATTGTTATTGTTGTTGTTGTTGTTGTTGTGTGCTTCCAGTTGCTTCCAACTTATGGTGACCCTAAGGTGAATCTATCATGGGGTTTTCTGGAGCTGAGAGTGTGTGATGTGCCCAAGATCACCCAGTGAGTTTCCATGGCTGAGCAGGGAACTGAATCCTGGTCTCTAGGGTCATAGACCAATGCTCAAACAACTACAGCACACTGCAGTTGGGGATTAATCATTGGTTTTGGAAAAGATGAAGGCTCCCTTGCAGATATATTGGTTCAGTCAAGGAGGCAGCAGCCCTGGGTTTGTAAGACCAGAACTGCTAATGACTCATAGTTTTTCCATATTTTGAAGCCAACTTTATCACAAACAACAACAAATTTGTTGAAATCTTCACAAAACTCTCCTATATAAGCACTCCTATTTTCCGAAATATTTCCTACCTCATTGGCGTGCACAACAAGGTTGAAAGCTAGATTTTTGTCAGTTTGGAAATAATTAATACACATTTTAGTGTTCTGAGCAAGACATTTTGCTGCTTGTGGTAGAGCCAAAAATGCACCTCCCTCCAGTCATGTTAAGATGTTTAGTACCCAAAGTCAGGCAAATTATTGTGGCAAATGAGGCCAAAAAATTCCAGTTGGTACTTCTTGCCCTTTCTGGCAGAAAAAAAAAAGAATTTAAAAAGAAGTAATAACATTTGCTTCTCTTTTGTCAGTGACAAGTCAGTGGGTTTAATCCCACTTTGACATAAAAGGTACCAGCCACTGCAGTGAAAACCAAAATCTGGTCCTTGAGAAGCTGTCTTATGGTACAGCCAGCCCTTGGCCAAAGTGTTATGATGGAACTGGTGCTCCTAAATAACAACAACAACAACAACAAACAATAACAATCATCATCATCATCATCATCATCATCTACATGGTCACCTATAACATTTGCTTCAAATCTCTTAGTCTCATTGAGTAATGTTATAATATCATATTTCATAAGCTAATAATGCATAATGATTTTTCTCCCCATTATCATGGAGTGCAGAGCAGAGATCAGGTGCTCGAGGTGGATTGCAATAAGCAATAGACATTTAAGGAACAGCAGCCCTATTTCACAGATGGTGTACTCACTGGCTGTGTTTTCTGCAGAAATCTATGAATAAGTTATCACTTGACTCTCCATAATTCTCTTTTTCCTCTCTCTGCCTGCATTTGTCTTACTTTGTGAGCATCGACTTCTTTCACATTGCATTTTGCTATCGGCTGCAATTCCCTTCCAATTGCCTTCCAATTGCTCCTTCCATTCCTCCCCGGCAATTCCCTTTCATCATTGCATTCTGGCATACGACAATTGGCATGATGCAGCTAATCAGTCAAATCTATAATGATATCATGTAAGCTGAGCAGAATGCTCAGGTGCGAATGTGATCCTTCCGAGGCTGGCACAGAGACACCACGGCTCAGCTGCGCATGGTGGCAAGTCATCATCATCAGTAGGAAGCACTCATAGACCACAGCAAGCATGAGCTATGCTTGTGGCAGGGAAAACATATGTTTCTCTGTGTTAACCAAATTAGATTATCACAAGAACATTACTGATATATACCGAAGCATATGGGACATTTCTAGAGAATGCTGGGAAGTAGGCTGACAGAACAGCCAAGTTGTTCAGCTGATGGACTTGCCAACTCTTGCAATTTCGCTCAGTACTCTCATGATAAACACTGAGTTCCTTAAAGTAATATGGTGGTTTTCTGTTCAGAGAGTGAGCACAATCTCAGAGTCAACAGAGAGGGAAAGAGAACATTCTGGATGAAAACAGAAAGGGCTGCATCTTCCTTCCTGGCAAGAGAAAAAACCAACAAAGGTACTAGTACAGATTTGGCACTTTGAAAAGATGGAACCTTCTTTAGGTCATTTAACCCGCAACAGTAGGGAGTTCTCAAGCAGTTGTCTGCTGAGGAAAAGCTGCTGCTGCTGGAAGAGATGGGTAAAGGCAAATGTACAGACTTATGGCTGCATCATAACAGAAGCTTTGTTTGTGCTCTTTATCTCTGCTGAAAGAGTCTGGGAGTATATTCATGCCTATGCAACAATACAAGTAGAGGGAAGGATCATATGTTTGTGCAATACTTACCTGTGTAAGGCTGTGGTGGGAAATGTCAGTGCCTCTGCTGTCCAATTTTCTGCCCCTGGGAGTTACTTTAAACCACATAGCCTAAATGTGGAGAAGAGAGGAACTGGGACATGGCCTGTGATAATGTGGGGGGCAGAATGGGTCAACGGTCCACATCTGTGATAGATAATGATGCTGTGATTGAGGAGCAACTGATTGTGCAGGGGACCGAGCCAGTGAGTGAGCATCCCCTGCAGTAGAAGGTCAAACGGAGACTGAGTTGCCCCAGCCAGCTTATGATGGAGAGGGAACCAGCAGTGATGCAGAGGAGTTGCAGCCAGCTGTGCCCATTAGCCCCCACAACCCTTGTGTCTCCTCCTCCCTGAAACCCTCCGGACGGATCTCTGCCTCCTGAACCTTTGGACTGTACCTTGACCTGGCTCAGCTTGTGTTTTCCTGGTGTTTAGTATATTTGGACTTCCCAAGTGGTCCTGACCTCTCTCCTCCCTTGCTGGCTGCAGCCTGGCAGGGAGAGATTCCTGACATCATCTGTTTTTTAAAACGAGGTATTTTGGAGAACATTAAACAGTGCAAGAAGTCTATGTTACCTATTTTCAAAACAAATGCCACTCCTGGAACAGCAATTCACTCTCTTTTTTTCACCAGAAAAAGACTAATTTGAGGCATCTGAGGGAACTGAGGTTCAGAAAAATAGCCTTGTGGCTATGTATAGTCTTAGGGCCACCCTCCATCCACACATGGTGTAAACATACATTTCTGTTTTGGATAACAAACATATCTTCACCTTGTGAATTAAAATTGCACATAAGTGTGCTTTCTCTGTCTCTCTCTCTGTGTCTGTATGTGTGTGTGTGTGTGTGTGTGTGTGTGTATGGACAGACAAAACGGCCCATTGGCTCATTTAAAACTGGTAATGTAATCCTCATACTTAAAAAGTTCCTCTGTCACAAGTCCTTTGTGGTGGAGGCTTAGGTGTACTCATTCAGAAATAAGTCCCAATGATTTCTGGTTTAGATATTCAAAAAAAGGACTATAATAGAAAATGGCAACAGAAATGAAGTTTTAGAATAATCAACAATCTGAAGCACTCTAATTGCCTTGTACCGCAATTATCAAAAGATGGGCAAATCCACAGTAATTGCTGAGGTGTTTAGTTAAGGTGATAAACAACAGTATCTGGAGAAATTGTACTAATGTAATGCAAACAAACATTTCCCTCCTCTATGTGCTTTATGTTGCTCCCATTAGCACTAATGGGAACAACAATCTGCCACAGAACAGAGAATAGATTCTCCCCCCCCCTTCCATCCCCGAATCACCAATATTTCATGCCAACAATTAACATTAACACTCATACCATCATGAGTTTATCATTCAGCCCTAAGTTAACTATCTCACAGAACACTTAAGTAGGAGGCAACCATGGTAGAGAAACTAGCATTTTCTGAGCCCCCTTGGCTTATGGTAGAATGTCAAGGACCAAAGTTTGCGGGATGGGGGGGGGGTTGTTTCTTTTCTGATTTAAAACAAAATGAATTTTTTTTTTTTAAAAAAAACACCTTCCATTAATACCAAAAGAAGAGTAAATCACTACACTGGAGCAGTTTTTCTTGCCTGCTGCATGAAGGAGATTTTATCCAAAGCTTCCTTCAGTCCATGACAGAACACTCCTGCTGCTGTTGAGGGCCTTCAAGTTGTTTCTGATTTATGGCAATCCTTATATCAATCTAGCATGGGGGTTTCTTGGCAAGATTTGTTCTTAGGAAGTTTATAATTGCTTTCCTCTGAGGCTCAGAGCATGTGCCATTCCCAAGGTCACCCAGTGGTTTTTCATGGCTGAGAAGGGATTCTAATCCTGGTGTCTCAGAGTTCTAGTCAAACCACTATACCACACTAACCCTCATTCCTCCTTCTACTGCTGGTGAAACACGAGCCAGAGCCTTAGTTCTTGCATAGCCAAATGATGACTAGAACAGGCAGCTGGCAGTCCACAAGATCATTCCAATCACTCTATTACTGGTGCTCCTTACCATGAAAAAAGAAACTGGCAAGTAGAAACCTGGAAGTTATTGAAAGACTTTAAAAGCTGAAAGCCTTGCTTCCCAACCCCCAGCACCCTCAAAATCTGAACTGGCTTGTCATCAAAAGTCAATAATGAATGAACCAGCAACAAACACAGTTGAAATCTTCTACTATATAAAAGTCAACATTTGTGAGTCATCTTGTCTATTTGTCTGTGTCAGGCAGGTGAAGACTTCACATGATTGGTTGTGTGAGGCAAGAAGTCCTCATATAATTGGCTGAGTGTGAAGATTCTATGGAATCCTGGGGTTGGCAGTTCAGAGAGGGGCCTTTAGAATTCTCAGCCAGAGAGCTCTGAATAGGCCGGTTGCTAGGGAGACGAGGCCTAGCAGCAAGTCCCCTCAAGAACCTGACCTCTATGGCCCTTTCCACATGTGTGGGGGGGAAACGGGCGAAAACGCCCAAAAACGGAGCTTACCGGCAGCCGGGTAAGTCCGTCGCGACGCGGAGCAGCGCGAGCTCGCTGCTCCGCAGTCCTCTGGCATCCCAAATGGCGGCTTCCAGTTGGCGGAGGCTCTCCACCAACTGGAGAAGCTCGCCAGCCGGAAGCCCGCCCCCGGCAGATCTGCAGGCATGCACTTGTGCGCACCTGCAAATCCTCGTCGGAGCCGGGCGATGGAGCGGCACGGGGCTGTGTGCTCCGTGCTTTTTAAAAACCTCGAAAAAGAGGTTTTTAAAAAACACGCAGCGCGGCTAGTTCCAGCTGTTCCTGAGTGGATTCTGGTGTGGAACTACAAAAAGTAGTCCACGCCAGTCCACTCTACGGTGTAGAAGACCTCCGTGAGAGGTCGCTCTGCACCATTACAGAAGCCTGGTGTGGAAGTAGCCAATATGTTAACAACTCTGAATACAGACTGGATTGGTGAATATGGGCAAAAGTTACAGGTACTGAGCAACACAGTTTGGGAAATTAGAGACACAGGATCTCAAATCTGTGTATTTCAACTGCATCTAACTCCAAAGGTAAGGTAAGGTAAGGTAAGGTAAGGTAATTCCTAAGGTATTTCTAACAAGTGTTACCTATGAGAAAATAAAATCCCAGGCAACACTGGGTAAATATGCTAGTATCTAACGAAACCCGTACAGCAGGCCTCAATCCAAAGCCAACCAATGCCAAAATAAGTAATAAAAAATTAAAAAAATAACATACGCTGCAACATTGCACAGAGGAAAATCAGAACATGTATGGTTAAACAATATAAGAGTGCACTCCAAAGAGTGTGGCCAGGTACCCAAGAGGGCAAAAGTTAGTAATGATTAAGAACACATAAAACCACTACTCTAAGTAGGGAAATCCTGCCATTTATATACTCAGTTTAGGAAACCCTGAAAAAAAGAAAAACCCAAATTAATAAATCCAGTACTCTTCGTGTGTGCATGCATGTACATAGCATGATTAACAAAACATATAATATTATATAGTACATTATCATAATGCCTTTCTGTGACATGCTCAAAATTACAGCTTTCTCTCAGATCCACTTTATGAATACAGTATTTGTACCTCTCCTTTTTGCCCAATGTACCTTATTGATCAGGTCAAATCCCAGCTTCCCTATAGCATAACACTTATCTTGTCACCTTGAACCAATTGTACATTCTCACAGGATTTTTCTGAGAATAAAAATGGGGCAGAGGATGGAGTAAGATAATGCACAATACTTATAGCTCCAGGAGATGAACAGAATGTAATTAGTAAAGAAAGATCTAGTTTTGGGGGAGAGGGGAACCATGATTGCCATACAGAAATACATGCATTACAGTTGCCTTTTAGATTTTGCCATGCTACAATCCTGTAAAATTTTACGTAAGTGTAAGTCCCACTGAACTCACTGAGACCTACTTATGAGTAGATAAATGTGTGGTTGCATTGTTAATATGGGCGCAACATTTGTTGTTCTGTGCCATAAAGTTGTTTCCAATTTGTGGTGACCCTAAGGTGAACATTTTGCAGGGTTTTCTAGGCAAGATTTGCTCAGAGGAGGTTTGCCTTTGCCTTCCTTCGAGATTGAGAGTTTGATTTGCTCAAGATCACGCAGTGCCTTTCCATGACCAAGCAGGAATTTGAACCCTGTTCTCCAGAGTCATGGTCTAATGCTCAACTTTACCCTGCCAAAAACAAAACAAAAGAAAACAAAACCATCTTTCAAAATAAAACCTTTCCCAATGTGCAACATCTACAAGTTACTGTTTCTTTCCTATGACACTGTGCAGCCCTGGGAACACAAAGAGGATTAGTGAATAAAAAGGAAGGGGCAGAGAGAAGAAAATCAGTAAAACTAAAGGTCAAAATGTGCAAACCTCAAAAACAAACAAAAATCAGAACTGAAGAGAGGAGAAAAAAATTCAAAGTAGGAATGTTATCTGCAATATGGAACCTATTTAAGGGAACTGGACAGGGGGAAATCTGTCTGTAAAAAGAAAAGATGGAGAGAGCACCTTGTGTACAGTTCTGGGAGTCCTGTAATTCAAAGGCGATCTCCTCAAAGAGAGCACCTCTTAAGGGGCAAAGGTCTCCCTGTCCCCTGCTTTTTTTTTTAAAACAAGGAATGTTTATTCATTTGTTTATTCACAGAAGAAATTTGAAATAACACATCACAGGCTATTGTGCTGGAAAACTAGTAAAAGTTGCAGCAGTTCTTTCTTTTTTTATATATCCCCCCTGAGCCAGCTCCACTCCGCTCTCCTCTCTTTCTCTGTTAATTTAATCAGTTTTGCACTTTGAAAACAGTTTGCAGCAAAGTGGGAGGAGAAGAGAGCTAATAAGATATTTTAAAAGCAGCTCAGAAAGTAAATGGAAAACCAAGCCAGAAAGTGGGTGGAAAAGGAAGGAAGTGGGACACTTTAAAAGCAGCTGAGAAAGTGATAAAGTAGAGGATTAACTTGAGCTCTATGCCCCCCAGAACACCACCATAGTTGCCCACTCCATTTGCGAGTGTTAGAGGTTTAGGATGGTAAGAGAGAGCTTTTCTCAGTTACCAATGACTTGTAAAGTTTGAGTCTGGTCCTGTTTTTTCTCAGTCTGATCTACCCTGCAGGATTGTTGTGACAACCAGTAGGGAAATCATGCATACTGCCTTGAGAGGCTTCAGTAAAAACAGAATAAAGGCAATAAAAGTTGATGCAATGCAAAAAAGGCAGAGATGTCTCAGCCAAGCCATAGAAGCAGACAGCATATTCAGTCTTGATGTCTTATAATTAATGCAAGAAATGAATTAGAAATTGTGCTAACTTATTTTGAGGAGTAATGTCAGACAGCCCTCTCTTCCTAAATACTAAACAAAGAAATAAGAACATCCTAATGCATGCTATGGATAATTAGAGCAAGCCAAATTTATCACCTTGCATAATTACTAACAGTTCATTGGAATTAATGCAATTTCATGCTTTCTTGAACTTTTGATTTTATTCCATAAATGTTTTGTCATTCTGTAATCTCAAATATTACTGTTATAATTGTAGACCATGATTGAATAATACCAAAATGCCAAGTATTAAGAACAGGAGCATTTCTTCAGCCAGAGAAATCTTCCAGTGGGCTGCAGGGGTGCAGGAAAGAGCTTAAGGCTTTCTTTCTTTTTCTATTTTTTCTCTCTCCCCACCCCCACCCCCCACCCCTTCTCTGAAAATGTTCTGGTTCATGATACTTCATGCCATCCATCCTTTCACTTCACAATGTAGAATGTGATATATTGGAGCACGACTAATGCAACTGGAAATGATGGATCACAATCCAATTCTTCACCCAAGCAAACATAACAGAAAATGATGAACTTTGCAATTTTCAGAGCAGGTCTATTGTTAAGAATTTGCATAAGCACCTGCACCACCTGTGTTCAAGGGGCCAGTAATTTGTTACCTCCATTACCTTGTGATATTAATTGCACACAAATGGTCTTGATTCAGAGAAGGAGTGTTTTTTTCTCTCTCTGCCACACTCTTTGTGTTTCCCTAGATTTCATAGTTCTTTCTTAGGACCCATTTTCTCACGTTCTTTTAAAAATTACAGGCACGCATAACTATGTCATCAAGACACACAGAGACCTGTAGGGCAACTCAATCAGAATTAACATGCCCCACTGCTCTCAACAAAACTTATTAGAGCCAATTTTGCATTGAAGCGATTATACAGAAAAGCAAATAGGAGGTTAAAAAAGTTACTTTTGGACTCCATTTCCCAAAATCCTTCCCAGTCCATGCTAGTTCAGGATTCAGAACCCCTGTAGTCCCCAGAAGTAACCCTTCCAACCTCTATTAATATGCCTCTGCAATGAAACTTGGAGGCAAGGTTCCAGAAATAGGTTTGGAATCAGCTTTCTTCCACCTGAAACAAAGGTATTCCCTGTGCACATTTATGGTGTGTTAAGCAATTTTCAATGTTCTTAAAATAACACAGAAAATGGTTCTTAAAGAAAGCCTGTTCTCTGGTTAATTTCCAGTTACTTCCTTTTATAATCTGGTGAGAGAGAACATGTTTGTGTTTAAGTTCTGGAAAATTAAACAAAAACCCCAGTAATCAGAAGCTCATATTTCACCACAGTGCAGAACACATCATCATCATCTATTTATATAATGCCATCACCATACCTGGTGCTTCACAAGTAAAAGAACAACAAAAGAGTTTCCTGCCCTCAGATTTACAGTCTAATTAAGACATAACACAAAAAGAAAAGGGGAGGTGGGAGATGACTGAGTCCAGGACAGTGGCAATTAGGATAGAGCTATCCAATGCACATCTACTCATACGCAACAATTGGTATCAATAGGATTTCCTCTCAAGTAAATATGTATATGACTGAATCTTTGACAGATTGTAGGGTATCTAAGACACCAAATGAAAGAGTATTTCCCAGGTCACTCAGATCACAGGAACAGTTCCCACTCCCATGGGTCATGATGTGTTAGAGTCAGAGGAGAGTTTCTTGCTATTTATGGATATGCAATCCAATGCATACCCGTTCAAATGTAAGGGTCTTTCCACCCTACACTGTTATAGTGCTCCTGTGAAATCATGGGGTTTGCAGTTTTGGGAAGGGCATCTAGAATTCTCAACCAGAGAGCTCTTTGGCCTCAATAAACTACAAACCCCAGAATTCCACAGGATGTTGAAAGTGGAATATAAGCACTATAACAGTGTAGGGCGGAAAGGCCCCAAATCTTATTTAAAGATTCACTCCCAGAAAAGTCTGCATCTTGTTGTTGTTAATTGTCTTCAGCTTGGCTTTCACTCATGGCAACCCTATGAATAAGAGACCTTGAAGACCTCAGTGACCAACTGCCAAGGTCAGGTCTTCAGGTCTGTGACTTCCTTTATTGACTTCCTGTAACACAGTCTTCCTCTTTGATTGCCTTCAAGTTTAACAAGCATTATAATCTTTCCAATGAGTCATGTCATCTCATCATATGTCCAAAGTACAACAGCCTCATTTCTGTCATCTTGGCTTCAAGTGAGAATTTGGCTTGATTTGCTCCAAGATTCATTCTTAACTTGTTTACGTAGGACAGCTGCATACATCAGATTTATGCCTAGAAACGGTACAAAAGCTTTTTCTAGACGTATGATGTGGGATTTAAAAATTGCAGTCCTTGAACAAGGAGATTACAAAGAAAGATCACAAAGAGAAAACAGCTGAATTGCATTATATTTACAAATTCCAATCTGTTAGCAGAGGTATGAACAAGGATAATAGCTTCATGTCACACTACATGTATTAACACAAGAGTTCTTGCTACCACACAGGTAAAAAAAAGAGGGGGGAATCTTCTCAGAGCAAATTCTGAATCCAAGGAAATTGACTGCTTTTGCACATCTACACTAACCACTGTAAAGGTCTGAAAGACCTGTTGTCACCTTATGTAGCCCTTCAAAAATTTGGGGCAAGGGTCATGGTTTGCATCTTTCTGGATTCCATTATAGTCTGTCCTACTCCCACTCCTGCAAACAATCTTGAGGCTTGGAAATCACTTTGTATTGCATCTAAAAAAGTGGGTTTATACCCATGTAACCTGACGCTAAAATAAAAGCTAGTTAGTCTTAAAGGTGCAGCTACATTCCTCCCCCCCCGCCCCTCCATTTCTCCTTTTTATCTTTTCTAGATGGGGGCATGCAAAGTATCACTTCTCTCATCTTCCTTATGCTCTAAACCTCTTGGATTTAGAGTACGGTATAGGCATGAATTTTTCTCACTTCAAGGTTGATTCCTGTCCCGTGCATTAATACCACACCAAGGAGTATTCAGCTGTATTTTCACTGAATCCTGCTTTAATATTTAATAGTCTGTAGGCCATACAAAACTTTTTGATTTATCAGTACAGCTGCAGTACATTGATTTAGGCACTAGTCTAACAAACTGCTCTATCCCCCTCCCTATTCCATCAGTATCCATGAAATCCAAGAGATTTCATTGTCGGAGTCTGTGCAAATGAAGCCCGGCTGCCCCGTGGATTTTTAGGATGACAGTATAACAAAGCAAATCACAGTATATGTAGAAAATCCACATAGCCTGTGAAGCCTAATGGTAGCTACTCAAGGATTCTGAAGATGTTAGCTGGTGAAAACCAAAAAGCCTGCACAAGAGTGAATGTATTATCTGGGCTTTAAAAATGAAAGGAAGAAAACTCAAGGAATTACAGACTGATTAGCTGTTCTTCAGTCCCAGAGACAAAATTAAACCAAATCATATAACTCTTTGGTTCTGTAAGTGCTGCAGGAGAAACTGAAAGATGAGTAGTAATTAACACAGATTTGTTGGAAACAATCAGGAGAAACCAAAATAGCTTCATTCTTCCATGAAACATTCTTCTGCAAGGCTCTAAACAAATCCAACAGGACAGACTCCCCCTGCTGAAAAAATGTGAGAAAATGAGGTAATAAAACATTCCAGTGATGCTGATATACCCCAAAGAGGCTAGTAGCACCTTAAAGACTAAGAAGTTTATATAGTATAAATTGCCATGGATAGCAGCCCACTTCATCCATGCACTGATGGGTCCACAAAAACTCATGCCTTGTAAACTGAATCATTCTTTAAGATGCCACAAGGGTCATTGCTGCTTTTGTATCACTAATTGTAGGAACCTCAGAATGTGATATAAATCTAACTGGGAAAAAACACCCATATGGCAATAAGGAATATATGACTATAAAAATGTAAGAAAGAACAAGTGAAATCAGGTGATTGGGAAGGTAGGAGATATAAACTGAGCGCTGTATTCTTATTGTGATATTGTATGTATTTGAGAGCACCAGCATGGTGCAGTTGTTTGAGCACTGGACATGGAAACTCACCAGATGACCTTGGATAAGGCACTCTCTCTCAACCTCAGGGGTATTGGGAGTGGCAACCTTTGCATGCTTAATTAACTGTCTAGTTGATTTGCATGTTTATTGTAGGCATAGAGAGATAGCCTAGAGAAAACTTCCTGTTTGTTTTGGTCAACACCTCTTCCTCCAGCACGTACACACTCTTTGTTCTTAAAAAGGTTCTCTTGCCATTTACACCTCTCTCTTTTGTCTTTGCCTTTTGTCCTGAAATCATGCTCTGAGATCTCCTAACAGGGATTATTTTCAGCGAGCATGTGAGTGCTTAATTTCTTCTCACTTTCTTCAAGAATTGAACCTGTGTAGACTATGCACAAGATTTTTTTTTACCAAACTGTCTGTGTTTATTTTGAGCTAGATTAAGTGTGTGTGGGGTGGATATGATAAAGTGGGACTGGTAGTTTGTTCAACTTCTAACTGTGCATTACAAAATACTCTGTTGATTGAGAGACTTATTACTAAAAATTGCTCAATTCTCCAACAAGAGGAAAGCAAAATCAAAACCCCTTCTGAACGAGTCTTGCCAAGAAAACTCCATGATAGATTTGTCTTAGGGTTGCCATAAGTCTAAAAATGACTTGAGGGCACACAACAACAACAGTATATTAAGGGAGTGTCAGTGTGCTACCTGCGGTAGTGATTTGTGCCTGTATTGCAGATGATGTGGATCACTGATTGCTACATTACTCATTCTGGTGCACTTCAGATGCTTTGCACTACAAACCTCATCATTTCTGTTCAATTGGCCAAGTTGGCTGGTATTGATTGGAGTTGTAGCCCCAAACATCTGCAGTGTGCCAGACTGTACTTGAAGTGCATGTTGCATCACTATCATCCTCTCCTTTGTTAATATGCAGTGGTGCACAGAACTTCTTCAATATTTCTGATTTACTGGTTGAATTAAATCAATCATTTCCAGAACAGTACACCATTTCTGAGCAGTTCACTGCCATGGTTATTGGCTTCCGGGATGGTGGTGCCAGCAAATTTAACAATGACTCAGAGTCTGAGAAAAGGAGGACTACTGTTGATAGTGTTACACTATCATTTTGGAGTAAGGAATCCCCCCTCTGGACCATAGACTTCCCTTGCATATACTGGTAGGACTCAGGGTTGCACAGGACTGTTTCGTTTGTTGGAGAAGCATCAAACTCTCTGTCTTTGGCCAGGAAAGAAGTCTGTGACTTTGGTCTCACATAGGGTTCTCTTTCCTTCCAGGATGCAGCCATCTCACTCACCTGTAGTGGTTGACTTGATGGGTTGCCATTTTTAATGACTCGAAGCAGCATCCCCTGCTATTTTAAAATCAGTGGCCACAATTCTATATCACAATCTATGCTGTACAACTTACCTGACTGTGTAGCAGAAGCACTATGGAACCCAGTGAATTGTGAAGACACCCATTAGGGCACTGGCAAGAGAATCCTGATGGGCATTGGGCTCCACTGATGCACATCAGCACTCCCTAGTCATTGCCCAGAGGGGAACTGGAGAACCCAATGCACATCCTAGTCCGTTGTGCAATGACACCAATTTGATATCATTTTTGCTAGATGTCCTATGCAGTACCACCACGGCAGCCCCTTGCTTAATATGGACATTGTGAAACTGCTCAGTTCTATTTCTAACAAACTTAAATGTACTTATGAAGATATAAATCCTATACTGAATCACAAATTCATAGAGTTGGAAGAGACCACAGGGACCATCCAGTCCAGTCCCCTGCTATGCAGGAACACACATCAAAGCATTCCCAAAAGATGGCCGTCCAGCCTCTGCCTAAAAATCTCCAAAGAAGGAGACTCCACAACACTCTGAGGCAGCATATTCCACTGCCAGACAGCTCTGACCATCAAGAAATTCTTCTTGAGATTCAGGTGGAATCTCCTTTCCTGCAGCTTGAATCCATTGCTCCTTGTCCTAGTCTCCAGAACAGTGGAAAATAAGCTCACTCCCTCCTCGACATGACATCCCTTCAAATATTTAAACATGGCTATCATGCCCCCTCTTAACCTTCTCTTCTGCAGACTAAACATCTCCAGCTTCCTAAGTCGTTCCTCATACGGCATGGCTTCCAGACCCTTCACCATCTTGATCACCCTCCTCTGGACACGTTCCAGCTTGTCGATATCCTTCTTGAATTGAGGTGCCCAGAACTGGACATAGTATTCCAGACGAGGTCTAACCAATGCAGAATAGAGTGGTGCCATTACCCCCCTTGATCTAGACATCACATTCCTACTGATGCAACCAAGAATCGTGTTAGCTTTCTTGACTGCTGCATCACACTGCTGACTCACGTTCAGCTGGTGATCTACCAAGATTCCTAGATCCCTTTCACACATACTGCTATCCAGCCACGTGTCCCCCATCCTATATTTGTGCATTCCATGTTTTCTCCCTAAGTGTAAGACCTTACATTTCTCTCTGTTGAAATGCATTTTGTTAGCTTTGGCCCAGCTCTCCAATCTGTCCAGGTCATTTTGAATTTGATCCTGTCCTCTGGGGTATTAGCAACCCCTCCCAATTTGGTGTCATCTGCAAATTTGATCAGCGTGCCCTCTACTCCTTCATCCATGTCACTGGTGGAGAAATGGAGACATTCATTAAATCTGCAGATAACACCAAAGCATAGCTGACACCTATGAAAATATACACCTAAGAAAACAAAATGGTTCAAAATGGCTATAACAGAGTGGAAGCCTATAACAGACTAGAAGCCTGGGCCAAGATAAATTCAAGATAAGATTAAGAAAGACCTTAACTATTTAAGATAAATGTCAAGTTCTTTCAGGAAATATCAAATATACCACTGTGGGGTAAATGACACTTGGATTAGCAGTAGTGTGTGTGAAAATAATCTTGGGGTCATAGGAGACCATAGGCTAAACATAAATGAACAGTGCAAAGAGGTGGCAAATAAGAAAATAAAATAATAAGGCTAATGTTTTTATAGGTTGCATTGATGGGGTATAACACACAGATTAAGGAACATAATAGTAATTCTCTATTTTGTGTCCATTTTCGGGGCACTACAATTAACTGTTAAACAAAATATAGTGCAAGGTTG
Source organism: Cyclura pinguis (assembly GCA_030412105.1). NCBI lineage: Eukaryota > Metazoa > Chordata > Lepidosauria > Squamata > Iguanidae > Cyclura > Cyclura pinguis. The sequence continues at coordinate 63,610,204 of CM059600.1, read as the reverse complement.
TGGACTCTCCTTTGTTGAAGATTTTTAAATGGAGGCCATTTCCACATGGTGTCGCAGTCCTGCTATGGGGACAGGTCGGCAGCAGTCTGCAGGTTGTGCTTCTACATGATGTCATTACGGTCTGCATGATGCCATCTCTCCCCCACCCATTGTAATTGTGGTATATTCACTAATGAAATAGATCCTTTAAGGGCCCGTGATAGTACAGGAAAGAGCCCAGCTGCACTGTGGAAGGCAGGCACGTGTTGCTCACACTCCCTTCCATGAGGAGCCGGCCGGGTGCAGAAGGAGGCATTCCCGTTGCACTCCCTTCCCAGCAAAGGTGCTGCCGGGATTGCAACAGGAGAACAACAGGATCGGTTAACATGCAGAAATGGGCAGAGTTTGGATGGGAATCTGACAGATGTTTTAACTGTGGCTTTTTTGCATCTTAAACCAGTGGTTCCTGAACTAGCACTGGCCTGCAGGTCAGTGGCTGTCAGTTCATGGACAGTTTCCAGGAAAGAAGCAAACAGTTTCAGGCAATGGGAATAAATATGGTATTGGCTGCTGGTATATTCTGGGCTGGTTGTCCTCTTCCACCAAGCTTTGGGAGGGACGCAGATGGAGTGGTGAGGGAGGAAGGGGACATCTGCCTAGCCAGCCAGATCAGCCGAATCAACCCTGGCAACCAATGGGGTGTCACAGCCAGATCGCCCTCACATCCTGCTGATATATTAGGGGGAAAAAATTGTCAGCCCTTCAGATCACATAGCTCTGAGAAGCAGTGGACTAGATGACCTTTGGGGTATCTACTGGCTATAATTTCCTGTCCTTGTGCCTCACCGCATAGACCTGTTACGATATAGTGGTTTGAATATTAGACTAGGACCCATCAGACTGAGTTTAACTTTCTCTTCAGCAGACTAAACATACCCAGCTCCCTAAGCTGTTCCCTATTGGGCATGGCTTCCAGACCCTTCACCATCTTGGTCACCCTACTCTGGACACATTCCAGCTTGTCTATATCCTTCTTGAATTGAGGTGCCCAGAACTGGACAGATTATTCCAGCTGAGGTCTAACCAATGCAGAATAGAGTGCATTACCTCCCTGAATCTAGACACCATACTCCTATTGGTGCAATCAAGAATTGCATTGGCTTTCTTGATTGCCGCAGCACACTGCTGACTCATGTTCAGCCTGTGATGTACCAAGACTCCTAGATCCCTTTCACATGTACTATTATCCAGCCACATGTCTCCCATCCTATATTTGTGGATTCCACTTTTTCTGCCTAAGTGTAAGACCTTACATTTCTCTCTGTTGAAATTCATTTTGTTAGCTTTGGTCCAGCTCTCCAATCTGTCAAGGTCATTTTGAATTTTCATCCTGTCCTCTGGTGTATTAACACACACACACACACACACACACAATTTGGTGTCATCTGCAAATTTGATCAGCATGCCCGCTACTCCTTCATCCACGTCATTGATTAAGATTTTGAATAGCACTGGGTCCAGGACAGAACCCTGTGGCACCCCCTTGTCACTTTCATCTTTCTGCAGGATGAAAAGCAGCCATTGGTGAGCACCATTTGGGTTCAGTCGGTCAACCAATTACAAATCCACCTAACAGTAGCCCTGTCCAGCTCACATTTTACTAGCTTCTTTGCAAGAATGTCATGGGGAACTTTGTCAAAGGCCTGACTGAAATCAAGATATGCTACATCCACAGCATTCCTTTCATCTATCAAGCCTGTAACTCTATTGTAAAAAGTGATAAGATTAGTCTGGCATGACTTATTTCTGAGACATCCATGTTGACTTTTAGTGATTATGGCACTGCTCTATAAATAATTACAAACTGACTGTTTCATGATCTGCTCTAGAATCTCTACGGGTATTGATGTCAGGCTGACTGGTCGGTAAATATTTGGATCCTCTTTTTTTCTCTTCTTGAAGATGGGGACAACATTTGCTCTCCTCCAGTCTGCTGGGACTTCTCCTGTTCTCCAAGAGTTCTCAAAGATTATTGTGAGTGGTTCTGAAATGACTTCTGCCATTTCTTTTAATATCCTTGGATGTAATTCATCTGGCTCTGGACTTGAATTCATCTAGTTTAGCCAGGTGTTCCTGTACTACTTCTCTACCTATTCTGTGCTGCATGTCTCCCCGCCCCTTCCTCACCTGCTCCCCACTCCCCAGGTTGAGTACTTCTAGCCTTTGGGAGAAAACTGAGGCAAAGAAGGTGTTAAGTAGTTCTGCCTTCTCTCTTCCCCCTGTTAGTAATTGACCATCTCCTCCACGCAGTGACTCTATCATTTCCTTGTTTTTCCTTTTGCTGTGAACATATCTAAAAAATCCTTTTTTATTGTTTTTAATGTCTCTGGCAAGCCTAAGTTCATTCTGCACTTTAGCTTTCCTGACCTTCTCTTTACATAACCTGGCTCTTTGCTTGAATTCCTATTTGCTTGAATGGTGATTTCACCATTCTTCCATCTTCTGTACATGTTTCTTTTAACACTCAGCTCAGCTGAGAGTTCTTTAGTCAACCATTCTGGTTTCTTTTACCTCCTTATTGACACAGTGTTAAATTGTGCATTCAGTATCTCACTTTTAAGAAACTCTCACCCATCATGAATTCCTTTCTGTTTCAGTATTCTTGATCACAGAATTTCAGCAAGTAACTCCCTAAGTTTACAGAAATCAGCTTTTTAAAAGTCTAGAATGCATGTCTGGCTACACTTGGGTTCTACTTTCCACTGAATGAAAAATTCCAATAGGATCCCATCACCTCCACCTCATCAACAAGGTCATCCCTGTTGGTCAGGATCAGATCTAAAATAGTTGATCCCCTTGTCACCTTTTCCATTTTCTGGACTGTGAAATTGTTTGCAAGGCAAGCGAGGAACCTGTTGAGACCTTGTGGTCTTGGCAAAGTTTGACAGCTAATGTATATCAGGATAGTTGAAATCTCCCATTACTACTGCATCTCTCCTTTTTGAATGTATGATCATCTGCTCCAGGAAGGCATCATCCAAATCCTCAGGCTGGCCTGGAGGCCTGTTGCAAACCCCCACAATCACATCCCTACTGTTTCTCAATTCTAACCCAGATGCTCTTGACCTGGCTTCCTGGATTTAAGTCATGGATCTCTTCACAGGTGAAAACATCCTTGACATATAAGGCGGCTACTCCTCCTTTCTTGCTTGGTCTGTTTCTGTGAAATAGGTTATACCCCATTGTTCCTACATTCCAATCATGAGACTCATCCCACCAGGTTTCAGTGATACCTATTAAATCATATTTATTTTGTTGTATTAAGAGTTCAAGTTCATCTTGCTTATTTCCCATGCTCTGTACGTTAGTGTAGATGCACTAAAGATCATGTGCCCTTCCTGCAAATCCTGTACTAAAGTTACTTTCCCTCCCACTGTTGGAATTGCAGCCCATGTATTTTTTTTTCTCAATAGGTGGCCCTGATATGTCTGCCATGAGCCTTTCACAAGCATCCAGTACTTTCCCAGGCTGCGCTAGGGCAGGAAGTGCCGCCATTGTGCTTCCTTCCCTTCCACAGGACAGGTAAGTGAGGGAAGGTGGTGCAATCACGTGTCACTGATGGGGAAAATCCATCAATGATTTAACCTGCAATCGCACCACCTGGAGATGGGAGAAGAGTGACAAAGTCATGCAGAAGTGTCATCATGGTCTCATACTTCTCCTGTCCTCATGGGAGTTCCATGAGGGTTCCATGGGGGTGCTGTGGAAAGGTCCTCCATTCTGGCATCACAGCATGCCATCCCATGGCTTTTTGGCAGTGTTACAGTTCCACAAACATTCAACAGAAGATGATCAAGAACTTTAGGTGACCAAAGGCAAGGGCTTTTTTTTTCTTTTTGCCTTGAAACAACTATCAAGAAAATACAAAATAAAACCAAAGCATATGGTTGTACCTAATGGAACCATCTTAATCATATATAGCAGGAGTTGGTAAAATAACCAAAAGGCCCTCCAGATTTCCCAAACCTACCAGTGGGTGAATTGTCTCTTCTAAAAGCCTTCACGATGGAAATGCAACTTTTCTACTTTTCAGTAGGTTGCAGTTCCCTGCACTGTTTAATATTTAAAAGCCAACAAGTTTTTCAAAAAAATGAAGTAGAGTTTAGCCACTTTTTTTTTTAAATGGCACTTTGGTAGCCTATGTGGCTTCCAGAGGGCATTGAGGCCAAAAATTGGCTTCTAGAGCCAAAGTTATTGCCTACCCATGGTTTATAGTTACATATCATCAGATGCCAACACATATATTCTTCATGGTATCACCAGCTCCAGGAAGGCATCATCCAAGTCCTCACATTATTCAAGTGGTGAACATAATACAGAATTGGCATTTTGTGTACCATTTTATTTGCTTGGCTGGTTGCTTGTGGAAGTACTTATACTTTCAGTGTTTCAGTTCAATGTGAAATCCCTTTGGAAGGGTTGCTGTGAATGAGGATGAAACTCATTGAATGGCAAAAGTACCCAGGTTTGTATTAGCAATGCTTGCAGCTGCAAGTCCCATCATCCCCAACCAGCAGGGCTATATTTGCTCCCTCACCTGGCAGCTTCCTGACTGCAGCTTTCATTATCCCTATCCAGCATGCTGTCATGAGTCCAAACAACTGGAGGGTACCAGGTTAAAGAAGTTTTCTCTGCAATTAAATATATTACCAATCTTTTAATGAGTGATTAACAAAGCAGAAACCACCTAACTATCAAATTAAAAAAAAAAGTACAAGCAGCTTTTACTAGTGATTGATTCCTCTCCCCTCCCCAGAACACATTTTTCAGCTCTCTGGTCTTCTGTGTTTGTTGTACCAAAAATAAAATGAAAATCTCTGGTGGATATGGTAGATATTACATTCAACAATTTATTGGAATCCAGGACAGTAAAGGGAACTTTACCACACTGCAAATAAAGAGGCTGGTTTTAACCTTCAAAAATATTAAATTTATCGATAAAAATCTAACTGCTTTGAGACCTGTGTATGTTTTCTTCCTAACAATACTTCAATAACATCTATTGCTTTTCTAACAGCAGTTTATGGAGCCTAAATTATGACTGTATTATGACAGAATGTTACATATACAAGTAATGTTATATATACCGCAAAAATGCTGTACTAAACAAACAGGATGAAGTTAAGCCATGGTCAAGACTTCATGATTTTCCTCATGTGATCATGTTCTCCTTCAGTGCTCCTTAAAATATTTAGATAAATATTTTCCACCAACATTCCACCAACGGAATGTATATTCTGATATTCTACATGACGTATTTCTGAATCGGAGGTACAATTTCACTTGCAAATTAATTTGGATTTTTTTCCCCCTGATTTAAAATGTTCATGAAATTGATAAAGAAATACTGGAGGCTGCTTTATAGTAACTCAGTCCATTAAATCTACCTGGCTGTGTTTATCAACACTGACTGACAATGGATCTCCAGGGATTTTTCCAGAAACAAAACAAAATGGACAGTTTAAAAAAAAATGAAAAAGAAAAGAAAGAAACCCCAGACAATATAGTGGCCAAAAAAGTAAAAACTAAACAAAATTGAATAAATGATCACAACATAATATAATAAGTATGTATGAAAATAGTAGTAGAAATACAAAGAAGACTAGAAATACAAATCTCCAGTACCTGTTCATTTCAACACAATGCAGTTGTTCTGCTAAGGCAAGAGGTGCTTTTAGGACCAAACAGAATAACCACTCCTGTGGGAACAAGGACATGGACCTGTGCAGTGGAGGAGGGACTGCCTTTACTGGCCTCCAGTGGAGAGAGGCACAATGTGAGACACAATTGTGTCTGGATGATGAGTGAGGAAGGGGCAGAGCCAGAGGATATTCAAGGTCTTCCCATGTCCTTTGCACTCTCATTTGGTGGTTAAGACTGACCCACCCTCTTGCCTCCAGTACAGTGTGAATTTTGCTGGTTGCTCAAGGACTGGATAGGAATGGTTTCCCTTTTAACAATTGACTAAAAGTGGAGTCCTTAAATAGAAGGTCACTTGGAAGGTAGTGTGTGTGTGAGGAGAGGAGTAGCAGTTACAGTAAACACCTGGGTGCCTTTTCGGTGAAGGGGAGGGCCCTGGAACTGCCTCTTTCGGCCCTATGACCTGGAGTAGGACGGGGCTTGGTCTTCACTTATGTCCTTTAACTTGGGAGGCAGTTCCTCAGGTCTGCCTTCCAGTTCATGGCCAGATGAGGAGCAATCCAGCTATTGGGGTGAACTCATGGCTTTGGTGTTTGCCCCAAGGGAAGACTGAGAAAGAACTCATAGAGTAGCACTTTGCCTTGGCTTATACAATGCTAGGCTGCTCTCCTTCTTGGTTCCTTTACAGGTTCAACACAATTAAATATGTCCTAGGTTAAATAAAGTGATCCTTATTCAACCCAATTATCCTCATCTGGTCTCCTTGGTTAGTTGGCAAAGTTTTAAAGCTTTATTTCCAACTTACACAGGATTCAGAAAAAAAGCAGTTGGACAGTTTCACATTCACTGTTCACTGCTGGGAGCCCTTGTACAGCAGCAGAGAGATCCCCTCACTGACCCACAATTACACAGCATCACCGCGCTCCAAGGTTGAATCTCACTGAGCATAGCCCAAGGGGTCTACCTGTGATGTTACACTTCTGTCCTAATTAGTGCAGCTGTGTGTCTAGACCTTATGACAGGTCAGCCATCACACATGTCTTTGACAGCCATATTCCCAACTCTTCCCAACTGTCCTTAGAAATATCCCCAGATGTAGATGTTTATACCAATTGAAACCTGAGAAGATAAGGATTCCTTCCTAACTCTTCAGGCTCATACCATCCCACATTTGCCACACATGAGTGAAATTTAACTCTGTAACTTCCCAAGCAGGGGTAGAGATGAAGGACAGCACTCCTCATTACAATAGTCTTCTTCAGAAACTACTATAAACAAGGCTGATACATACAAATTATCAAAATTATTAATTCAAGGTAGTGGGAAAATCTTTGTTTTTGTCTGGGGTTTTTGGCACTAGAGGGCTTTTTCCAGCCCTTCCTGTGCAACACCATGTGATCTACCGCTTATCTATGGCCTATGCTGTTGTATGAAAAGTATTTTTCATATGTGAATTTGATTTATCTCATGGAGAATGTCTGTGAAGCATATGGGACCTCACTGGTAAACTATGTGCTTTGCATTTACAGTATCCCAGTGCTATCTCAACTATTTCCAGGTAGGAATGGAAAAGCTCACTCTCTGAAACCCTGGAAAGCTGCTGGTGGTTGAAATAACATACATATGGGCAACCTGTAGACCAAGGGCTACCTGCATTTAACAGAGACTTTCAGTGTTGCTCATATGCGTGTCCGAGCCCCTACTACTAAATTCCATCAAACCCTATACCAACATTTCCAGAGGAAGGCCAAGAATTACAATGAATAAAATGAGAAATTAAAATTAACTCTTTTCCATTTCCCTTTCTAAATAATCAGAATTATATCCCATTATTCAGATATGAGTTCCCAGGTAAGGACATCTGTGTACAAGCCTTTGTCAGCAATCAGCTCAACATTTATTCCAAGAAAAGAAATTTGCTGCAGTGGAACCTTTCAGTTGTGATTAAGCAATAGTATCAACAGTAAATCCCAACCAGACTATATGTGCACAGCCCAGCAAGCTGGCACCCAAACCAGAGGCCTAGTAGAAGCCAGTTGGAAAGAGATTCATGCATGCACAGCTTTGTACATTGCAGAATATCTGATCTGATTTAAGTGCATTGATTTTCCCATTTTCTGCTTCCAAACATATGCTATGAGTTTGTTTGCTTGTTTTAAAAGAGAGGATAGTGATATTGTGAGCTATGGTGTATTGCTTTCTAGCGTTCAAGCAATTTGTGTGCACTCAAAGGTAAACAACATGATGAAGTAATCAGATGAAAAGTGAGCTTTTATATTTGGTGAATATTTCAGATTCTCTCTCTCTCTCTCACACACACACACACACACATTTTATTTTGCTGCTTTTCTCCATCGCTGGTCTGACACTTTAGTCCAATGGATCTGCAAGAACTGCTGAACCACATCTAATGATTTGCCTAGTTGTGGGTATTATTGTTGATTCCATGTCTAAAGCCCTCTCCAGGACAATGAAAAGCGTGTGTTGTCTCTCTATACAAGGTGGGGAAGAGGCAATGCACACACTAGCTCTGCTCCTCTCTGTAGTTATTTTTGTTAAGTTTTTCTTGGTAGTACTCAGAGACTGCAGTTGGGAGCCTCTTCCAGTGGTGGGTGGAGGCTTCTATCTTAGAGAGACATTGAATCTTCTCTGTGTTTCAGTCTGTGGTTCATCTGAACCTAGGCAGTATTTAACATACCAAACCTGTTTGAGACTTAGGCCATTTCTGCACAACGAAGCTCTTCCGCGTTGTCTTGCTGCAGTCCCGGGTCCAGAAGGGAGCACGTCAGCAATGCTCCCCTCTGCACCTGCTCGGTCCATGCGGAACAGAATGCAATGGCGCCACATCTTTCTGCTGGAGCGCAGTCGGGCTTTTCCCATTGCTGTGCTATGGAAGGAAGTGCTGCCAATGCGCTTCCGCATCTTCCACATGGCCAGAAATGACGGGAGCGCCGCGCGATCGCAGGTGCAAAATGGATTTTTTCTGTTTTGTGAAAACTGCACAAGCGCAAAACTCCGCAACAGGATGGCAGTGGGATGGCAATGACGTCATGCGGAAGTGCGACCTGCCGACTGCTACCATCTTGTGGCAAAAACGCAACAGCGACGTCGTGCGGAAAGGTCCTTAGGGTTCAGCTAGTGTCACCTGCCACCACTGGGCTCTTTTTTTCCATTGACGCTCTCTGTACAGTTTCAGTACAGGGTTTGAACTTATGCAGAGGAAATGTATTTCTGGAAACCTTCAGCCTCTACACATGGAGGATGATAAGTAAGGAAGAGAGATATTGTACTTGTTCTTGCTCCCCCTTCTGACAGATAAAAATACACACTTTTCAAAGGGCTCAAAAGGATTTAGGAGGCAAACTACAGGAAATTAGCTCTGCCCAACTTTGTAGCAGGGTTTTACCTCTATTATTTCTATGAATGTCTGAACAAGTTCTGAACAAAGAATGTGAAGAAAGCTCGCCATCTTGCCACTCTGGCTGACACAACCATACAGTGCCTTAAGATTTATTCATCAGTTTAGCCTCCAGAACTTGGCTTTGGTGTGACACTAAGATGCCAAATCCATTTTTCACCTCATCATGATTTTGGGAATTTGAACAAAATATATGTTGAATTAAAAAGGGGGCAAAACTAGTGTCTTTTCCCCCTCTTTTTTATGATACCTAAAATGAGCAGAATGTGACAGGCTGATTAATCAAAAGAACACAAATAATCAAGTCAGCACAAGAGCTTCTGCTAGTTGATGCAACAAGACAATTGTTACAGCATTTCCAAATGCTGTGTTTTGTTTTTTATGGAAATGCAGAGAAATGTCTCCTGAAAATATACAACTTTTCTCACAAAGCATCACCTCCAACAACAATGAAAAGCCTGTTTTCTTCCACCAGTTTTCACCATTTTCATTTATTGTGCAAGACTGAATCAAGTTAGGATTTGCATTTTTATTCTATAGTGTCTTCTGCACAGAACAATGATGAAAAGCATTACTTGCATTACGTTACTTGTTTACTGCCCTCTCCCCACTCTTTTATTTGTATCTCACCTAGGATTCATGGTGGCTTACAAGAGAAAGAAATATAAAAACTTCCAGCAAATGACATTAAATGGTCTATCGGCTAAACATTAAAACATTGTCATTTAAAGCAAAGGATAACAAGCAGTATATCACATGAAAGAAACCTATTTTCTTCCAAAACAGTCAGCTCCAAAAGACCTGTTGGGAAAAAATTGCATTGCTCCTAACTAGGCATACTATGATTTGCTGCTGGGCATGGAGTGACACCAGAGTCCAACATCAAGAAAAGCATCTGAAATTTATTGCTGGATAGACAGCTTCATTTGCCCTGTTTCTTTTGTGCACAATCAAAAAGAGGTACCACCTTAGGGAGTAAAAGGAAAGAAATAGCCTTATTAATCCAACAGAAGAAAATGCCAGTATCTTTCTTACTCAATGTCTTTATTAGGACCAACCTAAATAATACAAGTTCCCCATAACTCTTCTTCACGTCAAGTGGTACAAGCAAAGAAACAAAAACAAAAGAGAATGGGATGAGGCATGGGGCACCAGAAAAAGGCACAAAAATTAGGCCAAAGGTTGCAACCAAGAAGATTGCAATTTACACTTAAAGTTAAGATGGAAATTGCAGATAAAATGAATGAGACATAACTGTGCTGCAGGTATCAGATTACATCTGGGAGTCCGGGAGAAAGAAGCAATGCTGAATTTATGAATAATTACCTGAAGAACACTCATCATCCAAGAACCAAGGCTATGGGAGTGCATGGCTAAGCTCTGAAGCCTCAAACAAAAAACTGAAGGTTCATGGCCTTGTAGGAACTCTTATACTTAGGCTTCAATGGCTCACATCTGATTTGAGAAGACAAAAAGTAAGGTTATAGTTGGGCTGTCTTCTTAATTGAGTGGACAGAGAGGTTGGCTCTGGGTTTCAAGTGGTACTCACCAGCTAAGACCTTCTAATTTACTGAGAAGGTAGCTTTCACCTATTCTGTCTGTGTGATTCAATCAGAACTGCATTCATAGCACATTCTCTTGCTAGAAAAATAATGGGTGGGAGAAATCTAGAAGAACATCACAAGAAGTAGAGAGACAAGAGGGAAGGCACGGCCAAACTATATATGATGTGAATGTTATGCACAAGGACAAAGTCTTTGAAGAGAGAGCTTCATGGTGCATGGGCCTAGGGCACATAGCCACCTCCACAGCACTTCTTACTGTGGGTTTCTGCTTCTGTGATGCTTTTTTCTTTAGCATTTATTTTTGTTTTATTTTGTTTATATACCACCTTTCTCCCAGTGCAGACCCAATTTACAATACAAATTAAAATAGAGGAAGGTGAAAAATCAATCATAATATTAAAACACTTAGTGAAACTATCATGTTAAAACAGCACTACATTGAAAACAGTTTAACAGCACTGAGAGAATAATAGATGAGGGGGAAGGTACAGAATCTCCTTTCTGCAGCAACCAGGGCTATAAATCCATCTAAATAAGATGGTCTTAGCCTACTAGTGGAAGAAGAGCAAAGGAGGAACCAACCTAGTCTCTTTCTTTCTTCTTCAGGGACACAGAAAGAGACATGAGGTAGTGATTAATCTGACTTCGGCAACCTGTGATACTGTGGAACAGTAAAGACAGAAAAATGTCAACTCAGTACAAAGTCCTCCTTCTTTTCTACTGGGCTACAAAGAGATCCAACACCATTTTAAAAGTCTAGATGACAAGCAACTGAAAAAACAAATGGGAGGTATCATATAGTCTGCTCCCCAGCCAAGTCCTTCTTCTGAAGACTCTGCTGCCTAGTCAAATGAGAGAACACCCAGTGTCTACAAGCGGTGCTGTAGACTTCAGTCAATTGACTTAAACTTAAGTTGGACTTAAGTCACTTGACTTAGGCCCTTTTCACATGTGGGGGGGGGGAACGGGCAAAAACACGCTAAAACGGAGCTTACCCGCAGCTGGGTTAGTCCATCGCCACGCGGAGCAGCGTGAGCCCGCTGCTCCACACTCCTCTGGCGTCCCAGATGGCAGCTTCTGGTTGGTGGAGGCTCTCCACCAACCAGAGAAGCTCGCCAGCCAGAAGCCCGCCCCCGGCAGATCTGCAGGCACGCACTTGCGTGTGCCTGCAAATCCACTTTAGAGCTGGGCGATGGAGCGGCACGGGGCTGTGCGCTCCGTGCTTTTTAAAAACTTCGAAAAAGAGGTTTTTAAAAAACACGCAGCCCGGCTAGTTCCCGCTGCTCCTGAGTGGATTCTGGTGTGGAACTACGAAAAGTAGTCCACGCCAGTCCACTCTACGGTGTAGAAGACCTCCGTTAGAGGTCGCTCTACACCGTTTTAAAAGCCCGGTATTGAAATGGCCTTAGACTCGACTCATCAAAAAAGGATGCATTGACTCGACTTGACTTGTGGCTCGTATATTTTTTAGTAATTGACTTGCTGCCTTTTGTTCAGTAACATAACATATTCATCCTGAAACCTTACAGCTTTGAACAATGCTTCCATCCCTTTTTGTCTACTGGTCACATGACAGTCTGTCTCAAACTCTAAGTATGGGTGAAATTTCTCAGAGGGGAACAGCAAACAGGTTAGGCTTGAGACAGGGTTGAGGTCTGCTCAGCAGCCTGTCACTGCTTCATAGCAGAGGAGCCTTCTAAAACTTTTCCTAAGAGCAAAAGGCAAGACTCGCCCCCCAGAGTGCAGGGCATGTTTCTCAGAGGGGAACAGCAAATGTGTTAGGCAATTGAGGAGAAAGGATTCTAAACCTTTTGAAGCTTAGGAATGGGGAGTAAGAATGATCCTATTCGCCACTTCTGAAAAAGCCTCCAGCTTCGGAAATGGGAAATAAGAAAGATCCTATTCTTCACTGACTCTTTTATGCCCATTGAAACAAAACCCTCCAGCTTCTTCAGGAATGGAGAGTAAGAAGGATCTTATTCCCCACTTCCAAAGCTACAAATGGGAAAATTGCAGTTGTGGAGGGCTGAGTCTACTTCAGTCGTTAAAACTGACTTCATTTGATTCTGTCCAGGAATTCTGGAATATAGTTTGGGGTATAAAGTTCCCAGGCTTGAGACGTGAAAGTGTCTTGCAAGGACTTGAGACTCGACATGAGCCTTGAATGCAGAGACTTGAGAGTTGACTTGAGACTTGAAGTAAAAGACTTAAATACATCACTGTCTACAAGTAGGAAGAGGCAACTCTTCTCATCACTCCATCATGCAATAGTATCACTCATTTTATTTCTTCATTTGCAGATCACAGTGTTTCATTTTCTACAACTACCCTTGCTGCATACTCTTTCTACTGCAAAGCAATAGGACACTCAGAAGTCCCAGGTTTCCTTGCAGCTCTTCTGATCCTTGGAAATGGATCCAAGTTTGGGTATAGATCCAAACTTGTCAGCATTATACTTTATTTCTGGACAAAATGATGGGGAAGCATTCTGGAACTTTCATTGGTTTTCCTGAGGAGCAATTAGCCACAAGCTTCAATACAGTTTCTCTCAGGGTGGGAGGTTTGTGCTTACTTTGCAAGCTAGCCTATTGAAATCTCACCCTGAGATGCCAAACAAAAGTTCCTTTATTAACAGCTTTAGCCCTGTTTACAACAGGAGGAAAAGCTTTTTACAATGTGGACAATTTACAAGTGTGAAAGGGCTGTCTGACTCTGGGGTATTGCTTCCCTGTGAAACCCATTAATCTTGTATGCGAATTAAAGCACTTGTCAATATCTCTTGAAATTAACAAGCTAAAATCACGGTTGGTGACAGACAAGTGACTTTCACGTGGCAATGGAAGCGAACTGAGTTAAACAGGAACCATCATCCCTTTCTCTGATTAGTGATGGAGCCTGAGACAGAGTGATTTACATGTATCAGAAGGAACCTCACTGCACATCCCTGAAAAATTGGTTATTTTAAATAGTATTTGGTATGCTGTTCCCACTCTCCATGAATAGTTATGAATAGTATTTTTGTTACATTCCTTCTCCTATCCTCCTTTATTCCTTTTCTCACCACCATTTACCTTGACTACTACTCATCTGGAAAATATTCCTGGATTTTTATGCCACAGTGTGGTTTAAATGCACATTTAAAGAGAAAGTCTAGATCTACCTGTTTGTCCCTGACAGCACACCCTGCCTTGTAGCCAGATTAGACTTAAAAGTACCTTGGGGTCATTACACCAAATATATATCAAAATAAACATCAAACTAAACTGTCACAAGAAGACTAAAGAGGCCTGAAGAAAACAGTCGGTAGAAAATATCCATACCAAGATGAACAGAACTGAACTCAAAAGCTTGCCAATATATATACAGCCAGAAAACTCTATCAATTAGACTTTGCAGGGAAGGGGGTTCCATAACATTAATCACACAACCACCAAGTAAATACTCCCATTTCTTTCACGTATAGGAACCCTAGCAGATATGCATGAAATGCGAATAGTTATATGTGGTTGATCTTTTTCCACTAAAATGAATGGACTAGCCTTTGAAGACACTATGTATCTTCTAAATTCCAAATGAGGCTCTGTATTCAGAAGCAGCTTTATAAAGCAGCAGCTGTAACTATCATGTGAAAGAGATCCACCACCAGCAACTACAATGGAATGCACTGGCCATCAAAGAAGGCAAAATTATCTAAGCTGTTAAAGTAAACACAACTCATGTCACACAAATCTACTGGGCATCCTGGTCTTTTGCTGTGTGATAAGTCTCTCATTCTTGTGGCTTTACACTGTGGTAAGCCACTATGTAAGGTGGGTGGCCTATCTGTAGTTTGGTGAAAAGTTGCTGTGTGTGTACAAATCATTTCTGATTTATGTTGACACTAAGGCAACACTAACACAGAGTTTTCTTGGAAAGATAAAATCAGAAGGAGTTTGCTATTGCCTTCCTCTTAGGCTGAGATAATGTGACTTGCCCAAGGTCACTCAATGGATTTCTATGCCTGAGTGGTAATCTGAATGTCAGTCTGATGGGTCCAAGTCTAATATTCAAACCACTATATCGTAACAGGCCTATGTGGTGAGGCACAAGGACAGGAAATTATTGCCAGTAGATACCCCAAAGGTCATCTAGTCCACTGCTTCTCAGAGCTATGTGATCTGAAGGGCTGACAATTTTTTCCCCCTAATATACCAGCAGGATGTGAGGGCAATCTGGCTGTGACACCCAATTGGTTGCCAGGGTTGATTCGGTTGATCTGGCTGGCTAGGCAGATGTCCCCTTCCTCCCTCACCACTCCATCTGCGTCCCTCCCAAAGCTTGGTGGAAGAGGACAACCAGCCCAGAATACACCAGCAGCCAATACCATATTTATTCCCATTGCCTGAAACTGTTTGCTTCTTTCCTGGAAACTGTCCATGAACTGACAGCCACTGACCTGCAGGCCAGTGCTAGTTCAGGAACCACTGGTTTAAGATGCAAAAAAGCCACAGTGAAAACATCTGTCAGATTGCCATCCAAACTCTGCCCATTTCTGCATGTTAACCGATCCTGTTGTTCTCCTGTTGCAATCCCGGCAGCACCTTTGCTGGGAAGGGAGTGCAACGGGAATGCCTCCTTCTGCACCCGGCCGGCTCCTCGTGGAAGGGAGTGTGAGCAACATGTGCCTGCCTTCCACAGTGCAGCTGGGCTCTTTCCTGCACTATCACGGGCCCTTAAAGGATCTATTTCATTAAGTGAATATACCACAATTACAATGGGTGGGGGAGGGATGGCATCATGCAGACCGTAATGACATCATGTAGAAGCACAACCTGCAGACTGCTGCCAACCTGTTCCCGTAGCAGGACTGCGACACCATGTGGAAATGGCCTCCATTTAAAAATCTTCAACAAAGGAGAGTCCACAACATTGCACTATATTTTGTTTAACAGTTAATTGTAGTGTCCCGAAAATGGACGCAGAATAGAGTATTACGATTATGTTCCTTAATCTGTGTGTTATACCCCATCAGTGCAACCTATAATAACATTAGCCTTATTATTTTATTTTCTTATTTCCCACCTCTTTGCACTGTTCATTTATGTTTAGCCTATGGTCTCCTATGACCCCAAGATTATTTTCACACACACTACTGCTAATCCAAGTGTCACTTATCCTACAGTGGTATATTTGATTTTTCCTGAAAGAACTTGACATTTATCTTAAATAGTTAAGGTCTTTCTTAATCTTATCTTGAATTTATCTTGGCCCAGGCTTCTAGTCTGTTATAGGCTTCCACTCTGTTATAGCCATTTTGAACCATTTTGTTTTCTTAGGTGTATATTTTCATAGGTGTCAGCTATGCTTTGGTGTTATCTGCAGATTTAATGAACGTCTCCATTTCTCCATCAGTGACATGGATGAAGGAGTAGAGGGCACGCTGATCAAATTTGCAGATGACACCAAATTGGGAGGGGTCGCTAATACCCCAGGGGACAGGATCAAAATTCAAAATGACCATGACAGGTTGGAGAGCTGGGCCAAAGCTAACAAAATGCATTTCAACAGAGAGAAATGTAAGGTCTTACACTTAGGGAGAAAACATGGAATGCACATATATAGGATGGGGGACAAGTGGCTGGATAGCAGTATGTGTGAATGGGATCTAGGAGCCTTGGTAGATCACAAGCTGAACGTGAGTCAGTAGTGTGATGCAGCAGTCAAGAAAGCTAACATGATTCTTGGTTGCATCAGTAGGAGTGTGGTGTCTAGATCAAGGGGGGTATAGGTACCACTCTATTCTGCATTGGTAAGACTTCATTTGGAATACTGTGTCCAGTTCTGGGCACCTCAATTCAAGAAGGATATCGACAAGCTGGAACGTGTCCAGAGGAGGGCGACCAAAATAGTGAAGGGTCTGGAAGCCATGCCCTATGAGGAATGGCTTAGGGAGCTGGGGATGTTTAGTCTGCAGAAGAGAAGGTTAAGAGGGGGCATGATAGCCATGTTTAAATATTTGAAGGGATGTCATGTCGAGGACGGAGCGGGCTTGTTTTCCGCTGGTCCAGAACTAGGACAAGGAGCAATGGATTCAAGCTGCAGGAAAGGAGATTCCACCTGAACCTCAGGGAGAACTTCCTGACAGTCAGAGCTGTCCTGCAGTGTAATATGCCGCCTTAGAGTGTGGTAGAGTCTCTTTCTTTGGAGGTTTTTAAGCAGAGGCTGGATGGCCATCTTTTGGGAATGCTTTGATGTGTGTTCCTGCATAGCCGGGGGTTGGACTGGATGGCCCGTGTGGTCTCTTCCAACTCTATTATTCTATGATTCCATGATTCCATGATTCCATCCTAGGCATTTGTAAAGATATTGAACAATACCAGGTACAAAACAGGACCTTGGGCATCCTACTTGTTACTTCTCTCCAATATCACAATGAATAATGGATTAGCACTCTTTGAGTAGAGTCCATCAAACAGCTACAAATCCATGTAACAGTAACATCAACCAATCCATATTTTACCAACTTGCCAACAAGAACTTCATGGGTGACCTTGTTAAAAACCTTGCTGAAAACAAGATGTAGTACATAGCACCCCTGATCTACCATGTTTGTATCTCCATCAAAGAAAGAATTAAGATTAGGTTGGCATGACTTGTTTTCGAGAAACTCATATGGCTTTTAGTAATCAATGTATTCTTTTCTGAGTATTCTCAGACTGATTGTTTCATGAGTTGTTCCAGAATCTTTCTCTGTATTAATGGCCAGCTGACTAGTTTTTAGGTGGCCACTTACCTCCTACTTTTTGAAGAAAGAGACCAGTTCTATATTTTTCCTACTCTATTAATTGTCAGTGATCAACACAATCTAGCAATATAACTTGGATCTCTAGAAAAGGAGCTGAAATAAGGCACATTCAGTGGATGCAGACATTTCCCTTAAGACTGCTTGTTTATGCTGAATTGGTTTTACTTAAAACTGATGAAATAATGACAATATTCATCAGTACTTGAATGAATGTTAGCCATTAAGATGCGAGTTAGGTAACCTTCATTCACAATAATAGACTTCCCATTATGCACAAATGGTTAATATGCCAAAGAAGGTGCCTCTCACGCATCTCTCAGGCTTAGGGGAGGGGGAAAAATTCCCTAATATTCTGAGACATTTTTGCTTTTATTCTCAGCATGGCTGACGTCACAAATACATGACTACTATTTCTGGCAGTGAGATTACAGAATCTAAACTGTACCTTTTTATTTCCTCTCTGACATTTATATTTTTTAATGCCGCATCTCTATGTTGGGAGAGAGGTTATATTAAAAACAGCAGGCTTCTGGATCCAGGGAGCCAGCCAGTAGACAATGCCACTGTGGTATTCAGGGAAGAAAGCCAGCAACAAACAAACAAAATACACCTTTGAGTAAAGGCTGCAACCTTGCCTAATTTAACACCGTTGCTAGGTAAAATACTTATTGCATTTTATGTATGCACAGTAGTTCAACACCATTCATTTTAAGATTATCCGTGGATTACTCAAACAACTGTGTACCTATTAATCTGTCAGAGTGAGATTTAGGGGTATGGAAAGTCTCAATCTGCAGCTCTTTTTTAGTACCAAATTGCTGTTTGTGTCTTGTTGCTTACTTCTGTTCTCTTTAAGATTCACTCCCCCACCTCCTGCAATTGTATTGTGTGTTGCCTGTAGCATTCTGCCAATTGGGTTACTACAAAGAGCACTTGGGCTAAATAAAGGCAAGCAATAAAGGTGAACCACTGCATAGCAGTAAGAAATGGACCAAGGAAATGAGAAAGGATAAGTCAGCTTCTTCAATTCTTACATTCCTACGAGGTCACTGATAGTTTCTTGCTGTTCTTCTTGCACATTTGTTTGGATCTTTGCTCTTTTGGTCTTCAGCTGTCTGTGCAGGAACCCTACTTTACTTTAGTTCGGTCTGGTGTCAACTGGAAGCACAGCTGGTAGAAGGTTACAGCTTTCCAGAACCAAAACAGCTTTTCTATATAAGAGTTTGGGGCGGGCTGTGTGTGTGTGTGTGTGCGCGTGTTGTCTCCTGATTGTTAGTAAGGGAAGCCTGCTAACAGACAGAGGAAATCTTCTCCTTGGTTATTCTAAAACTGAAATCTACATTTTCCTGGTTGTTACTGCAAAATCCAGAGATGGGGAACATTTTCGGCTCAAGGACTCTATCCCATTGTTGGCACCTAATATGTTCTTGGTCTCATTCTTAATATTCTGGTGTCTTTCTAACCATAAAAAAAATGGCAGCCAGTGGACAAAATCCTTGGAGATAGCCATCACCTCGGGTGTATTGGACCCATGCCCTTTCTGAGTCATGAAAGCATCCAGCTGCAGACTGACTGTGTGGTTAATGGAAGCGTGACTGCCTTATTACAGCAAAGCATTTTCTATCCTTCTGAAAAAGCATACCCTCCAATATTTTGCAGATGAGAGTCAGGTCATGCATGAACAAGAACAATCAGAGGTTAGTCAAAATGATGAGAACACACAACTTAGGACAGGTTGCAAAAGTTTGCTTTTACCTAAGCCTGCTGGGAAAGGCAAGATTTCTCTCTCCTCCTGCTGAGTGAAAACAACTTTTGCACTTTGAGTTCAGTTTGCAACATTTTAACTGGGACATTTAGAAGCATGTGAAAAAGTGGGATGACAAAATACTAATCAGGACTGTCCCTGCCAAACTGGGACAGTTGGAAGACATGGAAAAGAGGTTACAGTGAGGCTTTTACCGAAATACTCTCCCTGAACCATATTAGTCTCCCTCAGCAATCTCAACATTCTTCCCTCAGCTGTAAAATTGCAACTGGGATGAATGCTACCTAGTCATTTCCCGCTCCTTCTCCAAAGTCAGGTGAATGGCTGTGGCAGTGCCTCCAGGCTGAAAAACTGTTGAGGAGAGGTGGGTACATGAATATTAGAGATGGAAAGAATGTACAAAAATATTCCCAAACAAACGTGTTTTTCAAGTGATGGGAAACCTGGATGAGAAGAACCCTGGTCTAAGAATCGTAGTTGGGATTTATTCTGCACAAAATTTGGATGTGGTTGTTTTGTGCAGAAAACAGCGTTTTCTACAGAAAAAAATAGCACTTTCTAGGCAGAAAATAACATTTCTATCCAAAAATATTTCCTGTGCAGAAAATGCTGTGTCCTGCACAGAATATGCTGTAATTCAAGATTTTTTTTTCTGTACAAAATTTGCAAATGGTTGATTTGCATAAAAAACAATAATTTCTGCACAGCATTTGGCTGCACGGCGTTTGGCTAATTGTCCACTAGGGCCTTCTTTGATTAGGATGCTAATCTAATGTTAATTCTAACATTAACTATGTTAATTCTAACTATGTTAATTCTCTTGATGAAGATTTCTATTATAATGGTGTAATTTGTTTAACTTTTGATGTTAAAAAGAGGCACATTCTCTTGTTTTTTTCTGTTTTGTATGCAGAATACAGAGACATGCAAAATAAATATTAAACACTTAAGGCTACCTTTCACACCTACTTACTTAGAAATAAGCCATACTTACTTTTGGGACTTTTAGAGGGACATACCTTTGAACAGATTTATATAAGACTGAAGCATACGGTACTCCTCAATGGTGACAATAAATGAACGATGACAAAAATCGTATCTAGGTTTTGATACATCATAGCCATATTTTGAAGTACTGTACTACTAGAAGATTAAACCTGGAAAATGTGACTTCAGAAATGATTTACCATCTTCAAAAACCTGAACGTATTAGATCTAAAGATCTGAAGATGTTGCTCTGAATATTGTGCTTCACCTCTGGTTGCAGAACACCTATAGTCATTATTTATCAGTTCTGTTGATCTTATAACCATAAAGATTATTAAGAAAGCTTAGAATCTTAGAGTACTGCCACAGATGTTATCATTTAATCCAGAGCAAGGGATCAATGTGACTTTGTATTTATATGGCATTTGAACATTATTGCACTGCGGGGGACTGTTATTGTGAGCCTAGCTTCTGTTCTCCAATAAGTCAAGCACCAGCACTTGAAATTAGCTTCTAGGTAAACCTGAATTTGGTTTACCTCATTCTTTTGACTTGAAAGGCATTAGTATGTTCTTCCTGATGTACTTTTCATCTAAACTAATCCCTATTGTTTCTAGTTGGCTTAAAGCTTACAGTACATGAGGGAAAGATGTTACAAATGCCATGGATGATTGTCTTGTACTTCCTGCCTCAAAGGACCAAATGCAGATAAGCTTATAAGTCCATTTATAGAGAGCCAGCACACTGGGGAGGAAGGAACAGAGGCAAAAACAGCACCATCATCCATAGAGGGAGAAGGGCTGCTGCTGACTTCTCTGTCTGTTTTTCTACCTCCCTCCCTGAGGACTTTTGGCAGTTGCTCCAACATCCTCACCAGGACAAGGACCCTCTGGTGCTGACCCAGTTTGTGGCAAATTGGCCAAAAGGATCGCCTGAACCATTTTGAAAGGAGATATACCTTGACTGCCTGAGGCAGTGGGATTGCTGCCGGCAGGGATGTCACCTTTGG
The DNA here is from genome assembly GCA_030412105.1 of Cyclura pinguis. Lineage (NCBI taxonomy): Eukaryota > Metazoa > Chordata > Lepidosauria > Squamata > Iguanidae > Cyclura > Cyclura pinguis. Next base: position 63,588,997 of record CM059600.1, on the reverse strand, counting down.
GGGAGCCAGTTTAGGGGTGGAGAAAGGGCAAGGGGCAGACCCATTGTGTGGGAGGGGAAGGAGATGGTTTGTATCTGTAATTTGTAGTCTTTTAAAAAACAAACTGTTCTGCTGGGAAAAATCAAATAAAATAAATGGGTTATGCAAGGAGCATGAGAGGAGAAGCAGTCCAATAAGCAGCCATTACAACAATAATAGGTAAAGGGAGTTATAGAGTGGGGAAACTGTGCTGTCAGAATGGGAGAGGGGAGAACCACAGGCTGTTGATCATTAGCAAACTGTCTTCCACTTAAAACAGTCTGGATAGCCTTGGCAACAGGCTCCTTGGGTAGAAAATGCTAATGCTTAATGCCTGGTCAGTACAGAGCAAAACAGCCATGATCCAAGACTTGATCCTGGATGAGCATGTAACTTGGTCTGCATTACAGAGCCCTGGCTTGGTTGTGGTGGAGGTGGTGGTGCTAGTGAAGCAGAATCTTCTAGCTTTGTCTGCCTAGGTTCTGTGTGGTACAGCAGGAGAGGCCAAAAGGGTGGGGAGGCAGAATTGCAACGGTCAGCCATGATTCAAGGTGCCCTATACTGTGCTTATCTGAAGGTGGAATTTGAATAGGGATACTGTTGCCCCCTCCCCCCCCCCACTTACTGTGCTAAAGGACTTCAAAATCCATGCAGAGACAGCTAAGTCAGGAGCAAATCAGAATTATGTGTCCTCCATGACAACCATAGATCTGTCCCAAGTAGTATCTGGTGCTACTCATGCTACAGATCTAATTTATGTGATGGCCAGGATGATGGCTATCTTCATGCGGAGGAACCCTCTATAGTTCCAGTGTCATGGACAGATCACTGCTTGGCAGGATTTAGATTCACTGGAGTTTGAGGCTTCTGCAAAGTTGGGTGGCTGATTAACATTATCCAATTCTAAAGGCTTATGGATCTGAATAGCTTCCAAGATAGCTCTTGAGGAATTTGCTGTTTTCTTGGCAGGTGATCCTGGCTGATTTTTCACATGGTGAAATGACCAGGATAGTTGATACAATTGTCCCTGTCCCCTCTCATGGAGTAAAGCTAAGTCAAGTCCCTAGTTTAGCAGGGAGATGGCAGCATTGAAATGAGTGGGATAGAGACAAGAGCATCAGAAGCAGAAAATCAAAGCAGATCTGACCAAACAGGGTCTAGAGACCATAAGAAGGGTTACTCCGTGGCAATGGTGGTGGTAAAGAAATTGTATTCCCTGCCACGTTGCCACTGTCCATAATCATCTAGTAGAGTTGCCTTGAGTGGTCAGGGGTCTTGTTCATTCTGTCCCAGAAAAACAGAATGCAGACTACTCAACAGCATGTTGGAAAGAATTTGCAAGGCACTTTTAGACAAAATTGCTTGGACTTCGGTCTAAGTCTACTATGATTTCAATTGTGCAGTTGATAAACCTGGCTTAAAATGGACTACTTCATAGAATCACAGAGTTGGAAGGGGCCTGTGAGCCACTGAGTCAAACTTCCTGCTTAGTATAGAAAATTACACAAAAGAATTTCTGAAAGATAATTGTCCAGTTTTTGAAGATGTCCAGAGAAGGAGACCCCATCTTTCTAGATAAATGATTCCATTGCCAAACCACTCTTGCCATCAAGAAGTTCCTTCTAAAGTTCAATCAAAATCTACTCTCTTGTAACTTAAACATTATACCTGATCCTACCTTCTGGGCAGCCAAGGACAGCCTACCCCCTCCTCTCTGTGACAACTTTCAAAGTATTTAAAAACTCAGTTTTCTCTTCACCAAGTGGAACATGCCCAGTTCCTTCAACTTCTGATAAGTTTTGTTCTCCACGCCTCTTATCATCCCTGTTGACCTTCTCTGAACCTGCTTCAGCTTGCCTATAGTCTTCTTAAAATGAGGTGCCCATTGTACTCCAGATGAGTCATGTATCCCTCATCCTATACATGTGCATTTGGGGTTTGTTGCCTAAATGGTGCAGAAAAGAGCTGCCTTTTACAGTCCACCTTCCACATTTACAGATTTGACCTCTGCAGATTTAATTATTTGTAAGGCATATACTTGCTTTCTTGCCCCCATTCTGCTTCTATTCTTCACCCCAGGTTTGCAAGGCTTGTGTTTAAAATTGACTTTTTTTCCCTTTTGGGTGAGCAAAGCATCCCCCCCGGCTTGGATTTTTGCCCCCCCCCCAAGGAGCACTGGGGCCAGAGGCAAGGGAATAGGAGGGGGATTGCAGCGGGGGAGTTATTTGAAGTTTCTCCACTTTCATGAAGGTTCTGCACTCTGAACCTTCCCCAATGTGGAGAGTCCACTAGATTTTTTTTTATTTTTATTTTTTTAACTGTAACTCAAGCAGCATGCCTAGGAGGCCTGCTACAACACTTTCTAACATTGTGAGTATCAGAAGATAACCAAAGATCTATGATAATACCTTAACTGTCTTACAAATTTATTTTATAGTAACAAACCTTTCCACATAATGTCAGCTTGATGTCTACCCTTTTCTCGTGGTTCATGTTTAAATAAAATCTATTCCCTCAGCCAGATAACTGGGGACAGGGGGCTGGGAAAGGAAAACAAGCCATTTTTATCAATTATATACACTCAAGTTGATGGAGCTCTTACAAGAAGCTCACTTACAAGGACTACACATTACAGTTATCACAGATATCAACACTGCTGCAAAATCAGCTGCAAAAGTACTAGCAAAAAATGTATCAGGGAGGGTTAATTCTTGTATAGTTTAATTCTCTTCTAATGTGTACTATTTGTATGTTTTTGTATTGTATTATTCTAATATGTAAGCTGCTTTGAAGCCCAATGTTGGGCAAAAAGTGAGACACAAATATAATAATGATAATTGATAAACACACTGATAATTAAATATTACAGAGGAAAAGAGGAAGAAACACCCTTCAGTGAGGAGGTGTTGGTCTTGGAGGAGGGATCACAGTTCACTTGGCAGATAAAGTAGGGTCACCAAGTCAAACACACAATACCAAGCTTGTTGGATCAATGTATCTGCCCTCCCTCCCTCCCTCCCTCTCAGACACACAGCCAGCAGAATCAATTTGGTATTTTGATCTCAAAGGTAATAAAAAGTAAAACATGTTTTCTAAACTCCAACGCAAGAAGAATCTTAGAGCACTGGACAGCCATCTGTTTGGGATATGTTAGATGTGGATGTTCTAGACTGAATAGCATATTTGGGCAAGTCCCCTCCAATCTCCCAATTCTGTGATCTCCACTAACCTCACTTAGTAGTCTACATGTTTTTGCCTTTCAACTCTCCATTGAAAAAAATGATTAAAATTACAGTAGAAATCGTCAGGAGTCATCATCAAAAAAAGCCTGTGAACCAGCACAACCTCTACTGTCTCCTTTGTATGACCTTCTGCGACAGGAGATTTGTAACAGGAACAAAAAAGGATGAATAATTAATACATTTACTGATGTCTGAAACAGCGACACAAGCCTGGCTTTAGCAGTATATTTTATTAATGAGCATTAAAAACAATTGCTCTCTTAGTGAAGCAGGCATCCCAGATGGGGGTGGGGAGAGAAGAAGGAGGGGAAAATATGCCACTATCTATCAAAAGTGCAAGAATAAAATGTTAAAAGGCTGTGATCTACTGCTCTACATATTTTCAATGATCCTATGGAAATGCAAGTCTACGAGAACTATAACTGTATAATCTTATAGAACTTTTTTCCCCTTAAGTAAGTACAAATGCATCTAGTGAAGTTTAAACTGCAGTCTAAAGCTTCCACAGTCAACGGTGTGGGTGCCTAGCATATATCCTCAGATAGCTGCTAATGACAAAGATTGTATGTTTTCACTCCATGAACAACAACAACAACAAAAAAATACATTCAAGAAAGGAGAATTCCACATATGGAGCGGTTCTTCTGTGAACAGAAGCTCTCTTTCCCAAAACTAAGCTTTCTTCTCATGGACCAAAGCTCCCTCCATTCATGGAGTGAAAACCTACTATCCAAGCCATTGTTTCCAGACTCTGAAATGCAGATATAGGATAGACGTTGGTCTTAATGAGTTACAACATCAGTGGCTTAATAAAACAAGCATTTGCAGTCAGCAAAATTGTTTCTCAGCTTTGGGCACCTGAGCAGTTTATTAACTGACTCATGCTTGCCTTTCCTTCTTGCCTTAGAAAGCAAGGACACCTGACTTCTTCCTCCTGGCCAGTGTAATAACGATTTCAGGGTTGGAGAGCAGATGCCCTTCCCAGTTCCCTTCTCTCAAGCTAGAAGGAAATGAAGGATTGGTTAGATAAGCTTCCTCTACCATGAAGTTGCTTCCAAGTGCTCACCAGGGCAGTCTCACCTCCTTACCCTTTCTGTCCACACTGCCTTCTTGCTGTGGCATAGAAAAGTGCTACAGATTAGCAAGCCACCCAAACTGAACAATACCTAGTATGATCTATGATAAGTGGAGGTGGGGAGAAATCCTTCTTAGACTAATTCTGGGGAACATCCATCAAAATGTCTATGTTAACTCCCATTGGTGTCTGGTTAAACTAAGACTGCTACTAGCGATGGGAGAAGAGATTGTCACAGCACTTTTTTTTTTTTTTAAAGAAAGAGCTGATTTAGGGGAGTCAAAAACCTATAAAACAGGGGTTGGCACTTGTGCAAATGTGAAACCAGTTTCCAGTTTTTGCCCCAGTGCTTTGTTCTACCAACCCATTAGGCCATCCAGAAGGGCAAAAAAAGTTTTCCAGACTGTGTCAGTTCTTGGGAAGAATGTCAGGGATCTCAGTGGATCAGCCAGAGTCCAAAGTGGGCAAGGCTGTCCTCTATTCTCTCACCCACAGATACCATCTGTTTGTCCATCTGTCTGTCCGTCCGTCCATCCATCCATCCATCCATCCATCCATCCATCCATCCATCCATCCTATTTCCCTCACCCACCTATACATAATTAACCTTCCTAGAGTCTATGGATTTTATTTATTTATCACCCTCCCTTGATTTTTACATACCAAAGAACCACCTCAATCTTTTCCTCCATCCCTAGAAGGAGGGTTGGAGGGTGAGAAAAGCCCTCAGATGAAGCAGTATATGGAAGAAGTAATAGAGGACAAAGCCTGCCTGATGGTTCTTCCCAGCCTTTTGTACTTCCTGGCACACTGGAAGTGTAGCAGAATGCACTGGAAAGCCTTGTGCCCATGGAAGAAAAAAAGGTGTACAGCTTTTCAATATAACTAAGCAGCAGGCTGAAGAGGGAACATTGGGGTTGTCAGAGTAGAACCTGGAATATGGTTAGGAGAACATTATGAGTTCTATTTGGCCAGCATGCTAGAAGCACCTGTACCATATTTTAGAGAATAATGTGATCCGACAATTCTTTTTTCACTTTTTTTCAACTCAGTTAAAAAAACATGAAAATCTTTGATTTTCTTTCTGATTTCAATCCACACCCACTCCCACATGCACATGCACATGTGTAGTTCTGTGCTTAAAGGACAGGTACACAATTTAGGGTCAAACAACAATGCTATGCCAGTTACAAAGCAAATATGGCGAGTTATATGTGTGCCTGTTAATATAACTAAATGTCAGTAAGGTAATTACTGTGTGTGACATTTATGTGACTCTGCTGGACATCATTATTCTTTTCTGACTGCTTTACTTTCCAACCTAAGGTGTGGTGTGAAACGAACATCTTGCAAATAGCAATTTGACGATTAATAAGTTTTTGTGGGTGGAAAACACACACACACACACACACACACACATACTAACAACTCTATTAAGCAAAAAGTAATTGTGTTCATCTTTCTTGACCTTTCAGCCTTTTGAAGGTAATTACTATGTGTTTCAAGGATGTGGATATCTCTTTCATTATTGTCATTTATTGAAAAAGAAGATTTTGAATTGAACATGAAAAGGTAAAAGATATGCAAGTTCAAGTGTCTAATGTTTCATTACAATCTTAATTCCCCAATAAATTGTTTTCAGTACACAAAATAATGGCCAAAAATGATATATATATAATTTTTTTTTTTTTTTTTAAAAACTTACATGCAAACTGAAGTTTTGCTTTCCGGCTCAGAATTGTTCCAAATGAATTCGTGACCAAACACTGGTATGTTCCAATATCCTGTTTTTTATGTGGGTTATTGATTGCCAAGCTGCCTCCAACCAGCCTGTAGCGATAACTCATGGTAAGATCAATATCTGTGCCATTTTGCTTCCACCTTTGAGGGGAAAAAAATCAAATTATACTTATAATTTACAGATGCTGTTCAGGTTTCATTTTTAAATAGTGTGCTGTAGCATACCTGCGACAATAAAACCGTGGTAAAAATATTAGAATATCATACGATATTTCACAGTAGACTGGTTTTTATATCCATCTTGAAAATTCAACTGTAAATTTTACTGTTTGAAAAAAAAAACTTTCTTTTTAATGGTGCATCCTAAGCAAATATCCAAATGTCTACCAAAAAAAAAAATTATAACTTATTCATGCTTACCAAGCTGTACATGTGAATAGCAATACGGAGGATGATGTGACTACAGATACATTTTTTAAAAATATACTATAAACGGTACCTGGAAATATTTTACAGTCCTTGCATTTGATGTCATAAATTTGCTTATAGCAATGATTTCAGAGATATAAATCAGAACAAATTATACTTCAAAGGGCAAGTAGAAAGCAGGAAAGGGATGTTTATCCCACTAGTTTGAGATTGATAATGTAATAATGATAACACTGTTATTTTAAAACATGATTTGTCTCTGTTAGCCTGTTAGAGAGAAAATGAATCGTGTCTGCAACATATCACAGCTATTTACAAATGTCAAAATAAATTGTATTTCAGAGATAATCACATTTTGCACTAGCATAAAAAAATCTTGTGGATTAACCGTTTGTTGTATTAAAGGAGAGTACTCCTTACTCATATAAAAAGCTCATACCATGCTCTGCTGAAGTTGCTGAGCACATTCATGAGAGAATGAAATGAATGTCCCAAGCAAAATTCTTTTTAATGGGCAGCCCAGACATAAATTGAACAATTGTAGAGGAGAAAATGGGAAGGTCAATTTTTCAGGTCATGCAAAACTTATATTATGTTACTGTATATAAGCATGGAAAAAAATGCACAAACACAGTGCATGTTTTCTGTTTATTCCACATGCCACTGACAAGTGCCATCTCTCTCCCTCTCTCTCTGTCTCTCTCTCTCTCCCTTTTTTTTTTTTTTTTGAGAGGGGAAGTTATCTGGTCTGGTGAGAAATTCAGCTTTCTTATGACCATATATCTTGTCGCAACCCACTTCTTTTTCAAAAATGCTTTCTTTTGGGATTAGGAGTACACCATGAAAATTGTAGAGAAAAAAAGATTCACAGCATGTCAATTGAGAGCCAGGAAACTGACTTCTTAAAAAGTAGTGAATTTCATTAGTTGTTCTGGTGGTTCAGAAGTAACCTGTTGCAGTTGCTCATTACAATGATGAGAACAAGGAACTTGTTATGTTACTTGTGCTTCTCATTAAATTTCTGCTGCTCAGTGGTACTTTTTTGAGGGGGAAAAAACCTTAGGATTGATAGAACAATGGCATAAAACTTGGAAAAAAATCCCATCAAAACGCCTTTTAAAACAATGTTATGTTTGAAAGCAACTAAAAACTGTTATTTGTTAAATCAATAAAGTAATTCTGCTTTTCCTTGTTACATTGTTTTCAAAACTTAGCATTGTTACATCCTCTTTGCCCAGAAAAGTAACTAGAGATAATTCTCTTAGTTGTAACTCGTTACTTTCAAGCTTTGTTTTAATTGCTGTATACCAAAGTGGCACATCAGTTGTCCGATTTTCCTAGCACCAAATTTATGTGACCAAACGCTGCATAGCACTGTGCTGTGTCAAGCAACAATGAAAAAGCAAAGAAAAATAAAGCCAGTTTATAACACTGCTCTAAAGCTGGTAGATTCTTACTAGCTGGAGGTCAGAGAAGCCATTACTTTAATAAAGAAAAAGCAATGCCCACATAACTAATAACTGCTTCAATAAATGACCTTAATAATGTTAGGCTTTCTACACAACTTCATAGTTCTTCCTTGAAGTAATTTTTAATAGCATCCCTGAGGTAGTTCGCAAACTTTTAGTCCACCCCTGTAGCCTTTAAGAAACAGTGGTCTCACTGCATAACGAGAAGGTCCTCTTTTCTTCTCTTGGGTTTCCTCCTTATATAATTCAGCACTGCTCTAGTACACATGTGTATGTGTTTGGGAAGAGGGAGACATCAGCGACTATCATACTTGGGCAGATATAGAGGGCAATCTTCCAGCAACAGGCTTATCACTGCTGCTCCTCTTCCTCCTTTCAGTGAGAGAAAAGTTGAAGAGAAACCTAGGCCCTTTCCAGACATGAGGAAGGAGCCGCGCGAAAACAGGACTCCCCAGATTTCCTGAGCATCCGGGCGAGTCCGTTGGGACAAGGAGCAATGCATTGCGCGATCACTTCCGGTCACTCCGAACTGGACTGAGGTGCGGAACTACAAAAAGTAGTCCGCCCCAGTCCACTCCACGGTGCAGAAGACCTCCGTTGGAGGTTGCTCTGCACCGTTTTACTAGCCCGGTGCAGAAATGGCCCTAGTGAGAGAGGCTTCCCCAGTTCTGCATCTCTCAAAAGCCACTGATAGCACTGAATATACACAGTCTTTTGTACAGTGAATATACCATTTCTGGTTTTGTCACCTCTGTTGTGCTAGTCAAGATTTCCAACAGCGGCAATATGAGAAAAATACCTGAACAATTCTAGAGCTTAATTACATCAGGATGGCAAATCCACAGACCAGGCATCATTGAATTCCAACTCTTATCAACCTTCATCACTACCCATACTTACTAGGGCTGATGGGAGTTTAAGTCCTTGGAGTACATCATTATCATTTGCAAAGTTTGACACTGAAAGCATATTCCAAAGTAGTTGCAAAGAGACGCAGCCATATAGGCATATATGGAGCACTGTACAACAACAAATTATCACAACTATGGGATCCATCCCTAAAATCTGATTGAAAAATTGGACAAGGACATGAGTTGTCCTTATCAGATCAAATATTGTGTATGTAGGATATTTATAATTAGAAAAATCATACATGTATGGTAGATTTTCTTTTCATGACATACATTGGAAAACACAATATTTTTTGGAAGGAGATATATACTTTCAAAAATGATTGAAGAATAATCAGACATCAGACTCATTGCATTCCATAAATAAGTTTTTTTTTAAAAAAATAAATAAAAACTTTGCCTTTTTGCATGAAGTAGCGTTAAGCAGTCATAAAACACCCACAGTACATCAGCTGCTGTTAATTTTGACTCTGATTCTCAAATCCCGTATCCAACTTCACATTTCTGTCAGACCCACTGGACTTGTTGGGTCTTTTTCAGCATCCTATTTCATATGGTATTCCTCTGGATTCCAGTTAATTTACCTCCCTGCAACCCACCCCTCTATTTAGACTGATGTACAGTATGCCCCCTGGAACCCAAATTCCTGCCCAGTTTTCTAGCCTTGGATATATAGTAGTGTTTAATTTGCCAGCTCCCTTTAATTTCAGAATCAATCACTGAAATAACTGCTGTCATCATTACATGGCTCCCAATTAAGCTCTATAATTGTTTCTCAACATAGATGCAAAGTTGTTGGCTTATTCTCACCAAATGAATTTTTTACAGTGTCCCCATAATCATTCTAATCACACAGCATGATTATTATTAAATTGTGCATATAGATCAGGGAATCAGCTCCTAGTTAGGGTCCTCTCTTAATTAATATGTTTAAATCAATGGAGGAAAACTATTAATGGATGCATGTGACTGCCAGGTGAGGATTTAATCATATCATGCATACCCTAGTGAATTATCTAAGATTAAAAACAACAACTTGGAAATGATTTAATATCATTTTGAATACAAGAACTTAAATTCAGTATTATTTTAATGAATTTAGAGAACCTTTTTTAAATGCACATATAATAACATTACTTTATTTGTCTGTGCAACATGTGCAATTGAATTGCTTTTAAAAATAGTAAGAACTAAGAAAGAAACGATGCAACATAAAGTTTAGAATTAGTACAGGGACAGTAGACTCAGTTTATGAGAAAATGTGTGCTTATGCTTTTCAGTAGGACTAAATGGACTATGGACACCGTGCAATAGAAACAATTTGATAGTAATGACTTATTTAAAACAGATATTGGCTTGGAGGTGTTGTTTCCTGGTACACACTACAAAATTATAACACTGTGATCCCATTTTAACTGCCATGGCTACATCCTAAGGAGCCCTGAGGTTTGCACTTTGGCAAAGCTTTAAAGCTGTCTGGCAAAGAATGCCAAACACCCTTCCTGAAACTAAGGCCATTACTGCACAAAGCTGTCATCCCAGCAGAACAATGTGTTGCTCCCCATCCAGGACATGTGCCATCATATGATGTTGTCACTCATCTGCTTCTGTTGCATCCTCCATCCATGGGAAATGTGCCCTTTTTTCATTACCGGAAAAATTCCGGTAATGGCCCCTTTTCCCACCATGATCTCATCAGCTGCCTGTGAGCGGTAAGGGCTGAAGTTATTGTACCGAACACTTCACTACAGTACAGTGCAGTAAGGCTGGGCAGGGCTGAAGTGCTCAATAACACTTCCTTCTACAGTACAGTGCAGGAACCAACCAATCATGGGTCATGGGGTAGAGAAGAGGTGGGGAAAGAGACTCACCAGTGCCACTGTACTGTGGAAGGAAGAACAGTGTGCCTGACGTAACCCACCCGCGAAAGCCAGCCAGGTGCGGTGGGGAGCATTCAGACCCTGATCGCATCCTAGCAATGCTGGGAATTATTCTGGGACAACGTGCTATTGGGGTATAGTGCGCTAAGAATCTAAAACTCCCAGACTTTGATAGGATGGAGCTATGGCAGTTAAAGCGGAATCAAAGCACTATACTTGTGTAACATGAAAAGGCCCCTGAGTAACCTAACTGACTCACTGTGATAAGTCTGTTGATGTTCTTCTGTGCAAGAACAGAATCCCACCAGTTTTCAAAATATTTGGCATCAATATCAGGAGTGCAGAGAGCTAGTTCAATATGATTGTGATAAAAACAAGAGTAATTACTGTGGATGATCTTTTGAGATAAAAAGAAAACTTATGTTTATTGTCTTTCAAAATCCATCTTAGGATAGGAAAGAAGTTGATTTGTGCTCAGTTTAAGAGGCCCTAAAAGCTGGTTCTCTGTGAGTGTAAGCTAGGAGACATTATTGGGTTTGGAGCCCCATGGATGCCAACTTCCTAGACAAAGGGAACAAGGAGACTAACTAACTTCTTGAAGAAAGGTGTGACCTCTGCCGATAAGAAGGAAGCAAAAGCCTTGAGTATATAGGCCAAAGAAAGATATACTGAGGTGAAGCAAAGAACAGACACTATCTAGATTTTCCTCTTTCACTTATGGCTTTATACAAGCATTGATGCCTCTTTGAATCCAACACCAGTAACTTAACTTTCAAATCCATTGGTCTTTTATTGGTTTTCTGTTAAAATACCCACCAAGGAAACTGTCCACTTTCCTATTTATTTGTTTATTCATAATAGCCCAGATAGAAGACATGAGGTGTTGAAGGAACAAGAGAACAAGCTGTTGCCCTAATCTATTAACAAGCTGAGATTTAGCACGGAGGAGAAAAGAAGGCAGGAAGTAATATAAATAGTAGCAGAAAAGGAGAGTGCGGTAAATCACCTAAATGATTTCTCCTTCACAAAGAGCAACCTTGTGGGAATTAACTTGAACCTTCTCATTAAACTACAATCTTGGATGGTGGTTTCCATGTCAGGGAGCAGTGAATCCACTCTCCACACTATCACCAAAATAGGTTGAGCACCTTGGGCAACACTTTTAAGATGCAGAATAAAACCTGGGGTAAATTCATATGCACACACATGGACAGATCCCATAGGCTGCTTTGTTATCTCCTTGCAGAATTTGCTAATTTACCAGTTATGATCTGTGTGTGTGTTTTCACTCTACCATTCTTGTTTTGTTTAAAATTAGAAACGATTCTTCCAAAACACTTTTTAAATAAAAACATTAATTGCTTCTGATTGTTTCAGAGAATTAACAAAATAATTAACCAACTAAGCTTTGACAATAAAAGCACTTAGACCTAGAGAAGGTAGTGTTTGCATTTTGCATTTTTACATTATAACTGCTGCTATCACAATGTACTTGGAATGTGGAAGGGTGAATTCAACTGTGGAAGTTGCTGGAATTGCACCATAATGCTGTGAACACCAGTAAAGCAATTACAATAAGTCCTGAACTACGTTCTGGTCCTAGAACTAATATGGGAGGACAGGCTGACTCATAATGCCAATTTTAGGATCCTAAGATCATCACAGCAGGCTCTTTCTCAGTGTCATGTTTCATCGGACAAAGCTGAGATGGTTTAAATTGCTCTGATGAGAGGTGCTCAGCTTGTTGAACTGAGCAGGTGGTTGGCAATGAAGAATCAATCATCACTTATCCACCACACTTGAACAACCCTGGTCTGTTTTTTGCTTAGGGCCAACTCTCTGTGGTGCAGTTCTGATTTCGAACTGACAAAGAAAACAATTTTCCCCAAAGCTGGAAAATACTTGGTAGTTTCCACATCTGGAATTTGGCTAAAAAGAATGGAGTCATGCTTCAGATAATATCATCAAGAGCAGATGAACACAAAAAGCACTGAATTGGTTGTATATGCATTGAGGGAGCTAGATGGAATTAGACAAGGAGACTGATTGTGGGAGCAATAAAAGAAAAGTTCCAGTTCTCTCTTAACATGGTCTCTAGACTCTCAGTTAATTCTGCACGAGCCTCTCCCATTTCTCCTGCATGTTCCTGCAATTCTCTATGGGCTCCACAGCCCTGTTCTGGTGCCTTTTGCCTTTGATGGTGTCAGAGCAGCATGGGACAATGATAGCTGCAGGACCTGCTTGGGGGCCTGTGTGTGAGACCTCCTGTTTCCATTTCATCTAGAAAGCAGCAGCAATACTGTCAAAGGCTACAGGGAGCCTGTGATCCCATTTTGCAAGACACCTGGATTCATATCGGAGCCTTTGTAAGAATTTCCTTACCGTTAGGTGACTTTTTGGGAATGCGGAATGCAAAGAAGAACAAGGCAAATAGCCTGGTGGTGGTAAAGGCATCCCTAAACCCTAAAAAGCTGTAAATCCAAATCTGGAAGGGTCTGGCCGTTAATTTTCATTAGGGGCATTTTTTAATATTATTTTTGATACAATCTATCCCATCACTAGCTCTTGTTATTCAACTGCTGCTACATGACCACTGCTTGCTTGCTTGCTTTATTTATGGGAAAAATAAAATTGTGAAATTATTTTAGCAATTTGGGGAATATAGATGTAGATATAATTTAAAAATTCATATATAGAGTGAATGAAAGAAGTCAGATGTTCAAGCTGGTTGACAAAAAGAAGAGGCCTTGGGGTCATACTATAAAGGCACATTGGATAACAGGGCACATCAAGAATTTCAAAACAAAAACAAAAACAAAACAGCCTGTGCTTTATAGATTATAGCAATGCCTTTGATTATGGAGATGATGAAAAAAAACAACAACAACTATAAATCGCTCTAAAAAAAAGGGATGTGGACCAATATATGATTGTTTTATCTGTGTCCGATACTGCCCACAAGAAACCACTGTTAAGACTGAATATGCAGAAAGAGAATATTTTCCAGTTGGCAAAGGAGTCAGATAAGGCTATATTTTATACATCTACTTGTTTAGATGTGTATGTAGATCACATGGAAAGCTATATTGAACTTGGAAGAAGGTGACCTGAAATTTGGAGGAAGGAATATCAACTATTTAAGATATGCAAATGATACCATACCACTAATAAAAAGTGCAAAAGAAGACTTATATAGATGAATGCTAAGAAAACAAACATTAGGACCACAGATGATTTACAAAACTTTAAAGTGAGGATGAAAGCATCAAAACAGTCAAATGCTTTCTCTAATTGGCTCAGCCATAAATTGAAATGGAGATTATGACGAAAAGAAAAATCATAAGAAGACTAAAGCCACTTTTGCGCTACACTGTTACAGTGCTATTATTCCACTTCCAACATCCTATGGAATCCTGAGGTTTGCAGTTTAGGGAAGAGCATTTAAAATTCTTAGCCATGGAGCTCTTTGGTCTCAGGAAACCCCAGAATTCCACAGGATGTTGGAAGTGGAATAATAGCACTGTAACGGTGTAGGGCAGAAATGTCATAAGAGTGGGAAGGGCAGTTGGATGTGGACAGCATTCATAACAGCTAAATTAAGATACAGATTAAACTTGTAACCAGTTTTGCTGAGTAATCATAATTTATAATTTTTATATTTTGTCCTACATATTGCTTTTGTTCTATTTAGGTCTTTGTTGCATCATACCATGCATAGTTTAACACTTCCTTTTTTAGTTATTTCTTCTACTTGCTTCGGAGTTGTAATTTTTGTGATAAGATTGTTAAGTCTTATGGGTTGTTGAGATGAACTTTCAGAAACCAATATTGTTCTGCTGAACAAACTTTCCTTTAATACATGGTACCTCCACAGAGGGGGAAAAAAGAACAAACATTTCATATATTTTTTAAAAAACATCTACCCCAAGCCACTGGTTTCTTTGCATTCTTGAGTATTCAAATACATTCATGTAAGTTTTCATAAGTGTATGTTCCTTGTTTGAAATCTTCTGTTTATACATAGTGGAGACACAGCTCTTATGGATGCAGCACTTACAGATAAAAGTACTTGGCAGCCTCTACTCACTTATAGCTACTACGGCCATTATAAAATGGCCCTACCAGGGATTCTGTCATGCGAAACAGTTATAGTGCTAATTCCACTTTAACTGCCATGGTTCTATCCTTTGGAATCCTTGGATCTGCAATTGAAGGAGAGGTGTTAACAATTCTCAGCCAAAGAGCTCTAGTATTTCACCAGTCTACACACCCCAGGATTCTATAGGATATTGCCATGGCACTTAAAGTGGAATCAGGGTGCTATAATTGTGTAGTATGAAAGAAACCCAAATTTGGCACCCCATTAATATATACTAAAGATCAAGCCATTGCACCCATTCTGGCGTTGAAGCACTTATGAGAAAAGAAAGGTTAATCTCAAAATATGAGAGAAGATTTAAGATTATGAGCTACACTGGCAGTGTTTTCCCTCTTCATTTTGGCAGCCATTGCAGAGCTTTTGATGACAGGATCAATTTTCATGTCTTTTTCCCATTATGCTCTTGAATTTCATTGTCAGAGGGCCTTTCCTCAGCACCTTCCCAGCCAGCCAAGGAGATGGGAGAAGGATGGGACCACAATGATGCTTCTGTATGACATTGTCATGGTCCAGTCTTTCTTCTGTCCCCAGGTAGGTTAAATCATTGATGGCTTTTTCCTTGTCAATGACCTCTGATTGCATGACCATCCAGCACTTAGCTGTCCTGCGGAAGGGCAGGAAGTGTGATGGTGGTGCTTTCTGCCCCAGCTCAGCCTGGGAAAGTACCCATCTGTGCTGTGGAAGGAAGCAGTATTGTCCATCATGCTCCCTTCTACAGGGAGCTGATCCATGCAGAGGGGAGGGCTGCCATTGTGCTCCCTTCCTGGCAGGGCTGTGGCTGGGATCAATACTGGACACTGCCACAAGAAGGTAAGCTGTGGAAAGGATCATAGTTTTGCAAAACAGCTTTCCTCCCTTGTTGTTGTGTGTTTTTAGGGCTGTAAATCCTCATTTATTTTATCCTTGAAAGCAGGAACAAATAAAATTTCATTTTCTTCCCATATTGTGAAAGTATGAGGAATCTGTATTGTTCTGAATCACTTTATTTCCTCCTTCTCAGGAAACAATGTTTTTTTGGTTTTTTTTAACAAAATATGAAGTTTCCTTTCTATGAAAGAAAAGTCTGTTGTAAAAAAAAAAACCCAAAACAAATGAAATGTCCCAAATCTTCCCTGCACTTTGAAGAAATTTCTGGTTGTCCTGGTGGGGTTTCTCAAGTCTTGGAACGGCACCTTTCTCATTTAGGTTATGAAAATGAGGAAATATACTTCACATTTCTAGTTGCCCCAGGACTAGGGAGACAGAGTGGAGTTCAAGGTATAATTTCCTCATTAAGTTTCATTTTTTCATTTTTTTTTAAAACAGTTTGGCATCATTGCAAGCATTAGTTCATAGAACTTCTGATATATAAGGAAATGAGGTGGGACGCCTGGCATTTACTCTTTCAATAAAAAAACCAACCTTGAATTATTTACATTTTACAATTCTATTATAAAAGATGAAAATAGCTCAACTCTCCCTCTATTCAACATCTGTGTTGCAAATGAGACAGTCTTGATTTTGATGAACAAGATTGCTGGTTTTGTTTGTGTATGTGTAGAAAATAACTATTTTACAGAAAAACCCCATACTTTTTTTTTCTTTTTTTTTGCATACCTCACAGTTCTCAAGGAAAAAAAAACCACACAGGTATTTCTGTTCAGAGTAATTTCCCAAAACTCTTCAGAATGTGAATACTGGATGAGAACTGGGCATAAATATTTGCTTGCTCTGCAGCAGGGAGAAAACTGTGGAAATTATTTGTTCACACTTGTGAGAGGAAATACCTGAATACTGGCATCTGTTAGCAGAGTACAAAAGAAAGTTTTAAAAGTGCATCATTTTAGAATACAGTTGGTCCTCTTCTTACACAACCTCTGCATGCATGGATGAGTGGTCATATAAAGCATTCCATCTCATCAAAATCAATGGACATAGCAGGCACATGCCCATGTTGCTATGGGCATGCACACTTTGTGTCCCTTGACTATAATGGGGTGTGATGCTTCACATTTTTTTTTTGTTTTACGTGTGGGTTCCTGGAACAGAACTCCCACATATATGGAAGACACATTGTATTGTAGCCAAAATCATACATACACAGAGGTTTTATAGGCCAAATGTGTGCCAACATTTCATAGTCAAATCTGAAACACCCATTCTGACAAAGTGAAACAGTTTATTCTGTCTTTCTGTCACCATATGAACTTCCATTTCAGTTGCTTCAGTTGAAAGTAAAAAAGAATTTGAAGTTAGTGCTTTTTTAGAAAAATCTATTTTCAGTATCATTCAAAATGATGAAACAGATCCAGAAAGTATTACCTGTAAAATGGTGAGGGGTTTCCTCTTGCTGTACAGTTCAAAAGTACTTCAGGGTCTTCAGAATTCACTGAATAAGTAACATCAAAGGGCTCCTGGGTAAAAACTGGTCCATGAAGAGGTTCTTCATCTGTAGAATGGAACAATGATGTAAAATTGCTATTCTACTACATAATGCTATAGCAAGTTGCTATGATGTCCCCTTAGTATCACTGGTATTTCAGCCACTTTTTACAAACTAGACATTTGTTGCAGAAAGCCCCATCTTAATTCTTTTTGTGCAAAGACTGAAATACTTTGTGGGTATCTGAAATTACTCCAGATTATATCCTATTTCACAGCTGAATTCCACAGCTAAATCCAAGAGCAGTATGCATGGGAGATTTTATATATACCTTTTCCCTTGCACTAGGACTCAACGTGGTTTACAAAATTTAAACAGATATAGATAAAAATGCTTACCTTTAAATGTGTACCGAACATTGAAATGTAAACAATCAATAGAATTTAAAACACTTTAATAGCATCATTATTAGAACATTTGTTATTTTATCATCACAACTGCCCTTTGAGGTATTTTGGTTTAAGAGAGAATGTGTGGCCCCAGAACACACTGGAGCTTTCACAAGTGGGCAAGGATGTGAATTTAGATCTCTCTAATCCAAACGTAATACTCTGTCTATTAGACTAGTGCTTTTCTGGCTATCCAATGTGAATCGTTGGCAATTATTGCTTTCCAGTGTATCAGGAACCAGCATTAAAATTGTCCTGCTTATGTACAATTGTTTCTTTTTTTCCTGGGGACTTGCTAGGGACTGTCAGCCAATAGCATAAGGACTGGCACTGGTCCAAGGACCTCCATTTTGAATAGCACTGCACTAGACTACAGTGGTTTTCAATATCCTGCAACAAACATCTAGAGGTTAGTACAGTTTCTTAATTCATGGGGGGGGGGGGGGGGAGAGGAAGAGATCTTAATTTTTCCCAGTCCTATGTATGATAAATCCAGTAGTTTCAGTTCCTCCAATATCCACATTTAAAAAAACACTCTGAGTGAATCCTGCCAGTCATTTATAGTCAGAGTAGATCCACCGAATCACAATTACTCAATGATAAGTCAACAGGTTGGTTAATCCATTTGATTCAATTGGACAATTTTGTAAGGTCTTACTAAAAATGAAACAACCAACTAAATTTCTCAGCCAACTATACTGATCAAATTCAATTAGTATTTTGAGAAATTATTCTGTGTAGAAATATGCATTTTTTTTGCATGAAGACTGCAGTTGTTTGTACCGAGAACCATGGCCATTTCTGCACTACACTGTTATAGTGCTATTATTCCACTTTCCTTATTATTATTATTATTATTATTAATTAAAATTCCACATCGACTAAAAATTGCAAACATCGAGTACTGTTTACATGTTACGCAACTATTATCCATATCATTCCCGGTTATCTCTCACATAACTTTAGTAATATTTTCAGAGCAATACTAAATAATTATTTCTTCCATAAATACACTTTTTGATCTTCCCCTTCTCCCCCCTCTCTCTCTACCCTACCCCCCCATATGAACACTATATTTTTATATGCCATCAATTCATCTTTTTCCCTCCCTTCCCTCTCTATATCCCTTCCCCCTCCCCCTCTAGCCTTACTTTCCTTGTTACGCATTTTCCTCAATCCAATCTCCTTTTTAAGTTTCTTATTCTAAACCTCTTTAGTATGAAATCTCTTTTTGCTATCATAATCTACCTTAATATTCTCTACTTAATCTATATTCCATTCTTAGTATAACAGTTACCCTTTCCAATCTTCTATTCGCCTCTATACTTTAATCTTAGTTTGCTTTCACCCATTATTCTACTTTCAACATCTTGTGGAGCTCTGGGATTTTTAATTTTCTCTGACCCTCTAAATGCCCCTCCCTAAACAGCAAACCCTAGGATTCCATAGGATGTTGAATGTGGAATAATAGCACTATAACAGTGTAGTGTGGAAATGGCCTGTGTTTTTACACCAAAACAGTACACCCAGAAAGTTTGCATGAAAAAGTGGAGACTTTTTTTTTTACACATGTATTTTTGCACAGAATAATTATCCAATGTACAATAATACCTGCAAATAGAGCAAAAATGAGCAAAACTCTTGCCACTGTGTCATTCTTCCTAACGGGCTTTCCTCAGTGTCATGAAACCACTATTTCAGCAAGGAAATGAATAACAGTGAATATTCTTTGGCCCTTTCCACACCTTACCTTTTTCCGGTGCTGGGGTGCGGGGATTGCTCGAGCAGCCTCCGGCGAGAGGTTCTCGCATCCCTGCTGCTTCAGCTCTGCACGAGCTGCCTGCTCACGCAAGAGCTCTGCCTCTTCCTTCTGCAGTGCAGCTTGAGAGTTTCCCAGGCTGCACTGGGGCAGGAAGTGCTCCAGAGGCTCTGCATGCCAGGTAAGTGCGCACAAGGCCCGGGAGCAATGCGCGATTGAGTACCATTTTTGGCTTCCAGCCGAAAATGGAAAGGTGTGTGATCAGCGCCTGCCAGGCCCTGGAACATCGCACGATTGTGAGTGCATTGTGCAGATTGCTCCTTACAATCACGCGACGCTCCAGGCACCCTTTTGCATGGCAAATGCCATGCGGAAAGGGCCTTTGACTCCTATCTGCTAATTAACTACTGATGAGGAGGAGCTTCTCAGAAAAATAGTATCAGACCTAATTCTGTACCACAGATTCACAGAGTGTGAAAAGTTAACACTTGAAACCCGTTTTTGGACAAATCTAGTCCTAGTCACATAATCACACAACTTGAATGTGTGAAGGAATGAGGCATCTCTGTCATTCCTTCCCTTGTGTGCGGAATGACAGCCAACTTTAGAAAGAAGTTTGAAAATTTTGAAAAATTCTGACAGAAAAAGGAGGGGGGGGGGCCCAAAATGAAATTCCATCCCATCCCTAATGTACTCCTTAAGGAGTTGCCTTATACATGAGTGAAAGTAGAGTCAGCCAGCCAGTGCATATTTGAATGCTATTCAAATATACAACATTCATGTGCCCTTAATATTCACCCAATCACCTTACTGCCTTTATAACCATGGCTATAAAAATATAAGGCACTCCATGCCCTTCCTTCATTTTAAAACCTTACATAGGGAAATTGCTTTCAGACTTTCCCAGATAGTCTGCAGGCAATTTCCTCTTCCCATACAGCAGCAAACATTTCATGTCTGATTGATAATAACACCTCATTTCTTGAAGATTTGTGGGGCTTATTTACATAATGAAGGTGAGGGAAAGCACTTGTTTGTATCCCTGCTTCAGAATTATATGGATGGTTGTTACCTCCACCTAGCCTATATCTTATTTGTGCTGAAAGATCCTTCAGGAAAGTTCAGGAAAACATGGTCAGGGGCTTGCTGTAATGAAATGAGATGCACTGAACCAGCCAATCAGGCAATTATACCAGTGTAGATTGCTATGAGCTTATGCCCATGTAGGCAAAGATCACTTTTTTTTCCTGGACATATATTTTGAATTCTATAATGCATAGTATAATTATTTTTGGTGCAAAATGGAACTATTTTTTCAGTTTGCTAAGTTTTACATGTTTTACAAAACGTATGTTACATCTCATTGGATCCTGCAGCTTAATCCTATGCATATTTGTGTGTTTGCCTTCAAGTTGCCTGCTGTCTTAGGGTGACCCCAGGAATTTCATAGGGTTTTCTTAGGCAATGAATACTCAGAGGTAGTTTTACCAGTTCCTTCCTCTAAAATATAGCCTACAGCATCAGGTATTAGTTGGCAGTCTCCCATCTGAGTACTAATCAGTGCTGTTACAGGTTAGGTTCCAAGATCAGGGTGTGTCTGGTGCCTTTAGTGTATTGAGACTCTTTTATTTTGAAGTAAAACCTATTCATTACATAGTGATTACTGTAAAATATGTATGCTGTTACAGCTGGGTTATATATATTCAAAGGTAAGTTCAACTGCGTTCAGTGGACTCAGTTCTAAGAAAGTAGAGATGGCATTGGGCTATTTGTTGGCTTAGAGATGCTGAAGACCCTAAGTCCTACTTCCTCTATATGTGTGTGTGTCTGTGTGTCTGTGTGTTATTACACACACACACACATGGAGATCGTTGGAGTACTCACTTCTGATAGTGCTTTGCAGCAGAGAGAAAATTCTTGGCTTTTGTTGCCTTACAGTCAGAAGTATATAAGGCAAAACCAGTGACTGACATGCCTTGAAAACGATTGTATAATGGTATCTACTATATAAAAGTCAATGTCTGTGAGTTTGTCTGTTTATCTGCATTAGGCAGGCGAAGACCTCATATGATTGGCTGGCTGTGGAGATTCTATAGAATCCTGGGGTTGGAAGTTTAGGGAGGGGCCTTTAGAATTCTCAGCCAGATAATAGCCCAGTTGCTATGGAGATGAGGCCTAGCAGCAAGAAGGAGGAGGACATTGTATTCCCTTAGGATCCCAGCCTCTATATGTTAACAACTCTGAATACAGACTAGATTGGGGAATATGGGGTAAAGTTACAGGTACTGGAATAGGCCAGTTGCTATGAAGATGAGGCCTAGCAGCAAGGAGGAAGACAGTGTATTCCCTCAGGAACCCAACCTTTGTATGTTAACAACTCTGAATACAGATTGGATTGGTGAATATGGGGAAAAGTTCCAACTACTGGAATAAGCCAGTTGTTATGGAGACAAGGCCTAGCAGCAAGGAAGAGCACATTATATTCCCTCAGGAACCCAACCTTTGTATGTTAACAACTCTGAATACAGATTGGTTTGGGGAATATGGGGAAAAGTTACAAGTACTGGAGAATACAGTTTGTTCAGTTCTGAAGAGGAAAATAAAATCCCGGGCAATCCCGGGTAAATACGCTAATAAAGTATGAAACTGTAGTAGAAGAAGAGCACACATAAAGTCCATTATTGTGTGAAGGCTGGGCAAAGAACTGTAAGCATGGTCTTGCTCCCTTTCTATATATTTAGCCTGCATGATAGCTGGGTATCAGTATATGAACAGCACTCAGTGTTGTCTTTCTGTTCCAATTGAATCAGATAAAACTTTGTGAAAGATGGACTAATGGTTGAAGGTAGTAATAGGCTGGATGACAGCCCATCAGTTTAGAGTGAATCCTGACCAAATGAAGTTGCTGTTGGTCAGCAGTTCCTAGGACATGGAGAAAATGGTTGTAAGGATAAGGTTGCACTACCATTCAAGGTCTGTGACCATAGTTTAAAAGTACTTCTGGATCCTGCTTTGTAACTGGATTCCTACATGGTTACAGTGCCTAGGAGTGCCTATTTTCAGGTCCATCTAGAACAAGAGTTACAGTCCTTTCTGGACCAGTCTACAGTCCATGATCTTTAGTGTCAGAGATCTATTTGCAGTTGCTTTGTTTATTGCAATAGGATTATTACATAGGACTCCCCTTGAAGATGGATTGGAATCTTCCACTAGTACAAAATGCTGTTGTTTGGTTATGCAAAATAAGAATCATATTGTGTTAGATAGTCAATGGCTATTTCCTCCAAGCCTACTTCAAGATATTTATGTCAATGTGCAGTTCACAAGTATTTCTTAGAGTATTTTTTTGGTATTTATAGCCTAATGTCTCTCTTGTTGCAATTGGATATTTACATCTCTCTCTCTTTCTCTCTCTCCTTCTCTCTCTCTCTCATGTCTTTTCATTTGATCACCTGTTACAAATTTTGAAATCTGCACTGTACAACAGAGGATGTTACAGAATGAGATCTCCATGGACAAAAATTTATTAGGGATGAGCAGATCTTCCCAGTTGTATTCTATAAATTTTATGGACCTGATCAATTATTTTACAATGTACCTTCTGCTGCCAGGCACAGCTAGGGAAGAAAAAATGTCTGGAATCATTTCTGGACTGTAATTCACTCACTTGTAATATATTATTCTGCTCTAAACATTTCACTGGTTTCTCAGGGATTGATTAAGAATTCTTCATGCTACAGAAACAGTTGGTCTAGCCCATTTGAGGCCATTTCCATACTACACTGTTCTGTGCTATTATTCTGCTTTCAAAATCCTGTAGAATTCTGGGGTTTGTAGTTTAGGAAGGCCAAATTGCTCTCTGGGTGAGAATTCTACAGGCCCCTCCCTAAACTGCAAACCCCAGGATTCCACAGGATGGTGAAAGTGGAATCATAGCACTATAACAGTGTAATGTGGAAATGGCCTGTGTGTGTGTGTGTGCACGCGCATGCATCCTCAGTAATTGTGGTATGTTTTATAGTATTGGTATTACCTATTATTTTGTATATTTAGCCTGATTGCAACCCATTTACTATAGTTTTACTGCATTCATGGCTTGAGAAAATGTTCACACAATATCTGCAACCATAACATGTAATATTATGTTATTTTTATACCAAACTCAAAAGAAAAGCATGTGGTTTAAAATCAAGATTCCAGTGACTTAAAGACTACACAGTTCAATGTAAATTTATAGTTCAGTTACTCTGTTTTACTTATCTTTGTTAATACACTTGCCTTTTGTGGTAACCCAGTCTATGTGTATAAATCTTCCTGCCATCACGTATTTTCAGTGGTTTTGAAACTCATTTACTTGAAAGCCTTCCATAGTGATTTTATTTAAAAGCCCCATGTTCCACAGTGTGTGTATGTGTGTGTGCGTCTTCAAATCACCTTGACCTACTGTGTTATCTTAAAGAAGAAGCTAGTTAAGAACAAACCACTTCCTTGACTGTTTAAGTACTGAATTTACAAAAAGCCAGTTTGTAATTACTTAGAAAGCAATGCTGTGATCACTAAAAGTCAACATGGGTTTCTCAAAAGCAAGTCATGCCAGACTAATCTTATCTCTTTTTTTGACAAGCTTGATAGATGAAGGGAATGCTGTGGAGGTAGCATATCTTGATTTCAGTAAGGCTTTTGACAAAGTTCCCCATGACATTCTTGCAAAGAAGCTGGTAAAATGCAGACTGGACAGTGCTACTGTTAGGTGGATTTGTAATTGGTTAACTGACTAAACCCAAAGGGTGCTCACCAATGGCCTTTCCTCATCCTGGAGAGAAGTGGCTTGTGGGGTACCACAGGGTTCTGTCCTGGGCCCAGTGCTATACACCTTCTTTATCAATGACTTTGATGAGGGAATGGAGGGCATGCTGATCAAATTTGCAGATGGCACCAAATTGGGAGGAGTTGCTAATACCCCAGAGGATAGGGTAAAAATTCAAAATGAGCATGACAGATTGGAGAGCTGGGCCAAGGCTAACAAAATGAATTTTAACAGAGAGAAATGTAAGGTCCTACACTTAGGAAGAAATAAAGGAATGCACAAATATAGGGAAACGCGTGGCTGGATAACAGTACATGTGAAAGGGATCTAGGAGTCCTGGTGGACCACACGCTGAAAATGAGTCAGCAGTGTGATGCAGCAGCCAAGAAAGCCAATGCGATTCTTGGTTGCATCAATAGAAGTACGGTGTCTAGATCACTGTAGGTAATAGTACCACTCTATTCTGTTTTGGTTAGACCTCATCTGGAATACTGTGTCCAGTTCTGGGCACCTGATTTCAAGAAGGATATCGACAGGCTGGAATGTGACCATAGGAAGGTGACCAAAATGGTGAAGGGTCTGGAAGCCATGCCCTATGAGGAACGGCTTAGGGAGCTGGGGATGTTTAGTCTGCAGAAGAAAATGTTAAGAGGGGACATGATAACCATGTTCAAATATTTGAAGGGATGTCATGTTGAGGACGAAAGGGGCTTGTTTTCCACTGCTCCAGAGACCAAGACAAGGAGTAATGGATTCAAACTACAGGAAAGGAGATTCCACCTGAACCTCAGGAAGAACTTCCTGATGGTCAGAGCTGTCTGGCAGTGGAATGTGCTGCCTTGGAGTGTGGTGGCGTCTCCTTCTTTGGAGGTTGTGAAGCAGAAACTGGATGGCATCTGTTGGGTTCCTGCATGTCAGGGAGTTGGACTGGATGACTGCCTGTGGTATCTTCCAGCTCTATGATTCTATGAATTGGGGAAAAAAAAATCAGAGCACATTTCTGTCTTGAAATAGGAAGAGTCCTACACTGACCCATCTCAACTGAGCTATCCTTTTGCTTTTCTCTGTCATTTCTGAGTTTGCTTAACATAGGCTTAAAGGAAGTAATTCACAGGATTCATTTGTGTGAGACCCCAGCTGTATCATATGGCTACTTTGTGTGCTTCCAAAGGTAATAGGATCTTTGAAGTGTCACCAGAACAGGATTTCCCATTTTCCTCCTTTTGAAAAAGAGATTTAATATCATCCATCAAACTAATTTGCTAACTTTTTACAGTATTTTTAAAAGTAGTTTGTCATATGCAATTAAGAATGAAGTACGACTCCACCATATGGATGGATACATGCTACACTTGATTTTAACCTAGGACTGCCATGATCAAGTCAGTATTGACATCAGCCCCTCATCCCTGAACATAGGCAGTGAGGACTGGCCTCTTTTTGTCAGTATTGTTGTGTCCCACTGGCCCTATCCCTGATTGTGTGCCTTCCTATTGATTCTACCAACAGGCTTCCGTATACCAACGGGAAGGTTTAAAAGCAATACATGCGTAGCTTTCAAATTTCTTTCCTGGATGGTATAGAGAGAAAAGAATTTTGCTTGGTTTGACAGTCTTCAAGAATGACATTTTTGCTTTTCCTGGGGCCTTTTTCAAAATTGTGCACATCAGTTCAAGTATTCACATATTTTCAAAGCTTATAGAATACTTTGGAAAAGTAAGGTGGGCACATTTTTAAATGTGAAAGACTAAAATGCACACAATTGGAATAAAGCACATTAACATGCACTAGCCAATGGGGATGCAAAGGGATCTTGTAGCACCATTGAGACTAACTGAAAGAAAAAAGTTGGCAGTTTGAGTAGTGTACTTCATCAAAAGTAGACTTAAGTCTACAAAAGTTTATGCACCAAATTCTTTCTCATTGGCCCTTTTCACATGTGGGGGAGGGAAATGGGCGAAAACGCTCAAAAACGGAGCATACCTGAAACCGGGTAACTCCGTCGCCACGTGGAGCAGCGCGAGCTCGCTGCTCCGCAGTCCTCCGGCATCCCAAATGGTGGCTTCCGGTTGGTGGAGGCTCTCCACCAGCCGGAGAAGCTCGCCAGCTGGACGCTTGCCCCCGGTAGATCTGCAGGCACGCACTTGCGCGCGCCTGCAAATCCACTTCGGAGCCGGGTGACGGAGCAGCGCCGGGCTGCACTCTCCGTGCTTTTTAAAAACCTCAAAAAAGAGGTTTTTAAAAAACACGCAGCGCGGCTAGTTCCGGCTGCTCCTGAGTGGATTCTGGTGTGGAACTACAAAAAGTAGTCCACGCCAGTCCACTCTATGGTGTAGAAGACCTCCGTGAGAGGTCGCTCTGCACCATTTCAGAAGCCCGGTATGGAAATGGCCTTAGTCTCAAAGGTGCTAACAAAATCTTTTTGCATACTGTCCAGACTAACACTGCTAGGTCTTTGAATTTGTAAATTTGCAAATTTGTAATTTGTAAATAGGGAAAATGTGTAAATTAAGAGAAAAGCATACATAAATGTGAGCATAAAGAAAAATATATTTAAAAGTGCATGGTTTCCTCATGGACCTCCCTCTCTATCTTGTATAAAATCTGACACGCTTCTAGTCCCCCCCCCCCGGCATAAAGAAAAAGCACAACAAGAAAACTCAGGCAATTTGGAGAAATTCACCAACATAGAAACTGAGAGATTTTTGTGTCACTAGCTATACAGATGTCTCTGGTCAGCGGGGCATAGCAAAGACCATACTCATACTTTCATGTATGCATGCATATTATGTCCACATTTAGGCAGCATATGGATAGGACAGCAGACAAAGATATATAAGATATATTTCAAATACATGAAGATTGTACTACAACCTACTTCATTATCTGGTGCAAAGTATAAACTAACAAGACTGGCAATGGATATGTCAGAAACATTTTTTGAAACATGTTGAGACACTGGGAAAAATAAAGATCAACTACTGAAAGATTTGGGGCTCTTGTGTGAGATAAGTGCTTTTTGTTAGCAGCAACAGTGTTGTAAAAGCTTTCTGTGAAATGTTTGAGAAGAAAGTCCAAATGTGCCCTCTTCCATTGACAAATGCTTCAGTTTCACTCTTGTACATTTGTCCAGTGAGGAGAAAACATGGAATTTTTCAGTCTCCAATTGGACCTCCAAGAACTTTGCAAGAACAATACACAGATGTATACTCTTGCTGTTCTCTGGAGATTCTTACATTGTTATTTGCTTTCACAACCGTATGAATCATATGTAAGAACTTTTATGATTTAAAAAAAAGGATTGGAAAAAGTTCCTCAAAAGGCTAAGGGTATCTTTTTAAAGTATCAAAGTATACCCATGAATAAATTCTCTATAGAAATTCTAAGTGCATATTTTCAAGGAAAAGAAACAATTCATGAAACTCAACTTGAGCTTGAGCCTCAAAAAGTCCCTTTATAAGTAGAACCTGGTTGAATAGCCTTAAGGAATAGCAAAAATATATTGTAAGTAGTCATTGCAGGTGACTGATTGCTCTCATACACAATAACAGTTCAGGCAGAGTCATCTCTTTTTTAAAAAATATGTTGTGCATTGTCGAGAAAATGTTGCTATATACACACATTCCTTATACTGAAAGAAAAATCCATCCAATTCAGTTTAAAAGGGGTGAAGGAGCAATACAATATGTCAAGATAGTAAAACTGACTGAGATGAGCTAGCAGGTAAAGCATAAAATGTATCTGAATTTGGTGATGTGTTATGTTACATAACAGACCATAAAATGTCGTAAATCATCAATTTCTATAAAGCTTTTTTTTCTATCAAACTTAGCCACCTATGGTTACATGGAATGAGAAATTTCAATCCTTTTTTGATTTACCTTTCCTAAATGGGCAACAGTGTCTAAACTAAGGTTGGCTCTTTGATTCCACTTAGAAATCTATGTGCTTTTAAAACTTACAAAACTATGCATACTTTCTAAAAAAATATTCCTCTCTCATTCTTATTCAGAGTTTCCTTTTCACTGGTCGGCAACAACCGCTGCCCTTTACATTCTAGGACCCCATTGCCCAAGAACCTAATCAGAAACAGGGCTGATCTTTCTGGAAGCATCACTAGCTATCCCACAGGTCTAGAAGAGAACTGCAACTAGACTGTCATGTTTCACCACTCTAGTGTTTCCAATAACCTCCCCCATAGTTGCAATTTCTTCTTGTTTCCCACTCCTGTGCTACTTGGCCTTTTCCCAGTGATGTATTTAAGTCTTTTACTCCAAGTGTCAAGTCTCTACCTTCAAGTCTCAAGTCATGTCTCAAGTCCTTGAAGATACTTTCAAGTCAAGTCTCAAGTCTGGAAGCCAACTTTATACCCCAACCAAAATTCCAGAATTATAGGACAGAGTGAAATAAATTCAGTTTTAACAATTTAAGCAAAGTCAGCTCTCCACATTTGCAATTTTGCCATCTGCAGCTTTGGAAGCGGGGAATAGGATCCTATCTTACTCCCCATTACTGAAGATTCAAAAGATTTAGAAGGAAGGATCCCTCTTCCTCAAGCCTACTGCCTAACACATTTGCTGTTCCCCTCTGAGAAATGCACCCTGCACTCTGGGAGTAAGTCTTGTCTTTTGCTCTTAGGAAACATTTTAGAAGGCTCCTCTGATACGCAGCAGGGACAGGCTGCTAAGCAGACCTCAAGTCCACTGCCTAATCTGTTTGCTGTTCCCCTCTGAGAAATGCACCCACACTCTGGGCTTGAGAGATTGTCATGTGACTAGTAGGCAAAAAGAGATGGAGGCATTGTTCAAAGTTATCAGGTTTCTTGATGAATGTGTTATGTTACTGAACCAAAGGCATCAAGTCAGTCATTAAAAATATACAAGTCTTGAGTCAAGTTGAGTTAGTACATTATATATGGCCGAGTCAAGTCCGAGCTGAGTCACTGAAGTGACTTAAGTCCAACTTGAGTCCAAGTCTATCAACTGGAGTCTACATCACTGCTTTTTCCTTATGCCTTGCTTTCTCCCTTTCTCCCTCCCTCTATGTGTGTGCTCTGTTTGTATCCCTCTGTGTGGATGCTGCCCTGTTTTATGTAGATGGAAGTCAGATGTCAGGTGAGGGAGGGAGGGAAGAAGGGACAGTGGAAGGGCAAGAAATAAGATAGTGTGGTAGGCTTAGCAGCAGTATGGCACGAGGAAAGGAAGGGAAGAAGGTGAAGTAGGGGGTGACATGAGGTGAAGCAAGAGTAAAAGTGCAGTAGGGTGGCACTGGGGAAGGGAGAAAAGAAGATAAGATAGTGGTGTGAGGTAAAGCAATGCAGAAAGAAAAGACAGTGGGGCCCTTTCCACGGGAGGCCTGCATCCCAGCATAGGGACACAAGAAGAGCAGGACTGTACCAATTTTTCTGCAAGACATCACCATGGTCCCATCCTTCTCATGTTGCAATCTGGGTTTTCCCTGTCAATGACCCCTGATCATCCAACTGTCCCCTTACCTGTTTGTGTGTGCTTCCTTGATTGCACCAGCTCCCATTGTCAACCCGGGAGCATAATCCACAGATGAATGCATGTGCCCAACACTGGCCAATCAGAAAAAAGGGCCCAGAAAAAGGCAACCAATCAGGCACCGCAGAGTGGGGAGAAGGCATTGCCACTGACACTTTAATGCAGTGTTAATGCTGCTACTCCACTGCTGCCAAGTGGCACGTGCAGGAGGGAGTGATGGAAAACCACTCCTGTCCCACAACTGGCAATGCCAGGATCCAAACGGATCATCACACCATCAGGGTAATGTGCAGAAAGAGCCTGGGTTGTGGGGTGGTAGAGCAGTGAAAAGGAAGACGTAAAAGGGGAGAAGATAGATGGTGAAATAGTAACATTAAAGTCTTTTTGAGGTACATGAACAGTGAAATTTGCCACACATGGTGCACTGTTGTTTGAGCTTGCTACCTTATTCTGCCTAATAGAAACGCTGACTCTGTCAAATCAAACTTAATATTAATAAACTTAAACAAACTCACAAAATCATACAGGGGTCTAGTGCAACTATCCTAATCTCTACTTCTCCCTAAAACAGAAGACCTAGGTGGGAAAAGCTGGGAGAAAATTTCTACTGGGGAATAACAGCAGTAGTAGCAGTAATAACAATAATAACAACAATTTTATCCAATTATATCCCACTTTGCTTGAGACCAAATGTAGTTTACATGAATAAAGACAAATACAGGTATAGCACACAGAACAATATAAGGAAAAAATACACAAAAAGTTATTGATAAAATGTAATTAAGCTATGGAATTAAAACATTTTTCAAAATTAAAAAGATGAAAGACAAACATCACAAGAACAGTACACTATTAAATGCCCTTTCAGTTTCACCAGTCACAACCAACCTGTTCCCTGTGATATAAGCTTGAGCTGTATGCTTATCCAGTATCAAGTTTTGGCTGGCAATATTTTCAAAGCAAGGTTTCGCCAGGCTGAATGCATTGTGGGCAGTTTAGAAGCAATCAAGATACTTTTAGTCTTCATTGAGGTCACTACTTTCCCTAGATATAGCTGAAACACTTAACAAATGTTTGAGTGGGTTGCCCAGTAAGGAAGTGAGAAAGTAGAGCAATCCTATATGATGATCCTTGGCTCACTTATATTGGTTTACCAGAATCTCATGTGCCATTTGATCCAAAATTTCTGGAATGAGGATGCAAGAGCATATAACTTCCTTGCTGAAATAGCTTCATTGGCTGCTGGTCTATTTCTGGGTGCTATACAGCTTGGGTTCAGACTATCTGAAAAAAACCCATTTCTTTATATATGAGCCTACCCAAGTTTTAAGATCTTTGGAGAAGGGCTTTCTCTCAGTCCCATCATAGGTATGTGTGATGAAGACTTGGAAGAGAACCTTGGAATGATGGAATCATAGAACCATAGAGTTGGAAGAGACCACAATGGCCATTGAATCCAACCCCTGTCACTCAGGAACAAACACTCAAAACACCCCAGCAAATGGCTATCCAGCCTCTGCTTAAAAACCTTCAAAGAAGGTGACTCCACCATATTCCGGGGCAGCATATTCCACTGTTGAACGGCTCTGACTGTCAGGAAGTTCTTCCTGACGTTTAGGTGAAATATCTTTTCCTGTTGTTTAAATCCATTGCTCCATGTCCTAGAGCAGCAGAAAACAAGCTAGCCCCATTTTCAACATGACATCCCTTCAAATATTTAAACATGGCTATCATGTATCCTCTTAACCTTCTTTTTGTCGAGCTAAACATACCTAGCTCCCTAAGCCTCTCCTCATAGGTCATGGTTTCCAGAACCTTCACCATTTTGGTCACCCTCCTCTGGACACATTCCAGCTTGTCAATATCCTTCTTGAGCTGTGGTGCCCAGAGCTGGACACAATATTCCAAGTGTGGTCTAACCAAAGCAGCATAAAGTGGTATTATTAATTCCCTTGATCTTGATACTATACTTCTGTTGATGCACCCCAGAATGGCATTGGCTTTTTTAGCTGCTGCATCACACTGTTGACTCATGTTCAGCTTACGGCCCACTAAGATGCCTAGATCCCTTTCACACATACTGCTTTCAAGCCAGGTATCACCCATCATATATCTATGCATTTCATTCTTTCTTCCTAAGTGTAGTACCCTACATTTTTCCCTGTTAAAATTCATTTCGTAAGTTTTGGCCCAGTTTTCTAATCTGTCAAGTTCAGTTTGAATTCTGATCCTGTCCGCTGGGGTATTAGCTATCCCTCCTAATTTGGTGCCAACTGCAAATTTGATGAGCGTGCCCTCTATTCATCCATCCAAGTCACTGATAAAGATGTTGAATAGCACTGGGCCCAGGACAGAAACCTGTTATACCCCACTAGTCACTTCTTTCCAGGATGAAGAGGAGCCATTGGTAAGCACCTTCTTGATGGCTCTTCCCAGGCTATGGAATTCTCTTCCAAAAGAGGCTCAGTTGTCCACCTCTCTGCTGTCTTATTGCCAACAGACAAGGTCCTCCTTATATAAACAGATCTTCACATTTAACTGGTTGGGGTAGTGCAACATGTGTGCTGTTTTTTAATATGCAATAGATTTTAATGTATTTTTAACTGTTCTAAATTAATGCTTTTAACTGGACTGTTGTTTAATTGTTTGCATTCAGATTGTTTTAGCTACTTTGTTTTAATATACTGTGTAAGGTGTTGGGGATGATAGGAGTTTCAGCCCCACGGAAACGCAGTGGAAAAACCAGAGTTCAGCAAGCCAACAGCAGCAGCCTTGTTCCCCAGTAAGGATACTCACACACGGAGGAGTTTCTTCCAAAACAGGAGGCACTTTATCTTGCAGCAAAGTTCCGTTATATACAAAACATAGGACAGACGGACAAAAGCTTGCGCCAGGCACCAGATTTGGTCAAAAGACAAATACATACTGGCGTTGCTTTGTTATATACATATCTACAACCAATCAGGTAGAGGTTTGCACACCTCCCTCTACCATCTGCACACAACCCCAGTTTCTTATGCAACCTTGCAATTATCCACAGCTGGGGCATGATGCAACATCTTTGCAGTGGGCTGATCATTTTCCCAGGGTTCCCTGCCTGGAATCCCTGACAATCCCCTCCAAAATGGTCAGGCCACTGTGTAGGACATTTTCACAATCCATACATGTCATTACAATACATGTTACATAATACATACACAGTACATACATTCAAGGGTACAACTCATCTTCCACCTTACACCCTGGTGGCAAGGCCCAGTTTACCTGCCAACTTCTCATGGCCTACTACTGGAAGGGGCTTTGTAAGCAAATTTGTGATATTGTTTTTCAGATACCATACCCCAATGTAGTCCTACACTCAAAATTTCTGCCTCAGTCACATGGGACAGCAAAATACCATCCTCCTGACCTTTTAGGGATAAGCATAACTTTACTTCCTGACTCAGCAAGTTGGGTACTTCCTGACCCACTTTCACTGGAACCACTGCTGGAACTAGTGCTGACCTCAGTGCGAGGCTCTCTCTTGAATGTAAATACAGGTTCAGCACTAGGTGGCAGTGTTGAACTCTTTGGTGTGATGTTGAGTGAGATTTTTGGCTTCTTCTCCTCAGTACTTTCCTCAGTCCTTTCTTCTTCATCATCAGCCATCACCGCCCCTCCATTCTCAGGAACACTTTTGTCACTTTTACCCAGGGAAACCAAAACCTCTTGATTACAGTGCAGTCTTTTCACACTTTTCACACTTTTACCCAGGGGAATCAAAACCTCTTGGTTACAGTGCAGTCTATCCTATCCTGAATGGATTTCAAAGTTTGCACTCCTAGAATACACTATTTTGCCAGCATGGTGTAGAAATCTATATTTGTTACCTTCATATCCCACAAAGCGTAACTGTCTAGATTTCTCCTCTCCAGACGTTCTGAAACTTGGGGGAACATACACACTAGCAAACTGACCCCAAACGCGTAGATGCTGCAGGTTTGGCGCTCTACCATACAATAGGTAATATGGAGTTTGCTTCACACTTGAATTCCACATCCTGTTTAAGTGGTAGTTTGCTGTCACTATTGCTTCTCCCCAAAGTCCTGCTGGGGCTTGGGCATCCTCCATCATACAGTCCTTCATTTGTTTCAACAGCCCAATTCTTCTTTCTGCAAGACCATCCTCCCCGGGAGATGCGGGGTTGGTGGTTTTATGCCTTATACCTTTCTTATGCATCCAGGCTTGCAGGCTATTAGACAGGAATTCTCCCCCTCTGTCTGATACAAGACTGTCCACTTTATAAGGAAATTCCCTCTCAATAGCATTCACCCACTCTTGGAACTTTTCAGCTGCTTGACTTTTCTCTTTCAGTAGATAGACATAGGAGTATCTGGTGTGTCTGTCTACAATTACCAAGATATATCTATTTTGCCCTTCAGTTGGCTTGAATGGCCCAGCCAAATCTGCATGTACAACCTCAAAAGGACGTTGGGTGACACACTTGCTTTTCTTGGCAATGGGATAAGCCTTTACCTTAACCTTTTTGCATACAGAGCAATCTAGAAACTTAGGGCAATTTCTGACTTGTAACCCAGGGCATACCTTTTACAACTCCTGCAAACTTTTGTAGCTGGCATGTCCCATCACTCTGTGGAGATAATGTACACACTTATCATGTAGAGGTTTGTTACACAATGGGTTAACGTTTGCCACTTTTCCTTTGGGCAACATGTGGTACAACCCCTGCTTTTTCACCCCTTTTGCACAAAAAACACCATTTGCTGTAATTATACATTTCTCCTCTTCAAACACCACTTTGTAATCCTCACTGGCCAGTTGGGAGACACTCAAAATACAGTTCTGCAAATTTGTCACGCACAATACATTAAACGATTTCCCAAAACATGGCACATGTGCAGTACCAATCTTCTGCACCTTGCTGCGTGCCCCATCTGCAAGGCAAATCACTGTTATATTTGCATTTGTAACATTACTCAACAGCTTTAAATTGTTCACCATGTGGTGAGTTGCACCACTGTCTAGCAACCACACACCACTCTCAGACTGTTCTTTTGCCACAAACACATGGCCTTCAGCCTGTGACGACATGCCCCTCCACTTCTGGGCTGTCTTCTTCCTTCTGCTCGGCGCTGGCATTCTACTGTCCTTCTGGAGATGGCCGACTCTCTTACATCTGTAGCAGCATCTGACAAAGCTGCACATGCCTTCTTCCTCCTGGCGACTGGCTGTTCTCCCCTCTGACAGCAGTCGAACTGCTTACGTTGGACTTCCTCCAAAATCCTCCCAGCTACCAAGTCTACAGTCAGCTATTCCTCACGCAGACCCTGGAGGCTGTACATCAAAAAGTCCCACTCTTTAGTGAGGCTTCCCAGCAGAATAAAACTTTTCTGCATTTCTGGGATATTTACCCCCCTATTGGCTGACTCTTGAAATAACTGTTTCATCAGCATGAGGTGCTCTCTTACACAGCTTCTGGGACATAACTTTGTGTTATACAGTCTTTTCGTCGATAGCATTTTGGACAAACATGAGGAAGATTGATGCACACGCTTCAGAGCCTCCCAGAGCTGATATGCTGTGTCTGCAGCAGCAGCGTGAATCAAGTGGGAAGGACTTAAAGTAAGCAAAATAACTGCTTTGGCTTTTTCGTCAGCAACCCTGAACGCTGCTATTTGAGCAGCAGTTGCTCCTTCTGGGGGCTGTCCCTCATTTTCCAAAACGTGCCACAAGTTTTCCTTCATCAAAGCGGCTCTCACATAAATTTGCCAGCTTTGATAATTAGCATCAGTCAACTTTTCAAAACGCAGATAACCTCCCTCAGCCATGCTGCTGCCTTTGTAAGGAAAATTCAACAAACAAAGCAGCTGGCCACAGTGACCTTGATGAGCTCTGGACTGAAGGTTAACTGTCTCTCTGCCAAAACACAGACTCCTGAAGCACTGGAGAGCCAGGCAAACAGTCAAAAACAGTCCCAGTATCCAGGGGAAAAACAACTACAGGTGCGCTGTGGATGCTGTGCACTCCGGGCCTGGGCCCATAACCACTGTTGGGGATAATAGGAGTTTCAGCCCCATGGAAACGCAGCAGAAAAACCAGAGTTCAGTGAGCCAACAGCAGCAGCCTTGTTCCCCAGTAAGGATACTCACACAAGGAGGAGTTTCTTCCAAAACAGGAGGCACTTTGTCTTGCAGCAAAGTTCCATTATATGCAAAATATAGGACAGACGGACAAAAGCTTGCACCAGGTTTGGTCAACAGACAAATACATACTGGCGTTGCTTTGTTATATACATATCTACAACCAATCAGGTAGAGGTTTGCACACCTCCCTCTACCATCTGCACACGACCCCAGTTTCTTATGCAACCTTGCAATTATCCACAGCTGGGGCATGATGCAACATCTTTGCAGTGGGGTGATCATTTTCCCAGGGTTCCCTGCCTGGAATCCCTGACATAAGGTGCATTGAGTCCCATATGGGAGAAAAGCAGGATAATCAATCAATCAATCAATCAATCAATCTAATCTATGGGCCATAATATCACTAATTTACATGTTTGAACCACAAAATTCTTAAGCCAACCTGCCCAAATTCAGTGCATCATGCTTGCTACCAACAGAAAAGAAAAGAAACCTCATGATGTACTTACATATACAGTTTTACTCTTTACTTCATAAACATCTGAAAGGTACACATTGTCTTTAGCTTTTGAGTTCAGTGAGCCTATCAGGGCCAGGAGAGCTTCCTGCAGACCAAAAAGGCATTAGCAGCTCTTGTAGACAATTTTTTTCCCCATCAACCCTACAATATCTGATGGTGCTGATCAGTGACCACTGTGTTTCTCCATCTGCTGAATATACAGTGACATTATACACAAGTTCTGTTGAATACCTCAAGGTGAATGAGTTCAAAAAAGGATCTACACTGCACATTAGCAGTTCAATCTCACTTTAACTGTTATGAATCTTACCTGTAGAATCCTGGGATCTGTAATTTGATGAGGCAGTTGGAATTGTCCATGAGACATTTCTTGCACAATAGTTCAGAAGACTGGAACTACAATTCTATGATTCTACAGGATGGAACAATGATATTTAAAGTGGTGTCAAACTGCTGCCACTCTGAAATGCAGATACAGTCAATGACTTGGAATGCCATCTATGAGACAGTGAATAGAAGCTTCCCCACTGTGAACTATTTAGGAATAGAAGCCAAATTTCCAAATAGCATTTTCTCCTGCACTATCTAATATTATGGACATTGGCAGCAGGGTGTTGCTACAATTAGGATCCACACTTGTGAAGGAGGTATACCTGCCAAAATCAGATGCAGGCATGCCTGGGCAGAGGTGTTGAAAGCAAGGCAAGCAGACAACCAGGCTTGTCCTTGTAAATGCTGGTGGCAAAAAACTGGCACACAAAGAGGAGGTAAAATACTGACAACTTGGCCTAAAATGTGTAAGTGAAACTGCAGATGAGCATTTTGAGCATTGCAAGAATTATAATTCTAACCAGAATTTGAGGAGAACAAAATAACTTTTTTTTAATGATATTGTCTTCAACAGATATGAAAGCTAACAGAGTGTTACCAACATCTGGGGGAAGCTAGTGTTGTTTCTCAGTCATAAATTGACATAAGATGTAATTGTGTTTTTCTTTCATTTTTGCATAGACAGCACATTTTCCTTTTGTTACTAGTACAGAGAACAATTTTGACTGCATTTAGTTTTCTATAGATTGTTAGAGATAACAATAGAGCAAAAGCAAAAGGAAGTAGTGCTAAATTCAAACCATGCCTGTGTAGATTTGCCAAAATAGTATTTACCAATGTGCTATTTATATAGTCTCCAAGGAAGAAAGGGAAGGAGTGATTGGATCCACTAGCCCTTCCCTTCAACCTGTGCCTATCCAGTGAAAGTTTGAAAACAACTTATGCATGTAGAACTTTTGTCTCTTCAACTGATCATCCTGAGGCTACAAATAAGGATATTTACTATGATCCTTTCTGTTGTCCATCCGAACATGTAAATATGGCTCAAATTCAATCTAAAAGAAAAAGGCTGAGGTGAAATTGTTGCTCAAATTATACATTTAATGAATTTTACTCAGCTGTAGAGTGCATAGTTTACTTTAAAAAGATCCCAAGTTCAGTTCAAAGGACCACCTGCCTGAAACCCTGGAGTGATGTTGCCATTCAGGTGAGATTCAGTTGAGACATGTGTCTATGCTGAAGATCAGAGTGCCATTTTCAGCACCTTTCACCTTTGGGCAGGTGAGAGCAGTGGTGACTGAAGTTATGTTTCTTTGAGAGACTGGTAATGACTTTTGGTCACTTTTGGGTATATTTATGTTCTTTGGAGTGCATCTTCTGTACACAGTATTTGCAGACCAAAAATAAGCTACAGAACCTGTTCTGACTGAAAGATCGTTGTTTGGGGAGGGGCAGAGAGGGCCTCATCAGACTTCCTAACAGCGGCATATCCCCTATGTTAATCTCTCTGGTACTTTCCAGATATTCTGAAGTACAACTCACAGAATCCTTTAATAACCATAGTGGCTGGAATTTAGAGAATTCCAAAACCACTGAAGGCCATTAGGTTGCCTACTGCTGACGCAGAGAATTCTAAACTAGATTGCGGGAAATTTCTCTCTATTTCATAAAAATCTTTTTCTTTCACTGGCAAAACAGAGGACCCTAAATTGACTTCAACAGCTTAATGTATTTTATATTTTTGTAGATCTCCTGAAGCTGAATTTAAAGGACCATAATTCATACAAATACTTGTAATATAAGTTGGAAGACTTTTTTTTTTTTCATTTTGAACAATATGGAGGAGGAGATGGTTGAGACTGGAGAATTTTTCCTTTCCGGTCACTGGTTCCCCATTCCAAAATTACTTTCCTCTGCAGTATTTCCTCCAGAGGGTTTCAGGAGTATGTTTGCCTTTGCAAAATCTACCTACCTACCCACCTACCTACCTACCTAAATAAATGTATCTGAACATCTAAATTGAAGAGAGACTACTCTGATGTGGTTATTTTGTCCCTTCATACTAGCAAAGAAGTTGAATTAGGAAGGTTCTTCAAAGCAGTTGCTGAGGAGTAGTTACTAGTGAGAATTTTGTTAGGTTCATTTTTTAAAAAATAAGATTTTCTGCAAATCTACACCTTTTTTTTAGAATCCAACAGAAGAAAATTACATTAAAAATTGACATGTGCAAAAGGGTCATTTGATCAATTTGTTTGCATCTTTGTCCCCATGAAGAAGAAGGCTTCAGGCTGCATGTGGAATACTGCATCTCTACAGCTGGGCTTCAGCATAGTCTTATTGCCATGTCTGCTCCTGAAGTTCAGAGGAGGCAATGGAGCATCTCTCCAATGGAGGATCTAGGAGCTGTCTCTCTTGATGTCACAGCTCCATGCAGGGAGATACTCATTCAGGGTGGCTAGTGCAAGCTGTCTTCCAAAACATGCTAATTGCCAATGATTTCATTCTGAGCTGGTGACTAAAGCCCTGCTCTTCACATTCTGATGAGAACTCATTGGTGTCCTACCATGACTACATCCAGATGCTAATGGTAGGCTATAATTTCATGATGTCTATAGCAAATATAATACTTAATGCCACTCACAAGTGTGAAGCAGCAATATGTTTGACAGTGAAGACCCACCAAATTCTCATTTATTTTCTGTTGTATATTGCATTTACACTATTTAAACGGCCAAGAATATTGATATGCTCCTGCGGAGGGACAACATGGAGGAAAGAAAAGGTTGAGGATGATTTTATATTTGGCATCCAAATTCTTCTTATTCTGAAATAAAAACCATTTTGTGTAGGAAACTATATAAATCATATAAAGCAATGGGATTATGCCATGCTCACACACACATACACACATACACACACACACACGATTTTAATTTTTAAAAGACTTGTAAGCTAACAAGTTGCTGAATATTTTTATCCTTAGATATTTTATTGTTTTTAATCCAGACTTGTTTTAAATTATTTATAACTTTTTACTTGTATGCTGCCCTGAGATCCCACAATGAAAAAACAAAACAAAACACCTGGATACATCTGGATAATATATCTAATGAATAGAAAAAGCATTTGATATGTAACTTGTGCATGGTTTTTTTTTTCCTCACCTACAAACAACTTCATATTCACTGTCTACATACAGAGAGCAGTTTGAAGAAACATGATGGGCACATGAATTAATTTTTGGAAAAAAACTCATAAAACCACATATAAGAAAATCTGAAGTGACATTTCCAGCCGCATGGAAACTACAAGTCATAACTACATTGACTGCACTGTTCTTTAGTACTGTTGTGCAAGATGCATGAAAGATAAAGTCTTTTCTTTAACTCAGGTGATTTGTTTCATGTCATGAACTTGGCCATGTCCTTCAGACACCAAAGTATTGCAGAAGCAGACATCTAATTACAGAGACAAATATCCACCACAAAGTTAAGGGGATGTGTCTTTATGATGTATAGTAATACTGACATGCATTCTTCTCAATGAAATTTCATTAGTCTTGTGTTCCTAGGCAAGACAAATAAATAATAATGAACCTTTTTCCAATCTACTGCACAAGCATTTTGTTCACTGTGATTTGAGTTATAAGTGAGCCTTAGATTTTGGTGGCAGATACTGTTTGCCGCATTGTACTGTCGGAATATTTATCTGCCATTATTGCCAAACTGACTGAATGTTCAATTCAATGATTTACAATTGAGGAGGAGGTAATAACTATATCATTTAATATCTTGTCAGTTAAATAAATCTCACATTTTGTACTGCTGTTACTTTTACTGAGTAAATTACAACTGGTCCTTGTAATACCAGAAGGATGATAATTAAGCAAAATGTTCATGCAAATGGGTGCATCTATTTTAGATTAAGCCTGACAGATTCTCAGCCAGATTGGGCTCCAACTTCCTAAAAAATGTCATAGTCCTATATTGTTCCTGAAATGTATCCATTACTTGTTGCTTATCCTCCACGAAGAAGAATGCAGCTGCAATAATTGAAAGCTAAAGTACAAAGAGCTGTTCATCTAGAAAAACCTAGATACATCATGCAGCTCAAGAGGATACCTGTGCCAGAAGTGACTATCTGGTGGATGGAATCTGAAAGCAAAGCATCTTATGAAAGAAATATGAGACTGTTGTTCTTGTTTATCATAAGTAGTAAGTATAACCAATGAAACATAATCTAGATTAGTTCACTTATAGTGAATTCCCATTAGATGAATGAAGTATGTAAGGATTTGAGTGTACCCTCCTCACTGCAGTCTTTATTGATATTTATATGTGTTGCTTTTACTATATTTTAGCCTAAACCCCATTGTTAATCCCAAATAGAGTAGATTTATTAAATAGATCGGAACATGGTAAATCAACACTTATACAAATGTCCTTGATTCAATGGGTCTGCTTTAATTGAGACTCATAACTAGTTTTAGTTCATGCCATTTATTATTTTATATATTTGCAGCTTGTGATTTAAATTGTGCCTTTTATGAAGGTTGTTGGCAATCTACATAAGGTGGGGTACACAATGAAACAAACAAGCCAACATACCCCTACTCTTTCCAGAGAAGATCAGAAACATTTTTTTTGAGAATGAAGCATAGTTCTTCCTAACATGCCAATGCAGGAGACTGATTTGTTTAAATTATCATTTGAAAACAAGGCCATGATCTGAAACATCACTTGTTCTTATGAGTCACAGCTTAAACAGACTATAGTTCATTGAGAGGGGTTATCATCAGAGAACAATGGTTTGATTAAAACAGGAAGCAAAAGCTTCTGGTCTCTTCCTCATGGAGCCGAATAAAGAGAAGATGTGAAAGAGGGTCATATGAGCATGGAGCTTGTTGTAACCTTATAACACAGCCCATTAACATGCCCACAACGGTGAAATGTTTTGCAGTAACACCTACTACTGGACCTGCCACTTTGCCAGTTGAATAACTAAAGCCAGCACTACTTAGGTTTTCAGTGACTGTAGAATTTCAAAGAGTTCAGCATGACTACTTTTGGAAATCAGGAGAAAATCTTCCATTTGGAGGCAATTAATTTTACTATCTAAATGCAATATTTGTGAGAAATATTCAGACTGCACAAAGATACATTAAAGATTTTCCAGACAGTAAGTCACTGATTGCTTGTGGATAATTGACAACTGGATGTGGAAAACTTGAAACATAAATCATTTCAGGCAATTAGGGCAATGTAAAATCACACAAGATTAAAGGCAAGATTGCATTTTTTCCATCTATAATTGGAAAGAAATGTAAGTGCTATTAATTTAAAACATAGCACAAGACCCTTAAGATTAGTAGAGTCAGAATGATCTATGAATATTTATTTGAGTAATAAGATGATTCTTATGATCAGAATGATACAAGGTATGGGTTTGGTGTTAATTCCCTACTGAAAAATAACTGGAGAACCAAAGCAATTCCAGCCTTCTGTGCAAGGAGAAGAGTACAGAACAGAATGGTGCCCAGAGAGCAAACTATTCTTGTAAAATGGATGTGTCGGCAGATAAATGCATTTTCAAGCAGAGCTTCATGGCCCCTCCTTCAAACCATGCCTAATTAACTTACAGAATGTATAACCCACAGTTTTTAGTAGTATCATTGGCTTCAGTGTTTCTGACAAAGGACTAAAAGATTAAAACCTCCAATTTGTTTGTCTGTTTGTTCATTATCAACTCTTCCTTCCCAACATGGGACCCAGGACAGCATTATATCTGATATATAGATCATGCAGATTCTAAAACAATAAATTGAGTTTTTTGCTGTGTTTATCTCAACTACCACCTTCACTTATGAGAAGCAGCTCTGCCCCCTCATAAACAGCTATAACTGCTATAGTAGGAGAAGGTGAAGCACAATCCAGAGCTACCATTCCACGGTAATACAAGGTACTATACCTTTGAAATATCATGTTAGGGACAAATAACCTAAACATCACCTGTATATGCAGCGGCATATGGTTAATAATGAAGACAGAATGCTCAATTATGTTTTCATTACACTAAACCAGGAATCAATAGTATGTGGAGCTATAGATATTGCTGGGCCCGTGATCCCTCACTATTAGTGATACTGGTTATGAGTCCAAAAAGTGGAGGTCTAAAAATATCAGGAGGGTCATAGATTATCCACCAATACTCTAATCTACCAGCTCATGAGTGCTTAGAAAAGTGTTCTACTATCAGGTATAAGTGACTTCACATGCAAATTGTAGGTGTGTACACCCCGTTATTACAATGTCTTGAAATTATATCACTGTTGTCCATATCATTTTCTTTGACATGGGAGAGAAGACAAAAGTCAATATAAGCCTCGAAAATACATGTTTTAGGATATGAATTAAAATTTCATTATGGGTAGAACCAAAAGTCAGGTGAAGTACACTGGTGGGAAATGCATGGTGTGATGGAATGCTCCACCCCTCTGTTTCCTGCTGCAGTCTTCCCCACCCCAGAAAATTCCTCTGTGGATGGAATCCCACTCCGTCTGGAACAGATTTTGAGGAGTTGCAGATGGAGGAAGGAACCTCTTCTGTGGCACTTGGTATCTTCTGTGTCAGTGAGAGATTAAATCTGGTTTTAATCCAAAATTTAAAGGATCTATCCGAGATGCCAAACCCTGCCCAAAAGTTGGTTCAGCACATTAAATAGTAACTTTGAAGTTTGTAATACAACCTGGAGCAGATTCACCATCCCACTGACATTGGAATGCCACAGGTCCTCTCCCTGTTTTAGTTCCACAGGAGTGGAAGGATTTTATTGGATCCCAACCTTTCTTTGACAGCATCTTAAAATTCAGTATCTTCAATTTTTATTATTATTATTATTATTATTGTTGTTGTTGTTGTTGTTGTTGTCATTAAAGAAATACAGACAATTTAGCAAAGAACTGGAAAATCTGATGCATTGGGAACTGGAGGTTAGGTTTTGTTTTCATTTTTAATTTTAGTGCTGCTAATTGAACAGCAAAAAGCAAAACACAGTTATCAATCATTCATTACAAAAAGAAGATCCAAACACTCTTTTGCTTAATAGAGTGTTTTGCTTTTATATGCTTCACCGTAAACAACAATACTTTATTTCAAAAAAATAATTAAAGAGAGTGCACAAATGAACAGGACCAATTTCCCCAAACAAAATTGCTCACGCAAAGCATTAATAGATACAAAGGAAACAAGAGAAGAAAGCCATTACTTTCACAGTGTTTCATTATTCTGGATGAGACATACTCCTCAGGATGAATACCATTATATCAGGTAGGTTGTTAAAATCCTAAATTTCAGTTGAAATGAGTGTGTTGTTTATCCTACAGTAAGTATATTGGTTGGTCTCTTTATAGCCTTACACTAGGTTATAGGTATGGAACACTTCATCAGATGTGTGGCATTCCCCTCACCACATAATATGGCTGTTTGTAAGAAGGTAAAATAAATATTTTAACCTAGCAAGATAGCAGAGCATACGAATGAGTTTCTCTTTGGGGAGACATCTGAGTGATTGGCTGTAGACTGGCGAGGCTTTCTGACTACCAATTTTTGAACACAAGTAAAGACAAAAAAGCTTCTCA
This sequence comes from Cyclura pinguis, assembly GCA_030412105.1. Taxonomy (NCBI): domain Eukaryota; kingdom Metazoa; phylum Chordata; class Lepidosauria; order Squamata; family Iguanidae; genus Cyclura; species Cyclura pinguis. The sequence goes on along the minus strand of CM059600.1, from coordinate 63,544,564 downwards.
TTCCCAGAGAATTATGAGGAGGAGGTGTGGTGGTGGCTGCTGTATTATCATTATCATTATCATTATTATTATTCCTCCTGGCTGAGCACATGCTCAGGGACATCCAGGCCTGAAACCATAGTTTCAAATTCACTTATTGGTCTCAAATACTATAGAGCCATTGGATCAATGGAACTCAGTAAATAAACATCATTTTCAATTCAATTGGTTCAATAAATCTGCTCTGTTCGGCACTAACAATTAGATTTGAATCTTGTTATATTGCAGCCTTCCTGACCCAACAGTTTGCCTATCACTGTGCTTGGTGGATCTTTATTTGTTTTTTGTATGTATGTTTCTGTTTTTTTAAAATAGATGCTGAAAGCCTTATATTTTCCTGAAGTTTTTCTGTGTACATACTGCAAAATATGCAGGAATGTGACTGGACAGTACAGTTCTGTTTATGTCCCATTCTGTAACTGTATGCATCAAAACTATCGTCATTTCACTTAAAGCTGAAAAATCTGTGTTGTTATACAATTTTAACAATAAAACAAACCTTTTACTGTGTCAAGAGGTATCACTAGGATCAGGAAGTGAGTGAAGCTCTGCCATCTTGAGCCTGAGAAGGAGGAGGAAGCTATTGTTCAGCTAGAGTTTTCAGAAACTACATTCAAATTATCTGTACAACATTAGGAACTCACATCAGATTCAAACAAAGCCTAAAACCCAAGTCTAACTAGTCCTCTTCAGATTAGTTCTGGGGCTTCCCAAGAAAAAGCAAGCTTTCTTCCAAACCTACTAGAATCAAAAGTTAGCCACAGTAGTCTATGCACTGGTAACCTCCTGATTATGCCACTGCATAATCATCATAGGTAATCATTAATAATTATTAATTAATTAAAATATAAATTAATTAATAAATTATTAATAAATATTAATAATTAATTAATAGTATTAATCATAATCATCCTCATCTAAGAGGGGCTGCCCTTGAAGACAGCTCAGAAGCTACAGCTGGTGAAACATGCAGCATTAGTAAGTTTGTTGGTTGGAGTACTAGACAGACAATATGTGACACCTGTACTAAAGGAGCTGTATAGGCTGCCAATTTGTTTCTCATCTGAATTCAAGGTGCTAGGGATGACATACAAAGACCTAAACAACATAGGACCTAGGTAATTTGAAAGAGTGCCTCTCTGTATACTTGCCTGCCTGAGAAGAGAGACTTGGAGGAGGAGTCCTCCCTTGTGTGCCACTAGATGCAGAGTACAATGTAGGATGACATCAGAGAGGGCCTTCTTGCCCATAGTACCCAACTGTGACATACTCTCCCCATGGAGCACCATTTGATGCCAGCATTCTTTCCAGTGCCAAGTCATGGCTTTTTATTCAATAACAAATAATAATAAAATAATACATTTTATTTGTTACCCACCTCTTCCCAAGGCTTGAGGCAGGGTATAGCACAGATAGAACTAAAAAAAAAAATCTTAGTTAAAATACATTAAAACACTTAAATTACAAATATTTAAAATACAAATATACTATAATCAAAATATATCATAATTAAAAATACATGTACAATTAAAAATAGACTGGGTAGGCCTGCCAGAAGAGATAAGTCTTTAGTACTTTTTTGAATTCGGACAGCTTTTGGTGCCCAATTTAAATGTACATGTACATAGTTTTAAGTTCCTGTAGCCTATCAAGCTCTTTTTACCAGTTAACATCTTTAATAGGTTTTTATCCTGCTTAAATTGTTACTGTTCTAATCTGAAATTGTTTGAATTTGAAAATGTAGTTTTATTTTTAAGACTTCTTGAAATTCCATAATAATGGATGGAATATTAATATACTAATAAACAAAAAATTAAAGGCTGATTCCAGTTAAATTTTGTGTGGCACAAGTTTCTGTGAAATACAAGAATGAGGAAGAAGAGGAAGAAAGGAGATTGGAATGGTTAGAATGACTGGCAAGTCTACCTTCTACTCTTAGAGTACAGTTCCTCAATCTTTAGTCATTTGGTTTGATAAACTTTGATGAAACATTGTATTTCAGCTTTCTTCCTCATCACTGGATATATGATGAAGAGAGAAAGAAATTGATCAAATAGTAGCATTTGTTATTTGTTTTTGCATTTGTTATTAATTTTTCCGTTCTGTGAGTGGGTTTGTTATGTTGTACTGTGATATAGATAGATCTCATGATGAATAGGTGGGACAGAAAATAAAGATGAGATGGGGTGCAGTGTGAATGGAAGTGTGAAATGGCGTTCCACCCATGCTGCCATGCTTCATTATTATGAAAACTTTACACTCATTTTCAGTCTTTATAATTCCTAGGTTCTTGCATTTTATGAAGCTCTACAGCCTCTTGCTTGTCTCTGCAGTGTTGGTCATTTTAATATTACCCCAGCCTTGGAAACAGATTAAAGAATGACAATCCTCTCTCAGAAATTACTCTAACTTCCTGAAAGATTTTGCATTTGATAATTAGGGTCATTGGTAGTCTTTCCATCATTTTATGAACAGCAGTCCACAAGAAAACTGGGGAAAATAAATCCATCCAGTTCCAAATAGAAATATTGTTCTTGAACAAATATCCCTAAACCTTATACTATAAAATTTGGCAAGCTATACTTTTTAATTATGCAGTATCACATAACATAAATTACATAGTATCAGACAACATGCAACACCATGCAGTGGCGTACTGAGGCTCAACAGCATGCAGGGCAAGAGGGCGGGGCGAGTGGAGGCAGGTGGGGCGGCCAGCAATGGGGGGGCAAGGTGGGGGGGGTCCTCTTGTTTGCACCCCCCATGACATTGGCACCTGGGGCATGACATCCCCCTCTGACACTATGTTTACAAGTTCATCCAAACAGGGAAATACAGTTGGCACCACCTTATATTAAATTTCAAATCTTAGTCATTTAAAATATTGTATCTTCCCAAAGATCAGCATGGGAACTTGGAATGCAAAATTCAAGTGGGCCGTTGCCTGCATATGAAATTAATGGGGACCGTATTGCATAAAGTTTATCAATATGTCTGATTTCATTGCTTAAAGAGTGCACACATATGACATGATTGATTCCTTAAGTGCAACGGACCAACATTTATCTTTCCACCGTGAAATAAACAAAATGATTTGACTTTCCAGTTTTGTGCAATAATCTTTCTTGATGCTAGACAATGAAAACTAATAAGATACTTATTCAAAAGAAGCACACGGGCATCTGTAAACAGACACAGAAGACTTAAAATGAGAAATTCCATATTCTGATAGGTATTATCTCTTTTTCAGTGCACACCAGATCTGCAGGGTCAGAGGCAACACCATCAGATAAGAATATAGGTCTCCCTGTTTCAACTGTATTACTAGGGCCATTTCCGCACTAGACAGTTATTGTGCTATTATTCCACTTTCACCATTCTGTGGAACCCTGGAGTTTGCAGTTTGGGGAGGGCACTGAGGTCCCCTACGTAAACTGCAAACCCCAGGATTCCATAGGATGTTGGAAGTAGAATAACAGCACTATAACTGTCTGGTGCAGAATTGGCCTAGCATTCCTTTGGAATTATCTTATTGATACAATTTAGCTTGACACATGCTAAGTACCATTGGTTCGCATATTCAAAACTCTGTTTTCTCTATTTAGTAGAAAATTAAATTGCTGGCAACATTTACAGACTTTGTTATAAATATTTACTTCAATAGTCATAGTATGATCTTTGCTTTTGCTGGAAAATGCAAATACGTCCCCAAGATCAAGATTGTATGAATCTTCGCAGTTAGCCCTTTCAGATTTGTTTCTGTTTGCAAAATTACCTCCTCAAAAGATAGCAGGTTTCTAGTTACGTGGTCAAAACTTGCTTTTGAGATGCAAAAATAAAGAACTTGTAGGATTTGAAACCTGATATGAGAAATATCAGCTCTGTTCTACCAGCACATCCATCTTGAAAGCAGGGCAACGCTTGCTGTCTCCACTGTTGGAACTGCACCCAATTCTCATGATCATTTCTTGTTATCTCCCAGGATGGGATGGATGGATCCCATCACAGGAGAAAGGTGGGGTATAAATCCAATCAATCAATAAATATTACAAAAAAGCTGATAGCTGAGAAAAATGCTGAGTGGTGATATAGGATTTTAGACATACTTTCCAAGCCTTGCAAAGATGTGCAACAGGACAACAGCAAGACCATAGAATGCACAAATGTACACTGTGCACCAATTAACAGATTTGAAATTAATTCTGATTTTTTTGAAGCAACATTAAAATAGAACCACTATTCAATTCAAATTGCCTTTTCTCCAGAGCTGCCCAAGCGCACTCTTGGTATTTCTAACCAACCTAATTAATTGTCTACATTATAAGGCTACACAGTTACATCAAAAATTCCCAGCTGACCTTCTTTCTATTGACCCAGGAATTCTGGACTTTTAATTCTCCCCACTATAGACACACATTTCTCTCAATATGACAAAAAACCAAAAAGTCTGATGTAGCACACATTGGAATAGTTTGAAAGTCAATTGAAAGAGCAGAGACATCTAAACAACAGCTACTCTGCCCAGCTTTTCCCACTCTTCTTTTTCTTTTGAAAATAGCATAAGAAAGCTGTATAATTCAGTGCCTTGGTTGGCCTCAGTTCCCTCTGAAGAGGCACCTGTGCTTACTGAGGTACTCTTATTCTTCAAGACATTTTGTAAAAATGCAAGTTCTACTAAAAAAAAGAAAAGAAATAAATTTAAAAGTACATAGTTTAAAAAGGTCTGCACATATCTGTCTGGAATTTGATAGGTATTATCTCCTCTGAAGGGGTCATTACACTTGCCTACTTCTGACAAAGAGGAATGCTAATGTGCTTCTTGTATCTCCAATCAATGAGTGATTCAAACGTTCATATTTTCATTTTTTGACCTGGCTTTGGAAAATGAAATATAGGCCATTTCTGCACGGGGTATTTGAAACGGTGCAGTCTGTCCTCCAGGGAGGACGTCTGCACCTGGGAGCGGACTGGGTACAGACTATTTAGCGTAGATCCGCACCTCAGCCCGCTGCAGAACGACCCCAAGTGGTCATCCAGTGGGCTTTTGAAAAATCTGTTTCTTTTGGTCTTTCAGAAGCATGGAGCGCGCTGGTGGGAACCTGCTCGCTTGTGCAGATTTGCAGACTCACACCAATGCAAGCCTGCAATCTGCCGGGGACGGGCTTTAGGCTGGCGAGCTTCAGTGGTTGGTTGAGACTCTCGACCAACCAGAAGCCACCATTTTCGACACCGGAGCACTGCGGAGCGACAAGCACGCACTGCTTCGGAGCAGCCTGGACTGGACCGGGGAGCCATAAGACCCGGTAGGTAATGGCAAGGGGCGATTCCCTCGCCCCATGCAGAAATGGCCATAGTGAATTCAACTGAGGCAGTTCAAGTCAAAGTAGGACATTTGGCAAAGCACTGAATTAGACTTTGAACTAAGTCTTGGAGATGGGTCTCAGTTCAACTCTATACATATAATTAAGTATACAGACTGTTACACCCAAATGAGGGTGGCTAATCTGTACTTCTGTGAAATGATGAGGAATATTAGTTCAAAGAGGAGGCCTGCAAGTGAGGGAGGTAACCTTATGATATCTTTTCATACCATACTAGTGCAGGGAAGAATTAGCTGGAGATCAAAAAGTAAGCTTAATTGTGTTTCACTGGGGGAATTTCAATCGCACACACAAGCTCCAAGCAGTCATGCAATCACACAAGGCTAACTGAAGGAAAAGGAAGGAAAACTTAGGATAGTGAGATTTTTAGGGCAAAGTGGATGATATTTACCAATCTAGAAGAGCAGCGAAGACGTTATGTGGTTTAGCTGCGAGTCTAAGGAGAGTACACAAATGAGAATCAGAGAGGCAGAGTGGTGAACAACAATTGGTACACTGCAAGTTGGCTAGTCAAAAACTTAAGTTTAAATAGTATATTTCTGCCTGGAGGGCAAGGGTGTTAATGGTGTCTGGCAGAGAAAACAATGGAGTTGTGAGAGTGGACAATAGGGTCCAGAATGGGCTAATGGCTTCGGTGCTAGATGACAAAAGGCTAATGGTAGTCTTGATAGCTCAGTAATTGTCAGACAGATATGGGAACAAAAGGGAAGCTTGCTTGGTCAGAGGGAGAGGAATTAAGACAATCAGCCATCTTATAGGAATCTCCCAAATGCAATTGTCTCTTAAAGGTTGAATCGTTGTAAGCTAACTGCAAGTCCATTATTGCTGGAGTTTCCTGATGATTTCCTGATTCTGACTTGACTATACCTTGAGGTCTTTCCTGACCTTATTTTGCAATGCATCTGTGAGGCCAGTTTTCCACTTAGCCGGCACAACCATCCAGCCATAGCAGGGTATATTTTATATTTATGCCAATTAATATATATTTTGCCAATTAAATTATATTTCACCAATTAAACCATATCAAAGTGTAGGGGTGTATGGCCTTCTAAAATGACAGTAGTTCTGATCTGCCTTTCCCCTGTCAGCAGTGACCATGCTAATAATCTGCATATCTAGGGCAAGCTGTATGAATTTCACATGTAATTCTGGAGTTGTACTGAAGCATTGACATTTGAAGCTTACATACCACAAGATGACTTCAATTAGGCAATAATTGAATTTATTGCCACAAAAAAGGCAATAAGCTATTGATTAAGAAACACCTAATAGATTACAAAATCTATGTAAAATGCACAAGAAACATCTGAGACAACTTCATTTTCCTTGTTGGGATAATATGCAAATGCCTTTGGCAAAATGGGTTAATTAATGTGATTAAATATGATCCTATCCCTCTGAAGTAACATAAAAATGAAATTACTTAGCAGTTAAAAGAGATAATAATTCAGTCTGATATGATCAGAATTGGAAGCTTCCTCTCCTGCTCCTTTTCTAAAGCATGTCAATGTACAATTTGGGGGCAGACTTGTACTTGGAAAATGTAATTGTTTGCCCAAATTCTGTTGAGGTCTTACATCTTTCTAAGTCGAATTAAATCTGCTGGAATTAGAATTGTTAAGTTGTGTAATGTCTGTATCCCATATATGGCCACTGTTACATTACTATGTAGCAGAGCTAGCAAAGTGTCCAGTGTACATTCGTGTTCAATACACGTCACTCTCTGATGCACACCAGTGCACATTTGTGCATTGCACACTCTTGCTGCTATTCTGTTAACACATCTTCACAATTCAGTAAAATGGGTTTCGTAGTGTTTCTGGTGCAAAGCTAGATATATATAATGTAATGTAACAGGTCATATAGGATCTCGGTAGTACTCTATTCCGTGACTTAAACTTTTCTCAAATGAAATCGTTAGGGATGTCCATTGGATTCAGATGAATTTGAAAAGAGGACTACATGCTATTGGACCAGTTCTGGAACTTCCTGAGGCAAAGTGGGCTTCCTCCAAAGGTAAAAGGACTGAAGCTGGAATACATTCAATGTTTCCAGAGGGCCTTGGAATTTAGAAAGCATGAAAGGTTAAAACAGAGAGAATCTCTTCCAAAAATTCATGTTCCCCAGCTTCTCTTCAGAATGCACCTAATAAGACCAAAGAACTGACACAACTAACTGATTCCTTAGTTATAAGGAACTAGCTGCTTGTATTTAATTTCTTTTCCCAATAATAATGGCATAACTATGTAACAAAGCTTGGAAGTAATGTCTCAGAATTAACCACATTACGAGTGATGCGGTTACTTTTGGGGATAATGAGAACATAACAATGTTTCTTTTGCAACAACCGGTAATGCCATTACCTTTTCCATGAAACGATTAATGTTTACTCATTACTTCTTATTTCTTTTTGGGAGCTAAAGTTTGAGGGCATTCTGAAAGGATTCTCCTCACTCAAACTATTAAGCATTTTCTTACTTTTACATTCTCTTATTTTTTTTAAATTTAAAAAGGAACTAAAAAGTAACAAACAATGCAACAAATAATGTAATGGGGGGATTTTTCATATGAACCTCAAACAAGGTAATATGTGATCAGGAGTAAATAAAGTACACTGTTTCAGGGCAGGGTAGTTTGCATTAAATTTTTTTCCCCCTGAAACCAAAACAGTGGCACTGGCAATGCAACCTGAGAAGCTTAGCATTGTGAAACACTGTCCTTCCTTAACAAAGGCATTCTGAGAATATTCGCGCTAACATCTGTCCCAGGGTAGCCATTCAGAAGGATGAATCAGAGTGGACAGAGATTCAGTGTTGCATCTCTTATCATTCACAACCTTTGCATGTTTATACTTCCTGCTTGCTAGTTTGCTTGTCTGCAGATTTCCTGATTGTTTCCTTTTCCATACCAGTCTCTTCCCGCATCACTATAACATGCAGCCACTTTCTTCTCCCCTCCTTCTTCTATTAGCCCATTATTTAATTATGAGCAAGAATTTGTAACTAAAGCTACCTTATATGTTTTACAAATAAGATTAAGCTGGCTTCTTCTCCACTAGATCCTGTGTGAGTGCATGGGTAGGTGTGGGACAGCTTGCTGTTAAGCTTCTGCCAAATTGATTGCTCTGTTAGATAGGTCCACTACTATTTTCTCACATTTCCTAACAGCATCACCAACATGCTTTTAACCATTACAAAAAAGGATAAAACATAAGGAGCTCCCTACATTTTTTGCCCTCAAAACAATTTTAGCGATCAAATAATGGCTCTTGAAATGGCACTGAAATGGCTGGGCCAAATCACCATTTTGGTCTCCCTCTAAAACTACCCAGATCATTACATTGATCTTCAACTTATTCCATAGTTCTTCACCTGTTACCTCAAAAGGTAGTGACTCAAAGGCCCGCCTGCAATGCCAGTACCTCTGTGAAAGTGTCGGGAATATTAGCTCAAAAGGGGAGGCCTGTGAGAGGGGGGTAACCTTACAGGATCTTTTACACCTGAGTATATCAGTACTAATGCAGAGACACCAGTTGGGGATTAAAAGTATGTTTTATTGAGGAATATCACAATCACACACAAGATCCAAGCAGTCTCACAACGACTGTGCTTTGAGAGTGTTCCTGCATGGCAGGGGGTTGGACTGGATGGCCCGTGTGGTCTCTTCCAACTCTACATTTCTATGATTCTATGATTCTATGACACAAGGCTAACTGCAGGAAAGGAGTTAAAAACTGGATAGCAAGAAGCTGTTGTAAAATAGAAATTCCGAAGACAAATGGATAATAAAAATATTCTTTTCATGTATTCTATTTAAAAAGAAAAAATAGCAAATAAGGTATTTATATAAAGACAATATACAAAAGGAAAAAGTAGTAAAAAAGGTTAAAATGAACATGAGCAATATAGACAAGTAGAAAAAACAGTAAGAAAACTTAATGAGGAAACAAGAGCATGGTGACGACTTGGAGTGGTTATAAAACTCATGGCCTTATCCCATTTGTTACACATCCTTCTTTGAAGAAAACAAAGGCTCAAACAAAAATTACTCAGTTCTGTACAAAGAAGAAATGTGAAGAAGCAGCTGAGAAACACCACCTCTCAGATTCTAATATCAATGTTAAAGAGTCTCTTTGTGATAACAATGGAAGTCACAAGGAAGACGCTAGTCTAACTAGCCCAGCTGCTGAGTCGTCTCTGAGGAAGAACCCAGTAACTCAAAGGTTAACCCTTGCTGACCAGGTGGAGGAATTAATGCTAAAGCAAATTTCAGAGTTTTCCTCAAACAATGCTAATGTAACCACAAAAGAGCCCTTTTGCCTGCTCTCTAAGACAAATGAGAAGAGCCCATTAGTTGCAAAGCGGCTTGTTTTATTAACAGAGGACATTGAAAATATAAAAACTTTTTTAGCTGACTGCAATAAAATTGTTACCATTTTGGCAGAATTCTGCAAAACCTCCTGGATAAAATCTGACAAAGAGGTTACAAGAGCTGAATATAGGCGAGTGAAATACAAAAATACAAAATATATCAAATAACAAAATACCACAATGAAGCAGAATCAAACAGGATACAAAGACAATGGCAACAACAGCAGTAGCAGATATGCTCATTAAAGAAAACACTACTCTTATAGAGGCTTCACAGCTGCTCCGAATAATATTTACAGCTGAAGGTCCTTTCTTTCTCACTAATACACAGTTAAGCCCATAATGATTGAAGTTGTAAGTCTTTTCTATATCCCAACAGAAGCTAGGGCAAATTGGGTGATATTTGCCTAACTTGCAGAGAAGAGACAAAGTAAAATGTCTCAGACTAATAGTCCAAGGGTAGAGCAAGAATGGGAATCTGAGGAGCAGAAAGGTGACCAAGGTCCAGAATACTACAAGTTATCTGGCTTAGAGCCAGGATTTAAATACCTTGCTTCTGCCCTGAGGAGGAAGGTGTTAACGGCTCCATGGCAGAGTAGACAATGGAGTCTAGAATGAGATAATTAGATGACAAGTGACTGATGGGAATTGTGATAGACCCTTAATGGCTGGGCAGGTGAGGAAACAAAGGAGAACTTTGGCATGAAAGGGAAGTGGGTTCAAGACAATCAGTTGCTCTGTGGAGGCAGTTTTGGGTTCTATCGTTTCTGAAGGTTGAGTTGTTGAGGGAGATTTGCAAACTTATTATCACTGGAACTTACTTGACTATGACCTGGTCATGCCTTCAGGTCATGTCTGACTTACTTTTGCATCGCACATGTTCAACCAGTCCTCTTCACCACTATAGCTTTTCAGCCATAGTAGTGTAGAATTTATATTTATGCCAATTAAATGATATTTCCCAATTATACCATGTCATGGAGTGGGGGGTGTATGGCCTGGTAGCACATCTTTCCCTTTCCTTCACAAAACTTGATGCTCCATTTATCTTCCTGCCTTCAGTCACACACTCTCTTCTCTCCTGTCCTACCTGTTGCCACTTTCTATTACCTCAGTTACTCATTTTGCTCAGGAACTTTGTACATTGTCTCTCATTTCCCCAATTTCAGGTACATCCTTCCTGAGAACATCTGCCTTGTCACCTCTATTAGCCTCAAATTCTTTATTCAAACATTCTTCCTGCACTATTCCCCTTCCCCTCTTCTGTTTGCTTTTGCTGCTAAGCAATACATCTTTCATAAATGGATCTTAAATCAATACATTTCACTTTAAGTATTTAATAAACTATAATTTTTCCATATTACTTTATGAAAGCCTATCCTATCCTAAAATGTTTTGAAAACAAAACTAATAACATATCTTTAAACAAACAAAAAAATAGAACCATGAAAAAGGTCAGCAAATTTCTATAGGGGAGAGGGCTCTGTTTACCTGCCTTCCTTCACACACCTATGGTTGCCTAGCCGAGGGCTAGAAATCTTATCCCATATGTACATTAAACAGACCTTCAGGATTAAAAAAATGGGGCAGCTAGAATGGCACAGCTGTACTCTGGAAGCACTACACCAAACCCAGCTATCTGGTTGACCTCTTCTGGTGGACTGTATGAGAATGAACAAACTGAAGCTTAATCTAAACAAGTCTCAGGTATTGCTGGTTAGTTGAAGGGTAGATCAGATAACATGGATTTAATCTATGCTAGATTTACACACACACACACACACACACACACACACACACGAAAACTCAGGTTCATAGCTTGGGTGGATACCTAGGTTTCTCCAGTTTCTTTAGAATGCATCTGCACAATTAAAAGTAGTGTTGCCCCCATTACTGGAGATATTGATCCGGCCGCAGTGATACATATCTTGGTTATATTCTATTTGGATTATTCAGTCTTGCCTTTGGAAAATGTTTGTTTTGGGATCCAAAGTATGGTGGCTAAACTGTTGACCACAGTTGGTTTCAACAACTTCACTTACTACAAGACTATCTCTGGGCACAATTCAGTGTGTAAATAATGACCTATAAAGCCCTATATAGCTGGATCTGGACTATCTGAAGGATGGTATCTTATATATGAGCCTGAAAGAGTATGAAAATTCTTGTGGAACTTTCTTTCAGCCCTGCCACTTTCACAAGCATGTTTGGTGAGGATACAGGCAAGGGCTTTCCCAATGGCATTTGCCAAACTGCAGAATGTCTCTGTCTTGTTTGCTCTCACTTTCATTGGAGTGCATTAATAACAAAATTTTCTAATTTTTGCTAAGCTTTTATGTATGACTTATATCAGGTAGACTGTTCGATAACACTGGTGTCAGCCCCAAGAGGACACTGGTATTGTGCTAGATGTCAGTGACATAAGTATACACAATCACCAAGAATTTGGCAGTGGTGCAAACAACAACAACCCACCACCCCAAAGTATAGCATGCAAATTATAGTAGCAACAGCAGAAGCTGAAACAGGTTCTCAGAACAACACATGCTACAACATGGTATGGGGCATTTTTCATTTACATTTACAGGGCTTCAGTAGATTACTATTGTAAGTCTAATAGTGACCATATGTTTTTGAAATGAGGAGAAAACAAATGAGCCCCATTAGTGTAATTCATTTTAGCTGTGAAAGAAACGGAATTCAAATGTATGAGTTATGAATGAGATTTCATACACTTTTTTTCTAGTTGTTTCTATTGTTTATTTTTTCAGTCATTTTTGTTGGAATGAAAAATGGAAATTCGTTGGAACAGCCTGTACGCATCAAAAGAAAGATTACTGGGGAGACAAAGAGAACCATGAAACTGATAGAAATAAACAGAGCTATATATAATGAGAACTGTATATTTTGTCTGAATGTTGGCAGATGCAGGAATTGGGGTAATAAAGCAGCTACAAGGCCATGATATTTAGTTGGAAACCACCCAAATGGGAAAAGCATTATTGGTGTTCCCCACTGAAGACAATGAGAAACATATTGGATGTGGACTTTTAAAGATCCTATTAGATTGAAATTCTTTATCTTATCTGTTTGAAAGTCAGTACGATTGTTACCTTGATGGAAGGAAAGAAGATTTCATGCCATTTGGATGTGAAATGTCATACTTACCACGAGTGGAAGGGTGGTTAGGTTTCCTATCAAAATCAATGGAAAAATGAAAAAAAAAAAAGAATGAAAAAGCAATCAAAAGAAATGGGAAAAGAAGCCCATAAAAACATGAAAAGGAAAACAAGTGGAGAAATTAAACAATAAGTGTGGGTTTGCACAGCTGGAATACTGTGAACAGAAGTGGGCAGCAATCTGCTTGAGCCAGGTTATTCTTGCCCAGGTTGTGCTCACAGGAGTTGAATAAGGCTGGTAACTTTTTCTCACTTTCTTGAAACAGTCTTTGTGGGAAGTCTGTCTGTCTGTCTGTCTGTATATCTATCATCTATCTATCTATCTATCTATCTATCTATCTATCTATCTATTGCAATTTAATGTAATGAAGATGACAGCTAGAGTTGTAGAACAATTGTTGGGCATTTGTAGTTGAAGAAAAATTCTGAGAGATGCTCAGAAATCTAAAAAGGCATTATTACAGAAAAAAAGAATTAATTGCTTTAGCCAACTCATCAGTTGCATAGGTGAAATGTACATTAATAAAGAAACAATGTATTCACTAAGACAGCAAAAGAGGAAATGCTCTCATTGGGCAGTGTGCTTCAAATGACAATAGAACTCTTTGGGGGTGAACAATCATGACTGAACTGTAAGAGGAAAACAGTCATGGCATAATATGTGGAATTCAAATGTAGTAGCAATCCTCAAAACAAAATCAGTGCACACTATAAAAGCTGATTAAAATTAATAAACTAAGGGAAAGACCAGGCACTGGGAGAGAAATAAAAAGAAATGCATAAAAGGCAAAATAAAGCCAAATGAATAGGTGTCAGCAGTGGAGAATGGAAGGATATCAATAAAACTAAAATTTAAAATGTATCTGTTCATGGTACAGCTAAAATTCGCTTGGGCCTAAAGATAAAATTTAAAAAGTGCAGAAGGGAAAAAATATGTAACATTAGATCTCAAGCTGAATACTGTTTTTCAAAATTCTGCAGACAGAGGCTGTTCTACTGCTCATTTACAGTCTCTCCTTTCAGCTTTCATCTCAGGCTTGCTTTCTGGGTTTTTCCTACATTTCTCACATTATGGTGATGATGTGCACTTCTCTAATACTGTACATTTTCAACATTTATCTTCCGTGAAAAGGTAACCCAAAGGGGTTGTTTCCTTCAGTGTTTCCCTTTCAAAGCCAACTCAAGACCCCCTGAAAGCCTCTATACTAAGGATGGAAAGAATGTTAAAAAATATTCAACCAAAAAAAAAAAAAAAAAGGTCAAAACCACAAACACAAGTATTTCAAGCACTGAAAAACCCTGATGAGAAGAATCCTGGACTGATGAGAATCTTAGCTGTTCAGGACTTATTCTGTGCAAAATTTACATCTGATTGTGCAGAAAACAGCATTTTTTACACATAGAGAGCATTTTCTGTGCAAAGCAGAAATATTAATTCCTGTGCAGAAGATGCTGTTTTTTCTAATTGGGGGTTTATTCTGTGTACAAGTCACACAAGAATTGAGTTGCACAGAAAACAGCAATTTTCTGCACAGGAATTAATATTTCTGCATTGAATCATTATTTGAATAATTATTTTCCACACAGAACATACAATTTTCTTTGCAGAAAATGCTGTTTTCTATGCAAAACAATCATGTGCAAGTTTTGTACAAAATAAACTCTGAATTGCAAATAACCTTTGAAAACTCTGTGATTCTTGAAGTCTTTATTGCAGCAGGAAGAAAACTGATAAAATTACTCATTGCTACCTTCAAAAAGAAATTTTTGCAAAGAATTACATCCCTGCATTGTATGCATGAGCATGGGAAATGGCACAGGCTTCAAAGCTGCAGCTAGATGCTTTTGAATTTACAAGGGGATTTTTTCTTTCTTTCAGTGGGTAAGATTTGGCTCAGGTTCCTCCAGCTTCTTTCTTTTTTTCTTCCCCTTCCCGTTCCCCCTGTAAATGGCTGGTTGGCAACAGAGGAAAATGCAGTGACAGCTGGTGATTTCCATGTCAGTAAAGTAGTTAATTTGCTCTGAGTTTTACGGCCTTTCTAAACTACACTGTTATAGTGCAATCATTCCACTTTCAACATCCTATGGAATCCTAGGGCTTACAGTTTAGGGAGGGTCCTCTAGAATTCTCAGCCAGAGAGCTCTTTGGCCTCAGTAAACTACAAACCCCAGAATTCCACAGGATGTTGAAAGTGAAATAATAACACTGTAACAGTGTAGTGTGGAAAGGCCCTTAGTTTTAATCATAGTGTTACAGGAGTTGTTCCCTCTCTTCAAATTAATGTTAGCACCTTGGTTTTCTCCTTTAAAGTTCATAATAAAACCCAGTGGGAATTCTCTACCCCATTGATATAGGAGCCACTTGCGACCGAAGCACGAAAATACTCCTAGGTGAGACATGAGTTATTGTCCTCTCACTTCCCTTCATTGACATGGAAAGAAGGAGAATATTTTCTGTCAGTTTTAAATTCTGTCATAGTTTAACAGGAAAAAAGAATAATTATTGTAATGGTTTGTTTAAACAAGCCAACTGTGATTTACCATCTAGACCTGTTCAGACGAAGCACACTTAGACCTAGCTGGTGTATCCAGTTTAGGTATAATGAAAAATGGTTGAGCAGTTACTATACTCATGATATCCTTATGGATGAACTTTGAGTGTGTGTGTATAAACTTGAGGCTCACTAAGACTTGTTGTCATACCATTACATTATGGCTTAGAGCAGGCATAGGCAAGTGTGGTGGATCTAGGACGCAATTTTCTATCTCTGTGAAGGCCTCATGGATTACCAAAAATGCAACCAACCAATCAACCCCCTGCAAATGTCTAGAAGTCTAGTTCTGGAAAATGGGTAATGTTTGATGTTTAATAGTGCAGTGCAGGAGTGTGTTGCAACCTCTTTAAATTGTCATCTCTGATTGCTACAGGGAGAGGCAACTCACCATTTCCTTTTGGGCAGGAACATGCAGAGGCTGTGGGTCATAAAAACAGTTTTGAGTTCCCACCCAGGACAAGTCTTACATCTAAGTAAGTTTCTCCATCAATGACACTGATCACACGATGCTCCTGTACTTCCTGGCCATGCGGAAGGGGCCAGAAACATGATGGAGGTGCTTTCACCCCAGCACAGCATGGGAAAGAGCCTGGCTGTGCTGAGGAAGGAAGAGGCATGTCCCTTGCACCCCCTTTTGCAGGGAGCCAGTCGGGTGAGGAGGGGAGTGTTCCCGTCATGTTTCCTTCCCGCCAAAGGTGCTGCCGGGATTGCAAACAGAGGATGACAGCATCAGGAAATAGCCTTCCTCTTCCTTTGGACCAAGAAGAGTGGCTGGGTCATGTCTCTTTAACATGATACAAATGTGTCTTCAAAGGCCTCTTCCTCCACAACATGACAAAGCTTTTTTGAATTGGAATGACATTCCAACATATTGGCAACAAGCCAATGTAACCAACAGACTGATTTCAGAGCTGCCTCTATAGCTTTTATTGCCATAAATCTGACAAGGCAAGAGAGTGTAAAGAATAAATCAAAGTTTGTCTCATGGATCATGATAGCTGTGGTAGGAAAAACTACAAAGGAAACTCAGCTGCAAACACACTTTCTTTACCAGCACGAAAAGAGTTCATTTGAAACATGATATTGTACACTGAGTTGATGAAAACATAGCCATAACTGGATGCTGGGATTTAAATAGTTCAGAATACAACTTACACATGGTGGATGAATTTATGATGTTATTTGCTAGGCAGACAAGGCAGCAAACAGAACTCTTTTGCCAGAACCTGTTTATTGAGCAATGGTAAGCAGTGGTAGAGCTTGGAGTGTGTGGAAAAGGGCTGGGAGGGGAGCAGAGCTACGGTGTGAAGGGCATGGCCGCTGTGCACAGAGGCATGGCTGCAGTGTGTGGGGGCATGACCAGGGTGTGTGGGGGTGTCGCTATGGGCCAGGATGCCCCAAAAACATTGCCTCCCTGGGCGAATCACCCTTCCTTGCCCCCATGTCCCTAAGCAACTGATGGTAGGGACAGCTGGAAAGCAACGTACAGCAATGGGACAGGCTCAAGAGATCACAAGGAAAGCTAGACACACAAAGGCTAAAAGCAGGGCAAGATAATTCAGATGCAAAATAAGACTATCTTGATTACAGGTATTATTAGCATTTTTGAACAGCCTTAGGGAGAAAAGAGGTTACCAATTTCCCATGGGGTGAAGACAATTGTGTGAGATGCTCTTGAACAGCATTATCCTGGCAGGTGTCAATTGCATGTGACTGGTGTGTCCCACTCAGCTACTTTAATTACACATATTCTTCAGTCACTTGGCACTGCACAACAGGGAAGTGGCTTTCCTATCAATATGCTTATAGGTAAAAAACAGTATTAACAAGGGCTCAGCAAGGAAAACCTTCAGCAACTCCACAGTAATAATGCCTGAAGAATACCTATATCTTATCAGCTGGGGGAAGAAAAGAAAGGAGAAAAGAAAAGAAAAATCTTTATGACAATATTTCTGAGCATTTTCTTTTTCAAGTGCTCCCTGAATAACTGGCGTTTTGGAATATACTGTATTGGACTATATTGGACTATTTCAGAAAATATTAATCTGCCTTAGAGAACTGTTACGAAAATGGTTCTCCTTGTGTTCCATTTTGAATAACTTGGAGAATCTGAGATGCAAGACATTATTTAATAGGATCTTACTGTTGTGAGATTGTACTAATAATGATATTTTACTAGTACAACAATACTATTGGTATAATAGTGCTAATGTTTTACTTTTAGTAAGGAAGACATGTCCCCAAATCAGCCAGACTTGAGCATGGTAGTTGATGATAGAGTGACTTGGAGATCTCTTGTTCGTAGGGTCACTATACGTTGAAGTCAACAGCAGTTAACAAAAAATACGACTACTACTACTAAGGAGGAAGAGGAGGAGGAAGTGGTTTGATTCCTACTTCTTCCATTCCTTTGCTCTAAGTCTACTTGTTCATCATCCACCACTATGAACCAGTAATATAGTTCAATGCCCCATGGGCAAACCATACAACTTCAGCCTCCCAGTGAATTTTCAGGAACTGAAAGGAACTTTCTTTTTCCAAGAAAGAAGGAATATAAGAGGGGTTATGGTCTTAGTGAAGCTTTCCTTGAGTAACAAGGTCTACCTGAGTTCTGGTATGTCCCTATCTTACCTTTGATCCTGCCTGCAGTTTACTCTGATCCCAACTGCTCTTTGATCCTGACTCCCGGTTTGTTCTTCAATATGGACTCCCATTTTGCCTCCTAAACCTGATTGCTCTTTTGAAGAATTAATTAAAATAGCATGCTAAAAGTATGTGTAAGTGAGAGGGAGTGAGATAACGATCTATGATCCATTGCTTACTTACTGATGTCTTTAGCATGTCATTGTATTAATTCTTCTGGAAAGGCATTTTCCAAGCTCTGCTTTTTTATTTTTTGGTCCCAGTTCCCAAATCATGGATTATTCCTATGGCCACATGTTGACAAGATATCCAACAGCCAAAATTTATTTGAAGAGGATTCTCTGAGAAATTTTCTTGTTTGCTTCACTTCCACAATCACAACAGTTTGGACAGTTCCTTTTACTTGAAGTATATTCAGTGTATGGCTATTCCAGTTTTGGTTGCCACCAATTAAGCTGCAGAATTTTGAGAGGCCATTTTCACCCAGCCTTACATTAATACTTCTTGTGGCTTCTACCTTCTCTAATTGCAGAATCAATACAGATTATACTGGAATTAGAAAAGAACAAGAAACATCTTTTGGGCAAACCTTTCAGAAACCTGAGTGGCACTTTGTCACCCTCAGTCTACCAAAACAAGACCTTGCCCACATCATGGGTCCTGTTTCCTATCCAGTCTAGAATGCTCTTTGTGATTTATGAGTTAATCTAGCATATGTAATATGTGCAAGGAGATATCCAGGTCCAATACCTTCTTGTGCAATGGGATCTTGTAGCACCTTTCAGATTAACTGAGAGAAGTTGGTAGCATAAGCCTCTTAAATTCAGCAACTAACATTATAGCCAGTTTGGGGTCTGTTGAAATTCCAAAAACAAAATTTATTTTGCAGCATACTCTTGAGATTGTTCAGGCCCCCAGATGCCTGAGCCCCTCAAAGGTCCACACACTGGGATTTTACTCCCTTTTCCCCAGCCCTGAAGGCCTTGCATGGATTGTGTTATGGAAACTCAACTCATTTAGATATAAAGGAATTTAGCCTAGGCAATCTCTTTGAGAAGAATGTTGCCAGATTCACTGTCACTCTCTTTCTAAAAGTATCTTGGATGAGAGGCATGGTAGCTACCAAGTACTGGGGCAACAAGAAGTGCTTTTTAAATAACAAAGAAAGAGGATGGGATGGATCAGAGCTGCGACTGAACACCATTTCAAAAGCAGATATGTACCTTTCTCCACTCTCTCAATAACAAGGAATTCCCCCTTGACCTGACACAATTTCCAACTACATCTTGAAAATTACTGAATTGGGCTGAATTCACTACCTGAAGAGAAATTTGGATGAGGAAAACCTCAAGGCCATTCATATCCCATATGTGTGGCCTTGAACAGTTTTCATACAGCTATTCTGTTTTCTTGTAGTGCTGTAAGCAGTTCTGTGAACTGCTCTGTATAATCAGCACACAGTGCCTAACAGGCTATGGAGTGGATATATTCATTTTCAAAAGCACTCAGAAACAACAAAGCAATTTACCTGAGATCTTCAGAAAAATTCCATTGCTAGTAGAAGCCTGAGCATATAACTAACCTCTACCAGAAGCTATTGTGGAGGTAAAATTTGTAATATGAGTTGTATACTCTACAGGGCCATAATAAACAGACAAGTAATTAGTAGAGCTGTGCACTGAAGAGAAGACTCCATTTGGATCCGACTTCAGAAAGCAGCTGATTGAGCTAGGCCTAGTGGAGATGCAAATCAACTGATTTTGTAACCTATACACTACTGCTTGTATATACTTTAAAATACTGTTGTGTGTGTGTGTGACAGTCACACAGAATACACTGCAATATGCTACCCATAGAAGCCCAGAATCGTATTAAAATACAAAAAACAAAAACAAACAAACAAAAAACCCTCAGCATGATACTCAGTTATAAAACTCAGTAACAGGTATGAACAACATAAAAATTAAATCTTTGCAAACAGAGTCCAAATGAAGTGACAAATAGAATGGAATGCTCAACAGAAAAGGTTTAACTAAAATTACTCACACTTCAGATAGACTCAAATGAACAACAAAAGTCAATACCAAAACTTCCCGAAATGGCCTACTTGGGAAATTTGGGATTCATCCAAAGTGAATGAATGTATGAATGAATGAATAAATAAATAAATAAATAGCATTTATTCCAAGAAATAGCATTTATAAATCACATGCATTATTTATCCAATGTCCTAATAACTACCATGTAAATAGGAATGCAATTCTTCACTAATTTCATTCTTGAAAGAAGCTTTGAGTAATTTTAGCTGCTTTCTTCTTGATGTGAAAAAATGCAGTTTTCAAAGATTAGTAATAGTTTGAGACTTACCGTGTTTCCCCGAAAATAAGACACTGTCTTATATTTATTTTTCCTCAAGAAGACACAGTATGGCTTATTTTCAGGGGATGTCTTATTTTTATTAAGTATGGTACAACAACAATCTACATTTCTTCAAATATAGTTAAGTCCAGCCTTCCCTCCTCTGCCTCGATCCCTTGGCAGCCTGTTTCCTTGCAGTTCCTCCTTAACGCCACTCGTCTCGACCACCTCCGCCCACCGTCGTGTTTGCAAACAAGCAGGATTCCCTTCCCCTCCCCAAACCTCCTTACTCTCGGCTTCAGCATGGTGGTGTAATCCCTCGCTCGCCCCCTCCAATTGTTGGGAGCATCGGACGGGCTGGCGCATTGTCTTGGGTCTCCTTTCCTGGATCTGTTTTGGGGCTTTCCCCTCCCCTTCCTTAACCTTTGCTAGATTCAAGAGCACAAAGGGGGGAACGCCGGGGGAGGGGGGATTGTCTTACAAAGTTGTGTAAAGGGGAGGGAAGTGGGAGGGGAGAGGTGGGGTCCGGAGTGTACAGTGGAAAGAGGGGGGGAGTGACTAAAGGAAAGCATCCAAAGGAATTCTATATCCAGGATGGATTCTGCGAGGGAGGGGTTGGAGGGAGGATAAAAAGAAAGTTTGCGAAACTTGGGAACCTTTGGTTTTTCGCTCCCCCTTCTTCCTCCTGCCGCTTCTACCCTGTCTCCCTCTATGCCTCAGCTTGCAGCACGCACAGAACGACCGGGACCTGACAGGGGGAGCCGACCTTGTTGATGGGGCTGCCCGCACCGGTAGGCTGCATAGCCATGCCTATCACTATGTCTTATTTTCGGGGTATGGCTTATATTGCGCAAATGCTTAGAAATCCTGCTACGGCTTATTTTATGGGTATGTCTTATTTTCGGGGAAACACGGTACTTGCTCAGAAAACATTATTATCTACATAGGGAATAACATTTTCTGCACAGAACAGTATGTCTGTGCAGAAGTACTATTTTTGTGTGTGGAATACTGTTACCCACTCAAAACAGTGCATGTAAATTTTCTGCAGAGTAAGTCCCAAACTGCAAAGATTCTCATCAGTCTAGCTTTCTCTTTTCAGATTTTCTGAACACTTGGCAAGCATATTTTTGACACTTTTTTGAATATTCTTTCCATCCCTATGTGGAACTTAAGCCAACATTGTTAAGAAAAGAAGGAGGACCCTGCAAGATAAGCCAGAGAGCTGACAAGTTCAGTAGCTATGGCCAACCAGAATCGTCAAGGAATCCTGATCTTCCCAACAAAGAAATTTCAACAGGGAGAAATGTAAGCTACTGTACTTGGACAGAAAAGAATAATAAAATGCACATATATAAGATAGTTGACACCTGGCTTGATCACAGTACATATGAAATGGATCTATGGGTCTTAGCAGACTGAAACCTGAATGTGAGTCAACAGTGTGATGCTGCAGCTAAAAAGCCAATGCAATTCTAGGCTGCATCAATAGGAGTATAGAACTAGGTCAAGGGAAAAATGGTACCACTCTGTACTGCTTTGGTCAGACCCCACCTGGAATACCATGTCCAGTTATGGGCACCATGATTCAAAAAGGATATTGACAAACTAACATGTACATAGGAGAGCAACCAAAGTGGTAAAAGGCCTGGAAACACTGCCCTATTAGGGAGATGGGTATGTTTAGCCTGAAGAAGAGAAAGTTAAGAGGTCACATGACAGCTATGTTTAAATATTGGAAGGGATGTCATATGGAAAATAGAGCAAGCTTGTTTATTGCTGCTTCAGAGACTAGGACACAGAGCAATGACTTCAAATTGCAGAAAAAGAGATTTCATGTAAATATTAGGAAGAACTTCCTTACAGTAAGAGCAGTTCAACAGTGGAATACACTGCCTCAGAGTTTGGTGGAGTCTCCTTCTTTGGAGGTGTTTAAACAGAGGTTGGATGGCTGTCTGTTGGGAATGCTTTGATTGTGTATTCCTGCATGGCAAGGGGTTAGACTCAATGGCGCTTATGGTCTCTTCCTGCTCTATGATTCTATGCAGAACTGAGACATTCAATCACATGATGTCTGAAATTGGGGCATGACTTGCCACACAGGTACGGACCAAAGTCTGATATATCAGTTTGGTCAGGGGTCTGACCAAAGCAGTACAGAGTGGTACCATTTTTCCCTTGACCTAGTTCTATACTCCAATTGATGCAGCCTAGAATCGCATTGGCTTTTTAGCTGCAGCATATAACTCTCTGTGATTAACTTCTCTGATCCATCCATGGCTGCAGGGCCAGAAATAAGAATGATTTAGGAAGGACACTTTCAACACCTGAAAAGGTATGCACAGCCAGAAAGAGATTCATTCTTCCAAGAATTTGGAAGGAATGGAAGAATTTGCAAAATATTGTTTCACACAAGTTCATGTTTTCCATTTCTAAGCTTGTGCCAATTTGATTCTGATTTTTTTAAAAGTCAATACAAAGATGTATAGACATTTTCACACATTTTTTTTTCAAAATATACACACAGTGTGTGCATTTTTCTAATGAAGGGCATTTTGAAGACTTTTTTTTTTTAAATAAAGCTTTGTGCACCATTTTCCACTTCTTTTTGTATACACTAGTCAAAAATGCATACATTTGTATATGCACATAGGTCTGTACAAATGAATTTCATTACAAACTTTGGAAAATTGTACTCCAGTTTATATTGAAGTTTGGAACGTGTGAATTTAGTAAGATTGTATTAAGCTAAATGAATTTCTTGCTCATCTCCTCCTCCGACTTGGGATGCCTATGACTCACCCTAATTCAAGGTTGTCAGGCAGTGTCTGCATTATAGCATCCCATATACTATTTTAATTGTTGTTGATCCTATTATGTTAAAGCTGAATAAGTATCCCTAGCTAACGCAATGACACTTATCTTACTTTTTGTGCGTACTGACAAATGGACTTTGTCAAAAGACTTTGTGACTTCATTTGTGAGTGCTACAATCAGAGATATTTTTGAAAAGATTTTTTCTCCTTTGACTTGGCGAAGCTCAGTAGGACAGAAGCTGAGAATTTCTGCAGCAAATGGCTATCAGTGTCTATGCTACCTTTATTTAAACTGATGATATATCATTTGTCGCAGACAGAGGACATTTCATCATGACTTCCATCAAAACAAGCATGTTGTTTTCACTAAAAAGTACAACACAGAGGAACTCTTTGACTTGACTTGAGGGTGAATTTGTTGATGAATTATCTTGCAACTTTTCAAGGATTTTCCTCCCACTGAAAGTAACACACAGTATAGGAATGCTCACAGTAGCATCTTTAGATGAAAACAATCATAATACACAGAGATCAGTTAAGTGCTCATAAAGGAGATGAAAGGAAATGTAAAGTGCATTCAGGAAACATTGAAGTAAATAGCTTTAGGACCCCTTTAATTACCAAAATAAAATAGATTTCAGCTGAATAAATGTTCAAAACATGCATTTATATTTCCAAAAATGATTGATCAAAGCAATATTTTTTTTCCTCTCAAGGTTAATTTTAGTTCCAGCCCTGCATATTAGAAGTCACCTGACTTGATAACCTGCGACAAGAATACTGAATCTCACAATCACCACAGCAGTTTGAATATTACTATAGCTAATTTGTTTCCTCCATTTTCATTGTCATTATTTTTGGCTTCAGGTTACCAGCTCTAGATTTATTTATTTATTCCAATTATTAACTTGTTTCTGAAACCTAACCCTCACAAAGTTGTATTCATGTAAAAAAAGAAAAAAGAAAAATGGGAAACAGCAAAATAGAGACAAGAAAGAAACTGTTTTAGATCCTACAATTCACTTACAAAATTGCAGTAGTAAAATTTTACATTTTAATGCCTTCTTGACTGCCAAAGGCAAGCAAATACCAACTGAAAATGTTTCTTTATTCCACTTCAGAAACAGTCCTGATTTGCGTGCTGTCCAACCTAAATCATTTCTTAAAAGATAAAATAAGCAGGACTTCTGACACAGACCTTAAATTATTGGCAAAGTCATACAGGTTCAGACAGTCTTTAAGATAAACCAGTTCTATGCAACTTTGGCCTTCAGTGTTAATAACAGAATTTCAACGTGGATCCAAAAAGTCACTGGTAGCTCCTGTAGGCATTGCAGAAGCTGCCTTTAATGCAAACTCAAGTTGTTGAGCCAGTTGGAGGCAACCACATGTAAAGAGCAGTGGTCCAGTAATATCTTCAAAAGTCCATTCCAGAGACAACAAGAACATGAGACCTAGGGTTGCTGGAATGAAAACGGGAGAGGGCTCCTCTTTTAGTTGTGTAGAAAAAGGAATTTCAGCATGCATTGCTTCTCGTCCAGCCAGGTAATAGGCAACACCTCCTAAAATTCCCACTTGTACAAAGCTATTAAAGGAATAGGAATCTTCAGTTTTCATTCTAGCAGCCCTATTGAGAAGAGGTTCTGTCACTGCAGATACACATATTCCCAAGGTCTTAAATTTTTTTCCTACACCTGATATCACATACTTGGAATAAGCACAGTGCCGACATGTGATTGTAACAAATTATACATGCAAAGAAATAAGCGAACTGTATTTACTATAAATGCATCCTGCACTGTAATGCTAAAAAATGTGCATCTTAAAACATTTCTGCAACTTTCAATGCCACATTTGTGGTCTGTTAGCAGGTGTCCTTATAATGAGTTACACATTAAAAAAAAAACACACCCCTTCCGGTTGCATGGCCGGCGTGAGTGGCAGCTCGGATTGAAGCTGCGCAATGGCGCGGCTCCGAGCAGCCACCGGCTGGACTCCAGCCGCCTCTTTTGCCACCACAGAGGCGGCAGAACACCCCTCCGGTATGAGGGGTGCGGAACGGGTCCGACGGGGACCCCAAAACCGGCGTTTGCTCTGCCCGGCTGGGAGAGCGGAAAGCGCCAGGGGGGTCGAAGGACCAAGACGGAGCCAGCAGGATCGCCGCCTGAGCGGCACAAGCGCTGCTGTCAACTTTTAAAAGAAGATATCAAACAACATGTAAGAATTTAATAAGAGTCATTTAACCTGTTCTGGTCGCGATTCTGTCAATATCGCAGCAGTTCTGGCATGCAACGGTGGGCAGAAGCGAAAGAATGGAGGGGACCCTGAGCCTGAGTGAGTTTGTTATGGCTGGGAGTTTTTCTTAAAGGGGCGGCTGCAATTTTAAGAAAAGGCTAGCTGGGAGTGCTACTTACTCACGAGGATCGAAGTTAATATTTTTTAAAGTATAAAGAAAGACTTATGAATCACAATTGGGACTTACAGTATAAGATGGCATATAATTGATCATTTGGACTAATGGATTACAAATGAGTTATAATCTCCATTTGGACATTAAATTTTCTACAGTATAATACTTCGATATTTTGGCTGGACTGAGAAGATCTGGAATTTGATTTATGGATTAGGCTTTTGGATTTTGAATTTTGGAGGAATATTTTGGGATTGAAAGCTATTGAGTTGCACATCTCCTTTTTTTTTTATTCCTCTGGAATGACTTTTGTTTCTTTATTTTCTTGGATTGTTGAGACTATGAGACTGTGCTGAAGGTCATCTAACCCAAAACATCCTCATTCCCACGGATGGAGCAGCCTGGAACTTAAGCGACAATGAAAATGCAAAGAATCTTCTGAAATGAATTCCGGGCAGCTTCAAGAGGGGAGGAGGGAATATAAAGCGGATAAAGGCACAGGGTTCTGGATTTGAGAAGGGGCAATGTATTCCAGCAATGTCAAACAAGTTTACTATAAGTGATATATTGTCAGTAATATAAACAATGTGATGTCAAGGGTTGAGACTGTGAAACCTGTGGTGGAAGAGACTTGATTGGAAGATCCTTCCTCCCATGGACTGAGCTGCTTGGAATTTAAGCGACAATGAAATTACAGATAATCTTTAGAAATGAATTTTGGGTGGTGAAGTCCAAGATGGGAGGGGGGAACGGGGAGATTGTGATGGTAGATAGTCAAGTAAAGACCCTCTCTCTCCTGGACGGAGCGGCTCGGAACTTAAGCGACTAGAAGCATACAGTAAAAATTCAGAAATAGACTCCAGACCGCGAAGTCCAGGAAGGGAGGGGGGGAAGGAGCGGATAAAGTCACAGGATTCTATACCCTCTCTCTTGGGTGCGGTGCAGCTTGGAATATAAGCGACTTTAAGAGTACAGAGAATTTGCAAATGAATACCCGGGCAGCAGGGCACCAAATGAGAGAGGGGAACGGGAAGATGATGATTGATGGATTTTTATTTTGACATTGTTATGAATATGAACACTGTGATATTGCTGAATGGGAGAAGGGGTTTAAAAAGTACTTAAGGAGAAACAAGACATTTTAGTATAATGGAATTCAGGGTAAGAAGATGGGGGATTGTTGCAGTAATAATGGCTTAGACTGCCAGATATACAATGACAGAAATAATTAAAAATTTTAAGATTTTGGGCCGTAGGTAATGGAGAGTTAAATGATATATATATATATATATATATATATATATATATATATATGGAGAAAACAGAAGCTTCAAGAGAATGATATGGAAATATTCTGGAACAGGACGGTTTGAGTTAAGCAGAAGAGAGTGATGGTTGGGAACTGTCTAGCCAGAACGACTATATTATGATTGTTAGGAGAAGGAAATGTGTGTTTGAACAGATTAGATAATCAATTTATTGTGATGCACTAATGTAACAAGTGGACTAAGCTGCGGGAAATGTTGACCAGAACAGCGTGGAAGAACAGAAGAAAATTCACGTAACAAGTACAAGTCAAATAATCCTTTTTTTATATTTGTGAAATTTAATAAAATTATATATATATATAAAAAATACAGATGCATGTAAATTCATATAGGGGAACTAATATTACTAATGTTATAAAGAAAAAAATTAGGTGTTTTCTTGGTTGACCACTTTATGGAGCATAATCATTCTTTTAAGGATTTACATTCTGAGTGCTGGAGAGGTCCCCCCCCCCCCCCCAGAATGACAAGACTTTGGTGAGAAAGGAAATGGATTACATGTTGAGAGTTGGTACTCAAGCCCCTCATGAACTAAATGTAGAGCTGGAATTTAGCCATCTGCTTTAGATTTCAGGTGTCTGCATATTCCCTAAGCTTCCCCTCACTACCAATTAGGATGACCTTGATACACAGAGGAGGAAAAAATGCAAAAAATATCAGGCTTTGCCTCCTGCTTTGAGAACTACCAACTGTCAGGCATAAGTTTTGGAGACATTTTTTGAAATCCCTGCAAGTCAATTTTCAAATTGTTTTGTAAATATTTTTTTTAACATGCCTACCATTTTATTTAGTTTAATATACTATTTCTTAATTGATGTCTTTTATGTACAATTTGATATGTGGCGTACATGCACATATCATTTATTTTGGTAAGTTTTACTCTATGTTTCCTTTTCTTTTAACAGTCCTGAAGAAGGCCATACAAATGCTTCATGGTCGAAACATGATGGACTAATTTAAGAAATGAAATTTTACACATCTTGAGACTCTGTCTCATTTTTATATCAGAACCAAGATAGAATCAATTTCCAAACCCAACTGAAACTGAAATACCACAACCTGCTGTAACACCTCATCTCAAAAATTGAAAGAAATTGTCCAAATTGATAAGGTCTAAGCTGTTTCTTTTTCTTATAACCACACTAGTCCTTCTTTAAGGGCCCCTAGAGATTTAAAAAATTCGGGTCCACATTCCTCTAAAGCAAGCTTTAACTACTGTGATGTCCAATTCTTTGATCATCACTTGGATGCTTTTAATCACATGATGAGTCAGGAGCCAAAAAAACAAGTGGTATGTCTCAAATTTCCACGTAGCTTGTTCATACCCTTAAGTTCCACAAGGTGAAACATTTCCATAAGAACATGGCTAGAGAAGAATGAAGCTCTTCCATTTTAAATACTGGCATAACAATGACATCTGATTAAGCCCAAATTTGAACAAACTGCAAGGAAAATCAACCGCAACAATTTTGAAGGCTTTACCATCTGTCCCACTGGATTCCTGTTGAGTAGGGATGTAATTCTTACTAATTTTCTTCCTGAAGAAAGCAATGAATAATTTTAGCTATTTTCTTCCCACTGTAAGAAAGTCTTCAAAAAGTATGTACATTTTGAAACATAATCACAATTTGTCAAGTGTAAAGAATACCAAAAGAGAATATCAAAAGTCAGTGTGAGCAAAAGGTTGGACATGACCTGGTCCATATGGTCCAATAAAATACCTACGATGTAAATGTGAAATGCACCTGGGGATGACAGTGCATGAGGTAATCCCTTGTGACTATGGCTGAGTCACTGTGCAATGTAACCAGGGCAGAGGGTTACATCAGACATGGGAAATGACATGTTGGCTAGAGGTTGCATCAGCAAGAGATGTATATAGGGAGCTGAGTTCTAGCCAACATTCCTCTTGATTGCCTGATCATGTTTGTCCGGAGGCTATGCCAAATACAATTGCTGTGTCAGTGGAATGCTGAGCTTCTGTTTGAAGAATCCTGTAAATATGTATGCACTGTAACAGAAGAATAAATGTCTCCAAGTTGGAAGATAACACTGTGTGGGTGAGTTTTTGTGGTCAGCCAGTTTTGCTGCTAGTTCAACTCTGCTGAAGCTGTGTCAACAGCTTCAGCAGAAGCTGTGTCAACATACTCTGCTGTATGTGTTTTTGTTTCACACTTGACTCTGGTTTCACTTTTGGCCAGAGCTCAGTGGTAGGAGGGAAGATCTATTGCGGGTTTGCATAGATCCCATTGTCCACCAACCTTCCACAGTCAGGATTGTCCATGCTATCATAATTCTAATCTCTATGTATTGTTGTTAAAGTTGGACAGGGAAGAAAGCTGATTAGAAGATCAACTCATCTGAAATGTGGTGGTGGATGAGAGTTCTTTGATACCATGGACAGCCAAAAAGACAAATAAATTGATCCAAGAGGAAATCAAGCCAGAATAGAAACCAGGGTTGTTAAACTGAAACGGTCATGCTTGGGACATATCATGAGAAGGGATGATTCAATAGGAAAGACAATAATGCTTGGAAAGACTGGGGATAGTTGGAAAAGAGGAAGACCATGTTACAGATGGATAAACTCAATCAAGAAAGCCACAGCCTTCAGTTTGCAACACTTGAGCAAGATTGTGGATAACAGGGTGACTTGGACACATCTCATTCATAGGGTCACCATCAGTTGAAATCAGCTTAATGGTAATTAACAACAACAATTTACAATGTAGGATTTATTCTGTACAAAAATCATGCACAGTTGATTTGCATAGCAAGCAGCACTTTCTGCACAGAAAGCTGAATTTTCTGTGCAGAAAAGGATGTTTTCTAACAACAGTTCCATACTGTGAAGGTTCTTGTCAGACCAGGGTTTTTCTCATCATCTTGACACTCAAAAAAAAAAAAAAAAAAAAAAAAAAAAAAAAAAAAAAAAAAAAAAGCTTTCAGCATTGTTTAAAATAATATTTTGGAATGTTCTTTCCATCCCTACTATGGAAAAAGCAATTCACCATTACAAAAAAAAAAATTAATTGTAATGGTTATAATGTTGGTGGAGATTCAAGATTTCTTGTCATCACCTCCATGAGTAATCTAAAGATATAACGTTATTTATGCTCAGTGTTACAGTTATTAGATGCTAGTTGGATTAGATACATTGCATTGCCTTAATTCCTTAGAACACTCAAGAACAAATTTATTTATTCATGTTCCATGCTATATGTGAAGATGGCTTACAATAAAATGAATTACAACAACAAATAACAATAATAATTTTAAAAGGCTAAATATATATTAAATAATGTGTTGGTTAAAAAACAATTTAAAACCAATTGAAACAGTTTTAAATAGTTTTAAATATGCAACACATGCAAATTGGATAAAATCAATTATGCCTGAAAGCTTTAATACAACACCATGTTTTCATGTGACACCAAAATGATAGCAGTGTTGGTGCCAATCAGGCATCCAAGAGGAGAGTATTCTGCAATAGGGCTACCAATACATAGAGGACCCTCTCTCATGTTCTCCCACAATGTATAAACTTTACTGTGAGTCACAGAAGATGGACCCTCCAGTAGGCCTTGATTCCCTGGTAGGACAGGATAGAGAAGGGTTTTCATTCAAATACTGAGATCTTAAGCCATTTAGACCTTTCAATGTTATCACTGCATCCTGAATTCAGATTGGAATGTACTGGCAGCCAGTGCAACTTCTTCAAAACTGATGTGATATGGTTTCTGAATACTGTTCCCGTCAGCAGTCTAGTTGCTGCATTTTGCGCTAGTTGCAGTTTCTAAGCTGTCCTCAAGGACAGCTCCATGTTCAGTACATTGCAGCAGTCTAATCAGGAAGTTACCATTCCATGGACTGCAGCCCCAATCAGGGTAGATAGCCTTCCCAGTTTGGTAGATGACAATCATGGTTATGTCCCTAGTTGCCAAGCTGGATCCTTACATGAGTGGCTGCTGGCAAATAAAACATACTCATTAAATGAACACGTCATTTCCTTTTGCACTATTTGAAACAAGTTTCTCATGCCCTGATGTCAAAATGTTCTCCATTTCCTTATGATCTGATATAAGATAATGATGACAAAACTGGAACTTTAGTATGTCATATCAGGAGATTTATTTATTTAATATGGATACATTGTATTAGATGTGATATGCTAGAGAAACTGTGTGCGTGGTTACTATTTTACCTCCAAGAAAAAGCAAGTTGAAGTTTCCTGTTAAGACAATGGCAGGTACATTTTTCACTGAACTGCACATTGCCTAAAGATTTTAAAACGAACTTATATTTAATTTTTAAAATTTATTTTTCTCCTTAAAAGCAATAAAAATTGCACCAACTCCTTTAAATACTTGATCACCTGCACATTCCAGCTTCATAAAAGAGATAATAAAAGCAGAATTGAATTTTTCTTTGAATCTGTTATGCACCCAAATGAAAACATTAAATTATTTCTAAACTGCCAGAAGAATGTGATTTTTTTTCAAGTTAATAAGCCTTTCCTAGGCAGAGGTGAAATTATTTTATATTTAAAAAGAAAAGAAACCTACAAAAATTCACTAGGTGGAAGAAAAGTATGTTTCCTTTTATATAAACGAACTCATTGAATAGGTTATGAAACAATCATTTTTAAAGGTTTTAGAAGAGTTTAAGAGACAAAGCTATAGAGTTACACAAGTCACTGTGTAACAAACCTTTGCTTACACAAAAGATGTTAGAACAGATTTGTTCAAGGATGGGGTCAAGAAATATCTGAGATGCCTCACTTCACTTTTAAAAGTACATATACAATTGTTCTGACAGCTAAATCAATTCAACCCAAAATTAAAAAGAGAATTGACCCACAAAACCCAGCTGTTCTCTAACCTCCCTTTGCACACATACACTTCGTGAACTAGAGGGAGTTTTATATTAAATTAGGTAGTTTCCTTTGAAATGAACTGTGAGCAAAGCTCAATTGTGGTGTCATGCAAATGCAGCAATGGGAATTTAAGTGGATTGACCATCCCTGGAGTTTAAAAGTTGTTAGTTGTGCACGTCTAACTGGGCTTCAACTCAGCGCTGCAGTTCTTTCTAGGCAAAAAGGGCAGGGAATTTTACAATCGTTCAGATGCTCAGGAAAAAATAAAAGTTCAGAAGTCCTAATGGACCTAAGGTCTGGAGAAGCTCAACACAAATACGTGTGTCTACTTGAAAATAAGCTCCACTGAATTCAGTGGGATGTACTTCTGCATATAAATGGAGGAGAATATTCATGATTCATTGTTTGATGTGAGATTGTCAAAGTTTGGATTTCATTCATTATTTGTTTTGAATATACCAAACTAGCAACGCCCTGATTTGTTCATAAATGGGTTTTATCATATAGTGGTGAAGGAGAGTGAAACTGTCAGATTCACCTATCTAGGCAGAAGGCTTTGGACAGTGGCATAGCTAGAGCTTTTGCCAACCAGGGCAGTCCCTGAGTTTGCCACCCGAGATAGGTCCTTGAATTTGCCACCCTTCTCAGGGGAGGGAGGACCCATCCAAAATACCAAATAAAAACTGCTCAGTTGGCATTGGGTGATTGCGCTCTCGGTGTTCGTGCTCAGAGGGGGTGCCCTGCACATGCTCAGAGACACACCAGCATTCCTGCAGAAGCAAACACCCTATCTCTCTCCCCCCTTTCCTCCTCAGAGGGTCAGCTGGGCTGGGCTCATCCCTGGTCTCGGAAGTGGAGTGGGGAGGAAGGGGGATGCCTCTCCTCTCCTCTCCTCTCCTCTCCTCTCCTCTCCTCCTTTTCTCCCTCCCTCCTTCTCTGCCCAACCTGGTGTCAGCGCTGCTGCTGGAAGCAGGTTTGAGTCCAGATTGGGTGCTTTGCTCCCTGCAATCTGTTTTTGAATCCCTGTGTATGCAGCCATCTTTGTGGTTCTGAAACAGTTTTGCAACCTCTTTTCTGACAAGCTCCTTACTCTGTACAAGACAGGCAGGTATGGTTCTCTCCATGCTGGGAATAGCTGAACCTATTGAATTTGGCTAGTGTTGATTTCATGTCATTTCCTTTTCTTATTAAGAATGTTCTAAAATTTGGAATTTCTTCTTGAGGATGGAAAGAATTTGATATCTTAAAAACCAAACAAATGTGGAAGAAAGCAAAACTGATAAATTCACCCATATTTTTTGGGGAGGTAGAAACAAAGAATCATAGAGTCACAAAATCTTTGAGCTGGAAGGGAATGCAAGGACCATGTAGTCTAACAGCATTCCTATGCAGGAACCCATAACTAAATCACTATCATAAGATGACCATCCATCCTATGTTTAAAGGCCTCCAAAGAAACAGATTGCACCATGCTCCAAGGCAGTCTATTCCATTGCTGAATGGCAATTACCATCAAGAAGTTCTTCCTAAAGTCTAGATGGAATCTTTTTTCTTGCAGTCCATTGATAAATGTCCTAGTCTCTGCAGCAGCAGAAAACAATCTTGCTTCATGACATGGCTTCAGTTATTTCTGTATGCCTACTGTATCACCTCTTATCTTTTTCAAGCTAAACATATCCAAGTCCCTAAGCTGTTCCTCACAAGGCTTGGTGTCCAGAACTTTTACAGTCAGCCCTCCACATTTGTGGGTTTCACTTTTGCAGATTTGATTCTTCACGGATTATTTGCTGTCACCTCTGCTGCCTCCCTATGCCATTTTTAATAGGGACCGCAAGCCTCATGAGACTGAGAAGCTGTGAAGGAGGCTTGTAAGTCTCTATTAAAAATGACGTGGGGCAGCAGTGGAGGTGGCAGGAAGCCCTACCATCTACCCCCTTCTGCCTTATGAAGGAACCCTGATGCCTCAGAGGAATCCATGGTGGACTGAATATGGTGATCATACTTTTCCTGTGTGTTAGATATGGTTTGGGAGGGCCTAGAGCTATTCACAATATTTCCACTTTCATGGGGGTCCTGTGCCCCAACCCTAATGAATGTGGAGGGATGACTATATCTTCTTGGTCACCTTTCTCTGGACATTTTCCAGTTTGTCAATATCTTGCTTGAACTGTGGTACGCAGAACTGGACATGGTATTCTTGGTGAGGTCATGGTATTCCACATTACGGTATAAGATTATCCTGTCCTAAGGCAGCATCCTTTTCAGACACTGCACCCATGCAACTTCTGGCTGAGTTGCCAGATGTGCTTTCTACAAGCTTGCATAAGGAAATACCTAACATGGCCATAGACAAGCAGTTCCCTGTTTGCTCAGTGGGGCATTCACCTACTTAAGAGGACGGTCAGGGTTGAGGCACGGATCCACCACTGCTTCTTACCAGCCACTCCTTCTACCATACTGTCATACTGCTTAAGTATGACAGTAGAGCAAGAAGCTTTAAAAAGGATTATGGTCTTAGAGCTATGCTGAGCAACTATGTTTCAAAAGAAGCACTTTGAGAAGCAAATGGGAAATCTGATATTCCACCAGCTCAGCCTCCATCTCTATCACTGCCGGTGACATTTGCTCCATAAGAATGTTGTCTCCAGCTTGACAGCTGGTATTTGCATTTAGCCCAACAGCTAGCAATTTCAATCCTTTCTCTACCTTAGGGCAAGAAATCCTACTGAAAGGCCCACAGATGGGTAAGTTTTCTCTCTCATCTATTCATCTTCATCTATAGAGAAAAGATGGAATTCTGATAAACTCTCAGCCTTTTTTTTTAAAAAAAATTCTGTTAAAAATTTTATTTTTAAACATAAGAAGTGTACTACCCCTGTAATCACAAGATATATAACATAACTATTTATGTCATAGTAACTATGTATCCACATTTTGATATTATTTTCACTACCATGGCTATTTTCTATAGAATCTCATAAAGTATTTAAAACTGCCTGCCAAGGAGTTCAGAGAAGTCCACTAGAGAATTCTGAGTCCTTTGCCAAACTACATATGTTAGAACCATGGCAGTTCAAACAGCATTAACCTGCTGTAATAGACTGTAGGTATCCACAAAAATACCTTTCTACGGAACAGAGAGTAGATTGGAGCCAGAGTGGCTATTACATGAATGGAAGGTCTACTTTTGAATGAAAGGCACTGAGATCCAGCAAAAACTCTTCAGCAGAGAAATAGAGCAGGATAGCAATATTCATCATTTTCCTCTTCCCCTGCAGACTCTTGCATTGACTATCAGGTCACTCCTGAGGGTGCAAGTGGGACTTGCAGTTGTGAGGTACAAGTCATGCAGAGGCTGGCATTCAGTTAGTGACATATATATGCATAACTGTGTTATGCACGCAGGGTGAATTATTCACTGCAGCACAACAGATATTCTCTGCTGACAATGGAAGAAGTGAAGTTGTGCATATAACATTGTTGCATATTGAGGTTGCCCCCCTCTGCATTGCGTATTGGAGTTGTGCACAGCACATCACAGTTATACATACTGCCTGGCTCCATACTGCACTTTGCACATTTCACAACAGCACCCAGGCATTGAAAAGTGTTGCACAACATTGCTATTCTGCTTAGAGGTTACATAATGGTGGAATAACAGAACTCCACGACTATGCTATGCTTGGAGGATGTTGGATCATAGCCATAACCTGCTCCGCATGTGTTCCAGCCCTTGTCCACTCAACTGTTGGCAGAAGACTTTTCCTAGATGTTTATTTCCATGCTAGTAGCTTTTGGGTAAAATATACATTTTCCTCCAAGGCATGCTAATACAAAGGCATTTATACACATTTGTGTATGCAAAATATGCTTCTTTTCTCCTCTTCCTTATTTACATCTCTTTCATCGTTGTTCATCACTTTCCACTGCAACACAATATTTTCTATAGTCAGACATGTACATATTTCCATAAATTTCAAGGACAGAGGATCCTTCCTACCTAGCTGCAGATTTTGCTGAGACAAGGCAGTCTGGCATCCCAAGGAAAATCCAGTAACAACAGTTCCTATGGAAGATTTCACTGGCATCCCTATTCCAGAGCCAATTGAACAAAAGAGCCTTAATTTATTACTAATTGAAATTCCCCACCTATCCTTCTGAAATTTTGCTTAGGCATACCTCTACAACGTATGTCACCCTCATACAAACTGCCAGACCAGAAAAAAGGTGTGCGGGGGGAAACAGCTTTAAAAGATGTAGAAGAAATTCACTCCCACCTAGGAATGTAATCCTTCACTAATTACATTCCTGAAGTTAAGCAATGAGTAATTTTAGCAGTTTTCTTCATAATGCATGAAATTCTTCAGAGTTCACAGACTATTTGCAGTTTGGAATTGATCCTGTGGCAAAACTTATGTGGCTTTTTGGTATGAAATCCAAATGCTACTTTCTATCCAGAAAATGTTGTAGTTGGGGACGTATTCTGCACAAAATTTGCATTCTCTCCTCACAAGAAGCAATATATCTTGTGAACTAAGGTTTCTCATCATTAAGATTTCCTGACAATTGAGAAGCATATTTTTCAACCATTTGTCAAATATTCTTCAAGTATTCTCTCTATCCATAATGAAACCAAAAGGGTTTTCTTTTTTCTAGGTTTTTTTTTTTTTTAGGAGGGAGAGCAATTCAGAAAGACATCTGATTTTTTCCCCCAGACTCCTCTGCTCCCGAATCAGCTTCCTGTTGCATTAGTCTTGAAAGAAATAGCTGTCTGTTACATCCACAACTAAATAGTTGTTCCTCCTGCAGTTCACTCATTTGCTTTGCCCTATTTTTTCCAACACAGACCTCACTTATTTCCTGACTTTGGCTTGTTGTGGCACACTGGTATGTTCACTTAAGGGGATCGTGGTAGCAGAAGTATAAAAGGTTTCACCCCGAGAAGGTGGAATGTTCTTGCCAATCTAAGCACACTCCATTGACCTAGGTGGACAAAGGGTATGAATATATATAATCAATATAAGAGAGTTTCCTAAGGTTATATGTGATCTTTTGTGACAATGCAGAGCCAGTCACAGAGCTAGATACTGTCTTTCATTTGATGCACAGTTGTTTGGAGAAAAGGAAACAGAAAGTACATTTTCTCTTCAACTTCTATAACAACTTTTCTATTGATACCAAGAACTTAGGATTCCATTGAGATCTTTACTTCTCCCATGCTTCCCCCCCCCTTCCCATGCACTGCTAAGAAAATAAGTAACATTTCCAGTTTAATAACAGGGGAAGAAGCAAGGATGATGAATCCTGTTAACAAATATTCAGGTTTTCCCAGTAATGTTGTGAGCCTATGTCCATGTGTTGCTGCTGGCTATGTGTTTGCATCATCTCTATTAAACAGCTCTAGATTTTTGAGGGGGCGCGGGGAGGAAAGAGGGAAGGATGAAGGCGGTGAAGGAAGTGCTGTCCATTCTATTGCCTCCCAATATCATTATCCACGTAAACATTATTTATTCTTTTTGGCATAAACAAACCAAATTGTTCTTTGAGAAAAAGAGAAGAAAAGGGAACATTTGTTTAATGAGATGTATATTTGACAGAGAGAAGAATTATAGTCTTGTTAACCAAATTAAAATATTCTTGGAAGACTTATCACACCGTTTATTTCCTTAATTTTCTACTGCCATAATATGAAGTAATGCAGTAATCAAAAACATTTCCCTTTATAATGGTGTATTTTATCATGGCCACTCACAATGTAGATTTCAGACCAGAGAGGAGAAGCTCAGTTTTATAGGTTGGGGCACCACTAGCAACTATAATATTCTCCATCATAAGCACACAATCCTATAACTCCTTATCTGGGAGTGAGTCTCACCAGACACAACAGTATTTAGTGATGAATAAAACTGCATCCTAAGCATACATTCCTGTACCTTCTTGCCTATGGATGAGTCCCACTGGACACAGTGGTATTTACTGATGATTAAAACGGTTAATTACTTAAAATAACCTGACACTGATACTGACATTCTTGCAAGGATATTTTCCTTTCAAGTCCTGAATCTTTATTCAAGTGTCACTTTGTCATCCTCATCACCTCGATCCTAGTCCCAGAGGGAAAGCAACATTGTGAACCACCAACAAAAGCCCCCACCTTGGCCTTCAGCCATCATCAGACCTCTCCTTCATTCTCTAACAATGGAACACCAAAACAATTTTTCTTCTTCAATATATCCAAAGCTGGAGGATGTATTTAAAATAAATAGATGCATTATCATATCTGTGTAGTGCTGGGAAAATGTTTTGTTCATAACATAGAGAATGGAAATTCATAAATCTCTTCAGTACGCATGTGGTAAAAAACTTGAGATGGTGCATGATAAAAAACTTGAGATGGTGCATCCCCTGAGGTTATGTCCAGATAAAATTACTGCTTGATGGAGATAGTGATGCATGGTAGAATGTCAGATGCTGACTGTTCTAGATGAAACAATGGAATAACTTCTCATTTTTGCTTCTCTAGTGGTAAGTCCCACCATGATCACCATGACAGTTCACATAGATAGTTCACTAAGAAGAATACAAACCCTGAAACCTGTAGTTGATCTCTACTAGAATAGATCCACTGGATCAATGAGATTTACCTACATGTCATCTTACCATGCAAAAATAGGTTCAGTGGGTCTACTCTAGTTGGGACCAATAAACAGGACAAATATGCAAGCAGCTGTATCAGTCCATCTCAACAAACCAAGCCTAGCAGGTTTCATTTCCACCAGAAGCAGGTCCTTTGTAAAATCTGTAGATCTTAAATGCCTAGTTGAGGCCAAGACATCTTCAAATACTTTGCATTACAATCAGGACTACTTACAACAATATATTGTTGAAGAGAAGAATAGATCCCTTCTTCATCAGCTGTTGTGAGAATAGAACTGAACTCCAAGAGAAGAGATGAATCTGATGGGTAGCTGATTCCATTATCCAAGGCACAATGCTCTTGTGGCTCTACATGCAGCCCCCTCATGCTAGAGCATGCAGGTAGAGAGGCTGCTTTAAGATATTGTTGTTATGAGCCTTCACGTTGACTCAGACTTACTGTTATCTATCACAGGTCTTTCTTGGTAAGATTCAGTGAGAGGAGGCCTACAATTGCCTTCCTTCAAGGCCAAGGTCTTTGCATCTTGCCTAAGGACATCCTGTGGACTTCTATGGGTATGTGACAACGGGATTACATAAAATCAAGATGATAGTACAATCAGAATTCTATTATTTTCCTACTTAACTTAGTTATTTAGTTAGTTCAAGTTCAGTAAAAAATGAATTTCCAGTCTTGCCTAGACTCTGCTTTGAAAAATATAACCTCATTTTGTTTTAGTTTCCTCCAGACTGTACTTTGCATTATTTTTGCTTTCATTAGTCACAGAAAACACGGCTGCTGAGTCATGAATCATATGATTAATTTAAGGTTTCCCTGGCAGTTTCTATAATTAGCATAATTATATCCAAAGAATACAACTAAGATGAGACCACGTTTTTGGAAGTAAAACAACTTTAGTACATTAGTTAGAGGCACAAGTCAGACAAATGGCTGCACCCAGGGAGTGGATAATGACCCTATAAAAGTCAAAGTGACATTAATGGGTGAAAGGACCAAATTGTTCACCTGAACTGTCCTTTCAGTTTTATATCTGCAGTAGATATAATGCAGCACATATATACTATGTATATCTAAATAATGTGGGAATCAGAAAACTAGCCCTCCTACTTTTATTGCTCTCCTGTGGGTGGAGTTTACTTTCTGAACTGAGGAGGCTCCAGTATCTGTGCTGTCTCCCCATGTAATTTGGAAACATGATTTTCTGGAAGAACAAATTGTGTGGAAGGTCTCCATATATGGCGGTGGCCCTTTGGTTGAGAGAGTCACTCTCTGTATGCAGCGGGGCCGGGGGGGGGGGGGAGGCACCTGAAAAGATAATGGAAGAGATGGAACTAGCCCATTCCCCTATAACTTGCACATTTTCAAAGGACAGCTGGACAACAGCAGATGTTAATCAACTAGTGAATATAAAGTATCCCAGATCTCATTGGGCAAACTTGATTTCCCTTCTTTCAACCAAAGGTGGAGAGAGAGGTCCACTTTTAGAGGAAGAGTTTCCATCTCAGATCTTTCCATTCTGCCTGTTGCAGAGTCTTCTTTTTGCAAATTCACACTTCTCAAGCAACAGAACTCCACCATCAGAGAGGTGCAGGAAAGTGGTATGCCAGAGTGGGAAGTGTTGCATTGTTCAGAGAGAATGCAAAGACTCACAGTTCTCTGGGTTCCATTTATGTGTTTTAACTTGTTTTAAACTAGAATTGTTTGTTTAATTGTATTTTAATTTGGATTAAAATATTTAAGTTGAATTTCAATTTTAAGATGCTTTTGTCTGCTGGGAAAAGAGTGGGAATAATAAGAATAAGAATAATTGTCTCTAGACAGGACATAAATTTATGTTGATCTGGGAGATGATAGAGATTTTTAATTTTTTTTATGTGGGCAACTGACAAGTTTTTTCCCCCAGTATGCATGGGACTGGTACCATATACCTATCCACTGGCTACCTTTCTTTCTTTCTCCCTCTCTCCCTCCCTCCCTCCCTCCTTCCCTCCCTAGAAAGTCTCCAAGGACCAGCACTGGTGATTTGAACAGCACTGATGTAGGTTGATAAGGGAGGATGAGTTAGAGGACACCCAGTGCAAATGTTCCTGTCCCTGTCCCTGTACTTCCAGTCTGCTTTCCTTGGGCTCAAGCAGGACATCTGATATTTTGAAGCTCTGGCATTCCATCTGAAGGCAATGCCATCCTGTATCAACAGCTCTGATGTCCTATCTGAGATTAAAGATAGTTCTGTCCTGTGAAATAGTTCCTGGTTAAACAAAGACCTCTCCTTGACTAAAGCAACCCACAGAGATTCCTAAGCTATGATGAAATTCCACCACACTCTTAGAATTTTGAAAGGAAGTTTTTAAAATCAAAAAGAAAACTAAGGGCAGAGGCATGGCAGATTTGGGAGGATGTGGTGTGGGGTAATCCTTCAAGGTCCTGCAACAGGCCAATGTGGCACCTCAATTTCTAGCAGTGCTCACCCCTAGAGATAATCTGTCCTGATTCCAAACAGAACCACCATTTATGAGTAGCAATACAACTTCAGCACATTGTACCTTCCATGTATGCCATCATAGATTACCTCTTTATAACAAATGGAATATCTGTAGCTATGGTGGTATATAAGAAGTTCTTCCTTACTCAGCTCAGCACACAGTGACATCAGGTTCAGCCCATGACAGCATGGTTTTCAGTTCTGCATGTGTCTCCTCAGAAATAAGCCTTACTGAACTAATGGATTTTCTTCCCAGATAACTGTGCTTAGCATTCCATCCTAAAAGATGTGGCTGCCTCAGGCTCAAAAGATCCTTAGAATAAGCTCTAATATTAAGTGACATCTCAGAGACAGGATGCTGGACCAAATGGTTCATGTAGATTAGCCCTGTTACTTTCACACATTAATTTCCTTTAAGAAATAAAACATGGATCTATATTTTTACCAAATTCAAAACAGTGATAACTGAACACTTTACCTGCAAAGCAGCTCATGAGAGGTAGCAGAAATACGAGTTTCCATAGCAACATCATCTCCACTTTCCAAGGTCAAAAATTCCTCCCATCCAATCATCAGAGAAACTACATGGATCTTACTGCCACTACTTTATAGCCTGTAAAAAATAGTAAGATAGGTTTATGATGTAAATGCCAGAAAATTATGAAGCATTATTTTATTTATCTCTACATGTTAATAGTTCTTATTTGTCTTTTTTGTTGCTTTTGTTGCTTTAGGACACGGAGTTAATGCACTCAGTTAGCTTTCCGCTCCCCTGTTGTCATTTAGTGGTGACAAAACTCATTTATTCCAAGTAGTATCACTCAGTTATACTGCAATTCACCTGGCATTTCCCTGTCCATTTAGCTACTTAGGACTAAAGCTACTCATAAAACCAAAGACCATTCACAGGAGGACAAACCAAATGCCATTCAGGGCAGTAGAATTTTATAATGATTTTTCCAGAGACTTGCAAACAATTTCCCACACTGCATGTTACATTACACTGAACTTCTCAAAATACCTAAAAGACAAGCCAATGCCCTAAGCATCACAATGTTAGCATCCAAAGGTGCAAACCTGAAGAGCAAGTCTGAATCAAATAATGTGTGTAGATTATCTCTGTTAGCATAGAAAATGCTTGTTGTTGTTCCTTCATGCAGACTCCAACTTAGAATTCTATCATGAGGTTTTCTTGGCAAGATTATTCAGAGAAGCTTTGCCATTGCCTCTCTTTTTGGTTCTGAGGAGGTGATTTGCCCAATTTCACCCAGTGTTTTTCCATGGCTGACAGGATACTAGAGTCCTAGGCCAACACTCAAACCATTACATGCATGGGCTCTTGGATAGAAAATACTCAGTATAAAAGACTGGAATACAATATAACATTGTTGGTAGAGGTAAGATTTTCATGCCCATTTTCCTGCAGTTCTTGAAGTTTCCTGAAAACAGCTCTGAAGAGCCTCTGTAACAATGTACCCCAATTCTTTTTCAGCCACAGTATGATTAATTAACAGGATAGTGCTATCCATGACTACTTATAAGCCCCAGGAAATTCAATAAAGATTACTCCCAGATAAGTGAGTATAGGATATCAGCCTAAATTAAGGAATGTATTGATGTGGCCTTTACTCCAAAAGGGCAAGCAACCAATTTGCTGCTGCAAATAAATTCATTAAAAGCTGCAACCTTTCATCAAGTAAACCAACCAAATTACAAACCTGTTTTAGATTTTCCATCTACAAATTAGGTATACTGTGCATACAGGAAATTTAGTTCTGTATCAGGAAAACCAAATTAGGACTGTTTGGAGAGCTATTGAATGGTATCTGGGAGTGGTAGAAGACACAAAAAACATAATAGCAATATACAGAATCAACTTGTTTGAAATGTGATACTGACGGAGATTTTTATAGACACCATGGACACCCAGAAAGACAAATGAATGATTCCACAAGCAAATCAGACATAAATTCTCCAGGAATGCAGGAACAAGCATATGAACAGAGTACAGAAGTCTGAACTGTAAAGTACCTCTGTAATTCATCAAGAGTCTAACAGGAAGCTTTCAACACAACTTAACGCAACTAAGGGCCTTTCTACCCTACACTGTTATAGTGCTATTATTCCATTTTCAACATCTTGTGGAATTCTGGGCTTTGTAGTTTACTGAGGCTAAAGAGCTGTCTGGCTGAGAATTCTAAAGTCCCTCCCCTCAACTGCAAACCCTAGGATTCCATAGGATGTTGAAAGTGGAATAATAGCACTATAACATTGTAGTGTGGAAATGGTCTAAGCAAACAGCAAAAGCTACTGTTATAGCCATAATCTATACCAACCAAGATGGTTTCAATTAGCTAAGAAACTTGAAGTCCTGAATTTTCCAGCACTTGGTCCAACTGGGGAGCTTGACTGTGGCTGAGATCAAACCAGAACAAGGCCTTACCTTGTAAGGGCAAACCATAATTTAGGCCTAAATCCATGGGCATTCAAGAGACTACAAACTGTTGGAAGCTGACAAAAAAGAGTATTTCCATGACAAGGACCTATTAATTAAATTTGCTTTTTAAATGAAAATCATTCTCAAGGGATTGGACATAGTCTATAATATGCAGATGAGTGAGGTGGCAGAAGCTTGAGGTACTGTAGTAGATTATGATGGTTTGGGTTCTAGAAGATGCACTCCACTGTTGAATTGATTTCTATGTTTTGAAAAAAATCCTTACAAGCAAAAACTAGAACATAAGAAAAAAAAACACATTGTCTAATCTTCTTACTGTGCTATATTTCCATAAAAAGTGAGTAACTTCTGAAGCAAAGTAGTATTCAAAATTGTGAGTGTCCATCCACATGCTAAGTGGTAGAGCTCACTTCAATGACTAAGTAAGATGTTAGTTCCTTGTAGATGCTATGTGCGTATATTTGCATAGGTCTTTTTGTTGGGGAATTGAGACATTTTTAGTAATAAGTCTCCCAATCAGTAGAATATTTTGTAATGCACAGAAGTTGAACAAATATCAGTCCCACTTTATCATCTCCACCCCATACACGCTTAATCTAGCTCAAAATAAACACAAAAAGTTTGGTTAAAAATATGTAAAAAGGATTTATTCACATAATCTTGTGCATAGTCTACACAGGTTCAAATTTTTGAAGAAAGGTAAGAAGAAATTAAGAAGTCACATGCTTACAGGAAAGCATGCTTGCCAGAGAATTGGAGACCACATGGTTGCAGGGAAGCCAGAGAACAAAAAGGGGAAGAGGAAGAGAACATGCAAAGGGAAGTGGGTGTTGACCAAACAACAGAAAGTTTACTTTAGGTAGTCCCCTCTATGTCTACAATACACATGCAAACTAACTAGCCAGTTAATTAAGCATGCAAAGGTTGCCACTCCCAACACTTTTGGCATCATTCCAACTCTTATCTTCCATATACCCAGGTCCTGTAATCTCCCATCTTAATTGTGATATTGATAGAAGTAATAAGGCTCCACAAAAGCCATATACTATGATGGATATATGATATCAAAGAACTAGTATTGAATAATCACCAAACATCCAATAAATATTAATATATTCAAAGAATATGCTGAGAATGTTTATTAGGAAATTCACAGGCAGAAGTTCTGAGCAGAATTTTCAGCAAATATATTTTCAGTTCTACTTTATGCCAGTGTAATCAGCATTTTATAAAGGTGAACAGATTGACTTTATGGCTATTTATCTTTCATTATCTATCATTGATCTGATAGTCCAAGAGCATAAGCCAACCTATTGTACCGGGAAAGTAAAAATTCAGAATGCGGATTTGCTAATTCTATTGAAGTGCCCATTTCAATTACAGCTATAAACATTTTGCAATAAAAATGAGGGGGTTTTGCCATTGTACATGTACATTGTAATA
Source organism: Cyclura pinguis (assembly GCA_030412105.1). NCBI lineage: Eukaryota > Metazoa > Chordata > Lepidosauria > Squamata > Iguanidae > Cyclura > Cyclura pinguis. The sequence continues at coordinate 63,499,568 of CM059600.1, read as the reverse complement.
TGTTAATTTGGAGGCTGCTGAATTTTGAGTCCTCCTCTGCCAACAGGAAATTGAGTCATACAAAATAATAGCAAATTGAAAACATATAATACATATGCACACACACAAACACACACACACACACACACACACACACACACATTGTCTTAGAAATCCCCATAGCTTCATTCTTTACATACTGACAGACACAGAAACCTTACGGGAAAACATAAACACAGCAACATTACAACTGCTAGTACTGTCTTTCATATGATAATTTACTGTCAAACTAAATCAAGAAAATATATTTTTAACCACAACAACACCCTAAAATATTCATTGTATTAGAAAGTCTGGTTCAAACTAGACATTCTCATCTGTTTTTAATTCTCATGAAGTATGAAGATAAATGGTGCTGTCATATCTTTCATTTTCTGCATATATTGCTTATTGTAATTGTTATGCCATATTCTTAAATAGTTGGACAGAGAGAAAACAAAATGAGTTAAACAGTGGGAGGAAGAGATACTTATTTTCTGTATAACTGTTGATATGTTTGTTTGTTAATGGAACAAAGGCCCTTTCCACATGTGTGTGGGGGGGAATGGGTGAAAACGCCCAAAAACGGAGCTTACCTGAAGCCAGGTAAGTCCGTCGCTACGTGGAGCAGCGCGAGCTCGCTGCTCCGCAGTCCTCCGGCGTCTCAAATGGCAGCTTCCTGTTGGTGGAGGCTCTCCACCAACCGGAGAAGCTCGCCAGCCGGAAGCCCGCCCCCGGCAGATCTGCAGGCACGCACTTGCGCGCGCCTGCAAATCCACTTCGGAGCTGGGCGACGGAGAGGCGCGGGGCTGCGCGCTCTGTGCTTTTCAAAAACCTCGAAAAAGAGGTTTTTAAAAAACACGCAGCCCAGCTAGTTCCAGCCGCTCCTGAGTGGATTCTGGTGTGGAACTGCAAAAAGCAGTCCACGCCAGTCCACTCTACAGTGTAGAAGACTCCATGGGAGGTCGCTCTGCACCATTTCAGAAGCCCAGTATGGAAATGGCCAAAGCATACAAAAACATCTCTCTTTAAAAGTAGCCATTAAAGCTTCTCCCTTCTTGGTAATCTTGTCATAATAAATCCATTCACACCAGTATGGCTTACTTTCAGTATAATGCTAGTGAATGCTTGCTACTGGAAAAGAAGTTCTGTCCTGCAGACTTTTGTGCCACCTGAAAACCAATTCCAAATGGTTTCCTGGTCCTCCAGTTCTATTTTTGGCAGTTCATAGGGGTTCCAGAGAGAGAGAGGAAGGTATCTGTGAAATCACCCAATTAGATCTGGGCCCTATATCATCTCCTGAAAAGTTTCCTGCTTGACCCCAAATCTACCCATCCCCAAGGTTTTGTTTTTGCTTTTCACTGTTTTGAGTGATTCCCTCCAAAAACCATTCCCAACCCTCAGACTTGAAAAATGCAATGCACAGCCAATACCCTTTTTTGGCCATACCCTGGCCAAGATGGTAACAGGAAGTGATGCAATGTCACTTCTGTTTGCAATTTCGACTAAGATAGAGCTGGAAAAGGGAATATATTTGTAGGGTTGCTGGATTGGCTCCAGGATAGGACTTTTGAACTTTATTCCCTAACAGCTCTTGGAGTAGGAAAAGGTACTGTAAGGTTACATGAAGTGGAATGAACAGACCTGTTCTCCCTTGCCTTACATACCCAACTATTCCTTGCAGTTATCCCCTCCCAATACAGTTATTTTCATGCCAGTGGAAAGTACAGGGAAATGGCCACAGAGGTGTGGGCACCACAAATAAAGCTGTGTGTGTGTGCGCACGCACATGCACGCGCACACACACACACACAGACTTTTTCCACTACAGAGGCAATATCTATGTTGGGAGGGGATAACTGCAACTGAAAGTTGGGCTTTGGAAGGTGGTGGAGGACAGATGCTTTCGTTCTGCTTGATAGAGCTTTACAGTATTTTGTCCAATCTGGCAAAACTTTTCTTTTTAGGTCCATCAGCGGGGGATGGCCTGTGAGGAGATGAAGTTCATAATTCTCACAGTAATTTTAATTATGCATCTTTCTTTTTCTTTCCTTTTTAAAAATATGTGATACAATCAGCCTCTTAATATTGCTTGGATCAAACATTTTCTGAAACTGGTGTTTACCTGAGGAGCTCCAGTATCTACATTATCTGGATGGATGGCCTGACTCTTACTTGCCTTTTAGCACTGAGTATGAATACCTGTTTATTATATTTTAAAGACAAGCACCTGCATGTGTTTGAACCCCTCGGGGAGAAGAAGCCAAAGTTGTTAAGAAGGTTGGCTGCTCTTCCTTTTAAAACCAAAAGCAGGCCTGCTGGTCTACAGTTTCAGTTCTAAAGTGAATAATGTGTAATTTGGTCCCAGGCCTGGGCAACCAGCAAAGAAAAAGTTCTGATATAGCAAAGAAGGGAAAGCGTGCTTCAGCCCTTGAAGAAAGTAGAAATAAATTATACAAAAGAGGTCAATAGGGAATGCCACAGATGCCGACTTTATTTTGGCCTTCTTCAAGCCTGGCAGCAAAAGACAGTTTTTTCCCCCCACCCTGTTCTGTTTCCCCATTGTCACTAACAACTGAGTTTAGCCTCGGATACTTACTTTAAAAAAAAAAACCCTTCTTATTCTTCACTCCTTGACATTACAGTAACTAGCAGAAATCCCAGCTAGGGATATGGCACACCACTGTATGTGATCTCTCTTTTCTCTCCTGAATAGCTGATTTGCAGGAAGCTAATGTAAGTTTCCTCATGAATGTCAATGGTATTCAGTAGTATTTTTTTTTTCTTTCCAAACTTTTTATCCCCGAGGCAGGTTCCATACAGCTGAACTTTCCAGATACCTGTAACAGGGTGAATTGCAAATGTTCCTAACAGTGCAGAGTGAAGGCAGAGGGCAGCTTTACAATCTCTGAGAGGATTAACTATTGCCAGCATGTGAGCAGAATAATTCTGCTTTTCAAACTATTATGTAACCTGTCCTGGAAAAATGACCCACCTGTCTGTTTCTTCTTACTTATAATTTGTGGCTTCCTTGCTGACTGGGTAAAATTGTGACATTTCATTTTGTTCTACATATGTTTCCATTGATGTGTTATTTGTATTTTCTATAAAGGTTATCATTATTATTCTATTCTTTAGTAGTTTTGTGTATGTTTTTGTGACGGTTTTGTGATTGTCTTTTGCACTGTATGCATTCCTTGTTGATAGTGCACATTACCTATAAAGCCAGGGGTATAACACTAAACAATCAAAACCTTCACTGTCTTTCAACTTTTGTTTCATATTTCGTGTCAGATTTTGAAGACAACAGAAATAGTGCCATTTCTTAATAACCTCAGCAACCCCTTATAAACCCTTAGGATAGATCAGAGCAGCAAATCAGATTTAAGGGTTTGGGCTTGAATCAGCTATCATCTAGGGAATAGTCATGGTAACTGGGGAGCCTTATGCCTGTGCTGAAGACCTGGACTTGTCATATTTGGTAAAAGTTTGGGAACATGTATATGCCTGAAGGACTAGCTCAACCAAACCTCTGTTCAAGTATTTGCCTGATTACATGAGTGCTATGAATGAGGAGAGATATAGGCTTATTCAAATCGGCCACACCCTTGAGGTAGAGTATTCTGTAGGACTGGGTCCTCAACTGCTCTACTAAACACAGCAAGATTAGGGACTAAGGCCATTTCCACACGTTGTGTGGAAAGGGCCTGAGAAGGTACAATAGTGCATGCAGACTGCTCACTGTATGAATGTACAGGCCCTATGTTTCAAGGCATATTCTTCCTCAGGGTTAAGATGTCTTTTACCGGTATAGCCTGTTCTTCAGCAAATACCTCAGATATTCTGCACATATTCAAGTGCTGAGGACATACAGCTCCATTCCATGCTCCCCCACCCCCAAACACAAATGGATCCCCTTTGAGTAAGTGGATTGAAGGGAGGACCTCACCTTTCTTTACTGACCACATTTATCTACAAAATAACTAGTTGGTGAATTGCCAGCCATTTTCTTTCTTACTGTGAATTGCCTGCTACCAAAACAAAAGCTAGGAAACAAGATCTTCTGCTGCCTGCTTTGGTCAAGTCTAATCATATTCAGGGCAAAACATTAAATCATTACTTACAATTGATCTCTGCTTTTACTGCACACACATCTAAATGAGATTTCTGAATAGGGATGTCACCACCCTGCAGGATTATTGCAGTTTGGTTCCAAATTAACTATCATGGTCCATCCTATGGAATCTTGGGATTTGTAATTTAATGAAGTAGCCTCTGCCAGGGATCTCTAGTACTCCTGGTTTACGGGTGTACACTGTTGAATTCTAAGGACTTCACCAAACTACAGATATTAGAATCCATAAGTTGGAGCTATAGAAGTTTGAAGTGGAATCAATTGCTAAAGTTTTGCTATGTGGACACTCTTCAGGTCCTAACAGCATTTTCAAAACCCAGCCAGCTGTTCTCAGGATTATAGTGAGTCCATAAAGGGAAGAGGATGTGGATATGCAAACCTACCATCAGGCCAACAAATGTGAACTTAAGTTACAGTGTCTTAGGATGGTCACTGATTTGTCAGTTGTGACCTGGCAAAAGAACAAAGTGACTCAGCTTTGAAGACCAAATTAATTACTTTTCATCCCCTGGTAGTGCACAGTAGGCAGGAAACTCTATTTTTTTTCCAGTGGCCAACGTGTGGAGATTTAACATTTCCTTCACAGCACTACAGTATATCCCAAGTAGGAGGAACATTCACCACATCAGTCTATTGCTTCAAGAGGAATAAAATGTCTTGTGGTACCTTAAAGACTTAACAGTTTTTATTTGGCACACATGGGCTACAGCCCTCTTCTTCAAATGCATATCTGAACATAAGGGATGACTAAAACTAGGAACAAAGTGTGTGTGTGTGTGTGTGTGCGCGCGCGCGCACGCACGCCTTCAAGTCGCCTGTTGACCTATGATGACCCCATCAATTCCATAGGGTTTTCTTAGGCAAGGGATATTTAGAGGTGGTTTTGCCAGTTCCTTCCTTCCTTTGCAATATAGACTACAGTACGTGGCATTTGCTGGTAGTCTCCAATCCAAGTACTAATCAGGGCTGACCCTGCTTAACTTCCAAGATCAGACAGGATAGCTATTTGTAAGAGGTATGGGTGCACCAGCTCCATATTAGTCAGGTTGCATGTGACTACTTGCAGCCCTGCTGTCTTTAGAGCCTCGTGCTTTCTCATTGCATGGCATGGGAATGGCATTTGCTTTGAACAAAGTCATCATGAGATTTTCTGTCATCAATTTTTCCTCTGGTTTAAAAAATATATGAAAATCTTAGGAACATGTCCCTACATTGTGACAGCTTGTGCTTATCATGTCAAGGAAAAATATTCTTTTAACTAGCAAGTGTGATAAACACCAGCTGTTACCACATAAGATGCATTCATAAGAAATAATCATCACACGAAGATGATGATGCTATATAAAGGTAATGGTAGGGTAACATAAAGTTTTGTTCAAATGATCTCAGGAAAATAAACAATGGCCTAAATACAGGGTTGCTGGACCACAAATCCCAGCAATTATCACCACTAGTTATACTAACTTAGAGTTCATGAGAGTTGTAATCCAACAATTTCTAGAAGGCCACATGGATCCCTTCCCAATTACTATTATCATTGTTGTTGTGTGCCTTCATATTGTTTCTGACTTACAGTGACCTTAATGTGAACCTATCATGGGGTTTTCTTAGCATGATTTGTTCAGAGGGGTGACTTGCCCAAGAGTGTGTGACTTGCCCAAGGTCACTCAGTGGGTTTCCATGGCGCAGTGGAGATTCAGATCCTGATCTTCAGCACTGTAGTTCAATATTTAAATCACTATGCCACACTGACCCTGTTATAGCTCTCTATTGCAGCACAGTAGGCTAACTTGAGCCAGTGTGGTGTAGTGGTTTGAGCACTGGGCTATGACTCAGGATCCCAGGAACTGATTCCTCACTTGGCCATGGAAATTTTCTGGGTGACCTTGGGTGCTTCACATACTCTCAGCCCCAGAAAACCCCATGATAGGTTTGCCTTAGGGTCACCATAAGTCGGGAACAACCTGAAGGCACAAAGCAACAACATCCAGCTAACTTATCATGAAATATTTTTATACATGCACAAATCTAAGTTCTCTCCCCCCCCCCCCGCAAGCCTACCAATACCGTTTGCTTGCATTCAGAGGTTGCTGTTTGAGCTACATATGGACTGGCACTGGGAAAATAAGTTCATTATTAGTAGAATTTGAAAAAGCTCTTGATTTCACTTCTCATTCACATGATAGCTATTTCATGATGAGTTCTCAATATGAAAATTAAACAGGAAATTTGATCATGTGAATCTGTTTCATATGAACTTGGACCTGTTTATCCTTCATAGATCAAAGATTTCTCTGTTAGTATGTACTCAGGAATGCAGCTATGGGTGGGGGAGACAAAATGAGGTTATTCTCTCACAGATAAGAATTCTGCCCCCAAATAAAATTTCATTTAAGTCCTTTAAGTGTCTCAAATGACTGAGACATTGATAATTGTTCACATCTAGTATTTTTATGTATGCTGTGCTTGCATTCCCTTAGTAACTTTGCCTATTCTTTTCTTTGGATGCCGAAATTGTATTTCTAAGTGCTCAGCTGACATTTTAAGTTAATGAAATTCTAGAAGTTTTGAGATGGAAGGAAAATTTCATTGGGGGATTGAATTTTGCTTCCCTAGAAGACATACCCTGAGTGTTCTTTTGACTTCATGTCCCAGGAGTTATCTCTTTGAGACCAAGTATACAATGCCTTGGCTTGATTTCTTTTCTCCCTAGGCTGTGGTCGTCAACCACAGGGAAAGGATTGCAGATGTTGATGAATTTCAACTCTCAGAAGCTGTAGCCAGCATCTGGATCTGGCTGAGCATCAATGATCAAGAGTGTGGCAATATTGTACATATAGCACCAGCTGTCCCCTCTTGAAATACATGATCAGTACCATGGGTTCCTGACCCTCTACACATAGTATAATACTAGTTAACTCCCAGCCTCATGAGGGCTCTCTTGCTCCTTCTACCACAACTCTTCTCTGCTTCCTAGCCAGCATCATGCCACATTTCAATAACTCCCTCCATCATTCATTTGGGTATTTCCTCATCTTGCTTTAGGCAATATCTTTCCTGCCACCTTTGTCCCCCAATGAACATCGTTAAAACTGAACTTGCCATCTCAGCACCATACCCACAAGTTTTGAATTTCCATTGCTATTCACATAAACAACCTGGTCATTCAGAGGCCTTTCCTCCATGCATCTGACAAAGGAGCCCTGGCCATTTCCACTCTATACAGTTATAATGCTGTTATTCTACTTTCAGCATCCTATGGAATCCTGGGGTTTGCAGTTTAGCGAGGGGCATTTAGAATTCTCAGCCAGAGAGCTCATAGGCCTCAGTAAACTACAAACCCCAGAATTCCACAGAATGTTGAAGGTGGAATAATAGCATTATAGCAGTGTAGTGCAGAAATGGCCCTAGTCTACAAAAGTTTATGCTACAAATTTCTCTCTTTCAATTAGTTTCTAAGGCGCTACAAGATCCCTTTGCATAATGATCAGTGACGTCCCCCCACAACAAGGCCTAAACAACAGCAGGAGAAGGAAATAGGGTCCCTTTTAAACAGGCTATTTGGAATCTTGTGAAGGAGGATATGAAAATCCAGTATTCTGTTAAGTACTTAGAGCAGTTGGTATAAAATATATACTAAATTGTTAATACAAAGTTAACTTGTTTTATAGAGGCATCTCTTTTGTTGAAGAATAATTTTTAGACATTTAAGATAAACAGTAATAAGTCATAATGAATGTAGTTATCACAGGTAAAAACAATAACAAATCATGTCCTTGTGTTGTCTTGGTATAAGCAATTTTCCAAAAAGGCACTATAAAAGTCGAGTGTTATCTCCTCACACTCAACATCTCTGGAGCTGATTTTATGCTTGACATTTCTCTCTCTCATTCTATTACTTACACTTTATGCAGGATAATAATAATTCCAAGCACAATGTCTCCTGGGCACGATAATAATTTTCTTCATGTACTTGGAATTATTATGGCCAATGTTGCCCCACCTCCCCACCTCCAGGTGACATTTTTGAGCAACGGACACAATCAGCTTGTCAGGAGGCAAACATGGACATTCAAACTTTTCCATTTTCCTCCTGTTTTAAGCTTATCAGTGAACTCGAAGCACAACCAGCATCAGTCATGAGAGCAGATGTAGAGAGGGGAAGACTTGGTTCAGATCACATTTTGATGCAAATTGACTTAATTACATACTTTTGAATCAATAAATGAACACAGTTATATGTACGGGGAATGTATAACTTCCCTGCAGAAAGAGCTTCACTGGCTGCCAATTTATTTCTGGACACAGATCAAAGTACCACTGATCTAATACATAAAAGTCAAAGTTTGTGAGTTTGTCTGTGTCAGGCAGGTGAAGATCTCATATGATTGGCTGGCTGTGAAGATTGTATGGAATCCTGGGGTTGGCAGTTTAGGGAGGGGCCTTTAGAATCCTCAGCCAGAGAACTCTTGGGCCTGGCCGGTTGTTCTGGAGACAAGGCCTAGTAGCAAGAATTAAGAGGACAGTGTATTCCCTCAAAAACCAAACTTCTGTATGTTAACAACTCTGAATACAAATTGGATTGGGGAATATGGGGAAAAGTTACAGGTACTGGACAACGCAATTTGGGAAATTAGAGACACAGGATATCAAATCTGTGTATTTCAACCACATCTAATTCCTAAGGTAAGGTAAGGTAATTTCTAAGGTATGTCTAACAAGTGTTACCTATGAGAAAACAAAATTCCAAGCAATGCCAGGTAAATATGCTAGTAACCTATATAGCTTGGCTCCTCACTGTTTCTTGTGTCTCCTTATGATAGCCTGTCTGAGTTTTAAGATCCTTAGCAGAGGGCATATTCTCAGTCCCACTGCCATCACAGGCATCTTTGGTGAAAGCATGGGACGAAGCTTCTCAGTAGCTGCTCCCAGACTTTGGAATTCCTTGCTAAGGGAAGCTGGGTTGCCCTCTTTTCTGTTCTCTTTTGACTGGCCAGTGAAGACCCTTTAAAAAAAAAAAAAAAACTTAGACCTTTCAGTGTCTGACAAAGAAGGTCTTTTAACTTTTTTTTTTTGTAATCATTTAAACAGCCTTTTAAAACTATTTTAAATTAATGCTTTTAATATGACTGTTTATTTGCTTTTTTAACTTTTTGCAACGATTGCTTTTATTGTGTCTTGTTTTAACACATCCTATGAGCCACTCTGGGTGCCATATTGAAAGGCAACATACGAAATAAATAAACAGATAATTAACTAAATAACCTAATTTCAGCTCTCCCTTGAAATTCACCCTCCTCTGGATTTTGTATGGAGATGCCTAGCCTCCCCCGCCCCCGCAAAAAGCATATGCAAATATGTATAAAATAGGGAAAGCGCACGCAAAAATGGGAATATTAGTAAAAATAACAACTCATGGAAATATGATATTAGGCAAAAATTTATACAAAAATGTATTGGGAGCGATGAAAATCAGTTCATCCCTATGTGGACTTGAAAGAAAGTTACTTGCAACAGTTCCCCATACAGACATATTTAGACTGGAATAAACCATCTAATTACTTAAGAAAAATTGCGCAGATAATTTTTCTAATTGATCCTTGTTCTCAACTATGGCATTTTAACATGGATTTGAGTTTTCTAGAGACCTTGGGGAATTAAACGTTCTTCAACCTGAGCAGCAATTCATGCGCACTGCAGACTTTCATGCTCATGCAATGGGTTTTCCTGGCTGTCTTGTAGTACCATTACCATCTTACACCCTCAAAAGTAGTTTTTTTCTGAGCAGTGAGACCCTTTAGAAAGGCATGGTTTGTAATACGGTAATTACATGGTTTGTAATTACAGCAGGATGCAACCTCTCAAAAAGAATAAAAAAGAGAAAGACTTTCCTAGGGCTATCTTGCTTCAAGCAGAAGTAAAACTTTTCTACCTACTCCTTACTGATATGTACGTGCAGGCACATTTCTGCCCTAATGAACAAATAAACTAGGACTGTGAAACTCTTTCAGGCAAATCTCTCATTCCAAACTTGAATTAATTAGATCTACTAAGTTCAGATTTTCAGAGAACCAACCTGACTATGAACTGATATGGACTGATTGAGACTAGCGACAGGGAAAACATTTAAGAATATTTTTAAAATGTTGGAAAAGTACTTTTAAGTGTTGAGAAATCCAGACAAGAAGAATCCAGGGCTGATGGGAATCTTTATAGCTTGGAGCTTAACACTGTGTAGAATTTGCATGTGGTTATTTTGTACAGAAAGCAGTATTTTCTGCAGAGGAAAAATTTTCTGTGCAGAAAATGTTGTAACTGGGGGGTACTCTGCACAAAACTTGCATGTGCTTGATTTGCACAGAAAACAACATTTTCTGCTGTTTTATACCTAGAGAATGTTGTTTTCTATCTAAAACAACCACATGCAACTTTTGCACAGAATAAGGCCTGAATTGTGAATAGCCTTTGTTACCCTGATTTCTGGGGGTCCCGGGAGGGACACCTTAATGTGCTCAAAATAATGGGGAATGGGAATTAGCTAGAGCACTAGTTAGCAATGCAAGAGGCAGGGCAACGTAGCGAGATCTTGAACCCAATGTCTACGGGGTCAGGCCGAGTCAATAATCAAACAGAAGTTAAGAATAATTGTGTTTCTTTATTTATAAATCACAGCAAACGTACATACTCACTCAGAAAATTAAGAGATACTGCACAATTGCGCAGCCACACACACAGTCCTAAAGAAATAAAGAAAAGAAAATGGACAGGGGATTTTCAGAAGGAGTTTGTGGGGAAATACTACACTTGGTCCTGTAGCCCAGTAAAAGCAAAGAAGCTGGGGACCGTAGGTTCTCAGCATGTAGAGGCTGAGGGGAGGCTCGTCAAATGGAGAGGCAGCAAGTCGGGAGGCAAGTCACGAGCGATCCGATGAGACGCTCAAAGTCAGGGGTTCTTATAGGGGAAAATGTTCCCGCAGGCTAGTCCATTCTTGGGGAAAACAATGGATTTTGGGCTGGAGACAAAGCCTCCGAAAGGTCAGTACTTTAGATGATTGAATTATGACAGTGTTGTCAATACCGTAGACAGTATGCAAATGCGGAGTGCTTGAGAGTTGGATAGTCCGCCCATCAAGCTGCCTGCTCGGGGCAGGGGATCTTTTGTAAACAGCGTGCATATATAATGTGATCTTAAAAGGTACTTGCCTTGAGGTCTCCTAAAGCTGCATTCAGCAATTACTGGCCTGCCTGGATTGAGATTTGAACGGTTCAGCTATTTTCGGCCGCGCCTGTGTGCGTGCTTGTCCGGGGGCCTCGCAAGCATGTGGGGACAAATGGGTAGTGAAGGCCAAATTCCTAATATCAAATGATATCTAATATCCCTCAAGTTCAGACTAGAAAACTGCAGTAACACCTTTAAAAACTTTATACCTTTGAAGACTTTCTTACAATGGGAAGAAAATGACTAAAATTACTTGTTATGTCCTTCAAAAAGAATCTTTGTGAAGAATTATATCCCTAATTGGGGTAACCTTGAGGGTTTTTTTTTAAAAAGACAGACAGAGTATCTCCAATGGATAGGAAAGGAGGTGAATTTTGCTTATTGACAGCTCTAATTTCCCAAGTATGTCAAGAATCTCACTAGCACTCTCCACAAGTTACTGTTCTTAGTGAAATAGATCGTATGAGATCATTGAACTGTGCACATTTATTTCTTCAATGCAGAGTCATGCTGTTTTGAAAGATTTAGCTGGTAATAGCAGATTGGCTGCATGCCTGCCCATCTCTATCAACTGCTGCCAGCCACCCCCTCATTCCCACCATTCTGTCTTGCCTTGTGGCATTTTAACACCCTGGCTTTTGCTTCTTGCTTTCTGTCTCACTCTTCAGTGAAGCTGTACTTGAAATTCAAACCTTGGAGACATTCAGGGCCTCTAAAAGTGTTCATCCAATACTCTAACCTTTCTCTGTCATTTTTTTCCCTCTTGTGTCTGTCCCCAAGGGATTGTGTCAGCTCCATGTGCATGGATGCATGTGCCCGCACAAATATACTCCTATGGCATAAACAACAGATAGGTATCACATAGAAATAGCCTGAATTAGTAGGACTGAGCACTCAACTGACTGTACATCACATACTTTAAACATTTCTTTTGTTTTTTCAAAAAGGCGAACTTTAAGGTGGCTGTGGGGAGAACCAAACCCTAGAACTACTGTTTGTAATTTCAGAAGAGCTATCTGCTCTGAAGTGACTATAATGTCTCCAACTTTTATGCAGCTTGTGAAAAACACACACAAAGAGAAAAAAGCTGTAAGTGTTTCGGCTTTGCCATGCAAGTTAGGCTGGATCTCCAAACTGCGATTCAGATCAGGATCTGAAATGAGATGAGGCCCAATCTTAATAGCACAAGAAGACTCTGAACTGAATTTTGTTGCTATTTGCCATCAGGTTGAGTGATTCTATAACTGTAAATTGAAATGGGGTACCTTAATATAAATACCAACAGCAAGGATGCTTTTTAATCCTTGTGGTTGTTGTTAATAGTCATAAAGTCAACTTCAACTTATGGTGACATAATGTTTGGGAGACCCCCAAGGCAACAGGCCTGCTCAGGTCTTGCAGACTCAGGGCCGTGGCTTCCTTGACTGAGTCTATCCATCTGCAATGTGGTCTTACTCTTTTCCCACTGTCTTTCCAAGCATTATTGTCTTTTCCAGTGTGCCAGGTTTTCTCATGATATGTCCAATGTACAACTGTCTAAATTTAGTCATCTTGGCCTCCAGGGGGACAGGATGCCTGATTTTCTCTAGGACCCATTTATTTGTTCACAGGACTCTCCTAAAGCACCACATTCTTTTCCTATCAGCTTTCTTCACTTCCAGCTTTCACAACTATACATAAAAACTGGAAAAACAATGCCATGGGCAATCTTGACTTTGTATTCAATGATATATCTGTATACTTGATGATCTTGTTTAGTTCCTTCATAACTGCCCTTCCAAGTCCTAGGTTTTTTTTTTCTGATTTCATGACTGCACTCTCCATTCTGATTAATGACTAAGGTATAGGTATAGGTATCTCAATGTCTTCATTGTCTGCTTTAAAATTATGTAAATCTTCTGTGGTCACTATTTTTATTTTCTTAATGTTCAGCTGTAAACCTGCCTTTCCACTTTCTTCCTTGACTTTCTTCAAATATACATTATCCAATGTATGTTTTCAATATGATCTGTTGTGCCTCTTCCTCTTCTGAACTCAGATTGGACATCTGGCATTTCTTGTTCCATAAATGGTAGAACTCTTGGCATGCCATTTGTTCCTAGAGATTTATTTCTCCCACGTGTTTTGCAAGCATCTTTAACTTCACTTTCTAAAACTGTAGATTCATCTTCAGATGCTCCTTCCTTGAATGACTCTATCATCCACTCATCTCTTTTATGTAGTTGTTCACTGTATTGTTTCCATCATCTTTTGATGTGTGATAAATTTTCTCCTAGATTCCAGTGTATAATCTTTCAATGTCTCCCTCTTCCGCTTCTGTGATTGGATTATAAACTTGGATTATGCTTATATTCATGGGTCTTCCCTGAAGTCTTATTTATTCAATCAGACTTTGCATAATATCCCCTGACTGCTTTTGTTACATGTCTCCTCACTATTAATGCCACCCCATTTCTTAATAGATTTTCATTTCCTGAGTAAAGCTCTGTGTAGTCATCTGACTCAAAATGTCCAATTCCTATGCACTTTAACTTACTTACCTTAAGTATTGTGACGTTGATATGTTCCATTTCTTGTTTTACAATATCTTAGCTTCCCTGATTCATACTTCTCACATTCCATATTCCTATAATACATGTTGTACAACTTTGGACTTTCCTTTCACCTCTGAGTACCTCAACAATGGAATGTCCTTTTGATTTGAATCTAGTTGCCTCATTAGCCACAACACTAATGTCCTGCATCTTAAGTCTCATGATTCTATGGCCATGCAAATTAAAAGAGGGTACAATTAGGTATAATGCAGGATTAAGTGTGGTTGGCCTAGATATGGGATTATGAATTCCAGCTTTCTTCTAGATGGGTCTGGAGTGAAGTAAAATGCAGTAATTATATAGCTCATCTTGCTTGTTTCAAAGAAAAGTTATAGGCACAGTGTCACATAAAAGCATCCCCAAGGTAATATGAATAACCTTAACGATCATTTTACAGTGGTGATAGCAGGTGTTTAGCCATGTCTGCTGTATTTTTCTCAACTAAAATAAGACAAAATGGATTTAGGTCAATGATGGCAGTTTTATAGTGCTTTAAGCAACAGATTACATACCAGAAATTCTGTATCTCTTGTTAGTTTCAGGTATTCTGAGACTGGTATAAGCCATGAGAAGTAATGTAAAAATCACAGTTTCACACAAAGAGCCATAGAAAATCTCTTACTGTCCAACAATAGAGTACAGAGGGTCTGAAAATGTACCTTTTGAAATGTAATTATACCACAAATATGGTCTTATTTTATTCTTTGGAAAATGGTTTTTAAAAGACTGTCTGGCACTTTTATGGAGAAATATTCCCAGTTTCAAATTAAAGGATGCATACCACTATTTTGAGAAGATTTAAGTTCTTCTTTAGATTGTGTTAGGCTTGAAATTTGGTGCTCTGTAACTTGCTTTAGAATTAACACTTGATAATAATTTACTATGGTATTGATTAGTATTTTGGACATTCAGAGCTCAGTCTATAGCTCTGCAGTAGTGAGCATTTCTCACAACCTTTGAATTAGAATTGCTTGTTCTGCTTTGTTCATGTTTGTGCAAAGAGAAGGACACTGCTAATGTTGAAGATGTCTTTGGGATTGAATGAGGATGTTGGCTGGATCACACAGACTTGGAAATGTCAAGGGTCTGATAAAACTGTAACACATGAACAAGTTGTGACAGTGCTAACCCTGATGCATGAATTTTCTTTTATGTAAGCATGAAAATGGTATAAGAAGGGAAGCCTGAAAGAACAAAATCATTCTTCCTTATCACTACTGTTGGTAGACCATACCAAACACAATTTTGATACTCGGAGGGATCCTTGGTCAAAGTTGCTTTGTGTGTGTTTTTTCTTTGTCTTTCTTTCCTTTCTTACTTCCTACCTTGTGCTTCGGGATTCAATTCAGCTCGGTGTCAACTTGGGGATACAGTGAGGTGTGGTTTGTTTATGCACTCTAACAATTGAACTCATGTATGAAGTCAAGTGAAAGTCCAACGGATGTTCCAGTAATCCAATAAATGAATGTTCCAGCAACCCTTTCCCTATCCCAAATGTATTAAGTAAATTGAAATCCTTCATGATAAAGCCTCAAAATATTTCACTGAAGAACATATAGGAAAAAGCCTACCTTTGGAAACCTACAGTTGTAAATATTCTAGAATCTATGGGTATTAATGATCACACATCTTCTATGGGTCACATGCTACCACCTCTACTTAGAATGTTTAACCTGAAAAGGTAAAGTACTTCTACATGCTTATAAGCTGATGTCACCATAGGCCTAGTTAGGCATTCAAATAAGTACTTACTTCAACACATGGGTGTGAAATGGGGTACACAAAGTAGCCATACACACAACACACATGTCTGCAGAGATGGGACCTTTGTGCAAACTAGAATTCTGATCACAGAAGATTCCAGCATGCTACAAGATATATTCTAACCTGATTTGTCTTCTTAAGGTAAACTTAATTTGAAAGCTGTAAAAAAAAAATCTCCTCAATGCTAGTTTCTATGAAATGGCAGCATTTTTTTTTAATTGCTCCTGGTTTTGAAGGAAAAATGATGCTTTGTTGCATCATGGTAAAAGTTGTAGCATTGGATGATTTGTCTGTGTCTTACCGATGAGTCAGTCAGTTCTATTCTGCTTGTTGTGTGTGTATGTGCTTATCCTCACAATGGAAAAAGATACCTGCTTTGTGCAAAAACAGGAGTCTTATATAAATACTAATTTTTGAAAATTACAAAACTCCATGACCAAAAAAAGCATCTGGGTCTAATGCAAGAGAAAACATCTCTTGGGGGTTTCCTGAATGTAGTTTCATTATGTCAGAATAAACAGATTCATGTAAAATCTCAGGATTAGGGACATTTTTTTCCCTATGTGTTCTTCACATGTAAAATCCCCTTCTCTGGTGAGAGATACCCTGTATGTATGAATGTCATGTGGAAGGGCTACCTAGTGTCACCCTGCTCCCAAACCATCTTGGGATACTTTTTCAAGTCACTTAACAGAACTTGCGTGTCTGTATAAAGTACAACTCATGATAGAAACCCAGACAGAGAGCAAGATGAACTTATGTAGAGCACAGGAATCAGGTCAATTTAAAATGCCTGGAGCACCAAACACATTTGAATAGCTCCACAATGATGTCTCATGGTGTATGTTTTCGGTCCTCATATAAGTCTACACTTGCCATTCGCTCCAAATGTTTCATATCTTCCAACACTGACAGGTTTCCCAAAGTGAAATGCACTGAGTCTTGAAATGTACAAAAGTCTCCCCTGTCCACTAGATTATTACAATATATTAGCAACACATTCTGCAAACAACATGATGGAAAATTAACTAGAAAATAAGAATTATATAAATATGAATTTATATTGAATACTGAAATACTGAATTTATACTGAATTTCCCTGGCTCCTTCAGATATTATTTACTGATCTTGTTGTTGCTTGCAATGATTAAAAGGCAATCATTTATACACAACATTAACCTCTCAGAATTGCAATTGGGAAAAAAATGGTGATAAGATTGGAGAGAAATGTAATGATCCTGTCATGATGTCTATTTTTTCTGTGTTTAGTGGGAAGGAAGTATGGGTTTGAGAAGAAACAGGAGCAAGCCTCCAATGGCTATTTTTAGACATAATCGTTTAGGTAAGGACTAAGGAGATTGTGTTTTACATGGCAGTAATTCCGTTCCCTTTGATTTGCAATATATTCAGCAATACACACTAGAGCCTGCCTTCCACCCTCTAGCCATGTACTGAGCTAATGGCTAAAGGGGATTAGTTTGCAATAACTTATAAGTCTCTAGTTTTGAACAATGTGCAGAAGGCATATCTCTGTTATTTCAAATCCTTATTTTTATTTTGAGCATGGAATATCTTTTTCTTATCAGAACCTCATACAGCTCTTGATTTACTTCCTGTTTTGCAGCTTTTGCTACATATTGATTGTGATTCCTTCCAAGTGCCTTTTAGATATTCTGATTTGAATATGTGTTATATAGGCTATGTTCAGAAAATCAACAGAAACACTGTTTAGTGTTAGAGAACTAAACATGCAGCCTGTCCTACAGTAGGGAATGTTACCCGAAGAGGTGGGTGAATTTGAGCTCCACTGGCAATGCCAGTGTCTCCTTAAAATCTGGGGAATTATAACTCAAAGGAGGCCTGTGAGAGGAGGGTAATGGCAGGATCTTTTCACCTGTCTATACCAGTACTAATTGTAGAGGAGACTCCTGTTAAAAGTTAAACAGGGTATTTTGTTGGGAATTAACAAGCATACATGAAATCAGACACTCTCAAGAGCGATACATGGCTACGGGAAAGTGAGGCAACAGAGGTTGGATAGAGAGAGATTGGGTGGAAAGGGTGATAGTTACCAGTCCTGAAGCAAAAGGTTGAAGCAGAGTGGCCAAGACAGAGCTTCTGAGTATAGCATGGAAGAATAGGCATCTGGGATATCACATACAGTGTAAGATTCCCAATGTGCTACAATTTGCTGGGGATGAATTTGGGAGTTTTATACCCTATTTCTTACCTTGAAGGAGGGTGCATGGACAAACCAGTAATGGCTTTCTCAAGGTTGATAAAAGAATCTGGAATGGGTTGATTGCCTTAACTCTAGGTAACAAAACATCCTAACAGTCTCTTAATGCTTTGGTCAGGTAGTGTGAATAGGGAAGGTCTCTGTATGATATGCTCACAGTAGGGTCCCTGATTGCTTCACCTAGGCAGTTTCACCTTCTATTGTTCTTGGGAGTGCTTTTAGCTTGCAGTTTTTGAAAGGATTATCACAAGCCCATCAACATCGGGCTTCCCCACCTAATCCTCTCTGAACTTATGATCTGATCACATCTGAGGTCATCCTTACCTGGCAACCTGCTAACAGCCAGCACCCTTTCAAACTTGTGTTTCAGCCATAAATATGTCCAATTATGAAAATATCCCATCCCATCAAGTGGGGGTGTATGATCTGGTAACAGGAAGTACCCCATGATGACCCAGGGCTCAAAAAAGCCTTCTTGGAGCATGTGCACCAGTGGCTTTTCAGTACAATTCTATTCTGGTGCAAGCTCTATTGAATTCAACTTGACATTCTTTCAGATAAGTGGATATACAAGGGCATCCGTAATAATTTGTATACAGAGGAGACAGATCTGGATGGTAACAGGTAGAATGGAACTAATAGAACTGGTGGATCCATAATTAAACTCAAGCCTCAGTTTAGTTATGACTAATCCACCAATGAATATAATAGCTAGTGCCAATGCTGATGTGTCCTGCAATGCATAGAGTGAATGGGAAGTTGTGAACAAGGTTCTTTTGAGCTATTTGCTTATCCATCCACATGATAACACAGAATCCATGCATCAGCAACTAGTGGCTCTTGTTTCAATGGGTTGATGAATTAGTTCTTCATCTGAATTCTAAAGGAGCTGTCTAAAGTACTGAATCCTATTCCCAAAACAGTTTCAGCACTTGGAATTGTTCATTTAAAGTTCAGACAAAAATCCAGAATGGATTCGCTGCCCCATTGGAACAAGAGCCATCAATCTCCACTATATACATTCTAGGTTAGATCACACCCTTTAGTTGCCATTCTGTATAAAGACATGTGAAAATAAATCCTACTGCACTCCCTGAGCCTTATTTCTCTCTCTCTCTCTCTCTCTCTCTCTATCTCTCATTTTTAGTTTTAAAGCAATAGGAACACAACATATTTAGCACTATCTACAAACCAGATGCTGTTAAATTAAGTATTTATTGACCCAATCAGAAACATTAACAACACAAGCAAGAATTGGAACTGGGACAATAAATACTTGAATGTATCAGTCAGATAATCTTCATTTACACTACTTTTGCATTTTAAAACCTGGAAGAGAACTAACAAAGTTCACTGAAACCCAGTATTCTGTTAAAAAATAACAAGAATGGAAGCCAATATTATAATGTCAGTAGCAACCTGAGCAAAAACTCCAGATACTGAAAGCAGGAAATGAATACAAAGCAGAAAAACAAAGTTTCTGAAAAGCCATTGGAAATGTGTTTCCTTAAAACACAGGAAGGGAAGTGAGTTGATCAATTTCTCTGAAGAAGAACTGACATACCACATTTCATCTAGAGCAGGGTTTCCAATAAAGTTGTTAATATATTAGATATGGTATGATTCCTGAGAAATTTCAATGCTGATCCAAAAACATGTCTTTCCTGAGCTGAAGAGTTATCATACGCAGTGCAATTTCACTTTTGAATATATACAGTCCTGCATAAAGAATGCCTGTTAACCTGAATGGGAGCATATACCAAATGCTACGTTGCAATGACTAGTGCTTATTCTTTACTACAGGTCATACATGACTAGTGTTTCTGTTTGACTAAAGGAATCTATGGAACTAAAATGCAAACTGGTTTCCTCAGATTAGCTGAGAGAATTTATGAAGGGTATCCCCATGCAGGGAAAGTCTGCATTTCAGCACATTATTCCTGAAGTTTGACACTGTGGAAGGAGGTGCAAGATTATAAATTTATGGTGTCATCTTCTCAATGCATATTCTAGGATTTTCCATGTTTAAATGGACTCCAAGGTAGGTTAGTTCAATGAGCACATAAAAAAGGAGAACAGTGTCATCGAGGTTTCTCAGCAGTGGATTCTAGACAGTAGACCAAAGCCTTTTCCACGTGGAGTCACAGTCTCAGGTTAGGGATATAATGGTAACAGTCTGCAGGTTGTGCTTTTGCACAACATCACAGCAGTCCTGCTGCCATCCCACCCCCACCCATCACAATCGCAGGATATTCACTTAACGGAATAAATCCATTAAGTGCCGGTGATCGTGTGATGTTCCCATCCTTCCTAGCCATGTGGACGGGCAGGAAGTGAGATGGAGGTGCTTCCTTCTCTAGTGCAGCATGGGGAAGAGCCTGGCTGTGCTGCAGAAGGCAAGTGCATGTTACTCACACTCCCTTCTGCAGGGAGCTGGCTGGGTGTAGAGGGTGCTGCTGGGATTGCAATGGGAGGACAATGGGAAATGGAAATGGTAGAAATGACCTCGTCATGGGTGAGCATCAACAAAGTGAAATCTTTATAGACATCAATTTCAACAAAATGTATTTTTGGAAACATGGCCAGTTTATATTAACGTGTGGGCCTAGTTTCAATCCATATTCTATTACCCTTCCTTTTCTATTTTCTGCCTTTTTCCCCCTGGTATCTATTTATTAATTAATTTTTGTAACTGAAGTTTAAACATTCAGTGTATATGAGCACAGTCTTCCACACTGTTTGCATGCATTATGCTTATGTGGTAGCCATTATTTCTAAATAAACACATACAGAGCAAATATTGTGCTAGCCCCATCTCCTGGTTCCATCTTCTTTCCTTAGCAGCCTATTGTGGTTTGTAGGTCATTTGAGCCAGTAGCCTCTGGGGTTCCTGTCTGTCACTGAAACATTTGAATCTGTTACCAAAAAATGCTCCAGGATTTAAGCATTTTTTTATGCCTTGTTGTCAATGAACTGGTTTATGTAAACTGAACCATTAGAGCAATTTCTTTAGATGTGGGAACGAAAAGGCCACCTGTTACTTATAATGCCGACAGTCATGGCTGATAGTTTTCTTCGTCAATCATTTTTTAAATGATGAAATGAAAGGGTGGGCAGGTCAAGTTTACTTCTCTTACACGAAATGGGAAACCTGCCAGCTTATTAACAACTGGAACTTCAGCCTGGCAGCTTTAATTCCAACATGAATATAAATTTTAAGTCTCAGATTTCTCTAGAGAACTGCCAGGAAATACTACAAGCAAAAAAGCAGCTAAAAATAAGTCTGTTTATGCACTAGAGAAAGTGGCACTCACATAGCTTTGCAGCATTTTAATTGCATGTCAATAGCTATGTGCAGAACTCTAAACCATATCAGGTAGCCGTGCATATTTTCTATTACCAGCTAGCATGCCTTAACAAGTGGGAGAATCCCCAATACACTGGACTAAATGTAGAAATCTGAATTCATAATCCTCACAGGAATACTGTACTGTACTATATAAAAATCAACGTTTGTCTGTTTGTCTGCGTCAGGCAGGCAAAGACCTCATGGCTGAGTGAGGCGAGAAGACCTCATACGATTGGCTGGCTGTGAAGATTCCATGGAATCTTGGGGTTGGCAGTTTAGGGAGGGGCCTTTCGAATTCTCAGCCAACAGCTCTTGGGCCTCAGACCGGTTGCTATGGAGATGAGGCCTACCTTCAATAAGGATGCCAGAAAACATTTGGGAGGCAGATCTGAGAAAAATTAAAGTGATATACACTACATAGCCCATTTCCACACTACACTGTAATAGTCCTATTATTCTACTTTCAACATCCTATTGAATTCTGGGATTTGTAGTTTAAGGAGGGGCATTTAAGAATTCTCAGCCTGAGAGGGCCTTGGCCTCAGTAAACTACAAACCCCAGGATACCACAGAATGTTGGAAGTGGAATAATAGCACTATAACAGTGTAGTGCAGAAATGGCCATAGTTACAAAGTCTTCACGCCTCACACAGTAGATTGTATGGGTTCCATATGTGAGGAATCTTAAAGTTGAAATTCAAAACAAAAAATGCTTCCAGAAAAACATAAAGCCATTGCACACATTCAATAGAAAGCAAAGCAAAATCATTACAATAAATCATAAATCACACTGCTCCGTATCTTGCAAATTTACAGCCATAAATATCACAAGAGAGGGACTGTAGCTCAGCAAAACAGAATATGCTTTGCAAAGGGTTTACGGTAAAGGGCTGGTTCTATATGTATGTATGTATGTATGTATGTATGTATGTACGTATGTACGGCTCATGACTGTGGATGGAACGGAGCTCTCAAGGAACAAGGATATGGCATGTGCTGAATAAGTTACACTTCTGAACACATAGGTTTGCAGTTTGGGTGTATTTCTGGATTCAGCCCTGAACCTGAATGCTCAGGTTTTTGTGATGACTAGAGTTATACTTGAAAAATTAAAATCAGTGTATGAAGCTCTTATAGACATCTGACTTGGCCACGGAGACACACGCCTTAAGTTACATCATGATCGGACTACTAACATGCTTTATTCAGGGCTGCATTTGAAGCAGCAGCCAGGAACTTCCTCTGGTCCGAGCAGCTGCAGCCAGATTGTCAGCAAGGGCGGGCAGCTGGAGCATGCAGCTGTCTTGTTTCAACAACTGTACTGGCTGTCCATCTATTTCCTAACACAATTCAAAGTGCTGGTCATGACCCATAAAGCCCTATACGATCAAGGCTTTCTGAATGACCATGTTTTCCTATCTGAGTCTGCCTTAGGTCTTTGGGGAAGGAATTTTTCCCGATCCCAATACCTTCACAGGTATTTTTGGTCACACCAGCTCCCCGAATTTGGAATTTCCTTCCAAGGGACGTTAATTTGTTTTGAGCAATAATTGGGTAAATGTGTAAATATTAAATTTGTAAGTGTTAAAGGTGCCTCAGGCTTCTTTGTTCTTTTAATTAGAGACATCAGAGATTGAACCTGGATTCCTCTTTGCTGTCTTTTTGTTGTCAATTGAACTTTTTAGTCTAGCAGGATTAAATTCTAGGAAACTTATTGTTTTACTCTTTGTTTCAAACCAATGCTTTACATGGTTTAAAATCTTTGATAATTTAATACTATTTTAATCACAACATTTTAAAAAATAAAATGTGTTTTTATTTGCAATTTTCTCTGTTCTGTAAGCTGCCTTGAGTCCTAGCTTGGGGAAAGGACACAGTATAAATAAAGGGATGGATGGATGGATGGATTCTACATAGTGAGCTTAAACTGAAGCTGATCAGCACAATGCCACCCTGAAATTATTTGAGAAGACTGGTTTCGTTAGTGATTGGATGTGAGATCACTAGAAAATCTGGAGATCTCCAAGCAGAGATAAAAAAAAATCTTCCTGGAAATCCTGACAGCCAATGTCTGCCAGCCAGAGCTGACCACACTAGACTAGGGGACTATGATCTCGCTTACAGAATGCTATATTCTTCAGTAAAAAAGTTTCCAGAGTTTGAAGCAAGATAACAAATTCTTATCACACTATGGCTGGCATCTTGTTAGTGCTTATGCATGCGTAAGTTGTGCTATGCATTTGAAGCAGTTATTTTGACACTGTGCATCAGCTGTACTCAGGTGATGGTAATGGTAGCAGCTTTGCACATGCATAACATTTTCATGTGTAGGTATGGGAAAAGGGGCATAGCACCAATCTGAACACACAATGGATGTCTTGTGAACCTCGGAAGACAAAAAGCATAAAGAGAATGGCAATCAACATACTTGTATACATGTGCAGCCATTTACTCACAGCCATGTAAATATGAACATTTGACCACATGACACTAGATGCATATGTAGAATATAACATCAACTGAAACACATTGCAAGTACGATAAGATGTACACAGAGAAGCACCAGGAACATAAGTCCATGTATCCACACATCTAATGTCCAGGTATGGTGTTGACAAGTAGAAAGAGGGAACAGCATTTTCTGTGTGGAAAATATTAATTCAGTACAGAAATATTAATTCCTGCACACATACACACAAAAATGCTGTTTTCTGTGCAGAAGAATTGGAAATTTATTTTGCATAAAATGTGCACATGGTTGATTTGTATAGAAAACAGCACTTTCTGAATGGGAATTAATATTTCTTCATTGAAACAGCATTTTCTGTGATGAAAATAGTAATGCAGAAATATTAGTTTCTGCACAGAAAAAAATGCATTGAAATTTTATTTGTCATGCAAAAAATGCTGTTTGTCTGCACAAAACAAACACATGTAAGTAGTGTGCAGAATAAGGCTCAAATTGTAAATAGCTTTTGAAAACTGCATGGTTTTTGAACTTGATTCCATCCCCTAACCAAATGTACTTCTGAAGGCAAAGGAAGGAGGGACAAGATCTAAGGTGATGATAATCAAGGACTATTGGAAGGGCAATATTGGAAGGGTTTTTTAAAGACTTGCTTATATATGTAGCTGTTGTATCAGCCTAAAACTGGTAAAGGCATTCCTAGTTTTAGGCTGGTACAACAGCTACAACACTATTTCAAGCAGTCAGACTTAGCCGCAGCTATCTTCACATCCAAGCTAAATTATCATAGTGAATTATACATGGGTGCTTCTGATGATGATTCAGAAGTTCAGCTGTTGCAGAATGCAGCTGTCTAGCTTTTGTTGGGATATTATCATTGATCTCAGTTAACAGCACATTTCTGACCCCATGTGCTTCTTGCTTGTTTACTTCATTTTAAGATGGGCTCCACTATTGTCAGAAGCACTTGTCACTTTACAGTGAGATATCTTCTACCTCACCCTCGTTCACATACACCCTAGATTGTCCCCTGACCTGGGGGGAGCATTTTGCAATTTTTAACCATCCACCAGGCCCTTTTAGGGCCAGGAAGGAGAAATAGGAAGTGACCAAGAAGTCACTTCCTGGAAATCACTTCCTGTTCACATCATTTTTTACAAAGGCCTTAACCTGAAATGGGAGAGATGATAAAAAAAAAAAAAAGACTTTGGGGCAGATACTTTTCCCTGCTTTAGGATGTACCTCAGAGGCCCAACTCAGAGACCTTTGTTTCTTTTTTTCTTTCTTTTCTTTTAAATTAACCAGAGACTGAAGCTGTGTAGTTGTTTGGTTGTTGTATGTGTGTGGGGAGATATACACTTCAATATCTAGTGTTTGTGAGTAAGCCACTTTATGGGATAAAGATGGGTTGTTATAAAGATGCTATTATTATTGGTATTGTTATTATCACTTTTATTTATATCCTGCCTTTCTCCCAATAATGGGATTCAAGGTGGCTTAGAACATATTTAAAAACAGTGCAGATTAATACTTGTGGAAAAACTTCAAAAAAATATAAAAAGTATAAATACAAGTTATTTAAAACATAAATGATTTATAAACTTATGACATTCATTAAAATACCATATACAAAGCAGAATTAAGATTAATATTAGCAGTGGTTAATATTAAATATTAGCAATGGCCTACTGGTCTTTCTGCTTCAATTGAAAACTCTCTTTTAGGACACATCTCCATTTGCTCATTCCTAAACAGCTTTACTAAAATTGCTGTTTATCCACATCAATATTGGATCAGACCACTGAGAGTTTAAGAGCAGCACACTGTAACCAACAATCGTTAAGTCAGAGTTGGAGAGCTCAATAGTAAGATATGGTGAAAAGACTAACTTCTTATTTTCTGCCAGTACATGTATTCAGAGGCATATTGTTTCTAAATATTACACTCTATACCAGTCTTCTCTCAGATTCCTCTGGAGAGATAGTAGCAGCTTGAGAGGGGTGATAAACATCAGGAACACAGCATGGTAGGAAAAATTAAATAAATAATACCTTCATTCCCACAGTGAAGTTTCTGATCAAATAACAGCACAGCACAACTGATTGGAAGTAAAACAAAACAAAACAAAGATACAGATCACAGATCTTCCTTATTGTGTCTATTTAATTGACTGTTAGCAGTTGCTCTGTTGGGATGAACAAGCCTCAGAGGCTGTTCTCAGGTAAACCTGTGCTCTTTTTACTCCCTAGAAAAATGTACAGTGGCTACTGTGCTGCACCTATGGTCTTGATTTCAGTTTCAAATCATTGCACAGTATCCTGAATCCCCACTGTTGAAAAATGAATGATGGGGTAAGGATGAGTGACTAAAGGCATCAGCTGGTGCCATAAAAGGCAAAAATTGTCCTACAAAGCTACTTTGGACAAACCTAGAAGGAACTGAAATGATTTAATGGAACAGCAGTGGGCAAAACTGTTCAATCTGATGTCAATGGGAAATGATCACAGGTTTCATAGAGTGGTGAGCAGTGCGAGAGACATCATCAGGAAGGGCCAAATCCAAATGTTCGCAGAAGCACTACTTTACTTTCTCCCCCTTCTCGTCGGCCACCCCTAGACTGTGGAATGGTCTGCCGGAAGAGATCTGACAGCAAAATATGCTCTCTGAATTTTAAAAACTGCTGAAGACGTATCTTTTCCAGCAAGCCTACCCAGTCTATTTTTAATAGCATTTTAATTGTACTTTTAATTGCATTTCTAACTATACTTTAATTGTACTTTTAATCATGATATATTTTAATCATAGTATGTTTGTATTAATCATTCTATGTTTTAGTGTATTTTAATTATGATTTTTAGTTCTATATTCTTTACCCCATCTCAAGCCTTGGGGAGAGTTGTGTAATAAATAAATTTTGTTGTTGTTGTTGTTGTTGTTGTCGTCGTCTCCTTCCTCTTCTCTTTCTTGATGGCACTGGTTCACACACATGCACAAACATACAACAGTCATACCCATTCAAACAAACATGCCCTCAGTTGTTACTCCAAAATGTGGGTGACTCCCATGTCCATCTACAATGCCAGTACCACAACATGACAGTGGGGAATTATTTAGCTCAATAGGAGGCCTGCGAGAACGGGATAACCCTTTGAGATCTTCCACCAAAGTTTACAGGGCCCCGTGGAGGAAAAAACAGCCAAAGATTCACAAAGTAAACTAAAATGTGTTTTGTTAAGGGAACTCAATCGTACATGCACAAGATCAAACACTCACACACTCACACAAGTCTAACTGAAGGGAAAGGGAGGAAAGATTGTTGATAGCAAAGTTTAAGGGATTTGGATGATAATTACAAATCTGGAGAGCAACAAAGAAAGCAGTGATGTGACTTAGACTTGCGCCTAAGGACAGTATTCATTTGAAAATCAAAGCAACAGCATGATGTTCAGCAAGCAAGATACTGCAAGGTAATTGGTCAAAACAGAGGATTTTTATATCCAAAATCTGCCTGAAGGGCAAGGGTGTGAATGGCTCTCCAGCTGAATAAACAAAGGAGATTGCAAAGCAGACAAGGAGGTCTGGACTGTAGTGTTAGGTGACAAAGAATTAATGATTGCCATGATAGCTCTATAATGGTGGACAGGTGTGGGGATAATGAGAGAAATGCACAGATCAACAGGCAGAAAGGCTGAAAAAAATCAGTGGTTTGGTGGGAACTTCTCGTCACTATTGTTTGACAACAGAATTGTTACAGGTAAGTTTAAACCTATTATCTCTGGAGTTCCCTGGCAACTTCCTAACAATGACTTGGCTACACCTAGAGGGGATCTCTGACCTACTTTGCAGGGCAGATGTTCAGCCATTATTTTTCCTCTGCCCAGCTTAGCTTTACAATCATATCAGGGTCCATTTTATATCAATGGCAATTAATATATTTGCCAATTAAATCATATTTCACCAATTAAACCATACCAAATTGGTGGTGGGTGGGCCGGTAACACAACTGTTCCCCATTCTTTACTAACCATTAATCCTTCTGTCCAACAAAGTTTACTCCATTCATTCTGTATGTCGTTTCTCCCTAGCTCACCTCTGCTCATCCATTTATACAAACACACCCCACTTATCTATAATCTCCCTGTTCATTTATTGCATTGTACATTCATTCATTCATTCATTCATTCATTCATTCATTCTCTCTCCCACCCACACCCCAACCATGCATTTACAGAAAAGAACATCCAATCACATCTGCACACACTCCATTTTCTGGTGCTGTCCTGCTCTGTACTCCATCCTTTCCAGTACTCCATCCAGTCTCCCTTTGGTGTTGCCTCTATACCTTTGTGTGATCACCATTACTGCTATAATGATGAACAGAAGAGCCACCAGAAGAAACAGAAGAGCTGAAGGGAAGAATTCTGGGGCACATGCTACACAATTACAGAGCACAGCACACTCCTAGAGAGTTACTTCTATGCTATTTTAGGCTTCGTGCACTGTTGTAGTGTAGTGCATGCGCTTGATTGCTTGTGTCTTGACCACAGAGAACAATGCTGAGAGCTACAGGAACAATGCTCTGGGCACTGTGCTCTGTGATTGGGATGAATCTTTCTTCCACAAACTCTGTTTTGCATGGTGTTATTGTGATATCAAAATATGGTAGTGGTGGGGAAGAGTCACAGTGGAAGTTGAATGTTTTCTGTAATCTGGGCCACGGCTTGCCCAAATCTATCACAGAGTATCTGTGAATGAGAAATCATGCATTTATAAAATCTGAGTATACATTAACAGTTTCAATTTATTATCAAGCAAGCCAGTATCATTTATTGTAGAACAAACCAGCATAGTGGCATATGCACTAAAATATTACCCTATACATTACTGTTTAAAAGAAAGTCTCCTTCAATTCAATGGGGCTTACTTACAGAAAAGTAGGTTTAAAATCGAAATCTAACCTATGAACCAGACTGTCTCTGCTTTAAAGTTCTCTCTGTCATGTTTCCAAACCAATCTCCATTGCATTTATGGTTTTTATATATGTTTGTGAAAGCTGGAGAATAAAGAAAGCTAATAGAAACAGATTTGTGAAGTGGTGCTGTAGGAGAGTTCTACAGATACCACAGAGTGCTCAAAGGACAAATAAATGGGTCCAAGAGAAATCAAGCCTGAACTCTCTCTAGAAACCAGAATGACCAAACTAAATCTATTGTACTTAGGCCATATTGTGAAATGGCATGGCTCATGTGAAAAAACAAAAATGCCTGGTAAAATGGGAGGCAACAGGAAAAGAAGAAGACTGCACACAAGTGGATGGATTCAGTCAAGTAAATCATAGCCCTGGGAACTTTAGCAAGGCTGTTGGTGACTACTATCTTGGCCACTCTCATTCATAAAGTTGTCATAAGTCAGGCAAATTTGATGGCAATTAACAACAACAAAGATATAAGTACTGATATATCGAACTTTTCTTTTTAAATGAAGCATATGATATTGCTA
Organism: Cyclura pinguis; assembly: GCA_030412105.1. Lineage (NCBI taxonomy): Eukaryota > Metazoa > Chordata > Lepidosauria > Squamata > Iguanidae > Cyclura > Cyclura pinguis. The sequence continues at coordinate 63,470,285 of CM059600.1, read as the reverse complement.
CAGAATGAATTGCACTTTTCACTGTTCACTTCCATATTCTCATGACAAGATTTCTAAACCTCCCCTAATTATTAAGATTAGTAGAGTTCCCAAACAATTTGTCACAAACCATATTGTCAAGAAGGCAGCTTTGTGTAGCTATTTTTATAACAAGTGATATAAAACATATGTAAAACTAACATAGAACATGCTTGTGTCTTACTGGATATTTTGAGATACACTCTTTTGTGAAAATGTCATTTTTCATATTGAGGAAAGAAATGGAACTATTTCAAAGACTGAACAGTTGTTGCTAGTCGTAGAACCTCTGGTCTACAAAACCTAGGACAGTGAGTGAGTCAATCTGCATTCCACCACCATTTTTATGTCACATCCACCAGCGTTTTCTGTATTCTTTCTGTTCACTTATGAATCAAAGGAAAGGGGAATAAAACAGGAGAAACACATGAGCAAGAAAGTTCCCTTCCAACCCTTGATATTAGAAAATGTGGCATTTGTACAGCAAAATCCATGTCATATATGTGAGATACTTCTCTTCCTGCTGCTGGCCTTGTTATTTTCTTGCCACATATATGATTGTATTACTATTACATTTTATTTAAAACTTTTTTGGGAATGTAGAATAAAATACTGTAGAATAAAATGTTGTCCATTATTTATTATATCCATTGTCTATTTGTTGTTGTTATTAATTACTTTCAAGTCAGCTTTGACTTGTGGTGACTCCATGAATGAGAGAGTTCCGAGATCCTGATCATCAACAGCCCTGCTTAGTGCTTGCAAACTCAGGGCTGTGGCTTTGTAGATTAAATCAGTCTGTTTGGAATGTGATCTTCCTCTTTTCCTACTACCTTCCACTTCCCCCAGATTTATTGCCTGTGTAATGCAGATGTAAGTGTGGACTCTTAAATGTCTATGTAAGAAGACATGTACATAGATTGAGATGTCTGTGCTCTGCAACGATCCTCAACTAGGAATGTATAACACAAGAAGATAATTGTTTGACTTAATAAATCCATGCATCTATCCAACTAGGAATTAAAGTTACTTACTAAAAAATAAAAGGAGAGAGAAAGAGATGTTGCTAGTTGCTGCCATGTAAAGTTCCCCTGGCATATTTGCATGGGTGAGGCAGCTGACACATTCTAGTGGCCATCCCACTGACCCTTTTGTAAGGTGGATGATGGTGATGGAGCTGTGTCCATGCATCAGCTGGTCTTTAAACCAGCCTGCTGCTCTTTTGGCAAATAGAGGCAGTGTTTGTGTAAGCAGGCAATGGATACCAACTTATGCAAACACTGGAAAGTATAATTGCCATCAGGCATAATATCCCAATAGGATTTTAACCTAAGTCATGATGCTAAAAATTCTCTGACCTATAGCGTTGTTCAGCAGGAGTAGGAAACCGGGAGACTGGCTTGAAATAATACCGATAATTTCCAAACCATTTCATTCTCACTGAGATGGATTTTTTTGATTCAGAGATAGGAAAAATGGTGAAATGAATTCTTGCAAAGAAGCTTAAATTTGAAAGCAGACCAAAAAGTTTCAAAATCAACCTATTATGAAGGTCTTTTCAGTGGCTGCTCCTGGCTTCTAATAAAGTTAGACTTGTCTCTTCTTTGTTGTCCTTCTGTCAACAAGTACGAGACTTGTTCATTCAGGCAGGCTTTGGGCATGTAAATGGCTGTTCAGAAAGGAGTTTCAACATGATGCATGATGAATAATTGTTTGTCATTATTTTAAACTGATGTGCTTTAAAACTGCTTTTTAAATTTAATATTTTAAAAAGTATTTTAACTTGTTTAATCCTGTTTTAATGATGCAACTTACCATGTTATTATTTCGACTCATTTTTTAAAACCATGTCTCGTTTCAATACCACTACTGGGGCAAAGTTAGCATAGAAATAAAATAATAAATAAGCAAAATAAATAAATACACAATAAATCAGAGATTAACATTATGATCGTATGCATCTCTAATAACAGTAAGGTTGCATTTAATGGGACTTACTCCAAATTAAAGGGAAACATTTCTTATTATTTTTGTATAATGGAATCAATTTCATGATTTTGTTGTTGCTGTTGGCTGAACCACTATTTTTTTTACTGTTTCTAGAGTAAATTTAATACCAGATATGCTAACACACTATTTCATAACACATTTATATTAAATGTATGAGATTCTATGAGTCCAGAAAACAGGTGTACAGGTATACCTCAGTTAAGAAAGTAGGTCTTGGAATCCTAAAAGATGGGGCACTTTGAGGTCGACTGGCAGTGGTAGCATCTCCTTGGAATTTGGGGAATTATAGCTCAAAGGAGGCTAGTGAGAGAAAGGTAATGGCGGGATCTTTTCACCTGTGTATACCAGTACTAACTATAGAGAGGATTCCAGTTAACAGTTTTTATCTGAAGTTAGCAAACACACAAGAAATCAGACACTCTCCAGAACTATACAAGACTATCAGAAAATAAAGCAAGAAAGATTGTATAAAGATAAATTGGGTGGAAAGGGTGATCATTACTAATCCTGAAGCAGAAGGTCAAAGCAGAGTGGCTCAAACAGTGAGTAGCATAGAGGAACATACATCTGTGCACCAAGTACTACATCCAGAGTACTACAAATTGTAGGAGCTGGAGCTGGGGTTTGTGTGCCCTATTTCCTACGCTGAAGGAGGATGCATGGATAAAGTGATAATGGCTTTCCCGCAAAGCTGACAAAGGAGTCCTGGAAGGGGAGATTATCTTAGCTTTAGGTGACAGAACATGGGTGGGAATGATGACAATCTCTTAATGTCAGCATGGGTAGGGGGTCTGGGAAGATTTCCTATAGGGTAGGATCATAGTAAATCTCTGATGGCTTAACCCAGGTGATTTTGTCTTTGGTTGTCTTTGTTGCCTGCACTTTTGAAAGGATTATTGCAAGCCCATTAGCACAGGTCTTTCCCACCTAATCCTTTTTGACCGTATAACCTGGCCATGTGCAAGTCATCCTGACCTGGTTACATGCTTACAGTCATTTCATCCTTCAAATGCTTTTGGCCAGAAATATATCTAATTTATGAAAAATAGCACACTCCTCAAAGTGGGGGTGTTGGGTGTGGTAACAATGTGTTCCTGGGTGTGACTTTAACAGCAAATTTCATTCCAGAGGCAGAAATAACATGAATAAATGGGAATACATTCCTACACTATAAAAAAAGAGCAATTCAACTTATTCTATCAAACTTTGTATCCAAAGCTAACAACATGCACATGTAAAATCAAACAGCCAGGTAAGATAAGCCTTTCATAAGTAAAGAAAAACATTTTTATTTCTCAAGTGACCACTTGAAAGCTGCTTCCAAAATGTCTCCAGTAATTTATTCTTCTTTCACTAGCCTAAACTTCTTCTTATGATTTCCATTTGGGCGGTCACATTTCTAGATCTATGCTTCTTTAACATGATGGGGGTAGCTGGTGAGGCAAGCATGTCTACTTCACTCCTTTTCTTTCTAGTCTTCTGTTTAGTGTTCAACATGCTCCATAACAGATTCTGAAGACAGCTGCTGTTTATCTTGTCTGTTGTAGCCAGGCACATGTAGGTACATTAGGATCAGTTAAAACAGAATCCTATTATCACTCAGCTCAAGTTTTTATTGCATTGATGGTTGCAGACATACTGCTGAAACTTGACACTAAAATGTCTGTGTTTCCTCAGCCCTCCTTCACCATCATCCCTGTGCTAATGCTACTAAAACCCTCCAGCTAGACAGAGGACAAGCAAGAAAAAGGAGGAGTGGAAGGATGTAAAAAAACACTGTTAAAAAGAAGCTTCTTTCTTAAAGGTTTTATTAACTAAGGTATACTTGTATTAATGATGCAAGTGTCTCTGATGTGATACATACGTGACTGACAGAAAACTTTTTTTTTTAAAAAAAGATGTGCCATATCTTAGTTAATCTGTGCTCTACTGTAATTATTAAAGTGAATTAAAGTCCTACTCATTGTTGTGGAAGAACAAGACGTGAACAACCTTTCCAGTTTGTCTCACATTCATATGTTATAAATGGCAAGTCTTTCCTCCTGATTAAGCAATTCTTATCTGTTAAAAAATGAAATTCTCAACCATCCACTGCCCAACCCCAACAAGTACAGTTATTCCAAGCACAGAGAGGACAATTTTTAGTAAGCTGTACACCCCCACACTTTGAGATGTTTTAATTGGAAAAAAAAATAATTGGCATAAATATAAATTATACACTGCTATGGCTGCAGGGTAATGCTGGCTAAGAGAGAAAAGCTGGCTGAACACTGCTCTACAAAATAAGTTCAGAAGAGACCTCAAGGCATAGCCAGGTCATAAGAAATCACCAAGACACTCCTGCCACAATGAACTTACAGTTAGCCTCCAATGACTCAACCTTTAAGAGACAATAGCATCTGATTCTGTTTTTTCCCATTTGTCCTCACACCTGTCCAACAGTTAGAGAGCTATCAAGGCTACCATTACCCCTTTGCCACCTAATGCTAAGACCATTAGCTCATTTTGCATCCCATTATCCACTCTCCAGAATAAATTGGTTACTCTGCCAGAGAGCTATCAGCATCTTTGCTCTACAGGCTGAAAAAGAATATTTAAACCCTAGTTTTTGGCAAGTCAACTTGCAGTACGCTAATTGCTGGTCGTCAGTCTGCCTCTCTGATTCCTGTTTGTGTACTGTCCTTAGACTTGTGTCAAGGCCACATTGCTTCTTCGCTGCTGTTCTGGATTAATAAATATCACCCATTTCACTTGAAAAACCTCACTATCCAAAGCTTCCATCCCTTTCCTTCAGTTAGCCATGTGTGATTGTGTGACTGCTTGGGTCTTGTATGCATCATTGAAATTTCCCCCATAAAACAAATAAGTTTACTTTTGGATCTCCAGCTGGTTCGTCCCTGCATTAGTGCTGGTAGACATAGGTGTAAAAGATCTCGTAAGGTTACCTCCTCTCGCAGACCTACTCTTTGAGCTAATATTCTCCACCTTTTCACAGAGGTCACAGGTGGACCCCTGAGTCACCTGCTTCTTGGGGTAGCAAAATGCTATGGAGAAATTCACAAATTATGGGAAAATGTTATCAAAAACAAGCTGAAACAAAACTCTCACTCTTTCCTAATGTTTTACATGAAGTTCTTGGTTTTGGCAGAAGCTGCATATTGCTGTAGTTGCTGCTGTGGTTGTTACTATTCAATGTGTATCAGTTAAATCTTAATCAAATGTTATATGTCCCAAAACTTAATTAATACTTTTCTTGACTTGAAATGCTGATTGATTTTGGTGAGCATATTATAAGCAAAACAGCTAACATACCAGAAAGTTGTACTTATTTATTCAGATAGTGTGCAGGGTTAAGAACTGGAAGCTCAAATCAATAGCACATCCCAAAATGTCCTTTAAAATTCTCATGTTCATGCATTATTTTTTAAAATATACCCACTTACTCTTACATTCTCATTAATGTATATAAAAAAGTATCATACGTCATCATGTCTTCACTAATCTTTCAAGGATGTTTTCCTTGCTGAATTTTGGATCTCTCAAAACATCAAGCAAACAGTTGTGAATGTTTTCATATTTGTTCAGCGGACAAGGTTACATTCCCTTTTTAAATGAAAAATTCGCTGCAACAAATGCAATCATGTAACTTTGTATTAGATAACTTTCTGATAACTGTGTCGGTTTCTCCAGTACTTTTCTAGTGGCTATCCTGAAAGGCTATAGTGTTCATGCAGGAACAGCAAGCTAGCAGGAAGATGCTTCAAAATCTCTAAGCATCCACCATGAACAGAACAATGGTTTTATAGATCCGTTCATGCCGCACACAATTCTGCACAATTTTATAGAGACCCTAAATCAAGAAGCAATCTTCAGCTTTAGACAACAATGTTACAAAAAGCATCCATTCCCCACCTTGAATAGCTCACCTACTCTAAACTGTTTGTTCAATCTAAAATGTTCTACGGTTTGTTGGAGAAATTTGTTGTGGTTATAGCTAATCTTCTAACAGGACAAGGAAGATTTACTTATCCTAAATCAAATACTATTCCTGCATATCAGTGTTGTTAAAATGTTGCTATCCATGTATCCTGAAAGTAATTTGTTTAGCCACTGTAGGTGCAACCAATTCTGCATGTTTATGTGTATGTGTGTGTGAAAGATATCCCTGAAGTAGACAGATGGGGGAGTGTTATAAAATTTCAGGGAAAACCCAATTTACATTTGATAAGCTGCCAAAACGTTTCCTGACTTGTTTAAAACATACCTTAGCTGCTGTTCCATATGGTGATTTGGCTGTACTCAGTAGCCTGACCACCAAATGGTTTGAAAATGGAGGCTAGAAAGCTGCACGGGTGTAACAATATATGATGATATGGTGCTATTCCCAGGAATGTTCCTGGAGAATAAGAAAAGATGGCTGCTCCCATAGGATTTATCATGCCCCCTCTTTTGTAAACAAAGAGGAAGTGGCATTTCTGCTTGTCACAGAATGGCCTAAAGGGAATGGCAGTATGTCATCATGATGATAATGATGATGATGATGATGATGACGATGACGACAACATAGGATTGTTCCTAGTGCATTCTTGATCTCATGTCCTTATGAACCCACTGTGGTAAACTGGAAGACGGTTAGTGTGCTGAGAGTTGCCAAGCTGAATACACAATGGGGCCATTGTAGCTTTAATTGTTAACTGATCCCAGATCCGGAAAACGTACTGTAAAGTTTTATTAGTTGTAACTGCACATGCCAGGGAGGGTCTTAGGGTGAGGGAGGAAACATACCATGGTTTTCCGCCTGATGGAACTTTGCAGCAACTCTTCCTGGATATGTTAACAATTAAAGCTACAGGAGCCCCATCCTATATTCAACCTGGCAATCGTAGTGTGCTTTGAATGCAACCCTGAAAAAAAAGAGAGAGAGAGTCCCCTGCTTTATCTAATAAGAGGGAAAAGTAAAAAAAAAAAAACCCTTTTCCTGCCATCTCTTAAATAATATACCCCGCCCATGAAAATTAATGGACGAGCATAGAATCGTGGAATTATAGAGTTGGAAGAGACCATAGGGGCCATACAGTCCAACTCCCTGTAATGCAGGAACACACATCAAAGCACTCCCAATAGATGGCCATCCAGCTTCTGCTTAAAACATCAGATGCTCTCACTGCCCCTGCAGTTGACAAAAAAGTGTAAGCTATCATATGAGAGTAAGGTCGCATCCAGAGTGATTTTAAAAACCTGGAAAGCCTCAGATTTTGTTCCTATTCCTTCCCATTTTATTTCAGAGATCCCACATTTTGTTTATCCCAGATATTTTCTACCAGCTTGCAATATGATCACAAACTTTTTGTAACAGATCCCCAGTTATTTTATTTTTATTTTATTTCATTTCATTTTAACCCAGTATTAAATTGGAAAGAACAGGAACAAAATCTGGGACTTTTCAGGCAGTATGGGTGCGACCCATATAAAATAGGTTGCAGGTGGACAATGAAGAGCCCTCTAGTGTCTGTACCTGTTTTAATTTTATAAGCTACCTAGAGTCCAGTTTATGAGAGGTGGAGGAAAATGGAATAAATAATTGTGAATGGAATGGAATGAATGAATGAATAAATATCATAGCTATACTGTTCAGAAAAAAAAATGTTCCAGGAGACAGATGTTATTTCTTTCCCGCTTCTGAATTTTTCATATTGGACTCATTAGGCTACGGAGAATGGCCTGTGAGAGACTCTAGTTAAGAGCTTAATTTTCTGTGTTTATCTAACAAGTGCTTAGGTAATTATGGAAGTTAACTAAGTACAAAGAGGCCAAGTCAAAATTCAACACTATCAATGAAAAGATTTCTGTCTACTTTTAACATATCTTAAAATAGACTTGTACTTACTATGAACGCATGTCACTTTGTCATTGTTAAATGCTGACAAGGTGACTTTGACTTATGGAAACCCTATGAATGAGAGACTTGGATGTCACCCTGCCATCAACAGCCGTGCTCAAGTCTTGTGAACTCAGTTCTATGGCTTCCCCAACTGAGTCTGCCCATCTGCAGTACAGTCTTCCTCTTTCTAATATGTCACTACTTCTGTGCTATTGAAGATCCACTCTATATTTTATTTTATTGATGTACTTTATGAGCTACATTTCACCACATGAGATGTTTAGGCAGGTCTAAACAATCCAAGGAAAGCAGGCAGAATTAAAGAATATAAACGTCAAGACCCAAGGTTGGTAAACACGAAAAAAATCATTAGTTTCCACCTGAAGAGCCAAAGGGAATTGTGAAGAAAGAGAATTCTGCAGATTGAATCCTACTGACATGAAGATCCAGAGACAACATGGGGATTAAAAAAAAGCAAAAATACCATTAGTGATGGAATCCCAAAGTAGGCCTCTTAACAAAAAAAAAAGAGTATACAGTATAGGTCACAAGCACTAATTGGCCTATCCATTTAAAAAAAAAGGGAGCAGGCAAAGGTAAAACAAAGAAGCAAAACCTTGTCAGCTTTCTTTCAGCTGTTTTTACGCAAATTATAGCCCTATAGGAAATAGCTTCTCTAGTCAGTGTGTGATCAGTCTGACCATAAAAAGGAACAGCTGAGGATCTTTTCAGATTTGAAAATAAAATGAGACCATTGGAAGATACAAACCATATGTACAACAAATAAATCTTATGAAAGCATATGAGGAAGGAACAAAAACAACATATCAGAATGAACACAAAATCTGTGTTATTGATTCAGCCAGTTTTATTAAAGAAGACACATCATCTGTGAGCAGCTCAGAAGAAGCTTATTACTAGATCTTTGAGCTCATCACAATTCTTTTGTAATGTTCTAGTGACACCAAGCAGACTTAAAGGGGACATGTTTTCCCTTGAAAAATCCCAGCTTTTTCTCTGGTTTGAAAGGTAGTTCATTCTGCTCTTGGCAAAAGGGTGACTGAAGAAAACAAAATATATAGGAAGATTGATTATACATCTCAGAAAGGAAGGAGCAGTTGTTTCTTTTGAAAAGACCTGTACCTTTATTGATGCCTTCCACAGTAGACATTGCTCTGTGATACATTATGAGAATCATTAGCATAGCAAATGGTCTGGTAGTATAGACAGTCACTCTGACATAACCTTTGGGGTTATAATTTTTCATGCTGGGCTGAGTGACATCAAGACAAAGGGAAAGAAGCCTCAAACAGTATCATATCACATAGAGTGTACAAACATAATTTTGAAGATGTCTGAGCCAAAATGACCCTGCATTTCCGCAAACAGTTTCATGCATCTTGGGAAAAAAAATCTCTGACGTAACATCTATACAGCCTGGATAAAAAAGCTAAGGCTGGTTTATGAGATTTCCCAAACAGGAACAACCAAGCCAAAGTTATCCTCGCCCTGTTTATCTTTAGACTAGATATGTACTTCGATAATTTTGTTCTCAGAGGGAAAGTAATTTTAGTATTTTCTCTTTCCACTGTGAGAAAGTTCTTGAAAACTGTGGTTTTTGAAGATTATTCACAGTTAAGGACACAGTTCTGCACAAAAATTGCACCTTTTGGGGGCACAGAAAACAGTCATTGTATGTGCAGGAAGCAGCCTTTTCTGCACACACACACACACACACACACCCCGTATCCAAATTTTGCTCGGACTGAATCCAGAACTGTAACGAGTCCAGGTTTTCTTCTCATGATCAAGAAACATATTTTTTTTTTACCATTTTTGGAAAATTTTCTAATATTTTTCACCCCTATTCTCGACTGAATCATTTCAATGCATTGTTTGTAGGGTTCATATCCGGCAGTCAGACCTTCCATTTTAATTCCACAACAAGCAACAATGTGAGGCAGATGAGTGAGCATACCCCACAAACTGTTCCTGTCAGTGGAGGTAAAACTGCAAGTCTGTGGAGTAAGAAGGGAAAAGAATCTCTCTCTGTCTCTCTTTCCTTAAAAAGAATGTGTGTATATGTGTGTGTGTGTGTGTATTCTTTTTACTTCATTTCTACTACTGCAACTGACCAGTATTCTTTTGGTTTTCTAGGATTCTTTCCCTTCAACTATGATGCCAGTCTCAGGCTCTCTCTTAACACCTTTTCAGACTCAGAAGCATACATACAGCAATGAGCTGGGCTCCTGCTATACAACTGCTCACTTCTGTTGTATTGCTACCAACCCAGACACATCTGCATTTGGAATCCTATGCTACCACTAATATAGGCAATCAAGATTCATGTGTATGGTGATACAACAATTTCATTATAAGCAGAAGTGAAAAGAAACATTTAAGATTATTCTGTGCACAGAAGCATTTGATTTCAGAAAAAATCAATTTCTTTACATTTTGCTGTTCTTCAGATAAATGACTACTTTTTTAAATCAACTGGTGTGGGCACTTGATGCTGTGCAGGTTTTTTTTTAAGGTTGATGTAGTTTTTAATGCATTTTAGTATATTCAATATGTTTAATATTAATATTTTTAACATGTAATGTTTTAACATTATAAGTGGTTTAATCATTTTTAACTTATTCTTATATTTTATATTATATCTTATATTTATATAGATGTTTTAATTTGTTCCATTTTAATGTTACCAGCTGTCTTGAATCCCAGTTTTGGGAGAAAGGAAGGATATAAATAGATAAGTTAACAGCAACAATAACCCACATAAGTAAACCTAATTTAGATCCACATTCATAATCTAAGAAAAACAATTAACAATGCTGACCCTACTGTCACTAACTTCCAATCTCTACAATAACCATACACAAACTCTCATCTTCTTTTCTCAAACTATGGTGCTCCAGTTCACAACTCATTCTCTCAGCTGTCACATTCTTTCAACACACTCTTCCTCTTGCAACAGAGTATAAACTATCTGTACTTACATGCACATTTCTACAATAGCAAAGAAGAAAATACCCTACCATAATTTCATAATTATTTACCATAAACATTAACATTTAAACAGTGTGCAGGACACCACATTTGCTTTTAAAGATGTCTTAGAAAGCTCACTTGTGAAATCCATCACTAGATGACTTACAAAACAGCTTTAGAGAACATCACTCAGAAGTACCTTGACAGCAACATGAGTTGCTGGGGTTTTTTTCCCATACTTTTTCAAAGTTCTGGTTGTTTTTAACAAACTGCAAAGAAACATGGGGCCTAGCTATCAGACAGTGGCAACTAAAAACAGTTTGGTGTCTGAAGGAGAGGAACAGTTGGTGCCTCTTATCCAATTGTAGGTGCACAATACTCAGGCCAACGAGGTTTTATTGTCAGATGAAGCAGAACAGCCAATGAAAATTTCTCCATAATACTGAAAAATTTAAAAATTAAATAAATAATTAATTAAAAAATAACAATATGGTGATATGACAGCCAGAATCAGATATCTGATGTGGCTACTTCATTCCACCCATTGGTAGAGCTACTCTGTTGTCAGAAGACAAAAAAAAAATGTAGCCAAGATGCCCTCCCTGTCCCTTATGTGAGCATTGAGGAAACTTTTTTTTTTCATTTTTATTTTCAATCTGGATTGTCAAGGTCCAGCGCAACCTTCAAAAATTCACTGTGAGGCCAATGTCCCCCTTCTACAGCTCTTTACCATCACCCACTCTTATTTTAGAGTCACATATTATTCATTATTTAAACAATTCTGTTCTTAAACATTACTAATGCATTAATTTTTAATTACTCTTCAAATTACATTTTTGAAAAAAAAAATTAAAATTAAAAAGTGGTCCAAAAATCCCTCACTACCACCAGATGACCACCTCCTGAAAGCAACTTTTAGGAGAAATAACATTCCTTGTTTCATTAACAGATAACAAGCTTGTTATGTTTTTGTGACTCCCAAAGTAACAAGTTAGAGATGATGATGTGATTTACAATGCACTACTTCCACGCTCTGTTCACATCAGTGCTGGATAAAGAGTACCTGACTATTTTTAATATTATTTCTGGCCATTCGGGAATAATTATTTTAGTCATTTTATGTTTTGGGGAAATTTATTGCATGCTGATGGTGAACCTGTGTGGTGGAGTGGTTTGAACATTGGACTAGGACTCTGTAGAACAGGGTCCAAATCCCCTTTCAGCTGTGGAAATCCACTGGGTGACCCTGAGCAAGTCATACTTCCTCAGCCTCAGAAGAAGACAAAGGCAAACCCCATCTGACCAAATCTTGCCACAAAAAACCCCTGATAGGTTCATCTTAGGGACACCAGTGGTCAGAAGCAACTTGAAGAGAGAGTGGTTAATCCCTTGCTAAAACAAGGCAGTGTTCCCACTTACCTGAAAGAGTTTATTATAAAAGGAGGCTACTATAAAATCGTTATTTAAAAAACCATTCCTGGATCCCACCATTCTGGATAATTATTAGCCTATCTCTAACATTCCATTTTTAGGCAAGTTTCTGAAGCATCTAGTGTTTTCTCAGCTCCAGAGATTTCTGGATGAAATGGATTATCCAGATCCACTTCAATCTGATTTCAGCCCAGTTATGGGGCAGAGACTGCTTTGGTGGATGACCTAAATTGGAAGCTGGACTGGGGGAGTGTGTCCCCATTAGGTTCTGTTGGAATGCTCCATGGCTTTCAACACCATCAGCTGTGGTATCCTTCTAGGTTGCCTTTCTGGGATGGGGCTTCTCCTTCCTGGAGAAGCAAACTCAGAAGTTTGTGTTGGGGGAATCCGGTTTGACCCCTTGGCTATTAGCTTGTGGGGTCCCTCATAGTTCAGTTGTTTCTGCCATGCTATTTTAACACATACATGAAACCAGTGGGTGAGGTTGCCCAAAGTTTTGGGATTCAATGCCATCTGTATGTGGATGACATATAATTTTATTACTCCTTTCCTCCACAAGCCAAGGAAGTTTGGTCCTAAACCAGTGCCTGTCATCAGTAATGGACTTGATAAAGATAAACAAATTGAAATTTAATTCAGACAAGATGGAGGTGCTCCTGGTCAGTCAAAAAGAAGATCAAGGAACAGGGATTCAGCAGCCTGTACTGGATGGGGATAGGCACCTCTAAAAGACACAGGTTCACAGCTTGGGTGTAGCTCTGACCCTGGAAACCTAGGTTTCACTGGTAGCCAGGAGTACATTAGCACAGTTAAAGCTTGTATGTCAGCTGCTCCCATTCCTTGAGACATTAGATCTGGTCATGGTGACACATGGCTTAGTTACATTCCTGTAGGATTACTGTAATGCACTCTACATGGGGCTGCCTTTGAAGAGTGATGGAAAACTTCAACTGGTCTAAAGAGCCAGAATCAAATTGCTAACTGGGTATGGCCCCAGGGATCACCCAACACCCAACACATCACACGTGAACCAGATGTGCTGACCCTTCCCTCTGTTCCACCCCTCTTGTAGTTGCAGCTGGTGGGAGTATAGGAGAGGACCTTCTCAGTGGCTGACCTCAGGTTCTGGAACTTCTTGTCCAGAGGTTAGACTGGCACCCTCCCTACTTTCTTTTTGCTGACAATTAAATAGTTTTCTATTTCAACAGACATTTGAAGAAAGCTGGATATTGCTAATTGCTGTGTTTGTTTGTTTGTTTGTGTGTGTGTCTTTTTTAATTGTCGTAAGCTATTTCAGTCCTGATTTACTGATTTTAACTTCCTCTTTTAAAATTATTGCCCTGGGAATCCTGTCCTGTGCTTTACCTAAATTTACCAAAGAAGTGGTTTAAAAAATGTTCCTCCTTTTAAGGGTAGTGCAGAGATGGAGATTTACTAGATATATTACTATTTTTTGTTTCTGTTTAAAAGACTTGCAGGCTGTCTGTTAGGCCTCCTCACAAGAAAGTTTTCCACATGTTAAGTCATGTTAGGCCATCAAAACATATCTAATAGAGTAAAAGTTCAGAAGCACTATATAACAGTAAAATCCAGCCACAATAAAATTGATGACTAACATTATCTATGAAAATAGCAGCCATTAACAGTAGCTAAAAGGGGTCTTAAAACCGTTTGCAGACCACAGCACACATATCTGTCCAGTTGGAAGTGATACAAAACAAACCAGTCTTTAAATACTGTTTTGAGGCTTGAATTGATGGGGCTGTACTTATCTCTGTCAGGATAAAATAACACAAACACAGCGTGATGCCTGAGAAGGCGCTGTGTCTCATGCCTTCTTCTCAGGGGTGGGTGTACAAGCATGGATGCTAAGACAGATCTCAAAGTGGGAGCAGGAGACAGTTGACTTTAAAATAACATAAAATATCACTGGTCTTCCTTCAGGGTCGTGGATAGACTGGGAGGTTTCATAATGTAGCAGTGCAATACCTGATCATAATGAAATAAGTTTTAAGTGTACATGTTGGTAGCATGTATATTGGGCTTAGTTTATGGGAAATGCAAGATAATTTCTCTTTGCCAATGTGTTATTCAGAAGTAAAAGTAAAAACTAAGTTAGAAAATGAAGCTACAGAACAGTTTTCTTCAACTTTCTGTCTTCTAGATAATTTGAACTACAACTCCCAGCATCTCTGGCCATTGGCCACATTGGCTAAGGTTGATGGAAGCTGACATTCAAAACAACTGCACCAAACTAGGAAAGGCAACTTTAGCATTATACTAATTCACTGTGGTGTCAAGTTGTGCTCTTCCTTCCTCTCTATTTTGGTCTCATTAGGCTGTTGCAACATGATTAATGACATACTTAAAGGGTAATTTAATTTATAACATAATAAAGGTTACTCTTTGTTATGCCCTAGTCACATAAGCTATAACTTTAGACAATCAGGCTGTATGGGTTATAATTCTCCACTTACTTACTGGAGAGTAAGTCCCATTGAACTTATTGGGACTTACTTCTGAGAAGACATCATATATTAGGCATTTTGTGTCTCAATAAACATACATGCACACACACACAAACCAAAGCAATTTTCTAGCAAATTATGTAACGACCAACAATCCATAACCTATTATTAAAACTGCAGATGAAGTGTACATTGGTTTTAATTTTATCCCAAGGCAAGAATCACAAAGTTTTAAAGAGAATATTTTTTTAAAATATTACAAGGGTGAAGATTGATCCAATGTACAAGATGCATATTACAATGATGTGAAAGTACTCTGAGTGTGACTGCATGGAGTTCATGCTAGAGGAGTTCACACTAAAGATCTATCCATTGGGCTTGTAGCAGTCAAGGAATGAGTCTGAATGTACTATCTGGCTGTATTTGGCATTTTAAGGGTTTTGTTTTGTTTTGTTTTTGGCAGCATCTTTTCAGGAAGTCAGTGAGTAGGTGGGCAATGGAGCAGTGAGTAAACAGCAGCAAGTCATGACAGACAGAGCTGTCTTTGTCTCATAGCTATGCCCACTATGTTACCCTACCTTTTTCAGTGTGCTATCTTTTGTCAGTATTGCACTGAGATACAGTGCTCAGTCCAGTTGGCTTCTGCACATGGAATGGAAAGGGGAAATTTCTTCACCTTAGGCAACAAATTCTTTTGGTTTCTCCATTACCAGGGAAGTAGCAGAAAACAATACAAAAGCTTAACCTAAAAAGTAGTTCACTTAAAGTGATGTGATAATTGTGATGGAAGAATAGAAAGTACTTAAACAGAGATGTTGAGTCATGGATTAGAATTAATAAGTGGCTATTGATTTCAATTGTAGTTTCAAGTGCTCTATAGCTATCAGTAACTGTGATCTCCACTGTCCATCAAACAATATGAAAGTTGCATGCTGTCTATAAAACCTCTGGAGCAGCAGACTTTCTAAAGCTAAGATAGCTAGGACCATATACTGAGCCCATCCAGTCCTGCATGGTCAACTCTGATTGGCAGCAATGGCTTTCTAGGTTCTTAGGTACTTTTCCTTTCCAGTCCTACCTAGAAATCCCTGGTAGTCTCTCATTAAATGAAAATCAGCTTGGACCCCTCCTAGCTTTCAAAATCTTGTGAGATTTGTTTCAAAGTGGTCTAGTGATATACCTAATTAGATGATATACCTAATTTAAATAGGATGCACTTTGCCACGATTTTCAATGATCTAAATATATTACTCCTGCTTATGCAGTAATGTTTAGACTTTTTTTCTGTAGGGAGATCATGAACAGTTTTTTTTTTTTTTGTGATTATAAAAGAAACACTTTTCAAATCGTCTCCCAATGGGAAAACAACAAAAGAGAAACGATGTCATGTGATAAGTCCCAGCCAAAGATCCTGCTGCAATTGCGTTTCACTTGCTTTGTGTGATAAAACCCTCAGACTACTTAGGAAATTATATTGGTTTGTTGGAAAGAGTGCCCTCAGGCTTGTGCACCTTTTTGTCAGGTAGGATACATTGTGTACTTATGAGCATATGGGCAACAGTGGGATCACAAGATATACGGTGCTTCGTAAATCTCCATGTACCACTGCAGCATGAAGGAGAAAAGCAGTTTTGTATGGCAATTAAAATGAAGTGAGGTGTTAAGTCTTTCATTATCTTTGATGGCTGTGGTGGGGCGATTAATTTTACAGTACCTGAGCAATCACTTTTGCTCCTTGCAAGCAAAAATAAAGTAAAATAAAAATAACCAAGGAAAACAAAACAAAACAACAACAAAAAAACCCAACAATACCACACTTCTTAATCATCTGTTAATGTTTCACAAGCCATAGCATTCAAAAGTGAAACAGATAAGCTGAAAGCCTTCTAGGTGCATATTAAAGAGATTCAAATAGAGCTTCTATAGGAAGAGAGAGAGAGAGAGAACAGGAACATAACATTACAGCAAAAGTCAAAGGGCTCAATGTTCTATGTAGGGCCTTTTCTGTAGATGTGTTCAATACTGCAGTTTGGAATACAACTTCAAGAGAGCAAACTGTGATAGGGCTCCAGACATACTATGATTGCTCAGTATCTGCAAATTGCTTTTATCTATATGTCTTCATTTAAACATTATTGTTCATATGATGTTATATAAGTTGATTTATGCAAGGTAGGACATAGATTGAGTAAAAAGTAAATATATGGATTGAGTTGGACCCAAACTTGTCCTTCCGTGAACAGAATGGCTAATTCAATTTGTGAAACTAAGGCTCTTTTCACTACGTAGCTGCGACAGCTTGAGGAGGCATACATCTGCACGACGTCGTCGCTATTAAGTTCATGTTAAGTTGCTGGCGTGCCTTCGCATGTTGCTAAAGTGTATTTGAGCAATGGAAAAAATGCATTTTCACTCCCTGAGACCACTTCTACTATGTTTCTGCAACTACATGCGGAACCGTTGAAGTGCATTCTCGCAGGAATGGGCGGGTTTAGGGAAGACCCAGCTCAGTACATGTGACGTCATATCTGCGTAGGGATGTCCTTCCCAAGATTTTTTTAAAAAAGGGATCCAATGAAATGGGCTGGGGCGGGCCTTAGGCGGACCAGGGGAGTGGTGACAAACACTGTAGTGTGGAACGAGAAAGCGGTCTTCACCACCTCAAGCGGAGGACAGTGCAGAATGCCGCATCGCAGAAACACGGCCATAAACTCTTCTCCTGCGATGCCATGAGGCGTTTCTGCCATCTTGTGTGGAAAGGGCTTAAGGTCCAATGGAGGCTCCCATTGGAGTAAGAATAGTAAGCCCATTTTTGCCATGACTTCCAATACCCTCAATGCTCTGAAGGGTTCTATAACCTTTCTAAATGGATTTTAGAGGTACAGGGGGATGCAGCAGATTCAACAACAACAGCAAAATCTTCCCTACTTCTTCCAGTACTAGGATCTCATATGCAGTGTTCCATTTGCAACAATTCTGGTTCCCTGAATATAAATAAATAATGCTACTTTATTAAGTCCCAGTGAAGCAGTGAAAAAACCCTTTGCAACTTGCAATATATGAAATGTATTTATTATTATTTGTTCATCTCAATATCCTTCAAACAGAATCCTTGCACTAGAAATGAAATACGCACTTAAAAATATAGAAACCCACAAAAAGGAAAATCAAAATCTCATGCATTGGATTGAGCAGAATAAAATCAGATATGATTGCTGCAGTAAATGTCCAATATTAGATGTCTTTGGTCAAATGGATGGAACAAGCACAGTATCAACTCTGTCAAATCTCACTACTGTACACCAAGTGTGTTGAGGAATTTCATTATCCCAGTGCTTCCAAAAACTCTATCTCAGAAACATTACAGTTTGGCTGTTCCATCTACTGTTATCAAATATGTGAAGATCTATGCAGTGAGTTCTTGTTTAGTCCTTTATCTAGTTCTGCTGTCATGATAAATATATACATACACATATATACATACATATATGCCCTTTTGTTTATTATTTGATATTATAGTTTTGGAAGCCGGACACAAGAAACTAGAATTCCATGCAGTATTAAATAAACTAATATAATAATCTCTTATTTTGAAAAAAATGTTATCAATATGGTAGTCACATAAGTTTTAGTTATTATTCCTAATCAACCCTAAACCAATGCTGCTATTAAACACCAACCATTTATCTCACAGACTTGGTACTGAGGGCTTAATAAGCAGCCTTCTCTCTGGTAGGTACAACTACACACTGTGAAACACGATACATGTTTTCTACCTCAAGACTTCAGTCTGGCCCAGAAGCTGCTGTCCAAACTTCAGCTGTTTCCTAAAGTCTGCCTCAGGAGTCTTCCTTTCCACTCCTTCAGCTCTCACCACAATGTTTTCAGTTAACTTTTCAATCTTGCTGCCACTGCCATTACTATTGCTTCCGATGTTCACATCTGACTTCTACCTGGACTGCTTTCTTGAGCCTGCTTTGAACTCTTCAACTCTTTGACCTGAATTTATCTGTCTCAAACTGCCTTTCACAGGTATGTATATTTGCTTCCTAGAGGATTCCCCAACCAATCATCTTCATAGTGGCTAATATTCCATGTTCTTTTAAATACCAAGGACAACTTCAGAATGTTCCCTGAACAACCAATCAGAATAAGATCCAAACACATATATTCTCAAAGCAGTTTCACTGGCAGCAATTATGGACCTGGACAGAATAACTTTTCTGGACTATAACTCTTAAAACCCCCATGCGAGTTAGGGGATTCTGGCAGTTGTGAAGCAAAACAGTGACTTTCAGGAATATATTCTCTTGCTATTCTGTACTTTCAAGTCATTTCTGAGTAATTGAAACCCTAATGCAAACCTATCATGGGATTTTCTTGGGGCTGAGTGACATGCCCAGCATCATCCAGTGGGTTTCCATGGCTGAGCAGGGAATTGAACCCTGGCCTCTGGGGTTATAGTTCAATGCTCAAACCACTATGCTATACTGACTCTTGTGCAGGAGTAATCCCCTTGAACTCACTTGATCTTTGCATAGAATTTTGCTGATATTCATTTGCTTTAGATCAAGGAAGTAATAGATATTGCCAAATTTACTCATCACCAGTCAGGAAGGATGCCTCAACATATTGACAAACCTAGTCAGGAAAAAAAGTTAGCTACTGAAAGGTTGTTGTTTGGTTCTTCCCCACCCCTGCTCTTCTTTTACAGGGCATTTTGTGAAAATTTCAGATGAACAAAAACAGTTTTCTTGCAAAATACACTGTTTCTTGAATAAATTATTGGTGCAAAACAATGCTTTTGCTGAAATGAATTTTTTGCTAAAGTTCTAAAATATGACAAGAATTGTAGAAAAATGTGCAATTGTAGTCCTGCATTTCTGCATATGTGAATGAAACATTGAAAATTTATGTCCTGGTTTTAGACCTAGTTTCCCATACTAACTAAATTTCATGTAATAATATTCAATATCATAATTTTGAGTCAGGGAATATTCACACATTTTAAAATTTTCACTATGCATGACAGGTGATTTATATGTCTGAAAGCAGCAGAAGATTCCAATTCTGTAGGCTGTTCATTGAAATCTTGCTTTACAAATAAGCAGAATTCAGCCCTAACCAAAGGAGGACTGGAACTGTGAGTAGATTTTTTTTTTCTCATGATCTGTGGACTCCGGATATTAAGAGGACAGGAGTGTGGCCACAGGGAAAGACACAACAACCAAGAGACCCTAACTAGAAGGAAATGGCCACAATTCTGTTTGATTACAGCTGAACCAGCTATGCTTCAGCTGAAATCCAGAATAAATCCAGGTCTCTGGTGACCATTATCTTGGCCAGTGAATTCCCCCCCCCCAGCCCACATGATTGCAGGTGTGCCACAGGTTGTCAGGACAAAGCCCATTTCCACACTACACTATTATAGAGCTATTATTCTGCTTTCATCATCCTATGGAATCCTGGAATTTGCAGTTTAGGGAGGGGTCTTTAGAATTCTCAGGCAGAGAGCTCTTTGGCTTCAGTAGACTATTCCACAGGATGTTGAAAGTGGAATACTAGCACTATAACAGCGTAGGGTGGAAATGGCCATAGTATACCACATGAGTGTGAGCCACTGCATGGAGTCATGGAGTCCTGCCACCTGTGAATAAGGCAGGTCCAACAGGTTCTTCATTTGGAATTTTCCTAAAAGACTTTACCTCCAAGACCCCTTAAAGATCCATCCCAGTGCCCCAGTTTCAAAGACGCTGAACAAAAGCAAAGAAAAGATGAAAAACTGCAAAAAGAGCCACAAGGCAGCCAGTGGTACAGACTGGATAGGAAAATGGGGTAGAATGTTTATGGCAGATAGTGACTGGATACCAGTTGATGCCATTCACTGACATAATTATGATCTTGTACGGAGGTGGTGGCAAAAATATCAAGCTCATGGGTGCAGCAATCATGAAGCAAGTATAGCATTAAAGAAAATGGCTTTTCTGGTTTTGGAGTTTTTGGCCATTTCTGCACAATAAAGTTCCTGCTCGTCATCCTGTTGCAGTCCCGGCAGTGCCTCTGCTGGGAGGGGGCTGCACCAGGGAGTCTCCCTTCCACACCTCACCGGTTCCCTGTGGAAGGGAGCACTGTGACCACACCTTTTCCTTCTGTAGTGCATCTGGGCAGTGCCCATTGCCGCGTTGGGGAAGGAAGTGTCACCAGCACACTTCTGGCCCTCACACATGGCCAGGAAGGGCAAGAGCACCACGCAATGACAGGCACAAAACAGATTTTTTTCATTTTGCAAATGCCGTGTGCGCTCGTCACTTGGGGACAAGATGATGGCAGGCCAGTGACAACATCATGCAGAAGCACAACCAGCTGACTGCTGCCATCCTGGCCCCACAGTGGCATAGCCCTGTTATGCAAAATGGCCTTTGTCTTCCTTCCTTCCTTCTTTCCTTCCTTGCTTCCTTCCTTCCTTTGTCTTTCCTTTCTGAAAAGTGCAGTGGTGAATTATGGTCTGAAGCACCTGTGAGGTCAGAGACCCCCTCTCTCTCTCTTTTTTTAACCAGAAAGAGAACTTTCATTTGGCCACTGAAATACTGCTACTTGACCACACCCATCCAGACTTCGGATTGGTTGGCTAGGATTTGCACCATATCGCACAAGTCCACCATATCAGTGGAAGTGTGTGTGTGTGTGTGGGAGCGACTTATCTCTGTACCCCTACGAGCAGACAAAATGGTAATGTGGGGACTTTGCTTCCATTACAGTTCAATGGAAGCAGTTTATGTGAGCAAAATCTCCTCTCTTGCAAACTACCTCTGCCCAGTTCCTACTTTCCATAAGATCTGTGTGTCTCACATACAAAATTTTACCTCAGATTTTCTGGACCCCAGCAGATTCGTGCACACACAACTAGCTGCAACAGAGATAGGCAATCTAGGGATTTCCTTTGCTTCATAATCTTTGCTTTCACACTACATTTGTTATAACCCAGTGGATAAATTTCCCAAAATTTTGGTATGGGTCAACATTACATTTTTGATGCTGCTTTTGTAGATAGATGTTTGTTCTAGGATTGTTCTAGCATTATCATGTGGAATTAAATGTTTGGTTTCTCCATTTTCAGATCTCACTGTGTGAATCTCTTCAGCCAAGACAACAGCTCATGATAAGGTAATGGCATGACAGATGTTTCATATGGTGTAACCTGCACTTGACCCCAACCCAAGGGCAACCAGATGGAAAATGGAGTATGAATTAGGTCAACTCATGTTCAGGATCTTGATGGTTACCGACAGTGAAAATTCGGGGCCGCCAATGATTTGACCTTGTATTGAATTATTTATAAGACTTGAGCACATAAAATTGCCCATTATTGTAATTTTAAGATGATAAAAACACTATGTGGAATACAACAATCATATGAGTCCAACTCTATGCACCACAAGAGTCTTTTGTCCCTTTCTCAATTTTTTTTTAGAGGAGATAATTGTCTCAGGCTATTTTTCCTGGTCGTATGCTCTTTTTTTCTTTTTCCCATAATTATTTTGTATTCAAATCCACAAAATTAAAATTAGTATTTCCAGCCTCCACTCTGGCTCCAAAATGTTGAAAGAGTGTGAGTCTATGAATATATGGCTACTCATGGCATAAGTTATTCAGTAGGCTGGAATTATTTGTGCTCAGAGAATTCACAGGAAATAGTAGCATATGTATAAGGAAGAGATAATTTAACAGAGAGCATGAGAGAATGGGATTTGACTGATTTATTAGTCAGGGAATTAGAAAGCATAGGCCAGGGAAAAGGAAGAGGTCTTTTATTAACAATGCTAATACCCACTTAGTTTGTCCAAATGTGATTGGAAACAGCTGCACTGTATAATCCTGAAAAGCTGAGCTTATACTGAAAATTCCAGTTCATCTATAATTAGTGCAATTCAACCAGCCACCTTAGGAGACAAGAAACTTTATTAACCGTTTCATAGCTAACATATAAAGTGTGTTAATACTATAGCGAAAATATCCCCTTTAAACCAGTGCTGGGGATTTTATGTCTCTCCCTCTCAGATAGCAACTGCCATAAATCCTAGCCAGCATAACTAGTGGTAAGGAATAAGGGAGTTGCAGTTCACCAAAACCTTGACAGCCACTTGATTCTCTCTCTTTGTATAATGGGACACGGTACAGGTTCCAGAAAATCCATGTCCTAGTGCAGATGTGAGAAAAAAAATACCAGATGTTTTGGACTTTAGCTCCCAGAACTTCCAGCCAATTATTAGGGATCATGAGAATTTTAATCCAAAACTTCTGGAATCTGGTATACCAAAGAATGGGCATTCCTGCAGCTTTAGTGCATCCCACCATAAATCCAGAGTACAGCCTTCCTGCAACACCTAATGAATATGAAAGTTGCTTTAGTGATTACTGCTTCCCTAAAAAGAAACAGGCATGAGGTCAGCCATGAACACCATCTTGAGTGCCAGCTTATTTAAATTAGATGGCAAAAAATACATCTCTTCGTGAGTCTTGTCCTTCTTATGGACAGAAACACAAGAACGTACGTCCCAATCACATTTACTAACTACACAATTATTTGAGAGAGATAATGCTCTTCATATCGGGATCCTTACATTACTCCCAGTGGTTCCTGAAATCAAGATTATTTATTATATTAAGATAGTTTTTAGGTATAACGTGATTACACATTCATGTGCTATTCAATTAATAAATTAATCATTCAAAAATTAATTATTGGTAGAAGACCTGTAGCCATTCCCACAGGCTATGATGGAGGGAGATGAGATAGGAAGGAATGACATTCCACTGTAGCTCTTTTTAAATAATAATAATAATAATAATAATAATAATAATAATAATAATAATTAGTGCTTTTTCTTTATAGAATCTAACAGAACAATTTAAAATGGATCTTAAATTAGAAGGTTTTGACTTGAAAAGATTTGAAAGGTTATATTTAATAATCCTACGTATATGATGTCTAAAATTTACAAGTGGCTCCTACAAATAAATGTGGAAGATGAAATAACTGAAGAAGTTATAACTGTATGCGCAAAAAATACACGGCATGAAATTTTCTTTGAAAGAAATGGAATAATTTGCCTGTAGTGTGATTTTAACATCAACCTTCTGACCCCAAACAATCTTTTTTTCAATAATGGTAAACACTTATTATACCTTTATAGTTTATTGTATGATAGCATACAATCAGTGGATTGAATCTTGAGTGGATAAGCCAAAAAGGGCAGAATATACTATATTTAATATAACAAGATTTTATTAAAGGATATTAAGTAATATTTCATTTGCACAATGTCCAAAAAAGGGCAAGAGGAAGTATAATGTAATGAAATGTAAATACTAACTGAAGAAACCTTATTATTAGTAGTATTTTATGATGTTTTATTTTGTGTGTGTATTTTTTTCTCTATTCTGATGTATTTTTCTCTTTTGTAAACTTGTACTTTTTTTCTTTTTCCCTCTTTTTTAAAAAACTTCCACTTTGGAATTTATAATGAATAAATAGGTAAAGACCATTTCCGCACGAGACTATTATAGCGCTTTGATTCCACTTTCAACATCCTATGGAATCCTGGAGTTTGCAGTTTCGGGAGGGGCTGGCTGGCCCCTCTCGAAACAGCAAACCCTAGGATTCCATAGGATGTTGAAAATGGAATCAAAGCGCTATAACGGTCTCTTGCGGAAATAGCCAAATAGATCTAAGCCTGCAGGAAGGAAGAGTTATGGTGTATCTGTCAGCTGTTTGGGGAGAGAGACAGTGGAGTATAATAATTTGAATGTTGTCCTAGAAGTCTGGAAAACCAAGGTTTGAATCCCTGCTCTCTGCCTCAGCAGAAGGCAATGGCAAACCTCACTGAGAAATTCCTCTTGCTGAGAAACCCCTGTGATAGGATCACTGTAAGTCAAAATTGACTTGAAGACGTGTAACAAGAATAGCTGTCCTGGGATCCTGAGATTTCTCAAAGACTTCACATCGAAACCCATGGGGTGTTGTTGGACAAGTTACACTCTCTCAGCCTCAGAGGAAGGCAAAGGCAAGTCCCCTATAAACAAAAAAATGCCCAGAAAACTCCATGACTGTGTTGTCTTAGGGTCACCATAAATTGGAAACAACCTGAAGGCACACAACAATAACAACCTCTCTCAATCCTCAGCTAGCAATAGAAATATGACAGTAAAGTCAATTGTTTACTTCAGTTTCTAAGGATGCAAAGTATTGATGAGAAGAAGAAAACATGTGAGTGCAAAACTAAAAAGGACCATCATCAAAAATAGCCTTGTATTGAGTTTCCCTCTCCTGCTACATAACATTACAATTCACCTTGCATCTTAGCTTCATTACACCAAGTGTTCTCCTCCCCAGTTATATGGGAAAGGTGAAGAGACAGCCAGGACATTAGGTAACCACCATGCAAGATGATACGCAAGGAGCAATTTGACAAACAACTGTTCTGCTTTGTTAATTTCATTCTCTGTGTGTCTCTCTCTGTGTTTGTATGTCTGTGTTTGTGTTTGTGTGTGTGTGTGTGTGTGTGAGAGAGAGAGAGAGAGAGAAACACCATTTCCACACTACACTGTTGTAGAGCTATTATTCCACTTTTAACATCCTGGGCAATTCTGAGGTTTGGAGTTTACTGAGGCTGAAGAGCGCTCTGGCTGAGAATTCTAAATGTCCCTCCCTAAACTGCAAGCCTCAGGATTCCATAAGAGGTTGAAAGTGGAATAAGAGCACTATAACTGCATAGTGCAGAAGTGGCCAAGAAAGAGAGAGAAAATTACTAAGACTATTTATATATATCCCAATACCTAATTTTCCTGGCTCTCCATAAGTCAAAAAAGACTTAAAGACACATAACAATAACAAGCCATTGGGGGCTCAAAACAGTACTTTGAATTAAGCTTTGGAGAAATGTAACTAAATTCAGACATATTTTTGGAAAAGTACTGCAGCTCATCTAAATATTTAACCCTACTAAAAATACCCAGCTGTACTTGGATTCAAATTTGTCATTCACTCCCTCCCCCATGGTATTTATCCAGCTTGGTACTTATTCATTGTTACTTTGGTACTTGGTACCATATTTGTCTATATTAGAAACCTTTCATTTTCATTTCTTCTTGGCTGGCTCCCTTCATTATGCAAATGAAGTGGTGGTTTGGGAACCCGTGTGAGCGCAGGCCCCGGGGTGTGCAGGGCTGGGGATCGCCAGCCCTGAATGCCCCTGCGGGCCTGCTCCCTGCCGACCACATGAGCACAGGTCCCGGGGCACGCAGGGACATGACCATGGCCTGCCCTGTACGATCCTGCCAGCTTGGTTTTGGGTGCCCACGCAAGTACAGACCCCGAAGGCATGCAAGGACACGGCAATCACTGGCCCTGCATGATCCTGCAGGCCTGCTTTCAGGTGTCTATGTGAGTGCAGGCCCCGGAACGTGCAGGGATGCAGCGATTGCCAGCTGTGCATGATCCTGCGGACCCGTTCTTGGGTGCCTGCATGAGTGCAGGCCCTGGGGCATGCAAGTATGTGGGGATCGCTGGCCTTGCATGATCTTGCGGGCCTGCTCAGGGCAGCCTGTGTGAGCCGAGGCACCAGGCACCCTGCACACTCCTGCCATGCAGAGGGCCTGGAGTGTGAGGAGAAGAATGGGGGGGGGGGCAGCAGTCACTTCCACAAATAATAAAATATGCAGAAGTGAAACCCACTAATGTGGAGGGAGGACTGTAGTTTACTGAGGCCACAGAGCAATCTGGCTGAGAATTCTAAGGGCCCCTTCCTTGCAAAACTGTTTGACTGTAGAATTTGTCACATATCTCAACTTTTACAGAAGGCTAGAGACACAAGGTATACTCAGTCTACTCAATAAGGAACATTATTCTATTTGAGTTGTCATGGTGCTATTGTGCTGTTAGAAGAAGAGGAAGAGGAAGAGGAAGAAGAGGAAGAGGAAGAAGAAGAAGTCATCTGTGAAATACTTAGAACTTTTGCTTGAGAGATTTGGTCTTCTCCCCCAAACTAGATTTCTTAAGACAGTGAGCTCATTCAGGCTGCTACTTTGAACCCCATGATGCCATACCATTCATGTCACTTCTTGATACTTCTTGCCTAACTGAAACACTCTCCTGACTTTTTAAAGAAACTTCAATAAAAAGGTCACACATTTTGGTTGATTTTTGGATGTCTTGCTTTTGTGGCTTGCAATGTTAGATGTGGGAGCATCCAGCACTGTCTTATCCCTCCATTTTTGTTTCCAGAGATACTTCTAGATGTATCCCTGCTGCCTCCATACAAATTGTAAGATTTTTTTTATCTGTTTCAGCCTTTTACTACTATTATCTATTTACTACTGTTATCTGTTTCAGACTTTTATTACTATTAGGCTATTAGGCTTTCCAGAGGGAAAACTGGAGATGCCTCCTGTATTATTAATAGTTAGATAGAAGAGGGAATTTCAAGGGGTGTTGCTTGTCACATAACCGGGTAACAAGCACCAGCTGTCAAAATTCTTTCTTCTGCACAATTATTGAATGTACAGGAGCTGTTCCCAGGTTTCATTCTGGCAAGCTTAATGGCTGTAAGCATTTTTAAAAATTATGGATAGTATTCTAGATCAGCTATTTAGCTCATAGCTATCTAGAATCTACTGTTCTGACCTTACCCCCATCTTGACTTACCGAGCAGCAGCAACGGGAATCTAATTTCCTGTCCTTCAGGATAAAGCAGACTGACGGTCCTGTACCCCTTCTGGTGTGACAGCTAGAAGCAGGATCCTTGCCACAATTCCTCCTCACACAAGAGATCACTGGAGGAGGGTTGTGAATCTCAGTATGTTATGTCCTGATCAATAAGAGAACAGATCTTTGCCACTATTTACAATGGTAAATCAAGATTGGGGGACTTTTAAAATCCCCACATGTTTCCTACATGATAAAATATGTAGGGATTGTGAATAATTGTGTAGTGCAGATTTTTGTTTACTTCTTTTTAAAATAAAATAGGGGGATCTAAGGCAACATCGTACAAACAGGCAGCAGGTGGCATTGCTAGAATCTGAATAAAACCCAGGCAGCTGGGCAATACGGCAATCAAATCTTCTGTTCTTTTACTTTTTCATGTTTTTCTCCCTTTTTCCACCTCCACTACTCATTCACTCCATTTTTTAACTCTTCCATCCTTACATATTAGACAAAGGAAATTATAATGTTGATACAAACAAACAGGCACACAGACACACATAGATGCGCGCGCACGCACACACACACACACACACACGGAGTCACAAATAGGCAGTTAGAGTAGGCTGAATTAGGGCCTGTGTGCGCCACCAGTGCGAAGGGAGAGAAGCTTAAATACCTTGTTTCTTTGGGGCCCTACCCAAAAGGAGCAGCAAGCATTTCAAATCTCAGAAGTCTTTTTTTCCCCTGAGGAGCCTGGAGTATGCTTTCTCATAGCCTAAATACTATTACTAGTCCAGACTGGAATAGACCTATTGAATCAACTGCATTTACCTATATGTTGATATACAATTCAGCAGTTGATGAAATGGTTCTACTCTGTCTGGAAGCAACCAATGGGATTTGAGCCTGTTGGAACCCTGCTGACTTGCTATGTTATTGAAGGATAAAGATAGATTTTAACTGATTAAAACTAATTATTTTAAAAAAATGAATGCAGGATGCACTGCAGGATGTGGTTCTACTAGTAGGCATCCAAAATTTTCAGAGGCTAGATTTCATGGTTTTAGAACTATGGCACAGACTGAGCCTTTTCCCCCTCTCTCCCACAGATTGGTTTTGAGTAATTCAATTTAATATTCTAACAAAAGAGCTTAAAGGTGGTGATGGTGGGGAATCTGATTATTTCAGTTTTAGCAAGATAAGCATAGTTTTGCTTCCACTGTCCCATGCTCTGATAGCCTCCCATCTGGACTGATGCAATACATTGCATGTGAAGGCTGCCCCTGAAAACTGACTGAGCCTTCAGGGACAGTGCTAGATCCAAGAGCAGAAAGCCCTAACATTTCGGGATGGAAAGAATACCTGAAAATGTTTGAGAAGCATGATTCTCAGGTGTCAGGAAATCCTAAGGAGGGTTGACAAAAATCTTCACAGTATAGGATTTAGTCTGCCTTGAAAGACTGACAGAAAACAGTGAACACAAATACCGTTTTCTGCAGGAAAAAAAGGTGATTTCTGCACAAAAAGCCACATGAGAATTTTGTGCACAGTATGTCCCCTACTTTTCTGCATAGCTATAGGTATATTATTTTCTGCACAGAAAATGTTATTGCCTGCATTTTGAATACTGTAATATTTTGAAAATTCCTGGATATTTGAAAATATTCAAAAATTGTGTGTGTGTGTGAGTGTGTGTGTGTGTGTTTTAAATCATCTGAAGTGGGTAGTGTCCTTGGTAGTGTGATTTGCTGTCTGGAGGCAAATATTACTTATGTCCTGGCTGCATATCATGCCATTTGCGCTCAGATCAAACCTCTATTATGTAAAAGGCTGCAGGAATCAAAAGCATCCTTGGTTTGATGCTGAATGTCATAGACTGAAGACATGCTTGAGGAAACAAATAAGAAAGGTTCAAAATTCCCCTAACAGCAGAGCATATTTTTCAATGCTTATTATGAGGAGAAAATATAAAAAACTAGTTACAGTAAAAAAAACCCAACTATGTTGCCAGATGTTGGGCAGATTTGGAAACAGTGGCCATTAATAAAAATTCAGCTCAGTTCTGGCAGTTAGTAACCAGAAAATTGGGTGACTATCGCTACAATCTTGGGACCCTCATTTCTGCTTCAACCTGGGAAGCCTTTTACCCTGACCTGTATAAGGAGCCCTTAACAACGGATAGCTACTTGATGGATGAAAAGACTTTTGGGAACATAAATGACTTCCCAAAATGGCCCGCAGTTATCATGCAGGAAGTCAAAGCCCTCATTCAGTCTTTGAAGAACAGTAAAGCCCCAGGAGAGGATTTCATGCCACCTGAATTGTTTAAGAGCAATATAGATTGGTGGGCTGCCCTTTTGGCCGGCTTATTCACTCATATAAATGACACGGAATGTATGCCCAATGAATGGAAGCTTGGCATAGTTATTCCTCTTTATAAAAAAGGGGATCGAAGGGACCCTAAAAATTATAGGCTGATCAGTTTAATAGATATTGCAGCCAAAATCTATGCTAAGTCCATTTTGCAGAAACTAGAGGACTGGGATGAACAAAATTCCACCCTAGCGGAAGAACAGGCAGATTTTAGACAGGGAAGGAGCACCATTGATAATTGCTTCACTCTCCTGCATCTGATTTCAAAATACACGGTTAGGGGTGGACAACTGCGTTTATGTATCTAAGTGCAGCCTTTGACTCAATTAACAGGATACTCCTTTGAAAAAAATTCAAGAAGACAAACATGGATAGGCGACTTCTTCATCTAATAATGGCTCTCCACAGGCATACAAGTTTACAGATTAGAACAGGTGTAAACCAAGCCTTAACAAACAAAATTTCCACATTCAGTGGAGTGCATCAAGGCTGCATCTTGGCCCCATTCCTTTTTAATTTCCATATGCCCAAGGTCCTGGACAGACCAGTTAATGTGCTCCTGTACGAAGATGACATGATTCTACTTTCTACAACTCTGGTAGGCCTGTGCAGACAGTTGAGAAAATTTAGTGTTTACTGTCAGCAAAATGATTTGGTAATTAATAACAGTAAATCTAAAATTGTAATTTTTGGCAAAAAGAGGACCTGTCATAAATGGTTTATCGATTCTAAAGAAATAGAACAGGTAAGCACCTATAATTATTTAGGTATTGTCTTCTCAGCCTCAGGTTCCTGGTCTCCCCAGATAAAGAGGAATGCATTAAAAGCCTCAGCCAGTGTCCATACATTGAATAAATTATTTAATTATAAATACTCTGGCTCACTTCTCCCAATTATAAAAGTGTACAAGTCTAAGGTGTTGCCAGTGTTAACCTTTGGAGCAGAAAATTTAGGGATTTGCTTCAATCAAGAATATTGAGAGAATCCAGAATAAATTTTTAAGACTGATACTGGGAGTGCTAAGAATTTCTCCAGCCCAGGCAGTCAGCACTGAATTGGGTATGGCAGCCATTTCAGATCTATGTCTCCTTAGATTATTTAATTTCTGGATTAAACTATCCCAAATGAATGATGACAGATTGCCCAAGATCTGTTTAAATGAGCAAGCACTTAAGCCTACAAGTAACTCCTGGCTTTCCAACTTTTCAAAAATGCTTTCAAAGCAGGGTTTGAGCATTGAGGCTGTTAGTTTGTGCAAGTCCAATACCAGAAACTTGTTTAAACAAAGAGTGATGGACATTAGAACACAATCAGATCTAGCTGCACTGTCTTCTGTGAGATCCCTGAAATGGTTAGCAAAGGCCAAATCTCTTTTTCAGGAAGAAAAATATTTGTCCTTTGCAATGAAAAGGGACTTGCGCACGGCCTTTATACAGCTCTGATTTGAGCAAATGGAAACTAGGATGTCGCAAGGTCGTTATCAGGGTATTCCTGTTCAAGATAGAATCTGCATATGTGGGGCATCTGCCATTGAAGATCTTGCCCACTACTTATTGCACTGTCAGCTATATGTTAACATTAGAGTACACTACTTCAACCCATTTCTAGTTAGTTGGAGGGAGTGGGATGACGAGTCCAAGCTGACTTTCCTTTTGGAAGGGGTTAATCCTTTTGTGACTCAAAGAGTCGCCCTCTTTGCGTATTATGCAGCTAAATTGAGGAAGCAAGTAGTAGCTAAAGGGTCCGCCTTGCCGGCTCATGGATAATCTCTTTTTTTTTTTTTAATTACTTGAGGTGTGTTCTTGTGATTCAGAGGGGTTGGTCTTTTTAATCTTTTTAATCTGAAAATTGTTATTTTATCTGCATATATAGTTTTGTATTTTATATTTTATATTTTTATTACTTGTCGATGTGTTTCCTTGCTGATGATGCTGTTTTTGGTCTCTTTTCCATGCTTTGGGTTTTGTTCCCTCTTTTTAATTGTCTGATATAGTCTGTAGACTGATTCAATAAAGATTTGATACACAAGAAACTCTACAGTGAAAATATTCAAAAATTGTGTGTGTGTGTGTGTCTGTGTGTATGTGTGTTTTAAATCATGTTTCTGGAATGCTAGGGAATGCTGACAAGAAGAAACTTAAGCCATTTCTGCACTAAACTGTAATAGTGCTATTAGTGCTATAAACTGTAATAGTGCTATTATTCTACTTTCAGCATCCTATGGATGTTGATGGATTAGGCCACTCCCTAAACTGCAAACTCCAGGACTCTATAGGATGTTGAAAATGAAATAATAGCACTATTACAGTCCAGCGCTGAAATGGCATTAGAATAATAAGAGGCTTAGTTCACAACTTATTTCTGCACAAAATTTGCACTTTAAATAAAATCAGAGAAAAATGATATTTCTGCACAGATTCTGCACAGAACTCTTATTTTATTTACAAAAAAGCTGATTTCTACACAGAAAATTCTGCGCAAAAACTCATGTGCGAATTTTGTTCAGGATAAGTTCCAAACTGCAATTAATCTTCAAATACTTGTTTTGAAGATTTTCCCACAGCAGAAAGACAATTGTGAAAGTTCCTTGTTGCTTCTTTCAGCAATGAAATTAATGAAGACTTATATCCCTACTAGAGAATCAAGGCTACACTTTAAGAATAATGGCAGAAAATCCATTCCAAATCAGTTCATCCTGTTTCCAACCTAGGCAGCCATGGAAGTTGATACTGAATACCACAAAGAGGCATTAGTCATCATCCTATAAATATTTTATAATATTTGCTTTCAATTATAAACAGTTTGCAACTTTTAACACTCTTTGGGAGACGTAAGTGAATCTCATCAGTACTGGGAGCTCAGTCAGATAAGGTTCCAAATTTAATGGGGGAACTTCATAAAACCTAGCTTAGGAATCCTCCACCAGTAATTCCACCATCACGCTACAGCCCCATACAGCTGGACCCAAGCTCTGAGGGGGACCTCTGGCCTTCTGAAGAAGTTTTTATGAGGTTTCAGAGAGAGGTAGGAGAAAGTGGGGAAGACAACAGTCAGTTCAGCCAGCTCATATAACCTATGAACGCAATCTTAAATATTACTGTGCAGTAGCAGTGCACTTTTTATTAATAGGAATTTGAAATGCATATGTCTCAGTGTCTGCACACGTTCACAGACATTTCTGAGAATCTTTGTAGAAGGACAGTCCTGAAACATCATATAATGCCACCCAGCACTAAAGCAGAGCCAAGTGCCTCTGCTGATGAAGATATATATTGGTTATGTGGCTTCATGCTTAGCATTTCAATTGGACAATTCAGTGGCAAAGCCTGCCTCTGTCTGTCTTCAGCAGATTGCTTTAGTTTCTCCCTTCTACTATCACTTGTTAGGGAAGATTGATAAAACTGAAGAAAAATATAGCACGTTTATAGGCTAAACTTATTCCTGGCCACCTAAGCACATAACTTTATACTGTCATAAAATCATAGTTTGATTTTTCCTATTGTTAACAATTTGTAAAATATTGTTAATGAAGAAACTATACCATTTTAAAAATGGCTATAATAACAGTAACAAAAACAGAACTGCAAAGATTCACCAATACATATACTCTCCTCATTGTTTCATGTATATGTCACCTTTGGACTACCCATATCTGAAAGTTAAGTGTAGTTTTGTGCTACAGTGAAAAAAAAAAAAACCTTAGGAACAGATCAAGAATTACTTATACCAGTTCAACACATCTGAATTCAACAAGATTATAGCAGTGTACAGAAACACTGGCTTGGCCTTAGATTATTGTATTATTATATTGTCTGTGATACCAGACAGTAATGCAGTGAACTAACTGTTTCATTCAAAAGGCAAGCCAATGTAAACATGCAACTGATGTCTGAAATCACACCTATGCAAACACATGCAGAAATCCCCCAAATCACTTCATTAAGCATTCCATGTACTTTGGACATGAAGTATACACAGCCATGCATCCCTAATTTAGTGATAGTTTCTTGAACTATAGGCTTCCCCAACTTTTCATCACAACATACAATAAGGTCTTTACACCTGGCATACCACACAAATGAAATGGCTGAAATGCCACTGTAATTCATGAATACAAGCAAATGTGAACTTTGATACATGGTCGTTTAATCTTTTTCTTTTTTTTAATTTAGACTAGGAAAAGAAAAAAAGAAAAAAAAAGAAAGGGATGAGGTGGAGCATCAATGGTTGCTTCTCCCCTTGCAAAAACTTCTTTTTCAAGATTCACTGAAATCTGCTGACATAGATGCTCATTTTTTTTTCAAATAGAGGAGCTTTGGAAAATTAAAGGAACTACCGCTGCTTCTCTTTATATTTTTAATATGAGCAATTGCCAAAATTAGCACTGTCATCCTCTGTATTGCCCATTAACTGCAGCACACGTGCACACACACACACACAGACAGACACACAAAGAACCCCCTCCCAAAGAACTATCAAAAGATATTAAGAATTATGTCTATACCTGTGACAGGTTAGCAGCACTGTTTTTTTCCTAAGATTTTGTTCTTACATGAACACAGATTCAGTATAGACATGTCAAATAAAGAAAATGTATTGGGAAAATAATACTTTAAAAATCTGCAAGAACAATTGTTAGAAGTAAAGGACCAACCGAAAGATAGCAAGTTCCCTTTACATTCTGTATGTTGTATGCCAATGCAAATCACTATGGGGAGGGGGTGAGGAGACAAAAGAAATGCAGCTTTCCCTCCAGCGTGATTCACATTGCAACCCTCCAGTTTTGTACTTACCAATCTTAACAGCCAAACCGTCTCAGGATCTTTACAGTTTTCTGCCAAACTGTTTCATGCTCTCAGAAAGCCACATTGCTCATCCAGGCGAAACCGAAGCTATGCAGAATGTCTATGCAGCTGGGAGATAATGGAACTCTTTCCCCAGCTGGGACTACAAGCCTTTTATCCGCTGAGCATTCCGTGTCTCTTCACTGGGATTAACTGTGAAATGCTCGGCTTTCCTGCAGCATCCACAACAAGGACCCACACAGTTAGGGCACATGGGGGGAAGAAAGGCAGCTAAAGCTTGGGATGTAGGTATCCAGAAATCGTGCTCATTTTAAAATTAGTTCTCTGTTCAGCTTCCTTTTAGCAAGGCAAGTACAGTGAAGGGGGAGGGGGAGGGAGAGAGAAACGGAGAGCGGGAGAGCGCAAAGCTGTCTGTCACACCCTCAGTGTGATAGATCAAATGTTCTTACCATTTTTCTCCATACAGATGTCTTCCCCTGTCAGGTATTAAAAGCTCTTTCTCCTCTTGAAATCTGGGTCACTAACAAGCATATTAACTTTATAACAGGAGCAGTATGGATTTTATTTGGTCCCTATCCTTAAAACTGAACAGACCATTGTATTAGATTAGGCTGATCCAATTAGCACACCTCTAAAATAAGATAACATTTTTTTCTCACTAAATCATTAACTGAGTTGACCATAGCCATTTCCGCACCTGACTGTTATAGTGCTATTATTCCACCTTCAACATCCTATGGAATCCTGGGGTTTGCAGTTTAGGGAGGGGCCTTTGAGGCTAAACTACAAACCATAGGATTCCATAGGATGTTGCAAGTGGACTAATAGTACTATAACAGTCAGATGAAGAAACGGCCCACGTCCTCTGTGTGCATGTATGTAAACATACATACACAAAACTATGAAACTGCAAAATAGATATTCTTCTCTGAAAACTATGGTTTCATTGTTAATTACATTTTCCAGCAGTTGCTGTGAAGTGCATAGCATATTGTCCTTATATATTTCTTCTGAGGTTTCCCATTATTCAGACACCTCCAAAAAATGTAGAAGCAACAAAACTTTGTAAAGTGTAAAGAGATCACTTTTTAAAGAACGTGTGCAATCACCTTAGGGAAAGTCTACATTCTTAACAATTTTTATACCTTTGGTTCAAAACACTAAAGAGACTTCTCCTGAGAAACGATCATTAGATTTCTGGCATGAAGGGTATTCACCATGCATTGGAGTTAATCAGGGGTAGAAATCATGATACAGTGAATCATGAGACATGGCAACTCCCAGAAGTCCTACCCAGCATAGTCAATGTCAAGAAATGCTGGAATTGCAATCAAACAACATCCTGAAGACTGCACAATGCCCACTCTGCCTAAATCCAATTGCTGATCTCAGCCCAATTGATTAGTTATCAGTTGCTGAATGGTAAATCAACACTTATGTAAAGTCACTACATTCAGTGGACATACTTTAGTTGGGACTGGCAAATGGAGGTATATATGTGCTATTTTTGAAGGAACTGGCCTAGAATAATCAGAAGGGCTGCTTGTGCAGTTTAGATCCAAAATACCACAATTACAATTATCAGTTGACAATGAAAAACCAATATTGACTTTTTCCCGCCCTTATGTCAAATTCATACACTAAGACTTAGTTGGAAGGCACTGAAATGTCAATAATTACCATGCTATCTTGAAACTCCATTTAGTTCTGTGATATGAAGAAGCCCTAAGCAGGTGGTAAGCAGGTGGTAGTGACAATATGGATCTGGATCTTCTCAGTGTGAGGCATTGTAGGGGAGGATCCATTTTTTTCTGGCCTCCAATGGATGACAGGCCAGTGTTGATGGCAGACAACTTAGGCCTGCTAGGCCACTTGTAGAGCCTGTTGGGACAAATTTGACCCTCTTCAGCCCATTGAAGGATCGACAGGTCCCTCAACTTGGGATGTAGTCATTAAGAACAAAGAGGCCATTAGGAGGACTGTTGGATGGACCTATATAAGGCCCAGGCTTTGGCATCTTCTTGGTGGTTTGAGTTTTGGACTAGGAGCTAGTCTCAATAATTTACAATGGCTTCCAAGAAAGTTGGAGGAGGGCTTATGGGGTAACGTCTATGCAGCAACCAGCCAAATGTCCCCCTCCAACGTTGTCTGATTCCTCAGAGAAAGAAGTGGAAGGGGTAGATTGTCTGCTATTCTGAACAGACTAGATGCTCTTGAGAAGGGCAAGATTTCCCCTGGGAAACATGTAGTCCCAGCTAAATGGGAAACAAGATCTGAAGTAAAGTGAGTCTTACTAAATAGATTTTGGTTCATTTGGATTCTTTGGAAAAGCAGAGTTGAAGTGATGACAGTGTTTTGTCTGGGGAAGTAGAATCACT
The DNA here is from genome assembly GCA_030412105.1 of Cyclura pinguis. NCBI lineage: Eukaryota > Metazoa > Chordata > Lepidosauria > Squamata > Iguanidae > Cyclura > Cyclura pinguis. The sequence continues at coordinate 63,433,221 of CM059600.1, read as the reverse complement.
TCAGTCATGGGTTTCAAGGAGGGTGTTGGTGAATTTGCACCAGTGGAGATTATTACAGGTAATTCTTCTGACACTAACACCATTGATACAGATTCAGGCTGGGGGGGGGAGGGTCTGAACACTCCAGGGAGGCAAGCATCTGATCTGGCTGGAGGGAAGCTTCCAAGGGAAAATGGGTTGAGCCTAGAACAGTTTCACATGGCTTCTTGGTTTTGTTATCCCCAAGGGTCCTATCCTCCACAGTATTGTTATGGGACTTTAGGGAATATTTAGCACCCCAACAGTAGTGGGCATAGTACAGTCCCTTATAGCTGTATTCTGTATAAAGAACAGACACTTTCCCTGAGGAACCATTTATTGCAGTCCACTAGGGATAAGATCCTGCATGGTGAACATGTGGATGTCTTCCCTATTTACTGTGATTTGGAGAAGAACAATAAAAAGGAGTTGGATGAGAAGGAGAAAATGCATAGATGTAGAGTAGAAAGTACTTGAAACAATTGGTTGACTGGATTTTTTTTTTATCTCCCCAGGGGTTATTGTCAAGGCACAACCATGGAAGGTATTTTCACTCCCCCTATGCACAGACATAAGACCAGTGTGAATTTTTCAGGTACAGCCTGGTTACTTTATGAGAAGACCTTTCATATGAGATCAGGTGGGATCAGATGCAGCCACAACTGTGGATGGAAATTATAACACTTGCTTGGCCAACCAGAGATGAAAGTTCACACAGTGGTCATATTGTTGAAAGGACATAGGTTGGTGTTAGCAGTAAGCTGCAGACTGCACTAGTCCCAACAGCACAGTCTGCTGTGTTGGAAATTTGGGGTCCACGGTTCCTCTGTATGCCTGCTTTGCAAATTCTTCCATCAGTATTCCATTGCGGGGGCTGGGAGTGTTAACATTTCTTTCAGAACTTCCTGAAAGGAAAAGATGCAGGTGGACATAGGGATCAGCAATCAGGTAAGCAGGGAGCAGAGGGTGCCCCTCCACCATGAAGAGGGACCCAGCCCAACTAAATTAGATGAGTTGGAGGTTCTATTGCAGCTAAAGCTGACTTAGTTGCAGCCCATTATTTGAGGTAAGAATTTAAGGAAGGCTTCTGCATTCCATTTCAATGAATAAATTCTTTTGATCTAAGAATTTATGTTTAGTGGTAGGAATGGAATGTGTTATCAGACACAAAATCTGTAAGGACTTGTCAGAGGGGAGGGTTGTAGGTCTATTTGTATCTCCCCCAGTACCCAGTTTGGAGGTGTTACCTTTGGTGACCATGCCGAAGAAGGTACTGGTGAGCACAAGCTCATTCACCATCTATCTTACCCTAAAGGGGAATCTGTGAATGCTGCCATTCCTGAGGAGCAATTAAATGTATGTTATACTTCTTTCAATGCAGCAGTTCAGGAGGTGTAGAGGAACTAGTGAAAAGTGACATTACGTATTCATTTTGTCTTTTCCTTGTCCATCCTGGGGACTTTGAATTACTGGGCTTTTCCTTTGATGGCCTTTTTTAACATGGATTTAACGCTTCCTATGGACTGTTCAATATCATGTTCCATGTTTGAAAAGTTCAGTACTTTTCTTGACTGGCCCCTTAAGCTGAGGTCCAGGCAATGAGGGTTTACCCATTAATTGGATGAATTTTTTATTTTTATTAGTTTTGTTTTGTTTTGTTTGTTCATAGGGTGGACAGGACGGCCTGTGCTTTTGATGAGGGAGTTTTTGATATTGGAATTGGGGATTCCCCTAGCCCATGAAAAGACAGAGGGATCCAGTCAATGTTTACTTTTTTAGGTATCAAGATTGATGCCATGGAACAGCACTGCAGACTTCCCATTGTGAAGCTGCAGGATCTGAGGGAGAGGGTGTTACCATGCTGTACACCCCCACTCCATGATATGATTTAACTGGTAAATACTAATTGGCATGATATAATAATTATATCCTGCTATGACTGGGAAGCTTGCTGGTAAAGAGAAACTGGCTGCACATGTGCATTACAAAACCTGGCCAAATCGAGACCTCAAGGCAAAGGTAGGTCCTAGTTAGGGGAATTCTGGTGATAATGGACTGGCTGATGTCCTTCAACAACTTAGACTTTAGAAACAATATCACCTGAAACTGCTTCCACAGAATGACTGAATGTCTTTGACCCTCTCCCTTTGTCCACAAAAACTCCCTTTTTGTCCCCTCAAATGTCCCACCATTAAGGAGCTATCACAATTTCCATCAGTCCTTTGTCACCTAATGCTAAGGCCATTAGCTCATTCTGGACCTCATTGTCCACTCTGCAGATGCTATTGTGTATTCTGCCAGAGAGCTCTTAACATGTTCTCCCTCAGGGTAGAAAAAGAATATTTAAACCCTGGTTCTGAGCCAGATAACGTATAGTAGTTCTGCCTGCTGGCAATCACTCTGTTCTCCAATTCTCATTTGTACTACTTTGGGATTCTTAGTCTAAACCACTTTGCTTTGTTTCTTTTCTCCAGAGAGGTAATTATTACCCACTTCATCCTAAACTGTTGATATCCAACTTTTCCTCCCTTTTTCTTCAGCTAGCCTTGTGTGATTGTGAGACTGTTTGGATCTTGTGTGCATGAGATTGTTAATTCCCCCCCTCCAATAAAACATTTTAAATGTATTCTTTGAATATCTATCTGATATTCCTGCATTACTACCAGTATAAACAGGTATAAAAGATCTTGCTAAGTTACTATGGTCTAATAGGCCTGCTCTTTTGAGGTAATTTTCCCCACAATCCCAAGGAGGCACTGGTATTGCATGTGGACCCCATGTTTTGGGGTAACAAGGGTTTCTGGATTTATGAAGTTTAGAAAGGCTACACTTAAGGAATTTCAGGAGCTGATTGGTCATTTAAATTTCGTATGTAGGGTTATAGTACCTGGCAGGACTTTCTTGAGGCAACTATGTGAAAGTATATGTGGCATTAATAAGCCCCTTCATAGGATTAGGATTACATAGGTGATCAGGGTGACTTGGTGTGGGGGTGGTAGTAAGAATTTCTTGCTTCCGTCAAAAGAACTTCTTTTTGGAGGAATGAGTTGAGGGTCAGAAATTCCCTAAAGGTATCCTCAGATGCAATGGGGTCTGTCAGCTTTGAGGTGTATTTTCAAGGCTGTTGATGTGCCCAGGTGTGGCCTGAGGAGTGGGCTGTAGTTGGTTTATTGTCAGATTTAACATTCCTGGATATTTTTTTTCAGACTGTGGTGAATGTCTGGATTTGGACCAAGGAGCTGCCTAACTTCTTGGTCTATTTCTGATGAGATTTCTAGTCCATTTCTGGCCATGGTGCAGATCACTACTTCCATGTTCTCCAGGTCCCTGAAAGTCATGTGTTTGATCACGGCCTTTAAAGTGCAATGTCTTTGTCATGATACACTTTTCACAGCACTCCAAGTGGCTGAGTTGGACAATAGGCTTTCTGATGCTCTCTCCCACCAGCAGATGAAGGCCTTCAGACTACTGCTTCTGGATGCAGAGGCCTGTCTGGATCCAATGCCAGCAGACCTATGGAGGCTTGAAGGGATGATGTTGTCAGGGCAATTAGCCTCTCGTTAGCTCCCAGTACCAAGAAAAGTTATAAAATGTCTGTTTTTGAGTTTGATTTGATTGGATCTAGAGAAGGGCTTTAGGCTCCTTGGCCTATCCCTGTCTCCCATATTTTGCAATTCTGGGAACACTTGAGGAGTAAAGGATTAGCTCCATAGTCCATTTGGGATAGGCTATCTCTGTTGGCCTTTGCTTCTAGGATGTAAGGGTATCAAGATAACACAGGCGACTTCAGAATTCCCAAGGTGGTGGAGGCATGGTCTTGGGAACAGGGCAAGGTAGCTGACAGGCACAAACCATTATTATCTGATGTCCTTAAAGTATGTGGATATACTTGGTCGGCCATTTGTTCCTCTGTTTATGAGTCTATTTTGTTTCACAGAGCATATTTACCATTTTGTTGCCTTGCAGGTTAATGAGTTGGTCATGTTGTCTAAAGGGGAGGCATCGAGTATGGCATTGGAGCTGAGAGATTTAAGTCTTACTGAACAGCAAGCCATATTGTGGATCAATACCTCTAAGACAGATCAGAGAGGGATAGGGACAAAGATAACACCCATCCTTTATCATGAATTGCAAAGTTACCTTAGGGTGTGGGGTCCTAGTCCAGGTTCACTATTTTGTCATACAGAATTTTAACCCCATATCAATTACCAATTTTGGATGGTCACTTCCAGGGCTTGTGGTGTTTGGGCCTGTAGGGCTAAAAACTTGGGACCTATTCATTCCCGATTGGGGCTACATCTACAACTTTTGTCATGGACTTGAGTGAAGGATGTATCCAATGTTTGGTCATTGGAGATCCTTGGCTTAACAAGAATTATGTTTGGCCTCTTAAATATTGATCTGTGATTTGCTGTTTACTAATGTTGTATAGCATGGTTGTATAGTATAGCAATATATGGTTTACTGAGCAGTGTGCCAAAGTGAGAACTGCCATTTTGGAGCTCAACTGGAGTTGAGTGATAAGGCCACAGTGGAGTGACTCATCAAAAGAGGGCTTTTGTTGGCATGGTTTGTTCTCTCTGTTGTTTAGGAAATACAAAGACCTTTCCCTCCCATGTTCTGGTAATTCACTTGGGTGGGAATGACCTGGGTTTGTTGAAGGGCAAGGCCCTTATTCTACAAGTTCCGCATGAACTTAGGATCATTCAGGCCAGATGGCTAGGTCTAACCTTGATGAGGACCACCATTTTGCCTCACCAACTTTGGTGGAATGAAGGCAACCCATGTTGCACTGATAAGGCATGTAGAGGGGTTAACAGAGACATTTGTAATTTTCCAGACTGGTATGTGGGAGTAGTGGCGTTGAACTACTCCCTCCCTCATCTCAATATATTACTGCAGTGCCCTGAACATTATAGAGTGGACAGGGTGCATTTGCCTGAGAAGGGTAATATGTTGTTCCTGGGGTACTTGCAACAAGGGGTGAGGACCATTTTGGCTAGCTTTGTGGGGGAAAGGAACTAAGCAGGTGCTTTTCTCTTGTCTGTGGTAGGTGAGGATTGGATAACATAAGAATTACAGTTAACACTTTGGCACTCTTTTGTTGAAGGGGAGGGCTCTGCTACTGCTTCTTTAGGTCCTGAGACCTAGGGGTGGGGAAGACTATTCTTGGGGCAGGACTGGGGGATTTGCTCTCACTTAAGTCTTGAGATCTGGGCGTGGCTACATAGGAAGCAACTATTATTGGGTTGCCCTCATGGTTTGGTGGTCCACCAAGGAGAGACTGATGAAGTCATGGATTGACACCTGTCTCAGGTGATCCCATGCTGTGTTGCTCTCTGCTCTTATTCCTTTCCAAGTTCAACTCAGCTTAAATAGGTTCTAGGTTAAATAAAGTGACCCTTTTCAACCCAGTTTTCCGTGTCTAGTCTTGTTATTCCATGGATGGTCAGCAAAAGTCAGTTTAGGGAGAATTTGTTCCAAAAAAAGAGTGGGGGCTGTTTTGAATCCTTTGGCTCACTAAACATTTTAATGTAATCCCCATGTAACACCATTAGTTTATAATAGGATTAATTGCATGCCTGCCAGAACAATAAGATATGCAGAATAAATAAAGTACTTTCAAGAACAGAGGCATGTGTCTCTCCCAGACCCCAAATTGCATTTTGGAGGTAAATAGAAAACAGGAAATATTTTACTTTATATAAGCAGAGCAGATGTACTCCAGTCATATAAATACAAATGATACATGTTAAAGCTATGAATCTGTAGAATATTTGAGAGTCTTTTATGTGGCAAAATATATAACACAGGGATGGAAATTATATAGCCCTCTGGGTGTGACTGGACTGCAGCTCCCACCAATCCTCACTATTAACTATGCTGGCTATAGCTGTTAGGAGTTGCAGTCTGTTAGTGTGTGGAGAGCCAAATGGTGCTCACCATTTCATGTACAGCGAAAGATGCAGAGCCAATATTTCAGCCTTTAGTGTAAGGTTTGTTTTCCCTTTTCATCTTGCAATGTTCCAAGTTTTGGGATTTCTTTCTCCAGTGTATTCACCAGAGGCCATAATGGTAGGCATCATGGACTACAACATATAATGAGCTGTTGAACATAAAGGTCTATTTGTGCCTAACCCACTGTATGTATGTTTGAATGTTGTCAATGGAGAAGAGAAAGTCCAAAACATCCATTTAAAAACTGAACTGGCAGGCTTGTAAATAAAGGGACATACACACACTCTCACACAAACACATAACACTTCATAATAAATACTCATAAAATATATATTTTATATAAGTATGATGGCTGGAACTGAGGAAGAGACTTATGTCTTTGTAAGTGAATTTTTGTTTGCAGGAAGTAGAATTGAGCAGTTTCAAAATGTTCATATTCAGCAAGGGGTGCCATGATGTTACTACACAGGAAGCCAGTGAACTGACTGATGTGCAACAGGACCAGTGCACAATAGGGTGGATGTACAATGGGGACTGATGCACAGTGGGACACTGGCTAGGGGGTGCTGCTGTGCCTCAGTAGATGCATGTCCAATGTACATTGGGACACTCTTCCTGATGCCCTGTTGTGCATCTTCTCAATTCACAAAAGGATTTCCCCTGCTACATAGTTAAGTGTATATAGAGTTACATAATGTAGATCACAATAGAGAATTCTGGCTTTAAAATATCGAGTGTACTTTATAATATATATCTTACTTTACAGTTGGTGTTGCTGTTACGTGCCTTCAAGTAATTTCTGACTTATGATGAGCATAAGGTGAATCTATCATGGGCTTTTTTGTGACTGAGAGTGTGTGATATGACCAAGGTCATCCAGTAATTTCCATGGCTGAACAAGGAATCAAACCTTGATTTCCAGGGTTGTAGTCCAGCACTCAAACCACTACACCACTCTGGTTCCCTACTTTACAGTAGGTGTGGCTTTAGAATGAATCAAGCTGATCTGAGAGATGTCCAAGGTCCCTTTCACACTATACTATTATAGCATTCATACCACTTTAACTGCCATGACTCCAGCTCTGTCAGAGAGATATACCGCTTCCACAAAGTACAAATCCTAGGAATTCATAGCTTGGCCCATGTTGGCTAAAGTGGTGTCAAAGTGCTAAAATTCTGTAGTGCGAGATGGCCCTAAATGAACTAAATTTGAGTCTGAACACTTCTGAAGATTTGCTAGCAATTTCAGTTCAAGGGAACATAGATGGAGAAGGTCTCCAAAGCAGATAAATTTGCCATGACTCTTTATATAAGAAGAATATAATGGGAAGAGAGGAGGTATAGTGTGAATCAGAACTCTACCATCTAATCACAATGAACCACTTCATTAGTGTTCTCCCATACCAGTAGTTTGGAAAAAGGATGTTGCAATAACATATGACATGAACATATCACAAGAAGACATGACTCACCAGAAAAGCCAGTAGTGCTTGGTAAGGCAGAAGGCAGTAGGAAACAAGGAAGATGGATGGACTCAATCAAGGAAGCTACAGCCCTTTGCAAGACAAGAGCAGGGCTGTTGATGATAGGGTGACCTGGAGGTCTCTCTTTCTTTGGGTTGCCATAAGTCAAAGTTGACTTGACGGCAGTTAACAACAGGGTAACATATCGCTGGTCTGATATGGTATTCAGTGTTCTTTGTTAGTCCTCTCTCTTTAGAATAGAAATATTAAAAGTACTCTGGCAAAATCTGGGGACTTGAGAGGATATAGTCTTGAGTGCTTGCTTAGAAAGTGCTGGATATTCAAGATCATTTGTCTCTACTCCTGGATGCTGCACATCCATTATCTACCTTGCAGTTTCTGTGAGTTTAGTGTCAGGTAGAAAACAAAGATAACTCCCTGGCACCTGAACTGTTCTTCTTAGATATGTGTGGATTTTGCCTCTATGACATATGTCATTCTCCTACAACATCCCTTCATGGGATGCTTCATTGGAACCTACTTCATTTCTGAGGACGATACAAAACTATACAGCTTAGGCCCAGGTTGCCTAAAAGTAGTTATTCTCCTGTATATGCCAAGTTATATCTTATCTTTAGGGAAGAATTTTCCTTTGGTTCTGCCATCTTTTGAGGCAATCTAGTTCAGAAACAGGAGAGGACTTTCTCAGTGGCTGCTCCCAATATCTAGAATCTGGTTTAGCTCCCTCACTGCTTTCATCTTCCCATCATCAGGCAAGGCCCTTTGAATTCAGGTAGGGCTTTGACAATTCACTTTGCTTGTATCTTTGCCCTATTAGTGAGTTTCTAAATTGTGTTTTAAGTTGTATGTTTTTATTCCTTTTATGTATTTGTGCTTTTTACTTAAATGTGTCTTTAGCCCCATTCACAAGAGGATATAAGGATTGTTACCCCAAAATGTGGGTGACTCACAGTTCCACTCACAGTGCCAATACCTCTGTGCAAAAGTGGGGAATTATTAGCTCAAATTAGGAATCCTGCAAAAGGGGGGGGGAGGTAACCTAGCGAGATCTTTCCACCTATGTTTACCAGTATTTCTTCAGGGAAGAACCAGCCAGAAATCCTAAAGGTAAACTAAATTGTGTTTTATTGGGGGGATAAATCACACACATAAAATCCAAACAGTCACACAATCACACAAGGCTAACTGAAGGAACAGGGAGGAAAGTTTGAGATAGTGATATTTCAGGGTGTGGTGGGTGATATTTAGCAGTCCTGAAGAGCAGTGAAGAAGCAGCAATGTGGCTTAGACTCATGTCTAAGCACAGTACACAATTGGAAATTGGACTAGCAGAGTGGTGGCCAGTAATCAGTGTACTGTAAATTGACTGGCCAAAACTAGGGGTTTATAGACCCCATTTCTACCTGGAGGGCAAGGGTGTTAATGGCTCTCTAGCCAAGAAGACAATGGAATTTGCAGAGTAGACAATGAGGTCCAGAATGGGCTAATGGTCTCAGTGTTAGGTGACAAATGGCTAATGCCCATTGTGATAGCTCTCTGCTTGTCAGAAAGGTGTGAGAATAATAGGGAAGTTTGCAGGTGAAAGGAAGAAGAATTAAGACAATCAGCAGTTGGGTGTGAATCTTGTTGAGTGCTTATTGTCCAAGAGGAAGATTCATTAAGGCTATCCGCTAGTTTCTTATCTCTGGAGTTACCTGGTGATTTTCTGACTATGACCTGGCTACACTTGGGGACGTTTCTGTTTGGGCAGTCTTTTCTTTTTGTCCAACTCAACTATACAGCCATAACAAGGCATGTTTTATATCAAAGTCAATTAATATATGTTGCCAATGAAATCACATTTCACCAATTAAACTGTATCAAGGTATGGAGGTGTATGGCCTGGTAACAGGATATATGAGGATACAGGATATAAACTCTGCTCATTAATTAAAACACAGGGAGATAATTGCATTTTTAAAAAATAGGTCCTGAAACTGTGAAGGCTACTCTTACACACAATAACCTGCACCAATATGTCTGCAAATTGTCAGACATCATCTTTTCAGAAGGGGCAATTACCTCTGAAAGTTTCATTTAATTTTTCATTTATCTATCTATCTATCTGAATGCTGATTTTGCTCTGCATACTATACATACTGTTGTTTATAATCTTGGGAGTCCAGACTACAGGTGACCAAAATGGTAAATTCTAAAGAAATCTAGTTAAATACAGATTGACATAAATCAAATAACCTTCAATCTGCTATAAAGGAACCCTGCATGGGAAGAGCCATGCCTGTTTTACTTTGCTTCTCTTTTTTTCCCTTCTTTTGTAGGTCTCTTTTCTATGATTGATTTGAGTATAAGAACTTTCATCTCACGTACAGAATTTGAGTACATATAATTTCCTTCTCACATGTGTTTTCCTGTCTCCAATATTGCTTGTACATGTTACCTCATCTTCAAAAATTCCATGAAGTTCTTTTACCCTGAAAACCCCTGAGACTGACCACTATTTTCATGCCCACATACATTAGTGGAAGTTTGTATTTTCAGCTCAGATCCCTTCTATAGAAGCTTCACATACAAGCACAGTGCATTACATTTCAGCTATATATTTTCCAGTTTGTCAAGCGGCCTGGCGCTGACTATTCTCTCATCTTAAGCTTTTCATCTTCAGAGGGTACATAATTGTGACCTAGTTTGTAAGTTACTTGTGAGAATCAGCAAGGTACCAAAAAGCTAAAACACTCCATGCACTTAGTGCTATATAAATGATTGATGATAATGATAGTAATAATAATAATAATAAAGTGCCCATTTGATAGTGGTGTACCTTTGAGATTCTTCTTTAGCAGCAAATTTAATGATGCAGGGTGGCTGTGAAGCCAGAAGAGTCCTCATTTTCTGTCTGGTTCAAGATAAACTGCATTTTCTACCAAGACATACTACAAGTACATCCCTTTTATTGTGCTATAAGGAGAACAACTTATGTTGCCTATATTTACTATCATATCTGTTTTCCAACACAGTACTTTAAACTTCTATTTCATCTTCTACCTTTCTTGAAGTGCTTTTCAAAGGAAGAAGAGAGGCTTGTGAGAAAGATAAATATCAGTATTCATAACCAAGTATGAATATTTATCCTTGTATTGCAACTGTAAGGTAGAGATATGAAAATCTATCTCATGCTCAGTGAATTTTTCAAATTCCCATCCATATTCTTGTTTTATTTCTGTATTGAATTGAATGAGTCTTACAAACATGCACACACAGACATTCAGAAATTAATATTATTCTTATGCATACTTTTAGGAAACTATGTATTTTACTATAGATTTTCTAATGTATCCATTTTCAGACACATTTTTGTATTAACTAAAGCAGGCATGTGCACATTTTTGAAATGAACATTTTATTGGATTTGTTCATTTTCAAAATACACACATCATTTTGTGTATGGATTCTCTTCTTTAAACTGCATTGCAAGTCTCCCAAATGTCTGGATTTCTAAGGCAAGAGGTCTTCCATTCCAGTGTCACTCTGGGAAGTGCACAATTACTATTTCCATACATACGTTTATTTCTTACCAGTCTTTTCTTTCCATTTCTTTCTTAAAGAAAGTAAAGAGGCATCTATACCTCCTTCAGCTAAAATAACTAACAACACGTCTCTTCATATGGGAGTCCTATATGTGGAAATACTTTGTAGTGTCTTCGAAGGGCCTGAGCTTTTGCCGGCTGGTAAACAAAACACTATTTCTCCTTCATCTTCCTTGCCTCTTTTTAAAATTACACTGAGCTATGTAAAATATAAGCAATAGTTCACAATGAATAGTTCACAACTGATTTCTAGCCTGCTCTGTTAACTCACAGACTATAAAAACAGGTCTTGGGGTGCGAGGAAGAGAGTGAATGTGTAGAAAATACAGAATGCATGATAAAAAGATTTATTGTATCATATAGTTCTTTCTTTTCTTTTAATCAGTTTTGGAAATGTTAGGGGTAACAACCCTTGATCAGATGGGAGACATACACCCCCACAAAATGTTATCCAACCACACCAGCCCTTCCTTCCCACGACCATCCAACATAAGAATCAGAAAGAACAGTTCTCAAAAGAACAGGAGGCTGGGTGCTGGTACATGAATGTGAGGAATACAAATAAAGTTACTTTTTTGCCACAAGACAGACTGTCAAGAAATCTGTACCCTTGCAAGATTTCTGGTGTCCAGAACAAGAAGGAGACAAGGAGCACTTTTCTCCCCTTGAGGTTTCTGCAATTTGTGTAAAATATTTCTGCTTCAAATGTGTGGCCTTTCACCTTGGAAAATAAACTATATATACAGACACAGCAAGCACAGAAGGACTGGCTGATTGTTCAAGAGGATGCAGAGAACCAACTCAATGCAAGTTTTAAAGTGAACCAAAGCAAGAGACTTTGTGAGCTTTGCACATGTTGCTCAGTTACACAATTTGTGCTGATCAAGTTTAAACTTTCTTGTGCATGAAAATAAGACAAGGCAAGATTTCATGCTTGTTAATCAGTCCCATTTTTGTCAGGTAGTGACTCCAGAACTTTATCTATGGATGTGGATGCGGGCCCACAGACTATCCAGAGAGTCTATCCATACAATAATTTGAAGCTGGGGCCTGATTATCCTTCTACTGCCTAGGCCTCTGTGAACCCCTCTATATACAGCTACCTCCTCAAGTAAAACTTGAAATAAACTTCAAATAAAAACAGGCCAGGTTAGAATCTTTATCTATAAGCAGAAATGATGAAATTCCCTATGGAAGTTAAGGTTTCCTTTTTTTTTTCTTTGTTTAATTTATTATTGTATGTTCCATATTATAAAATTTGTTGATGTTATGTAGTAAGTTGTATTTGAAAAGGCACTTATGTAAATATTTAAGAACTGGATTTTAATAAAAATAATGTACATTAAAAAAAGACACAGGTACTTGTATAAACGTCTGTGTTATTCTATCATTTTCTTTTTAGTAAAAGCCCATTGTTGCCATTCTTCCTGTTGCATTTTGTTTAGACAATAGAAGAAATAGAGGTCATAGAGTAAGGTTATGAATATGGGTTTTTGAAACAGTGGAGTTTTTGATTAGAGATTTTATAAGCAACTTGAATTAATGTGATATTTAGAGTGGATTAGAAGAAGCATTGTTATGTTCAATGTTATTCCCATCTCAAGAAGGTTTGGAAGTAACTGAATTTGTAGTCAGTTTATTTTGTCTGTTGTATTTTGTCTTTGAGCTGTCCTTTTAGTTTGTATTGTGTTAGGTTTTTATTGTGTTATGTTTTATGTATGCTTTTGTTGTAATCCCCTTGTGAAGTTTTACATATAGAAAATTTGTGTTTTTTGTATGTATGTATGTATATGTATGTATGTATGTATCTGTGTGTGTGTATATATACAGACATAGGTACTTGTGCTGCTTCTTCAAGCTGAATTCTAGCTACACGCTCGTAGCCATTTGAGTAGTTATGTTATGGCTCTGCCCTACAGACTCTTAGGACTTGTAGTATAGGGATGGAAATTCTTGATTTTCCCATTTTCTGACAGATATCTTGGAAAAAGAGATTGATATTTCTTCCTGTAGTGTTTGAAACATTCAGATTTTTTTCTTCTTACAAAGCAGAGAAAACTCATGGCAACATTTTAAAAATTACACTTTCAAGAAATTCACACAACTTTACTTGGAACTGTACAACTTTCTGGAGAACAACTACGTAGTTGTATGTCTGCCTTCGGCCATAACTGTTTTATTTTGCACAACTCTTCGAGTAAGAGGAACAAGATAGCACAGGAATGCATGGAGAAGATATGAGGAATTAATAAGTAAGGTGCATTGCATACTGGAGTTTGGGGGCTGCTTTTCTAGTCTCTCTTGATAGAATGGCCAAGGCATGCAGCAAAAATCACCATCAATTTCTTTTCACTCTCTAGGCTAAGGAAGCCGCAGACAATGGAGTCTCTGGGCTTTGAGTCTGCACTCCCCTTCTTTCTTGCCCTGCCTGCTTATTCTGATTCTCCAGTTCCTTCTCATCCCTGCTAATTACCTTTATCCCTGCCAGGGCTGCTCCTGTCCTGCTGCTCTCTCGTCCATTGCTCTTTCCCAGCTTCTTATCCAGAATCAGAGAGTTCAGGGAACAAGCTGCACAATAAACCAGCAAAGAAAGACCAGAAGAGGAGAGGGCAGCAAGAGAGAAGCAGCAGCTCTGATAGGGATGAAGTAAATTAACAGGGTTAAGAAGGAATCAGAGAATCAGAGTAGTCAGGCAAGTCAATCCAGAGCCCACAGAGTTCAGGGACAAATTTGTCTCCCTCCCCTCCAAAATATCCAAGAACAGTGGAGGAGGGGACTGCAGGAGAAGAGGAGCTTTGGTGAAGATGAATCAAACTATCAAGGATGAGAAGGAACTGGGAAATCAGAGTAGGCAGGCAGGTCAACAAAGAAGGGAAGCATCGCCTCAGAGCCCCAGAGACTTAGCAGAGGAAAAAAAGAGTTTGTAGTATTCACAGTTGAGATGCACCACTTTAGGGCTTAGCATTCAAGGAATATTCTGCTCCATTTTCCTCTTTTCAGTGTTGAAGCATTCAGAGGCTTATAAAAATTGTGCAGTTTCAGCTAGTATAGGTATACAATTTTGCCTTGGAGAGTTGTGCTTTTTTCCAACTGTGCAACATTTAAGGCTGGGCAGACTTGACAAAGCTGTACTGTTTTGCTTTGCTGAGGGAAAAGAAAGATCCTGCAAATTGCAAGTTGTGGGATTTTTGTAAGAGCTTTTTTTAATGTTCCATCGGTGTTTCACAAGTAATCAGGAAGACCACATTTCAATAACATTTGGGAAATTGTCAAATATCCATTCCATCTCTATGGTAATCTGATAAAGTGGTAGAATTCTGTGCTACAGCATTCCACTAAACTTCCTTGAATTGCAGCACTGAAGCCTTCTAGAACACAATTTACCTCACCAGATTAATAATTCCTGAATTCCATAGGATGAACTATGTTTATTGTAGATGCCCTCTGTTTCCTGTGAAGGGGATTTTTAAAATACTCTTTAGGGTTCATGAATGGAATCTTACAGTAGATTGAACTCAATAGTTTATTTAGCGGCATAGTGCTGAGTGGACTCTGGCTTGGTAGCTCAGGGTTCCACACTGAATAAACAAACCAACTTTAAATAGAATTCTTACAAAAAAAATGAAGTGAGAGTGAGTAACAAAGGATTATGACATACATACAAACTTATCTCTAAGAAGTAAACACTCTTTACAAAGTATGTATGCCACACTTATTTGTATCTGTTTCCAAAGTTCTAGCTGGTATCACACCAGCAGAACACATCAGGATGTTTTTGAACATCACTCAGAAAGTTTTGCACATGTTTATCTTAACTTGAAATCACTAAGAAAGTCAACATTTTCAGTGTCCAAACAAAATGTTTTCTTCAACATGGTCCTTATGCTCACTTTCTGACTTTTTTTCTTCGCTTGGAGTAAACTTTTAGGTAATTTACGTATCTTAGAACATTTTAAAAATTCTACCATTAAAAACCCTGCTACCCCAAAAAGTGGGTTACTCAGGGGTCCACGCCTGGTGCCAGTACCTCCATTCAAAGGTGGGGAATTATTAGCTCAAATTAGGAGGTCTGTGAGATGAGGGTAGTGAGATCTTTCCACCAACGTTTACAGGGTTTCCACAGGGAGAAACCAGCCAAAGACTCAAAAGTAGACTAAAATGTTTCTATTTGGGGAAGAAGCAGTCACATGCAAAAAGCAAGCACTCACACAATCACACAAAGCTAGCTGAAGGAGAAACGAAGGAAAATTGGGTGATATTTACTGATCTGGAGAGCAGTGAAGAAACAGTGATGTGGCCTAGACACATGCCTAAGGACAGTTCTCATTCAGGTATTGGAGCAACAACGTGGCCACCAACAAGCAAGATACTATGCCTAACTGCTCAAAACCAGGGGTAGTGACAGTATACATGATTTCTGCCTGGAGGGCGTGGGTATGAATGGCTCTCTGGCCAAGTAAGCAATGGAGTTCTACAAGTGGACAATGAGGTCTGGGCTGTGCTAATGATCTTAGTGTTAGCTGACAAGAAGTTAATGGCTGTTGTGATAGCTCTGTAACGGTTGGA
Source organism: Cyclura pinguis (assembly GCA_030412105.1). Taxonomy (NCBI): domain Eukaryota; kingdom Metazoa; phylum Chordata; class Lepidosauria; order Squamata; family Iguanidae; genus Cyclura; species Cyclura pinguis. Next base: position 63,417,611 of record CM059600.1, on the reverse strand, counting down.
CAGGTGTGGGGACAATGGAACAATTTACAGATCAGTGGAAAGGAGGGTTGAAACAATCAGTATTTTGGTGGGAACTTCCCCATTGCTATTGTTTGAAAGTGGAACTGTTACAGGTTAGCTTAAGCCTATTATCTCTGGAGTCACCTGGTGATGTCCTGACAATGACCTGGCCGTGCTTAGACGGGGTCCTACTTTGAATCCCACATGTTTGGCTAGTGTTTTTCCTCTTGTTCAGCCTGCCCATCCAACCATAGCAAGGCATATTCTACATTTATGCCAACTAATGTATTTTGCCAATTAAATCATATTTTACCAATTAATCCACATCAAAGGGTCAAGGTATATGGTCTGGTAACAACCCCCCAAATCTTGACAACTGCTGTGTTACACATGTACCTATCCTGGTCTCTGGTCTTTGATCCCTTAGTCTGTAAGTGAATTATCCATTTAAGAAATATCGAGAGTCACTGATGGAGCATTAAATTTATCTGGTCAAATTCCAGACTCTAATCAGATGTCGCTTTGCCTAAAACCATGGTAATAGATCCATCTAAAATAACAATAACATTCTTTAGAAAGCTAGAGAGTGAGATGAGAGTGTTCCCACTGTTCAATAAGAAAGGCAGTCATAGAAATAATACTGCTTCGTAGGTATTCTTATATTCTTTATTAGCTGAACACTTTTACAGATGTGACAACAAAAGCTTAAAGCCATCATTGTGTGACTGGATATGTACTCAGGTGCAGCAAGAGATCCTTTTGCTATCCTATGAAGGCACATAGGAGAGGCAGGGTTTGCAGGCAGAGGAAGTTCAGCCCAAACCTGAATGGTCTAGAGTCTGCATGCCCAATGAAACTTCCCACCTTCTCCTATGCATCATTCTGTGCTGCTCTCACATATACTCTAAAGGGTTTCTCAGCCCTACAAAATAATTCTGAGGGTTTTGGATAAGGAAATTGCTCCTCCTAGTTCTGATGAATGAAGCAGTTCCACCAGTGGCATAGAATCCAATCCCTTATAATGGCTACCTTGAGGGGCCCAATATAAACATTGTTTGCAAATATAATGTTAAAACAAAACTAAAACACACTGCCCAACCTGGATGTACTATGTGCCACAGAAGCTTTTTGATGGCAGTACATACAATTTTTAATCTATTACAAAACCATCTTAGAATTTTTTTCTGCACTGGAAGAATTTGTTGACAGCCTGCAAACTATTTTGAAACTTGTCAGAAGATGGCAAGGAATTACATCCCAACAGAACCACAACTTGAAATGTTAGGTTTGAAAGTAAATTCGCTAGTAATTGGAAAATTTACTCATCACTACCAGTCACTAATAATTGGATTTGTTCAGTTGCATGGGCTAATTAACTTGTTATTTGAACTGTTATTTCCTGAGACAGACCATAAGGCTTTGCAGAGAATGTCATGTCAGCACTGACCGTGGAGGGCACATTTAATGGTGCCATTAAAAAAAAAGTCTTTTCTCATTTCAGAGTTGCTTTTCTCCACCATTTTCCCTGGATGGTCTACAAAGCCACAATATAGTGGTAACATTAGGATGGTGGGATCTCAATATCTGGAAAATGTCAGGTTGAAAAAGGCTAAGAATTCTAATAAAGAATCCTAATAAAGGATAAGAATTCATCTTCCAACCTATTCAGTTAATTTTTCTCATAGATCCATATCTCTTTTCTCTTTCTTTTTTTAACATCCTCACACCCTTATCAACTGTTCACTTGTCTTTCCAAAACCCTAAAGGTGAATAAGGAACGATGTTAAAGACAAGGTGGGGATTATTTAGTCCTTCAAATGTTGTTGAACTGCAGCAGCCAGCATCACTCACTATTGCCAGTGTTGTCTGGGGCTAATTGGAGTTATAAGCCATCCACATCTGATGGGCAACATGATTCCTACCACTGTATTAAAGGATAGTAAAGCATGATGTATTAGATTCACCTGGAAGAAACTGTTACACTGCAACAATAAGTGGCTGATTGCAAAGGTAAGGCCACAGGTGGAAGATTCATAGTCAGAAATGTTTAGAGCAATTCTGAGCACATGCAGAAAATTTCTGTACAACTGAATCACTGCAGCCATTGTTTATTTCCCAGCTCAAAAAAGTAGTACAGAAGTATGTTTGTTTTTTTATTGTTGCATCCCCAAAATGTTTCAGAAAACAATTCTGTGCAGAAATGCATGGGAATTTTTGCACAAACCCTCTGTGAGAAACATGGATTTTTCTGAAAAGCAGCCTTTGACTCCCCACATCCTATTAAGAAACATTATCAGCAAAGATCAATGGTAGAGCGCATGTTTTGCTCATTTATCTCAATGGGGCTCACCTCTGACTGACTCCTGAAAAGAAAGAAAGAAAGACAGACAGGGTCCCATTAGCCTAGTAGAGGTCTCCAGATTTGGGTAAGCTAGGTTTTCATGTAGAGAAAGATTTTTAAAATATGACAAAGGAGATAATTCAAATACAAGGGAGGTACACTGCACTCTGAATTATTTCAGCCCGGGAAGGACTAAAGTAGACTATATATTACTGTAGCTCATTTGAATTTGATATTAACTGACAAACTTTTCTTGTACTAACATAGTATGTTTGATTGCTGTCCATAATAAGTATATACCTCATACATTTGATGGGAAGCAATTCACATAAGTAAGATCTCATTTTTATAAAAGATCAGACCAAGGTCTGCACAACTTATTCATTCATTTAATTGTATTTTATCTACTTTTTTTCCTCCCAAAATAGCTCACATAATTTTTTTTTTTTAAAAAATAGAAATAAGATGGGTTTTACCTTTAGGCTCACAAAGTAGAAAAACAGAACTCACATGGGAAGGGGAAATGAGAAAAAAGGAAAAGAAGGGAGCTCCATGGAATAACCACAGAATAAAATAATGTTTGTTTCTTTTTTAAAAATGGCATTCATATCTCAATGAGGCCAGGCTGATCTTCCCTTATTTGCGGCCCAGCAACTGCAACTGATCCAGCAGCTCTAGTTGAGTGTAATATGTGCTTCCATTCTCCTGCTCTCTAGTTCTAGATCAACTGACAGTCAGAGAAGAGGGTCTATGGCATACCCACTCTAAAATCAAGAGGCAAGCAAGAGGTGATTGCAACTATTTACAAATCTTTATCTTTCAGGGAGTCCCTCCTTAATGCATAACATGAAAATTCCAGGGGTCTCTTTGGCCCCCATACCATCACAGATGAGCCACCTAGTCTTTTTTGCCATGCGGTTTATTAATAGCCTGCCACTAGCCTGATCACCTTGGTGGGGATGCCAGCAATTTCCAATCCCATCCCAAACCCCAGCTCTAAAAGAACATGGAAACCTGAGTCCAAAAGCCACTCCATTCTCACCCTCGAGTCCCATGCTGCTGTAGGAATCAGTCATGAAGATACTTTTCACTTAAAAGGTGTCCCATAGGTGCTCATCATGTCTGATTATGTATCTCCTTTTCTGCACTATCCGCTATAGACATGAGATAAGAATCTTACTTAGCTACTCCAATGCTCCAAAATGTTATGCCTGAAACTGGCCCCTCAGTTTCTTTTTTTTTCTTTTCATTAATGGAACCCTCAGTGAAGTAGCCAACCTTCCAAACTGCTGCATTAGATTCAGGAAATATGCAAACCTCCTATGTCTTGAAAAACCAGAAGTTACTAAGTGTCTATTTTAAGAAAGTGATAAATATCTCAAAAGCAGAACAGAAGGCAGCACAACCCAAAGGAGACCCCTATCTGTACAGAAGTGAACCCTAGAAGCCCAAAATCCTTGGGGGTGTGCCAACTTGATGTTTCATGTTCTTAGCTTAGTATTCCTTACGTACCTGGCAAATGCTAGCATTAAAGAATTATGCATGGTACTCGACTATCTAACGACTTTCAGGAATAGCATGATTAACAGATTCCCTCGGGGTAAGAAAGATGGTGAATCAGACAAAATTCACCTAAGGCCTTTTTAGACACTATCAGAAAAGGTGAAACCCTCACATTAGCTTTGGGAGGGGATGAGAATGAGCCAACAACCCTTCCTTCAGCTTCTTTCTTACCAATTTTTGCCTCCAAATCCCTGTTACTTATTTAAAGTTCATTGCCATGAAAGGATGCACCTGCCTTGAATGTAATTTTCAAACCAAACTTGAAAACCCAGAGAAAGATAACTTGCCTCCTCCCTATTACTAGATTGAGGTCAGCTATTTTGCTGATGCATCTTAGTTGGGCTGAGTGTAATAACTCACCCTGTGGAAGCCAAGGAATCCAAAATAAAGGCGTCAAACCTTAAAAGTCTTCAGATGATGGTTCCTTCCTGGTATTTGAGCAAGTTACTGCAAACAGAGCTGATGAGGAACTTCAGCAAGATGGGTCCCTATCTCTGCTGGAATTGATACATCTTGAAGAGACACCTTGCAGCATTTCAAAAAGGAAAGGTAGCAAGGTCGGAGATATTGCCCCTTACAAAGACTTCAATAAGAAACACTGAGCAATTAACCCCCTGGCTTCACAAGGTCAGGCAGTTATAATATCCCAGCACTGCTGGGAGTTCTTGTGGTCCATGACAATTTGTTCTATCAGAACTCTGCTCTGGTGGATTTATTTGGATTCTTGACCTCTGGACTGTCTTGTGTCTACCCCTCATACTTGCTACCTTTAGGCATAAGATACCAGGTCAACTCTTGTTGGTAACTAGCCAGCTTTCTTTCTACCAGCATTTTCTTTGTTTGGACCATGTCTTGCTCTGTTCCTCTGGCATGTTGTAAAGGTATGCAGCTCCCCACATGCTGAGCATTCGAGCTTATATTGTTGCCTGTTATAATGCTATGCATTCTAAACTTCTCACGAAACAGGTGAAGTTGAATCCCCTGCCATGCCTGAGAGCAGAGAGTTACAGTTTGTTTTGTTTTGTTTTTTTTTGGGGGGGAGCAAATGTCCAATATTGGATTTGTTTCCCTGCACTGTAATAATCTGAGGCCACAATTCATTACTTCTTGTTCATCCCAGCACACTAAGGTGTTGGATAACCACTCTCATTATAAAGGCTTCATCACATTGAAGCCATGTAGGCTCTATAAAATCTAGATAGCCTCTATAAATGATTTTATGTGTTGAAAGATAGGATGTGCCATGCCTGAGTTGCAAGTAAAATACGTACGTAGATCAAAAATCCAAGCAACCAATTGTCCCTGGTATGATCTACTTTGTATTAATGTACCCTTACATTCCCAAAGTCTTTCTTTACCAAGCAAGTATTTCAGAGTTGATTCTAATTAGCTTCCTGAAGGAGTTGAGAGCTCACAGTGGACTGACTGTTTAACGCTGGAGTGACAAAATGTTGATGATACTCGTGATGATCTCTTAGTGTTCAATAAGGTGGGGTGTACAGGGAAGATCTCTGTAGGGTAAGATCAAGGGATGGTCTCTGATTGCTCATCAATTTCATTGTATTCAAAAATGCCAAGAACCTAAAGTGGTGAAGGGATTAGCACAAACCCATCAACATCTGGTTTTCCCCATAATCCTATGTGAACTTTCATAACCTCAAACATGATTCTAACCAGAGTGGCCCTGAACATGCTCTCTTGCCAGAGTGGCCCTAGTCATGTTCTCTCATCATCAATAAGTCTAATTTATGAAAAATCACATATCCCATAGGAGGGGTGGTAGGATGTGGTAACATTTTCCTGGCCTGGTTTGGACTGTGGGTGTGTTCTCTTCACCATGCCTTGACCCTCTTCCCTCCCTACACACATTTTGATATTTACAGTTTTTCTACTTTTGTGAGGGTCCTGTATCCCCAGCCCTAGTAAATGTGGAGGGATAACTAGATTAATTTGTTGCTCTTGTGTTCCTTCAAGTCATTTCCAACTTACGATGACCTTGAGGTAAACCTATCACCTATCATATATTTTCTTGGTAAGATTTGTTCAGAGGAGATTTGTCCTTTGCCTTCCTCTGAGGCTGGGAGAGTGTTACTTTCCAAAGGTCAGATCATGGGGTTCCATGGCTGAGTGGGGATTTGACCCCCGGTCTTCAGAGTTGTAGTCCAGTGATCAAACGATTACACCACACTGGCTTTCTGATTATATATAATATCATATGCAGACATACACACTAATCTATATGTCTAGACCATTATAAGCCTGTTATGTGCATATTGTGTGTGTCCTTTTCAATAAAGTAGCCTAGAAGAAGAATAAACAGTCTCTTTATTCTTTCATGTTAAAATTTCCTGAAATTCCCCTACTTATAATTACTTAAGTGGGGAGGTTCTGTTAAATCTATCTGTTTTGACTAAACTGTTGATCATAAGATCAGAGGTCTGATAATCAGAAGGTGATGAAAAGGATCCCACCTCCCAGATATAGGCTAACTGATAAGTGATAAGGAACCCTCAGTGCCTCAGTCTAAAGAGACAAGGTTGAGGAATGATGCTTGTTTCATCTGTCCAAGCATCAATGGTGAGCGCCAGTTAGCATCACAATGCAGGCATCTTCCTTCACCTTTCCTCCAGCAGCTATTCCTCCAGCACCTCATAGAGCTACAGAGGGAAAATTAGACAGAACTGAGGCAGAAAATGGAGAGCCAGGCTCTCTGAAACTGTGCTTTTTCTGGGCAATGGATATAGCCATGCTGGTCTTGCTTTCTCTTGGGATGGTTTTCCCCCACACCCCACCCCACCCTTTAGAAGCCATGAGTGCTCTTCTTTGTGGCTCTGGCTTCCATGGCTGATGGCACTGGTCCAAGGATGCTTACTGTCTTCTGTCCAGTCCCTGTGGCAAGTCAGATACAGTGACAGAACTGGACTTACCAGACTGAACATAGGCCAGCTGCTTTATTTATTGTGACATGACAAGTGCTGACAATGCTCCTGTTTTATTTCATTTCGTTATAGAAGTTTAGGTTTTGTTTATTGCTTACTTATAACCAGTCAGGCAGCAAAACTGAAATATTTTTAGGCTCTTGGTAATCCACCATATATGGCTGGTAGGAGGTATTCAGCTTGGTGGATCTCGTAAATTGTGCATTCATGATCCAATAGGAAAGGAAAGGAAAGGAAAGGGAAGGGAAGGGAAGGGAAGGAAAGGAAAGGAAAGGAAAGGAAAGGAAAGGAAAGGAAAGGAAAGGAAAGGAAAGGAAACTTTTTTGTACAGGGAATGAATAACACCCAAAGTGCCTAATAAAACTGGCTCAGAGACAGTTTCAACTGATCTGCATTGGCCTCTTTTGCCATTATAATCCTGTCACAGAGCCACAGTATTTGAAAACTTTCTGCCCTCCACAGATAGCTGGTTCAAACCAGAAAAGGGGGGAAATAGAAAGAAAGAAAGAAAGAAAGAAAGAAAGAAAGAAAGAAAGAAAGAAAGAAGCGCTCTCAAATCAATATCCCTGAGCTTATCTATAATGGAACTGCAAGATCTTTAACCCTAGAACTGAACTCTCAGGCCTGACTGGAGATAATTGGGCAAGGAAGTTCTGAAAGTCTTCATAGAAATAATCAGAGAAGCTTTTATATTCAAGTTATTTTTAAAACAGCTGTGGGTGTTGTATCGAATGTGGCTTCTGTTTCAAGTGCCTGTGCAGCAGCAGCAATTTGCTACCAACCAGGCTTTAGGCAGGAAAACAATTATAACAGTCTTAGTGATCTTTCTTTCTTTCTTTTTAGTGCCCTCAGGATAGCATTGTGGCTATTTCAAGCTCCATTCCTCATTCATATCATGGACCTTAACAAGTTGTGTTTTTATTAGCTATCAACAAAGTGACAAAGCAGTGGTTGTCTTTTTAGTTTTCTCAGAGGTTATTTTTTCCCCCTCCTTTTCTTCCTGCCTTCATTTATGGCCAAGGCTTCCTAGAAGTAAAGATATCAGATAAGTGGGTCACTACTCAGATTGATTTTCCTTATGGGAGAGAAAACTAGAAGAATAGAGCATGGCAATTACAATGAACCTGGAATGATGCACTTTTCTGAGCTGGCTAAATGCTCATTGGATCAATGTCTTCCATCTGTGCTGGGTGGCGGAGAAACCTACAAAGATATCAGATTGGCTATAAATGTGGGGTGCTGGATGGTGCTTAAATGCACATCAGCTGGAAGTAGTTAATCAACAAGGCAGAATAAGAGAGCAAAGGGGTAAAATTGGTTCAGTTACCAAAGACAGAAAAGTTTCTATTTTCTGACAATTTCTTCTGAATGATGGAAAAACAACAATGACTAGCAGTCTGAAGGAAATCTGCAGAAAAATCAGTTTTTTATGCATCAAATAACAGAGAAAAGATGATCTTCCAGTTTTAAACAAAAATAGAGTAAAGGGGATCATGATTATTTTTAAAAGTATGAAATTACAGGGGCCAGAATTTAATATTATTGACATTCCTTATTCTCTAAAACTAGTGAGTGCAACAAGTCTCAGAGCCAGTCCTGTATTTCTCAGTGGTCAATCAGGAGAAGTTTGAGCACTGGAATCAAGCTAGAGAATTCCAAGTGGATCTTTGGAAATAAACTCAGTGAGACTTGAAATAGTATGCAACTCATACCTATTGACTAGCTCCACCTAGCAGAATTTAAAACTGATGCCTTAAAACAAATATTCTGAGTGTTGCCTACTTTTGACCAGTTCCATTCTGAATTAAACCTGATAGAACTGATCCATCACTCCTTCCTCCATCAACCTTTCTTACTGACCTGTGATCATCCAGGGGAATTAGGGAACTAGAAGGTGGTCCCTAGCACAGATAGTTTAAGCAGGTATATACTTTTTCCTTGATCTCCTTTGTGAATCCAACATTGGTTGTTGTTGTGGGCCTTCAAATTGTTTCCAACTTATAGTGACCCTAAAGCAAATCTATCATAGGGTTTTCTGGAGGTGAGAACATGTGGCATGCCCAAGGTCATCCAGTAGGTTTCCATAGCCAAGCAGGGAACTGAACCCTGGTGGCCTGGAAATGTAATGGGGGAAGACAATTTCATTCCCACTGGAAAACAATAAAAACATATTTACTTTTTGCATTCCATTCCTGTCTCTTTCTGCACATGTTTACAATATGCATATTACAACCAAACTCTGACTTAGGAAATGCTGGGATGATATCTGAGCTTCTGAACAAGAGCTGGCTCAAGTTCTCAGCTTTAATGAACACCCACAGTGTTGTCTGAAAAGCTCAGCTACTTATTCTCTTTGCCTTGAGGACTCAATCTCTGTTTCACCTGGCAGCCAGAATAGTCTTCCTTTATCAAACCATAGGGGTCTGATTGTCCCATTTAGTGCAAGTGCACATGTAGAAGAAAAGGAGGTACTCTGCAGTCTGTTACTGCAGGGCACCATTTATTGGCTTCTTCAGTTCATCAACACACAAGCACATGGACTTGAAAAAAAAAAACATTTGGAGAAAAAGAATGAAGGAAGAAGAACTTTCTTTAACTTTTTCAGTTCATTATAGTTTTATGGAAGATGCTAGAAAGAGATTGAAATGGAGGCTAAAAAAGCCATTGCCATTTTCTGCTGCTTTATGGATAGAACCATAGGATCGTGGAGCTGGAAGGGACTGTGAGGGCGATTGAGTCCAACCAGAATGTACATGCAATCTCTGTTTATTAAATTCACCATTCTCTGAAACTAATATTAGAGAGCCGAATCCATATGCTGATATTAAGTTAGTAACACTTGTTACATTTTAAATTTATGTAAAAAATAATATAAACCACTTGTTCCAAATGAAATTCAGTATAAACCTAGGTGCATTTTTCAGAGAATAATAAGTAAGGGGAAGGGGTTAGCCTTCACCTATGCCCCAGGAAGCAGCAGATAGTAAACAGTATGACTGTTGAACAGTTTGTTTCTCAAAATATATCTCACAAAGAATAATACAGATGTTCTTTTTGGTTGTTGTTGCTTAAAAATAACATCTACCACATTTGAATTTTTTTTAATTTAGCTATTGGTGATGGGAATGAGGTCGGTCTGGCTTTTTGCTTATATGTATAAATGTTTTTATTGTTACTTGAAAATGTGGGTGACTCAGGGGTTCACCTGTGATGCCAGTACCTCCACGTGACAGTGGGGAATTAATTAGCTCAATTGGGAGACCTGTGAGAGGCGGATGGTACCCCAACAAGATCTTCCAACAATGTTTATGGAGTCCTTGAAGGAATGAACCAACCAGAGAGTCAAAAATAAGCTAAATTTTGCTTTATTGAAAAGTTCAATCATACATACAAAGGATTCAAGCACTCACACAATCACACAAGAGCTAACTGAAGGATAGAAGGAGGAAAGTTGTTGATAGCAGAGTTTTTAGGGAATGGGTGATAATTACCATTCCGAACCGCAGCAAAGAAAGCAGTGATGTGGCCTTGACTTGCATCTAAGGACAGTACTCATTCAGAAATCAGAGCAACAGTGTGGTGTTCAACAAGTGAGATACTTCATCTGTCTGCCTCAAATGGAGGGTTTTTATTCCCAAAATCTGCATGAAGGGCAAGGATTTTAAATGGCTTTCTGGCTGAACAAATAATGGAGGTTGCAACTTGGACAATGGGATGTGGACTGAGTTAATGGTCTCAGTGTTAGGTGACAAAGAGTCAGTGGCTGTCATAATAGCTTTGTATAATAACGGAGAGAAATGTCCAGGTGCTAGGGAGAAGGACCAAAACAATCAGTGTTTTATGGGAACTTCCTGTCACTATTGTGTAGCAGCAGAGATGTTAGAGCTTTAGCTTAAGCCTACTATCTCTGGAGTTGCCTGGTGATTATCCTGACAATGACCTAGGCTATGCCTATGGGGATCTCTGATGTACTTTGCAGCACATCTGTGTTACCCTGATTTCTGGGGGTCCCGTGAGGGACACCTCAATGTGCTGAAAATAGTGGGGAATGGGAATTAGCTAGAGCACGAGTTAGCAATGCGAGAGGCAGGGCAACGTAGCAAGATCTTGAACCTAATGTCTACGGGGTCAGGTCGAGTCAATAATCAAACAGAGGTAAATAATAATTGTTTCCTTTATTTTAAAACACAGTCAACACGTATGTATGCAACCACTCACACAGACCTAATGAAAGAAAGGTAAGAGTTGGATAGAGGAGTTTTAAGAGGGATTTTTCAGGGGAAATACTACATCTGATCCTGAAGCCCGGTTTACCAGAAGAAAAGTCCGCAGTATTGGAGATTCTCAGCATGTGGGAGTTGAGGGTAAGGCTCGTCAAATGGAGCAACAGCAAGGCGGGATGGAAATCAGAGCGATCCGATGGGACGCTCAAAATCTGGGGTTTTTATAGGGGAAAATGTGCCTGTAGGCTAGTCCGTTCCTGGGGAAAACAATGGGTTTCAGGCTGGAGACAACGCCTCCGAAAGGTCAGTACTTTAGATGGTTGGATTATGACAGCGTTGTCAATAGCATAGACAGTATGCAAAAGCGGAGTGCTTGAGAGTTGGATATTCGGCTCTTCAAGCTGCCTGCTCGGGGCAGGGGATCTTTTGTAAACTCCGTGCATACATAACGTGATCTTAAAAAGGTACTTGCCTGGAGGTCTCCTAAAGCTGCAGTCTGGCAATTACTGGCCTGCCTGGATTTGTTCTTGAATACTCAGCTATTTTCGGCCGTGCCCGTGTGCGTGCTTGTCTGGGGGCCTCACAAGCATGTGGAGAGGAATGGGTAGTGAAGACCAAATTCTTGATATCAAATGATATCTAATATCCCTCAAGTTCAGACTAGAAACTACAGTAACATCTGTTCACCCAGCAATTTTCCTCTGCCCAGCCTTGCCTTACAGTCACATCAGGGTCCATTTTATGTCAATGCCAATTAATGTATTTTGTCAATTAAACCATATCAAATTGGGGGTGGGGGGAGCTGGTAACATTGTTTCCTGCATCTCTCTTCTTGCGTCTATATTTCCTTTTGACCTCATTCTTTTCATTTCATTGTATGGGTAGGTAGAAATTAGGGTTTTCCAAAATTCACAAAGCTGTTCCTTCTCCCCATCCTACAGCTCAAAATAATGAGGTGGAAACATATGCGAAGGAAGTAGTGAAAACATATATTTTTTACCTGTGTTCTGGTAAGCTATTTAGTGCAGTAAAGTAATGTAAATGTAAACATTAGCTGGCATCCTGCTAGTGGCATATAGAGAAGCAAGTGCAATATATTTCTTATGTACGCCTGCATATTTTTTTTAAATCTTTGGGAGATTATTTCCCTTCCTTGTGAAATGACCCAATCCCCCTAGAAAACCCACCTTTTTCATGCTGCTTTTCCTATCATACAACACAGGTATGCAGTGGCTAGTAGAAAGTAGAAAATGTCTTAGTATAATCTGGCTATGTGTATATAGCCAGATGCATACCAATGAAAACATTTCCCAGGACCTTCTGGGGTGCTCCAGAGGTGCTGGAAGATACTGTCTTCATTATGTGCCTGGCTATAGTCATACAGCCAAACACTTCATAGAATCATAGAGTTGGAAGAGACCACAGGGGCCATCCAGTCCAACTCTCTGGTATGTAGGAACACCCATCAAAGCATTCCCAACAAACTTCTGAGATGTCCTCTGCTGTCTATTACCTGGCCATGTTGCAGCAGGGTGAGGGAAGCAGCATGAGCAAAGTGGGTTATCAAGGGGAAACAGGATACATGGTAGAACTTTATATTACTTCTCTTTGGTGTAGGGTGTCTGCCCCCAAATTAGAATTAATATAAGTGTAATAAGCATCCTCTTTTTGATATCAATGAAATTAACATTTTTAAAGCTATTTAGAGTAAATAGAATAGCATCTTTTCCTATTTCTTTGGCTATCTTTGCTTGCAGGACTTGTAAAGAGCATATTCAGGTGTTAAATAGGGGTTTGGATTGGAAGGAGAAATTGGGGAATGTTCTACACAGGCAGTTAACATCAAGAAGTCTAGCCAGGAATGAAATACGGAAAATGTGGGATTCAGACTAGATGAAGCAAGTTCTGATGTTTTATTTTTATTTTTTGTACCTAATCTTGAGCATTTTTAAAACAGCTTTAGCATGTAAACCTGCATGCAGTCAGGGGATGTCTTGTTGTTATTGATCTTGTATAATCTGCTCTGGGAGCCTTTTTGCCCTAACAGCAGGCTAAAAATGTTTTAAATAAATAAATAAAATAGAGTATGGACAGACATAGTTAGAGCCCATACACATAAAAACTATGTGCTATTCATCTTTCCAAGAAATCCATCAAAAACATTGTGGCTTTGATTTATAACGTTTGGGAAGAAATCCTGATGGTTAAAGCTAATACATCCTTAATTCTATCCTCAAATTGCAGAAAGTCTCTTATCAGAAGTAATATCGTCATTGGGACAGCTGTTTGCTTTCTCTCTCATTTGGATCATGAGACCAGGGAAGCAGATAGATTGCTGATAAGGGAAACAACTGGACAGAGGATTAAGAAATGACACTAGGAGGGATGTGACCAACAAAAGGAGGGGAAACCCTTACAGAATTTCCCCTGAGTAAGGACATTTCAACACATGCCAATAGCAGTCAAAACATGGAGAGGTTGTATAGAACACCTCTGAGACCACAGAAAGGAAAACGGTGGAGCATAAGGGGAAGATAATCCTACAGGATATGTAGGATTGCTAGATCTCAGGGCCTGGTCCTGAGACTCCAGGTTTTATGGATCATCTTCAGGTGGGAGGCAAGAGTACAGATTCTCCAGTTTTGGTGGGCTCAGCTCCAGGTAAAAGGAAAAGACTAAGTGCAGATCTTCAGCTGACATCTTAAAGCATCGAGTTGTTAGCTCAAAGTTTAATTAATATGTTGCTTCAGCTGCAAAGACTCTCCAGAAGACCTCTATATTTACTTAGTTAGCTTCCTTCTCACTCCCAGTCATTGTAGTATCAGGGTTCACCCTCTGCTTTGCTCTGCCTCTACCTTGTGATAAGAAACAAGCAGCTAGATTCAATGTTCCTAATTATATTTCCAAATAGATGTGAGAAGGTTTGACTACTTCATTTCATCTTGCCCTAGGAAAAGCCCCTTTAGCTGTCTTAATTTGCCAACAGGAAAATATGTTGTGTGTGTGTTTGAATGACAAGCTGTGGGTAACTGTGGTTGGTCCTTAACGCATAAGGCTTCATGACTTCACCAGCAGCTGTCCATAGGTCTCATGTTTTGGCATGGAAACATGGTATGATCTTGAACTGCCAGCCCTAAGTTTGTGCTTCAAAAAAACAACAAATATTTTCAAGGCAGGGCAGGTTAGTAGTAAAGTAAATGCTGGTGTGGGGTGTGGAGAACTCAGATTTCCATTTCTAAATGTAACTATCTTGAAAGGAAAGGGCACTGTACATTTGGGATAAAAAAACTGAGAAAAAGTATAACAGCCAGATTTGTTGGTGTTCAGCACAGATGATGGAGAAGTATAATCATGAACAGGTAATGCCCACCCTTTTGAGTAGAAGGGGGAACAGTCAAAACAGTGCATCCGTACTATAGGCCCTTTTCGCACCTTACCTTTTCCTGGTGCTGGGCTGCTTGGCTCACACATGAAGACTTGGGAGAATCATAGAATCATAGAAATGTAGAGTTGGAAGAGACCACACGGGCCATCCAGTCCAACCCCCTGCCATGCAGGAATACCCTCAAAGCACTCCCGACAGATGGCCATCCAGCCTCTGATTAAAAACCTCCAAAGAAGGAGACTCCACCACACTCCGAGGCAGCATATTCCACTGCCGGACAGCCCTGACCGTTGGGAAGTTCTTCCTGTGGTTCAGGTGGAATCTCCTTTCCTGCAGCTTGAATCCAGTGCTCCTTGTCCTGGTCTCTGGAGCGGCAGAAAACAAGCCCTCTTCCTCCTCTACATGGCATCCCTTCAAATATTTAAACATAGCTATCATGTCCCATCTTAACCTTCTCTTCTGCAGACTGAACATACCCAGCTCTCTAAGTTTATCCTCATAGGGCATGTCTTCCAGGCCCCTCACCATTTTGGTCGCCCTCCTCTGGACTTGCTCCAGCTTGACCATGTCCTTCTTGAATTGGGGTGCCCAGAACTGGACACAGTATTCAAGATGAGGTCTAACCAAAGCAGAGTAGAGTGGTACCAGTACCTCCCTCGATCTAGACACCATACTCCTATTGATGCAGCCGAGAATTGCATTGGCTTTCTTGGCTGTCGCATCACACTGCTGACTCATGTTCAGCTTGTGGTCTATTAAGACTCCTAGATCCCTTTCACATGTACTGCCATCCAGCCACGTGTCCTCCATCCTATATTTCTGCATTCCATTTTTTCTACCTAAGTGTAGGAGCTTACACTTCTCTCTGTTGAATTTCATTTTGTTAGCCTTGGCCCAGCTCTCCAATGTGTCCAGGTCATTTTGAATTTTGATCCTGTCCTCTGGCGTATTAGCAACCCCTCCCAATTTGGTGTTATCTGCAAATTTGATGAGCATGCCCTCTATTCCTTCATCCAAGTCATTGATGCAGATATTTAACAGCACTGGGCCCAGGACAGAACCCTGTGGCACCCCACTAGTCACTTCTCTCCAGGATGAAAAGCAGCCATTGGTGAGCACCCTTTGGGAACGGTCAGTCAACCAGTTACAGATCCACCTGACAGTAGCCCTGTCCAGCCCACATTTTACTAGCTTCTTTGCCAGAATGTTATGGGGAACTTTGTTAAAGGCCTTACTGAAATTGAGATATCCTACATCCACAGCATTCCTTTCATCTATCAAGCTAGTAACTCTATCATAAAAAGAGATAAGATTAGTCTGGCATGACTTATTTTTGAGAAATCCATGTTGACTTCTAGTGAGTACCACATTGCTTTCTAAGTGATTAGAAACTGGCTGCTTAATGATCTGCTCCAGAATCTTGCCGGGTACTGACGTCAGGCTGACTGGGCGATAATTATTTGGGTCCTCTTTTTTTCCCTTCTTGAAGATGGGGACAACATTTGCCCTCTTCCAGTCTGCTGGAACTTCTCCTGTCCTCCAAGATTTCTCAAAGATTATAGCAAGCGGTTCTGAAATGACCTCTGCCAGTTCTTTTAATATCCTAGGATGCAATTCATCTGGCCCTGGAGACTTGTATTCATCCAGTGTGGCCAGATATCCCTGTACCACCTCTCTACCTATTATGTGCCGCATTTCCCCTGCTTCCTCACCTGCTCCCCAACTGGCAGGTTGAGTGCTTGTATCCTTCTGGGAAAAAACTGAGGCAAAGAAGGTATTAAGTAGTTCTGCCTTTTCTCTTCCCCCTGTTAGTAATTCGCCATCTTCTCTGCGCAGCGAACTTATTGCCTCCTTCTTTTTCCTTTTGCTGCGGACATATTTAAAAAAGCCCTTTTTATTGTTTTTAATGTCTCTGGCCAGCCTAAGTTCGTTCTGTGCTTTAGCCTTTCTGACCTTCTCCCTACATCTCCTGGCTACTTGCTTAAATTCTTCTTTGGTGGTTTCCCCCCTCTTCCATTTCCTGTACACGTTTCTTTTAACGCTTAGTTCAGCTGAGAGTTCTTTAGTCAACCATTCTGGTTTCTTCAGATGCCTTCCATTTTTCCTCCTTATTGGCACAGTTTTAGACTGTGCCTTCAGTATCTCCATTTTAAGGAACTCCCATGCCTCCTGAACTCCTTTCCCTTTCACTATTCTTGACCACGGAATTTCAGCCAGCAGCTCCTTAAGTTTACAGAAGTCCGCTTTTTTAAAATCTAAGACAAGTGTCTGGCTACACTTATCTTCTCCTTCCCACTGTATGCCAAATTCCAATAGGGCATGGTCACTCCCCCCTAAAGATCCAACCACTTCTACCTCATTAACAAGGTCATCCCTATTGGTCAGGATCAGAGCTAGAATATTTGATCCCCTTGTGGCCTCTTCCACCTTCTGGACCATGAAATTGTCTGCAAGACAATCAAGAAACTTGCTGGACCTTGCTGTCTTGGCACAGTTTGACTGCCAACATATATCCGGGTAATTGAAATCTGCTATTATTACTGTATCTCTCCTTTTTGAATGTGCGGTCATTTGGTTGAGGAAGGCGTCATCAAGGTCCTCAGTCTGGGTTGGAGGTCTGTAGTCAACCCCCGCCAGAATATCCCTATTGTTTCTTGCTCCCTTAATTCTTACCCAGATGCTCTCGACCTGGCTTTCTGGGTTTAAGTCACGGATCTCTTCACAGGTGAAAACATCCTTGACATACAAGGCTACTCCTCCTCCTTTCTTGCTTGGTCTATTTCTATAAAATAGGCTATACCCCTCTATTCCTACATTCCAATCCTGAGACTCATCCCACCAGGTCTCAGTGATGCCTATCAAATTGTATTTATTTTGTTATACTAGGAGTTCAAGTTCATCTTGCTTGTTTCCCATACTCCGCGCATTAGTGTAGAGACACTTAAATCCCCGGGCCCTTCCTGCAAGTCCTATACTATAGTTTCTACTCCTCTCACCACTGGACGCTTGTACTACTTGGCCAATATCATTTGGGCCTTTTCCCCCTGCACTCGCCAAGTCCTTGCCCTGAATAATATTGTCTCTCTCCCCCGCGGAACTTAGTTTAAAGACCTCTTAATCCTCCGTGCAAGACTGTTTGCAAAAACATTCCTGCCAAGTTTCATGAGGTGCAGGCCATCCCTTGCCAGAAGCCCACGTTCATTGAAATTCAGGCCGTGTTCCAAAAACCCAAACCGTTGCTGGTGGCACCATGTGCGGAGCCAGTTGTTGACCTCTGCTATTACCCTTTCCCTTTGTGCGCCATATCCTTGAACAGGGAGGAGAGCTGAAATGACCACCTGTGCACCAAGGTCCTTAAGCTTTGTCCCCATAACCTCGCAGTCCTTTGCGATGTGGTAAAAGCTGCGCCTCGCAGTGTCATTGGTTCCGACATGAACCAGAATGAGGGGCTTATGGTCAGTCACTGTCGCGTCCCTTCTGCTTCAGCTCCGCAGCTGCTTCCTCGTTGCGCGAGCGCCCCGCCTCTTCCTTTTGCAGTGCAGCCTGGGACCTGCCAGGCTGCACTGAGGAGAGGATGTGCGACTGGCCCAGCTCCCGAGACTCCGCACGGCAAGTAAATGTGTGCAGGGCCCCGGAACAATGTGCATACACGCAGCATTTTCAGCTTTGAGCAGAAAATGAAAAAAAAATGTGCATCGTCTGCATCAGGCCCTTGAGCGTCATGCAAATATGAGTGTGTCATATGGACCGCTCCTCACATTTACGTGACGCTCAAGGGGCCCTTTCGCTTCAGAAATGCCATGTGAAAAGGGCTTACTTTAGGCAATATAAAAAATGTTCAGAAATGTTCTTTGCCTTGACAAGAAAGCATACCTTGACATATCAATACCTCTATCATGAAAAAACTGACTTTTTTTGCCTCTGATAGAAAGACTAGCACCATTTTTTTCTCAGCAGCATTACTAGAAAAAAAGCTATAAAATACATTGCTTTTCTCTGCAAAATGTTGTATTTTGCCTCCCAAACATTTTTAGTATTTGTTTGTTTATTTAGGCACAAAAAGCCTTAAAGAAACATTTGCCAAAATCATCCTAAGGTGCAAGTAGTCACACACAGTCCTGTAGTTGTGGGGAGAAAACCTTGGAAAATGTGACATTGCTATCCTTACCCTCTATATTGTTCTTCCTTTCCTGTGGTCATTGCTTCTGCCATGAGGTAGAAGTGTAAATGTTCCAACTGTTATCAAACTAGCCTCAAACCTCCCTATCTATCAGGTATTTTCTTTAGGTGATGTGATGATTTCATTGCTGGACTAAGGCCATTTCCACACTACATTCTTATAGTGCGATTATTTCACTTTCAACATCCTATGGAATCTTGGGGTTTGCCGTTTTGGGAGGGGTGGCCTGGCCCCTCCCAAAACTGCAAGCCCCAGGATTCCATAGGATGTTGAAAGTGGAATAATCATGCTATAAGAGTGTAGTGCGGATATGGGCTAAGATTCTGGGATGCCAGGGTTCAAATTTCTGCTCAGACATGGAAGCCTACTGGGTGAGCTTGTGAGCAAGTCATATCCTCTCAAGTCTTAGAGAAAGGCAGTGGCAAACCTTCTGTGGATAAATCTTGCCAAGAAAAACCCATGATAGAGTTACCATAAGTTGGAGTTGATTTGGAGGCATGTAACAGAAATCAATAAGGGTGGTAATGTCCATTAGCGACAGGATGGGTACTAGAGAATGGGAGAAAACATATCATAAAATATGCTTTTTTTTTTTTTTTTTAATAAAAAGGCCTTTCCACAGCACCCTCTCATCCCACCATAGGGGTGGGAGAAGATGGGACTGTGACGATGCTTCTGCATGACGTTGCTGCGGTCCTGCTCCTCTCCCGTCCCCAGGCATCATGATGTCTGGTTAAATCATTGACAGGTTTTCCCTGTCAATGACTTGCGATCATGCCACCATCCTGCACTTACCTGTCCTGAGGAAGGGCAGGAAGCATGATAGGGGTGCTTCCTGCCCCAGTGCAGCCTGGGAAAGTGCCTGGCTGCACTGCGGAAGGAAGAGGCATGGCCATCGTGCTTCCTTTGGCAGCGAGCCAGTCCCATGTGGAGGGGAGCATTCCTGTTGAGCTCCCTTCCTGGCAGAGTCACTACCGGGATCTCCACTGGAAGCTGCTGCTGCGAGAAATTAAGCTGTGGAAAACGGCCAAAGTTTAAAGAAAACTATCAATGGGGAAAGTGGTTTTAGAATCTGAAGGGACACAGACTGACCCCTACAAACACACATCTGCACAGGCAACAGAATAATAACACCTCTATTTAACTGAACTATTTCATCCCTTTTTTATCCAGATCCTATATACGAAGAAATCTACATCTGCTTATGACACTGAATTCTGGGCTTCTAAAGAGCTCTGGGACCACCCTCCCTTTGCTCTGTGGGTAACATAGGCATTGAACCAGCCATGTTATCTGTTGGCTAAGATTCTCAAGGCCACAGTTGAGTCCTTGCTAATTAGTACATCCAGCTTCAGCTGCATTCACAAGGGAATAGAAACTCCCTGTTTCAGTGATATGTGTTGCCTCACACAGCTGCAGAGTCCATGATCACTGGCTGCTTAGCTGTGATTGCTAATTAAAGCTTCCTTCAGTTACTAAACATTATTAGGTACAAAAGTTTGGGGTATGAAATCTGTCTTTTATTATCCCCTTTGTTTTACTCTGATTTGGTACTCTGTTCTGAGACAAACAGAAAGTCTGTTCTCAGATAACATCCAAAAATATCTGGAATCTGTTCTGAGACATGCATTTAGTCAAAGCAGACATGTTTTTGTCTGATCAACTTTTTAATATTTTTATTATACACACTTCATTCCAACCTGTTCTTTGGCCATATAATAAGCTGTGCTGTTGTTGTGTGCCTTCAAGTAATGGCCACTCTAAGGTAAACCTATAATGGGGTTTTCTGGGTCTGGGATTGTGTGATGTGCCCAGGGGCTTCCTCGGCTGAGCAGGAAATTGAACCCTGTTCTCCAGGGCTGTAGCCAAACACTCAACCGGCTATACCACACTGTCTCTCATAATCACCCTACATCACTGGAATTACTGTGAGTGCTGTATTTCCCCTAAACCAGGCATGGAAATTGTGAAGGCTTCCAAATACTGATAGGCTGCCTGTAAATATGATCATTTATCACCAGTGGCCACCTTTGTCTCCCAACTATACTTTATGGCCATCATAGACACTGAGCCTGTTACATACCCACAGGTTTTTCACTTCAGTTACTATTCACACACTCCTATCCACCCTGGGATATAAATGCCTGTCCATAGGCACTTTCATGCATCTGATGAAATGGACTGAGTCTATGAAAGCTTATGCTACAAATGTCTTCTCCAGTCTCAAAGGTGCTAGAAGACCTCTTTAAATATCTGTCCTTAAGTCAGCATTTTTTTTAACTATGTTAACCACAGAGATTCAGAGCAAGGGTGTATTAAGTGTTTATTTTCTGCAGCACAACATATTTTGAAAAGAAAGAAAACCCACAATTTTCTCCAGTGTCCCATGGCTGGTGCTCTGACATAAACAAAGAAGCTGGAATTAAGATATACTTACATAGCATTATGCTGCTTGGAATTTGGCCTTGAAAAAGAGTGAATCTGTGAAGTGGGCAATTTGTACAGGTTTGGGGCTGCAGTTCCCACATTTTCACCTTTGGCTATGCTGGCTAGGGATGCTGGAACTTGTAGCCTGGCAACATCTGGAGGGCTACATGATTCATATCACTGATACATAGAATTCTAGGTTGATAGAATCAACAGCAGGGCAAAAAGAATAGCAGGGGAATGAATATGAATAAATCTAGGCACTTGGGGGCTGTATTCAGACTACAAGTGTCTTTCTGAAACATCAGCTTTGGACTTTCATTTGTTCCTGCATTAGTTCCTTACAGTTGCTTTTATACACCTTCAGGAAGTCATCCAGACTTCTTGAAAGGGCCCAGTGGACCATCTCTGGCCTCTTTATAAAATTTTGAATGAGCTACAAAGAGTCCACTGAACCTTGCTCACTCTTACACTTCGTCTTCCTTCAAGAAAACTGCATATAAAACCCACTTATTATTGACACATATGCAACACCAGTAACTGAAATTTTATCCTTTTGGTTTTACTGTAGAAAAATGTAGTTATTTGGGGATTTCAACAGCAATAAACCTGCATATAGATTTTTTTTTATAGTGCTGAGTAAGCTGAGGTAAAATTAAAACATAAAATCTTTTCTGCATGCTTCTTGAGGAAGGCTGTTCATTTAGATAGCAAATACGCAACACACTATTCATTTCTAGAGAAAGCCAAAATTAATAAAATTAATCTTATATGTAGAAAGGAATCACTTGGCAGATGTTTTGTACAGAAATATTCTAATTTGGGATCCTGATTTCTTGTTTTCTGACAGGTGTACAAATTGTTTAATCAATACTCAAATATTTCAAATGCACCATTCTAGGAAAGGAATTACATTTTCTAAATTATATCGAACTTCACTATGAAAATAACTTATTTTTATACAGTGGCACTGACCTCTCTTTTGGAGGGAGATTTAATTAAAACTAATAACTCTTCAATGAGATCCTCACTTGAGAGTTTTAATGAAGATACGTTGCTAACATTTTATGTTTTATAGTGCAATGCTTTCCTTCTTGTTGTTGAATAGATTATTGGGTGGGCATTTTAATTAAGGGTTCATCTCGTTTGCATAATCTCTTTTTCCTTGAAGTAGAGGAGACATCCATCCAAGAAAATAATTCTAGCCTAGTCCAACATTGTAACATATTATAAGCTAATCTAATCATTGCCCACCATATATAGAGCAGTGGGATTCAAAATACCTAAAGAGCTTTCATTCTTTGTCAGTGACTTCCCTCAATGTATACTCTTCCATTAAAGAGATGTCATGGTACACTCTTTTGGTCAGATTCCATTCTCTGCTATAGATGCAGTGGAGAGAAAGAGACCTTGTGAGCTGCTTCCCATAAACAGTAGTCTAACAAATTTGGGAATCCATCTGATATTTATGATCCTCAGTCTCGTAGTTCCTCCCCCCCCCGCCCCGCTTTATCCTGGCTACAACCTTGTGAGTTAGAATAGCTCCAGCAAGTGTGTCTGGTCCAAGGTCATCCAGTAAACTTCATTTAAAAGTGAGGACTTCCTTTGAATCTCAGTGTACCTGGACCTATCATGGCATCCTGACATGCAACCATTACATCATACTGGTTCTCATTATATAGTATAGCATGCTGTTCTTCACTTTATGTCATTCTGCCCATGTTGTCATGGCTGAATATAAAACCCATTTTCTCAGCTCTGTGCCCCCTGAGAAGCCTGAGAAACATTAATCCTTTAGTGTTTTTGCTCAAAGGGCACTGGAAAACCTGTACTGGCTTCTGTACAATATACTGAAGATTATGTAAGGTTTCCAGACATCTTCTATGATTTTATCACAGCCATGGTGGCACATCCAGGAGTTTCATGCCATTTTTCTTTCTATTCTGCTGAATAAGATTTTGCAGAAAACTGTCACAAGTGAAGATTCTTACCCAACATTGTAATTTCTCTATGTGCTATTTAAGCGTTGAAAACCTAAATCAAATTGACTGCTACTTCAGCTAGTAAACAACATACTTTATTCAGTGCATAGCTGGTAATAGCTTGTACATAATTCTTGAGGCTATGTGTATTCTTCTAATAATTAATTTATTAATATTATTCCTACAGGAGCAGCAGCAGAAATCTGAAAGAGAAAATGAAAGACAGTATATATTAATGCTGTGTACCAAAAATCCTTCATTAGAAGTACATCAGACTCCAATAATTGAACTCATGGGAAAACCATGGGTCAATTTATGTGTGTGAAATTGTCCTATCAGAATATTTTGGACTGCCTTTGCACTTTTCTGCTTTCTGCATAATATAGTTAACTAATTTGACTTGTTAGAAATACTGAAGATGCAAGTTGTATATTAGGGGAAAATGTTTTTAGTCCATGGATGGTCTAGTTCTAAATGGAAACCTATTTGAAACTCATCGCCTTTTCTCCAGGAAACTGTAAAGTAATATACCTACTGAACTTTTTTTTCTACCCTTTTATGGAACATAGACTACAATATCTTCTTCTTAGAGTAGCCACAAATACTCACTCATTCTTAAGAGTTTTGTTTTGTTTTGTTTTAAAGAATTTTATAAAATCTGCAAATTTCTTCATAAACTCAAAAGAAAGAGCTTGAAATCCCCCCCCCCGTGTGTGTGCATATTTGTGTGTGTGTATGTACGTGTGTGTGTAGGAAAAAGGCAGAACTAACAGATTTAGCCATCCAGGCAGAAGTTGTTGAGTGCTTAGTATTTAAAACCCTGGCTATGAATCCTTCTGGGTTCAAACATGTTTGTGGTGCTTAACTTGGGTTGCCATCTCTTTTTTTCTCCCAATAAGCCACATGGTCTGCAGGAACAGCTTAATCTTGTCCACATCAACAACACTGGTGCATTTGAGGATACCTTCAGGGTCTGGGGAACTCCTAATGATAAGTGAGCTGATCATTAGAAACAGGAGCTTTGATAGATATGTCAACTGCATGATGGGTGGCCTGTCTAATGCCATGATTGTGGATACCATATATCATCTACACAGCCTGGCAGACAGAGTCTGAGTTCAAGGAGCATGTTGGCATCAGTGACATGGTACAGTGAAGATATGAAGTCCTAGAAGCCAAAATTAGGCTGTCAGATAGGACATTAAAAGCCAGGATTTCCACAGTAGTTTTCTAGGAAATAGTACTTCCTCCAGAATCAGAACCACTTTGATGGAAGGGTCACAATGTGTGGATAAGATGGTGCTTGAGAAAAAAACTAGGACTGTACAAAAAGCAGTGGTGGCTTCATGTCAATGGGGTAGTGAATCTACCTCCATTTTTAGTCTGGACTTTAAAGGCGCTGCGCAAGACTTTGTTACAACATTGAATAGAAACTTTAACATTTGAACCAAGATCTGGACCAGATTCAACACCACACTACCCAACCAACCAGCTGCATTGACAAAGGGAGCAGATTATACCAGAAACAGAACAGAACAAGACTGCTGACATTTCAGTGGTGTTGTGAAACTCTTTAAGTCTCAATTTCATTGTTTTTCCTGGATGTCACCTGCATTTTATTTCCATCCTTGTTTCATGATCAATTCTGAGGTTTTTTTATTGAAATTAATGCACATTGCACACATTTTTGTACAGTTTACATTTGTTTGTGTGCTTTACTTAATATTTTCCCCACTGAATAAAGGATGTTTCTGTATTTTTTCTTCTCTCTCTCTCTCTATATATATATTCATTCAAAGTATAAAATAATGCATTTTTTTTCAGATTGCATTTCTCAAAAATGTATCCACAAATTCTCACAGAAATCTGTATTTCTTCTCACAACAAGAGTCAGTAGCTGTAAAAAGGTTACTTTTGCCAAGACTCCAATGAATCCAATGAAATACCTTTCCATCCATACACTTGACATTAAAAAGGTGGCAAACCAGGTTTAAATCTGAACAGAATCTTCATAGAAATCCAAGAGGAGATGGGAAGTTTCTGGTTAGGGTAAAATCATCTGTGGTGGATGAGGGAAAAATGTTTTGACTTTTGTTTAAACATGAACAGGAAATAGGCTGTGAGAATAAAATAAAATATGCTAGTCAAAGGGTGACAGCCAAAAAATACACATGCCAGAGGCATTTGGTAAAGGATATTATTTACTATTTATATGTTCATGCTAGATGCTTCTGAGGCAACATGGGTATGCTGTAGTTTCTGGTTTTAGAGAAAACACTGATATGCTGGGCAAACCTGGTAGAATACGGAGAATAAAGGGGATATGGACATTATGTATAAACTACTGAGGAACAACAGGGGAAGATATATTGGGTTGGTGTTATCTTTCTATCAAAAAATTTTGGTATAGTGCCAAACAGTAGAATTCGGAAAAGTGACAGACTTTTCTACATAATTACTGTGAGTAACAATAACTGATCTCAAAATAAATTAGTACTTCGGACATGTTTGTGTACTACTGACTGAAATTCTCAGGCTGATCCTGAGTGGGAGAACAGCTTCAAGGACTTGACTTATAACAACAAATCTCAAGTCTGGGTGGGAAAACTCAATCTATAAAAAGAATTCAGCACAAATTTCAGAATAGTGTATATGCGTGTTTAGGGTATAGCGGCTCCTTTGAATTCTTTACCTGGTTGAAATAGCAGTATAAACACAAGCACAATTTATTCTGGGAAAGCTAGCAATCCAAGAAAACAGTTATATTGCCTTTAATCAGAAAATGGTTTGGAAATGTCCCATCTTCATTCTTCTGTGTAAGAAATTATATCTATTATATTAAGACAAGCAGCGAAATATAAACCTTCAACATCCAAGATGCTCAGGTTAATGATTAATACCATGCAGTACTGAAAAACTGTATAGAATTCCATTAAGGATGCATAATGCAGGCTTTTGTGAGTGCAGTGCTTGACAGATCTGCAGCTGCAGTTGAGACAAAAAAAGCGTTTACATATGGAATCATATTGTTCTGGAGGAACCCTTAGTGAATAGGCTTTATCATTCTCATTTCTATGGTGTGGAGCTGCACAGAAGGTAGGGGTAAAAAACCATCAGTGAAGTTCTCTTCACATCTGTGCTGGAAAATATACTGTCTACTTTAAGTAGGTGATACTTTGTACAGTATCAAGATAATTCGTCTATCTAAAATTTGATGAACAGCTGATATGTATTTCAGAAAGTCCTTTCTTGCACCCCAGAGAATAGCTACAGATTAGCATAAGCCATATCTATTATTATTATTATTATTATTATTATTATTATTATTATTATTATTTCCCTTTTATTATTAGTCACATATTTAATATACATTAATATATACTGTATTACAATATTATTACAAGAGATTTTTTTCTTACAACAATGCATTTTCAACCTGTCCAACCTATCCTTTCCCCTACCCTCCAAATGGCTAACAGAGGATCCAGACCCATTTGTATCCATTTATATCAGTAAGCTTCTTCAGAGATACGGGATATAATCTTAATCAAATTTATCACATCTTCATACTCCAATTTTTCTTTTACTTTCTCAATCATCATTTTCCAGTTCTCTCTCCATAATTCTTTACAACAATATCCACTATACTTTAACCTTCTTTCCCTAAGAAAATCAAATAATATCACTTCTTTTATATATTTTATCAAGTAAAACTCATTCCACATTGATTTCTTTTTCCACCCTAAAGCAATCACAGCATGAGCAGCTTTTAAAATTTGTTTTGTTACACAAATTTCAATCTTATTTAAACCTATTGTCCCTAAGTTGAGAGATAAACAATTTTCTTTACTTAATTGGATCTCTCTCTCCGTGTTATTGTATTTGTTTGTTTCTTAATCTATTTCCCAAACTCCTGAATAAATGGACACTCCTACCACATATGTATATAAGTACCTTTACCTCCACATCCATGCCAACATTTTGGTGAGAAATTGATGTTTATATATACCATTTGATTGGGTGCTCTGTGCCATCTACCAATCATTTTCATTTGATTGTTCTTTTACATTTGTATTTTTATTTTTGGCAATTTCTTGTAACCAAAATTTGATTTCTTTACTATCTAACGATATATCTTTTTCCCAACTAATTGTCAACCCCTCTATCATTCTATACTGGGCCATTAACAATTTTTCATAAATGTTCCCTATTAATCCATTTTCATCTCCTATTTTTCTTTTAATTATTTTCTCCAGAAACATATTCTGTTCTACTTATTTCAATTTTATTGCTGTAGAAATTTAATGATCCCTTTTACCTGGATCCAGTGCTGATCTCCAACCATTGAAATCAACAATTCTTCCTCTATTAGTTTACCTGCCCTATCATATAAATCTCCAATAATTTTAATTCCATTTGTCTTTAATTTTTTAAATATTTTCCCAAATTCTTCATTATTAGCATAAGCCATATCGTTCAATTTGTGACCAAAGGCTACCCACCTGGGGTTGGCTGTCCTATGATTCAGGGTTAGATCCTTATCCCAAGCAGTTTAGGGAAGAGTATTTCAAACTTTAAGATAGAGAGCTCTAGTGTAACTACAAATCCTAGGATCCCATAAGATTTAGCCATAGCAGTTGAAGTGGAATTATAGTGCTATAACTGTACAGTCTGAAAGGGCCCATAGTGTTGTACACACACATGAAGACATGAGAATACAGTGGCCCCTCCACTTTTGTGAGGTTTCAGGATGCAGAATCCTCACAAAAGTGGAAAAAACACAACCTAAATTAAACAACAACACATGCACACACACACGTGCACACACACACACACACACACACACAGTGCTTAACCTAAAAGAG
The DNA here is from genome assembly GCA_030412105.1 of Cyclura pinguis. Lineage (NCBI taxonomy): Eukaryota > Metazoa > Chordata > Lepidosauria > Squamata > Iguanidae > Cyclura > Cyclura pinguis. The sequence goes on along the minus strand of CM059600.1, from coordinate 63,389,706 downwards.
AAAGAGAAAAAATATTAGACTAAGCTAATCAATATATGATTTCCAGCCCCTTGGCTGATCATTATAAGATAAAATACTAAGTCTACTTCTTCAGCATAATATAACTAAGATATACTTCTATTTATTGGCAAAAACTAATACTCTTCAAAGCCCAAAAGTAAAGTTTTCTCCAATACTCTCTCAAATATACAATAATCATATTCCAATCTTTCTTAAAATCATTCAATGATTCTTTTTCAACTGAAATGGTTAACTTTTCCATTTCTACCAAGTCATACAATTTCATCATCCAGTTCCATCAATCTGCATTTTATTTAAATAATGCTGTTGATGAACTGATCTCTCCTCTGTTTTCTCACAAAGTAGACAATCACATCTTTAGGAAAGTTTCTCCATCATGCCACCCAGGAATCTAATCTGTACACTTTGTCCAGTCCCCAACAAAGTATCAATCAATCATCAATCATTCTTGCATTCTTCATTTTGTAGCTCCACTATTCCTCTAAATCTTCCTCTGAATCTGAGGCATCTCTCCTTTTCATTGATGTCAAGTAAAGCTATTGCATCTAGGTTCTATCCTTGGTCCATAAATAATTTCTCAGTCACTTCTTTCAAACTCAGTGTCCAGTAATTCCACTTTTCCATTCATCTGGTAGATCTCTGTTGTTGTCTGAGTCAAAGATTGACCTGTAATCTTAAATTCAATCTTGAGTTCATGCTTCAAAATTTTATTTTTTTCTCATTCGATTCATATCTGCCAAAATAATATGTTTCAAAACAGAATCCTTAACAGTACCTTCTGATATAATTTGATTTGAAACAGTATCCTTAAATTGTTCAGTTAATCCTCTTCTTGAATGTTGCACACTTGGTGCCTGTATCTGCTTAAATCTCAGGCTTGGAACCAGTCTGACAACTGTCAAACTCTTTACTTAAAAGAAATATTTTCTATTGCAGTTATTCTAATCCACCTCTAGAAGTCAGTACATCTCTCCATAGCATTCTCTCTAGCCACACTTCAACACTCACTCTTCAGGAAAGTGAAACCGAGGTCACCCTGAGTTCACAGCCAGTTCACTTCCTGTTTTCCACCTGGCACCTTAACATTTATCTATACAAAATAATACACTTTTTCCTCTCATGGTTAAGACCTGTTAAAACCTTTGTCTCCTTAAATCTTTTAAGTTAAAAAGAGTCCATCAATAGAAATTAAGGGAGTTAGCATCTAAGATTATCAACACATTTAAGACTTCTTGTGGTTTTATTTTAATCTCAGTTCTACCATGCTGTTCTTGTTGTTAATTAGAAAGTTTAAGCCAGATGTTTTGACTTATTTATGGCATTATATATGGTATTATATATAGTATGGTATATATGGTATTATATATGCTATTATGTACAGAGCACTACCAGCAGGCACATTCATGTCAAGTGGAAGGGAAATGCCCAGCTTGTGACTTCAAGTAGTTAGAAGATGCTGTAGGACTTCACATGATGAGATGCCTTTTACTACAGTTCTTGGCCACTCCCTGCTCTACAAATCTATTCCAGGCTGTCTGGCAGACTGTGTCTCCCCATATGAACCTGCTCAGGCCCTGAGATCATCAAGAAAGCCTGCTTTCTCAGTCCCACCACTGTCACAAGCACAGCTGGTAGGGATGTGAGAGACGGCCTTCCCAGAGAGATGAAAATGGTGTCCTCACTGTTGTCCTTCTGTCATCAGATAAAGACCCTTTTATTCCGGCAGTCTTTTAAAATGGAAAGGTTTTTAAAGAATGAGCTAAAGGGTGTTGTATTCCAAACTATTTTAACTGTTTTTTTTTAATCTTTTAGGGAGATTTTATCTTTTTAAGGGTAGTTGAAAATCATTTTAATATTGTCAATGGTTTAATTTCATTTTAATATTCTCTTTTTTGTATATTTTAGCTGTACTGTGTTTTTAAATTGCAGGCCTTGAATCCCATTAAATAATCCACATGCAATTTTGGCAAAAGACCTGTTTTGCTCCACTGGTATTCTTAGATTAAATAACATTCCACATGAAATATAACCTCCCTCCTCCACCTTCTTTAAACAACTTTAAATTTATACAAATATAAAAAATAATTTTGTTGCATGAAGACAAAGATGTTCAGTTGGGGCCCTTTCACACTGCCCAGTTATAGCACTATGATCCTTCTTTGTCATCACAACATCCAATGGAATCTTGGAATTGGTAGTTTTTTTAAAGCACCAGAGTTGTCTGGCTGAGAATTCTAGATACACTGCCTTAAACTACCTGCCACAAGATTCCACAGGCTGGAACCATAGTCCCTTTCACACTACCCAGTTATAGCACTATGGTTCTTCTTTACCTGCTATGGTTCTGACCTATGGAATCCTGGGGTTTCTAGTTTAGGAAGAAGCATTTAGAATTCTCAGCCAAAGTGCTCCAGTCCTTCACAAATATACAACCCGGGATGACATACAAAGGAATCACGGCAGTTGTTAAAGTGGGATTTTAGTGCTGCAGTTGGGTAGTGTGAAAGGGCCCAAAGGCAGCTAAAGAAGAATCATAACACTATAACTGAGTGTTATGAAAGGATCCTTGGTTGTAGTTGTAGGCCATTTCCAGACAACGTTACTATAGCTCAACAGAAGGTCCAGGAGCCATGTTACTGTAAGACATCATCACTATCCAGCTGCTATCCCACCCCAAAGCATTGGAAAAACCACCATATTCTATTTCCAGAAAAAAATCCGCTAAGAGCCTCCATTAGCACTTCAATCCAGTCGGCCATCTCAGTATGGAACTGTAATAGCACTTGACAATACTTCCTGTTATCTTGGATCCAGCAGTGGATGGGCTGTGGGTGTGCCCAGGTTGTCCCCACCTCCACGACTCCCATTGTGCGGTAACTTCAAAATCTATTACCTTGCTGTGTTTATTTTAAATTTCTCCTTTGAGTTAAAACTTTTTATTTTTTTTAAATAAACTTTTAAGCATCATAGTGTGAAAATGCAATAGTAAACTGGCCTGTCCTTCCCTTACAACATTGCTTCGCTAGTGCAGCTTCCAAAGTGGTGGTAGGGAAACAAGCAATCAGGGGTAGTGTGGGGTGGGGTGAAAGCAGGGATGGGGAGTGGCCAAGGATGCTATAGTGTGAAAAGAACACTGGTGGGAATACAGCTATTCATCTGCTTAAGGTGGAAGGGTGTGGAAAAGAGCGTTCCCAACCCAACAGCATTGTGCAAATGGCAATGCTAGGATTGTAATGCTACAACATACTAATGGTGTCTAGTGAGGAAACTTTTAACCTTCACAAGACATAATATATTTGGCTTAATTCTAGAGCCCCTGTTCATGTTTGCTGGCAAAGGTGGGATGGTGTTTTTTTTTTTCATTATCGGGGAAAAAATCCATCATTTTTGTTTTGAAGATGCAACTATAAACTATGTAAATATACTCCCAGTGTGTTAGTATCCATGCATCATACAGCACTAGTTCCAAATTACTGTAGCCTGTTCTATGGATTTAATCATTTTACAGATGACTTGATTTTATTAGGAGGTAGGGGGTCCATGAGATTGCACAAGAAGTAATTATAATCCTCACAGGTGTAGTATATGAATTTTTACTGGTTCCACTTGCCTGATAAAGCATCTCTATGTAAAAAAGACTATTTCCAAAGGCCATATACTTCAACCAAACTAACATGTTCTGAATCCAGTATTCTAAATGCTATTATCTGCATTTGTTATAACTATAACTATTTTTATGTGCCCATTCTGAGGATTTATGCTTTTGGCTTTGGTAAGAACAAGCACTGTCAGGTTAAAATGTGTATATTGTATGGGAAAGAGGTTACAGGATTTCTTTTTTAAAAAATCAGTATCAAAGAAATATATATTACTAGATCAAGGATTCTTAAAGGCTACATTTCCAAGGGCTTGCTGATGACAGATTTGGTATGGTCTCCAATATGTCTCAGTAGATTTCACAGTGGGGAGGTTGGAGATTAGGTTCTAAATCTAGCGTGGTGCTACCAGTGCAGTGCCACTATGATAGAACTGTTTTCTCTTTAGCTCCATCCTTCCACCCTTGGAGCTGCCTGCAAATTGACTCCAGAAGGTTTCTTACCTCACCAGAAAGGGCTGTTTGGTGTACAATGAAATAGGAGGAGCAGAACACCCTCTTCTGCTCCCTTCAGATTCGATAGTTACCTTCAGTCCTACAAATGCTAACTATCAGCAATTATACAAAAATAAGCTATGCTGCCCTGAAATTCTTGTGTGTGCTGTTAACACCAAGTCTCAAGTTACAGGTGATACAAAACTGGGAGGGTTGGCTAACACATTGGAACACAGATCAAATGGACCTAGACAAACTAGAAAATTGGGTGGAAATTAATAAAATGATATTCAATAGAGACAAATGAAAAATTCTTTATTTAGGCTGAAAAAATCAAATGTACAGGTATAGAACAGGGTATAAATGGTTCAGCAGTAATACATGTGGAAAGGACCTTGGGATTGTTGTTATCATACATTTAACTTGACCCAGCAGTGTGGTGCTGCAGCAAAAAAGACAAATGCTATTTTAGCCTGCATTAATAGCAACATAGTTTCCAAACTGAGAGAAAAAATAGTCCCACTATATTCTGTGCTGGTCAAGCTTCATCTAGAATACTGCAATCAATTCTAGGCATCTCATTTTCAGAAGGATGTACAGAAGCTGGAGTACATTCAGTGGAGGGGAACAAGGATGATAAGAGGCATTGGGAACAAACCTAAGAGGAGAGGTTGAAGGAGCTGGGCATGTTCAACTTGGTGAAGATAAAAGTAAGGGATGACATAATCACACTCTTTAAATACCTCAAGGGCTGTCACAGAGAGGAGCGGATGGGCTTGTTCTCTATTGCCCAAGAGGATAGGATCAGGTCTACAGAAGATAAGATTTCAGTTGAACATAGGAAAGAACTTCTTGAGAATAAGAGTGGTTCAGCAATGGAACCAATTTGTTCCAAAGTAAAATTGATCTCAGAACTGTTTGCCACTGTGAAAATGTTGATGTATGCAAAACAAAATAATCACTGGAAATGCTTAAAAAAAGACTCATTTTTGTCCTTTTTGAATCTTGTCCATCCTCCTATTCGAAAGCTAATATCTATCTAATAGTGCAATGCGTACATGTTTACTGTTTACACAAAACATAAATGTCTTTGCTTTTGGAGAGGAGGAGGTGCTACTCCCAGGTTAGCTTATGTAGGACATCAACCTGAAATATGAGGGAAACATATATGACACCATAGGTCTCTGTATTTGTATGTATACCACCTGCGAGCTGCTGCATTATCAAGGGCTTAACATCACTCTGTCTGCCTTTAAAATGTCTTATGGCCCTACATGTCCCTCAAGCAATGATAATTGTGTCTAAGACTTGAAACCCTTTCTCTGAGCACAGCAAAGAAACAGGATTATCAAAATTTGTCCAATACTCAAGACTTGACCTCATTTATGCCACTGACATGCTTGCTGAATTAAGAGGTTTTCAAGGTCAGAGTATTGAACAAATGCCTAACTATATCCCACAAATGCATTGGATAGTCTATTCCTCTCTCAAGCTGTCTGTAAATGTGAACCAGAATTGGTCTATCAGATTGTGTCAAGGGTGAACTGGATGACCTTAATGAAGATCAGACATAAGGAAAAATACTGATTGATTAATTGCTTGATTAAATGGGATGCTGGTTGCTATTCTTAAAGTGCTATTTGCAGATGAAAATACTGTAGGCATACACAACTGAACTGAAGACAGGAAGCTACTGCTGCAGACATTTGTCACAAAGCACATTTGCAGACAATATGTCCTTTAGCTCATGGAAGAAAACCTTCTGAAACATGGGATCCCTGAATCCATGGAAGCCCTTGTGAAACATGAATGCTGGGGGAATTTATGTCATCTAATAGGCTAGGTGAAGTAGCTTTCCAATATGATCCTCATCCCGTCATAATGAAAGGCAGGTTGATGTCAGAGAGATGGTACTTAGCCCAAATAGCATGGCAACCGAAAATACTTAGGAGCCAAGTTAACTTGAGGACAATATGGATGTTAGATCTCTTAAAAAGAGAGAGAGAGGTTAAAAGTTTAAAAGGTTAATTGATTAATTGCCAGCTCAAGGGGATACGTGCGAAAGAATGGGTTAGTGCAGGGGTGGGCAGCTGTTTAGGAGAAGAGACAAATTTCTTCCAAGTTTCCTATGGGCTATCCCCAATCCAGAGTAAGCCCCAATAACTCTGTTTTTTCTTCTGGAATTCCTCTTGAAGAGTGATTGACATCACTTCCAAAATGACAAAATATGGACATTTTGAGAAAAACTACCAGCATTATGCAGTGGTTTGAGTGTTGGACTAGGACTCTAGAGATCAGGGTTTGGATCCTTGCTGAACCATGGAAACTTTTGGGTGACCTTGGGCAAGTCACATTCTTTCAGCCTCAGAGGAAAGCCATAGCAAACTCTCTTTGAACAAATCTTGCCAAGAAAACCCTGTGATAAGTTTGCCTTTAGGTCTCCATAAGTTGAAAATGACTTGAAGACAGACAACAACAACAGGAAAAATAGAAGTGTTCTGGAGTAATGGGATGTTCTAGAGACTTGTGGAGTAGGGTGGGCCTATTTGCACACATTTTCATGTGCCTGGAGAATTTTCTGAGTGGTTTTCATGCCCCCAAATCTGCGTGTGTTTTTTTTGTTTTTTTTTTAAAAAAACCTTTTTAACTGCATGAAAATTTAAATGGACACTTTTCTCAAAAACTTCATTTCTAAACCTGTTCCTATCTCAAGAAACTTGAAATGCATTATGATAATGCTGCGAGGTAAGTGCTAAGCCATAACATTTCATTCATTCCGTTTATATCCCACCTTTCTCTTAACAGCAGCCTATAGTATGGCAATACAAAATAAAAGTGAGAACAATGAATACGAACCTCTTTAAAAAATTAAACAATCACATTAAAATCTGTGATTTAGAACAGTTAAAAAGGCTGTTAAAACACAATACTAATGATACAATTGCGACACCCCCTAATTCAAAGAACGTCTCCCATGGCCAGTTAATATTTAAAGGCCAGGTTAAACAAAACGTCTGTGCTTGCTGGTGGGAGGGAAGGAAGAGGGGGCAAGTCAATTCCACAGCCTGGGAGCAAATTTCTGAGACGCCTATTTCCTGTGTCTTCACAAAATGTGCCTGAGATGGTGGTGGGAAATATTCAAATAAACTCAAAATCCCATAAAGAGTTTTATTCTGAACTGCTCATCAGTCTAGGAATTGTGGATCTGGTCAGTTATTCCTATCAAAATGTGTGAAGACTGACTCATTCAAGAATCCATTGCTCCAACCACTAAGAAAGGACCATGTAGCATGTGTTGGAAATGAACTTCTTTGAAGCCCTGGGAAACTCATGTCATTCAAAGTAGCTAGTGTTCAACTGCATGGTCAACCGTCTATCCTAGAGTTTCATGTGGCATCCTATGCCATTCAACTTGGCTTCCAAAGGAAACACTGGCAGTGACTACTGAAGGCCAAACTGCAAGTTACTTTTGTTACCCCAAAACATGGCTAACTCAGGAGTCCACCCCAAAACATGGATGACTCAGGAGTCCACCCATGATGCCAGTGTCCCATGTCACAATGAGAAATTAATTTGCTCAATTAGGAGTCCTGTGAGGGGCACGGGGGTGGAACCTGACAAGATCTTCCATCAATGTTTTTGTGGTCTCCACAATAAAGAGGCAGGCAGAAATTCCAAAATAAACTAAAAAGTATTTTATTAAAGAGTTCAGCCATGCACTCAAAAGATCCAAGTGCTCACACACTCAACCAAGAACTAGTCAAAGGAAAATGGAAGGAAAGTTGTTGATAGCAAAGTTTTAGAGAATGGGCAATAATTACTGATCCAGAGAGCAGTGAAGAAAGCAGTGATGTGGTTAAGACTTGTACCTAAGGACAGTACTCATTCGCAAATCAGAGCAATAGCGTGGCATTCAGCAAGTGAGACACTGTATCTGACTGACCAAAACAGAGGATTTTTATACCAAAGATCTGCCTGGAGGGCAAGGGTGTAAATTACTCTCTGGCTGAGCAAACAATGGAAGATGGAACATGGACAATGGGGTCCGGATGGAGTTAATGATCTTAGTCTTAGGTGATAAAAAGTTAAGGGCTGTCGTAACAGCCCTGTAATAGTGGGGAGGTAAATGAACAATGAGGGGAAATGTCCAAGTGCTGGGACAAAGGACTAAAACAATCAGTGGTTTGTTAGGAATTTCTTGTCACTATTGTATGACAGCAGAGATGTTACAGCTTGAACTTAAGTCTATTATCTCTGGAGTTGCCTGGTGATTATCCTGACAATGACCTTGTCTACACCTAAAGGGGATCTCTGACCTACTTTGAAACACACATGTTCAGCCAGTATTTTTTCTCTGCCCAGCCTGGCCTTACACCAGGGTCCATTTTATATCAGTGCCAATTAACATATTTTGCCAATCTAATTATATTTCACCAATTAAACCATATTAGACCTGTGTCTGTCTGTCTGTGTGGGCGCACATGTGTGTATCCATGAGGGCCAGTAACACTTTATATCAGTGATTCTTAATGGGCGTTTGAGTTGCAAACCCCTGATGAAAGCTATGGACCCCCACTGCAGAAAAATGCACTTAGCCACAATTTTCAGACTAGCAGAAAGGAAATCAAAGGAGCGTGTGTGTGTGTGTGTGTGTGTGTGTGTGTGTGTGTGCCTAGTTCATAGACTCACTGAAGCCTACTTATGGTCCTCCTAATAGTGCATGGACCACAGGTTAAGACCAACTGCTGATGGGAGTATGTTTAAAGATGTCCTGAGTGTTTTAAGTTGCTAGGTGAACACTTATAAACCATTATCTTTTATCCTGGGCAACTGCTTGAAAGTCGAATAATGTTTCAGAGAAAAAGATATCATGAAGAATGATGACAAAAAGGCACCCTATTCCCTACCTTAACCCTAGACTTTGGTAAAGCATATAATACAAAGGGTAGATATGCATTTGTCTGATACAGACACTGTCATTCTTTCATCTGACAGTAGGATCCAGTGCTGCTTCAATGGCTGATGAATATTTAACCAAATGTGGAGCCATATCTATGATGGATTACCATCAAATAGATGTTCCAATGGACACTAAGGAACTGAGTTAGATAAGTCATGTTCCTGTAGCCACTCAGCATGTTCTCCTTTCAATAATGTTAAATAATGTATGCATACATCAAAATGTCTATTGCAGTGAGGGAAAAAAAGAAGAAGAACATTGATAGTAAAGTTGAATCTCTCATTGTTACTGCAAATGGATATGCGCAAATTCTCAGAAATGTCTTTGGACAAGAATCCATTTCAGTTTCTTTATTACAGAATCTAAATCCGCTGTTAAAATGTTGCCATATCTCATGACTTAAGAGTGTAATTCTGTCCTTGTTTGCTCAAAAGTAAGTTCAATACAACTTACTTCCAAAGTAGTACATATAGGACTGCAGCCTTGACTACTCTGGGCTGCATGAAATGGGAAGGTATATATTGCTGTGACACTTTAGATCATAAATGATACCAAACATCTTTTATATCAGTTAGAAATTTCCCCCCCTTTCTTCATACATAATTCAAAGGTCCAAATAGAGTTATAGAACATTCTTCAAGAACACAACATCCTTTTATGCCTCATATGAGACTGCAAAGATTTATAAATAAAAGTTCAAGAAGTTTGATCTATAAAAAGTACTTTTTGTTTTTTAAGCAACTACAGTGGAATCTTATGATTCAATTTTTAAATCAACAGAATACAGTATATATATGACTGGTCTTGTTCATATTTTATAGGGAAATTGCTTAGTTCTGATGTTCATTTTACAGTACAAACCCATTCTTGTTTACCTAGAAGTAGGGCTCCTTGACTTCAGTGGGATTTACGGACAAGTCAGCTCAGTGGGAGAAATATATATAGTACTTTAACAAGACGTTTAATAATACATTTAGCCATGAAATTACTAAGGAGCCTGTAACAAACAACCATCTCTTCAAATGTCTGTCAAAACCTGAGGTCATGAAACCTGGGCATCTTTATTGGAAATGTGGTAAAATTAATTGAGATAATGAAGTGTTTTGTGTACTTAGGAAAAGCACTGTATTAACTGCTATCCATCCACTTTCACTAAAAATATTGCACTCTGTGTATAGGATCTGAGCAGCAAATGCAAGTCTCACAGATATGCAATTTGAATGAGAGACAGACTGAGTCTCCTGAAGAGCCTTGGTAGTTCTGTGACAAATAAGACATTACATACAATGTGCCCTTTCCTTTCCTTTCCTTTCCTTTCCTTTCCTTTCCTTTCCTTTCCTTTCCTTTCCTTTCCTTTCCTTTGCAATTTGAATGAGAGACAGACTGAGTCTCCTGAAGAGCCTTGGTAGTTCTGTGACAAATAAGACATTACATACAATGTGCCCTTTCCTTTCCTTTCCTTTCCTTTCCTTTCCTTTCCTTTCCTTTCCTTTCCTTTCCTTTCCTTTCCTTCCCTTTCAAAATACATCCATGAAGGAATACAGATGGAACTATAGTGAATAGAGATTTTGCAGAGTGCATCATTCTCTTTCTTGCACACATATTGCACATTGCTATTTCTCTCTGGAGAAATAGGCAGTGAGAGAGCCGCCATAGACAGTTGATTTAGAATGTCATTATTATGTATTTTTATTGCCAGAATGGTGTCTGGGGGGATACTGTGTGACTCTCAGCCTCAGAATCCCAAAATAACTTGACTGGCTTTGGATATTTTGCATCTTGACGGGGAGTGTGGGGAGCATGATTCACTGTTCTTCTCAGACTGCACAATATCTTGGACAAGCCAGCAGTTGGAAGCTTCAGTTGGCATGTTTCATATGTCGTCTCTGGTTATACCCTGAGAAGTGAGATGTTAGTAATTCATATTTACTGATGATTTTCAAAAATATTAAAAATTCTACAAATACATGAAAAGAGAAAAGAAAAAGAAAAAAAGAAAAGAACAAAGAAGAAATATAAAAGACAAAAATGGGGCTAAAGCATAAAAGTTAGAAATTTAAAGAATTTAAAAAAAGTGACTTCCATTCTTCCTTTAAATGGTGTATGACACTCATTGTTTCAAATCTCTCAAAGATAATATTAAACAATTATCTTCTTCCTATTCCCTATTTCATTTTTCTCTCAACAACCAAAAAAGAAAAATAAGCTTTCTTCTGTCAAAGGCTAACATATGTAGCATTGATATATCAATATCACATGCTATTATATGTTACATTGATACTAAAAGTTACTTACAGACTTAACTATGTAGTATTAACTTTACTACATAAAACTGTAAATCTTTTACATGTTGTATAACATTACTAAATTGATATATTTATATGACATTATAAAAATATTATAAAAATATTTTTAACATTGATAGCAAACCAAGTTTTCATTGTTTTGTATCTGAAAACAACAGTGGCGGAGCTTGGAGTGTGTGGACGGGGAGTGGGAGGGGGCGGGCCTATGGCAGGAGGGGTGTGACCACTGTGTGCGGGGGCATGGCTGCAGTGGGTGTGGGTGTGGCCAGAGCACATGAGGGCATGGCTACGGGCCGGGATGCCCCAGAAACACTGCCACCAAGAGCAAATCGCCACCCCACCCTCACGCCCCTATGTGACTGGTAACCAATTTCACAACCTAGTTTCAACAACTTCCCCCCTTTTTTCCAATTTCATTTTAAAATTGGCTTTCCTCTTCCTTTATATCCATTTTGTTTATAAACTTCCCCTCAAGTCTTCTCAAATTCTCTTCCTTAGCCTTTGTTTCCAAGTCCTTTCCACTTGCTTTTTTTAAAGTATTTGTCCTTAGACAAAATACTTTTCTTTTTCATCTTTCTCTTACCCTCTTCAGTCTTGAAGGCCAATCCTTACATTAAATCCCCACTTTACAATCCAGAATTTCTTGGCACCTCATCTTCCACCTTTCAATGTCTAATCCTTCCATTAGCTCAACTTGAATTTATTTCTCCATGTGATTTTCAGCCTCTCTCCCTTCCATATTAGACCCATATTTTCTGCCCTTTTTCTTACAGCTCCCCACAGTTCTGCCTTGATCTCATTCCTCAAATCTTATTGCAGTCACCTCTTTAAATTGGGAGTCCGCCTTCTTCCAGAAAATACAATTCCTTCAGTATCTGTTGTAGAAAGTCCTGAGAAAATTCCTGGGATGATTTTGTTCAATCCAGCAGTTACAGAGTTAAGAGTTCAAATCTTTTCTTGCCACTTACAGCAAGCAAGTCAGTCTCATCAGCATGAAAGAGAAAATGCCTACACATTCTCACACTGTAGTTTCTCCTTCAGTCTTGTAAATAAGATGAAATTCAGTCTATCCACAAAAATATGTGCACTTAAATCCTTAATTGCTCTCTTTTAAAGAGAAAACACCTATTTTTTTGACTATTGCTCTTATGAGGTAAACACACTTATTTGACTCTTGGCTGCAGAAAGAATGTGATGATGAAGTTTCTAATTCATCTGTTTTAATAAGAAAAATTTTTCACTTTTGTAACTCCAAAGTTTTGTTTAAGAGTTGTTGTTGTTATTTTTTTAAAGCACAGTGCTGGCTTGGAGCCATCAGATCCACAGATCAAAACAGCTGTGTTTCATGACAAGGCAAGGACAAAAGATGTGACTCTCTCTATCCTTCCCATTCCTTATGCACTTACTCCTGACTAAATGGAAGTAATGGGAACTCTAGATCCTTGTGGGTGATCATCTGCTCCACCTTTAATACAGGGTGAATTTCTCCAGCCAGAGATCCCTCTGGCCAGCACTTTTACTGTGAAAGCTCTCCTCACAGAGATGTCATATGGCGCATCTGGCTGCTGTCCTGCCAGAAGTTGAGTGGAGATGTTCATATCTCTAAGAATATATATAATATCCTTTGGCATAATCACTGAAGGATTATTGACTGTTGAATGAATATCCCACTTTGAACTTCTGCCACAGTGTTCAAAAAAACAATGTTGGATGTGTGAGCTGCTGGTTCAAGGCCTATAGCCACACTGGGAAGTATCCATTTTACTGCCTTTCTATAGAAGCCAAGATGATAATGGCTAATGTATAAATCAAACCCCCATCAAACACAATAAAACCCACTAGGGACAACTTATAAGTTGAAGTTAAATGGATATATTTTTCCACACAGTGATCACGAATAGATCATAGCTGTGAGGGGAGAACATGGTCCAATTTGGGACATCAGACACAGCCCACTTGTACGTATCCTTCAAGCAGTGATGGATGGCTTCTCTAAATGACTTCTCTTGCTGATGGGAAAGCTGGAAGGAACAGCAATGGCCATCTAGTCCAACTCTCAGACATGCAGAGAAATACACAAATAAAGCACTCTTGAAAGATGGACATCCACCTCTTCCTGCAAACCTCCAAGGAAGCAGAGTTCACACCTTCTGAGACAGTCCATTCAAATGCTGACCGGCAGTCAAGAAGTTCACCCAAATATTTATGCAGAATCTCTTTTCTTGTAATTTGAATCCATTGGTTTGTGTTCCTATCTCTAGTGCAGCAGAAAAGAAGTTTGCTTCATCTTCTACATGACATCTTTTCAGATAAGTAAATATCGGTATTCTATCACCTTTCAATCTTCTCTTCTCCAAGCTAAAAACTGTTGTTAATTGCTATCAAGTCACTTTCAGTTAACTAGCTCTTAATAACCAGATAGGTTCATAGCCTGCCAGATGTCCCCTTGCTAAACAAGCCTTTAGAGCTTTAAGGGGGAAATAAATCTTGAATTCAGTCCATAAATCAAATGACAACTGGGGCAGATTTTTCAGTGTCTGAATATTATTGTCTTCATACCACATGCTGGTTAACAGGCTATCTGCTCCATTTTGCACCATTTGAAGCCTAGTGACACAAACAAGATGTCATTTTCAATACAAGTATACATTTTCCATCCAAGTACAGTGAGCCTCAAGAAAATATTCCATTGGGGTTAAATGCTTTCAAATCATGCCCCAATTTAAGAAATATAAATAATTCCTCTCCCCCTCTCTGGCAAACACATTTTTTTCAAAAGAACTCCTCATAACATGAATATGTCATCCTCGTAGCCTGCTGATTGAAGTTATTTGCTAGTTGTTGTTACTGAGCATTTTGGAAGAAGAGGGATTGATTTGATAGAAATGCTGGCACTTTGTTCTGCTCCTCATGCTGTGATGACATGTTTTTGTCGGCTCTGCCATACTACCCCTTCTATATTAAGGACCAATTGCAGTTATGGAAACTGCAGCTACCACCTACAAATAGAAGGAATTCTCCCTATGGGGCTAGAGCATTCCTTAAGCAATTTTTCACCTTCACACAGATTTTTCTGCTTCTTACCATCTGCCTTGCAATTAAGTTATTTTAAAAGTGCTCACATCAAAGCAGCATTGCCTTCTCCCCACTTCCTTTTTTTTTTTTTTTTTTGCAAAGAGAAGCCAATACTGTACTAAAACATTAGAGATGAAAATAAATATATCTATCCATTTACTTAGCCCAAGGCACAGAAACAAATAATTTTACTTCTGGTATTTCATATTGACAAGAAACTGCATATTCTGGAAACAGTTTATAAATAAAATATTTCCTGCTAATGCAAACCAGCTCCAATGAACATTGTAAACTAAACCTTGGGTTCCCCCTTCTTTCTTTCTTTCTTTCTTTCTTTCTTTCTTTTAACATATACATCATTGATTAAAAATATGTTTTGTCCAGACATCTGTAATGGAAATTAAATACAAACATCTCCAGTAGCAATTTGTGTGTTGTATGGCAGTTGTGAGGTATGTCCCCTAAAATCCTCTTTAGAAGGTGACAATATATATAAGCACCAGAGACTGAGAAGTTCCCAAATCTAAAGATCCCGTGCTGCTGAACTTTGATTTGACTCAGAAAAGTTGCAGAGGTAAGAAGATACAAGTCACCTAAACACAAGATTTATGCCAAAGAATCTCCCAGAGAAAATGGGAAAGTTAAGTCTTTTGGAATATAAATCCCAGAATCCCACCAGCCATGCTGATGGTGGGGGGTGGGGTTCTGACAATTGTAATCCCCAACAAAAAAGATGCGCACACACACACACACACACACACACATTCCAAACTCTAGTCACCATATTTGGAAGGGGTCTTCTAGAGATACCACCCAGTATATATATATATCCTTTTTAATTGAAGATGCCAGGGATTTAACCCAGGACCTTCTGTACGCAGAGCATCTGAGAAATAGGAGAAAAAGAAAAGTTTTAAAACCAGGATGCACACACATAGGCCCCTCCCTAGACTGCAAATCCCAGAATTCCATAGGATGTTGAAAGTGGAATAATAGCACTATAACAGGCTACTGCGGAAATGGCCTAAGTGACACACACTGTATGAACAATACAATGGTAAAACCACTAAGAATCAAAACATCCACCTAATTAGACAGCGTCCTTATTTCCTCCCAGCTTCCTTTTCCAAACAGTATCTCACTGTTTTTGGTCCAATCTTCTCATTTGGTTGTCCTGCTCAAGCAGCACTGACTGTGGACCTCTAACTGTTCTGATTTCCTTCTCCCTACCACTTTCCCCATTTGTTCCCAGCTTTCTTCAATTGCTGCATGCTGAGTTCAAAGTGCAAAAGTAGTTTGCAGTCAACCCTGTAGAGTGGAGAGAAGAGGATGGAGTGGCCTTTTGTCCTTCCCTGTAAAACTCAGGCAAAAGCAAACTGGTATGTCCTCTTTCAACTTGTCTTTTCTTCCCAATTAATAACTTTTGTTGTCTTCACCACATTCAGATGTTGCTCGGCCACATGTCCCAGGAGGGTATTTAACTGTTCCCATTCCTTCTGATACTCTTTTTGCCTCTCTATCTTTGTATCAGACCTGGGCTTTCACCTTCTAAAAAAATTAACCTCTCTTCCACTTTAACCAGTTACTGTGAGTTTTGCCTGCATTTATTCCCTGCCACAATCCTCTATACCTACCAAACCTGAAGACCTCGATTAACTGCACAGCAACTGAAGAGGAAACAGAACACCTATCCTAACTTTTTGCACTGGGATTTGGCACAGCAGAAATGGAATGTGTAAGTGCAAATCTTCTGCTGCTGTTTGGTCAGCCCTGGTATATTGCAATAGCGTGCAAATGTCAGCAGGGACAACTGGCCCACCAAAAATACTCTACTTCTGAAGTTGTGGCTGCAATATTGTTTTGTCTTAGAACTTAGATAAGAATTTCTCTCATGTTTTTGTCTTTAAAAACCATTTCACTACCAGCTGCTTTTCTCAAGGATATACAATAACTCTGTGGCACAGTAGAAAACTAAATCTTTGCATCAGATTTCTATTTAGCTTTTTTGCTCACCATACATTTTTTTCAGTGTCCCAAGTGCTGATGAAATAAGGCATTACTTGGTACATTTCTCCATAGTAGTATATTTATCATTCATGTTAAAGTTAAGAATAACAAAGTCACGGGGCCTTTCCGCACTACACTGCTATAGTGCTATTACTCCACTTTCAACCTCCTGTGGGATTCTGGGATTTGTAGTTTCCTAAGGTCAAAGAGCTCTCTGGCTGAGAATTCTCAATGCCCCTCCCTAAACTGCAAACCCCAGGATTCCACAGGATGGTGAAAGTGGAATAATGGCACTATAACAGTATAGTACGGAAAGGCCCATAGAATCATAGAGCTGGAAGAAACAAGGGGCGTAGAGTCCAAACCCTGGCCAGGCAGGAATACACAAACAAATCATTCCCAATAGATAGCCGTCCAACCACTGTTTAAAAACTTCCAAAGAAGACTACTCCACCATACTCTCAGGCAGCATAGTCGAATGTCGAACTGCTCTTACTGTCAGGAAGTTCTTCATAATGTTCAGTGGAATCTCTTTTCCTTAAGTTTGAAGCCATTACTCCATGTCCTAGTTTCTGGAGCAGCAGAAAACAAATTAATACTACTTATTATATTAAAAAAGTAATAATATTACCAATAATTATGTCTTCCAAGAGCAAATATAATTTTACCATTATTTCAACAGGTAATATTATCTAGGTAACACCATTACATTACATTCTAACCTCTGTTCTGCATCCACATACTTGCTGATTATGCTCAGAATGTTTGTTTTTAAATATCAAAGTAACCTTTCAAGTGTCTCTATGGTGGCATAAAAGAGGGATTATCAAGCATGTTATGTACCCAAAGTAGAAAACAAAGATTAGATGTGATGTTATGGGCAGCAAGCTGTCTTCCTGCCATGATAATAAAACAAGGGTGGTTTTCAGCACAACTAATTGTCAGAGATAAGGACTACAAGCCAGGAAAGAACCACAACCTCCAAGCTTCACCCAGCATGCAAAATCCATTAAATGTAAAACAGTGTGCATACATTAGACAGAAAGAAAGGTAAGATGAAAGCAGGGAGACTATGTCTCTTACTTTGAATTATAAAAGAACAATATCCATAATCTGCCACTCAAGTATCCAGTTTACCCACGTATTCACAACATCTTATTTCTACGCTGTCACAAAGTTCAATCATTTTCCCTCTAGATCACTATTGTTCTGGAAACAGCCTTGAATGTTGTTCTTCAAACCACCGAAACATATATCAGTCCTAGAATAAATAAAACTTTCAGAAGAATATTCTGTTTATCATTAGCCAAGTCACTTATTGTTACAAGTATCCTTTGGTGTCTTTGTATTGCAACTGAAGCAACAATTTTGTACCTGCCAAAAGTTCCAGAAGTACCCTATAAAGCCACTGTACACATCTTGAAGTGGTTGCAGATGTATACACAAACAATAGCTAAATGCAGCTAGACACATTGGAAACATTTACAGAGTCTCTCATTTGAACTGATTTGAAGCAGTACCTAGCCATCCACTGGCAAAAACAAATAAAGGGAATAAGACTGATTCTTCTTTTCTTCAAAATCTTTGGCTTCAAATTCTTGTACAATTCTAAAAGTGCAAAAAACAGAAGGAAAACCCTTTTATTTCAAGCAAGTGTTACAGTCAGAACTATAACCTTAGAACCAGAGAAGTTAAAACTATAGGTTAACACTTTACCTGTGATAACTGAAAACACAGGCAACTTATGGAACTTTTTTTGTACCTGAATGAACCCTTGATAGACTCATTTCGTACCTGAACATCCAAGCAAATATTACACCATAGTTCCACAAGGTACTCTACTCTCTACATATCACATTCTGAATGGTGTGGGAGAGTTGAAATGAAACATAGACTTTGAAAATGTTCATATCAGCAAACAACAAATTTTGTAGCATTATTCCATACTAGTCTATTTCACACTAAACAATTATAGCACTATGATGCCACTTTAACTGCCATAGCAACATGTTATGCAATCATGGATTTGTAGCTTAGTGAGACACTAGAGTTCTCTGGACGAGAATTCTAAAGGCTCTGCCTTAAACTGCATATCCTAGGATTCCATAAGATGGAACCATTACAGTTAAAGTGGTATCACAGTGCTCTAATTGCATAGTGTGAACAGGGCCACAGTTAGACCATCTGTATATTAGTCCACTCCAACTTTCCTCTGCATGAGAGAAGCGGGTCTGATTGTATTTAGTATTCTTTTAGGTAAGCCACCTGTAAAAGAAACCCCTTGTAAGACTGATGCAAAATGAAGACTCCCCTCTTAGTTGTAAATATTCCCTCTAATTTTCTGTTCTACCACCCACTGTAAATTACTTCTCTTGCCATCCAAAAATCTATCTGAAAAGGCAGATTCAGTGATATATTGAGCAATGCTAGTGAAATCTGAGGTAAATATTATACCTCTCTTACAAACACCCTACTTCCTGCAGTTTTCTATGAGACTGTAGAGACTGGATGTATATTTCTTATATTTACTTGGGGGAAACAGGCTCTGTCAATGTCCCCATGTTTAGACTTTGCTTGTGGGAGATGATCTCACCCTCAAATCTGGGAATCAAAGAGAATAAAAGAGAAAAGCAGACCTAACATCTTTACTTAAGGATCAGTTGAGACTGGTGGTTCCAGTGTTAGTAGGATAGCCAATCTGATTTGGGTTTTAGTCTGAACTGTAAAGGTGCTACCTTAAATGTTGAAACATGTCACTAAAATAGATTCAGCAGCTTAGATAGCTCCTCTAAAATTCAGACTAAACCACAGAGTAGATTTATCACCCTACTGGTGACAGGTTCCCCTTCCTTTGGAGACCAAACCTGCATACTGCAAGCTATTACTCATAAAGAAGCCTCTCACACCCTATTGGTGTGCTGCTCAGTTTTTTTTATTGGGAAACACATTGTAGGATATGAAGTGTTAAGCAAAAGCTAGCTTATTCGAGGGGGAGTTTGGGGTCAAACCACAATTTTCAGCCCATGATTGTTATACTTCACTGTCTTCTTGAGTAAAAGGTGTGATTAGAGATATCACAGTTTCAGAAACTGGCATAACTGGAAGACAGAAATGCACAATCAGTGAACAATAAACATAATAAAAAGTTTGCTAAAAAGGAGGGAAAAGGACATCATCAGCTATTCTCTTCTAGTGGAGAAATAACATCAATGTCAGCCATAAATGGACACCAGCTTGTACCACTGCATAATAACATCACTCAGTAACTAAGATTGTATTTTAGATTTTCTTACTGAAGAGTTAGTAGTGAAAGACAGGTCAACTTTCTTCTCCTTGACCCTTTGCTGCAGTTATTACACATACTCCAGCCTATGTGAGTGGCGTAGAGTTGTAACAACCTTCAAAACAGAGTAACAGCAGGTAATGTATTATCTGTTGGTTGCTGTGTTCACTGATAAAGCAATACATCACTGATAATGCAACAATGCAATGTATTTTATTAGCTATATTGAACTTCTTTTTAACTGTAAGCTTCCTTGAGTCCCAAAATGTGGAGTATAAATAAAGTTAACAACAGCAAAAAGAACAACAAAATTCTTGTGATCATGTGATCACATTTTAAGCAAAACAATATTCGAGATTTGACTCAAGTTGCAAGAAAGTGATACTGACATGAGGCAGGGTGGTTGGTGGGTAAAATGTTGCTGAGCGGAGAGAATCAGCCAGTCAGACTCATTTATGGATCTTTAAACTGACAGCTATCCAGGTATCTGAGAGGGGAAAGAGTGTAACTGAGTTATCCCATGGCTTATTAGCCAGAAGGTACTGAGAGAGAACAACTTCAATAAGGAAATGATAGGTAGGCATGTTAGAGACAGTTATCTCACTTTCTTCTTGTTGTACTGATGGGTATCACTTAAAAATGCAGACATATGGCTTCTGCCTACATTAAGGTAAGTCCAGTGTTGAATGTAATATCTAAGGCCCTTTCTGCGCCTTACCTTCTTCTGGCGCTGGGGTGCGGGGATAGCACGAGCAACCTCTAGCGAGAGGCTCTCGCGTCCAGAGTCCTTTGGCTCCGCATGAGCTGCCTGCTCGTGTGAGAGCCCTGCCTCTTCCTTCTGCAGTGCAGCCTGGGAGTTTCCCAGGTTGCACTGGGGCAGGAAGTGCGACTGGCGCGGCTCTGGAGGCTCCACCCTCCAGGTAAGTGTGCACAGGGCCCGAGAGCAATGTGTGATTGTGCATCATTTTTGGCTTCTAGCCAAAAATGAAAAGGCGCGCAATCGGCCCCTGCCGGCCCCTGGAGCTTTGCATGATTGTGAGTGTGTCATGCAGATCATGCCTCACAATCGCGCCACACTCCAGACCCTCTTTCGCATGGAAAATGCCGTGCGAAAAGGCCCTAAACCTTTCAGAAAGAATAGCTTTTTTTTTACAAGAATAAACATGTTTTTTGAAAAATGTGATAAGAGTCATAGAGTCATAGAACTAACAGATCATGACAGTTCCTGCCCATCTCCTTCTAAGGTGCTGCTGTAGGAATGGAGCTGGAATGGAGCTCTTTCTGCCCCCTCTGGTAAAGATGGAATATGAAACTCCACAGAATGGGAAGCACTAACCAATAGAAAAATCTGTGTGCGTAGTCTTTATAGCCTGGCCCACCCTCTTCTGCTTCAAAGAGTTTCTCTGAGTAGCAATGACACAATCTTTCCCTATAATTTGCTGTATGGAACTAGCCAATTTCTTTTGTATAGGATTATGAAGAAATTTGAGGGAGTTGTTTTCATGACTAGTAAATAAAAGTGCCTTTTCACTAACATTTTGTTTTATTGTTTCAGGCTTGTATTGTGATTTGGCCTTGATAGGCAGATTTGGAAGGTACCCTGGAGAGCCAACATGGTGTAGTGGTTTGAAAGTACAACTACAACTCTGGAGACCAGGGTTCAAATCCCTATTCAGCCGAGGAATCCCACCAGGTGACCTTGGGCAAGTCACACTCTCTCAGCTTCAGAGGAAGCCCAAGCAAACCCATCTCTGAACAAATCTTGCCAAGAAAACTCCATACTGTTGCCATTAAAGCACAGAACAATAACAATGAACAGTGCAGAAGTGAGACTGATGTTATGCAGGTGAACACTGTCAGGTACCCATCAGAGTTAGCCAGCAAGTGGAAATATGAAAGGGGAACGACCCTTGGGCTCTTATAGTCATCTTCTATTCCTAGTATAAAGTAGATAATAAAAGACAAAAGCACAGCAAACCCTCTCATTTGCTAGTCAATCCTTTTATTCTCTTTACTTTGATCTGCAGCGTCAGATTTTTGTGCTGCCCATTTTCATACTCAAAGACTTATAAGGCTACCCTTTTCCTTCAAGGACAGAAGTAATTTCGTCACCACTATTAATGACAGAGGGAAGTGAGGGGACATACGTACTTTGTACACATCACAGAGAGAAGGAAACTGCATACTCTTAAAAGAAAAAAAAATCCAGGAGCGCAATGTCTGAAAAGCCAGGCATGAGAAGACATACACATACAGCTGTGCTGTACTCTTCAGACAGTATTAGGAGGACAGGTTCAGTAATAAAAGCAAGTGGAGTGTTAACTGCAAAATAATTCTTATTTTTGTTTTGTTCTGTTAAAAATATCTCCCTCTCCTTCCAAACTAGTGGCACTCAATTATTATGAAAGGCTGTGAGCAAGACAAGCCAGTTGCAGTGCTTTTGAACTTCACCTGAGCGGCGTCCCTCCCTAAGGGGAATCTTTCTTGAAAGGCAATGAAAAGGAAGAGAAGGTTAAAATAAAAGTTATAGGAAAAAGAAAAAAAGTCTGGCAAAGCCACAAGGAACAGGACAAAAAGCAGCTATTCCCTCAAGACTTTCAAATGAAAAAAGGCTTAGTAATTCATAAACTAAAGGTGTCTGGGTTTGAAAAGCCACAGGCTTACAGCAGCTGTAGCTTCCATTACTCTAGCTTTATTAACCATCCAGAACGCTGTAGGCATAGAATTCGTAAAGGCTGATATTCACCTCATGCCACAGTAGCACTCAAACATACCTGCTAACAATTTGAAATGGCAGCATTATACAGTGACAGGTTCCTCTGGCAATGGCTTGCTTCTGCTGTGAGTTGAAGGAAGAAGGGAGGCTAATGCTACTGAACTTCAATTGGTGATGGAAAGCTAAGAGAGGTGTGTCTATTGTATGTGAGAAGGGATGAGAAGATATCCAGCCCTGAACAATAGTTATTGCTTCCTCTCTAACAGTTGAAAGAAAAATAGGCTGCTTGCTTAATCAGAAATGCATGAGGAATTTATAGCGTGGATGGGGAATGTGTGGTCTTACAGATTTTGTTAGACTTCAATCACTTCAGCTCCACTATCTCACCATTTGTTGTGTTGCCTAGGACTGTTCACCTCTGGTCTACATTATATGAAGGACCATATTCTCCTAGTTGCATCTGTCCAGGTTTTGAGATTTTTTAGGAGAGGCTCTCCTCTCCATACCATTACCTTCACAAGTTCTTGGAAAGGACTTTCTCAGTGATAGCTCCCAGCCTCTGAAAGTCTCTTCCTAGAGAGGCATGACTGGTTCTTTCATAACATCTTTCAGGAGGAAAGCAAAGACTTTCTTATTCTACCAAGAGTTAGGGAACTGACTAAGGAGAAACAGCTTTTAGCAATTGTACCACACTGTTTTATTTCTTGCTTTTCAATGGCATGTTTTTAATTGCTTTAATTCTATTGGTAGTTTCATTATATTTTCATGTCTGTCTGTTTTCATTAATGACCATTTTTATTTGCATTTTTTTTAAAAAAAATTGTAAGCCACCTTGAATCCTAAGGAGCAGTGGCAGAGCTTGGAGTGTGTGGAGGGGGGGCAGGAGGGAGGGCTATAGTACATGGCCACTGTGTGCAGGGATGTGGCTGTGGTGCATGGGGGCATGGCCAGGGCATGCGGGGGCATGGCTGTAGGCCAGGACACCCAGAAACATTGCCTCCTGGGGCAAATCCCTCCCTCTCCCCCACGTCCCTACACAACTGCCAAGGAGGATGGAAATGGTGGAAAATAAATAAATAAATATAAATAAATAAAGCAATAACAACAAGAAGAACAAGACCATCTGTAAGGCCACATTTAGGGATGTAAATGGCATGACAAAAACAGTACAAGATTCCAAACAGAACATACCACATGCCACATAGAACATACTGCTGAACCCGTTGATCTCCCTGGGTAGCAAGAAAACTTCAGCAAGACTACTTCAAAAGTATCCACATGGACTTATCATGTGGCGATGACATGGCAATCTTGGAGGCATTTGCACAGTTCCATAATAATTGGTAGACAGACAACAGTATGAGTGTTGGGCCATGGAATACCCAGGTTTGAATCTTCATTCAGCTGTGGAAACCCATCTCAGCCTCAGAGGAAGGCAATGGAAAACCATTTCTGAATAAATCTTGCCAGGAAAACCCTAGGATAGGGTTGCAGTGAGTCAGACACATGACAGTAAGAAATACTTACAGGTAGACTCTCTAACCTAATTGGCAAAAAAAATAAAAAATAAAGTCTGTACATGTTCCCACTCCTATGAGTAAGGGGTAGGACAGTCTAGTAGCAACTGAAATAAACAAAACTTCTGTATTTCTTTGATTTGAAGGCAATCTGGCTGTGACATCTGTCACTCATTGATCACCAGGACTGATTTAGCTGATTTGGCTGATTAGGTATGATGGCAACAAGGTGTCTCCTTCCCTTCTCACTGCTCCATGTGTGTCCCTCCTGAAGCCACATGCTTGGTGGAAAAGGACAACCATTCCAGATAGGAGTGTACAGTTCTTCAGCCAAGAGTATACGACAGCTGCACTTCCCTGAATTGAACCTCCAAACAACGTCAAGGTCCATTTATATTCTTCACTGTTCTGTTTATTTTAGCATGCACTTTCATGGATTAAAACCTACCTCTTACTTTTATACCGAAACAGAGTAATAGAGCTGTTTTTTCTTTGAAAATTATACTTTTGAGTGTCATGCCCGAAAGGAACATCATCTTCTAAAGCAGATCATTTGATTCCAGGGACAGATGGCACTGAGGAACAGAGCACCATAGAAAAATAATGGAGCCCCAGGAAAAAAAGTTGGTGGATGTTTGGGGGCCATTACCTAGAAAGTACCACTGAAAAACAGCAAAGGTAATGCTGATGACTTCTTGAAGGAATGTAGCCATCAGCTTACAAGGAAAGACTCCTTGAGAGTTTTGACCTATTTGTGAACTTCCATGTTGGTGGGGCTGTGAATCCACTCTTGGTTTTAATCTGAACTTTAAAAAAGCTATCCAAAATACTGAACCCTACCCGACAAATACCTTCAGAACTTTGGATAGTTTCTTTAAAGTCCAGACTAAAACCCAGAGTAGTTTCACTGCCCCACTGACATGGAAGCAACCAGCCATCACTGCTTACAGATGACGGAACAGGAAGCTAGGCCATATTTATGGGCAAAAAGAAGCTGCTGGTGACAACATCTAGGCCTTGGTTCCAGGCCTTGCTCCCAGTTTTCTTGATGTCTACTCTGTTATACTCTCCACGTGTTTGACTTCAGCTGCTTTTGACCCTGTCTTTGAATTGCTCTCATCTTGGTTACATGATCACAAAAACAGCCAATGAATTTCCATGTGACCCAAAGGTCATACTTTGCCCACCCTTGATTATAGGTTTGAATAGGAGCGGGTAAAGTATGGCCCATGGACCACTTGCAGCCCTTAAGAATGCTTTTGTGGTCACTAGCTACCCCCCTCATGTTAATTTTTGTCCTCAAATGACCTCCGGGAACTGTAAGGGGCATTTTTGTCATGTGCGCCCTCACAGCACATTAGGTCCACGGGAAGCCTTTCCACTCCCCCAACGGGAAGCATATCCTCCAAGATTTCACAGATGAAAATTGGGACATATGTGGCCAAGCAATCACAATGTGGGCAGGATGAAAGAAATTACTAATGAGGAAGAACACCCAAGCTAGGAGAGCCTTCAGCAGTTTGCTTTTGCCTAAGCCTACAGGGAAGGGCAGAATTGTTCCCCTACTCTCCTCCCCCTACTGCAGATTTAATGGAGTGCAAACTACTATTGGAATCCTATATGAACAGTTAGGCCTTGTAACTTTATGTATACCTAGCTAAGTATGTAGCAGAGGTGCTAACAAGCCCTTTACTGAATTGCAAAGGTACGTAATGGGGCATTGGCAAAAGCTCCAGCTGTGTTATATTGTAATGTAACAGCAGCCCTATATTAGATATAGATGTTATGCAACTGTACAATTTTAATTCCCTTAGGCACCTGTTACTGCCCTGGCTAGCCCAAGCTTGTGGGGTATAAAGATATCTCTTGATATCAATAATTCGGACTCCTTTACCCATTCCCCTCCACATACTTGCGAGGCCCCCGGACAAGCACGCACACAGGCTCGGCCGATAATTGCTGTAATATTCCAACACAATACAGGCAGGCCAGAAATAGCCGACTCGCAGCTTCAGGAGACCTCAAAGGCAAGTACTCAATTATGTATGCACGCAACTTTCAAAAGATCCTCTGCCCCGTGCTGGCAGTTTGATGATCGAACTATACAACGCTCAAGCACTCCGCGTTTGCATACTGGCTATCATATTGACAATTTGGCTATAATTCAATCATTCAAATTCTGACCTTTTGGAGGCTTTGTCTCCAACCCCAAACTCATTGTTTTCCCCAAGTATGAACTAGCCTGTGGTCACAATTCTCCTTATAAAAACCCCTGACTTTGAGCGCTTCCTTGGATCGCTCTTGGCTTCCATCCCGCCCTGCTGTCGCTTTGGCCAGCGAGCCTTCCCCTCAGCCCCACGTGCTGAGATCCACGCTCCCCAGCTTCTCCGCTTCCAACTGGGCTTCAGGACAGGTGAAGTATTACCCAAACCAACAACTCCTCTAAAAATCCCTCTATCCCACTCCAACCTTTATTTCTTTAGTTATCTGTGTGAGTGTGCTGCATACACTGTTTGATTGTGTTTTTAATAAAACAACGTTTATTATTTCAATTTCTGTGTGCTCCTTGACTCGGTCTGACCCCGTAAACATAGGGTTCAAGATCTCGCTACGTTACCCTGCCTCTCATATTGCTAGGCTGTGCTCTTGGCTAATTTCCCCAACTTATATAATTAAGAGCGCATTTAGGTGTCCCTCTCGGGACCCCCAGAAATCAGGGTAACACACCAATCAGTCCATTTACAAAGACATAAGACTCTGATAGGATTCCAGTGAAGTAAGTTGAGGACAAAGTGGGGCAAGGGGGAAGAGGAGAGAGAAACTGGACATTTTGAAAGCTGCTGAAAAAGTAAGATGACAGGTGATTAATTTGGACTGCCTCCACAAAATTGGGGCAGTTGGAGCACTGTCAGGAAATGAATGGAAGTTGACTCCAGATCACTTTTCTGTTGTTATAAAAGCCTCTCATGGGTTTAACATGGCCCAGGCGAGAATCATCAATCAATCAATCAATCAATCAATCAATCAATCAATCAATCAATCAAAAACCATGGACAAATTGCCTCCACATCTTCTAGAGAGTATCTGGGAACAAAATTTGATTTTTTTTGTGGAATGTGCAGTCCTCTGAGGTCTCCTGTAGCACTCATGTGTCCCCCCCAAAACCCAACTGTTGCCCACCCTTGTGCTCTCTCTCTCTCTGTATATATATGTGTGTGTGTTTGTGTGTTACAGCACAGTCCCAATTGTATATTCTGAAGTGAGTGTCACTGACTTTAACGGGACTTCTGGAATCATAGAGCTGGAAGAGGCAGTGTAGGGCATCAGGTCCACCCTCTGCTCAAAGCAGGAAATCCAGCTAGAACATACCCAGCAGGTAGAGCTGTCCAGCCTCTTCAGCTTCTCTAAGGCATTGGTTCCATTACCAAACTGCTCTTACCATCAAAAAGTTCCTTGTGATGTTCAATTGAAATCTACCTTCCTGAAACTGAAAACCATTAGAACTGGTTTTACTGTCTGGGGCAGCAGGGAACAGGCCTGCCCCCTCCTCTCTGTGACAGTCTTTGAGATATCTTGTCACCTCTCTGTCTTCTTGTCACCAAGCTGAACATGCCCAGCTCCCTCAAACTTTCCTCATATCTTTTGTTTTGCATACCCCTTATCATCCTTGTTGCACTTCACCACATGACCTCCAATTTGTATATATCCTTATTAAAATGAAGCACTTAGAACTGAACATAGTACTCTGGACAAGGGTAACTAGTGCAGGATATAATGGAACTATGACTGTGAAATTGTGCTTCTATTAATGTTGGCTAAAATTAGATTGACCTTTGAAGTGTCACACTGCTGGGTCATGTTCACCTTATGATCAACAATAATCCCAAGCTCCTTTTCACATATACTATTGCTAAGCCAAATATCCCCCATCCTATACATGTGCTTTTGGTTTGTGTGGTCTAAATACAGAATTTTACATTTGTATCTGGCA
Organism: Cyclura pinguis; assembly: GCA_030412105.1. Lineage (NCBI taxonomy): Eukaryota > Metazoa > Chordata > Lepidosauria > Squamata > Iguanidae > Cyclura > Cyclura pinguis. The sequence goes on along the minus strand of CM059600.1, from coordinate 63,361,740 downwards.
AATGTAATTCTATTAGAGTTAGAGCAATTTTCTAGCTTATCAAGGCCCATTTGAATTGTGTCCCTATCATCAAATGTGTTAGCTACCCCTCCCACTTTTGCATCAAACTTGATATGGCTTCCTTCTACCTTATCAACTAAGTCACTAATAAAAATGTTGAAGAGTATTGGGCCTAGGATAGAACCCTGTGGCACTGCACTCAAGACTTCCCCCCAGTTTGAAGTACAACCATTGATGATGATGCTTTGAACATGATTTTCCAAACAATCATGGATCTAGATGATGGTGTTTCCATCTATTCCTCATTTAATCTGTTTGTTAATCAAAATGTCATGAGAGACTTTATAAAATGCTTAACTGAAATCTAGATAAATGACATTTACGGTCCTCCCAGGGAATAGAGCAGAGCCTTAAAGAGATGGAAATGGAAGTTGCAGTAATTAAATAGGATTACATACATTACACTGCCCAGGGGTAGTAACAATATAACCTGGGTGACAGAACGTTCCTTAAATTGCACTCCGGGTTAAGTAGGGCTTGGGTGGGAAGAGGAATGGCCTTTGGGATTGGTTTAGGCCTTCTTCTCCCCCAGATAACAAACTGTGGTGCTTGGTAGGAAGAGACTAGCCAGCTGAGCTAGGACCATAGGATTATGAGGGGACATCAGGGCCTGGTTGGTTGCTCATGTACAGATAAGGAGGTTAATGGGAAGGACTACTGGCCTCAGCTGAATTCCACACTAGTAAGCTTATATTGCAGACGTTAGATGTGAGCTTAATAAAATGCATCCCTTATTTCACTCCAGAACATGTGCTTCTTTATTTCTGGTGTTCTGATGTTCAACATCAAAATTCTAGACAATATTCTGGAAAAATTATCCCTTATTTCTTATTTCTCCCCAAATTTGTTCCTCTCTGTTTTCTGGTTGTAAATCCAGAGAGCCACCAAACAGAATTTTGTTGAACAGGAATATAATGTTACCCTGTGAACTGGGGGTCCTGGGAGGGACACTAAAATGTGCTCAACTAAAGGTGGGGAAAATTAGCTCAGAGCACTGCTTAGCGTTACGAGAGGCAGGGTAACTTAGCGAGATCTTGAACCCTATGTCTATGAGGTCGGTTCGAGTCAAGGAGAACACAGAAGTTGAAATAATAAATGATGTTTATTAAATACAAGCAAAACAGTGTATGCGACACACTCATACAAGATAACTAAAGAAAATAAAGGTTGGAGTGGTATAGAGGGATTTTTAGAGGAATTGCTGGTTTGGGTGATACTTCACCTATCCTGAAGCCCAGAAAAAACAGAGAGCGAAGCTGGGGTGCGATGTAGCTCAGCACGTGGAGCTGAGGGGAGGCTCACCAAGCAAAGCGGCAGCAAGGCGGGATGAAACTCGGGAGCATTCCGAAGAAGGTCTCGGAATCAAGGGTTTTTATAAGGAGAATTGTGACTATGCCGTACCTGGGGGAAAACAATAGATTTGGAGTTGGAGACAAAGCCTCTGAAAGGTCAGAATCTGAATGATTGAGTTATCGTAGCGATTCTCAATAGAGTAGCCAGTATGCAGACGCAGAGTACTTGGGTATTGTATAGTTTACCCCTCAAGCTGCCATTGTGGGGCAGAGGCTCTTTTGTAAGTGGCATGCATACTTAATTAGAGTACTTGCCTGGAGGTCTCCTAAAGCAGTGAGTCAGCTATTTCTGGCCTGCCTGTATTGTAGTTTGACTATTACGGCTATTAACGGCCGAGCTTGTTTACATGCTTGTCCGGTGGCCTCGCAAGCATGTGTAGAGGAATAGAGAAGTGCAGCCGAATTGTGATATCAAGAGGATATCTTTAATATCCCCAAAGCTCGGACTAGCCAGGGCAGTAACAATAACCAAGAGATTAAATCATTTTTGCCCAATAAAATTTCCGTATACATGATATATAACACCATACACACAAGCACACACACACACATATATATATACATATACATACATATATACACATACACACATACAGACACAGATATATATATATAGTGTGTATGTGTGTGGTGTGTGTGTATGTGTATATATACACACACACACACATACTCACATATATAAAATAAATAGTATTAATAAAAGAAATTGAGAAATACTATTGGTCTAACTCTTCTTGAAAACCTAGTATTGTTCCCTTTAAAAAAGATTAATAATTATATATTGTTTTCTGTTGCATAAAGAATTGATCTTGATAGTACCCATGACTGAAATGTAGCTTTAAAATGGAATTTTTATCACCCACTAAACCCAGTAGGATGAACAAAAACTTAAATAATAAACAGTATGGCCAGAATTCTTTCTCTCTCTCTCTCTTTTTCTCAGTGTAGGCTCTTTGACATCTTACAATATAGCCTTTGTTGAAACAGATATGTTAAGAGTTACAAAGACTGGGTGCATTGCTCGTAAGACTGCGACTTGGATGAGAAAGCTGATATTCTCTGTAGGCGAAAAAATGAGGAATGAAATTTTTTGTTCTGTCTCAGTTTTATTTTTTTAAAGCTTTTCATTTTATGCAAAGCACTTGGACTCTGAGGTGCTATATAAACTGTTGTTGTCATTGTTGCTTCTGCTGCTTCTGCATTCTTGTTAGTTGGCAAAAAGCCACATCTTGTCTGATATCACAACTTTGCTGTATAGAGCACAGGTCAACCATAGGGAGTGAACAAATCTGTCAGTTTTAGTTTCATGCAGTCTATTATCCCCAGTCTTAAGTCTATTCATCCATTTCTGCATTAGTTTGCAGTTTTCTAAAGCCTCCATGAAAATCCATTTACATTTTCATGAGTATCTCTTCATAAAATGAACACTGGGTGCATTTCTCTTCTTTAAGCCATAGACAAGACTATGGGTTAGTTCATGTATGAGCCTTGTTGATGTACAAGAATATGTCCTTGTATGCATTTTCTGCCTCCCTCACCTTTTTTTTCTTGCAAACTTTTATGAAAACCAGCTTACTATCTCATGCAAACCAATATGCTGACGTTTGGGCAAACTCCTCAACCTGAAATTCTGGTGCACATTTGGGTGCTTGATGTAAAGTCAAAGGCTTTCATGGCCAGAATCCATAGGTTGCTGTGAGTTTTCTGGGCTTTGAGGCCATGTTCTATTAGTATATTCTACTGATGTTTCGCCTGCATCTGTGGCTGGCATCTGAGCTCCTCTGAAGATGCCAGCCACAGATGCAGGTGAAACATCAGGAGAAAATACTAATAGAACATGGCCTCAAAGCCCAGGAAACCCATAACAACCTATGGATTCTGGCTAATTGGGCGCTTATTTAGAGAAACTGTATCCTTATTCGAGCGGTGAGTAAAAGTGAGTGGACTCAAAAATGTTCCTGGGTTGCCTCATAGGCTAGCATAGTGGTTCCTCAAATTGGTCTTGCAGATTTCACCTTCCACTAGCAGGAACTAGTATAGATAATGACCAGGCCTTCTGGTAGTTGCAGTCCAACACCCTCTGCAGACCTGAGTTTAGGAACCATAAACAAAAGGCAGGAATCCTGTAGCCCTCCAAAAATTTGGATTACAGCTTCTAGTATGCTGCACCATTGGCTATGCTGGTTGAGGTTCATTCAAATTGCATCCTGATAACATCTGGCTTTGCACTCATCACTTAAATATTGTTAATCTAGTATCAAAGGGGCTAAGTTTCCTGGGCCTCAAACCACTGAAGACTGCTAACGTGATATTGAAGTGATCAAATCCCACCCCCCTTTTTAATATTGGGGTTATTGAGGCTCAGAATCCTTTCTGAAGTTTTGATGAGCATGATTGATCCTTTAAGTACATTTAAACCTTAAGATTAGGGCTTATGCAGACACATATAAAATCAACACTTTATTTTTGGGAACTTCAGATTGTACAGAAGAAACTATTGTGGGTCTACTCCTCCAAGTTCAAGGCAAATAAGTCGAATGCATTTGTGGGTCATCTTCACTTTGACATATGACTGACCTTTCTAGGTACATTATTATGCTCATTAAAAATGGAAATAAGGAAATCAAAGCGAGAACAACTGAATGCCTCTGAGATATATATGAAATACTGGAACTCCTCCCTATTCTCACTCATCATCATAAATATCAGCCAGGACTAATCACTGTAGGGTCAATTTTCATCTGGTCTGGTAGTTAGGGTTCCCAGCTTAGATCCAGGATGATTCCTCTTTTTTACCTTTAACTTTTTACCTTTAACAGACCTTTGAATAGGATGAGTATCTATAAAGCTCCATTGGGTGGAATGAAGGTACCTGCCAAAACTTAACATTCAAAAGCAGCTGTCTCCTCCTACCATTGTTATTGCCTTGTCAAATAACGGTAGATAGTGTTATGGAGAGTCTGGTAAAGAGGACATAGCTGTGTGCTCCTCTGTGTCAACTCATCCCCCCCCCCCCACATTGTCCACCAAAGAGGCAACAGCCATGCTGGAAGGATACATCTGTGGCTGACAGTGTCATGCCCTGCCTTGGAGACTGTGGCAGTGAGGATGAGGATTCTGACTCCGAAGCAGAGGCTTCCCCAGAGGCTGAAGTGTCCCCAGAAGATGGTCCAGAGGGAGATAACACAACAACAACAACAACAAAGGCCTGAGCCAGGGGGATAAATAGAGGGAAACATAGCTGACACATCTACCTTGCAGCAGAGATGTCGTGAAAGGAAGGGCTTGTGTTGCTTGGCCTGTTTAAGTAGCAAGTAAGCCCTAATGAGGGAACACCTGTGGTGACAACAGCCATAGATAAAAGAGGGCTTCAGCTGGCCTTTCCTCCCAGGGTCAGCAACTGGTCTCTTTGGCCCAGAAACCTTGTGTTGTGCTTTTGGAGCTGATCATCTTGGAACTCTGCTTTGGGCTACAGTTTGGATTTGCTCCTTTGGATTTGTTTGCTCTAGGCTTCCTTTCTGTTTGGACATTCTTTGACTCTTGCCTCATTAGTAGGAGCTGTGCTGCTTGTGATTTACTGCCTGCTCTGCTGTAGACATGACAGACAGTTGGGGTTTGGAAGGTGAGGGAGTGTTACACCCCAGAGTAATCCTAAGAGAGGGCCCCTAAAATTGGCATGACTTCCCCTGTATTGGATATTGGCTAGCAAAGGTTGGTTGCAAGTAACAATTGGTTTTGAATTAGATTCTTAAGACCAACAATGCCCTTTTCTGCTGTATAGGAATGTAGACAATGTTCTTTAGGCTAAAAGACAATGACCTATTGTTCCCAGTCACATATCTCTAGGCAGCTACAATAGACTCTCTCCTTGATTAATGAAAAGGTTGTCTCAGCTCCAAGCCATGCTGATGAACTTTGCAAGGATAGACAATCAAAGTCTATCAATTTGGAATTTTAAACCTATCATGTACCTGGACTTTCCTGGGAGAAACAATACCGAGGAGAGGTCATGATATTTGCCTAACATTATATTCTGCAATCATTGCCCATTAACGCCACTTTGCTAGCCTATACACAGCCTGAGGACAGAAATTGGCTATAAAATCCTCACTTTTTGAGCCTCTTTGGAGAGCCTCCCAGACTGGACAAGGGCCTGTTTTGCTGCTGCTGAGGTGTCCCACTCAAGCCTCTCAGACGCTGCTGAGAGCTAAATGCGACTCATGTATCTGACCCACCGCGAAACCCCGCTGCTTCCAGTCTTCGAGCCCCGGGATCCAGCCTCCCCTTGATGCTTTACACTGAGCCTTTGCTAATCTTCTCCTTCTCCAGGACGCCTAGACTAAGGTCCGTATGCCCTCTCTCCCAACTGTCTCTTATTTCCAACTTCATTCCTGTAGCCCTTGTGTGATTGTAGGATTATTTGTTAATGTGTGTTGTGACCTTCTCTGTTAGTTTTAATAAAGTTACTTTAGACTGTTCCTCTGACTTTTGTGTGGTTCTGACCCCGTAGACATAGGGTTAAAGACCCCTTGCGCTGACCTCTTGCAAGCTTTGAGTTTCTCTGTTAATTCCCTTAATTTGAAGTCTGTTTGGGTGTCCTCGAGATACCCCCAATTTTCAGGGTAACAGGAGGACAGGTACCTTTGTTGATGGAATTGTATGCTGTCTTATCCTGCTCAAAGATGTGTTACATATTAGAGCTCACTACCCTGTCCCAGAACAAATATGGCAGCCCTACTGGCAGTGCCAGGGCCAGTGACAGCTGGTGGTTTCCATATAATTGGAACAGCAAATCTGCTCTTGGTTTCATTCCAAAGTTTAAATGACCAGCTCAAGATACTGAACTTACATTAGAGATAGCATTCAGCACTGTGGATAACTTCTTTAAGCTTTGAACTAAGTCCCTGAGTAAATTCACCATCCCATTGGCACAAAAGCCACCAGCTGCCACTGGCTACAAGCAACTTCATTACCTGATCAGTTTTAACTCTTTTAATAGTTTATAAATGCTGCAGCTACAATTCTAGGCACAATGTTAGAAGCCAAAATTACTTCTTGATGTACCATTTTCAACATAATGAATTGCCAATTAAGAATGCTGTTTAAAGAATTTGATGCATTAGATGATATGTGACTAAACACTGCTAAGACATTTGTTGACCAACCATGGAATAACAAGACCAGACACAGAGAATTAGATTAAAAGGAGACACCTTATTTAACCTAGAACCTACTAAAACCAAACTGAACCTGGTAAGGTGAAAGTGGACAGCAACCTAGCACAAGACCAGCAGAAGCAAGGCATGACTCCATGAGTTCTTCTTCAGCCTTCCCCTGGGCAAACCAACTGAGCCCAGGGATGATCCAATAGCTGGCTTCTCCCTATCTGGCCATCTATTGGAAGGCCAAGGAACCCCACCTCCAAGTTGAGGCCTTAAATGAGGGTAAAGCCCTCCAGGACAGCTCCAAGTCTCCTTCCCCATCCATCAGGTCTCAGGACCTAAACAGGTAATTCAGAGCCCTCCCCTTCATCAAAAGGGTACCAAGGTGCTCACTATAACTCTTATTTCTCCCACAACTACCCTATAAGTAACTACCTATTTAAAAACACCACCCCAAGACAATTGACACAACCCCTCAGATACAGTAGGGGGAGAAAAAAAAGTAAAAGGGGCAAAAATCCCTACCTGACCCCAAAGGGACAAGCAAAGTTCACACTGAATTGGAAGTGGGAGGGTGAGTTGAAGTGTCGTCCAAAGAGGAAGCAAAGAGAGGTGGACAGAGCTAATACACATTATAGCTCTGCCACCAAATGCCTGCTGTCATGGTGCATTACACTTAACATAATCAACACTGGCCTCTCCTCCACTGGATGCCAGCAGAAGAAGGTCCTTCCCCTATGTGTGTCATGCTGCACAGGTCCAGATCCATATTATAACAGTAGTGTACAATGCTTCTAAAATTCTGCTACTTAAATGCTTTTGAGTCCTTCAGGCTTAGTTATACCTAATTTTTCCAAATATTATAAGTAGGTGCAAGTAATTTGTACTAAATCTACAGTGTGGATCTGACACTTATGGGCACATCTGTCATACTTCTCCATGCACATAATTTTTCAGGAATAAATATTGCCTCCATACTGCAATTACATGGTGCTAATTTTACAATATTAATTTTACAAGATTGGAAATAATACTAGCTGTAATAAAATAGAAGTCTTGCAATAGAATCTCACTGGTTGAGAGAATGTTATGTAGTTGCAAATAAGCTGTACAATAAATTGGATGGAATACTGAGAACTACAAATCAAGAAGGATATTGACAAGGTGGCATATGTCCAGAGGAGGGCAACCAAAATGGTAAAAGGTCTGGAAGCCATGCCCTTAGCAGCTTAGGGAGCTGGGTATATTTAGCTTGGAGAAGAAAAGGTTAAGAGGTGATATGATACTTACATTTAAATATTTGAAGGGATGTCATCTGGAGGATGGAGCAAGCCTGTTTTCTGCTGCTCTAGATATTAGGACAGAGTATAGTGGCTTCAAACTTCAGGAAAAGAGATGACATCTAAACATTACGAAGAACTTCCTGAGAGTAAGAGCAGTACAACAGTGGGACATGCTGCCTTGGAGTGTGGCGGGGTTTCCTTTTTCAGAATTTTTTAAACAGAAGTTAGATGGTCATCTGTCAGGAATGCTTTGATGGTGTATTCCTGCATGGCAGAGGGTTTGACTTGATGGCCCTTGTAATCTCCCCAAAGTCTACAATTCTATGATTCTGCTCTGTATCAGTTCGTGTGTGTGTGTGTGTGTGTGTGTGTTTCTGTGTGTGTGTTCATGCATATGTCTTTGTATGTCACTTTCATCTTGACTTCAATGGACAATGCTCCTCTGTTTCCCAATACCCTCAGCACTGGGGAAAAAATTACCCTCAAACTGCATTCCCTGAATCTTCTGGGAATGTGATATGCCATTTAAAGGTAATTCTCTCTCAGATCAGTTTTATGCTAACACTGTCCCTTGTAGTTTTCAGGAAAGAAAAGAGATACCTGGACAGTTTCTGAGGATGCAGTATGCCATTTGGGGGGCAATATAGTTTGGCAGTAAGGGCATTAGGAGATTGGTGGTGGCCACAAAAGGAATCCTGGTGGCTTTAAGTAACCTGTAGACCACACTTTCCCCACTGCTGCTTTAAAGTACCATTATTTCTAGTTATTTCATGATATTTTGAAAAAAAAAAACCTACGAACTTAATGTTTTACAGTCTCGTGTGTGTGCATGTATCTAGTAGCAGGTGCTTTAATGTTCTGTAAATATTATAACCCTACTTCAAAATGTTATTTCACTCTGCAAAAGCTTGAAAGCCTGCCTGCAGATATGATACTGAAAATTATATATGTTCCTCAAAACACCAGTCAGAGATCCAAGATTGTACCCTTGTGAATCCAAACATTGCATCTGAAACACGTGTGATTTCCAATCCTTATCTCTTTCAAATGAGGGATTGAGGGTCCTTTGACATTTGTCACCTAATCTGTACTAATCTAGGGTCCATTTTATCCTTTCTAGCTCTCTAGGTGTCCAATTTGTGACCATGGTAAAATCCAGAGATGCGCAGATAACAGCAACATTCCACTTAAGCCTTCTTAAGCATCAGAATCTCAGAATATTTATACAAGAGAATAAACAGTTTCTCTCTCAGCTTTTTAGGCCATTTATCATAGATATACAAGCATACATATGTCATTGTCTAGGCACATTGCTTTGACTGTGTTACATTATATCTATGACACCATACATTTATTGCATTATAATATATATGGCAGGTAAGATGTGACGCTTTCATAAGGACCGAATCTTTACACCATCTACATTAAAATCTTCAACATTATAACTTAGCCATTTATTCACTAAAGAATACACTATTTTCTGTTGAAAAACTTTACATCTCTAAACAGGCATCTGTACATACATCCAAGGGGTTAATATCATTGGGCGTTGCTGTATCTAGCAGCATCCCTTATTACACCTAGCAGAAATGGGGAAATATGTCTATTTAGTGTAGCCTAGATAAAGGCAGTGATTCTTTCTTACTAGAATAGTCTGTTCCCATTAATATCTCTGGGTTATGACCCAGGAACAGTGCAACTGTTTATCGAAAGCACTGTTCATATGTTGGAGACTAACAGTCAGTCAGTTAGAGACTGTCTGTCAGTCTCCTCTTAGCTTGTTTTATATCTTTCCTAGTCTAATCAGTGGACTTATCTGGTCCAATGAGATAAAAGACACTTACAGGTCCCTGCTTACATAAACATTTCTCTCTCCACAAATCAGGTTCATGGAGATGACATATCATACAAAGTACACTGAGCTGTGATCAGATTGCAGCAGTCAGGACCTTTTAAACATACACTTGACAATACACAGGGCTTTCTTTATATTTTAGCTTTAAATTCACATTTCCAGGTCACAAAATTAGCAACTAAATCATCACAGGGCTTGTAGCATATCACTTGTAACTATTTTAAGCAGATTATCACTTTTAGGAGCTCATTGGCAGAACTTATTATATTAAATATCATATTTCCTGCCAATCCTTTTATCTTATTTATGTGATTGAATAAAGACATACAGGATGTCATCTGCAGCTGTTGTTGTTACTGTGTGCCTTCAAGTTATTTCTGACTTATGCACATCCTAAGATGAACTTATCATAGAGTTTTTTGGGGTTGAGAGTATGTGATGGGCCCATGATCACCCAGTGGGTTTGCATGGCCAAGTGGAGAACTGAACCCTGGTCTCCAGGGAGGTAGTCCAATGCTCAAACCACTATACCATAATGGCTCTCCATCTGCAATACATGGAGAAAACAACCATAGACTTGTGTGCATACTTCAGGAACCACAAGTCTGCAATCCTGACTAGGAAGCTAGAGCAACCAGTGGCCAAGCTTTTCAACTCAGAACATCCCAACCTGATTTGGTATTACCCTGTTTGGTATGGAGGTGCCACCTCCTTCAGGCATTTGTGACAAAAAAGAATTTCTGGATTCATAAACTTGGGCCCTTTCCACACATTACCATTTTCTGTCATGGTCCTGTCGCGATCCTGGTAGTGCCACTGTCAGGATGAGAGCACAACCCAAACACTCCCCTCTGCACCTAGCTGGCTGCCTGTGGAAGGGTAGCGTAAGGGACACACTCCTTCCTTCCACAGTTCAGCTGGCCACTTCCCATGCTGCACTGGGAAAGAAATCACATAGATCACACTTTTGCCATTTCTGCATGGCCACCAGCGACGGGAGCATTGTGCGATCGGAGGCCATTACTGGATTTTTTCCAGTAATGCTATATCCCATGATTGTGATGGATGTGAACATATTGTTGGCAGGAATGTGATGGCATTGTGTGAAAGCACAACTCACAGATTGGCAGCAACGTGTCCCCATTGCAGGGCAGTGACGTTGTGTGAAAATGCCCTTACTAATAAAACATTACATCACACCGGCCTAACAGATAATACCATCATCCACTTTTGATTGCTGAAAACAGAATTGGATGTACTACAGGGCCATTTACTTATTTATCTATTTATTTTACCTGCATATTCATGTTTTTGCATCCAATTTCTTTTTTGAAATGTCACGGAATCCCCCCTCTTCCTTCCTCCCTTGTGTTTTTCCTCATCTCCCTTCCCATTGATCACGTGTCACATCTAGATTCAGACAATGTTTCAGAAAAGTGCTTTCATGAATTTCACTGATGAAAGTCCTTCCAATTATTATTCAGTAGTCAAAGTGTTAAAAACCATTAGCAATATTACACTAGTTAAGCATTAGGATCATTTTCTGTTATTGTTAGCTTTCCTGGTTCCCTTGTTTGCCCTATGTTGAATTTGGGGGCTGGAAACAATAAAAAATAGCTGTATTTCTTGATGGCAGCCATCTTAGCTAGTCCTAGCATAACACAAACAGACATGGAGAGGTACATTTTGTTTTGGAAAATAATTGGATTCATTTAAACTGACATGGGGAGTGGGAACAAGAAGTCACTGGTGATGCTGGGAATTCTCTGGGAATTTTTTTAGCATGGGTCATGTAGATCTCCAAAATAAAAACTATTTTTTCAGGGGAAAAAAAAACCTGGGGCTTTCAGAGACTTTTTTCTTGTCTGGAGAGATTATCAGTTTCATCTTTAGCAACTAAAGAAGGTAGAAGCTGAAACATTTTGCATTTTCTCTCTTTGTCTTTCTCTGCTCTATTTGTTAATCACTTCTGTCTTTACATAGCCCCATCTGAGTTCTTCCAAATTTTATTTTTAGGAAAGCAGCTGATATGAATCCAATATGATTTCAGTTATTTTTAGTTCTATCTCAGAGATCAGTTACAATAGCATAATATAATCTCTGTTAAGTTATTCAATACTACAACAGTGTGAGTGATCATTTTACCACCTTCTTAATATGATAAGGCTTCCTTTTGTATTGAAACCTTTTGCCATCACATAAAGGAATTCCAGTCTCATCAACAATAGTTAAATCCTGCAAAATGAATGAGGTGAGGCTAAGTAAAACAAGGTGTGCTGAAAGATTTTACAGTAGGCTGGTTATTGTCACATTATCTGCCAGTCTTCTAACAAATAGCTCATTTACTTTGTTAATTAGCAGCAAGCAAATCTGGGTTCAGTATGTGAGACTGAAGATGTGTAGAACTTATCTTACAGTTCTGTAAGGCATAAGAGATCTTAGCTTCAGATTTTATTCTGAGTGTTGAACCCAGTGTTTGCCCTAAAGCAGACTAAGTTAAAAATGTCTGGACAAATGTGTGATGGTGTTTTGGAAGAGTTATCTCAGAAGTGGAACAAGTGCCATATGTTCATGATAATTTTCAGGGCATAGTTTAAACTACACTATGTGAACATAAACCAGGGGTAAGCATCCTGGTGCATCACAAATACTTTCCATGATAAATGTCATAAGCCCTAGACAGCATGGCCAGTAGTCAGCTGTTCTAGGGCTTACAGATCAAACACCTGAAGGACATCAATTTGGCTAATTGTTTTAAAGATGATCAAAGACTAGCACTCATGTTATAGACATAGTCAGCTGTTGAATTAGGGGCACCTCCCTCTCTTGATCCACAAGTCATTCTTAAGTACAACAGTGAGAATGTAAGCCAATGGAAACAATTCCGTGTGATGTTGTTTTCATAGGAGGGCGTAATACCATATGCAAGATCCAGTCATCATATGGATGACTCCATTACCACTTTTGTTCCCAAGCAGCTGGACAACACTGGAGAAGAAAAGCTGAAAATGAAGGACATTCACTATCTTTGAGTAAAGCAATTCTGTTGTTGTTGTTGTTGTTGTTGTTGTTTTTGTCAAAGTCTTCCAAGGCCATTTCTGCCCTACACTGTTATAGTGCTATTATTCGACTTTCAACATCCTATGAAGTCCTGGGGTTTGCAATTTAGGGAGGGGCCTTTAGAACTCTCAGTCAGAGAGTGGTCCTCCTTTTCTACTGCCTTGTATCTTACCAAGCATTATTATCTTTTCAAATAAGCCATGTCTTCTCATGATATATTCAAAGCATGATAGTCTCAGTTTAGTCAGTTTTGGCTTCTAGGGATAGTTCAGGCTTGCTTTGTTCTAGGCCCAATTTATTTGCCTTTTTTTCTTTTTCTTTTTTTTGCAATACAGGGAAATGTGGTATTCTGATGAGGGATAGATAAATCTGTAAGTTTCATTTTTTTCTGACACTTGATTTTTAAAAAACAAAACAAAACCTCAAATTATTTAGCTCTCAAGTATTTTTGAAAAATTTCAAATTGTACTACCTCTGGAATGTAGAGGACAAGGTTACACCTGTTTATCATAAAACTGACAAAGATGAGTTATTTATCAGAAGAAAAAAACATGACAATCCTAACTCAGCATATGATTATGAGATTATGACCTTACCCCAGACTTTTAAGAGTTAAGCACTCAGAGATTTGAGCCTGGATGGACAAAGCTACCAAGTTTTTCTTAAATTAAGCATTTGGATTAAAGTTAATATATGCAAAATGAATGTCCACCCATGGATATTTTATGTTCTTTGTGGATTTCCTCAGGTTTATTTCCATAAAATTAATGCTGAATTTACAAAATGTATGTGGGGATCTTCAGTGATCCTTTTCTCACTGATTAGGGCCATTTCCGCACTAGACTGTTATAGCACTATTATTCCACTTTCAACATCCTTTGGAATCCTGGGACCCCAATTTTCTATAGGATGTTGAAAGTGGAATAATAGTGCTATAACAGTGTAGTGCAGAAATGGCTTAGGATGCAACTGTCAATTTTGGAAGGTGAATTTAATTTTCCATATCTCCTGAGTAGTACAAAGAACTGGCAAGTATTCAGATACTCCTCCTTGGGGGATCTTGGAATCAACTGACCTTGAACTTTTAGAATACAATGCTTCAGGTTTTGTTTACTTAAGGAAGAAATGCCTCCTGTGATCTCTGCTGCTAGAGTGGCTTAATGTAAACTTTCTCATCAAGTGCAAATTGATCCATATGGTTATACTCAACTCAGCTCTATGGCATAATCCCAAACTGAAAATTGCAAGACAGTCCTTCTCATGGAGGAAATGGGTTGACACATGATGAGTGCACCATGAGAATATTTACAATTGGGATACCTTTGATGTGTGAGTCCTTTAGACATTCCTGTTATTCTGCAGTAATTACATCTGCAGAGAGTCTGAGCCTTGTTCATAAATGTTTGTTGGAAAGTACTAAATTTGATGATAATGAAATAAGAATGCAAAGTTAGATAGTCCTCTGCAAATCAATCAAGGGAAAACTGCAGTAGTTTCTTTATCTGAAACTTCTTTAGATTTATAGCTAATTTATAGCAAATATGGATGTTTTTGAAGTAGTAGACAACATTGTGCCTGTTTAGAAAGAAACTGGCTACTTCTCTGTGTCATGCCATGTGGGCATGTCCTATGGTTACCCATTTTTGGCTGAATGTATTAGAACATAGGACAGTTTGATGGAGACCTCTTTGGCCTTTATAGACATACACGGCTTTTAAAATATCCCTGGAATGAGGAAATTAATTAATTGTCCATGTGGTTGGATCCTGCATGCTGTTACTGTTGCTAAAAGTCTTATACTCCAAAGTTTGAAGGATAAACACTGTTAGACCACCATCAGTTATCAGAAGATTTCACTGCTTTAGCTACTCATGAATGTATTTTTTATAGATATCACCTTCAAGAAAATGTGCTTTTGGAAGTATGGTTAGTTCTTATCCAGTGGCAGAGCTTAAAGTGCATGGGGGGGGAGGCAGGAGGGGGCGGGGCTACGGTGCGAGGGGCATGGCCACTGTGCACGGGGGTGTGGCCAGAGTGCGTGGGGGCATGGCTACAGGCCAGGACACCCCAAAAACATTGCCCCCCAGTATGAATTGTCCCCCCAGCCCCTACATTCCTATGCAACTGCTCTTATCAATATGTATGTGTAGCCTCAATTCATATCCTATGTATGCTATTTTTTCTACTGTCATTTTTCTTTTTTTTTTGTAAAAACATTGTTAAAAAAGGATGTTTTTTTTATATAAAGTTTTTTTTCCCCTTCTATATAACTATTTTAATTTCAAATACTTTTCATCCCAAGTATAAACATATTTGCAAATTTTAATAAATCTTGTTATCCACTTAGTTTCTATTCACATGACTACGGAATGGAAAATGTGGTCCCTAACCCTCAAATCTTCATTGCAAAGGTGGATACTGAATATTACAGGTGTATCCAATGGACTGGCTTATCTTGGTCCAGCTAATTTGAAATTAAGCCAACAATGGATTCTGTGAATGAAATTGTCCAATATGAGAGATGGGAAACATGAACAATGTCATTATTGCTTGTCATCTGTGACAAACGGTTATCATTTTTCAGCAGTGTTAAGAAGCTGCTTGCACTAAACAGTTCCCTGTTCAGCAAACTGTGAAGAGGACAGCTGGAGTGCTATGCATTTAGAGCTATAGTATCCATTGCAGAAAATGGGTTTGTGTTGGCATAATGCTTTGAGAAGTGAAGCTTGAGTTCCTTAAGAGGATTATTGAAAATGGGATTTGGTTATTTTTCAACAGCCCTATTCTACTGGCTTACAAAGTAATATTAATAGAGAATTAGAACCAGATTGTACAGAAGCCAAAGTCTCCAAACAAGCATATAAAAAGGTTTGTGTAAAGCTAACCTCCCAAACTGCTACATCATCTGTGGAACATTTTCTCTTACAGTATTTGAGCAATACTGCTTGGAGCTAGATGGAAGAGGTTGGGCAGGGGCAAAGCATCCATCCAAGATTTTCCTAATTATTCCATGCCAGCCAAATAAAGATGGTGGGGGACCTTACCATGTATGAAATACCATTTTGCCCAGTACATTTTGTAGAATATTGTCCCTTGAGGCAATAAAAAACAGTTCACAACAGTGCATAGTCTGTGTTCTCTCAAGCTTCCAAAAGTAGAATTAGTAGTCCTGGTAGCCTTAATGGATTTTTTTAAAAAATCTAAATTGCCACTGCACTGGAACCTTAGTGGTTGGGCCTCCTAAATCTTCCATGCCAGGATCCCAAATGACATCTGTCCTCTTCCCTTTTCTGTAGCACAAAGACAGAAAAAAAATACAGCTGCTGGCTATGTGTGAAAAGTTATGTCTGCTTTGATTTTTGAATGTGAGATAGCTTTAAACCTGTTCACCCTTCTCCACCCAGATGGCTCCAGAGCATTCTGGCTCAGCAAAAAGGCATTGCATATCCATCACATTTGTGCAACAACATGTTTCTGTGAAGAAACTGGCATTCCTATGCAGAAAATTTTCTGTGAAAAACCCACACATTTTTTTTCATGCAGAAAAGTGCCCAACTGCAAAGATTCTCTTCACAAGGCAATTCTCCTTATCATGTTTTCCCAACAGTGGAGAAAACCCTTTGTAATTGGTGAGCCAAATATTTTCAAAGTGTTCTTTCCATCTCTACCACTGCATTGACACTTCACAGATTATTCTTAAACATCTATTTCCCCAGCACTTGGGATGAAGTTGCTTCCCAGCTTGCATGGGGATGTTCTATTAATTGTTTCCTAATAATCACAGGGAAGTTATGTTCATTGGGATCACAGCAAGAAAGCAGGGCTAAAACAGGGCAGAGAATAGTATAGGTCACCAGATGGTGTTGATTCTCAGCTCCTGGAATTCCTTACCATTGGGTAGAGCTACTGGGAGTCCTCTGATTTAATCCTTCCTCTCTATCTCTTGCCAATCTCCCCCCTTGCATCTGCTAATTATTTTTAAAATTAATTATTTACTTTTACACTGTGTGTTGAATGTATGTATGAATTTAAAGGAATTATTTAAACTCATCCTTAAAGAATTTTATAATCCTATCAGGGTGAGATACATGACAATCCAACTAGGTAGTCCTGAAGGAAAAGGACTCCAGAACAAGAGACCAAGGGGGAAAAAAATCTCTCATCTCAACAACACAAAATACCGGAATTGACAGTAGAGAGAGAACTCAAACATTGTTTTGAAAATTTAATGTTTGATTTCTGATGCTTGAAATCACAAATTCAAGCTCAAAATATTTACATTTTCAGAATGACACCGAACACTGAAAGATGGCAGCCAAATGCTTTTTGAAAAGGTTTTGGAGAGATATTAATGGAAAGGTTTAGCATTGGTGTATCCAGAAGGGACTGGGCTGTGAAGAATGTGTCAATGCTGCAGCAAGATAGAGGTGTGAAAAATATAGGGTATTATTCTAAAATGTCAACAATGCTTTTAGCCACACATTCATGCCCTGTGGGAAAGGTTACTTCTTGAGAGGCAGAAAAAAAATGTTCACTGGAAATAGTGGATCGTTACGGTATACATCTGTGTAATAAAGCTAAATTAGATGGGTTTCAGCAGTTAACAGGTAGATGGATTGGAGGCCATATTATTAATGGTACAACACTAATAGCCAGGGCTAAACAAGGTTATTGCAAGTAATGAGCCTGACTGCAAAGCAAAGTGGATATCTGCAGAGGTAATGAAAACTGTGCTTCCCAAATTAAGGTGTTAGCAAGCAGCAAAAGAACTCAACTGCTTCTAATTAAAAGTGCACACAGAGACAGAGGCAGAACACAAGGGTAAACAAATGGCAGGGAACATATTTTGGCACTACACACATGGCAGCAAATGCAATCCAACCAAGAAGCATCCAGGTGAGGAAATCACATGCTATCAAACCTTGGTGGATACTAACAGAGAGATGTTGGGATAGCTTAACAGAAATGCCAGGGTTCCAGTCTCTGACTGGTTGACTTGAACTAAAAATATTTCTAATTCCCTTTCCATTATTATTGTTGTTACTCCTCCTCCTCCTCCTCCTAGGCATACATACCAGTTTCACCACTAATTTGAGTGACTGTCACTAGCAGTATGTTAATCCTAAATTCCACATATGGTAGTTCAGTGAAGTAAATGCCTGAAGTTCATATAACAGGAAGTAACTCATTCCCTATCACCACTTGAAAGAATAGAAAGGTGTATTCAATAACCTTTTTTTAAAAAATATGCTAAAGCGTTAGAGCAAAAGTAGATGCATGAGACTCAGGTCTCTTGGACTCTCTCTCCTCTTATGCATGAATGCTGGTTGGGGAAAGATGGCGGCGGCACAATCAGATGTGTTTTACTTTACTCCCACCCTTTAGCTTTTATTTTCATTTTATCTTAGTTTATTGTACTTACTTTCCCTCCCCTTCTTTTCTTCTTTTCTGTGCATCATTTAAGGAACTCACAGTCTACAATTACAAGCAGAAACAAAACAAAACAAAGGATTAAGTAAGTAAGAAAACTTAAGGAGAAACAAGAGTATGGCGATGACCCGGAGTGGCTGTAAAACTTATGGCCTTACCCCGTCTGTTACAAATCCTCCCTTGAAGAAAGCGAAGGCTCAGACAAAAATAATTCAGTTTTATATGGACAAAAAATATGAGGAGGCAGCTGAGGAACAGCAGTTCCCAGATACTAATATCAGTTTTGATAAGCCTAATTGCGATAAAAATGGAGGTCACAGGAAAGATGCTAGCTCAGCCCAGCTTGACCCAGCTGCAGAATTGTCTACTGTGAAGAGCCCAGCAGCCCACAAATTAACCCTTGTGGAGGACTTAATGTTAAAGCAAATTTCAGAGTTTTCTTCAAAAAATGCTAATGCAACCACAAGTGATTCTTTCTGCGTGCCCTCCGAGGAAAAGGAGGAGAGCATATTAGTTGCAAAATGGCTTATATTGTTAACAGAGGATATTGGAAATATAAAAACTTTTTTAGCTGACTGTAATAAAATTATAACCATTTTGGCAGAAATTTGCAAAACCGCTATGATAAAATTAAATAAAGAAGCCATAAGAACAGAAAAGAACAGTAGCAGGAAGAGCAGATCTCCTAAACAGACTCATAAAGCTTGTAAGATAAATCAATGCAGAAGGAGGATGATATCTACAAAGAAAAGTAAAAATTTTAAAAATCCTAGGACGATGCAATATAAAAAAATGAACTTCAGAAAGCTCCTCAATTTACTCGACAAAAACTCAGTTGTAGAGCCCAGGCAGAACTCTGTAAAGTCAACACCTAAGAAGAAAATAGAGCGTAAGTCCTCTAAACCCTGCCTTGCCACTCAGCTGGAGTTTTTAAATCAGACTTCCACATTAGATTTGCAAATTCAGAATCCTTGGTCTCATGTTTTGTTAGGAGCCAACACTAGACCAACCAAAGAGACAACTTCCTCTGATGGGACTTGGAATTTGGTCCTGATCTGAAATAAGTTGGTTTTGTCAAACTATCCCAAGCCACGGGGAATTTTGACACAAAAGGAGCGTAAAGCCCACCTCTGGATTATTTTAGGGGCATCTATTCCTGGTGTCTTGAACATCTCAGACTTAGAGCATGTGGAGTACTTATATTTTGATGGCTCACATGCCAGGGCAGTAGTTACATTCCAAGAATGGAGTCTTGCTAAGATGGTGTTCGAACATAGAGAAGACCTGAAGAAGAGCAGCCTATTAGTCTCAAGATTTTTTGAAAACACGGCACCACCAGCTTCATTAATTCCATACGTAGTAGCACCCTCTAAAAGCCCTGAAGGTGACGTAGCACACCAGGATTTATTCTGCATTGATAACCAAGTGAGAAATTTGCATAATCTAGAACCTAAGGAACATGCTAGCTGTGAGGATCACATATCTTCATCTTTAATAAATTTGGAGAATGGTCCTTTTGATAACACTGAAAAGAGCTTACTGCAATCGTTTTATGTTCTACCGTACGAGGCCCAGATGGAAATAGTGTCCTGTCTTGATCTTTTAAGTTCTCACTTGTTAGGTATGATGAAGGGGCAGGAGGATCTTCGTGAGCAATGTGTAGCATGCCAGGCTTCAAATGAAGCTCATCAGACTAACCATCATGAGTTACATTCATGGGATGAGAAGCCAACCACACAGTGTCATCAGTTACTGCACAAATGAATCCTTTATTCCACAAGCACGAAACGAAAAGCATTTTTGAGGATTATGCCTCCAAATAACCCTCTGTAGAGGCAAATATGGCCACAACGGCTGCATGGCTTAAATTGAGAGAACTCAAAGAATGGGAACAAGGTTCCCCCCAAAAAACAGCCTTCATGGGACCTTCTTTATATAACATCATTAAGCCATTAGTCTCCAATGTGAGTAGATTAAATACTTCTTTGGATGCCATTGTTTTGGCTGCAGAAGAGGATGAGACTACAGAAAGGCTCAAGCAAAATGACCACACTCAAAGAAAGCCTAGTGCTTCCTCAAAGAACACAGTAGACAATCAAGGTGCAAATGCCCCAAACCATACTGACAGCAAATTGAATTTGTATTCTATGGGGCAAGTAGAAGGCCTTGTTAGGCAGGAAAGCTCTCTAAAACTTTATATTTCCGATTGACTTAAATCATCATGTCAGATCTACCAGGCTGGTCAGCTGTCACTCCTGTCCTGGAATATTGCAGGCTGGCGTAGCAAAATTGCAGACCATTCCTTCTGCTATTTTATTGGAAGCTATGATATATTTTTTCCCAAGAGACATGGGAATGTGATAATTTAGATTTAAATGGTTATGAATCATACCTCCTGAAAGCAGATCCTAGTGTTAGAGGAGGCCGCTCTAAGGGCGGCCTTGGTATATTAATCTCCACTAAGCTTCGTGTTAAAATCTATGGCATTGATCACCTACCCAATATCGCTCTTGCTCTGGTCATCAAACAGCATTCACTCCTGTTGCTGTTAATAAATGTTTATTTTCCCCCATTATCGCAAAGACATCAAATTAAGGATAGGTGGATAAAGTTACAAGAATTTATGAACAAAATGACTGCTATGTACCCAGAAGCACTTGTGATCTTGGCAGGTGATTTTAATGCCAGATCGGGCCTAAATACTGAAACAATTTATAACCATTATGGTGAGTACCCCCCTGAAGCAGAAGCAGGTCATTTGATACCTGTCAGGCAATTCAAAGACAAGGCATGTAACTTTTCTGGTTTGTGTCTTCTACAAATGTTGAACAACTTAGACTTAGTAATGTTGAACGGTGGGGTGGATGGAGATAAACCTGGTGAATTCACATTTACATCTGGCACTGGGGCTTCAATGATTGACTATATAATGGTCTCTTATAGTTTGTTAAATCTGGTCTCAAGTTTTAGGGTGGAGGTACGTGCTGAAAGTGACCATCTCCCTTTAATTGCTGTACTAAATCTTGAGATACAAGACCTTCATGCTGAGTTCGAACCCGGGTTAAGTCTGGAGGGTGATTTAAGATTTTCCCATGTCCGATGGAGTGTAAAGTTAGAGGAAGCATCAACTAAACTCCTTCACTCAGAAAGTTGTCTTAGATTAAGAGACTCTATTTTATCTGTAAGAACACCAGAAGAGGCCTTATGTCTGTACCAGAATCTAATTGTACACCTACAGAATTGTTTGCTATGCAATAATCCCCCCAGAAAACATTTTCGCTCCCTCAAATCCAAACCTTGGTTTGACCAGGAATGCCTGGAGATGAAGCAAATTTTACTCAGAAAATATAAAGAATATAGGGAGTTGGACATGGCATCATTACCTGTGGAATGGCTATGGTTAAAGAAAAAATATAAAAACCTAATTAAGGAAAAAAAGAGACAGGCACAGAGATTGAACTGGCAGAAGCTAATCACTGCATCACAGATGCATGATTCAGCTGTTTTCTGGAGAATAGTGTCTAGGGGCTGGCAAAGCAACATACATGGACTAGATTTTCATATCCCTGTGAAGACCTGGGAATCATACTTTAGTGCCATGTATGCTGGCAGGCAAGTTGGAGACTTACAATCTCTACAAGACCTCAGGGGGCTCCCTGATTGGCCCCCTGTCACTTCATCTGAAATTGGTAGTCTCATTTCTAGACTAAAATTGGGCAAAGCCCCAGGCAGTGATGATATACCTTCTGAATTGCTTAAGTCAAACTCAGAATGGTGGGCACCCGTGTTAGCCATTCTCTTTACTTGCATTAACCAGACTGCTTGTATTCCATCTGACTGGGGACTTGCAATAATTATCCCCATCTATAAGAAAGGTAAAAGATCAGATCCTGCCAATTATAGACCAATTAGCCTGCTAAGTATTATTAGCAAGTTGTATGCCAGTCACCTTCTAGAGAAATTACAAAGTTGGATGGAAGAAGAAAATCTCCTGGAGGCAGAACAAGCAGGCTTCAGGTCTGGGTATTCCTCTGCTGACCAGGGGTTAGTATTACAGCATTTATTAGAAAAGTATTTCTTCTCGACTGGGGGGGCACTTTATTCGGCCTTTATAGACTTTAAGTCTGCTTTTGATATGATTTCAAGAAACAGACTATGGCGCAAGCTCGAGGCTACCAATGTGGATAGGCGTTTACTGATTCTTATTCGCAGTCTTTACGATAAAACATACCTGCGAGTAAGATGTAACCAGGAAGGACATTTGTCCAGTTTAATACCAACATACATTGGAGTAAAACAAGGCTGCATCCTTCCCCCACCTTATTTAATGTTTATATTAATTCCCTGGTCAAAACACTATCTGAAACAAATTCTCATCCACCTAAATTGGCAGGGAGACCTGTGAGTGTCGTATTGTATGCAGATGATGCTGTACTTCTATCACTGTCATGTGTAGGTTTGAGACAGCTCCTAAGAGCGTTAGATGCCTATTGTAGCACCGAAGAGTTGGAAATCAATTATGATAAAACCAAAGTTTTAGTTTTCACTCAGAAACGGTGTAAACACCGTTGGCAACTAAATGGCCATTCAATTGAACAGGTTAATTCTTATAAGTATTTGGGAGCAATTTTCCAATCTACTGGTTCTTGGAAAGCTCAGGTGTCTTATGCCATTGCAAATGTACAATGGAGTTATAATTCATTGATTTCATTTTTCTTCACCAAGGGAGGCCAGTTTGTACCGGCAGCAATATAAGTGTTCAACAATAAGATCTTACCACAAATGCTTTACAGAGCACAATTGTGCATGTTCAGCAATTTTGCGGCTTTAGAATCTGTTCAAACAAAATTCTTGAGAACTATTCTCAGTCTTCCTAGCTGTGTGCCAAATGTACTCACACGGCTAGAGACAGGTTAACTCACTATTACATCCCAGATATGGATCTATAAGTTAAATTACTGGTTAAAATTGCTATTTATGCCCAAAGGTCTGGCTTCTCTGACACTGACTCTTTCCACTCAAGGTGGAAAAAAACAGTTGGAGAGAAAGTGTTAAGGTTAGGATTTTCACAAGGTGCTATTCTTGCCATGGGTTATGCAAAAGCAAAAGAAACTATGTGCCAGCATATTTGGGATATTGAGTTGCAAGATTACGTAAGCGCAGCTTCCATCTACCCAGTTTTTAAAAATAGAGGGCAGGCCCTCCGTCCTGCTGCTTATTTGAAAAATTTAATTATCCCTAAATATAGGAGAGCTTTTTCCCAGGCTAAATTTAATGTGCTTCCATCTGCATTATTGAAGGGTAGATATAACAATGTACCATACTGTAATCGTTTCTGCCCTTGCGAGGAGGAGAAGATAGAAACGGTGGGACATGTTTTACTGTATTGTTCTTTTTACCGAGATCTTCGATGCCATTTTATTACTCCAATTTTACAAGGTATACCAGGGAGATCAGACGCATTTTATATCAATTACCTTTTGGAGGACCAGTCTCCTGAAATTACAGCTAAGGTAGCGACCTTTTGTTTGGCAGCTATTACCTGTCGGCGTAGGATGTTACCTCAGCCCAAATGAGATCAACAAATTATGTTCTGTTTTTATCATACCAACTTAATTCATATATTTCATATTTATATTGAAAATGTAAAATATTTTATATTCATGTTTTAAAATTTCTACCTTGTAATTTAGTATTTTCTAAAATTGTGCCTTCCAGGGCTTTTAATATTGTATTCGTATCTTATTATTGTATTTCGTTCTTTAGATTAATTATTTGTTATGTTGGACTAAAAATAAATGTACACATGCATACACACACACACACACACACATGCACATATAAAAATTTCAAATTCTATAAATTTATAAATTATGTTTTTTTTAATTTAATTTTTTTTAATCTCCATTCTAAGTTCAAATGTTAAGGTTATCTTGTTATATTTTATGTCTGATGTCTGTAGAAAAATTCTAATGTAATCAATTATTGTTTCAATTGTATTGTTTTAATTCTGTTTTAGTTTGCTGGCTGCTTGCTGTAACAAATAAATATATACATATTATGCATGAAAAAGTCATTTGACCCTGGCCCAAGGTCAAATCACTATTATTACGTTCCAGTCTGCAGGAAGATTGTGCAAGGGACATGTCCCCATCTCAAGTCCTGGGACTCAGAATACAAGTCTCATTTTAGAATGGTCCCAAACTTTCTACCCTGATCTCCAGTGAGCCCTATAATCCAATGGTTAGTTCAGCATATCAACATTCACCATGTGCTGACCAATGGCTTCTGAACTAAGACCTCACCTACACTATCTAGTCAATTAACCCAACTTTCCCATATGTGTAGAGTAGGGGGGAAAGAATCAAAATGATGTATTGATCACGATGGTGAAAACTCCTACCACCAGTGGTCCACCAATGACCAGTGAAAGCCTGTAATGAAAGGTAGAGAGGAAGGTTGAGCCAGGAAAAGTGAAGAAGAAAGAAGAATGGGGAAGCTGTGCTTAAAGCTGGCTTCCCCGCCCCTCCGAGTTATGATGAGTATCATGACAATTCCTTTTCCTCTTCCCATCTGTGGAGTAGGAAAAAGAGGGCTTCAAGATGAAGCCACAAGATCTGAGAAATTAAAGGGAAATTTAAACAAAGTCAAGATGCTCTAAGACCAGCAAGGCAACATGTTGCATGACCAAATAGAAATAAAAAGATGATGGAAAAAATAAATAGAAGAACTACATAAAAGAGCTAAAAGGTTGATAGATTCATTCAATGAAGAACCATATGAAGATGAACCTCAAGTTTTAGAAAGTGAAATGATAGTTGAACTCAAAGCACATGACAGAAATAAATCACCAGAAACAGATGGCATACTAATAGAGTTTTCAAAATACAGAAACAGAATCTACTCTAGTTTTAACTAAAATCTGTCAACAAATTTGGAAAACAAAAGAATGGCCCACAGATTGGAAACTCTCTCTCTCTCTCTCTTTCTTTCCCAATCCCCAAGAAAGGCAACACCAGGGATTCTAGTAACCACAAGAACATTGCATTAATTTCCCGTGCAAGCAAAGTCATTCCCAACATTCTACAACAAAAACCCACCATTTATGAAATCAGAAATGCCAGGTGACCAAGGTAGGTTCAGAAAAGGAAAAGGCACAAGGGATCAGATAGCAAACACATGTTAGACAATGCAGCTCACCAAAGAATTTCAAAGCAAATCAGTCTGTGCTTTAAAGATAAGCCTTTTTGTAGAGCAATGGTTCAAAACCCTGGGTCTGTGGACACCTAGGGATCTGTGCAGCCCTCACAGGGGTCCGTGATGCCTGGTTGCTGGACATCAACAGCAGTAGCAACAGGAATGCAGTAGTGGTGTGTGTGTGTGCAGATACCAAATGTGCTCCCTTGTTTGCAAATGAAGGAGCAATTTCAGCTCCCACCCACCCAGCCGTGCAAACACACAGCCATGTCTTTCATGAAACGGACAAAGTGACAGGCATGTGTGCACATTGAAACTATGACTCTGGAGACTAGGGTTGGAATATCCCACTTGGCCATGGAAACCCACTTGGTGATCTCAGGCAAGTCACATCCTCTCAGCCTCAGAGAAAGGCCAATCTTGCCAAGGAAACCCCTATGACAGGTTTGTCTTAGGGTCAATATAAGTCAGTTTTTAAAGGGGAGAGATATGATGGCTAGAAAGAATCTCCCCCATCAGTGGGCAGTTTGTTGTTGTTTGCCTTCAAGTCACTTCTGACTTAGAGCAACCCTAAAGTGAACCTATCATAGTTTCTTTTTTTTTCTTGCATGATTTGTTCAGAAAGGATTTGTCTTTGCCTTTTTCTGTGGTTGAAAGAATATGATTTGCCCAAGGTCACCCACTGTCAGAGTGGGGACTTGAATCCTAGTCTCCAAAAGGCTTAAATAAATAGATAAATCTAAACGTAAACATTTAAATCTTGAGTTAAGTCTTGGGGGTCCCTGCAACTAATTACATTTACAGGGGGTCCCTTGTAAAGAAAAGGTTAAGAACGACAGGGTGTAGATCATGAAAAACTATGGATTGCTCTTAAAGAAAAGAGTGTGCCACAACATTTGATTGTCCTGATGCATAACCTGTGCTCAGGACAAGGAGTTACCATCAGGACAGAATATGGAGAAATGGGATGGGTTCTAATCGGCAAGACGGTCAAGCAAAGCTGAATTTTAACCAGACTACCTGTTTAACTTGCATGCTGATCATACGTTAAGCAGGATTATACTCAGGGGAAGGAGGCATGAAAATTGGAGGAAGGAACATCAATAATTTAAAGTATGTAGATGACATCATATACTAGCAGAAAACTGCAAATGCTTGGACTAATTACTGACAAAAGTCAAGGGACAAAGTGCAAAGGCGGGTTTAAGTTCAACGTTAAGAAAACAAAAATAATGACCACAGGCCTTTTCTGCACGTGGCGAGGGAATTGCTCCCTGCCACTACTCACCGGATCTTCTGTGGGTCTGGTCCGGTCCAGGGTGAGGAGGAGCAGTGCGTGATTGTAGATCTGCACTGCTCTGGTGTCCAAAATGGTGGCTTCCGGTTGGTCATGGGTCTCGACCAACCACTGAAGCTCGCCAGCCTAAAGCCCACCCTCCACAGATCGCAGGCTCGCATTGGTGCGAGCCTGCGAATCTACATGGGAGAGCAGGCACGCAATGAAAAATCAGGTCTTTCAAAAACACGATGGAGGACCACTTGGGGTTGCTTTGGAGCGGACCGAGGTGATGATCTACGGTAAGTAGTCCGGACCCAGTCCGCTCCAAGGTGCAGACGTCCTCCATGGAGGACGCAGTGCACCGTTTTATTTACCCCGTGTGGAAATGGCCACAGATGATTTACATCACTTTTAAGTAGATGATGAAGACATTGAAATTGTTTAAGGTTTTCCATACCTTCAGTGAGCCATAAACCAGAATCGAGACTGCAGTACGACAGTATGAAAGAACTAGACAAGATCCCGAAGTGTCAAGATATATCTTGATTCTAAAGTTAGGACTGGACATGCCATTGTATTTCAAATTTCTATATATGGTTGTGAAAGCTGGACAGTGAGGAAAGCTAATATGAAGAAAATCAAATTCTTTGAAATGTGGTGCTAGAGAAAAGTTCTACAGATACCCTGGACTGCTAAAAAGAGAAATGAATGGGTCTAAGAGCAAATCAAACCTGAATTCTTCCTAGACACCAAGAAGACTAAGCTAAGGCTGTTGCACTTTGGCCATATTGTGAGAAGAAAGACAATAATACTTAGTGAGGTGGAAGGCAGTAAGAAAAGCGGAAGACCATTACAGATGGAAAGAGTCCAATAAAGGAGACATATCCCCGAATCTGCAAGATCTGAGCAGGGTGGTTGATGAGAGGGTGACTTGGAGGTTCCTCATTCGTAGGGTCACCATAAGTTGAAGGCTTGATGGCAGGTATCAACAGCAATAAAATGAAGCCTACCTGCAGGTAGCTTATTAATGGAGCTGCATTGTCTTTACATATGTGTTCCCTTTGACTAAATATTACAGTGCAACTCTATGAAATCAAAAGCTTGAATACTCCGTGTCCCCTGAAAAACAAAAAAGTTCTTAAAATTAATATAGTCTTTCTTTCTTCTCCTTTCAAGGTTTTGTCCCAAAATTCTCTTAATATGACCAAGTTTAACTTATTGCACAGTAGGTTGTACAGATTACATAGTAGAAAAAAAATATTAGCCTGCTGTTTTTGTTTTTTGTTTTAGGGTTACAGAAATATCTAAAACACTGTTGGAAAGTACAGGAGGAGTAATAAAGAAGGCTTTACCCCTGATTATCCTGTGGTCAGTGAGGGAAGGGGGTTGGACTAGATCATCTACACAATTTCTTCTAACTCTACTATCCTATGTGGACAGTATCGGCTGCCAGTTGGATCCTTGTGATATGGAATCCTCATTTGCATAGACTTTCTGTCTGTTGCTGTGAATGGACAGATTTGGGACTTTAGGTACACCACACTGTAATCCTGAGATTTGGGAGTTGAGAACTACTGGTCTAAATAATATCTGCGTTAGCAGCTGCAGTTTCCTGACATTCTGAAGCTTGAATGGACTGGAAAAGCTCTTAATGCTGCAAGGTAATGCAATGGAATAGTGTTTATTTGAATTTTATTTTGAGAAGGCTATTCCTACAACATAAGTTTTTGTTGAATTTCGAACTGAAAGTAAGCATCTCAGTGGAGAAGGGAATGAAGAAATACTAAGAAACTACAGCACACAAACATTATGCCAGAGGCAACACAGAATGTTTGAATATAACTCTCCCTCTCTCTAGCCCCTGGCATTGCAAATCTAAGGCCACCTCTGATTCTTTCTAAAACTGAGCAAGGCATAATTTATTAATGCTGGTAGAATCAAAAAACATCACTCTCATTAGCCTAGACTGAAGTGTTTGGGGCCTCAGTGAAGTGTGCCATCTGTTTGGGTGGATACAATGTATGCACAGAGAGTCTTTTCCTTTATCTAATTCATATTGTCACCAGATAACAAATGTGATATAAGGGCATTTCAGCATAGTCACAGCCTTATACTATTAAATGCACAGATATTCTGTAATGTCAAGGTTTTTGACATCATAGGTATGTATACTAGTAGACCCTAAGTGATAGACACAAAGGGACATATCTGCCTTCATCAAGGTATTCTTATGATGTGTTGAAACAATTTGAACACCAGATGCATCCACATCTTTGCCTTTTTTCTACAGATGTTTTGAACCAGGTAAGGTAAGACAAACTTTACATTTCCTTTGATCTGCCCAGGACACTTGAGAGCATTCTCAATTTCATTTACAAAATGGATCTGGCATCTTATTTGACTCTAGGTTCTACAGCATTGCCTAGAGGTACTACAAAAAGTCCCCACAGGATGAGGGGCTTTTCATGTGATGCATGCATGCTGGATGCCTGTGTAAAAGCTTACTGTTTATATATATATATTAAGGTTCAATCTAAAATGCTATGCCAGGTTAAAATATTCATAATTTGATTAAAGCATATAATTAATCTCTTCCCCATTGTAGAATATAGGTCAGCTGAAGCTAACAAATGAGAATGAATCTGGGTTGGATTAATATAAACAAGGTTAAAAAGAAAAAAAAAACATCTCTACTATCTCAGAAATGAATGTCCACCAGTGAATAGCAGGATACAAATTCAAATAATTTCACACTTCATTGTGGGAATCATTCATTTATTAGTTACGTTTCTGTTCTGCCTTTCCTCCAGTGAACTGAAAGTAATTGCATGCCTCTCCCTCGTTTATTCCTCCTTTATTCTCACAATACCCTGTTGCTGGCTGAGAAAGAATGGCTGGCCCAAGGTCACCTAGAGAATTCATGGCTCAGTGGAGACCACAATCTGTATCTTTCAAGCACTAGTCCAAGGCTCTAATGACTACACCACAGTGGCTTCTGGTTGTCTCTGAAAACTAGAAACTATGCTCTTTCTTGCTTCTTTTCCAATCTGTCCAGGAGGGGCAATAATTCTCCACCAGTAGCAGCTGGTGGCTACCATGTAAGTGGGACAATGAATCCACACTGGGTTTCAGCCCAAACTTTAACGAAGTCAGTCTAGGTGCTGGATCTACTTTAGGAATAGTGTTCAGCATTCTGGGTATCCACCTTAAAGTTCAGACCAAGACCCTGTCCGCAACTCACCTTTTCTCGTGCTGGGGTGCGGTGCTCACGTGAGCAGCCTCCAGAGAGAGGCTCTTGCATCAGGGGTCCTTTGGCTCCTCGCACGAGAACCCCACCTCTTCCTTTTGCAGTGCATCCTGGGACCCAGTGCACACTTGCCGTGCGTGCAGAGCCTTGGGAGCCAGGCTGGTCGCGCTTCCTGTCCCAGCCTGGCTCCCAAGGCTCTGCACGCACGGCAAGTGTGCGCTGGGCCTCAGAGCGATGTGCGACTGCGCACCATTTTCGGCTTAAAGACGAAAATGAAAAAGTGCGTGAGCGGTGCCTGCCAGGCCCTGGAGCGTTGTGCAAATGTGAGTGCATTGTGTGGACTGCTCCTCACATTTGTGCGACACTCGAGGGGCCCTTTTGCATGGAAAATGCCGTACAAAAAGGGCCCAAGACTCAGAGTGGATTCATTAACCCATGGAAGCTAACAGCCACTACTGCTCTCTGCCCAACACTAACTAGACACATCCATCTTTGAGATGTTTCTCCTTTCTCTACCACTAGTATTCATTTTGATCATGTTTGTTCTCTGCTTGCTGAGACAGCTGCTATGATTTGCATAAGGCCAAAGGGCCATGGACTGTTGGGGCAAAACAGGGATTTGAACATGGTTTTCCAAGTCTTCCAAACATGAAGTTCAGCATACCATCTCTCTCTCTCTCAATCTCTCTCTCTCTCTCTCTCTGTCTCTCTCTCTCATTAGCCATTTCCACATGGGGTTTTTAAAACAGTTGAGTAGCGTCACGGGGCGATTCCCTCGTCCCGTGCGGAAATGGCCATTCTCTCTCTTTCCCTGTAGCCTCAAGTTGTCTGTCAACTTATGGTGACTTCATGAATTTCATAGGGTTTTCTTAGACAAGGAATACTGAGAAGTGGTTTTGCCAGTTTCTTCCTCTGAAATATAGCCTATAGCACCTGAAATCTGTTAGTGGTCTCCCATCCAAGTACTAAGCAGGGCTAACTTTGCTTAGTTTCCAAGATCAGATGGGATCTGGTGCATTTAGGGTTGTGTCATATCCAAATTGTTGCCGATATCTACTCTTTAATATACTGAAATCATCCACATATTTCTTTTTTTTGTTTTAGTTTTACTTCTGAACATTGTTGACTGACTGAAGATATAGTTAAACCCCTAATCTATGTCGGAATGTACTGTACTAGAACTGTGAAGCTTTGGAACCCTGCTGCCATTTATTCCTTCCATTTTATATACCTCACTGTCACTCTTCTTGCAAAGAGTTAAACAGTATACACTAGCAGCCAGAGGTCACCCCATCTCCGTTCGTCTTGTCTCTTTCTTCTAGACAGGTGTGCACAGTGTCTAGAATTCAGGAAAATTCTTGTCCATATGGTAGGCACAAATGCCCGTGCATGAGATTCAAAGAGAGAGAAAGCAATTCTGTAAAGCCTACACTGAAGTTTTCTATTTTTTAAAAAGAAAACCTCAAAACAGAAGAAAAACAGAACTTCACCCACTTAAGTGAGTACATCTTACATGTCAAGTTCTTTCCCTTCAAGCCACTACACAAAAACAATAAAGATCTTGTTAATAGTTCTGCCTTAAGGGAGTGAAGAAACAATTATCTTGAGAAAAATAAAGCTTAAGGGAATGTCTCTCTCACATTATGAACTAGAGAAATAACAGCAATACCCCCCCCCCATATTCTATTTACATAAGGAGTTGTCAGATCAGCATTGTATCCCATTATTTACAGGTAAATAGAGCCTGTTGATGGCACCACCTACAATGAAGCTCTATACTGCTGATGTATTAATATCTTAAGCCCTTCGGCTTTCATTCTCTATATCCATCATTTTATTTGTCTGCTGCTTACTGCGTTCAGGCAGCTTGTTTATGCACACAACTGTTTATCATTACCAGTAATCTCCATCTCTATTTACAAAGATATGTCCAGTAATAATTACCTATGTGTGAGCTCCCCCAGGCTTGAAAAGCAAACATGATAGGAATCTTGAAGTAGCTCAGCTTAAATCTCAGACAGTTTGAATCCATTTAGCTCCTATTGCAACTCCAGTAAAGGCTACTATGAGATTCAATGTTTAACACATCCCATAATATTATAAACCAAGGATAGGCAACTTTGATGGTTGGGTGGGCAACATTGCCCTCTCCCTGTTCTTCAGATTCCACCTAGGACTTCTTGCTGCTACCGCACGGCATCATAATTTATTTGCACAGTAACAACCCAAAACTTAAATACAGAGGCACAGCTCCCATCTCAAAGAGTGGAAACCAGTAGTTTTTTTTTTTTAAAAAAATGCAACCACATCACCACCATTTTGCAGAGGGCCAGGAAGGGCACAAAGATTGCCAGAGGGCTGACATGTGGACCATATATATAGTTTAAATTATTAATCTAACTCTTTTTGTTTACCTTTTGTTATTTCAATGAGTTAGGTCTTATCCTTTCTTTATGTTGTGTTTTATCTGGTTTGGGTAACAATGGCAAAGAAATTAGAAACATTTAGTTATATGGTGGAAGAGATTGCTACTTTATAGGATAGTAATTCTTTTTTTAAAAAAAAAAATACCTCAAAGTGACATTAACAAGTCAATCAGTTAGATGAAATATTGACATTTATGTACCAAGTTTATGAAATTAGAAACCCATGCAGGGGCTTTAAATGACCACTGTAAAATAGAAAGGATCCCTAGAGGAATTAGGGGGCTGAAGGAGCTAAGTATGTTTCCTTATAATGAAATATTCAAACAAAAATGTTATGTCATTTTAAATAAGTGTTCTATGGATCTGCTGATCTTCTAAACAGTAAATCAAAAATTTAAATTCAGAAGTTGAGGAAGAATTACAGGTTATATTGAGAGACAAGATGTATCAAGATACGGCTTTAGTACTGGATATGGATCTGAAAAAAAAAACAGTTTGAGAATCTTAAAGATCTCAAATTTCTGAACAGATGAAGGACTTAAGGACTATGAGAAAAACAAAGTTTACAACTGGAGAGAAATCCATAACCACAAATTGTAAATCAGTATCAGTTTTTGTTCCAATGATACAATAAATAGACAATCTTTAACTTCTGCTTCCACAACCGGTAAACCTTTTTTAACAACAGGTGGGGCAGGAATTATAGCAAAGGAAATCCATAATCAGAGAGCAGAATGACATAACCAGGACAAAACTTGGTGAAAACCAACTGGCAGTGAATTTGTCTAAATGTATGCTCTCTAATTTAGATATTCAGGTTTTGCAGAAAGGCTAATTGTTCATACTAAAATCTAAATATGACTCTTTTAGAGCAATGGAGGAGCTGCAATAGTTATTCAGAAATATAGAAATAAATACTCCTTGTGTTACAAGCAAATCCTTAGTTGAGATGATATTGTTTGCTGTCCAAGGGTTATTGAACAATTTAAACCAGTAGCAGTTAGAACACATACTGCAATTTCCACATGGAACTTGTCCAACACATTTAGTCCCATCTATATCAGTATCCATTGATCTTATAAGGTGTCTTCTCACCGTGGGAGCTTATTTATATCTGGAAATGTCCTGCAGCGAAAACCAGTATTTGTGTATGATTTCTCTAACTTGGGTTAGCCAATGTAATAATCATTTTGTCTACTTTGGCATTCCTTTTTTTCCCCTTAAAATATCACTTCTATTTTTTTCCTGCTGCCTTATATATAGCTTGCTTCAAAATTCTGAAGAGATACCCTCTATCTAGAAGTTGTTGCTTAAGAAAGATAGCTTGTTTGAAGAAGGATTCTAAACTGCAGCGGTTTCCTCATCCTCAGTGTTTGTGCTTTAGCACAAACATTTGTGCTTTAATATACCAAAAATATTTACACATTGACTTTAGTGGCCATTAGTGAAAGGTTCTTTTCATACATCGAGCTACTGGTCTCCTAAAATAGCTTAGCTTGACTCATAGCATAATGTAGTGTCGGAGAACTGATAGGACTTGGGAGACTGCATTCTCCCACCCACTGCAGTGAAATCTCACAGGGCTGCCTCCAACTGCTGCATTCCACCCTCATTTTTTAAAAAAAACTTCAGAAAATTCAAAAGGAGAAGGAAGTCATGGATGATGCACAGGCTATAAGCAGTGTAGAAAGCCAGTGTAGCATAGTGGTTTGAGTGCTGGACAATTACTTTGGAGACCAGGGTTCAAATTCCCACTCCACCATAGAAACACACTTGGTGACCTTGAGCAAGTCACATTCTCTCCACTTCAAAGGAATGGAAAGGCAAACCTCCTTTGAACAAATCTTGCCAAAAAAACTACTGATAGGTTTGCCTTAGGGGTTGCCATTGCCGTGCATTTATACTCTAATCTAATAAATGTCATTTATTCAAGTATTCTCCTCTTGTAATTCTTCTATATTCCTCTGATGAAGGCCTTAACAGCATTTACAGACTGAAACGTGCTCTTTTGGTAAAGAAAGACTGTATTTTTAGCTTCCTGAGGCCATTTCCACACAGGGTAAATAAAACGGTGCAGTGCGTCCTCCACGGAGGACATCTGCACCTTGGAGCAGACTGGGTCCGGACTACTTACCGTACATCCGCACCTCAGTCCGCTCCGGAACGACCCCAAGTGGTCGTTCAGCGTATTTTTGAAAGACCTGATTTTTTTGGTCTTTCAAAATGCCAGCGCACACCATTGCGTGCCTGCTCTCCGATGCAGATTCACAGGCTTGCATGCGATCTGTGGAGGGCGGACTTTACGCTGGTGAGCTTCAGCGGTTGGTCAAGACCCACGACCAACCAGAAGCCGCCATTTTGGATGCCGGAGCAGTGTGGATCTATGAACACGCACTGCTTCTCCTCACCCCGGACCGGACCCACAGAAGATCCAGTGAGTAGTGGCAGGGAGCAATTCCCTCGCCGAGTACGGAAATGGCCTGAGATGTTTACCCCATTTTTCTTTGTGGATTTCATTGGATGCTCTCCAGTTTTTGCTTTAAAAAAAAAAAAGAGGTTCACACTTTACTCCTCTTGATGAGGAATTTTCATGCAGTTCCAAAAAAACAACTTCCCCTTTTCAGGGAAAGCTGAAGCAGGCTGAACTAGCAACTTGCAGATAAGCCCACTGCAGTTTCCCCCGAAGCAGGCACCTGATTCTTGGCACTAAATGGAGAGAAACTGTGAAGTCAAAATCTTTCTAACAGGAGGGAGTCAGTGGTAGCAGTGTCTTTTGTCTTTTTGTTGGTGGGACTTCTTCCTTGCCCACATCTTTAACCTGCTTTTGGGCATGCCTTTGCCTAGCGGTGCTCCATGTCTTTGCTGGATGGGGCTTCTTCTGCAGTGATGATGGTACAGAAAGTACTTACACCTCATTCCTACAACAGCAGAACAGTCAAGATGAGATCATGCTGCTCATTGGTGGCAACTTGAAGTTTTGGGGGATAGTTGGGGGATTTCAAGGGCTTCGGAAAAGAGGCTTCATGCAGCCTGAATGCTGCTGTCTCCTCAACCATGTTATATACCAAAGCGAAGGATTCAAAGGGCTATACATGCCATCAGTTGCTAAATGTAGCAAAGGAAAGAAGACATGGAATTTGATCACAAAGTTAACGTTCATATCTGTGTGCATATACATCTTTGTGTCTGTAGACAGTAGGGCTGCACCCCTTCCATACAAGCAGGGCTTTGCCCCTGATTTCTCTCGGACCAGCTTGGACCTGATATGATCCAATTTGGGGCAGAAATTCAAAAATTTTGTCTCACCTTTTGTCTTCAAAACATTTACAACTTTGGGCCCTTCTACACTACACTGTGGTAGTGCTAGTATTCCACTTTCAACATCCTGAGGAATTCTGGGGTTTGTAGTTTACTGAGGCCAAAGAGCTCTCTGGCTGAGGAGTCTAAATGCCCCTCCCTAAACTGCAAACGCCAGGACTCCATAGGATGTTGAAAGGGGAATAACAGCACTATAACAGTGTAAGGCAAAAAGGCCTTTTTCTTTTTTTTTGGTTCACACATGTGTACAAAATTTAGAGAGTTGTTAGCCCTCTTAGAGAAAATTAACTATGCCAAGGTGGAGGCAAAGAACTTCAGGAATTTTCTTGTCTTTAAAGGCTATAACTGTTTTGTTTTCCAACAAAAGTGCAGGGAATCTGGAAACATGGTAGCTTTTCAGATGGTGATAACCCAGACAAAATTGTAGATAGATAAGTTCAGGGATTTTTGTGCTAGCCACTTGAAAATGTTTCTTTCATGCATCTAAAAACACTACTGTATTCTGCATTCCTATGTCACGATAATGTTTGCAATGTGTATGCTTCTTGTACACTAAGGTTTTCTCAGTGTGTGACTAATGCAGAAAAGACTGACAGACACAGGACAAAAAATAAAACCAAGGGGGGGGAATCCAACAAACAAGTAAATAACACAGGCTGAAAGAAAAGCTAGGGCTGTAGTGAAGTGACTAATAAAGCTACTGCTAAAGCAATAGAAAGACACGAATAGCATGAGCAATATACTCATACAAATAAACAACCACCGAGAAAGAACAGACAGGACTGGAATGATGAAGCAGAACTAAAGTGTGGTACTGGCACTATGAAGGAAGAAGAAAACACAATTGATAACGTAGACAAAACTAGGCTTCAGAAACTAGGAAGCCATCCAGATAGTTTGCCAGATTTTCATTGGCATTTTTCATCCTTTCTTTGCAAGTAGTAGCCATAGGGACAGTGCGATCTACACTAAGACCAGGGAGAAGGATAACAGGAAATTAAACCTTTTCATTTAAGCCATTTTCCAACCTTTGAAAACCAAGCCTTGAAACGTGTTACGTATGAAAAATTTACGAGGAAATTCCTGCATGTATCTCTGCTGTCACATTTAGTTCACATTGAAGGTCTCCCTTGCACCCATTGGCCAACTATATTATTTGGAACTTTAGCTAGTATATAATGTGTAGGAACAGAAAACAGTATTTGAAGGGCAGCATGATTCACCTGACGTTTTCAAACAAATATCCCCTAGTTAGGAATGCCTCAAAGGAGAAGTCTCAAAGTCCTGACTAAGAAGAAAGATTATTTCCTGCAAAGAATCTACTATATCCCTCTCCCCACACTGCCTGGTTTCTTTTATATTTTGTTCTCCTGCACATAGACTTCTTTTTGAAGCATCATCTTCAGATTGTTCTTTTCAGTTTCCTTTCCTTAATGATTTCATTGTAAAGGACAGATGTTTAATGGAGGTGTTTAGCCCATTAAGAGTGATCGCTAATTAAACTTGTTTAGAAAGTGAAATATTGAAATAGTCCAAAGTACTGTTGGAAAAAGACCAGACTCCAATGTACATGTGGTCATTTAAAGGATGCTATTTAATATTGTCCATCCACAGCAGAACAGGCACCACAGGAAGAATGGATTCTCCTTCATGGCTGCATTCTCCCACATGTACTATTCAGATCTGATTTAAAGGTAGGCAAATCCTCTATGTAAGATTTGGAGTGAGAGGTCTGCAGGAGGGAACAGAAATATGTTTGTGCATCTTCAATGTAGCCCACAGTTTTCTTCTCCATTTTGATAATGATCCCTAAATATTTGTATTGAAATATTTTTTCTACCCACCTGGACAAAAGAAGACAGAAATAAATGACAGGGTGAATAAAGTCACTGTGTTAATGGTTATCAGGAACTAAAACCAGCATCTGTTGCAGGAAGCCTACCAAGAATGTGACCTTTTCCAAGGAAAGGGACCCATCCAGATCTATTTCATAGAATCATAGAAGAAACCACAAGGGCCATCAAGTCCAACCCCCTGCCATGCAGGAATACACCATCAAAGCATTCTCAACAGATGATCATCCAGCCTCTGTTTCAAAACCTCAAAGAAGGAAACTCCATCACACTCTGAGGCAGCTTATTCCACTCTTGGACAGCTTTTACTGTCTGGAAGTTCTTCCTAATGTTTAGATGGCATCTCTTTCCTCAAGTTTGAAGCCCTAATCTCTAGAACAGCAGAAAATAGGCTTGCTCCATCTTCCAGATGAATCCCTTCAAATATTTAAATATAGCTTGTCACACCCAAAATATAGCAGAGATTGCTCCCACAGCTTTGGAAGTGTGCCCAGCAGCAGAGAATATCTAAGCAGCAATGCACTATAGCCAGGAAAAACTCACCTACACCAATTGTTTTCTTCCATCAAGGAGGCAATTTATTCTTGAGTTACACTGTGTACATATTTACAAGAATCTTCAGAAGGCATTCCAGTATCCCCCTGCTTGCTCTTTCTGTGAGAGCCTCCAACAGACACATCAGGCACCATGTACAACTTGCTGGCTAGCTCTCAGCTACATTTATACTCACACTAGCTGATGCAATCCTGCCAGCCTTTGCATTCTCCCCACACCTGATGCAACCTTCTCCCCTGGTTGCTCATCAGCATGACTCAGCTAAAGTCACATGGCTGTCCACAGGTGCACTTAGCGACCCACATCACAAAGTATTTTCTACAGGTTTGGTCCAACCTTTACTTGACATAGCTATCATGTCGCCCCTTAACCTTCTCTTCTCTAGCCTAAACAGACCAGGCTCCTTAAGTTACTCCTTATAGGGCATAATT
Source organism: Cyclura pinguis (assembly GCA_030412105.1). Classification (NCBI taxonomy): domain Eukaryota; kingdom Metazoa; phylum Chordata; class Lepidosauria; order Squamata; family Iguanidae; genus Cyclura; species Cyclura pinguis. The sequence continues at coordinate 63,323,232 of CM059600.1, read as the reverse complement.
CCCAGGCCTTCTACCATTTTGATCCTCCTCCTTTGGATATGGTCCAGCTGAAATGTGGTATCCAGAAGTGGACACAGTATTCCAGGTGGGGTCTGACTCAAGCAGAACAGAGTGGTATTATCACTTCCCTTGACCTGGACATTATGCTCTTATTGATGCAGCCCAGAATTGCATTGGCTGTTTTAGATGCCACATCACACTGCTGAATCATGTTTAGCTTGTATTCTACTAAAGCTTCTTTTCCTTTCACTTGTGCTGTGATCAAGCCAGGTGTCACTCATGTTGTATCTGTGCATTTCATTTTTTTCTGCCCTAGTGTAGCACCTTAAACTTGTCCCTGTAGAAATTCAGTTTGTTAGTTCTGGCCAAGGTCTCTAATTTGTTAAGGTCATTTTGAATTCTGATCCTGTCCTTTGGTGTGTTAGCTACCCTTCCTAATTTGGTGTCATCTCCAAATTCGATAAGAATGCCCTCTGTGACCTATCCAAATCATTGATAAAGATGTTGAATAGCACTGGGCCCAGGACAGAACCCTGTGGCACCCCACTAGTCACTTTTCTTCAGGATGAAAAGAAGCCATTGGTGAGCACCCTTTGGGTTCAGTTGGTCACCCAATTACAAATCCACCTACCAGTAGCACTGTATAGTGCACATTTGGTTAACTTGTTTATAAGAATATCATGGGGATCCTTGTCAAATGCCTAGTTGAAGTCAAGATATGTTATATCCACAGCATTTTCTTCATCTACAAAGCTTGTCACTCAATCAGAAAAAGAGAAAAGATTAGTCTGGAATGATTTTTTTTTTTTTTGAGAAACCCATGTTGACTTTTAGTGATCACTACATGCCTTTTAAATGCTTATAGACTGTCTGTTTAATTATCTGCTTCAGAATCTTTCCAGGTATTGATGCCAGACTGAATGGGTAGTACTTGTTTCTGTCTTCCTTTTTGAAGATGGGGACAATATTTCCCCTCGTCCAGTCTGCTGGGACTTCTCCCATTCTCCATGAATTCTCAAAGATTTTTGCCAGGGGTTCTGAGATTACTTCTGCCAGTTCTTTTAATACTGTTTGGTGTAGTTCATCTGGTCCTGGTGACTTGAATTCATTAAGAGTATTCCTGTACTATCTCTTTAGTCCTGTACTATCTCCTATTCCTGTACGATCTCTTTATCTACACTGGGCTGCATTTCCCCTACTGTATCATCTTCACCATTTCTCAAACTTTAAGTGGATGGCCAACCTCCAGCCCCAGTGAAAAAGCATATTTTAATGCCTTGGTACCACCCAACCCTCCTAGTAAGAGTGCCCTGTCTCACCATGTTCCTCTGTAGCCCAAATTACTCAATGAGGGGTTGAATCATTTGCACTCTTTCCCTGTTCTGAACTGCAAAACCAGAAATGCTTATGAGTGGCTACCTTATACCATAAAGGTAGTTTGGGTGTAAGATACTTAATGTTGTCTTTATCTTATTCCCCCCACAATACCCATGAGAGCAAGATGGGATGCTTTATTTGGCATCTTTCCATTGAATATATCACTCAAGATGCCCTCTGTAGACCAAATATATACTTTTCCCATTTCTGAGGGGAAAAAAATGGCAATAGCTTGCAGTGTTGGGCCTTTGTCCTTCAAAGTCTCTAAACCACACATAACCTTGATGGATCATGATCACAAACAGCCTTACACTCACTTCTGTTTAGAGAGGGCAGGAGCTTGATCCACTTCATTTCCTGTTGGCCCCTGCGCTCTTGCCCATTTTCCGAGGCCCAGCTATAAGCCCACTAGGGCTGTCAGGTCAGCAGCACCTAAAGGTCTGAGAGCTCACATGTCAAACCTGTGATGCGACATGGATGGGCTTATGTGATATCACAGGGCCGAGGGTTTCTGTAAGAATTGTAAAACAGGGCATCTGGCATCCGTGCAACTAATGACAAGTAGAGACTTTTCTTAGAAGGCCCCTGTACTCAGAAACCTCTGTTTTGGCACATTGGTTCAAAGTTAGAAATACTGAACTATATATATGTAGCTATACTATGTCCAGCATCCTGTTAGTGACACATGAAAGCATAAGTCCAAAATATACTTGCATGGCTGGTTTGGGTTGTGGAGACTGGTGTTATCTTCTTCCCTCCACCCAGACCAAAGCTTCCCCAAGAATCACCATTTTACTTTGATGGCTTCTCCTCCATAGCCATTTAATTGCTGGTTAAAAGTGTGGGATTGGAGACAATGTCTACCAATGTCCCTATGCAGAACAATTATATCATCAGCTAAAACTTCTGGAGGTTCTCAGTGGATCCCAGTAAATGATGTAACCAGACATACCCAGTTACTTTTCCAGTTCCTCCTTGGTTCCCTTCCCCATCCTCTGCCAGCCACTAAATAGCTATGTGAAGGGTAATGTAGTGAAATGGTGAGTCTTGGGAATGGTGAGAAGGAAGCTATAGAACAGTTCTGCCTATAGAATGCGAGAATCTAGGCCTATACATGTTAATAACAAAAATGTGTTGTGTTTAAGTTTTATTGCCTCTCAGTACATTGCAATATTAAAATTATCATGTACTTATTAACAAAGGTTTCCTAGGCACCTTAAGATGTGGGCTGCAATCCACAAAAACTTGTGCTAAATAAACCCTGTTAATTTTTAAGCTACCAGAAAAAAACAACAACTGTTGTTGTTGCTGCTGTTTGCTGCAACAAGCTACCATGACTGGAAAATCCACACTGTTATTGCTTCACAAATCATTTCTGATCTTTCCAATAACTATTCTACATCATCATAACTTTACAACAGAGGGAGAGAGATCAGAGCAATCTGACAAACTTTAGACTGGAAAGTGATTCATAAAGAGAAGCTGCAGTGAAAATTCTGTGCCTCCTTACCTTTACTGGAACTGATGTAAACAAAGTCTTTCAAACAAGCTCTTGTAAACACTTCTAATTTACCTAAAATAGGATCAATACTGCAGAGAAGCATTCCTGATTTGTAATTCTTTATTTCTTTGTTCTATTTCTCTCTATAGGTTTTTTTCCCCTGAGGTTTGTACAAACTTTTGTTAAAGGATGAGCTTTACAGCTGTGGAAGGAGATATTAGCCATTTGCCTTTCAGAATTGCCATAACCCCCATCCTATGCATACTTAGGTTAAACACATGCCTCACTGCAAACAGAGCAATTTATGTCTAAGTACACAACCCCTCTGAACAATAATATTAAAGCTAAGATTAATACTGCTAATATAATAATTTCAATGAGAGATTACCATAACACTCTCAAGAGTTCTGCTGGACCTTTAAGCAGTTTTTGATATCATCAGCCATAGTATCTTTCTGAGCTTCCTCTCTGAGATGAGACTTGGAAACACTCCTCTGTAGTGGTTACAGTTCTTCTTAGGATACAAACTCAGCAGATGGTGCTGGGGGATTTCTGTTCAACCCTATGGCCATTGACCTATGGGGTCTTGTTCCCCATACTACTTAACATCTCCATAATACCACTGGAAGAGGTTATCTAGCATTTTGCAGTGAGATGCCACCTGCATCTCTCTTTTTCATCCAGTTCCAAGGAAACTGTTTCTGTGTTACACCAGTGTCTGCTGTCAGTGATGAACTGAGTGATAGCAAACAAATTGAAACTTTATACAGACAAGACAGAGGCACTCCTTGTCAATCAAAAGGCAGATCAGAGAATAGTGACTCAATCTGTGTTGGATGGGATTACATTCCCCCAGAAATCTCAGATTCTCAGCTTGGGCATGCTCTTGGACTCATCTGATCCTGGATGCCCAGGTTTCACTGGGAGTCAGAACTGTGTTTGCACAGCTAAAACTGGTATGCTAGCTGTGCTCATTCCCTGAGATGTCAAATCTGGCTAGCTTGACACATGCCTTGATAACATCCTGTTGAGATTATTATAATAAACTCCTTGTAGGTCTGCCTTAGGAAATGTGGGAACTTCAGCCAGTCCAGAATGCTGTGGCCAGTTTGCTGACTGGGGCAGGTTATAAGGATCACATAACTCCCTTGCTGAAACACTTCCACTGGCTGCTGATCCATTTCTGGGCAGAATTCAAAGTAACGGCTATAACCTTTAAAGCAGGGCCCTAAAGGGGGGCTCCAGAGCCCCACCAAAAGAATGCCAAAAGGTGATCACTGAGTCTTAAATTCTCCCTCTGCTACCTGCAAAAAAGAAGCCTATTTAAGACAACCACGCAAAGCCAATAGACCAAGGCCCTTTCCACACGGGGTAATAAAAACGGTGCAGTGCGTCCTCCACGGAGGACATCTGCACCTTGGAGTGGACTGAGTCTAGACTACTTAGTGTAGATCCGCACCTGAGTCTGCTCCAGAATGACCCCAAGCGGTCCTCCAGCGTGCTTTTGAAAGACCTGATTTTTCCGGTCTTTCAAAAGCACAGAGCGCGCCACTGTGAGCCTGCTCCCTTGTGCAGATTCGCAGGCTCGCACCAATGTGAGCCTGCTATCTGCCGAGGGCGGGCTTTAGGCTGGCGAGCTTCAGCAGTTGGTCAAGACCCATGACCAACCGGAAGCCGCTATTTTGGACGCCGGAGCAGAGCAGATTGACAATCATGCACTGCTCCAGAGCAGCCTGGACTGGACCGGGGAGCCAGAAGATCCGGTAAGCAGTGGTGCAGGGCGATTCCCTTGCCCCGTGCAGAAATGGCCCAAGTCACACAGATGCAGTATGGGATGGGAGAGGGGGAGATAACAGGGGGAAAAAATTCCACAAAATGACCAGATAAGTCTCACATTGCACTGAAGGTGGGAAGGTGGGTTGTGTATGTGAAAGGGTGACTAGGTTTAAATACTCTCCCCACCCCTGAATGTCGTCATGCACAGAAGGCCTCTGTTAAGAAGATGTTTGTTCTCCATTTCCTTTTATTTCTAAGGAATAGTTATATCCCTTTATATTTTCTTGTACATTCTCATTCTTGTACATTCTCATCAGGTGCTATTATGCTTAAGATTGCTCAATAGATTAAGGTGACTATTAGAAGGGGAAAGGATTCATATCTCTTTTTTATTCTTCCTATTAATCTTTTCATGACAAGGTTCATTCAAGTAAACTTAAGCCCATCCTGTTGAATGTCCAGAAAAACAGGTCAGGATAAAATAATAAACATAATTCTCTTTCACAGAACTTCTACTTCCTTTATGCAATCAACATTTCTCTGTCTGTTGTATAGATAAAGTTGCTAAGCTATTCAGGACTCTATGTAGCTGACATTTTTTAATGCTCACTAATTCTTCATGGAGTAGATGTGGATCAAAGATTCTTCACATAAGAATACTGCATTAAATTAGAAATCACAATCTGCTTGTGGATATTTTCTCAAGAAGGATGGGAAATATTGAGTAGAAAGATTAATTCTGAGTGATCCCTCCACTTGTGTTCAACAATAATAATGTATGGATTTTGAATTGCTGGCAGTGTCCTTCTGTCCTGATTGCTGAGTACAAACCTTTCAGAAAGCACTTCTTAGAACTTTGAATGGGTCACACAACTCAATAGATAGTCATGAACACAATATATTTTAGAAACCTGCTGAAGGACAAGAGTGAATTTAATGAATAAGCATCATAATTTGCTCAGTTCAATATGTTTTGATGTAACACTCTGTCATACTGTTGAGAGACCAGCAGTATCATTGTGGGTGACAAGAAAATTAATTAGATAAAATAGAAGGGCATTACAAAGCCTTTAGCATCAATAGAAAAAGATCTGAAATATGTACTGTACGTAAGCACTAATTGATTGTCACCCAGTACAAACAGTCTGTGACTCATTGCCTTCAATTAAAAGTGGAGCTAGAAATACTAGTGTCTTATTAAGTAATTACCCAATAGTTTGGCTTGATTTTAATAAAACGAATAAATCAAACTGATCTGTCAATCTATAATAATAATAAAGTGTGTCTGCCTATGTCTGCTGTAGCTCCAAGATCAAGAAAGCTTGACAACTGCTACTCAACATGCATACTAAGAGAACTGCATCTCAGAGGTTATTTTCTTTTTAAAATACGATCAATTAATTTAAATTATTTTAAATTTGTCTCACCTAGACATTAAGCTACTGATTGGTGTGCACTAAGAGACCAGAGTCCTTAGAAATAAGAGAAATAAAAGGGAATATTAAGAGTCAAGGAAACTTTGGGCTTTGTCCAAATGTTTGCAGCTGGTTTTAGGAGGAACTGTGAAGGACCAGGCTACAAAAATCTCCATTATTTCCTTTCCCAATGCTGGAAACATTCATATTACAGATGAGCAACCCTGCTGCATGATTAATCTTGCCCAATCCTGACTCCAAGTATTCTTGTTAGGGCTGATAGTGTGAAAACAGAACAGAGCTCCAAGCTTTATACATGTCATGATTGTGTAGAAGAGCAAAATTCAGCAAATGTTACCTGCTACTTACCTGTGTGAGAAGCAATACCTGCTGAAATTCCTTCTTCTACAGAATCATTAAAGATGAAGAAGCCCTCTGCAAATTTCAATCTGGCAATTCTAATTTCATGTATTTATACATCCACACTGATTATGTACATACACATACATGGAGAATGATAACAACTCTAAGTTCTCCTGTAGCTTCTGACTCCTCCCCACCGCTGTCTCATAGGGCCAGGTCCTGCCTGACTCCATTCCTAAAGGTGACTGCTGTCAAGGTACCTAGAAACTACGACAGTGGTTCTGCTTTTATAGCTTTTGGTGGGGATAACATGAAGCTTGGGGGGGGGGGGATTCTGCTATTTGAATCTCTTTCTCTCTTCCCCACTCTCATCCTCATTTTTATTAGACTTCATGGTAAATTAGTAGTGGGCACTTTAATGTTAGAATATATTTATTACTCTGAGATATTTAGTTTATGGTATGATTACAGAAATCTTGAGTTGTAATTATTACTGAATTACCTGGAAATGTATTTGTAATTTAGCTTTTCAGCATACCCTCCTACTGTCCCAATTTGGCAGGGACAGTCTTGTAGTCTTGTCCCGTTGTCTCTATTGTTGTTGTTGTTGTTGTTATTAAAATGTTCCGTTTTTCTTCCACCAACTTTTCCTCTTTATTCTCAGCTTACTTCAATAGTTTGCAACTGAGTTCAAAATGCAAACATTGGCCCTTTCCGCATGTGGGAGGGGGGTGGCCGAAAACAAAGCTTACCGGCTTTGTTTTCCGGCCGGCCGAGTCCGTTGCCACAAGAAGCAGTGCGAGTTCGCTGCTCCGCGGTCCTCCGGCATCCCAAATGGCGGCTTCTGGTTGGTGGAGGCTCTCGACCAACCGGAGAAGCTCGCCAGTGGGAAGCCCGCCCCCGGCAGATCTGCAGGCACACACTTGTGCGCGCCTGCAAATCTGCTCCAGAGCCGGGCGATGGAGCAGCATGGGCTCCGTGATTTTTAAAAACCTCTAAAAAGCGGTTTTTAAAAAACACGCCGAGCGACCAGTTCCAGTCACTCAGGAGTGGACTGAGGTATGGAACTACAGAAAGTAGTCCACCCCAGTCCACTCTACGGTGCAGAAGACCTCTGTTAGAGGTCGCTCTGCACCGTTTTACTAGCCCGGTGCGGAAATGGCCATTGTTTTCAGTCAATTAACTCAGTAGGGGGAAGAAGATGGGGTAGAATTTTGCACTTCCTTCAGACTCAGGCAAAAGGAAACTTCTACAGCCTTTCATAGCTTGTCTATTCTTTGTCATTAATAATTTTTGCCATCTTGCCCAAACACTAATGTTGCTTTGCCATGCACATCCTGGTTTTCATCTGTGAAATGAAGGTATGTTTCAGTTGTTAGGGCCTAAACACCCTGAAGGTGCCAGATCCTGTTTGATCCCCCAGTAGGAGCCACACTCCACCTCAATCTTCTGCTTCTGGAACTATAACTGTCACCCACTTCATCCTAAAATCTCCTCACTATCCAAACTTTCTCTCCTTTTGCCCTATAGGCTTGAATGTTTACAAGTCTGCTTCACTCTTGTGTGTGTTTGAGATTTCCCTGTCACCCCAATAAAACACTCTTTTGATGTCCAACTGGCATCTCACAGTTAGTACTGGTATGCACAGGTGAAATAATCCCATGGTTACCTTTCCTCCCAACTTTTCACAGAGGCATTAGCATTGCTGGTGGGCCTAGCAATATTAATGCTAATGTGTGTGTCTGTGTGTGTGTGTGTTTCTGGTTGTAGTGCATTCCCACTGTTACCCTGATTTCTGGGGTCCCGTGGGGGACGTCTTAATGTCCTCCACATGGTAGGGAATGGGAACTAGCCAGACCACAAGCAATAGCAACACGAGAAGCAGAGTAACCTAGCGGGGTCTTTTCACTCAGTTTTTACAGGGTCAAGCCAAGCCAAAAACCAAACGAAGATGTATAATAAATGATTTTATTGAATGAAAGTCTCACGCACCAACACAGTCACTCACACACTCACTCGAGACCTATTAAGAAGTAAAAGAGAGAAAACTGCATAGGGGAAATATTGAAGGGATTGTAGCTGGGGTAATACTGCACCTTTTTCTGAAGTCCTTGGTCCAGGAAAAACAGCAAAGAAGTGGAGCTCAGCACGGAGAGGGCTAAGGGGATTACTTGACGGATGGAGAAATGGTCTGCTGGTATGACTGGGAGTGATCCAAAGAAACACTCAAAAACTGGGACTATTTGTAGGGGAAAAAGTACCTTGAGGGCAAATCCTCTCCTGGGAAGAACAAAGGGTGTTGTAACGAAAAAGAAGCTCCACAATGGCAACTCCTTTTGCATGATGAGATTACAAGGTGTTGAAAGTTTCAGAATCTTCAGTTACTTTGGGTTGTGGTGTGAATTTATGTAAATGGTCCTTGCCTGAAAGGATTTTATTGCTATCGGTGCTCAACTTGGGGGAAAACACACTAATCCCCTCAAGTTGGCTCCTCAGCGGCTGAGGACCCTTTTTCTACTGTGGGCTTGCACAGCTTGAGGTCTCCTGGGACTACGTGATGGGGGATTGTACTGGCCTGACCTGGTTTTTGATTTTTCTACCATTGCTGCCTACGTGCTCATCCAGGTGACCTCTCATGCACGTTGAATCATATTTTAATATCAAAATTGCAGACCCCGGGACAGGGTTTACCAGTGAGGTAACATCACCCTTGGTTTAAATTTTCTTTTGATTTCTCAGAAATCAAATTTCAAATCTCAGAAGTCCTATGCTAGAATCATAGAATCACAGGGTTGGAAGATACCCCAGGGGCCATCCAGTCCAACCCCCTGCTATGCAGGAACACACATCAAAGCATTCCCGACAGATGGCCATCCAGCCTCTGCTTAAAAACCTCCAAAGAAAGAGGCTCCACCACACTCCGAGGCAGCATATTCCACTGCTGGACAGCTCTGACCATCAGGAAGTTCTTCCTGAAGTTCAAGTGGAATCTCTTTTCCTGTAGTTTGCTCCTTGTCCTAGTCTCTGGAGCAGCGGAAAACAAGCCAGCTACCTCCTCGACATGACATCCCTTCAAATATTTAAACATGGCAGACAATCCCTCAGAGAAAACACCAGTAGTACCATAGGTAATATGCATAGAAAAATGCAATGATAAACCATGTCCAAAAGCCTTTTACCTTGCAAATCTTTCATCTTGATGAGACTATTGGATAACTACCCTCCCCCCACCAAAACTAAAGGAAAAAAAGAAAAAACACGCTTCCTTCAGACCATTTACCTAAGTTAAAAAATGCCAAAGAGATAGTGATTCCTTACATTGTTTTTGGAAAGTCTTCTTATTTGTCTGCCTTAGGAAGAGTGGGAGGGGGAATGCTGTATTATTTTAGTGATGGATTGTTATTACATTATCAGATAACCACAGGCATCACAGTAACTCAAGTATGCTGCCAACATACTGTGGGACTTGACATTGTTCGCAGTAGGTATATTTCTGATATATGATGGTATGCCACAGTGCCAGCTAATCAGCATTTTTACTATAGGAAAGTAATATCCCTTTCAGAGCTTGGGCTTCTGGAGGTGGCCACTTCACAAATTATGTCAACAAAGCAGTGATGGAGCAAGAGTAAAGCAAGGCTGTGAGTAACAATATTTTTCCCCAAATACAATATCAGTGGGAAATCTCCTTTAAAAAATGTTTTAGAACTGCATCTAGAATTTTTTTTCAAATTTGTTTTTTCCCAGTAACTAAGGAACGCCTACATTGCATTTGGTTATAACTTACCAAGAGTTAACTTCATTCCAACATAACTACAATATTTAGTTACTTTTATAGTTATAATGGCATAGTCTAGGTACACCACACTCTTCATCTTACTGAGGATATTCAGGGAACAAAGCTGTGGAAGGGGCAAAAATGAGACCGTTGTCTCCATAGGGATTCTGACACTGACACTGACACACACACACACACACGCATGCACACACAATTAATTTTTCCTTCAGTCTCCGAATTTCTAGCATTTCAAGTAGACATTGAAAATCACTTACATCTATTATTGTTATATTTTCTGTATTCACTTTCCATTAGTAACTTTGCTTGGCCCTTGTGCTTGGATGCCTAAACTCATTTTCTAAATGCTCAGCTGAAGTTATGGCAATGACAGAAATTTGAGGAATGAAGAAGAATGTCATTGAGGTGGGGAAAGGTAATATCTTAATATTGTCTTCCCTACAGTTACAGCTCTGGGGACATCTGTACTTACGGAATTTGTTGGTGCAGATGGAGGATAACTTTGTTCAGTTCATTTTTAGTTGAAAAAAATCTGAAGAAAATTATCAGCCATCTGCACTGGCAAATTAAGTTAAGTACAGATATTTCCACAGTGTGCACACTTCTTCATTAATGGAAGAAGAATAATTTGAGATTTGAAAATCAAAACCAAAAATTGAATGTGGTAGAAAGTGAAGCTAAAAGGATTAGCCAGCCCTAAATTATGTTCCTGGCCTTGGTTTTCTCTGTTCTTCTGACCATAGTAAATTCTGCTAATTATTCCAGTTTCCTATCATTTTGATGCAAGTTGTAATAATTCCAATGACATATAGATCATTCTGCAACCCAGTGGCAGTGAACATGTTGATCCATTAGTAAAAAAAAGAAAAGAAAAGAAGAGATTGCTTTGACTAAAACCTGTTGTTTTCACATGTGTACATTCAGATCAACTCTGATGTATGGTGGCCCTCTCATAGGCTTTCCTTCCAAGATTTATTCAGAGACGGTTTGCCATTGCCTTCTTCTAAGGCTGAAAGTGTCCCTTGCCCAAGCTCACCTACTGGCAGAAAGGACATTCAGACTCTGATATCCTAGTATCCTAGTATAGTATATTCAAATCACTACACAATCTTGACTAAAATCTATTCAAATTCAAATATATGTGTGTAAGAGAGTCTCATTTAATGTTCAACTCCCCTTTTACTTTCTTTTAACCTCTTTCATTTTCAATGCCATTAGCAAATTTAGCAAACTATGTATGCATCCAGCTATAACTCTAATGAATGTACACATGAGATTGTACCAGCAGAGATAGCTTTAAAAGTCTACATTTATTGTGCTGATTTCAACCTTTTTATGTGAATGGATCTGCCATTCCCCACTGCTTATTCTCTTCCCAGTTCTGTGCTAGACCACAGCTTAGCTTGCTGCTGACACATTTCAATGACAGAGCAATACCCTACGAAATGGTTTCACATTGGATTAGGCCATGGAGTTCATCTATGCCACTACTCTCTTCTCTGACTTTTAGCAACTGTCTTAAAGCCAGAGGCAGAAAAAGTTCTTCTTTCATTCTGCAGACTAAGATCCTATTAAAAAGAGATTCTGGGACAGATCTTGGATACAAAGATTGATCCCTGAATGAAAAACAAACTGCTATATTATGCTCTTTTTAATCCTGAGAGAGATTATGACCATACTTAAAAGTCACTATCTCATGCTGGTGGAATAGCCACATCTCTTTCTTAATGTCTAATTCCTGGACACATTAGTTCATGGGAGTGGCCCATTAGCCAGGTGCTGATGTGCTCACAAATGCAAACTTGAAATTAAAACTCAATGCTTACAAAGCAATGTTCAAGTATTAAATCAGAATGTTTGAGGAGGGGATTTTTCATGGTATAATTTAATTAATGGACCTGTTCTGCTCACATATGTGTTTTTTTCAATACAAACTAATTCCAAGTTAATGGATCTTTATTTCATTTCTCTGTTTGTGTTACTGAAAATATTCTTCTGCATTAAAGAGTATTTCAGCTCTATTTTACCCTTCTGAAATCGTGAAATACCTTGTCTTTTGCTCCTGTGAGATGTGGTTTAGATCCCAGGATCTTGTCTTGAGTGGCCCAAACCTTAGGTACACATCTAGTTTGTCTGGATTGTACATGCATTGGAAGCCATGTCTGAATGATTCAAGTTTGTTATTTGGGATCATTCACATAGGTAAGGAAAATGTGTGAGAAACAGAATAGACAAGAATACTTTTTTTTTTCTGGAAAGGTTGATCATGTGAGGTGACTTGACAATGTTTTAAGATACTGGTAAATGGAATAGTCTCAAACAATGCCAATCTCCATCTTCTTCTAATGTCAGAATAGAATGGGGCAGGGTGCCCCAGAGTAACATGACAGAACAAACCTAGTGTCAGTAGGGCCATCTTCTGCCCAGGGATGTGTCCACTGCAATTTCATGAATCAGTCAAATACCCATAAGGCTGCCAACTCTTTTGAGATTTGCCAACTACACTGGAGTCACTGGGTTCTCCATCTTTGAGCCTACCTCCCAATGGAGATGATTATAATGGCCTCAGTTGCTGTTAGATCCTGAGGCTTTAATCTTCCCCTGGCCTTTTCCCCGCAGCAGCTGCACCCGAGCTGCTGCCAGGAATCCTCTCTCCCCATCCCTGCTGCAGACATCTCTGCTTTTAAAAGAGCCAGGACACGTGTGACAATCAGTACTACCCTAATAGATCCAGATATCACCTAAAACATGTTTTGTGCAATGCCATGCATGTAACATAACACTGGTGATCATGTTGGTGGAGACACCTTGGACATTGCTTAATTCTACTTCATTGATGATTGAAGAGTATAATGCATATGTGGGGAACTTCGTTTTAAGTCAAAGACTTCAAGAGAAGCTTAGCTGGGTAACATATACAGGCAGTGGGAGAAATTAAAGCTAAAAATAGGAGCTCTAAAGCCAAAGACTAGCTCCATCTGCATTGAGTTTCCAGCAGAGATTTAAATCTTTGTTAGTCTGGGTGACTTTTTTTTAAAAAAAGTACTCATTTTTACTATTCTTTTAAATGCTGTAGATGGATTTGAGAGCCCTGATAAACAGAAAAGCAATTAATATTTTTACTACATAAAAATTAATTTAAAACAATTTCCAATGCTCCCTTTTCTCTTTTTCTGTGTCTCCCCTACTGATAAATTCATATCTCTTTCTGATATATACTAAGTGTCAGTGTAGTGTAATGGTTTGAGTGTTGAACTAGGACTAGAAATCTGGGAGACCAGGATTCAAATCTTTGCTCAGCCATAGTAAGCCAGTGGCTGATATTGGACAAGTCATACTCTTTCAGCTTTAGAAGAAGGCAATGGAAAACCTGCTAGGAATGAATTTTTACCAAGAGAATCCTAAGACAGGGCCAGCATAAGTTGGAGTCAACTTGAAGACATGGAACAATAAGAATAGACACAACAGCAACCATTAAAATCTGACACCCACAACCAGACTTCTGTTCATACATGTACACAAAATTCTTCCATTAGATATCCTCTATCACGCTTTGACATTTACTCTCTCACTCAAGCATAAATCCCATTCATCTCTTCATTCTTTCTCTATCATGGGCGTGCACACACACACATCACATACATATGTGTCCCTTCTCTTACTGAGTACAGATTAGGATACTGATCATTCCTTTTCTTTTTGATTATATGGCTCCACAGATATCGGTGCATTCAGTAAAACACAGACTAAGATGTTGGGAACTTTATTTCCATCCTAGATGGCTCCACAGTTGGTTAGGTGTGCAACAAAAGGTTTCCACCTCCCTTATTGGTAGGAGATTGGGTTAAGGCATCAAAGCTGGAAGTTCTCCATCCCTGGCGTAGTGGGCACAGGATTAATTAAAGGAGTTTGTGTCTTAATGATGTGCAGTTTGATGATGGCACTAGCTTGCTCTTTATGAGTAATTTCAAGGTTAGTATGAGAAAAAAGACTTGTCAGCCAGAATGTTATACGGTATGTGAAAGGACACTATAGGGCACATATTTAGACCCAGAAAAACTAACCAATGTCTAAAACCTCCTTCTTGGTGTGTTAACTTTTTAAGGATATATTGAAATGTAATTTTCAAATTATTTGTTCAGTAGTTCTTCATGGTTTCTTTAACTATGGGAGGTTTCATAGTAATAAATTAAGCACCATTAATACAGGAGAATCAGAAACAGGAAACCAGCTGCGAACAAGGTACAGACAAACTGAACTGACACGTGTCTTTTCAGTCACTATGTGAAAAAGCCTTCCACACAGGCATTAATCCCCTTTAGTAATGGTAACCAGCTTCTTGCCATCATTCCTTCACCAAATATACAGCACAAATTAGCACTAAGTAAAGATGTGAAGCAAGCAATTAAATCAACTGTGAGGAAGAAGCATGCAACCCCTGTTTGGGAGATGGTCTCCAGTTGGGATAGCTTTCATAAGTGCCTCAAAAATATTCAGCTGCATGGATCTTTTGAGGTCTCACCACAGAAACAGTTCAATTATTCATTCAGAACAGAAACGGTTTTATTATATGTCTTGCAGTTTGAATGGTTAGATTGGAATGGGGGACATTGTATTCTCACTGAGGAGCTCGTACTTGCATTTAGACTTTAGTGTTTCCTGCCGAGTAGTAAAATAGTTGCCAACACCAGCTGGGAGGGAGAGGAATATCATTAGCACATTTTTTTTTGGTGTGTGTTTTAATCTTCAAGGTTACTAAGAATCAAAGTTTCTAGAGCTATAAGTGAGGTGCAGGGAGGAGGTAAAGTACTGGAAGAGAATTTATTTGCTTTGCAGCTATGCTTTTTCCCATTGATTTTAAAGTTTTAAAGCTCAATATACTTCACGAGAAGTAACGGATGCAGTGAGTAGGTGGAATTGCAGGGGGAAAAATCATCACTCCATGGGAAAGCCAGTCTTGCATAACTCATGATGCTCAGGTGGAGTATCATTATCATTTTTTCCCAAGCCATGGCTGTTATAAGAAATTATAGCATATATAGACTAGGCCATGATCTTCTACTCGTTTTATGAAAACATTAGCTCAATCTGCAGTATGTGTTACTGTTGCTTTATGACCAGTTCCCAGAGATCCTCTTGCTAAAGTGACTGAAGATGAAGTCAAATGGCAAGAACTGTGGAAACTGCTCAGTACAATCTGACTGAGTACTTTCTTTTTTTGTTCCTTTACTATTGGCACTGAATACAGGTTAGTTTCTGAGCATGTCATCCTTCAGCAGTTCATAAGCTTCATTCCACTGGTGCACATTTAAAATAAACACAATTGAAATCTATGGGCTTTCTAGGTAAACACGCAATGGGTCAGACTGTTTGTCCAGTAATAGATACTGACTTTCAGGCTCCAGGGGATTTTGTGTGCCAACCACACTGAAATTTCTTTCTTTCCCTCCATTTGCTACAATTGTAACACTTCATACCTTAAACTTTGGCTCCTTTCAGCTCTTGACACCCCTTTCATGTAAATAAAATCCATTTTTTAATTATCCACCTCTTTTTTTAATGCTATATTTCTTTCTTCCCTGTCCTGCTGTAGAGCTAAAGCTCAACTACTGTCAATCCCCTTATTACATTTCTCCTCTCCTGCTTTCTTTTATACAGCTCTTTATGCCTGGAAGACACTTGGGTTTCTGTGTGCAGTTTGGCATGACAGAGCTCTTTGATTATTTCTTTGTTTTGATATATTTATAATTGCCCTGGTTGCCAATTAGCTACTGAGCAGCTTTTAAAGTGCTGCTCCTCGCTTATGGTGCCCTAAACAGTGCAAGCTCAGGTTATCCAAGACACTGAGTCCTTAAACATAGAACACCCAGGTCTCTAAGCAATTTTGGGGGAGGCCCTGCATGCAACACCATGGCTTAATGGAGTTCTTCTTCTCACTGGTCATAGGAGGTTCTTTTCCATTATTGTGGCTGCTGTATGGAATGATTCCCCCTTTGAGATCTGTCAAGTTCCCAATTAAGGGTATTTCCATTGTCAGCTAACCACTTATTTGTTTGCCCAGGAATTTTCTTGGACATTTGCTTGACCCATAACTTAATCAGTTTCCTCTAGTGATTTTAGCATGTCTTATCACTTAATTTACTGTGTGACCACTCTTACTGGATTACTACTTCCATTGTATTTTCTAGCTTAGGATAGTGTGATATTATAAACTACTTTGGCAATTTCTTTCTTAAAAATGAAAAGAGTTATAAAAATGTCTCAAATATAATAATATATTAATATTTTCTTAACTCTTTTTCGTCAAAAATATTACATGAAAATACATATAAAAGTACAAAATTATTCATACACATGTAAGAATAGTTAGTAAAAAAAAGCTATAAAAAAACCTCATGTAAAACAAAACAACACTTTCCCAACAAAATCAAATAAAACAAGTATCATTCCTCGTGTGTGTGTGTGTGTGTGTGTGTGTATGTATATAATAATTGTTTTTGTTCCAATGTGACCTGGAAGTAAAACCTAATTAACTAGGGGATGTAATCAGATGGGCATTGCATATATGAACTTTCCTCTGAAAGGTTTTTAATTGTTTTTATTATGATTGATTTTATCTGACTTCTGTTTTAATCTATATTTAAAAGTAGCTTGGTCCTGCAGTGGGAGAAAAGCATGATATAAAATAAAGAATAAATATATGAAGTTTGATTTTAATTGTTTTGTTTTTTAAAAAAAGTGAAAAGAGGAAAAACACCATAAAATAATGCTCTACAGTTCTAAAGCTCAGCCAATACCAATTCTGTTTTCTGGGTCATGTAGCTTGCAAGGGAATAGGCAGTCTGCAGTCTGAGAGAACTAAATCAGGTCAAGTCACATAGATAAGGTTTAGTCAGTCAGGTAACTATACCTCTGGTCCACTGAAGCACTTCATGTCACAATAAGTCAAGTTGGGTCAAAGCGTGCCAATTCACTTCTGGGATAGCCTTGGCAATTTCAGCAAGAAGCAATCAGAACCATGGATAGCGTCTAATATACTCTGCTATTTAAGTTAAGAGAAGATCTTTTGACAAACAGTTGTGCTCAACTGAGACCTTAATGATGCTGGCAGAGCTCAGTCCTCCAGTGGTTCTACCTCTACAGATGCTGGCTATAATTCTTAGAGGGTATGTGACTATTTTGGCAGTCTTATGCTCCAATATAAGGATAGTTGAAGCTACAGGAGAGATATCCTCAGAGACAGGCAGATGGGAAGACTATTCTCCGAGGACAGAAAGATGCAAAGGTGGTGCCAAGGACTTCCCCTGAAATGCAGTGATCTGTGTGACCCATCTGTTCTTTAGTATTCCTGTGAAAGATGCTGACCCTCAGAAAGAGAGGACGTGAGATATACTCAATAAATATACAAAAATAATAAGAGCTGCTCTGACGGGCCAGACTAAAGGCCAATTTTGTTTCCTGTTTCCAACAGGATTTACCAGCATTATTTGAAATGAGGGAAATGAGGGTAAAATTGGATTATGTATTGAAAATACTTAATACTTCTTGAAATGTGTTGGTGAATGTCACATTATTAAAGAACAAGCTTGTCAAGCTCTCAGAAATGGGAAAAAATAGGCATTCTGTTCTCTTCTCTCCCTCATGCTATGGCACCCTGATATTGAATCCAAACTAAGAAAAAAAAATTTTTTTTTTCTACAGCTGCCCAAATCTCTCAGGTAGCAAGATCAAGGTCAACACTGTCTGAGGAATCCTGGGAGCTGTAGTCAAAAATGTAGCTTTAACAAGCCCTGCCTTTAGTATAGATTCTACTACCTTTTCTGAACAGGAGAGACATTTGGAGAAGCTTTTAAATAGCTCAGGAAACTGAGCAGACATGTGTTGATTTCCCCACCTTCTTTAGACATCAGCAATTGGTAGGCCTACCATTGTATCATACTATATCTTTTAAAGAACTATTGGTGATACACAGTGCTATCGTTCAAGCCATTTTTCTCATTTTAGTTCCACTTTAAAGCCTCTTATTTGAATTATATGGTCCTATATTTCCTCATAAATGTGCATCCTTGTGTCAGCTCTAGAATGTTGTTGTTGTTAGCTTTCCTCAAATGTACAGAATGAAAAGACTGATATCCTCTCCTAGCTAAAATATACTTAGACAGTAGTCTTTCTCTCTTCCTGTTTGAAGCTGATCAAATCAGGACCCCTTAAAATACTTTCTTTTTCATGATTACAACTCTTTTGAGCCCTGGTGGCCACCAGTTTAATAACTACAACCAAAATATTAGGTGCTGGGTTTTTGTTTTGTTTTGTTTTGGTCTGTGGTGCCTTTATAGCCCTGGGAACCTGAAATAAGTTTATCTAGAGGATTCTGTTTATGTGGAAAAAATTGCTATGATCAATCACTATGTACTAAAGGAGCAAAGAAAGTGCTGATTCAAGAATAGTTTTCTGTCGCATATCTGTTTACAAGAAAACCAACGAAAAGCAACCTATGCAAGTGAGCTATCATAAATAGTCCAAAGGTGGACAGCAGCTGATATCTGGTTTTGTTCCGTTCCTGATCTGAAAGCATGTTTCCAGGACATTTCTCCACCTATAACGTCCTATACCACAAGGGTGGACATGTTCTGGGGGTCAAAGGGCTTTTTTTCCCCAGCTTCTCTGGGCCTTACATGGACACACAATGATTTTACACAGGCAAGAATGATTTTCCAATCCGTTCTGAGGGCATTTTTACTGTTTCAGGTTAGGAGCCCTGTGTAGGTTTTTTTTTGGGGGGGGGGGATTTAAAGAACCACCATGCTGTAATGGTTTGAACATTGGTTTGCAATCTGGAGATCAGGGTTTGAGTCTCCATTCTACCATGCAGACCCACTGGATGACCTTGGGTGCAGTGGTGGAGCTTGCTGCCAGGGGGAAGGGGTGGAGCAGGAGGGGCATGGGTGGGGCTACAGCTGGAGTGGGCAAGACTACAGCATACACGGGCAGGGTGACAATGCCTGTGGGTGAGCACGAGCAGGGCGATGACACACATGGGCAGGGCTATGGTTTGTGTGGATGGAGCGATGGTGTATGTGGGAGGGGTGACAACATACATGGACAGGGTGATGGTGTGCAGGGGGGGCAGGCAAGGAATGGCACTGCCCCCAAAAAAGTGCCACCCAGGGCACACCACCCCTGTCACCTGCCCATCCCTATGCCAGTGCTTGGGAGCATCACACACTCTACCCTAGAAAACCTCATGATAGGCTTGCCTTAGACTCCCCAGAAGTTGGAAATGACTTGAAGGGACACCACCACAACAAGAATAACAGTCTTATTTAGAAATACACAATAATGTGTGAGAGAGAACGGTGTAGTGATTCTGAACTAAGACTCTGGAGACCTGGCTTCAAATCCCTGCTCAACCATAAAAATCCACTGAGTGACCTTTGGCAAGCAACACTCTCTCGGCCTCAGAGGAAGGCAAAAGCAAAGTCCCATCTGAATAAACTTTGCCAAGCAAACCCCGTGATAGATTCACCCTAGGCTCATCATAACTCAGAAATGACTAGAAGGCTCACAACAATAAAAAATGATATGTGTTTCAACAATCTTCATCATTAGATTGCTTCTTCTTCCTCCTCCTCTTGTTATGATAGAATTCTTTCTTACGCTGTGTCTTGATTTGGCTCCTAAGGTGAGGCAGGCAATTTAATTCAACAATATATCTATTTTGCACTTGTGAATATAAGTAAGCACATGAATTGTCCATACATTTTAGCTGCTTCCGTTCATCTTTTGTTGCTTGTTTCAGTGAAGTATATATGCTGTTGTTGCTGATAATTATGACAGTACCTTTTGTGTTGCCATTCACATCTTCTCCTTTTCACTTTTCTGAGTGTTTTATATGTGGGGTGGGTCAGTTATTCTTGTCTGTCTGGTTCCATTCACTACTGCCAGTTGCCTCCCCCCACCCAACCCCCCACCACGGCTTTGTTGCTTAGAGAATCTTCCAAACACCAGTATCTGTCCTATTTTTGAAGCCTATCTAGCCTGACCTGGAAGTTTACACTTAGCTGCCTTATAGGAATTGTTAGAATCATAGAATATAAGAATAGAATCACAGCATTGGTAGGTACCTCAAAAACCTAGTTCAATCTTCTGCCATGAAGAAAAGCACAATTAAAGCACTGCTGAGAGATAACCATTCAACTTCTACTTAGAAACCTTAAAAAGAGTCCACCATCTTCCAGGGCAGCCTATTCCACTGTGTAACAGTCAAAAAGTTCACCCTAATCTTTAGGTGAAATCTCTTTTATGGTACAATGTTGGTTCCCACCACTGTTGCCACTCCTTTCTGTTTCTGAAACATGTCAAAATCCATATATGCTTGGGTGCTTCCAGTACTCCTAGACTGTTATTTTACATCAGTTATACCAACCTGAACAAATCCAAGCTCACTTGGTTTCAGAAGTTAAGCAAGGTCAGATATTGGAGGCATATCCTCAGCAGAAGGCAAGGAAAAGAGAGAGGGAGAGGAAGTCTTTTCAAAGACTTGTTGCTAATTAAGGTGATGGGCAAGATGGTACCACTTTCTCCTCCCATTTTAGATATCAACCAGCCAAGCAGCTCAATCTCACTTCAACACTGTCAACAAGACAATGCCATTTCCTGCCTTTGAGAGCTATATAGTAGATGTGGGGCTGCAAAGTAGGCAAATGGCATAAAGAGTTGTTTTCACCAACTCTTTTCCATCAACAGCATTAGCTGCCTCACTCTGAGGAACAGCAGGCTTCAACAGAAATTTCAACAGAAATTTCCAGATAGGGAAGAAGGGGCAGAGAAGAGGGTGGGCATTGGTAGTAAGTTTACTTGGAGAAAAGAGGAGAAAGCATACCTTTCAAATAGCAAATGTCAGTCAAAGTGAGAGACGGTATTTTTGTTGGCTTGATATCCTTAGGAAAGTAGGCATTTGCCTTTTGACAACCTTCGACTATAGCCTATTTAGCTATTCTCACCAACTGCCCCAGAACTGGGAATAGCATGTTGCTGTTAATGCAGCATGACAGGTTCTTACCAGTAAAAAGACTGTAGTTCAAGCAGGGTAGAACAAGAAATCTTTGTCTGATTTCATGCCCTGTAACTTTTCACAAGCAAGAACATGCTTGCAACACTCTTTTCCTCATGCTCCCTTAGCTCATGCTCTTCTCATACTAAGCCTGTCTCCGCTACAACACATTGATGTTGAAACTTCTGTACATTACATTAACTCACTCTTCCACAGCCTGTCAACTGTCCATTGATTTAAAATCCAAGACAGTGATATGCTTTTATGTATTAACAGAACATAATTATGTCATAATATTCTACTGCAATAGTCAGAAGCTACAATATATGAAATAGCAGAATATGTGCAGAGGGGCTTATTTTCTGAAATTATATGCATATGTACCAAACTAAAGATGTAATTATCCCCATCCATCTTAGTGATTTCACTTTTAGAGACTCTGAGGAGTTGCTGAAGCTTAAGCTACATATAGAATTGGAGCAGTTTCAGAGAAGGACAGCAAGGATAATAAGAGGCATGGAGAACAAAACATATGAGGAAACTTTGATGGAGTTGGGCATGTATGGCTTGGTGAAGAAAGGTCTGAGGAGTGGCTTGACTGCACTCTTTAAATACCTCAAGGGATATCCCAGAGAGGAGGGAGCAGGCCTACTCTCTACTGCCCTAGAGAGTAGGACCAGGCCTAATGATTTGGAGTTACAGGGGAGTAGATTTTGATGGAACATTAAAAGGAATTTCTTCACAGTAAGAGCAGTTTGACAATGGAACCAATTGCCTTAGAATGGCAGTGAGGTCTCCTTCTCTTATCACTTTCCAAAAGAGGCTGGACAACTACGTACTGCAAGATGTTTTAACTGGAAATCCTGCATTGAGTAGAGGGTTGGATTCAATGGCCCATGAGGCTTCTTCCAATTCTATCATTCTATGATTCTAAAGAACCTCTAGGCTAAAGGATTTCTTCAACCACTTGAAGAAATTGCTTCCTTGGTGTGTTTAGAGCAGTTAGGTGCCAATGACAGATATTTTTTAAATCTTAACTGCTATGTGGGGGTGATTTGGAAGCAAAGAGGTAGCAGCTGGGATGAAAAGGCATGACTTTTCCATTTTGATGTACTGTGAGATGTCTAATATCCTTCCAAACTGGAAAGTAATCACTACAGTGTAGCTGCTTTATGTGTTGCACACACACACACACACACACACATCTATATATAGTTCATGAGGTCCAGCAGAACTGGATAGGCTGTAGTGCAGGAATCTCCCCAAACTAAGTGGAAACTTACAGTAAAAAGGGACCCAGGAATCTCTTCGTCTGGCTCTGTTACCTAAATCTTGATGTAATTCAATAAAATGCCCCATTCTCTTAATGCAAGGCTGCTGCTAAGGGGAAGCAATGATAAAGAAATGCATTTGTGATAAAGGGCCAATGTAACCCCAAGTTTATACATAATCATGAAATCATATTGTAAAGCTCAACATATCCAGATATTTCAACTGTTCCTCATAAGACTCGACTTCTAGACTCTGTACCAGTTTGATCATTGCCCTCTGAACTGGGTATGTTGAGCTTGGAGAAGAATAAAGAGACACATGATAGTTGCATTCATGGTTGAAAGGCTTTCACGAGGAAGATGGAACAGACTGATTTTCAACTGGTCCCAAGGGGAATGTCTAGAACTAATGGGTGTAAATTACAGGGAGGAAGATTTCAAATAAACTGGAGGAGAAACTTGCTAATGTTACAAGCTCTTCGACAGTAGAACATACTGTCCCCAAATGTGATTGCGCTCTGCAATGGCAACTCAGGGTGTCATAGAATCATAGAATCATAGAAATGTAGAGTTGGAAGAGACCACATGGGCCATCTAGTCCAACCCCCTGCCATGCAGGAACACCCTCAAAGCACTCCCGACAGATGGCCATCCAGCCTCTGATTAAAAACCTCCAAAGAAGGAGACTACACTACACTCCGAGGCAGCATATTCCACTGCCGGACAGCCCTGACCATTGGGAATGCTTGAATTCATTGCTTCTTGTCCTGGTCTCTGGAGCAGCAGAAAACAAGCTCTCTTCCTCCTCTACATGGCATCCCTTCAAATATTTAAACATGGCTATCATGTCCCCTCTTAACCTTCTCTTCTGCAGACTGAACATACCCAGCTCTCTAAGTCTATCCTCATAGGGCTTGGCTTCCAGGCCCTTCACCATTTTGGTCACCCTCCTCTGGACTTGCTCCAGCTTGACCATGTCCTTCTTGAATTGGGGTGCCCAGAACTGGACACAGGATTCAAGATGAGGTCTAACCAAAGCAGAGTAGAGTGGTACCAGTACCTCCCTCGATCTAGACGCCATACTCCTACTGATGCTGCCGAGAATTGCATTGGCTTTCTTGGCTGCCACATCACACTGCTGACTCATGTTCAGCTTGTGGTCTATTAAGACTCCTAAATCCCTTCCACACACACTGCTATCCGGCCACGTGTCCCCCATCCTATATTTCTGCATTCCATTTTTTCTACCTAAGTGTAGGATCTTACACTTCTCTCTGTGGAATTTCATTTCGTTAGCCTTGGCCCAGCTCTCCAATGTGTCCAGGTCATTTTGAATGTTGATCCTGTCCTCTGGCGTATTAGCGACCCCTCCCAATTTGGTGTCATCTGAAAATTTGATGAGCATGCCCTCTATTCCTTCATCCAAGTCATTGATGAAGTGAAATAAATTATCCAGGAAGGAGATGAGGTAAAGTTATACAGTACCTTGAATTCAATTCTCTTGCCCTTTTCTGAACCCCTTTCAGTGCTACAGACATCATTGTCGTCATCATCATCATCATCATCATCATCATCTCTCTCTCTCTCTCTCTCTTTTTCTGTGTGTGTGCGTGTGTGTGTGTGTGTGTGTGAGAGAGAGAGAGAGAGAGAGAGAGAGAGAGAGAGAGAGAGAGAGAGAGACAGGTCAGACAATAGTTTTATAACTTTATCTTCCGTGAAGCTAATCTTTTAAAGCTTTCCAGGTCGGTGACCATTGCTCCATCTGTCCTTGCAAGTTTCATAATACAAAAAAGAGTCGTTTCAAGAGATCTTTAAAAAAAAAAATCTATACTGACTTTCTGGTCATTCAGCTTTAAAGGAGACCTGGAGCTTTTCTGTGTCTAATTTCTTCAGAGCATGCATGCCTTTATATGTATCTATCATCTTTCCACTTCTTCATTCTTTTCCTTACCTAGAAAATCTAAAAACTTGTAATCCTTTCTCCTGGAGGAATTGCTCCAGCCCCTTGATCCTTTCTCTTGCCCTTTTCTGAACCCCTTTCAGTGCTACAACATTCATTTAGAAGTGTTGTGAGCAGAACATTTACACAGTATTCAGGTACGGTCACTCCACAGATTTTTTCACACAGGTAGTATGATGTTGACAGTTTTATTTATTCTTTCACAGTAGTACACATTAGGTAAATGTTTTGCACAACCTTAAAATTGCAAAAGTAGTATCAATATTAACAACGTTATATTCTAGGAACATCGTTCTGTTATTCTGAATGTTTCTTTTATCTAGCAGTTAATATGATTTCCTTAGTTTATTGTCCTAATTTTGTTCAGATATATATGTGCCTTTTTGATGCTGAAATGAGTCTTAAAATCTCAAATCAGTCAGCAGTGATGAGAAAGGCCTTCAACGCTATATATACTTTCACAGAGTTAAGTTCCATTGGACTCTGTGTGCTTATTTTTGGACAGCTATGCATTCCAGACAGGGACAAGGATACTTTGAAGACTGGTGTAGCAGACCAGAACAGAGGCAGATGAGGTCTTGTCACAAAATCAAAGGTTTTTATTTCTATAAAATGAAACAGACATATTTCTGATTTCACCATCGCTTTCATGGAGGCCCTTGAAAGGACAGGAATTTAGCAGATGACATAATTAATAGGCTGTAGGACAACTGTTAAATTAAACATTTGAGAATATTGCCTGAACCTAATTACATAATTTAGTGAACATTTAGATGAAGGTAATCTCTTGACAGGAAAAATCATCCGTGTGTGTGTGTGGTTTTTTTTTTTTTTTTTTTTTTAAAGCTCTCTTTTCACATACAATGGTTTGTGGCAGAAAGGTCAGCATAGTTTAGCAATTTGCTAGTTTCCGTCAAGCAGATACATTAGTGAACCTTGATCTGTGTGAAATATAAATTGAGAGAAAATTGTCTGATGTTCTACATTATAATGAGGAAAGAGCTTGGATCTCTCATTTTCTTTGATGCTGATAGTGGTCTAGTATTTCCTTACTGCCCACATTGATTTTCCCTGTCAGTTTAACATTCTTTGTATGAGTAATCTAACTTCCAAAACTGGACATGCTTTGTCAGTTCTAGATGGCAAGATTTTATTCTTCTAAAATGCCAGATTTCTCAATCCAGTATTTTCTTTATAATTGTAAACAATTGATTTAAAAAATCTGAATAACTACTTAATGGCTTGATTGCAGATAAAAAAAATCAGCTCTGATTAACTAGAAATGACCAGCTAGGATCTTGTGTTGCTTTAAAAGCTATTCCATTTTTCCTTCTTCTGGTCTACTTCTTTTTTCCAACAGCTATGCAGGGATTGGGTGGGGACAAAATGAGGGCATGGTGTCCCCAATAAGAATTCTGTTATTCAAATTATTTTTTTTCTTCAGTATCAAAATTTCTAGCATTGCAGGAACTTAAAACTTTAGCTTAGAAATTTAGAAATATAGTTTAGGCATCCAAAGAAAAAGGGCAGGCAATGTTATCAAAAGAATGTGAAAACAGAACATACAGGAATTGTAGATGTGAACAAGTTTCAGGGTTTCACTGTCTGCAATTTGGGGTCTGAAGGGAATTTTCACTGGTGAGAAGAAGTCTTATTTGGAGAGGTAATGTTCTCATCCTCCTTCCCCCACCATAAATACACCCCTGCCCTCAAAGCTATGTTACACCCAATTGTTGCTGAGAATTCTATTGTATCAAATAAATGAACACCACGAGTTGCTGCTTGTATCATGGAGTATAGGCAGAAGTGGAATATTGCAGAGAAAAAATTAATGCAATCCTCACCCTGCTGAAACAGCTGGGAGGAAAGCCTGTCCTAGAACTTTTTTTTAATAGTCTAATTCTGATTCAATTTTCCACGTAGCATAACTTACATGGACGAAATGGTGACACCACTTGAATTCTGCAGAAAACAAAAATCTATAAGGGAAAATTAAGGGAAGGAAGAGCACTGACTATGCTAAGTTGCTCAATGAAATCAGATAGAAGGGGGATGGGGCAGAACAGAGGGTTTAGAAAAGGTGAAGGAAGAAACATATAGATCTCTTTTTTCAGTATAAATTGAAAATGTGTAGGACTAATGTGGAACTAAATACACAGCAGAGGATAAAATGTTGGAGGTTCTTACCATGCACTAGAATCCCAATTTGTAGAAGGATCCCTGAACTTATATGTCACTTTTTAAAAAAGATATAAAGTCACATTTTCTGAATATACCTTTAATGTAACATGAAGTTTGACTGTGTTAGTTATTTATACCAGCTTGATATAGCGGTTTGAATATTGGACTATGTTTCTAGAGACCACAATTCAATTCTCTGCTCAGTCGTTGGGGCCAACTGGATGATCTTTAGTGCATCATGCACTCTCAGCCCCTAGAAAATCCCATAATAGGTTCACCTTAGAGTCATCGTAAGTCAGAAATGACTTGAAGGCACACAGCAACAACAGTTATAAACTCTGACACTATTGCTAAATGTCCTTTACCATATGAAACCTTCCATGAGCAAGAGTTTCAAGAGCAAAAGAGTCCTGAAGACAGTCCACTCGAGTACCTTCCCTTTATTGCAATTGAAATTCATTCATCTGTGTGTTCTCTACTGTGAAATAATCAAACGGAATGCTCTTCTGTGCATGCCTGTAAAGCTTGGGAAATAAAAATGCCTCCCTGACCTCAAAATTCCCACTCTTGTCAAACAGCCAATCAGGATATCTTCAAATTTGCCCATTTAAAACCTTAGTGGTTCAGTTCTGAAGCACTCTCATCTCAAGATGTGAGATGAAACCATAAGAAGCTAGTTCTTAAAACATCAGAATACTTCACTACTGAAAAATCCTTAACTAAACTCTCCATATCCTGTATCTACATTACTTAAACTTTGCAGCTTGCTTGGCTAGGAATTCTTCATTCTCACACAAAATTAGTCAAAAAACAAAAAAACATGCAGAGGAAAATGCATGAGGATTCTTGTTGTCACAACTGTATTCCACTCTATGAGATTCCTAAAGGGTCTAAGGTCACTTGACCAGGGGCAGTTACAGGGAGTACATAATTCCCTTGTTAAAACAGCTCCACTGGCTCCTTGTTCATTTTCAGGAACAATTCAAAGTGCTGGTTATGACCTAAAAAGCCCTATACCTGCTTAGGTCTGGGCTCTTTGGAAGATTTTATCTCTCTCTACAAATCTGCTACAGCCCTAAGATCTGTAGGGGAAGGCCTTTTCTCAGTCCCACTACCATCCCAGGCTTTCCTGGTGAGGACATGCAAGACAGCCTTCTCAGTGGCTGCTCCCACACTGTGTAATGCTTTTCCAAGGAAGCTAGGCTGGTCCCTTCTCTACCTTCCTTTTGCTGGCAGACTAAAACATTTCTTTCTAAAGTAGGCTTTTGTATGAGCTGGGGAGCTTTATTTATTTATTAACATGTTTTAAAAAATGAATATTGTTTTAGGCTTTTATAATTTTATATATTTTTTACTGTTTTTAATTGTTTTAAATGTTTTTAATGTGTTTAATTTATTCGTGGAAGCCACTCTGGGATAAAGGCAGCACACAAATATTATAAATAAATAATAAATACTAAATAAGGTCCTTAGATACGGATTAGGAAGTCTTTGTTACCTAAATTCCCTTCATCACCTCAGCTGTCCTTTCGAATGTCTACTGACAATGTAATAGCTCTTATTATCAGTGAAAATAGGGTGAAAATTTCATTGGGTATTCATGACCAGAAGCTACTTGTAATGAAGGTTACCATTTTCCTTATAACGTTCCATGAATTGAGAACAACAAAGAAAGAAAAGACTTTTACTTTCCCCTTTTTCTAGATCAGGTAAGTATGGCTGTTCTGGTTGCTATTCTCTCTTTTCCTGAATTATTCTAAAACCTCCATTCTGCTCTTTGGTATAGTCAACCCTGTCCCCCTGTTGCATCTGGTGTTTCCAAGTATTGCCCTACAAGTATGTGCCCCATTTATTTTCTAGAAAGCTATAATTCTTTACATCCCTACTGTTATGAATTATTAGGCAATAAACTCGATAATAAACAGCCAAGGGTAGTGGACTGATCATTTCTTCCTTTCTATTCCTATTTGATAACATAAGTTTTGTATTATTTACGCTTAAGCCTGACAGTATCTATGAGCTAAATTTTGATGTTTCGTTTAGTTTAGCATGTGTCCACCAGGCTTCTGCCGAAAGTTCTTATATTTCTGAACTTGTCAGGTCCACATAGATTGTTGTTTACTACTATTGTCTGAAGACACACAATAGCAGTTCTGCAACAAAATTTACAAGTAGCTGTGCAGACCATTTCAGCCAAAATTTATTTTCAAGGCCAAATACAAGTTCCTACCATGAAGCAGAAAACAACAACAATACTACACATCCATGAAAAATACTGTAGCAGAAAATGTCTGTTGACCTTGATAGTTCAGCATCACAGAGAATAGTCTCCTGGTGAGCCACAGATACAAGAAAGGTGTGAACTGTGTTCTGTGTTTCACCTTGGTAGGGTATTAACTCTAAAACCTTAGATACAACAATTTAAATGATAATAGCAACCTTTAAAAGAGTCACTCAACTGGAACAAAGGCACTTTAAAGGAAGGCTGCATTTTTAGTTTTCTTTTATTCCTCTCACCCCCACTTCACTTTTTCTTCAGTGTTGGTAGGAAACAGGGCTTTCCCTTATATTTTCACACAGGTCCTTTTTCAATGGTTCACCAACATTCCCATTTGCTTCATTACAGACTAATCAAAATGGCAGTAGAAAGTACCATGTAAAGGGAAATGCAGAGCATGAAACATAAACATACAAATTGGTACATCACTAAGGACCAGAAGAGCCACCCCCAATTTGCCAGTCCATTCACAGTGGCAAATTGGACAAGACCATTTTGGTGTGGTTTGGAGGGCTAAACTGAAATTCACTCAGAGAGGTTCATGATGTAGTAGAGACTAGATCCTGAATGTCCAAAGTCCCTCTCAAGCATTTGAATCACTGCACCACCCCGGTCCTAGACGTAAGCACATTGGGAATGTAGGAAATGTAGTCCTGAACACTGTTGCAAATCATGACTAGAGTAAACCATGTGAATTGATGAGACTTATCTATGGCCCTTTCCACACAAGGCTGGTAAATCGGTTCGTGCCGTTTCTTACCAGATTTTCTGGGCTTGAAACAAGATGGACTTTCCCTCATTTCCTTCTGCACAGCTACTGCATATGTTCCATTCTGATTCAGAGGAGTGCGAGTTCATGAATCCACACTGCCTCCGCCGTAGCCACTCCCGCTACTCCCCTCACTCCACCCCGTCGGCTGTGATTGGCCATTATTTTCTTTGCATGGTTTTGTACGTCGTTGCGTACATGTATACGTGCGAAAGTCCATACTACCCTCTGGCCCCTCCCATGAGCCCTCCCCTGACCACAAATTCACATTGGTGTGAATATACGTGTCTGCACCACTGAGAAAGTACGAATCGGATCGATTTGGAAAACTGGAAAACCGATTGCTTCCGGTTTTCAAATAGCGCACTTTACCACCACGTGGAGGCACATTTACTCGGAATTATGTGCGGAACGAAGGTAAATAAACTGAACCTAGTCTGCTCCAATGTGCAGAAGACCTCCGTGGCAAGATGCATTGGCCCGCCTTAGTAACCGCATGCGGAAAGGGCCTATGTGTTGACTCACTATTCAACAACTGATTCTGTGGATCTATTCTAAATGGGATTAGCAACAACATGGAGCTTTTTTTTAAAAAAACTTAGATGATACTGCACATACACTTTTTTTTTTGACCTGAGGAATATGTTACATTCATTCTTCTCTATAGTTAGAGATACGCACTTCAAACTAAAGGCAGGAATCAGTGGACAGTGATGAGGCGAATGACATACAAAAGTTAAGTCCACCATACACTTGCATATGGATTCTCTCTCTTTCTTGCTCTCTCTCACACAATTTTTTTTTCATTTTTGTTTTTGTTTTGTCATTGCAGAGGTTGGTATTCTCTTCCTCCATGGGTGATGACCAAAGTCAGACTTACCATTTTGCTGTGAGAGGAAACCTCCCCCCTCCCCCCTCCCCCTGCAGTCATTTAGTGGCTGGTAGAGAGGGGAATGGAGAAGTGTTGTGGTAAACTAATGTCATTATCCACTGAGATCTTCAGAGGACCCAAAAACACCTTGACAAATTATACCTTTGGTCTGTGTCTTGCTATGGGGACATAGCCAGATATTTCTCTAATATCCCCCAACACACTTTCCACCAGCCACTGAATAGCCATGGTGAGGCTACAGCAGATAAATAATGAGTCCTGTGGGGGTTGAGAGGAGAGATATAGCATAGTACTGCCTCAGAACCTATCCATGTACATTTTGTTGTATGAAATAAGTTCATGTAAGCTGAATGCAGAAGAAGCTCATGTGATATTGGCACTTCAGCAATGCACATTTATTGCTATTGATAAAAATATTTGAACACCAATCATTCCATTGCCTTCCCTTTGCCTGGGCTTTGGCACAGCTTCCATTGTTGTCATGTTTCTTGTTTCAGGAAAAGTTACTTGACACTTGCCTGGTGCCAAAAATGACAGCTATATCATACACACAACTGTTTTCTCCTTTCTTGAAAATATCATCAAAAACTATTTATTTTAGAATGTGAGTTCAAGGGTAGGGAAGTAATTTCCTGAGGTAGGGATGATGTTTGTTATGTTCTGGGAAATGATAGTTCACATTATCTTCAGTAAGTCTTTGGAAGTGGGAAACAAAGACTCACCAGTGTTCCTTAAATATCTCAACATAATGCCATGTTGTAACATCACAAGAGTTCTGCAAATAACATGGAGTCCTAAACTGAAAAATTAATAGGCCCCAGAGCAAATCAATCCAAGATGATTAAACTGAGATTGTCGTACTTAGGACATATTATGAGAAGACATGAGTCACTAGAAAAGACAATGATGCTTGCTAAGGTAGAAGACAGTAGGAGAAAAGGATGAGTTCGTCACAGATGGATGGACTCAATCAAGGAAGACATAGGCCTGAATCTGCAGGACCTGAGCATGGCTGTTGATGATAAGGTGAGTTGGAGATTTCTTATTCATAGGGTCACCATAAGTTGAAGTCAAGTTGGTAGTATTTAACTATAACAACATTACAATGTTGTTATTTATCCAGTCTGAAAGTAGGGAACGATAGTTAGGGGTGCTTTGGGGACATCAATTTTCCTTCTCCAATTCTTTTATTTTGAAGAACTGACTCACCTTCATTATCCTTATGATGTGGCCAATAGGTTTCCTCCATTTTGTCCACTCTTAAAAAAGAAAGAAAGAAAGAAAGAAAAATCCTCGAAGCTACTCATCATAGCCATGACTTCTCAGCCACGTTGTATTTGCTTGTACATTCATGGTAATATTTTATCATGATGTGTGTTTGTTTCCAGGGAAATTTCAAGACTTGCAAAGAGGTTGAGAGAGACATTTTCAAATGCAGAATAAGCATGTGGGAGATTTCAGCCACCTCTTGAAATTGAATAAAGTGAGCTGATTTCCAGCCTCTTTAGCAAGGCTGAACTTCTCATCAGATAGATAGCTGTCTCAGATACTGAATACTAAGTGGTGAGAAGCAGCAGCAAGATTTTGAATAGGGATGGGATGAATCCAGGATTTTCTGAATCTGAATCCAGATCCAAATCCCTGGAAGGTTCTGGGAATCCATGAATCTCACGAATCTTGAATCTTTTGAATCCTTTTTTTAAAAAAACGGTTTAAAAAGCAAGGGAAAGAAGGATAATCTTGGGCAAGATACGCTCTCTCAGCCTTAGCAAAAGCCTAGGCAAAGGCAAACCTCCCTCTGAAGAAATCTGGCCAGGACAATTGTCATAGTTTTGCCCCAGGATCTCCCCAGACTGAAAATGTCATGAAGGCTCTTTGTACCCAGGCAGGAAAATGTGGATTAATCCCACATTTTCCTGTCTGTGTAAACAGGACCACTACAGTACAGAGATAATCCAGGTCAAAACTGGCTTTTCCTTGCATAGCTCCTTCTGGCATTGTGGGGTTTGTAGTTTGATGATGCACCAGCACACTTCGGTAGAGAAGGCTGTGAGACCTTGTAAAACTAAAACCCCCAGAATTGTGTCTGAAAGAGCTTTGCAAGGGAGCTATGCAAAAGAATGTTTCAGCTGTCCTTGAAATCTCAAGCCTGTAGCTTCCAGTCAAGTGCTGAACTTAAATATAAAATGTTCAATTTAAATATCTTAGAATACAACCCTAGATGTAATTTGTCAAATCGTTAGCAAAGGCCATTATTACTCCAAGGGAAAAATTCATCTACGTGCCATCTCCCCTTGTGTGTCTAGTCTCCCAAGTTTTAAGGAGTCCTCGTCTCCCAAGTTTTCAGGTGTCCTGGTCTCCCAAATTTTCAGGCGTCCCAGTCTCCCAGATTTTCAGGCATCCTGGTCTCCAACAAACTGTTTGGGTGGCGGATTCGAAAGATTCAGTTTGCCTATTTTGGCACAGGGATTCCGATTCCGGAATCTCGAATCCCTGCCAAGGATTTGAGGATTCAGTTGGCCCATCCCTAATTTTGAAGGAGATGACTATGTGAGCAATGAGGCATACTGCCCTCGTGTGAAGTGAAAGTACCTGGTCCCAAAAACCAGGACCAAAGTAAAATCCAGCTGTCAATCTGGTCAGCTTCTGCATACAAAATGGGATGGATCCATTTAGTCATTTAGTAAAATATTTTCATAAAATAAGAATAAAATACCTTAGTCATTGAGGTGAGATTTTCGCTTGCACCACATATCTTGATGACATGGTGAAAGCTGACTTAAAAGTTTGTTTCAGTTCTCATTTTAAGTATTTAAATGACACCAGTGGCCATGCTCTGATTATCAGCTACACTGAGTATAAAAGCCTCTTGCAACACATAGAATAATAGAATATGGGATAGCAAATCCCATAAAGACAGCTGAAAAACAGTGAAAAAGATAAATTAGAACTGAGACAGGGGGCCGGACAGATGGTGGACTGTATGGTCCCTAGAGTCCTTTGGCTCTGTCTGCAGGTTTTAGTGTCTTCTAGATATAGTTACTTGTAGCTAAAGTCCCCATAACACAAATGGTAGAACAGATATTCTCAGTGTATTAAAACACACACACACACACACACAAAATAACTTAACAATGCATTTTGTATTCTCAGCTAGAAATACCACTGCTGGCATATTGCAAATTATTGCAAACTTTCTCTCTGCCTTATATATATACATTTTAAACATAGCAGGGGGGAGGCTTAAGGCTAACGTATTCAGTTTCATTAGTAGAAACTGCCATCTCTTGGATTCACACACACTACTATTGAGGAAAGGCAACTGTAATATTACCTATATGGGGCAATGAAGACCTCTGGTGGCAATCTGGATCCATTTATAATTTTATTCTCCAAGGTCCTATTTCTACAGCAAGTGCTCAATATTGCAATAATACATTCAGAGTGGGCTGGAGGAAAATTCAATATAAACTTCAGCCCTTTTTTAAAACGGTCTTTTCATTCTACAGGAAGTTTCAGCAAATAGGTGGAGAGAGCAGAAGGTGACTGAGAGGAAATTAAGCTTAGGGTAACAAGCAGAGTGAGAGACACATTTACTTCAGCAGTTGCCAAATGTGTTTTGTTGCTGATGTTGGTTATGCCTCCTGAACAGCTGCAGTTTAACTTCTGTATGCAAGTTAATGGAGTCATGCGCTAATGGAGCTGTGTTTGTTTTCCTCAGCTGAGGATGCAACCCCTTTCTTCATGATCAGAATAAGTCCTCCACATCTTGTCTCAGTGTAATAGTCAGACTGTCCTTCAGATATGGCATTTTATTTCAAAGGATTACTGTGCTAAACATGCTCAGACTTAGAATATCTGTCTAAGCTATACGGATGTCACAGCTTTGAAGTCATTAAATGCTTGGCTGGCTTCACTTACAGTTGTTCTGAGGTATTTCAGATACCCTACTCTTACAGGTAACTTCTATCATCTTAAACAACTCTATCGTGTCCCTCTTCCATTACTCTTACCAACTTAATTCTGTTTCTTATATTAAAGTCATAGGTCTGAGGCAGACTTCTTTATAATGCCCTGTGGTGGCTCCTTTTCTATCAGGTGTGCTCCCCATAAGCCCTGAATGCTAATCAGGTAGTAATACTGAGGATATGAAGAAGGGAGGAGCATTCCAGAGAACACCTGATACCTTGAAGCTGCTATCATGTAAATTTCCTACTATGTCCCAGACTGATGTTACACCAGGACACTTCAGATACTGTATGAATTGAGAATGGGAAGTCCTAGTCACTGTCATGCTCACCAGAGGCCCAAAAGAGAAAACCACAGGATAGGTGTCAGCAGGAAGAGACCTACTGGGGTCCCAGCAGGCTCCCATTCATGCTTATGGGAAATACTTTGACTAGTGGAAGATCAACTGAAACTATATTGTCTGAAGTGATAAAAGTATGGTGTGACAAACCCCAGAGCACATAGCCAGCAGAGTAGCCCTAACATCAGAGAAATTGATAGATCTGACTAAAGAACTCAGTTTAGCCAGACAAAAGGTCTATGTGGGTGAGTCAGCAGAACTGATATATACCAGAAACAGGGTCTAGAGAAGGAGTTCCTTCAGTGAGAAGAATGAGGGTGAGAGGTGAGAAAAGGCTTCAGTCAACCAGAAAGAGAGAGGTTGTCTGAAATCTAGTGTTGGTCTGCTCAAAGACAGAGGAGACACCAAACTAATATTAGTTAGGTCATAAGGTTTGATCTATACTTGATAAAATAAGTCTATGTGTGGAGGAGAAGCTAAAAGCTTGTTAACATAGGAAAGTGTTTGCCTGTGAATGTCTGGGCACTGTTTTCTGTTTGACATATTGAGTTACCCAATACCTTGCCCTTGTTAGGCCCTTTTCACATGGCATTTGCCATGCAAAAGGGCCCCTGGAGCGTCGCGCGACTGCAAGGAGCGGTCCACCCAACACACTCGCAGTCGCGCGATGCTCCAGGGGCTGTCAGGCACCAACCACACACTATTTCATTTTCAGCTGTGAGCTGAAACTGGTGCGTGATCACTCATCGCTCCAGGGCCCTGCATGCACTTGCTGTGCTTGCAGAGCTCCAGAGCTGGAAAATCCCAGGCTGCACTGCAGAAGGAAGAGGAAGGGCTCTCGCTTGAGCAGGCAGCAGCTGCGGAGCTGAAGGAATTGGGACGCGAGAGCCTCTCGGAAGAGGTTGCTCGTGCAATCCCCACACCCCAGCTCTGCAAAAAGGTGAGTTGCGGAAAGGGCCTTAGTTCTTTTAATGAAGATTTTATTCTGTTTTTTTTAAGAGCAGCCTCAATACAGTGTTTCAA
The DNA here is from genome assembly GCA_030412105.1 of Cyclura pinguis. NCBI lineage: Eukaryota > Metazoa > Chordata > Lepidosauria > Squamata > Iguanidae > Cyclura > Cyclura pinguis. The sequence goes on along the minus strand of CM059600.1, from coordinate 63,287,268 downwards.
AATAGCTCATTTACACATGCTACCACAAATGACACATTCATTTGGGATAAATCTGAAAACATTTTGCCCTCTATCCACAAAGGTTGTAGGCTTAGGGAAAGCAGAAGTGTGATTAAGTGTGGAGAGAGAGCCGGGGGTGGTAATCATATAAAAGGGTGCTGCTTCTCCAGGAGGGGAGAATAAAAACCATGCCTTGTGTGTCACAGCCCAGACTGGCCCAGATCTCCACGTGACACACAGGTTTAATTTATATGTGTTAAATGATGGTAAATTAATGCATGCTACTTTATAATGTTATTTTGAAAGCCCTCTAACACAGAATTCAATGTAAAGCTGTGTTGCATCCTGTGCCCAAAGCTGCCCTCCTTAAAAAGCTCACATTTCCCTGTTGTGATCATTTGCTATAAGAAAGAACAATTGGGAACATTTTACATGGGAACTCCACCATGCATCTGAAGTGGAAAAGTCCATTCTGCTATCCTCTCATCTCTAATTTCCATGTCCACAAAACTATGTCATCTAATTCTTACCTCATTCTAATGTATTCATAATAGGGATGCAAATCTTTGCTCATTTATTTATAGCATACAAGAATGAAGAATTTCAAAAGTTTTCCACTCAGTGGATGAGATTACAAGAGTCTTTGGACATGTTTTTAGTACTTAACGCCGCCAAGTAGGCTCACAAAAAGAGTGAAAGTGAGGTAGAAACAGAAGAGGTAAATTATGAAATGGCTGTGCAGAAGATAAACTGAGATTCATTTTTGGTTCACCTGTTAGTTGTTTCCTCTAGTTGGAATTCATGCAAACTTGATGGACCTGAATCCATTCTAAGAAAGTGCTTTTTATGTTTTTGACCAAAAGAGCACTTCAGGATAACATGAATCAGATCAGTCATGACTTTGAATAAGTGTTAATATGCCCTTATGTACTCTTTGACTTTTAAATTTAAAATATATATCATAGAACTCCACAAATTCTTCTTAACAAAAGATCATATAGGTCAAAAATATAGATATGATATAAACATAGATCAAAATTGAAACTTCAAAACACCCAGACACACACCACCTGTTGTAGCATGTGTGTTCAATTTGGTATATACATTTTTATGCTGTAATTAAGAGAAACTGATTCCCTCCCCCCCCCATGTGCACTTATTTAGGATAAAATGACCTTTCGGAGTATAGTGCTCTAAATATTTATTAGAGAATATGTCTCACTGAAATCAACTCAACATGCTTCAGTGAGAAGACATACATACAATTGCACTGATGGACCTCTTTCTTCCTTGTATACTAGTGGCATAAGGAGAAGGAAATGGAAATAGCCAACAGATCAGATGTAAAAGAGAAAGTGAATCTTAGGATGCATGAAACAATCTTATACATCCTGAGACTCCACCTCTCTTTTACATCCTGTAGTGATATTGTAGCTTATTTAATATGCCTAATATCCCACATTTCTCCCAGGACAGGATTCAAGGCAGCTTTGAACTATGAGCTATTGTTCAATCCATTTAATCTATATACATGCAGATGTTTATTTGATCAACAGGCCTGCCATCAGGTCTGAGATGTGTAGGTAAAGTACTGCTTGGGACAATCTTTTCCTTTCCATCCTCTGTGTGATTCCCTTCCAAGAAAACTAGTCCATCCTTTCTCTGCCTCCTAGATGATCCAGCCAGTTGCCTTATTGGAAAGGACATAGATTTGCATAAAAGGTGAGTGTGTAATTAGTATAAAAAGCCACACATTTATAAAAAAAAATTGCTTTAATTTAAATAAAAATGCAGTACATCACACTGTAGTGGGGAAGACTGTGACAAGGTAACTCTGTGTTCTGCATGCTGCTGAGCAGCTTCAGGTGTTATGCTTTCCTTTGCTATAGACTTGGACTGCCTTCCAACTGTCCCAATTTGGCAGAGACAGTCCTGGTTAATCCTATGTTGACCCATTTTTTTTTTAAAGCTGCTTTTACAGTCTTCCAGTTTGTCTTTTCTCCTCCCACTTTCCCCCTTTATCTTTGCCTTACTTCAGTTGTTGAAAACTGAGTTTGAAGTGCAAAAGCAGTTTGTATTCAGGTAACTTAGCAAAGGAAAAAGAGAGGGAGGAAATTTTGCCCTTCTCAGTATGCTTCAGCAAAAGCAAACTGCTGCAGCCTCTCTTGATTTATGTGTTCTTCCTCATTAATAACTTTTGCCATGTTACCAAAACTCCGATGATACTTGATCACTCATGGTCCTGGTTTTCATCTGTGAAATGTTGGAGGTATGGGACTAGACAATCCTCCTGATACAGGGCTGCTGGCTGACATCATGCTCAGCTAGGAAACAGTTATTTCTAAAGTACAGAATATACACCACAGTCCCCATCCACTCCTCCCAACATCTAGCCGGCCAGCCTAACAACCACCCTTATTTCTTTGGGAGATCTAACCCAGCTTCCATAATGCCTCCATACAAAGACAGCCCCCACTCTGCCCACAAGCATACTGTGTGTCAGAGCAAGCAGTAGGCAGAAATAGACTTTAACTTGCTGTAGTGTTCTGGCCTGTCATGGTTCCTTTTAGCATGACTTTCATGAAAGATAAAACAAAAGCAAAATTTTGCTTCCCCATACAGTATCTTGGCTGGGCCAACACAACTTTTCATCCCTTCTAGGAAATCCATGCTAGAGCAGACACCCCAAGTGACTACAGAGGTTTCCACATTCTTTTGAAAGCATGCCTCTGAGGCTCAGCTCCAATGTACCATTTGATAGTTTATGTTATGAGTAGGCCCCAAGGCATATGATGGCCATTTTAGAGCTACTGATAACTTGAAAGGGGGAGGGATAACAGTAGCCTCAATACCAACGTATCCTACAGAGCCTGTGGCCTTAAACAGCATTGGACTATGCTTGCATGGTGCTAATTGTAAGCCTGCTTGTCTACAAAGTATGGAATTTGACATATTAATCTTTGTGACCTTCAACAAGTGATTTCTGTTTGGCAATCCAGAAAGATGTATGTTACGTATGAAATCTGTATATACATTATCTTATTTTTAATTCAGGTCCATAATTATATTTCAAAGATCTATGTTTATCAGCAAGCAAATCTCACCATGGAAAGCTACATTCTGAATTTCAAGCATTTTTTAGAGATAACTTCTTGCATAGATTTCTATAAAACCTTAAATGTCTTTTTTAAAAAAACTTGTTATGTGACTATAAGATCTTGCTTTCTAAGAATATGATAAGTAATGCCTGCAATTAGAAATCATTAACATGGGTAACAAAAAGAAATAGGGTTCTATTAAAAGGTCAGTAGAGGACAATTCTACTTGATATATAATTATATATATAATTTCTGAAATTGCAGGCTCATGAAGAACCTAAATGGGTTCATTTGTTTCTTTGTTTTCAAGTCAGCAGGAAGAACAAGAGCTAATTTATGTTTACAGTGACTCAGTTTGATTAAAAAGTCATACCTCACCAATTCTGAAGATGCATTTCTGAACATCCCTCTTTCCATTCAATTAATTCCAAGTGATATTTGCCCAGAAAATGTAGAGCATGTTTAACTGCAATAGAGATAATGTTAAAGCAAGCAGTCCTCATTTAAAACTCAGCCTTACTTCTGTCAGCATTCTTGCAAGAACATTACACCTTGGGTTCCTCATTAATATTGTTCTATATTAGCCTAATGTAGAACTAAGTGATGTGTCATGAATCCAAAATGAGCATGCAAACATCAAGCATTTTATGTGATGTAGACTTTGAATGACCTTTTCCACTTTTTCCCCCCTAAAAGAAAGCACTTTCCAGTGTAACTTAGGTACCATTATAATTTCCTTCTGTAGACTATGAGATTTTGTGAAATACGATTTGAAAAGTAAATTTAGTATGGATCATAGGATTAATTAAGATATATATTTTTATTGCATTTTTTCTGTTGACTTGCATTCATAACATTTGCCCTGAAGAGACAAACAAAGAAGAAATGCCCTGAACATACTCTGTATGGTGGCAAATCCATACATGTCAGAGACAAACGACATGTCACTTTTAGTACCTTGTTTGCAATTAAGTGTCTAATTAATTAGAGGTACATGGGGGTGGGGATTCTTATAAAAATACAGTGCAGATTTAAAGTGAAATGTAATACAATGCCCTGGTTACAAGAGGAAAAAAATCCCCTTGACATTACACAACAACAACAACAAGAAAGGCAATATGAACACATTTAGTGCAACTTTAACCCCCTCATGAAACTCAAGATGACAGACATGGGAATTCCCAAGTGATCAAACATAGATTTTGTAAATTTTGACAAGATCATTTCTCCTAGGGTTGCCAGATCCCTACAATAGGAGTCTCCCCAAAGTCAATCCTCATCTCCCCAATCTGGTCAGGGAACTGGTCAGGTGAGCTGTGTCCCCCTTCAAACATCCATCCCTTTAAAATGGAGTGTGAGTGTGCAGAGAGCAGATAGCACTCAGGGCTGGACTGTTGCTGTCCTGGATTAGTGTATCTGGGAGGACTGAGGAAACCTGCTAAGAAAAGATTAGGGTTTATGCATCAAGTTACCTTTTCCCTATCAGCCTGTGATTCATTCTCTTTCCAATAGCCTCTGGGCAACTTAATCTTTTCCCACACTTCTCCTGATCTTTTCACAGTCAGTAGATCAAATATGCTGCTTCAGTTGCAATGGGAGTGAGAACATTAAAAGGAAAAAAAAAAACTTTGCTGGCTACAACTTTGTCATTTTACTTTCAGTTTGCCAAGAAAAAAAAGAAAAGGTCTCAGTTGCTTCCAATTTATCTGTTGATTTGACTGCTCATCAAGCTCTCTTTCTTCCTACTGTTGCAAGTTGTTGCACTGGGATCTACGCCTGAGTTTTAGCTAGTATAATTTAGCACTGCAAAGTATATCTTGATGTCACAGTACTGCTATGGTGTCTAGTCTGTGTCAATGGATGGGATGTGAGGGAATAACTTCCCTTGCAGGTGCTGTTAGTTTCTCCTGTCTTACCTCTAAGAGTAAGAACTCAATGAAACTATTTTTCCTGTTGTTGTTTTGCTTGTTATACTGAATCTGAGCTCTTTTTTGCTTTTAAAAATAAACAGAGTGGCAGGAAGACAGAGGACTTCAACCTAGAAAACTGTTAAACTCCACCACCGTCCCTGCTCCTGACAGTAGCCAAACTGGTATGTTTTAATTTGTTTGCTCTGGGTGCAGTGTTTGCAGCCAGACAATTGAATAGGTCCAAAGACATGTACAGAGGAGGTGGGGAAGGCTTAAAACATTATCTTTTAATGAAGAGATGTGTGTGTGTGTGTAGAGTGGAACAAGAATCTTTCTGATCTTCTGGACCACCCATTCTTTGTTCTGCTCACTTCTGTTGCTTTATCTAAACATTGTAAGGGGATGGAGACATGTGGCAGCTAAACTATGCCTGCAATATATTAGGCACTACAAAGTGTAGGAATGGCTTATTTTTTGCATTGCAAGTCTCATCATCCTCTTTCATGTACTAAACCAGGTCTAGAGAAATTTGCTAAGTGTCTAAGGGGGGAATTTGGGAAAGATTTACTTAATTACTGCTTCAGGAATCACACCCTGTGACATCACCAAAACAGCAGAGACTTTGTTCCTGTGCGCCTTCAGGTCATTTCCCTTTTATGATGACCCTAAATTGAATGTCAGGTTTTCCTGGCAAGATTTGTTCAGAGAGGGCTCATTTCATTCATTTCATTTCATTTATTATGGTAAACAGCCAGCAGAAGTTACAGATTAGAACAACAATAAAGTACAGTAAAAACAGTAGTAGATTCCATTAAAAAGTTGTTAAAAGCATTGACCATAAAATACAATCAACAACAAGTAAGTGGAGTTAGAATTGTAAAATTTAAGATTATAAGATTTAAAACTGAAAGATAACAAACCTATCTATGAGTTGTGTTAAAATACTGATAAAAGCTTCAATCATAAAATACAATTGACATTAACAAGTAGATATAGCTAAAATTCATATATTTAAAAAACAAACATACAGCCACCATGGGAAAAGAACAGCAATCCCATCTGCAAAGAATATAAAAATATTAACCCATTAACTGTTTTCGATGGTTAATGGCTGCTGCGCAACAAAGCTTGCCACTGTAGTTGTGACTTTGGGATTCCAGTCTGACAGAAGATAGTCTAAATAAAATTCCTCAGGCCTACCTGGGATCTTTTGTATGATTGGAGTTATATAAACAAATCTTAGATCTTGATAAAAATTGCAGTGAAGTAGGACATGACCCACTGTCTTTACTTCTCCCATCCCACATGGACAAGCCCACTTACTGTAAGGGATCTTTTTATATCTACCTTCCAGCAATGCAGATGGTAAAACATTAAATCTGGCTAGTGTTGTAAATAAAAAGGGAACTCAGAAGACAAATAAAGAAAAAGAAATAGTCTTTTATATTTTCTAGTTAAAAATAAGCATAGCATATAGATTCTTAATATACAAAAGGTTAAAAGAGAACATGAGCAAGTTTGGCAAGTTAAAATACAAAATATATCAAAATATAATACAATACCACAGTGAAGCAGGATATGATACAAACTGCAGTGACAGCAAATCAGAAAGTGGAAGTAAGTATCCACTAAAACAATGCTACTCTTATAGAGCCTTTACACCTGCTTCCAATAACAGTAGCAGGTGAAGGTCCTCTATAACACCAATAGACCAATTAACCCCATAATAACTAGAGTTGAAAGTCTTGTCAGTTCCAACAGCTCGTGTAAATGCCTTTCTGAATTTAGGAATGGTCAGATCTATCAAATAATTTGAGAGTATAAATGGCCCTCTACTATTCCTAAGAGCAGGATATAATGCCATTTGGCTTAGATGGTGTTGAAATTCAGTATCTTGAATTCTCTGTGAGATAGCTATTTTAGTTTTGGTATACTCGAGGGTTTGAACGGCCATTTTTGAAAAACCTAAGGTTTGTAATATCACAATTAATGACATTTTCCACTTTGATTGATAAGAATTGGTTAGTATAAGTGGAGCCAAGCCAACTGGTGCAAACATCATCTTTAACCAGAAATGAAATTTACGTAACCATATGCAGGCGTCCACAGAGATTTGTCCTGCTTCTAAGTGAGAGATTGCATTTCGAACACAGCTTGGGATGCCAAATATTGCCCTTAAGAATTTAGTCTGCACAGCTTCCAGAGGGACAAAGTTATCAAGTGCCCATACTTCTGAGCCATATAACATCTGGGATATCACCTTGGCCGTAAAAACCTGGATTACCGAGGGGATGTGCTGCCCTCCCTTGTTATAAAAGAAGGAGAGGAGTGCCTTCACAGTTCTCTGCACATTTGTAATTGCACATTTTGAGTGTACTCTGCAGGTTCCATGTGAGTGAAAAATTATTCCTAAGTATTTATAGGAGTTCACCTGCTCAACTTTGTGGTGACCTATTTGCCATTCATACTTTGTCCTCTTCCTGGAAAATACAACCACCTTAGTTTTATCATAATTAATTTGCAATTGTTCATTTTTACAATGGCTGTCCAGGGCCCTTAGCAAACACCTTAATCCAACACTTGTCAATGATAACAGCACTGCATCATCTGCATAAAGCAGTATTGATGGGGTCTATTTGACAAACTGTGGTGGTGGGAGCGCACCTTTGCTAAGCTTTTGATCAAGGAATTAATGTAAAAATTAAACAGAGTTGGTGCTAATACACAACTCTGTTTTATTCCCTTAAAAGTGGGAATAGGCCCAGTCAAATGGCCTGCACTGCTGCATCTCATCCTCAGTTGAGTATTTTCATATAGATCACAACTGAGAGAAAGCAGCCGGTGATCGATATTAGTATCCTCAAACTTTTCTCACAATTTGTCTCTTGAAATAAGACCAAAGGCTAATTTGAAATCAATAAAGGCAGCATAAAGTGCCCCCCAGAAGATGCTGTATACTTGTCTACAAGATGTTACAAGACTAATACATGGTCTACAGTGGAACGCCCACTTCTGAATCCAGCCTGCTCGTCATTAAGTATATTTTCCTGTTCTAGCCAATCTTGTAATTTTTCTAGTAAATGGCTAGCATATAACTTACTGATGATATTTAGTAAGCTGATAGGTCTATAGTTTGCCGGATCTGTCTGTCCTTCTTTTTTATAGATTGGGATAATAATAGCCACCCGCCAATCTTCTGGGATGCATACTGAATGGTTGATGCTTGTAAATAGTGCTGCCAGCACAGGTGCCCATCAGTCTATGTTAGATTTCAGTACTTCAGGTGGAATGTTGTCATTTCCTGGGGCCCTGCTGCTTTTAAGTTTGGAAGTAAGACTCTTAATTTCCAAGGCTGTTATAGGATGCCATTCAGGGTAGTTACATATATTGTCCCTTTTGCTCTGGGGACCATTTTTCTCTATTTCATATATCTTGCTAAAGTGGGTTTCCCATGAACTTACAGGAATATAATATTTCATATTAACTGAGGAGTTAGGCCACCCCCTAGCAACCATTCCCCAAAAGGTTGTTGCGTCCTTCTCCCTGGCTGCTTTTATTAAGTCTCCTCAGACTCTCTCTGAGCCTGGTATTTTTTTATCTTAATTAGTTTTTTATATTTCCTCTTTAACTGAAACCATTCTGAAGGTATTACTTGCAAATTTTTCTCTCTATAAGTTTTGTATTTTTCAACAAGCACTTGTTTCATTACAATATATTCCTTATTGAACCAGTGTTTTGACTTATGGGTGGAGGCACATCCCCTGGTCAGGCATTTTTGCTTTAAGAAGCTTTTTAAATTCCAGACTCAGTTCTTGAAACTGTCCAAGAACAATTTCTGTGCAGTTGACAGCAAAACATTTCGTTCATGAAGACACTTATCTGAATATAATAGCTCCTTTACATCATTCTCCAGCTTAGGAGACCATCTAACACGAGAGGCTCTTATTTCAATATCTCCATTTAACACTGGATTTTGTTCTGCATATGTCATTTGAAGATCACAATTTAAATATAAAACTAAGGGCAAATGATCACTATCAATATGCCTTTCTACAGTATATCTGGAGACCATGCTTAGTAAATCATAAGAGACTAGGAAATCATTTGTGGATGCCCCTAGGCTAGACAGAATTTTTTAAATTAATTATCACTATTTTTATCACCATCAACACATCCATTTACAATTACAAAATTCAGCCAGTTGATCATTTGTATAAGAGATAGCCCAGCATAGTGACAACCCTTGTCCTTTGATTGTCTAATTGGTAACTTCAGAGCCTCATCCATTGCAGGCTGAGGTATGTGGAAATGTGAATATAAATCTTCCTCATTTTGCCCTGTTCTAACATTAAAGTCCCCAGTCATTATAACAAAGGCTTCTGGGTATAGGGACATTAAATTGCCAATGTAGTCTTCCAGTTTGTGCCAGGTATCCTTCACCAATTTATTTTGGTGTTGCAGTGGAAGATAAACATTTATAACAAGTAACCATGCCCACTTGAATTTAATAAGCAAAGCATTTGCAATGTTAGCCAAGGGTTCAAGTCTGATATTAATAACATGGTTATTTGTGGAGATCAGTAAATCCAATCCACCTTTTGGTTGTCCTCCCTTGGAATTTGGATTTGCTTCCAGCGAGTACGCTGGGAAGCCATTTAGAAATGTGTCTTCCCTAGCCCAAGTCTCTTGTAGCAAGATTGTATCATGGTTGTTTATAAAATCCAAGAAGGCTGGATTGCCAGTTTCCTCTTCCATCCTGCAATATTCTATGAAAGGAATCTCAGCTGGCCATGGGACCAGTTTAGCCCATGTCATGCCCTAGTAGATGGAATTTTAGGATTTGCCTGGTTGTGGCATGGCTCTTTCGTAGTGGGTGGCTTGGCTGAATTCCATGGATTTTCTTCTTGGTGTTCAAGGATCTCTATAGATGGGCATAGTCTACTAACATTTGAGATCACTGGGTGTATCATACCAGGCAAATTGTCCACTGAGTTGTGTTCTTTTTCTGGTGATCCTTTTCCCTCTTCACTTAGGTATCTCATGTCTGTCCAGAACAAAGGCTTAAGTGTACCAGAATTTGGTTCAGTTGTAATGGGGAATCCCATTTGCCCATGGATCCTGCATTTCCTCCTCATTGGAGGCAATTGCTGTTTTTTCCTCTATCACACCTTCTACCTCTGGCATTTGCTGTGAATGTGTGACATTGGTGGGTCCTTTTTTCTTTCTCCTTTTCTTCTTACAGTCCTTTGAGAGGGCTCATTTAGATCCAAGTTTGAGTTTGCATATGTGTCTAGGAATTTAATCAGCCTCTTTAGCTCCCCTGACTGACAACAATGTGCTTTATTTGGTTGCTTTCTTATATTTTTAATGTTTTTACTTTTTTCTGCTTTTTATGTTCTCCCTTATGTGTCCCTTTGGGATGAGTACAGAGGCTTACTTACTGAATATCAGCAGCAATGTCTCCAACCAACCATTATCTCTCACTGTAATTGTTGACACTTTTGAACTGTACTGTTGATATAGAAATATCCACTCCACAAAACTTCAAGGAGTTTAGTGCAATTATAACTTGCACTATCAATCCAAACAGCACTCGGTGGAGGAGATAAGAGCTTAAAAAGCTTCAAGGTCTCAGTTTCAAAGTATAAAGTATCCAACTCCTCTCTAGTCAAACAGCCTATGGCTAGTTTCCAAAACTTTCCAATTCTAAAATCCAACTCTGAGGCTCTGATCTTTTAAGGCTTTATTTTTGAAGAGTCAAAACAAACACTCCTTACTTCATTGCTGCCATCTTCCCTTTTCATTCTCCTTTGATGAGGAATGTATGAGGTTTTTAGATTCCAGGACGTGATCCCAGACTAGTCCATTTCAGGTTAGCAATCAAACAGTGTTCTTGACTTTCATGTAGTTTTTACTTGCATATAGCCAGGCAATCTAACCATTCTAACAGACAATAATGGGCTTTGCTGTTTTTCTCAGAGAGGGCTCGCTGTTGCCTACCTCTGAGGCTGAAAAACTGTCTTGCCCAAGGTCACTCAGTGGTGTGCAAGGATTCAAACTCTTCTCTCTCAGAGTCTTAGTCCAGCATTCAAACCACTATATCATGCTGGATTATTACATCACACTGCCTACGGCATGCATTAGAAATGCACACATCTTGACAGATGCATTTCTTTCATATAATCACTTATAATACAGATTTCCGGTTGCAAAATGTGACTGGTTCTCACTTGAGTCCAGAAAATGGAGAATCAAGTAAATACAAAGGAATGAATCTTTCAGACATTCCTAGGTTTGATTGTTGGTCCCTTGACCTTTTATTGGTGTTTCTGTCTTGCACTTCTAGGGAGGGATCCAGATCCTTTCTTGTCACAGTCTTGCCTGGGGAAAAAAGGAAATATTGAAACTTTCTTTCTGTTGCCTATGAGATGGTAACCCATTTCTGCTGGGTGTTCACATTTAGACAAATTGTGCAAATTTTGTAGCTTAAACCATGAGAAATCGTTGCTGTTTGAATATGCTTCTAAAAATTAGAAGCATGTTTTTTATAAACTGTGTTACTGACATCTTTTTTATTGATCAGGCAGGCCTGCTGTGCTGTGTGGAGAAATATTATAAGGGTTAACGTGAGACTACCAGGGCAGACCCATATATAGTCATCCCTCCACATTTGCTAGGGTTAGGGGCACAGGACCCCCATGAAACTGAAAAAAATGTTAATAACTGTAGGCCCTCCTAAACCATATTTGTGTGATGGTTCTATTCAATCTACTGTGGATTCCTTTGAGGCATCAGGGTTCCTTCACAAGGCAGAAGTGGGTGGCTGGTGGGGCTTACTGCCACCTCCACTGCTGCCCCACACCATATTTAAGAGGGATCTACAAGCGTTGTTCACAGTTTCTCAGTCTCATGACACTTGAAGTCCCTATTAAAAATGGCATAGGGAGGCAGCAGAGGTGACAGCAAATAATCTGTGAATAATCATATCCACAAAAGTGAAACCTGTGAATGTGGAGGGCTGACTGTAATTGCAAGAATTTATCACATTGCTAGAACACACTCATGTAAAGGCTCACCATTCTTAAATCATGTGTTTTGTTCTGGAAACACACATAGCTCCCCAATTGTCCACGGTCTGTATGTCTTCAAGAAGACTATATTTATATACTCCATTTTTTAAAATGTTTGCTTCCCTTCTAATTACCATTGAGTATATGTGCATTTGTAACTTTGTCAACTAAGCAAAACACAAAACTAACCTACAACTCATCCAATCACCTACCTGATAGTGTCAGTATATGTGTGTATGAATTTCTGTGCCATAAAGCTACTTTCTATATGATTCAGTAGCCTCAATATTAATTTTTGTGCATCTACAATGTTACCCTGGTTTCTGGGATCCCGTGGGGGACACCTCAATGTGCTCCAAATAATGGGGAATGGGAATTAGCCAGAGCACAAGCTGTAGCACTACAAGAGGCAGAGTAACCTAGCGAGATCTTTTACCCAATGTTTACGGGGTCAGGCCGAGTCAAGACCAAGACACACTAAAGTTCCAATTCTGTTCTTTTATTTGTAAAGTCACAGCGCGCTTGCATGTTCACTCTCATGGAACTAAGAAATACTGTGCACATGCATACTCACACACACAGACCTAAGAAAATAAAGGGAGGAAAGTAGATAGGGGATTTTAAGGAGAATTTTTGGGGAAATACGACACCTGATCCTGTAGCCCAGGTAGCCTGAAGAAAGTCTGTTAAAGTGGAGATTCTCAGCACGTGGAAGCTGAGGGGAAGGCTCAGCAAATGGAGTGGCAGCAAGGTGGGATGGAAGCCAAGAGCGATCCGAAGAAGCACTCAAAATCAGGAGTTCTTATAGGCGAAAATGTGCCTGTAGGGTAGTCCGTTCCTGGGGAAAACAATGGGTTTCAGGTTGGAGACAAAGCCTCCGAAAGGTCAGTATTTAGCATGATTGGATTTTGATGGTGCTGTCAATAGCGCAGACAGTATGCAAATGGAGGATGCTTGACAGTTGAGTAGTCAGAAGCGCTAATCTCGTCAAGCTGCCTGTTTGGGGCAGAGAATCTTTTGTATGGTTCGTGCATACTTAATGTAGGTTTAAAGTGTACTTGCCTGGAGGTCTCCTGAAGCTGCATGCTGGAAAATTACTGGCCTGCCTGGATTTGTTTTGTAGTTTTCAGCTCGTTCAGCCATGTCCGTGTGCGTGCTTGTCCAGGGGCCTTGCAAGCACGTGGAGGGGAGCAGTTTGGAATGGCCAATTCTTTGATATAAAATTATATTTAGTAGACCTCGGGCTCAGACTATGCACCACAGTAACAACAACCATCTATATAACACCACAGGAACATAATAACATCATTTGCCATTCTTCTTGTTTTAATGCATGTGAGCAAATCAGAGGAAGATAAAAATGAACTGAAGGAATTGCAAACTGAGAAAAATTTTGCATGTCTCTCTTCTGGAATTAATTTTAGAAAGTGTCCCAGTTAAACTTGAATCCAGGAAGAGCAGAGCACAGGGCACATTGAAGCAGAGGAATCAAAAATAAATGAAACCGGGGAAATGCTTTCATCCCTCAAAATTCACTGTTTAGTGTATAATTGCATTCCTGAGAATTATACTTTTGCATTTAGGATATGAATGATATGTAGATGCTGCTGTAACATCTTCTCTCTCCTTTTTCTCCCCTATTATTATAGCTATATGATATGGAAATAGCTACCACTGTCCTGTGAAATAAAATGACCCTCCACCACCAGTAGTAGCCCATGAAATATGCCTGGATTAATAACATTGAAATCAAGTCCAGTTCATTTCAGTGGGTCTACTTTCACATGACTGTGTCTAGAAGTAACCCCATATCTCCCAATTCAGTTGCTAGGAGAGAAGCTTAGTATGTCATTTGTAGACTGTAGCTGAAGATGCATTGTTAGTCATACCTACGCTATAGCTGGAACACTGCAAAAATTTCACCTGTTCAATGTATTGTTCAAAAAGCCTCTAGAGTCAAACTATCAGATGAATTGTGTGCCATCAAGTCATTTCCAACTTATGGTGACTCTAAGGAGAACCTACCACAGGGGTTTCTGGGGCTGAGAATGTGTTATACACCCAATGTCAACCTGTGGGTTCCCATGGCTGAGTGGGGAATTGAATATTGGTCTCCAGGGTCATAGCCCAGTGCTCAGACCAGTACAACATGGTGGCCCTCATAGAATGAATATACAAGTGTAATTCTTTAATACGCTTAAAGTATATTTATATGAAATGGCTTATCAAAGCCCCAAAAGCACAAATGGCATTCAAAATAGATTACATAAACTTGCAGTAAGATTTCAGTTGAACTCTATGTTATGTGAACTGACCACTGGACTGGCTCGAAGGTTATTGTCCCTTTTGAGAGCTAACTCAGTTTTGAGGGCTTCATGTTAATGTATTTATGCTCTAATATAAAACTTATACAGTTGGCTTACGGGCTTTCCATGGGTAAAGGTCCTCTCATTGGCAAGGCAGGGAGACATCATGACCATCTTCTGTAAGCTGATGTGACAGTGCAGGTAATATGTATCATATACAGGAGCAAAGGTCAGAAATAGTATGATAATCAAGAATAGAAAAAGAAGAGTTTGTACATGACCTATGAACTCAGCCAAGTATAAATCCATCACAAATCCAACGTTTTTCTGGGTTAGTGTATATATGTTTTTTGTTTTCATTAAATCTACTCACTTTTTTGCTACTAAAGAATGGAAATAGTTTTACTGACTGTATATCACTTTTTCTGCCTCTTACTAAGGTGTTAAAAATATCATGCAAATAATTAACTGGTGCAATTGAGCATTTAACATCACACCTGCAACATTTGTTAGCCATGAAAATTTATAGTTTAATAATGTAATATGGCACACTGTAATGTGAAATATACAGCTCTCTGAGTGAAACAGCTGTAAATTTCCATGGCTAACAAACTTTGCAGGTGTGAAGTTTTATGCTCCATCACACCAGATAGTTATTTCCATGATTGCTAGCACACCATACGAGGCCACAAGGAGAACGCTTTTGGAAAGTAAAGTGGATTCTAAAGAATTGGTCAAGACAAAACACCAATACTGTCCCTTGTTCCTGTCAATGTTAAATATTTATTTTGAGTATTTGAAATACTATATTTTTCAAGAAAGTAGATATTAACCATGTTAATAATCATGTCTATATTCCAGAACTTTCACTTTTCCGCTTCATTTCATCTTTCATACACAGGTCAAAACACAATCTCCTGCACTAACATCCAAAGAAACCTAAGCATTGCAGTTTAGATGCTGTCCCAAATGTAGTCAATCTTCCTTGTTGCTATTAGAGATTTTGGAACTTTTCTGCTTGAAGGTAAACCGACCTCATTTCCCAAATTAATGTGAGAAATGGAACAATGATCCGCCCAGTTCTGGACTTCTCTGAATTTTCAGTGCAGTCTTCCCTTTATGTATCTATGAAAAATGTATACAAAACCTTCTATTTTATTACAAAATATACAAAAATTTGAAGGGGTCTAATAGTGTTTCTGTTTGAGTATTCGAATAGAACGAATTGTACCTCCTTTCAAAACACATTTTGATGTGGTTTTGAATTTAATGATGACCTGGATTTTTAGTCCTTAGCTTTGGCCGGCAGCATTTACTCATTTATTTGATTCATTTATGTAGTGCTCATCACATCTAATAATATCTTAAATTTGTGAGCAAATCACTTAATATTAGCACAGTTAAGACTGTTGTGTTATCTTTTCTTTCTGAAAGCTTTAGGTCCATGTGTGTTTGAATTCTATCCCAAGTGTCAGTCCTTTCCCCATCCCACAAGATGCAGGTTGTCCTGCCAATCTGTCCTCTACTGTGCTACTGCTGAATGCCATAAGAAAACTACCACCATTCATGACTTGGTTGTGGATGAAGGGCATATATTATGGAGACCTGGTGGATGAGTTTGGTGGAGTGGATCTATCTCAGCTTTGTCCACCTGGATACTTGATATAGACTGAGGTCAAGGGAGTTGAGCTGACATCATCCGTCCATAAGGATTCTGTCTCTCTTACAAGGAAGCTCATTTGCCCTTTGACTTTGAAAGTTTGCATCTTGTGCTGGGACATAGAGATAGGAAAGAAATACTGCAGGTGTACTGCTCATCCTGCTGCCCAGCAGCCTCCTGTCCTGAGCTGGTTAACATGGTGGTTCAGGAATTCATGAATTTTAGAAATGGTTTCTAGTCATGTTGGCTATATACTTCACTGCGAAAAAACTGTGAATAAACTATGGAGTTCACTACCATAGTATCTAATAATTGTTGTCAATTGAGAAGACTTTAAAAGAGATAAATTCATGGATAAGTTATCACAGGGTATGTTCATGATCAAAAGCTACAGATTGCTTCCAGTATTAGAGGCAATATGCCTATCAATGTCAGTCAGTGAGCAACGGAAGTCTTGTCCTGTTTGTGGTCCTCTCAGAAGCTTCTAGATGACCATTATGTTAAAAGGATCCTGAATACTTCTGCTGGCTTTATCCTGCAGAAGTTTGTCTTATGTTTTATGTACATGGAATGGATGCTCCATTTCTAGAGTAGCTTCAGTTTCATACACTCCATGTATCTGTTCCGGTGAAAAGACAAATCTGGGAACTGGGTCTGCTTCTAGGTTTATTTCTAATTTCTCTCACTAACTGCCATTCAACTCCAAAGCTATGTTTAATCTTGGAAATATCATAGGATATTATACCATATTAATAATATATCTGTTAAGTGACCCTTGACAACTGTACTTTTCTAATATTTCAGAACATGGATGAACATAGAAAGTCCCTAAAAGTTCAAACCCAAAGACTTTTTGAATGTGAAATGAATTATAGAGGGTTGTTACTGGTTATTCTTTTATAACTTATTTAAGCAAGAAGAGAGAATCTAAAATACTTTTGAAACAGTAACTTTTTTTGCACTCACAAAAGTCCTGACAATAAAATCTATTCCAGAAGGCACTGGTAAAAGAATTATGAGGCAGTTGGTTTTACTTGTATAGGTTGTTGCATTATATGTCAACACAGTAGATACAAAACTTACAAGGAAGTAGAAATATCTTATTTTTGTCTTCCGTAAGAGAAAAAATCAATGCCATCTCCTGGGTGCCTTATCTGACAGGTGAAGACTACAAATATACCAGAAAAACATGCAGTGTTTTCTATAGAAATTGTCAATAGAAACAATGTATCAACTTTTAAGATAAATACTGATATTATCCTTTGGAAATGCACAGCTTCAGGTTGCAAAATTTACTAGGAAATAAAATACAGCATCATAGAATACAATAAAGTGCAATTTATCCTGTTTTCATACAACATCATCTTTCTAACGTAACAGAGGCAATATATGTAGACACCTCAGTGAAGCACACAGTGAACAATAAAAGCTAAAAAATAGCCATATAAGTTTAGCTATTACATATATTATTAACATTCCTGTGACAACACTTGGTTGGCTGGTACATAGCAAGTTTCCACAATATTGAAGCAGCAGCATCCCATGGATGGAACATCCCAGTTCCTTCAGTGCCCAGTGTTAATCCGATTGATGATGAGTCTCAGTGTCATTGGTAACCAAAAATACTACTCCACTTGCACTATAATTTTCCCACTCACACAACCAGATTTGCACCTGCAGTCTAAAGAGAGGGAGTTATACAAGTCTTTACTGTTGAACACCAGCAAGCCGTTCAGTGATACTTGACATTTCCCAGTAGTTCCAGAAGAACAAAAGACCAAAGTGATCTGCTATCAGTTTCTAATCTTTATGTGAAGAGGGAGATTGAGAATTGGAAGCTGCACATAGATTAAAAAACAGTGAAACTAGAGGATAGCACATGATTCAAGTCTTCCTCCATAGACTATTTTTGTGATCATAACGGTCTCTTAATTGCATTCACACCTTGAGGCAAGGAGGAACGTTTGGTGATAAGTCACAGATTTTGCTTGTGCAATACATAATATGTCCCTATCTCATGACAGAACCCACACTTAAGAAGCTATTCCAATTTTGCCTTCTCACATTATTTACATGCTTTGAAGAAGTGTGATTTCATTGATGTGAGTAATTCTTCCACTGATGAAGATTATGGCTATCCCATGAATAGTTGTTATCACCAGTTAAAGACCTGGTTGCTATCTCTCTGGTGACAAGATAAATTATATAGTAAAGAAATCTATTTAACCATGAAGAAAGTGAAAGTGGGACTTTGCTAACAGTATACATATATTAGCAAGATGGTTCAGATCTGCTCTCTATATAACTGAAAAAAAGGTATAAATAGGTGCGATCCCCAGATCTCTTGCAGTCCTTCAAAAGTCCTAGCCATAAATGGGGGAGGTTAATGAAACACAAAACTTGAACTTGAAAAGTTACCTATTGCAAGAATGAACCTAATGATATGATGAAACCACCCATAATACAGAAATGGTTGAAAGATGTTCTAAAAAATCATCTTCCCATGACTCATTCACAGATGGCCTCAGCATATCATTAGATTAATTCTTCTTAAAAGTAGCTTTTCAAGGACTGCAAAAGGCATCTACGATCATGAATGAACATTAAGGGAATATGGATAGGCAGTAAATGTGCCACTGAAGGCAACTCAGGAGTAGAGAAATAAAATATTTGAATACCATATGAAAAATGAGTTTCCTGAATGTTGGAAATTATGTTGAGGAGAGCACTGAATGGACAGGAGTTTTCTCAATTTGAGAAAAAAAGGGCAAGAACCTGCAAAGCTATTTGATGGTTGATGGACAGTGGAAGTGGTCAGAGAAGTGCCTGGCTATGTACCCAAAGCCAAGTGCAGAATTACATCATCTGCTGAGGTCTCCAGATGATTCCAGTGAATCTTCTCTGATCTGGCCTGCTCTCCGCAAGCTACTAAGTGGCAGTGACTAAATGATGAGTTGGGGATGAGAAGACAGATATAAATACTTTTCATTTCTCATTATATAATTTAATAATGTTAACTGATTCTTGAGATTGCAGAAATATAACATGCAATACTGTTTTTGCTCCTCTTGAATATTGTTATTAATGACAAGAGATGGACTGAGGAATGGAAGAATTTATGTTTGTGTTGTTCCATCCCTCTTGGTTTCATTATCAATTCTCATTTGTTTGTTTGCATTTTTAAATCTATTTATATTAACATTTAAATACACATTTTAAAAGATATTCTCTCAAAACATACAATTTAATGTATTTTCTAATTCGATGTGTTTCTAAACCCAAGAATTGTGTTGCCATATTTAAAGACTGCAGGAGACTGTAGGCTCCATTCTCAGTTCTAGTACTTGAATCATGTCAAATTTATATCAGAATTTACAATTACAAAATTACAAAAGACCCAGAAGAAAAACACAGAAGTGAAGATAAGCAGCCAACCAAAGGGAATGTGTTTTTACCATACATCAAAGGGGTTACTGACCGTATAGGGAAACTGATGAAGAAACAAAACCTCCAAATAATCTACAGACTGACCAAGAAAATTCAACAAATGCTACGTTCAGCAAAGGACAAGAGGGATCCTCTAACTTCTGCTGGAATTTACCACGTACCTTGTAGCTGTGGGCAAGTCTACATAGGGTCTACAAAGGCAGCATCCAAACACGAATTAGAGAACATGAAAGACAATGCAGACTGATCCACCCAGTAGCAGAACATGTTATAAACCAACCTGGACACAGAATGCTTTTTGAAAGCACAGAAATTCTGGACCATTCTGACAACTACTATATCAGACTACATAGAGAGGCCATTGAAATCCATAAACACATGGTCAATTTCAACAGGAAAGAAGAAACTTGAAAAGATTTGGCTACCAGTACTGAAGAACACTAAAATCAAGACTCAAAAATATGCCAATGAACACCACCCAGACTCTGGAGGTCCCTCTACAGGGAACAATACAATGGGCTGCTAATGTACTTAACACACTGTTATGCATATCCGCTGACTAACAATACAACCTGAGGGATATCCCTTTTAACAATAGGCCATCATACAGGCCAACTGTAACACATGCAAATTGTTCCCTCCCACCCAGGGACTACACAAATATATATACTCTTGTCTCACTTTCATGCCACCAGATCCTCTGAAGATGCCAGCCACAGATGCAGGTGAAATGTTAGGAGAAAATACTAGTAGAACATGGCCTCAAAGCCCAGAAAACCCACAACAACCTATGGATTCCAGCCGTGAAAGCCTTCGATTTTACAATTACAAAATTTTTCAAGAGTCCATATATGGAATATAACTGGCAGGTATCTTGCTGTTTCTTCCTTCAACATCCGCCAGAATTTCTCATTCCCTGTACTGGTGAAAACTTCACAGTAGACTGAGTTTGAATACAAATTGACACATGCTTGTAAAAGCCAAGTAAAACAGCCATTAATGCAATCCCTTGATAGAATGACTCAGACTTTACCAAAGAGCAAGAGACAAGTGGACAAAATCCAGGGAGAAGCCTTAGCCCAGTAAGTCTTAAAATTCATTGAGGGTTTCATTAGTACTGATTAATAATTGAAATTATATCTGACTCAAATCATACACACACACACATCCATAGAGAGAGAGACACAGTGAGAGAGAGATTTATTTTAACCAGTCATAAATATATAACTGTTTTCTTTTTCTTTTATAGAGAAAATGATCCACTGTGGCAAAATGTACTGATGGGACTCATAATTGCAGATGATACAGCCCCTCACAAACTCTAATAATATTAATTGTGAGAATCCCATCTATTAGTAATGGGGGACATGAAGTTCTAATGTGTTTTAGAAATGAATGGACTATAATTTTAAAGTTTTGCTACATTAGGTGTATTTCAATTATTCATGCAATATATTTATGTATGCTATTAATGTTAATGCTCTGTTTACACATCTATCTTTTTATTGGCAGCAAATAATGATGAAGGAAACCATCAAGATGACAGATCTTAGGCTGTATTCTCACTAAGAACAACATTTAGCTAATACCATGGGGAAGGGAGAATTACTGTCAACTCTTATTTTAATTCTATAATAGCAATTGTAGGTGCTGCATGATGTTGCTGCTGGAAAGCAGGAGGTCAGCAATATTGGGGGAACCTCAATTCACATTGAGAAGTGGATAGAGAATGCTGCTAGAAAATGAAAAAAAAAAAGGTAAAGAAGTGGGGGAGACAACCTGGGGAAAAAAACAGAATTTAAACTGTAACCTGAAATAAGGTTTGTTTGTCTATCTGGCTGGCTGGAACACTGAATATTAACACTGCATGCTACAGCTTTCAGTTGTAGGTCCAAAAGTAATTCTGTGACCAGAATCTGATGTTCTTGTTCTTCAAAAAATGCATTTCTGCTATTGACTTCTTAACGTTTGACCTTTCAGAGAATAAGAGTGTAGGATCTGTTTTAAAAATCCTGTAAACATCTACATTTGCTTCATGAGGTGATTAAAAAGAAAATACATTGAAGAATCATGGTCAGGTGTTAAGTGAGTACTTTTCACAACGTTTTCACAAACATTTCTTTTGAAAATTTCCACTATATGACAATCCTGATTTATTCTTTCAAACTTTTATTATTCTCTTCACTGGCTTGATGGTATCATTTGTTTCATCATTTAACCATATGCATTATTTCTACATTGTGTTGTGATATCATCTCATTCCTTGAGTAACCCTGAACTGGATGGCTCCCCTGTGTGAACAATTAACTCAAAAAGGAGAAAAAGCAATAGAAACGCTGACATAGTCTCCCAGAGACTAAAGGGGAAATCAGACGATGAGATCAAAAAAAGAATGGCAAATTGTAATGGGTAATTGCTGGGTACTGTCAGATGAAAATGAGTAATTCATGGGTAAGATAATATATGAAGGGGCGACTGTTTAGATACCATGAAACTGGAATATGGATGAAAATGCAAGAATCTATCATGTAAAATTATCAGCATATTGTGGTACATTAATGTAAACATGCAAAAGATATTTAGAAATGAAATCTAGATCAGTGTGGAAGATCAAAAATAGTTCATGTAATCATGCAGGTATAATTGTTTTATATGTGAATTTTAATAAAAATAACTAAAAAAAAAAGGAGAAAAAGCCAATATCAAGAAACACAATAGCACAACAGGCAATAAACATGTCAATAGTTAAATACTAGCCATTACCAGTCCTAGGCCATTTCCGCACTACACTGTTATACTGCTAAAAGACAAATGAATGGTCCTAGGGCAAACAGGACTGAATTCTCTTTGGAAACCAAGATAACTAAACTGAGGCTGTCATATTTTGGACAAATCATGAGATGATGTGACTCACTGGAAAAGACACCAATGCTTGGCAAAGTGGAAGTCAAGGGAAAAAGAGGAAGACTGAACAACTGCTGGATCAATTCAATCAAGGAAACCACAGCCCTCAGATCGCAAGACTTGAACAAGGCAGTTGATGACTGGGACACCTGGAGAACTCTAATTTATAGGGTCACCATAAGTCAAAGTCAACTTGATGGTAAACAGCAACAGCAAAGGTTTGTCAACCCTGTTATGATTTTCTCCAGTACAATTGCTCTTTGCTTCTTGAAAGGCTATTAGCTCCCTCTAGTGACATTTGTAAGGTCACAATGGATAATAATGGATAATCAAATACTAAAGTGTGGATAGTGGAAGGTACTTGTATTGTTCATGCAAAATATTTTGCTGTACATAAAAAAATACAGAAATGTGGTCACGAGGGGAAAAATAATTTTAACTAAGGCCCAGTCTCGATACTGTGCATGTTTACTGCAGCATGGTCATTGGCCCTATTTGATCAGGGAAGCAGCAGCAGGCGAGAGAAGTTAGGACCATCCATTGGGACTGTGTAGCATAAATTTTCATACACACAGTTACACACTGATTATGCTACACAAACCTTATGCTGATGGCAACATTTCACAGCCCAGTGCACATCCGCATGCACAAAGGCACCACATGCACAACACCATCTCTGCAATTTTGAAGTGAATGCGGATATTTCACAATAGACGAAAATGTCCAACCATGTCTGTAGGAGGACTTACGCATGTGTATGATACCAATAAAATTCTGACCAGAAATGGTTTCACCAGTTCCACAAATTGCTTTCCCAATCAATATTTCTTATCTCAAGATTCTGTTGTTCCTTCAGAGTATTTCTCCAAGAGCCAATGAGCAGCTATAAAGGATTTTAATTGAGAAAGTCATACAATAAAAGTTGAAATGCCCATTACTCCTGCTTCTATTCCAGACAAATTGGCAGTCCACTGCTATTACAGCTGAACAACCTGCTTGATACTGTTCCAAATGGAGACCTTTCATACTTCACAATTATAGCAGTTAATGTGGAATCATAATGCTATGGCAACATCACATGGAATCCTGAGGATTGTAATCTGGCTGAGAATTCTAAAGGCTCCTCCTCAGGTTGCAAATCCCAGGATTCCGTAGGATGGAACCATCCGAGTTAAAATGGAATCATAGTGCTATATCTGTGCAATGCGAAAAGGTTCTGGCTTCTCTGATCCTGACTCATAAGGGCCTGAAATAATCCTATTCATTTCTGCATCCTAGGCTCAGCACATTCAGTAAAAAGAGCTTGCAGCAGAGTCTCAGATGCTATTGCAAACACATGTGGCACATTTGGAGCTATCAGGAAGCATAGTGATGTATCCCTCACAGATTCTGAAATCCCTGCAAGAGCCATTTTCAGCTGGGTGAACAACATTTCATAAGATTCACAGTGGTCCTAGTGGCTGCACATGATACAAGGCTATTGAACACCATGTGAATGAAATGTTGTATGGTTCTTGGCAGCTTGGACAACATCTTGCTTGCTTCCATCATCTCAGCCTCAGTACAAACACTGTCTGTCACACATTGGAAGGGGCTGTGGCAAAGAATTTACAGGTTAGAGTACTCTACTCTAATTTTTGTTGCCTAAATGTTTTTAAAATATTTCATTAACAAATGTGTCTATTTCACTTAGGCTAAGGCAGAGATCACTTATGGCATCATTAGCATCTTGTATTGAAAATGCTGAGTGTCAAAAACAGGAATTTCCTGTTTCAAACTGTAGATATCAAAATATCAAATATTCCATTAAAAAAAATCACAGATGTCTTGTAAAAGATTTTTGCAAAGGGAATCAAGAGCAGTGCTAGATATTTGAATTCAGAACCTTACAGATTTTTAACTCAACTATTTTAAAACAAAGATGAAGGGAGGGGTAAAAGGGTTGCCCTCATATATGCTCAGGTGGTATGCATAAACAGAGTAAACATCTCTGTTGATCTTAGCCCATAATAAACACAGAAGAAAAATCATGAAGCCAATGGATGTTTCCCAGAGTGGTCATAATCTTAATCCTGTTAAAATGCTGCATTTAAGATAAACAACTTGAGCTACTTTCATTGCCTATCAAGCACAATATGCCACAAACTTTTATAGGGAGGACAATTTAAGAAAGAAAATTGTTTTCCTAGCTTTTTTGCAAAATGGAGTAAGATTCTAGTGAGAAACAGTGTATATGGGTACAGAATTGGGCACATAAATGAATGCCAAAGAGCTGGGGTTTTGTTTTAAATTACCCTTTTACAAGCACATACTTCTCTGATGACATAGTCTGAAATCATTGTTGCACTGTTATGAAGCACAAAAGGGGGAATTTTTAAAGAGCCTTCAAAGGTATGAATCATTTTCAAAGCTTAAAGGTATAACCTGGTTCTCTACAGACATTGCAACTATTGTGAAAAATGCTCTCTGCTGTGTATATAAGTATGTAAATAAAACATTCAGCCCTAAAAACCTCCTTTTTGATGTCATCCCTGGTATGTCAGAAAGGTTTGCCTGATCCAGGCTCCAATGCAAACTATAGCAGTGTCCTAAAGCTTGCCTGAAAATAAGAGATGAGCTTGTGTCAACATCCAAACGGAAGAAGAATGCTGAACATTCTCTCATTCATTTCCCCTGCTTTCCAATTACCCAAAGTCTATACTACACCGTTCCTTAATTTCCTAGTGAGAACGTCATGAAATGTACAAAATGTACAAAAGGGAGGAATGTTCTTGAATACTTTTCCTCTGCCCCTTTTTATGTCATGGTCAGAGCATTCATTCACCTCCATGCTTTTCTCCATAACATGAGGAAATAGCAGCACTGACTTACCCAAGGTCATCCAACATGACTATTATAGCATAGGTGTTTATGCTGTATTATTCAGGTAAAGTTGGGAATGATTTGTGTCAGGAGCCACTACCTTAAGAACAATGAATAGAAATGCAAAATTCCAATGGGGCTAAACAAATAAACATACTGGCATTTTATGGTTCAGACTCAAATCATTTCTGTAACAGATCAGTTACTGTTATTATATGCCTTCAAGTCATTTCCAACTTATGGTGACCCTAAGGTGAACCTATCGCAAAGGCTTCTGGGGGCTGAATGTTTGTGACACACCCAAGGTCACCCAATGGGCTTTCATGGCCAAATAGGGAATCAAATCCTGGTCTCCAGGGTCATAGTCCAATGATCAAACCAGTACACAACACTGGTCGTCAACAGATGAACACTGCACTTATTTTTGTTCATTTCTTTTTAATATCAGTTTCTTTATATCCTGAATTTGATTTTTTTAAAAAGTTTTGCTAAGCTTATCTCAGAACTGAACTGAAAGGAAACTTTCTCCAGTGTTTTGTTATAGCACTTGATTTGACAGCAGGATCCAAGGGAGGGTTACATTTACACATAGGATTTAACAGGAAACTTCCCTGTGGCCTGACCAGTCATTCAATCAATTCGTATGTATTAACAAGCAATCACATACAACAGAGCTTTACAATACTTTTCGGAGCAGGTTTGCATGTAGAAAAATATGTATAAGTCTGAGATGGTAAGAATTAGGGCATGTTACCTCTCATCTTCAGATTTTAATGAAGTTCACCAGAAATGTGTCAATCAAATTTAGGGAATTATTACACATAACCATACAATGGTTCTGCCACAAAGTAACTGATCTTTTCCCAGCCTTCAGAAGATGACCCTCTAAAACAAATTAAGGGGAAGAAAGATGATGAGAGACAAATACAGGAGTGGGCAGAGAGATACTCTAGAACTAGTATGATAAAATAACAGATTAACAGAGAAACAAGACTTATTAGACGGCTGAGATGACACCAAAGAAACCCTTGAACTTTAGTATATGTGTTTGTTATAGCGAATTACAGATCTTCTAGTAGAAAGAGACAAGAATTCCTGAAGCCATAATGAAGATACCAGGGTACCAGATCAAGCAGGTGTGACCAGCCTAACCAGAAAAAAAATTCAGCTGGGTGCCCGCTTTACCATGAGGATTCTTAGAAACAAGCAGCTTGGGCTGCCAGCAGATAGTACAAAGGAAGCAAGGGTGAGACAGCTGTTCTAGATGTCTTCGTGCTGAATCCAGTGGATGGCAGAGAAAAGAAAAGCAACTCCGGTCCAAACCATCCAATAGGATAGCCTGTGAGCATAACTGTATATTATGACAAAAGAACAACTAAGCATATCGTCTTAGTATGGTATTAGGATAACACTCCAAATATAAAATAACTATGTGTAAATGTGTGTAAATTTTGCTGCACAGCACCCAAACACATACTGCTTTTGTAGACTTTGCAGTGCTTCTGTCCAGTGAAGTTGAAGAACACTCATTACATGACTGAACAGCATTCTGCTTTACCAAAATGAACTTTTTTTACTAGTGTTCATTGCTAAATTTACTGACTGTGGATCACTCTCAAATACAGAGTTTTCTTACATTTGCTTACCCACATACATGGAAGATAAACCGTAGCCTAGCTTGCTAAAATGAACATTTATCCTTCTGATTCACTGCTGAAATTGCCTTGAGCAACCATCTGTGATTAGAATATTTTCATTTTTCTCCCCTTTATACTCTAACCTAATTAGACATCATCTTATTTATCCTTGACCTTCTAAATTGATCTTTTAAAGTATTTTTCATTGGTGAAACTCTCACATATAATGCAGATATTGTAATTTCTTGTACTAGTGTTAATCATGTGTACTCATTCACATGTGTACAGTTCAAATATAAAGGAAGAATATGTATTTGGGAGTACTTAACTCAGAAACATAGTGTGCCATGACAAACTTATTCCTAGAATGAAATAGCAATCAGAAAATGCTCTAGAACTGAGATTCAAGTGTTACCGCCATTGCTAGCCCGAGCTTGTGAGATATTAAGATATCTTTTGATATCAATAATTCGGCCTTCTGCACCCATTCCTCTTCATGTGCTTGCGAGGTCCCCGGACAAGCATGCACACAGGCGTGGCCGACAATAGCCGAACCATTCACATCCCGATCTAGGCAGGCCAGTCATTGCCTAATGCAGCTTCAGGAGACCTCAAGGCAAGCACCACATTATGTATGCACGCAACTTACAAAAGATCCCCTGCCTCTCGCAGGCAGCTTGATGAGCGAACTATACAACTCTCAAGCACTCCGCGTTTGCATACTGGCTACTCTATTGACAATTTGGCTGTAACTCCATCATTCAAAATACTGACCTTTCGGAGGCTTTGCCTCCAGCCCCAAACTCATGGTTTTCCCCAAGTACGGACTAGCCTGTGGCTAGTCCGTACTTGGACAATTTTCCCTATAAGAACCCCTGACTTTGAGCGCTTCCTCGGATCACTCTTGGCTTCCATCCTGTCTTGCTGTCACTTTGTCCAGCGAGCCCTCCCCTCAGCTCCACATGCTGAGAATCCACGCTCCCTAGCTTCTCTGCTTCTAACCGGGCTTCAGGACAGGTATAGTATTTCCCATACCAAACCTCCTCTAAAAATCCCGCTATCCGCTCCTACCTTTATTTCTATAGCTTCTTGTGTGAATGTGCTGCATACATTTGTTTGATTGTGTTTCAATAAAATAATAATTATTAATTTCAACATCTGCCTCATCCTTGAGTCGGCCTGACCCCGTAGACATAGGGTTCAAGATCTCGCTACGTTACCCTGCCTCTCGCATTGCCAACTTGTGCTCTGTGCTAATTCCCTCCCCATTGTTGTGAGCACATTTAGGTGTCCCTCCCGGGACCCCCAGAAATCAGGGTAACACAAGAATACAATTTTCTATTATTAAACAATAACATTTACTAATACTGTGAGGTTCTTTCCTACATACACAAATAGTCATTTCTATTCCACCTACATCCAAAAAGCTCAAAGTGGCACATACGGTTATCCTCTCTCATTTTGTGAAAACCATCCTAAGACATAACTTTGACTGAGGGATAATTACTGGCCCAAAGCCATCTAGTGAACATCACAAATACCTGTGACTTTTAGCTCCAATCTACTTAAGTTTATGTGGAAATCTTACTAGGGTTAGAGAAGGAAAAGTCAGAATGCCAATGACACTGTCAACAGTGTGTCTTTCTTTTTGAAATAGATGATGAAAGAACGGAGGCAGCACAGAGAAAGGGGAATAGTACCTCTTCTGCAGAAGGAAAGAAATAGTTCATCTTACAGAGATACTGTGTATTGTGAAATGTCTTTAGAGGCCTCTCAAATATTTTTATGAATGTTCTCTCGGGAAAAAGCTAGTAGGGGAAATACACACATTGCTGAGCAATTTGTACATGGACCCCTAATTTAATGAATGTAAAATGATAAAAAAATTCAGAAGGGAGAGGAATATTGGGGAGAAGGGCAAAGAAGAGAATAAGGTAAGGGTTGGGTCAGCCATGAAAGGAGTAGTTAAAGGCTGGAACAATCAAAGTTTGGATACATTGAAAAAAAAAACCCACACACCTACAATTCCTAGAATCTCCTAGCTAGCATGTAAATCAGCTATACTGGCTGGAGGATTCTGAGAGTTGCATTCCAAAAGAAGTATATCTGGCAGATCCTTTCTCCCAGCTAGCCCCATGGTTCTAACCTTTGAGCTTCTATCACTCATCTTGCCCTTCTAACCTTAAAATTCCTCCCTGAGTCTTGTTTTGGGGTTTTCAGATGATACATTTATAGGATAGCATATCAGCATGAGACCCAATTCCCTTAATAAGTCAGAACTAAAACATATACTGACACAAAGATAAACAACATAACATTGAACGTTTATTGTATAATCCACAAATTAAACATCTAGCATCACACCGACACTATAAGCAACACAATGTAACATTTGAGTTAGAATAAAGTAAGACTCTTGCCTGAACTCTTTCTACACTCTCAGCTCCTATCAAACTTAAGTTCTTATCTGGTCCTCATCAACCTTATCTCTTTCTGATTAGCCCTATCTCTCAATGGTCCCTCTCAAGATGTAGTTCATTTCCATCTTTCTCCCTTTCCTATCTCTATTTCTAGATAGCCCCATCTGACAGTTCAATAGACAGGCATCCAGTTTTCTATTCTTTCTTTGATAGTACCTCCCAGCATTTCAGAAGCTGTGATTGGCTGGCTCTTGTCACCCACAGGTACTAATAATTTAAATCTTCCTCACAGTAAGTTGTAAGTAAAGTTTTGGTTACAACCTTGGCTTTCCTTCATGTTTGGCTTTCTTGATCAACCTGCAGACTGAACACTGAATTTTAGTTAAATGTTCCTCCTACAGGGTTGGTTATCTGAGGGACTGGTTATATGATAGATTTCAGATATCAAGGGCCTTTCTACACTATACTGTGATAGAGCTATTATTCCACTTTCAACATCCTATGGGATCCTGGGATTTGCAGTTTAAAGAGAGGCATTTAGAATTTTCAGCCAGAGAGCTCTTTGGCCTTAGTAAACTACAAATCCCAACATTCCCAGGATGTTGAAAGTGGAATAATAGCACTATAACAGTGTAGTGCGGAAAGGCCTCAAGAGTTTTGATTATTACCCGCCAAACATATGCACCCTGGATGGTGCTGGGAGGAGACAAAGCCGCTGCTACATTATCTTGAAGATGAAAATCCAAGCTCACATTGCTATGTGATTTATTCAGGGAGAGAAAGAGTAGGCCTCTTTTTTTTCTTTTCCAGCAGCAGCAGCAGCAGCAGCAGCAGCAGCAGCAGCAGCAGCAGCAGCAGTGTGCAATGCTGGTGTTGTCCTCGGAGCAGCCTAACATGTCTTAATAACATTACTAGGTTTTAGACACTAAGCATTTATTTAGTAGACTGCACTTATGTTCTGACTGAGCTTGCTAGTTAATGACATTTCCATGCTCTAATTCAGTGAGCATGTAAGTATGTGTTTGGGACACTTATCTGCAAAATTAAATATGCAACTCACAATTCAGATGTTAATTACTGTTCCATGTTGAATGCCTCTTATTGTCCACAGCTGATTTAATTACATCTCATTCTCCATTGAAATATGTGTAGAATCTATGAAGTATAATGCAGATTTAAATAATATTTCAACATCAAATGTACAACTGTTTAATTACACATCAGCTTGCATACCCATTCATTCTGTTTCCCCTCAGACATCCAGCTATAATACTCTCAAACCTTTTATACTGTAGAGGACTTATCCACAGTAGCAATAGGGATGGTTTTCAGTTTGGGTCTTTTTGAATACAGAGCTTAAAACTACTTATATTTATGATAACTCTAGTTTCGTATCACTGTTGATATGTTGTGGGGGGGGGAAATACTGTTAATGACACACATTTGCTTTATGGAGTTCTGCCAAAGGGTGTCTTCCATATCAGGACCATAATATTTAAATCAGCATAGGGTTTTCCTGTTTGAAAGAACATCTGTAACATCAAACACAAAGAAAGCCCTGTTGGCCTTTATCACAGTGAATACCGACATTGCTTCTCCCCTTCTTTTCTCTTAGACAATGTTTTGTGTTTGCAGACAATACAATTTGCTGAGCAAGAGAATTGTGTCCCTTTAGTCTTTTTATCATTTTGATCATTCTGGATTTTGTGAGATTGCTGTGATAGATATTTAAAACTGTTTACCTTCTTCCACAGTGGAAAGAGCTCATCTTTTCCAGCCAGCCATAAGATAAGAGTGTGGCAAGAGACATAACACATACATTAAATGATTTGATTTTATGAAATTAAAATGTCAGAAGTGTGTCCTGTTTTCTTTTAGGGGAAAAAAAAAACATATTTCTTTGATACCTTCTGGAATCCTAGGAGAATATTGCTGTAGTCTGATTATATTTATGTTCTCTCAAAGAAATCCTGATGATCCGCATGTATATAAATAAATGCATAAATAAGTGCATACAGTAGGAAACTAAGTCCAAAATATGTACAAATTTCCACATGGAGAAAGTCTCCAAGTTTCATATCTATTTGAAAAAGAAAAAAAAAGTTTTGCAGCCTGAAATGAAAATTGGAATGGGACAAAACACAACAACATCCAAAATCCTCAAAAGGGTAATATCTGCATTTATTGGGAAAATGTGAGAGATTTTGATGGGTCTCTCCAGCAGACTAATTAATACATTGGTGGAGTCAGAAGCAATAACCAGCCCATCATTCCTCACAAACAATATCTAGTAGAGAAAGAAACAAACTTAGGCCATTTCCACACAGCGGGGTTCAGCAAAGTCCTTTTGCTGCAGCCCCGGCAGGGAGGGAAAGCGTGCCATGAATGCTACCCTCTGCACCTTGCCCAGTTGCTGTGGAGGGGAGAGCTCTGGTCCCACCTCTTCCTTTCCGAAGCACAGCCGGGCACTTGCCATAGCTGCACCGGAGAGGGAGGTATTGCCAGCGCTTTTCCACCCTTCTGCATGACTGGGAAATGTAGCAGCGCAGTATGATGGTAAGTGTAAAATAGGTTTTTTTTTCCATTTTATAAAAACCGCACTTCTGCAATGTGTGGGGACAAGATGGCGGCAGGACCGGGACAACGTTGTGCAAAAGAGCAACCCACTGAGCACTGCCATGATGTCCCAACCATGCTTTCTGCCATGCTATGCGGAAAGGGCCTTAGTTTTCTCCATAAGGAATATAAAAGTAGTTTACTCATAGATACCTGTGCATATTCAACACAGGTGATAGCGCACAATATAGAAAAGCAAATTATTTTAAGAAATTGTTTTAAGTAGTTCAAAATTATTTAGCAGATTGAGAAGTGGAGACATGCATTTTATCAAAATAGGAGTACGTGGCTAAGCAAATGGATACTGCTCGTTAAGAGACAAGTTCTACCAGCTAGAAATAAGAAACAAGAGATAGGCAAAGTGATCTTTGTACAGTTGGTACAATACAGAGTTGAAAAACAAGATTTCAGGGCAGAGATAAGCAAACTATGCAGTTTTTGAAAAATTATTCTGTAGTTTATGTCAGTGTGAGTTTTATCCAACTGGGATTATAAATGTGTACGAAAAATACTGAGGGTGTATAAATTTGAGATGAAAATCATGTTTAGCACTGACTCATTTTCAGAAGAAAGAATCTCTAGTTGGTCCAATTGCACAATCATAATTATTAATTAAAGATTAATTATTACTTCACTCAAATTCTCTGAGTTGTTTTTGTTGGCTCCATAGCTCAGGGGCAAGCAGTTTTGTGGCAACACAGGTTCATCTTCTTGAGGAAAATAAGGAAATAAAAAGTATTACATGGTTTCAGAAGAGCTGATGCTTTTCATACGGAGAGAACTATAAAAAGGCACATTCTTCATGAAGGCAGGCAGGGAGAGAGAGGGGCTGGTATGGGCAGATGAGACCCAGAGAACAAAGGAAACCCTACATCATGCAGGAAGAGAGGAGATGGGAACAAACAGATGGGAAGTAGTTATAAACATGATATGCCTAAACTCCTAGAGAGTAACATACAATCTAACTACCAGTGATTCAAGCAAGCAAAGGTTGCAAACTCCAAAAGTATTGGCCAACTGAAATGTACTAGATACATCATGTAAGCTTTCAAAGCTCTTCTGGCTTCTTCATCAGACACAAGATGTTTGAAATCATACAGGAGAAGAAAAGTGATGATGGTAGAGTCACAGGCCTTCATTTTGCATCAAATGTTATTTCTGCTGTGAATTCAGATGGCCTAGAAGCAAATAACGCAGGCTGTATGCCACTCCCGTTCCTATACATGTGAGGACCAGGGACGAAGTCCAATGAAAGATGGAGAGTAGAATTTCAACTCCATTAGCAACAGAAAAGTAATTTCCCTTACTTGTCCCTGTCCTATGTGAAGCTAACTGCTCCTTTGTTAAGTAAAGACATTTCTCTGCTGTTACATCTGGAAAAAAAAAACATTTAGGTGTTACACAGATAAAACTTGCCAACTATAGTCCAAATGAACAAGTTTTACCTTTGTTGGAGGTTAAAAATATTAAAGGCTTAAGCACCAATCCATTAGCCCCCTCTTCTTAAAGTTTCCCTAGTTGTTGCAAAATCTGGTATCTTCCTGGATGGGACAAGTTTCACAAGATAAGTTGGAATCTGAGAAATACAACAAAAATGAAACAGGCAGATTTTACATACTTTCTCTGCATTAAATTGGAGGGTATTTTCAGTTCATTTTGTAAAATAAATGCACTTTTAGATGCAACACATTTTTTCCAGTAAGTGAAACATTTTGCGTAAATTTCTCCCAGTTAAATACATTTTAGTATGCCCTGTTGCAAATATACACTTTGCCTGCGTACAGTTTTGCAAATATATGTTTGTTTGTAAATTTCAGTGTCTTTGTTCTGATTCTCATTCAGATTGTAGAGGCAAAAACTTGCTTGTTTTGCAAGAAAATAGAATCAAATCAAATCAAATCTTAGCTATCTCTAATGAATAAGGCTGGTTCCAGTTTTCTGATAACTCTTGATCATCTTGCTTTGACTTTGGGCCATTTCTGCATGACAATGTTATTCCCCTTTCAACATCCTGTGGAATTCTGGGGTTTGTAGTTTACTGAGTCCCAAGAGCTCTCTGGCTGAGAATTCTA
This sequence comes from Cyclura pinguis, assembly GCA_030412105.1. NCBI lineage: Eukaryota > Metazoa > Chordata > Lepidosauria > Squamata > Iguanidae > Cyclura > Cyclura pinguis. The sequence goes on along the minus strand of CM059600.1, from coordinate 63,253,266 downwards.
AAGGCCCCTCCCTAAACTGCAAACCCCAGGATTTCATAGGATGTTGAAAGTGGAATGATAGCATTGTAACAGTGTATGTTGGAAAGGCTCTCAGAGTTTCTGCAGTGTCATGCAGTAGCCATGAAGTGCAGTCTTATGCTATAGGGCACAGCTAGCTAATAAGGCATGAAGAGCCAAAATGGTGGTAAGGGTGTTTGGCACGTAGTGGGACTTTGGCAGGTAATGGGCACAGCCTCTTTTAAGTTCTTCAGCCATGTTTCCAAGGCAAATTGTTCATCAGCTCTGAATACGAGACAGTTAAATGGGCACAATTGTAAGATTCTCATCCTTTTTTTTTTATTCCTAAAAATGTAAATTCAACTTAGGTAAGTGTCTTTTCTACTTTTAGCATAAGATGACACCTGCATTTCACTTCACCTCATGTTTCTTTCTTCCTATGATGTCATGAATAAATAATGTACACTATCAAAGCAAATTGCTTCTTCAGTGTGGTAAGCTTAATGACTCATCAAGCTGAGACAGTCTGATGATTAATTTACTCAGACTAGCACGTTTGACAGAGAAGATCAAAGGGTCATAATTTTCCAGGACTTTCTCATGCACTGCCATTTGGAATGCAGGTCTTGTATTGAAAATGGAGTTTTATACCACAGTTTTGGAAATACACCTGTCCGGATTTCATAAAGCAGTTGGATTGTGTGGAAAGTGCTCCATCTAGATCTATTTTGTGGGCCAATCTTCCAATGAAAACAGAGAGAACAAAGTGTGAAAAGAAACCATCACCCGTTATCAGTTTCTTTATGGCACTTCTTTTATTCTCTTTCAGCTACATATTCTACCCACATGATGGCCAGCTGCTCGGAAAATTAAGTTGTCACCTCCTGGGAAATTTGAGCATTTTAAAATCAGATTCCATTTGGAGACAAAACAAAGAATCAATGTCAACCTGTTAAAAGAAATCTGGAGGAAAAAAATCAAAATGCTCCTTTACTGAAAAGTAAAGCCCAACAAAGTTCAGTTTCCGAAGAAAATGTTCCTGTGAATAAATATGAAATATGGCACCATTATGATTTGTTGTGCTTTTATTCCCTTTTCCAAAGCAACACACTCAGACAACATTGAAGAAATGATCATCAATACCAATGGGAATGGATTGACAGAGGGCTTATGAGGTTTATTTACACCACTCTGGTTGGTTCTAGGAACACACTTGTTGACACACATGCATTACAATGGGCTGCTCAGATACTTCCCTCGAGTAATACAAGCATTAATCTTTTCTTTCCACTTCTATCTGAGTGGCCTTCTTTGACAGGGGAAAAGATGTGCCAGTTCTTCACTGCATAGGGATGGATCCACATCCTTGCAATATTAACACTGACCTAATATATATGTATATGTAAGCAATGGTCATCTGGTTATTGGTACAGTGAGTGATATAGGCAAGACTAATAGTGGATGTTGCACAGTCATCGAGCAGTGGCAGATGGGAGATTTTGTGTCAACCTCTCTGGGTTTTAGTCAAAACATCCACACTATTCAAAGTGTTGGATTGTGCTTCAGTTTCCAAGGCCCTCCAGCTACTCATGGTGCTGAATTTTGCCTCCAAATTAGGTTCACTGCCTTGTATAGCTTCTTTAAAGTTAGACGCAAATCCATGGGAGTCACTAGTCACATTGCTGTTGTTGTTGTTGTTGTTGTTGTTGTTGTCTGTCTTCAAATCATTTCCAATTTATGACAAGCCTAAGATGTTTTCTTGGCAAGATTTGTTCAGAGATGCCTCTGATGCTGAGACAGTGTGATTTGCCCAAGATCACACAGTGGGTTTCCATGGCTGGGTGGGGAATCGAACCCTCGTCTCCTGAGTCCTACTCCAGTACCCAAACTACTATACCACACTGGCTTTCTAGCCACCACAAGATGAGAGGAATTCCTGGCCTTGCTTCTAGGCAGTTGAGAGATAGGGATTAAGAGGCTAAACCCAGCATCAAGCAAATTATTACTGCAGAATAGATTGCCACCCCCGCTGACACCTTCAGTCTGCACCACTTCTGAAATGTCTAGCAATTCAATGATCATGTACTTGTCTTCTGGAATTTACCATATTTGTGTGGACCATGTATTTCCCAACTATAAACCCTCCTTTTGCTACTTATGCCTGTTGGGAGGGCAAAGGAATGTGGTGTTGTAATGTGGCTTTCCAAGATTTGGGGGGCTAACACATCCCTCTAGTCTCCTACAGTTGCTCACCCCTGGCTTATAACTACAGTCTTCATCACTCTCCCCTCCCAACCCATACACTAAAGCAATTCAGTATAGGATATCAGAACATAACAACACCTGGTTTGAGTCTTTGCCCAAAGCAGCTGCCTAGCTTGGAGTGTGGGTAAGCGGTGGTGGCGGCGGAGGCAGGCAGGGGCATGGCCACATCATGTGGGAGCATGGCCATGTCACACGGGTTGCCCCCAAAAAATGGCCGCCCAGGGCGCACTACCCTCATCACACATACACCCGTCTGTACACCTCTGGCCCAAAGTTATAATAGTCTTAAGCAGTGTCACCTGAAGTGGTGATCCATGGACTGGCATCTGTCCTTGAGCCATCGATTTCTGGTCCTACATGAGTGTTCAGGAAGGAAAGAAACACTTCTAGCTAGTGGGCATAAATACAGTGCCAGCCCCTTGCACTTTGGGGGGGGGGGAGTCCTGTTTGCACTCCACATGAAATAACAGGGACTGAATTATTTCTTCCTTTTCTCCAGCCCTAAAATACCATAATTTTAATACAGGGCTGAGAATAAAGTTACCCTCCAAACATTGTTGAACTGAAGCTCTAAGAAGCCTGACTGTATATAAGGAATGAGGAATAATGCTGGACTTTCTGTATATCTAGGGTCAAAGCTTCATTCAGGTTCACTCACACCTGTTTTACATAAATCGAATACTACTCCTACCTGAAGAAGACCCAATGAAATGAAACAGGACTTATTGCAACTAATTTAAGCATCATTGATTCCAGTGGATCTCTTTTACATAGGCCTGATGTTGGATTTATTCTCAAATATTTTATTTTTATTAAAAATATATTCTCCTGTCTAAAATCATGTTAGCTTTGCATGCTTCTACCAATGTCTTGGGTGGTATTTTTGACTATCTATCAAAGTATAGACTGCTATCTGCTCAGAGTTCATGTAACTTCTGCTTTTAAAACAAAGATTTCTTGTTTTGTAGGGCTAAAATGAAAAGAAGCACAAAATGGATAAGCTGATAGCTTTTATTGGATCAATTTCCCCCTTAGACTAGCTTTTATTGGAATGCCTTTTATTGCATCAATATTATCCACTCATATCTCTTTCCCTGTTAAATACAGAGTTGTACTGGTAATAATACATTGGAAAACAAACTGGGCGAGCTGATATTCCAAGCACTGGTTTCATTTTGTTTAATCAGCTTTGCAATAGGATCATCTGTTCTTATTTTTCTCTTTTAGAGTACAAATACACTTTAAATGTAGATGTAGTTTTAATGGACCTTGAATAAAAACTCTCCTAAATTAAATATTTTTATATGGCTGGCAATGTTGATAGAGGTGAACAGAATAAGAAAACAGTTAAACAATTCATTAACACATAAACTTGATATTTCTACAACACAGCTTAAATTGCTTAAACATGTATGCCTCAATATAAAACAGGAAAACTGGGCAAAATAAACAGTGGCTGTGAGTGGCTTTCATGTCAGTGGGGTGGTGAATCTGGTCCAGCCTTTATTGAAGTCTTTAAAGGAGCTATTCAAAGTGCTGAATCTATTTAGGGATAGGGTTCCACACTTTGAATAGTTCTTTGTAAGTTCAAATGGGTACAAGATTTGTGTAGTTCTACTGCACTAGAGCACTGGAATTGCTCTTGGAACAATACAACAAAATATATAAAGCCTGTCGGACTTACAGAAAAAGTATTACAAATTATTGTACAGGTGGTACCTGGTTCTAACCCAAATAGCTAAAATGAAGACCAACAAAGATCCCACCTGTTGGAAATGTGAAAATATTGGAACATTCTTCCATGGTTGGTGGACATGTTCTTCAATCAAAATATTTTGGAAGAAAGTTCACATGAAAATAACAGAGACTCTACAAATTCAAATCCCTTTATGCCCAAAGATTTATCTCCTTAATATGATAGACAGTTCTCAGCAACTTCAATGACTAAAGAAAACTGATAAGAGGGCTTTATTATATACGATAACAATGGCCAGATTAATTCTTGTGAAAAAATTGGAAAGTTCAGAGAATGTTTACCACTTTATTGACATTAGAGCCCCCACTGATAATAGAAGAAATTGAGGGTCTAAATCAGCTTCTTCACTGAGGCCTTTTCCACACCGGGCTATTAAAATGGTGCAGAGCGACCTCCAACGGAGGTCTTCTGCACCATAGAGTGGACTGGGGCGGACTACTTTTTGTAGTTCCATACCTCAGTCCACTCCGGAGTGACCGGAACTGGTCGCGCGGCGTGTTTTTTAAAAACCTCTTTTTAGAGGTTTTTAAAAACCATGGAGTGCGCAACCCCGTGCTGCTCCGTGGCCTGGCTCCGGAGCAGATTGGCAGGCACGCGCAAGTGCGTGCCTGCAGATCTGCCAGGGGCGGGCTTCTGGCTGGCAAGCTTCTCTGGTTGGTGGGGAGCCTCCACCAACTGGAAGCCGCCATTTAGGATGCCGCAGGAGTGCGGAGCGACGAACTCGCACTCCTCCTCATCGCGACGGACTAGCCCAGACGAAGTTAAAATCCAGTGAGTAGTGTGTTCCATCGCCCCCCCCCCCCCACGCCTGGAAAGGGCCCGTGATACAACTGTGAATTTGCCCACACTGCATGAACACAACTGGCATCAAATCACAAAAAACTGTCCCATACATTTGAGTGGAAACAGGAAGTGATGCTCATCTGAGTCCCACATACATGCCAGCATTTCTAGACCAGGTCACATTTGTTTACTTGCCCTATATAGATGTTCCACATGATCCACCACCGCCTTTAGAGATATAATTCTTCACTAATTTCATTTTCAAAGAAAACAATGAGTAAATTAGAAAAAAACAATCCTGCTGTGAGAAAAGCTTCAAAAACTGTGAAGTTTTCAAAGACTATTTGCAGTTCAGGATTCTAATTCTGCACAAAATTCTTATGTTGCTGTGGTTGTTGTTTTTGTCATAAGAAAAAGAATCTTGTGTGGGAAACACCATTTTCTACACAGAAAATAATTTTTGTATACAGAAATATTATTTTCTATAAAGAAAATGCTGCAGTGGGGGGCTTATTTTGAGCAAAATTGTTCATTTTTTGTGCAGAAAACAGCATTTGCTGCACAGAAAATATTATTTTGGATCAAAAATTATGTTTTCTGTCCAAAAAGAAAAAAATGTGAATTTGGCCTAGAATAAGCCCCAAACTGAAAAGATTGTCATCACATCATCTCATCACATCAGAGTTCCTGACACTTGAGGAACATGTTTTTGACATTTTATATTTTTTAAAAATATTCTTTTTATCCTACGCCTACCTCACCCATATCCTGAAAGAATATCTATAAGGATTCAAAGTAAAAGGCAGGGCTAGACTTCACCTCCACACACACCATGACTAAGACCATAAATATTTTCCTGCCAGTCATGTATCTAGAAGGTGTGGTGAAGAGCTCTTCAAGGCTACTGATGTACATACCTAGAACTCTTCTCAAATGAGCTCAGATGACCCAGTCAGAATCCTTCTCAAAAGATGGATCTTTGCTCTTATATGTGAAGACCCCTTTCTTATGCTTTTGAAACATTTAGATAACACTGAAACATCTCTGCTGAAGGTGTTAATACTAGGAACATGGCCAAATTAGACACAAAGTGTTTGAACCTCACATGATAGATTTTTAAAAATGCAGATGATGTCAGTTAGTGCTTAAGTTTTGAGAATTATGACAATAAACTTTGATGCATGCAAGATAAAGGGTTGCATGAAGGAAATTTGGCTTTTCTGTACTTATTTCTGAATGAGCTACAGTTGTCACTGCTAGACAATACTCCCAACTTATATCATTGCCATATAGTCATTGACTTTGGGATCTAATATTGACCTCAATCAATGTGAATTGCAATACACCATAAAATTTCAGGTTGTTCAACTGCTTTCAAAGAAGGTCAGCTGATTAACGTCACTCATGGGTCTTCCTTGATGCCCCCTTTGTGATGGGGGATCTATAGATATAGAGAAATCTCAATTACTCATTCTGGGCATGCTGTCTCTACATGAGACCCTGCTGGAAGTTTATTAGTCCAGTGCTTGCTGTGTTTAAAAGTCCATGAAAACAAGGCAGCAGTTAAATTAGTTTAGTTATACAATGTATGCAATTCATGCTTTGTCTAAAAATCAGCCTCACAAATGGAAAAATCTCTTGAGACTTGCATAAAATATCATCCTTTCTTAACAGTGCCATTTTTAATTCTTACATGTGACTACAAGAAGGGCAAAGATTTATATGGGGAAATAAATCACAACGGGAAAAGTGGCAGGTTTTTTTTTTTTTAACCACCACAAGCTCAGATCCAAAAAAGTAACTTTTTAAAACTGTGTCCAAGTGGAGTTTGGAGCATCTTTGAGCTGGACAGATATATTACAGGGGGCATTCTTCTCTCACCATTGCTCTCAGGCGGTTGCTTCTGTCTTGTTGGCAGGAGTTTACATTTACAATAGATTTTTTTTTTTTACATTCTGTTCCTAATGGGGAAAAAAAAACTCAATTAAATTTAAACAGACACTTTGTGTCCTTTCCCTGACTCTATCCCAGAATCTGTATCTGTGGTATCAAATGCTGCTGTAACAGACTAGCAAAAGTGCGAAAGAGAGCAGTCTTCAAAGTAGCAACTGAGCCCAAGTCTGCCAAATACAGTATCAGGAAGTTCTTTCTGCTCTACCATTGTTAGTGTCCAACCCACTAAAAGCCCTCTGGCATTTTGAGTAAATCTAGCATATTTAATTTTTACCCCATCCAAATATTCAATTAAAATAGTGTTTTCTTTCCCAATTTGCCAGGCACTTCTTAAATCATTGTGCTCTTAAATCATTTTTCGAGTTTGCCTCAGAACACTGATGTTTCAACAAGCAGTGACAATCTGGTGTACTTGGTGTACTATCTACTAAAGTTTCTGTAGAAAGAAAATATATTCTGGCACAATCCTATGCATGACTACTCACAAATAAATTCAGAAATAAATAAATATGAGTGGGGGTATTCTCAAGGACATACATTGTTGATTGCTAATTAATTGTTACCAGAATTTGCAGCACAGCCTTTACATACTCAGAAGTAAGTCCCTTGAACTACCATCATATTTAGTACTAACTAGTATATATAGAATTAGAGCATTATAATATAATCCTCTATTACTCTGAACTCAATGAGGCTTGCTCTCAAATAAGTGAATATAGGACTGTAGCTTTATCAAAGTTTTGTGAATCTTAATGAAACAAGCAATTATTCAATGTATCATTAGAATGCAGGAGAACATTGTGTTCCATGCTGAATAAAATATATTTAAAATTCAAATAAGGTGACAACTGCCAGCAGGACTGTGGCTCCATCCATATAGCTACAACGAGACTTTTCATTATTTCATTTTTATTATTCCAAACTTCTTTTTTATCTGTTGACATTTTCTGTGGAGGAGTGGAACAAATTCATCTAAGACAAAAAAAAAAACTTCAACAGGGAAGAATACATCTCCTTCCCCACTGGTCATGTCACACCTGTCATGGGAAGTCACATAATGCTTCAGTTTATTGTGATTAATGAGTATTCTAAAAAATAGTCCAAGAGAAATTGTGACCTTGTTTATGGTTTCCCTGCATGGGATTTTTGTGGGGTAAAAGTTCCAGAAAGTTGACTTCACTTTCTGAAACTGTTGTTTCGTGAAACCAAATGTGCTGTTTCAAAATGGACTGAAAGAAGAAACTGAGTCTCTTCCACACCTTATCTCTTCCCTTTCTGTGTTCACATCATTACTTTCCATTCCTGTGCAGGCTATCTGACAGGTTGAGGAGTTTGGCATTATCAACATTGAAACCTTGCAATATGCCTTTTTCTAAGATATTCCATTCTCCCTTCCCATTTTTAGACTTCTCCCCCTCCCATAGTCAACCAGAATTCTACCCACTTTTAGCATGCACAGTGTTTGGATTTATTGGATATAATATTCTTTATAGCTTTTGTGTCTCAGAAACAGGATATGATTCTAGTAGGCTGGGAGAAAAGCAATGGATTGGTTGGGTGGAAACAGCTTAAGAGTTCAATCTTAGCCATACTTTCTTGAGAGTAACAATTTCATCAGACTAAACCCAGAGAGTTTTACTTTTCTAAATCAGCATGCACAGAACTAGGCAGTACGTATTGCCAGATGCTGACGGGGTCACTCTAACCCAACTTAATCTTTCCTTCTTTACATGGTACTAAGGGTGTTCTCAGAGAACAAGTGTGGTGTAGTGGTTTGAACACTGCACTAAAGCCCTGAAGATCAGTGATTGATTCTTCATTCTGCTATAGAAACCCACTGGGTGATGTTGGGTGAGGCACACACTCTCAGCCCCATGCTAGGGTCATCATGCACAAGTCAGAAACAACTTAAAGGCACACAACAACAACAACAACAACAACAAAGACATTTTCTGGGAATTGTGATAGGTGGAGGAATTATACAGTTGCTAATGTTACATATATTCCTTTGATTTTATTTGATAACGCACAAGAATTTGAGGCTATGACCGCAATTAATACTTAGGAAAAATTGTGAGTGAAATCTGATATCTCATGAGTAGACTTCCACTCATGAAACAGACTTTCCCTGGTGTTGCATTCTCTGCCTAAACCGGTTATGTTCCACTTCAGGACATCTTCCACCTCTTCAGATTAGATTCTGAGGGTTGTTGATGGGTAGGAAGGAAGAATTGGCTCTCCTTGCTTCAGTGAGAAAATTGTTCTGTCACTAGAGAACAATTATTTTCAGAGATAACCAACTTATGCTTAGTTTTATAGTATTATTGTGCATTCTAGAAACTGACATTTTCTTTGACACACACTGATTTTTGCAGTAAGCTAAAGGTTCTCTGAAACAGTTTTAAATTTATTTTGAAATGAAGCCAGAGTTTTATCTGCTAAATATGCTAGGGCAACAAAGAGAAATAAGATGTCATCAGAAGATATCGTTATATCTGATAACTGCTGCAAGATTGACATATGCACAATATTGGAAAGAAAGGAAATATATTGACATAAAAGAATGGAAATTAAAAGTCCTGGATATGGTAGAGATAGAAAAGTTAACATTTTCTTTGAAAAATAAACCTATCCAGAACTTTGAAAGGGAATGGAGAGAAGTTTTGAACTGGATAAAGATATAGCATAAGAAAAGAAAAAGGAACAAAGCAAGATTGTATGTAATGTAAGGTAACAATGTAACAAGGCAATGTAACAAAGCAGCCATGCAACAATGTAAGGTGTAACAATGTAAGATCATTTTTTAAGCAGAAGCTATGTATGAATGGAATGGAAACAAGCAGATTCAACTGGAAAATAAGTTTGCAAGCGGGGAGGGTTTTTTTTTTTTAATTTTCAGTTATAAACTTCAATAAAAAATATTTCTAAAAAAAAGAAACAGTTTTAAATTTAATTCACTGAAGATACACACACACACACACACACACACACACACACATACATACACCTCATGGTAGGGGACAGCTATGTAGCTTGAGTCACTGTGTTTGATTAACTGACCAGGTACAGCTGGATAAAATGGCTGAAACAGAGTTCACAGCTACCAACTCAGAACAGCAAAGCAAATATTTATTATTGAGTTCTTTTGTAATTGTGAGCAAATACTAGGACAAAGAGGGGGGAAATGTTTAAAAAGTCCCAGATCTACACTGTGAAAATTTCTTTGTCCTTTACTTATTGGTTTAATGATAACTGCATTGGAATTAATTTCCCCAAACCCTGAGAACTTAAAACCATTAGTCAGAGGGTAAACAGTTTATGAAGGAGGACCAATAGAATCTCCAGAAATAGCTATGTACTTCTTGATCCATTTCTTGCAGTTTCTATGTTCAAAGCAAAATAGATGCATGATGAAATTCGCTGGAACCATCTATTTTGCCTGTTGGAATGGCAAGAGAATCACAGCTGTTATGTGAGGAAATCACTATCCACTAGCTCATTTCCTCCCCACTTGTCTTCTTTTGTATCTCTTGGCTGCCATACAAGACAATTTTTTCATTATCAAAGGAAGAAACTATTATTGACTGTAATTATTTTCATTTCAGTTTTATAGAGTTCCCTCTTGCAAATACATAACTCTTGAACACAATGAAAAAAACCCTTAAAGAATGACATGAAAACATTAATAGCTGTGGTTACTCAGATACTGATCCTGTAACTTTGGCAAATGCTAAGGTTTAATGTAGATAAAATCTTGGTTGCTACTTTCAGAGGCTTTATGCTGAGAAACTTTACTCATTCTGATGAATGTTCCTTTGTTTCCAGACCTTGTGATGAGAGAAGAAAAGTACTCACATGTAAGCCAACACAACATCTCAAAATTAGAGACCATTTTACATTTTACAAAGGGGCCATCTGTCTATCTAGCCGAGTTGTAGGATCCCGAGAAGCTAGTATCATAAGCAGAGATAAAAGGAAGATGCTCACAAGACAAGGAATATGCTCTGTAATGGATTCCTGAATAAGGTGAACACTATTGATGAAAAGACAAAACTCTTATAGTTCTAGGAGTTTTGCTATCACTTGGAAGATTCCCTCTGAATGTACTCTCAGTGTCAAACCTAAAGCTAGAGATATTTATTTTATGGAATCCTTTATTCAATCATCAGTTTTGGGGGGAAAGTGGTGAGAAGAGAAGCTACATCATTCCCCCAATCACCTGCAGAGGGGGGGGGGAACTATGCAGTTGTAGCACTATTATTTTACTTTAACTGGTATGAGTCCATCCTGCAGAATCTTTGGGATTGTAGTATGGCGAGGCACTAGAGCATTCTGAATTCTAAATGCCCCTCCCTAAACTGTAAACCCCAGGATTCCATAGGAAATTGCCATGGTAGTTAAAAGCAGAGTAATAGTGCTATAATGGTGCAGTGCCGATGGGACTCTGGTAGGTTTCTTTTTTTCCCTTCAGAAACATATTTCTGAATTCATCTGAAGTGACTGTTAAAATGTTCAAAAATGTATGAATTGATAGACTGCAACACTGTATCATGTAATCCAACTGTACACATCTTTGTTTTGGAAAAAGAAAAGGTCCACCATTCTCAATGTGGCTTACAAACAAGTATGCAGAGCTATACACACAGCAAGATCCATCATGGGGAAGGTGAAATACTTTTTAGGAAGCAAGATATTTTGACTTCAATCTACTTGCTGAAATAGAACCATTTGATCAATGCAATTTATGGAAGTGTTAACAAACCTTTCACTGGATCAATGAGTCTACAGTATTCTAATGTGGACCAGGAATTGAATCAAGGCTTTTGAATTAGCTAAATATACACAGGTTCAAACTCTGAAGAGCTAAGTATTTAAAACTCTATGCCTAGAGAGGTAAATCTGTCAGTTTTACCTTCACCCACACTCAAATGTTTAGTACTTGAATTTTTTTCTCTCAAATTTATGAGGAAATTTGTAGATTTTGGAAAGTCCTTTTCAGAAATAATGAAATGAACATCCCACTCATGTTAACAAAATAATTAGCAAAATAACAAAAAAAAATCTTCCTAAACCTCTGTCAGATATGCCTAGTGCAGAATGTTAAGGTAGAATCAATGGAGGAGTCCTAGCTGGAGTTTCCCATATTTAACTTTCATATGTTTGAAAGAAGAAAGTCCTTCAATCTTTCCTGTTACTAAGGAAACAGCTTCCTTGATATTTGCCTTGTAAGAGCATCTAACTCTTGGTTTATTTGAGCAATAGATGTCATAGGATGAGGTCATGATGGTGGAAAGGTTTTATTTATCACAAGAATTGTTTGGTCTTATGAGATTAAAGGGCTCCAGCTTAAGAGATCTATGCTGGTAAAATTATTTTAGCTTCTATTGATGCCAATGGCAAGCTTCTAAGCTTAGCAACCATGCCATTGTTTAATTCTAATTACTCTTTTAAAAATTCTCTGATATTTTATAGCCTGTTTTGAACAGTAACAACATCTTACACTTGGAACATTACTATTTGGCATCAGCCAACCTGCAAGAAGTTATGGCTCTTTCATGGATATTTTATCACTCCTGTCAAGCTGACTTGGAAATACATTAGGATTTCAGTTCTGGGTAAACTGTAAAGTCCACCTTGAAATCACCTCTGATCCTGCTCACCTGAAAGCCTATCATTTATTTTTGACCCAGCACATCAACCACAGTAGTCACAGTAAGTCATGCATTTGATTTAGTGACTTGCACCAGAGCAAATTTAATACCAGTATCTGACATGACACTAGTCATTTACCTATTTCATCTTGTGTTTACTCTCCCCCTCTCCTCCTTGTCAGACTCATAATGTTACCTTCTAGTCATCAGTTGAGAAAATGTCACTTCCTAAGCATGCTGTTCTCAATATATAGCTAAATTCGAAAAGTGTGTGTGTGTGTGTGTGTGTGTGTAAGAGAGAGATACTAACTGTCAGAGAGAAAGGCAGACATTATTTCGCTGGAATACTTTTCCTCAAAAAGTAGGACGAAGTTTACTTGTTAATCTTGGAAGAGGGCTTAGGAAACATCTTCCTTACATTGCATCCAGTCAATGGTCTGTCTATGCCACCATTATCAGTTATGTCCGGTAGGAAGTCTCCAGGTTTTAGGCAGAATTCTTTCTTAGCTGTGCAGGGAGATTCTGGAGAATGAACCTGCAATGTGCTGCATATAAAACATGTGCTCTGCCACTGAACGGCACTCCTTTCACTTGCCACAAATTAAATAAAGCTCTGTACGTGTCTGAAAAAAGCTTCAGTCAAATAACCAGCCATGTATAGTTGTTCTTCAGCCATGTATTAGCTTTTTTCCCCCAGCAATGTAGCAAAATTATGAGATTGATGTTTAGCCATCAATTATGGCTAGTGAGCCACATTCAGGCTGGGGCACTAGGCCTTTACTGTTATACTGTATATGTATCTTTCTGTGATGAACAGGCTTCTGCTCACACATAACTTGGGTATGTACGGTAAATAAAATTAAGTTATGCTTTCTTAATACCATTTGAAAGGGGAGATTCTCGAGCAAGACATGCATATAACATATGGAAAACTCTTCAGAATTTTTCTTCCAACTTATTTATTTATGTATTTATTTATTTCATTTATATCCTACTATTCTACCAACAAAGGACCTAAGGCAGCTACATTGCTTGGCATGCAAATCCAGCACAGGACCCAGGCCTTACACCAATTTTGTTTGTTGTTGTTGTTGTTGTTGTTGTGTGCCTTCAAGTTGTTTCTGAGTTATGGTGACCCTAAGGAGAACTTATCACAGGGTTTTCAAGGCTAAGAGTGACAGCGGATGGATTTAAGTACCTAGCACAAAATCCTCCCTGGAACTGCTGCGCTCTGACCAAAAGCGTGGCTCACAGGCAAGCAAAAACACATACACAGCAGAGTATCAAAATACAGCCACAAGCATGAGCAGCAGCAGAGTGTGAACATACAGCATTAGCTCTGACCCCAAACTACCTACCGGTCAGAAACACTAGCACACAGTGTTGTCATCCAAAAAAATACCTGGAGGCTTTTATTCTTGAAGTTTCAATATATACATCTGTACAGGCAGGATTCGCAGATCCTCAGTCAAAGGTTCAGCATTCCATCATCATCACATCAGGCAGAGGTTTGCTCGGACAGAGTTTCGGTGTCAGCAAGAGTTAGGGAGACCAAGGAAAACACCTGTCTGAGCTCACCTTTTATATACACATTGGCTGATAGCTCATCAGCTAGGGACCATGGCTGATGCAACTCCTTGCCAGGATTTCATGTCACTATGACTCAGCCTTACTGTCCCTTGGGGATTACACCATGACTTCCCAAGTCATTCCCCAGGTGCTTTCCCCACATGCACATCAAAAGTATTTTAATTGGAGCAAATGTCACAGCAATCCCTTTCCAACAGAGAGTGTGTAAAACATCCAAGGTCACCAGTGGGTTTCCATGGCTGAGCTGGGAATTGAACCCTTATCTCCAGTGCGGTAGTTCAATACTAGAACCACTACACCATGCTGGCTCTTATTACACAAATATCGTGGTGGCTGTAATCACCAGTTTATACTCACTGGAGTTTGGGAGAAATGCACATTGGCATCATTCCATTTAAACTCTAGGGGGGTTCAAGAAGACATAAGCTAAACTCAGTGGCGTGTCCAAAACTTATCACTTTACAAGGAGTCAGCAGAAATACTGCTTTGTCACTGAATTGATATTTCAAGGATGGGTTTGGAGTAGGCCTCTCCATATCTATTCTTGAAGGTGAAACCTTGAGTGCGTAAGACCCCATCTCACCTGGCACAATAGTTATGGAGGAGCAAACATATCTATCTATCCTTTTGTTTTTTTGGTCTTGAAATCCTTTTGATTCCACCTTGCCAGAGGGCCACCTCTGTTCCTCTGCCATGCTAGTCATGCTTAGCTGCTTGGCTGCATTGTAACCATGATGCTGTGTTCACTTCAATGGGAGGGACAGCCTAACTGGAGCATGGGAACCAAGGACATTCCAACAGACTGGTACAATCTGATGTTGTGTGGGAATGGAGAGCATGATGGTGTTTTTATATTGCATCTTCAGTTCTGACAAGAGTTCTGTCTGCATGCTGAATCTAATCTCTAATGAAACCTTTATGGATATATCTATAAAACCTGATTATTGAGTTAGGGTAAGACAAGACATTACAGATGTGAAGGTAAGAATTACTTACCTTCTGGTGGAGCATAATCCCATCCTTACCAAAGCGGTATAAAACGCAAGAACAAGAATTTCCAATTTTGGACAAGAAGATACATCAACCACAATACAGCTCAGAGGTCATATCACACAAGCCAGAATTGGGAAATACTTTACAAGGAATCTATATTGTGTATTTGTACAACGTTCTATGGGCAGGTAGGCTAAACCAAACCCCCACAAAAAGCCAGCTGGGCTTTTGCCCTGTGCCCTTGGGCTTTAAGTATGACGGAATGTTCATTCCTGGTACATGATAAAGATGCAGCTTTCTTTTGAAGCAAAATCCAAAGAGAGATTTGGAGTTTCTCCTCAGATTAAACACCTGAGAAATCATTGAATGAAATGCATGAGAAATGTAAAGGGAAATTATAAATGCAAATAACAACAATAACAGCATTTCAAGGGGTATTCTTGCAAATATCTGTTATTCTGAATTTGGCACAAATGTGGGGAGAAATAACAATTATCAAAATATAACCACTACCACCTCCTCCTCTATCCCTCCTCCTTTCTCCCAAAGATGGAAAATAAATTGTTAAATATGAGACATGAGATCAAGAAGTGTACACTAGATTACTGTTTATTCTATACCTAGGAAATTCTGATGTTTTCTAGCTTTATACAGCAATAATTTTCATCCCACTCTGTGTAAATATTAAGGAGGAAGAAACATAAAATAACCTTTACAGTTGTCCTTGGAGAGATGTGTGAACTAGTGTTTTGTAGTATACTTGACCTCTATTGTACTTTTCCTTGACATGGGATTTGTCACTAAACCTACCAGGATTTTTTTTTTAAAAAAAAAATACTATACATATCCAATCAGAAATAAGCCTCATTGCAATCAATGGTAGTGACTCCCAGGTAAGCCTGTATATCTATATGATTCTAGCTTTAGACACTTTTTTGTTTCCTTTTAAAAGAAGCTGGAATTACAGCCACCCGAAAGTAGCTGGAGTTAAGAGCAAGCTGAAAATCAATACCTTTTTTCTCTTCTGGGATGGTATTTCTTTATCTTAAACCTTCAAATCATTCAGGTGGAAGGTTACCAAACTCTTATTGGTTATGAAAGTATAGGTTTTAGTAAGCACTGCAACACTTTTGACCCATTGCTCACAACATCTCTCTTCTTTTTTTTTTTCCTTGATAGGTGCATTTTATGTTTCTAACATATATCCAGCAGTTCAATCCTGTGCATGTTTACTCAGGAGTAACCATCATAAGAATGCAAAGGAATTTGCAACACATATGAGCAACCCACTAAATCAATGATTGCTCTTTTTTAGCAATAAATTTTGCTTTTTTTTAAAAAAGAAAACAAAACCCCCCTACTTTCTCGCTTTGTGAGAAAATGATTGTTTAAATTATTGTAAAGTCAATGTCTCTATGTTTAAATACTGACATTGTTTAAATGTCCCTATGATGTATATTTTTTGCCATGAGACCAGTAGCAATGTAACAGCAATAGTGGGCACCACTGGATGAAATGAAATGAACTTTTGCTACCTGCTCCAGTTGTGATGAAAAATGACTAGGCCATTAACAAAAGTGTAGCTTCCCTAACCTGTGAGGAAAAAAAAAAGCCTTCGCCTGTTGATTGAAGGATAGCACGAAGGAGCATTCTTGTTTCCCTAGGAAAGGAGTTCCAGGGCCTAGGGACAGTCATTGAGAAGGTCATGTCTCATTTCCCCTCCAGTCATGCCTTTGATGGTAGTGGGACTCTATCTTCGTGCAGTAGCAAAAACCAGATCCAGAGGATAATGTGCACCATGTGTAGGGCCAATGATGAATTGAAAAGTGGTGATCAGGAAGTCCTGAGCAGGCTCTATAAGGGCAGCCTCAGTGTAGATCTTTACATCGCTCAGAACCATACTCCTAAGGTTCATCATTTTCAAGATCACTTTGGCCAGTTCAGACAGAAAGACTTTAAGAAAAAGGCTTTAAGAAGTAACCAAAAGTCTGCTGGTGCCCTCAAAGTGAGTTCTCCTACTTACTTCCTAAAAACAAGTAATCTATTACACTCTCTTGCTCGATCTTACCCTTCCATTTAATCCGCCCTTCTTTTCTTAACTCTTCTATTTGAGGTTTGCCTCCTTTTAGGCCATTTGGCAATGACATGGAAGTTTGTCTTCTAGACTGATAGAGTTGTAGAGTGTTGTGACATCTTATGCATTTATATCCGTGTAGCTTTAAGGCTACACATCCCTTGTTGTTCATTTAATAGTGTTCACATCTCTTGGTATTCATAAACCTCCTTCTGACATGTCTTGTGCCCATCTGAGTTCCCTAACAGTTTCACCCACCACACACAGTACTTTACAGGGTAAGCTCCACAGCCTATGGAAACTTAAGAAATGTTTGAATGATGAGTGCAATATATAACTTTAAATGTTTTGCAAAACAGCAAGAGCTTCTGTTTTGGGACAGCCATCATGTTCCTGACCCATCTCTTTTTCTTATGCAGCATGATAGATCCAAAATTTTTACACATATTTATTATTTATACAGTGCCATTTCTGTGCACTTTACAGAGCAACAGAAGAGACAGTTACTTCAGCTGAGATCTTGCAACCTAAAATTAGACAAGGAGAGGGGAGAAACAGGAGGAAAATATTTTTCCAAGTAATTCAGTGTGTGAGCACAGTTTCACACTCCTTTTTGAATTCATATTTTTGTAAGTATAAGGGCAAGAAAAGTTCCAGAACTGCTGGAATGAAGAATGAATTTGGAAAGCATGAAACATAAGAGAAATGTGGCATAACTCTCTAGTGTGCTGGTGTTCCTGGCTTGCCATTCTAGGAAATGCCTAAATTCAATTGTCCGACAATGAGAGTCATCTTGTAAGTGGCATACGCATGCATACATGTAGCACGCTACTCATGTAGCGTGAATTATTTATCACGGAGCAATGGATGTATTCTGCTAATTTGTACATACAACAATGCTGCACATTACAGTAGTGCCTTGTACACTATGACTGGACATTATACATTATGACTGAACATAACACTTTGAGCATTGCACAACACTGCCCATCCACTGGCATAAGTTGCACAACGATGTTCTTTTGCATAATGCCGCTGTTGCATATCTCTGCATGTAGATATTTATGCTACACTGGGAGGATGTTGGGTAGTAGCAAATAAGTGTGTTTGAATGCCATTATAATCTATAGTTTATGTTAATCATGTTTTGTTCTTTAAGCCATGGCACAAGAAGAAATCAAATAAACTTCTTTCCCATGTCCTTTGCCAGCTTTTGTTTCAGAGCGAGCTTCTGGGAAAGTAAGCCAGGGACAAACCATGGTTGTAGACATGAAGACAGTCCATGTTTCAAACATAGTCTCAGTAACGGTGGAGGGTCTGCACTCCATTTGTTGAAATCTGGTTTGTGTTCACAGACCCACCATAAGTTCAGTCAGCACGTTCTTGCAAAACAAGAAATGACAGAAAGGTCACTGACAAGGTACTTTATTGTAAAACAAGATGCAGGAGTCTAATTTCAGAGGTGAATCATGCCTTCCTTTTTCTTTTTTTAAAGGAGGGAATATGAGTCTTAATAAGGCCACAAAAATGGCCTGGATGGTCACACATAGCTGAAGGACTATGTGCTTCCTACTCCTCTTCTAAACAAACTAGAGTTGATAAGATAACAAACTGCCTATTCAGATTATATTTTGCATTTGGCTAACAAATTATGGCTTAGTAGCATATAGTTCATATATCACAAACTAGATTTCAACAAATCATACCATTGCGGCTTATCATGTCATGTGAATATGGCCAGTGTCCTTTCAGTTTCCAGGTCAACTGTTGTCTGCAGGGAAGTAAATCATTACTTATTTTATCATTGTGTACAAGAACCAAAAATGTGGATGTTTTTTTCCAGACTGAGCATTTTTGTATTTTTGAGGATTTGTTGTGATATGTTTTTGCAAAAACTATTGGGTTTGCACAATAAAATATAATTGTGCAAATCATCTTTTTTTGGGGGGGGGGGTAACTCCCATCTCCAAAGAAAATAATAGGGGAAAAAATCACTGATAGTTTTCTCAAATGCAAGGATGAAAAGTTTCATGAATACTGGACATTTTATACCCTTTCTTTTCAGGGATGCAGAGGTGTATCTAGGGTGGGGCAACCAGGGTGTGCCCTGGGTACAAATGCCCAGGGGGAGCCCTCCTGCCTGTCACCCCCCTGTGCATGCTCATTGCTCCCTCATGCCTGCCACTGCCGACCCACGCCCACCTGTCACCCCCTTGCCCCTGCCACTGCTGCCTCCACTCACCACCACACTCACCATTGCTGCCCCCTGCACCTACCGCTGCTGCTGGGGTCCTTCCTGGTCCATTGCAGCAGCAGCACAGCAGAACCTAGGGGCACAACTTCCATGCTTGCTAAGTGCTGCTGGGCCTAGAAACGCCACTGCAAGGATGATGATGAATTTGTGAAAAATCTTTTACGTCCCTAGTTACCAGCTGTCAATTGCCTACAGTTTTTTCTTCTGAAAAACAACAACAACAAAAGGGTCAATATAAGGGTGAAAACTGTGGGTACGTTCAGATGATAACATCTCATCTTATTAAGGTAAATATATAGAGAGGACTCTTGCTGATTCCTTTGCTGTGAGTGCCAGTTTTCTTTCTTTCTTTCTTTCTTTCTTTCTTTCTTTCTTTCTTTCTTTCTTTTAAAAAAGCTGCTTCCCAAACATAATTTCCTGTTTTGTTTGAACTAGAAATATACGGTTATCCACTTTTGAACAAATCAAATTACTGGCCATGCTGGTGTATTGCAAACCTGGTAACTATTACTTTCCTGGTTCAGGGGGAATGTGAACCTTTAATAACCAAACCAAACTTTCACACTATTTAATAAATTAAATAAGTGTGATCTGTCTTAATCATGCCCCACAAAAAGAGAAAGGGGGGGGGATCCATGTGCAAGCAAAAGTTTCATGTATGTCTTGAGCCGTTTCTCCATGGTGTCACTGTCCCATGATGGGGATGCATTGGTAGTAGTCCACAAGTCATGCTACCACATGGCATCATCACAATCCTGCTGCCACCCATTGTGATTGTGAGATATATCATTAACGGAAAATATCCATTAATGGCCCATGATCGCTCAATGCTCCCCTTGCCAGTGGCCATGGGTGGAAGCACAGTCTATGCACTTCCTTCTCCAGTGCAGCACAGGAAAGATGCCAGGTGCACTGCTGAAGGATTGAGTGTGTTGCTCGCACTCCCATCCACAGGCATCTGGCCAGATGTGGAGGGGTGCATTGAGGACACACTCCCATTCTGGCAAAGGTCCTGCTGGGATGATGCCGGGACAATGACAGAAAAGGGTGAAGTGCAGAAACGGTTTTGGACTTAATAAGTCAAGATTTTGGCATCTAAACTGGCTAACTGATGAAGAGAGAAATTAGTGAACAATATGATGGTACAGCCCATAGTCAACTTTGTGAGGAGGAATGTGAAACAAAGCACCTAAAAAAGCTTTTCCAATAAGTCGCCACTAATAAATGTCTATTTTTCCTTGCTCCTTCTGCTAAAATAGCCTGTTATTCTCTGTGACTTTGTTATCTCCTGTGAACTTTTTTAAAAATATTGACTGAATAAACTCCCTGTGTTGCACAGTGTGGTAAGGCAATTAACTGCAATGAAAATCTAGGCTTCAGACCAAGGTTAAGCCAACATACAATTAATACATTAGTAAAGGGTTTGAAATGCAACAATTAAACAGCTACCACAATAATATCTGCAGGAAGAGAACTAGTTATTTTATTTCTCTCTCTCTCTGTCTACTGTTGTCCATATTAAAAAAAGAGCAAACTATGAGAATAAACTCTGATAATAACACAGGGACAGTCTAAACATCGTATAGACTTTCCTCCCTTCTTTACCTAGACCTAACAATAAAGCAAATTCTGTCTGCTCATCCTCATCTCTTGTCAGAACAGCTTCTGACCTTCTCTCTTTCAACTCAGTAATTTTTGTCACTGGAACCCAGGACTCTGAAAACAGTTTCTATTCTTTCTTCTGATTTCATCCTGTTTTTATTCTCCACAGTCACTCCTCTGCCTGCTTTCCAGCTTCACTTTTATAAATTCTTCCAACTCTCTAGCCAAAGCTCTTAAAATATAAGAAGTAAAGCGGTGTTTCAGTAAAATATATAGCTCTCACAGCAAATAGGCCCCCCTTTTGGTTTTAACCCCTTGATTTACCTCCTATGACCTTGAGAACTTCTTGAGAAGAACAGCTTCCAAACAGAAATCAGCCAGCTCACAACTCAAAACCAACACAAAGTGACAGAAGAACTCAGTTTCTTCACACAGAGTTACACAATATTGAGATCCTTGAAAGTGACTCCAAGGATTTCTTGCTGGCTGCACAGACACAAAGATGAAGAGGGAAAACCCTATGAAAAGCCTCAAAGAGATTTGAAATGACCAAAACAAGTATCTGACAAGGCAAACTTGCCACTGCAATTGGTAGCCCTACACTTTGTAGAGGACTTTGTAGCTCTGTGCTTTGTTGGACTCACTTTATTTAGCTCATTTTCTCCCTGCCATAATGACCCAGGTGTTTCATTCCTTCTCCAACAGCCTTCTGTGATGTATTCTCAAAGAACCGAATGTTCTATATCCTATAGTGAGTGTCATTCCAATGAAATATATAAAATGTGGATCATACCCTCAGGATTTCCTTCTTATCACAAGGGGCTATTTTAAATTAATTGAACTGTGAAAGCTGTAAGCATAAAGTGGCAGATTTCTATTGTAGATGGCTGCTCAAAGAAAACTATACACGTTTGAAATGATTTTAATGTTCTACTGTCATAACTAAGTCCCAGCACATTCTCATTTGCTTCTTAATCTTTACATCACTCCTTTTCTTTCAACAAACAGAAAGAGAAACAATGAATCTTTGCTGTGTTGCTTCAATTAAAGAAGTATATATGTCTTCCTTATTAAAGCCTTCTGAAAATACAAGATTTATACAAGTCTGAAGAGATACAGAAGTCATCCAAGGTATTGTATGAATAAGGATTGAAAATTTGTAAACAATGTTTTCACTGCCATATCACAATAAAAGCTGTATTCATTCTATTTAATTTCCTTGTCTGAACAGTTTTCATCAAGTAGCAGTTAGGAATTTCCGTTTATTTTCTCATTCATTCAGGGGTTGAGATTTTATCTACCCATTCCAAAGCCTTAAGATGCTTAACTTAGGAGCATAGATAGAATCTTTTCTGCTTTCTAACAAAAGTGTCCAGCTTTGCCCAGGTTAAAAACCATTAATTCCACTTCACCTCAGTGCAGTCTTTTCTCTCCACCATCCTCAACTCTTTTATATTTATATTGGTCTTCTCTCCTTCCACCCCAATGCACATTCTGCCTTTCCATCTCCTAATGTTTGTTCCCTGGAGATTTTCTCTCAAGTCTGCCATATTTCAGAAAGCTATGGATGCTGGGGTCCATAGCCATGTCTTCTGCCTCATACAGGGTATAGCCACTGATCTGTGGCAGATGAATCTTGCCACCATTGCAACATATCCCTGGAGATTCCCTTGTTCAGTTGATTGCATGGCAGTGAGTGCAAGAAGTTGACCCTACACCATCTGTATGTAATGGAGCAGAAATGTATTTCAAGGTTAAATAATAGAAGAATGCAGAATTCTCTTTTTAACTTGTGGCGGAGGGGGAGGGGACAAAACTTTGGCTCTAGCCATTGCTACTGCATTTCCTGCTTCGCAAGCATCTGCTTTGGAGTCTCAAATGCTCTGGATTAATTCTTTCCTACTCTGTCTATGATTCTGTAGCCACAATTATTCTTGCTGCCATTTTGCTAATTTTTGTTTCTTGATTGTTTGCTTGTTTGACTGCTTTTTTTTTTAAAGTTGCCTTCTTATAAAATCCTTTCTTTTATTAGGAAATACTACCTAACAAAAAAGGACTGGGGAAGCTGGCCATTTCTGCACTACACTTTTATATGCCATTATTCCACTTTCAACATCCTATGGAATCCTGGGGTTTGCAGTTTAGGGAGAGGTATTTAGAATTCTCAGCCAGAGAGCTCTTTGGCCTCAGTAAACTACAAACTCCAGAAATCCACAGGATGTTGAAAGTGGAATAATAGCAGTATAGCAGTATAGTGCCACTGTCACTTAGTGATTGAATGATACTATATTAGTCTGTCACTACATTTGGCCTACCAGATGCTTTGAACTTCATTTTCTGGAATGTCTTACCATTAACCATGCTGGTTGGGGCATCTATGAGTTGAAAGTCAAACTATCTGAATAACCACACTTTGAGAGCCACTGGCATAAATCTCAGCAAGAGTAAAGCAAATGTTTTGATCATCCAAATTAATCCAGTGTAGGAAACCCAAATCTATGTTTTTGCAGCTGGCAGAAGGAAACTGGATATATTGCTCAAAACCTGAAACATCATAAGAAAACACCATTACTCTAAGAAATTTCACTTCAGAGAGCACACTTTGAGAAACTAGAAGCCTGTCCATGCTTCCAGCCTCCAGCAATCTTTCCAGTTTGGGAACTGAAGTATCCACCTCATTCTACCACCATATCTCCAAGGGTCTAGGATCTTCAGAGGAGTCTTTTCCTTTGGCCTAGAAGGTGCTCCATTTTATACAGAAGAAGCACCACAGTATTTTCCCATTTTAACTGTTCCCTCCCCCATCAGCCATGGTTTAAGTCTCTTTGAGAGAGGAGGGAAAAAGAGGGTGTGTAGCTGAGCAGACCACCACAGAATGTGGCAAAACAGCAGGTGCCATCATGCCCAGTACTCTCACCTTGAGATTCTTCCCCCTCGCAGTAAGAAACAGAGAAGCAGGTCTACACCCTGAGATCCAAGGGCTCTGCATGTATAGGGGTTTCCTTACAATCTGTTTGGAAAAATGATGACAATTCATCTTGTTTTACCCTATATCTCAGCTTCTATGCAGAGAGTTCAGGTGTATCTCTATTATAAACATATACTAGTTTCATATCACTACAACTGAAATGGCACCATCTTAAGGAAACCTGAGACTTGTACTTTGATAGGGTACTTGAAATTTTATACTGAAGAGCTCCAGTCCACTCCTTCTAAACTACAATGCCCAACAGCCTAGCTATCATTTCCACTGCAAAATTAAACCAATCCAGTCCTCAATCTTTCTCTTGCCAAGTAATTCAGTATTTTCTAAGCAGTTCACGTATCTTCACACATGCACAATCCACTGTTTTTCTCTGTTTCAGCAGGGGGGTAATACAGAAATCTGCTACTGACTATAGCTATGCATAATATGTATAATTATGTTAACATAGTTATGTTAACATAACAAAGGCAACTTTCAAAATAGTGACATAAGAAAAAACCCTTCCCATGATAGTGCAACATCATTTACAGACAGACAATGAAGCATCAAGGAAAACAGCAACTGAACACTTTGCTCTACCAATGTCTAGGGTGCAACTGATGCTTTTTATACCTATGAGCTAACACCATGCCAAAACAGAGGTGGTATACTCTAGAGTCCCAAATGCTGCATTGGTCTTCTCCCATTTTTTTCCCTGCGTCTCTGGAGGGCTGCAAGTTGTGCCACCACAACTGCTGTCTTGCTGACCAGAAGTGTCTTTGTGTCATTCTTAGCTTCCTTTTAAGCTAAGTAGAAGGTATTTTCTTGCTGTTTGAGTCTGGGAGATTCACTGGAACAGGATATTTTGCTGTTTTGGAGTTTTTAAGCCAATAAAATGTTGTTTCTAGCTGAAAAAAAATGGGGAGGGATGCTGGAGGCTTTAAGGAGGTCAGTGGGGGTCCTAAGAGTTTGCCTGGTTGCACAGGATCACATTTGAGCCAAAGACTACACAATTATCACCCCTGTCTCAAAGATGGAAATCTTGCATAGTATAGGGTTTTCCACATACAGGAGTCCTCTGCAGCAGGTTGATATACAACTCAAAAAACCCTAGAAGAAACATTCTTAGATTTTTTTTTAAAAAAAACCCTCCCTCCCCCTCTCCCCCCCCCACTCCCCCTACCCTTTCAAGCGTTCAAAAAGTGCCAGGAGTGGGAGTTAGAAGTACAACATCAGTGAATAAAAACCATTTAAAAAAAGGATGCTGGGGAAATACTTTTCTAAGGCCATTTCCACATGAGGTATTTGAAACGATGCAGTCCATCCTCCAGGGAGGACGTCTGCACCTGGGAGTGGACTGGGTCCGGGCTATTTAATGTAGATCCGCACCTCAGCCCACTCCGGAACGACCCCAAGTGGTCGTCCAGCGTGCTTTTGAAAAATTTGTTTCTTTCAGTCTTTCAAAAGCACGGAGCGCACCAATGCGAGCCTGCTCCCTTATGCAGATTTGCAGGCTCACACCAATGCGAGCCTGCGATCTGCCGGGGGCGGGCTTTAGGCTGGCGAGCTTCAGCGGTTGGTCATGACCCTCAACCAATTGGAAGCCGCCATTTTCGACTCCGGAGCAGTGCAGAGTGACGAGCACGCACTGCTCCGGAGCAGCCTGGACCGGACCGGGGAGCCGTAAGACCCGGTAAGTAGCAGCACGGGGTGATTCCCTCGTCCCGTGCGGAAATGGCCTAAGAGAGAGATACCACAGAACACTTTCCTATGCCATAATATATTGTAGAAGCATATTGCAGCAAGTGGATGAGCTCTTCACATTGTATCTGATGTTGTAGATGTTGTCAGGGTCTGACTATTTACAATGATTTACAACAGAATTAGAATCTTGGTGTATTGCAGGCTCTGTTCCTCATATTTGGATCCTTGTTGTGTGGTCTGTGGTTTCCTAGTTAGTTATTTAACGTTAGAGAGTTGATTATAAGGAACTAGAGGCACATGACCCAAGGCCTATGAGAAGGAGGTGACATTGTCCAGCTTGGTCTGTAGCATAATGATTATATGTTCGAATATTTTCAGCTGCAAGCTATAGGTGACAGCTAGGGGTGGCCTATCAGTCCATCTGTCCATCTGCCAATATATATGTTGATTATTTGTATCTTGCCTTTACTCAAAGCTGAGACTCAAGGAGGCTTGCAGAACAGTGAAAATTACATGTGGCTAATAACATAAAAGTTATAGTATTAAACTGTCAAGAAGATTATGATATTTTTAAATATCCCATCTTTTTTCCCCCCAAATCAAGACTCAAGGTGTCTTACAAAAGTTAAAATCATTGTAAATAAAATAATAATAATAATAATAACAACAACAATAACAATAATAATAATTTCAAAGCAAAGAACAAGGGTAGCGTAGTAGAAAAAAATGCATTTTTTCATGAAAACAATCATTTTCCAAAGGTTTGCAGGAATAAGAAAGTTTTTCATCTGCTCATGAAAAGACACCAAAGACCAGCCTCCCTAGGAAAGGAGTTCTGGAACTAGGAGCAGCCACAGCAAAAATCCTTTCTTGCATTTCCACTGTGCATACCCTGAGTACGGCGGAAGCAAGAGAAGGACCTCCTTTTAAGATCTTACAACCCAGGCAGGATCATATGAGAAAATACAGTCCTTAAGATAGTCTGCACCTGGACCATATAGCCCTTTGAATTGCGCTCAGAAACGGACTAGCAGATAGTAGAGCTGTTCCAATATGTGGGTCGTGTGGTCCTTATAAGCAGCTCTCAAAAGCTGGCCACAACTCTTTAGACTCATAGTTTCCAAATGCTCTTCAAGACAATGCCGCACAGAGTATGCTGTTGTAATCCAAATGGCCTGAAACAGACATGGTTGCCTACACAACAGCAACAAAAATATCTGTGTCATAAACTGAACCAGAGGGATTTCTGTGACATTTCTACTGAATGCATTTTAGCTTGGTGACTTTTTTTTCTTGAACCGTTCAGTTTTACATCCACCTATTAATATGGCATGCCTGCTGATTTAATAATTAAATTCAGTGTCGATAAACTGTGTTTCTAGTTGATAATCATGCCCTGTTGAAATATTTCATAAAAATATGAGATCACAAATGAGGAAAGATATTAACACCAAAGGAAATCCCTGCTTTGCAATCACCAGACAAAATCAATCATTTGGATTATTAAATTGATGATACTAGCACTGTGGCTTGAGGATTAAAAAAATATAAATTAATTGGAAGGATTAGAATATTTAATTGTGCTTTTTATCTCCTCTAAGTGTAATTAAAGACCCCTGGAAGACACAGTAAAATAAAATCAACATTCTGGATAATAGAGTAGTATAACTTTTTGCAGCACACTTTTAAGATGACAGTTCTCTAAAGAGTTACATGGAAGCAAATCCCATTGAAACCACAATTTCTATTTCTGAATAAACATAATGAGAATTATACTGTACATGCTGTAGAAATAAATGTTGTGTTAGCTCAATTTATCCTCTCAGTTTTTAATACCACCCCAAACTTAAGGTCTCTTCCATGTGAAACAACTATCACGTAAACAGCAGTATTTGGACAAACAAATATCAGGCTGCAATCCTGAACTGTTATTGGAAAACAAGTGCCATTGAATTTAGATGAACGCATATAATTTTGGAATTGTGGTATAGCATGTAAGAATTGTGAGATCTATTCTGGAGTAAAAGAAAAGAAAAGAAATATTAAGATTATAAGGTCAGAAAGCCGTACTCTCGGGAACTATTTATTGGTTCCATTGCCAACTCTGTGCATTTCCAGTGCAGAGTTCTTCAGGCTTGAAACTGGCTGTATGAAAGCAGATGCACCCAAGTGTGCAGCAGACTTTTGATACTTAAGAGCCTTAGCATACCAAAATGAGAGAAATGTCACCAAGCAGGCAAGCCAGAATTCCTGAATGGGAATCTCTTGAATAGACATAAAGAGGGAATAGTGTTAGACAAGCAGCTTGCCAAGCAATTAGTGTTTCACTAGAACCCCTAGTAACCCACCATTTTCTGCAACACCACTGTCAATATTAAGCTAGGTTCCTGGAGCTGATTGAAGCTGCTACAAGAAAACCATTGATGCAGGAATGCCAGACCACCAGGTTGACTCAGCCTTCCATCCTTCCTCAGGTTGGTAAAGTGAGTACCCAGCTTGTTGGCAGCAATTAGCTAACACATTGTAAACCACTTAGAGAGCACTAAGCTGATAAGCGGTATAGAAATACACATGCTGTTATTTCCTCCTTTGTTGCAGAACATCTCCTCCCCTTCTGGAAGGCAGAGGAAAAACACAAAAATTCAACAGTGGCACTGAAATCTGACAGGAACATTCTTTCGTGGATGGAAAATTATGGGGACAACGCATTCACAAAAATTACCAGAAAGGTACTTGAAGCCCATGAGTCACTTGCTACCTATTCTTGGGTTGGAACAAGGACAATCACAAATAAATTAATCCTTCAAAGAGGTGTCATGAAAACATTAATTGCTTTTATGCATGATCACCTGGTCCCATGAATGAAGGAGAAGCTGCTTGAAATTGCCTTCATGTGTACTTTGACTGGATTCAGGGACTAGTGACCAAAAAGAAATCTGTTTGGCTATCACCAAATGAACAGAATTATTCCAATGGACTTCAAAGAAAGATTCTTGTGTGTTAAATGATCCTTACCAGGTATAATAAGGAATACATTTTCTGGCAAATTGTAGATGCTGTGAGAATTTATCTTTTTATTACATTCCTATCTTGTTTTCCTTTGCTCATTTTTAAGGCAGCCTATATGGGATTGCCAAGAATGTTTCCATCCAGGCACTGATGGGATTCAAACCTGCTTAGCTTCAGCATCATGAATTCCAGTTCATGGACCTAATACTGACTCTAGAACTGGCCTACCAAGAAATACATGCCCAAATTATAGTGACAGTTGATTTTTTTCTTTTGTAATAAATACCCTTGTACCTGTTAAGAGTTTCAAAACTAAATTAGAAGAAAGAAACTCCACTAAGAATAAAAATCTAGCTTAGAAACACATAGGATGGGATAGGAGAATTAGCCTGTCAGTACTGTTCAGAGACTAGAAGTTATCATTCTACATCCTTTAAAGAAAAGATGGCAATGTTTTGGTGTGGAATAATCTGCAAAATGGTAAAAAAGAAAAAAAAAACTGCTTCTCTGAGGACACTTTAAGCAGGGTTGCTGAGCTATACTGAGTCCCATTGTTTTCTGAAGCAAATGAGACCGCTATACTAATATCTTCTGTCATTTGCTCCAGACAGATTGGTAGCTTTAATGACTTAAGCAATTTCCTCTCTTCTGGAGAAAAAAAAAGAATCTGAGGAAGAGGGAATGACACTTTCAAGGCCCTGCCAGACCATGTCAGAAATTATTCCCCTCTCCTTCAGTACAGGGATTATTTTCCCCTGTCCCTCATTTGCCCTTCATTGACATTCTTGGGCCTTGCTTTGACATGCTACGGCATAGCTTTCCAAATTTTTCATTTTGGTGACACACTTTTTCGACATGCATCATTTTGTGACACAGTAATTCAGTTTTACTAGCAAACCGGAGGTACTCAGAGGCATATCTAGGGTGGGGAAATGCACCCCCCCCAGTTCTGGCCCACTGCTGTCACCTTTGCCAGGAAAGGCCCAAGCAAGAGGGGCAGCAGGAGGAAAGACACCCTCCCATCCCACCTAGTCCTTGTCCGCTGCCATCACTCTTGCCAGGGAAAGGCCCCAGCAAGAGTGATGGCAGTGGGCCAGGCTCGGGTGTGTGTGTGGGGGGTCTTTCTTGGCCAGGGAGGTGACACACCAACACACTACAGGCAACACTAATGTGTCGTGACACACCATTTGAAAAGCTCTGTGTTAGGGAATGAGGGGGCAAAGTGTTTTGTGAATCCATACTTTCCCCTAACATATCCCCAAAAGGCCTGGTTTGTGGTGCTACTACCATTGCAGCAATCTCAAGAAGCAGAACAATTTCTTTGCCTATAGATACCCATGAGAAGGTAGGCCATGGCATCCTCAAGTGTATTTTATAACAGTTCAATCCCACATATATTTACCTACAGCCAAGTCTTGATGTATTGAACTGAGCTCGTTCTGAAGGAAGTATACATAAAATTGCAAGGTTATTCTCCAAGATCAATACTGCAACACCTTAGTTCCATTTAAGCTTTAAAATTATTGAGACACTGCTTCCCTTGCAAAACTGCATTTGGAATGGGTTGAAATGAATTTACGTGCAGTCTATTCTCTTGTTCTCATTGGAAGGATGACACCAGTGCTCCTTTGTCAATAGCTAACTATGACGGGGAAGACTACCAAGAAGCCACGAAAAATGTGCATATCTCTGCATGTCTCACTTTGCAAGAATAGGGCAAGCTATCCTATAAAATAATGAGGATGGTATATCTTTCCATCTCTGACACTATTATATATTTGGCAAACTTGCATGTTTTTGAACTCTAAAACCACGTGTGTTTAAAACTTACTTTTCTTTTGATGGTGTATAAACGAAATGACAAAGAAAAAGAAACAAATGCCAAACACTATAAGTTTGTGCTTTCATTTATTCTCACCTCTACATAATAATTTGAAGTGTGTAGTTTGTGTGTGTGCACATTTTACGCAAAGAATTGTTAACCCAGTTCCGCTTGGCAGATTCTTTTTTAAACTAGATTTAAAAAGATGTATGAAATGGCTTGAACTGAAACTGCCAATTATTTTGCTCTATTTCTCTTACAAACTAAAAAATTCTTTTTTTAAAAAAAAGGAAAAAAAGAACCTCTGTTCATAAGTATAACGTACTAAATTATGTTATAACTATAATCACAGTTTACCAACACTTAGTAAATTAGTGACTTGATTGTCTTGAAGCTTAACAGCCTGTTTTTATGGGGAAAATGCACTGGATAAATAAAAAGGTATGTATCTAACACGTCTTTATCTGTCACATTGTAATGGAAATATCTATATATAGATATATAGTGCAACTTTAGGGCATGGAATGTTCACTAAAACCTCTGAAAGCTCCAACTAGATTAAGAGCATTTCCTGATTTTGCTGTTCATTTCAGATGGCACATCATTGCATACCAACTGTCCCAATTTGATACAGGGAGTCCTCATTAATCCTCTGTTGTTCCACTTTCCGCTTTTAAAACACCCCAGTTTAACTGTCCTCTTCCTCCCACTTTGTCCTCCTCCCTTTATCCTCAGTTCACTTTAATTTCTGCAAACTGAGTTTAAAGTGCAAAAGTAGCTTCCATTCAGTTAACTCTACAGTGGGAGAAGAGAGAAGGGGGCATAATCCCTTGATACTCAGGCTAAAACAAACCACTGTAGCCTCTCCTAGTTTGTTTGTGTTTCTTCCTTATAAACTTTTGCCAAATTTTGACATTGCCTGGGCACAAACATCCCAGTTTTCATCTGTGAAATCTTGGAGAGTATGTCATTCTGTTGTTGCATTGTGCCAGAGGGGTGCTTAGAGTAGGTTACAGAATAATAAAAACCAGATATTTCTTGCTCTCAGGATTACAGTATTGAAAAGCACAGCATAGATGGGTGGATTAGGATTGCCGATGAGATGCTTGATTAAGATTCACAGGAACATGAGAAGTGCTTCCGGACTATGTTTTTTTTTCAGACTGTTTTTTTCCATATTAATCTAGTTTTGTCTTCCTAGATTTACAGTAAGTCTGAGACTATTTCTGCACTACACTGTTTTAGTGCTATTATTCCACTTTCAACAACCTATGGAATCCTGGGGTTTGGAGTTAGGGAAGGGCATTTAGAATTCCCAGCCATAGAGTTTTTCAGCCTCAGTAAACGACAAACCCCAGAATCCTACAGAATGTTGAATAACAATAGCACTGTAATAATAATAATAGCACTACAATAGCACTATAATGACAGTGTGGTACAGAAATGGCCTGAGTTTTGAACAGATCTTTTTGTTTTTAAGAAAATGTCATCTGCCACTAGATCTTGTCTACCTAGATAAACTAATATTGGAATCTGAGACCTCCTGTATGGAAGCATATACTCTACCATTGAACTGTCCCTTCATTTCCGCATTTCTAAAGTTAAGAAGGTGGGGTTTCTTTTGATGAGAGAAGTCATTAGGAGCCATGTACATTGTTGTAGTCAATGTAACATTATTAAATCTGTGTGATTTGTTATCACGTCAGATGCATTACTGCATTTATGTCTTATTTTCACTTTTTTGCTGTATAAGTGGATCACACTGATATCCACAATATCTTCTAGCTCAACTGATGAGACTTTGATGGCTGTGCAATAAGAATGTAATAGTGTGTGATCCAGTGGAGAATATTTGGCTTATCCAATCATTAAGTATTGACTCTGGCATCTTGCTGATGAGCCTTGAATGCTGCACCGTGTGGCTTCGTAATTAAGAATGCACAATCAAAATTGGAGTATAGACTGGCATCCCCATGAAGACATATATCCTGCTTGGCCTGGACCAAGAAGACTCCTTTCAAAGGATTCAAATTATTTAACAACAGTGGTTTCATACAGCATGCTTGCCAGCATTTCAGAGATGACATATATTGTAGTACTCAATGGGAATGCATTTTAGTCCACTAACATAGAACATATGAGCGTAACAGTTGAACTACAGTACCCTTGAAGGATATGATCAATGGGATCTCGCAGAGAAAAGTGCATTGAACTTGTTTAGGTGCGAGCAGTGATTTGCTTAATATGCTTTTGGCACGAAGTTATTAAGGGTGGCTACTGGAAGGATATCTTCACATATTAAAATTTCAAATGGAATTCAGGGTATACAGGTAAATCATGTTGGGACAAAGAACAGCAGCTTCATATCTATGTTGAAAGGAATCTGAGCTAACATCAACCAATCTAGAAAGTGATATAGTTGTAGGACACAGCTTGTAAAATATCAATTTAATGTGAGACTCTTGTTTTAAAAATAAAATAAAATTCAAGGTTGGGCCCAATGCCGGACTGAATTGAAAACAGCATAGTAGACTAGCCAGGACTTTGGCTTGATCCATGACTTTCTTTAACATCCTTTCAACTGTTTCAGGGATTTTGGGAATTTATGTTTGTTATAACACTTTGAACATCTTATTTCTTCAGAGTTGACACCAATTGGTTGAGTTATAGATGTGACATACAACATATGTTTGGTAGTACTGATGGTTGTACATTATATCATGCTTCAAAGGATTTCTCTTTAAGGCAATCATCCACTTTCCCCTCTTACTTTCTGATCACCACGTTCCTCAAGTTCAGAAGTGCAATGTTTTAATAGAGAGGAATAGTCACTTTCCACCACTGCCAGTAAAGAATATAATTTAAAATATAACAATGGCAATCTGAGCGGAGTGTAAGCTGTATTCTCTCTGATGTTGCTGATAAATGAGTAATGATGTGGTAAGCATGCAATTAGGTATAATTTGCTTATGTAATTGAGTGGGATTTTTTAAAAAAAGATCAATATCCAATCTCCACCTAGTATGAAAAGCAATTAGTTTAATTGATGAGGAAAAGGCCCTTTTAGATCAGTTAATTACAATAAAATGGCCTAATACTCAGGCAGATCAGTATTATGAATAGTACATGAACAATTTAAGTCTATCAACTACTTTCACCTGGAAACTAGTAATCATGTATGATGTTTGCCTTTGGCAGTTTTTACCCCAAAAAATAAGCTCCACTGATACTTGTTATCCATTATGAGCTATTTTAGTTTCCATGCATTTATTTAACTTAGCTGTGAAACAGTTTTTTTTTCTCAAGTTGAAATCTGCATGTATCTAAATTCCACCGTTGAGCGCAAAATATTATATTGAAATTCAATAATGTCTTGATAACCTCACTTTTCTAAAATACAAAATTAGGTCAGAAAATTCTCCACTTTTAGTTTAGCATGTCAGATTTACCACTTACATTCTATTTTTGCAATAAGTATTTCAGTTGCTTTGCCTCAATCTAAACTGCACATTTCTAACTCTATCACAGGGATGGGGTGGAGGACTTACACTTGAAAATGATTGTGTTTTATTGACTTTCAGTTTTAACAGCAAGGTGATCTCTATACTGAATAAAATGAGTTTCTATGAGGACTGGCCATCCATGAGGCAGGATCAGAGAAAGGCTTCAGACAGTGGATCAAGAAAGGCAGTGGATTGTGACTGGGACCTTCTCATCCATTGCTACAATCTTTGCTGCCAGCTTCAGCTACATGGTTGAATTACTACTGCCATTGCTGTTCTGTTTAGGACTGTTTCCTCCCCTCCCCTTACACATTGCAGCTGCCTGGATTGGCTCTGCGTGGTTACTGCTTATTGCATTTTCTGGTTGGGTCACCCTTCATTGATTACCTCCTTCCTATCATAGTAGCTTGGTTTATCTTTATTTGGTGCTGTTGTGCCACTGCTGCCTAATGCTTCCCCTCCACATGGTTGGATCAAAATGGATTGAATTGGCTTCTTTTCCCTCCAACCAGCTACCACTATTCTCTGTACTGTCTTGTTTCTGGTTTGTCTGCTTCTATTGCTGACACCACCCATTCCATCATCCTTGCCTGACCATCTGCCCCTCCCCCCCAAGTACATTCTTTGTAGTTGGCTTGTTTGCTGGAATGGCAGATGGCTTTTCCGTTTTTGTGGAGAATGTTGCATAGTGCAACCTGCATTATAAACTGAAATCCACCTTATTTGTCCAACAGTATCCCTTCCTCAAGAGCTGGAATGAAACTCATGCAATACCACATGGCTTCATTTTCAACAGATTGTACAAAAGGAAGAAAGTAGGCCATGATAATCTCCTGAAAAGCAAATTTTGGTTCTCCCCAGTTGCCCCCGATCCAGCTACCATTCTGAGGAACCTCAGAGTTTTCTTGTGCGTGTGAGTTTTCTTGATTCCCATTTTCTTCCCTCTCCCTCCCTTCCTTCTTCTTCCTCCATCTCCTTCTTCTTCTATGCCATGGCTTCCTTGATGGCAAGTCGGATTGCAGGTCTGTTGTCTTTTTTTCCTTTTAAATGACACATGAGTTCATCTGAGAAATTATAGCATATATGTGCTATAAATGAATATATAAAATTAACAGAAAAATGCTTTCTGTGGTCGTCCATCTATTTATATCTCACATTCAGTAAGAGATACACATTTGTCCTCTGGGCCAAAACAACCAATATTAACACTTCTCCAAAAGGAAACACATATTAATAATCATCATTATTCACAGATAAATTAGATAAGTGTTAGCATAAAACAAGTAATAACTTAAGACTAAGTGAGCAAAACACAACAGTAGCTAACTGCTCAAAGAAAATCCAAATTTCAACCAAGTCTTAGTTTGTTCAATAAGAAATGCCTGTCCAAGTTAATTTTCTGGCTAGATAATTATCCATTTGTAATCAGTCTTTCAGATGCTAATATATGAGTGTTCCAAATCCTTCTAAGTCTGTGAATATAACAGGAAACATTTATTTTCCAAGAGCTGAAATTTACATATATTTTACCTTGCAGAACTAGAAATCCCCTGAACAGGTGGCATTTTCAGATTTTAGAAGTGAACATTAAATGTCATGACAGGCAAGGCTAACAATTAGAGGGAGATTGCATTTTGCTGCATAAACAAACTAAAAGCTCTTTTATCCAAATAAAAGCACTCTCTCTCTTCAGGCTGTGTGCTCTCTTGAGGGTGGTTCCTTTGCCCTGTGTCTTTGGACATTAACTGTAGCCTGGCAACACCTGACAGTGGATGAAACAATAGATTATAGTCGTGTGGCAGCACAGCGCATTGTATCTTCAGTGATAACGCAGCCATACAAAACATTAATGCACTCCCTGGCTTCTATTCATGGCCAGGTGTCAACCAGTCAAAATGCTTCTGTCTTCAACAGACTGGTTGAATCAGATGGTTCTTTTCACAACCAGCTTGTTTGTTTGGATAGACAAAGAAAGCTAAATCAAATGGTTTGATTGTCCCTTTGAGTAATAATAATCTTATTCTTTAGTGGATAACAGTGGGCTCCTTCAGAAGACAATGCTTATGTATTGTGGCACCAAAATTTTGCCTAAAGCAAATTTGAGGTTCCAGGCTCAGGAAAGCAGACTGCATGCTAAACTGTGAAGTGAATCAGGTAGTTCCAGAGAAAGGAATGGAGTCCTCCTGAGAGCACTGAGAACCTGCTACATCAAAACATTGTGATCAGATTCTGCTTATATAGAAATTTAAAAATTCCTCCCAAAGTAAGCCGCATGGAAATTTTCAGTAAAACGGTTTTGGTGGGACCTTTTTCAATGAAGTTTTGCTTATTCCAAGCCAGTAAGCGCTAACATTTTGTAATCCAATGTAAATGCAAGGGTTCCAATGTTTGCTCACCTCCTCAATCCCCCATTAGTTCCTGTCAAAAAACCCAGCTGAACATGAATTCTGTTGGGTTTTTTTTAAAAGAATTGACTTCGTATTTGCGAACGTATTTAGGATAATATTTATTCATTTATAATACTGCAATACAATCTGTGTTTCACTATTTCTATACTGTCTTTCCATGCAAAGGTGACTCTCTCACAAACACACACACACACACACATACACACACACATAGCCTCTTATCTTCAACCACTATTGTATTTTTTTTTTATTTTGTTAATATCCAGTGGATTTTATAAGCCATTTTAACTAGGTCAAATTTGGAATTACAAGGGTAGGATTTAACAATTCCTAATAAATAAATAACGTGGCACATATATATGCACATATAATTTGATGCACAGTCTGTATACTGTTTGTAATATTTCCTGTAGAACCTCAAGGAGTGGGTCCAGAGTATATATTTTGATATCATGAGACTTTCACATGCTCCTATGAATGCAAGCTCCATGCTTGAAATATGTCTTGAGTACATAGACAAAAACGGAATATAGTACAGTTGGGTGTCCACATTTGGGGGTTTCATTTTTGCAGATTTGATTATTCATGGATTATTTGCTGCTGCCTCCATTCCTGCACTATGCCAGTTTTAATAAGAACTGGAAACCTCATGAGACTGAGAGACTCCAAATGAAGATTGTAAATCCCTATTAAAAATGGCACAGGGCAGCAGTGGATGTGGTGGCAAGCCCCACCAGCTGCCGACTTCTGCCTTGCAAAGGAACCCTGAAGCCTCGAAAGACATAGGTGTGGGGAACTACACTTATTTCACCGTGTCCTCACCAGATGAACTTGTGAGAGGGAGAGAAAGCTTGGCCCTGAAGATCATTAAAACTTTGGAAGGCTCATATGCAGAGAAATGGGTTTTCAGGAAGTCTGAACATAAGCAGTATTGGACTATATAGGTCATACCCAGTACTTTGAATGGTGCTCAAAAACAGACTGGTAGCCATGAAGTTTTTTCAACAGTTTACTTGCACGTGGGAAGAAGGTGTTTTATAACACTGTTGGGAGTGGCAACCTTTGCATCCTTAATTAACTGGCTAGTTAGTTTTCATGTGTATTGTAGGCATAGAGGGGACTGCCTAGAGTAAACTTCCTGTTGTTTAATCAACACCCACTTCCCCTTGCATGTTCTCTTCCTCTTCCCCTTTTTGTTCTTCGGCTTTCCTGCAAGCATGCGCTCTTCAATTTTCTGGCAAGCATGCTTTCTTGTAAGCATGTGAGCTCTTATTTTCATCTTACCTTTCTTCAAGAATTTGAACCTGTGTAAACTATGCACAAGATTTTGTGAGTAAACTTTTCATATTTTTAACCAAACTGTTTGTGTTTATTTTGAGCTAGATTAAGTGTGTCTGGGGTGGAGATGATGAAGTGGGACTGGTGATTTGTTCAGCATCTATCTGTGCATTACAAAATACTCTGTGATTAGAAGACTTTTTACTAAAAAATCTCTCAATTCCCTAACAACCACCACCTCCTATACTATTCTGAAAAGTTTCCCAATTCTCCAGAGCAGAATTTCAAAAGGATGACAGCAGCTTTGGTGTTGGTGGGGATTACTGAAAGTTATCTTTCCCTTCTTCTGCTTAGCAGGAGCAAAGCAAGCCTTTATTTGTTTACAGCACAGGCAGGACATTATGCCCAACATACTATGCTCCCATAGGTGGAGTGGTGGTGAAAATGGCAGCAGGACCAAAAAAAAAAAAAGGCATCAATAATGTGGAAGCAAAAGGGTGGGAAAGATTATAGTAATAGGAAGAGAAGACTACTGACTTGAGACCTTCTATTTCTTGAATCCTTGGCTTCATAGGTGGGGATGGGGGTTCCAAAGAGCCTAGGAATTTGGGGGACAAAGCTTGGACAATCATCTGACCTGAGGGGTAGATTACTAACAAGCCCCCCTCCTATAGTTCCCAGGCTCTGTGGACCTCCCCAGAAGCCAGGCTTTCAAAGAAAGAAAGAAAGAAAATGGCAGCTTAGAGCCAGCAGCCTTCTGTTCTCCATCCCTGTCAATATGAGCTCAGAGCAGTGGCACACCTTGGAATGTGAGAAGGAAGTGGGCGGGAGCGGGGCTATGGTACGTGGGGACGTGCCCGGGGTACGTGGGGGCGTGGCTATGGGCCAGGATGCCCCAAAAACTTCTCTGCCTGAGGCAAACTGCTCTTCCCACCCCACCCTCCATCGCTACGCAACTGGCTCAGAGACAGTGACACCACTTTCATAATAGACCATTGTGTTAGCAGTGTGATGCTATGGCATCCTAACTCATAATGGATAATCCCCCCAACCCCGTTACCAGTCTTATATGGATCATGACAACTGTCCTGATGTTCAGTGTGTGGCCATATATTCTTAATCATTGGATTCTGAGATGAAATGTCAACCATTTCTTTAGCAAGGGACCACCAGGCTCCACTTCACACCCCACCCCATTTGCTCAACACTGGGAGGGAGGTGATATCAAAACAATATTTTTCATGTCACTCAAATAGGTGTTAATATTATTTAAATTTAATATAAACTAATTAATTTTAAATAGTAATATTATTAGTATTCAGGTGTGATGGATGGTCTTATTGTTGTTGCAAAAAAATTGTCTTAGCAATATTATTTTTCTGTATTGGGTTTCCACAATATTTCCAATTCTACTTTGTCTTTTACAGGTTTTCTGGGAGCAGAGCTGAGTGCTACCAGGAGGAAGGGAGGAGTTTGTAGAAAATAAGAGATAAATACATAGTTAGAACTTTGTTAAGGTAGGCAGATGCTTGCTATTAATCTTAGATTTCTAGACAGTGGTTTCTGATAAAGAAATGACAAAGTGTTTTTGGAAGGAGAAATATGCACATCTACTTGACTTGGGTATATATTATAGGAATTTGTGATATATATAAAAAAGAAACATTCAGTTGTAGTTTTAACTGATAGGCCAAATATTAATAACAAGTTTGGGGTGTTGCAAATTGATGAATTTAGCAATGAGACTTGAGCCTGGCAAACTTTAGAAACAACTTTCATTTGAATTTGAAAGCACTTCACATTTTTGGACTACTTTCACATTTTATTTTTAACTCTAGGGGTTTTGCAATAATCTTCTTTTACTGACAGGGCCTTTTAATTTGCTGCCTATTGTGCCTGATCAGGATGGCTGGAGTAGATAGAACTAGTGCTTAGCAACCATCAGATAACTTAGAAGTGACATAGATAGTACCAATAATTGCTATTTTGATTCTCTTTTTGCCTGTAATAATGGCAGCATGGACACATAGTCACGTTCCTCTTCCCCGCATTCCAGCCTTCTTTTCAGTAACGTGGAAAGTTCAAGTGTGGTTTTATGCATTAGCTAATGGGTGAATGAGTTCCCAAGGGATAGATACTATGTAGTCCTTGATGTCTAGCATTATTCTATTTGACTTTACCAGTTTTTCCAGTGTTCTACAAAGATAGAGCTATAATTAATGAGGGATTTGTTCTCCACAATGAAGGTAGTTAAAGAATGCATTTTCTCCTAATGATATGAATAAATGAATTGACCAGTGCCAATCTATTTTCCTCTCATGGCAATTTGAAGCTCCCTCCTTTTTATCCCCGTAGTCAAACTGGCATTGTACTTTACTACTCTGGACTATAATTAGTTTGTGTCTTACAA
Organism: Cyclura pinguis; assembly: GCA_030412105.1. NCBI lineage: Eukaryota > Metazoa > Chordata > Lepidosauria > Squamata > Iguanidae > Cyclura > Cyclura pinguis. Next base: position 63,213,249 of record CM059600.1, on the reverse strand, counting down.
GCAAAATAGAGTCAAGTCTTGGTCAGTGATTGAACTGGGAATCTAAAATATTACTCTGCAGGCAGCTTTTTTTTTCATATAAGTGATACTTAAAACATTTTCCCATTGAGGGAATAAGCGTTCTTTTAAAAAAAAGAGAGGAAAAGAAAAGAAAAATGTATGTCCTGTGAATGAGATGCTAAGTTAAGACCTCTGGATATTGGTGACCATTAAAATTCCCAGAGCATTTTGTAAAGGTACAAGAATTTTAGTGCTAACATGTTGGCCAAATTCCAAGATGAGTATTTAAATTGCTCTGTGAATTTTCAGCAGGATAAGATGTTCACATTCTGTCTCAGGCATTTCCTCACTAGCCTGTTATAGCACTATTTTTTCACTTTCAACATCCTATGGAATCCTGGGGTTTGCAGTTTAGGGAGGGCCCTCAAAGGCCCCAGGATTCTGTACAATGTTGAAAGTGGAATAATAGTACTATAACAAGCTAGTGTGGAAATGGCCTCACACTTAGAAATGGATCTCAGATAACATACTACATAACTTAGGAAAATGATTTCTGGGATTTGGTGCAAGCCAAAGGGTGAAAGCACAAGTGTTCTTGCTCTGTGCTTCTTAGCCTGGGGCTGTAGTCTGAGGAACAACAGAGTCCTGCTTTGCCTGGACAATAAAGCAAGATAAGCTACTGTGCATTGTGTTGTGTCACAGGCAGGCCAGGCAGGTAATTAGCAACAGAGCAGAGCTTACTCACAGAGGCAAGAGAAGAACTAGTCCAAACCAAGTTCAGGCCAAGAATGCAAGTTCCAAGGCAAACAAATCCGCAAAGTCAAACTAGCAGAGGTCCAAGAAAAACAGGATTCAGGCAGCCACAGGGTTTCAACCACCAGGAAGATCCATTGTTAACCCTAGGAGGAGATGGGCCAGCTGTTTGCCTTTTATAGCTAATTGTGCTGCCACAAGTATTCCTTCATTAAAGCCCGTTTGCTACTTAAACAGGCTGAATGGCTGAGGTCTTCTTTCTAGTGTTGTCTCTCCCATAAGGTAAGTCTGTGCTGTTTCATCTTCTGATATTTGTTCCCCCTGCTCAAGCCCCTGCTGTTGGTTGTTATTTTCCACTGCGTAAACTTCTGAGGAAACTTCTGCTTCAGATCCAGAATCTTCCACCTTACTGTCAGGGTCTCCAGAGCAGGGCATGCACATTGGCCTTGGGAAGCTTTTGCCAGAATCACATGTTTGGAGCATGTATTGAGTAGGATCCCATGAGACCAGCTTTGGCTAACTGTTGGTAGAATTTCAGGCTGAACAGTACTGAACAGTACTGAACAGAATGAAAGGTACTTGGCAGGGGTGACCATTATCATCTCTGTTGTTTATATCAGTACTTGAAGTCCTAACCAGAAATATTAGGAGTGATCAGAAGATAAAGGAGATTATTTAAAAAGACTTTCTCTATAGCAGTGCCCTGACTGTAGAACTCCAAATCTAAGGAAGTTAGATTGCCCCATCTCTTTCAATCTTTCAGTGGACAACCAAAACAGTGCTGTTCCAGATGGCATTCAGTGTTTGAAACTGCTGTTTTAACTGTTTTTAAATGATTTTGAACATAACATGCAGGCCCAGCCAGCCAGCCTGCCTATCCCCCTCTGTTTCATGGGGAGAAATGGGCTGAGCAGCCTTTGAGATTTTCACGGACCCTCTGTGAGGGCATTGTGGACCCTAGGCTAAGAACCACTGGTACAGTAGATTGTATAGGACATTAAACTATGGAGTGTTCATCTTAATTCTTGCTAAGCAGCTGCTACCAGTGGTTTAGCAGAGTATTTCATACTTCCCTCACTATGCCAAGCAACAGACTCCTTTCCCTGCCCTCCATTCTACAGACATACTGTTTCTCTTCAGTTAGAATGCCTAGCTCCAGAGCAACTCTGAGAGGTTTTTGTTCTGTTTTGTTTTTAAACATTCACCCCACATCATATAGTATGAGTAGGGGAAAAGAAAATTAATAATTGTTCACTAGCAGAAAAACTCAGTGGGAAAACCAGCAAGCATTTTGTACAATTTTATCCTAATATTATGCAAACATACCACAATTTTAAGTAGGAATTATTCAGTGGGGAAAACCATGCTTACTTGGGATCCCCCCCCCCCCCGAAACCCTGTTTTCTGCACAGAAATAAGCTTCCTGCACAAGAGGGCTACATGTGCTCTGCAATGCATCAGTATGTTCAGATATTTGTTTTTCTCCTGCAGTGGGAAGAAAACTACTGTAATTACTCATCCCTGCATGTGAAGACGAAATAGACAAGGACTTACATCCCTAATATATGCCATGGGATATAATAAACAGTGCTGGAGAAACTAGGGTGCAATTAAGAGGACATCAAAGGTATGAACACAGAGGAATACCTCTGGGCACTTTTGCCATGTCTATAAGGATATGTGAGATTCTCAGTTTGGGAGATATGAATGGGACATGGATCATCTCTGGTATCAACCTTGCTTATCTACCCAGCAGCAATTAAAAGAGCCTCTTATCAACACTTGAACAAATGTGGCCAGTTAAGAAGCTCACTACCATTAAACCAGGACTTACTCAGATTCATCCTAACACTAAGAACTCTAGGTTGCTAATATTTTTGGATAAATTCCTTTCCAGAGTGAGATGCTTGAAAATCTTGTATGGGATATGAATCGTAGCTTAATAATACTATAGCCTAGTCTGTCTGTCTTTCTTTCTTTCCTTCCTTCCTTCCTTCCTTCCTTCCTTCCTTCATTCCTCCTAGTCTGGAGATAGAACATAAAAAGATACATTTTTTCTCATCAAAACTGAGACACCCTGTCAAGAAAATGGTCAACTGCTGTGGGGTATTCTGTATATTTCAGGTCTCTTTTTTGGGGAAAATTTGTTTGAATAAAACCATTGGATTTGTTCCAAAAATGGGGTTTTTCTTACAAAAGATAATGTCTTTTGCACAAATTTAATGCAAACTTTTTTTACTCAAAAAAGTCCCAAAATGGAAAACAAGTTTGAAAAAAAAAAAGAGTACCCCTTGAATACTTCTATTCAATACTTGTATTCTCTACCACTGGAGAGAAAACATTTGAAATTATTCATTCTGATGTGCAAGAATGAACTAAGCAGACACAATGGCCCTTTCCGCACGAGACGAGGGAATCGCTCCATGCTGTTACTCACCGCTTCTTCTGGGGTCTGAAGCAATACAGACTGTCCCTGAAGCCCTTCCGCAGGGCTCCTTCTTGGTCCGGGGCAAATCGGAGAAGTGCGAGGTGTGTAGATCCGCACTACTCCGGCTTCCAAAATGGTGGCTTCCAGCTTCCAAAATGGCAGCTTCCAGTTGGTTGTGGGTCCTGACCAACTGCTGAAGCTCGCCACACCTAAAGCCCGCCCTTCTCAGATGGCAGGCTCGCATTGGTGTAAGCCTGCGAATCTGCACAAAAGAGCAGGAACGCAATGGCGTGTTCCAGGAAAATAAAGACCTGTTTTTTCCAGTTTTTCAAAAACACACTGGAAGACCACTTGGGGTCGTCTTGGAGCAGACTGAGGTGCGGATCTCCAGTAAGTAGTCCGCTCCTAGTCCACTCCAAGGTGCAGATGACCTCCGTGCGAGGATATAGTGCCCTGTTCTAATTGCCTGGTGCGGAAAGGGCCAATATCATTGCAGCTATTTTTTTTCCTATTTCTGTCCAGTCTTTGTAAACTACTTTACAAAAAAGGAAAAAAATTAACAGGCCAACATAGCCATGAAAAATGGACGCAAGAGGATTTGAAAACAACAGTAGGGGAGTATGGCATCATTCAGGTGCAACTAAAATGAATAGAATATCTTCTACCTTACTTGAGATAGGCAAAAAAAAAAAAAAAAGACAAAAAGGTACAACAATGGTCAGATAGAATGGCTGAATAAAATGCCATGGATGGAAAGAGGCTATGCTTCCTTCTTGAATTGTTCTGCTTTTGCTAGCTGGGTTACACAACCCATTCTCATTTTGACACAAATACACCTATTCTTTAAATGTGTAGTGTAATGGGGAAAATTCTAACTTAGTGATTTTGACACTTAAATTAATCGTATTCAGTTTAACACCATCACCTTACATGTTATTCCACATTCTTTAGATGTATCACACATTTGAAAAAAAAAGAATGGAAATAGTAGGCAAGGGCAGCAAAAATATCTTGGGAAACATAATTAAAGCATTTTTTGACGAGATAGCTCATTATCAGAAAAATCTTTGAAGCAGTTAAAATGCAAGGACAAGACAGAGCAAATGTACTGCTACCCCAATTTGATTTGGCATGGATGCTTCTAAATAAGAACAGATGGGGAGTTATTGTCACTACTTCTCATTAGAGCTTTCTCCAAAGGCTCCATAGCTTTCCAGGACTGAAGCTGCTTTAGAAAGAACAGTTTTATATTTTTCCCAAGCATGTAAACAAAGAAGATCCGTTTTGTAATTATTAAAAGAGGTGGAACAGATCTGAAGAAAAAACTTGAAATAAAGTCCGCAGCAGGGGAAAAAATAGCTTTTCAGACTCTCATAATCTTTCAGGGGTGGGGGATCCTAAAAAAAAAAAAAAAATTAGGAAAGCATGGAGTAATTTCTGTTCACTGTAAACCTGTTGACATACAAATTACTTCAATGATACCAATTATAATTTCCACTCACTATTGCTCTGGCACTGTCAGTGATGATTATAGAAGTTTCTGAAGCCAGTGTGAATACTGAGCACAGAGGGATGGAGATAATGGGAAATGTCTACTAATACTTCTGGTTCTGAATTTATAAGCAACAGAAAGCACTATAGTCCCCCTGTAATGACCTTCTTTGTGGCCAAGTTGAGTTTATTTGTCCTATCAAATTCAGTTCCTTCAAAGTCCAAATACCTTTATTATATTGTACCAATACACAAAACAATTTCAGTGTTGCATACTGTGCATGAATTGTCATGAAATATTGAGTAGGTTGCCACCCTATGATCTGGAGACTTTACCTGTTGGTGTAGGAATCAGAAATATACAGGACAGAAGCCATGTGTTCAGGTGAAGAAGAAGAAAGAGATACTGCTTGTAAGTAAAAATGTCTTGGACAAAAACTGATGGGTTAAAATGGAAAACGGGGTTTAAAGTATTTGAGGGATGGTGAGACGAATGTGCTGCATTACTCAGCTGTGTAAGCAACTGGTGAAAGACATGTTTGAGGTAATTAGGAATGGAATTGAAAATGAAGCTGTTACCCTGATTTCTGGGGGTCCCGTGAGGGACACCTAAATGTGCTCACAACAATGAGGAGGGAATTAGCATAGAGCACAAGTTGGCAATGCGAGAGGCAGGGTAACGTAGCGAGATCTTGAACCCTATGTCTAGGGGGTCAGGCCGAGTCAATGATAAGGCAGATGTTGAAATAATAATAATTGTTTTATTGAAATACAATCACACAAGTATATGCAACACACTCACACAATAAGCTATGGAAATAAAGGTAGGAGTGGGATAGAGGGATTTTTAGAGGAGATTCGGTATGGGAAATACTGTACCTGTCCTGAAGCCAGGTAAGAAGCAAAGAAGCTGGGGAGCGTGGATTCTCAGCACGTGGGGCTGAGGGAAAGGCTCTCTGGACAAAGTGACAGCAAAGTGGGATGGAAGCCAAGAGCGATCCGAGGAAGCGCTCAAAGTCAGGCGTTCTTATAGGGAAAATTGTGGCCGCAGGCTAGTCCATACTTGGGGAAAACATTGAGTTTGGGGCTGGAGACAAAGCCTCCAAAAGGTCAGTACTTTAGATGATTGAGTTATAGGCAGATTGTCAATAGAGTAGCCAGTATGCAAACACGGAGTGCTTGAGAGTTGTATAGTCCGCTCATCAAGCTGCCTGCTCGGGGCAGGAGATCTTTTGTAAGTAGCGTGCATACATGATGTGGTGCTTGCCTTGAGGTCTCCTGAAGCTGCATTAGGCAATGACTGGCCTGCCTAGATGGGGATGTGAATGGTTCGGCTATTGTCGGCCGCGCCTGTGTGCGTGCTTGTCCGGGGGCCTCGCAAGCACGTGGAGAGGAATGGGTATAGAAGGCCGAATTATTGATATCGAAAGATATTTTAATGTCCCACAAGCTCAGGCTAGCAATGGTGGTAACAGTCCCCCCTGAAAATGGGTGATGTGGAGGACAATATTGATCATTTTCCAATTAAAAATCAAAAATAGTTTTAGAGCCAAATAGGGGTCTACAGGTTCAGAGGTAGTATTTCTCCATAGGGAAAGGGAACTTTGGGGAAAAGGAAAGGGTTTCTACCTTATAAAAACATTCCTAACTAAAACCTAAACACATTCACGCAAATGCATAGTAATAATAAGCAATAAACAATAAAAAATCATCTGAACAATTGAGAAGCGGCAGTAAATGAGCAGTTGAAGCAAATGTCAAATTGCAAAACAGTTGAGTCTTTGAAGCAAAGCGTGCCTTCCAATGAAGCCCTGCAAGTCTTGAGCAAAGAGCAAGTGGTAGCGGTTACAATGTATCCAATTTTGCAAAACTAGCTAACAATCGTGAGCTGACTATTAGCTGCTTGCATCTTGCAGATCTTTGGAGAAAGGAATAGTCCATGTGAAGCTTCTTCAGTGAGCAAGAAGCAAAAGTCTTTCAAAATGGGTTTTAAGTCCAAAGTCCTTTGTCTCTGTCGGCAGGTGTTTGGGTCACCCCCCCCCATGGTCCCACAGCTGCTGCAGAGGGCTCAGGCATCTCCTTGGACCAACTCCCGATTGGAGCTATGATTTTCTTCTTCAACACCCCCTCAATACCCAGGGGAGATGGTCAGGTCCGGGGGGTCTTCCTGGTTCTCCGGAGCTGTCGACCTGTAGCTATTTTGGCAACAGAACTGACAACAAGGTTATCCAATACATAGATACTACGCAAATTACCAGCTCAGCGCCTGATGGGAGTTCAAGTTGAAACAATTTTTGCTCTCTGTGAGCTGAAAGTGTATGTGGGAGCAAGGATTTAAATAGCTCCCAAGTATAAAGCTGTTTTGGCCGTGGGAAGGCCGAGAAGGCAGCAAGGCTGTGGATTCAGAACCTGCATCCATCCGCCGGTCCCGCGGCAAGGTCTAACATCCCAGCGTCATGGAAGGAACTTGGGCTATGAAGTTCTCACTTGCACGCTGGTCCTGAGGCTCGGTTAGCCAAAGTCATCCCAGAATGAGAATGGATTGAGATATCCAAAGCCATTCCAGAACAAGATCGTACTCCAGTTAGCAGACAAATAGCCAGAGTCATCCCAGACAGGATGAGATCTCAGTTGGCAGTTCGCCGAGGTCCCCCTATTGCTCAAGCTCAGAACCTGACTCCAAACCTGATAATGTATACCGAGGGCTTTGGGGTCTGCAGGTACGGTGCTGGTAGCTAGATGTAGGTTCTGAGTACACAACTTCCCTACCTCAAGAAAGCTGGATTCCGATGCAGGCCTGAAAGACGGTCGCCTTCGGATAGGCTTTTGAAACCAGATGGGACATTCAATTTAAAACAATTCACATCAACAATTAACTATTTACAAACTACGAGCCTCGGAGCGCTCAATAAAACCGGCCAGCTTGTAGCTGGAAAATTTGTTTCTTGACCCACAGTGCGAGGCCAATCAAGCATATGGCTAGTATAATTTGAAAGACAACCAGAATTATTAAAGGGTGCAAAGCGAAGTGGGCAATCGCTTGCCCCGTGGATGACCAGGTGAAGGTGTCCCACCATGACTGTTGTGATCTTCAGAGGATTCAACAATTACTTTGGCGGAGTGATTAACTGTTAATGCAATCTGATGGAGGGAGTGCGAGACCTCCAGTACCTTATTGGTGAGGCGGGTGAGATTCCGTAGCCATGTAGACACAGGAATCTCATCCTCGATGTGGAATCCGAGTAGTTCGGACTCTGTGGGCATGTATCCATTCTCTAAAATACAATCTTTTATCTCCCGCCTGAGATAGAAGCTGTTTCCAAAGCAATCCTGTCCGTGCTGCGAGCAAAAGCATGGGTTGCCAGCAGTGCGGTTGATGCTTACTGTCGTACCACTAGGCAATACTGTTACATTTGAACATGGAGTTCTTAAACAAAAACACTCCTTATTAATCTGTGCCATAACTGTATGGTTTACCGGCACTACTACATATTCAGAGACATTACTATAACCAAAACTATCAATATTGCAAAAACATTGTACCCAATGGTGATGAAATAAGCAACCGGATAAATCAAATGAATGTGTACCATTGGACCAATGGTACATTTCTCGGGGAAGTAAGATGGTATTAACGGCTATTAAGGGTAATCCTAGATCGGATAATGGATGTAAAATTACTGGGTCCAGAATCCTCTCGTGTACGACTTCCACCTTGAGAGTTAGGCTCTCCCAAGTGGCATGCCATATCTGCACCAAAGCGGCGGGGTGTTCTAGGGACTCCGGGTAGTGCTGTCTTAACAGGCTCAGGATCTCTGAGTGTATTAATCCCATGAGGCTGGCCTGAATCACCTGAGCGGCAAAGGTGATTATGTTGCTTTGCACTTGCGTACACTGAATAGCAACTGACATATTGTGTGTCGTGGTTTTTAAGACACGACCGAGGTCAGACACTATATATCTCTCTCTGCACCAACCCACTGTGGTAACAATTGACTGATCAAATCCATTTCTCATGCCAGGTTAGTTAGACCAGCAGCATAGGATATACCAATTTCTTTAGTCTTGGAGCCAATCATGCCTAATTTGTTTGCCAATACCTCATTATCCATTGCGTTTATTATTGTGCTGCCAGTGCCTATTCCTCCTAAGACGGTCCCTATGACGCTTCGCGTAGGGCGAGCGTGTGGGTGGGAAAAAGACAGTCACTGCTTTTCCCAGTGTTCCCACTGTGTCCATGCTAACTTCAGATAAGGCTGGCAGGCAGGAATGACTTTCAAAATATTGACTACAGTGAAATTTAGAACTGTGGTGGTCACAACAGGTTGGGAGTTCGAGTATGCGACCACCTCTATGTCCCTACGTATTACAGTGCTCCCCACATACATGGCAGGGGAACTAGTGGAAGGAGGAGTATAAGCAGTGGAATCTGGGCACCACATTTTGCCACATTCGAATTTGCAACCAGTCGGGGTACAGGTGAGGTTGCGGCACGTGAATAGAAAGGTTTTCCACTCCCATGCTGGGTGACAATCCTCATAGGTGAACCTAATTACAAACAGGGAGGTATTGCGGTACCAGCTCCGGACCATTTTGACAGTCAACGGAGACGGGGCAATGCCCATTTCCGTGTAGACCTTAGCTTCTCTACCAGCCACAGACATTCGTAGCTCAGAGCTAAGCCTCCCTCGGGGGTGTACCTGTATCTGTGAAAATAATTCAAATGGGTACCTCTTCTGAAACCAAGGTAACAACTGTGAATTTCGTAGCGGGGCTTCTGCCTCCTGGTAAGGATTCCAATGGCAGATCGCCTGCACGTTGAATTGCCAATTGGTGGTGAATTGAGTGGTGTACTCCGGAGAGGCTCCGAGGACACATTTAACTAAGGACAACAGTACTGCAATCCACATGAACGGTCCCATTCCGTCTCCCTGTAGGGAACATAGATATGGGAATCCATCTCTACTAGAACTATGTACAAGAGCTATTTACAGAAACAGGAAAGCCAGAGGGGGCACCACTCCTCTCTGTCCCGCTCAGACAATGTTCATTTACCCATTCATTCATTCAGTGTTCATTTACTCAATCATTTACCTCGTAGACTGAGACAAAAGTCTCAGACAAATTAACGGCTGGCATTTCCTTGCCATTCACAGAAGTCTGGCAAATCACTGGGTTCACGTTAGGCTTTTGGGTGCCTGGATCTTCCGGCTCGGGAATTACCACTGAGGCGGGATCAACAGGCTGACCTTTCCATTCTTTCAGTTGGGAGACGTGGAAGAACTTAAGCCAATCTCCCTTCTTCCTTGGTATGCGGACCTGGTAGACTGCAGGGGAAATCCTTTTCACAATGGGGATGGGACCATTTAGCGGCAAGAGAGTGCTTGTCCTTATAGAAGTTCCTATACAGGACCAGCTGCCCTTCTTCCTACTGGCATGGGTGATGAACCCATCCCAGCCTCTTATCCATCTTTTGCAGGTTCTTACCTAGTTGTTCTGCTACCTGCCTATGTATTTGTCCTATATGCTGAATCAGATTCTTCACTCACTCGTTCAAAACAACGGGTTCCAAATCTGAAGGTAAGCTAGTGTCGATCCAGAAGGCCTCTAGCAACATCATTTTATGCCCTGTCATAACCATGTGTGGCGTAAAACCATGTGATGCCACGGTGCCTCTGAATACCATCAAGATAATGGGCAGTTTGACATCCCAATCCTTCCCCGAGGAGCGCACAACCTTCCGGAGTGCCTCCTTCAGAGAACGGTTGGTACGCTCGATCTGTCCCGAGCTTTGCAGGTGATGTGCAATGTGGAATCAATGGTGTATGCCCAGAGCCCTGCACAACTCTTGGGTCACCTCTCCAGTGAAGTGAACTCCAAGATCCGAGTCAAGGTCACGTGACACGCCCCAGTGAGCCCAGACGTTGTTGAACAGCAGCTGCGCAGCTGTGCTAGCTGTATTGTCTCTGCAAGGGAATGTCTCTACCCATTTGCTAAAGGGATCAATTACCGTCAAGCAGTACTTGTTCCCTCTAGGTGTAGTAGGCAAAGGACCTATAAAGTCAATTTGGATTCGGGTCCAGGGACCCTCAATCCGTTGGTGCTGAATGGGAGCTTTGGGTCCGGAGGGGTCAGCATTGACCATGGCGCAAGATAAACAATTGTGAACCCATTGGTTAATGTCTTGCTTTATCTGGGGCCACCAACCAGTTTCCCTAACTCTGTCCAACGTGACTCCTCGTCCACGGTGTACTTGCCCATGAACGAACGGGATCACACCTCCACGGAGGTCTTTGGGCACTATCCAATGGTGCTGGCCACTGGCATTGACGGCCCAAAATACTCCATCTAGCTGTTCGATCTTAAAGCGGCCAGACTCATCAGAGCCATTTCTGGCTAGTTCAGAAATCTCTGGGTCTCCCTTCTGAAGGGTGCCCAAGACAAACATAGGGGGAAGCAACAGCTGCTTGGGATTGATGTTGATGGCGGCGATGGGAGCCCCATCGTCCATCAAAGCCACGTCCCTGACAAGGGCATCTGCCCGGTTGTTCCACACACAAGTAGCTGTGCCTTTCCTTTGGTGCCTCGGACATGAGCAACCCAAGTAGGGGCAGTTCTCTCTTCAATTTGTGCAGCAATGTGAACCCATTTGTCCAGGTGGGCTATGGGTTTCCCATCTGCAGTTTTCAAGTCATTTTGGATCCAGATTGGAAGCCACACACTGGCTGCTTTAGCAGTCCAATCTGAGTCAGTGTAGATGGCTAAGGGGCAGTCAAACGGTTCATGCTCTAAGATAGCCTTTAGAGCTTCTACTTCCGCCGCTTGGCTAGAGTGGGGCCTGGCTTTTCCCTGTAGGGTGAAGGAGTCTGTGACACGAATCGCTCCAAAGCCTGTCTGTGGGCTAGCGATGGAGGAACCATCACAGAACCAACAGGTAAAGCCTTGTAACTGAGCCTCTTTGAGATAAGCTCCCCATTCGACCGGCCAATTGATCTTATACATAGGTGGTAAAGAGCACTCATGCATGGCTCCAGTCACAACTAGACCATAGGGAGCCGGTGGGTCTTGTGGTTGCTTTTGGAAATCCACCCTACGTGACACCAGGGAAACGGTCCGTTTGGCTACCTGAGCGTTGGATACCTGGCCGTTCTGGAGCTTTCTAGATAAAATGTACTTAAGCGGTGTGTGTGGGGGGGTCTGGACAATCACACGGGCACCTCCAATCATAAATTCCCAGTGTGTTAGAGCCCAGACTAGTGTGAGACATGTTTCCTCACAGGGGGCGAATTTAGCCTCATGGAAGTTCAAATTACGGGAGGCGTAAGCTATCACTCGCTGAGTGCCGTTCAGTTGCTGTGATAGGACTGCTCCTATACTCCTATCCGAGGTGGCTAGTTGTATGAGGAACGGCCTAGACATGTTCGGGTGTGCCAATGCTGGCGCTTTCATAAGGTCCTCCTTCAACTGTGCAAAAGCCTGTTGTTGTGCAGCTCCCCACTCCCACTGGGCATTCTTTTTCAACAGGGCATATAGAGGCTTTGCCTTGGCAGCGAAAGACTCGATAAAATTCCTAGAGAAATTGAAAGTTCCCAGGAGCGAGTGAAGAGAATGCACGTCTTGGGGGCAGGTAATTTCGCAATTACCTCAACCCTTTATGCATCAGGAGTGCGTCCTTCTGCTTCTAGACAAAGACCTATGTCTTTGACCTCCATGGTCACCAACTGTGCTTTTTACCTACTGGCTTTGAATCCGGTGTCTCTAAGGATAGCCAGTACTTCATGGGTAATGTCCCTAGTTTTGTCTTCCGAATCCGAATGGATGAGGATGTCATCCACGTAGGACAAGACATGGGCTTGTGAGGCTGGCTGCAACCTAGACCACATCTTGACCACGTGCGCGTGGCAGATGTTGGGGTTCGAGTGAAAACCCTGAGGCATTCTTTTGAATACGTACTGTTGCCCTTGGAACGTGAAGGCGAACTTATACCAGCATGCTTCGTGTAGCAGTATTGAATGGAAGGCATTAGCCAAATCCAATACGCTATAATATTTGGCGCCAGCCGCAATAGCAGACAAGATCTCATTGTATTTGGCCACGACTGGTGCTGCGGGGGGAGTGACGGAGTTCAAAGCTCTGAAATCCACCGTCATTTGCCATGTTTTACCGTCGGCCTTGAGCACAGGTCACAAGGGCGCGTTGCAGATGGACTGCATAGGAGTGGCTATGTCCCACTGGACAAGTTCTTCAATCGTCTTTCCTATGCCTTCCTCTGCCTCAGCAGAATACTTGTACTGCTTCTGTGGTGGGGGATCCTTGCCTTCGATTAACACGCAAGCACCCTTCACCTTGCCACACTCAATTTTGTCTCTAATCCAAACTTCAGGGAACGCTTGTACCCATGGGTCAGTAGCCACACACTGCACTGGGGCAGGAGCCTTAATAGCAGCACAGCAGTGTACCGCAGAGATCTCGGGGGGGTCCCTGGCCTAATTGCCACAAAAACCCGTTCACATAGTCAACTGTAAGCTTAATTCCCCGGAGGAATCCGAAGCCCAAAAGGCCTTTGTTTTCCCCACGGTTCTCACAAGCCTACAGTTTAAAACTGAACGTGTTGATGGACATAGGGATATTAGTCCATGCCTTAGCTTGGTGCCCCCCCCACCATATCCATTCAACTGGACAGTCTTGGGGGTGGGCTCACCGTGCCTCACTAATTTGGGGTGCAGCACATTCAGCACTGCCCCGGAATCCACAAGAAGGGTGGCAGGAGTCTTGTCCTTCTCGGTCCCAATGCCTGCCTTCACCCAGAACCTTTCCCACTTATCTGGCTTCAGCCAAGCCATGATGTTGCAGGGAAGCTTCCTGGACCAGGGGCACCCCTATTCCTGCAGGTCCAGGCTAGGATAGTATCCAGTCAGAGGAGGGCCGATGGTCACGGCGCTAACCGGCTGCTTACTTCCCGCCTGAAGCCGCTTCTCCAGGGCCTCCATAAGCTCCGATGTTGGCTTCTTGTCGAACTGGCTCATGTCCAGTCTGAACCTTCTGAGCATATTCCAGATCCTCACTCTGTCAGAAGAGTACGTCTGGGCTGTGGGGTCATAACCACCAGACATCTCCCTAGGAGCACCAGTGTCCGGGGTTTGCTTTGGGGCTACGGGCAGCTGAGCAGAATTCCCAGTCCTGTTGGGCAGACCGCGGGATCCCTAGCCTGCCACTGCCTATTGTTCTGTCTGGGAGGAGGGCGCGAGTTCCAATTCCCCTTGGGGATGGAATTCGGAGCCGTCTTCCTATGCTGGGAATGGGGTCCATAGCTGGAGTAGGTAACCTCCCGTATGGGCTCCCAATTCCCTGTAGCACGTCTATGAAGCTTAGGAGGGGGCTTCAGAGAACCAGCCTCGTGGAGCAGGTCAGCGACCTGCCAGAAGTTGTTCCCAAATTCCTCCCATCTAGTAGTGGCAGGGTCCGCCAATCCCGGGGCCATTTTGGTTTCGTGGTTAAGACCTCCATAAAGGAGAGTCTTAAACTCCACCTGGTTGAAATTATTCCTTCCTGGGGCCAAGGGGACTTTCTCAGCAAGGATGGCCAGAAGCCGCTTCCGCGCCACGTAAGCTTCAGGGTTCTCTCTGGGACCCTGTCGCTCCATGACGTACAGAATGCTAGCATTCTGCTCAGGCCACAGAATCCTAATCATCTCCCTCATCCACTTGTGGGCCTTGAGTCTTACCAAGCCTCGAGCCGCCACGGCAGACTCCAATGTGGGGAGCTCAGACGGTGACATACACAACCTAGCCAACTGGGTCAAATCCTGGCCGTTGGCTGTGGGGTGGGAATGGATCACGGCATTGAGCCACATTATCCCTGTGGACTTATTCAGAGGACCAAGCTGGTCCATGAAGGCTTTGGCTTCAGTGGCTCTCCAGGGGACCTGGGTCTCAATTTCTTGGGTCTCCCACACCTCAGCCCTATCTAAACCACCTTCTCCCGAAGGGGCAATTCTCTTAGTCATTGACCGTGTCTCTACCGGGTGGACTGGGACCCCGTGGTCATTCCATTCTGGGTTGTGGGGAAGAGTGGCCAGAGCATCCTCTGGCAGTGGCTCTTCATGTGAGAACAATGGGAGCAGTTCAGGGCAGACTACAGAGATCAATGCCTGTCGGGTGTTAAGCTGGCTCTCCAACGCCTCAATCTGTTTCTGGCAGGCTGCATGACTAACAGACTCTTGCTGCTCCTTGACCTGCCCTACCATAAACTTGGCTGCAGACCTGGCTTGAGCTAGCTGGGCTCCTAAAGCACGAGCTCTCTCCTCCCAAGTCTGAGCTTGCAGAGTGGCAGCACTCAATTTTTGTGCAGTGGTCTGTGCGACAGATTCGAACGTTACTTTGTCCACGTGCAGAGCCTCCATCTTGGCATGAAGCCAGGCAATTTCCTTTTCTGACACTACAAGCTTGTCTCTGGTCTCCACCAGGGTCCTTGAGGCATCCCTGGCCATCAGCCAAAGTCCCCATGTGGCCAAAGCATCCTTTGATGGCCTGAACGGGTTCTTTGACTGCTGCACCTGAGCATATACCTGAGCATACACCTTAGCATAATGTGGCAAAGGGATCTGCCGTCTGGAAACTTGTCTCCTTCCAGGGGCATTTCCACTTGCTCAGTACCCACTTCTCTAACTTTCCTCGGACCTCCCTCTCGAGCGTGAGGTCCTTCACTTCTACCTTACTGCCTTCAGCCATTCTGACCTTACACTAACACACACAAGGGGACCAGGATCTGGAGGGACGGGTAGGATCACCGAGACCCCTGGGGGATTTCAGGGAAACGAACTCTGCGGAACTTAGTGAGGGAAGAGGTTTGGGAACCTAACTCCAGCCTGCCTAGAAAAAGTCACTTTTGTCTGACTAAGCCCAGCCTTCCACCTTGACAGCTTAGGGACAAAAGGACGAGGAAACGGTTCAGGGATGGGGAGAGTCACTTAGACTCCGGGGGAAACCTTCACGAGTACTCTGCCTGCCAATGAAGGGGGGAAATGAACCCGGTGGAACTTACAATGCCGCCCCGGCCGAGCAGCAGGGAAAAAGGGGCAAGGAACCAAAACTGAACCGTCCCTAACAGTTTTTTGGGTGAAGGGCGCCTTCCTACACCTCGGGCAAAACCTTCTGAAACCCTATTCTAGGTCGGGATTCACCACCCACACCTACTTCACTAGCAGTCGGGATGCACCCAAATTCAAATTTAGCTGGGACGCACCCACGCTTTCTAAACTACAAACAGGATGCACCCGTGTCTCAAACTAAGGGGGGGAGATTTCTTCCCTAAGTGCTTTTTGCCTTGCCTAAGTGTTGCGTGCATGTGGACTGCTCCTAGCACCCTAGCGCTTCAGATCCCAGCCCGCGATAGACCCCAAGTTAGGGATGTGATTCCCAGGACAGCTTGTGCACACCCCTTGCTATCGGTCTTGATTCACTGCCCGAGAGCTAGTGACCAAGCCGGGGCGGCTGACATACACAAACCAAGCAAGAAAGGGGGACAGATTTCCAACCCAGATAGAGTAGCTCCTGGAGCTCAAACACATAGAGTTCATGCACACATGTTCCTTCCTATCAAAGCTCTAGAGACTTGGCCGGCCGTCACCTAAGTCTATACGAGCCTGATTGGAGAAGGTTCGTGACTCCCACTCAAATTAGGGGTACAGGGGCTGCCCGTGTTACTCCACCACTCTGTTACCCTGATTTCTGGGGGTCCCGTGAGGGACACCTAAATGTGCTCACAACAATGGGGAGGGAATTAGCACAGAGCACAAGTTGGCAATGTGAGAGGCAGGGTAATGTAGCGAGATCTTGAACCCTATGTCTACGGGGTCAGGCCGAGTCAATGATAAGGCAGATGTTGAAATAATAATAATTGTTTTATTGAAATACAATCACACAAGTGTATGCAACACACTCACACAAGAAGCTATGGAAATAAAGGTAGGAGTGGGATAGAGGGATTTTTAGAGGAGATTCGGTATGGGAAATACTGTACCTGTCCTGAAGCCAGGTAAGAAGCAAAGAAGCTGGGGAGCGTGGATTCACAGCATGTGGGGCTGAGGGAAAGGCTCACTGGACAAAGCGACAGCAAGGCGGGATGGAAGCCAAGAGCGATCCGAGGAAGCACTCAAAGTCAGGCGTTCTTATAGGGAAAATTGTGGCCGCAGGCTATTCCGTACTTGGGGAAACCAGTGAGTTTGGGGCTGGAGACAAAGCCTCCAAAAGGTCAGTACTTTAGATGATTGAGTTATAGCCAGATTGTCAATAGAGTAGCCAGTATGCAAACATGGAGTGCTTGAGAGTTGTATAGTCCGCTCATCAAGCTGCCTGCTCGGGGCAGGAGATCTTTTGTAAGAAGCGTGCATACATAATATGGTACTTGCCTTGAGGTCTCCTGAAGCTGCATTAGGCAATGACTGGCCTGCCTAGATCGGAATGTGAATGGTTCGGCTACTGTCGGCCACGCCTGTGTGTGTGCTTGTCCGGGGGCCTCGCAAGCACGTGGAGAGGAATGTGTATAGAAGGCCGAATTATTGATATCGAAAGATATCTTAATGTCCCACAAGCTCAGGCTAGCAATGGCGGTAGCAAAGCTACTGTTATCAGAATGATCTTAAAACAAGTCTTTGGTGTAACCATATTTGCAACACTGTGCATACTTGCAGTAACCACATTTTTAAAAAAAGATATTATATACATTGAAAAAATGCAGAAAGGGAAACCCACAATGATTAGGAGACTGAAAACTTTTCTTCAAGAGAAAGACTTCAACACTTGGTACAGTTTAAAGAGAAAAAGGGTGAATAACTTGGACAGGACAGAATTGTGTATAACTATGCATGGTGTGGACAAAGTGGACAGAAACTCATTTTTAAAAAAGGATTTAAGACAAGTTTTTCCTCCCTCTTTTATAATACTACAACTGCTGTCAAGTTCATAGAATCAGAGTTGGAAGGGGCCCCATGGGCCATCAGGTCAAACCCCTTGTACAATGTAAGATCTCTAGCTTGAGCATTCCCAGCAGGTAGCTGTTCAGCCTCTTTTTTGAAGACAGTGAGAAAAGGAGACCCCACCATCTATCTAGGCAGTTGGTTCTATTGCCAAACTGTCAAGAAGATCCTTCTAAGCTTCAATCAAAATCTTCCCTCCTGTAACTTAAAACTATTAGACCTAGTACTAACCTATGAGGGAGCAGAAAACAAGGCTACACCCTCCTCTTTGTGACAGCCCTTGAGATGTTTAAAGAATATCATCAGTTTTCTCTTCACCAAGCTGAACATCCCTGGATCCTTCAACCTCTCTTCATATGGTTTGTTCTCCATACCTCTTATCATCCTTGTAGCCCTTCTCTCAATTTGCTTTAACATGTCTTGTATCCTTTTTAAAATGGGGTGCCCAGAGCTGTTGTAGCAAACAATAAGTGTAATAAAACAGCAAGGAGCAGTGTGTCAGAAGCAGGCCTTGATCTGTGCCCTCAGTTATGCGAGCAACAGAATTTGAAGGAATAGAAAGAGAGTTTTACCAATAAAAGTCCAGGGTGAAAAACACATAGTGGTATCTTACTCCTGCATAATGCAAACAGAGAGCAAGACAAAGGGAATTCTAGGAACCATGTCAAGAAGGTGGTGTACTGGGAAAAGGAGGTCCAGGACAGAGGAAGCACATGTGCATTAAAGTAGCAAATATACTTCCAAATACTAGTTGCTTTAAAACAACAATGCAAGAATCTTACATTCCCAGTAGCATAGGAATGTGGGGGCAGGGGGGGGGTGATTTGCTCCGGGTCGCAATGTTTCTGGGGTGTCCTGGCCCATAGCCATGCCCCTACGCACCATGGACATGGCCCCATGCACCATAGCCATGCCCCCTGCACAGTAGCCACCGCCTCCTGACCCCCCTCCACACACTCCAGGCTCTGCCACTGTACAGCCCTGCTGCCTTGCTTTAGGACCTGGATGGCTTTGGCCCTGATCCAGCAAAGTTCTTGCAATATCCTTAGTTCTTCTCCAGCAATTTCTGAATTCATCTGAATCTGTCATCACCGTATAATATCATTTAGTGTTAGTACCTTCTTAAGAAAATGAACAGAACTAAACAAATAATAAAGGAGAAGTAATAGACCTGCAATAGATTTCTAACAAAGGTGTTACCATACTCTATCACCCCTCCTACAAGATATGCAATTTTCATCAATTAGACTTATTGACTGGAGAACATGATTGGGGTTGCAATGACGGAAAATATGTTTGGGTTCATGATGGTAGGAAAGTCCAAATAAGATTATGCAGAAAACCATGATGCTGATGGATTTGCGCTAATCTTTTCACTGCTTCAGGCTCTTTGCATTTTCGAACACAATGGAAGACAAACTGCCCAGATAAAGCAAAGACCATCCCTCAATTTTACCCTACAGAGATCTTCCCTATACACCCTGCCTGACTGAATATATTAAGAGATTGTCCTGAATTCCATCAATGTTTTGTCACTTTGGAGTTAAAGCAATCCATTCAGAACCCCTTTATCAGTCCTGTGGGAAAGCCATTACAGCTTTGTCAACACACATACAGGGTATGAAATATGGCATAAAAATCTTAGTTTCAACCCCAGCAAATTCTAGTATGCAGAATGTAATATCTAGTATGCAGTACATGGTACCTAGTGCCCTAGACTGCCATTCTTCTGTGCTACCCTCAGATGCTGTCTGAGCCCATCTGCTGCTACCTGCTCTTTCAAGACTGATAACTATGACTCCTTCCATCCCTTATCTCTCTCTATCCAACCTTCCCTGCCCCACTTCCAATAGCCATGTATGCTTCTGAAGAGTACCTGATTTCTCATATGCTTGTGAATTCAAATAAAGTACTTTGCTTAACTTTGACAGGACTCCTCTCTACAGTGAGTACTGGTATACATACATGAAAAGATCCTGCTATTACACTCCTCTCACAGGCCAACATTGAGCTATATTTCCACAAATTCTAAGGAGATGCTGGCATTGTGGGTGGAGTCCAATGTCACCCACCTGTTAGCAAAGACATAGGTACAGATTGATCATGTGCCTATTAGCATCACATTCGTACCTACTACTGCTAATGCTAAAAAGAATTGGGAAGCAGAATATAAATCCCTCATTCGCCATACAAGTAATAATTGTCATGAGGGTATGTAGGAATTTTGATGATGGAGAATTTTCCTCTGGCAGATCAACAGAAGTCTCTTCATACTGAAATCTGATCCAGTATGATCAGATTGTCATTCGAAATAATCACAGACAGAAGATAGTATAGACTTAATATTTATTCTTATTTTTTAATTATTTGTGGTTGTATATCCCAATGTGCATCACACTCATAATCTAATTTTGTTTGAGATAGAAACCAAGAAATGCTTGATTCATTGCTGAATTATTCTTTCCCTTGGCACTAATAGTGTTTATTTCAAATTTTGCAGAATCAAATGATCCTATTTTCATTCCTGGGAGTATGCTGATGATGTTAAAGCCACCTATAAATATGTTGTGGGGAGAGGAGTGGGCAGTTAATAAGGAAATGCCAGAGTGAGAAAAGAGAGTGGTGTCATAAACAAGTTCCTGAGGCAAATAGTATGATTATAAAGGAAAGGGACACGCATTTGCAGGCTGGTAAACAGGGAATACAAGCTTGTAAAACTGCTTACATGGGTTGTTCTGCAGTCAGCTTTTTCAGTGGAGATAAATTGTTAATTCTTTTCATTTAAGTGCTGACATACTCACTGAAAGGACATTGTATCAGAAGCTGTGCCATCCTAAAGAAAGTAGCCTAAATCCAATTGTTAGTCCCCAGTTGAGTTGATTCACTGAATCAGTGAAAACTTGAAGAATCAACACTTAACGAATGTTCTGTTAATTCAGTGAGTCTACTCTAGTTGGGACTAGCAAATGGATTTATATGTAAGAGGACAAACTGAACTGTGAAAATAGCTATGGGCTAGCTGAATGTATACTATGTTTGAATGGATGGAACTTGGCTCCTTTCTGTCCCAGTCCTCCCCTGCCACTTGTTTTGTGGTGTTAGCCAGCATAGCAGTTATATTGGCTACCTCCTCTGTTGGTAGATCTTTGAAATTAGACAACAGAAGACAGTTCTTCTGGTAGAAAAGTGTTTTAACCTTGTACAGATACTTGTGCCTAATTCTAACCCTGTACACCGTTGATTGAGAATTGCATTGTCCATTAGCAAAGGCATAAAAATTAAGACTGAGAAGATGCTAAATAATTTGCTCAAAGTTGTAAGGTGTCATGAGAGATAAGAGCATGAGGATATTGTCTCTGTTTGCTCTTATGGTTTTGCTCACAAGCATCCATGTGAAGCTGAAAAATATATGATAAAAATTAGCAACACAATCATGTAGTTCAACATAGCCAATAGGAGTAAAAGACTGGGAGAATTAATGAGGTTTAGAACAATATAGACAACCAAAAACCAGCACAGTTGTGTTTGTGAGAATGGAAAACCACTGAAGAGGAAAGTGCTTCACACAAGGATATAAAACACATCTAAGTAAATTCAGTTTAGCTCTAGTATAATCTTCAATGCATCCTTAGACATGTATCTCAATCCTTTCTACTTCTACTCTGGAGCTGGAAAAGAATGCTTCTTACCTTTAAATCACAGACCAGCTGTAGACCTGCTACGCGACAAGTTAGTTGTGGCAAATATGAGGGACACTCATTTCAGAGGGTCTACTCTAAGCATCCCACCAATGTCACTGGTGGTGAGATTGCATGTTTCTGTGAAGCAAGAGGCTGTGCTGATAGCAGCAGTGTGGCTGATAGAGTCTTCCATTTCAGATAAGCTTTTGTTGAGGAATCAGACTAAATGTGGCAAACAGCTATTATGGACAGCAGGAGGATGAGGAGGTGAGATTCGCAAAGGACCACAATGACATGTTAAATCTCCTTTTGAATGTGTTCTACCATGAAAAACCTGTGATGAAACAATCCAAAAAGAAACAAAAGATAGTGCTAGAAGGTGAAACAGCCAGGTCAGATGGCACTCAACAAGGTACAGGGGTACAGAAGAGGACAACTATGAGTAGCGCTGTGGCTAATGAAACAACTGTACTAAAACCAAAAAGACGTTCAGCTTTGACATACTTAGAAGTGAAAAGAAAGTTAGAACTTGCACAGCACATAGGAGCACGTAATGTAAGAAGCATGAATCAGAAGAAGCTAGACATACTAAAATGAGAAATGGAACATATAAACATTGCAACAGTTGGGTGAGTGAACTAAAGTGGACAGGAATGGGACATTTTGAGTGAGATTATTTCACACTGTTTTACTCAGGAAATGGAAATCTATGAGGAAATGGAGTGGCATTAATAGTGAGGAGAGATGTAGCAACAGCAGTCAAAGGATATAATCCAAAGTCTGACCAAATCGTATCAACAGGGAAAGCACATCAATGCAACCAGAATCCAAAGAGGCAGAAGAAGAAATTGAAAAATTCTGTGCAGGAATCCAGGGGGAAATTGATCACACAACAAAACAGGATTTCTTGATAATCATAGGTTATTGGAATGCAAAATTAGGAAACAGAGCAGATTATGGAAAAAATATGGCCTGGGATAAAAAAAAGAAAGAAAAGAAAAGAAAAAAGAAAAAAAAAGAGGAGGGAGGAGAATGACTGATTGAATTTTGTGAGGCCAACAGTTTGTTCATTGTGAACAAAATCTTCAAGCAACCAAAGAGGTGACTGTATGGAAATCACCTGGTGCTCAATATAGAAATCAGACAGACTACCTAATTGGAAGCAGAAGATGGGGAAACACCATTCTTTCTGTAAAAACAAGACCAGGAGCAGATTGTGACCCAGACTATGAACTACTAATATAAAAAATGATAGTACAGCTAAAGAAGAACACTAAACCAAGCAGTGTGCCAAAATGCAACAACTCCAAGCACTCCTAAGCTTAAATCAAACCCAAGGATAAATGCATGTATACTTGCCTTGTGGCTTGTTAAAAACCTAATTTATATGTTTAGAACTGAAAGTATGCATTCATTTTTCAACCATCTTTGAAAAGTGCCATGTACCTGGACAGTAAGATTCATCCCCCCGACCCCTGCTTCCACCTGTGTTTTTACAATGTACTTGAGCATAGATGTGCAATGGCAAAACACAGCAAAAAGAAGATATTGGTATATTCATACAATTTTAAAATAATACACTGATGTTAGCATTCATATAGAAGCTGTCAAACAAGTTCCTCAAACGAGGCAATCTGCCACTGCAAGCTCTTAAACCAACATTGGTGCAGTGAGAACCAGGTTGCTCAAAAGATCATAAAAGTGCTTATCTCCAGCAGGCCTGGAGTAAGATAAAGATTTGCCATATTGTACTCACTCATGCCAATGAAAAATCTGGAAACATTATTGATAATATATCATGCAGCCTTTTCAATTTTTTAAAATGTTCTTTGTCTTTTATTGTTATTACTTAGGATATTTGCATGAAAACACTATCTTTGTTCCCTAGGGATTCACCAGTTCCAGATGCTTATTCCTAATGTGAAGACATAAGCTTCTGTCTGTGACACTGCTGTCAGCTGTAGCGATGAGGACGGTTGCAGTGAGGATGACAGAGGATTATATCTTTGTGGCAGGGAGTAAGCCCCTGGATCTGGTGAATTCCTCGGGAACTGAGACCTTGCTTTTATGGATGTTGCCCTAGTTTAAGAAAAAAATTGGAAGAAAGGAAAAGATAATAAAAACAGAGAGAATCTATCTACCTATCTGTCTGCCTACCAATCAGCCAACCTAGTCACTGTTCTATTGTTATTTGTATGCGTGTCGCCTTCTCTGCAGCCATTCACCCTGCATGATGTACAGATTAGTCAGAACTGCATAGCCAGATAATTATCTAGCTGGGGCATTCATATTTGTGATATGTGAGTTTTGACAGTTTTATTAAAAAGAAAAGCAGAGAAAATCCCATGCTGTTTTTTTATATATATCTAGAAAGAGCATTGTTAATAGTTCCTTGCAAATTTTTAGTTCAGCCCACACAATGGCCTTTCCTTGGTTTGTTTCCTTTATAGAGCATCCTGCTATTTTTCAAAAAATCCCATTGTGCTCACACAGAAATTGACACTGACTGTAGAATTCAGAAGCTTAAGAATGTTTTCTTTCCTTCTTTCTCCCCCCCCCCACCTTTTCTTTGTTTCATTTCTTTTCTCCTCCTTTTTTGCTTTGGCTTCCTCCCTATTTCTCTTTTTCTTTTTCAAACACATTTTTAGCTTTTAAACCCTTTGAACATACTTTTGAAAGTGTGCTAGCAATACTTGGTAAAATCACAGAGGCTAGGATAGAGAACATAATCTTGCAAAGATCGTTTTGCTAAACCAGGGCACATAATGTCCATGAACACACTTCTGCGTCCGTGAAATAAACCATATGGAATAAGGGGTGGCTGGATAAATAATACTGGTGTTAGAGCAGCCTTCCTATGATACCAGTCCTCACCAAATTCACTGGGATACAACATCTAGCATCCCTAGCCATTTGCCATCCTGGCACATGATGATGGGGCTTGGAATCCAATGAATCTGAGGTCATTATGTTAGAGAAAACCTTTTACTCTGTGAACAAAACCATCTTCTCTGTATGGCATTATTCCTGCCACACAGAAGATGCCTGTTAGTTCAATAATGCTGGCAACAAAACTTAGGTGATTTTCCCATTAACAGGAACACAAAAATGTTAACATTAAGAACTTTGGCTGAGATAGTGGATCATACTCATTGGGTTCTTCAGAGGGAGAAATGCTAAGGTTTGGCAGGTTAATACAGAAAGGGAGTACCATTGCATATTTTTGGCTATTGTCTATCTTAAAGGTACATGGCCCAGTGCACTTAAATTATTCTTTTTTACATGTTAGTAGAAGGTGGCAAATATCCTTCATATCAACTGAAGGTGCAAATTATGAGGTAAATTTGTTTACTTATGCATGCACACTTAAGAGTCTTAAGAATGTTTGCTGAAATATCAGAGGCTAGAGAGCATATGAACCCAAGATTTCATTTTTTTTTAACCAGATTTAAAATTTAACTAGGCATAATATGATGAGAGGAAAAAATGGATAGAAGTTGACAACATTGCTACAAGTCTGTTTCCAGGCACAATTCAAAGTGCTGATTATAAACTATAATGCCCTATATCCCTTAGTCCAGATTATCTGCAGGGCCATATCCCCATATGAGCCTCCCTGGGTATCAGAATCTGTGACCTAGGTTCTTCTTTCAGATATTTGTTTAATGGGGACATGGGACTAATATGGGATGCAGACTGATGTGGATTATAGTTGTGAATTTTAAGCACCTGAAATATACGTAGTGTGTTTATAAAGCACACTGTTGTGTTGTGGAATATGTGTAAGAGCCTAGTCCTGGGCATAACATGAGGCTGACTATAAACTATGACAAGAAAAAGTAAATAGTGAACTGATCTATAAGGAGACAAGGTAGGTGCCATGTTAAAAAGTATCACCTGACTGATAGTATCAAACAGCTGACGTAATCTGGTGAAAAGCAACCAAAAGCCAAGTGCACCCAGTGTGTTTACCTCTAAGGAGAAGACAAACTGTTTACCTAAATAGGGACTTTCAGTGTCTTTTATCTTATTGGACAAGGTATCTCAGCCAAGAGGCTAGGGAAGATATAAAACAAGCCAGGACAGAGAAAAGAAGCCAGGCAATTCAATGTTTAGCTCCACCAACAGCTGTGCTGTTCCTAGCTGGTAACTGCCCAGACCATACTGATAAAGACAGGCCCTGCTAGCAAGAGAGAATCTGTGTTCTTAAATAGGATTGTTATGCTTCCTAGCTGGACAGAGATACACCCATTGTGAATAATGGATTCCCACTGTTGATGTTTATATAATGAATCCTATGATTTATTAGATAGATAGACAGACAGACAGACAGATAGATAGATAGATAGCAGTGCCCAAAGATATTAACCCCTAGATTCTTGTGTGTTCTTACATAGAGGGTGGGTGTATCAGTTAGAACGTTCCAATATTGTTATTGGTAAAGTTCCTCTTTTTGTAGCTATAGAGAAGCCTGCTAAAGAAACATAGATCATATAAAGGTTCAGTCTCTATGGAAGTAGAACTTCTTACCTGTCATATATTGTAATTACAATGTAATGTAACAAAAACAATGTGCCTGGACATTGAAATGTCTATGTTTTCCCCTAAGGGGCATTTGCATATTTGTACATCTACGACTGCATGCACTAGCCTAAAAGACTAACACATAGCCTGCTCATTCTCCTACATAAATATCCTGAGAATCCAGTACTTCAAAATGCTTAAGTGCACTGTTGATGCTAACTTTGCCTGTTTGTATTTCACCAAGTTGGATGGCTAGGTGATGAGAAGATGATGAAAAGAACTTCCAGACAGATACAGATTAGCTAACAAATGGCAAAGAACCCTCAGTCACTTATTAAAAAGAGAGAGAGGTTGGGAGCAATGTCTGTTTCAGGAGAAGGCCTTTCTTAAAAACATGGAATGTTCTTCCTAGGGAGATCAGGGTATTTGACATCCTTCTTCCATCAGGCAAATATCATTTCATTCAGGCCTAATAACTAATTGGGTCCAAACAGTTATGCTGGGTTTTAATGTTTTAATGCATTTATTAAGACGGTGTTTTTAAAGTGTTTAAATGATTGGTTTTGGATTACTGCCTCTTTTTATTGTGCTCTATTTAATATTTTAACAAGAGGGTAAGCCACCTTGCATCTGGGCAGAAAAGTGGGACACAAAGGCCATTTCTGCACTACACTGTTAGAGTGCTGTTATTCAACTTTAAACATCCTATAGGATTCTGGGGTTTGTAGTTTACTGAGGTCAAAGAGCTCTCTGGCTGAGATTTCTGAAGACCCCTCCTTAAACTGCAAATCCCAGGATTCCATAGGATGGTGAAAGTGGAATAATAGCACTATAATAATGTAGTGCAGAAATGACCAAAGAAAATGAGGCAGCACATGGTAGCCATGGGAAGTGGGGAATTAGAAAATTGCCATGCAAACATACACATGATGTCTGCCTCCTTACCAATAAATCAGATCCATGGTATCTTACAATGGATTATCTATTTACTTATGACAACTGGTTGTTATTGAAAGTTCTGTCTATCAATATTCTATTTAGCGTGTCTATTTTTTTTTTTATTACAATTGCCCACCACGTGGTTTCAAGTACATCAATGACCTTTCCGACTAGCCCTGATAGGTGTTGTATCTTAAAGGTTTTAGGTTGACGGGTATGGATCTAAATTAATGGCTAGGAGTTGGGTTTTCTACTAATCTGAGAGGTACCTTCATTGTTCAGTATATTATTTTCTGTATATTGTTTTGCTATTCCTTTTGATAAAGAAGTAAAGCAAATTGGTTACAATACATCTGTACAATTTACTCAGGCTGAAGCATTTAGTTTGTGTAGAATTTAGGCTACCTTTTGATTTTTTTTTAAAAAAATCTTTATTTGCAATCAATAGATTAAGATTAAGATTGTTAAAACACATATTTGGGCAAAGGACTCATTAGGACATATTAATATACCCAAACCAAAAATTGTATATATATGTGCATGTGTATTAGGTATAATGAAAATAAGACAATCATAAGTAATCTGGTGAGAACAGTGAAATTCAACCGATTTGAATCAGCCAACTTGCTCCTGGCTGCCTTGTCAGAGCCTTGGAGCAAAATGATCAGAAGAGACTCAGGAGAGCAGCCTGGGAAAAGCTGTATAATAGGATGTATTAAATCTTTTCTAGCCCCTTGATACTAACTACAGTGGAGGAAAACCTGCAAGATAGATTCTACCTTGGTATTATTACTGGTTTAGTATTTATTATTCAGTGAAGTTTTGTCATCTGCCATCTGATAAGTTAAATGGGAGAACATGAAACTTTGCCAAGGAGAAAACTTTCCTATATTTTAGGAGAGATAACCACCCTAAAGATGGCATTTTGTCTTAACAGGGAGGCATCATAAAACCAGTTACTCGGGGGAAAAGAGCAGAATGGTTCCCATGACTGTCCCTGGAGCTCTTGATACTTATCTGAAATAATCTATGTTTGCCAATTAGTTTAGTGCCATTTTAGTCTATAGATAAAAGGTAATAGGAAGATAAACTTCTAAAGGTAATTGTACGCACCAAGTTTTAGCCAGAGGGATTCAAAGTAATCTGGTGTTTATTCAGAAATCAAGGACATGGGAATAAATGCAAGACAGCAGAAAAGATAGAAATGAGACGACTAAAGCTATGCCAAATGTCTTAAAGAATTTAAGTCGGCTTTCTAATTAATGGTGGCTGCAGCAACACATCTGATACCTATGAGTATTAGCATTGGGGAAGGAAGACGAAGATCTTTCAAAGAAGCTCTTAATATGCTTTGAAAACCTAGAGACCTGCTGGGAGACTTCAACCCCATCTTTATGGGGAAAAAAAAAGTGGATCATCACTCCTACATTTAATTCTGTTTTAGACTTGCCATATTGTTCCATACCCTCCAGTTTCATTAATCCATATACTCAGGTATTTATATGAATCAATCTCTTCAAATACTTATTCCACATAACCCAAGAAAATCTGACCACCTTGTTTGAAAAAAGACCAGTACTTTGGTTTCTAAATAATTAATTAAATATTGGCCATTTCCACACTACACTGTTACAGTGCTGCTATTCCACTTTTAACATCCTGTGAAATTCTGGGATTAGTAGTTTACTCAGGCCAAAGAGCTCTATGGTTAAAAATTCTGAAGACCCCTCCTTAAACTGCAAATCCCAGGATTCCATAGGATGGTGAAAGTGGAATAATAGCGCCATAACAGTGTTGTGTAGAAATGGCAATTATTTTTATGGTACTTTGCAAAGTCATTCAGTAGCTTAAGATATACAAATGAGTCAGAGAAATCACAGCATCATCCTCATCATCATCATCAAGAAGAAGAATGGAAATACCTGTTGAAATAGTCTTGGGTGGGAAAGGTGGTAATGTTTCCAGACCAAAGGGGAGCTGCTGAATATAAATTAAATATCTTCCACTAGTAGAGGAGGCAATCTCATCTGTAAAATATCCTTGATTACTGCTGTGAATGTGGGCAGGGGTATTTATAGTACAAACGCTGAATCAAAAGCATAGCCTCCTAACAGTAGAATATTGTTTCAGTTGCAGGATATGGAATCGACAGCACATTTCAAATGGATAAAGATCATGAAGAATTTGCCTGCTGCTTTCAGCACAGAATATTTGTGTGCCAGATGGACCAGTATCTGGCAATGATCACAAGTAGAATGACTTGTTTTCAAGCTGATCTGCTCATTCCCCAGAATATCATTATCACTAATCCACACATTTAATTTACAGTCTCTTAAAAAAAAAAAAGCACAGAATATATCCAGTCCTGCAGAGGCCTCTATTAATTAATATAGCCTTCCTTCAAGTATCTCCATGAACACCACTCACAGATAGGGATGTGAAAGCCTATCTGTCTCATTCTCATTATGTTCCCCAGTGTCCCACTAACATATGCATTTGATCTTGGATCTCTTATCACAATTGAAGACTTCTTTCCTTCCAGCATGGAATTTTCTGTGCATTTTCTTATACATTACAGACATTTTGTACAATTGTTCACATATCTTTTCCACAGACTAAAACTATGCATTTCCACAATTGAGAAGACATTACAGAATGTGTCTCAAATTGCATAACAAATATATGGGGTTTTGGGACATGATGGTTTCCAAACTGTTGACAGTCTTGGGAAGTGAAGAGTGGGTATTTTCGTACAGAAATGCAGCTCCAATAAATTTCTTTTCCATCCCTACTTGCATGTTGCTTTCTAATTTCTCTTATACATGCACAATCAGTATATTCCATAGTAACTGAATATGTGCTCATGTTTATCAATTCCTACATTAAAAAAAACCCAAAAAACCCTCTAATCTTTACAAATTAAACCTGCCTCACAAATACAAGCATCAGGAATCCAGGACACTCATCTCAAATATTATTTCATAGAATCATAGAAATGTAGAGTTGGAAGAGACCACACGGGCCATCCAGTCCAACCCCCTGCCATGCAGGAACACCCTCAAAGCACTCCCGACAGATGGCCATCCAGCCTCTGATTAAAAACCTCCAAAGAAGGAGACTCCACTACACTCCGAGGCAGCAGATTCCACTGCCGGACAGCCCTGACTGTCAGGAAGTTCTTCCTGAGGTTCAGGTGGAATCTCCTTTCCTGCAGCTTGAATCCAGTGCTCCTTGTCCTGGTCTCTGGAGCGGCAGAAAACAAGCCCTCTCCCTCCTCTACATGGCATCCCTTCAAATATTTAAACATAGCTATCATGTCCCCTCTTAACCTTCTCTTCTGCAGACTGAACATACCCAGCTCTCTAAGTCTATCCTCATAGGGCTTGGCTTCCAGGCCCTTCACCATTTTGGTCGCCCTCCTCTGGACTTGCTCCAGCTTGACCACGTCCTTCTTGAACTGGGGTGCCCAGAACTGGACACAGGATTCAAGATGAGGTCTAACCAAAGCAGAGTAGAGTGGTACCAGTACCTCCCTCGATCTAGACACCATACTTCTATTGATGCAGCCGAGAATTGCATTGGCTTTCTTGGCTGCCGCATCACATTGCTGACTCATGTTCAGCTTGTGGTCTATTAAGACTCCTAGATCCCTTTCACACGTACTGCCATCCAGCCACATGTCCCCCATCCTATATTTCTGCATTCCATTTTTTCTACCTAAGTGTACGACCTTACACTTCTCTCTGTTGAATTTCATTTTGTTAGCTTTGGCCCAGCTCTCCAATCTGTCCAGGTCATTTTGAATTTTGATCCTGTCCTCTGGCGTATTAGCAACCCCTCCCAATTTGGTGTCATCTGCAAATTTGATGAGCATGCCCTCTATTCCTACATCCAAGTCATTGATGAAAATATTGAACAGCACTGGGCCCAGAACAGAACCCTGTGGCACCCCGCTAGTCACTTCTCTCCAGGATGAAAAGCAGCCATTGGTGAGCACCCTTTGGGAACGGTCAGTCAACCAGTTACAGATCCACCTGACAGTAGCCCTGTCCAGCCCGCATTTTACTAGCTTCTTTGCAAGAATGTCATGGGGAACTTTGTCAAAGGCCTTACTGAAATCAAGATATGCTACATCCACAGCATTCTATCTTCATCTATCAAGCTAGTAACTCTACCATAAAAAGAAATAAGATTAGTCTGGCATGACTTATTTTTGAGAAATCCATGTTGACTTCTCGTGATTACCGCATTGCTTTCTAAGTGATTAGAAACTGACTGCTTAATGATCTGCTCCAGGATCTTTCCGGGTACTGACGTCAGGCTGACTGGGCGATAATTATTTGGATCCTATTTTTTTCCCTTCTTGAAGATGGGGCCAACATTTGCCCTCTTCCAGTCTGCTGGAACTTCTCCTGTCCTCCAAGATTTCTCAAAGATTATAGCAAGCGGTTCCGAAATGACCTCTGCGAGTTCTTTTAATATCCTAGGATGCAATTCATCTGGCCCTGGAGACTTGAATTCATCCAGTGTGGCCAGGTATTCTTGTACCACCTCTCTACCTATTATGTGCCGCATTTCCCCTGCTTCCTCACCTGCTCCCCAACCACCAGGTTGAGTGCTTGTATCCTTCTGGGAAAAAACTGACGCAAAGAAGGTGTTATTGGTGTTATGTATTTACAAAGAGATTTATGTCCTGTCTTTCCACTACACAGCATGCAAAGCTGTCCACAGAGAATTAAGGACAAATTAAAACCATCCAGAAAATTAAGCTATGCAACATTTTCCCTGAGTGTGATTTCAATCAGGACATCCAATTTAAGTTCAGATTGGCTCAGAAATAACTGTTGCCGAGGTCTGTAAGGAGGGAGGTGTGGCTTGGTTTATTCTGGGTCTGCTTGATTCAAGTCTTGAGGGAATCATGCATGACAAATGTTAAATGAATCCACTGTTAATACAGTTGCACAGACTGGGAAGAGTGGAGAAACAACCTAATTATAGTCTAATTTGGTGTTGAGAACTAGAGCTGTGAAGAAGTCCTGCCACTGCTGAGATTCTAGTCAAGTCTGGCCATCATCACGTGGTAAAATCTCCCTCCCTCCAGAGAATTTAAATCTAGCACAAGACCAAGATGCCATAGATAAAGGAGAAGGGGCGGGGGGGAGAGACAGACCCTGCAACTTTCTCATACTCAACTCTCTATTACTTTCACTACAAGGCAATAGCTATCAAATGTTCTAAGCTACATATTTTCCAGAAATCCACAAAAACACTTCTGAAAATGCAAACATATTCTCTAAAGCCAACAACTATCATCTCAAAATAGTTCACATAGAGAATACTAAAAACAATAATAAAAAGAGCTGTCTTGCATAAAAGCAAGTCAAGACTTACAACCCTAGTTCCAACACACTGTCTGTTCTTTGCGTTGATGGTTTCAGCCTTGATGTCTTTGTTGCTCCATTTTTGACCTCTGTAGGCAGAATAGCAGGGCCCACATTGGATGAAGAAACTTATGTCTGGCTTCTTGCCTGGAGTTGTGGATATTCCTGCATGCAGTTATAAATACTTTATGGGAGGTGGGGGGTGGAGAGGGGGAGGGAATCATTTGACCCTCCAGATCTTTTTGGACTACCAACTCCCAGCTTTCCTCATCATTCGTTATGCTGGCTAGGGCCACTGAGTGCCCCAGAATTCCATACTAGCAAAACATGAGTGTCAGTGGTGGAGAAGCCAAACCTTCTTTTAGTTTTAAGCAGCTATATTTGCTTCCAAACTTAAAAGGATGTCACTTTGGTTTATGCAGTGGTTTATGATCTGTCACAGAATCCCCTTTGAAGTTCAACCCTAGGAATGTTTTCTCAGAAGAAAGTCCCACTGGTCTCAATGGGTCTTAATCTCTACCAAACCCATTTTAGATTGTAATCCTTAATAATGTCCTCAATTTAAATTTCTTAATGATTTTCCTTAAAAATTGGAAAATCTCTCCATTTTCTCTCCACTATTTTTTTTTCCTTTTTAATCCTTCAGCCTGAGCTTGAGGGAAAACATGGAGGAAAAAAAAGGAGGGGGAAGCAGAGGGATAAAAATCAAGTATTTAGCCATATAGAAATGACAGTAAATGTTGCATTTTAATGCTTTCTTTTGGAGTTGCTTTCATTTAATATATTTGCTATTATGTTAAGTGGGGAAAATGGCAGAGTCTTGACATTCTTTTTATCTGAATATGCACATATCCCATTAATTTACATACTTTCCTTACACACATACATCATGCAAAACACTCTTCAGGCTCCAGCATTACCGTCGGCAGTCACCAAATCTGCACTGCTGCTCCACCCCCGCCTCTCAGCCCCATTTTTTTTTCTTTCTTTCTTTCTCCTAAAGAACTGTCTACAGCTGCTGTGAAATTCAAGGCTGCTACAATTACTTTAAAAAATCCTTATTTGCAATATTGATTGTATTACAAGGAAGTGGAGAGAGAATCAGAAATCCATGAAAGTGGGTGAAAATTTGTAGGGCAGGATTTTTGTTTTGACAGGGTGCACAGTTCTGGAGATGCTATAATTCTTATGTGATCCCTTAAAGTAGAATATACTCAACATACTCTTTGCATGCCAAGATAACAAATTGGAGTACCATAAACTGCTGAAATGGCAAATGCCTGACTAGCTGCAGAACCTTCTCCTTTTGCTCTACTGGAAAGAACAAGTCAAGGCTCTGCTCTATGCAAAGAAAGTTTCTCCACCCAAATGGTATCAGTCATCAGAGAAGGTCAATTTACGTCTCAGTGATGCTGTGATTCCTCATTATGAGCTAAAACTCTAAGAGACAGTTACAGGGTCATTTCTGGCAAAACAATGGCACTGTGCTTTTTACATTCTATCTCAGCTAACAGAAGGACCAAACACTTCATTTTTTTAAATGAAAGCTTAGAATCTGTAGCAGCTGGTGGTCTGCTTAGCAGACGGATGAAATCTGACCAAATTGGTGGTTTGCAAGCCTAAATACAACACACATGACATGTCTGGATTATTTTTCCTCTCAAACCCTCTGCCCCTGCTGGTTTTGTGAAAAGCTCTCAACCAGCATTCAGGGATTTGTTTTGCTGGATCTTGTACTGCTTCAGCTGGGGCTTGTACAAAAAGGCTTAAGAGTCATGACACTAGCATTCCACGTCTTGCCTTGTTCCAGAAAGCACAGTGGGCCCAAGGTCATGTCTCCACAGTCTCTCTCCCCTGTCTGCGCTCCTTGCTCCTGGATTTTTGGTAGGCTAATGTTGCAGAAGCACAGCAGATACACAAACACTTTTCACATTGAGTATGAAAGACCTGGAACCAGCTGGGAATGCAAGGAAATGGTTTTCCAGGTTTTAAAACTACCTTCCATACAAAAATGAAGTTTACTTTGACCAGCCCCATTCATTCTGAGAGTTTTCTCCCTGCCTACAGTTTTTGGAAATCATAGTGACTCCTCTGAGACTTCCACTGGCACCATGAGATCTGCAACCCTAAATCACATCCTCTCAAGCTCCATTCAACAGAGAAGTCTGTCTAATTTCTCTTTCCTGAATGAGGTCCAAAAGCAATTTTCATTTGTTATGCTACTACTTAAAGGCAGTGAGAATTGGCTATCCAATCAAAGGAGATTTATAGCACCTCACAACTGCTTAAGGTAGAGCCATATTCTCCCCTAGGGTCTGTGGTTGAAATGAATAGTAAAAATAATAGCATGTTGAGGTACTTTTAGCACTATGAAAGCTTTGGTTTTTAAGCACAGAGGCAATAACGACTTCATCCACTTTTAAAAAAAAAAAAACAATATCCATCTTACAATGAAACTACAACTACTCATTTTAATGATTGGGTTGCACTGAATCAGACAGATTGAGATGTATCTATTGAATAATATGGACATTTTAAAGACTTCTAAATATCTTTATTCACCCTTATATGAGAGTTGGGACATAGACCTAGAATTTTCTTTTCACAGGGGTTGTTTAGATAATCAAGATTGGTTGTTTTGGATTGATCCTGGATATATTTTTGTTATTTTATTTATTTTGGGAAAAAAAAGAATATTCATTAGTTTTCATTGCAAAAGAAACTTCCTAAAAAGTTCAAGAATATCTAAAAATTCAGTAAATGAAGCAGTCAGAATTACCAATATCAAGGTCATCTGGAAAACCAAGAGAAAGATAAATCAAGAGTAAACTGACTGGCTGGAAGACCTTAGTGTTTCAGCAAATTGCCTCATGCCAAGCAGTTAAAAAGTTTTAAAAAACAAACAAACAAATAAAGTTGCAGCTGACAAGATTCTGATTTACAAAGACCATTGTGATATGGCAAGACAGGATTATTCAGATGCCCCAAAGGGTTTTGCCTCCAGTGTGAGACCATGTCTTCCACAATTCACAAAAATCATAGCCACAGCAAACTAGCAACACTCTCACACAGGAGGTAGAAAAGGACAGTCTAGTCAATTGGAAAGACACAAACAACCCATGGAATGATACCATGTTTTAATAGTCAGTGTAACAAGGAGACAATTATCACAGTTTTAAATATTATGAATTTACAGAAATCTGCAAAGATCAGTTTAGAAAAATCTACAAAATTTCTCCAAGATATAACTAAAACCAAACACAAACAAAACTGGCTATTGTGTGGCAAAGAGAAAAATGCTTATGTTGGATTCCAGTGTGAGGACAAAGCAGGTCAAGATTTACATCCTTAGCAGGAACTCATGATTCTGATCCTTTACCTTAAAAGTGGTGGCACAGAAGAGGGATGTGAAAAAACTGGTCTCATTCTCATGGAATATCTCAAAACCCCACTAGCATTCTCCATCTATCCTAGCTCCATATTGGCTTGTGAGACTTTCTTCCTAAACTAAAATGTACTTTTGTAACTTTGTTCCCCCAAAATGCATATATTATTAAATAGAGTTAGTAGGGAGTAGTGATTTGAGCATTGGACTATGATCCTGGTGAGCAGGGTTTGCTTCCCTGCTTAGCCATGGGTCCATCACACACGCTTGGCCCCAGAAAACCCTGAGATAGATTTGCCTTAGGGTCACCATAAGTTGAGAATGACTTGAAAGCACACAACAAAAACAACAACGTGATGTATTTTAATTTGCATTTTTCTATACATCAAAGCATGCTGGTGCACAGTTTCCAAAAGTGCATATTTTTAGTCATGTCCATTTTTGAAATACATGTTTTTGCGTATGTTTCTCTTCCTTGAATTACACCACAGTGCTCAGGGTACTGGATACTCAGACAAAATGTGTTGCATTTCCCTGCTGGTCTCAAAGATCTTTTTTTTAAAAAGTATTTCCTGATGAATCTAATGGATTTCCTTTCAATTCCTACTGTGGTTTTGTGCAGAGAGGGACCTGAACATTCTTCTCTTAATTACTCCCATACATCCATCTTCCTGACTGCTTGGGACCTAATATGAAAGCTATTAAATCTAATTAAAGCAGTAAACACTGGCATGAAATAATTTTTCAAATATTCTTATACCTGTTACAGTTTTGTTTTCAAAAATAGCCTCCAAAGACCTTTTAGAAACAAACATAATTGTCTCTGTAAAGTTCCTATAGAAGGGAATGCCCGTCTTAATTCTTGCCTTATACAAATCTGCTCAAATCTGCTCAGTTTAAATTATATGAGTTAAAATTTCAGATGCTCTTCTCAAATAAGTAAGACTGAATTTGTCCTCTATATCCTCACTTGGTTTGATGGTTTTTATTTATAGAGTCCACCTGACTGCATTTTTGTGCAAGAAATCACAACATAAAAAAACTAATTTGAATTTGCTATGCGTGCCTAGAATCTGGGAATAATACCTGAGAGGCTGTGCCAAAACCCATGTGGAAAAATGTGAATTCTGAATAGCTATGTGAAGGAACAGAAATGGTATCATATACATTGTTCAGGAAATAATTCCATTCAGCAGGAGACAATGGGTGGGTTTTTATCTTCAGTGTAAAAATGGTGCATAATATTTGGAAAAAAAAAGGGAAAAAATATGTACATCCGTAGGATGTGTACTTGATGTGACGGCTTACAATCTCTTACCATACAGCTTTGATACATCATATTTACCAGCAACACTAAAGAGATACCACATTTCAGAAACATTACACCTCATTAAGCATGGGGGCAACTAAACTGCCAATGGGATGGGGCAGTGTGCAAAAGAGTGCAGGGAATGAAGATGTAAATCTACAAGAAGGGAGAAATGAAAGCAGGAGACAGTATTGAAGGAAGCCTACAATTCGGTGGTCAGAAAAGAAATGAGGAAATAACAGTTGCCATCTTAAGTTCTCACTCTGTAGCCCCCAGCAAGTCTTTGTTGCTTTTTGCAATAGCAGCACATATGAAGGTTATGAAATGAAGATACTCAGCTGGATTGAATCCAAAGTATACACTCATTACTGGGCTAGCAGAAACAGATTTCTTTTTTTCTTCCTGCCCAGTGTGGCCCTTCTATATAGATCATGCTACACAGAAAGTTAGGAGATCCTAGTGAATGACATATGAAAGATCAATGGGAAACTGAGTGGAGGTGTGACTTTTGTATAGAGCGCTTTTGCCCATGGAAGACAGACCTGGATCCTTTGTGTTATCCACAAAGATTTTGATAAAATAACATAGCCAATCTAGCTTTTTTTCTTTTTCTTTTTGGTCCTGATCTGAACAGTAAGAGTTCTCCAATTCTGCCTATTCATTCTTGAAATACATTTTTATCAGTAGAATAAGATACAATATCTGTCTTACAGATTTCTTTAGCAGCTGGTGTCTCAGAACTATTGTTTCAGCAAATGTGGAAGGACATATTTAAGAACATAGTGTATGGAATGATCTCTGTAATCTGTCATTGTTCTTCAATTTTGTCCCCTGCAATTTTTGAGAGGATCTTGTGTAGTGGAAGTGTATGTCTGTTCATTCAGGACTAAGTCTTGGAGTATTCAATTAATTGAGTATAGGACTGTAGTCCTATTTATTATTATATTATTTATTTAATAATTTAATACTTTAAATTTAATACTTTAAATTTATATTATTACTACTACTACTACTACTACTACTACTACTACTATTATAGTGTGCTTGCTATGTATTAGATCTAGTACAAAAAAGGGGGGACCAAAGAAAAACCTTATTTTCTCTTTCTCTGACAAATTGCACAACTCAGAGGTCAATAATGACATCATGTATCACAAGTCACTTGCGGTGCTCCAATATGCTTAAGGGCACGTGTTTTAATGTGATCTGTCAGCTCCTACTTAACAGATTTAGTACTTACTTGTAATATATTAATAGTTCCATTTTTTAGATTTTAGCTTTTGACCGAAATAACAGCAGGGAATTGATTGCCAGCTCAGTGAGTTGAGAGTGGAACCAGATTGCTGAGCATGAATTACAACCACAAAAATAGCAGTACAATCCTGGAAGTGAGCATGATAAATAGATGACATTTTCCAGATAAGTTGAGACAGATGCTATGAAAGTCTAGATGGCAAGTGAGGAGCTCCTGGAGTATTGACTCCTGCATCGTGGAGTGACAAAGCACCACCAGCAGAGACAGCAATCTGCTGAAGTGATGGCGATGAATGTGTCACTGTGTGATGGTGTTGGCTTTTATCCACATAGCATTATTAAGATCATTTCAGATAATTAAGCCATGACCTACCATCACAGAAAGAAGAACATTACTACATGTAGGAGATACTGTTAGAAACTTTCATGCCTCGTGTGAGATTTTCCCTACGATATTGCATTTGATTGGTCACTGTGGGAAAGGGAGGATGCTGACTTAGGCCATTTCTGCACTACACTGTTATGGTGTTATTATTCCACTCTCAATATCCTGTGGAATTCTGGAGTTTGTAGTTTACTGAGGCCAAAGAGCTCTCTGGCTGAGAATTCTCAATTCCTCTTCCTGAACCGCAAACCCCACTATCCTATAGGATGTTGAAAGTGGAATAATAGCACCATAACAGTGTAGTGCAGCCTTAGATTAACCTTTGGACTTGTCAGATGTTCTTATGCACTTGAAGTCCGTGTGATGGCCAGACTGGAAAGAGAAAAACAAAACAAAACAAGTAATTGGGCTATCACCAGAGGACCTGGCTCTCTTTACTCTCTAGATTAGAGGGTGTCTCACCTAGTTATAATTGACAGCTAGTTCTGCCTCTCTTTAAAGCTCTTCAAAAGGCCTATTGCTAACTAACAAGGGTATTCCATTTTGTTATAGCTGGCGATGAAGTCTTTGCTTTGTTGCAGATAATTTGCTGTCTGCTTGTTATGAAGCTATCTTGGCTTAAAAAACAACAACTTACATTATAAGCCTCCTTGAGTCCCATTTGAGAGAAAGGTGGGATAAAAATTCAAATCAAATAAATCCATGAATGAATGGATAAATGAACTATTTTTATTTTCTTTAATGGAATTTTTCCCCATTATTATGTCTCTTGATTTGTTAGGAACTGTTTCCAATACACAGTTTATGAAAAGGTAGCATACTGATACAGTGATTGGTTGATGTGCAAGAGGCCAATTATTACAAAGGGTTTACACTTGCCCATCTTTTTTCATATGCTTCCAGACACCGTGTGAAGATTGTGGTCACAATCTGCATTTTAAAAACTG
The DNA here is from genome assembly GCA_030412105.1 of Cyclura pinguis. Taxonomy (NCBI): domain Eukaryota; kingdom Metazoa; phylum Chordata; class Lepidosauria; order Squamata; family Iguanidae; genus Cyclura; species Cyclura pinguis. The sequence continues at coordinate 63,173,797 of CM059600.1, read as the reverse complement.
TATTATTTTACTTTCAATGTGGGAACAATTTGCACTTTTCCCCTTTTGCTAAGCAAGTCAGTTGCTTGTCTTTGTCAAGAAAGGCTCTCAGCTCAAGGTGAAGGGATCCCTATAATTGGTTTCCTGTAACATGTAAAGGGAAAGCCTTAATTTGGGTGCTTTGAGATGGCTGTTTCAGTAGACCCAATCCATGCAGTCTGGATTTATCTGTGTGTTAAGAGTATGAATTGGAGTGGGTTGTGCTGTCTGAAGAATATTGCAGTGCTTTTTATTCATCAGCATTTCTTAGGTAATCAAGTCAGTTTAGAATCTTAGGCCTTATAGGTATTGTGTTGAATCTGAATTGAGTTACGTTCAGCATATACTCATTGATTTTAATGTTTTGACATGACTGGATCCAACCCATTGTCTCTCATTGGATGATCTGCACAGAAACTTCCTAGGAGCCAGATGTTCATCTAAGTTCTGTAGACCATGTTATACTAATCCTTTCCTAAGGTTGTATTCTAAGGTTGTATACCTACAGTAATTGTAGACTGAGTGTTAGTTCAAAAATGCTATGCCCACCTTGCTTGGTTGCTTGCTTTCTTGTAAGACTGATTTCCTGCCTTTTTACATAGAGTTCACGTCTACATAGATAGAATCCTTACAAAAACTTGTTAATCCTTAACAACAAGCCTGTATGAAAGGTAAGCTTAAATAACATGCCTTGTCCCAAGTCAACAAAAAGTTGCTCATGACTCTGAAATTAAGTCTTACCAGTCCACATATGCTAATATGTTTGCTCAGTAATACCTTAGCACATAACACATCTATGAATGCTTTTGGATTTTGGTTATATATATAAATGAAATTGTAATTTGGAGGTGGCTTAGGAAATTAACAGTGTTTGTGATTCTCTCTCATTTCCTAGATTGGATCCTAATCTTTCTTTTTTACCTCCTTTACCTGCCTACTTTGCTTTTGTAAAAATACACTGTTAAGTGAAAAAGGAATTTCACATATCTGTTTTTGTTTGAGGATCTTCTGCTTCCATCTTTTTGAGATTTGAGATTCCTTCCTTCCTTCTCTCTTTTGTTCTTTCTTTCTGCATTCTGGGCATATTTCTTTAATATTCCAATGCGGATTAACCTGTCAAAGTACTGTACTAAATGCAGGCTCAGTTTCTGATTTTTCTCCTAGGATAAGCTGTGACATACTGTACTTCAGCCTCCATAATTCATGAGCGATCAAGAGAAATTCATCTCATCCAATCACATATTGTAGTCTTCTAGGGTATCTTAACATCTCACCTTTTGTTTTTGCTGCTACAGGGCTGTGTCAGAAACAGAAGGTTTGTTAAGGCCTGAAGGGCTGCCATCCATAACCAGTGATGTATGCTCAGTTTCAGTGGTGTATTTCACTGGCTTATGTCCAGACACAATCCTGCTTCTACAGCAAGCTGGAGCACTTTCTTTTCATAGTAGGAAAAAAAATAAAAACAATAATGAAACCTCAGTGCTTTAAACGGTAGCACATTATTTCTGTAGCACTTTTCCCAGAGGACCTTTTTTAAAAAAAGTATATATAGAGAAAAATGACTATGAAGATATTAGGTAGTTCTCCTCTGTCACAATAAAGAGAGTCTTGGTTGTGTTTACAAAGAAAAACTTCCTTTCAGAAGGAGCGTGAAGTGAAGTTCTCTCAAACAATGCTTTTCAGTTTAGTTTCAATATTTGATTCATCATCTGCATTCTGTTCACTGCCACTGGTCCTCCTTTACACTGTCACTTTCCTCTCTTTTGTGGTATAAAAGGAAGTCTCGGAGTTCTTGACAGGAACATAAAATCCTGCATAAATTGTCTGCCCGCACCCCCAAAAAATCAATTTGTTTATTTTTTTTTTCCATAAAAGTCTTCTGATAGAAATCTAACAGAATTAATAGACATTGACAGTATTCTTTTAAGTATTATCTTTCATCAGCTGTTCTTGGGTTTCCTTTTCTTTTTATTAAAAAAAAATGTAGAAAGAATATTTAACTGATCATCACATTTGATCCAGGCTGCAGCAATGGATACTGGAGTTATGAAGAAAAGTTTTGGATAGTAGGAGTGAAAACACCCCATTTTATATCTTTGTCAGCTTCTGTGTCCTGATCTTACTTCCAAAGCAGGCAAGCACTTAAATACTTATTAACTTTAGGCATTTGACTGCTGTGCAGATTCTAAGGCCCATGCTCCAAGCTCCAAGATGGTGTACAAGGCAGAGGCAGAAGCCAGAGACTTTGAGAGGCATGGGAAAAGACAGGACATGGCAGGAACAGGATTTATAGAGACGTATTTTTTTCCTTATTGTATTTGGGTGTCTGAATGCACAAACATGTACAATAGTATAAAATGATACCTTATTTTAGCAGTTGGCAGTGATAATTTCACATGTGGGTGAGAACTTTTGGTATTACACATGTTTCAACTACAACTCTCATCAGCCCCACCCAACAGAGATGTTGTGAGAGTTGTAACACAAAACATTTAGAATATGAAAGGTTACCTACCCTTGATTTAATTGCTACAAACTTTTCCCAAAAGGACATTGAAAACTTAACCAGTATATTTCTGATAACTGTTAGTGTCCCAGTAGCCCCACATTAAAAAGCATACAAAGTTTTATTTCTTCTTTACAGCGAAAAACTAGTGCGGCATTTCTCTTATAGGCCTCATGTGCCTTACTTTATTAGTCTTATCAGCTGAAGAAAGTGAAGTGCTATTATAATCCATTTGTGTTAGTGTGGCCTGCAAAAGAATTAATACCCCAACACCATCTAAAATCCTTTTTAGACAATAGTATTTCATTTTTTTAGGTATGTGAAGATATGGAAGACTGAATTGATCTATAGCTTGAATGTAAGGATCCTGTGAAACATTCTCTAGAAATTTTTCGTATCCTGATCAGTTTCACATGCTAGAAAAGAATAAGAAGTATTTGTCTGATGGCAGAATTAATTAGTGACTACTTCTGGTGCAAAGTGCTGTACCAACACATCATACCTGGAGAGATTTTACTCTAGAACTATGTCACAAATGTTGACTATATTTTCAATATTGTAACCTGTAAGTGGGATGCTTCTGTTATTAGAATGACTTCTGTTTGCAAACCAGGAAAGAATGATTCCCTCTCCCACTGAAGCCTCTTTCTGTTTACCTGCCTATGAAGCACTAGGAAACCCTCCAGAAGCAGTCTTTCAGTGTCCTAGATCAGCTGTTCGCCAACCAGTGGTTTATGGACCACTGATGTTCCGCAAGAAAATTTTGGTGGTTCATGGAGAAATTTGGACATTATTTCATTTCCAACTTCCAGTTCAGATACGAGAGCTGGAGACACAGTCCTCGGTGTGCTCCCCTGAAGACCGCTGCTGTCAGGGGTTGTTGATACTGGGGGGACCCCCATACTCGCTTGCCAAGTACCCCTGAACTAAAGGGGTCTTGCCAGAGGTGGATTTGCAACCAGGAGCCAAGACAGGACCTGTATGGTGAACCATGAGGAGGTAGCTAAAGGGTCTCCCAAGAAGCTATCGCCACCATTTTTCCATCTCGCCTGCAGCAGTTTGCAGGAGACGGGAGGGACTGCCTCTCTCTCCATATACCCGGCCACCAAATTTTGTCTGGCCAATTTTTTTAATACACACACACACACACTACTGCTTATTTTTTTCATTACGTGATAGAGCTGGAAGACCTGTGTTGGGGATAGGGCAATAAGACCTTCTAGTTTGGATTTTGAATTAACTTTCTACAGAAGACCTCCGCAAGTCCAGGAGGATTTACTCCCCTTCCCTCATGCTTCCTTGGGATGCTTCATTTCTTGCTTTAAAAAGAAGAAGAAGAAGCCCAGTATAAAGTATTTAACGACTATTATACAACAGATAAACTAAACTCAACCTTGCTGTTTTCCCTACCTAACTGAAGGTTGTTTGTTTGTTTGTTTGTTTCTGTGCCTAATTCCTGGCATTTCCCTCTTCGTTTGCTAAGGCACAGCTGAAGACGATCCTTCATTTATTTTTTCCTTCTGCTCTAAACTCAAAATGAACTAATAGCTCAGAAGTACTTAGTTTGAATTTTCAGCAAGATCCATTTCGCAAAACTGATTTTTCCCCCTTTTTTTGAATTTTGGAGACCCCACCTGTGTGAAAATTGACGATGTGAAGGACTCTCCCAATCTATGTAGATCTGACTGCTTGACTGCTGACTCTATGTAGATTTGACTGCATTTTGTTGATTTATCCTCCACTCCCGCCTCCCGTCCTTTCCAACTTGAGTGTGATTCTCCTGTCATCTTCGCCCAGGTCTGTTGGACAGTATTATGTGTGAGCTCTATGACTGCAGCTGTTACTGCTCTAACTTAGACCCATACTGTTAGACATTTGATGGCTATATCTGTTTACCCTCCAAAACCAAAACCAACTGCAATACAAAGAGAAAAGAACAATTCAGTGAGAAGAAATGAGAGGAACTGTGAGAACAACGGTAAAGGAGAAAGAGACAATGAGAGAGGGAGAAGAGGGGAGAGTGGAGAGAGGTCTGGAAGGGACAGTGAAAGATAACGAACTTGTTTATTGAACCTGCTTAGTGAATTTATTTGATGAATTTATTTGATGAATCTATTGAATCAATTTCTGTATAGATTGGGAAACCAAAAGTCAGTGTATGAATTCCATAACACCCACACTGCAAAAACACTAACTATATTATTAGGATAGATATTTTGAATGAATTGACACAGCAGCTAATGAAAGAACTGATATTTTGATTTATCTTTATAGTACCTGCCTGATGAACTAAGGTGTCTGTAAATATCAGAATATGAATCAATTGGTATTTTGATTTATCTCTGTAATATCTACTTGATGATTTTAAGTTGCTTGTAAATAATAATTTTTTATAATTAAACAAGTGCATTTTGTATTAATAAAATTGAACTTTTATGATTATTTTATAGATGCTTGTACCTTTTTAAAAAAATGCACGTTAGTGGTCTGTAGGATTCAAAATTGTGAGTTTAGTGGTCCATGACATCCAAAAAGTTGGCGACCGCTGTCCTAGATGACTGGGGGATACACAGAAGGAGAATCAAGTGCCATTATATTAATAGGAATCTACTAGCATTGTGTCCATTACAACCAGTTCTAAACTCTTAATTGCAGACACTTTGGTTCATAAGATGAAACTACAATATATCATGAGGTTTTTAATGGATCCAAATTTCTATGTCTATTTCTTTAGATTCACAACATTGCAAATATAGACCTAAATCCAAAACAATTATTTCAGTGGGCTGAAGCATGCCAAGCACACTCTTAGATTTAGGCCACACAGCTTCAACAAGTAAGAGACACCAATTTTAATAGAAAGGATATATTTGGCCACTGACTACCAAACATTGTTCCTTTTTTCTGCTAAATACAGATGGAAATGGAATTCAAAAATAAAACTGTTTCAGAATAGATTAGCTATTCAGTAAGAAGGGACAAGCAGCTTACGAGACATTTTTGAAATCAAGATTGCATCTTATGGCAAGATTAGAAAGATAATATCAGGGCTCAAAACTACTTTGCATTATAATAAAAGGTCTCTGAGTATCTGAGCCATTGGCTTTGCTGAAAAGAATTGGAACTTATCAAGTCTGAAACAGAAGTCTTTCATTTGATGCATGCAAGACAGAGGTGTTTGGGTTCTTTCACATTCAAAGATCAGACTTGGGGCTTTGAGATGATGTCTTTCAAAGTCTAACTGAATAGGCAGAACAGTTTAAGTGACCAACTCTCTTCAGTAACTACAAGAATACCTGGAATACTTTGTGAGCATCTGTCTTGAGGAACTAGATCAGAGGCAGGCAAGTTCTCTGCTGGAATATTGTGGCACCTTTGGAACTAACTGAGAGAAAGAAATTTGTAGCATAAGCTTTTGCAACTCATTGTCATTTCTACACTACACTGTTGTAGTGCAGTTATTCTACTTTCAACATCCTATGGAATCCTGGGATTTACAGTTTAGGGAGGGGCCTTTAGAATTCTCAGCCAGAGAGCTCTTTGGCCTCAGTAAACTACAAACTCCAGAATTCCACAGGATGTTGAAAGTGGAATAATAGCACTATAGCAGTGTAGTGAGGAAAGGCCTTCGGTCTACTTCTAACATGGCTATGTCTTTATGTTCTGTGATGTTTGGGGATATACACACAAATTTATGGGTAAACTAAGGGCCACTTTATTAACTCTTTCATCCTGGTCTACATCAGGGCTGCATAGTATGATATATATTGAAGCAAGTGTCTATTTACTTCCTCTTCAGTTTATCAAGGGTGAGCAACACCGGACCCCAGAGACATGTCAATAAGTCTACTTTGTCCCTCACTTGACCAAGAAGTCTGAACATGCTGACCTCCCCTTCAAACCCCAATCCCTAAAGGATGAAAACGATTCAAGACCAGCCTCAAAGGTTGTTCCCTTTCCCATCCCTGATTCCCAGGACTCAAAGGGCAAGCCTGGAGAACTCTCTTTCACCAAGAAGTGCCTACTGGTACTCATCAATCACTGCCTAAGGTTCCAGTCTTTCCACACTAACCTGGCAAAAGTGACTAAAATGCTAATTAATTATACAGTTAATAGCCAAAGTTCAGAAATAAATATCAATAAAGTGACAAGTCTTAAATTATTTTAATGAAGTCTGTTAAAATCTTTTAAAACACCACTGAAAGCCTATTGACCCATAGTACCATGGAAAACCAGTACAAGATAGGGAAAACACTTTCCCCTATGTTATGGCCAAAGAGGAAGCAAAATTCCTACCTGAGCCTCCAAAGGTGACCAGCCAAAGCTGGTATTAACTTCCATGGAAGGTGAGTGGACAGAGCAATGTCCAAAGATGAAGGCAGAGGGGCAAAGGTGGGTTTAATACCCTCTTTCCTCTCCCATCCTGTTTTGCAATATATGGTATCATGATACTTCTGGTCTTCTTTCTCTTCATACAAAAAGGCAAATGGTGGCCTCCACTCTGCAGTCACCGAGATGCAAAGGTAAGTGGCCAAATTTCTGGAGAGTAATCTATAAGACATTTTTTTCCCCACAAACTAATCTTTCATGAGCAGCTATATTATGTAATAAACTTGGCATATCTTGTAACTATGAGTGTCCCAGTTATTGAGTGACTAGTGTTATATACAGATATGTGCATTTATATAATAAATGACATGCAGAAGAGAGAGCAATGATGTCTGTAATAGCTCTGTTTGTTATCATTACAAGACTTTTCTTTTTTAAAAAAAATGTGTACAATTTTTGCTGTAATTGTGCCTTGTTTTGAATTTGGTAAGGTTGATGAGGGCAGTCTACTTGCTTTGAGAATTAGATCAAATCCACAGAGTATCATTTAGATGTATTTGACCTAGTCTCCTATCAATATTAATTTAATGTTCAGTGTAGAACTGTTTTGGGGATTTTTGAAAAAAAAATCAGAAATACATAAATCTGCTGGTAACTAGATTCTGGCTCTCATTCCTGTGATTACAAGTGTTTTGTCACTTGTATGTATCTCCAAAAGGCAATCATTTTTAGTAATGTAGTGACTGGCAGGACCTATTCAAATAAACAAACCATCATCTGCTGGTCTTGTAATTTTATTTATATGATTGAATACAGACACATAGCCCCTAAATTTACCTACGGACTTCTCAAGATGCTGTAGTAATCTCTGTTTTCCAAGGCTCCTTAGCAACCAGTACCTACTCCTTTTGTACTTACCAGACATTATATCCAGAGGTTCTGATAATGCACCAGTGACTGATGCATAAATCCCCCCAATAATCCCAATACTGTTAATGAAAGTCACATTGAAGACAAGCAGACTGGAGGCTCACTGTGTCTTTTGAGCAAGGATATGCCTCCTAAGTCTGGGAGAAAGTCTTCACAGCATACCCATTTGAAAACCCCAAATGTGGAGAAGGTTAAAGAGTGTCCTGTTCTACAGAGTAAAGCATGCATTCTTTCAGGGCTAAAGTCCAGCAGTTCAGCCCCAAAAAACTTGAAATCATGCAAACCACAAACGATTGGAATTCACATGAATAACTCTAGACAACATCATGAAATGCTTCCTATTTCTACTAACACCATTACAGGACAGAGGGAAAAGGCTGGATGCTAAAGCAAGATTTTAGGCTTCTCAGTTAGACGGGAGTAGCAACATGAATGCAGATATGCAGGATGCCATCTGTAGTATATGGAAAAAACAACCAGAGAACTGTGTATACATTTCACAAATTGCAACTCTGCAATCCTGGCTAGAATGCTTGAATAACCAGATGCCAGATACTTTAACATGGAACACACAGCCTCTTAGGAACAGAAGTACAACTTCTTTCAAATAGTTTGGAAAAAAGGAAAGAGTCTAGATTACGAGAGTTAAAAGTTTAACATCATACAATCTTAATCTAGGGAATAATATTTAACATCATCATCCAGTATAGAACCCTCCATCATTAACATTCAGTACTGCTACCTTTCATACATAGATTTTATGAAGATGAGGGACTCTCCAAGCAATAGTGCCAGAGATGTGAGATGACAAAGGTAAAATGGGATACCTAGCCTGATTATTAGCAGCAAGAGTAGGAGAAAGAGACAGCTGCAGAAAGACAAAAGAGATACCTGAAACAAGAGAGAAATGCTGACATGTCTTTCATTTGCCCCTTTACCAGCTTCCATGGAAGCAACTGATGGCAGTGGAAAGGGTGGGAGTAGGGCGGGTGGCTTCCAGTGGCCAGAGTTGCCATGGTGGCCCTGGCCATCTCTGGCTATCTGGCTATCTGTGTTGGTAGGATCAAGGTTTTTAATACCTCCTGTGGGGCATTGTTCACATTAATTTAATAGGATGACCTTTAAAAAGAAAGTATCATGATAACTAGATATATAGCAATTCTGAAAGAATAATTGCATGGTAGAAGCAAAAAAGATTCCTCCTCCAGAATCCCTGGATTATCTCTGTTATCTCTGGAACAATCAGCTAATGATGTTTATATAAGCAGGTGCAGAATTGTTTCTGTACCCACAGGGGGCAGAGACCAGAAAACCATAAAAATATCCCCTCCAAACATGCCATTTTCATAATATATATACAAATTGCTGGACAGATATAGCACTGTCAGCTCGCACCTTCCTTCAGGCAGGGAGTATAGTTATTCCCTAATTTGCAGCAGAATAACACCAACGTTTTTAGTTTAACAATGCAAACTATAGTGCAAGAAAAAAAAAAGTTATCTCCTCAAGGTGAAATCCAAAGATGAGCTAAACCAAGCTACTGCAATCATGATGCTTAGAAAGAGCAATGGCTACTGCGGTTCTTGTCATTCTGAGCAGCCAATATTGCAATGTTTTACTGTTGTTTTTCCCCTCAGAAAAATAGTACTTGTTGACTAGTGCCCATGATAGTAAGATTAAAATTCAAAAACAATGTAGTATATAAAACATTTATGGCAGTTCTGTCACAAAGCTTTCTTCTGGGCTTCCTACTTGAAAGAATAAACATAAAAAGGGGGAAGCAAGATCTTTAAAATTTATTGTGTTGCTGTAATTCCATTCCAGATGGCCATGTCTTTCCACTCTTAATATCTTTCCCACAGCAACCAAAATAGCATAAATGAAGAAAATGAGGTCTTATATTATTACAACAGAATTGAATTTGAAGGGATCCCCTATTGGCACTAAAATATACTCTCACAGTAAAATTCATCTCCACTATGATTGGGTATATAAAGTAATATATTGGTATAGGTTTAATGACAGTCAGGTTTCCCCCCCATCCCTGTCCATCCTTTGGAACATGAATTAAGAATTGTAATCCATGGACCTGCTTCCCAGAATTTCTTGTAAAGCTCCCAGCTGATTCTTGAATATATGGAGAAATTGCTTTGTTCAGCACCCAAAAGGGCAGGTCTTTAAAATTCTTTTTTTAAAAAAACTTCTCCCTGCTCTCCAAATGGAGACAAGTGATTACTTGTAGCTAGGTTAATAGACTTTTACACATTATTTATGGCACTTTAATGTGTGAAGTGTCAGTGCTGGATGCATCTAATTCATTGTAAAAGTATAAAGACTGTTAAATGTTACCAATAAAAAGTGCTTAGGGGCTGATATGTCTAATATGACATCACTTAAACTTTTTTGTTTTCCCAAGTGAGCTTTTTTACACAATAGTAGGATAGGGCAATTACCACACAGCTTCTGGAAATGGCTTATAAATTATGACAAATCAGAGAGCGGCAGGGTTTTAATTGTGCATGAAATTCATTTCATGTCTCATACATCATAAGGAGAACTAAACTCTTTCCCATCGATTTGATTAGACATATGAAGCTTGAATGTCACAGAAGTGAAACAACAACACTCTTTAACACATTCTGAATGTGTCACATCACCAGGAATGGACTTTTCCAATGTACAGGATGACTTGATAGCTTTGTCCACAGCAGAGCAGTCACCAATACATAGATTCTGTATTTTCTGTTAAGCTATTACAGACCAGTTAAGTGGCATCTCTTTATATAAGTTGGACTAGTAGTTTCTATGATTGGACGGGATGCACATGAGGGTTGAACATGGGGCAACAAAAGAGTCACTCAGCATGATGTGCGGCAACCTTTTCTGGCTCAGGGTCTGACTTCCAACTTGTGGAAGTTCTCATGGAATACATTCTATCACTGGCTAGGACCAAGGATACAGCGCATGGCCATAGCAAAATGGGTAGAGTCTGGTGTGTATATGGCCCTTTCCACACTGTGTGGCTGCTCTTCAGTTGGGACATGATGGCAGCGCTCTGCAGATCATGGTTCTGCATATGTTGTCATGGTCCCAGCACCATCTTGTCCCCGCGCTTCACACCAGCATGGTATTTGTAAAATGGAAAAAATCTGCTTTACACTTACCATCGTGCCATACTGCCACCTTTCCCGGTCATGCGGAAGTGCGTCGATGATGCCTCCCTCCCCAGCGCAGCAATAGCAAGTGCCCAGTTGTGCTATGGAAGGGAAGAGGTGGGGCCAGAGCGCTCCCTTCTGCAGTGACCAGGCCAGGTGTGGAGGGGAGCGTTCCTAGCACACTTTCCCTCCCCACCGGGGCTGCAATGAAAGGACTTCACTGAGCCCCATTGTGTGGAAAGGGCCTGTGTGTATGTGTGTATGTGTCTATAGATGATAGATAATAGATAAGCAATATAAATGTTTTCCCATAAAACATTTAAATCATAGCTAAATGCTAAATAAATAAATGCAGGTGGTAGACAATTAGGTACATCTCCTCAGAAAGATTCCCTAGTGCAACAGCTTCCTAGACTGCAAAGCACAGCTCAAATCTAGATATTGCTACTGAGGGGTAAATCCATGAAGCAGTTTCCTTGGCTGCAGCTCAGAGCTAAATTTTCTACAACAGCCTCCTGGGCTTTAACTGATCTTTTATCTCCCAGCATTGACCAGGGGTAACATAAGAAGAATGGCAGATCCCTATGGGTCACATCAGACTCACAGGCCAGAAGTTTACCGCCCCTGGTGTATACCACCATCTGAGGCTCAAACAGGTCTTCAAACATACAATAAACTGATTTGCTTTTACTTCGGCATAAAATAAATTGGTGTATATCCATGGGCACATATACAGTTTCAACAATATTAAAAATCATAGTACAGATATACATCAGTTAATGAAATACATGTGTTCCTGGGCATTACTTCCAGAGGAAGAAATAACATGGAAAGAATAAGGATAGGTTCCTGCGCCATAAAAAAATAAAAGCAATGTTTCAGCATACATTTTATCCAAAATTCACAAGATGAATGTCTGAAATGATGCCCGCGGGTCAGGCAAGCCATGCAGGAGTAAAGAAAAACATTTTGAACCTTGTAGAGACTAGTTTAAAACACATTCCAATATGTATTAGGGAAACTTTTTTTTTCTTTCACCAGCCTCCTTTTCTGTTGATTTCCATTTTGGTGGCCATGTAAGTTTTGACATAAAGTTTTGACATAAAGCAAATTCCTCAAGCTTCTCTACTCAAACTCTTGCATTGGTTCCAATATGTAGCTACAAAATTGGCAGTACACTTGATTGAATGCAAGTCATTCATTTATTTATTTAGAAAAAAAAATCTCCCTTGGCTTAGAGCAAAGAGCAAGAATGGCAATAAGCTAAGCTTTTATCATCTGAGCCGTAGGATAAGTACATAACACGTTATTACCTTTATTTAGTTAACTGATTGGCAAGAAGATTTCTAGCAAATGTTTTCCTTGATAACACACATTCAATTAACCTAAACTAACAAATAAAATGATAGGACTGCACATGAAACAATAGTTATCAATAAAGATCTTCTTCCTTTTTGTTTTTTGCATGTCTTGAAAGTGTAACATTTTTGCCTTAATAAGAAGGATGAGAGGATATAAGAATATGTTTTTATCAGATAACTGTTACCTTAATATTATTAATATCTAAAGACACAAAGACATTGTTCCTGAAAATGCATAAAGCCAAATCATATTACAATAAATATTTGCAAAGTGGTATGATATTTTACAAGCACGTTAAATGCATTTTCACTGATTCTAAGGAAGAGTTAAATCGGGTTAAAATGAATCAGTAATGGTTGACATAGGAATTTAGGGAAGAACTCTTACACAGAGCTGGGACATGTATTCAAACTCATTTTCAAGCTCATACTTTTTGTGATTTATTTTGTTGAGTCAGTGATGACCCTATTGAAGTGTTCTTTTGTAATAATTGTTAAACTTTCCAGACTATGAGCTCCAGAGACTTAGGGCCTTTCCGCACTACACTGTTATAGTGCTATTATTCCACGTGCAACATCCTGTGGAAATGGGGATCTGTCGTTTACTGAAATCAAAGAACTCACTGACTGAGACTGCTAAGTACCCCTCCCTAAACTGCAAAGTCTGGGATTCCATAGGATGTTGAAAGTGGAATAATAGTGCTATAACAGTATAGTGCAGAAAGGCCCTCAGAAAGCAGTTTCATAGATCTAGTTGCTGCTAGCTCTATCCCCAATTAGCTCATTGACTCAACAGAGGCCCTTTCCGCACCTTACCTTCTTCTGGTGCTGGGGTGCGGGATCGCACGAGCAGCCTCTGGCAAGAGGCTTTCGCGTCCGGGGTTCTTTGGATCTGCACTAGCTGCCTGCTCGCATGAGAGCCCCACCTCGTCCTTCCACAGCACAGCCTGGGAGTTTCCCAGGCTGTGCTAGGGCAGGAAGCGTGACCGGAGCGGCTCCGGAGGCTCCGCACGCCAGGTAAATGTGCGCAGGGCCCGGGAACAATGCGCCATTGTGTACCATTTTTGGCTTCTAGCCAAAAATGAAAAGGTGCACTATCGGCCCCTGCCGGCCCCTGGAGCATCGCACAATTGTGAGTGTGTCATGCAGATCGCTTCTCACAATCGCGCGACACTCCAGGCACCCATTCACATGGCAAATGCTGTGAGGAAAGGGCCAGAAACTGCCCCTTTAGACCATGTGTTTAGTGAGACCATACTCACCAAAAACAAACAAAAAATACCCACACAAGTCTCCAAATTGTTCAGCCAAACAATAAATTCTCATCTCAAAGCACAAGTCACTTTCTTCTCTCTCCTCAGAGACTGTGCACTATAGACTGAATCCCCAGCTATAGAGAGCTAGCACCTTCTGGTTCTACTCCCAAACAAACCAGTAACTCAGAAGAAGCCCTACACCCTTAGACCATGTACTCAGAGAGAGCACATGGGCCCCAAACAAACAACTACCACACCAATCTCCAAACAGTGCAGCCAAACAACCAACGCTGACCCCAAAATAAAAGCTTCCTTCTTCTCTCTCCTCAGAGAGTGAGCTCCAGAGACTGCGGAAGCAGCTACATAGAGCTAGTTACTACTAGCTCTTCCCACAACCATGTCCTTTTTCTGAAACCATTTTTTTCTAAATCTTTTTCCTAGAACAGGAAGTAAATAGGAAGTGACTTCCAATAACTCCCAGTTGCTAAGACAACATGGCTTCTTATTGGCCTAAAATGGCCTGGGAAGGGGTCAAAACATGCCAAAAATGCAGCCCATCACACCTAGAGGGAATGTGGCCGTGCATTCAGAGGTGCTGTCGGTTACAACTTCCAGATATTTGTGTCTTGCTTTGCAATGTACTTCTAAATGACTTCATAGTTTCTAAAGATATATCCATCAAAGTTAATAGTTTTACAGTCCAATCCTACTGCTGTGTTGAATAGATCTTTCCAAAGGCCCTCTCATACCTCTTTTTACAAAGTAGAAGGGGAAGGAAGAGCAAAGAGCATGAAGAATTCATTTGTCTTCATTTGTTACTATATATTCTATTTCCTGTCCATTTGCTTTCCCTTTCATTGTTTTCAGTCATTCAGACCAGTGTCAGTGGAATCATTTACCATATTCAGATCTGGTAAATTTTTTCTCACACATTGGAAGCAAGGAAGAGCATGTTGGGAGTTAGAGAGCTTTGGATCCTTTGAATGAAAAAATTTGTCTCCTTGCTGCACACTATGATCCTGGTTCTCTCCCTTTCACCCATCTCCAGCTTCTTCAGGGAGGGGGTCACAAATCCCTCTGAGGTAAGATTCCTCCTGCCCCCCCCTCGCAATTCAGAGCACCATTTGTCACCTTGCAGACGGACACTTGGCTCCTCTGACACAGCATTGTGCCTTCACTCTTATAAAACAATTTCAGAGAAATTGCACCTTGATCTGATATTTCCCAACCATCTTTCACTGTAACAAATGAATCTGGCTATTCAGTTCATTTGGGTCTTCAGTATTCAGATTCAATTCTTGGTTTCTCATCCAAAGCAATATATTTGGGAGAAGAGATTTTTGTCTTAAGGGAAAGTTGCTCCGGAGAGTGAATTCCATTTGGTTGTCAGATAAAAGACCTGTTTATGAAAATAACTTTGTTGTGGGATGGAACATGGAATATTCTTTGATCTGGAAATGACAATGAAGGGAATCATATAGGGACAAAATGGACCAGTATGAGTTTTCTAGATGCAAAGACTCTTTTCTTCTTTCATACTGTCATGATTATTAAGATAATTGAGAGTACCATCCTGACTATTCCGTATGTGTGCCATTTTGAACACAGAGTCATGTAACGAACCTATGGGCTCTGCCCATTATTTTAAAACTTTTCCTCTTGAAGTTCATGAAAATTTCAACATAAATTTGCTCCTGATGGGCTGGAAAAAAATAATTGAATTTAATATTTGTTTTGAGGGTGAGTGCTTGGCTTCAGTTGTTATCTGATGGAAGCTACACAGATTAGAAAGTGAGCAGTGCACTTTAAGTTGGACAGCTGAAGGCTCATTTACACATTGGCTTCAATATATTCACACTCAATGCATTCAAGCTCTTTTTCCCCATATCGGCTTATGGGCAAAGAGAGCAGGACAATTTGCTGGCGTGTTATCTGTGGTTGGCAACTTTTTCCAACATTTCTGTCATTCTTTCTATATCCCACTATGATTCCCACAGAAAGGTATGACACCTCATTGCCACAGTTTCTACATCTTGGTCTTTGTTTGTACCACTAGTGACTCTTATCCAAAGCATTGCCATGCATCTCTATTTACCCCAAGGGGGAGCTAACACAGATGTGTGTTTAGTTGGGAAAAGAAATTTCAAATTTAGGCATTTCCTTCATTTGAAGGTTCATATTTCCTTAAATTAGCACTAAGTCTCATTGATCTGAATAGGATTTCATAATAATGTTCTTTTTCTGAACTCCACTGATTGGAATTGAAGATCATAAATGCTTGAACACATGCTAAAGTTCTGTTTATGAGACTTACCCATAATTAAATTTCTCTGGACTGTTACCTTCATGTGGAAGTGCATCCCATTAATTTCCATGAGGCTAAATTTCAACAAATGTAATTAAGATTGGGATATAACTCACGTATGTATCAATATTTTCTTGTGATAAGCATTATCATCTGAATTCAAACTCTGTGTTTCCCTGCACTATCAAATTTTATTAATGCTCAAAAGCTTCAGCAACAGAACCTCTTGTCAGCTTTTTCCTCCTTTTTAAAAATACTCTTTTTGGCTGAACTTCCTAGTAAAAGCTTATTGAAAGGCGAATTGGTGTCTGCCACCCACTGTGCGGGCAGCAGTGGAAACCAGGCATCTCTTACTTAGTGGTGGTTCTCTAGTCATTTTCATAGCTAAACAGTGTAACCAAACAAAAAAAGGTCACAAAATGAAGCAAAAAACAGTAAAATCAGTTATGATAATTACTTCTACATCTTTCAGCAAAGCAGTGAGAATAGCTATAAAAAGGTGAAACCCAGATTAAATTATTATTTTGTTGGAAAATAAACTTTTAGTCATAGGGCCATTCACACTATAGATTTATAGCATCATTATTCCAGTTTAATTGTCATGGTTCTCTCCTACGAAATCCTGGGATTGGCAGTTTTTTAGGTAAGGGCATTTAGAATTATCAGCCAGACTGCTCAAGTGTCTCTGCAAATTACAAACTCCAGGATTCCATAGGATGGAATCATGGCTGTTAAAGTGGAATGATAGTGCTATAATTCTGTAAAGTGAATGAGTCCATAGACAGTAGTGGCTTCTTTATCAGTAGGGCAATTAAACTGTATTAGGTACAAGTATTAGCCCTCATTTTAAAGTAACTATCTAAGATACTGAACCAGTCCATATTTTAGGTTTAACTACCTGGATAGCTTCTTTACAGTTCAAATTCAAATCAAGAGCAGATTCACTAGCCCACTGACATATAAACCACTAGCTGTCCCTGGCAACAGACTTACATTTCCTCTTCTGCCTCCCACTTTATATATGATACTCTTTTCCATTTATGGACACACTGTGCAAAAATGTATTGAATTGCAAAAAAACAATCTGGAAAGGAGTATGCACTTCCTCATCTCCAGTATGATTCCGAATTCTCTAGCTAACCTATTTCACCTTGGACTGCATCAGATAGGAATAAAATTCAACTGCCTTGAATTCACCTTGAGTTCCTCTACCATTCAATGTTCTGCACAGCTCCTGCAATTAAGAGGTACTTAGAGAAATTTGCATGTGTCTACAGAAGGATGTCCAGCTGAGTTTGATAGGGCTAGCTCATGGATAATATAAGAAAACAGCCAGACTTGGTAAAATAACAGTAGCCCATATTTGTGTTCTGTAACAATTTCTGTTTCTGGCTATCAAAATCCATGAAACTGAAGAAGATAACAGAAGAGTCTTATTGGATTTTTGCAGTGCTTACTAAACAAAGATTCACTCACACAAGAGATAAAAGTGGGAAGGGAAATCTGAAGCCTTAGTATAATTGTAAATCTTTACAGAGGAAGGTTGCCAATCATCCAAAGGCCTCTGATTTTTTCACGCAGTGTAAATAGAATCTCCCTTATGACTTCTCCCTTCAACATGTGGAGGATGGGGACTTAGAAGATTGACAGTGGGGCCAGACATGCATGTGTCTTCACATCTCCTGCCCACTTTTAAATATTACATAAGCAGGCAGAATACTTAAATAATACTCAAGGAACATACTTTGTCTTCAGATAAAATGTTTTAATAATAAATGCAGAGGGAGGGAAGTGTTGTTCTCATATGCCTATTTCAAATATCTAGCTGAAGTGTCTGCTGGTCAAAAAACAGATTAGAGAATAAAGAAAAAGATAATGTTCATTCTACCTTTCAGCAGTATATGATATTCAAATTATTTCAAGTTTCTCTAAATAAAAATCCAACAGAATGCTTTTTTTCATCTCTTATTACATAATTTCTCCCTAGCCAAAATTATTTTCTTTCTTCCTAAATTTGACATATTTAGCATCAAAATATTAATCAATATTTTTCTATCAAACATCTAAGCCATTACATCATATTACATCATTATAAGTAGTATTCCAGTTTTGATAACAATTTACTAACCAAGTTACATAGAAGCAATCCTCACTAAATATAGCTGTGAATCTCTTACATGTTATACAGCACCACTATATCCATTCTATTTTTAAACTCTCTTATAGTTACAGAATTTCCATTTTTTAAGCTCCAGTATTTGTATCTAATTTCATTATATGAAGTTCTTTTTCAAGATTATATGTGCATCCAATTTTCATTGTCTTAGATGTGTAACCTAATTTCATAATCTTATTCAACCAAGTATTATTTCTTCCATTTCACTTTAAATGTAACCTTGTCAGATGTCAGACCAGAACAGCTACATTTCACGGCAAAGAGAAAAAAGGAACTCTCTTGGTTCTTCTTCATTCCTTCTGCAGTTACTTATGGGTAAATGTGAGTAATGAGAATTCCAGACCCTCAGAGGAAACCCCCTTGCTCCTCCTTTAATCTAAGGCATGATTTACTACCCACATATCCCTCTGGCTGACATTTTATCCATGTAAGTTCTTCTTGCTGCAGAGGGCCAGCAAGAAGCTTCAGTCTATCATCCTGGCCAGAAGCCAAGCCTGTGAATTAGTTAAGATTTCAATGGGTAAAGAGAATAGTGATTTTAAAAGAAAATTGAGGATTTCTTATTGGAATGTATTCTAGAAACTTGAAATGTGGCAAACAAAGAGTTAAAAGTTTATGGGAATCATAGAATCATAGTGTTGGAAGAGACCACAGCGGCCATCTAGTCCAACCCCCTGCCATGCAGGAACCCACATCAAAGCACTCCCGACAGATGGCCATCCAGCCTCTGCTTAAAAACCTCCAAAGAAGGAGACTCCACCACACTCCGAAGCAGCATATTCCACTGCCAAACAGCTCTGACTGTCAGGAATCTCTTTTCCTGTTATTTGAACCCATTGCTCCTTGTCCTAGTCTCTGGAGCAGCAGAAAACAAGCCCGCTCCCTCCTTGACATGACATCCCTTCAAATATTTAAACATAGCTGTCATGCCCCTTGTTAACCTCCTCTTCTGCAGACTAAACATACCCAGCTCCCTAAGCCACTCCTCATAGGGCATGGCTTCCAGAACCCTTCATCATTTTGGTCACCTCCGTACTGTTGATATCTGATGCTATATATGGTTGTGGCTGAGGATTTAAATTATAATTTTGGCTATGATATTCAGATGGATTAGGAGAAAATATGGACAAGGGAGTTAGCAATAGATATTATGTTAAGAGATGAGAGATATTCTTTTTTCTTTTAAATTCTTTTCAAAATGATGTATTGTATGTGTATGATGTTAGAAAAATTGATTAGAAATGCTTAGAAATATGACAGCAAAACTATTTTATCTGAAAGAGAGAATTTAATACTTTAAAAATGTGTATGAGGGGATGAAGTTGATAATTTTACTAGAAATAGATAAGCTGCTTATTTTAACTAGAGATTTTTAGCGATATACTGTATACAAAAGACTGGACCCTTATTGAATTTTTTCAGTAATAAAAGGAAATGACTCAGTAATATGGGATTCTGATTATTAGAAAGAGTTAGCTATTGAAAGAAGGACATTGGTTGTTAAAAAGAGAGAGAAGGAAAATGTATATGTATGTATAACTAGTGAAAGGAAGATTGGAAGTTGCCCTTCCTTCCTTCCTTTTTCTTTCTTTCTTTTTCTCCTTTCTCCTTATTTAATTTCTGTAGTTTTAATGTAATAAAAATTGAGTAAAAAGGTTAAAGGTTAAAAACAACATGGTAAAAGGTCTGGAAACCATGCCCTATGAGCAACAGCTTAGGGAGCTGGGTATGTTTAGCCTGGAGAAGAGAAGATTAAGAAGGGACATGATAGACATGTAAATATTTGAAAGAATGTCATTTGGAAGATGGAGAAAACTTGTTTTCTGTTTTTCCAGAGACAGGGACATAGAGCAATGGATTCAAACTGCAGGAAAAGGGATTCCACCTAATCATTAGGAAGAACTTCCTGATGGTAAAAGCTATTGGACAGTGAGATGGAATTTTCTTCTTCAGAGGTTTTTAAATAGAGGCTGGATGTTGGGAGTACTTTGATTCTGTATTCTTGCATGGCAGGAAGTTGGAGGGGATGGCCCTGGTGTTCTCTTCCAGATCTGTAACTCTGTAATTCTATGATCTAAAGCAGAAGCTTTATGACCCCCCACAAAAAAACAGAAAAAAAAATGAAGCTCCACCATATGAGAGATAATGGTTGTTCTTATTCCAAAAACATGTTCACATAAACTCATTTCTTCGATTGAACTTTAAGTCCTTGTGTGTGATAACTCCTGTTCCCACTGGCAGATAGTTCTATGGACTGTATTTTTACCTCAAAACAGGAGAAGACTGTAGTGTGATCTTGACATGAGATATTCCTGAAGTCTTTTAATGTTTTGTCTGAATAGAATTCTCCACCATGGAGAATTTCTGATAGTGCCATCTTTGATTCACTCATTCTCATAAGGATACCCTCCAAGATCAGCCACTCTAGAAGGACAGTGAGGCATACATTTTTAAAAAGTCAAAATTTTGGAGGTACTATAGACAACAGCTCCCATGGTGATGATGAGGATGATGATGATCTTGTTTTTATGGGCCATGAGTCGACTCTGACTTATAGTGAGCTTACCGTGTGAATTATTCATGGGAAGTTTGCCATTGGTTTCTCTTTTTTTAAATAAAATGTTTTTATTAAAAAAATTTACAAACATTGACGTTTTAAAAAAGCAAAGAACAAAACATACAAACCTAAATGTACATACTATACCAAATAAATAAATAAATAAATAAATACATAGATCAAGTTTTATCCAACAAATTCCAAACATAATTTACAAACAACGTAAGGCATGCAGTATACACAATTCATAATACAAAGTCTTATCTAGATTTCAGAATCTGTCCATTTCATTAACTTAATTAAACTTAATTAACTTTAAGACATCCCTTGATTATAATGCTAACAAATCTAACAAATAACCAAGTGACCTAACACGCAGATACATAACATCAAAAAGGACTCCCCCTGCTGGAGGAAGTGTCACTGGTTTCTCTTAAGGCTGAGAGAGTGTGACTTACCCAAGGTAACCCAGTGAGTATCTATAACTTCGTAGGGAATCCAACCCTGGTCTAGTCCAGTGTTCAAACCACAACATTACACAGGCATCATCCCTGACCATTGCCTATGCTAGCTGATAACAGTGGCTCACATCCTGTACCATCTAGAGGGCTGCAATTTGCTCATCCTGTTTCTAAGGGTTTAGACAAGGGGCGAAGCATCCTGAAGTCCATTTGGAAAGAAATGTCCCAAATCTGACCCATCTTTGAAGCACTTAAGCAGTCAAAATAGCACTCTCTGAGAGTCGAAATGCTGACTAAAATCTCTCAGTTACCAAATTTGACACTGTCCACTATATAACATTGCCTAATAGATCATAACTTCCACACACATGCACACAGGGGGAAATCATGCTATGTTTTAATATAGACTTTTATTTCTTTGTTGTTCAGTTTGCTCCTACAGAACTGTTTATTTTGAAAGTGCTGGGAACTACTAATGATCATTTTACCCACAGTTCTTCCAGGCTTCAAATGTCCCATGGTTACACTAAACTTAACACTCTCCATGCCCACTTTGCTAAAATTAAAATAAACTCTTGTTGACATTTCTTGTTATATTTCCTTTTCGTGTGAGGCTTAGCAAGAACAACATTGACAATTGCAGCAGTTACCCAATGCCTATGTTCCTGCAAATAGTTCAGCTTTATGGGGTTAACTATTGCCTTTGAAGAAATATTGTTGATGTTCCCCATGAGAACAAGTAATAAACAGCTCTCTATCTATTCAGCTCTGTTTTCTGCACTTATTGGAAGTTCTGTATTCACAGCCATCATTTGTGGATGTAAGGATAGGGGGGAAACTGTTACTCCTCTGATCTGCAGGGAAATATTTAACATTTCCTGCTGAAACCTGGGACCCAGAAACAAATATATGTCTCAGCCAAGTCTTGCAACATGTTCTGACATATGCACAGTCTCTGTTGTACTGTAACCCATCAGGTTAATGAGGTTTCAGTGAATTCAGCAGCAGCAGCTAATGAAAAACAAAAATGTGTCATTAAAACAAATTGTACTTTTGTTGGCTTCCTTTTTTTAAAAAAAAAAAAGAAGAAGAAGTAAATGTGTGCTTTTTGTTATAAACTCAGTGTTGTTGTATTTTTTGTTAGTCTTCATAGATCTAATAAACCTTAATAGATTTATTATGTAAGCAGTTCATTATTTCAGACTGCATTGCAGTTCATATGTTCAAATAAGTAAGCTGAACACATAGGAGGTATGAGCTCTGCATTCAGCCCAAAGGAGAGAAGAAGAAAGGAAGGCCTTGAAAACAAAACAATATCAAGATTGAATCAGTGAGTATCATCAGGCTCAGAATTAACTCTACGTCTATAAGTATACTTCTATCTATTTCTCGGATTTCCCCTAATAACCCACCCTCTCCGTAACTGAGATAGTTCTGGTGAGCGTAAGTAACCCAAGATCACGTTATTGTGTTAATACCCAGTTTCTCATTAGGGTTGGGTGATAAATCTCTCTAGATCACATTATAATGAAAATTTACCTAACCTCACAGTTTTTGAACTACCCAGGTAAACTGTGCTTCAGTTATCCCTGAAAATTCACACACCTCTGAATTTTGCAATTGAATTTACCAGTTGAAAAAAATTCACACAAAAGTGCTTATGTTCGTAGTAAGTGCACATAAAAATGCATCAATTCATTAAAATGATATATTGGCAAAAATTTATTGTCAAAATGTGTCAAAACTGTGTATAAATATACATGTAAAAAGAGAATTGTACACACAATGTGTATGGATATTCATGCGTTTTCACACATGCTTAAAAAAAAAGATGTCTTGAATTCTTTATCAGCTATTTAGTTAAGTAGACCTAACTAGGTCAATTCTCTTGGCCTCTCCCCTCCCAAACTTGACAAAAAATATCATTCACCTGTGCTCCAGACATTGGCAGAATGAACCTTCTTCTCCCAACACAACTGATGCTCAGTAAAATATGTTAGTGGGTGGGATTATGACTGTAGAAATAGTGTCAAAATCACAACTAAGTAGCAATCATAAATAAAAACAGTTACAGATGAATAAATCTAGAGTTGGCATGCTAGTCCAAATCTGGCCTGCAGGCAAGGATCCCCTTCCAGCTTTGACTTGCATAGCATCCTTTATATATATATATCCGTATATCTATACTGCACATCATATATAGCAGCGTTGTTGTAATGAAAAGTGGGAACATATTGTTGCATTTCAACTCCCATTAGCCTTACTAAGCATATAAAATGATAAGGGCTAATGGGAATTGCAGGCTAGCAACATTTGTATTCCTAGTGATGGGGATCAGGCGTATATTGTAAACCCTCTGAAGCTTCTTAACATTTTTGCAAGTGGAGTATATCAGCTGCATTGTAGTTGTCTAGGGTGATACTGAAGGATTTTCAGATTTCATCTACATTACATTACATTACATCTACAGGGAGGCATATGGCTATAGAAAACACCAATGACCACCACTAGAAGAAAGGCAGGAGCATTCAATTAATAACAGAATGGTCTGTGATAGACATCACTCCAGGTCACCTAGCATCCCCCCCAAAAAACATTTGTGCCTGATTATGATTCTGCATTAGTTGGCTTGCTCCCATCCACACATGCTGCATGAATGCTAAGACTGGGAATAACTGGATTCTCTTCCTAGTGAAACATTTAAGAAAATCATTTATCCCAAAGAAGGAAGAACTTCTATTTATCAGTCCATCAATCAACCGATCAATCAATATGCCTAGCCTACTTGTCTAAGATTCCAAAATGTAGTTGCCAGATGATCATATCTTATATAGTGGCACCTTTGCAAAAAAGGAACAGAACACTGAAAATGCAACATTTATGAAATCCTATCCAATAATCTACAAGTTCAAGGATCTCTAGTAGGTAGCTCATCCTCTTCAGGAAACACAAAAAAGCTTCAGAATTGACTGAATATTATATATAGAGTTTATTCCATTGAGGCATTTTCACAGACCCTCTATGTATGGATGATACATTAGGTGAAAAGATACAGAAATGCCACCTGCTGGGTACCTTGTGAATACCAATGTTTTCTGAATTATCTCAGCATAAACCTGTGCATCTTTATTCAGAAGGGTCAGTGTGTACAAAGAAATTGCAGTTAAATAAATGTGGATTCTAATCAGAAGAGCCTTTCATGTTCTTTATACCTGAGTTCTTCCAGATAGCATTTAACATATAGAGAGAAGCCATAGCTTTATAGCAAGTAGGAGGCAGCAGATGCTGGAGAACCACTATTAATCAGGGTATGCTTAGCAAGATGTACAAGTACCCTGATCTGATGCTTGGTAGCTTCCTATGTTGTTTAAATCAAACATGTATTAAGGAACATATGTGAGTTTTCTAATATAACTGAAGTGTATATTCTTTCAAAAAGCAGAATCAAAATGGTCCAACTGGCCATTGATCCACAAGCTTTATTTCTATAGTGCATGCTATATCTTGCTGAGTTCTGGAATGAATGCATAGATCTCTGGTGACCAGTACACTCCTACATGAGTGTGACTTTAGACTTAATGATCCATCCATCACACAGACCCCTAAGTCCATGCAATCCAGTATGAGCATGAGTTGAATCTTAAACATCCTGTTCTCGTTATGAGCGAAGATTCTGAGAGATGCGAGCCTAGTTTTGTAGATTTATGCAAACCTAGTGAGCTACGGGGGCACCAATAAGAGAACACGTACATTTTCTTTGTTTAGTGGATTTATATAGACATGCTTCCTTTATATAGAGAGAGAGAAAATGAAAATGTAACACAACCTACAGCAAGTGTTAAAATCAATTCAAATTTCAAGGGCCTTAAAGAGTTATGTATCTTGCTATGTGATGCAGCGAAATTGAAGGACATTTCTACAAGCAGGTTGCCATAACCGAGGAGGCTGTTTGGCTGCCATGCATTGTATTTCAGATGTCAGAGAAATTGGGAGAAGATGTTCCACAATACAAATGAGAAAATCAGTCTGCTTTGCTTTCAATAATGTTCACATTTTTTTTCCCGGAGTAAGTATATTTTATCCTGCCTTTGGCATCACTTTGGGTTGATTTTGTTTTTTTTAAAGAATTCCTCATGATTTTTCTTTTTAACACATTCGAATGTGCATTTTTATATGCACTGGACCACACACACAGTTTGTATACATTTTACCCTCAAGTGCATATTTTTGAAAACATTTTTGTATAATCTATGCTTTTCTGTATGATATATTATTTCCCCTTGCTTACCAATCTTTGTAAGCAGTTTCTCTACATACATGTTTTGATGCTCAACTATGGAATAAAGAGACCAGACACAAAGTTGGGTTAACTAAGGGCCACTTTATTTTGACCTGTATTATGTAAATTGCATTAACCTGAAAGATACAAGAGAGGGGGAGCAACATGATACGGGACCAGCTGATGCCAGGGTCACAATGTGACAACCTGCTCAGCCTGCCCATGGGCGATAACACCTCAGCCCCAGGGACAATCCAAATTGCTTTGGTTGCTCCCCAGTCCCGCATCTTGGAAGGTAACCCAGGGACTCCTACCCAAGCTGCACGGCTCTAAAAGTGAGAGTCTTATTCCCAGGTTAACCTCAAGGGTAGCCTCCTTCACCTGGGATGCAGGGCCCTAAAGAGGTGGTTCCAGAGCCCTACCCTCCACAAAATGGGTGCCAATAGGTGATCACCGACATTTTATTATCCCCCATTATCTGCCACAGAAAGGGGCAAGCGTCCACTTAGTCCCTTCCCCCCCCATCAGGCTGGACAACACAGCCCTTACCCCCCTCTCAATTCTTCCAGGAACAACTGATTCCAATGGTCAAACAGGTGCACCCCATCTGCTGGGTAAAGGTCTGGCCGCCCAAATAGGTTGCCAAGATGAGGAATAAAGTGGCCTAAAGCTGATTACTCACTGTTCTTCTGGTGTGGTCAATACATTTGGAATGTTTGCCACCCTGCCAAAAAACAATGTCATTACCACTAAGGTGAATGACCAAAACTTCAGGTGGAGGCCCATGGTGCTCCAAGGCTTTGCCTGTCAGCAAAGCTAGGTCATTACCACCAAGGTGAATGACCAAAACATCAGGTGGAGGCCCATGGTGCTCAAAGGCCACGCAAAATACCAGCCAAAACTCCTTAAACCACAAAAACCTAAGCCAAAATGATAATCCAATGATAACCATCACTCCACCTCAAAGCTGAGCACCGAATGACATGTGTAGGGGGCGAACTGCTTCACTGTCTCCTTTGCCCCTATCACATGTCTTGATTTGGTGCTTAGCCCCAGTCAAAAATAACACTCTGGTCTCACTCCATGGAGACCATCAAAACCTTACCTTCCTCCACAGTGACATTCGTCATGCGAGTCCAGGTAAGTACTTTGTACACACTATTTGCATTTCAACATTCAGGAAATGAAACTCCAAAGGATAATTGTTATTACTTCATGAAGTATTAATTAGATTGGTTCATACTAAAATGTGAACCAAATGAATTTCTCTCCACCACCAGAGATGACAGTCTAGAACTGCGAAGCACACCATCTGCGTTTGAGTTTAAGTTTACACTACCTCGTGGGATTACTGTGAGGCTAAAATTTTAATCTGAGTTCCATAGAAGAATGGGTCTTAGATTTTCATCCTACTTACATGGCACAGTCAAGAGGCAACTATCCTTTTGGTAGTTATCAAGAGAATTTTGTGGTAAAATAATGCTATGGTCCAGTGGAGTACTGTGATCCAGTGGAACAACCCTTAGCTAGATGTACCAGTACCTAGAAATGGTTACCAGAGATCTGCTCTCTTGCCTACCAACTAGCATCCTGAGTGAGATGATGTTTTCAGTGGTGGCCAATGCTGTAGCATCTCTGTCACAGTCATCTGAGTCCTGGTCTTGGACAGTATTTCATCTTCTTCAAAGTGAGCCTTCTCATGGATTTCTTTGCCTTGATCACTGCTTCTGAGTAATCAAACACTGTCCCCAGCCTGCTTACCTTCCACTGTTTGTTTTGTTTGTTTGTTTCTTACTTTCCACTTCAGTTAGCTTAGAAATCTGTATTTCTCCCCTGAAGTAACTTAACTGTTGTGAATTTTTCTTAAGACACACTTTGTTGTCCATGTATGAAGTCCCAGTGCCATTATCAGAGCTTGGAAAGTTGATTTTTAAAGGTTTACAGTTTGAAGGTTTACAGTTATAGTTCCACCAAACCCAAAAGTGGTTAGTGATATAGTTACACTTGGAAAATATTTGTTACCTTTTCCCAGAAATACTAAATTAGTTACTTTTAGTTGCTACAAGTGTCTGGGCTGCAACACATAGCACATTTTCCTTAAGTTATTATGTTACCTCAGCACTCTGAACTGAATGCAGGACAACTGTCCAAGTGACAGTGTGCCAGGATTTGGACCATGTGATTTCTCTTCTCATGACTCACAGCAAATCCTCATAACTATAAAGGAAAGTAAAAATGACTTTTACATAAAATGACTGAATTTATCCCCCATTAAGTTATATCATAATGTAATGTATTTATGTATTGTTATTGGGAAAAATGAGTTACTTAATTACAAGTAACTTTTTTTATATATTATGTACTTCCATGCTCTGATCAGCTTAGGCTGTGCTCCCACCTGTCCAAAGGAACTGCTTATAAATTACTTTTAACAAGAAACGTGGTGACCATTCTGTCTCTCTCTTGGCCATCACCTTCTCTTCTTGATGCAACCTCATTTATGCAGATGTTATCACATTTTTGCAAAAGTTATCTGATGATGGCAATCTTTTCCCATCCCATAAACACTAGGATTAAAAAAAAAGATTGAGAAGGATGAGGAAAGAAAACCTGTAGCAAAAGTCAGAAAATAGAAAGCTACAAAGTTGTTAAACTTTCTAAATATGCCAGCTTACTGAAAATTCCCCAGTGAGGTAAAGAATCTCCTCAAGGTCATGTAGACTGGATTGGAAAATCCATTTTTAATTGCTTCCTGATAAATGATGCGTGTGGGCGAAGGTCAAAAATAGTGAAATTATATTTTATGTGTTTATTCCATTGTTGCTGTACCTTTCAAAACTCATGGCCCTGAAGTAAAAGCAGAAAGATGCTGCTCAATGCAAAGAAATGTGCAAAGTCAAGTTCAAACCATGAGCTTGCATAGAATTTGGAAAATCCTGTTCCAGCGAGGGAAGGTTTTTGAGACAAAAAAAATCTCAAGTAGACAGGAAACCAACCACAAGGGAAGTGATATCTTCATGCAGACCTAGTCTTCTGTAGGAATACCAATAACAGTACATCTGCAGGCCCATAAGGGATGTCTTTAGTTGTCTCTGATGACAATAGCTGTAGGGGTTGAAGTATGTTGTCATTAGGAGTTATAAGATATGGCTTCTGTTTGCAAGAGTGCATTGCTGAAAAGAGAGAGATTTTCACAGCAGGAGTGCAAAAGCTTCACAGCCAAGATATCAGACTAAGGCCATTTTTTAAAGTTAAATAAAACTTTTGCTTCCAGATAATGCCACTTGAAATGAAAAATCACATTTTTCCTGTTGCTTTCTTGCCAGACGAAACACAGGTATATCATTATAACTTCTGCTGCATAAGTTAGATTGCACATTATTTGTGTCACATGTGCATTTTATGACTTCTGTGAAACCCACTCATTGCCATAAAAGAAGGGGGGGAAAAAAGCAATATACATAGAACCATTTGAGAACTGGATCTCAACAATAAAAGTCTGACTGTTTAATTTAGTACTTTGCAACATTTGCCAAGTGAAAAGAGGTTCACTTGAATTCCGTTAAACATATTAAAGAGAGTGAATCCTTCTAAATTATTCTAGTGAACCTTTCTGCCTTGCTATAACAGGGCATTGCAGTATTTGGAGCTCTTTGTTTCAACAGCAGATAAGCAATTCTGTGAGGATTCACAATCAGTCGCACATACTTCTCCTTTAGAGTTGGATCTAGTTATCATATAAATACTGCTTATAAATATGCTACCCATAAAATAGGGGAAGGGACAGTTTCACTGATTCTTTCTCTTCCTCTGCATCTCCCTGCACTCTTTGGTCTGATCAAGACCTTGGGGAGGCCATCTATATAACTGTAAAAAGAGACAGAAGAGAATGAAAGGGAGGTAGGGCACCTGTAAATATCTTCCCCTTTCCAACCAGCAGCCAACTCCAAATCCGCCCCCCCCCCCCACTTACCTTATTGAGGTGAATCTTTCCTCCTGGATACAATCTATTTATACATTTGACCTTCACTCTTATACAATTCCTCTTGCAAAGAGAGAAAGGTGACCATATATATGTGAGAAAAAGGAAGGAACAGTCAGAGGAACATGCATTAGAGAAATGTTCAGCAACAGATCTTTACTTTGTCAAATATTGATTATGTTATACTTCCCAAACTCTCCAATAACAGTGTATAGTTTAAAAGGGTTGGTCCTCAAATAAATACAGAAGAGCCTCTGAAGTACAAGGACTATAGAATTTAATTTTGGGTTTGTGCAACTCAACATTTCTTATACTTTTCATTGGACTCAGGGGGTTGAAAGTACTGTGTTTATAGGCAATATCTAAATAATGATTTCTTACTGTATAATTAATTATGGAAAGTTGATGAGAGGGACTCATGATTCAAAAATAGCTAAGGTGCATGGTGGGGAACAGATGATAAATAGGAGGCTTTGCTATGCACTCAGGATTCATTGCCACCTCTCCATTGAAATTATTGAGCATTGAGCTTAATAGATAACATAAATATACTTATTTATTTCATTTGGCTTACAGAGACATGCTAGCTTGATGACCTTTTTATATAGAAAACAAAACAAGATGTCTTTAGTTCACAGCTACTTATATCAAAATCTCCTGGAACACAGATTGATTATACAAACTGAACTACAGTGGGGCCTCAGTACCTGCTGGGGTTTGGTTTCAGAACTCCCTGAGGGTACCAAAAAGCCATGGATTTTCAAGTCTCATTATGTACAATTTTATAGTAAAATGGTGTGCCTAATATAAAATGGCAAACAACTCAAATGAGTGCCAGAAAAGTCTGAGGATCTGTGAAATGGTGAGAGACTACAAGGGGTTATGCCTACACATCAGCACAGTGCTTGGCATGAAGCAAAATCAAGTTTGCTTTTTGGATTTTATTTATTTACTTATTTGCAGAACCCATGAATAAAGAGGGCTGACCATAATTAACTGAATGAGTTTCCGTTCATTGCAGCAGCAGCAGCGGCGGCGGCGGCCATAGAGGGCCTCTACTGCTCCTACTCACTTCTGCCAAAACTGAAAACATTTCTGGCAAAACTCATGTGCTAGCCCTGAAATCTCTTCACTTTGCCTCTTAAAGAGAAAGTGCACAGCTCATACAAAATATTCATGAACTTTAGTGGCTCATTACAAGGATTAAGGTAGCCATAAATAAGACAAAATCAGTCCAGTTCAAGAAGTTGAAGGAAAAACCTAGAAATAACATAAGTTTTACCCAGGAACAGCCAAAGATGTCCACATCAGTGGTGCTATGCCTCTGCTTTATGCTTTAGTCTAGGCTTTAAAAGAACTATGCAAACTATTTATGGAGCACAAATATATTCCTTTTCTTATGGGAAGCAGAATTCTGTTTTCTCTTCCTTTCTCATCACTGCAGCCTCGTTTCATAATAACCTCTGTTGGTAGTTAGAGCCTTAAGGAAAGGCCTGTAATTTGAGACAGCAGTTTTTTGTGGAAAAGAGGAAATTAAGAGGAATATGGCAAAGACAACCACAGTCATTATCTCTTGTCATTATCTTTTTGTTCTTTATTTTTATTTTGTCATTAGAGTTAGCTGTGGTGACTCACAGTTTGTTATTAAAGCAAGGAGTAGGGAGTCTTGGCCTTCAAGATACAGAATCATACAATTATACAACATTAGAGTTGGAAGTGACCACTGTGGCCATCTAGTCCAACCCCCTGCCAGGTAGAAATACACAACAGCACTCCTAAAAGATGACTATCCAACCACTGCTTAAAGACCTCCAAAGATAGAGAGTCCACCACACTTCAAGTCAGATATTTTGGACTACAATTGCTATAGCCTCATGCCATTAGCTTGACTGCATTGGACTTCTGAGAGTGGGACTCCAACAAGTCTGGAAAGACCAGGGTTGCCACCTTTGATGTTACAATATCCATGGAGTTAATTGATAAAATCTGGATGCCTTAATCAGTAAATTGGATTTAGAAATGTACTGTGGGCAAGGGAGAATGGAGATTATGAATACAATGAAGAACATTGCATTGACAAGGAAAGCATGATATAAGTAGAAATGAACAGAATTTCTTTTCCAGGGCAATTGCAACATGTTGTTGTTTTCCTTAATGACGCTATTGAAAATATTCTGCATTTAAAATACATAAATGGATCATGGAAAAAGTAACCAAACAGATACAGCTAGCCTTTAAAACAGCAACATTTCCAGTTCTCACAAAAGGGGGATTCTGGCAAGTAAATGCTCCCACCCGCAACTGTGCAGTGAGGAGAAGCTTCACACAACAGTGTCAGCAAGTGTGATCTCTGGCTGGAGAAACTCATTCTAGATTAAAGGGGGAGCAGAAGAACACTTACTAGGGTCCAACATTCCCATTACATGTATTTACTTTTGAGTAAGCATATTATGAATAAGAAGAACCAAGGGAGTGACATCTTCTGCTCTTGCTATTTAGATCTGAGCATATGATGATCCCACTTTTTTTTTTTAAAGAAAGTTTTTAAATTAACCTTTGGAGTTATAATGGCACTAAGTGACTTACTGCTCAGTGCGTTTGCATGTCAGGGCACAGCTGCTTCCTTTGCTCTGGTGACTTCTCCTGGGCTCCTCGGGCTGGCAGTGGCCATTTTGCACATGCGTCTGCGCATGCCCGGGTCTTCTCTTTTGTTTGGCCACCAGCCAATGAGTTCAAACCAGTTGCCTTTGATCTTGTTGGCTGGAGGAGCGAAGGCCTGCTAGTTTCAGCCAGGTCCGCTCGCTGAGGATTTAGGAGGCCAGCCCCCAGCTGCTGGTCAGTCTTTTCTCGGCGGCATCCCATCCCACCCTCCATTAGTGTTTGTTTTTTGGTTTTTATGCAATTCTTTTTGTCACAACTTTTTTTTAGGCGGTCTTGGACGGCCTTGGATCCTGGACAAGGGTGCCTTCTGCCACATACAAGGGAACGGTCAGGTTCCCAGGTGGGGTCAAGGGGTGCAGTAAGCACTGATCTTGCCCAGCTTAGGAGGGCACACAGCATGCATCCCCTGGTGGCAGGAGGGCCTCATCTAGCAGCTGGCCAGCTGGCCCTGGGCTGGTCACTTGGGGTCATTGGTCAACAGGTGGGTTGATCGATGCCCGGATCCATACCCATGCATACGCCAACCCAGTATGCCTTGTAGGCAATAAAGTTATGGCCTTTTCTTCTCCAAGATGTTCTGGCTCTGTGTTTTTCTTTGTGGCTGTCACCCCTAATCACGCAAAAATGAATAACTCTTCTGATTAAAACAGAATAACAGAGCTTCTTCAGCCACCTTCTTTCTGCAACCAAGAGCTGAGTAAGTGTGTTTACCCCACAAGACTGAGACAAATAAATAAGAAATTTGAAGTTGATGATTTAAAAAAAAATAATTAAGGATCTCAGTGCATATATTTTGTGAATAGACTGAATTTCATCTTGTTTGTAAGATTCTGTTGGATTTTAGCAAGGAGAAACCATAGCATGAGAAATTGACATTGATAAGCTGTTTTGCAGGCAACATTTTGCTAGTGATTTGTTAACTCTGAAATTGCTGGATTGAATGAAAAAAGGAACTTTTCCAGGAATTCTATCAGGACTTTTTACAATGGACTTACTGGACTTTTTACAATTTTTCATGTGAAACATGTGAACTTGAAGAGGAATATGATAGAGGTCCCAAAGAATGAGATTAGTGAGATCAAGGAAGAACAATGGGGAGATGTAACACAAGAGGGGAAAACAGAAGTTAGTAATATGGAAGTGAAGACAGTTGAAAATCATATGGAGAGACAAATTCAGGTCAGGCCAATAGAGGGATCAGTTACTGAATTAGGGAAGATGTACACCCAAGAAGCTCTGGTTTGTGAAAGAGGGATTACAGCTCAAGGCTAGACTGAAACTGATTTGTAATGAAACTGCTTTGATGATTGAATGAAACCTATTTGATTTAGGGAGTGAAAAAAGATTTTAAAAAAGTGTTCTGTTTCATGACAGTTATCCTAAAATATCAAATGGGAAGGAACTTGCAATAGTAGCAAAGATTAAGGAAGGGAATCTGAAAAGTTGGTGAAATCCAGGGATAGGATGGTTACAAGGGAAGAGGGAAGTTAAATTCAAAATGAAATAGATCTGGTTGAAATTAAGTTATAAAATGGTTAGGATATAAAACGGTGAAAAATGGATTTGGTTACTAAATTTGGTTAAATTTGGTTAAATTTGGTTAAATTTGGTTAAATTTGGTTAAATTTGGTTAATAAATGCTGTAAAGGATTTTGCAATATAAAATGGTATAGAAATATCTGGGTTTAGTGATGCCATATAGCATGTAATAGATTTGTGGTTTTAACTTGTGAAGGTATTATATAACCAAGTCAGCAAGTAGTACTAAGTGTTATTATCGTTTATCATGTAATGTCATCTACCGTGTAAACATAATACACAATGGAATGTAATAAAAAGTAGATATTGAGATACTATGCTAGATATGTTAACCTCTCATAGAAGAAAGTTCCTTTTTAAAAAAATAAGCATGAATTAGGGGAGGGGAAGAAGAGAAATGTTGGATATCATCTTTGGAAGGCTTGAATCAATTTGATTGTTTTAATCTGCCTAAAGGAAGGATGTAAACTGATCCTTTTCTTTTTTTCTTTATTTGTTCATTTTTCTTTATTTTTTAATTTTTAATTGATATGCCTCATATTTTCTACATATTGTTTTTTTCCTCTTTTTGTATTTGTAGTGATTTAGGTGGGTTTTTTTTTTAAACTATTAATAAAGATATATTTAAAAAATACAGTTTCCACAAAAGGGAATGTCCAGACATAGTCAAGTCCAGGTCTCAGGGAGCCCTTAGTCCCTTTGATGTGACACTTCTATGCATTCTCACTATCACACTGGTGGATTAGCTATTGGTGGAGGCAGCACTCGATAGTGTTCTTTAGGCGGTTGCGGAAATTTAAACAGGTTGCTATTGCAGACTCAGCCATCCAGAATTACAGATATAATTATTCACTGATTTCATTCTTAAAGGATGCAACAAGTAATTTTAACTACTTTCTTCCCACTGTGAGAGAATCTTCAACTGCTCTTGTCAAAGACAATTTGGCAAATGGGATTTATATTGCACAAAATTTGCACATGGTTGTTTTGTGCAGAAAATATCCATATTTTGTATAGAATAAGCCTTGAACTGTAAAGATTTTCATCAATCCAGGATTCTTCTCACCAGGTTTTCCTGACACTCAAGAAACATTTTTTTTGACCATTTTTGAAAATTTTCAAATGTTCTTTCCTCCCCACCCAGGATTTAGATTGAAATATAGTTAACTTGGGGCCAGGTCAAATATCCATGGTGAGCCTTCCCGGGGTTCAGTCTGCTACATGTGTCACACATCCTGTTTCCTTCTTGCCAACCAGCTGTAAAAAATAGAGACTTTTATCTCCTACAATGAATTTATTCTACTGGGTAGAACATTTCCTTCATCTCCCATTGAAGAATGTTAGGTTACTATCTCTCAACATTTAATCATCCAGATGTTTTAAACATCTAACTCCAGGTGCCCCAGCCAGCAAGGTCAATGGTAAGCACATTGGGGTCACTGAAACACTGGGGTCACTGGAGAGACAAAATTAACAACCACAGGAATTCAAAATCTCAGATCTCTACTCCAGAGTCTCTCACAAAAATACTTCATTAAATCAATAATAATAATAAAAAAAAATTGGCAAGTATATTAACAATAAATCAATACAAAATTCTTTAGAGATAGGTCTCATTGACACCATCTTAATTTACAAATAAATAATGGCACAAGATGTTGTGTAGGTTTTTCTGCATTTTAGCAAATGCTTTAGACTAGGAACCACTAGAATATTCCCATTACTTTCTGGAATGGTTTTGTACCATCAGATCTTTGCCTGCCACAAACAATGGAATCCATTTCCCAGCCACCTTAATTTATGGTAGACTCACATCCTTTTTATTCAAAAGAAACTGCTGGATTGTGCTGACTATATTTCAAACAAATAAGATTTCCATTGATTTTTACTACTATACAAAAATACCTTAGTATTTGGAGATACAACACCTTTTCTCTCTGCGTACAAATTTAAGGCTCTCATCCAAAGATACATATCCATATCATATTTTAGATGGATTATTTAAATTGTAATTATTGCTGTGTGTTCTTAACACATTTCCAGGGAAAACTCAAGACATAAAAATAACCACATTTCCATCTTTAATGGCATTGCAGCAGATGGAAAGCATTTTCTCTTTGTTGTCATTTGAAAAGAATCCTCCAGAAATTACCTAGCCTCCCCTATCTTCTATTTTTGCAGATAGCCAATAAAGTGTGCTTAAAGGAAACCAAACCAGCCATCATTTCAGTTTATAGGTACAGTGGCAAGTCTTTAAAAATAAAATGCAATCAGAGTTTTCACAGATGTTCTTTCTGGAGGGTAATCAGAATAGTCCATTTTTGAGCAAGTTCATACCTGGAAGCTTATAATACTCCTGCAGAAAATCTTTTCAATGGTGTTACATATTGTGCAGCACATGAGACAAACAGATAAGCATAAAATAAAAAGTGCTGGTGCAGAAAAAAAAAACTGAATCTCCCAAGAAAACTTCTAAAGAATAGTTGGTTATTGTATTGCAGGGTTCTAGTAAGTGCAAACTCAGTACTTTCTTCTAATATGAACTTTGATCTTTTAGTCACAGCTGACAAAAGCTATCTGTCTTTAAAAGCTGCTGCATCTAGGGGACTTTTCACACTGCTCTTTTACAGTACTGTATTCCACTTTAACTAAAATGGTTGTGCCCTATGATTTTGTAGGTTGGTGAACCACTAGAACTCTCTGGCTGAGACTTCTATATACTCCATCTTAAAATGCAAATCCTGGGATTCCATACGGTGTTGCCATGACAACTAAAATGGTGTTATAGTACTGTAATTATATAGTATGAAAAGGTCCAAGGTTTTAAGGACTGATGTACTGTGGTGTGGTGGTTTGAGTGTCGGACCAAGACTCTGAGGACCAGGGTTTGATTCCCCACTCCACCATGAAAACCCACTGGGTGACCTTGGGTGCATCACACACTCTCAGCCCAAGAAAACCCTAGGATAGATTCACCTTAGTGTCCGCATAAGTCAGAAATTACTTGAAGGCACACGTCAATAACAACTCTTTATCTACTCCCACATTCTTTTCTCACAGTCAACAACCAGCTATAAATGGTTAAACTTACAAGCATGACATGAGCGCTACAGTATGCTACCACTCACATTTGCAGGAGCTGAGAGAAATGCTACCTGTGATATTGTAGGCAATAAATAACCATGATTCCTAGCAACTGTTCATACCCTTGCTCTTGCAGATTTCAGCATTTGCAGTCTCTGTCCTTGCAATGATGTTGTCTTCATCCTTTTTTCATTTATAAAATTACTCATTATGAAAGGAAATTAAAAACTGGTCTTCATTTATATCTTCCTATAAGAGATGTATGCATTTCTCTGGTGGAATGGTGGTACTTTTTTCTCTGACTTTACTTGTCACTCTAGTCTGTATTTGCTCCACAATCCAACCCATGGGGCATGAGCAGCCATTATTTTGCCCTTTTCAAAATGTGATATGTATCACTGAACACATTTCTGTCCAACAGTAAATTTCTATATTGACATGCTGCTTGATCATTAAAGTTTAAAACTTGTTCTGCATGAACTGTGTGTGTGTGTGTGTGTGTGTGTGTGTGTGTTAAAAAGAAAACGAGATTTTCTGTGCAGGAACGTTTTCTGCATTTTTCTGTTGTTTTATTTTGTTCATCCCTTCCTGTAGTACTAACATAACTCTAATTCGGACAACATGTGGATTCCTTCTCTCTCTCTCTCTCTCTCTCTTTTCTTCCTTCCTTCTTTCTGTCTTCCTTCCTTCCTTCCCTTTAGCATAGCTCAAAGATAGAAGGCCTTCCACTGCAAGGATTTAATTGAGGTTTGTTGCTTTCTCTGTTCTTGGACTCTGGGAGACAACATTGAAGCAGACAGAGCAGAGGTAAGAATTTCCTATGATCAAGAGAGTGTTCCCCTCTCCCCATGCTCAGGTCCAACACCAGGTTTCACCAAGCCTCCTCAGGCTGATTCACATGGCTTTTAGGCCATTTCCACACGGGCTTAAAGAAATGGTGCAGAGCGTCCTCCAGGGAGGATGTCTGCACCTGGGAGCAGACTGGGTCGGACCTACTTACTGTAGTTCCACACCTCAGCCCACTCCCGAACAACCCGAAGTGGTAGTCCAGTGTGCTTTTGAAAGACCGCTTAAAACAGGTCTTTCAAAAGCATGGAGCGCGCCACTCCGTGCCCGTGCTCCGGTGCAGATTTGCAGGCTCGCACCAGTGCAAGCCTGCGATCTGCCGGGGGCAAGCTTTAGGCTGGCGAGTTTCAGCAGTTGGTCAAGACCCTCGACCAACCGGAAGCCACCATTTTCGCCCCTGGAGCAGTGTGGAGCAACGAGCACGCACTGCTCCGGAGTACCGCGGACCAGACTGGGGAGCCAAGAAGTCTGGTAAGTATCGGCACAGGGCGATTCCCTCGCCCCATGAGGAAATGGCCTTAAATGTTTGTTTCACGTTCTTTCTCTTTCTGTTATATTTAAAAGTAGATGCTGTAATCTCCCAGCCTTTCTTGAATGCAAGGGAAAGTTACAGGTGGAGACAAATGGAGGAGAATGCAATAGATCTAGAGATTGAAAAGAGTGTTTCATAGAGGAATATCCAGCAGGCTGAGGAGCTGTTTTGGCAACTCTTTAGAGGAGAAGTAAATGCAGACTTGCAGCTTTTTCAGGATGTGTTCCTCTTTACGTCCCTCTCCTCCTTACCATTTCCCTGGTGAATACCAGGCTAAAGACACTTTTTGTATGACTTGTGTGTTTTTAAAATCCAATCTTACTTCACACGAGTTTGAGTTCTGACTTTATGAACATACCTGAGAATATGTATTTTAATGTTAGGTTTCTTGCTTATGTTTCTTGTAACAAGGTTTCCAGACCTGCCTTTATTTCATTGTTATTTTTTTTAAAAAAAAACAAAGGACTTGGGCAGACAGAAAAATGGCCAACAACCCCACTGCCATTCCCCAGCTGTGGTTTGCTCCTCGTTTTATGTGTTTTCAAGGTGACATTGATTTAGGGCAACCCTGTAGTAGGGTTTTCTTGCAAGATTTGTTCACAGCAGGTTTGCCATTGTCTTCCTTTGAGGCTGAGAGAGTGCTACCTGCCCAAGGTCACCCAGGCATTTCCATGGTTGAGCCTTGTCACTGAGAGTCCCACTGCAACACTCAATTAGCTACAACACACTATTTTTTGCTATAACATCACAATATCCATGACTGTCAATAAAATCGAGTGTAGTGTAGTGCAGAGGGACAGAACAGATCTGTATGTAGTATCTTTTGAACTTTCATATTGTGCATATAAAGCAACTGTATTGTTGGACCTATCAAAATCAAAACAAATAAATTTGCTTGTTTTGTTTTTTCCCTCATATTTTCCCTGTAAAATAATTGCCTGTCGCATGTACTACCAAAGTTTAATACTGAGAAGATGGACAAAAACTAAACTAGAATTGTGTGTAAAAACACACACAAATACCCTTTTAATTCCCTGGGTTTTTATATGAGACATGTTTTATATTTTTGGTCATAAGGTATGTTAATTAGGGGATTATTTGGAAGGAGGTAAGAATTTATTGAAGAAAAGGTGTTATCCAGGGAGATCAGTTGACCATTTTAAAAATATGAATCAGTTTTGACATTGTTCTGATCATGACTTAAATCTTTAGCTAGTAAATTTGGCATTGTGAGAGGACAAGGGATGATAGAGAAAGGGACATATCAGCTTCTTTTTCTCACTGTCCATTTTTCAACTGAGCGAAGAATGGCAAAGATCTCTGCAAGACAAATCTAAATGAATGAAAGCTGCACAACAGCACAGTCATGGTTTTTTATAAAGTTTTCTTGCTTCCATTGAGATGAGCAAAGGGGATGTTCTCAGCAAACTCTGCCCTTGTTTAGAGGTGCAACTTCTTAAGAAAAAAAATAGTTCAACTGCTTTAGTACACTTTTGTGAATTTTCAGTCATATTTCCCAAGACATGTTTGTCTCGTAGGGGCACCAAAGACTCTGTCTTTTTTTATTATATGACTGTTAACACAGTATGACAGACACAGCCATATGTGGCACGAAACAAGCTGTGCCAACCTATAAAGCTTTGATTTTAATGAGCACAACGGGAAAAAAAGGTTGTTAGATTTCCTACCTGAAGAAAGAAAAATAAACCTAGACTGTAATTTGATCTTTGCTACCATTGATTTTATTTATTTATTGTTATTTCACAAAAGCCATGACATATTCAATTAAAAGTCTTCATTATGAAGAGTTGGAGCAACAGCATTTTCTTACCTCAACCCCTCCACACACTACTACTTAGTAGCTGTTAAGTTAATCCATAGAATTGAAAAGGATACCAAGGACATGAAACTGATAACACAAAACTGGGAGACATGTTACAAGCCCATAGCCCCTCCAGACTTGATATGGTCATATTGGTGAAACATAATTTAATGGGGAAAACATATTAATAGGCATTGATATAAAATGGACCTTGATATGACTGTAAGGCCAGGCTGGGTGAGGAAAAACACTGGCTGAACACGTGTGCTGCAAAATAGGTCAGAAAATACCCTCTAGGAGTAGCCAAGGTCATTATCAGGACAATCACCAGGTAACTCCAGAGATAATAGCTTTAAGGTGAAGCTATAACATCTCTGCTACCTTAAAATAGCAATGGGAAGTTCCCACCAAACCACTGACCTCATAAACATTGGTGGAAGATCTTGTTATGTTACTCCCCTCTCATAGGCCTCCTAACTTGACTTAATAATTGTTGAGAAGAAAAAAAAAAGTTAAAAACAATTTTTAAAACATTTTAATCATAATAAATTAGGAATACCACCCCTTCCCCTATTAAAAACTCCATCTGCTGCAACAAGTTAAAAAGTGAACTTGTTACATCTCCTGCAACAAGTTCAAATGCCTGCCTAAACAAAAAGATCTTTGTCTGACAGTAGACAGGAGGCCACCAAGACCTCCTGTAGAAGGGGGTTCCATAACTTGAGAGCAGTCACCAAGAAGGCTCTCTCTCATGTTGTCACCAAACATGTCTTTGGGCAAAGAAAAAGTCCTCCCTGAAAGATTTAAGCTCATAGAGGCTTTCCATCTGCTGTTTGTATTCAATCAGGCATTTGGTGATTAGCCTGGTTGTGTATAAGGTCTTTTAATAGCACTATATTTTTACTATTTTGGCTATTTTTCAAATGATTTTCACACTGTTTTAAATTGTAGTAATTTAAAATGATTCTTTTACTCAATTGGGTTGTTTTACTTTTTTACCATCAGTTTGATCTTTGTGGTAAGCCATTTTGGGTTCCTTGTCAGAAGAAAATTTGGATAGATACTGTCCTATCTCAGTCCTGGCACAGCTGATAAAACAAACTGAATATCCTTGTATGTAAGCTTGTTACTTACTTCCAGGCAGTAAGCAAAGAGTCATAAATAAAGTCTAACATAAACAGAGTCCAGCAGGGTTTCATGGCAAGGGAGTGTCCAAGCATTTGTCAAGGCATCCGGCAAGGTAGCAGGTCAAATAAGCTCTGACAACTCCTGGAAGGGAAGAACACCAGCTAAATAGACCCAAAGCCTAGTGCAGCTGTCCCTTGATTGATTGTTACTGGTTATAAATTCTGAGAGAGCGACACTGGGTCTCTCTTTGCTGCCTGTGCTGTGGGAAGCTGCATCTAGGTAAGTGTTCTTCTGTATCTGAAGAGGCAGGACTCTCTGTTGGAGCTGGCACTGCCCTCTATTCTGTTTCTGACACTGTAACCTCTCTCTGTACAGCAGGTCCTGGCATGCCACCTGTTTCAGTCTCTGGAGTGCCCTTTGCTTCAGACTCTGACTCAGAGTCCATGCTGTGGAAGCAGGGCATGACAGATACTTCCATTGGGCATAGAATTGTATTTTTTGACTCAGGAGATGCCAAGAGAGTGTGGAACAATTTTCTTATTTCACTTCCTACAAGAGAAGAGAGGGACATCATGATGCAGATGTTATGGCATCAGAGTGTTGAGACTGGAGGACAATTAGAGATTATTTAGGCACCAATCTTAACTCCATCCTCTTTGCTTTTCTGTTGCCCCAACCAGCCTTCCCAATAGTCAGGATAGGTTTGACTGGTCTCCTTATGTGTCAGGGATTCCAGGCAGGGAACCCTGGGAAAATGATCAGCCCACTGCAAAGATGTTGTATCATGCCCCAGCTGTGGGTAATTGCAAGGTTGCATAAGAAACTGGGGTCGTGTGCAGATGATAGGGGGAGGTGTGCAAACCTCTACCTGATTGGTTGTAGATATGTATATAACAAAGCAACACCAGTATGTATTTGTCTGTTGACCAAACCTGGTGCCTGGCGCAAGCTTTTGTCCTTCTGTCCTATGTTTTGTATATAATGGAACTTTGCTGCCTCCTAAAGTGCCTCCTGTTTTAGAAGAAACTTCTCTGTGTGTGAGTATCCTTACTGGGGAATAAGGCTGCTGCTGTTGGCTCGCTGAACTCTGGTTTTCCGCTGTGTTTCCATGGGGCTGAAACTCCTATCATCCCCAACATTATGGCCCTCAGAAATGTTTGCTTCCATACTGAAATTATGCATCACTTGATCTCTGAGGTGTACATGTGTAAGGGAGTGTTCATCCACCCTGTATGGCTCTATGGTAACTATGTAGGGAACTATAGGAAAGTCAGGTAGGGAATCATGGGAAAATTGGCTGTGTTGGTGCCTTTAAATAAGTGGTCACATTTACAAGTTGGTGCAGAAGAGTAGCTGATGACATTGTTATGGTGGCTGAGGCTTCCATGACCTCTTCTTTTGGTTCTGGAGCCTAGGCACTACCTGAGGAACATTTGGGACACTGAAGAGCATGCCCCATTTAGAATCTTAGGGTTTGGAGAATATTTAGCATGAGATATTGTTCCTTGCAAGACATGGACCATTTCCGCACTAAACTTTTATAGTGCTATAATTCCACTTTCAGCACCTTATGGAATCCTGGGGTTTGCATTTTAAGGAGGGGCATTTAGAATTCCCAACCAGAGAGCTTCTTGGCCTCAATAAACTACAAAGCCCAGAATTCCACAGGATGTTGAATGTGGCATAATAGCACTATAACACTGTAGTGTGGAAATGGCCGTGGTCAGCCAGTGGATGGAGCAAAGGTAAGGCTTGCCACAGTGGTCCAGTGCTGGCTTGCCTATGGAATGGGTGAGAGCCATGGTCTGAAGGACACTTCATTCCAACTCCAGACTGATGTGAAATCCTATGCAGATCCTTTAAAATAATTGATAAAGTGGCCCCAGTTACTCAAATCTTGTAATCTTTGTCCATTTTACACTACACAATTATAGTCTTATGATTCCATTTTAACTGTCATGGCTCCATTCTATGACATCTTTTAGAATTCCCAGCAAGAAAGGTGTAGTGCCTCCCAATACTGCAAATCACAAGACTCTATAAAATGCAGCCATAGCAGTTATGAT
Organism: Cyclura pinguis; assembly: GCA_030412105.1. Taxonomy (NCBI): domain Eukaryota; kingdom Metazoa; phylum Chordata; class Lepidosauria; order Squamata; family Iguanidae; genus Cyclura; species Cyclura pinguis. The sequence continues at coordinate 63,130,804 of CM059600.1, read as the reverse complement.
GGAATCATAGTGCTATAATTGTGTAGTATGAAAAAGGATCTTTTGTGTCTCTTTTTTATCTCAGTAGGTGCTCAAATACTTCATCGTTAGTTGCACTTATGTACCATCTGTACTCCAATAACCTCAAGGCAGAAACCATTGCTCTCCTTCTCCATATTAATGAACTGAAGTAAACTTCTTACCCACACAAAAGATAGACTGACTGCCCCAATGTCCTTGGGTCATCCTTGGGTCAGTTTGAATTGAAATCTATATTTGTCAGGTACCAGTCCAACACCCTAACCGTGAAACCAATCTGATATCAATTTCTGAATAAAAGTTACAATACGGATGGAAAAAAATATGCAAAGATACTCGAGAAATTGTTTAAGTATGAGTTTCCCCACTCTTAGGAAATCCTGATCATGAGAATCCTGCATGAGTGAAAATATTTGCAGTTCAGGACTTATTCTGTGAAAAATACATGTTTATTTTCAGAAAATAGCAATTTTTGCATAGAAATAAGTTTCCAGCACAGAAAATACATTTTTTTTCTAGTCAAAGAATCTCACATTTTTTGTGCAGAATAAGTCCTAAACTGAGATGAATCTATGCAGCATTTGATGATTTTCTCACTTCAAGGAGAAAAACAATGATAAAATTATTTGTTCTTGCCTGTGAGAATGAAATACATGAAAATTTATGTCCCTAAGTTGAACGTACCAATGATCCATGTGTTACAGTTTCTTCCCTCTCCTCTACATTTGTGTAGGAGAAGAGGACCTCCACATTCTATCAACTGCCACAACCCACTCATTGTGGTACCCCACCATTCAGTGACTTAGTGCTAAGTGGCTGAAGAGTTTGGTGTGCTCTTTTCTACTCTGACTTTCTAGAGCCTTTTTTCTCCTATCCTATGGGAAACGGGACCTCTGCCCTCTCTCATGCACTGTCACTAAGCACAAACATGCAAGAGAGAGTGTGGAAGGTGGAACTGCATTTTAGCAAATATTTTAATCTAATCAGGTAAATTGTACCATATCAAAAGCATTGTATATGTGAATGCTCCTTCCTTCAGGGACTATTTAGTAGTTACAAAGTTGCAATACATTCTTACATCAAGCCAAGCTTAGGAAAAAACCCCAAACATAGGCCATTTCCGCACAGGGTGAGGGAATCACCCCGTGATGCTACTCACCGGACTTTAAGGCTCTCTGGTCTGATCCACGCTGCTCCGGAGCAGTGCAAGGCCACCGCTCCACACTGCTCCGGGGACAAAAATGGCGGCTTTTGGTTGGTCAAGGCTCTCGACCAACCGCTGAAGCTTGCCAGCCTAAAGCCCACCCCTGGCAGATCACAGGCTTGCACCAATGAGAGCCTGCAAATCTGCATAAGGGAGCAGGCTCGCAGTGGAGCGCTCTGTGCTTTTGAAAGACCTGTTTTTAGCAGTCTTTCAAAAGCACGCTGGACGACCACTTGGGGTCATTCCGGAGCGGACCGGGGTGCGGATCTACGTTAAGTAGGTCCGACCCTGTCCACTCCCAGGTGTAGATGTCCTCCCTGGAGGACACTTTGCACCATTTTAAAAACCCCGTGTGGAAATGGCCATAACTGATAACATGACTGGTTAAACATTCCGTTTTCTACTTAAAATGCAGCAGGCATTCTGAGTGTTTGGATGCTCATGGGGAGACTCAGAGTCTGGACCTCCTTGTCTAACCTACAACCATACTTCCCTGTGATGGAGAGGTAGGCAGCAGCTTTCCAACCCTTGCGTCAGCCTCAAAAGTGTTTCGCATGCCTTGTGCCACCATGTTTTTATAACATCTCACCTTTAAAGCAGCTGGATGTTTACATCTTTCCTAAGCAGGTCATCTTCCTGGGTTATTGTCTCTCACATCTCTGCAGAACCATGTGTGAGACTGATCTTAACAAATTAACCTGACCCCAATATCATTGACCTTTGTTTCCTGGAGGTGAGCCTACACTCTGCAGCTATGTTGTCTGAGATAATGGCAACAAGCCATTATTACACCATGCACTTCCAAATGCGACACATATGATGCAGTTCTTTTCTCCATAAAAAAGATGGCATGGCAGTGGAACATCCTGTTTTGCCTTTGATAGCATCATCATTCAAAATCTCTTTTTTCCAATACAGTTTATATTGTGTTTGCACTAGCAAACAAACGTAATAAGGCTTCCATAATGTTCCAAGGATTTGCTGCGTCAATCCTTGAGCATATCTATGAATACTATTAATCTGCCATAAGAAATATTGTTTATGACTATCAAATGAATGGTTCTAGTTTGGAATGAAAGTCACTTTTGGAATGAGGTAAAACTTCCATTTAGTATAACATTTTGTCACTGAGAATGAAACTCTACAGCAAAGCTTTCCAAACTTTTCATGTTGGTAACACACTTTTTTAGACATACATCATTTCATTACACAGTAATTCAGTTTTACTAGCAAACTAGAGGTTAAACTAACCCCGGATAAGAGATACAGACACATACATATATTGTAATAACAAAATGTATGGGGACACAATATATCTCATGAAAACTTTTCATATATTTTTAAAAATATATGAATTATAAATAATAACAAGATTGTAGGCATCACAACTACATGCTTCAGGCCACACACTAACATGTCACAGCACACTGTTTGGAAAGCCCTGCTCTACAGACCAACAAGTCATGTACCTCCATCTATACTGCACTCCACCATTCTTATGTTTATACACAGGTTTAGCTGTGTGAAGAAGAGATATGGAAGGAAAATGCCTTCTCATTTTGTTGCTCCCCTGTGAAATTTTCCTTCAGTTTCCAAATTTCTGGCCTTGCAGAGATGAAGATATGAAGGAAAAATCATACACAGACTTTTTTTTCTATGGTTACATCCTCTTGGTAACTTTTCTTTTCTTTAGATGCCTGAATTGTATTTCTAAATGTTCAAGTTTTAATGTACTGCAATTCTAGATATTTATATACTGAAGGAAAAATTTCATGGAGGGAGGGGGCAGAGGGGAAGAAATCTTATTTGTGGCTCAGTGCCCTCATTTTGCCCCTCCCAGTAGCTACTCCACTACTTCTATAGGGATGGAAAGAGAAAGACAGGGGCAGAAGGAAATGGCACCGTAATGACACGTTCTGTTTTTCCTTTACTACCATTGTGATCCATGATCAAAGCTGTTTGCTTCTATTCCTTCAAAAATATTTTGGCTTTGTTGTAGAAGATGCAGTGAGCCTGAGATGTTTAAGCACACCAGCCAATCCAAACTCATATGAAAGAACCTAAATGTTTTTTTTTTCCAAAGAATGCTTTTTTGCTTCCACCAGAGCCCCTTCAGAATGTTTCAAGGATGCAGCAGCATGTTCCACCTCAGGCCTTCAATGCATCAATGAGTTCTTTCAGCTCATTGTATGAAATGAATAGTGTTTGTTATTGTCAAATGAATAGTGCTAGTTAGGAAAAAAAGTTGCTTTTGTAATTCCATGTCATTATAATCCAAGGTCAGGATTCTGAGCCATTCATATGAGGGAATAGTAGGAATTTTCTCACATTTGAATAGTCAGAAGGGTTACAAATGAATGTAAAGCCACCATCTCTAGCTGGAGGATAATATGCTACATGCCATTGTATTTCATGAATTAAAGAAAGAGAGGCAAATTAGCATCCCATGGTAATATTTTATTTATGCTGCTCTTCGCTTTGAGGCGTTGTAAACAATGAAATGCAATCCTTAAAGAGACACTTAGAGCTCCTGTCAGAATGTTTGCATTTTAAACCAATGTTATAACACATTAATTCTTTTTTTTTTTAAAAAAGGAGCAAATAAAAAGCAAAACACCTCAAACAAGGAATGATTTAACATTACTGCGTTTCAGAACAAGTTCAATTTTGTATTTTTAATATCTTCCTAAAGCCATGAAATAATTATATGGTAGGAACAGATAGGGATGCAGCACGTACTAGGCAGAATGTGAAAAAGAATGGCCACGTCAAGAGAATGCCTTTTTCATTAAAAAAAAAAAAACAAGAAAAATGGTGGTGGTGGGAAGATGTTTCTATCATGCCCATCTTAATATCATAGATTATTGAAAGCATTTTTGGTCCGTATCAAAAAAATGACAGGCTGAAAATTACCTCTGGATTCCGGTTTTTTAGGAGCATCAAAGGAACAATCCTATCTATATCTACTTGCAAGTAAGTTAAGCAAGTCTTAACTTCCCAATTAAATGCACACAGGACTGTAGCTTTATTATTCTGGAGGGTGGCAGGCATCCTGTTCAGCAGTTATGAAATCTTAAGCTGGATTTACAGTATCCTGAGTGCTGAGGAGTCACGCTTACGGTTATGATCATTTGAACATGACCCCAAAAACCTATCTTCAGAGCTTGGCAGTACTCTGACTGAAGCGTTTCTGGGACATTGGAGGTCAGAGTGCTTTTCATGGAGTCCTTTGAGAGAAGAAGCTGGGGAAGGACCCTGTTCTTAAGGCACTCCACAACTGGGAGAGCATGGCTGCTCTCCAGTACCTAAAATCACTTTGGTCTGGGCACTGATGTCATGAGCCAGGCTGAGCATGCTGCCGATTCAGACTGGGACTCCAATTTAGACTTGGACTCCCAGTCTTGGAGGGGCCTTTGGGAGAGGGGGCTCCTTCAGAGTCTAAGGAGGAGTCTGCCAGCGACCCCACAGCTGTCCCAGGCACGGATCCCGAGCCAGTACCTGCAGCAGATGTTTGTGCTCCAGAGACAGAGGCTAGTGCTTCTGACTCGACAGAGGCTGGTGTTTCTGACTCCAGCCCGGAGTTTGCAGCAGACCCTCCCCCCATGTTCCTCCAGAGGCAGCTGGAGAAGGGGGCGGTTCAGAGGTCTCAGTGGCTGCGGGAGAAGCGTCTGATGAATCGGCCCTGAAGTCTTGAGGGGCTCCAGCTGTGAGCTGGGCCAATGGACATTTGATCAGCCCCAGCTGGGCTAAAGACTGTGTATTTAAGACAGACGCTGTTGGAGTTGGGCATGGGGGCAACAACTGTCTACCAACTGGAAATCTATGTCCTGGGCTTTCTGTTCCAGGCTAAACCTTGCTGTTTGAGTTTGCTGCTCCTGGGACTTGGATGTTTGTTTTGGTGATGTAACCTCTTGATTTATTTATTACTAAAGCCATAAACTCAGCTCCTGCCTCTGTGTCTGCTTAGCCACCGCCTGACATTGGCAACTGCTAGCTTGTGAAAGTAGGTTGTTGGGGGCATTGTCAGCCAACTTATGATATGATAATGTTATGATAATGACACTGAATCTCAGCCAATATCTTTATTCACTTCCTAATAGAGTAGAATGAGTATTATCAGCCCAAAAGGGGAGGGGAAGAGAGTGCTATCTGTAATTCTACATTTAACTCTATGTAACTGCAGTCCCAGTCTCTGGAGCTCTGCAAACAGGAGTTCAGCTAACAGAGCAACACCAACAGGTGTTTCACATGATTGTGGTGAAAGGGACAGCTTAAGGTGAGTGTGGGTCTCTTGGTTTAAACCTCTCCAGTCCCAGAAAGTCTTTTGGGAGACTGTGTTGAGTTATGACTGTTTTGTCTATTGAAGTAAAGCTGCTTGTTTGTGTGAGCTGAGAGGTAGTTTGCTTGTGTGCTCCTTAGTCCTCTATTGCCCTATTGTGTTTTGGTCAGCTTGTGCCTGTTGGGTTAAGGCTGATTGTTTGCGAGAGCTGAATTGTGGCTTGACTGTGTGCTCCTTAGCATCCTATTGTTCTTTTGTGTGTAGGCCCAGAGCAAGTGAGTCAGAGTTTTGGTTAGGGGAGGATCTAGCAGGCACTAGCACTCTATATAACTGCAGCCCCAGGCCTTGGGGCTCAGTGAACAGGGACAAGGCCAACAAGAATTTTGTGCCGGTGGTCTAGAGTTCTGTTTCAGTGCCTACTTAAGACTACAGAATAGGGATGTTGAGGAAGCTGCTGCAGTCACCTGTAACAACTGTGGTATGTTTGTGTTCTTAGCAGAGGATGATGGTAGCTACACCTGCAAAAAATGCAAGTTGGTTGTCCTGTTGGAAGAGAAGTTCCAGCAACTTGAAGCCCAGGTACTTCCTGTTCAGCATATCAGGTAGAATGAAGGTTTCTTTGGACGGAGTGGATAAGAATCACAAAGGGCATATATCTGAGGAAGAGATCAGTTCCCAAACACAGGAGGTAGACATTTGGAAGAATGTGAAACATAGAAGTAGAAAGAGAGGGATCATTCTCTAAGTCCTCTGAGTCAGTTTGAACAATCAGAGAAAATTAAGGGGAAATGAGCTGGATCCCGATTAAATCAGATTTAGAAAAGAACCACCACTGAAACCAATGAGACTTAAAGTAGACTCAATAAATATACTTTTGTATGGTGTAACACAATGGCTTAGGGAATGGCTTTGAATCTCATCAGTGCCTTTAACTTATTAGATGGTCTTAAGTCATTTCTTTTCAGCCTCTGTGCCCCTACCATATACAGTACAGAAGATGAAAATACTAATTTAACATTAAGTTTGTTTTCAAAAGGGTGAACCACATGAAAAACACAGAACCCTTGGAAGTACTACGCAAATAATGGTGGTAGTGGTACTGATAAGAAGAAAACTTTGTTTAAGGTTTGGGGAAACAAATTTATTTCAGTGGTAATTGTAAGAAACAAAGTTTTAGTCCAGCAACAATTAGGCTAATCATTCCTAGCTGTCCATCCTTCATTGTTTATAAAAAAGGTCCCAACCCCTAATGGAGATGATACTAAAAACTGCAAAAAAAAAAAAAAAAAAAAAACTTTAAAAAAATTGTTATAATGCAGTGCACATTATAAAATGGCTTAATATTATGTAGCTGTCTCTGGAGTCCTAAGTTAGGTTAGATTCTCTGTGAAAGTCCTAGGGGCACATATAGTTAGATTATTTTTGATCTCCAGTGGGAATTCCTGAACTGGACAATTCATATGTTTCTATACCCCACAATAAAGCAGCAGTGTTGAGCTGCAATAGGCTTTATATCTTCTCTGTAACAATCAATCAATCAGTCAGTCTCCAATGCGTCTACTTTATCCCTCACACAGGCACTCTAAACAGCCTTTCCTTTTGAGTGGGTTGCATGACCTCCTGGAATCCTCAAAAACTAGCCCTTCATCCAGTTGCGTAGGGACACAGGGATGCGGAGGCGATTCGCACCCGGGTGGCAATGTTTCTTGGGTGTTCCGCCCTGTAGCCACGTCACTGTGAACCCTGGCTACACACCCCCACACCTTAGTTATGCCCCCAATCACCACAACCACACCCCTGTACACAGTGGCCACACCCCTCATTTTGTAGCCCCACTCTCTCCCACCCCACCCCCCACACACTCCAAGCTCTGCCACTGCCTTCATCTGAAGTTTGCTTGATTCCTATCAAGAGGTATGGAGTCTAATAATCGCAACCAGAGCACACACTGTTTCATACACTATCCCTTCTGTTGTGCTAAACAACACCATTCTAAAATCAACTTCTTCTATTCCTAAAATTCCTTCTGCTTGCACAATTTTTGCCATGTCTCATGTAAGTCTACCATGTTTTGTAGCAAGTGGTAGAGGTAACAGCTCCAATTATGCAATTATTATAATGTCATACATGTACAATATTTTCCCCCCAACACTTGACCTATACCTCTGCTGCAATAATTACATCCTGGTACCATAGACACTAGAGAGACAGGCAGATTTTCTTTAATAGGGAACGTTCCTCTATTTTTCTTTGCTGTAGGAACCACAGTTTTACTATGTCAGAGGTAAAGATGTATCTCTACCACACATTTCTGTAAATATACACTAGCATGTTATCATATCCTGCTAAAGTGTTGCTGTGGCTTGAACAATCTGGATTAATTCTCTGTCATCCCACTTTTTCACCTGCTTTTAAAATGTCCCAGTTTACTCTCTCCTCCTCCGATTTTCCCCCTTTGCACTTGAATTAATTCCTTTGTTTCCAATTGATTTCAGAATGTAAAAGTAGTTCAAAAATAAACTCCTCTAATTAATTATTCTAATTATTCTAATTAATTGTCCTAAATTAATTTGGAGAGTGAAGAGAAGAGGATGGAGTAGTTGGCTCTGGCAAAAGCAAACTGCTACAGCCTCTCTTACCTCACATATGCTTCCGCATTAATAACTTTTGCCATTTTGATGACACTAATGTTGCCTGGCCGCATGCGCCCCACTTTTCATCTGTGAAAAGTTGGATGATGTGTTACATGCTTATATCATTTTACTATGTAAATGTAAATACTTCTTTTAAGCTTTCTTGATTTGATGGGTGAAAATTCTTCTGCCTGGTATTTGTGGCATAATCTGACTTGATGGTATAGTTATATCAATTAAACAAATCCAGCCACATGGAGTTAATTCTCTTTTCTTTCATTTACTAACTTAATGAGGTGGGAAATTATTCTCAATTTCTCCACACAAGTGAAGATGGATACACTTTCTTAATGAACTGATGTATCTATGTATGTATTTCTTAGCCCATTAAGGGTAATCTGTTATCCTTATTGCTGGAACGAGTAGCAACAACTTAGCTTCCCCGAGCATTAAATATTGGAGTCAGTTTAAAGAGGCCTGTTTTCTTTTATTCCTCCATGATTTTTCCACATTAATGAGCTGTATCCCAAATCACTTAACAGCATTGATTTCTACAGAAATGTTCCACAAATATTTCCAACAGGGACAGTAAAATGTACTGATATGGAGGCTTCTTGTTGCAAGCAAATCTATTAAGACAAGACTGCATCCTTTACAACTCACAGGCCTGGTCCAAAGAAATCCATCTGGTTCCCACGTCCTCTATCAAGTGCCCTGTATCCATGCCTATATAAAAGAAGTTAGGCTTTTGGGGTTAAAAAGTTCTCAGGTCTCCTGTTCTCTTTTATGCCTTAGACACGCTGTGAAAGCTCCCTATGATGAGAGTACAGTATGAACACAACCTTAGTCATGTTCAGATACAGAGATTTCATTCTAGGTTTGTTTAAGATAGAGACAGTAATGGGAGAAGTAATTTCCCCTGCACCAAAAGGAGGTTGTCAGACAATGACCTGGCGAAATAATGGCCATGGCTCACTAAAATACAGAAACTGCCATGAGTCAACAATATTGGAATACACAGGCACCCAAGACAGCTGGGAGACTAAGTCCCTTGAAGCCAACCACAAATACCAAGTGCATTTCCGCCCAACACTGTTATAGTGCTATTATTCCACTTTCAACAACCTATGGAATCCTGGGGTTTGCAGTTTAGGGAGGGGCATTTAGAATTCTCAGCCAGAGAGCTCTAGGGCCTCTGCAAACTACAAACCCCAGAATTTCACAGGATGTTGAAAGTGGAATTATAGCACTGTAACAATGTAGTATGGAAAGGTCTACAGTCTACTTCTAACATAGCTATGTCTTTATGTTCTGTGATGTTTGGGGATAGGCTATTTGCCCAGTCAGGGTAGTGCAGAATGGCTCAAGACAACTTTCTTTTGTCATTAGCTGCTCACCATGATGGCTAATTGAAGGCTTCATAGCCTTCTTCCTTTAGACCCTGCTCAGTGTTCACAAAGGAAGAGCCCACATGGGACAAGGTTATTGTTACACCTTTCACTTCTTTAGCCAGATGGTAGTAAAATGTAGATGGACTGCTTCACCAGAGCCTCAGTGAGCTAAACTTGCTGGCTGCCCATACTCCACTAGTCATGACAAAACAGAGGCAGACAGTCAAATCATTAAAAACAACAACATTTATTTGGTAATGTATAAAGTAGGTGGGAAAGATTGTATGAAGCAAAAAAATCCTACTTAGTTCCTCACAGGAGTCAGAGAAAAACATACAGTAGGCATCTACTAATATGTAGAGAGGATGAAGAGACAAAGAAGTCTTGTCTTGAATAGAACAGTTCCATATATTATCCCAGAGGACTGGATGGTGTGAAACAGGTATGATTCTGCCACCCCATATCTTAGACTTGCCATTTGTCAACTAATTTAGGAGTTTGTCTGGGTCACTTTTACCAACTTCTGGTCACCCAGCTTATGATAATGGTTAAACCAGACAGGTCAGATTAACATCAATGCTCTATTTAAACTATTTCAAGTCTTGGAGTTCCAGGATATTTACTTGTTTAGGAACAGACTCCTTCGGTACTATTTCAGGCTATTTATTATAAGTATTCATTTATATGTATATATATGTATGCATTCCCTTCAAGGAGATGAAACAGACACAGCGATGTCTAGGCACTTCACTTGATTACATTTGATAACATTATATGTAAGGCATCTTATATTAAGTCATATAGCCATCAAAATGTTTATCTTAACACTTAACCCAATATCCATGAGACTCATTATCATCATCATCAGATTGTTCTAATCTAGGGGCATTATACAGAGAAATCCTAAAGGCTTTTACATAATCACAATCCTGTCCCTTTCATATTCTTGGCCATTATCCATGCCAATCTCATCTGTTTGAGGAATTTTACAACTTTAGCAGGCTTCTATGTAACACAAGATTCAAGAGTTAAACCTGACACACTTCTTAAGCAAGCCTTAACTGCATTAATCACAAATAAGCACATATCTCCTAGCTTTATCAGTATCAGCATTTTAAGGTGGCATGTCATGGCTTATTTGGAACTTTTTTTTCAGTAAGGCTGCACCATGACCTTCTTTTCCCATAGTGAAGGCTTTCCCAGTTACATGGCTGTAGCTTAGCTCATTTATTCTCTGCTGATGCCCACTAAGGGTTATCTAATCAGACTTTCAACTTATCTTTCTGTTTGGTACAAAAGACTAGTGAACACCCCATTGTCAGTGTACACTCTACTACCTGTTTTCAGGTGTCTCTAATGTACTAACCTGCAGACTGACCTGAGATCATTCTTTGCATTTTTCATTGACATTCATTAAAGGTACATCTGCATTCTTCCCAGACTTGAAATTAAATAATTGTTTTCCTTTCTTTTATTATAAGACAGCAAATGGGCAGACACTGTCATGAATCTTAGGCTCTCTATTCTACCATCTATAGGTTCTACCAGGTTATACGTTCTCATTCAATGGTATAAACATTTTAATAGTATATGCATAGGCTGAGGTTGTGAACTAAAATTCATCTGGCCTGTAACAGCTAACACAAACTCCTAGCACAACGATGGCGCAAGGGAAAATTTACTCTTTGTGAATTGCTGGGCATGGAATTTCAGCTTCACCCTTTTTGCCTTTTGTGAAAAAAAACAACTTTGTTTTTCTGCACAAATGTTCAAAGGAACTATTTGCAAAACCCATACTCATTAAAAATATTTTGCAACATTTAGACTCAGATACAAAACTACTGTCCAACTTTAGCCATCCAGATTTGTTAAATGGTTCTCATTTATTCCTAATGGGCATGTATAGGTTAAAAATGCATGTTCTTTAATGGATTTAAAGTAAAAGTCCAAAGCAAAATGAAGGGGGAGGGCAGGAGTTTCATTTCATTGATTTTGTTTTTCTTCATCAGGATGAATGATAGTTTGAGTTTTGAGACAGTAATAGAATTTTGGTTTATTTTCTATCTCACTTCATATTTTTACTATTTCAGCCAATCTTACAAGGATTGTTGTATTCTCTTGTGTTTTGCAAAAGTGGATACAAATGGAAAGTAGAGAGTGTAATTTTTTCAATCATTCACCTTCACTTCCTTTTAGTACCATCCATCACTTTAATTATTATTCCTTTCAGACTGGAAAGTTAAAAAAAAAGCAGAGCAAAAAGAAAAAGAAATAGACACAAATGTACACCTGAACAATTCAAAAGCTTTCATAAGACCAAATAAATCAAGTAGATGTGAAGAAGTGTGATCTCAGTGACAACACTGCAGATGATTCATACCCTAAGGTTGCAATCTGTGCATGCTTACACCCTGTAAAACACAGCAATACTTATTTCTGAGTAAACAGGCATAGGACTGCATTATGAATGAAATGATGTTTTGTTTAAATAGGCCCTCAACCTTACAGTTAAGGGTTATTTTCATAATGATAATGATGATGATTTATGAATACTTATATGCTACTTAGATCCCAGAATTTCAGATTGATGTCCTCACAAATGCACTCTTTATGAGGACCAAGAAAAGCATGTCATGTTGGACTAAACAAGGAAGCAATGCTTAAGTACGTATGTTTTTAACATGCATCAAAAGCTAAGAAAAATGGAGCAGATCAAAGTTCTAATATACAGACGTTCCATACTCAGTGTCCTGTGGCACTCCTGATGATCTCAAAGGCCAAAATGGCTCTACAAAGGAGAAGGCAGTCTCTCAGGTAGTGAGGTGCAAAGTTGTTTAGGACTTTATAAACCAACAACAAAACTTTAAAACTGGCCCCACAACAAATTTTAGCAGAGGTATTATATAAGGCATGTAGGTTGTTCCACTCAGAAGGCTAAATGAAGCGTTTTCCCTCTCTGCCAAAGCCTCTCAAAAACATTCACAATTTTATCCAAAGGGCAGGAACTCCTCCGGAGCATATTTCAAGTGGTACAGAGGACTGTGAAGCAGAAGGTGAGAAAGAGAAGATTCTGTTGCATTGGTGGACTTCTGTAGCACAAAGCTGGAAACATCCTTTTTACTTTTGCCCCAGTCACGATATCCTAAATCTTTGATAGGAAAAGGACTTGTGTGATAGAAATGCTTGAAGCATAAGGAATGGGGGAGAGGGTTACTTCATGATATGGAAAACAGAAATTGTGATCCTGAATATGCACTGACCTGAGTCATACTAGATTTGGGGACCAAATTTTAGTGCAGGCTCTGTCTGGAAAGGTTTCTTGCAAGTCTGATTCTTGGCTCATTTTAAGTCTGTGTTGTTTTATTACAAAAATCATAACATCTAGATGCTATTCTTTTGGAGCTGCCAATCATATCCAGAGCCAACTGATCAGTTTGTATTTTTTAAATAGCTGCCTAGTTCTACCAGGTCTACCAAGCTTTTAATATGAAGAAATATAAGCCAGCTTTGTAGGATGGCAGTTGATAGAACAAAATTTATGAAATTTAATTGTTTTGACAATTCTTTCTAAGTGTGTGTGTGTGTGTGTGTGTGTGTGAAAAGCGGCCTCACAGCCTGAGCTACACAGATCAGGATTAACCTCATTAGTTAACTTGTTAATTTATCGATTCATTATTTTTCCCACTACTCATTTCACCTTTCAAATCATGCTGAAATCAAAAATACGCTTTATTGAACTAGATTATTAGAAATAGTTAGAATTTGTCTCTCCATCACATTCAGTAAAAAAAATTGCTGCTTCAGGAGAAGAATTGTCAGGGTTGGCAGGATTTGGCTCCTCTGAGTATAAGCAGAGTGCAATCTGTGAAGCAAGGCTTCGCAGCAGCGGAGAGTCCCAGTGAAGCAGAAAAAATTCCAGAGGCTCATTAAGTAAGACTTAGAGGCTTTATTTATTGCTGCACGCTAAGATAAGGCTTAGGACAAACATGCTAGCATTCCAGCAATTAGACAAACAGGAACAACAGAAGATAACGGATAAAAATTGGACAGCATCTCCCCTTACAATCAGTATACTGCCAATGGCATGGCAGGTCCAGCTAGGGTGTCTAACTGGCAGCTGGTCAAGGCAAACACCAGCCTTTTTATGCTACCTTGTCACCCTGGAACAAGTGGGGTGACCCAATCAGTGCTCTGGCATGTGGCTTTCTCTAACACACAAGACATAGCCACAACAATTCTGCTGGTCTTGCACCTGGCTGTCTGGCCACACTGCCTCTTTCTTCTGCCGTCCACTCATAGGAAAAACTTTGCCTGCCCAGCAACAACCTTGACAAGAAATACTAGAATTAGATTGTATGGCTATGCTGTTAAGACTGTGTGATTTCTTTGAGAAGACAGCATGGGGGAGAGAGAGAGGCAGAGAGACAGAACTTTATGGAACCCAGTCTAGACAGCTTGGTTTGCAGAGGGAAAGAACAGTTGAGTTTGAGAAAAGAGGAAAAAAGAATAGAGTAGAAGAAAAAAGTGAAGAATGGAATGGAATGGAATGGAATGGAATGGGGGGAGGCAATAATTTGTTTGCTTAGCAGAAAACCAAGGCCCTTGAGCAACCAAGGCTCTTTTAGAATGTTTTCAATGGAGCTGAATGGCAGGAAAATGGTTGGAGTCGTTCTGGGGATGGATTGTTGGGATGCATTGTACTTCTGTTTGATAATTTTGCCCCTTCTGTTGATTACATTCTTGACTGGTTTCTATGGTATGATATGGTACAATTTACCATTTTATATAACATTTGGGGAAGGCAAGGTCTTCCATAGGCCTGTATGAAAAGAAAGTGCTAGGAGTCTTTCTGGAAGTGGGATTGCACTAACTTTTTCCCCCCTATTGATTCTGGTCTGATTTTTTATTGTATATTATTGTTCATTGTACATTATAATGTTATTTGGGGGTATGCTGCAATGAACCCCTTTACTTTCACATAGTGCTATTTTTCTGTATAATTGGTGAAAAAAAATCTCAACCAATTGCCCCCCCATCATGAAAACATAAGATTTTAGTTTAAGTGGAGGCAATTTGTAGTTCCCTAGATTTTATTGGAGTATATCCCATGTTAGACATAGTGAGCACTGCCTGTCATGAGGGATCATGGGAATTACATCTTCCCACATTTCTCTAGTGGCTTCATGAAACTTTGTGAACTTTCCAATCCATCCATGTAACAGTCCTTTAAAGAGTAAAACTGGAGAGGAACCAGGCCTTCTATGGTGATTTTATCACCTTTCACTAAAAATGAGGAAAACTATAGCCAGGTTAATTTGATTTAATGTCATTGGGGCCTTCCGTGGAAAGACTGAAGCCATTCTTACTTTACAACATGTCCTTTAGGAACAATGCGCCACACAGAAGATAATGACTTGTGGGCCACATACTCTCTCATGTAGAAGGGTGTGTGAACTGTTTCAGTTAGGTAAATTTAAACAGTTTTAATTGAAAATATTCCTATATATATGCCAAACCAATTTCTTTTCCTCAAGCAGCACTCCAAGATGAGATCCATCATAGGCAATAAACACAACATTTAATTGTTGTCTTTGATGAGTATCAGCAAGTTCATCTTTAGCTACACTGTAACACCCGCTATTTTTTTCTTTTCATGCAGACAATTAAACACCAATTTGCAGGAACAAAATTACAGACATAGGAATTAGTTCATGCGCCAGTGATTCTTCATTAATACATGCAGCCTGAATTGGCATTTGCAAAGGAATGTGAAGGACAGAAAACTAATAGGCAGGCTTTGTAGCCAACTTGCCCTATGAGCAGCCCTTGGAGCTCCTTTCAATTCATCACACTTGGCTACTCTTTCAAATGGGATCTTATGTGTGCGCACATCACCACGGGAAGTCAAAGTATTTTTGCTCTTGAGATGAAACAAGTTTAGAAAAATTATAATTGGAAAATCAATCTCATGATACATATTTTTTAGAAGCCAGTTCTTTGGTGGGGAACTCAAATAAATATTTTAATAGGAGAACGGATACATTTATATTGTGCTTAGTGAAAAATGCTCAGTGTGTTTCACAGAGATGAGAGTTGGAATCAGTATGGGACTTACATGTATGTATGTGGACTTAATGCTATAGCATTAAGCAGTTTTGCAATGTTTGTATTCAGCAAGAGGCTGCCATAATGTTACTACATAGGGGAGCCGGCAAAGAGACGGTTGTGCATTGGAGGTGATCTACAGTGGACACCTATGCACATCAGGCACTCCCAATGTCCATGTGCACAACAGCTAGGGAATACTGATGTGCATTAGTAAAAAAACAATGTGTGTTGAGCACTCTTGCCAGTGTCCTGATACACATCTTCTCAGTTCACTAGGAGGGTTCTGTAGCACCTCTACTACATGGCTAAGTATGTGTGAAGTTATGCAACATGGACCATGATACAGATCTGTGGCCAAGCATTACATCTGTGTATACTTGGCCAGTGCATTTATCACTCTGTTATTATTGCTTTTCTATAAAAGATAAATGTCCTGAACAAGACCAAGAGCTCTGTGCGCTTTGGCCATTGCCTCATACCAGCTCACCTTGCAGAGAAAACTTTCTATCATTTTGCTCATTCTAAAGCTTTCTCAGTATAACTATGGAGGGGAGGGCATGAGGACATTCCACCAAAATCAGAATTCTACTCCTCAGTGAAATATTCCTTCAGTTCCTAAACTGCTAGCATTGCAACAACTTAATAGTTCAGTCAAGAACTTAGATATAGAGTTTAGGTAAATAAAGGAGCAGGCAAACGTACCAAAGAAATGCTAACACAGCAAATGGTAAGAGTTCTATATGTGAGTGATTTTCAATATTTCATTCTCTTTCCTCTCCATAGAATCAGAGAATCATAGAGCTGGAAGAAAGTACAACAGCCATCCATTTCAACCCTCTACCATGCAGGAATACACAATCAAAGCACTTCCAACAGATGACCATCTAGCCTCTATTTAAACATCTCCAAAGGCAGTGTATTCCACTGTTGAACTGCTCTTATCATCAGGAAATTGTTCCTAATGTTTAGATGGAAGCTCTTTTCCTGAAGATTGTAACCATTGCTCCATGTCCTAGACTCTGGAGCAGCAGTAAACAAGCTTGCTCCATCTTCCATCCAATATCTCTTCAAATATTTAAACATATTTGTCATGTCACCTCTTGACCTTCTCTTCTCCATGCTAAATATACCCAGCTCCCTAAGCCTCTCCTCACAGAGCAGCTTCCAGGTGTAGCTGATGAGCATCTGCTGAATGTAGCCTTTTCCTTTTCAGACGTACAATAAACTCTTCCATTCCTGTGCATCAGGAGGCTGGGTAAGGATGACCTAGCTTAAGCTGATCGCTTTTGAGGCAGGCAGTGCAGCTTGGATAGAGTGACTTAGGCCCTTTTCACAGGAGGCTCCTGTCCCACCATGGGGACAGGAGTGGAGTGGGACCATAACAATGCTTCTGCAAGATGTCATCACAGGCCCGTTGCTAATTGGTGCAATTGCAGAGTAAATCATTGACGGGTTTTCCCCAGCAATGATCCCCCGATTGTGAGATGGTTCGACACTTACCTGCCCTATGGAAGACCCAGAAACACAATAGAGGCACTTCCTGGCTCAGAACAGCCTAGGAAAGTGCCTGGCTGCACTGTGGAAGGAATATGCATGTCCATTGCACTCCTTCCCACAGGGAGCTGGTCCAGTGCAGAGGGAAGTGTTCCTGTCACGCTCCCTTCCCAGCAGTGGTACTGCTGGGATTGCGACCGGAGAATGATGTGAGAAGATAAGGTGAGGAAAGGGCCTTAGATTAGCACATCTTGGTGAGCATCCAGAAACAGTTTTTGGTACAGGAATGATGTCCTTTCTTCTTTAGAAGAAATAACATTGGGGGGATGGAGGAAATAGTCCTCTTTTTGGATTGTTGTGTGGAATCAGGGTGGTGTCCCCTCCCCCCCTTTTTTTTGAGTCCATTATGCAAAATAAACTTCAGTGTGCTATCAAATTAGAGACTAGCCTGCATTTATTTGAAATTGAATTGAATTTTCCATGGGCAGTTTTAATTAATCCAATAAAGATGTGGCCTGATTTAACATCATATTGTTGTCTTCATTCAAAAGCATGGAGGCAAAGACATTGACGCACCTTTGAATCACTGATCAATGTTAATTTCCTACAAGATAGTCCTCCTCAGACCTACTAGGAGAAACTTCTCTTATTGCAGAGTGCATCCGTTAGAAAGCAAAAAAGAGTCACAGTTTGGCTTTAAAATAAGACATGCAAAAGTGGTTTTGCAATAATTCTTACAGGATTTTCTAAGGTGAATTTCATATGTTAGCGCCCACCAGTGATGCATGATTTCTGCCCCCCCTCCCCATCATCCAAATGGTATCATCTTTTTCCTAATGCACAGTCCTTCCTCTGTGTTCACAGGTTTGACACTTCTGAACTTGATTATTCATGAGGCGCCTGCTTACCTCCCCCCCTTTCCCCCTTATCATTCCCCTGCCTTTTACCCGTGTGTGTGTGTCTTCCCTCCGTGGACCTGGGCAAAAGGCAAGCCAATGGCAAGGGACAGCCCTGCATCTGTGACTTGGCCGGTCATATTGCTACCACTCCCATTTGCTTGCCTATCGCCTGGGCGCCTGGAAGACAGTGTGCCCAAGTGAAATACAAGTTCATGGGGGTGAGGAAAGTGCACACGTGCCTTCTCTTTTTTAACCTTTAGCTTTTGCAAGGATTCTGCACCCTGAAAAATCATGAAGGTCAAGAGGCCACTGTAGATGTATTGTTTTGAACCCTCAGTTGCAATATGTTTTGATGATGGTCATACCATTTGGACCTTAAATCTTGATACCTATGGTACTTGTAGAGAGCATGAGCACAGAAGGAATAGCCAGGAGTTTTGTTCTGAACATTTCTTTAACTGAAGGTTAGTTTATGAGGCTTGACTTACAGGAATATTGACAGAAGCAGGGAAGTAATGTCTTCAGGTAAGAAGAAAACAGAAGCTTTGAATACACAGACCAAAGAAAGATACAGAGGAGTGAAACAAAATGGCAAGCATTATATAGACTCCCCTCTGTCACTAGTCACTTTATACAAGTGTTGATGTCTTTTTGCTTCCAACATGACTATGGCTGCAATTGTAGAGAAAAAAGGCATTATTTTTAAAGTAAGACTTAACAGTATATTTCATTAAACATATACAAAAATGCACTGTCAAGAAAGTTAGAAACTGAAAAGTTGTCTGTGCTCTGCATCACTCATTTTAGCACTATAGAATTCAGCACTTAGAATCATGGAATCATAGAGATGGAAGAGACCACAGGGGCCATTCAGTCCAACTTATCTGTATGTTACACAAGTACTTAAACCATAAAATAATCAGACACCTCTGAGAAATTTGTTTCTCTAAAAATGCAGTTTACTCCCCTCCATAAAGAAAAAAAGGGATTACTTTTATGAGTACCAATAATGGTATATTTCACAGGCTTCCAAGCCAAGAGCAGGCAATTAATAGCAGAAATCTGGGCCAGAATTTTGGCAAACCTCCAGAGAGTACTAGGAGGAAAAAGCTTGGAGGATTCAGCAACAACTCATGCCTATCTATTTGCTTTCTGTTGACACTTGGACCATCCCTGAACATTTACAAATGTGCCCAATATTTTACAGTATCTTACTTTTTCTTAGCAGATACCCAGCATACACACAAAAGGAGAAACTCTACTATGTAACATATAAATCAGATGCCTTTAAAATTCATGCCTATTAGCTTAAAATTATACTGAGAGAAGGATTTGTCAATTGCTCTTCTGAGCAGTTCAGCTGGCCAACACCCAAGCCATTGGTATTTATTTGTTGACAAAGAGATCCAAATATATGACAAGCAAAGTAGGATACACATATAATTACATTCTGCTTCTATGACCTTTTATTGATATTCAGTTCCAATATGTAGGCACAGAACATAATTACAATATGGTTATTTTGTGTAATAATCAGTATACACTGTATACATGAATGACTACCCAAAACAACATAAAACAAAACAAAGAAAACCCTGAAAACAACATAAATACCAAAACCTTTGAATTATACAGTTGATTTTACAGTACTTTGTTGTTGAGAAATAATGCCTATATTTGTTGAAAGTATATTCAGTAACCCAACAAGGAGAGAAAAGTATGTTTTATTCCCTGGGGAGTTTTCATGCTGGTGTCGATTTAATGAAGTTGATCTCTGAAGTAGTTTGTTGTGAAAAAGAAGTGGCACTTTACAACTACAGTTAGCCTTGTCTTTTGTGATCCTACACATGCCTCTGTTGTTGCGATTATTCATAAACTGTCCTTTCATACTGTTTATGTAATGAGAAGTGAAAACATTGAACAATGACTAGGATAGCCTCAAGGTTCCATACACCACCCATTTGTTGATTTCTTCCTGGTTTAATTATCCCTCTCCCTCTCCTCTTCCCTCTCTCTTTCTCCTTATGTGTGTGTTTATCCTTTTGTAGTTCATATTGTAATAACTACTGGGTCTTGACCATAAAATCTAACAGACCCGCTGTAATATGTTATGGTCCATGTTGCTCAGAGCTGGCTCAAGACATTCTGCTGTTCAAGAAGAAGGTCAAGACTGGATGACAATTGAATCGCGTTTCAGCAGTAGTGGTTGGGTGAACATCAAAAGGGTAGCACACTTGGTCGGAAGGCATGTGAAGGGCCACGTGGCCCACACAGTTCTATCTTGCTACATCTCTATCCAGGGTAGCTAGGAGGTTTGTTACTGCCACCATTCAATGAACTCAAAGAATTGGTGGCCTGAGACTGCTACTTCGTACTTGTATGATGATAGGACTGTCCTTCACAGAAAGAGGGGTATACAGTGTTTAAAAGTGTTAACCTAGTGGGGCTTACTTCATCTATAGACCAACAGATGGCCTTAAGAACATCTTAATTCCTGATTCAGCCAATATCTACAAGAGGAACTGCTGCAAAGTTTACTAAACTACTTAGTATCAACAGCTTTAAAGTCTACAATTAGATTATATTGTTCTCATGCACAAAGCTTGGGAAAAGCACTTTTTGGAACTCCTACCCACAGAGTGCTTATCGTGGCTATGCTGCTTGGAAAACTGTGCAAACTGCAGTCCTAAAATAGACCTTTTGAAGCTCTGATCACGTATTGTATCACATGTGCAATCCTGTTTTCTTTCTGAGCCTTTAGATTTATCTACGAGGCTTGATTCATACATTACCAAACACCAGTTACATTCTGTCCCCCAGTCTAAGCTCTCCTGCCTCCTCCTAATTTATTGTCAGAATTAGCTGTACCATATGAAATATCCTTATATGTCTTGTGGCTGTTGCTCACTATTCCATGATAAATGACTTGAATAATTATGATATTCATCTTAACAAATTTATTGTTCCCTTTTCACCACCTTTGTGGAGAACTTCATGAGTCCTACTGAGGAAACCAATATATTTATGTATCACCATTAGACACTTGATTAATACTGAGCAGACCTCTGAACCAAATGGAAAAATAGAAATTGTAACCATCACCACCAGCTTTGGCACATTTTCAAGATGGATAATTGCATTTAAAACAAAACAAAAATGACAACTTGCAGTTGTGCCACATCAAAGAATATTCAGAGATTTTGGCTGCCTCAGAATATGGCTGCTAGATGCACAACATCAAACCCCATGGAATCTAGTACATTTAAGCTTGTAGAGGTTGTTGCTGTTGTTTGCCTTTAAGTGATTTCCATCTAATGGCAGCTCTAAGACAACCCTATCATAGTGTTGTTTGCTTTTTTGCAAGATTTGTTCACAGCAGGTTTACCATTGCCCCCCTGAGGCTCAGAGAGTGTGACTTGCTCAAGGGGTTTCCAGGGCTGAATGGGGATTTGAACCCTTGTCTCCTGAAGTCCTAGTCAAACATTCAAACCACTATACGACTCTGGCCCCCTTGTTGTTATTAACTGCTGTCAACTTCAACATATGCCAACCCTGTGAATGAGAGATCTCCCAGTCATGCTATCATCAATAGGCTTGTTCAGGTCTTGCAGATTCAGGGTTGTGGCTTCCTTGGTTGAGTCTACCCATCAGTAATTTGGTCTTTCTCTTTTCCTACTGCCTTCTACCTTACCAAGCATTGTTGCCTTTTCTGGACAGTCATGTCATCTCATGATATGGCCAAAGTATGACAATCTCAGTTTAGTAATCTTGGCTTCTAGAGAGACTTTAAGCTTGGCTTCTAGAGAGACTTTGCTTTCGGATCCATTTTTTTTTTTTTTTTTGACAGTCTCAGGTATCCTCGGAGTTTTTCCCCAGCACCACCTTTCAGCTTTCCTTCCTTTCAGCTTTCTTCACTGTCCAGCTTTTGCAACCATACACAGAAACTGGAAATACAGTGGCATGGGCAATCCTAACTTTAGTATTCAGTGATATATCTTGACACTTCAGGATCTCCTCTAGTTCATTTGTAGCTGCTCTTTTAAGTCCTAATCTTCTTTTGATTTCTTGACTGCAGTGTTTATTGTAATTAATGACAGAGGCAAGTTATGGAAAATTTTGAAAAATTTCAATGTCTTCATTGTCTGCTTTAAAGTTATATAAATTATCTGTGGCCATTATTATTATTTTTTTCTTAATGTTCAACTGTGAACCTGCCTTTGCACTTTCTTCAGTAAGCATTCCAAGTCTTTGCTGTTTTCTGCTAGTAGTATGATGTCATCTGAATATCTTAAATGGTTGATGTTCATTCCTCCAGTTTTCATGCCTTCTTCCTCTTAGTCTAATCCTGCTTCATGTATGATATACTCAACATACAAATTAAACAGATAGGATGATAAAATGCAGCCTTGCCAGACTTCCTTGCCAATTGGGAAACATTCTATTTCCCCATATTCTGTCCTGATACTAGTCTCTTGTCCTGAGTACAAGTTATACATCAGAACAGTCAAAGGCTATGACACACCAATTTTTTTACAAAAGAAATCCATAGTTTTCCATAATTTTATTTTGAAATTTTTTGGTGTGTGCCATTAGCCAGTGTAGGTTCGCAATAGGATCACTAATACCTTCTCCTTTCCTGAACCCATCTTAAGCCATTTCTGCACAACATTTCCATCCCCAACAGCAATGGGTTGATCCCAGTCCAGGAGTTGTGCTACTGCACAAGGTCATCACTATCCAGCTGCTATCCCATTCCCAAGCATTGCAGATCAGCCTTATTTTATTTCCAGAAAAAAATCCGTTAAGAGCCTCCTTTAGTGCTACAATCCCATCAGCCATGTCAGTGTGGTTCTGTAATAGCACTTGATGGCGTTTCCTGTTGTTGTGGATCCAGAAGTGGGTGGGGTGTGGATATTCCCAGCTTGTCCCTCCCTCAGCGAGTCCCATGGTATGGCCAGTTTGGAATTTACCAGCTCGCCATGGTTTGTTTGTTTGTTTTAATTTCTCCTTTAAGTTATTTTATTTTTTAGTACATTTTTTAGCATTACAGAGCAAAACTGCAATAGTATACTGGTGTGTCATGACATTACAATGTGGCTGCGCTAGTACAACTTCCAAAAGCAAACAAACGAGCTAAAAACATTGACCAGTCAGGAGGTGTAGGGTGGGGAAGGCAGAGAAAGGGACTGGCCAAAAACCATGTAGTGTGTAAGGAACACTGGTGGCAATACTGCTACTCATCTGCTTAATACCGCTACTCATGTACTTAAGGTGGCAGGGTGTGGATAAGAGCATTCCTAACCCAACATCATCATGGAAATGGCAATGCTAGGATGATAACAGAGGAATGTGCTATTGAGGTATAGTGTAGAAAAGACCTCTGACACTTGGCGTTTTTCACTCCATATATGGCAAAAGTCTCTGTTGTAAAACTTTGAACATCACTTTGCTATCATGGGGAATTAATGCAATGGACCTACAGTTACTGCAATCCCTGGTGTCCTCTTCCTTAGAGATTAAAATGTGTATTGAGCTTTTTCAATCTGTGGACCATTATTTTCTTCTCCATATTTGTTGACTGGTTATAGTTAGAACTAGAATAGCTTCTTTCTATCTTGAAACTTATTTCTTTTCTGAACACAATGCAAAGTCTGTTTGTGTTTTTAATGCTAAGACCTCAGACTGACTATCTATCATTATTTATTTATTTGGTTCATCACACCATGTCCAAATGGTATTTACCTACCTTTCCAGATCATGAAGACTAGTTAAAAGCAGAAATATATTAAGATGAAAATTATTAAAATATCCTAATCTCTTCAGAGGTCAGGCATATAGCCACTTATGATCAAAAATAGGATAAAAGAGGACACATACTTGGATAAATTTTATATATACTAGTTTGTATTTAGAAGCATAAATTTATGAAATAGAAATAAAGTTAATTTTGTCACAGAGAAAAAGACTGTGGCAACCTCAAGGCCTCTGTTCTTTCTCATCATTTCTGATAATTCAACTGGAAATGAGCTGAAGAACTCTGCACATACAGGCCTGTCCTCTCTAAAGGATGTCAAGGATGGGATTTTTTTCACAATTTAATATCCTATTGTATTTTTGTTATGCTTTATAACAGTATGTATGTATGTATTTATTTGTTTATTTGGATAGTTGGTTAGTTGGTTGGTTGGTTTCTGGGACTGCCATATTTTGCCCATCAGGATTCTTATATTCTAAATGGAAGAATGCATAAATATCTAATGATATGTTCAGGTTAAAAATCAGCACTCTTAATTCTTCCTCACTGAAATCAGCATAACTTAGAAATTCATCATGCCCGCAAAGAAATACATTTTACCCTTCAATCAAAATGGTGCTATCAGTTGCTTCTCTTTATCATCTAGATAGGCTCTTCTTTCAGTCAAGCTCTTTTTGCACTGGGAGAAGATATCCACAAAAATTAAAATGTTGCTTTGAGCTCATCAGAAAACTAAAATGGCTTTTTTTTTTTTTTCGTACTTACTGGAAGTAGATCACAAAGGCATTTTTTTCATAGAATAATCTGACATGAGTTGAGTAAATTAAAAATGACAAAAGAACACTAATACATTAAAATGAAATATCCATTAAAACTTCCTCTGGGGCTAATTCATTCCTTTAGAGAGCCTCCCCCCCCCCCGCCACACATCTACCTTTTAATTACCCAAATGCAGTGAAGTTGTTCATATCACATAATACCTGAGACTGTTCACATCAAATAATACCTGAGATTATTTTTTTAATCCTCTAAATTGTATGACAATATTCCAGTGCTATACCTGGATTTAAAGCTTACAGGAGGTATTAGTCATGTAATTAATCAGCTTGACATAAACAATAGGACAGTGCTGTTTTAATGATTCAGGGATTACTTTGTAGGAGGAGGAGGAGGAGGAGAGGAGGAAGAAGGAGGAGGAGGAGGAGGAGGAGGAAGAAAGATAATCCTAGAACTCCATATCATTCAACCCTAAAGGCAAATGTTACCTGTATTCAAATATAGATGAAAGTTTGTTGTTGCTCTTGTATGGTCTTCAAACCTACTCATAGGCTCATTATATGATTAAAGTGAGGAGACAGAGTGCACGAATCACACCTGCTTCTGTCATCACTATCCAATTGTGACTGTGATGGTGCCTTTCTCCTTCAAGCTATCACTATCCAGCTGTGGATAGTGAGAGCTTGAAGGAGAGAGACGCCATCATAGCTCTTCATATGCTGTCAGGAACCCTGATATTCCCTGAATTATTATTATTATTATTAGTAGTAGTAGTAGTAGCAGTTTGAAGGCAATTTGATGTGAGTGTGTCAGCCATCTGGCAGGCTTCAGTCCATGGCTCATGGATTGTTCTGCTGGAGGCATCTTCTATCCAGAATTCATAACTGCTCTCTTGGCCTGGAGGTAGAGACATTTTGTAAGTCGTCTACTGGGGGCTAAACTGAGACGTTCCATATGCAGAACACATCACACTGAACTAAAGTGTGCTCTAGTATTAGACATGGCAAAAAGCAGTTCCGTCCCTTTGCGATCAGTTTCCAGATCTATTCAGGTGCCTAATTTTCATTGCCACCTCCACTTTATCTTCAAATAAGAATGACTCTTTGATTCAGGCAGAACTCTAGCTGTCTTCCTCCCTCCAGTAATTTGTTGTATTTGTTAAATATTTGCCACTACATGCTTGGCTGTCTTGCTGCCATATATGATTTCAGTATTCATTTAGCTCAATTTGCCTATCTTCCTTTGTGTGAGTGTTTCACTCCTCAGTTCTGCTGCTTGCTAGACTGATTTTTCACAGTCTTCCTATGGATCATTTAGAGCATCTCAGACTTGTGTTTCAGTTGCTCTTGCACCTGATCATTCACAGTTCTTTTTTCAACAGGAGGTGGTTACAAAGGCTAAATAATAAATAGAATTTGTCAGATTCAATAAAAGGTGTCATTCTCCATTTTTCATGTTAGTGATCCCCACAACCAACACATGTAGTACCTATTCAGTTTAAGAATTTCAGTAGCCACTGTATGTCTCTTAGAGAGCCAGTATCATGTATATTGGACTGATTCTTGGAGTTCTTGGTTCTAGTTCCCTCCTTTGTTAACCCATGAAATTCACCAGGTTACTTTTCATTGAACCTTTTGGAGCTTAATTAATTTCTTCCACTGTGTGCACACGCAAAGTTTAGAACTTTTTAACCAGTTTATTTTTTCAAGTTGTTAAAAATGTTTATTCAGTTTATGTTAATATACTCTAAACTGTTTAATGTTCTATTGTTTTCAAATTTAAATTGTTTTAAACTGTTTGAATTGATTTTACTTGTTCACTATACAAGAAGGAATATTAACAATAATTTAAAAAATGTTAACTGCAAGGAACACGAGTTTGTGACATCACTTCATACACGGTTCATGATTTTATTCACATTCTTTTAATAACCATTAGCCATCTCCATGACGGTTTTAGGAACTGTAGTCCGAAAAAGATCTTTTCTAAGCTCTGTCTTTGGAGATACTAACTTCACTTGCTTAACATGAGGATGTGTCTATAGGATAAGCACCTACCTTTAAAGAGACAAAATGCCATATTTTTCACTGTCAGCCACTCTGCTCTGAAGTAAACATTTTTCTCCATTCATTTTGGCCTCCTCTACTTAGTCTGAAAGTCAGTATGCAATAACTATGGCAGCTTTGACATGTAGACCTCTGAAGTGCAATGCAGCCTTCCAGAACTGATCTTCCAATGCTGTCCTTCAGATCAGAGCAAGAGCTTTGCATGGCTGAAATTTTTATCTCGTCTCTTCCAAATCTGTAAAACTCTTCTCTTCCTACCATAATCCTACTATTTCTGCTGCCTTGCCTTTACTATTACTTGGAACCTCTCTTGCTTAGCCTTTTCTCACAATTTGCTGGTGCTAGTTTGATCCAATAAGACAGACAGGCAAAAGGCGAACAGGAAGTGAACTAGACAATTTTCTTATCCTAAGTGTTCTTTCTTTCCCCATCCAATGTGCTCCCATGGTCTTAGTATAGCTTTAAAAACTCATTGCAATATAGCTTGCCTTGTTCAAGCAAGACAATCTGTTAGCATTCTCCTGCTAGTGTCACAGCTTAGCTATAAATTTTGCTTAGAGTGATGTTCTTGCCTCTTGTCATCTTTTCTGGGTGTTCTTATCTAGACATGATTTACTTCTTTATTCGTTCTCTCAACATGTAGCTACTTTCTTATCAGGTAACATAATTATCATTGATCCATCCATCTTCCCCTCCCCCCCACTTTGGATGTTGGTAAATTTATCTTCCATTTGCCTGGAATGGGTCCTCCCCCCCCCCTCGCTTATTTGACTATCTCAGAAAAATGAAATTGTTTGATTCCTCTTTTCACCTCACTGGAGACTGAGACTTAAAATATGTTGTTGTTGTTAATTACCATATTTGCAAGCCTATAAGACACAGCAGCATATAAGACACACCCCATTTACATGGTGGCAAATACTATTTACAGGCATGTAAGATGCACTGGCATGTAAGACTCAACTCATTTTCAAACAGTATTTTTTAGGGGAAAAAAGTGAGTCTTATACACCACCAAATAGTGTATTTCTGTCTTTGTCACAGCCTAACCAATATTGGTCCTTCCACTTCACTTCTTAAGTCTACTGGTATGTACTGCAACATATCATCTATATCATGGAGGCTGAAAAACAGTGAAGATTAAGAATTTTATTCTGCTCTGTTTTTTAGACGGAACACAAATTTGCTCCCTAATCCCAGGACCAGTGCTCATAATGGACCATTATTACCCAGATATAGGCTGGCATTCTTTTGAGTAGTTATGAATGCAGAAGCAAGACTTATGTCTTTGTAAGTGCCCAGTAGCCATCTTTACAGCTGTGCCACTATTGCCATGATTGTGAACGTCCTGCCAAACCTACCTTAACAGCCAGCCACCACACCACATGATGATGTCTGTTCTGGTGATTAGGGCATAGGAGAATGATGTTTCCACCCTCTTCCCACCAGTGATCTTCAGCGTGACAATCAGAAACAGGTCTCCTTGTCACACTGCAGCTCACTGGTGGGAGGGGGCTGTAACTGTCACCCGGCTACACCCCAATCACCAGTAGAATGGACCTCCATCACTCTGTGCATCTGCTGGCTGTTAAGGTAGGTTTGATGAATCAGGTCAAAAGATGAATGTATAACTATGCCTGTGATGCAGGATCTCAGACATAATACTTATTTTTAGTAATCTTCTGAATAGTTTGCTTACTCACAGTTTATGTAGCAGTCATAAAAACATAAGAAGCTCTGTTCTGACCTACCTAATCTGTCATTCTCTTCCAATAGTAGTCAACCAAATGGCTCACAGTAAAGTATGAATATAATAGTGGCTGGAACCCTATTGGTCTAACTAGAGGACAATCACTGAATCAATTATGAAATAGTTTGTCAATAAACCCTATTGATTCAGTGAGTCTACTGAAGTCAGGATAAACAGTAAGATCTAGTTTGCATGTTCCCTTTCATGTTCTCGAGCCTGATGATTCATCCCTGTGAGAACACACACACACACACACACACACACACACACACACACACACCCCTCTCCAACCAGCATAGTCATATTGCAGGAAAAGTGATATGATTGCCATCTGTCTGATGGAAGGTGGAACAAAGGACCCAAATCACTGGAATCAACTTATAAGAAAAGATATTTTGACTTAAAATTAGGAAAAACTTACTGATGATAAGACCTGTTTACAGTGGGACAGGCTACAGTACCTTCAATCTTGATGAACTCTCCTTCATTAGCTGTTTTTAAACATACATTGGCTGGTCATACCTTGGCTGGTCACCTCTGAAATGCTTTAGCTGTGGATTCCTGAACCAGCAGGGGACTGGAGTAGATGGCCCTTGTTATCCATTCCAACTCTATTGACTGAATTCTAATTTTAGTCCTGAACAGAATAGACACACTGAATCAATAGCATTTACCTGTGTGTTGACTCTTTATTCAATGGTGGATTGAATGATGCCCTCTAGTTGGAGATAATTGTATATGGAATTATAACTGTCAGGTTTGGGCTTTGTAACCTTTCAGCTAAACACAGTTTTACATTTCTGACAATCATATGGCAGGTTTTCCTATTCACGGTTGTGAGGAGAAGAGCAAACAAACAAATAAACAAATCTTAAATTCATACAATTTTGTTTCAGATTCTTTTGGAGGAATGTGAAAGCATTCATATTTTCTCCATCTTTTGGCTGTGCCGCCTGTTTGTAAACAGAGGTTTATGAGAGGCCAGAGTAGATCTTAGAAAGAAAAGATGCCTTCTGCTTTCAAATGTCATGGCTGTTTGCTTAGTTTTCATTATGACCTAATGACATGGAGATGAAGCTTTTTTATTATTTATTTATTTATGGCTCAGGTTATTCAGCAGTTACAAATGTTTTTATGAGAATTTGTGCATCTATTCATGCCACCTTTTCAAGAGTCAGAATGCATCAAATAAGAGATATACAAATAATTCTAAAAACAGATAACAGTTGCTGCACTCTTCAGCCAAAACTTTTCTGGACTTTATTCTGTTCCCTGCCCAATACAATTGGGGGAAAGGCAACTCTGTGCATCTTTAGGTGTCTTTTACAGTCTCACATAGAGCATTGTGAAGTTTTGATATCATAGGTGAAGTCATCTCTGTTACAACCCCTAGAGTACAGTTGAAAGCAATTTTTCCCCTCATTTGTTCTTCACTGAGATTCTACTGAGGTAGTAGGTTCATGACTATCTTGTTTAAAATTTGCATACACAAGCTGGATAGTACAGTTTTCATCATGTCAATGAAGAATTTAGCTCAGATCTCAGATCAGGCATATTCTCTTGCTCTCCCCTTGCCCTTGCAGCTAGCAAGCCCCAGATGTCATGGCTACGGCATGGGATGGTGATTTACTGGCTCAGCATGCCATGGTGAGGGAGGAAATTCAGAGAGTGAAGCAGCTGGAATTGGCTGCTAGGAAAAAAAGAAATTTTTTTTTTTTCTCAGATGGTAGGAACACTCATTTCTCTTTCCCTCACAGCCAAGATCAATTGGTGCTTTTTCATCTATGTCTTGTTCTCCTCCCTCTTCTGTCTGGTAAAGAACAGTGGTCCACAAAGCCTGAAACCAGTTTGAGTGGAGATTTTTGATGGCACTAAGGGCTCAAGAATAGCTCATTGTGCCCCATCCAAAAGAACACACACACGTGAGTTAAACATTTATATGCCAGTAACAGCATTTTGATCATCTTTTTCTATGAGGCATGCCAGCTGTTGCTTAAGCAACTGATCCTATGATTCTTGAATGCATATATTCTGCATTCATCTTCAACCTAAAGCGGTTAGAGAGCCCTATACACTTAATAGGTGTGAAGGCATTGAGTGCTTCTAGATGTAAACCATTGTTCAAGATAGGATTTATAGGCGGTTTTAGCCCTACACACATACAAGCGAATGCTTTCATAGCACTTTACTCTTTAACAAATTACTTTAAGGCCATTTCTGCACTACACTGTTATAGAGATATTATTCCGTTTTCAACATCCTGTGGAATTCTGGTGTTTGTAGTTTACTGAGGCCAAAGAACTCTCTGGCCCCTCCCTGAACTGCAAACTCCAGGATTCCATATGATGTTGAAAGTGGAATAGTAGTACTATAACAGTGTCGTACAGAAATGGCCAAAGATTGAAACTTCAAGCATGGATTTAACAGAAATGAGTGAGAATTTTGATTGGTTTTTTTAAAAAATAAACTTATCCCCCCCAAAAAAAAACTATGTAATTTCTCCATAAATTAAACAAGTTTTGGTTTTTAAAAAAGTCAGTAAACAAAAATGACTGATCCGTCCATACAGAAAAAAAGTTTTGAGTTTTTGCTGAATTTAAATCCCTGTGTAGTTGGTCACCTTTGTAGTAATGAACTCCAGCTTCCATCTCCTGCTCCCTCTCCCTCTCCCTCTCTCTTTCTTTTTCCCCTGACTTCTTTAACAGTTTCAGTGCACTCAGACACAACTCTGTCCTTTTCATGGTTAGAATATCTATACTTTGGGTGGTAAAGATGGGTAGAGATTTAGTTTACACTGCACTACTCACAAAATAATTCCTCATGGAAATATACATGGAAAAATAAATCAATTCACAGAATAATTCACAGAATATTTCTCCATGAGAAAGAAGAAAAGATCTGGAGATTTAAATAAAATGAGTGTATGAGGAGGCAGAAGTGACAGATATATCCATCCCTAGTAAAGTCCTGTACTGAAACCAGTGCAATTTAATGTATTGTCACAATACTGTCTCACTTTC
Source organism: Cyclura pinguis (assembly GCA_030412105.1). NCBI lineage: Eukaryota > Metazoa > Chordata > Lepidosauria > Squamata > Iguanidae > Cyclura > Cyclura pinguis. The sequence goes on along the minus strand of CM059600.1, from coordinate 63,099,410 downwards.
AGTCCCATTTACTACAGCTTTATGACTATAACTTCATTTTTTTAAGAAAAGAAGCAAGCCTCAAATGCATTCAACTATAAGAAACATAAAATAGATCAGAGAATGGGCAAATGCCACCTTTTGTCTTTTTCAAGACTCCTTGTCTATTATAGTCTCCCTTATCTGGTTTGTGCCATCAGAATCCTGAAGTAGGCCCATAAGGTTTATCAGAATGTATCTGATACAGCAAATGTTTCACCTATAACCCAAATTTGGCTTCAGGACTTTCAACTTCTTTAAAGTCATGGAAAGAAAATTGTAATTGGACATAAATTATTTGATTTTTTCATGTTTGGAAAAACATGTGCAAATTTTCTAACATTTCCAGCTTACTTTTGTAAATATCTATTTCAGACAGTAATTTTGAAGTACTAGCGTAATTCAAAGGCATATATGTAATAAATACACCAAATGGTCCATTCATTTTTTTTATTATTTGCTTTTTTTTTCATCTCCACAGACATGGTTCCGGTTGTCTAGCAATAACCTCTTCCTTTCTTAAGCTGTCAACAGGAAAATCATATTGTTAGATTATAAAAAATTTAAACACACTAGCAGTTGGCTGAGCCAAATTTTCATATAAATTAATACTGCTATTGTATTTTAATAAAGCCACTGTGCTTTTGGAATTATGTAGACATCAATCACTTAGCACAATTATTGACTTCATGCATCGTCTGGCTCCTTCTCTTGACAAAGTTGTTGTAAATTTCATAAACACAATATATCAAAGAGCAATAAAATTTGCTATGAGCTCTTCCTAACTTTCCCAGGCACATTGTGCAAAGACACCCTCCCTTGTCTCTATAGTTGATGACATTGTAATACACCACTGTGTAATTAAAATGTTGACATATGCAAAGATTTGTAAAGTAGATAAAAGAGTTTGTGTTGCACATAGTAGTTTAAAGGAGGGAAGCAGATGGCTTTCTATCAGAAGATGTATGGAAAGTGCCAACGAATAATAGACAGATGGCTTACGCATAAAGGACAGACAGGGAGAGATATTAGTTGCTAAAGGAAAATGGACAAACTCTGGAAAAAATGTTCTCTCAAAATAAATGTGATTGCTGTAATAGAATAACAGTGTTGGCCAATTCTTGAGACAGCGTCACCACTCTCTGTGCTAATTTCCAGCTTAGAAATGATCTGTCAACAAAAAAGTACCATGTTTGGCATGGTAATCCATGCACTGTTAACAGTAGTGCCTCTAGGAATGACATGTGAGAGGGTGAGACTTTTAGTGCTTTCCTTTCAAAAACCTGGATAAACCACCACAGCATGGTGAGCCAATAGCAGATGAACAGATATATTTGTGTTTTAAGCTTGGAACAAAGTTGTGTGAACATCTCTTGTCACAAAGAAGATGAGAAACAGTATCCTGTAAAAGATAGCTGAGTAATTCTGCTCTGCTTTTGTCTTCCAGGGTGATCTCCTGATACCACTTCCTGAATTCTTGCATTGGTTTTTATTGATTTTCTCTTTGACAAGGCACATATGACAAGTAAGCCTGTTAGAGTCATTTCCAGAGAATGTACTTTTATGTCATAGATAGGCATGGAAAATAAATTCTTGCAGTTTGCACATCTTGATGAAATCATCCATTTCTTCTTGAGACTGGCAACGGACAAGACAGCAAGACAACTTTTGTTTCAGATATCCATATATTCAGGAGCTAATGTGTGTCTCAGCGAAGAAAAAAAATGTGCAAAACCCATGAAAAGACACATACCAAAAACAGAGGAGGATTTCTTCATGCTCTTGGTTTAGACCAAATTTTATAGAGTCAACAACTTTTGACAGTTCTGCTCCCAATTGCACGTGCTTCCTTTACCCTTGTGATGAGTTTAAGCTGGGCCTATTCAGCCTATGAGAGAAAGTCTCATGTATGCTTCCTTGGGAATATCATCACCAGCCTTCCTCAGTTCAGTAGTGGTTTCTGGTTTCCATGTCCATGACTTGGATATGGGTTTTAGTACACATGCAGAAGTAGCTATCCCTGTTGCTGAATCCTAGCCCCAAAACAAACGTTGTTCCTTTAAAGATAGGACTAAAATGAAGAGCAGATCCACTGATCTGCTGTCATGGAAAAAAGTCATTGATGTGTCAGTCAATGTTTCCCCACTATGCCATTGGGAGAGATCACTGCTTCCTGATTAGAATCATAGCATCATAGGGTCAGAAGGATCACAGAGCCTATCTAGTTTCAGTCCCTTGCCAAAGAACCAACAATAGATGCCCATCTGACCTCTGTTTAAAAAACCTTCAGATAAGGCTTGTAAGGCATTCTGTTCTACTGCCTAACTCTTAAAGATGTTCTTTACAATGTTTGCTTGTGATCTGAACCCATTAATTTCTATTCTAGTCTTTGAAGCAGCAGTAAACAAGCTTGCTCCATCTTCTACATGACATCCCTTTGAGCATTTAAATATGGCTATCACATCACCTCTCAGTCTCCCCTTCTCCAAGTTAAATGTACCTAGCCCCCTAAATTAACCCTCTTGGGGCTTTGTTTCTAGAACTTGGATCATCTTCGTTGCTGTCCTTTGGGCAAATTCCAATTAGTCAGTATCCCTCTCAAGTAGCTATAATTTATTCCTCAGCATGATGGCCATGCTAAGTTTCACTTCTGCTGGAATCACACCTTTCAGCTACATTTAAATTACAGTTGAAACGAGTTGGACATTTAACTAATTAACAGAGGGTGGTGAGATTAAATATCCATTTTTAAAATCAAAGCATTAGACAATTAAAATCCAAGAACTGAATTTTTTTTTTTACATATTGGGAAAGGCTCAGTGTATTTTGCAACACTTCACTCCAGCCAAAATCATGGATCGTTTTCATACAGTTCTGTGCTGAATCTACTGGTATTTTTCAAATGTTGCTGCTAATTCAGGAAAGGTGGCGTTTCCCCCAAATCCACTGAAGACTAGGTGAAGTGGACAAAATGATACACTGCAATCTAGGTCATTATTGCCACTACATTACAACTGTCTATGTAGGAATACAAAATCAAAATCAATGCATACATTGAAATCATAAACACTATGCCACGAATGATCCTGACTTTGATAGTCAATGATATATCTTTATACTTAAGGAAATTTTTAAGTTCCTTCCTAACTGCCCTTCCAACTCTTAGTCTTGTGATTTTTTTTACTGTTGTCTCCATTTTTACTTAAGACTGAGCCACAGTATAGAAAAATTTTCATTGTTTATTTTTTTAAAAAAATAGTTTTATTAACATGTATTTAATACATAAAACAACATATAGGGGATTTAAAAGACAAACAGTAAGTAAACAGAAAAAGAAACTAAAACTAGACTACGACTAAATTAAAAAGGGGCTAAAAATACATATAAATGACTCCTAACTCACCAGCTTTTGGTTCTAAGATAATCTACAAGATATACTTCTTCTAGTGTGTCTGTTATTATCACACTACTGCCTAGTGTTTAATAACTTTAAGTTTAACTTTCAAAACTAATTATTGTCTTTTCCCGTCCAACAGTCTCTTAGATATACAAGTAATATATCCCAATCATTTCAAAATTTTACCAAAGATTCTTCGTTAATTAAAATAGTTAATTTATCCATTTCTGCAGAATACAGCATCTCCAATAACCAGTCTTCACACAAAGGAGTAGCTACATGTTTTTAAGCAGAGGCTGGATGGCCATCTGTTGGGAATGCTTTGATGTGTGTTCCTGCATAGCAGGGGGTTGGACTCGATGGCCCCTGGGATCTCTTCCAACTCTACGATGCTATGATTCTAAACTTTTCCCTTTCTGTGCATACAGCACTCTCACTGTTGTGATCATGTAGTGAAAAATTCTTTCTAACTTCTTATCAGTCTGTTCTTTAGTCAAACCCAATCAAAAAATGTTCAGGTTTGAATTGAATCTTTACCTTTAAGATGTCTTCGATAAATCTATGTATCATCACTCAAAACTACTTGGCTTTCTTACAGGTCCACCATATGTGGTGAAAAGTTCCTTCTTTTTATCACATTTCCAACAAACATTTGAGCGACCTTTATCCATATTAGACAATCTTTCTGGCATTAAATGTCATCTACATTTTGTAAAAATGTTCTCTAAGGTCATCACTCAGAGTATATTTCAGATCTTTTACCCGCATCTTTTCCCATTGATCCACTGTTTCAATGTTTTCATCATTCGGATGAAAGTAATGTAAATTATCCATGGTCATTATTTTTGTTTTCTTATATTCAAGTGTAACCCTGTCTTTGTGCTTTCTTCCTTAACTTTCATCAATAGTTATTCCAAGTATCTGCAGTTTTCCACTAATAATATTGTGTCATCTGCATAGCTTAAAGTAGTGATTTTTCTTCCTCCCATTTTCACACTCCTTCCTCTGAATATGTCTCTTTTCATAGGACATATTTCTGCATATAAATCTTTCTGCATATTACCATATTTGTTTTGCAGACATTTCTTAGAATTTGAATGGATTCTGTCTCTATAGCTTGAAATAGCTCTGTTGATATGCCATCTCCTCCTCATGATTTATTTCACCCAACTGCTTTAAGAGCATCTTCCATTTCACTTTTGGGGAAGTAGAAACAATTGTTCATGCCCTAACCCTAGCACTAGCTTAACTGCAAACTGTTGGAATATAGACAAGATTTACAACTTCAATCATTATAGGGTTAATTGTGTATTAGTGAGATAGAGAGGACCTTCAGCTGTAAATATTATTTGAAGCAGCTGCAAAGCCTCTATAAGAGTAGTATTTCCTTTAGAGAGCTTATCTGCTCTGCTGTTGCCATTTGTCTTTGTATAGTATCCTGTTTGATCCTACTTTATTGTGGTATGTTGTTATTTGATATATTTTGTATTTTTCTATTTTTACTTGCCAATATTGCTCACGTTCGTTTTAACCTTTTTTGACCACATTTTCTTTTTGTATATTGACCTTACATAAACACCTTATTTGCTATTTTTCTCTTTAAATAGAATGTATAAAAGAATTATTTATAATATCCATTTGTCTTAATTTCTATCTTACAACACAAACTTTTACCTTCAATGTAGTATTTAACTTCTTGTCAATGTTGTAGGCTGTCCTGTAGGTCTAGGTCTGTGATAATACTGGAAAGAAATATCCCAGAGACTAATATGTCCCATCAGAGCAGATAAGTGTTAAACTATTGTTGCATTGGACTATGATATTTAACTGCATGCATCTATGTGCTGTAGGGATGAACTAATATTCAGAAATATTTTAAAAATGGTTGAAAAACATGTATAGCAAGTGTTGAGAAATCCTTATGAGAAAATCCTAGGCTGACAAGAATCTTTGAAATTTAGGACTTATTCTGTGCAAAATTTGGACATGGTTGTTTTGTGCAGAAAGCAGAATTTTCTGCACAAGAAACAGCATTATATTTGTGGAAAATAAAATTCTAATGCAGAAATGTTACTACCTATGCAGAAAATGTTATCTTATGTGAAGAATATGCTGTAGTGGGGGATTTAGTCTACGTAAAATTAACACATGGTTGATCTGTATAGACAACATTATTTTGCTGCAAGGAAACAGTATTTTCTGAACAGGAGGTTAATATTTATGAGTTGAAATGCTATTAAAGAATTTTCTTTCCCTGCACAGAAAGTGCTATTTTCTACACAAAATAACTACATCCACATTTTGCACAGAAAAAAAATCCCAAGTTGTGAGTAACCTGTGTGGTTTTCCAAGACTTGCATGTTACCGGAAGAAAAGTGCTCAAATAACTAATTGCCATCTTCAAAAAGAAGCTTACTGAAAAATATCTCTAGTGTACCAGTTACTGAACACTGCAAGTGGGAGGGTGTGATTACTTTTTTCTTTTGGGGGGGGCATTAGCATCCTATGTACTGGGTTTTGGTATTATCCAACATGACTTTTCCTGTGTTTTGATTTGTTTCATCATGATATTTGATCTTATGAATCTTTTTTGTACACTTCTATTCACTTTCTGCTACCTGAGACAGTATGCCCCAAAGATGCAAAGAATATAGCTGGGAATGAAGGCAGATTTAGACCTAGACTGACAGCCCCAAACCTCAGTATTGTTTGACTTCTCTCCTCCCCTTCTAATATCTCTACATTTAGATTGTGGCTGAAATCAATATTGTTTTTTTGCCTTCTCTTTTATATAGCTTTTCAAACACATGCACACACCTACTAAGCCTCTAATGCCTACCTTGAATCATATTTGATTTCCAGGATGCCATATTTGCTTAAAACAATGCTCTTCAAATTTTCTTCACCATCTGTGTGGCGTTTCCTTGTCTGAATGTAAATGAGATATTAAAATGCCATCCAGATGTCTTTTAATGCATATCAAAATTAACATATGCAAATTCTCCATGGATAAAAATTAGGTGTTGTTATTTTTTCTTAGAAAAGCGAGTAAATCACAGGCTGACAAGGGACAAAAACAGAATGTGCACAGAAACAACCGCATCATCATCATCATCATAAAAAAAAAAGAGACCAAACTTGTTTATCAATTGTATGTAATCATCCTGCCTGAAGGGTTGTGGAATCACCTTTCTTGAAAATTTTCCAAAGAATCAGGCACTTGAGAAAGATAAGGATTTTCACATGGGAAAGGGACATGGACTAGGTGATCCATGATGTGATAGGAGCAGTTCAGAGGAATGAAGCAGTACCTTCTAAGTGAAACAATTGAAAGCTATCAGACTACTTATTATTTTGGGACCTAAATCCAAACAAAGTCATTCAATTAGTGGAACACGTATAAGGGTCGATCTACAAAGTCCCCACTGATTCATTGGGTTTGCTTGAGACTAAGAATTAGATTTTGGCTTTTAGTTACAGCTGGTCAGGTTGTTGAATTAGACCAAATTAGAGACCGACATAATGTTATGTATCCTACTGCTTGTACTTAGATTCATGTTCTTTTCTCTGAAACTGTTTCAATATCAGGTGTCATCCACTAAGAGGTTTCTGCGATCTGACCTTCATGTATCTGTAAGTTTATTTTTCCAAGGCTTTTTCAAGAGGCAGCTCTCTAATCAACCTTTACAACATATTTTTCCTTCCGGACACTGTCTGTTTCTCTCAGCTATAAACACTTAGTCAGCAAGGACCTTTCCTCCTCCTTGCTGCCACCAGTTAAAGTGGGTCAGCATGCAATGCTGCTCCTTTTGAAAAGTGTGTGCAACAAAACAGTGAGTGTGGGTGAAGATTCAACAAGAGTACGTTGTACCCACCACCCTGCATCATCTCAGTGATGACTCTGATGTGTTTTCATGCTGTGATGGTGATCCCTTTTTCAATCTCTCTCTGTCTCATCTTGGGAAGAGGCAGGTAACAAATAAAATATATAAATATAAATATCATTGTTATTATTTTTACAAGAAGTACAACTCAGCTGGTGGTAAGTACCATAAGACTAGGATAAGTACCACAAGACTACACTGTTACAGTGCTATTATTCCACTTTCAACATCCTATGGAATTCTGGGGCTTGCAGTTCAGGGAGGGGTCTTTAGAATTCTCATTCCAGAGAGCTTTTTGGCTCTCTGAAACATCTGCATCTCTGAACATCTCTGAAACATTTGTAAACTACAAACTCTAGAATTCCACAGACAGCTGAAGGGATAAGATGAAATCAAAATTGCACAATGATGACAACTGAACAGGTAGGTGAGCCTCACCACTGAGTGGCTGACAATGTCCCATCCCTGGATTTAAAAGGCAGGTGCACTATTCTGACTTTATTCTTATTGTGTTACCTTAAGCAGAATGTCTCACTTGCAATGTGGCCAAGCTACCCTATTACCAGGTTGTACATCCCCATACTTTGATATGGTTTAATTGGTGATATATGATATAATTGGCAAGATATAGTAATTGACTGTAATATAAAATATACCCTGATGTGAATGTATGGCCAAGCTGGAAAAGAGGAAGAAGCTGGCCAAAACACTTGCACTGCAAAGTAGGTCGGAGATCCCCTCTAGGCATAGCCAGGTCATAGTCAGGAAATTGCCAGGTAATTCCAGAGATAATAGGTTTAACCTAGCCTTAATGACTCGGTCTTTTGAACAATAGTGACTGTGATGTGACATCGTGACTGGACCCCTGAGTAACCCATGTTTTGGGGTAACATCCCCTCCTTTCAGAAACGAATAGCTCAATATTTGGGGAACTGTTAGAGGAAATCCAGTAGCCAGTTGTGTATACTTTCCATGTGCTCACAAACCATCCCTTTGTAATAATTCACATGGGGCAGGATTGAAGCTGATATTGAACAAATGTTGAACAAGCACTGTAAGCATCAACTGCTATAGAGGTCTGAGCCAATGCTGTGCCAATCTTTTTCTGCTAGTGCAACATCACTCTCTTCATCCCCTCCTCTTTTCTTCTCCTCTCCCATCTGTGCCTCCCAGAGACCAGTGATCACCCTACTCCAAGAAGTAATTGATAACAAATATTGATATAAAGTGGCTTGTCTTTTATATCTGCAAAATCTATATAGATGTCTTATAAAACACCATATGAGGTTAGTACCTAAAAGGTTTTCATACATATTTCAATTTATTTTGTGTGTGCGTGTACACACACATGCACACACACACAATATCTGTAAATAAAAAATTGGAGCCAGTGTGGTGTATGTTGGGCAAGTGACACTCTGTCAGTCTCAGAAGAAAACAAAGACAAACCTCCTCCGAAAAAATCTTGTCAGAAAAACCCATGATAGGTTCACTTTAGGGTGCCATAAGTCAGAAACAATTTGAAGAGACACAACAACAATAATATATCTAAACTTATCCCCAGTGCTGGAGAGATTGTGGGGTAACAAGAACATATCTACACATGTGATGGGATTGTACGGTAATTCCTATCTTCCTGGACACAGTTTTTTTGCAAGTGAAATTTCATGGAAATATTTGCATTTCTTATCCCATCCCCCATTTGAATGCTCACTTAGTACATGAAGACCTTCTAACAGTCTTACGACTTGCTGCTAGAAAAGTTATCGCTTGGCACTGGAAGACAGGGGACATGTTGTGGATTACCTCATGGCACATAAATATCAGGGATGTGGCACTCAGAGAAATTAACACAGAGATTTATAGTGTGCACATAAAATTAGCCTGGAATCCTGTTAGTGAAATAGGCATTTGTAAGTTCTCCTACAGAATCAGTTGGACATTTTTGTCTAATGTGGAACATGCAGTTTAAGGTTGTAAAAGCAGAGTCACACATGCAATACCATTGAACATGGATGTGTATTGGACACAGACATTAATTATATGTTGTGCATGCATGCTCATTGTTCATAGTGCATAGATGTACATGCATGCTTGGTTGTGCCTTTGGTCACAAATTTGCAGTTTTGAGTCAGTTGTACAATGCTACCCTGTAACAGAAGGACTGTGTAGCACAATCAATAGGCAATTCCTGCATGTACATGGTCATATCTGTCTGTCTTCCTGCCTTATATATTTATTTCTGGTTGGAAAATTTATGATAATTATTTTAAAAAGAAAGGAGAGAGGGAGGGAGGGAAGAAAAGTTTTCCAGCTTTGTAGAGCAGGTTTGGAGAGTGAATGGTGAGCTGCTGCTTTCTTGGTGCTGGTGAAAGGAGGAAGTCCATCAGCAGAACATTCTTGTTGAATCTTCCTCTAGGATGTAAATAATAGTAAAAGGCAAAAGATTTATACAATCTGAAGAGAAACCAGATTATAGTAACTATCAATGAGGTATTGTACTATCAGCACTTTCCTTCTTCAACACGTCATAAAATCGTTGTTTAGATCCTTTCTCCCCCTCTTCAAAGGATCCAGCTTGCTGATAAATGAAACAATGTTGACATTTGGTTTAAAAGCACATTGCTTACAGAAACACTTTCTGCCTAAGTCAGTTATAGCAGAATCGATATTTGGTGTGCAGTAGGCGGCACTTTTATGATAGTTTGAGTGACACTTTTCAGAGATAAGTGAAAACTAGCAGCTATTGCTTCTGAACGTTCCTTTTTGACAAGCTCAGTCAAGCACTAGCCACATGACCTCATCTAACTTTGAAGGAAAAACAAATACCTATTGCAAAGCCACATCAAGAACTTTTGGGCAAACATACACTGTTCTTTACTTTTCCTAACATAATGTTCCTAAACTTAAAAAATACTAGAAGATCATGTTGAGTGCTTTCACAACTATTTAATTGCAACTTTTCCCAGCAAAAAGATCTTTTCTATATTCCAAGGGGATTTTTCAGTTCTGTCTTCTGACTGATAAACTCTGGTATATATTTACGATGAGTGCATATAAGTGCAAGGGCCCTGTTCCAGTGTTAGTTCCAGCTAGAACAGACTCACTGAATCAATGGAGTTTACTAAAGTAGTGATTTACCAAGTTCTCATTGATTGACTTTGTTTGAGAGTAAGAGTTGGTATGAGTCCAAAGTGTATAAAAATTTGCAATGTTATCTATTCATAACCAGTAGACGATGCCAGTAGATAGAGAAGATGTCATGGTTGGCTGAAGATGTTGAGATGCTGAAACAATAATGGGATGCTGCAATTAGCTGAATGAAATCCAATAAATTGAAGCTGAATCCTGATAAGGTGGAGGCTGTCTGGGCTGGTGGCCTGTAGGTATAGAAACTGAGTAAGTGACCTGCCCTGGATGGAGTTGCACTGCCCCTAAGGGCATAGCTTGAGAGTATTCCTGGATCCACTTCAGTTATTGGAGGCCTAGATAGACTCTATAGCTCAGAATGCTTGAGGTCAACTTTGATTGGTCTGCCATCAAAGGACTTTTCTGGTCAGAGATAACTTGGTCACAGTAGTCCACACACTGTTAACTTCCTAATTTGAATTACTTCAGTGTATTCTACACTAAAGATGGCTCAGAAGCCAAAGGTAGTGCAAAATGACATACTGTATTTGCTGGCGTATAAGACTCACTTTTTCCCCAAAAACCGCTGTTTGAAAATGGTGTCCATCTTATGCGCTGTTGCATCTTATATGCCAGTGTATAAATGGGGTTCATCTTATACACAGGTGTGCCTTATACACCAGCAAATATGGTAGCTAGATTGTTATTCAGAACAGTACATAGAAAACAAGTAACATCAGCTTTAAAGGAATTGCTCTGGTTGCCAATAACCCTCTGGTTTAAATTCAAGGTGCTAGTGATAACATTTAAACGTCTAAATCATTTGGTACCTCACTTCAATAGCTCAAGAAGCAGTGTGACAGATCCCTATACTCAGACTGATCCTAAAACTCCAACCTTTAGTTGTTACCACACCCAACACTCCTGCTTTGAGGGTATGCTGTTTTTCATAAATTAAACATATTTATGGCTGAAAGCATGATTGGAAAAGTGCTGACTGTATGCACATAGGCAAGTCAGGATGACCTCAGCATGGCCAGGTCATACATTCAGAGAGAATTAGATAGGATAGCCCAGCACTGAGGGGCTTGGGATGATCCTTTCAAAAGATACAAACACTCGCAGAAACAATAGAAGATGAAACTGCCCAGGTGAAGCAGTCAGGCACTCCTGCGTGAGTGCATCCTACATATCCTACCTTTCCTGTTTACCTTACTATACAACTGAGACATTAAAACATTAAGAAATTGTCAGGACTCCCATCTATATTTTAGCACCTAAGTTAAGACAATCATCCCATCCTGAACTCCTTTGTCAGTTTATGGGAAAGCAATTATCACTTTGTCCATCCACCCTACTTCAGGGCAGGAAATAGGGTATAAAAATCCCAGTTCCAACCCCTACAATTTGTAGTACATTGGTTGTCATGTTGCACGTGGTCCCCCAGACCCCTGTTTCCTCCATGCTATACTCAAACTCTTGTTTGGGCTACTCCACTTCAATCTTCTGTTTCAGGGCAAGTAAATATCACCCCTTCCACCCAAAGTCTCTCTCTGTCCGGCCTTTCTCACCTCTATTATGGTTTGTGAATTGTTTGATTTCTTATGTGCGTCTGTTAATTTCCAAAAATAAAAAAAACAAAAACAAAAACAAAAAATACCTGTTTAACTTTTAACTGGAGTCCTTTCTACAGTTAGAACTGGTATACACAGGTGAAAAGACTCCACTGTTACCCTTTTCTCAAGGGCCTAAGTGTACTATCTCAATCCCGACACAGCTGATAAATCAAACAAAACAAACTGACTATCTCCCAGCTTGTTATTTACTTCCAGGTAGTAAGCATGGAGTCATAAAGTCCAACATAAATAAAGTCTAGCAGGTTATCACACCAAGAGAGTGTCCAATGTCAACCTGAACATTCATCAAGACATCTAGCAAGGTAGCAGGTCAGATAAGCTCTGACAACTCCTGGAGGGGAAGGATGCCAGCTAAATAGGTCTGAAACCTAGCATAACTATGACTTGATTGATTGTCGCTGGTTATGAATTCTGAGAGAGTGACTCTGTCTCTCTCTTTGCTGCCTGTGCACTGTGAAGCTGGGTCTCAGTAAGTCTTCTTCTATATCTAAGGAGGCAGGATTCTCTGTTGGAGCTGGCACTGCCCCCTGTTATGTTTCTGGCACTGTACCCTCTCTCTGTACAGCAGGTTCCGGCATGCCACCTGTCTCAGCTTCTGGCACACCCTCTGTTTCAGATTCAGTTTGTTTCTGTTTCTTTTCTGACTCAGAGTCCATGCTCTGGAAGCAGGGCATGACACTAAGGAGATGATTGCACTGCAAGTTCCACCTTTTAGGGTAATATAGGAATACTGCCACTCTTCCTATCCTTGTTTCCCTAATTATTTTCTTGCTGAATTGAGTTCTTGGGCCTCAGGGTGACCTCTTAAATGTGGCTGTGTTGCAGTGTCGGTTGTTTAGTTTTGGATGTGTGGGCTGACTCCAATTCAGGCTTGACTGAGAGCCAGAGACAGATTTAAAACAACAGTAAGAACAGATTTAATAAACACAGTAGAAACAAGTATGACAATCGCTAATAAAATATCCATTACAAGCTGCCCAAAATCATAGGTAGTTCTCCCTTTCTTTTTCAGTCCACAATCCTGTCTCTATCAGCTTAAAGACCAAAACCCTATCTGCTTCAGATCCTGTCTCTCACAGCCTGTCTCCTTCAAGGTCTCCCTCTCTCTCTCTGAGGCAAGCCTCTGCCTTTTTTTTATAGAATGTCCCTTTCACAGCTTCTCTGAGCCATGATTGGCTACTTTCATGCCAGTCTGCCTTCCTCACAAACATCTTTTCCTATATAGAACTGGCAGAGAGGCCGTCAATTGTATCCCAACAGTGCAGGCAAGCCATTGGCCAACTACCATAGCAGATTCATTAAATCAATGGGTATTGCATACATGTTGAGTCATCATTCGACAATTGATTCAATGTGTCTACTGTAGCTGAGATTAACAAACAGGATTCAGACTGTAATGGGAGTATGTCTGAAGAAGACTTCTTCCTATTACATGGAATTCTCTGCCCTTAGAGCCCTAATCCATTCTTGTTTTCATTTCAGTACCATGGTAGATCATGACTTTTTATTAATTCTTTGGGCTGTAATGATTTTATCCAGTTCATACATGTACATGGAGAGGGAGAACAAAATGAGTGCCAGTATCTCTGGAAAGGCTGCTAAAAATAAAAGCATCTCTCAATCCAAGCTGTGAAGCTGAAAGCATTTTTTTTAAAAAAGTCTCCTTTCTTCTTTAAAACAAAATAATTTCAAAAAGCAGCAGCTATGCATATTGGTTGAACAGAGTGGGTTAACTGAAATCTTATGGGAAACTAGCATCAACCTAATTTGCCCTGATGTGTCCGTACTAGATGTCTCTTTTTTTCTTGTCTTTTTTCAAAAAAGTTAAAATTTACATTACAGAACAAATACAATTAAAATGTTGTCCATTATGAACAATTAATTCTTCTGTTTAGAAACATATAGTGAGAAATCTTGTTTTTTTTGGGGGGGGGGGAGCCTGTCATTCCCAGCATTTTCTAACCATCATGGTTGGTGGCCATGTTGGCTATGGAATTCTGGGGGCAATTGTCCAAAAAGTAACTTCTCTCAGCATTGAATTGTACTGATGATCAAACTGAAAGAAAAATTTAATCCCATTTGGGTGAAAGGCAGGATATGAATTCAATAAATAACTAGACAGATAGATAGTACCAGCTTTTGGAGCAAGCTGCTTTACTAGAGACATAGTTAGAAGATATTTTTTTTCCTCTCCTAAAACTTTTCTAGTGGTATACAAACTTTCTGAGTTCATGCATGTAAAGTTAATTTGATTTGGGCCATATGGTACATTAACTAGAATGAGACCTCAGTGCACAAAGGCATTTCTAAACCAGTAGTCGTCTACCCATAGTTGACAGGAAAACAAATTTCAGGAAAAGGACAGCACTATTGGGAACAGGGGAAAAAAGAGTTTGGGTAAAGTTTATAGTGCAGTTATGTAAAGGATCCAGATATAGAAGCTAACACAATAGAGGACTGGTTGCAAATACAGGAAGGAGCCAAAGTGTGCTTGCAAAGGCATAACAGAGATTTCAGCCGAGTACAATCAGTCTAATCAATGGGAAAAGAGTTCATAGGGTTTGCCCTGGGTACATTGGAAAGCACAGTGGGACAATTTAGAAGTCAATCTATTAAGTAAACGGACCTGCAATGTTTGTTTCTAAATTAACATGAAATGTCTTCCAAATCAAATCTGAAACTGGGTATGTATTACTGCACTCTCCTTTTCCAATATGGAACTTGAGACCAATTTCAGTGAACTGGAAGCAATTTCTTCTTTTGGCACCTTGCAGCAAAATCAGATGGTAATCAACTCAAATTGAAAAGCAAATAATTAATACATTAAAAAAAAAAAAGAACAGTGGTTGTCTTCTCTAGGACTTGTTCACAGCCAATAGGCCTGCCATTGCCTTCATAAAGAAAAGAAGAGCTGGTTCACCTTTTCAAATATGGATATGTTGTGGATTTTTTTTCTTTATTGACAAAAAACAAGTTATGCAATTATGCAAGAATGGCCTGAATATCATGGTGCAATATTTTCATTTCTTCTTTTCTTATCCATATAAAGTTCACTAATTAGATGGTTTTTAGACGTAAGATCAACTTTTCAAAAAAATATTACATTACATTACAGACCCAATATAATGAAAATAGGAATGAAATAGGAATACCTATTGAATTTGTCTGTAATTATATAGGTTAGATTCTTCTGATTTTTTTTATAAGAGCTTTCCAAAATTCACACATTTTCTCAAATCTGAAAGAAGGAAAACTAACAGAACAGTCTATATCTACTGTTGATCCATTTCCCAGTGTTGTCCCATTTTCCATCTTTTTTGGGAACTTGACAAATCTTAAGAAAGGAATAATTACTACATTGGTACAATTTTCCTTTCAAGGGCTGTGTTTTCTCATGATATGGATGTTGTAGCTTTACTTTTTATAAAAGACCAACAAAGTCTCTTTACATGACTCACAATATTTGACCAAACTCAACAACAACAACAAACAACAACACAGGAAGATTTTTATTTGTTTGGCATAGTGAGCATTTGTTGTTGTTAACTGCAGTCCAGTCAATTTAGACTTATGGTGACTCTATGAAGGAGAGACCTCTAAGTCACCTGCTTTATGTATGATATGTGTAGTGCACAAGCTAAACAGATAAAATGCAGCATTGCCTGACCCCTTGCCAATTGGAAACCATTTTGTTTCTCTGTATTCCTTCCTGATGGTAGTCTTTTGTACTGAACACAGGTTATTCATCAGGGCAATCAAATGTTGTAGCAAATGAAATACCCATTTCAATCCACAGCTTTTCATGAACTATGCAATCATACAAAGTACAAGCTGATTTTCTTGTGAAATTCTTTGGTGTGTTCTATTATCCAACATATCTTTGCAATACGATCCCTAGTGCCTCTTCCTTTTCTGAACCTAATTTGGACATTTAGCATTTCTTACTCCATCTACTATATTAAAGTCAAAGTTTGTCTACGAGTTTGTCTGTTTGTCTCTGTCAAGCAGGCAAAGACCTCATATGACTGGCTGAGTGAGGCAAGAAGACCTCATACGATTGGCTGGCTGTGAAGATTCTATGGAATCCTGGGGTTGGCAATTCAGGGAGAGGCCTTTAGAATTCTCAACCAGAGAGCTCTGAAGAGGCTGGCTGCTATAGAGAGGAGGCCTACCTGCAAGGAGAAGGCCAGTGTGTTCCCTCAGGAACCCAAGCTCTGTATGTTAATAACTCTGAATACAGATTGGATTGGGGAATATGGGGAAAAGTTACAGGTACTGGATAAGGCAGTTTGGGGAATCAGAGACACAAGTGCTCAAATCTGTGTATTTCAATCTCATCTCATCTAACTCCTAATGTAAGGTAAGATAATTCCTGAGGTATTTCTAACAAGTGTTACCTATGAGAAAATAAAATCCTGGCCAATGCCGGGTAAATACACTAGTATATGATAAAAGTCTTTGTCGTAGAATTTTGCCCATCACTCTTCTTCCATGGGATATTAGTCCAATGGTGCTGTGGTTACAGCAATTCCTGGTGTTATCTTTCTTGGGGATTAAAATGTACATTGAGTGTTTACAATCTGTGGGCCATTCTTTTGCTTTCCATATTTGTTGACAGAGTTTAGTTAGAATTAGAATAGATTCTGTCTCTATAGCCTGAGGCGACAGTATCGTAGCTTGAAGCAGCTTTATCATTTGTTCTTGGTGATTTATTTCTTGCAGGTACTCTGAATGCACCTTCCATTTCACTTTCTAAAATTGTGGGTTCATTTTCAAATAGTTCTTCCTTGAATGAATCTGTTATCCTTTCATCTCTTTTATATCATTATTCAGTGTATTATTTCCATTGTCTTTTTATTTCTACTTGGCCAAGTAATGTGTTCACCTGCTGGTAATTGAGCGCCCCCATTCTTAGTTTAAATTTCCCTTTGATTTCTCTGATCTTCTGGAAGAAGTCTCTTGTAGTTCCTTTTTTGTTGTCATCTTCTATTTCTCTGCATTGGTTATTATAACTGTCCTTCTTTGCCCTGCACACAAATAGTTGAATAGTTGCATTCAGGATTCTGGGTCTATTAGTGTCTCCTTTTACTTTTGTTTCTCGTCTATCCTAAACTACGTGAAGAGTTTCATCGATCATATCATTCATGAGGAGTTCTCCTTCTATTTTGTGATTGCAGATAGTGTCTTTTTGTATCCCTCCCTGACAATGTTCCTGGCTTCAGTCCAGGGTTCTTCTGGCCAATCAGGCTTGATAGTGCGTATCTATACTTTAGATTATCTTTAGATTCTACAGAGGTGTTCTTCGGGTTGTATTTCGGAACAATGGTTTTTGTCTTTTGGTAGTGTTCTTCTTTAGCTTTACTCTAATTTTTACTATTAGCATTTTATGTTCTGTGTCACAATCTGATCCTGGTCTTTTTTTTTCTCCAGAAAAAATGGAGCTTCTCAATCTTCTAGGTCCAATTATGTAGTCTATTTGATTGTTATACTGGCCATCGGGTAATGCCCATGTATACAGTCACTTCTTTGGCTGCTTGAAGAATGTGTTTAAGATGAGCAAACTGCTGGCCTCATAAAATTCAAACAGTTGCTCTCCTACTTCATTTCTTGATCCTAGGCTAAAACTTCCTACAAGTTTTGTTTCTTGTTTTTGCTTTCCAATCACCTATAATTAACAAGAAGTCCTGTTTTGGTGTGTGATGAATTTTCTCCTGGACTCCAGAATAGAATCTTTCATTATCTTCTTCTTCTGTCTTTGTAGTTGGAGCGTATACCTGGATTATGGTTATATTGATGGGTTTTTCCTGAAGTCTTATTGATAGGATTTGAATCGTCAGTCTTGATATCACATCCTTTTACTGTTTTTGCTACATCTCTTTTCACTATTAATACCATCCCATTTCTTCTTATATTACCATTTCCCAAATAAAACACTGTGCAATGATATGACTCAAAATGTCCCATTGCTGTCCACTTTAGTATTATCATTCCAGGTACTATGATGTTTATATGTTCCATTTCCTGTTTTACCATGCACAGCTTCCCATGGTTCATGCTTCTAACATATCATGCTCCTATAATAGATATTGTGCAGCTTCAGACTTTCCTTTCACCTCTGACCACGTCAGCAACTGAATGTCCTTTCAGTTGGAGTCCAGCTGCATCATTAGCTACAAAGCTACTTGTAGTTGTTCTCTTGTGTACCTCAGTAGCTTATTGGGTGTCATCTGACCTGTGAATTTCATCTTCTGTCATTATCTCTTGTTTCATTTTGGATTGTCTCATCAGAGTAAAAGACATTCAAAAGGGGCTTACTGATGCCTCCTTCTGCACAGTATTAACAAGCATTAGCTGCTGTTATCTCAGACATCCTCTCCCAGTGTGACCTCCCACTGCTGCTGCTGCTTCCCAGTAACTGTTTGGCACATTTAGCCTGGCTCCTCAGCAAGAGCCTGTATGACATGGAAGACCCTGCCAGCAACACTGCTGCTATCAGCATAGCCTCTTGTCTCACAGGAGCACACAATCTCACCAGTCCAGAAAGGTAGTGTCATTGGTGAGATGGTGAACAGTGTTGTTAATCAAATTTAGCCATATCTATATCTGTCTGTCTGTCTATCTACCTGTCTGTCTATCTATCTGGATGCTTATCTATCTAAAGCCCCTGATGCTTTGGAAAAGGAGCATTTAGAAGGAGCATTTTAAAAATGGTCACAAGATTTGGATCACTTTTTTTCCCTTCTTTTTTCTTAATAGATTCTGATGCTTAAAACCCTGTGATTATCAGCAAGACAACTCTATATCTATCTATCTGTCTAGAGTTGCCTTGAAGAGATACATGGGACTTCAAGCATCAGAATCTATTAAGAAAACAGAAGAAAAAAAGGACATCTAATTCTTGTGACCATCTTTTGAATACTCCTTTTCCAGAGTACCTTTTAATTACTTCTTGGGGGATTCAAATATTCTTTGCAACTTAGAAGATTCCTTACAACTTATGAACCATTTGCCTTTCTTTGTAGATCAGTCTTATTTGGGTGTCTTTGACTTTGAAGGGGGGGGGGGGCTTTCTTTTCATTACTCTTGATTTCTTATCTCTTAGATGTGCTTGTGCATCTCACACTTTAGTGTTCCTAAGGATATTAGTCACTGAAGTCAAAAGCTTTTGTACCTGTATTATTAAGCAGTTATATTATAGAGAGGTAGTGAAATCCTCCAGCTGTCCAGGCATGAAGATTATCTACAAGGAATAGCTTTTCTTTTTTATTAATATGCTTTTTGGTAGATTCAGAAGTACCAGATTGTAATATTAGAAGAGACAGCCACATTTGTATCTCTTGCATTTTAATGCAAACTATCAGATCTATCAAGCACAACAACAAAGAACATTGTTCTTTATCTTGAGTTGAGAAAACATCAGTCATGCATCACTCTTCAATCTTAATGGCATATATACAGCTGAATTTGATATTACCATACTTTCTGACCACATAACAAAATTATTGCTGGTATTCCTCTCTTCTCCCTGGTTAGCTATATCTTTTAAGATGTGTTTCATGACTTCATTAGGTCTTAATTTATTAGGTTGATTGGTCTCATCCAGAAGAAGAGATGGCCACGTATCACAAACTGACAATTTAATGCAAATTTAGTTTATGTACTTAAAAAAACACATTTCAATACAAATTAAACACAGTTAATGGAGAAAAATTGATGCCTGGAATCCATTAATGCAATCTGCATAACAATCATGAGTTTGATATACTGAGGCCCTTTCCACAACTTACCTGGTTCTGAAGCCATCAAGTGGCAATTCCGGGAAAGCCTCTCCCAGGAGGGAATCACTTTTGCCGTGCTCTCCCTCTGCACCAGCTGCCTGCTGGATGAGAGGAAGCATGAAGGCCCCTCCCCTCCCTCCCACAGCGCAGCCCAGCAGTTTCCCAGGCTGCGCTGAAGGAGGAAGCTCAACCATTGTGCTTCCTGACATTCTGCACAACAGGTAAGTGCGGGAGGGATGTGTGAGGGCTCCACAATCATGGGTCATATTCGGGAGAAACTGGAACATGATTTAATCCGTGTTTGCAATGGGAGAGCCATGGGATGGCCATGGGATCATGACGACGTCATGCAGAACCATCGTTGCGATCCCATGGTGATCCTGTGGCCATTTCGCATAGAAGGTGGTATGCGAAAAGCGCCTGAATGAATTTTTACCATCAATAATATGCGCTATAGGCTTATGCAGCTCACTAGTATCCCACATGTAATGTTGTTTTGTTAAGACAGTTTTGTTGACAAATTTCTAATACTGTAGAGTATTTATACTTCTACATTTATTTGATTATGCAAAACTGTTCGGTATTAGTCCTTTTAAGCCTCTTTATCTCTGTGACAACTATTGATACCTCTTAGAAAGTATGTGGCTCTTTTCAGAAAAGTTGTTATGGCTCTAAATAGACATTTTCTCCCTTTGGAATTAAGACAAATATTCACTGTTGATATATATATGAGTCTAATTCTATCAGATCTCTGGCCTAAGATATCTGTAAAAATTATTATGCGTAAGTCAAGACACATCAGTATCATTAAATAAAACACAGGGAGCTGGGAAACTTTAAAGAATCAAAGCAGCAATGTTTGACAAGTAAGTGCAAGTGTGTGGGAAGGAAAAAGTAGTGCCTGGGATGGTTGGTGATTCATATCTGAACTAGAGGAGTGGGGAAAGTACTATGAAAATATGTGGATCCAGTAAATCTGTGTGAGAAAAAAAAATTAGTTCACATTTTACTTACCAAATTTGCATCTCTCAAACCCACACACAAACTGGATTGCAGTTAAACTGGTTTTCAGAATTTTGCAAATAGTTCAAAAATAAAATAAAAAAGTGTATAAAAATACATATAACACAGGAAAAGGCACATAAAATTATATTAAGGAAAATCTCATAGAGACATTTATTATATTAGGGGAGTGAGTTTCAAAAAATGTATATGCCAACAGGATAGCTGCATACAAAAATATGTATATTTAGAAGAACGTAAATATGAGCTTCCACACAGAATCAAATCTTACAGAATACTAGCGTATTTACCCAGCATTGCTCGGGATTTTATTTTCCTCTTAAGCACTCACCAAACTGTCTTCTCCAGTGCCTGTAACTTTTCCCCATATTTTCCAGTGCAATTCATATTCAGAGTTTTTTACATACACAGTTTGGATTCCTGAGGGAATGCATTGTCTTCCTCTTTGCTGCTAGGCAAGCAGCTATGTTTGCAACTGGTCTATTCCAGTACCTGTAAGTTTTCCCTATAGTCTCCAATCCAATCTGTGTTCTCTGGTGATACTGATGTACTGACTTTTGATTTTTTTGCTTTCTGTTGAATTTGTGCAATGGCTTTATGTTTTTCTGGAAGCATTTTTTTGTTTGGAATGTCAACTTTAAAATTCCTCAGATATGGAACCCATACAATCTACTGTGTGAGGTGAAAAGACACTGGAACTATGTTGTGTATGTCACTTTAATTTTTCTCACATATGCCTCCCAAATGTTTTCTGGCATCCTTATTGATGGTAGGCCTCATCTCCATAGCAACCGGCCTGAGGCCCAAGAGCTCCCGGGCTGAGAATTCTAAAGGCCCCTCCCTGAACTGCCAACCCCAGGATTCCATGGAATCGTCACAGCCAGCCAATCATATGAGGTCTTCTCACCTCACGCAGCCAATCATATGAGGTCTTCACCTATCTGACGTAGAGAAACAGACAAACTCACAGACAAACATTGAGTTTTATATAGTAGT
Organism: Cyclura pinguis; assembly: GCA_030412105.1. NCBI lineage: Eukaryota > Metazoa > Chordata > Lepidosauria > Squamata > Iguanidae > Cyclura > Cyclura pinguis. The sequence continues at coordinate 63,077,548 of CM059600.1, read as the reverse complement.
TTTTTGTTTTGTTTTTTCCGCTCCCTGTTAAAAATGCATTGTTAAATTCAGTCAGGTGGAAATGATTTAGACTGAAACTGTCATTTGGGCACTAGTTGTTTCTGATCATACCTTCGGCAATGATACAGGTCTATATTCTAAATCACCTCCTTAGTGATTCACATGTAACCAAGAGTGTCTCTTGGCCCGACCCGCTGCCCCTACTTCCTTTACCAGAAAGCAGCCACTCCAAGAGATGGAGGTCTGTATAGGCCTGCAACAAGGATTTGCAGCAGAGATCCAGCTTCTGATTGTCACAGTCTCTCTCACTGGTGGGAGCAGATGGAAACAACATCCTCCTTGTACCCTGATAACCAGGAGAACAGACATCCTTCTGTCATAATGGCTACCACCTGTTAAGGTGGGTTGGGAATTGCTGGTTATTATGGTGAGCTAGGACTGTGTAGGATTAATAGACACAAAGGGGTCATGGATCTGCAAATCTAGGTTACAAATCCATAACTGCAGTACGTATTCAGGAGTAGCCATGTTGGCCATACAGCAAAATCTGGAAAATCTGCTACATCTGGAAAAACTTTTAGGTACTGTGTAGGTATTAACTGAGTTTCACTTATACAGCACCTAAAAGTTTTTCCAAATGTAGCAGTACAGAAACTTTTTGAGAAATTCAAAGTTCTCTGCCTATGAAAGGGTCCTGTGGCTTCAGAAAAGACAGAGACGCCCTGGATCCCAAAAGGAATTACTTTACTGCTACCAGTGAAATTTAAATTTTATTTGTCTTGGTCTCCATATGGCCAAGAGACGAGTGGCCTCTGCCTGCAATGAGATCCCTCCAGATCAATGAAACAAGAACAACATCTGATACAAAATGTAGGCCTGTGACTCCAACATCATCACTTTTCTTCTCATCTCCTGTATGTTTTTTTAACATCTTCTGGCTGACAAAGAAGACAGTGGAGCTTCAAAAGCTTGCACGATGCGTTCGGTGCATTTTGGTTAACCAATAAAGGCATCACTCTTTTGTGGCTTTTGGCTTTTGTTTTATTTTGCAGTACAGAATATCAACCTTATCAAGAAATAGAATAAGTAAGCACAGTTGATAATTTCTATATGACTTCTGAGTGCAAAAAAAACAAAGATGTATTCCCTTTAGAGGAAACATGAACCACTGTGTCTGCACAAGAAAACATTTATTGTCATCTTGAAAGTCCTCCATACCAGTTTAAACAAGTGAATTTATCATTATCAAAACTCTTCATGGAAAGTATTAAGGACTTTGGAGGTGTGTCCAAAGTATCTTGTTATACATGCATTTCTCTCCTCCTGGTCATGCAGGAACAATTTTATTATTATAATGTTGGCATAAAATCATCAGTCATCATATACTTCACCTCCAAAATGAGTGCTGAGGGAGTTTAGTTGTAATCTGAGCTTCGTGAAGTTCACGTGCTAATGTTTAATACAGCATCCTGCAAATATTCCTTCTGACAGCATTCCCTCTGCACTACATTTTCATACCAGCAGAATTCATTGAGCTTTGAAATCTAAATTTATAAAAGCACCTAACACTCTGCTCTTCACTAACTGATACTTATACTATTTTACTTTTTTTCCAAGGAAATAGTAGAACTTGGATAACATACATGTTGGAATATTACTGGCCAGGCTGGCTGGTAGATTCTGGGAGTTGCAGATGAAAAAAAAATTCCCAAACTATGTTTGGATTCCTCATGCTCCAGAGCCATTACTCCAAGATGGAAGCTAGACTAGGTTCATGCTCCATATAACCCTGAATATGAGTTGAGGAACCCTTTCCAGCCCAACTGGTGTCTGAGGGTGCTCATTAAGGTCTTAGTTCCCTTTTCTCCACACTATCCAACCTTTCCAAGGGTGGAATCCCCATGGTCTGATTTGAAAAGCAACATTTCAAACAATGGATTAAATCATGGTGATTAACATAAGCAATGAATTCTGATTTTTACTGCTGGTGGCAATGAACTGATCTCCCAATTTCTAACATGTACATTAGCGAATTATTTTTCAAACTCAACTTTTGAAGATCTTCCTCCTGTATGTTTTGCTTTCTGATGGCCCTTTCCTGTTCTTTTTAGCAAAAGGACAGCAGAAATAATAGTTCACACAACTTCAGGGATGGGATTATGTACTCTAGTCAAAAAAAAAAAAAAAAAAACAGGCAAAAAGCAATATATTAAAAAGAAAACTTGGGGGAAAAACACACTGTACAACATTATAATTTGAATAAAAAACAGATATAATATCTATCCTGAAAAATAGTCAATATTTCTGTATTTCTCTCCCGCACAGTAAATATACAAATAGAAAACAGTTGATATATGAATAAATGGGCAAAGGAAGCCTCTTTTGCCTTTCATACTGAAATAGATTGGATGTGATCTAGATTTTGTTTGTTTGTCTGTTTGCTTTGGTAAATTAAAAAAGAAGCTTCTCTTTTTCCTTTCTGAATACCACCCAGTGTTCTTGTTGATTTACTCCAGTTATTTTTCATTCAATAATTCTTCCCTGACTTTGCTGCAAATGATCTCCCCCTGTCTTTACTTGATGAAGGTTAGCAATTCAGAAAAGCCATCTACTTCCACTTCATTATGGTGACAGATATTTCAGAAGTACTGTTTGCTTTCTTGTAATTTACTCCAAGGCTGATATCACTCTTAACTATGAATCCATATAAAATGCCCCAATACCATTTGTGGCATTGTACAGTCCTTTAAATTGTGCTCTGTACTATCACTGTAGGTACATATTGTGCTCCCTTCTATCACTGCAGGCAAATGAGGAAGAGGAGAGGAGTTGTCTCAAAACGACGCTCACTGAGATGATTGCTCATTTTTGCAACTAATTTGCACTGACTGAACAATGGGCCAGTCAGCCCTATTGTGAAGCAAAAAGAGGTAGCCACTTCAGTCTACACATGCTGAGGAGGAGAAAAAATTTCAAGGTGCTGGAGGACATACATGCATGGCTGGGGTCTAACTAAGCTGTCCTCATCGAGGATCCTATTACATCAAAAGTTTTGAACTTAGATTCTACAGGGAGACTAGTGTCACGTGGAGATTTGGCACAGCCAGGTCTAGAACAGACCAGGCCTGCTTTTTGTTCTCCTTCCCAGGAGAAGCAACACACTTTTATATGATTACCACCCCCTGGCTCCCTCTCCACACTTCATCACACTTCTGCTTTCCCAAAGCCCACAACCCTTGTTGATATAGGGCAAAGCATCTTCAGGTTTATCCCAAATGAATCTGTAACTTGCGGTAGCATGTGTAAATAAGTTAAAATTGAAGAAACACTGTATTGAGGCTGCTCTTGTAGAATTAAATCTTTATTAAAAGAACTAACAAAGGAACGGTATTGGGCAAAACAATGTTATCGAACAGAAAAGAACTTCCAGCTCTTAACAGGCAAACACCTCCCTAAGTTAACAAGCTTTTAGCTTTGTCACAACCAGTTGTCTTTTATACTTGCAATAGGAACATATACCATTTTGTCCTTTGTCTAAAGTAGCAATATACCTTTTGTGTGTCCTGTTCAGTCTTCCAATCATGTCATTCTTGTCTTTGAGGGCTGAAATGCTTCAGAACCATGAAAAGACAGAAAGGTCCATTTCACCCATTTAGAAGTAGACCAAGTGAAACAAAGCCTTCAAGGATCATGAGATTGTTTTCACTGACATTTTTAAAACACTTTGCTCTGCTCCTTCATGCTGCTTTGCAAAAAGTATTTATGCTATGAGAGGCTTTAATATTTTCTTTGTTGTTTATTGTCATGATGTTGTTTTGACTTGTGACAACCCTATGAATGAAAGAACTCCAAGAACCCTAGTAATCAGCTGCCCTGCTCAGGTCTTGCAAACTCAAAGCTGTGGTTTCCTTGATCAAGTCAATCCACCTATAATGTGGTCTTCCTCTTTTCCTGCTGCCTTCTACTTTATTGAACATTATCATCTCTTCCAATGAATAATGCCATCTTATGATATCTACAGAGTATGATAGCCTTGTTTTAGTCATCGAGGCTTCAAGGGAGGGTTCAGGCTTGATTTACTCTTGGATCCTTTTTTGCTTACTTAGATAATCTACGGTATCCATAGAACTTTCTTCCAATACTACATTTCAAACAAGTTGATTCTCTTCCTGTACTCCATTATGGATTATCTTGACTTTGATATTCAATTATCTATTCTTATAGTTAAGGGTCTTATCTAGTTCCTCCATAGATGCCCTTCATAGATGCCCAAAGCAGTCTTTGTCTGATTTTTTGGCTCCATTTTGATTTATGATTTATCACAATTTCACTATCTTCATCCTTCTTAGGATTTTTCTTCAACCTTGTTAGGATTTGTCAAAACTGTGGGTTGAGGACCCCACACATACATATTACAGAGACTTCATTTGGTTGGATTCAGCTTGAAGAACAGTTTTTTTAAAAATGAAAACACTCAGAAAAGGGCCAAGATGATGTTACAGAAACTGGTCCTTAGATCTCTGGAATCAGAAAAAAAAAATGCAAACCAATTAGTATGATCAGCAGCTCCTTTGTTCCAGGTCAGACTATTCCTTCATCTAGCCTAGTACTGTCTACTGGAACAGACAGTAGTTTCCAGCATCTCATACAGAGGTTTTCTATTTCACCAGCTATATGCTCCATTGTTAATAGAGATGCTGAAACTGACCCAGGGACCATCCTCATGTGGTGCTTTTCTAAAGAGCTACTGTCCCTATTTTCTGTTTAGGGTCTAAACAAACAATCTCACAAAATTAACTTCTGTCATAATAACAGTGTTAACCATAGTTAAAAAAAAAAAGGTAGAGGGTGAAATCATCATAAACTCATTTCTGAGGGGGCAAAGAAAGAGATCTACAATTTTGATGCAGAACTTTTTATGGACTGCAATTTGATTTTTTAGTAGGGATTCAGTTCTTGGCTAAGCTTCTTCTTGAAGGTAACAATGAATAATTTCAGTAATTTTCCATCTGTTGCAAGAAAATCTTTGAAAACCACACAATTTTTTGAAGGCTATTTACAATTCAGGATTTATTCTATGCAAAATTTCCATGTGGTTGATTTTCACAGAAAACAGCACTTTATGTGTGGAAAATAATATTTCAATGGAGAAATATTCCTTCACAGAAATTGCTGTTTTCTATGCAGAAAATTTTGCTTTCTATGCAAGTCAATCATGTGCAAATTTTCTGCAAAATTAATCCCCAGTTACATCATTTCTGCACAGAAAACAGTTTTTCTGCATTGAAAGTAATATTTAAATGCAGACATATTCTCTAGGTTAACATTATCTAATCCCTTGTGATGGCTTTGTGGCTGACAGAGTCTTTGCCTGCCCTATAGGAAGAGGTGAAACAGAAATAGTGCCATAGACATGTGGATTGGACTAGGAAGGCTTTATAAGCTTGTCCTCTACCATATTTTCCTTTTAGATTCATCTTAACCAAGCAAGCCTATAAGGAATTGAGGCTGTGGTGAGACAGTAGCATATCCTTTTACACTCAGCTCCCAGCAACAGAGGCACAACCAGAAGGACATTGGCATCTCCATGTCTCTGTGATGATTTTGACTGAGAAACCATTGGAACTGGAATTAACAATGCAGCAAGTGCTATGCTTTTGTGGGCTGGCTGTCTCAGCAACAGTTGCTGGCAAGTGGCCCTATAGGGACTATCAAGACCTAATTGGGTGCTTTATAGCAATGGGATCTGGGAGCTCAATGGACCATCAGAGATAGATATAATGCCCAAGTGGACAGTCTTATCCCCCCCTGCCCCTCTACTTTATCCATTGTTGAGTAGCTGGAGCTTGATAAGTTATATCTTAATTTCATTGGGAGTTTTTAATCTCTTGATAATATTTTGTAATATTTTACATAGTATTTACATACTGTTGTTTTTTATATCTTGATGTGTGTGTAATATGCACACATGCACGCACACACACACACACACACACACACAGAGGTACCTTGACATGTTTATAAATATTATGGTGTTCTTATCTCTATTTCTTCTCCCCCGTCACTGTTATTTTTATATATTGCCTTTAAACTTGTTGGAATTGTTAACTTTAAAATATTTTCTTTTTAAAAGCCTGTCTCTTGGCCTTTCCCGAGTGAATAACAATAATCATATTTTGTTTTCTCCTGCTGCTGAATCAAATACTGTGCAACATTAAGGAGCTTCTGTAATTTTTAATGAAATCAAATTTGGCCAGTGATGGTTGTGTCTCATGTCATGATAGTAATTTCTATGAATAACCACCTTCTATTGTTTAGTTGGGTATTGTGCAATGATAAATTAGTCATGAGAGATCCTGTATTTTTGTCTTTGAGCAGAGAAATAACAGAGGTAGGATACACAAACCCCCTGTAGTATTTCCTTTGCCATCAACTTCTCATTCTGTATTATACTGAATTATTGCTTGCCTAAAAATATTGAATCTGGTCATATTTCACCACTCCTGTTGAAAAATTTTTCACCAGTTATTTTGCTACTCGTTAATCCACCAAAGTTCAAACTTTTGAGTTGATTTATAAATCTGTATATGTCTTACCTCCTCCTTGCAATCATTCCACCCACCATTCTTCTTGGCTTTCTATTTTATGCTCTATTTAAGACTAAATCCTAGATGGGCAAATTATGGTCATTCTGAAAGAAAGAGTCAAGGCCCTTTCAGAAGTCCTCCACTTCTGGAGAAAGTCACAAGGAAAGTTGCTGCATGTGAATAGGCCTGGCCACAATGGTGAGTCAGGAATTAGTACCAGGAATAAAATTACACCTGAGAGTGAGACTATGTGATGGAAGTTATGGAAATGCATGGGAAAAGATGCTGCAAATCCTTCATCTGACTTCTCATTTAGTTTCTGTAGCTCATCTAGAGTCCAAAGGGGTCACAGGATGTAAGAAAGTTCTTTTATTAATGTTCATGGTTCAGAAGACTAGGAATGAAGGCTATTTCATTGGGACTCTCATTTATGGGGCAATGCACACATGCACATCTGTGATGCATGCACAAATACACAAGGACATTGGGACAGTATACAGGAAGTGAAATTAACTAATACATACATTTGTAATTGTCCACAGGTAAAGCAACTTGTTTCATTATTAATTCTGCAGTTATATATCCTGTTTGGGCAATTAAGGTTTGCATGGATCATCCATAGTACGCATTAATTCGCAGAGATTGTTCTAAAATTTGTGACAATTTAATACTGTTTGTCTTTTAAAGTGTGCTGTCAATATTTAAGAGCGTTCTATGGAGCAAACCAGGGTGCTTTCACACATTTGCAAGATATCACAGATTGTAGTGAACTAGGTTAGTACTCTTGACATCAAATTCTATATAACTTTTCTTCAAAGACATTTTTTTAAATGGTAAACAATTGCTGATGACTGCACAGAAACAACAAAACATAGAAATAATAGGTTGATCTCAGATTTAATCACATACCCAGTTTTTTAAAAAAATGAAATCTAAACCAGATGTAATAGAGCAGCACTATTTCAGTAGATTCCAGCAGAGACCAAGAAGGAAAGCAGAGTTACTTCCAGCTCCACTGGGTTTGCCTCCTCCCTAATTGTCATCCCAGCTATTCCATCAGGCTAGAATAGGGCAAAGAAGATAACTAGGGCCGTTTCTGCACTAGACTGTTATAGTGCTATTATTCCACTTTTAACGTCCTATGGAATCCTGGGGTTTGAGGCCCCTTCCTAAACCCAGGATTCCATAGGATGTTAAAAATGGAATAATAGCACTGTAACAGTCAAGTGCGGAAATGGCCCAGGACTACCATTAGCCATCATATGTACTGGATCTGAAGAAGTACAAGCACACTTGCACAAATAGCTATCTGCCCATAAGGCCAGTAGAGGTACAGACAGGTAGTTAGGGTTTCCTGGAGGGTTCTCTTTTTGTGTTTTCTGCTGTACTATTTCCTGGTTTGGTTTGGCTTCATTTTCTCTCATTCTACTTCTAGCAGTCATCTAGCCATAGCCATTAAACCTCATCCTTCCCCATCTATTCAACATGTGGCTTCCTCGCTAAATAACTCATCTTCACTTTACATGATCTTGGACTATGTGTTTCAAGCAGCCAGCTTCCACACAAAGTCAGCAGAGCATAGATGGAACATAACAATAGCTATTGTGTACCAGACAAAAGGGCAATCTTGTAGTGCTATCTGTTCATGCAGTGGTTTTCTGGATGCCTATCAGAATCCCCAAGCAAGGGCGTATGTTACATGGCACCTTCTAGCCACTGGTATTCAGAAACATACTGCCTCTGATGCTGAAGGTATTCTAGCCAATATGGCTAGCAACCGTTGACAGCATTATTCCCTATGTGTCTGTTCAATCCTATTTCCAAGCTGGCAGACATCACTACATCTTGCAGTGTCAAATTACAAAGTTTGATTACATACTGTGTCCTTATATCTGCCATGTACCTCTCACTATTCATCCTCATTGGATGACTTTAAGTTCTAATGATATGAGAGAGGGAGAAAAATATCTTTCTACTCATCTTTTCTACAGCTTGAATAATTACAAGTACCCTCATTGTGCTCCCCTATTTTGCCCTTTATTCCTATGCTAAAACTAATCCAAGCTAAGCTAAACTAACCCATACTCACTGGGGAGTTTTTTCTTGCCTTTGATTGTTTTGATTGCCTTTCTCAAGTCATACACTGTTTCCTTTGAGGTGATGGGGTGACTGGTGATTGGATTTTGTATCTGTCCCTTGCCTTCATTCCATAGACAAAAAAGAAAGGAAGATCACCAGTACACAGAAAGAAGCTCAGTCATCTTGCTCAGGGAAACTATGGGCAATTCATTATTTTGGTTAAACTATATAGTTTTACCAGCACATTCTATTTCAGATGATGTCAGTAGCAAATGAGGTCTCTAGTGTTACATTAGAAGTGTAAGAAAACTTTAACAGTTCAGTCAGCTCATGTGGGGAAGGAGTGGTGGTGAAGATAATGACACCATAGGCCTTGCAAGCCTACATTAGGCTTCAGCTGGGCTCTCATGCCCTCATCCCAGGACCCAGGCGGGACCCTTCCCAACAGTGACACTCCAGAGACATGACAGGAACAATACTTACCACAGCCAGTGTAGGTGGCAAAGGGAAACCCCAGGAATCTTGGAGTGCTGATATAGTAACAAGTCATAGGCAAACAGCTGTGGAAGTTTCTAAGCTTATAAAAAGAGGGACGAAAATGGAAGGAGGCTGTTGTAGCCAACTGATCCTGTCTGTGGAAGCAGCCCAGCTTACACCTGGGTTCCTTGTTCTTGACTTTTGCCTTATCTATGGATTTTTGCCATTGGACTCTCTCTCTCTCTCTCTCTGACTTTACTGTGAACTCAGATTGTCTCTCTGGATTTACTGCAGACTCGGACTGCAAAACAACTAAGACAAACTTTGCTTGTTGGCTCCGGATAAGAGGTTAATTAGAGAGCTGTATGCCTTGGCTGGCTGCTGGCAACAGAACACGGCCTTAGCTCCCTGCTGAGATTCCACCTATAGACAGCAGCCCTCATTTGGAGCTAGCTAATGTAATACTTTCAACCTCTTATATTTGGTAAGAGAGAGTTAGGGTTTACTTGGAGCCATTTGAGTTCATTTTTCATTGTCCTATGGTTGTCATAGCATAAGAATGGGCAGAAGGCTCATCATTACCTTCTAGAAGATGGGTGGATGATTTACATTAGACTGATAAGGATTTCTAACTCCAAGTTATTTAACAATAGCAACAACAAAATCCATACACCATAAATCATGGTACTGAAAAAAAGAAACCTTCCTATAATCATGCTTTTCTTTTTTTTTTTTTTTTGAGTGCATGAAATGTCATTTCTGAACCACTTGCAATAATCTTTCAGAACTCTTGGAGAACAGGAGAAGTCCCAGCAGAGTGGAGGAGGGCAAATGTCATCCCCATCTTCAAGAAGGGGAAAAAAGAGGACCCTAATAATTATCGCCCAGTAAGCCTGACATCAATTCCAGGAAAGATCCTAGAGCAGATCATTAAACAGTCAGTTTGTAGTTACTTAGAAAGCAATGCCATAATCACTAAAAGCCAGCATGGATTTCTCAGAAATAAGTCATGCCAGATGAATCTTATCTCTTCTTATGATAGGGTTACAAGCTTGCTAGACGAAGGGAATGCTGTAGATGTAGCATATCTTGACCTCGGTAAGGCCTTTGACAAAGTTCCCCATGACATTCTTGCAAAGAAACTAGTAAAATGCGGGTTGGACAGGGCTACTGTTAGGTGGATTTGTAATTGGTTGACTGACCATACCCAAAGGGCGATCACCAATGGCTGCTTTTCAACTTGGAGAGAAGTGACTAGTGGGGTGCCACAGGGTTCTGTCCTGGGCCCAGTGCTATTCAACATCTTCATCAATGATTTGAATGAAGGAGTGGAGGGCGTACTGATCAAATTTGCAGATGATACCAAACTGGGAGGAGTTGCTAACACACCAGAGGATAGGATCAAATTTCAATACGACCTTGACAGATTGGAGAGCTGGGCCAAAGCTAACAAAATGAATTTCAACAGAGAGAAATGTAGGGTTCTGCACTTGGGCAGAAAAAATGAAAGTCACAAGTATAGGATGGGGGACGTGTGGCTGGATAGCAGTATGTGTGAAAAGGATCTAGGAGTCTTGGTAGACCACAAGCTCAACACGAGTCAGCAGTGTGATGCGGCAGCCAAGAAAGCCAATGCGATTCTTGGTTGCATCAATACGAGTATGGTGTCTGGATCGAGGGTGGTAATGGTACCACTCTATTCTGCATTGGTTAGGCCTCATTTGGAATACTGTGTCCAGTTCTGGGCACCTCAATTCAAGAAGGATGTTGACAAGCTGGAACGTGTCCAGAGGAGGGCGACCAAAATGGTGAAGGGCCTGGAAGCCATGCCCTATGAAGAAGGCCTTAGGGAGCTGCCTATATTTATTCTGCAGAAGAGAAGGTTAAGAGGGGACATGATAGCCTTGTTTAAATATCTGAAGGGATGTCATGTTGAGGAGGGAGCAGGCTTGTTCTCTACCACTCCAGAGACTAGGACAAGGAGCAATGGATTCAAGCTGCAGGAAAGGAGATTCAACTTGAACCTCAGGAAGAACTTCCTGACGGTCAGAGCTGTCTGGCAGTGGAATATGCTGCCTCGGAGTGTGGTTGAGTCTCCTTCTTTGGAGGTTTTTAAGCAGAGGCTGGATGGCCACCTGTTGGGAATGCTTTGATGGGTGTTCCTGCATAGCAGGGGGTTGGACTCGATGGCCCCTGGGGTCTCTTCCAACTCTAAGATTCTATGATTCTATGAAATGTGAACTTTATTCAGTATCCAAAACAAATTATCTCTCCAAGAAGTCTTTAAACACAAGTATGTTATGTTTTGAATCAGGCTCTATCTGATTGACTTATGGACAAGGATGAAACCAGATCCTCCAAGCGTGAAGTTTTTTCCTGTCCTAGAGAACACTGGGTGGCTCACCCACTTGATTTCCTCTGTCTTCTGCATAAGATTTCTGCAGTGACTTGACTTCAGCTTCCTGATTGAACCCTGCTTATTTTAAATGGGCTTCCCTTATGTTGGTCCAGCTGTATATATGCTGTCATCTTTCCCTTCAAGCGTCAGGCATCCAGAGAATGAGATACTGACAGGTTACCAGTTGGGAGGGCCCCTTCTTTCTTCATATTATTTATCTTTGTTGCCAGGCATGATAAGAAAAGCAAGAAATGAACTGCAGCTGGTCATTATAAAGCAACACAACAACTACAGCAACAATGAGTATTCTTGCTTCTTGCTTTCCATTCTACTCTCCAATCCATTTTCCTTCTGTGCCATTTTTGGGGCTACTTTTGACTGATCCACAAGCTTCTCTTGGATCATTTTTGACTAAAGGGGAAAATATACACTCTTTACTGAAATAATAAAACACAATAAACTGAGTCCAATAAAACAGAATAAAACAGCAGCAAGTAGAAATAGAAAAGTAGATTAAAAATATAGATTATATATTATAGAAGTTCACATCTTTTAAAATATATGGACTTCTCACCAGGTTTTGTCTCTGTGGGGAGGCACATCCCAGAATCAAGCCTATATAACTGAAAATGAACTACATGTGTCTTCTTTTTTTTCAGCATGTGACGTAGGTTCAGAAGATCCTAATCAAATTATGGTGGTTGGATAACAGACACAACCTACTTATCTTCCTCCATGCATAGACTCCTGCCTTGGTCAACATAGCTATAGACCTCAGAGGAACCAGTATAGGACAGCATGGCATGAAACAGGTGGCAAGGAAAACCATAGACAATCGAATAATGGAGTACAGATTCATTGCAATTGAGAGATATTTTTCTAAGAATGTAGCCATAGATTCTGAGTCTAGAATGCATGAATTAGAAAATACTACTGACAAACAGAGCTGTATACATCTAAACTAGTAACTAGTTAAAATACATAATTACTGTAACCAATTCTTTTCATAGTAATGAAAGTGTTATTGCATTAAATTGCAATTTTAACTAAATGACGAAAAGTTTCAGTCATTCTGTAATTCAACACTTCCTTTTTAGTTATTTACTAGGATATTTACCCGGCATTGCCTGGGATTTTATTTTCCTCTTAAGAACTCACCAAACTGTCTTCCCCAGTACCTGTAACTTTTCCCCATATTCCCCTATCCAATTTGTATTCAGAGTTGTTAACATACAGAGGTTTGGTTTCTCAGGGATTACACTGTCCTCCTCCTGGCTGCTTGGCTTATTCTCCATAGCAACTGGCCTATTCCAGTACCTGTAAGTTTCCTCTGTGTTCCCCAATCCAATCTGTATTTTGTTAACATACAAAGGTTCGGTTCCTGAGGGAAATACTCTGTCCTCCTCTTTGCTGCTAGGCCTCCTCTCCATAGCAACTGGCCTGAACTCTCTGGCTGAGAATTCTAAAGGTAACCACAGCACCATTGGACTAATATCCCATGGAAGAAAAGTGATGGGCAAAATTCTACGACAAAGACTTTTATCATATACTAGTGTATTTACCTGGCATTGGCCAGGATTTTATTTTCTCCTAGGTAACACTTGTTAGAAATACCTTAGGAATTACCTTACCTTACTTTAGGAGTTAGATGCAGTTGAAATATACAGATTTGAGCACTTGTGTCTCTGATTCCCCAAACTGCCTTATCCAGTACCTGTAACTTTTCCCCATATTCCTCAATCCAGTCTGTATTCAGAGTTATTAACATACAGAGTTTGGGTTCCTGAGAGAACACACTGGCCTTCTGCTTGCAGGTAGGCCTCCTCTCTATAGCAGCCAGCCTCTTCAGAGCTCTCTGGTTGAGAATTCTAAAGGCCTCTCCCTGAATTGCCAACCCCAGGATTCCACAGAATCTTCACAGCCAGCCAATCATATGAGGTCTTCTCGCCTCACTCAGCCAATCATACAAGGTCTTCGCCTGCCTGACACAGACAAACACACTCACAAACTTTGACTTTTATACAGTTGCAGGTATGTGGCATCAATAAATGATAGAAGTCTTTTTAACCTTTTAAAAAATTGCAACTTCAAATAACTATTTTGAAGGTTTCTGAATAACTATAATGTTTAAATGTTACTATCAAACTAGACACTTCAAAAAACAACTTTCCAGATTCTGCTACTTTTTAAAAAATTATCTAAACTTCTGAAGTGAGCAGTATTAAATTCTGTGGCCAGTATAATCTGTGCAAATAAAATAATAGTTTTCCCTCACCTTCTATACTTACTCAGCATTTTCAAAAACCATTTTGCATAATTCTTCATTTTCAGGTTATAGGGAGAGGGAAAACTTCTACGTGACAATGATTCTCAACCATAGGGTACTTGGGTTGCATGTAGAAGGTAGTTCCTGACATCTCTGTAAGGCCAAGAAAATCTTCAGTTGAAAGCCTGGCTGGCTGTTCTCAATCAGTGTAGACAGTACTGAAGTAAATGTGTCTGGATAAGATAACTTCAGATGCACTGCAACCTTATTTTTCAACATATCTGATGGGATCTAGATTTTCAAATGGGTCTCACCCTAGTCACACTGAGTCCCATTTGGGAGAATGGAAGGATATAAAGAAAGAAAGACAACAAAAACAAATCTAGCTTCTGACATATACTCCAGCATTTGTGTTCTATTTTGTGTGTGCATAGCTCGCCTTTCTTCTATCAACAGAGTCAAATCAGTCTGCATTCTTGCTGGTTTCCCATCCAGACAGTAAGCGGACACACAGCTGTTTAGTTTCAGAAAGGCCGTTATATTCTGTGCTTTCAAACTAGTGACTTGATGTTACGTGAACACTTCTAAGCACATCTATGGAACAATGCTTAGAAATAATTAAAGTTTGGGAGTAGGGCTTGATTGGTAGGAGGCTGAATTCTGTAACTGTATCAGTGGAACTGAAGCATACCTACTGCTACTGCACTCATGTGCTACCTGTGACCATCTGACTGGCGGCTGTGTGGACAGGATGCTGAACAGCATGAGAAGTTAATCTGATCTAGCTGAGATCTGGTATTGGCCTAATATCACTGTTGCTGTTCCTCCATATCCAGAAGCATTAATGTCTAGATGCTGGTCCAGATCTATGTCATGCTTAAGTTCCCAAACTGCATTCTTTATCCAAAATATTTTTGGATAATGTGAAACTTTCTGTCACGCCCCTGTTACATAGTTAACGGTTTCTCTGTTGCTTGAAAATTCACATGGCAGAAAATTCAGCTTGCAGGGACTTCTAAAAAAATGAGGTTATAGGAATGGGATTAGGGCTGTGTGTATGTGTGTGTGTGTGTGTGTGTAGACAGGACAGATAGCTATTTCCTTGCTATTCAATTTTTTAAAAAGATTTGTGAAAAAAAATGTAAGGTAATAAAAAATATAGAAAATTACACAGATGTACCCCCACATACACACACACATCCCAAAAATATCAGTTGAAAATCTTGGATCACATCACTGTGCTTCCAGTCATTACATAATTGCTGCATATCTGTGTGAAACAACTTGTAAAAGCAGAAGCATGGATAAAATCTATCATACTAACAATCACACTAACCAAAATTTATACACACACACACACACGCCAGTACCTTGCATGGAATGTTCAGTATGTGGGAAAACCCATCACTGATCTGCACACATGATTTAGGACTCATAAGTAAATAGTCACCACCAAAAATCTGGAGCAACCTGTTGCTAAACACTTTAATTCTAAGGTCACAGTCTTTCCAACATGGCTATATTTCCAATAGATCAGAAAACTCTGGATCTACAGACCTAACCCTCTGGCACCATATGGCCTCGATTTAGAGGACAATATCATTATTCTCTCCAGCACCATCCTCTGAATGCCATTATTAGACCCTGGGAATTGCATAATTACCACTGAGTGCTGTACATCTCTCTCTTTCCAATGAACATCATTGAGGAAGATGGACACCAAAACTTAGATGCTTTTTATAAATACCCATTTTCAATAATTTTATTAAATTGTATTAAATCAACATCAGTTTTTTAATATTGTTTGGGATTCAAGTTCTACCTGAAAAACAATGCTGTTAGTTGGCCCATCCCCAATTCTCTCTCTTTCTCTTTCTCTCCAGTGATATATAAAATCGTGTGGTGTTATCAGGATGGGGCAGCATCAGAATTCATTTGCCTTGCTAATTTGGTTAATCTCCATCTAAGTCAGGCTGCAAGCTACTGACTGATGTATCCTCAAATCTGTTCCCGGCTAATGAACGTATTGCCACCAAATTAGAATTAAACCCCTTGATCACTCAAATTTAATTATTTCCTGCTGTGCCCTTTCTGTTGCTTGGAATTGGCCTCGTCAGTAACATTTGGTTCATTGGCAATATTCCTTTCCATTCTGTTTCCCAATATTAGGAAATTTTCTCTCTTCTCCTAAAATATTTACACACAAAATTTATGAGCTATCCAGTGTTTTACCTAGTTGCCTGCACTTTGAAGTTGATGGCAATAATCTTTGCATTCATGGACATTTACAAAAAATAAAGGGAAAAAATGCATGGTTCCTACCCTATACCTTAGCAGCCCCTAAACAGATTAAATGTTTCATGTGCTATCTGATAGAATTAGGCCGTAAGAAAAGTGCTATAACGGTACTACACACCCAATCAGATTTGGCTATGTGATGATGACAACGAAGCAGTGACAGCTTGTGGCTTCCAAATCAGTAGAGAGATAAATCCATTCCAGCCTTTAGTCCAAAACTTAAAGGAATTGGACTTTGAATAGCACTTTTAAAGTTCAGACTGAATTGCAGAGTGGAGTGACAACCTCACAGACATGGAAGCTACTGGCTGCCACTGTAGTGAGGCGAAACAAAACAATGAGAGTAAGGACACATCTTTCTAAAGTGGTCATATGGGTGTTCCCAGTCAGGAATCATGTCAGTGGAATGACCATATAGTGCTCTGCAGTCAATCAAATGTTGCTTCATGATGACAGCCTTGAGTGCAGTTCAATTTAATGGAGAGCAAGGGAACACAGAGAGACAAATATTTTTACAAGGAGCAGCAAAAAGCCCTCAAGAGATTGCTGTAAATTATATGTTAGCTTTTTTTATTGATTGCAAAGAAAGCAGCTTTTCCAGTTTGATTTCTCTTTAGCAATAGGATAATATTTCAAACAGTTTATTAAAATCTTCACAAAGCAATATACATTCCATCAATACCACTGTAGATAAATACCATTGCCACTCTCTCTTCAAGAAAGGTAAGAATATAGGGTCATTATTACAAAAAATTGATCTTTTCAAGAGTTGGGGCTGGGGTTGCTTAGTAGTTATTAAGTCAATTCAAGCATTTGTGAATAAAACTGCTGAAGCATATACATGAATATTTATCAATATGCTGTATCTACAGTGGTATATCTACTGCTGCTTAGTTGCACTGGCTCAATATAAACAATCCACAGAATGATAAATTCTTAAAATCTATCCCCCAACTATTTTTTTCCACAATGAACCATGTGTGTTTTTATATGTTTCAAGATATATACAAAAACAAAGATAAGGACATCAGTGGAACAATAACGGGGAGATGGGAAAATGAGCTGAACTTTCACCTACATTTTTTTGTCAATTTTGTTAAATTCAGATTAAAAAAAATGAACTGTTACAAGGTCTCACACATCCTTGAAATTGTATATTAGTATTTGTATTATTTGTATGATTTATGTATTTTTGTACTGCACACTAACATGAACAGTTTATGATTGTTAACTGAAAGTTCCCTATCTTCAAGCTTACAATCTAAAAAGACAGGAAACACAAGGGAAAGGGGATGGCAGTATGGGAAAGGATTAAGTCCAGCAGATACTTCCTCTTATTCTCCCTCTTTGTGGTTACAGAAGTAGTAGTTGGGATGGTAGAAGAGCTTTTCATCTGCTTCCGGGTCTAGGCATGGTGAAACTGTGGTAACCTCTATTCTTTTCTCTCTTTCAGAGGCCAGGGCATTGGCAGTTGGGATGGATTATATCAAATATATTATATTATTATATCATATCGAATATGTTATATTACTACAATAATATAATATGTAATATAATACCACATATAGTTTAGAGCTATGTGAAAATGGAAGGGAGTTTGGGTAGATGACGGAATTTATCAAATTTTTATAGTGGTTTACTCTGCATTAGTGGCCACAGCTGCTCTGGCTATGTTAGGATTTTGATTTTTTAAAAATAATTTGTGAATCATTTTCACAAATTCTCAGCTGCTGAAATTCATGAAAGATTGTGCTCCTCAGTCTTGTGCCTGAATACCCCCTTCCCCAAACAGACAGATTTCAAACCGAAAATTCTTAACTATGAAGGATTGGCAATACACTAGTTAATTTTCTTGCCCATTACGTTAAATTTTAGACTGTGTGTGTGTGTGTGTGTGTGTGTGTGTCTGGAGAAATGTCATGTAACTTAACAGAAAGAAAAAAAAGATGAAGTATAGAAATAGTTGTCCCAGAACAAATATGTCATGTTCCATCTTACTGCTGAATTGGTATCCTGTGCTCTCAAGGCATCTTACTGATAATACTTACTTATTTCAGGATGAATAAATATGACTTACTCTCACATCCTGTCACACATCCAAAGAAAAGGTATGATAAATTGTTGATGTTGATAATGATGAAGATGATGATGTGAGGTGAACAGAATTATGCACAACTATTTTTTTTAGGAAAAAATAAAAGTATTGATTTGTGTGATCACAATTATCTTAATATTAATTCTTATTATCTTTATTCACTGGAGACTCTTGTCTGTTTGACCAATCACCTACTGTTGCCTTCCAGCTTATGGACTCAAAGTGCAAGCTTGAGAGAGAAGGTCCAAACTTGGAAATCAGCCCATTTAGAACTCCTGCTCCAACTTTTCCCTGTAATAAGGAGAAAGGTACCACCCACACATTCAACCATCATCTCCAGATGACCTCCCAACATGGTTCAACATATATTTTTAAAAGCACGTGGGATCACAGAATCATAGAGTTGGAAGGGGCCTCATAGATGATTAAGTCCAACCTCCTGCTCAGGGCAGGATCTCCAGCTAATGCATCCCCAGAAGATAGCTATTCAGTTTGAAGATGTCCAAAGAAGGGGACCCCACCACTTCCCTAGGCAATTGGTTCCATTAACCAGCTGCTCTTAGTGCCAAGAAGTTATCTCTATTGTTCAATGGAAATCTCCCTGCCTGTAACTTAAAAGTATTAGACCTGAGACAGTACAAAACAGCCCTGCCTCCTTCCTCTCTGTAACAGTCCTTGAGGTATTAAAAGAATACCATCATGTCACCCATCAGTCTTCTCTTTGTCAAGAGTTCCTTCAACCTTCATATACATTGTTCTTTATGCCTCTTACCATCCTTGTTACCTTTCTCTGAACCTGCTCCACTTGTCTGTATCGTTCTTAAAAGGAAGCACCTAGAACTGAACACAGTGCCCCGAGGCTAAGGCCACTTTCTTGCCTTGGGACAGACCTGCCAGGCTGCATCTTTCAGGAAAGGGCTACCAAGGACATCCTCAGATTCTAGAGAGGTTTGGTGTTAAAGAACTGCGAGAAATTGCTGCTTGGGAAGAGTGGTTCTCTGGCAGTTGTTGCCCTTGTAGGTAGTTTTTTAGTCCTTAATGGTGATTTTTGACTCTGATTTTAGTGGACAAGCTGATGCTTTTTTTTTTATTGTTTTTTACTGCTCTTTTTTAACCTTTTAATATTGGAAATTTTAAACATTCAACTGTAAAGCTCTGAGGTTTTAATAACTTCAAATTTTTATTACTTAGGGCTTTTATTATATAAGATTTTAAGATTTTAAAACTTTATTTGCCTGGGCAGCTGTGATCATTTGACAATTAACCTACTTGAAGCTTTTGGAAGGCCAGCTGAGTGCTAGCTGAGTGCTGGCAGAGTGGAGCCCAGGTAAATCACAGCTGGGTTGTTTACATCAGAGAAGGCACTTCTATTCACTATTATTCCTTAAGGCCGTTTTCGTCTGGATTGTGGACTGCTGATGGTATATTTACCCAGGTTGAAGAAGCTTATATACAACGGTCCTTCTCCATAGCTGTTTACATTTTTGGCATTGTCTCTATCATCTTTATTTGCCTATAATTTGGAACTCACAGCTGAAATGCTAAAGTGGTGAGCAGAGGCTTGAGGTTGTATCACTGACCTGTTGGCTGGATAAAGAGGAGGAGGAAGGGAGGATATAGAACCTTCTACCATTTACCATCTATCATTCTATGAAGGTCTGATTGATGAAGTGGGGCAGCAAGCTGTGAACTGCGAACTGTTTATTATCCCTCTGTTTGAGGGTTCTTCAGCGTTTGGTAGAGAAGAGACTGAACTAGCAGTGAATGTTGACAATAATAAACGCTGATAACCCCTGCTTTTGAGTATGAGGAATTACCTTTGGGGAGTTCTGATGAAACTTTGATAAAGCCTGAAAACAAAGACGAAAGAAGAGCCCAAACAGCTGCTGCCTACAACAGTCTGGATGCAGACCTGAGTTCAAGACATGCATTCTGGGTTCTATATGCTACCCAACCTATTTGCTTCAGGATTGTAAAATTGAACTGCACTGCCTTCTTTGTGAAAACAGTATTTTTTTAGACTCCATTTCTTTTTTCCGTGTCTTTTAGACTTTCAGATATATATTGATCATATGTTTCTATTTTTATAGTCATATATATATATATATGTATGTATGTATGTATGTATATGTATATATCTGTTTAGCTATTTAATTATTTAGCTATTTAATTATTTAGTTATTTAATTATTTAGTTAATTAAGTATTATTTACTTAATTCAGTTTTTTTTTTAATTTCTAGTGGAAAGCCAATTAATATGACTTCCAGAAAGAGGGTTCGGGGAAGTCCTACTTATTCTTCTCCCCCTAAATTTAAGCAGCCCAAGATTGATGAGTTTTTTAAACTTGATAGGCAGCCATTAGATGTTTTTAAACTTGCAATTCCTACCTCTAATAGGTTTGATGTTCTAGAAGAGGAAAGCTTAGAGCCCCAGTATTTACAAGGCAGAAACAATATAATTAAAAGCAACCTAGTAGATGGGAGTAGACATGATGACGTTCAGGAGATTATTTCTTCTTCTAATGATAGGATGCTTTTAGAAAAACAATATAATCTGGTGGCGGTAACTGTAAAAAGTATTTATGGTGAATTAAGAAATATCTCAGACAAACTAGACTGCCTTACCTCCACTATAAAAAGGGAAAGTCATACATTTCCTTCAAAAATGGCCACTAAGAAGCAGGATGGTATTAAAGTTACAAATACCATTCCTACAAGCCAGCTTCCTTCACTCCCTGTAGCTAAGAGCTTTCTAAAGGATATGAATCTCTCCCTTCAGGTTAATCGGGTTGCTTTAAGTATATTCCCTTATAGACAATCTATTCCTCGGTGGAATACAATGAGCTGTGCTAGGAAGCATATCAGTACTATATTACATTTACCAATTAAGGCAGTTGATCTTTCATCTATCAATTTTTTATATGCCCCTTCTCAAATGCAAAAATTTATCTTAGTATTTAGGTCAGCTAGAATACCTTCCCTCTTTATGAAGAGGAAAGTTTCTGTTTCTAGGTTGGGTGTGGTACCTACCCGAGTGTTTCTGGATATAGTGAGGAAACCTTTATTATCCCATTCAGTAGTGAATAATTCCAAGGTTTGGGGAGAACATGGGGCTAAATCAACTTTTAAGTTTGGAAATTGTAGTTTAAAAGTTTCACCCTTGCTCTCTCCAAATAAAGAATTCCACTGTATGCAGCAACACCCTGTATTGACAAACTCTTTTGAGAAAGGCTGCCCACAAGACCCATTTAATATCTCTAGGGTCAGTGAAGAAGAGCAGTTAATAGACTCTTATAAGTCTTTATCCCTGACTGAAAAAAAGGCGATTATAACAAGATTGGGCGTCTTAAGAGAAAGGGTAACTGTGATGAATAGGGAAGAATTGGATTTAGCTTCAGCTCCTATGGAACAGAATGATTTGATAATGTTTGAATCCCCCCCCCCCCCAGTAATAGAAATATCATCTCTATTCAAGCACGTCAAACAACAGCGAATTGGTTAGAGATGAGGAAATTGGAGTCTCATGAATTAGATGAAAGGAAGACTAAAAACAAAGATACTATATTTGCAGATATACATCAAGTACATTGTAACCCTTATTCACAAATAAATGGGTCAGTGGTAATTTCAGAGGAAACCAATGAAATCCAGGTTTTGACACAACAATGACAATCAATATATTCGACATCTGGACTTTCCTGTTTGTCCTGGAATTTAGCAGGCTGGAGGAACAAACTAGAGGATTGTGACTTTCCAGATTATATAAAGCAGTTTCAGGTCCTGCTGTTCCAAGAAACCTGGCTAAAGCATGATATTTGGCTTCCTGGATATGTGGCCTACTCAAATACCGCACATTCTTCTTCTAAAGGTGGTAGACCGAGTGGTGGCCTGGCTATATTGATATCCATTTCTCTTTCAGTTTCAATTATTCCTCTTAAAGGATTAGCTTCATGCGCCATGGCCATTTTTATTAAAAACGTGCACCACTCTTATATTTTTGTTAACATCTATGTTCCCCCCCGCACCTCACCATATTATGATCCAAATTACTGGTATAAGTCAGAAGAATATCTATGTGAGTTAGAGTATGAATTCCCTTTAGTTCCATTGGTAATTGTCGGTGACTTTAATGCACGCATAGGTTCATCTAACCAAGATATTGCTAGGGCTTTAGGAGGCCCAACTGAGTTGTGGGAAGGTTTGGAAATTCGAAAGTCTAAAGATAAGAAGATTAATGATTTTGGCCGCATTTTTTTTACTTTACTGACAAAATTAAATCTAGCTTTAATAAATGGTTCCCATCTTGATAATTCTAAGGGAGAGTTTACTTTTATAAATAACTCTAGAGCAAGTACAGTTGACATTGTGTTATTTTCACATGAGCATCGATCCTTGTTCCTTTCTTTTACAGTTGACCCAGTAGCTGGTAGTGATCACCAGCCACTTAGATTTTCCTTGCAGTGGTTTAACAGTACTATTATAAATACTGCTCACCACCTTAATTCTGAACAAGCCCAATTAACTTCTGATAAAAGGATCAAATGGAATCCCCTGTTGCAATCAGATTTGCAACAGAGACTTTACTCTGAGGAATTTATGAAATTAAGGAAAGATCTGATTCAAGCATCCAATGTCGAGTCTGCAAATCAGTTGTATACACAATTAACAAACTCCCTCAGACCCCTTTTTATAAAAAAGGTATCCCACTCAGAAAATTGCCAAACCAAAAGCAATAATGCTTGGTTTGACAAAGATTGCAGGAATCTAAAAAGGCAAATGGGAAAAGCCATCAAATTATATCGATCCACTAACTCCACTGAAATTCCCTCATATTTTTATGATCTTCGTAAAAAATATAAAAGATTAATTAGTGAGAAAAAAAGGATATATTACAGGGAATAGTGGAAGGAACTAAGCCTAGCAGTCCTGCAAAAGAATCCTTCGAAATTCTGGGATACAATTGCAAAGCTTGAAAAAAGGTCATCTCCAATTTTAGAAGGAACTATTTCTAAAAACAACTGGGAAAGCTATTTTGGAAAGCTATTTAATGATCCAGACCATCTTAAGATTATTCCCCCGGACTATACTGGACCTAGATGGGAACATAGCTGGGAAAATATTTCTATAGATAGGGCTAAGTCATTAATACTAAGACAAAAGAAAGGTAAAGCACCTGGTGAAGACAGCTTTCCATCAGACTTTTATATTGCATTTTCAGACTGGTGGGCTCCAATTTTTGCTTCATTATTTTCTTTAATTAATAATGTAGGAGTTACACCACCTAATTGGTCATCTGCTACTGTAGTTCCAATCTACAAAAAAGGTCCTAGAAATGATCCAGGAAATTATAGGCCCATTAGTCTCTTGGATGTTTCTGGGAAAATCTATGCCAGGTCTCTTCTAGACACATTGGAGGATTGGGTGGAAGAGCATGAATTGCTGGCTCCAGAACAGGCTGGCTTCCGTTCAGGCAGGTCAACTTTGGATAATTGTTTTATGTTGAAATATGTTATTGATAAATACTTGGCAGGAATTGTAAAGCATATTTTTGTAGCATTCATTGATTTGAAGGCTGCTTTTGACTCTATTTCACGGGAACGTCTTTGGGTTAAATTACAAACTATGGGTATTGATAAGAATCTTCTAAAATGTATAATATCCCTTTATTCAAATACATCCTTGAAAGTCAGAGTTGATGATACACACCTATCAGACTTGATACCTGTCTCTAAAGGAGTAAGACAAGGGCGTCTGCTTGCTCCCCTTCTTTTCAATTTGTTTATAAACAATGTAGTTGAGTTCTTAAAAGGTGACCAATTTTTCCCAGTTAAAATTGGAAATAGGAAATATTCGATCCTATTGTATGCAGATGATGCTATCCTTATTTCCTATACTCAAGTAGGCCTGCGTAAATTGTTGAATCAGTTTAGTTTATATTGTAAGAATGAACAACTTTCCATCAACTACCAAAAAACAAAAGTGATGGTATTCGGCAAATCCAAAAAAAATTATAATTGGCTACTTGACGGGAATAAATTGGAACAAGTCCTCTCCTTTAAATATCTTGGTGTGGTCTTTCACTGGACTGGTAATTGGTCTTCACAGGTTCAATCAAGTACCCTGTTAGCTGAAAGAACATTAAATGAATTATTAAGATTCTATCGCACAAAAGGGGGCAATATGATCCAACCCACTTTAGAACTCTATAGGCTCAGAGTCCTGCCTAAACTGCTGTTTGGAGCACCGCTGTGGGCTCTGGCCAATTTAGATATGTTAGAAAGAGCACAAAATAAATTTCTGCGCAGACTTGTGGCAGTTCCCATTTCCACAAAATTAGCATTGCTCCGTGCAGAGTTAGGTATAATGCCAATTAAAACAGAGGCTTTTAGATTAGCCCTCCTTTTTTGGTTGAAAATTATTTTTAAGCGGGTATCTGAGCTCCTTCTGATGTCCTTTGAAGAGCCTGGTCCAAATTCATGGATGCATAAAATGCAATTGGCTGTCACGAAGTTGGGGTTCTCTGTTCCTTTTTTTCTGACTCAAGCGTATGATAAAGCAAAATTACTTATTCTCCAAAGACTTAAGGATATATCAATGCAATCCCAGATGACAGAGATTAAGTCCTGCCAATCTAATACATTTTTTGTTTCTTACATTCCACTGAATTCACCCCTTCCTCATTATCTGGTTGATCTTCCAACTTATAAAATGAAGTTAGCCTTTCTGCATGCTAGATTGAATGTTCTCTCACTGGCAATTCGGATGGGCAAGTACAATAATGTTCCTATGAAGGACAGAGTATGTGCTTGCAACTCTGTTCTAACAGAAGATTTAATTCATGTTCTACTTGAGTGCCCTATTTATAATGATCTTAGGAGCAAGTATATTTTTCCTTTATTGAAGTCTTTTAAGGGAAATTTCTCCTTCGCGAAAGTTTGTTTTCTGCTATCTGATACTGTGAAATATGTGTCTTTCAGAACATCTGAATTTCTTGTTAGGACCTTACAATTACATGCTATAAAGAACAAGGAGGGGTATGGAAAGTGATTCATTTATTGCTGATTATGTGTTACATGTAAATTGGCTGGATTATCCTTTCTCATTTTATCTTATTTTATTTTTTCATTTTTGTGCAATGGCTGGCTGCTAAAATACAATAAACTTGACTTGAACACAGTGCCCCAAATGAGGTCTGAGCAACACAGAATATAGTGGGACTATTACTTCCCTCAACTTGGAAATATTGCTTCTATTAATGTAGGCTAAGATAGCATTTGCTTTCTTTGCTGCAGCATCACACTGCTGGAATAAAATAGAGCCCTGAGGTACAGCCAGAATAAAAGGCCCATGTCAGTGCCTTCTGGCACTGGCCATTTAAGTTGCAGCAGAATCACTTCAATACAGGGCTCAGAGACTCAGGCCATTTCCACACCTTACCTTTTTCTGGCACTGGGGTGTGGGGATCGTGCGAGCAGCCTCCAGCGAGAGGCTCTCACGTCCCTGCTGCTTCAGCTCCACACAAGCTGCCTGCTCGCGTGAGAGCCTCGCCTCTTCCTTCCGCAGTGCAGCCTGGGATTTTCCCAGGCTGTGCTGGGGCAGGAAGCACGACCAGCATGGCTCTGGAGGCTGTGCACGCCAGGTAAGTGTGTGCGGGGCCCGGGAGCAATGCACGATCATGCACCGTTTTCAGCTTCCAGAAGAAAATGAAAAGGTGTGTGATCAGCGCCTGCTGGCCCCTGTAGCATCGCACGATTATGAGTGTGTCGTGCAGATCGCTCCTCACAATCGCGCAATGCTCCAGGCACCCTTTCGCATGGCAAATGCTGTGCAGAAAGGGCCTCAGACTGCCTAGCTATATAGCAATCCATTGCTATGAAAGCCATCAAGGAGTCAAAAGACAGCCAGCAGGATTGCATTCCTCCTCAGACTTGGGACAGGTTATCCTAGCTGAGTTGAACAAATTTCTTTCTATCCTAAATTCAAGCTTGAAACTGGATTAAAATTGATTTAGAACTTTCATTTTATACAAGAGAGCTTGGAGTTTATCACCACTCACTCCAGCACCTTGTCCAAGGGTGGGATGTTAGAAATACCTAGAAAGAAAGAAAGCCTACAAGTAAGCCACCTCCTCTTGGCACTCAAGCACATTATTTTGTCAGCTAAAGGTAACACATATTCATAATGTAAAGTCAAGAATGATAGTATAATTGGCTCTAGGCTGACAATACTTATGAAATAATCCTGAAGCCAGATATTCACAGAGTTCTGACATAGTTCCTCACAGATAAAATAGCCCTTATAATCTTGCCATTTGATGGACACATAGCTCAGAATCTAAACTGTGGAGTTCAAAATGAGCACAAAAATATGCCTGAAACAACATTATTTGAAAATGGCAAAATATGTCTTCTTTCTTGTTTTTCCTCTTTTTAAAGCTGACTAGTACCAGGAACATATCCTTTGAAACCAACAGAAATGGAGCACCAGAAACTCCTGTTTGTTTTTAGCAAGTTTTATTAGGACAATTTCATTCTTTTGCTTCAACATTTTATTGCTTGTATATCTTTCCAAAGTACAAGAGGAATGACCCTTTAGCTATTTTATGCCCTGTGGCCTCCATGTGGTTACCAACATACTGGTGTAATAGAGTTGTGCTCCTAGTTTAGCTGACAATAAGACAATACCACTAGGACTGTAGAAACAAAAGCTGATTTTACAGAATGAATGAAAAGAATTTTGAGATGGACATACTGATGTCAGGAAACAAATCTCAGAAACCTCAAAAGATGGAAAAATTAGTAGTTATAGGGGGCTTCAGTTACCCCGATATCTGCTGGGAGACTAACTCTGCTAGGCATAGTCTCTCAAACAAATTTTGATGTGACTTGCAAACAATTTCTTATTTCAAAAGGTAAAGAAGGGAACAAGGAGATCAGCAATCCTGGACTTGTTCCTAACCAATAGGGAATAGTTATTCACTGGTACTTTAGGAGGTAGTGACAATGTAAAGCTAAAATTTGTGGGACAAGGAAAAAAAACGAATACAGTCAAACACGAATCTTGGATTTCAGAAAAGTTGATTTTAACAAGTTTATGGAACTGCTGGGTGGAATCTCTTGGCTACACATGCTAAAGCAAAAAGATAGCCAACAAGAGTTGGAGTTCTTGAAGAATGGGTTGCAAAAAGCACAATCACAAATAATCCCATGGAAGAAGAAAAATGGGAAATATCTGAAAAAGCCAATGTGGCTACACAGCAAACTCAAAGAATGAAGGGGAAAAAAAGGAGGATGTACATAGAATGGAAGAAAGTATGGATCACCAAGAAAGAGTACGGATGTATAGTCCAAGTTTGCAGGAATGGTACAAGGAAAGCTGAAACTCAAAATGAACTGAGACTGGCTAGGCAAGCAAAGAGCAACACAAGAAGATTTTTCAGATATATTCCAGGCAAGAGTGTAGCTACTGTTCAATAGAATGACAAAACGCTAGCAGATCACAATGAAAGGGCAGAATTTTTCAATATGTATCTTGTAAGGATGGGACGAATCCAGAAATTTCTGAATCTGGATCCCTGAAAGGTTCTGGGAATCCATGAATTTCACACATCTTGAATTTTTCAAATCCTTTTTTAAAAAAAGGTTTAAAAAGCAAGGGAAAGAAGGATAATCTTGGGCAAGACACACTCTCTCAGCCTTAGCAAAAGCCTGGGCAAAGGCAAACCTCCCTCTGAAGAAATCTGGCCAGGACAATTGTCATAGGCCCTTTCCGCACGAGGCTGGTGAATCGATTCATGCTGTTTCTTACCGGATTTTCTGGGCTTGAAACAAGGCGGACTTTCCTTCATTTCCTTCCGCATAGCTACTGCATATGTTCCGTTCTGATTCGGAGGCGTGCAAGCTCATGAATCCACACTGCTTCCGCCATGGCCACTCCTGCTACTCCCCTCATCCCGCCTCATCGGCTGTGGTTGCCCCCTTTTTTTTTTTTGCATGGTTTAGTACGTCATTGCGTATGTGCGTAAGTCCATACTACCCCCTGGCCCCTTCCATGAGCCTTCCCCTGACCACCAATTCGCATTGGCACAAATGTACGTGTCTGCACCACTGTGAAAGTATGAATTGGATCGATCTGGAAAACTAGAAAATCGATTTCTTCTGGTTTTCAAATAGTGCACTTTACCACCACATGGGGGTGCATTTAGTTGGAATTACGTGCGGAATGAAGGTAAATAAACCGAACCTAGTCGTCTCCAAGGTGCAGAAGACCTCCATGGCAAGACGCATTGGCCCGCCTTAATAACTGCATGCAGAAAGGGCCATAGTTTTGCCTCAGGACCTCTGTGGATAAAAAATGACATGAAGGCCCTCTCTACACAGGCAGGAAAATGTGGATTAACCCCACACTTTCCTGCCTGTGTAAACAGGGCCACATACTACGCTACAGAGATAATCCAGGTCAAAACTAGATTTTCTTTGCATAGCTCCTTATGGCATCCTGGGGTTTGTAGTTTGATGATGCACCAGCACACTTTGGCAGAGAAGGCTGTGACACCTCATAAAACTACAAAGCCCAGAATTGTGTATGAAAGAGCTTTGCAAGGGAGCTATGCAAAGGAGTCTTTCAGCTGTCCTTGAAATCTCAAGAAGACTGTATCTTCCAGTCAAGTTTCAAGTCCTGCGACAAGAAAGGCACTTAAAAAAAAAACAGCCTCTAGTCCAGTCTCAATTCTGCACCCTGAAGTCTCACGTCAAGTCTCAAATTCTGCAACAAGGAACTTTTTTTTAAAAAAAAAAACAGCCTCGTGTCCAGTCCCAAATTCTCTAACCTCAAGTCAAGTCTCAAGTCCTATAACAAGGCACTTAAAAAAAAAAAAAACAGCCTCTAGTCCAGTCTCAATTCTCTACCCTCAAGTCCTGCAAGGGACTTTCAAGTCAAGTCTCTAGTCTAGTCTCAATAATTCCCAATCCTTACCCTCCAGTGTCAACAGAGAGATTTTTTATTACCTTGCAGAGGGAGGCAGCTTCAGGGACAGGCAGCATGAGCAGACACAGGCAATCCCAGCAGGCACAGGCAGGCAGCGCTAGCAGGCACAGGAAGCCCAGTGAGCACAGGCAGCATGAGCCAGCACAGACAGCCCTAGGAACAGGCATTCTCAGCATGTGGGCAGTTATATGCCCTGATTTTCGGGTGGCCATGGTCCCACCATCCAATCAGGCCTTTAGCAGGCCCCGGAGATGCCAATTTTTAATAAAAACAAACTTGGCATCTCCAGGTCCCACCAAATTGGCATCTCTGTGGCCACTAAAGGCCCCACTCTCCACCTGGCTGCCCTCTGCCTGATCTGGCCAAGGACAGCTTGGAGACAGACGTAGCAATCTCATGCTCCCTGGTCTCTGCCTCCACCCAATCGGGCCCAAATCCACCCTCTGAATATCGAGGTCCTACTTGTGGATTCGAAGGATTCCGTTGGCCTGTTTAGCGCAGAGGGATTCAGATCTGTGAATCTTGAATCCTTGCCCAGGAGTTGAGGATCCGAGCATTCAGTTGGCCCATCCCTACTATTTTGCTTCAGCACCCTCCCTGCAAAAAAAAAAAAAAAGAAAAGAAAAAAAAAGAGAGAGAACTGTACTACATCAGCAGAAGTTTTGGCAAAGGATCTGGGTTGCAAATCAAGAATGATGGGGAATTAGTCAGGAATCACCAGCTAACCTAAAGTTCATCTCTGATGGGCCAGATGAACTGCATCCTAAAGAACTGAAAAAGCGTGCTGATGTACTCTCTGAACCCCTGCCATCATTTTTGTGTAACTACCACAAAGTGATGGCCAGCACAATCTGTCAGTCAGAGTCAATTGAATCCTAGAAGACACAGCAACTGAGCTCCTGGCAGTTGTACAAAACATGTATGGAAAACACATGGACTCATCAACTAATCAGGTGAGAAAAATACTCCCAGACTGGCATTCATCAGAGCATTGCACACAAGCATGGTCAAATAAGTCCTGGCGGGGGGAGGGGATTAAAAGTAAAAGAGACACATTCAGAAACAGATATGGAATCCATAACAGGAAAACCATGGCTTCAGCATCTGGAGCTTCATTGGTGCCCTATGAGAAGGAATTCTGTAATGTGGAGCATGGCATCAGCTTTTGATTCCAGCAGTTGCCTTTGAACCAGTATAGAAGAACTAAGAACAGAAAGAATACTTGAAAATATTTGGAAAAGGTAGAAAAACATGTTTCTTCAGTGTTAGGAAACCAGTAGAGGAATTGATGAGAATCTTTGCTGTCCCTTTGCAAAATTTTCTCATAGATATTTTTGGCCAAAAAAGAAAAAAAATCATTTCTGTGCAGGAGACAGCATTTTCTCTTGCTTTTTTTCCCCCCACAGAAGTGCATGTTTTGTGCATAAAAAGTCCCCAAACACAGCATTTTTTTCCAAAGGAAACAGTAATTTTTGACACAGAAAATGATATATGTTCAGAAAAAAAAAAAAGGTTTTCCTGTGCAGAAAATGCTATTTTCTGTGCAACAAAAATTGAAATGCAAATTTTGTGAAGAATAAGCCCCAGGTGTTGAATAGTCTTGGGATCAATTTCCTTTGCAGAAATAAGAAAAATGCTAAAAACAAAAAATCATCTTGTTCCCTTCAAGAATTAAATTACAAAAAAAAAAAAAAAAAATCACATCCCTAAGAGAAAAAAAATATTTTTCACTGCCTGCCAGAAACTATGATTATATTCAAGAGCAAGTATTTCAGTCTTCACTGCATCTTTCTAATTTCATGATCAGTACTGTAGACAGAAGACAAATTCATGATGGATCTCCTAGGGGCCCAGCTGAAGGCCTGCCTTGTCTCAAACATTTCGCCATGGAAAGCATTCAGACTGATCACTACTTAAGTGATTTCATATTTGGTTCTAGGCCGGTAAAATTGTACAACTCAGTATATCAGTAGGGAAAGCATTAGGGGTCTATGTGGGAGAGGAAATGCACATGTACCCACAATGACACACTTAGGTTTTATACTTCCACAGCCAATCAAAGGGAATGTTATGAGACTCAGTACCTTCATTCAGACCATTTCCGCACGAGACTGTTATAGCGTTATTACTCCACTTTCAATATCCTATGGAATCCTTGGGTTTGCAGTATAGGAAGGGGCGATCTGGCCCCTCTCTAAACTGCAAAGCCCAGGATTTCATAGGATGTTGAAAGTGGAATAATAGTGCTGTAACAGTCTTGTTCAGAAATGGCCTCAGAGAACTGGTAGATTTCTCTTTGCACAGACCCTTTCAGAACATGCATTCATATTTTCTCAGTCATTCTTTTCAATGATTATTGCAGATCATTTTTCTCCATGGATATTGTCTTCCATGTCTTCATTTTAATTTCAAAGAAGCAATAAGTATCTGAAAAGATAACATGTAGAAGACGGGGTGTATTTGTTTTCTGCTGCTAGAACACGAACCAGTAGATTCAAGTTTCAAGAAAAAATATCCATCTTTCTGGAGTACTGGAATTGTGTAATGCAGTGTAAAAGTATTCCATCCATGGCAGGAACTGGACTAGATGGTCTTTGTGGTCCCTTTCAGTTCTAAGATCCTATGAGTCTATGGTTTGTAAACATAGCAACAACACTTGTGGGGAGATGCAAATACCAGCTTCACATTCAGCTGTTTGGAGATAATGGTATCTCCATAGCTCATCATTTCTTACATATATACAAAATTAATGATGCGTGAGACTCTTGTGAAACTCTCTGAAACTGTAGCTCAGAGGAGTTACTTCTCATGCCTAGACTTCAGCAAAGCTTTTGATAAGGCCCTCCAATTGTCTTTTTGAGGAAAACTGGACTAGATGATGTTATAGTTCATTGGATCTGGGGATAGTTAACATACCTAAAGACTATTTGACAATGGTTCCTTGTCAACTTGAATTGCAGTGACAAGTGGGGTGCTGTCATTCAACATCTAAGTCAACACGTGGGTGAAGTAGCAGAGGAGATACCTATCAAATTTGCAGATAACAACAAATGGAGAGGAAATAAATATCAGAAGATGGGATCAGGGTTCAAGATGACCTTAACAGATTGGAGAGTTGAGCCAAAAATTAACAAAATGAGTTTCCACAGAGATGAGTGTAAAGCTATGCAGTTTGGCTGGAAAAGCCAAATACACAGTTACATGATGGGTGACATTTTGATTGCCAGTAGTATGTGTAAAAGTATCTAGGGGGTCTTAGTAAATGAGGGTAGGTGGGAAGGGCCAATGTAGTTCTAGGCTGCATTAACACAAGTATGGTGTTTGGGTCAAAGGAAATAGTGGTAAGAGTCTCTTCTGTTTTGGTCAACCTTACCAGGAATGCCGTGTCCAAGTCTGGGAATCACAGTTTAAGAAGAACAATAGTCTGGAATGTACCCGGGGAAGACAAACAAGACAGAAGAATATCTGGAAAGCATGCCCAGTGAGGAGCAACTGAGGGAGTTGGGCATGTTTAGGTTGTATTGCAGAAGGCTGAGAGGTGATAAGATAATAATCTTCAGATATTTGAAGTGTTGTCATATAGAAGATGGAGCAAACTTATTTTTTGTTGTTCTAGAGAACAGAAGATAAAGCAATGGGTTTAGGTCACAAGAAAAAGTATTTCCACTAAACATTAGGAAAAAGATCTCCCGATGGTAAGAACTGTTTCACAGTGGAAAGGACTACCTTGCAAAATTGTGTATTTTTTGGAAATTTACAAAAAACAGATTGGGTAGCCTTCTTTCAGGGATGGTTTAGCTGTGGATTTTCTGCATTGGCAGGAAATTGGAGTGGATGATTATTACAGTTCTCTGATTCTACTATGCCATTCCAAGTCCTCATTTTCCTCCTGATGATTTCCTCTCCTCTAGGCTCTGCAAGTGCCCAAACCCTCCAAACTTTACCTAACTAGGTGACACCTTTGCTCTGATGGCTGAGGAGCATTCTCTTTCTGTTTGTCCCTTTTGATTCTCCTTCTTAGCACTGACCATTGTTACAACAGTGCTCTGCACTGTACAGTAAAGAGAGATGGACCTGCACATATAAATATGCATTTATGTCTCACTCCCATCCCCTGACACTGAAGGAGCAACAGCCACATAAATTATGGCATAGAAGAGTGTACTATCCACCCCAGCTTTAAGGCTGCCATTATAAGTCAGGGTTATGTGTTTGTTCTGTGTTAGTATTCTGTGCCAGATATTTGTGGGAAATAGTTACTACTCTAGTTGGAATACCAATCATTCTTATTTAGCATGTCTGTCTTTGGTATAAGACAGACACTATAGTTCCATGAGTTTTCTCCATCCCACCTGGCCCCGCATTAAATCCAGGTTTAATTAAAGGTTACTATATCATTCTGAGCATAATTCCTTACAACTGTGGGACCAGTTCCAAACAGTTCCAATTTCTTCAGTACTGTTTTGAGATCCAACTTGATTCTTTGATCTTGTAATTCAGAAGGCTTTTCCTGAACTTTGTTCTTTCAATAGTTAGAAACTGCCTGTTCTCCATTCTCAGTGTATTAATGTGCAATTTATAGTTATTACCACTTCTATCCGTAGTCTTTAATTCAGATAATTTGTTCCCCTCCGCTGTGTTAACACCTCTAATGTATTAATGGAGTGCAATCATTCTCTCTTCTGGCCCTTATTATACTAAAGAGACATAGCTCTTTTAGCCTCTTTTCTGATTTTTCATTCTGTCAGTCACTCTAGTTGATCCCAATTTCAGTAACCTGAACACTGGCTCATAGATGCTCAGATTCACACACCAGGAACCAGCTGTTCAGAGGGTCTATCATACATCAGTATTATCCCTCTCAAGTGTTCTCTAAACTCCACGGAGCTGAAGGCATGAATTAGTTATTGTTGCACTGAGTAACTGTATCCCTAATACAATCAGAGGTTGGGAAATCTACTTTTTTGGAGTACAACTTCCAGAATCATCTAGCCAGCACAGAGTTCAAGACATATCCACTGGAATAGCCCAGGCTATTTCTGTATTACACTGTTATAGAGCTATTACTACACTGTCAGCATCCTATGGAATCCTGGGGGTTGCAGTTTTGGAGGGGCCTTTAGAATTCTCAGCCAGAGAGCTCTTTGGCCTCAGTAAACTACAAACCCCAGAATTCCACAGCATGTTGAAAGTGGAATAATAGCAGTATAATAGCATAGGGCAGAAATGGCCTCAGTGTTGGAGCCACATGCAGAAACGGAAACAGTTCAGGAGAGTGAGGAAGAAAGGAATGCTCTCCAATGCCCAAAGTGGTATCTGGAACCCCAAACAGAAACAACCCTGTTAGGTGTACCACTGTATTTAGTTCCAGGTCATCACTTTTCCCCCCAAATATGTTTGTGACATTTGATCTATGACTTTTCGTTTATGCGTTTATTCCTTAATTCAGTCCCACAGTCATACACAGATTCTGCAATGTTCTCATCCCAGACTCAATGAAAAGTGTCACTTAAAAATGAGGATATCAAACACTTGGCCCTCCTCCCCTTCACTATTAAGATGAACTTTATTTTTTTACCCTAAGCAATGAGGTAGTTACTCTAGTACAAGTTGGTTAATGGTTATCCAGGGAAACATAAACCCTTGCAATGAACCATTCCCTGTCAAAATGAGACCTGACCTGCATATTTCTGCAATTCTTAGATATATTAAGCAGTCAGCTCAGGTTGTTCCTTGACCAGTTGTTCACCCCAATCAATTGCATTAGCATTTAACCTGTCATTTTAAATTACCAAGGTAACAAAGGTTGAGGGAGGTTACAATAGATTCAATTGCATATGAAATAGAGAAAGAATAATCTTAAATTATCCACCAAAGGGAAGGTAAGGAACGCTTTTTTTAAACTGACATACATCTCTTCATCTTTTAGAAATGTCACTGTTATTTTATATCACTCTCACATCTACCACTGGTGGGCTATAGGGCAGGAAATTATGTGAGGTTGGGGAAGCATGACAAGAAGAGAGACAGTCTATTATACTTTTATTTTATTTTTTTCTTCCTAATTTGGGAATAGTGATATTATGTTCACAGTGCAATGCTATAGAGCACAGCATGCCAAGTTACTTTTAGAAAGAACGACTGTGAAGTGACCCAGAGAATTATCCTACCACTGCTCAGTTAGAGATGGCTTCAGCATCATCATAAAATTCGCTTTCCTTAATATGTAACTATCAATTTTCTTCAGCAGAAGAAAAGCAACCACACCACATGGTCCACTACCCATCTTTTTTCTTCCTTCACATCCATATACATCTCTGTCCCTCTCAACCAGAACGCATAGCTTTTAGGACCGATTTGCAGTGGCATTACGTATTATCCCTAAGGGAAAATATTACTCTAGTTTTGAAGCAGTAAAAAAGAAATGTAAATACATAAACATGATACATGCACAGAGAGAGAGAGAGAGAGAGAAGGTACTATATTTTTTTGGGGGGAGGGGGTGATAAGGGCACTGCTCCTCTGAGTAAGAAGTCTGCCCCCAATAAAGGTTTCTTTTCATTCCAAAACTTCTAGCATTGCGGAATGTGGGACACTGAAAACTATTAATACCTAGAACTCCTTGTTGTGTTCACATTCCCTAAGTAATTTTGTCTGCCCCTTTTTCCTTTCTTTGGATTTTACCTTTCTGTGGATGCCTAAACTCTACTCCTAAATGCTCATATGAGATTGTAAGTTATTTCAGTGCTAGAATGTGAGGACTGAAGGAAAATTTAATTTGTGAGGTCAATTCTTATTTGGATGTAAAGTCCTTATTTTGCCCCCTGCAATAGTTACACCCCTATGATTCCTAATAATCACTGTTTAAAAACAAAAACCTCACTGCAGGAAGGCACTTTTCATTGGAACCATAGCACATAAGGAAGGAATGTTTAATCTCCAGTGACAATTTATGCCTCCAATATGGCAATTTGTGTTGGGAAAAAAACAGCTGCTGTTTCTACCTTTTCACCCTTTAGTCAGGGTTAAAAAAAAATGCCAGTACTTCACAAATCAATTCAAGATGCCAAATAAAGGAAGTGAAAACCCTACTTTCATTAATAGTTTTGCGGAAGTACAAAGGTTTTCACTTAATAAACACTCTCTTTTCACAGAAAATGTTTCTCAACATCAGTCGATTCCCAAGAAGTGTTTCTAGGAGTGCAGGTGTCAGGATGAAAATCTTTCCAGTGACAAGAACCATTCAGAGCTCATTGATGTAGCACATAATATTACTGCTGCTGAGCAGAGAGAGATTGCTCTAAAGTTGCATGTCAGGCTTTATTAAAAAGTGCAAGCGAAATTGTCAAACACCATCACACCCATCAGGCATCCTACATGCCCAGGTTTTAAAGGCATTTAAGGCAGAACAGGATGAGGATGAGAATGTAAGCAGATTTTCATTTTCACTGCACTATCATGATGGTGGTATGTCTCCTTTCGATGCTGCTTTTGTCTACAAAGGCAGGGAGTATCCTTTGTTGTAGCTGCCCTTTGGCTTTGGACTTAAAGCTTTCTTTCAGGAATGAGTGAAAGGTCTCTCTGCTGGGAAGTCTCTAAATGCACAGTAAACACCTGTTTTGTTGCACAACCAGGCATCATGTTTGTACCTACAGCGTAGGATTAGAGTACCATCATTTTTCTGTTATCTAGCCATTCTCTCTAATCTGTTATAGCCTGGTGAGAACTTGCACAATCCATATGTCCACTCTAAGGCATGCCAGCCCAGGTATATTTTAATTTCTCCCGAACTTGCAAAATAAAATGTCCTAGTGTTTGAAAACATGCCTTTTATTTGGTAACACCGTGTTCTTTATTTGATAATAATGATTTCTTGGCACATATGCACACAAAACCCTTCCTCCCCAAAGACATTCGCAAAATAAAAGCCACCAATGATGATGGCCCTGATTAAAGATGCATACCCTTTCTCCTTTGCTAACTGTTGGGTGCTCATGGAAATTTTAAAGGGTTCCAAGTTTTCTCCTTCCCTACCTTAAAGCCTCTCACATTAGCACAAGAAACTTGCAAGTAGTGAGAGAGGTAAAAAGGTGTTCACAAAATGACACTTGTTAGCTTGTATCTGTAAGGACAGTTTATAGATACTGCAAGCAGTTTAAAGCAGTGATATTTTTTAAAAGTTTGGAGAAAAATGTAGCTATCCTTAAAATAAAAAGAGTCCCATCAAAATTTACCCCACTGCTGGTAAGTCATTTCAATGCAACCCTTATCTAATTTACAACAAAATAGTGCCATATACCTTCCCACAATATAAAATCCCTGTTAGACTTAATGCCTGATGTTTGTGGGAGTAGCAGCAAAAGAAGCTCTGAAAGCAGAATCTTTTATGCTGACAAAAACTGTTCAGGCTTTTTTGACATAATGTGTAATATTGCTTCTCTTGAGCAAAGACAGATTGTTCCAAAGCTATATGTCACACTTTATTAAAAAGTGCAATGGGAATTGTCAGACTTCTGAAGTTTAGCATGACATCTCAGCCCCCAGAAGGCATTTGCTCTTATTCGGAGGCTCTTAATCTGTTTCATGGAATAGAATTAAGAAAAGAGCAAAAGATAGATCTACATCATTCATTTCCAGTACAATACTGAACTGGGCTATTACCATCACCGAGTCAATATACAATATGCAACTTTGTTCAGTGTGGACAGTATCTTGGCATCATATTTTGTTGTAGATCCCACAACTTCAGTGATGGAAAATTTTAGGTGTAATGTTATAAGGTCCGTTCTGGAGCTGAGGTGAGCGTATTGAAATCTCACTGCATTTTTAATATATCTGTTCATGTGCAAATATATGCTGTTGGGTGAAAAATTCTAGTTTGCCTGATTAAATTTGCATTTCCAGACCAGAAATCAGTTTGGTAAAATCCTTCACTTCCACAGAGTATAAGTCAGTCTGAAACAATAACAACAAAACTGCATGCACAGACATGCGCATTCGAAACAGTAGTCACATAAATGTCTATATTTGAAAAGGAGGATGCAAACTGTACACATTTTAACAGTCCCCCAAATGTTTAATTCAAGTGACAAAAAAAAGTGTTTGCAAAAGTGTTTACAAAAATTCTTATTTTAGGAAATGGTTATGCAAATTCTTTACAGATTTCCATATGACATGGAAAAGAAACACTACAAGCTGGAAATGAGACAGAATGAACTTTAAACTGAAAAGAACAAAACAAAAAAAACAGAACCCAAAAGAAAATGAGCTTGATAATTTGCCCATCCCTGTAAATGTATATTGGGAATCCCAGTTTTTGTGACCCTTTTTAGTCTCCAAAGAATATTTTGCATATATCTTAAGTTCTCTCAACTTCAATGAGAGAAAGAGGAGGGTTTGTTGTAATCTAAATTGTCCTCTTTGCCCTAAATGGGATTTCCTTTGACAGACTGGCACTACTGCTGGCAGTGAATCCACCCTGCCCACTAGAAGCCTGCATAGTTCTTCTAAGTTGTTTTTGGGGCACTGAATCTATTCAAAAACACCACCAAACACACACACACTTGTGGATCTCTGAGGGCTATTATAGAAGTGATGTCATAAAAATTATATAGAGAAAGAGATGAGGAAATAAGTACACATACTCCTGAAGGAGGAACACAAACTGCTCAGTTCAATCACATAACTTCCATTGCATATAATTTATAAATGGAGTATACATCTTTACAGGCACCTCTATATATTTATTTATATGTTACAACTAGAGGCATCTGTTAATACATATAACAGATGTCCATTGAAGTATCCATAGCTTTCCAGAGATATCTCCGTATCTTCCTGTATACATTGAAAGGAGAGGAATCTGTTATATCTCTTTCATAACAGGCATTGCACTGTAGTGTAGTATCTAATATCCTAACTATCCCCAGCCTTATCAGGTACTTATCTTAGGAACAACATAGCAGACAACTGGAAGCAGTTGCAAATTGCCTGCTATCTTATCTCCCTGAGGTGCTTTGATACCATCTCAAGCTGTTCCTCTCTGATAATCTCTACCAATCAGGAGTAACTTTCACTGGTCTTCTGCTATCAGCCGATTATAGACATGTTTTCTTTCTTTCTTTCTTTCTTTCTTTCTTTCTTTCTTTCTTTCTTTCTTTCTTTCCCTCAACAATTACACAGTCCATTTGCTCGTGTTCAATTGTCCATCGTTGTTGTTGTTATTGTGCTGTCTCTCACAGGTATTTATATTATCTTTACAGTTAAGTGACTGACTGTCCAGAACTGGTTTCATTATATCCAGTTACCTCTATGAA
The DNA here is from genome assembly GCA_030412105.1 of Cyclura pinguis. Taxonomy (NCBI): domain Eukaryota; kingdom Metazoa; phylum Chordata; class Lepidosauria; order Squamata; family Iguanidae; genus Cyclura; species Cyclura pinguis. The sequence goes on along the minus strand of CM059600.1, from coordinate 63,038,046 downwards.
TAAACTGGTCACACTTGTTTCGTTTTTGTTCCTCTTCTTCTTCCAATATACATGCCTTATGGCTTAAACTTTGCAAAGATGTATGCAAAATACAGTGTCCAGACTATAAAAACTGTTTCTAATATTAAGTACCATATTATTGATTTCTTTTTTTTTTTTTTGTCAGTCACACTTATATCCTGCCTTTCCTTTCAATGAGCTCAAGGAATTGTGCATGGGTCTCCTCTTTCTCCTCTATCCACTCAACACTACTTGTGCGGCAGGTCAAAATCCAAGAGGAAGATGAAGGGGAAGAAAAGAAAATATAAATTGTTTAACCCAAAGTGAGTTTTGTGATTCACTGAAATTCATAACTCAATGAGGACTAAAAATCCAATCTCCAGTTCAACAGTCTAACCATTATACCACATTGATTCTGTCTGGAGAATTCCTGACCATTTTATATCTCCATAATAAGACAAAATTTAATAAGTTGCGTTTCCTCCTATTCAAGTAATAAATTTCAGCAAGCAATGTTAACAACATTGCATGCAAAATAAGGGCAGAGGGTGTCCATACTACACAGCAATGGAGTTTACCACATAACTTCTAAGAAAGCCACTAAGAAGAAGAAAAAGCCATTCTTAGGAAGTAAAAGGATAAAAGTGACTTAGATTCTGTGAACTTCCCTCTGACTAAGGAGGAAACAAATGAGGAAGATGTAATCTCTAATTTATGGTTGCCCCAAGCCAGAACTGTGACTGCCTACTAGGAATGGAGGAAAAATCACAATTATTCATTCCCAAATCAAAAAATGGGATTTCTGACAGTTGGAAAACTCCATCAGGAAGAATAATAGAACAGTGATTATTTTATGCAGTTTTCTCTTGCTATTCAATATCCTGAAGTGTTGTGCAAAAATTGTGGCATGAAAACATGTCTTTTTTGGTAGAAAATGGATTTTCTGCTCAGAAAACAGTTTCCTGCACAGTAATCATAACTGACATTCTGCACTGGGAGGTGCAGTTATTTTTTAAAAAAATATTTTTATTGAATCCAATAAAACCTAAAACCATTAAATCAAATCATATAGCACTCTGAAGCTTAAAACATCACATATAGTTCTAAAATTGTTAGATCTCAAATAACATAGAATACAAATCCAATCTCCCTATCCTTTATCGTCTACCAACTTCCTTCTCTAAAAGATTTGGGTGCTTCCTTATCTCTTACTTTGCTTCAGCATACATTCTTAATTTTATATAACTTATATCTCTACTTCAATAATTCCCTTAATTATTACTTATAAGTATACATATCTTCTGTTTATTTCATATGCTTTACACTTTCCAATAAAGAATTTTAATGGGAGGTGCAGTTATGATTATATAACTATGTCTCTGTAGTTACATCTTCCGATGCTGCCTCAAGGAGACCTGCCTTTTAAGCCATGCGGATCCATCCAACACAGGAATTCCCAAGGTGCTGGAGAGCAGATCTGTGAGTCATGATGGATCTAGCCCTCTCCCAATAGTGGGGCACACTGCATCAGGCTGAGGTAAGTTTGGAAAGGCACTTTCAGTCATTGTGATGGTGCTTTTAAAAGTTAATTAACGTAACTAGTGGAATTACTATGGTCATTTCCGCACTATACTCTTAGAGCGCAGCTGGTACCTTCATTCAGGCCATTTCCGCACCAGACTGTTATAACGTTATTATTCCACTTTCAATATCCTATGGAATCCTTGGGTTTGCAGTATAGGGAGGGGCGACCTGGTCCCTCCCTAAACTGCAAACCCCAGGATTCCATAAGATGTTGAAAGTGGAATCACCGCGCTCTAAGAGTGCAGTGCGGAAGTGACCTATGTTGTTAGTTAGGTGTAAGATATTGCAATTATCGAACAGGGTGGCAGTCTCTCTTTTTTCTCCCAAAAAAGCATGTGATGGTCTATGTAGAATAATTCCTGCACAGCACTTCAGGATGGTTGAATATGAAGACAGAACTGTGAATGAATATTAGAGTTTTTCCTCCAAATTAAGGAGAAAACTGCTTTCATTACTCTACAACTCCTTCCAATCACAATAAAAAAATGCTTTTTTGGTCCTAAATTGATACTTGTCATCAGTAATAGACTGGATAAGGGCAAACAAACTGAAATTTAATCCAGACAAAAAGGGAGGTGCTTTGATTTGAAGTAAAAAGGCAGATCAGGGAATAGGGATTCAACATGTGCTGGATAGTATTACACTCCCACTGAAGATACAGGTTCACAATTTGGATGTTCTCCTGGATTCAACCCTAAGTTTGGAAGCTTACATTTCAGTAGTGTCCAGGAAGTACATTTACACACCTAGGTTTGTGTGTCAGTTGTGCCTGTTCTGTGAGATATCAGATCTAACCATGGTGACACATATCTTAGTAATGCTCCAGCTGGATTACTGTAACATGAACTGCATGGGGCTGCCTTTGAAGTGTGTTTGGAAACTTCAGCTGGGCCAAAGAGCTGCAGCCAGATTGCTAACTAGAGCTGGCTACAGGGAGTACACAACTATAACCTATAAAGCCCTCTTTGGCTCAGGTCCAGGTTATGTGAAGAACCATATTGTCCCTTATGAAACTGCCCATGATTTGGGATCTTCTGGAGCAGCCTTTCTTTTTGTCCCACCATCCTCTTTGTCCCACCATCCTCACAAGAACAGAGAAGAGGGCTCTCTCAGTAGCTGCCCCAAGGCTTTGGAATTCCTTTCCCAGTTAGGTTGGCAACCCCGCCCCCCCACTCTTTCCATAAGCAAACTTTTTAGGTTGGGTAGCTTAGGCAGCATGGGCCTGGAATAATGAGCCAAGGTTTCTATCTGTTACTTCGTTGTGCTGTTGAATATATAATGGATACAGCATGTTTTTAACTGGCATAACTTTTATGTAAGTTTAATCACCTTTTAACTTTTTTTACCTTTTTGAATCCTGAACTGGGGAAAAGGTGGGGGGAGGGAGGGAGAGAGAGAGAGAGAGAGGGTAGGGGAGAGAATTCTCTCATGTGAGGACAAAATTGTGAAGGATTTATGCTCCAAGTGCCTATTTTAGGACAAAACAGGAACTTGGCATCCTCAAAGATAATGTTTACTGTAGTCAGTCCGTTCTCCTGTCCACCTTGAGTCATTCTATCAATAAATGTTAACATTGAGGGTTTTTTTTGTGTGGAGGGGTGCCAACTAGTACTCCTGGTTCCCTGGTATGCCACTACTCTTCTTTTATGCTGTCTCAGGTACATGTATTATTCCCTTTCTGACTCCCACATGCCTTGACTTCTCAGCTTTCTCTATTCCAGTCCTCTTTACTTTCTGAAGTGGTAGCCAACCAGGCAAGCGGGAAGCAAGGGAGGGCTAGATCCACAGAGTAGAAAGAGGAGAAGGAGAAAATAGCACTAGGAAGAGAAAATACAATGAAATGAGTTGAAGGAGATTTCACCTTTCTTCTGTAAGAAGAAATCCTGATTGTAAGATCAGCCAAAGAAGAGGAGGATTAGATTCTCATCTTTTCCTGTTTTAATTCCCTCCAGTGCTCATTTGCTCTCCTTTTGAAAGATAGGAAACAACTACTTAAAAACGATACACCTATCAATTAAAATTTCCTAATATTATTTTTCCCACATAAAGGAGCAATTTAATTATTTTTAACTAAAGCAGCTGACTCAAATTGAACTTTTAGTATTAGTTTAATTCTAAAATTAAGTGATGAATTAGTTAAGCAAGTGATAGACTGAAAAGCTAACAAATTTTAGATTTCTCTGTTGGTCTTTTACCCAGAAGCTAGTTCCTCTGGATTTTTGCAAAACTCCTTCATGCTTTTTGTAAATTCTTCAGGGAGGGGGAAACTACAATTTATAAGTCATGCCATCCAAACAATTTATTTTAGTTCATGATTACATTATTATGGTTAATTCCAAAGTTAAGCTATTTTAACCCAACTAGCAACAATGGTAGGTTAGGATGGGCAGCTTTTATTTGAAAATGTGTGATCCTTTTGTGTTCTGTACTAGACTCAATATTCAGGCTTCTCATTTGTCCTAACATTCTGGATTTTGAAGCACTTAACCCTGTGACTTGTGTTGGGATTCACATGAGACTTGGTAAGATAAAGAAATGAAGCATAAGATGTGATTATGCAAGACAGAGAAAAAAAGAAAGCAAGAAAAAAAGGTTTGGTGGGGTGGAAATTGTGGTTTTCAAAAATGCATGCACTTTTTTAAAATTTTTCTTCCAAACTCAAAATGCAGGTTGTGAAGAAGGAGGATAATATCATGGGTAGTATTTGAGCTTCAGGCATTTAACTTTAATTTAAATTAATTAATTAAATTTAAATAGCAATTTAACATAAACTTAATACTTAAGTCCCACTTTCTAAAGAATGTAATTGAATTATATCTTTTTGTAGTTTATTAAACATTAGCCCTTTTCTACTAACTTTCCTACCTTTGCTCCTGCTGTTTGTGTGACTCCACTATCCACACCACCAAAAAAGGGAAAACCTAGAAAGCATAGAGACATTTCCTATTCTCACTGAAAAGCTCCTTCTGCTCTCCAATCCATCTCATGGCTCCTTTCCTTGTGCTACTGCTCCCCTCCTGGTTGTGTGGCTGCATAGACGTTTTTTGATTGTTTGTTTGCTTGCTTGATCAGGTAGTAGGAAAAAGAACAATACAGAAAAAGTGAAGTGCTCAGCTCCTCAGCAGTGTCTTGGATTTTCAAGCCCCCTCCAGAAAAACCCATTTGTTTCCAGATCATTTGAAGCAATTAAACCATCTGTAATATCTGTGGCATAGCTAGAACTTTTACTGCTCGGAGCAGTCCCTGAGTTTGCTGCCCCTCTCAATATACACCAAAAATATGACAAAAAGTCAAAACGATGTATAGGGAAATAAAACACATGGGAAGGTTCAGAGACTTGTTCTCTCTACACTTCATCCTCCCAGTCCAGAAATCCCAGACTAAGCCAAGCATATCTATTTAATTTTGGAGGATGATGGGCGAAAACATATGTTTGTGAGTGTATGTCTAAGTTCAGCTTTGGCAAACACCCTCACACAAAGTAATGTATAATATTATTATTATTATCATCATCATCATCATTATTAATTATTAAAACCTACCACTCTAGTTATTACCATAAAAGCTAAATTAGCACACGTTGGTATTTCCAGTTGGAGAAAAAGAAAGATAGCACTGCAATCCTCTGTAGACTTACACATAAATCCAAGTAGATCCAACATGGGTAGACGTACCAAGTGCAGTTAATTCAATGTGTCTACTCAAGTTAGGACTGCCACTTAGAGTTATGTTTCATGTGGAAGTAAAAATCACTGGATTCTGTGAGACTTTCTTCCAAATTAATAGGCACAGGGGAAGACGCCGCATCAAAAGCCTCCTTCCTGGGGAAACCTTAGAAGTTGGAGATGGGAGTAAAGTGAAAATGTTCAAAAATCTGAGAAAAGTGTTCTCAGAAAAGACGAAAATGATTTACTACATCAGTAACCCCACTCCACACACACATGCTGCTCAACATGACCACCAAAGCTGGTCTGTTCATCTCATTTCTCTTATTACAAGAGACCGTTGCTGCTTTTATATACCAATTAACTTCATGCAGAAGAAAGCAACGGTAAAAATAGAGTGTCTTGCAGCAACTGAAGCCCCAATCCTAAACATATTAGTCAAGGAGTAATTTCCATTAAACAGAGTTTGACTTACTTTTGAGCAACCAAACAAGCAAAAGATACTTCTGCAAGCTGTTGTTGTAACAAGACACTGCAATTTTATACAAGGTAGCTGGGATTAAATTTTATTAAATCCAAAGGAATGCAGTTCTCAGTAGCCCGTTTAACTGTAAGACACACCCTGAAAACACGGAGCTGAAGAACAGCTTACAAAACATAAAACTGTTTTTAAAAGAATTTTTAAAAAGTATAAATTGAATAGCCAAAACCATATTGTGGTATTACCTCTTTACAGCCAACGAAAAAAAGCACTAAATCTCTATGCAAGCTTTCAGAACCGCAGGCCACTTCATAAGGCATAGACATTTCAAAGCAGGCAAGAGATGAGGTGAGAACATTGGAAAGATATAGTCTGCAAATATGTTGATTTGGAATTGGAGAAAAAGTTAACAAACTATCAGATTAGGCTCCACAGACTACGTTTAAAGGGTAAAATGGATACAAATACAACTGATACCAAATTTCAAGCCTGCTATGTAGAAGCCTTTTTCTGCCTAAACCTCTGATTTTGCACTTTTGTGGGGGAAGGGGTATAGAAGGAAAGAAAAGCCCAAGGAGAAACAGTCGTAAGAGATGGAGAATAAAATTCTGCAAGCTACAGCCCCTTTTCTCTCTCAGACATGGTTACATATCTCTCTACACCTTTTTTTAAAAAAATTATTAATTATAAAAGAACAAACAAACAAAACATAACACCACGTGATTACCATAAAAGTGAAAAAGAAAACATTACAACAAAATATCTTAAATTATTATTTCTTTCCAGATCCTTTATCATCATATACTTATTCCACGTGTTATATATCATATTGCTTATATATCATTGTTACATTTTTAACTCTGTCCTTTTCAACTATATTCAACCTCTTGCTGTTGCTAAATATGATCTGATTACTAAACTTATTAATACTAACCCTAACCTTAAATGTAATCTTAAATATAACCTGAAATGAAACCTTAAATGTAAGCCCTAACACTAAGTGTAAACCCACCCCCCGAGCCAATTATCTTTCAGCTTACTCTACTTTCCAAAATTGTAATTCTTCTTGTGTAGGGATGTGACACTTCCCTCTTTTGTTAGGACTTTTTCCACAAATGTCTTCCATATTTCTTCAAAATCATTCCCTTTCATATTCCTATTTTGACGTTAATTCGACATGTTAGCTTATCATTAATTGTTATTTTCCACACTTCTTTATACCAGTCCCCTCTAGACCTTTTTATATCAACAGCTAATGTAGCAACTGTGAACAAAACTAACAGAGAGCAACTCTTTTGGGTGATGCAAACATACTTTGGAAATGCTCAGAGGAAAGGGGGTGGGGACAACAATTTATTCAGACTTCTGACAGCTCCAAGGGCTGAGCTTTTTTGTGAGGAAATGATGCCAGGGAGGGAAAAACTCCTTTGGCTTTTGTGACAGAAATTAAGGCTCTTCCTGCAAATACACTGCCACCCTCGTCATTCACATATTCTCTCTACATGCCTCTTTATGTCTCTGCCCTCCCCTTCCGCTGTCCAGTTTCCAAAACCTGGAAACCATTACTCATCAACCCTCATCAGTGCCACCGCATCACTCTAGGCTTTGTGAAGATGACCTGGATGCAGAAAGGCAAACAAAAAAAATCTCATGTGGTGAAGCCACCACTACCACCACTTCCCAGAAACCCCTCATTGTCCTGGCAGTGCCTCCAAAAAAGTGCTGCCCTGGGTGGACCACCCCACCAGTTACACCACTGTGTAATATGGTCCTAAGTGTCCTAAGATCACAAGAAGAGTCCTGCATCCTATGCTGGCAGCCCACCAAGGCTTTCAGTTATATAATCAGGCTGTTGACATGAGCTAGCCAGCAAAGTTTGTCTTAATCAGTTTGAGTTCTTAGTATATTTAGAGAAACAGAGTCTTAGTCACTATGAATCCAGAGAGGGAGCATCCAAGGCAAAATCCATAGTCCAGGCAAGGGTCAAGAGTTCTAGGACTAAGAACTCAGCAATAAGCTGGCCTGCATCCTCTGATGAAATCAGTTAGCTCCAACAACTTCGTCACATTCTGGCCTATTATATAGGATCAAAGTCTTACCCAGCTGTGGCCTAATTAACAAGTTGCTCTTAAATAAATCCTGCAAGAATCCACAGCTCTCCCTTTTCCACCTACAGTGGCTACCATAAGTACTGTTCCTCTCATGTCTCTAGGGTGTGGCTATTGGGAAGAGTCCTGTCTGGGCAGGGGCATGACACCCTGATAGTGGAAACCAAAGCCCTAGCTACTCCTGTGTTGTTTCCAAGCAGATGCCTATGGAAGGCTACCATCAGGACATGAGGGAAGTGACTCTCTCCCACTATTGTTTCCTAGTCCTAAAATTTAGTCTTCATGACTACAAGCAACTCTGTTCCTCCACTTCTTGCTCTTACAATGCTTCTATTCCCCCTTACCCACACATAAGACTGCCCAATTTCTTTGTTGCCATGAAAACTGAGGTCACTGTTCTGTGACAATGTTTTTCTTACCTCACTTTCAAGCAAGGTGTTGTGAAACAAAGCTTTGTTTTCTTCACTATCTCTGCTTTGGTTTGTTCTTTGTAGTAGCTGGCATCAATGGAAGCTGAAGTGCTGCTTAATTTCCTCTAGAGGATTGGTTTCATCAGACAGATAGCTCAGAATAGCTGAAAGGGTGTAGGGAGATTTTTGAGTTGCCAGTAATAAACTGTAGGTAGGGTTCTTATCCAGCATTTTTTCTATCTTCTTTTTAATTCCTTTTTTTAAAAAAAAAAAAATAGTAATGCAGAGTTCATTTGAGGCCTGCTATTTTATGAGTAGCTGAGCAAGTCTGAAAAGAAATAGATTCATTCATAGATGATAGGACAGAAATAGCAATGACCGCAAGCTGTGATTGTCAGATTCTGCCCTCAGTCTTTAATTTCCCTAGACTTTTGAATGCTAGAAAAAGAGAAGAAGTATATTATTTTGCAATTCCATCTCTGTAGCTTTTCATAGACATTCATTGATGGAAACAGGATTATTAGGCAAAATGAGTTGCTAATGTATACCTGCTGGGTTCTCTTTTTAAGATCCGTGTGGTTTAAAAATAGTTAGCCATGGATATATGCTTTCATATAATCCAGAGTTTAAAACCTATTCCTGTCCATTACAGATCTCTTTGTCAAACTATTAAGTGCCTTGGACATAGGGCCTTTCCACACTACGCTGTTATAGTGCTATTATTCCACTTTCAACTTCCTATGGAATCCTGAAGTTTGCAGTTTAGGGAGGGTTATTTAGGATTCTCAGCCAGAGAGCTCTTGACCCTCCTAAACTACTAACTCCAGAATGCCACAGGATGTTGAAAGTGGAATAAGAGCACTATAACAGTGTAGTGCAGAAATGGGCCAAGTCTCACTCACCAATGACACTATTAGAGAGCTATTTATTTCTTTAATGTATACCCCATCTTTCTTCCAATATGGGGCCCAAGACAGTTTACAGCATAGATTAAAAACAAAACTACAGCTAAAGAACCCCTCTAATAATAATAAATCTAAAAGCTAGTTAAATAAGCTGACCTATTAAAACACCACTAATTCAGAACAGTATAAAAGTGTATTTAAAAAAACAACCCAAACACTAAGAACAAAATTGTACCATACACATCCCATTAAAAGACCCTTCTGAATACCATTTAATTGACAAATACTTGTTTAAATAAAATGGTTTTTACCAGCCAGCACTGGGAAAGCAGTGTAGTGCCTGCCTATCCTTCTATGGAGGAGATTTCCTAACAAGGACACAGTCTTTGATTCTGTTTTCCAGCATAGATCATCCACCAGGATGACCAAAGCTATTGCTGTTCCATAACAAGTTCTGAAGCTACACTGAAACGCACATCCTCTATCATTTCATAGATTAAAACTGGAATATGTGTGGCCAAGCAACATCATAGTGTGGTCAGGATGGCAAAATTTATTAATGAGGAAAAACAAACAGAACTAAGAGAGGCTGCAGCAGTCTGCTTTTGCCTGAACCAACTCATTTTCCCCTCCCCTCTCCCATGCTGAGGTTATTGAGTGAAAACTACTTTTACACTTTGAACTTGGTCTGAAGCAACTGAAGAGTGCTAAGGGCAAAGAAGGAAAGAAGGAGAAGGAAAGAAGTCTAAGGCCCTTTCCGCACCTTATCTTTTCGTGGCACTGGGGCACGGGGATCGTGTGAGCAGCCTCTTGCGAGAGGCTCTCATGTCCCCGCTGCTTTTCCTCCGCAGCTGCTGCCTGCTGGCGAGCAGGCAGCGTGAGGGCTCCTCCTCTTCCTTCTGCAGCACAGCCTGGGATTTTCCCAGGCTGTGCTGGGGCAGGAAGCGTGAGCGCTGCAGCTCCGGAGGCTCCGCACACATGGTAAGAGCGTGCGGGGCCCTGGAGCGATGTGTGATTGTGCACCATTTTTGGCTACAAGCCAAAAATGAAATAGTGCGTGATCGGCACAATTGTGAGGACGTCATGTGGACCGCTCCTCGCAACTGCATGATGCTCCAGAGGCCCTTTCGCATGGTGAATGGCCTGCGAAAAGGGCCGTACTAAAAGCAGCTGAAAAAGTGGAACATGACAAGATTATTCCTGCCAAATCAGTGGTGATGTAGACTCGAGTCAATTGACTCAGACTCGTCAGACTTAAGTCTCTTCAGTGACTCAACTCGGACTTGACTTGACAAAAATGACACACTGACTTGACTCAACTAGAGACTTGCATATTTTTAGTGACTGACTTGCTGACCTTGGTTCAGTAACGTAACAGATTCATCCAAAAACCTTACAACTTACTGATCACATGATAATCAGTCTCAAGGCCAAAGTGTGGTCACATTTCTCAGAGCGAATAGCAAATGGGTCAGGCAATGGGGTTGATGTCTGCTCACCAGCCTATCCCTGCTACGTATAGGAGGAGCTTTCTAAAACTTTTCCTAAGAGCAGAAGGCAAAACTTAAAGACTTAAACCCAGAGTGCAGGGCACATATCTCCTAGGGGAACAGAAAATGCATTAGGCAGTGGGCTTGAGGAAGAAGGAAACTTCCTTCTAAAGCTCTTGGAGCTTCAGTAATGGGGAGTAAGAAGGATCCTATTCCCAAATTCTGAAAAAGCCTCTAGCTTGTAGAAATATAGACAAGACTTACAACTTCAGTCATTGCGGGGTTAAATGTGTATTACTGAGATAGGGAGGATCTTCAACTGTAAATATGATTTGCAGCTGCTGCGAAGCCTCTATAAGAGTAGTGTTTTCTTTAGTAAGCTTATCTGTTCTGCTGTTGCCGTTTGTCCTTGTATAGTATCCTGTTTGATCCTGCTTTATTGTGGTATTTTGTTATTTGATATATTTTGTATTTGCTATTTTTACTTGTCAATATTGCTCATGATCATTTTAACCTTTTTTGACTACATTTTCTTTTTGTATATTGTCTTTATATAAATGCCTATGTTTGCTACTTTTTCCTTTTAAATAGAATAGATTAAAAAATTATTTGTATTATCCATTTGTCTTCTGAATTTCTATTTTACAACACAGGTTTGCAAATGGGAAGTAAGAAGGATCCTATTCCCCACTTCTGAAGCTACAGATGGCAAAATAACAAAAGTGGAGGGACAACTCTACTTAAATTGTTAAAACTGACTTTATTTCACTGTGTTCAGAAATTCTGGAATACAGGTTGGGATATAAAGTTGGCTCCCAGACTTGAGACCTGACTTGAAAGTATCTTGCAACGACTTGAGACTCAGCTTGAGACTTGAAGGTAGAGACTTGAGACTTGGAGTAAAAGACTTAAATACATCACAGTGAATCAGGATAGTTGGATGGAATGAAAGTGGACCTAGATATAATCTACATCATTCAGCAACCCTTTAGCCATATATTCTAGAACCTTGACCCAAAAATTGATATCGGAAACTGGCCTGTAATTATTGTTTAATATGATGGATTCGGGGAGTCTATTTCATTTTTTCAGTAAAGTCTTCACTACAGGTTCTTGTTAGCAATATTTCACCCAGCTTTCCTGCTGTGAGGCTTTCACTCCTACACACTCAGTCCACATACTGGCCACCTATTCCTCATATAGAGGTTTCAAATGTGGATGTGTAGAAATTTCCCCAGATTCTAAGCAAGATGGAACATCTTGACATGGGAAGGCTACGTCTCAAGGATTATCAAGGCCTTGGCATCAAAGACAGAACCCTGTTAAGGTTACTACATTTATGAATTAAATGCAATAAAGGAAAATCAATCACATTTTCCTGATCGGGGTTTTTTCCCCCTATTTTACAGGAATACACAAAAACCAGACTCAAAAGTGAATAAATTCTCTGAAAGGCCACTGGAAAAATGGGTATGTGAGGGAGGTGTTTCTTCATTTACTGAGTAAGCACAAAGAAAGCTTCCATTTCTGGGCGGGAGAATGGAAAGGGGATGTTTTTTACCTTTCCAGTTCTCCAGGAATCTTCCCTCTTTATAGTCCCACTTTATAGCAATAAAACACCCACAGTTTGGATGGCACAGCAGGGGGATTTTCTATGAGGGAGGGAGGTAGGAAGGAAGGTTTTTTTTTTTTTTTTTTTGAAACTATCTCTGTTCTTTTCAATTATCTCAACCACAGTAGAATTTCATTGAATCTACAGGTTACAGGTTACCAGCTATAGCTTTCTAAAATAGTAACTAGGGCACTGCAACTACAGAAAGCACTTGGAAATGGCATGGTAGCAGGATAGCTGAACATTAAAAATTGTATCAACCATATCTTATATAGCAGAATTGCTCTTTTGAGTATTTTGGTCACCATAATGTCTAATCAAGAAAGGGCTTTCTAAATCAGCAAATTGTTGGAGACGTAATACTGCTAATGCTTCCTTAACACATGTGTTTTGGAATTATTCACAAGTCACTGCCTTTAGGGAAAAAGCAATCCCATGAGTAAATTTGGTTTTGGAAAGTTCCTTCATATTCAGGAACATGCAGGTTCTATTGGATCAATTTACCTGGTTTTTTGTTTGTTTGTTTTGGTTTTTTGGGGGAAATTAACGAATGACTACCAAAAGTAGATTTTTCCAGACTTTTTGAGTAAAAACATTGAGTCAAAATGATATTTCAAAAAGCTAAAAGATTGATATTTCATTACTAGAACAATAATTTTTCTCTACCTGTGATCCAAAGGATAGACAATTTGACAAAGCGTGCAACATTTGAAAGAATGATGTTTAGATTAAATTTACAAATAGATTTATATTTGGACATTTGGTCAGCTTTTATACAAACTTGTGACTAATGTGTGTATTTCGTCTTCTTCTTCTTTTTAATTTTCCTGCTTTTGTTATATTGGAACATTTCTGTGTGTAACTGAGATCCTTTTTGAATATAAATTAAAAAAAATATTTTTTTTAAGATAGATAGATAGATAGATAGATAGATAGATAGATAGATAGATAGATAGATATCAAGGGGGAAATCCTGTCAGGACTAAGTAGAAGCAAAGCCTTTCTGTGACTTGTGGTATCCTAAGGAGGCAAAAAATTCTCACGAAAGAAGTGCTTACTGTTATTCAGCTCCTGCTGTTCAGTTTCACTTCTCTTTTGTTCTAGAATTCTGAATGAAACCACAGGGGGAAAAATATGTAAAATAACAAAAGCGGAAGAATAATGCAGACCTCAGCATCAAAGCACACAAGCTGCTACTGCGACTGGTCTTGCAGAAGAAGTGGTGGGGGAGCCTATCAGTTTCTCGGCAGGTAGATGTTTCCGAGATATTGCAGAGTAGGAATTGCTGCCATCCTAAGGATATTTCAGATTTTTCTAGATAAAAATAGTAGATATTCAGAAGTTCCACTTTGGCCTTTTTATAAACCAGAGAACAGTGGATCAGAAGTACTGCCTGTTTTTGGATTTAAAGGGATAGCAATTTATGACAGTCTATTCACTTTCATGTCTACCTCAGTTTGGTTTATCCTTTCCAGTTAAAAGTGTGAGTAAATAAGTTCTAGAAACCATACTACATATGCCTGGAGCTGCAAGCGTGAATGTGAAGAAAGCAAACGGGCATGTCCTACAGTGCAGTGAAGCTGAAATTTTAAAAGATGCCAAGGTTTAGGTGTCATAAAGTTGTTCTGGTGCAATTAGCTGTGGCATATTTTGTTCCAAGGGTGCCTGATGTCATTCAGAGAATTAGGTTCCTGGGAAAACGATACCTGGCATCCTCTTGATGAATTATGATGGTGCAAGTCAGATGATGGCAACTCACTTTTTTTGGCCATGGTGGAGGTCAGATTTCAATGACTCAAATCACCCTCAAATCTACCTTGTAAGCAAAGCAGCCCCCTCCCCAATATAGCCAAGTTACTCTTGGAAGAGAGCTGGAGATCTCTCTCACTCAGAGATACTAGCAGGACTAGCAGTGTTTGGTGAGAGACTCAGCATACCTGCAGTTCCATTGGTGTACCCTCAGTTGTTTGCACTGAACAATCAGCCTCTTTAGTTATGACAGGCAGCAAATGTTCTAAAGCTTCTGGCAACAACATCAATTGCCCACACTGTGAGGGACATCCAAGCCGTCTCAGAGACTCAGCTCTGTTTCTAGATTCAGACTACTCTTCTGCACACCTTCCTGTTGGTTTTTGGGCCCCAGCTTCTGAGTGATACTTCCACTTTAGACCTTTGGACTGCTAATTGACCATCTGGCTTCTCATTTCTACAAGTGCACTACAACAGGAGGATGAATGGAGATGTGCGCACTGATGCTCCTGTAGTAGTATTTGACAGTCATCCACAAGGATCTCCAGGTTCCCCAGACGGTCCTTCACATGATGTCCTTGAAGTGACTTCATGTACAGGAAAATAGCTGGACACATCCCCATTTATCCTCCTGCTCTCCAAAAACATGGAAATGTCTATGCTAGGGGAGCTTAGCATGCAACATGGACTTGGAGGTGATAGCACTGGAAAATATAGCTATAAGGATCTTGTAGAGGGAGAAAGAGAGGATAGCAAAGAAAGAATGAAAAAATAAAGAATGAAAGAAAGCTTCCTGCTTGAATCTCTGCTGATATTTCCTAATGATGTTGTGATACAGTCTGCTTACGCTTCTTCAGCTCTTTATTTTGGAAGACAAATTTCACGGTGTACAGCACTGGAGCTAGATGAAGTTTGACTTTTGTATGCAAGATGCCTTAAAACCCAGGGAAGAATTTCCACCTATTCCCAGACAGTGCCAGGACTGGTTCAGTGCACAATTGTTTGAATATGTGCTTCACTTATGCAGTGTCAATGCACAAATAAGCATTAACTATATCCTCAAGTTGAGAAAATGAACAAATATAGTTTATATTGTTTCTTGAAAGCAATACATCTGAATTCCAATGAAGTCAGAACCAGGTACAATAAACAAATAAATTGTCAAGAGTACCAATAGTTGATGTTTTGGTTTTATTGATGCCACTGCACTTTTTTAGAATTGAATATCATTCATTCATTCATTCATTCTGTTTGTAGCCTAGCTTTCTCCCAGCAAGGGACTCAAGGCAGCTTGCAGTAAAAAATTAAAACAAAGTACTGCTAAATATTGTAATGAAAAGTTTTGAATCCATTAAAAAAGCTATCCTGTTAAAAACACTAATTTAGATTGTTTTAAAAGAAATACAACTGATTGCTTTACAAGAAAGGGACTTTTAGTGGTGCTGCACTGCTTTTATTATTTGGTTTAAAGTAATATTTCAGATGCTCTAATTTTGTTGTGAGTTTAATTCTGTTTTAATGTCAACTTTTTGTATGTTTTAGATCTATGAGTTTTTATTGTACAGTCAGCCTTCCATATCTGCAGATTCTATATCCATGGATTCAATTAATCACGGCTTCCAGTCAATATACAATGAGATTACAATGTAAATATACAAATATACAGTACACAGTATGTTAAAATATATTTTGAAAATTTAGTATCACTTTAGCAGCAAAGCATAATCAATGCAGTCCTCCTTTTATTCTACAAAAAAAAAAGTCCCTTATTTGGAGGTCTTATATTATTGGTCCTTACCTAATACCTGTCACATTATCAATTGTAATATACCCCTGCAAAGGCAAAGGCAATTCTATGCAGAGTGTGCTACAGTAATCCAAACGGGACATAATGAAGTCATTGCTTGAGATCTGAAATCTCAAGCAATAACTACAACTGGCAGAATAGTTTCAATTATGCAGACACACTCCTGACCAACTCTGAAATTTGGGCACCCAGGCCTGAGTTGAGGAATCTACCCAGCTCTGATACCGCGTGTAGCACAGGCTGAATTCCTGTTCTCTGATCTGCCTTTCAGCCAACCAGGAACACCTTTGTCTCGTCTAGATAAAGCTTCAATTTGTTTGGTCTCGTCTAGTCTGTTACAGCTGCCAGGTAATGGTTTTGTTAATAGGCCATACACACCCCATGATTTGATATGGTTTAATTGGCAAAATACATATTTAATTACTGAATACTTAATTGGCAGAAATATAAATAATACACTGCTATGGCTGCATGGCCATGCTGGCTAAGAGGAAAAGCTGGCCAAACATATGCATTGCAACATCAGGACAGGAAAGACCTCAAGGCATAGGTGGGTCATAGTCAGGAAACAATCACCAGGAGATTCCAGCTAAAATGAATTTAACAGTCAGTCTTCAAAGACTCAACCTTTAGAGACAATGGCATTTGTGATGTTCCCATAGGACAGCAAATTGTCTTAGCGCCTTTTCCTCTGGCCAACAATCTTTCCTTTTGTCTCTACACCTGTCCAGCAATCAAGGAGCTATCAAGGCTACCATTAGCCCGTTGTCACCTAACACTAAGACATTAGCTCATTTCAAACCCCATTGTCCACTGTCCAGACTGCATTGTTTACTCGGCCAGAGAGTCATTAGCACCTTTGTCCTCCAGGCAGAAGAAGCGTATTTAAAACCCAGTTTTGGGCCAGCTGACTCACAGTACACTGGTTGCTGGTCATCATTCTGCCACTGTGATTCTTGTCTGTGTACTGTCCTTAGACTCCTAATCTAAGCCAGATCATTCCGATGGATGAGTAAATATCACCGACTTTGCCCTCAAAATAGAATCATAGAGTTGGAAGAGACCACAAGGGCCATCGAGTTCAATCAGGAATCGCCCAGTACCACTATCTGACAGTGCCCCTCAAGGAAAGAATGGAGCCACTGTAGAACAGTACCTCCAACTCTCATCCCAGAAAGGCAACTCAGAGGGATACCAGGGTTGATGGTAACCAACAGGAGCATGTTCTTCTTATCCAGTTCCCTGTGTAGGTCATCCACCAAGGTGACCAAAGCTGTTTCTGTTTCATAAACAGGCTTGAAAACAGACTGAAACATATCTAGATTACACCTCCTTCCCACTCATTTTTCCCTCTTTTTCTTTTTTGTCAGTTTTGTCCCCCTTTGTTGTGCTTGCTTTACCAGAAAAAACGAAAACAAAAAGAAAAAGCCATTTTATTTTGAAAGAAAACCCTCAAGGCATCTTACAACAATTGAAATATATTTAGGCTAGAAATAAAAACAGTGTCAACTCTGTATCTAGAATATAAAACTACATGTCCCTCCAAAGAGTACCAAAACTTAGGGGTATTCAATGTGTGCAATGTCAATGTTTAAAAACTACCTAATCATATCCTGTCATGTTTCTTAAACAAATTCTTTCATATATTTTTTCCCCCTTTTTTCTTGAAAATAACATATTCTCTTTTCTAGTCTTTTTATTTTCAGTGAACAAATCTCCCAAGTCATGTTTGCAGAAAGAACCTCATATTTCAAGGAAAGCACATTTCTATACAACTACCAACCTGTTTTCTTGATAGGGTACTCACAACTATATTCATACAAAATGCATGTATTTTCAAGCTCCATTGAACATGCAGCAGTCCTGTATGCTTCCCCAGACATGCTATAATTCAGAGATCCCGCTGAAATGAGGTTTGTCATGGCTTTTGAAAGCAAAAAGCTAAAATCCTGGTAGTTCTCCAGAGAGCAGCTCTGGCTAAGGTCTTCAAATTATCTCAAAGTGGACATACTTTTAATTGGATACATTTGCATATTTTATTTTTAATGGCATGAAATATAATCACTAGAGATGTTTTCCAACTTCTAACAAGTGCCTCTGGGACAGATTCTGAGGTCATTCATGGTGGTGTAAATGTGATGAAAAAATATATTTTTAATAGGTGCACTTGTAAGTAAGAAAAAAAATGTCCCCATATCTCCAATGTCATGGAACAATCCCATGACATTAATCATCTTTTTGTTCTCTAAAGAGAAGTCATGGGTTTTATACAAAAGTATATTCTGCCATTATATATTTGGCATCTTTATGTAGTTGAAGAAGACAGATAATAATATTAAGCACACCAGGAATTGAATAATATATTTGCACTGTGGGTTCGCATATACACAGTTTCATTAGAGCTATAAAGAAAGAAGATTGAAACAAGAGAAAAATATCCAACTTTACTATTTAATTATGTCCTGTCAATGGCTGTCAGAAGGTTACTCTTAAATAATGCAAGCATGCAATTATTCTGTTAGGAATATACAGTGGTTCTTATGCAACAGTCCTAAAACTTATTTTGATAACCAGAACTTGGAAAAATCACTTTTTTGGATTACAGCTCCCAGTGGCTATGCTGAGTGGAGGATTCTGGGTGCTTTAGTCCTCCCCAAAAATTAATCTTCTTAAACTCTGCTGTTAGTCTGTTTAGATCCTATGTGGTACACCAGGCAGTGCACTGAGACGGAGATGGAGCTCCAAATCCTGCTTTAGGCTGCTGCAAAACACCATGGAGAGATCTCAAACTAGTGGTTTGTACTGAGAATTTCATTTGCTTTTTAATGAGAACATTCCATTTTTTTCGCTTCCTAAATTTGAAAAACAGATTAATCAAAAAGGCTAAAAAGAAAAGGAAGGAAAGAAGGAGAGAAAAAGCAGAAAATTGACAGATTCAGTTAAGGTTTTGAGTACCTAATAGTCTGTCTATGCAGTTGTGCTTGTGATACTTCATAAAAAGGGCTGAACTTTCCTTCTCCTGATATGTTTGCCATCATTTTTGATAAATCTTGAGAAACAGGTAAGCTTCCAGAGGACTGGAGAAAGACAAAAATTGTCCTTCTCTTAAAAAAAAAGGAGGGGGAGGGGAGAGCAAAAAAGAAGATGTAGGAAAGTACAGTCATCTTGACCTCAGACCTCAATATTAGGAAAAATAGTAAAACAGATTACACAGGAGTCTGTCTGCAATTATCTTGAGGACAATGCAATGATTAGTATGAGCCAGAATGTCAAGAACAAATTAACTGCCAGGTTAATTATATCTTTTTTTTCAGTCAAGTCACTAATCTAGTAGATTGTGGGAATGCTGTGGATGTCATTTATCTAAATTTTTGTGAAGCGTTTGATAGGGTTCCCCATAATATTTTGATTAGCAAAATGATTAAATGTGGAATAGATGGGATCAGTGTCAGACGGATCTATAATCAGTTGGAACATCAAGCTCAAAGAGTCACCATCCAAGGTGGCACTTCAAACTGGAAGGAGGTTTCAAGTGGAATGCCTCAGGGTTCTTCTAGGGCATTGCTCTTAAATGACTAGATGATAGAGTGAAGGGGATCCTTACCAAGTTTGCAGATGACATAAAACTAAGAAGGGTGGCTAACACATTGGATGATAGAATCAGAATTCAAAAGGAAGTAGATAAACCTGAAGAAGGCAAACACAATTTTAGGCTATGTTAACAGAAGAATAGTTTCCAAGTCAGGAAAAGCAATAGTCCCACTATATCATGTGTTGCTCAGTCTTTGGCCTTTTCCGCACAAGGCGAAAGACTCGGTTCACCCCGTTTCTTTCTGAATTCAAATAGCGTGGTTTTTCCTGTTTTTTTCCACACAGCCCCTCCTGTTGATTTGTATTCATGTAGAGGAGTGCAAATTCTTGCATCCACATTTCCTCGTCGCTGGCCACTCCCCCGACTCCGCTCACCCCACTCCCTGCAGCTGTAATTGGCTGGTTTTTTTCTTCTTTTTGGGTTTGTCGACATTTCTTATGTATGTACGTGTGCACATGCATATGTGCGCAGTACTACTTCCCCCACCTTCCCCTACCTTCAGGTAAACCTTTGGTTGTTTGTAGCCATTTTTGGCAACTCTTCCCTTGGGTCAAGCAATTCCTTTGTATATAGAGCAGTCTTTTTAATCAGTTGTGACAATCTCCCCCATCACTTTCTCCTTCTAGTAAATAACTGTTTCTTTCCCAAAGTAAACTTTTTGCCCTTTGAGTGCTGCATTGTTCCTTTGCAGAAGGGGGAAAAGGGGGTGCCAGTTTGTGCGTGTGCACGTGGGACATTTTGGCTGGAGAGCATTTTGGGTGAGGAGGAGACCTCTGAGGGGCTCTGTAGGTAGTATGGAGGGTGCTGTAGAGGTCAAAGAGGGTCCACATGATTTGAGCGAAGTACTGCATGTCCCATCCTGCTTGCAAGGGTGTGTTGTGAGGCCATTTTGGGTGGGGGGACACCTCGGGGGGGTCTAGAGGGAGTAGGGAGGGTGCTGTAGACTTGAAAGGAGGGTCCAGAGGGTTTGTGAGAAGTACTGCATGTCCCATCCTGCCTGCATGAGTGTGTGGGGAGGCCATTTTGGGTGGGAGGTAGTGGGTTTCTGCCATGTACTGCAGGGCCCATGATCCACATAGGGAGCCATTTTGTGGGAGGCGAGGGAATTTGGTTTGCTTTGGGGGAACAGAGGGAAGGAGGATGAAGGCTTAAAGGAGGGGGCATAGGGTGCTGGAAGCCAATGAAGACGCCATGTTCCCTTAGGGAGCGTGTGGGAGCAATTGTGTGTGTGTGTGGGGAGGAGAGAATTCTGTGGCAGCTTGTAGAGCATAGGAAAGGAGAGGAAAGAAGGATGAGGGAAGAAAGGTGGTGGGAGAAATGTGGATGAGGGGAGGGGAAAGGGATTTAGGGAAACCCAAGGGAAGGCCCATCCTCCACTCCACCCCAAGAAACACGAGTACCCCCACTCTCCACCAGCAACCCCAGCTTCAGCACTGTTTTCCACTCCCTGGTGAGTAACAACCACAAACAACTCACAGAAATATTCAGAAAGATATAAAATATAAAAAAGAAATTTATTTTAAGAATATGAAACAGCTGTTTCATTCAAACAAACCAACCAACCTGCTGTGCTCTGTTCCTTCCGGGATCTCTACTTTCCAAAGTTTGCCGGACAAAAATGGCAACGACCTAACCTTTGCTGGGTAGGGACAGCTGGAAAAGGAAGTGGGGAGGGGGGAGAGGTGCCCACACCCATAGCCTGCCTCCTGCTGGCCAGTACTGCGAATTGGTGCAGATGTACGTATCTGCATCAGTGCGAAAATGCGAATCTGATTCGATGTCAGGAAATGATCTGGATTTCTTCCAGATTTCAAATAATGCACTCTCCCATCACATGATGGCGCATTATCCCAGGATTACATGCAGAACGATGCAAAATAAACTGAAGTGAATTCGCTTCCACGTGCAGAAGGTTCAGGGCTACAATGGATTAACCCGCACTAATTCCCACATGTGGAAAAAGGCCTTAATTTGGAGTACTATGTTCAGTTCTGGGTGTCCCATTTTAAGAAGGATATAGAAAAACTAGAATAGGTTCAGAGAAAGGCAACAAGGATTATAAGAGGTATGAAGAGCAAAACATAGGAGGAAAGGTTGAAGGAACGGTGATTATTCAGCCTGGTGAAGAAAAGACTGAGGGCTGATGTGATTGCACTCCTTAACTACCTCAAAGGTTGTCACAAAGAGGAGGGAGCAAGCCTGTACTCTGCTGCCTCAGAAGGTAGGGCCAGGTCTAATGGACTGGAATTACAGAACAGTAGATTTTGATTGAACATTAGAAGGAACATCTTGACAGTAAGAACAGTTTGGCAATGGAAGCAATTGCCTGGAGAGGTGGTGAGATCTTCTCTGGATGCCCACAAAAAGAGGCCAGGCAGGCACCTGCCAGGGATGCTTTCACTGGAGATCCTGCATTGGGCAGGGGCTTGGACTTAATGGCCGATGAGGCCCCTTCCAACTCTATGATTCTCTGATTCTGTGACTCTATGATTCTACGTGGCTGCACTATTTCTTCTGAGTGGGTGCACAAGAGATTGATGCAGATATTCAAACACTACAAAATATTTCCATGTTATCATCTCTGGAGCAATGCTGCTGTGGCTGGGCAAACACTTTTGAGCTTTGGCTGTGTGTGATTTGCTGTTGCTCCTGCCCTCTAAACAGCTTCTCTCTCCTCTTGGAATAATCCCATGGATGATCCTATCTACTCAGTGTACGAATGCACTAAATGGAATGATGTTGGAATATTATGTTTCAATCAAATATTACATTGTGATGATATTACTGACAGAAAATAAAGATTCAATAAATAAGTAAACATACAAGCATGTCTCAGTTTACATCAGGATTGCATTTGTGGACTCAGAATGTAAATTGAGACAGATGTAAATGGGGGACCAAGTTCCTTAGGGGATTATTGGGGACCAGGAAGATTTATTATGATGGAAATGAAATAGCCACAAAGTTAGCAATTTTACTCAATCTGCCACCAGTTTCAAAAAGACTTGAAGGATAAGTCATCAGACTTTAGTTTTCTAAGGTACAGAACATCTCCTCTTTTATTTCAGTAAGACTTCAGTTGCTAACCTCTGTCCAAGCAAGCAGAGAAAACCCCTTCCAGCCATATCAAAGCTCCAAGGTTCCAGTTTATTCCTCCTGCTGTGCCCCATTCTAACCAGGTGAAGGAAGCCCCTTCCTCCAAGGCAAGTTTCCAGCTTCTTCCTCCCCTTCACATTCCCTTCTAAGCAGGCAAAAGTAACTCCTTCTTACAAAGGACAGAGAGATTTGAGGGTTTTTTTTTCTCCCCTTCACACTGCCCCTTCTAAGCAAACAATGGAAACCTTTTCCTTCCAGCAATACCAAGACTGCAATTGCTTTCTTTCCCTCTCCACACCCCCAACCCAGGGAGGTAAAGAAATGCAGTCTATTCACCTTTTCTTATCACTCAAAACTCCATCTCAATATTCCAAACAGCCTTGGTTTCTCATCTCCCCCTCCTCACTCAACTGCACAAACACAGGAAGTGCTATGTATTGTATATGAGACTTCCATTTATGCATTTCTTTCTGGAGAGACTGCAAATTTGAAACTGAGGCAACACGAACTGTAACTCACCTGAATTGGTGCGGAATGCTGAAAAATGTCAAAAAGTATATTGTTTTGCCAGAGGTAGTAATGGAGAAAACTGTATTTAGCTTCATGCCCATGCTACTTATTAGGGATGAAAAGAATATTTTCACAGTTGACAGTGAACACTCAAAGGCACTTTTAGTGAAAGGCAGTTCTCTGGACTTGCCCCTTTGGGTCCTGGGACTCAAGGGTGGGAACAACCTTTGGAGTAGGCTTTGACCCACTTTCTCCTTTAGGGCTTGGGCTTGAGGGGAAATTCAGCCTGTACAGACTTCCAGTGAGTAGACTTCCCAGGAACAAGTTAAGTTTATTGGTTTGGCTCTGAGGCCCTGGTTGCTTGCCCTTGACATCCTGAAGAGAAAGTGGATATATATCTGCTTCAGTACATAGCACTTTTCCGTACATAGGATCTTTTAATGCTGTTTATCACTTGTTTTTTTCAGCCTTTAACTTGTATGTTTTAAGTAGTAATTTAGTTTATTTGTGTTTTAACTTTTGCATTGACAGTTTTTATATACCTTTTGTACACCTTGGATTCCATGTTAGGAGAAAACTGGGATAAAAATGAAATACAGATAGGTAAGTAAGCAAGTAAATAAAGAAATAATCAATCTCACATAATTGTGGAGAAGGGCCCAAAGAGACAACCAACTATATTAGTTGAAGAAAACATCAATGTCACTACAGAGATAGTTCTCCCTTTCAATAAACATTTTCCCTTTTCCCAAATCCCATTCTTGCTGCTGTTACCAAAGGTGAATGGGAGCAGAGCAGGAGAAAATTCCACTGTTATCTCTGATCCAATACATGAGATAACAGTGGGATTCTGCTTGCCTAGCCTGGCTTCCCCACTGGTGTGAGGGAGACAGTACCTCTATGTTATCTCTGATCTTTAATCAGATGTAATAGGTTTGTCTCCCATGCCGCTCGTGACTTGCTTGCTCACACCCTTCACTGTCCACTGGGATGATGAATGGTTCACAAAAGTGAACGGTTCACTTTTTCCATGAACAGTCACAGAACTGTGTGCTACCCTCTGTATGTTGAGAGGGAGGCTCCAAACTAAATTTCATGAGTTGAAACTTGGGGGCAGTTATCCATTTCTCATTAGCCTCATCTACTAGTGTCATGGTCTCTGGACCTAGAACCAAAAGAATGCCATCCCCCAGTATTTCAAAGGCGGAAACCTCACAGGCTTTTTGCTGTTACCGCTACTATTTTGCAGTCTGAACTTGACTGAACTGAAGCCCTTGCCTTCCCTGACTCCTGCCATTAGTTTGTCCACTCCTGCCATTAGAATTTCAGATATAAAGGAGGGCATATGGAAGAAGCTAGTTGGGAGTGGAGCTTGTTCATGTTTATGTAGCAGAAAAGGTGCTACTTCAGCCATGAAACAGACTGAAACAATGTTCACAAAAATTTTGTTCAACTCAAAGTTAATATATCATGAAATTGTTTGTGAGCACATGATTATATATAAACCTAAATGATTTATGCTTGAGATTTCTGAGGTTACAAATTCTGTCTGTAATATGCCTAGCACATAGCAATCTGCTAAACCATCAGATCTATCCACCAAACACACAATGTTCCTTCACCTACAAATGGGCTCAAATGGAGTTGTTTGGAGGAAGGTAACATTTCATCATTATAAGGTAACAATCATTTAAATTGTTCCGAGAATGGCTTCTTATTGATGGTCACTCAACTGGAAATTCACCAATCCTATTGAGGCCATTACTGCTAGCTGCTACTTGGGCATTTACCACAGCAGTTTAGTGTGACTGTAATGATCCTGTCGTGTTGTGAATTTTAAAACACTTGGACATACTTGTTCTAGAACTTTTAAGTTATAAATTGAGAGACTTAAGACTTACTGTAAGTTGTAAGATATATGGTGCAATTAATATCTATCAAATGTGGAAAGGGCCATCATTTGTAAACCTAACTGGTGATTAATGGTCATTGATGACTAGTTTTTATTTTAGAGCAGGCAGAAAGAGATCTGCTCCTCAGCTTTTATTGGCTAGAAATTGTGTGTCAATTAGACATAGCTACTATCATGGCCGCTTCTTTCATGGGTTGGATGGGACTTCACAGAGAATTACCTCTCTCCCTCCCTGTATATATAAAATATCACAAAAAAGAAAAAAAATACACATAAAGAAATAAAAACAAATAGGGTGTGCTCAACAAGCAGTAAACTTCAATACATTCATACTAAATGATACGTTAAATCTTCTTCTAAATCAAAAGGACATCTTCTAAATCAAAATGTCAAAATTACATCAGCAAACTTAAGAGCTTTTTAAGTGTCCTTCCTAAGTCCAACACAGTGTGATGGTGGTTGTAATTCTTTAAAATGGATTGCAGTAAAACCAGTGGAAGAGAAAGCAATAGTAGCTGGAAACCAGAATCTTGTATCAGTAGCATGTTTATCTGAGTTGCTGATGCAGGATTCCAGACATTATTTTTTTATAGTCTGAACAGATGACTGGACCCAGCCTTAGTCATTTTTTGAAGAGGAGAAGATCTTCTATATAAGGAAGGTCCCATGTGAAACAGAAATCTGAAAGATCTGAAGGTCTTCCATACATGATTTATGCTGTCCTATTGATAATGATACATTTTTTTCATGAAATTTTTATTATTGAGGGCAGAGCTAGTGTGCTTTCCTACCCGCATGCCAGTTGTCTTTTCACATGACTTATTAGGCCTTATTTCAGGAATTAAAGACTAAATGGATGTCCTAACATTAAGGCGTAAATTTAATTGTTAGTCTAAACTTGAGAAGATCAATTAAATCAATAGGAATTTGTTAATCTAATACTTATGTAAGCTTAATGGATTGAGTTGGTATACCCAACTGATGTTAAGTTATATATCTTAAAGATGTACTAAATACCATAATATGATTAAACTGTGGGTCCAGTCCATAGCCTGTGAGAAGGCAAGGTCACACACTGAAGATCATACATTAAAGGCAAGGAAAAAAAAAGAGAGTGATACTACATCAAATCTGAACCCTAGTAAAGTAATGACTGAGGAGGAGGGCTTAGCCTGCTATAACTACTGTATCAGAGTCATCCGATTTTCAGATAGTTCCAAAGTGAAAGCATAGCCTTAAGCCCTTTGATCTGAAGAGATATCAGAAAAAACAAAGAGGCCATATTCTGTCCTATGGTCCACTGAAAAATCAGTTTCCCTCTAGTAACAGCCAGTGTGGTGTAAGGATCAGGGCATTGGACTGAGTCTGGAGTCCAGTCCAGTAGTGCAGAAATCCCTATTCAGTCATGAAAACTCTTGGGCAATTCACACTCTCTCAGCCCCAGAGGAAGGCAGTTGCAGTTGCAAACCCTCTCTGAACAAATCTTGCCAAAAAAACCTCATTATACGTTTGCCTTAGGGCCACCATGACTTGGAAACAAATTGAAGACAGAACAACAACAATCCAGTATAATGAGTGCAAACATATAATGATAATTAAGGAGCACAAGGCTCCTATTTTTATTGCTTTACAATCAGTTAACACATTGGTTAAATATATTTACTTTATTAAATTTAATAGACATAACTGAGTTAATAAAATATTAATTTTAATATGCTAAAGTTCCTGTTTAAAAAGTTAGGCAACTGCACTTATGTTCTAATAGCCGTGCTGAGTTCCACATTCTGTGCTAAGCAGACAACTTCAAGCCTCATTCATTCTATATTTCACTTCCTGATCTGTAAAATGGGAATATTAGGCTCAGGGTCAAATTCCTATCAAGCAAGTGGAAGAATTCTCACTATATTCAACAGGGGCATGACTGGGCCTTTTCCTCTTCTTTTTCTTGATTTTTTTTCTCACTGCAAATTTACTATGCACGTATCATTTTGATTATATCCATGAAGTCTGACAGCATAACACCTGTCTCTTCCACTCAGATGAGAAGTGCCGCAGGCTACCCATGTGTTCAATTAGAGATAGAGGATAGGATTCCTTGGCTCTGTTCATATATATATATCTATCTCCCCCTGCCTCCCCTTCCTCTTTTCAACACTCTAAACACTCAGGGAGTTCAGGACATATCCATTGCAAACATATTGCATTGCACATGGTAGCAGGAAAAGGAAGGGGAACAGAGCAGTGACAGCCTACAGCTCTCTCACTGAAAAGAAATTCAGCCAGCAATACATATTTGCATCAGACAGATGGATGGAGGTTTCCAATGTTGCTTTTAGGGCCTCAATCAAACAATACTTCCTGTCAACATTTGTTTTACAGATGGTAGGACAGATCTGCAAAAATGTACCCTTTCCTGATGCAAGGTGACAAGCAGATAGATGCCTCTTTATTGCCTCGTGTATCTATCAAATACAACATGACCCAGCAATGGCATCTGCATCCCATCCCATCCATTTAGTTAGCTCAGTACTCTTTGGGTGGATTTGTGTATTCATGCAGTTCGTATGATGGTTGCAGTTAGGAAGAGATTTGACTGTTAATTTGAAACGTTTATCGTATGCCTTCAGTAGAGGGAATAAAGGAAACATAATTTTGTAATGCATATGAGTCTTACAATGGTTCTTTTCTTAAAAAAGGTTAGTTGTAAGATTTTTCAGTGTCTTGGTGACTTGTTATAGGGAGTCTCTCCAGTTGAATAAGTCACCACATACAGGCAGTTGTCATGGATGACACCTGTGGTGGGGGGATCTCTCCTAAGCTGAAAACTCTGAAAATTTCTCCTAAGTTTAAAACGAATGCAATTATTATTGTCTTTATCTTTGTATCAAAGCAGACTAGACATCAGTCATGGATCATGGTTTTAGTCTGGGAAATCTGATTTAACCAGTAGTGGCTAGTAGTTTCCATGACAGTTGGGCAGCGAATCTGCTCCAGGTTTAATCTGGTCTTCAAATATTCAAGGTGCTGTAACTATTTTTGAGGATAGAGTAAAGCATCTTGGATAGCTCTTTAAAGTATGGACTAATGTCTAAAGCAGCAGGGAATCAGACATGGAAGCTACCAACCAGTCAACAGGGATTTGATTCCTCATTTCCTGCTGCAGTTCCACTCTGGACTGAGTTCCTTGCATATGCTAACCTCCCTATTTGCATTTCGAAAAATAAAACTCCCATTTGCTCCAGTGGCTGTTTTTCAAATAGTAAACAACGGGTGCAAGTCTTAATTGAGATAAGAGCAGGGACAACAGTTTAAGAACTCTTATGTCTATGTCAGGACCCTGTCTACATCAAGAAATCTGTTTCTACATTTTACTTTACACAGAATCATAGAGTTGGAAGAGACCCCGGGGCCATCGAGTCCAACCCCCTGCTATGCAGGAACACCCATCAAAGCATTCCCAACAGGTGGCCATCCAGCCTCTGCTTAAAAACCTCCAAAGAAGGAGACTCAACCACACTCCGAGGCAGCATATTCCACTGCCAGACAGCTCTGACCGTCAGGAAGTTCTTCCTGAGGTTCAAGTTGAATCTCCTTTCCTGCAGCTTGAATCCATTGCTCCTTGTCCTAGTCTCTGGAGTGGTAGAGAACAAGCCTGCTCCCTCCTCAACATAACATCCCTTCAAATATTTAAACAAGGCTATCATGTCCCCTCTTAACCTTCTCTTCTGCAGAATAAATATAGCCAGCTCCCTAAGGCCTTCTTCATAGGGCATGGCTTCCAGACCCTTCACCATTTTGGTCGCCCTCCTCTGGACACATTCCAGCTTGTTAACATCCTTCTTGAACTGAGGTGCCCAGAACTGGACACAGTATTCCAAATGAGGCCTAACCAATGCAGAATAGAGTGGTACCGTTACCACCCTCGATCTAGATACCATACTCCTATTGATGCAACCAAGAATCGCATTGGCTTTCTTGGCTGCCGCGTCACACTGCTGACTCACGTTGAGCTTGTGATCTACCAAGGCTCCTAGATCCTTTTCACACATACTGCTATCCAGCCACACGTCCCCCATCCTATACTTGTGACTTTCATTTTTTCTGCCCAAGTGCAGAACCCTACATTTCTCTCTGTTGAAATTCATTTTGTTAGCTTTGGCCCAGCTCTCCAATCTGTCAAGGTCGTATTGAAATTTGATCCTATCCTCTGGTGTGTTAGCAACCCCTCCCAGCTTGGTATCATCTGCAAATTTGATCAGCATGCCCTCCACTCCTTCATCCAAATCATTGATGAGGATGTTGAATAGCACTGGGCCCAGGACAGAACCTTGAGGCACCCCACTAATCACTTCTCTCCAGGAGGAAAAGCAGCCATTGGTGATCACCCTTTGAGTGCGGTCGGTCAACCAATTACAAATCCACGTAACAGTAGCCCTGTCCAACCCGCATTTTACTAGCTTCTTTGCAAGAATGTCATGGGGAACTTTGTCAAAAGCCTTACTGAGGTCAAGATATGCTAAATCTACAGCATTACCTTTGTCTATCAAGCTTGTAACCCTACCATAAAAAGAGATAAGATTCATCTGGCATGACTTATTTCTGAGAAATCCATGCTGGCTTTTAGTGATTATGGCATTGCTTTCTAAGTAATTACAAAGTGACTGTTTAATGATCTGCTCTAGGATCTTTCCTGGAATTGATGTCAGGCTTACTGGGCGATAATTATTAGGGTCCTCTTTTTTCCCTTTCTTGAAGATGGGGATGATATTTGCCCTCCTCCACTCTGCTGGGACTTCTCCTGTTCTCCAAGAGTTCTGAAAGATTATTGTAAGTGGTTCAGAAATTATTCCTGCCAGTTCTTTTAACATCCTTGGATGTAGTTCATCTGGCCATGGGGACTTGAATTCATCTAGTTTAGCCAGATATTTCTGTACTAGTTTTCTACTTATTCTGTCCTGCATTTCTCCCGCTTCCTCACCTGCTCCCTACACCCCAGGTTGAGTATTTCTATCCTTTTGGGAGAAAACTGAGGCAAAGAAGGTATTAAGTAGTTCTGCCTTCTCACTCCCCTCCGTTATTAATTGGTCACCTTCTCCAGGTAGTGATCCTATCATTTCCTTGTTTTTCCTTTTGCTGTGGACATATTTAAAAAAGCCCTTTTTATTGTTTTGTCATAGAATTGTAGAGTTGGAAGAGACCACAAGGGTCATCAAATCCAACCCTCTGCCATTCAGGAATAAACCATCAAAATATTTCCTACAGATGGCATACAGATGAAGTCTCCAAGAAGCAGACTCCACCACACTCCAAGGTCATTTCCACCCTACACTGTTATAGTGCTATTATTCCACTTTCAACATCCTCTGGAATCCTGGTAATTGCAGTTTAGGGAGGGGCCTTTAGAACTCTCAGCCAGAGAGCTCTTTGGCCTCAGTAAACTGCAAATCCCAGAATTCCACAGGAAGTTGAAAGTGGAATAATAGCACTATAACAGTGTAGGGCAGAAATGGCCCAAGATAGAGTATGCCACTGCCAAATTGTTTTACTATCAGAAAGTTTTTCCTAATATTTAGATGGAATCTCCTTTCCTGAAGGTTTAAACCATTGCTCTGCATCCTAGTCTCTGGAGCAACAGAAAACAAGCTTGTTCCAGCCTCCATTTGGCATCCCTTCAAATATTTAAATGTGGTTATCATGTCATCTCTTACCCTTCTCTTATCCAGGCTAAACATACCCAGCTCCCTAAGCCATTCCTCATAGGGCAGGGTTTCCAGGCCTTTTACCATTTTGGTCACCCTCTTCTGGACATGATCCAGTCTGTCAATATCCTTCTTGAATCGTGGTGCCCAGAACTGCACACAGTATGTCCAGTGAAGTTTCACCAAAGCAAAATAAACTGGTACTATTCCTTCCCTTGACCTAGACACTATACTCCTCTTCATACAGCCTTGAATCACATTGGCTTTTTTTTTTTAGCTGCCACATTATACTGCTGACTTATGTTCATTTTGTAGTCTACAGAGACTCCTAGATCTCTTTCAGATGTACTGTGGTACAGCCAAGTGTCACCATCCTATATCTGTGTATTTCAGATTTTTTTCTGCCTGAATCTAGTGCCTTATATTTCTCCCTGTTGAAGTTCATCTTGTTAGTTTTGGCCCAGCTCTCTAATCTGTTGAGACTATTTTGAATTCTGATCCTTTCCTTTGGATTATTAGCTACCCCTCCTAATTTGGTGTCATCTGCAAATTCAATAAAAATGCCCTGTTCCATCATTCAAGTCATTGGTAGAGATGTTGAATAGAATTGAATAGCACTGGGCCCAAGGCAGAACCTGTGACACTCCACTAGTCACTTCTCTTCATGAGGAAGAGGAGCCATTGGTGAGTCAACAATTACTAATCCATCTAACAGAAGCTTTATCTGGCCCACATTTTACTAGCTTGTTTGCAAGAATATCAAGGGGGACCTTGTCAAAGGCCTTACTGAAATCAAGAAATGCTACATCCACGGCTTGTAACTCCATCCTAAAAAAAAAAAAAAAAAAGATTAGTCTGGCACAACTTGTCTTTGAGAAACCCATTTGTAGTGATCATGTCATTCATTTCTAAGTTCTTACAAATTGTCTCTTTAATGACCTAGAAAGTACTTCATGGCATAACTAATTATGGTCCAGAAGGTGGAAGAGGCCACAAGGGGATCAAATATTCTAGATCTGATCCTGACCAATAGGGATGACCTTGTTAATGAGGTAGAAGTGGTTGGATCTTTAGGGGGGAGTGACCATGCCCTATTGGAATTTGGCATTCAGTGGGAAGGAGAAGATAAGTGTAGCCAGACACTCATCTTAGATTTTAAAAAAGCGGACTTCTGTAAACTTAGGGAGCTGCTGGCTGAAATTCCGTGGTCAGGAATAGTGAAACAGAAAGGAGTTCAGGAGGCATGGGAGTTCCTTAAAAGGGAGATACTGAAGGCACAGTCTAAAACTGTGCCAATAAGGAGGAAAAATGGAAGGCATCTGAAGAAACCAGAATGGTTGACTAAAGAACTCTCAGCTGAGCTAAGCGTTAAGAGAAACCTGTACAGGAAATGGAAGAGGGGGGAAACCACCAAAGAAGAATTTAAGCAAGTAGCCAGGAAATGTAGGGAGGAGGTCAGAAAGGCTAAAGCACAGAACGAACTTAGGCTGGCCAGAGACATTAAACACAATAAAAAGGGCTTTTTTAAATATGTCCGCAGCAAAAGGAAAAAGAAAGAGGCGATAGGGTCGCTGCGCAGAGAAGATGGCGAATTACTAACAGAGGGAAGAGAAAAGGCAGAACTACTTAACACCTTCTTTGCCTCAGTTTTTTCCCAGAAGGATACAAGCACTCAACCTGGTGGTTGGGGAGCAGATGAGGAAGCAGGGGAAATGCGGCACATAATAGGTAGAGAGGTGGTACAAGAATACCTGGCCACACTGGATGAATTCAAGTCTCCAGGGCCAGATGAATTGCATCCTAGGATATTAAAAGAACTGGCAGAGGTCATTTCGGAACCGCTTGCTATAATCTTTGAGAAATCTTGGAGGACAGGAGAAGTTCCAGCAGACTGGAAGAGGGCAAATGTTGTCCCCATCTTCAAGAAGGGAAAAAAAGAGGATCCAAATAATTATCGCCCAGTCAGCCTGACGTCTGTACCCGGAAAGATCCTAGAGCAGATCATTAAGCAGTCAGTTTCTTATCACTTAGAAAGCAACGCGGTAATCACGAGAAGTCAACACGGATTTCTCAAAAATAAGTCATGCCAGACTAATCTGATCTCTTTTTATGATAGAGTTACTAGCTTGATAGATGAAGGGAATGCTGTGGATGTAGCATATCTTGATTTCAGTAAGGCCTTTGACAAAGTTCCACATGACATTCTTGCAAAGAAGCTAGTAAAATGTGGGCTGGACAGAGCTACTGTCAGGTGGATCTGTAACTGGTTGACTGACCGTTCCCAAAGGGTGCTCACCAATGGCTGCTTTTCATCCTGGAGAGAAGTGACTAGCGGGGTGCCACAGGGTTCTGTCCTGGGCCCAGTGCTGTTCAATATTTTCATCAATGACTTGGATGAAGGAATAGAGGGCATGCTCATCAAATTTGCAGATGACACCAAATTGGGAGGGGTTGCTAATACGCCAGAGGACAGGATCAAAATTCAAAATGACCTGGACAGATTGGAGAGCTGGGCCAAGGCTAACAAAATGAAATTCAACAGAGAGAAGTGTAAGGTCCTACACTTAGGTAGAAAAAATGGAATGCAGAAATATAGGATGGGGGACACGTGGCTGGATGGCAGTACGTGTGAAAGGGATCTAGGAGTCTTAATAGACCACAAGCTGAACATGAGTCAGCAATGTGACGCGGCAGCCAAGAAAGCCAATGCAATTCTCGGCTGCATCAATAGGAGTATGGTGTCTAGATCGAGGGAGGTACTGGTACCACTCTACTCTGCTTTGGTTAGACCTCATCTTGAATACTGTGTCCAGTTCTGGGCACCCCAATTCAAGAAGGACATGGTCAAGCTGGAGCAGGTCCAGAGGAGGGCGACCAAAATGGTGAAGGGCCTGGAAGCCAAGCCCTATGAAGATAGACTTAGAGAGCTGGGTATGTTTAGTCTGCAGAAGAGAAGGTTAAGAGGGGACATGATAGCTCTGTTTAAATATTTGAAGGGATGCCATGTAGAGGAGGGAGAGGGCTTGTTTTCTGCCGCTCCAGAGACCAGGACAAGGAGCAATGGATTCAAGCTGCAGGAAAGGAGATTCCACCTGAACCTCAGGAAGAACTTCCTGACAGTCAGGGTTGTCCGGCAGTGGAATATGCTGCCTCGGAGTGTGGTGGAGTCTCCTTCTTTGGAGGTTTTTAAGCAGAGGCTGGATGGCCATCTGTCGGGAGTGCTTTGAGAGTGTTCCTGCATGGCAGGGGGTTGGACTGGATGGCCCGTGTGGTCTCTTCCAACTCTACATTTCTATGATTCTATGATTCTATGTAGCATGGTATAATGTCAAGTTGGGTCTTCAAGAGTGTTTGAAAGCCAACTAGAAAATGGCTTGTAAATGTCTGTATCCAGTGCAAATTCAACTGGGATATGCTTTCTGCTATTTTTTTTTAAAAATCCCAAATGTAATTGAGCACATGTAAAAGCGCCCAAGTTAAATAGCCAGTATCTCCAGGGAGTATCTCTAGACAGGGCTATCTGACCCTGTGGTGAGCCATTTCCAGTGTAGACAGTACTGAGGTAGCATTGGTATAAGAGTGTTCTTCGTTCCTGTGTTTTGCTTGTAATCTGAATATCTTTCAAACAAGGCTTGAACTATCCTTTACGACTCACTATGCTTCTTTCTCCCTGTTTCTACTTTTTCCTTGTAGAGAAATTTTAACAATTTAAGAAATAAATTGCTTTTAAAAATCCCA
The DNA here is from genome assembly GCA_030412105.1 of Cyclura pinguis. Classification (NCBI taxonomy): domain Eukaryota; kingdom Metazoa; phylum Chordata; class Lepidosauria; order Squamata; family Iguanidae; genus Cyclura; species Cyclura pinguis. The sequence continues at coordinate 63,003,688 of CM059600.1, read as the reverse complement.
ACACTATCTTATGTCTGGCCCTTTTTCACCTTACCTTGTTCATGATGTCATTGTGCAAAAAGCCTCTTGCAAGACGGAATCGCCTCCCCTGCGCTTCCCTCTGCACCAGCTCTGTGCTGGATGGAAGGAAGCACGATAGCTCCACCCCTTCCTTCAACAGCGCAGCTGGATACTTTTCAAGGCTGTGCTGGGGGAGGAAGCACAGCTATTGCGCTTCCTGAGGTTCCGCACACCAGGTAAGTGCGGGAGGGACTCAGGAGGAATGCGCAATCGTGCAGCATTTTCTGGAAAAACGCCAAAATGATATAATGTGCAATTGCATCGGGATTGCTATGGGAACACCACGCGATCCCGAGGACGTCATGCGGAACCATCTTCATGATTCTGCATCGCTCCCATGGCCATTTCACATTCAAAGTTGCGTATGAAAAGGGCCTCTGATTAGAAGTAAACAGGTTCTTCTACTTTAAATTTGGTTTACTTCTGTGTTATTTAATTCTGTGTTATTTCTTTAGTGTATCTGTTGTAAGCTTTATATTTTCTCTTGTTTCTGTCTTTATTGGGTTTCACAAATACTACTGGTAGTGCAGTAGCATAGTGTGGAAAACCAGCACAGAAAGAAACAAATTTAAACATATTAAAATGAAACTTGCACATGGCTATTACTAAAACAAAAACAAACTCTCCAGAATCTGTCTTTAATTTTGCATGATAGCATGGGCCATTACCATCACACACACATGTGTAGGGGAGTTCACCCACTTCAGTTTTCTAATGCAAATCAATGGGAGTTTCCAAAATTAGCTTTGCTGAAAGTAACTTGAGATTGATGTCCAAAGTGGCTCAGATTGTATCTGACCCAGTCCAAACTGAACTGGGCCTAATAATAATAATAATAATAATAATAATAATAATAATAATAATAGTAGTAGTAGTAGTAGTAGTAGTAGTAGTCGTCGTCGTCATGTGGATACAGCAACATGTAGATACACAGAACTATATTATTTTTTATTTTTTTTAAATTAGAGCAAATACTTAATTTTAAATATTAAATGCAGAATGACAATAGATGGCATAGTGAATTTGCATGTGTAGACATTTGATTGCGATTGAACAGATCCCTAAATAGCAGTGTAAAAAGAATACCTTCAGAACACATTAGCACCTTCTGTACAAAAGCATGTGGTATATGAATGAGATGCAAATAGACCATGCATAAAATGTGGCTTGTCAACATTGTCTGCTGACAGATTTTCAAAGTGCCACCACATATTTTTAACGTTTTCCTTGGAAATCTTTGATATCTTTCCAAGAGCTAGGTTTTTATTTTAGTTCAGTTAAAGACATTTAATGAGGAGCTCTCACATGAACTGGCAGTGCCATCAATGGAGCATAAGAAACATGGTCAGTAACATTCAGTGGGCTCTGTAAATGTATGGAAAGAATGGGATTCTCTCCTCCTTGCCCTTCCCCTGCTCAAAGCTTCTTGGAGATAAGAAGTTTCTGTCATCCATGAAACAAACATATTGGTGGGAGAGGGGAAGGGCTCCACTTCAGATTTTGGTGTGTAAACATCAATGCAGGATAGAGGATTTGTTTAACCAACAGTTTTATTTAAGTCATTTTTAAAGAGTCCAAGGGAAATGAAATACATTGCAAAACCACACCTCTGTGAGTGTATCACTTTCTCCCAATTCTCTCCTTGCTTAGAGCAGGCAGAACATGCTCAGTAGACGGTTCTCCCTGAGAAAAGTCCAGTACTAGGCCTGTGAGCAGGCACTCAGGGGCTGCTCCTGAGAGGAGCAGAGCTGATCAAGAGGCTGGTCTTAAATAATTCAGAAGCTATTCAGAAGGGCTGTAGAGGACACTAGCACTGCAGAAAGAACTGTGAGGTTTGTTTCAAGGATCTATTCTTAGAATTTCATAATATCTACATTGATAAATAAATTATACTCTTGTTAAAATTCAGCTTCTTGACTGCTGAATATGTACTTTTAAAAAAAAATGATATGATGTATAATTTAAGTGAGTACACATTAAGAAAAAAAATAATTGTTAGCAATCATTTGTTGGTTCATATTGTATGGAGGGGGAAGATAAAGCAGCCACAGAAGGCCCACCGTTTCATTTTGAATGAACCTAACTATTAGTGAACAGTGGGTTACACATTAAAGGACAATTATATGGAGAGAGCAGCTCCACATTCTTGGGCCCTGGTGCAACTGGTGATCCCATTTACATGGAGTGCCAGCTTACACATATGTAAAGTGTTGTTAGGTGCTCCTTTTTGTACATACACTCTTCAATTCATGGCTGTCAGGGCTGCAACAGTGATGTCAGGGAGCCTGGTCCTATGTACACACATGCACCATGTGCGTGAGGCATTGAGGCTCGTACACATTCTACATTCTGAGCAACTATACACTAAGAAGATAATACAGTGGTTTCTAAAGACTGGGTGGGCCACTGGCCAATGTTGATAATGCCATAATATTTTTATAGGCTAGAATCCTGTATCACAGAGATGCGTACATAACCTGGAGTTACACACTCGGACATCAAAACTCTAATATCAGACAACATAAAAGGGAGGTATTCTAGAGGTGTTTTCTGGGTGAATGGGAAGGTCTGTGAATCTGCAGGAGAAACAGCCCACCCCATAACTCAAACATGGTCCTGGACTGAGGGACAAAATACAGCAGCCTTGGAGCTGCCATATGCCATGCCCTGCTTCCAGAACATGGACTCTGACTCAAAGTCTGAAACAGGGGACATGCCAGAGGCTGAAACAGGGGACATGCCAGGACCTGCTATACAGGAAGAGGTTACAGTGCCACAAACAGAATCCGGGCAGTGCCAGCTTCAACAGAGAGTCTTGCCCCTTCAGACACAGAAGATAACTTACCAGTACCCACCTTTGCTGAGCATAAACAACAAAGAGAAAACCTACATTGATCCCAGAGAATTTTATAACTGGCAACAGCTGCACTAGGCCTATATAGCTGACACCCTTCCCTTCCAGGAGTTCTCAGAGCTTATCTGACCTCTCTCTTTGCTGGATGCCTTGCTGATCTCTGTACCTGACTCTGGATTACCCTGACTGACTTTGAGCTGGCTTGCCTTTGAATTCTGTTGGACTTAATTTTTGACTTTGTGCTTACTGAATAAAAGTAAGTAACAAGCTGGAAACCATTCAGTTTGTTTTGTTTGAATTATCAGCTGTGCTGCTGGGACTGAGAGAGGACACCATTTTATATTTCTCTCCCACTGGACTCAATAGGGTAAAAAACTATTTATGAGGGGAAAAAACAGAAGAGGAATCTCCCAGAAGAGAAACAAAGGAAATGACCCTTATTTTCCTCTTCTTCCTCCAAATGGCACAAGCCTAGTAGGGCTTTGGATAAAACAGTTCCTCCACTTTTGGAATGCACTTTTAATAACTTTCTAATATTTCTTTTTTCTTACGATATATAAGTTAGATGCTGTAACTGTTTCACACTTAATTGTGATACCATTACCACAATCATACATATCCCCAAGACCCACCTTAAAATCTAGCCAGTTGCACCAAGGAATGGAGTTTTGCAGAACTGGCAAGCTGGAAGCTCAGCCCCCTGCTGCCAGTGAGCAAAGTGTAACCATGAGATGTGACATGACTCCACAGGCATTCCTCCTTCTGGCTGGTGCATGGATTGGTGCACTGCACATCCCTGCAGATGGTTGTCCAAGCATTTTCCTCTACAGCAAGAGATCTAGGTGCGTCTCCACTTATCTGTCCAACACTCTCAAGCAACATGGAAATAGCTGTGTGGAAGGGCCTGTACTGCTTAAAAAGTAACTTGAGTGGGGAAGTACAGAAGTCCTGATGCAGGATCTCATCCAGGATTTTCAGCAAGGAAAAACAGAAAACATTCTTTCCTGTGCAGAAAATGCTGCTTTCTGTGCAAAATAAACATACGTGACTTTTGTGCCAATTAAGTCCTAAACTACAATTAGAGAGAAAAACATTTCTAAATTTGTTTATTGCACATGTAGAGAAGGACATTAATGAAGAATGACATCCCTGCAAACAGATAGTGGTGGCTGGTGGTTTCCATGTCAATGAGGTGGTTAATCTGCTCTAGCTTATAGTGCTGAATTTAGAAGTTTCAGTATCTTAGTTCCTTTAAAGTTCCTTTAAAGTTCCTTTAAAGTAAATCTCTGTAAAACCCAGAGAACAGGCACAACTCCACTGACATGGAAGCTACCAGAGCTATTGGACAATGCTACCTTGAAACAAGCCAATCACAATTTCTGGAATCCAGTTGGGACCTAACATCTTTGTAAGTGGATTTGCACCCATAGGAATTTAAATTGCGCAGTTACATAATATTCATATCCAGTAGAAAGCTACCATTACATTACTCCATAGCAGAACCAGCAATGTGCCTAATGTGTATTGCTGCACAATGTGCATAGTTACGTCTTGATGTCTGTCTTGATGTGCATATCTGTCTTGATGTTCCTCAGCCACTCTTGCCAGTGACTCCTTATGCATCTTAACAATTCTGCTATGTAGCTAGGTATACATAAAGTTACATAGTGTAACAAGTGTTGTTGGATTCTGGTGGTTATTGATTGTCAAGAGTTTAGGAATTTGGACTGCAAAATTCATCAACCCATCCAGGAACCAGTAAAAGTGAAAACAAATAAATAAATAATGCTTTTGCAACCTGTGGCACAACAGGAAGATCATTTTTGGTTGCAAGAAGTTTTCAGAAAAATATGGCTTTCATCCCAATCTTATCTTGTATCTACATTGTTTTGACTGTACAGAAAATAACTGTCTTAGACAAGGTGGCCCAGTCAGTCCAGCTGTGGTGCTTGTCAGTTGCAGTCCCATTTATGGTTCTTTGGATATTTCAAGAGGATTGGACTGATATAACTTGATAGATGCTGCCCAAAAGGCATTTAAGTTGCTATTTAAGTCAATCACTTCATTCTGTCCCTATTCTGCCACATTTCTCAATTTCTGTGACTCCCAAATGTTTCTGTACTACTGTAATACTATGCCTTTTAATATCAGCCATTTGTGATTTAGTATTTCAACCCATACTGGTGTACTGGGACACCTTCTGTTGAGTGTCACAATGAAAGTCATAGTTGTGTGATAGTTACTTTTTGCCTCATATCAGCATTTGGAAGCATCAGCTAGTAATACAGAATAGCTGCCTGTGACATGAGAGGGTCACTGAAAGCACAATTGACCAGTGCTTAAGATCTGTGTTATATCTTCCTATTTCCCAGAAGACAAAGGAATTGCTTTTCATAAGCTTACAGCAGGTCTATATCTAATGCAACTGTGTTCCCAAAGGCATGTACCTGCAATTGAGTTACATTCTAATCTACTTCACTGGGTTGTTCTGGGGATAAAAGGAGACCTATTTATGTAGCTTTGAGGTCTTTGGAGAAGTTTTGTAAATTGTGGTAGGTAGATAGTCTTGTTTCCATAGGTTGTTCTGCAGTTTATGAAATCAGCTACAAACACTTTCTAAGGCCTGATAAACTCTGTAAGGCCTGATTCACATGTAGTTTGAAAGACACAGAAGGCACTCTGGCATGACTGTATCTTTAGTGTTATGTAATGTCAGGGATTCCAGGCAGGGAACCCTGGGAAAATGATCACCCCACTGCAAAGATGTTGCATCATGCCCCAGCTGTGGGTAATTGCAAGGTTACATAAGAAACTGGGGTCGTGTGCAGATGGTAGAGGGCGGTGTGCAAACCTCTACCTGATCGGTTGTAGATATGTATATAACAAAGCAACGCCAGTATGTATTTGTCTGTTGACCAAACCTGGTGCCTGGCGCAAGCTTTTGTCCATCTGTCCTATTTTTTGTATATAACAGAACTTTGCTGCAAGATAAAGTGCCTCCTGTTTAGGAAGAAACTCCTCCATGTGTGAGTATCCTTACTGGAGATCAAGGCTGCTGCTGTTGGCTCGCTGAACTCTGGTTTTTCCGCTGCGTTTCCATGGGGCTGAAACTCCTATCATCCCAAACAGTGGTTATGGGCCCAGGCCCAGAGTGCATAGCATCCACAGAGCACCTGTAGTTGTTTTCCCCCTGGATACTGGGACTGTTTGTGACTGTTTGCCTGGCTCTCCGGTGCTTTGGGAGTCTGTGTTTTGGCAGAGAGACAGTTAATCTTCAGTCCGGAGCTCATCAAGGTCACTGCGGCCAGCTGCTTTGTTTGTTGAATTTTACTTACAAAGGCAGCAGCATGGCTGAGGGAAGTTATCTGCGTTTTGAAAAGTTGACCAACGCTAATGATCAAAGCTGGCAAATTTATGTGAGAGCCGCTTTGATGAAGGAAAACTTGTGGCACGTTTTGGAAAATGAGGGACAGCCCCCAGAAGGAGCAACTGCTGCTCAAATAGCAGCGTTCAGGGTTGCTGACGAAAAAGCCAAAGCAGTTATTTTGCTTACTTTAAGTCCTTCCCAGTTGATTCACGCTGCTGCTGCAGACACAGCATATCAGCTCTGGGAGGCTCTGAAGCGTGTGCCTCAATCTTCCTCATGTTTGTCCAAAATGCTATGGACGAAAAGACTGTATAACACAAAGTTATGTCCCGGAAGCTGTGTAAGAGAGCACCTCATGCTGATGAAAGTTATTTCACGAGTCAGCCGACAGGGGGGTAAATATCCCAGAAATGCAGAAAAGTTTTATTCTGCTCGGAAGCCTCACTAAGGAGTGGGACTTTTTGATGTACAGCCTCCAGGGTGTGCAAGGAAGAGCTGACTGTAGACTTGGTAGCTGGGAGGATTTTGGAGGAAGTCCAACGTAAGCAGTTCGATTCCAGACTGCAGTCGGAGGGGAGAACAGCCAGTCACCAGGAGGAAGAAGGCGTGTGCAGCTTTGCCAGATGCTGCTACAGATGTAAGAGAGTCGGCCATCTCCAGAAGGACTGCAGAATGCCCGTGCCGAGCAGAGGGAAGAAGACAGCCCAGGAGCGGAGGGGCGTGTCGTCACAGGCTGAAGACCATGTGTTTGTGGCAAAAGAACAGTCTGAGAGTGGTGTGTGGTTGCTAGACAGTGGCGCAACTCACCACATGGTGAACAATTTAAAGCTGTTGAATGATGTTACAAATGCAAATTTAACAGCAATTTCCCTTGCAGATGGGGCACCAAGCAAGGTGCAGAAGATGGGTACTGCGTATGTGCCATGTTTTGGGAAATCGTTTAATAATGTATTGTGTGTGACAAATTTGCAGAACTGTATTTTGAGTGTCTCCCAACTGGCCAGTGAGGGTTACAAAGTGGTGTTTGAAGGGGAGAAATGCATAATTACAGCAAATGGTTTTTTTGTGCAAAAGGGGTGAAAAAGCAGGGATTGTACCACATGTTGCCCAAAGGAAAAGTGGCAAACATTAACCCTTTGTGTAACAAACCTGTACATGAAAAGTGTGTACATTATCTCCACAGAGTGATGGGACATGCCAGCTACAAAGGTTTGCAAGAGTTGGCAAAGGCATGCCCTGGGTTACAGGTCAGAAATTGCCCTAAGTTCCTAGATTGCTCTGTATGCAAAAAGGTTAAGGTAAAGGCTTACCCCACTGCCAAGAAAAGCAAGTGTGTCACCCAATGGCCTTTTGAGGTTGTACATGCAGATTTGGCTGGGCCATTCAAGCCAACTGAAAGGCAAAATAGGAATGTCCTGGTAATTGTAGACAGACACACCAGGTACTCCTATGTCTATCTGCTGAAAGAGAAAAGTCAAGCAGCTGAAAAGTTCCAAGAGTGGGTGAATGCTGCTGAAAGGGAATTTCCTTATAAAGTAGCTAGTCTGGTGTCAGACAGAGGGGGAGAATTCCTGTCCAATAGCCTGTAAGCCTGGATGCGTAAGAAAGGCATAAGGCATAAAACCACCAACCCCGCATCTCCCAGGGAGGATGGTCTTGCAGAAAGAAGAATTGGGCTGTTAAAACAAATGAAGGACTGTATGATGGAAGATGCCCAAGCCCCAGCAGGACTTTGGGGAGAAGCAATAGTGACAGCAAACTACCACTTAAACAGGATGTGGTGTTCAAGTGTGAAGCAAACTCCATATTACCTATTGTATGGTAGAGTGCCAAACCTGCAGCATCTATGCGTTTGGGGTCAGTTTGCTAGTGTGTATGTTCCCCCATGTTTCAGAAAGTCTGGAGAGGAGAAATCTAGACGGTTACGCTTTGTGGGATATGACGGTAACAAATATAGATTTCTACACCATGCTGGCAAAATAGTGTATTCTAGGAGTGCAAACTTTGAAATCCATTCAGGATGGGATAGACTGCACTGTAACCAAGAGGTTTTGATTCCCCTGGGTAAATGTGTGAAAAGACTGCACTTTAATCAAGGAGTTTTTGTTCTCCTGGGTAAAAGTGACAAAAGTGTTCCTGAGAATGGAGGGGCAGTGATGTCTGATGAGGAAAAGGACAGTGTCCCAGATACACTTGAAAGCTCTGAAGATGGAGAGACGGTGATGGTTGATGAAGAAGAAGAAAGTACTGAGGAAAGTACTGAGGAGGAGAAGCCAAAAATCTCACTCAACGTCACACCAAAGAGTTCAACACCACCACCTAGTGCTGAACCTGCATTTACGGTCAAGAGAGAGCCTCACACTGAGGTCAGCACTAGTTCCAGCAGTGGTTCCAGTGAAAGTGGGTCAGGAAGTACCCAACTTGCTGAGTCAGGAAGTAAAGCTATGCTTATCCCTAAAAGGTCAGGAGGAGGGTATTTTGCTGTCCCGTGTGACTGAGGCAGAAAATTTGAGCATAGGACTACATTGGAGTATGGTATCTGAAAAACACAATATTGCGGATTTGCTCACAAAGGCCCTTCCAGTAGTAGGCCATGAGAAGTTGGCAAGTAAACTGGGCCTTGCCACCAGGGTGTAAGGTGGAAGATGAGTTGTACCCTTGAATGTATGTACTGTATGTAACATGTGTTATGTAACATGTATTGTATGACATGTATGGATTGTGAAAATGTCCTACACAGTGGCCTGACCATTTCGGAGGGGATTGTCAGGGATTCCAGGCAGGGAACCCTGGGAAAATGATCAACCCACTGCAAAGATATTGCATCATGCCCCAGCTGTGGGTAATTGCAAGGTTACATAAGAAAGGGGGGTCATGTGCAGATGGTAGAGGGAGGTGTGCAAACCTCTACCTGATTGGTTGTAGATATGTATATAACAAAGCAATGCCAGTATGTATTTGTCTGTTGACCAAACCTGGTGCCTGGCACAAGCTTTTGTCCGTCTGTCCTATGTTTTGTATATAACGGAACTTTGCGGCAAGAGAAAGTGCCTCCTGTTTTGGAGGAAACTCCTCTGTGTGTGAGTATGTTTACTGGGGAACAAGGCTGCTGTTGTTGGCTCGCTGAACTCTGGTTTTTCTGCTGCATCTCCGTGGGGCTGAAACTCCTATCATCCCCAACATGTAAAACAAGCATTCATATAAAAGAGGTCACTGATGTTGTTACTTCCTGCCCATACCAGTGTTCTTTGATACAATATCATGAATCAACCCTTAACATTATCAACAGCGTATCAGATTGGAACATAAGAGTTCATTCTGGTACAAAACAACTTTATTCACACCTCATTGGCTACCTACTAGAAATTCACTCAAGTTCAAATAAAGTACTTTTCCTAGCACACACACACACACACACGTTTTATTTGATTTGGAGGAGACTTTTAACATTATATTCAGGGTGTTATTATTCAACCATCATCTGGAATTGGTGAGAATATATGTGAGAACTCAGTTCCCAGGTCAGTGAAGTACAAAATTCATTGCAGGCTTTAGGCTAAGTAAACTTAAGAAGAGCTATCCAAGGTGCTGAACTTCTTTCTTTTGGAGGTATGTTTTCACACCTTTGAGAATGGGTTTCCACAGCCTAGATAGACGCTTTAGAATTTCAGATTAAAACCCAGAATTGGTTTTCTGGCCCACTGACACAGTGGGTGAGACACCCAGATGTTCCTGTTTTTCATTGCTTTTAAAACGTTTTCTTTAGGAAAGACAAGAACTCTCCTCTTATCTCAAGAAAACTTTTCCAAGCCTGTGGCTTGGAAATGAGGCTTCAACAGCTGACCTTATTTCACCAAGCAATCCATCATCAAACCAGTGCTGGAGTGGTAGTATATTACAGTGGTTCAGATGAAGTATTCCACTAATATATAATAAAAGCAGTGTCATTTTTATGATGTATTTTTTATAATATAAGCTACCCAGCAGAAATACTTTCTAGAGGCTTGAATCCTTCAAGGTTAATTTAAAAGAAATATTTATGTTGTGAATTGTTTTTTGGAACCAAGAAGAGATAAATGACTTATACAGTACCTTAAAAGGAAGCCATTCTGTTTTTCTAGGACTATTAAGCACAAAAAGCGTGATCCAGCAGAGGTTAAGCACCTTTAAGTGCCATCAAACTCAAACTTAAGCACAAGCTTATATTCTTCATTGAAAACAATGATGCTCAAAATTGTTTAAATTTGTCTGGCCTGTAACCTAAATAATGCTTAAAATACTGAAGATATTCATGCTGCAGTAAATGTTCATGTTGTCCTCACTTTTAATTCTCACCACACTAAAAAGTAAAATCCCACCTTTCTAGCCATGGGCCATTAATTTTTATTGTGCACATGAATCAAACTATAGAAAAAAGTCATTAAAAGTAGTTGGGAAATACAGGACACACACCCAGTGACCAGAAACTCTTCTTTCAAAATTTGGTAGAAGAAATTCACCACATTCATCCTTGAAATTAGCCTCAGGTTTCAGATTTGTCTCCCCCAGCCCTAAATATATACACGTACTGACCAATTCCAACTTTTCAGATCTCAGCCATTTAGCTTGGACCTTTCCATTTCTATTTCTGCATGGGAGAGGAGATGGGAAAAATAAGAAATATCCAAGAAGTACTGGAAAGGATTTTTTTTTTCTGAATGGAACTTATGAGAAAACATCAGAGAAAGATTGTGTCCATGAAGAAGCCCATTGGTGCATGATTAGAGGCTGGCAATAACACATTAAACATTTAATCTAGAGGAAGCTACTTGTACTACCAGCATGGCCAAAATACCATTCCTCTAAGACAGGAATGGGGTATTTGCCAAAAACATTGTCTGACATCTTTTCAAGTGAACAGCATCCAACTTACAGCTGTGTTACTCACTTTTTGGTTGTTAGAGAGGTCAGAATCCTATACTAATCATGCAACAACCAGTCTACCCTTGCAAAATCCTGTTACTGCTCCCTACACCCCACTCTGCAGGATGTGCTATTTTCATAATTGGACGTATTTTCACCTGAAGCACAAGTTTGGAAGACTGCTGGCTGGAAGCATGAGCCAGGTCAGGATGACCTCAGACGTGGTCAGGTCATAAGTTCAGAGAAGCTTAGGTGGGAAAACCCTGCACCAATGAGTTTGTGATAACCCTTTCAATACCTCTGGGTCAGTGCACACCCAAATACAATGGAAAGTGAAACTGCCTAGATGAAGCAATCAGGACCCTCCTGTGATCCTAGCCTACAGAAATCCTTCCTAGACCCCTTGCCCTACCAATCAGTGATTAAGGGATTGTTGTGATTCCCATCAATGTTTTGTCACCTAGAGTTAAGACAATTAGCCCATTATGGACTTCTTTGTCAACCTCATGGGAAAGCAATTACTGCTTTGTCTATGCACCCCCCCTTGAGAGTAGGGTATATGGTATATAAACCCAAGCTTTGGCCTCAGAAAATTGTAGTACTTCAACATAATACATGGTGCCCAGACCTCTGTTCATTGTTGCTATCCTCAGACGCTGTCTGAGCCACTCTGCTTCAACCTTCTTCTTCAGGACTCGTAACTATCACCCTTTTCACCTGATCTCTCTCTATCTAACCTTTCATGCCTCACTTTCCAATAGCCTTGTATGGTTCTTGAGAGTGTCAGAATTTCTTGTGTGTTTTGACAATCCAAGTAAAATATTTGACATACACAGGCAATGAGATCTTGCCATTACCCTCTCCTTGTAGGCCTCCTTTGAGCTATAATTTCCCAAATTTCAAAGAGATACCTCTTAGCGTAACAATCCCATCTTTGAGGTGCCATGGTCCCTCCTCCAAACTGGCTATTTACTGGCTGCTAGAGAGCAGAGAAAAGGCAGTGAAGAGGCATCTATCTGCATTCCTATAGCTGTATATAGAGCAGTGATATCATCCTCTGGAACTTCTTAATCTAAGAGTTCCTGAGCAATGTCTGTTACTGTCTGTCCAGCTATAGATAATAAGTGGGTGCTCCTCTGCAACATGCACCCCTCCATTCTCCACCAGCCAGTAAATGGTCATGTGGAGGTTTTTTTTGGGGGGGGATGGGGGAGATGTGTCATAGTTCCATCTGTGCAGCAGTTTATCTTAATCTTCTGGTGCAAGATATCCACCATTACTTTTTTTAGGGTGCCAGGTAGGACACATATTTGTTATCCTGATTTCTGGGGTCCCTTGGGGGACACCTCAATGTGCTCCACGTGATGGGGAATGGAAACTAACCAGAGCACGAGCAATAGCAATGCGAGAGGCAGGGTAACCTAGCGGGGTCTTTTTACCCAGTTTTTACAGGGTCAGGCAAAGCAAAAAACCAAACAAAAATATGTAATAAATGATTTTATTGAATGAAAGTCCCACACATCAATGCAATCACTCACACACTCACTCAAACCTATTAAGAAGCAAGAGAGAGGAAGGTGGATAGGGGAATATTGAAGGGGTTCTAGCTAGGGTAATACTGCACTTTTTCCTGAAGTCCTTGGTCTGGGAAAAACAGTGAAGAAGTGGAGCTCAGCATGGAGAGGGCTGAGGGGATTACTCAACAGACAGAGAAACGGTCTGCTGGGATGACCAGGAGTGATCCAAAAAAACGCTCAAAAACTGGGACTATTTGTAGGGGAAAAAGTACCTGGAGGGCTAATCCTTTCCTGGGGAGAACAATGGGTGTTGTAACAAGGAAGAAGCTCCACAATGGTAACTTCCTTTGCATGATGAGATTACAAGGTGTTGCCAAAGTCTCAGGATCTTCAGCTGCATTTGGTTGTGGTGTGACTTCATATAAATGGTCCTTGCCTGATAGGATTTTGCTCAACTTGGTGCAAACACGCTAATCCCCTCAAGTTGGCTTCTTAGGGGCTGAGGACCCTTTGTTTACTGTGGGTTTGCACAGCTTGAGGTCTCCTGGGGCGACATGACAGGAGATTTTACTGGCCTGACCTGGTTTTCGATTGTTGGACCGTTGCTGCCTACGTGCTCATCTGGGCAATCTCTCAGGCACATGGAATCATATTTTAATATCAAAATTGTAGACCCCAGGACAGGGTTTTCCAGTGTAGAAACATATTGCATTTCCCATTTTTCAGGTTGGGAGGGGAGGATTTTTAAATCTTGTCTTTCAAATTTTAAATCTTGTCTTTAAAAAAAGAAGAGTGTTTCATTGCTTGGATTAACATATGACCCTGGTCCTCTCTGCTTCCCTCTGGCTGAAAGTGCTGTAGAGCAATAGCATGCATGACATAACAGGAAATGTGGTTACCATTGTGTTACATCCCTCTGCAACACTACTGGAGGGAGGGGGAGCAAGAATGGAAGCACAGGATCCTGCAGTGATCTGAGCAGTGTAGGGAGATGCATCCTCACTTATTTCATTCTCAAGTTCAGTAACAACAACAAACAACAACAAATCGCACTGGGTGAGATTACAAGAACTTTTGTGATTTTTTTAGGTGCATTGAGGAAGGACATTTTGTAAAACACTGAAGTTTTCTGTATAAAACTTTTTTTGTGCAAAGTACAGTGTTTTGTACAAAAAAAGAAAAAAAAAGGCCACACTTTCATGTTGTTGCTGGCAAAGAAAGCACTGGTCTTTTCACTCTTAGACAGGGGGAAAAGATCTCATGGCTGCTGACAATTTTGTTGAAAAGTGTCTCAGTATTTCAAGATATCATTGTTTGTGAAGGAAAAGAACATTTGCAAACATTCTTTATGTTCCAAGGGCATCAGAATTACTTTCTGAAGTGAAGAAAAGAATGGAAGAACATCCCTTGCCCCGGCTACCTGATATAAACCTATAAGAGACAACACGCCCCCCCAGTCCAATGGTAGTAATGAAATGACAACTTAAACACAATGAAACAAGTTAATATTAGATAGCAATGTGACAAATAAAGTAACAAGTGAATTTCTGCATGGTAAAAAGAGTGATTTTGATTCATTATTTTACAATCGTAACTTCAAGGTCTGTGCTTAATGTAGGACTGTTAGAAATAACAGCAGAGTGTACATTACCCAACAAGGCAAACATCCTATTGAATTTCTGTTCTCTGGTTTTATCACTACTATTAGAACACATAACATCAGTGCTTATGTAAATGAATGTAATAAGTGCAACAGCCAAATATATTTGCTTTGTAAATTATGTTAATTTGGGAAATACACCATTTTAGCTAGAATATTAACTCTATATCTGGCAAAGGTTAAATCCAAAACAAAGCAGCCTATGAATGTATATGCTACCGAGAGCTAAACATCTTAAACCAACAAAAAGCTATCAGTGCGATCTTGGAAGTACCAATTGGGTTTGTGAAGCTATGTTTGCATATATGTGAGAGAATGTGTGTTTGCATGATAAAGTGGACTTCCTGAAGGCCTGGCCAAAGTGCAAGAAACAACAATCTGACTAGAAGAAGGAGAAAAAGTAAAGTCTTCTAGAGATAAAGAACAACAACAACAACAACAAAAAAGCCCCTGATCAAATTTTGGTCCAGGTCTCAAACGGCTGTCTCTGAGAGAGGACATGCAGAAGAGCAAATTAAAAATTACTGGAGCATCTGGGACCTACGACTGAAGGAATTCGAACAATCTGGTTGAAACTAACAAATTATCAAGTAGAGACATCAAAAGAACTAAAGAAGATAAAAGAAGCACCTTGACAAACTGAAACTTTGAGAAGACTTCTTCATCAGAACCAAGATTGCTATTCTCCTCCAGCCTTCTTCCACCCCTGCTTAGGATTGACCCCCTATGTTTGGGTGAAGTAAGTATGTTCTTTGTGTGACTGTATATATGGGATGCACTTTACTATGATTCTTGGTGTCCTGAGTCCAAATAATCCCTATTGGTTTCTCCCTCTTCCTTCCTCTTCTCTTCTCCAGTCACTGGAATGCTCCAGTCTTTCCAACAACATTCCTCTCTTCTTCAGCTCAGATTCCTGCTTTCTCCTAAACCTTTCTGCTCTTATCTTATCCTTCTGTGAAAAACAGTCTCCCTTGACTGATTGGACATATCTCCAAGCCATTCTAAACCTCTATGCACACCATTTTTCCTTCGTTCTTCCCCTCATCTGTACTTCTGAAATCCTTAGTCTAAGCTGTACTCTGACTTTTGCTTTACACATTTATAATCTGTTTCATTGTTGCATAATAAAGTGTATTTATTTCTCTTTAATAGGAGTACTAGACTCTTTGAATGGCTGGGTCACACACCACTTAGACACAGCTAAAGAGATTCAATATTACAGAACTCAGATAAAGTCTGATCTTGGGGAAGTCACCTGTGAATCTGGAATCCTTATTCCCTACAATTTCATACCAGGTCACACATACATGGACTCCTGTTGTTGAGGGATCAGTGCCCCCACCCATGCCCTCTTTCATGATAGACGATTCCATTCCCTCCCCTCTGCGCATTTTACCTTCCATCTCCCATAACAGAGGCAGAATTTGATGCTCACTGCATGTCCTTATTTGGCTTTTTGAAGATTTTTCCCTTTAGAGATTTTTCTTAACACATTCTTCTGTTTTCCAAGCACTGGAACTCTGAAAGACTAGCAGTTGGGAGAATATTTGAAAAATGGTAGGAAATTTTTTTTTTTTTTTCAAATGTTGACAAAATATGATGAGAAGAATCCTGGACTAATGAGAGTCCTTGTAGTTTGAGATTTATTTTACACAAAATTTGCACATGATTGTTTTACATAGAAAATAGAAATTTTCTGCATAGAAATAGTATTTTATACTCTTTTTTCCCTGCACATTCTATGCAACCTGATTTTGTGCAGAAAGTCCTGTTTTCTGCTAAAAAAAGTGCATTTTTTTCACAGAATACATCTTGAACTGTGAATAGTCTTCAAAAAGAAGTCTTTCTTGCAGTGAGAAGAAAATGCTAAAATTACATCCTTCTTCCTTTGAGAAGAAAATTAGCCAATAATTACATCCTTACGCAAGACTGATGGTGCCTCCCTTTTATGCACAAATGGTACTGTTTTGGCTACATCAGGATAGGCAGTGTGGTAATGTGTTTATTGTTCATCTATGCTATATGACTCTTCTGCTGCTTCCAGTGGAGTGGAAAGAAGCAACACTTCAGTGGTACTGTACAGTTCTTCTGTTGAAAAGCTGTATGTTCTGTATATTAGGAAGTCATGGCATGAGCAGGAGGTGGCTGATGCGATCATGAATAAGCTTGTTAAGATCAAAAAGGAATTGAGAAGCAAAGAGATCAGAGAAGGAGCAGTGCTTGCTCAGGTCAGTATCAAGGAGCCAAGAACAGTGGGTTGGAGCAAACAGGCAACCTCCAAGTCAAAGAAAAATAAGCAGCAAACAAGACTATAAGGCAACATTCGTCAGCCACAAAAAATGAACAGCATGCAGCAGTTCTATTTCAACAAAAAGAAGGATAAAGAAAACAGTAGGGAAATGAAATAAATACAAAGATGACAAATTAGATCCTCATAGCTCAACACAGCTCTGAAGACAACTGAGTTCAGCACAGCTCGTATCAGAAGAAAATAGTCTATTATATGAAGAAATAGCTAGCTTTACTCAAGGAAAAGTTTAAAAAGTGAACAAAGTTTCCACAAGAGCAAGAAAATGGAATGAAAGGGTTGGGAAGGATTATTTCATTAAGGATTAAGTAAATAGACAGGGATCCTCATCTAAGACAATGGCCAAGGAATACTTTTTGTTGTTGTTGTTAATGACTGAAAACAACCTGTAGAAGAGTTCAGAAAATCTGTTAATCAGACCAACTGCCCAGCTTGAACCAACTGTCCAACTTGAACAGTACAGCTGTCAAATTTTCTTTTCATATAAGATGCAGGGTGCAGTGAGAATAGTTAACTGGAAGAATTAGTAGATATGTCAGGAAGCCAGAAAATAAAAGTGTTATCTCTTTCAAACATGACTATTATAGTCACAGGAAAATCCACCCACTAATCTAGTTCCACTTAATGACTAAATTATCCGCACAAAGTGAAAGACTGGGTAAAAACTGAAGGGTACAGAAAATATGAAAATGATTGCTTGACTAGGAATGGGAAGAAGCTGGGGAGAGAGACAATATTATTCAAGGCAAAGACTCGGCGAGTGCAGGGGGAAAAGGCCCAAATGATATTGACCAAGTAGTACAAGCGTCCAATGGTGGGAGGAGTAGAAACTATAGTACAGGACTTGCAGGAAGGGCCCAGGGATTTAAGTGTCTCTACACTAACACGCAGAGTATGGGAAACAAGCAAGATGAACTTGAACTGCTAGTACAACAAAATAAATATGATTTGATAGGCATCACTGAGACCTGGTGGGAGGAGTCTCAGGATTGGAATGTACGAATAGAGAGGTATAGCCTATTTTGTAGAAATAGACCAAACAAGAAAGGAGCAGTAGCCTTGTATGCCAAGGATGTTTTCACCTGTGAAGAGATCCCTGACTTAAACCCAGAAAGCCAGGTCGAGAGCATCTGGGTAAGAATTAAGGGAGCAAGAAACAATAGGGATATTCTGGTGGGGGTTTACTACAGACCTCCAAGCCAGACTGAGGACCTTGATGACGCCTTCCTCAACCAAATGACTGCACATTCAAAAAGGAGAAATACAGTAATAATAGGAGATTTCAATTACCCGGATATATGTTGGCAGTCAAACTCTGCCAAGACAGCAAGGTCCAGCAAGTTTCTTGCTTGTCTTGCAGACAATTTCATGGTCCAGAAGGGGGAAGAGACCACAAGGGGATCAAATATTCTAGATCTGATCCTGAGCAATAGGGATGACCTTGTTAATGAGGTAGAAGTGGTTAGATCTTTAGGGGGGAGTGGCCATGCCCTATTGGAATTTGGCATTCAGTGGGAAGGAGAAGATAAGTGTAGCCAGACACTCCTCTTAGATTTTAAAAAAGCGGACTTCTGTAAACTTAGGGAGCTGCTGGCTGAAATTCCGTGGTCAAGAATAGTGAAAGAGAAAGGAGTTCAGGAGGCATGGGAGTTCCTTAAAAGGGAGATACTGAAGGCACAGTCTAAAACTGTGCCAATAAGGAGGAAAAATGGAAGGCATCTGAAGAAACCAGAACGGTTGACTAAAGAACTCTCAGCTGAGCTAAACTTTAAGAGAAATGTATACAGGAAATGGAAGAGGGGGGAAACCACCAAAGAAGAATTTAAGCAAGTAGCCA
Organism: Cyclura pinguis; assembly: GCA_030412105.1. NCBI lineage: Eukaryota > Metazoa > Chordata > Lepidosauria > Squamata > Iguanidae > Cyclura > Cyclura pinguis. The sequence goes on along the minus strand of CM059600.1, from coordinate 62,985,183 downwards.
GGAAATGTAGGGAGAAGGTCAGAAAGGCTAAAGCACAGAACGAACTTAGGCTGGCCAGAGAAATCAAAAACAATAAAAAGGGCTTCTTTAAATATGTCCGCAGCAAAAGGAAAAAGAAGGAGACAATAGGGTCGCTGCGCAGAGAAGATGGCGAATTACTAACAGGGGGAAGAGAAAAGGCAGAACTACTTAACACCTTCTTTGCCTCCGTTTTTTCCCAGAAGGATACAAGCACTCAACCTGGCGGTTCGGAGCAGGGGAGGAAGCAGGGGAAATGCGGCACATAATAGGTAGAGAGGTAGTACAAGAATACCTGGCCACACTGGATGAATTCAAGTTTCCAGGGCCAGATGAATTGCATCCTAGGATATTAAAAGAACTGGCAGAGGTCATTTCGGAACCGCTTGCTATAATCTTTGAGAAATCTTGGAGGACAGGAGAAGTTCCAGCAGACCGGAAGAGGGCAAATGTTGTCCCCATCTTTAGGAAGGGAAAAAATGAGGACCCAAATAATTATCGCCCAGTCAGCCTGACATCAGTACCCGGAAAGATCCTGGAGCAGATCATTAAGCAGTCAGTTTCTAATCACTTAGAAAGCAATGCGGTAATCACAAGAAGTTAACGTGGATTTCTCAAAAATAAGTCATGCCAGACTAATCTGATCTCTTTTTATGATAGAGTTACTAGCTTGATAGATGAAGGGAATGCTGTGGATGTAGCATATCTCGATTTCAGTAAGGCCTTTGACAAAGTTCCCCATGACAGTCTTGCAAAGAAGCTAGTAAAATGCGGGCTGGACAGAGCTACTGTCAGGTGGATTTGTAATTTGTTGACCGACTGAACCCAAAGGGTGATCACGAATGGCTGCTGTTCATCCTGGAGAGAAGTGACTAGCGGGATGCCACAGGGTTCTGTCCTGGACCCAGTGCTGTTCAACATTTTCATCAATGACTTGGATGAAGGAATAGAGGGCATGCTCATCAAATTTGCAGATGACACCAAATTGGGAGGGGTTGCTAATACACCAGAGGACAGGATCAAAATTCAAAATGACCTGGACACATTGGAGAGCTGGGCCAAAGCTAACAAAATGAAATTCAACAGAGAGAAGTGTAAAGTCATACACTCAGGTAGAAAACATGGAATACAGAAATATAGGATGGGGGACACGTGGCTGGATAGCAGTATGTGTGAAAGGGATCTAGGAGTCTTAATAGACCACAAGCTGAACATGAGTGAGGAGTGTGATGCGGCAGCCAAGAAAGCCAATGCAATTCTCGGCTGCATCAATAGGAGTATGGTGTCTAGACTGAGGGACGTACTGGTACCACTCTACTCTGCTTTGGTTAGACCTCATCTTGAATCCTGTGTCCAGTTCTGGGCACCCCAATTCAAGAAGGACATGGTCAAGCTGGAGCAGGTCCAGAGGAGAGCAACCAAAATGGTGAAGGGCCTGGAAGCCAAGCCCTATGAGGATAGACTTAGAGAGCTGGGTATGTTCAGTCTGCAGAAGAGAAGGTTAAGAGGGGACATGATAGCTATGTTTAAATATTTGAAGGGATGCCATGTAGAGGAGGGAGTGGGCTTGTTTTCTGCCGCTCCAGAGACCAGGACAAGGAGCAATGGATTCAAGCTGCAGGAAAGGAGATTCCACCTGAACCTCAGGAAGAACTTCCTGACAGTCAGGGCTGTCCGGCAGTGGAATATGCTGCCTCGGAGTGTGGTGGAGTCTCCTTCTTTGGAGGTTTTTAATCCGAGGCTGGATGGCCATCTGTCGGGAGTGCTTTGCTGCATGGTAGGGGGTTGGACTGGACGGCCTGTGTGGTCTCTTCCAACTCTACATTTCTATGATTCTATGACAAAATGGTCATGTCCAGGACTGGAATCAATGTGCATGAAAAAGAGATGAGGGAAATAGGAGACTAATCAAAGAAATAAGGAAAAAGAGCTGCCACATACAATCTTCTTCCCGTGCCTTCTCAGTGGAAGAGGCATGACCATTGCATCACTTAACTCAATTGACATAAAGAATCCACTAGAACAGCATTGGGTGGTACATCCATTTAATGACGTAAATCTTAAAACCAACCCACCGGGTTTAAAATTGCTAATGCAGCAGAAAATTTCAAATGTGAACCCATATTTTTGAATTACAAGCTGAAGGACTTCATTATAGGATTTAGAATTTTTCCAGAAAACATACAGCATGCAACTACCATTACTTAAGACCCAAACTGTTGTGATAGAGGTACATCATACATGCTTTGACCTTTACAGAAAATGTAACAACATATTTTGTTTGTTTGCAGCAGTAAAAATGATGGCAAGTGATGATGCCTGAAAAACATACAACTATAATGTTGTGATTAAAAATTGGGCACATTTCATCTAACTTTTTATTCTTTGTACGATTATGATACACAAACACTAACATTAATGGCGTTTTTCATATAATGAACATAAAATTACAATTGGCAGTCAAGAGCTCTCTAGCAGATAAGTAAGGCAATTTTCCTCATCATTTTTCTCTTTGTTGTCAATCTTGTCGCATAGTCTATTGCCTTTTCAATGAGCTGTAATGTGAATACGCAGGCTCCTGCCGCTCCCTGGTATATAAATTCTGGTTCAAATAGTTCTGTTTAATGCCTTCTGTTTTTAATAGGCTTTATCAAATAAACTGTGTGTTCTGAGGGTTTCACTGGTGATATACAAGTATTTGGATCCATATTGACAGGAGGAAAGATGGCGTTTTAATTTTACAGACTTAAGCAATTAGCAAATGTGAAGAGGCAGACAGGTTTACTTTGCAAATTTACTTCAGTCTAGCTTCTATTTTGTTTCCTTAATATCATACATTTAGTCCTATTTTTCAATAAGAATAGGCACAACAGGTCACATGAGGGAAACTGGAAGAAGCAAACTGTGCTCCATTCATTTATCTGATACAACACATACATTCCATTAGATTATGCTGTCTGATTTTATTATCCGAACATTTATTAATTTTATTTATTAAAATATTTATATCCCACCCTATATTGTGGCATATATGTACAATACCAACAATTTAAAACAATTCCAGATTTAAAGGTGTAACAGGTTTAAGGAGACTCCAGGGAGCCCACAGTGGTCCAAGACCTACCTGGATGGATGTGGTGATAAGGAGAAAACTAGATTAAAGGAGACTGAAGGAGATAGTGGTGCTGGCTGTGAAGTGGACACCGAGTCTACCCAAAGCAAGAATCCAAAGTATATCTTTGAGCAGTGATAAGAGCACAGGTTCTTGGCCACAGCATGGCAAGACATGGAGAACAAAGGCAGGGAGATGGTTGGGAAGATTTGTCAGAAAGTGGGGGATAAAAGAGGTGTGGAAACAGAGAGGGATGGGAGTAAAAGACAAAGGCCATTTCTGCACTACACTCTTATAGCACGATTATTCCACTTTCAACATACTATGGAATCCTGAGGTTTACAGTTTAGGGAGGGGCCCGCCATCCCTTCCCTAAACTGCAAACCCTAGGATTCTATAGGATGTTGAAAGTGGAATAATCGCGCTATAACAGTGTAGTGCTGAAATAGCCAAAGACAAGGTTAGAGGCAAGTGAGAATGGAGAGGAGGGGGAAAGAGGTGGCAATAGTTAAAATGAGGTGGGGGGATCAATCAGCAATGAGGAAGAAAAGCAAGATGGAGAGGAAGCTAAAGCAACATCATAGCTCAGGATTAGCAGCTCCAGGTATCCCCAAAAACAAGTTGGCATAGCATAGTTAGCATGAAGGTGAGGACTGAAGTAGAAAAGCAGGAAATGAGAGAAGGGAAAGACAGCTGCTATGCCAAGCAGGCTACTTCACTAGGCACTAACTCTATTCAAAGGGAATCTGGCAGGTAGGGAAAAAAATTATCATTTGTGTCCTGGTTCTGGAAGCTCCCTGAGATAAGGCTGGGGTAGAGCAAGGGGTGAAATTGAGTAGTGTGTGTAGAAACCAATAGATAAAGGAGCCAAGTGAAGAGTCGTAACTTATCCAAAGGTTGTAGGACTGAAGGTACCAAGGGCAGTTTGACCTCTTCCTCTTGCCCACAAGAAAAACAATTCTAGGCACAACATACTAACAATCAAGCTCAAGCAAAATACCTGACAAAGGCCCTTTTTGCACGGCATTTGCCATGTGAAAGGGCACCTGGAGCATCACACGATTGTGAGGAGTGATCTGCATGATGCACTCACAGTGGTGCAACACTCCAGGGCCTGGCAGGCGCCACTCTCGCACTTTTTCATTTTCAGCTTTCAGCCAAAAATGGTGCATTGCTCCAGGGCCCCGCACGCACTTGCTATGTATGCAGAGTGTCTGCAGCCATGGCGGTCGTGCTTCCTGCCCCAGCGCAGCCTGGGAAACTCCCAGGCTGCATTGCGGAAGGAAGAGGGGGGGCTTTCACACTGCCTGCTCGGGAGCAGGGAGCTCGTGTGGAGCTGAAGCAATCGGGACGTGAGAGCCTCTCACTGGAGGCTGCTCGCATGATCCCCGCAACCTAGCTCTGCAAAAAGGTAAGCTGCGGAAAGGGCCAAAGCTTGGAAGTTAAATGAAGTAGCAAAACTGCTGACTGGATTACTGTTTTTGTTTCCAATTTATGGGGACCCTAAGGTGAACCTAACATGGGGTTTTCTTGGCAAGATTTGTTCAGAGGAGATTTGCCTTTGTCCTCCTCTAAAGCTGGAAGAATGTGACTTGTCCAAGGTCACCCAGTGGGTTTCCATGGGCATTTGAACCTATTTGGTTTCCAAAATCATAGTCCAACATTCAAAACACTATAACACGTTGGCTGTTGCTGACTGGGTAGACAACACATAACGCGGGTCTCATAGTACCAGCATTGGCAGACAATTCACTTCCAAACTGAATTCACCATGCTGGTAATGATATTCAAAGGCTTGGGACTTTGATGTTCAAGGCATACCTGTCCATGATCAAACTGACAGGGGCCTGTTACCCTGATTTCTGGGAGTTCTGTGGGGGACACCTTAATATACCTTGATCAATGGGGAATTAAAATTAGCAAACACACAAGCTGTAGCATTACAAGAGGCAGGATAACCTAGTGAGATCTTTTCAACCCAATGTTTACGGGATCAGGCCAAACCAAAAACCACACCAAATTGCTAATTAAATTATTTTTATTTAAAAATCAGTCCTTGCGCACGTTCGCACTTACGCGCTCGATAGGGGATTTTGAAGAGGTATTTTCAGGGTATACTGCACCTGGTCCCGAAGTCCAGAGTCTGAGATACCAGCGGAGCAAGAGAGAAGAGACTCAGCACTTGGAAGGCTGAGGGAATTGCCAGATGGAGTGACGTGGAGCTGAGAGTAAACCAGAGCGATCCGAGGAACCGCTCAAAAACTGGGTCTTTTTGTAGGGGAAAATGTACCTGGAGGGCTAATCCTTTCCTGGGGAGAACAATGAGTTGAGGAGCTAAATCAAAGCTCCAAAATGTGCATGATTAGGAAGAAAAAGCTCCAAAATGTCAAGGTATTTAGTTTGATTGGTTTTTGCCAGGCTTGTCAAAAGCCGCTGCAGTACGCAAATTGCTCTCGCTTGACGGACTGTTTGTCAGGATCGCTAATCCTGTCAAGCTGGCTTCTTGGGGCAGAGGACACTTTGTATATTCTAATGTGTGTGTGTCTGGAGGGATCCTGGGACTATGTGACAGATTGTTTAGTGCCCAGACCAGGTTTTTCTTGATAGCAGCCGTTCGGCCGTGCCTGCCTGCGTGCTCGTCCGGGGGACTCTCTCAGGCACGTGGAGATATATTAATATTAGATTTTAATAAACTGTAGACCCTGGGAGAGGGCTAACTACCGCAGTAACAGGCCTTCCATTCCATCCACCTCCCCTGGGATTTACCGGAGCACAAAAAGTACAATATAAATAACTAATAGCCAAGTGCTGAGACAGCAGCTCAACTGATCAAACGCATATATTGTATTGTAGGTCTTCCCACCCACCTAATGGAAAACACCTAATGTTCACCTGAGCATTTCACCTATAAACTCTAATCCTTGCCTTCCTTTAATGCCTGCCTCTCCCTTAGGAAATCTGGAATTGGCCTCAATAAAGGCCATTTCCGGAAGTGGCCTCAATGAAACCAACCCATGCTCCCATTTTGGATATTGTTTCACCTACCTTGACTTCAAGAATGGTATCTACTCTCTAGCTGTTCTCCATAAACGAAGAGATATGTGCCCTTGCCCGTGTCTCCCCAAAGTAAGAATCCAAAGTATATCTTTAAGCAGTGATGAGAGCACAGGTTCCAAAGAAGGTGAGCTGAAAGTGTAGGCTAGAAAAATGCCAAATGGTCTAACAGTGACATGCCTCTCTCTGTTCAAAATTATACACCAATCCAGTATCTAATTGCCTTGAATAATCTAAAACAGAGTCACTATTATCTGATGTGGCTTTTGGAGGGCCAAAACACCTTGATGTCTTCTCCAAGGGTTGTCTTCATGTAAGTGTAAAGATGACAAAAGACTGGGTTTTGAAGGAAAGTCTTTTATATACCTATGAAATGGAATCTGTGATAGCTAGGTAGTCAACAGCAGATATAAAGGTTCAGTTTTGTCCTACATTTTATTGGACCTATTTATCAAACTCTAAGTTGTCTGAGGTCTATTCTAACTAGCTCCCTGCTCCCTACCTTCTGCTTCCCTGGCTGATGGATGGCTATAGAATTATTGATCCTCTATGGTTAGATATGAACCCATGAATTAAATAAGATATGAAGACCCCTGGTGAGTTGGACTAAAGGTCTATTCTGTTCATTGTATTGTTTTCCACAACAACTAACCAGATGCCTATGGGAAGCCCAAAACAAGAAGGTAAAAGCAGAAAAATGTACTACTCTTCTTCCCTAGCAACCAGTGCTCAAAGACGTGCTGCCTTTCATCTCCAAATTTTATTTCTTATTCCTTTATTAATATTTATAAATTGCTCAAACCTGAACATTTTGAAGTGCTGCATAACGACAATAAAATGCATAAAACATGGCTATGTTGTCTAGCAGACATTGACAGTCTTATCCTCATAATTACACATAATCCCCTTAAGTCATGTAAGAGCAAACAGCGTCCTTTACATCTTGGACCATTTATGTAGCGTTATTGATACACTTCACCACATCTTATGGTAGTGAACTCACTGGCAAAATGTGCATTCATTTGCTATGAAAATTCAATGCTTCACATGCAACCATGTCATTCAAGACAGCTAACCAATACGTAGTATTTTTTCCAAAACAAACAAACAAAACAAAAACCTACTTCCCCCCATAAAAAGAGGGTCAGCTATTTCATGGATTGCTTTTCTTTGATTTCTACATCAAAAATTGGGGGGGGGGGTGTGTGTGTGAAGAAGGCACTGGACAGACCTGGCAGATGGCAGCCAGTAGCATCCCAGGGTGTGCTGTGAAGGGGGCGGCGGGTAAAAAGAATGTAACAAAAACACAGAGGCTGCCTCTGGAACAGCAGACAAGCTCTGAAGCAGGCAGGCTTTTGGAGCTGACAGAGACAGGATGTGGATTTTAGTGAGACAGGATAGTTAGTCAGGAAGGAAAATAGGCTGGTATTGAGGGAGCTGTGTAAGAATAGAATGTTCAAAAGTTAATGTATTTTATTACTGAGATTTAATAAATCTACACCACTTCTCCTTCTCCTTCTCCTTCTCCTTCTCCTTCTCCTTCTCCTTCTCCTTCTCCTTCTCCTTCTTAACTATCTCTGGCTGTCTCTATCAAGCATGATAAGGAGTCAGGCCACTCCTACCATAACGAACCCACACAACAACACTGCTGCAGCTACAAATTTAAGGGCTCACCCTGAGGCCCCAGAACCCAATCCAGAAAGGGATTCAGTAGGGCAACAAGGGCAGAGTGAGTGACCAGATTCCAAGAGCCAGAACTGTGGGGCCCACCTGGCAAGCAGATTTGTCACAAGGCGATTATATACTTAACCTTATGAATTTTTTTTAACCTATATTTTGCATTTTACATTACAAGATGCAAAGCTGTCTCTGATACTGCTTTCCTCCTAAACATTCTGGAGCATGTATCTGGCAGGGAGTCCTGAAACAAAGCCTCATGTAGCTTCCTACCAGCTGTGCTTCCTAAAGTGTCCTGGGAGCAATGTGATGTGAATAAGTTGTGATGTGGCATCACTTCCTTGGCAATCCAGGAACTATGGCTGGCAGGAAGCTGTAGAGAAAGCCTCTCACTACTATACAACAATGGATATTCTCCCTCCATCAAAGTTAAAAGTGTAAGAGGGATATACACCACAAAAAACCCAGCGCTGCCTTGTACTTTCAGGGAAATTCACACACAAACACAAAGTTTGAGAGAAAGAGTCTCACCCACATGCCAGCAACAAAACGATCATTTTTTTTAATGCAAAGCAGCATTCAACCTTACATAAAATTACAACAGCAAAATAAATAAATATATAATAAGATCATAAGCATTGCATGAAGAAGGGCTTCTCTTTGCTCTTAATTCTTCCAATAAGTTCCATACATTGCACTGTACATATGTTCATGCTGTATGTACAGACATGAAGATGCTTGTGAAAATTTCTGTAGCTTTATCACTGATTTGTATTAGAATCTTCTTAAATCTGGCATATAGGTCAAAGAATTTTCCTAAATCTGGTATATAGATCAAATATTCATCTCCTCCTCCACATGCATAATATTAAATTCTACCTTCTTTCAGCTAATCAACTAATCAATAATTTTTTTAACATCATGCTCAATACATCATTTTTAAAAAACAATAAAAGAAAAAAAGAAGAAAAAACATCTCTTTGACCTTTGTAGATGTTTGTGTGAATTGATGAACACATATGCACTTTATGTAAACATCCAAAACAAGATTAGGTAACTTGCAGCCTTCCAGATGTTGTTTGATGGCAGTTCTCATGGTTTTTCATCATTGGCTGTGCTGTTTAAGGCTGATGATTGGTGTAATAGAACATCTGGGAGCCACAAATTGTGAACCCTGATGTAAAACAAAGCCCTTGAAAGTTTGCATGGATGTGTCAAAGGAAATTCTGACATAAGTGTCTGTGTGGGAGAGGGAGAAGGAGCAAGTTCTGAGGAGAATGAAAAATCTGAGGAAGGAAGAAGACTGAAGAGAGCTCAGTCTTCTTCCTTCTTGTTATGACCCTGCACACCCTCCATGATTGGCATGATTTTGTTCTGAGACTTAAATTGTGTAGCTATCTGAATTGTCTATATTGGTTTCTTTCCCTTTCTACACCACATATTAAGTAAATCCTTATCAGCATTTGTCAACTCAAAAAAGCCACTCAACTCCATTTAAAAACTTATGTTTATAACCGTTCCAGCAAAACTGGTACCTTCTCCAGGTAGTACATTTCTGAATGCCCCCACTGAATGTGCAAGGACTTATTTCTGCATAAGTCAGGGATACTACTTTTTTGAATAAATGCTGATATTAAACAAATAAAGAAATGTACACAAGACACACACCTTAATTCCTTATTTTACTGATTTTTTTTATATCATCAGCAACCTGAGATACTTGAACAGTAATGTAAGCTGTTCTGTGGAACGTGCATGAACTCCATGGCTTGTGGAAGAAATCCTGCTGAGATTCTTACCAGAATATGTGGAGGGCTAAATGCATTTTGCAGATGTGGGCACACAGTAGGACCCACCCCACATGTCCCAAAGCATTGGTAGTATATTAGGCCTTTGTGCTTTTATATATGAAGGATTGCAGAGGGCTTTGTACCATGATTTTCCAGGTGAGGAAAAATGTCTGGGAAGCAGTATTGACATATGTACCTATTTCTCTGCTACCACTATCTAGGTGTGTAGCTATGGAGGGAGGAAACATGAGGATTTTGTCCTTCAAATAATAATTCTTCCCCCAACTGAAGTTTCCAAATATCTAGCATTGTAGTAATTTAAAACATCAGTTGAACATTTATAAATACAGTTTCAGCATCCAAACCAAAGAGGCAGGCAACATTACCAAGGGAATGCAAATATAAGAAATAGAAGATGTATAGGCATGAATACTTTCCAATGTCTCACTCAGTGCAGTTCTAGAAATTTGGGGATTTAAGGAAAATTTCAATTTAGGGGGCAAAATTCTTAGTGGTGGGGAGCAACTGCCCATTTAGCCCTCCATATATACAGGGGAATTCTTGAATAGGGCTGGTCTGTTCAAGCATACAGATCAGCAATCTGAAAATACCATACACATGCTGAACATTATATGTGAAAAACCCCAGCAGCATACAGGTAAAAATTCTGTTCTGCCTATGTTGAATGTAACCCATTTAATCATAGAATCATAGAATCATAGAAATGTAGAGTTGGAAGAGACCACACGGGCCATCCAGTCCAACCCCCTACCATGCAGGAATACCCTCAAAGCACTCCCGACAGATGGCCATCCAGCCTCTGCTTAAAAACCTCCAAGGAAGGAGACTCCACTACACTCCAAGGCAGCATATTCCACTGCCGGACAGCCCTGACCGTCAGGAAGTTCTTCCTGAGGTTCAGGTGGAATCTGCTTTCCTGCAGCTTGAATCCATTGCTCCTTGTCCTGGTCTCTGGAGTGGCAAAAAACAAGCCCTCTCCCTCCTCTACATGGCATCCCTTCAAATATTTAAACATAGCTATCATGTCCCTCTTAACCTTCTCTTCTGCAGACTAAACATACCCAGCTCTCTAAGTCTATCCTCATAGGGCTTGGCTTCCAGGCCCTTCACCATTTTGGTCGCCCTCCTCCTATAACCATAGATATTATGAGAAAAAATGAGTCTGAATAAAATTGAATGAAATGGACAGCAGTCCAGTTTACTGTGCTTCACAGTATGAATTAAACGGAGGAGGAGGAGTGTTTGTTGATAGGCCAGATGAATGCCAAATTATACATTAACTTACACTCCCACCCATCCACACAAACTAGAGAGATTGTTTGTTGGTTGGTTAGTTGTTTTTAAAGAACCTAGCAACAACGTGAGCAATTGGTGTGTGGAGGCGAGTAGGTCAATTATGAAAAACATGAAATTAACCAATTAATGAGGAAGGCAAATGTCAGCTTAACCTGGACAACTTGACTTGGAAAATGGAAAGAAACAGACCTATAGAACAATCTTGGAAGGCAGTCAACAACCACTCAAACTCTTACCACAGCTATTCCAATTATATTCTACTAACAAATAAATTTAGCAAGAAAATTAGGACGGAATTGCCAATATTCAGTGGCAGTGCTTGGAGTGTGTGGAGGGGGGCAGGAGGGGGTGAGGCTATGGCATGAGGAGCGTGACTACTGTGCATTGGGGGTATGGCCAGGGCACCCAGGGGCATGGCTATGGGCTGGGATGCCCCAACAACATTGCCACCTGGGACGAACCACTCCCCCCGTCGCTACGTGACTGCCTGCATTGCTTCAATGACCTCAGAAATCTCCCCCAACCCCAGAGTAAGAGATTGGAGAGTCTTGATGTGATTATTGCTCACAATTGCACATTAGAACTCTCAATCAACACAGCCTAGCTCTTCTCTTTCACCTTTGGATCATGCCAACTTGGTATAAGCAACTAAGAGTGGGCAACTCTTGAACGTTAGGGGACTGTATTAGCACTCCCAGGAAACCTTTGAAGAATGTACCTCTCCACCATACTTCACGAAAAAAAAAAATCCTCAATTTTTTGCCCGCAAATGCCTTCTAGGGGTGTGGGGAGCATTTTTGCCTCTTGGCCATTTTAGGCCTAGGAGAGGTCTTTTCAGTCAGAAGGAGTGACTAGAAGACACTTCCTGTTTTAGAAAATGTTCTCTTTGTTTTTTGCTTTCCAGACAGACAGACAGTGCTGACTTCATGTGCAGCTTTAAAAAACTGTCTCCCCACCTTTTTCTCCTTTCCTTTTCCCTCCTCCTCATCCCGTTGACCATATGTTTACCATAGTACAACATGCATGCCTTGTCAGATTACATGACAAGGCATGCATGTTGTACTATGGTAAACTTGTTTTTTCCACCACAGTGGAGTTTGCCAATGTCTCTCTTTCCCACTGCTTCTCCTACTGTCACTTCTGCTACTGCTGCTGCCTGTCCAATGAAGAAAAGAGAAGGAGAACAGATGTAATGCTGGGGAAGGTTTAGGCAGGTCAAGTGGTTGTGGTGAATATTGTGAACCTCTCATGATTTTTCTGATGTTTTTCTATTTTTAAGGGGTGGTGAGTTAGGGGTCTTCTAAAAACTGAAAAAAAAATCTAACCAAATCTGAAGAAGATTCAGAGGGGTCACACATTTCTAGACATTTGAAATGATATTGGAGTTATCACCAATGGTGTTCAGTGAAATTATGATTCTGAGATAGGTAAGCATTTAACCATCGATTGGGGAGGCTGACGGATGAAAGGAAAGGAAATCTATATGCTTTCAGACAGTTACAGAAAGGTCACTTAAAAAGTAACATTTTAGAGCTCACAAAGCTTTGGCTTTACTATAAACCATCTGTCAAGCATGTTGTTTAAGATTTTCTAACATCTTGATTTTTAATCATATCTGTTCTCTTTAAATTTCTCCCCTTGTTCTTCCCTTCCTAAGGAAACTTACCTTTAGTTTCCTCCCACGGTCATCCTCTCCAAGAAAAAACAGTAGAACTATTTTCACCCCCATGCACAGAAACTAAAGTCAACTGACAGAATTGAGGAAAGCCATGAAATATCTCCATTTGAGTGAAAAGGTGTCTCTTCCTCCCTTCAAAAAAATGAGCAAGGTATCCACTATATGAATAAAAATCTAGATTGCTCAGATCTGATTTCCAGCCCTCTCTGTGTGAGCCCAAAAAGATAAGTTATCATCATGTCTCATTATCTTTTCCCAGTTTGGCATACACTGAGAAATAAAGCATCATAAAAAGGCAGAAATTTATGAAGGAGCATTTCGTCTTAAAGATGACCCTTTTTCATTCTGGATGTCCATCACAAATCTGAAGCTTAGTGCTGGTCACTGCAAAAATAGTGCCACAAGAATGATTTAGTTTTCCTGCAAGTTTTCAGTCTAATTAATTTAGGGACATACTTGAATGCTTAATCAAACTAACTTGCCATTCATATCCATAGGAACTTTGCATACCCATAGAAGAAAACTCTGTTTTTTTAGATGCAATCAATCTTATACACAAATTGGAAGTTACTTCCTCTGAACACAGAGTTGGATCTAGACCTCTGATCTTTTAAATGTGTTTTTAATGCAGATTTTAAGAACAATAATGTATCAATCTGTTTAAAGAACAGATTTAAAGGTGTACGTATGCATAGTGTTTAAACACATTTTGTCACAAAATATACATTTCTAAATACATGTTAATTTTTATAATCTGCCCAAAATTGAATTGTTACATTTTGAGGATGACAAAATTGGTGGCTGTACACAGTGTGACAAGAAGTAGATACCCCCTCAGGGTCCTCTCACAACTCCTCTTCATACCACTGCTTGCTGGAGGGAGGGTTCTTGTTTTGGCTCTGCACACACACACACCTATGATTGGCATGGTTTAATTGGCAATATGTTAATTGGCATTGATATTAATAAAACCTGAGGTGACTGGAAGTTCAAACTGGAAAGAGGCAGATTACTGACTGTAAATGTGAGATAGCAAGGCAGGTCAGCCACATCCCCTCCTGGGAAAACACCAAGGTCATTGTCAGGCTGATTGTGCTGCCACTGTAATGACAATAGGCTTATGCTAAAGAGCTGGACATCTTAAGCAGAAAGGGGAAATCTCCACCAAATTGTGATTGTTTTAGCCCTGATCCCTTACACCTGGATGCTTCCCTGCTGTCTTCCCAACCTCTCTGCAATACAGGTCTTATTACGACAGCCATTACCCTTTTGTCACCTAAACACTAAGACCATTTACTCTATCTGGACTTCATTAACTCTATCTGGACTCCCATTGTCTGCTTGGCTGGAAAAGTGATTTATACCCATACCTGCGGGATATTTTTCAGGTATAAGAACCCTCGATATTGCGCAGTTTGGCACAGTCTCTTGCCTTGCTGAATGCCATGCTGTCCATTTGATTCAAGAACAAGAACTGTCCTTAGGTGCCTACCTAAGCCATGTCACTGCTTTCCTCACTGCTCTCTGGACTGCCTCAACCCTAAAAGTCCCCTATCTACACTTTCCTCCCTTTACCTTCAGTTAGCTTTTGAATGAGTGTGTGAGTGTTTGCATCTTTTGCATGCTTCTGTGAATCTCTTCCAATAAAAAAGACATTTTATTTTACATTTGGAATCTCTATCTCGTTCTTTCCTCCAAAGACCCGTAAACATAGGTGGTAGATCTCATTAAGTTACCCCCTTCTTGCAGACCTCCTGATTTTGAGCTAATTAGTTCCCCATTGTCATGTGAAGGTATTAGCATCATGGGTGGACCCTCGAGTGACCCACATTTTAGGGTAACAATCTGGATGCATCATCCTTCAACAACCCATTTTTTAGGGCTTCAGAGCCCTGCTCCTCAGTATGGCTGCCTGGAGTAGATTTTAAGGCAGATTTCAGGGGTTGGATTAGTTACAAAGTGTTGCTACAACATCATAACTACATGTCCAAGGCAGAATCTTGGCAATCACAAATAAAAATAAAAGTATAGCATGCACACACATACACTCATTAAAAGACTCTTTTGCACAACCAATTAAATGCCAAATGTCTATTTAAATAAAAGGCTACTTATTTAGCTGCAGAAGGAGAGCAGAGAGAGGGGGTCAGCCTAGCCTCTTCTAGATGGATGCAGAGCTGTATAGAAGTTAATGTGTGAAGATTTGGCTGAGATAAATTTGAGTATCTGTCAAAGGCTTTCACATCTTTAGGAGGCAGGACTGTCTCTGCTCCCCATCTTTCATGGAAGGGTTATGACACTTACTTTGCAAATTTTGAATGATATTTAGAGAAACAAGATATCATTTGTAGTGGTGTAGTCTTTATTAAGACATCATTCTAAACAGATCATAATCAACACAATAAAGGGACACATTCCTGAACTTAGACTTGAAGCCAGGCACTGTGGGAAAAAACTGGCCGGCTTCATTTGGGCTGTAATTAACATTCAGAGAGAAATGCATCCAAGACCGTTTCATCTGAGGCCCTTTTCACATGTGGGGGGGAGGAACGGGCGAAAACACGCTAAAACGGAGCTTACCCACAGCCAGGTAAGTCCGTCGCCACGTGGAGCAGCGCGAGCTCGCTGCTCCACACTCCTCCGGCATCCGAGATGGCAGCTTCCGGTTGGTGGAGGCTCTCCACCAACCGGAGAAGCTCGCCAGCCGGAAGCCCGCCCCCAGCAGATCTGCAGGCACGCACTTGCGTGCACCTGCAAATCCATTTTAGAGCCGGGCGACGGAGCGGCACGGGGCTGCGCGTTCCCTGCTTTTTAAAAACCTCGAAAAAGAGGTTTTTAAAAAACACGCAGCCCGGCTAGTTCCGGCCGCTCCTGAGTGGATTCTGGTGTGGAACTACGAAAAGTAGTCCACACCAGTCCACTCTACGGTGTAGAAGACCTCCGTTAGAGGTCACTTTACACTGTTTCAGAAGCCCGGTATGGAAATGGCCTGAATTCAATATTTTAAAATGTTAGCAGAGAGTGAGAAGAAAGGAGGGAAAAGTCTACAAGCAAAGAAACTGTTTTACTTAGCCATTCAACATAACATTTTTTATTTATCAAACAGAAAAAATAAAGGTGCTAAAACTCAGCTTTGTAATAGAAAACTGACATTCCCCATTTATATATAGTGAATGAAATCTAGGAGTGCAGTTCTATGAACATTTACCCAGGAATTAGTCCCAATGAATGGAACCAACTTATTTCTGAGTAGATATATATGGGTTTGTGCTGTAGGAGTTCCTAACCTGCTTGAGTCCTCAAATGGAAAACAAAGTAGATTTGATACTGACATCCAGAACACTGTAGTTTCTACCCCCTGAACTACACTCGCTTGAAAGCAAGGAGGCCTAGCTGCTCTTTTCTTTTATGCTGTTATTGATGGATGTCCATCTATCTTTCACAGAAACAGAAGCTTACTCTGGGCACAGATGGCTATGAAAGAAACTCTACTTTTGAGAAATGAAGACTGTCAGTTTTGCTGTGAGATAATGCTGCAGAAGGTCAAGGTTGACAAATCAATGCCTGGCTAATGCCTCAAATACATTCCCTACAGTGTTAGTCCAGGAGAGATAAATGAGGAATCTGTCATTCAACTCTATTCTAAACAATAGAACAATTTAAAGTAGAGAGGATCATAATCGGAATCAATTTGTTTCAGACTCTACGGTCACAATACAACAAATCTCTATTTTTTGGTAAGCATGCCAGTAATGGAGTTAAAGACATAAGGGAATGAAATTGCAACTGGATGTTTTATTTGATATTAAATCATGTTTTAGGTAACAAAATAGTGGTGTCAAGATTCCCTTCTACAGCTCACCCAGGAAACTTTTTTTTGTTGATCCTCTCACAGGCATGAGAGCTTAGGTTCTCTTAATATTCCTTTGCCTATCGTCAAATTTGAGAAGATGTGGCTGATACAATTTACATTTCCATAGCACACACTAAAATAGATGAGGATTAATATACAGATTAAAGCATCGTGGAACAACGTTAACATAAAAGAAGAAGCCTGAGATGACTTTCTGTACTATACTAATTGGCTATAACAATAGATAACTCCTGTACCCAAAGTATAAATCTTCATAATATGAAAAGAGCTCATTTCTCTTCATTGAAGGAAAAGGTTCATGGATGTCCTTGTTCTATTGTCAGAACATTACTATATTTCAGTAATGCCATAGTGAACCTACTGAAATGTCCAATTTTCTTGATTTTTCCAGGGGACCTTTGAAGACATCTGGGGTATTATTTCAGGGAAGTGGGACTGATAGAACTTGGCATGGCAACCTAAAATAACATTCTTATTAATACCCATACAGTAAAACTCCCAGAATGTATTTGCTCAAATGTGTAATCTGGTCTGGTCACCAGAAAAAACTATGTAGGAACATTATGAGGTCCTGATTTGCTAAAAACAGATTGCAAGTTCTCAAAGAGATCACAGTAATTAAATGCATGATGTTCAACAAAATGTAATCTCTGATCTTTCAGAAGAACTTCAAAACCTTTTAGAATAAGATGGCATGTCTAATAAGATTGATTTTGACTGTTATCGAAAGACACGAAGAGAGGAACCAAGATGAATGTCTCATGACATAAATTTTCACAGGCTCAATGTCAACACCAGGAAAGGCTTGGTTTGCACCTCCATCATCTGCCATAAGATGATGGTGGAGCAACAAAGCTGGTGTTTCTTTGAGGAATGAAATTCAGGTGCATATGAATGGAATAAGGTTTTAGAAATCCAAATAATTCAAGGGGATTGGAAATACTATGAAAGGGAACCAGAAACTAATCAGATGACAAAAATGTTCCTATAGGAATCTAGCTGGTATGTTTATCACTGAATACTTGTTAAAGAAAGGACATTTCTGCACTACACTGTTATAGTGCTATTATTCCACTTTCAACATCCTGTGGAATTCTGGGGTTTGTAATTTACTGAGGCCAAAGACCTCTCTAGCTGAGAATTATAAATGCCCTTCCCTAAACTGCAAAGCCTGGAATTCCATAGGATGTTGAAATTGGAATAATAGTACTATAACAATGTACTGCAGAAATGGCCAAAGGGTCATGCTGAGCATTTTACAGATGTCTCATCTAACTGCGACTAGAGCACATATCAAATAGCAAGATCTCCAGGAAAGTCCATGGTTGGCTTTCTCAAACTACAAGCCTGCTCCTCTTTACCTGGGACCAATCCCATTAGAACAGGATGTGGTCCTGTTCCTAGATCTGTCATTCTTTCAGATACAGTTATGATTTTCAGTGCCTTGCTCATCTGACTGCTAAATAATAAAAACAATAAGAAAAAATGATATTTACATGGGCATAATAGATTATCTTTTTGCTCTAAGGATTGCTGCATACTGGTATAGCTTACAAGCAAAAGAACCCAGGTTGAAATTCCAGCATTTTTACATAGGACTGAGAATGCTGGCTAGCATATAGATTAAGTGCAGACAGTACAGAGGCAGATGGACCAACAGTATATATGGGTATAAGGCAGCTCTTTAGTTAACAATGTACATTTTTATCACCTTGGGAAATGGATGCCACTTCTTGAGCCACTGGGCATAACTAAGGCTATGAAATAACATTCCCGTCTACGTTATTTCCTCTACCTTAATACTATACAAGTTTTATACTACATGTTATAGATTTGTACATTCTTATGTAACTAGTTTTATGTTGTTTTTTGTTTTTGTTTTGTCCTTTGGAAAAATTTAAACAAGAGCAGAATGCAAGATGAGTTGGGAATTCAGGAACATGCTCAAGAGAGAAAGGTAACAATATCAAGATAAAAAGGGCAGTTCCTCAAATTAGGCTGGTTTTTTAGTGAGTCATTAACAAAGGCAAAAAGACTGGGTCACATGCTTTCCATACATACAAATATGTTTTGTTGCATTAGCCTCAATGGGAGTGCATCAATTTACCTCTGTCCTGAACCTGACCTAAAGTATATAATATGAGTCTCAAAGGAATATAAGACCTTTGAGGTTAAAGAAAATGGATTCTACGAAACTAAACTTAAGATGTGTACAGTTGCTCAGAGGATACAATTGCCGTGAACTTTACCTAATGGCAAAATCCCATTATCCTCGTAAAGGTTGTGTGAACATTATTTCTCTTTTCACGGCAAAAGAAACTGCAGTGTGAGGTGGACTGGAAATCTGTTATTTTTACTTTAAAAACACACAGTTTTCCCTTCTGCATCATTGTTTGTTTGTTAATAAGAAAATAAAAGGAAGTGGATTACAGCATCAGACAAGTATATTGTGTATAGATTTTTGCTTATATTCTTTCAAAAGTAAAGGGGAAAACCTAAACTAACACTAAGACCCTAAATATTCCAATGCCCAATGTCTTTTTCAGGGAGAAAAGGGGGGAAATTTCAGCCATAAAATAACTCAAGATGGCCTTCCTGAATACTGAGAGCTACTGAAGGGGCCTTGTTCTGTTCCCCACCAGTGGGAGCAACATACTGTGTGAAGACAGGAAAGAGATTTTTAACTGTGGCACTCCAGTTACAGCATTTATCTTCAAAGGTCTGATTGGTGTTTCATGCTGGTGAATATGTGGGTTGATCTTGGCTCTAGATGGAAGCAGAGTTTTCACCTTTGTAGCTGTCTCAGTGATGATGTTTCACCACTTTGGGGAAAGGGTTGAAAACTGATTGTGGGCATGTATTAGTTGCAGTGGAAAAACCTTCATGGTTCTAGATCACTGCTACCTCTGTGCAAACATGCAGCAGTCACGTAGCTAGCGATGGGCAGGGAGGGTGGTCTGCCCGCGGTAGCACTTTCTTGGGGCTGCCGCTGGAGAGGGAGAAGCTGGGTAGGGAGAAAAAAAACAGTTCAAAATTGGCCAGTGCTGGTGAGCAGGAGCAGTGGCAGCGGTAGTGGTAGTGGCAAGTGA
The DNA here is from genome assembly GCA_030412105.1 of Cyclura pinguis. Classification (NCBI taxonomy): domain Eukaryota; kingdom Metazoa; phylum Chordata; class Lepidosauria; order Squamata; family Iguanidae; genus Cyclura; species Cyclura pinguis. Next base: position 62,965,574 of record CM059600.1, on the reverse strand, counting down.
AGAAAGGTGACTGAAGAGGGGAGTCCGGGAGGGGGTTAATGGAAGAGATGCCACCTGGGTCTAGTGGGTGAGCGATGGAGTGGCGAGGCCAGCACAGGGAGCTTGGAAGAAAGCAGGAAAGGCAGAGGTAGATGAGAAGGTGTGCTGGAGGAAAGCGAGATGGTGGTGGAAGGTGGGTGGTGGTGGAAGCAGGTAAAGGGCCTCCTTCTTTGCCTGCTCCATGCCCCACCATAAGAGGAACCCAGCTCGATAACCAAGATGGGACCGAACTCGGAAAGAGGGGGCAGCAACAACGTCGGGGAGAGGCATATGTCAGTGGACAGGCAGTTGGAGAAGCTGGGTGCTTATAGCTTGACTTCTCCTCTGGCAAGCTCCGGGTGTCTTGCCCAAAATGTAGGGCATCTTTGTGCATACACATTGTACATAATATACATGTAGAGAGCCAGCAAACATGTGTCCATCAAGTTTCCTTTTTCTAAAACCAGGGAAGGGCAGGTATACATGTGAACTGGGAGGGGAGGAGAGGGGAAGAAGAGTGTGGGAAATTGGCAGTGGAGGCAGCGAGTGGGGTGGGGGAAAGAAGAAACCTAGACAAGTGAGGTAGCATCATTTTTCCACAGGCAAAGTGTGCACACAGTTTGCAAAAGCCCTGCAGAAGTTCTGCAAAAGGCACCACTTTTGCAAAACTGAGGCCATAGTGGCGAGAACCTATTGCACCAAGAAATAGTAACAGGCAGTATATGGGTGGTGGTGGTGGACAGAGACACCTAGAATGAGGTGCTCCTATGCAAGAGAGGAGTGTGTCTGTGCGTGGCGGGGGGAAGTTGAGATCAAGAACTCGCTCAGGTAAAAATTCTGGGGAGTCACCGTCCAAGGAATGGGGAGTTGTCAACTTGACTCAGTGGGAGTTTTTCTTTGCAGAACCTCCTTCCTTGTTCATTCAAAACAAACCACCTTTTTTATTTCCACTTTTTCCTCTCCACTTCTTTGGTATCTTCACGCTGAAAAACAGGAATAAATCCAACATTTCTGAAGATCTGCTGCTCCAGTTCTGCTTTGCACTGTAGTCCTTTCTATTTACTTTTTTTCTTATTTGATGATGATTTAATTAATTTGTTTAATATTAAAAAAAATAACCCGGGTAATTTTGTTTTAAGGAACAGGTGGGGGACAGATGGAAGACAAAGACAGGGAGAAAGATAGGGGGGAAAAAATCAGAGCCCAAACAAACCCAACATTGAACACCAAAAAGGACAGGTAGCACCCTTGCATGCTTTCGCTTTTTGCAATGCAGCCATTATGAGTGTGTTTGCATGTGCAGTGGCGGAAAAGACAGAGGGAGGGACAGAGGGAGAGAGAGAGAGAGACTGAGAGGAGAAGGGGGCTGAGTTGGAGAGGTTGTTGGCGGGAAAAAAAGAAAGAAATAGAATATGCATAGAAACATGCATAGAAATTCATAAACTTAAATTACAAATCCTTATACAATGTATCTAGATTCAGAAGCAAAATACAAAGAAAGAAAACACAGAATCCATTCAATTGAAAAAAAATAGGAGAATATTATTTCAGTGGTTGACATATGACCTTGGGGGATAAATGGTATGAAAGCTGTTATTGACATAATAAATGGACACCAAGCACTACAGAAGCTTTCAGTCATTGGTACATTACTCAAAATTTTAGACTAAGCTGCCAGTTTCTCCACTAGAGCACACTTCTATAATATACCTCTCCTTCTGCCCAAAGATAAATTAGAAGCGGCTTTCCAATTTGTTGCTATTTCTAAAGCTTGTTGCTACATATCTGTCATCAATTCAACTATTGACTTATTGCAACCCAATGAATGAGAGATTTCCAAGTTTTCTCTGTTATCATCTGCCCTGCTAAGGTTTTGCAAGTTCAGGGCCAAGGCCTCCTTAATGGAGTCTATCCACCTAGAATGCAGTCTTCCTGTTTTCCTACTGCTTTCTACCTTGCCAAGCATCATTGTCTTTTCTAAAGAGTCATGTCTGCTTATTGTATGTCCAAAGTTTGACAGTCTTGGCTTAGTCATCTTGGCTTCTGTGGAGAGTTCATATTTGGTTTTCTCAAGAACCCATTTATTTTTCTTTTTGGTAGCATACAGTATCCATAGGACTCTCCTCTAGCACCACATTTCTATTCCTCTCAGCTTTCTTCACAGTCTACCCTTCACTATCATATATAAAAATCCAAAATAAGATGCCGTGGATAATCCTGGCTTTGGTATTCACCAATATACCTTTACGCTTCAGGATTTTTTCTAGTTCCTTCATAGCTGCCCTTCCAAATCCTAGTCTTCTTCTAATTTCTTGACTACAGTCTTCATTTTGATTAATGACTGAACCAAGGTCTAGAAAAATTCTGACAATGTCAATGTCTTCATCATCTACTTTAAATTTATGTAAATCATCCCTGGTCATTATTTTTGTTTTGTTTTTTTTTTTTTGATGTTTGACTGTAAACCTGCCTTTTCATTTTCTTCCTTGTCTTTCTCCAGTAATTGTTCCAAGTCTTCCTACTAGCTGCTAGTAGTATGGTGTCATCCACATATTTTAAATTGTTGGTGTTCCGTCCCCCATTTTTCACACTTCCTTCCTCGGAGTCTCATCCAGATTTACACGTAATATGTCCAGTGCACAAGTTAAGCAGATAGGATGACAAAATGCAACCTTGCCTGATCTCCTTTCTAACTGATCTTCATATTCTGTCCGAGGCACATGTATAATGTTTTATGATTTACATGTCAGTTTTCACTGAACAAGTGAAGAAGGGCAATTATAGGTTAATTCTAGCAATGTTTGATCTATAATTATGCTCATTTTCTGCAAAGTAACTAGTCTAGCAAACTTCTACCCATGGACAAAATCACCAAGGGTGTATGTAAGTGCCAAGCACATCACTTTCATGCCAAAATAATCCACTTTAACTAAGTTAATTTTTACAATCTTGTGGGTATTAGGTATTACCTGTGAAGAACATCAAAAGTATATTGCTTCAAAATTGAAGAAAATGATTTTACTGGAGATTTGGACAATATAGCACCCCAAAATTTTCAATCCTACTCCCCTAATCTTTTTCCAAACATTTTTAACTCCCATCAATTTTCCACTAGAAAAGTCAAATGTCAAAGACTGTGATTTGGAAGCTAAGGGCCTCATAGAATTCTTGGCATTTAAATAATATCTTTCCAACCACTACCCAGTAGTTGAAAAAAAAAAAAAAGGACAATGTGATGTATTCTTTTCCATGAAACATCAACAGAAGGATTTTTTTTTCCCTCTAAAAATGAGCTGTACTTTGCTTGACTCATTTAAAATAAAACTGTATTCCTACCCAATAGGCAAAAATCTCTTTAGCTGGGTATCACAATTCTGGTGGCCACTTGCATCTTAACAATGTCTCTGGAAGGATAATACACACATTTTGAATGCCTTGATGTTCTTATTTTAACACAATCACTGAATTACTACAAAATAAAATATTGCTGTTTGAATGAGTAATATTTATTTCATTTTTATCTTACTGTTCCTAAAATAGCTCAGGATAGTCAACACAGTTCTACCTCCCCTCCTTGCTATCTTCCCAATAATAACACCAGGTAAATTAGGTTGAGAAATGGTCACAATCCCATGAACACCCAATGGAACTTCATAGCTGAACAGGAATTTGAGCCTAAATCTCCACAATCCCAATCCAACACTATAACCAGTTTCATGTATTATTATAAAAGCAGGCAATGGTCCCAGCATTTTGAACTATAGCTAACATTTCTCTGTTATATCATTTGGGATTGAGCAAGTCTGTGTCTTGCAGATCAATAAAAAATCTGGACTTCAAGATTTGTGGCTGAAAAATCTGGGAAATCTGAACACCATTTTAAATCGTTAGTTAAGCCCAACGACTTCTCTGTTTTAGAGAGAAAAACAAATGTTGATGCAAAGTCTTAAGGAGTTCAAAATGGGTTCATGTATCAAATTAGGTTTTGTAGAAACTTTGCCATCAATGCAGTTTCAAGACATGTCAAACTTTCCTGCTCTCAAAGAATTGATTAGATGGCTTTGCAATCCCTTTGTTGACAGTTTTGCAGTTCAAAGGTTTGTTGCACACTTGGCTCTTAAAACACCAGGAGCAGTGCACTCTTTCTAAATGCTTTTCCCCACGAGACCTTTCTTTTGCACTTCAGCCAAGGCTCCTATCTACTCTTCTTTACCTTTTTTACTTTGAGGAAACCTGGTGGGGCAAAATTGTTAAGAGGTGAAACCCCAGAGTTCAAATCTAGGTACAGCCAGGAATACATTATGTGGCCTCTGGCAAAATTTAATTGTATATATACCTACTTAGAGGTAAACTGATTGAATACAAATGTGCTTAATTCCAAGTATATATATTTAGATAGAATCCAACTGAATTACTGCAGCTCTAATCATACTTACTCAAAAGATACTCTTGCACAAATAAATGCAACTTAACTACCACCTAACTATATCTTAGGTACAATCCTGTGTGATAAAAACTTTAGGGATTTTTTTTTCCTGAAAAGCAGTGCAGGAAAAAGGCAGCTTGAAGTGAAAAGTGATCCCTGCTGTATTCCAAGGCCTTCATACAATTGTCAGTCCCCACTGAAACAGAGCAACTGAATAAATGGGGACAAGATAATTGATGTTTATATTAAGTTCCTAGGTTTACTGAGTCTGTTCTAGTTCAAATTAATGCCTCAGTTTAGTCTCTCACTACCAACTTAGGATGCTTTCTCTTCCTCTTTTCTATTGAGATCCAAACACACCTTTGAAAATATGACTGGGATACTACCAATAATTCTACACTTTCTATAGTAGCAACTATATACACATTTTTACGTACCCATAACATATTAACTAGGAAAGTAAATATTCTCTCATTCTTACCCACAAGGGAAAATGACTTCAAAACTTTTCTCTTAGAAGAGTGGTATTGCAAGAGTTAAGGGCTGGTGTTTTTGTTTTGTTTTTTGTATTTTAGAAACTTATTTTTTACAAAAACAAAACAAAAAGATACATTTCATTTGTACAAAGAGCTGCATTTTGTGCAAAATCCACTATTTTCTATGTGAAAACGTTTGTGTGTGAAAAAGATTCGTGCAAGAAAAAATACCAGACTTTTTGTGCAAATGAATATTTCACAAAAAAGTCCTACAGTGAAGAAAAAAAAAATCTCACAGTAGTTGACTATTTTTTATGTGATGTCATAATGTGTCCAAACTCTTTTTCTTGCTGAAGAAATATATTCTTTAAATCTCCAGTATTTGCACCTTCTTGCTAAATTGGAATTCTTATCTCCTTGGGTTCCAATCTTGACCAAAGTCCAAAGGCACCTGAAATTCAAGCCTCTATTGTCATATGAGCAGAGCATTTTGATGAGGCTTCAGAGATGGAGGTATAACTGTTTGAAGTGTTTGTGGATGGGTAGATTTATTCTCATGCTGAAGGCCAACAGAGAGAGGCCCTTATTGTACCACAGCACAATCCTGTCATGGGGATGCATTGCTGTCTGTCTGCCACACATGCCATCGCACAACGTCATTGCGGTCCCACTGCTGTCATGTCCCCAGTCATTGCTACAATCCCATAAAACATTACTGGAAAAAATCTGGTAATGCTCTCCGTTTGCACAATGATCTTTTCAGCTGCAGGTGTGCACGAACATCAGAAGTGCTATTAAGTGCTATACAGCCCAGGAAGAGGCCAGCTGTACTGTGGAAGGAAGGAGCATGTCCTGAACACTATCCATCCACTGGCAGCTGACTGGTGCAGTGGGGAGCATTTGGGTCCTGATCCAATCCTGGCAGTGGCATTGCTGAGATTGCAAAGGGATGACACAGGATCATGGCATAATGTGGTAAGTGCCAGAGTCTCCCCAATCCTTTTTTCTACATGTGTGTGAATTCTGTGTTGCTCTGTCTGTGGTGACAGTAATGTTAGAAATTCGGGATGGTACATACTACATCCAGAAAGAACCATTTCTCCATCCAAAAGATGTTATATGATAGAAAGTTGTTGCTGTTCACTCTTGCCACCACGAGATATGTTTCTTTCCATTGCGAAAATATTTCACACAGTGGCCGGGAGGAGACAAAGTGGCATCTGGGAATCATAGAATCATAGAATCATAGAGTCATAGAAATGTAGAGTTGGAAGAGACCACACGGGCCATCCAGTCCAACCCCCTACCATGCAGGAATACCCTCAAAGCACTCCCGACAGATGGCCATCCAGCCTCTGCTTAAAAACCTCCAAGGAAGGAGACTCCACTACACTCCGACACAGCATATTCCACTACCAGACAGCCCTGACTGTCAGGAAGTTCTTCCTGAGGTTCAGGTGGAATCTCCTTTCCTGCAGCTTGAATCCATTGCTCCTTGTTCTGGTCTCTGGAGCAGCAGAAAACAAGCCTTCTCCTTCCTCTACATGGCATCCCTTCAAATATTTAAACATGGCTATCATGTCCCATCTTAACCTTCTCTTCTGCAGACTAAACATACCCAGCTCTCTAAGTCTATCCTCATAAGGCTTGGCTTCCAGGTCTCTCACCATTTTGGTCGCCCTCCTCTGGACTTGCTCTAGCCTGACCATGTCCTTCTTGAATTGGGGTGCCCAGAACTGGACACAGGATTCAAGATGAGGTCTAACCAAAGCAGAGTAGAGTGGTACCAGTACCTCCTTCGATCTAGACACCATACTCCTATTGATGCAGCCGAGAATTGCATTGGCTTTCTTGGCTGCCGCCTCACACTCCTCACTCATGTTCAGCTTGTAGTCTATTAAGACTCCTAGATCCCTTTCACACATACTGCTATCCAGCCATGTGTCCCCCATCCTATATTTCTGTATTCCATGTTTTCTACCTGCGTGTATGACTTTACACTTCTCTCTGTTGAATTTCATTTTGTTAGCCTTGGCCCAGCTCTCCAATCTATCCAGGTCATTTTGAATTTTGATCCTGTCCTCTGGCGTATTAACAACTCCTCCCAATTTGGTGTCATCGGCAAATTTGATGAGCATGCCCTCTATTCCTTCATCCAAGTCATTGATGAAAATATTGAACAGCACTGGGCCCAGGACAGAACCCTGTGGCATCCCGCTAGTCACTTCTCTCCAGGATGAAAAGCAGCCATTCGTGACCACCCTTTGGGTTCGGTCGGTCAACAAATTACAAATCCAACTAACAGTAGCCCTGTCCAGCCCACATTTTACTAGCTTCTTTGCAAGACTGTCATGGGGAACTTTGTCAAAGGCCATACTGAAATCGAGATATGCTACATCCACAGCATTCCCTTCATCTATCAAGCTAGTAACTCTATCATAAAAGGAGATAAGATTAGTCTGGCATGACTTATTTTTGAGAAATCCATGTTGACTTCTCGTGATTACCGCGTTGCTTTCTAAGTGATTAGAAACTGACTGCTTAATGATCTGCTCCAGAATCTTTCCAGGTACTGATGTCAGGCTGACTGGGCGATAATTATTTGGGTCCTATTTTTTTCCCTTCTTGAAGATGGGAATAACATTTGCCCTCTTTCAGTCTGCCGGAACTTCTCCTGTCCTCCAAGATTTCTCAAAGATTATAGCAAGCGGTTCTGAAATGACTTCTGCCAGTTCTTGTAATATCCTAGGATGCAAGTCATCTGGCCCTGGAGACTTGAATTCATCCAGTGTGGCCAGGTATTCCTGTACCACCTCTCTACCTCTTATGTGCCTCATTTCCCCTGCTTCCTCCCCTGCTCCCCAACTGCCAGGTTGAGTGCTTGTATCCTTCTGGGAAAAAACGGAGGCAAAGAAGGTGTTAAGTAGTTCTGCCTTTTCTCTTCCCCCCCTTAGTAATTCACCACCTTCTCTGTGCAGCGACCCTATTGTCTCCATCTTTTTCCTTTTGCTACGGACATATTTAAAGAAGCCCTTTTTATTGTTTTTAATGTCTCTGGCCAGCCTAAGTTCGTTCTGTGCTTTAGCCTTTCTGACCTCCTCCCTACATCTCCTAGCTACTTGCTTAAATTCTTCTTTGGTGGTTTCCCCCTTCTTCCATTTCCTGTACATGTTTCTCTTAACACTTAGCTCAACTGACAGTTCTTTAGTCAACCATTCTGGTTTCTTCAGATGCCTTCCATTTTTCCTCCTTATTGGCACAGTTTTAGACTCTGCCTTCAGTATCTCCCTTTTAAGGAACTCCCATGCCTCCTGAACTCCTTTCCCTTTCACTATTCTTGTCCACGGAATTCCAGCCAGCAGCTCCTTAAGTTTACAGAAGTCTGCTTTTTTAAAATCTAAGATGAGTGTCTGGCTACACTTACCTTCTCCTTCCCACTGAATGCCAAATTCCAATAGGGCATGGTCACTCCCCCCTAAAGATCCAACCACTTCTACCTCATTAACAAGGTCATCCCTGTTGGTCAGGATCAGATCTAGAATATTTGATCCCCTTGTGGTCTTTTCCACCTTCTGGACCATGAAACTGTCTGCAAGACAAGCAAGAAACTTGCTGGACCTTGCTGTCTTGGCAGAGTTTGACTGCCAACATATATCCGGGTAATTGAAATCTCCTATTATTACTGTATCTCTCCTTTTTGAATGTGCAGTCATTTGGTTGAGGAAGGCGTCATCAAAGTCCTCAGTCTGGGTTGGAGGTCTGTAGTAAAGGGAATCCTCACTAGATGCTGTTGTACATTTGGGGAGAATGCTAGGAAAGTGTAAGAGCCTCCACTCCTCGAAAATGGTGAAAATTGTGTTGGTGGTATAAATATGCTGAAATTTATGCTCTGCCATTGGGCTTAATGGAATTCTGTGATAGTGTCCTCCTATGCTGAGAACATGGAAACCTACTCAGAACATAGCAGTGCTGAAATACTTTTGCTTTATCTCATCTTTGCCTATTACAGAACAGACTTTCATACTGCCTTCTGTAGAGACTGGCCTCAGGTCATTAAATAAATGTTATTTGAGTGACATCTATGATAGTAGACATTTCAGATATTTCTACCTTCTGTCTGTGGGTCACCAAAGAGGGTTTTATATGGAGACCATGATGTTTCCTGAATGGAATATGACACCCTCTGCAAGTTTGAGATTACTGGTGAATGTACAGAATTAATTATTCCCTTTGGTTCCATGCAGCAGTGATAGCCTGAAACTTACCACCCATTCCTTCATCTTCGTATGCTAGAGCTGGTCCAAGACATTTTGCTGCTTGGAGCAGAGCAGCAATTGATAATCTCCTGCAGTCACACCAATAGTACCAAAGGCTGGTCACAGCTATTTGGACGTTTATATCAGAAAATCCGAAGTACTTCCCCATTCTCTAACACACACACACACACACACACACTCCTTTTAGTAGTAATATTTTCAGATGTTTCCATAAACATTGTTTTCCTCTAAGTGTTATACTTCAGTTCGAGGGTAACATTTTCTGGCATTCTAGTTACCAAATTTCCATTTTGCAGGGATTTCTTTAGGCTGTGCACACCTTAACGATTCTGATGATACATTGTCCACTGATATAAATCTATACTTTTTGAAGTTTTATGTGGATCTTTATAGCATAAATAATGACATTTACCAACAAGATATGGGGACGTTTCTCATATTGACCACTCCCATGTGACCATGGCCATTTCCGCATGGGCTAATAGAAACAGTGCAGAGCGTCTTCCAGGGAGGATGTCTGCACCTGGGAGTGGACCGGGTCGGACCTACTTAATGTAGATCTGCACTTCAGCCTGCTCCGGAACAACCCCAAGCGGTCATCAAGCGTGCTTTTGAAAGACCGCTTAAAACAGATCTTTCAAAAGCACGGAGCGTGCCATTCCATGCCCACTCTCCAGTGCAGATTTGCAGGCTCGCAACAGTGTGAGCCTGTGATCTGCTGGGGGCGGGCTTTAGGCTGGCGAGCTTCAGCGGTTAGTCGAGACCCTCAACCAACAGGAAGCCACCATTTTCATCCCCGGAGCAGTGTGGAGTGACGAGCATGCACTGCTCCGGAGCAGCGCGGACTTGACCACGGAGCCAAGAAGTCCAGTAAGTAGCGGCACAGGGCAATTACCTCACCCCATGCGGAAATGGCCCATGTTACAGCAACAATTTCTTTTGGAACTGTTGCCCTTAGAGAAAATTATCGATGTTATATCAAGTATGAGAAAGGTCTCCTGGCCCTGATCGGTTTCTGGTTGAATGGTACAATGCTTTTTCCAGTTTGCTAGCTCCAAGACTGCTCCAACTTTACAAGCGTATATTAGAATCAGGCTTCCTCTCACCATCATTAAATAAAGGCTATATCATTCTGATACTTAGACCTGGTAAGGATCATACTTGCTGTGCTAACTACCACCCTATATTCTTAGTACTGTTATCAAAATATTGATAACTATTTTAGCTAATAGGTCACAAAAAATGATTTCATTTTTGGCAACTCCTGATCAGGCAGGATTTATCAAAAATAGTCAGGGAACCAATATTTGATTTGTTGTGAATTTGCTTAAACCTCAGATAGAACTGATCAGCCAGACATTATATCTTTAGATGCTGAGAAGGTCTTTGATAAAATTAACTGCCCATTTATTTTCACAGTATTGGCTAATTTTGGGTTTCTTAAAATATTTTTGAAATGGATAAAAATTTATACTTAACACCAAGAGCACGAGTTATGACCAATGCCTTTTTTTTCTCTCATCTTTTTTTTTTTTTACACTGAAATGGGATACAAGGCAGGAATATCGCTTGTCTCCTTTAATATTCAATTTGTGTGAGGAACCCTTAGCATGTGCTGTTAGACAAAATTTCATGATCAATGGATTTGGGCATGTCAGTTTTGAATTTAAAAAATGCCTTTTTGCAGAAGAATCTTTGCTGTACATTTCAAGTCCCAGCAATCAATCTCTGTTTTGATGAGTTGATTAATAATTTTGGCAAAGTATCAGCATATTCATTTAATTGGTCCCAGTCAGAAATAGGAGACAAGGTGGGTTCTAGCATATTTTAAGCATGGAAGTTTTGATACTGTCCAGGTACTGATTTAGATATAATTATCCCTAGAGACTTATTTCAGATGATTTTAATACAAGTAACCTGGAAAAAAAAACCTGAACAAGGTTTAGAAAAATGGATGGGCTTAAGGATGAGTTTGTGGGGTAAGGTAATATCAATTAAATGTTAAATGTTATACCTAGAATTCTTTATGTTATTTGTACCTTGAATATATTTTTAAAATTTAAATGCATTGTTTAGGAGATTTGGGGGACTTATCTCCTCCTGGAATTTCAATGAAAAGGATACAACTTCTTCCTAAAGAGAAAAAGTTCTGTTTTTCAGATCTTCTTTCTGATCTTGTATTAATTTTTGGACATATCTATTTAAAGTAAGTGATCCACCATGGCCACCCCTGGAGTCTTCTTTTTTGGCACCTCTGTTCAAAAGGACAGTACTTGGTTCTCATTTTATGAAAAAGGGTATAGCTATGCCAACAATTTCAGCAGTTAGACCTCTGTGGCAAATATTGACTCATCAATGGGATTTTGACCTATATGTTCCTATACGTTCATGCCAAACTGGCTTTATGGGGAAATCTAGATTTGAAAATTGGCAAGGAGCCTCATCAAGTGAGTAATCTTTTCTCCCTCCATAAAGGAGGCAAATGGCAGCCCCCCTCCCAGCAGTCACCACTGTGGGAGACACCAAGTTAAGACCTGAATTCCCTGGTAATTAAGCCTTAAAACCACCTTATCTATAAGGATTTATTACTCACACATTATTACTCTGTGTTATAAGGATAAATAGAAAATATTTCAGATTTTGCTTTGCATTTGAAACCACACTAGAATGTTCTTCTGTTCTAGAAGATGTGGGTGCCATATACCAGCTTGTATGTTGTCAGCTGTTCCTCCAACTAGCAGGTAAGAAGTTTCACAGCAATAGTTAAGTCTCTTCTACACCCCAGACAGGAGGCACAGGCCTCAGTGGCATGATAGTTTTGAAGCAGGGAGATAAAAATCTCTTTTTCCTATCTCCTCAGGTGAGTTCAAGAACAGTCCAATCAAATGCATGACCTCACCTGAGTCCCATTTGTTGTTTGGGGTTACAGTCAACTTTTTTTTTCTCCTGATAGCTGTAAGGACACAGCAAGGGCACTGAATACAAAGGGAGAGATGGAGCATTTTTATTTTTCTTCATCAGGTCTGAAGGTACTTTGCTCCCATGCAAATACCTGACCAAATGCAATATTCCCTTTTTGTATTTCCCATTTATTTGGTTGCTAAATATGACATGGAAAAGAATTTCTTCCATTTCTTTAAAAGCAGAATGTAGATTTATCTTGTTTTACTTCTCAGTCAAGTCTGATAGAAAGTGGGAACACAACAAGGCAGCTAGGATATTTTCACTGCAATGCTGATTGCCTTCCTTTGCACTTTTACTTCCTCAGAAGAAAGAATCTGAAGTAAGGAAAATGTTATCATCCCTGTTGCTATCTCATAGGTTTTTGGTGGGGTTTTTGGACCCTTAAAATTAGAATGTAATAGCCACATGTAGCTCAGGACTGTGATGGATATGCCCATTTGCTTTCCTTGTGTTATTTAAGGTGGAATAGAGCAAGAGAGACAGACACCCCAACATGACTGCTGTAATGCTGTCCAATGACTCCTTGACCATAGAAACATTAAAAAAAAAGGTGTTGATGTTGACAGGCACTATATCAAAGACTGCAAGTTAAAAGAGAAAAAGAAAGAAAGTACTGTAGCAAAGTAAATTTAGACAGTAGACTCAAGGCTCTTATGGAGTGTTAAAAGTACAACAACCCTTACCACTGAAGAGTCATGAATGCCTCCGAGCAGGCAATAGTTATAGGGTTAGTTTCAGTGGCTCAGTGTCTTCCCTTTTGGCTACCCCTCTGTCATGTAAATGATACTTTTAAGGATGTTTTTACACTTTTTTCTTCCTGTCAGTCCTCTCTCAGCTCTTACCTACAATGAAACTAGATTAGAATGCACCCTGGGTAACTTTCATATCTTAGGATAGTGTTCCCATAATAAAGTCTTTCATTTGCTTTCCAAACCACTGCTCCTTAATCAGGATCTCTAACTATTCCATGCACTCTATATTAAAGAGTTCCATTAGATTAGGTGAGTGTAGAAATCACAGACTGTGTATAGCCCCCAGGACTTCATCTGATGCACCCCTCAGAGTGGCCAGAAACAACTCCATTGATTTCTTTCAGTCAAAAAAAAAAAAATGGTCAAAAAGCACAGGAAAATCACTCAAACTGGCAGAAAAAATGTAGCAGGCAGTTCTTGTTTCCTCTCCCTCTATTACCTCCATGCAAAACAACAACAACAAAAACAACAACAACAGCAACAAAAGATGAATCTCACAATCAGAAGGCATGTGACATTACCTCTGGTCATGCTTTGGTTTGTTTCTGCTGCAGTGTTAGACACATTATTAGAATCATGCAACCATACATTTGCAATATATCCAACTAACCTAGTCCCCTATCAGTGCAGGAACCAATAGCTAAATCATATGTAACTTTTCACCATTCAATCTTCATTCAAAACCATTCCTCTGAAAGGAAGTCCACTACCTTCTGAGGTAGTACATTTCACTGCTCAGCAGCTTTCATTTCTTGAATAGCTTTTAGCTCTGTTAAATTTTGATCAGTTTAGTTCCTCATATCAGAACCTTCCTTCTTGTAATCTGAATTCATTGGTCCAAGTCCTACCCAATGGAGCAAGAGAAAACAAGCTTGCTCTATATTCCACATGACATTTCTTCAAATATTTGAAGATAGCTGTGATTTCACCTCTCAGTTTCCTTGTCTCCAAACTAAGCCTACTCAGTTCCTACAGCTGTTCCTCATAGAGATTGGTTTCCAGACACTTCACCATTGTAGTTGTCCTCCTCTGGGCACATTCTAATTTGTTAATATCTTTTTTAGATTATGCTGCCCAGAACTGGAAAGTGTTCAGTCTGACCAAACCAGCCCAGTGTGGCACCATTACTTCCTTTGATCTATACACTATACTTCTCTTGATGCAGCCTAGAAATTGACGGGAGATTGATTCACAGCACCAGCACAGAATCCTCCCTGGAACCGCTGCTCTCTGGACAAAAATGTCCCAGAGGCAAGCATAACATAGCAGAGTTTTCCAAAATAGCAACAAGCATGTGCAGCAGAGTACAACTACAGCACCAGCTCTGACCCCTCTACCCACTGGTTAGTAAACTCACGGACACAGAGTTTGTCATCCAAAAATACCTGGAGGCTTTAATCTTCAAAGTTGCAATATATACATCTGTACACAGGATACACAGATCCACAGGCAGAGATTCAGCATCAGAGATTCAGGAGCAGAGTGACGGGATGCAGAGATATGGGATGCAGTGACTCAGAGAGAGAGTAAGCTTTCCATCTCCTCTTTTATAGACACCTGCTTCCATGTCATCCCTTCTCACGATTTCATTATCATGACTCAGCCCTTTACTCCATGTCCCCCAGGGAATGAGTCATTCTTTGCCAAGTCATTCCCCAGGTGCACTGCATGCTCATCAAATGTATTTTCAACTGGGGCAAATGTCACAGCATTTTTAATCCACAGAATTTCAGTACCTTTTCGGCCACTTCATCACATAGTTGACTCATGTTTAGTTTGTCCTGAAGCCGGGCATCACCCATCCTGTATTTGTTCATTTGATTTTTCCTGTCTAAACACACTGTCTAAACATCTAACTGTCTAAAACTGTCTAAACATCCCTGCAGAAATTTGTTTTTATTAGTATTGGCCAAGTTCTGTTATGGTCATCTTGAATCCTGATTCTGAACTATTAGCTTTCCTTCCCAGTTTGCTGTCATCTCTCAGTGATCATGACCTTCTTTCTTTTTTTGGTGTTTGAGCATGGGATATCACCCAATATTTCCTTAAGCAAATTGAAATTGGCTCTCTTGAAGTCCACAGTTTGCATCCAGCTAAACTCAGTTTTCGCTTTCCTTTGTATAATAAATATCAGGATGATAATTCATATCATGATAATTTCCATTCCATCCATCCACTCAAAGTTGCCACTACATCTGCCTCTTTGGCCATTTCCTTGGCCAGCAGAGTTTGACATCCAACAGATACAAGAGTCACTGAAGTCTTCTAGAATCTTTTGCGCTTTTAGGAATCTATCTCTACTTTGGGGCTAAGATCACAGCAATGTAGAAAACAGGAAAGGGCAAGTTTGTGAAAGTACAATACATTTTCACAAAGGATGAATAGGTGAGGACTCCTGTTTGCCATTCAGATGAATGTGACAAAGGTTTCTGTTTGTAATGTGTGCATGCTTACCTGGATGTAAGATCGTGCATGACTCTGGATCAGATCTGCACAACTTATGATTCACTAAACATGAGCCATGATCTATTCATGTCATGATGACTTCTTCCTCATCTTATAAAAACAAGGAAATGAGGGGAAGGAATCTTCCAAACATATTTCTTTTTTAAAAAAAGGGGGGGTAAGGATGTTTCTCCATTATATTATTTATTTGATTATATGAAGGAATGTGCATTTTCAACAATGGAACCTACCAAATGTAATATGGGCTGGCATCCTGTTGGTGACATATGAAGATACAAGTCCAATTTACATCTGTAAATGTAGTTTTATGGTCATGGGACAGGTATTCACTACCTTTCTTCTGCAATGCCCTCTTGTGCAATGACCACTGCATTTAACTGTCTTCTGTGCTTCTCCCAAAGGCCATATGCAGATTGTGAGAATGTGGGAGACAAACACACAACATGCAGTTATGTTCTTATAGCTGGATGCACCATGATGAAGTCATCCTCCAGGACCACTTGAAGGTCTCAGATGATGATATTGCCTTTGTTCATCCAGCTAGAGACATGGACAGAAGTTGTGAGGATATTTCTCCCTTTTTTTTTTCCAGTAAATGGGCAGGGGTATGGGGAGTGTGTTCTACGTGTGAGGAGAGGGATCCAAGGTGCAGTTCTGTCTGCAGGAACTTTATGATCTCCTAGATGATGCAAGATGCCAGCCATCTAGTAGTATAATTCATTCTAGTACCTCAGAATTCTGCTACCTCAATTCCTACCTCATCCTGCTGCACTACTGTGTAGACTAGCTTCAATGGCCAGTGTTCCAGACATACATAATGGTGCATCAAACAGAAAGAAACATGGATGACATGGTTCCCAGCCACTACATGCTATATGGTCCACAACCGGTTGTGAAATATTGTGGGCAAATAGGGACCTCATTCTGCATCTTCTGTAATTGAGTGGACTCTGTGATGGAGTGGTGATAGTCATGGAATGGGGAGGAGAAGCAGCAAATGTGTTTCTGTCCTGCATGGGGAAACTTGAAGATACCAACAAAGCTGGTAACCCTACTCCCGGTTTGGGGTAAGAGACAATTTCATTGTAACAGGTTTTTTTTTTTTTTTGCATAACAATGGCCTAGAATAAGGCATCCACATACATACAGACACAGATAGATACACATGCACACTGTCAGACAGTCCTAAAGCCTCACAAAATCTTGAAATGAATTGTCTGGTCACCATGAAACACCATAGTAGTGTTTCTCTGTGTTACTATAACTTGTTGGAAAGGTTGTGTCTGTGCTAGCAATTAATATGGATGGGAAGAAGAGATGAATGATTGATATTGCCAGAGTCACCTAGAATAGTCCTGGAATATATTTGAGAAAAGAGCAGATACGTTCTTATTACATTCAGTGTTGGATCAGTGCCCTCTACTGTTTCTTTTTTATATTCAGTTAAATTCTGAAAAGGTTGATTGTTTAAATTTTCTAACTCAGACAGATAGAGATCAGTTCCACAGTCAGATGATGATGGAGGTGGTGGTGCAGGTGGAGATGCTGGATACTGTCAGCGCATTATCAGAAACTAAGAAACAATAAAACCCTCCCACTGTTATTTAGAATTCAAAGAGCAAACACTCTATCCAGGATAGCTGCCTAGGCTGAAAATAAAGGATTTCTTCCCGTATGAAGCTAATTCGATCTCAAAGCAAGGTAGATGTTGATTTGGACTATAATACATTAAATACCAGTAACTTTCTAGTGTCCATTCCCCAATTTTATAAGTATCATTTAGGTAGGGATCTTCTATGCCTCACCATTCCAGTTATTTGCAAACATTTTACTCTATTTTTTAAAAGATAATCTGTTAGGTATGCATCTCTTTGCTTGAATAAGTAAATTATAACATAAAAAAATAGTTCCTGCCACTTCTGTACCTGCTCTCTTACCCAGATATTTCTGAAAATTGGCAATGAAGCCTCGTTTTTCAGAAGCAGTACACATGCATTCCATATATCCATATATGGACCTGAAATATGAAATCCCCCTCTTGCCTTAATATCTGCACTGTTACACTGTTAAAAGCCAGATCTCATACACACATCCCCAGTCAAATATCACCCACTCTTTCCAGTGGTATTTAATTTAAACATTTTAGATAGAAGGTATAAAGATTTGAGTGAGTATTCAGGATATTAATGGATATTTCTACTACCCATAGTCATGATTTTAAAACATTCTTGATGTCATGAGCAGGGCTGAGCATGCTGCCAATTCAGACTTGGACTCCGATTTAGACTTGGACTCCCAGTCGGGGGAGGATCCCTTGGAGGGGCCTTTGGGAGAGGGGGCTCCTTCAGAGTCTAGGGAGGAGTCTACCAGCGAACCCACAGCTGTCCTGGGCACGGATCCCGAGCCAGTACTTGCAGCAGATATTTCTGCTCCAGAGGCAGAGGCTAGTGCTTCTGACTTCACAGAGGCTGGTGTTTCTGACTCCAGCCCGGAGTTTGCAGCAGACCCTCCCCCCACGTTCCCCCAGAAGCGGCTGGAAAAGGGGGCGGTTCGGAGGTCTCAGCGGCTGTGGAAGAAGCGTCTGATGAATCGGCCCTGAAGTCTTGAGGGGCTCCAGCTGTGAGCTGGGCAACAGACATTTGATCAGCCCCAGCTGGGCTAAAGACTGTGTATTTAAGACAGACGTTGTTGGAGTTGGGCACGGGGCAACAACCATCTATCAACCGGGAATCTGCGTCCTGTGGCATGGGCTTTCTGTTCCAGGCTAAACCTTGCTGTTTGGATTTGCTGCTCCTGGGACTTGGATGTTTGTTTTGGTGACATAACCTCTTAATTTCTTTATTACTAAAGCCATAAACTCAGCTCCTGCCTCTGTGTCTGCTTAGCGGCCGCCTGACATTGACACTTAGAAGTTTAGACCTGCTATTTCATTTTTGCTAAGCTCTAGATCCACCTAGAAAATCACTTTTATGTCTATTATACTTGGAAAATAAAAACCTCAAAAAAACAGAGTATTTTTGACAGAATATATTTAGGGAAGTGGTTATATGTGCCTTTTTGCAGCATATTATTTGGCCAGAACTTCTGTCTTGTTGGGTTGCCTTCAAATCATTTCCAAGTCATGGTGGCCCTAAGGCAAACCAATCATGGGGCTTTTTTGGCAAGTTTTGTTTAGAGAATGTTTGCCTTCCTCAGAGGTTGAAAGAGTGTGACTTGCCTAAGGTCACCCAGTTGGCTTCCACGGCCAAGCAGGTATTCAAACCCTGGTCTGTAGTCCAACACTCACACTACTACACCATGCCAGTTCTCATTGACATAATTGGATCCGGGCCTGGATTAGACAGCTTGTTAGTCAGATCCAAGAAGCTACCTTTTATGTCTCCCTGTTGCCTAAAACCTCCTGACCTAATCAACTGGGTATTTTTGTCCTCATAGAACTTAATGTAGACATTCACCTCAGTTTTTCAGTAAGTTTTCAGTAGATGTTTTCAATAGACAGTCTCTTTTGGTAGCCACTGAACATGGGTGTATCTGCACTGTGCAGTTAGAGCACTTTAATTCCACTTTAACTGCCATGGTTCCATCCTATGGAATAATAGGATTTAGAGTTTCACAAGGGACTCCTAGTTATAACTCTCTTGAACTGCAGTTCTAGAGCTATCTAGCAGAGAAGATCAAGTACAGATCTCAAGATTCCACAGCAAGGAGCCATTGCAATAAAAGTGGGATCATACTACTCTAATTGTGCAGTGTGGAAGCATTATCTGTTGTCTGTAGTATCTTTCCTTATGTCTCCCTTTATAAGCAGGCCTGCTAAGAAGTGAATCCCATTGTATTCAAGTGGGACTTATTCCACTTTAGCATGTATACATTCAGACTGCAAGAACCATTTTTCTCAATCCTTCATGTATCCTTCCCCAGAAATCTGTCAGCATATATTGTACTACAGTGTACTTCAGTTCTGAAGATGTCCTTCTTCTTTTCTCTGAGGTTAACAGGACAAGTGCTGACTCAGTTCCATTGAAAGCATACTTTCCTCCTTTCACTTCTGGGAGGCAATATTTAACGTTTCATCTGTCAGGATATGTCTTAGCAGAAAATGATATATCAGTTTGATTGTGAAGGGTAAATATTTCTAGCAGGTGTTTTTTTTTAATGGTCTATCTGTAATTAAATAAGCATATTTCAATCACAAATAATTAGGCCATATATTTATTACTTCTTAGTTGACCTCCGCAGTTGACTTTTTAGTTGACCTATGTACTCTATGCATAATACACAACTCTCTCTCATTTCTTTCTTTTTGTAGTCTTCTTTATTTAAGCAGCTCATATGTAAAGTAGCGCATACCCTCCAGCATTTCACAGATGAAAACTGCGACACAAATGGCCAAATGTCAAAGGGGGCAAATAATATTGGAAGAACACACAAGCTAGGAGGGACTGCAGCAGTTTGTTTTTGCCTGAACCTACTGGGAAGTGCAAAATTTTTTCTCCCTCTATGCTGCTCTCTCGCATTGAGCTGAGTGCAGTCTACTTTTGTACTTTGAACTCGTTTGCAGCAACTGAAGTAAACCAAGGACAAAGGAGGAAAAGGAAGAGGAGAGAGAAACTGTGGTGTTTTAAAGGGAGGTGAAAAAGATTAATAGGGGCTGTTCTTGCCACATCAAGATAGCTGAAGGTTATGGTGGCAACAGAAAGGTTAGCAGAGAAAGAGACTTTCCTATCTGAGGAGGCAGCGAGGAGTTACTTACAGCTGAAGCAAATGGAAGCGAAAGAATTTTAAAAAATGCTTGGAAACTCGTTGAGCTGAAGTAAGAGGTTGAAAAGGCAGTTCTAAACTCAAGACCACTCTAAGCCAGAGCAATCAGTGTTATGGTAACTGCTGTTACACATGGTACACATGGCCATACAACACAACAACCAGTGGCTTCCATGCACATCCCTTTTTCCCACTAATATTTTGTAGTCCCAAAAAGGAGTAATATGGGCCAATTCTTCTCTTTCCCCCTTTTAAAAGCTTTGTATGTCCTGCTACTAGAGGCTCAGCAGAGGAGAACCTCCACCCCACCAGAAGATTTCTGGCCTTTATACTGCTTTCCTCTTGAAACACTGGCCCCAGTATGGCAGCAGGCAACCACTGGAATGAGAGTAATACAGCAGAGGAAGTCAGAAACAGGGCTCTGTTAGAAGTGGCGGAAAAAAGAAACAAACTAAAATAAATGAAAGGGAGGTAAAGTCATCCAAAAGTGACTTTTTCTTCCTTAAGATTGCTAACCATTTTTGAGTATTTACAGGTTACAGTAGTAAAGCTGTGTAACAATGGTTGCCCATTTCTCTTCCCGGTCTTACCTGCTATCTAGTTCTGAGAAATGAAGATGACACCAAATTAATCCCAGCACAATGTCACCATCATCCTTTGCAATATTATATCAGATGGTCCAGAGCTATTGTGGTAGAATTTTGTTCACATTTTTATTTTTAAACATTTTGGTATTCAGCCTTCTCTATACTGAGGTGGCAACAGATCTGGCTACTCAGCTGGTAACTTTTCTCAGCATAAAAACCTTTTTAAAAAGGAGACACAAATAAGTCTCAGTTTCAGTGTCCAGGTTTCTTATACTCCTAGTGTTGGCCTGATATACCCTATCATGATAGGATATAGACTGCTAACATGTTCCCAGGAAGCTCAGGCAAAAGCAAACTGTGGTAGCCTCTCCCAGGTTGCAAGTTCTTTCCTTCTTAATAACTTTTGCTATCTTCCCCACAAATTGATACTACTTGGCTACATGTCTCCCAGTTTTCATCTCCAAAATGTTGGAAGGTATGCCATCAAAGCTCTGTTTAAAGACCTGCAATGAAGGACCATCTACCACATTCTGAGGAAGTTATGTTTTAAATATGTCAAGAGTTTTCAACTGTTTTAATAATTCTTTTTCAATAAAATTGTTAATGATTTTTTGTAACTTTTGTAAACTAATGTTCTAATCTTTTTTTTGAAATTATTGTAAACTGCCTTGAATCCCATCTTGGGATTCAATAAATTCAATAAATAAATAAAATAAAAAGTCTGTTCAACTGCCAAACGTGTCACCAGGGGAAAATGTAAGTTTGTGATCACTGCTCACTTGCTTCCACCTTAGCATAGCTTTCCTCGCGTCTGCTTCTAATGAATTTATAGGAAGAAACCCCACTAGGAGTTTCTCTCATTTTCTTAAATATCTCATTGGCTTCCTAGATGCACTAACATGGAGGTGGAAAAGTTGAGTAGACCTGGGACCAATTTTGGCCTTATGACCATCTGCGAACCTCAAAGAATTTAAAAAAAAAAAGAAGAAGGAAGGAAGGAAGGAAGGAAGGAAGGAAGGAAGGAATCTAGGACTGGCTGGAAGTCCACTTTTGGTTTTGAAAATCAGGTGTGTGTGTGTGTGTGTGTGAGAGAGAGAGAGAGAGAGAGAGAGGAATTAATCTGTAATTATTTAAAGGGCTACACTGTAGGTTCTGGAGGCTTCCAGGAGAAACTGTTGTTGTTATTGTTGTTGTTGTTTTTTGCCTTTAAGTCATTTCGGTGCTACAGTGAATGTATCATAGAGTTTTCTCAGCAGAATTTGTTCAGAAGGGATTTGTCTTCAACTTTTTCTGTGGCTGAGAGAGTGTGACTTGCCCAAAAGTCACTGAGTGGATTTATATGGCTGAGTGGGGATTTGAACCCTGGTCTCCCAGTATTCTAGTCCACCACTCAAACTTCTACACCACACCGGATCTCATTATGATTAGTAGTATAATTTTTTCCCAGTTTGGGACTCAAGGTGGCTTACACAGATTAAGAAGACATAGTTTACCTGTGAGAGTGGTAGAAGAGAGAAAAGAGTGTTACTGACCTGGCTAGCCTGAGCTTGTGGGATATAAAGATATCTTTTGATATCAATAATTCAGCCTCACATACCCATTCCCCTCCACGTGCTTGCGAGGTCCCCCGGACAAGGTCACAGACAGGCACGGCCGATAATCGCCGTAATATTCCAACACAATACAGGCAGGCCAGAAATAGCTGACTCGTAGCTTCAGGAGACCTCAAGGCAAGTACCTCAATTATGTATGCACGCAACTTTCAAAAGATCCTCTGCCCCGAGCTGGCAGCTTGATGATCGGACTATACAGTGCTCAAGCACTCCGCGTTTGCATACTGGCTACCCTATTGACAATTTGGCTATAACTCAATCATTCAAACTCTGACCTTTCGGAGGCTTTGTCTCCAGCCCCAAATCCATTGTTTTCCCCAAGTCCGAACTAGCCTGCCATCACAATTTTCCCTATAAGAACCCCTGACTTTGAGCGCTTCCTTGGATCACTCTTGGCTTCCATCCCACCTTGCTGTCGCTTTGTCCAGCGAGCCTTCCCCTCAGCTCCACCTGCTGAGATCCACGCTCCCCAGCTTCTCTGCTTCCAACCGGGCTTCAGGACAGGTGGAGTATTACGCAAACCAACAACTCCTCTAAAAATCCCTCTATCCCACTCCAACCTTTATTTCTTTAGTTATCTGTGTGAGTGTGCTGCATACACTGTTTGATTGTATTTTTAATAAAACAACATTTATTATTTCAATTTCTGCATGCTCCTTGACTCAGCCTGACCCCGTAAACATAGGGTTCAAGATCTCGCTGTGTTACCCTGCCTCTCATATTGCTGGCTGTGCTCTTGGCTAATTTCCCCAACTTATATAATTAAGGGTGCATTTAGGTGTCCCTCTCGGGACCCCAGAAATCAGGGTAACAAGAGACTCCCCAGCAGATTCAAAACATGGGCAGGCTAATAAAGGAGAGTATATTCCTTCAAACACCGTGAACCTAAGTTGTATAGAGCTTTGTAGATCATCACCAACATTTTTAATTGTGTCCAGAAATGGACCAACAACCAGTGGACCTGTTGCAACAAGGATTTGTGTGCCCCCTGCAGCCAGCCCTAGTTGGCAATCTGGGTGCAGCTTTTTTGACCAGCTGAAGTTTCTGCACGTTCTTCAAAGGCAGCCCCAGGTAGCGCACATTAGAGTAATGTAATTGGGATGTAACTAATGCATATGTCACCATGGCCAGATCTGACATCTCAAGGAAGGGCCATAGCTGGAACACAATCCTTAACTATGCAAATACACTTCTGGTCACTGCCAAAACCTGAGCTTCCAGAACAAGAAATGAGTGAGGAGCACAATCAAACAGTGAACTTACATCTTCAGGAGAAGCGTAACCCCATTCAGAACAGGCTGAATCCCTACTCCTTGATCTGCATTTTGACTGATCAGGAGCACCTCCATGTTGTCTGGATGAAGTTTCAATCTGAAGTTTCAATTTCATTCAGTCCATTTCTGATGATAGGCAACAGTTTAGTTTCAAAACACCTTCCTTGGATTATGGTAGAAAGGAGTTGGGTGTCATCCTCATACTGATTGCACCAAACCCCAAAACTCTGGACAACCTCTCCTACTAATTTCACATATTATGTTAAATAGCATGAACTGAGCCCTGAAGAACCCCAGAGGCCAACATTCAAAAGATCAAACAGGAGTTCTCCGGTACCACCTTTTGGATTCACCATTCCACTAAGGAACAGACCCATTGCAAACAGTGCCCCCAAGTCCTGTTCCAGAAAGGTGGCCCAGAAAAATGCATGTTCAATGGTATTAAAAGCCACTGGGAGATTCAGCAGCACTGAAAGGACACATTCCCTCTGTCTAGTTCCCAGCATAAATCATCCATGAAAGTGACCAAAACTGACTCTGTCCCATAACCAGTCCAGAATCTAGACTGAAAGGGATCTAAATAATCAATCTCATCCAGAAACCCCTGGACTGGGGAGATCACCACACGCTCCAGACCATTGCCCCAAAACGGAATGTTAGAGACTGTCCAACAAGGCTAGACAAGTTGTTCACCGAGGGCTGTTGAGTGGTCTGGATTTTCTTATCTTGGACCTGCGTATAAAAGACTCCTGATCATTCCAAACAGTTTTGCTGGCTGGCTCTTTGCAAATGCAATAGAGGCAAAATAAAAATTTGCCTTTTCCGATTGTATTGCCACAAAGTAGTCCCTAAGGTATGTCCTAGCCTGTGTTCAATCAGGTCCACTCTGAGTTTTCTGCCATCTCTCCAGTTCCCTTCTTGTTTGTTTCATTGTCACTAGCTGTCTCAGAAACTAGGCAACCGATTTGGCTCTACTGCATAAGTGGGGATGCTTAGTAGTGATCATGTCCACTGCCCTGGCCATTTCTCCCTTCCAGAGGTCAGCCAAGATTTTATTAGAACCACCTGCCAGGCAACAAAAAATTCCCCAAGAGCCATTAGGATTCTATCTGAATTCCTGATGGCAATGCACCTCTTTTATTGGAAAAAATGTAAAAGCCTTGTTGTGGTGTGAGGAATTCTAAAGGAATTCTAAAGGTTCTGGAGGGCAAGGACATAGAAATGGCCTAGGAAGCTGAATGCTATGCCTGTATCACACTTTGTCCATTATTATGATGTCATGGAGCTGTCATGCCTACATGTGGTTGTGGATAAGCAGGTGTAGGTGACTCATCTGAATGGTGTTAGAGTTAGAAACCTTTGCAAGCCTGCACTCATTAACTGCTAGTCTGTGTGATTTCAGAATTCTTGCTTAAATATCTTTCCATAACACTCACTCTCTTCTTGCATCATTCTAACTTATAACCACTGTTTTCTCTTCCTCATCTTTCCATGTGTGTGTGGCTAAGAACAATTTTTTTTGTAATTAAGATTATTTTAAAAAGCTTTACAAAGAGGACTGAGCTTATCTCTTTTTATCTGCTAGACGCTGTGGGTAGGCAAGAATGGGACAGGTTATCATTCAGTTTCTGCCTGGTCATGTGAATATTCTGCTTGACAGACCCAGCACTATCTCTCACATTTTGCAACAAGTACCCCAATCTCACACATGAAATTAAAATATCTCCAACTGATTGACCCAATCTGCTTAGCTGTTACACCTACAAATGCCTGCATAGTGTCCTATATTTACCGGAAAGATAAACTTGATGATGGGACTCTTGATTTCTTTTTCATGAAGAGAATTCCCAAACTCCAGCTCCTGAGCTGACTTCTGTAAAGCAGGTAATAAAGCTGCCGCAACCCTGAAGCCCACTGAGCAAACAGACAATTTGTAACTCCTACGTTTTCCACTTACTGCCTTGAACCATTTGAAGGAACATGGACCAAGATGTCCAGAAACAGAATGTGAAATGGAAACATCTCATAGATGGAGTCTTGTCAAAACAGACTTCACCTTTAAATGTAAATCTCAACAAATTAAAGTCACCAGGATGCACAGGCAAAAACTCAAAGCGAAATTTAATGTCACACTGGACCAGAAAAGCTCCAGGGCTCAAGTCTGTACTGTGGTCAAGAGATGCATGCTTAACTGAGCACAACTCCAGATGATAATTAACAGATGCTCCCTTTGGATAACACAGATGATAGATGAGTCTGCTCTCATTCAGTTTGCCATTGGAAAAGTTCGATCCAGCCAAAGACCTTCCTGTCCTTTACTGCATTTTCTAAATCATCTATTCTTTTTTCACTCATGCAACATTTTTCTTTCTTTGAACTGGCTTCAGATTCATGACCATCATGTGAACTCTCAGTATGTCCAAGGGGACCTTCACTCCAAACTTCAAAGCATTTCTTAAAAATTCAACATCATTTCTTTCAAGATAGAAAACAAGGCACTCAGAACTCACCAGTTCCCCAGTTTCTCTTTCTGCATACCTCCTCAACTTCCTCCTCTACACCATTCACCACTCTTTTGCTTCCCCCCCTTTTAACCATTACATTCTCAAGAACAGTCTGTATTTTTATTTCTAGGATGAACTGAAGAATCAAGAAAACATGCAATTACAATTGTATCTCTGGGTGTTGTGTTGCCTAACCTTTCAAGGGGAACTTAAAGCCCAGTCCAGGACTCCTTCCAGCTCTGTCACAGGAGTCACTTTCCACTCAGAATCATAGAATTGGAAGAGACCACAATCCTCTTGTGGGCAGGAGTACATAATTAGAATACTCCCTAAAGTGGCCATGCAACATCTGTTTAGAAACCTCCAAAGAGGGAGAGTTCACCATGCTTTGAGGCAGTCTATTCCACTGTTGAGCAGATTTTCCATCAAGAAGTTCTTCCTAATTTTTAAGTGGAATCTCTTTTCTTCTCATTTGGATTCAGCATCAGAAAACAAGGTTGCTCCATCTTCCATATGAGTTTCCTCCACCTTTGACATCTCACCTTCAAATTATCTAAATTTCCTTTTTGAGAGATCTCTACATTCAGCTTCTCCTCATGGTGTACACTTGAAGCAGTCATTTCAGGTAAATTTGAGAGGGTTTCTGTCTCCACTTCCTGGTTTCACACCTCAAAGAATGTGCCTTTTGGAACCTACCACTGATTGACTCATTGCTTCCTCCTTTCCACAACACCCTTGCCTTATCATTTTTACCAAGCAATTTACTGGTATTCCCAGTCCTGTCTCCTTTCTATCTCCTGTACATTAGCACAGAGTATGTTCTATGGATGAGCAGATCACAGGGTGAAAATAATCTTACTCAGCCCCTTAAGCAACTGGTTAAACCTGTATTAAGCCTACTTGGGCATTTGGGTTAGTGACTGAGTTTTTATAGACGGCATCCTCATATCCCTCACTTCATCCTACTTCCCTTTCACTGGTGAAAGTGTAACATGCTCCCAGTTGCCAAGTCTCCCGTCATGGGCTTGTGGCAGTGATACTGCCAATTCCCTGTGTCGCCAACATTCTTTGGCCATTTTTCATGTTCACTTCTCACTGCCCTTCCTCTTTGGGCTTTCCTCCTCAAAACTTCCTTTGGATTTCTGTAAAACCTGAGCTACTGATACCTCCCTCTTGAGTGTGGATGCGGCCATTTTGGCTACTTAAGGAGAGCCACTTGTTTAACTTGCTATTCATATGAGACTCATCCTGCCAAGCCTCTTGTTACAGTAGTTCCCAGCAACAACCATCACCGAACATATTTTAAATCTTCATATGAAAGTTACACAAAGGAGACTACTGACAATCCCAACATTGACTGTTGTGGTGAGATGAAAGTGCATAGACAAGAAATTTTCAAAGAGAAAACCTAGCATCCCATTACCATGCTACTGTATTTTGTGCATGTGCTACATTTACATCTCACCTGTAGATGTGCATATAAATATTTGCTTCCTGAATTTGTACTCCATGAATCTGACTGTAATACACAAAAGTTTGTGCTGAAAAAAACTGCTTAGTCTTAAAAGTATAGATGTATCAATGAACATCAACATGCAACCATGTTCGATCCATATGCACATCAATCCATAATGTCAAAACATGCACAATGGCATCACATGTGTAATTCTGCTTCTACAACAGTGAACTGAATACAGAGGTTTTACATCAGGAAAAAAAAGGTCCAACTGCCTCTGACATGTGTAAAACACCAATAGGATCTAGCTAATGGATGACATTTGACGAGAAACTCACCATCTGCTACTGAAGGCTGGAGGAGTAGACTGGGAGAGAAATGGCAGTTGTTTGTTGGTGGGAAAGAAAGTCTAGAGGTGGAATGCATTTTGCCACCTCCATTTACTAATTTCTCTCTCCCCAAATTTAGCCCAAATGGTAGATTTTCTCAGATTTCCACAGCTCAGGTACAGAGAAATGAGGTATAATCTGAGGTATAAAAAATGCTGTGGCATTTAGACTTAGGCCAAGTCCACCATTGAGATGCCTCCACAAAACAAGTTACTGTTCTTCCTTTTGTCCTAAGTGCAAGCTGAACTATGTCTTAATACCACTACCTATGTGTTTTTCCTCCCACTTTATTGCTTGATCTTTCTCAGAATATTCTGCTGGGCAACAGTGGCTGGTGCTTTTCATGTCAGTCAGATGGTGAATCTATTCTAGTTTTAGACCAAGTTTAAAGGAATGATCTAAGATGCTGAAACTATTTTCAGAGGAAGAGGGCACATTAGACAAGCTTAATTGAAATGTAGACTAATTACCAGACTGATATACTGCCACAATGATAAAAAGCATGACCAGTCACCACTGCTACTGGCCATGATCCAGAGCAAATTGTCCTGCAGTCAATCCCATTGTTACCCCAAGACATGGGTGCCACAAGTGCCAACCTGTGATGCCAGTACCTCCTTGCAAAGATGGGGAATTAATTAGCTCAAAATCAGGAGGCTAACAAGAGGGGGGCAACTTAGCAAGATCTTGCTATCAATGTTTATGGGCACCCGCAGGAGAAACTCAGCCAACGCAACGATATAGAGGAATCAAACTGTATTTTATTCCAATACATCCACAACACAAACAACAATCCACACGTGCACACATTCACATAAGAGCTAACTGAAAGAAAGGGAGAAAAATGAGAGAGCAACTGTGAAGGGTACAAGCGATATTTACCAGATTGGTTGAGAAGCGGACAGCAGGATGAGGTGACTCGTGTCCTGGACCCAAGGGCAGTTCTCGGTTCAGGAATCAGACAGACAGAGTGACGCTCGGAAGGGTGAGAGGCTGCAAGTTGTGACCCTGAAATCAGGGGTGTATACATACATGCTATATGTACCCAAAAAATAGCCTGTGGTGGGGAAGTTCCTGGGTGAGAAACAAAAGGGGGGCCTTTGTCCTAACAATGGTCTATATGCCTGTTAATGTGCACAGTGTTTGATTGACAAGGATGTGACGGTTAATCCAATCATGAGTGAGGGTTGGGAAATGCAAGGATCAGAATCATAGAAGGATTGGAGTAAATCTGGTGGGCTTCTGGCTTGGTGTCATCGGGGAAACATCCTGCTTCTGCCTATATCAATCATCCGCAGGGCATTGGTTATTGTGCTGGCAAGCAACCTAATCTCACCTTGAGGGTCTTAGGCTGACTCTCCTCTCTTTCACATGTTTACCATCAGAACACTCCCTTGCCCAGTTTGACCTTCCAGTCACTTTGCAGGCCTGATTTTGATGCCAATTACTTCTGTTGCCAATTAAACATAGTGTTGATTGGGTGTGGTGCCCATCCAGACCCTACTGGTATCAGGGACCCCCAAAACGGGGCCTTACAGCATGCTGGATGATGTCCCACCCTGACCCTAAAATAGATTGGATCATTTTTCATAAAGCCTTCATAGCATAATGAGAGAAGTGTAGCTATGGGGTACAGGCAGCCCACAAAGTCTATTGTCAATTTATCTTTTGTATTTTTTTAAAAAATGAAAATCACTCCATGTGTTCTAGAGTCAAGAGGGGATACTGAGTAATTTTAGTTTTGAAAAGGAAAAGAATATTAACATTTTGCAACTAGGGAGGTTGATGGGAGGAGGTGTAAGGTAATGCTGAGGCATTAATGTGAGATAGGATATTACTTTGATAATACAAACTTTCAAAAGGTAAAAGTCTGAGGTCACATGCCTTGCATCTCCACCTGGCAGGGGTGTGCCACCCATACCAGCCTCCAGCATGACGGTGACAAGGAGTTGGCTGCAAGGGACTTTACTGAATCAAAGCTAATTGTCTCTCCAAGCCATGCCTATCCAGTCCTGCCTTCTGTATACAATCCAAATATACTACTATAACAGAATGAATGGTTTCTTGCTTGGATAAGCAACTCAGGAAACTTCCTCCCCGTCACATACACACCTCAGGCAATCACCACTGAGTTCCATATTTCTTCTATAAGTTCTATAGCATCTCTACAATGGAGAGGTTCAGTCCCAAGGAAGGTAGCACACCTCACTCTGACCACCTGGGGGAAGCTAATTTGGTTGAGGCTTAAATTTGATTAGCATTGGCCAGTAGACATAGCAGAAGGGGCATCTCTCCCCAAAAAGGTGTTTGGTATATAAGGCACCCATGAAAGGGCTCTACTACTTTCAGAATTTTTTTCATGACTTATGCCATTTCCACACTAGACTGCTATAGTGCTATTATTCCACTTTCAACATCCTGTGGAATTCTGGACTTTGCAGTTTACTGAGGCCAAAGAGTTCTCTGGCTGAGAATTCTAAAAGCCCCTCCCTAAACTGCAAACCCCAGAATTCCATAGGATGTTGAAAGTGGAATAATAGCACTATAATAATGTAGTGTGGAAATGGCTCCAGTCACATGTGTCCAAGGCTGAAGTTTCCTGTGAGTCAAAAGTTTAATTACAACTCTTTGTTTTCATTTCCCACTTCTCCATCCCACAGCGTGGGGCTCATTTTACTTTCTAGAGTTTTCTATTATTATTATTATTATTATTATTATTATTATTATTATTATTATTATTTAAAAACTTTTTCTTTCACATTGAAGAAAGAATCATGGAGGAGACAATAGCAACAGATGTGCAGGCATACTGAGCAAGCTTCTGTTTCTGAACTGTTCTGGAATTCAAACTTTTCTAACTTTGGCCTCATGTAATAAAGGTGCTGAAATACATCGAAAGCTGCAAATGAGCAGATTGTGTGGCATGAGCCAGCTCATTTAGAGCATGAATTTTGCTTTTCTGCAGAAATATGTGAGGTGAGCCTGGAGCAGGACTGGCAGTAATCAGTCTCTCTGCACTAAAATTACAGAGGTGTTAAGAGAATGAGAAAAAGGGGAGGAGGGGAAAGAGAGGCAAAGTGAGAATCCATATCTACATAATACAAGCCAGAGAACTCAGCAGGCCAGATGGCCCTCATCCTGGTGGGGGAGGAGGGGAAGAGGAAAAAACGTGAGTCTAAAGGGAGCTACAGAAATACTATCAAAGTTCAACTTTCAGGTAGTTATTTAAGAATTGCAAGAGGAAAAGTTTGAATTAGTTGGTGTTTGAAGAATAATCTGACACACTAATGTCGTAATATATATTTCATATTGTCCATTTAATTCAGCTGGGACATTGAGAGCTGAAGAATCATCAGTCTTCTTATAAACTGTTGAAATCAGCACTTGCCTTTGTCAAAAGCGAACAGTTTGTCTTCACATGAGACTAAAAGGTGAATTCAATGAATTACTGAAGTTTAATTGATTACTTGTGATACTGCTGACACTCATAATTACTTCAGTCCATCCATAAGTCAAATCTGGTATGTTTGTAATTCTTAAAAGCATAACAAGCTCTGACAATATTAAAGTTCTCTGAAAATACTTCAAAACAAAATTGAATAAAACTGGGTTTTACAAAACATGGGTCCAGACTATATATGAGAGGATTCTGTTCATGTGCCCGCCACCCTGTTGCTCAACAGTTTCCTTAATTCTGCTAGACAAGATGGTCATGAAAATGATGTTGGTGGAACCCAAACTGTTTAAACTAGCAGAAGGGGGCTAGACATAGTCCTTTAGAAGGTTGTGTCAAGGCTCTTCAGCTCCAGAGGAAGATTTACTTTACTGCTTCCCTAAAAACCTTCTGGAATTTGGGGATGACCCTTTTTTCTAGGAAGGCCTTCAGATTCTCTTTAATTTACTTTGTTTATATATATTCACCATCTTTTTTGTTGCTATTGTGCTGTTTCTTTCCATTGTTGCTTTGCATTTTATGTTATGAAGGGATGTTTTGCATGGTTAAATAGTTAACTTACTGTGAACCACTCAAATAGGGAAGAACACACACATTTTAAAAGAGAATAAATAAAAATAAATTTAAAAAGTCCAAGGATCAATCCTGGTTCTGAAAAATCTGGGCCTTGTAAACAGTTCTTCTTGAAAATTCTGAGGAGCTTCTGCCAGTCAGTGTAGACAACAACACTGGTCCAGACGGCCAATGGTCTTCCTCTTTGTCAGAGATTTTCCAAGTGCTCTCCTGTCACTTGCTACCCAGTCCTTAAGCAAGAGATGTCAGTTATTTAACATGAGGCCTTCTGAAACCAAAACATGTGTTCTGTTTCTGAGGTTTGTTTTCTCCTCATAACATCTTGGTTTGATTCCCCCCCCCCCCCAGTCTGTGGGGATCCTGTAAACACGGTTGACTAGCCTCACAGTGACCAAAAGAACAGACTATAATAACCTCCTGGTGTAAACAATATGCTTCTAAATGTTATGTGTGCCTGAGGGCTGTGTCATGCCCCAAACTGTAGTGGCTTTACTTTAGAATGACCATGGACAAGATGGTAATATGAACTATAACTCTAACCAGAACCGGACATGAAGAAATTTCTTCAAGAATGTAAACCTACACTGGTAAAGTTAAAAGATTTTCTTGACGTTCTATGCATTAGATATGCAAGCTGTGTTTTGTGTTTGAGATGCGCTGCATCTTTCTTCGTCTTCCTTATAAATGGCATATGGAAATTGAATTCCTATTTGGGAAAAATCTGCCAGAGAAGTCAAAACCTATAATCCTCCCTATTATAGCAATTTTCAAGACAGCATCCCCTGAAGGAAGATGTGGAATGAAATTGGGAGCTATTTTTCCTTCTCGCTGAGACAGGGTTGACATACACTGTATTTATTAAAAATGCCAAAGCAAGCAGCATTAGTCACACATCATCCCCTCATATCTTTCTGTAAAGCACAATGAGCGCACTTCTAAAGTCCCCAGAGAAAGCAATCACTACATTGATTTTATCTAAATGGCAACTCAAGGAAAAAAGAGAGGCCAATACACTGAATGAGTTCTACTTCTTTAAATCATTATTATGAATTAAATCTCTCTCATTTATGTAATAAATCTTCAGAAACATAGATATTCAGAAGATCAGTTTCCTGGAAGAGCCAGAAAAGCAAAGAACAGAAATTTCTGCAATGAGAAGCATGTGAGCCTTCAGATCTGTCTGATTTGTTCTCCGTGATCAAAATAACAATAACAATAAATTGCTTTGGGAAGTCAATAAAAGGTCCATGTTCTAAGGCTAGGTTAGATTCAGGTACCAGCAACGGTCAACCTGCAGGCCTGAGACTAATTTCTAGCAGCTCCTGGTGTAATTCCAAGAAAACTCTCTGTAACCTCAAAGTTCAGATCCCTGGCAACAGCACCTGGCAACTACTTTG
This sequence comes from Cyclura pinguis, assembly GCA_030412105.1. NCBI lineage: Eukaryota > Metazoa > Chordata > Lepidosauria > Squamata > Iguanidae > Cyclura > Cyclura pinguis. Next base: position 62,932,187 of record CM059600.1, on the reverse strand, counting down.
GTGGAAAAGAAAAAAGAAACAGAAAAAAAGTAAGGAGTAGATAGGTAATGAATATTCATGTATTTTATCATCCTCACTAAGAATATGGTTGACTACAATGAGATCAGTAGCCTACCAAGCATGGTTCAGTGAGTGTGGTCCACCCTGGGTGAAGAAATAAGGGGGTGAACCTGATGTGCCAGTGCTCAAATGACCCATATGCTCATTAGCTGGCAGTATATGTGTGTCAGAGCAGCAGCCAGGATATGTTGACAAATTGTTGCTGCTATGTTCACGCACCTGAGGCTAGAAGTGTGTGTGTGGTGGTGGGAGGGAGAGAAGTTGCAATTGCAATTGCTTGCTTGAGAGCTGACCTGCACACACACATACACAACACATCTTTGCTATCTGGCCAGCCCTCATTAAGGAGAGCTAGGGTAAAGCACCCTCTCTTTTCCCTATCTTTCCCCCCTTGTTAAATCTTTAAGCACCTGTGGATTAACCCTTTCTTTTCGTTCCCCAAATTCTGTTTTGAAAGGAAAGCTGGAATGTGAAAGCAGGATATTTTGGAGGCTTGGTGACTTCTTTAAATTTATTTAGGGCTGATCCCTGTGTGCTTATTAAAACTTTAGTATAAAAAAAGAAAAGCCCATGGGCAGTTTTAAACAGCTCAATCATATGCAGCTTAATTCATCAAGACAATTCCACTGGCGCTTACTATCAGGGTGATGTGCATTGGAACTGGCGACCGTTAAAATCCAGAATATAAAGACCCAAGGCTTGTAATGTGGAAGATCTTCAGCAAATTAAAGTTAGACCAAAGTTGGTTAAGAAGTCAAGGAGGTGATACCACTCTATATGTTGCAAAATCTCATCATTTTCAGGAAGAGAAAGGGAATCTCACATTGGGGAGGATTTCTTAGTGAAAATTAATTAATTTAAAAGTGTTATCTTTAGACCACCACCATATAGCTATTCACAAACTAGCACGGTATCATCATCATCATCATCATCATCATCATCACTATCATCATCAAAAATAGTAATTGACAGCAAGATTCTGATTATTCAGATTATCAGAGTGAGGCAACAAGCCTTATTTGGAGGGCAGGACACATGAAAATATGGAGATATATTGGACTCTAGAAGACCAGAGTTTGAATCCTCAGAAAGATTATATGCATGCCTGAGAGGAACTGAGATGGGCAGCTGTAACCCTCCAAATGCTCATGAGTTACATCTCCCACCAGGCCCAGCATAACCTGCTAATGCTTATGGGATATTCCCCCTCCCCCTTTCTAAGTAATCTTGCTTCCAAGGAAATGTGCATTCAGTCCAAGGTCACAGTCCTAACCATATTTGTCTGGAAATAAACTATCTCCTGCTCTACAACTCCCAGTCAGCATGCTCATTGACTAGCTGGGGAATTCTGTGTGTTTTCCAAGCTGATTGGACCCGGGGAATGTGAGACTTCTTTTGAGTAAATATGATAAGCCTATAACTTCTATCCAAGGTTCCATGGATGGTGAAACAAGCTTAAAACCTGCCTTCACAAGTGTCTGAATTCTTTTAAACTAGGCCAAAGTTCACTTTCCAGCAGTCAATGGTGGCTTAGTGTTTGTGTGTGTGTGTTTTCTCTGAATTTTCCAACTTGGGAAACACCTAGAAGCTCATTCTTAATACTGGAGAGAAAGAAATTATGGTGGGAGTGGCCCTGCATACTGTGAATGATGGGCCTCTGATGATCAACATTCATGCTTCCAAAATATTAATGAGATTAACACAACCTGAAGCTCTTTGGGGACACTGATTGATGTGTGGATTCTCCTTTCCCTCCAGGTTAAAAAAATTATCTCCCCCAGGTGTCAAATACACTAGGTATACTACTGCATGAGATCTTTCACTTTTTTTGGTGGGGAGAAAATATGTTTGTTCAATAAACCTGGGTTTCTGTGCAAAAGATAGTTCTGTGTTTCTTTTTTGGGGGGGATTTATACAATCATTTTTAAAAAAGCACAAAAGAAGTCTCCGTTGTAAAAGTGCAAAAATTCACATAATCTGGTCCAGTGGTGAGAAAATGTTTGAAATTATTCATTCTCTCATAAGAGAATGAAAAGTGAGCATTTATATCTTTAGTGAGAGGAAAGAGAAGAGTGGTCAGTAAGAAGGAATGAAAAAAAGTGAAATGGCAGAAAGAAAGCAGGGACCCTGATGACCTATAGTTTTGGCCTATAGACCATCTGTCATCTGCTTTATCTCCAAAGCTTTTCTTAACGCTTTTTCCTTTCTCCTCACTTCCACCCCCACAGATTTCCAGTACAGGGTAAACATAGATATTGGAACACTGAAACCACTGTTAGGGTGTTACTGAGCAAAATTTTTCAACAGAGGAGCAAAGGAGCATCTAACTTTGTCCCCAGTTGCCTCCGCTTTTCTCACACAGAAACTGATGGAAAGAGGAGAGGTCCGTGGTTGTGTGGTGACTCTCCATGCTAGCACACCCCCAAGGAATGCCTTCACATGAATCTCTCCTCTTCACTTTATATAGATAAGAAAAGAGATGAATGATGGGCATGGAGATAAATGATCTGCTACTCTGTGTTGAAGAAATTGTATTGAACAGGACCTGAGTAGAATAAACACAAAAAGGCCAGGAAGTTTTCACGGTAAGGTGCCTAGGTGAGAAAAATTTCATTCACTCCCTTTCTTGGTTCTGCACTGTAATATTTTAAGGGCCACAAACAAGCTACAAGTAGGAACACTTTATTCTGAAATGTCTCCTATACTACTGATCATAGGCCTCTTGGTTAAGTCCATCAATTTTTTTGGAGGGGATGGAGTCTTTAAGTTACCAGCTCCTCAATGCTATTGGAGGATCACCAAATTCCAAACCTATTTCAGCACTTTTCTGAAAGTGCTCAATAACTGAGAAGGAGGTCACTGGGGTAATATAAAATATGGATCCTTGGCCTAAAATAATAGGCTAAGTTGTAATTTCACCGCAAGAAAACAAGTCCCAGGGAATGCCCTAAAAAAAAATAGTATAAAGTATTTGTTCACGATGAAAACTGCTGTATAATACCTTTGCTGGGCTACAGGGGTGTGAATAATATGTCCTTCTACATGTTGTTGGCCTGCAGTTCCCATCAGCATAGCAAATGGTGAGGACTTCTTGAGTTATAGTCCAACAACATCTGAAGGGTCAAATGATTCCTATCCCTGCTGTACTGCCTTGTGTGAAAAGAAGTAACGACCCAGATTTCATCTGGCAAAAAGAGACTGAAGGCTTTTGATTATGGCTGTTTTCCCCTCTGAATCAAATAATGGATACCAGAAGCAGCTAAGAAGCTATTACTTCTCATGTTTCATGAGACTACCTGAAGGAACAGTGCATATGAAGACATATCCCTACTGAGGTAAATTTAGGTTTCTCCAGGAGTCACTGATGTATAGGGATATGTACTGTCTCACTATACTGATCTGATATATGTTTAGATCATACCTCCCTCTCCGCTCCATTTCCTGAGAAGCTACAGTTAATATGCTAGCATGATGGGTGATCAAGATTCCTTTTAACAGTATTATTGCCTAGCTCTAGCTAAGGGTATATCCTAATTACATAATTACATCACTTGGGTAACTATGTAGAGAGGTAGCATGGTGTGCTAGGACACTGAGAGACCAGGGTTTGAATCCCTGCTCAGCCATGGAAATTCACTGGGTGACCTTGAGCAGATCATACTCTCTCAGCCTCAGAGGAAGGCAGAAAAATGCCAAGATAGTTTTATCTTAGGGTTACCACAAATCAGAAATGATCTGGAGGCACACAACAGCAACAGCAACCCAATAACTACCATGGCTCCATTCCTATGGAATTGTGGGATTTGTACTTTGGTATGATATTTAGGCCCTTTCCGCATGATGACACTCTTCCACATCATTGTGCTGCAAATCCAGGTCGAGAAGGGAGTGCATCAGCAACACTCCCCTCTGCACCTGCTCACTCCCTGCAGAAGGGAGAGGGATAGCCCCGTCCCTTCCTTCCACAGTGCAGATGGGCATTTGTCATTGCTGCACTGGGGCAGGAAGCATGACAATCACATGGCTGCAGCTTCCATGTGACGGTAAGTACAGGAGCACCACACTATGGGAGGTGCAAAATGGATTTTTCCTGCTTTTCAAATACTGCATGAGTGCAACGCTTTGTGACAAGATGGCAGTGGGATGATGATGACAATGTCATGCAAAAGCATGACCTGCTGACTGCTGCCATCCCATTGCAGAAGTGGCTCAGCGTCGTCATGCAGAAATGGCCTTGGAATTCTAAAGTGCACCTCCCTGAACCACAACTCTAGATAATCTAGATAATCAGAAATAATCTCTGGCAGATTATTTCAATTACCTCTCAAAACTTCAAATTCCCAGGATTTCATGAGATAGACCTACAGCAGTCAAAGCACAATATTTATATTGTGTGGATGCATTCCAAGAGCTATTTGACTTTAGGGAGTGTTACAAATCCTACATACCTTAACAACAAAGTTCTGTTATTATTGTTACAGGTGATACACTTATGTAGCAGCCTATGTAGCTAGACTACAACCCCGTCCCCTTGTCCATTAGTAATGCTGACTGGAGATGATAAGAGTGGTAGTCTCTCAACAGTTTAGGAGGCTGGATTGAAGAAAGTTTCCATGGTGTTTTTCCCCACTCAGAGTAATATTTCTGCTCAGTCAGGTACCACTGAATCACTTCTTGTTTCCAGTCCTTATTTCATACAGACTATGGAATAACAAAACAATCAGTACATCGTTTCAGCCTTTCACTTTTGTATCAAAGCACTGAAGTTTAAGAGAGGGGGAGAGAGAGAAAGAGGGAGGGAGAGCAAGAGAGAGATGTCAAAGCCTCTCCCTTCTCAAATGTCTCGTTTTTCTTTCCATGCTGAAATGCATCAGTTGAATGAGGAGAGGAAGCCATATGTTTGAGTTGTTCCCTTCATTAAATCTTATTGCACAGAACCCTTTTTAAGGGAAAATGCCACATTAAACTCACACAACACTATATTTTGGGCTGTTTAGAAAGAACCTTATTAAACACTTCCTCCTGCACCAAAAAGTTGGGCAGGGGGGAAAGGAGTATATACCAACCTTTTGAAAATCAGCATGACACTTAAATGAATTATTCATGCACAGCTCTGCAAGATGGGCAAATTCCCTGCCAAGACTAGCACAGCAAGGGGTATTATAAAACTGAAATTGGTATATGTGGGAAGCTGATGGAGAAGATTTCAAGGAGATGATCTCAGCCGAGAAACTTTAGACCTTTAAACCATCTTCTTCACAACTCAGAGCTCTTTCTAGAGAGGTTCTGACTTCTTCCAGCCCTATTTTTTTAAATTTATTTTGAATTTTTGCTTCTTGAATAAACAACATACTTAAATAAATTAGGTCAAATTCTCAGAGAAGAGGATTATATGAACTAAATTTAAAGGAATTGTTAGCAGAATGGATCTGAACAATGCATTTTCATTGGCAATATCTGTAGATGTCTGGAGTACAGCCAGATACACATAAAACACACAGAGAGAGTTATATGCAGGTTTCCCTGAAAGAAGGACATGTTGCATTTGATCCACTGAACAAGGTACCACTGAAAATGACAGGATGAGAGTCAGCAATGTGAAAGAAATCTTGATCTGTTTGTCCTCTTGAAGATTATGGAGTTTCTGTCATTCCTCATGCTTTTTGTTTTTCCTCCCAACACTTTACCCAACCAGACCTACCTTCCCATATGCTACTATTATGACAGAATGATACATGTCACTAGGCTTACCATAACCCTAGTCTGACTACCTTTTTTCTAGATTCTAGGCATGCTACCTTGTGCCTTGTTTGCCCCATTGGCTGGCCCAAATCCCATGCTTTCATTACAAATTAAGGGTGAGTCTCTACTTGCTGTAGGAGCTGAGGTATGGGGCAAAATATGGAGGTACTCTTTTCTCAAATTTTTCTGCAAGAAACAAGTGTGCCCATGAATTTCAGGCACAAGAGAAAGGAGAGTAAAGGAGGACTAGGCATCTTCAAAAAAGAGATTGGACAGCTACCTGTTGGGGATGCTTTAGCTGGAGATCCTGCCTTGAGCAGATGGTTGGACTCAGTGGCCCATGAGGCCCCTTCCAACTCTCTGATTCTATGATTTTAAGTGCAAGAAAGAAGGGAGAAAGTCATTTTAAGGGCACAAAATGAAGCAAGAGAGGGAGAAAGGGGACGAGGAGTAAGCAATGCAAACAATAGTATGTAAGAAACAAAGCAAGGGAAGTGTTGCAAGTGCACAAGTGAGCTGAGGGAAAGAAGGAATGGAGGTGAGTGGTGAAAATGATGTTATGTAAGAGTCGGAGTGCAAGTTGAGGGGAGGGAGAGAGTAGGAGGGAAGGGGAGTGAGTGGTGCAAGCAGTAGTGGGAAAGTGGCAAGGAATGAGCACAATTTGATGATGCAAGGTAAAGTTAGGGGGGGAATAGGAGGGAAGGGAGATCGAGCGGTGTGAAGAATGGAAAGCAAGAAGCAAGATAAGGGTGCCCTCCGAAGATGTGAAATGAGTTAAGGGAGGGAATAGGAAGGAAGGTGCAAGTGGTACAGGAAGCAAAGGAGAAGAGGGGCACTTTGTGAGGATGTGAGGTGAGATGAGGACAGAGGAAGTAGGAGGGACTGAAGAATGAGCACATGTGAATTGTGGAGTACAAGAAGCAAGAAGACTTTAAGGCAGGCTTGCTGAGAAGTAGTGGAGGTCCATGTCACACAGTAAATTCCATGACCAAACAGAGATTTTAACTTGGGTCTCACTGTTCCAAATCCAGCACTTTAAGCATTACTCTGTCTTAATCTCCTCAGATCAACTGTAACTGTTAAAAATGGTATGAATATTGAAACATAGTGGAAGAAATAATCCAACAATTAATGTACTGGATTTGCATAACTGTAAAGCAAATTAAACTCTTGGATCGGACAAAGTGGAGTATGGCAACCCTTTATGTGACGGGACTCCTTTATTCTTGACGGCTGTGAAGAAAGAGGGAGTCTTGTACCTGCTGAAATCTCTCCTCTATATCTGATTTGAATATCTTGAACATTTGCCTCAGGAATTCTTTAAGCAAAGTTGATATATTTCATTATTCAGTAGGAAATTGAATCTTTGTAGTGGCTTTGTGGCAGATGACAAAAAAATCCAATTTTCAAGGTTCAAGGAATCTCTGCCCAAAAATATTATTTCCAGACAGCGATGACCAATCCTAGATAACACAGATGTAGACAGATCTATTGGTCAGTACAGAAACACCCTCCATCATTCAGTGTCTGTTTTCCTTTCAGACCTTACTGAAGAGAAAGAAAGGCACTTATTTAATAGCATGCTCAGGGCCAGAGTTAAAGAACCCTCTCATGTTCCTATACGAGGAGTAGGATTTTGGTTAATCCATTTTAGCCAAGGGCTTCTGTGAGGAGAATAACCAAAAAAATATCTCAGTGATTAGTGAAACTGAAACCAAGCCAGGATTGTAAGCTATGAAATGCACAGAAGCATCCATTCTTTTTCCATCTGCTCATCCTATGCTGCATTGTTGTTGGTATCATTATCATCATCAACATCATCATCATCATCACCACCACCACCACCACCACCACCACCACCACCACCTCTCCTTTTTTTCCGGTTCTGTGGTTGAAAGCATCTTACGTACAGTTAAAACAGATACAGCTAAAAGTCTATATGTCACATGAAAGTTAAAATCTACCTGTTTAAAGCAATTTAAAAGCATACTCATTTTTTTAAAGCCCAACAAATATAGACAATACAGCATATTGTTAAAGGCCCTTTCCGTGTGAATAATCAGTTCTGAAAGTTTTCACCTGCGTATTGAAGGATAGTAAGGAGGCCTCCAGTGTGGCCTTTCTAGGAAGGGAGTTCCGGAGTTGCCACTGAGAAGGCCTTCTCCTGTGTTCGCAGCTGTTGTAACTGTGAGGGCCTACCCAGAAGGTCTCAAAACAGGTACTAGGAGTAAAAGTAGCATGGCTGTTTTCCAGAGGAAAACTTCCTTATCTTCCATATTATCTTTTCAAGAACTACAGTGCCATGTAGGTCCATACACAAACCATATTTTCTTGTAAATTGTTTATTGCCAGAAAGGAAAAACATCAGAACTCACCTCAAACTACATCCTATAAGTAGTCACTTGGACTAAAAAACAACTGAAAATGTAGTATACAAGTATATGAATAACAGTCACTTGGAAGACTTTTAAATACAACACAGACAATAGCTATATACAGGATATTTTGTGTTACCATTAGGGAATCATTAGACTAAATAATCTTGCGGTGTTTTAAATATCAGAGTCCATAGGCATATTTTTAACAACAACAGGAGCATTCAGTATGCTCCAAAGTCTTTCTTTCAGAAATGAGCTGACACCCCCCCCCCCAAATAAAAAAGAAATCTCAGGATTCTGTGCTAAGCTTTTAAAATTTGCATGTCAAGTCAAAACTTGCTGCTGCTATCCAGAAGAAGAAACACAATGAAAATTGACAGTTGTGTGAATTAAATCCTCTGAGTTTTACACATATTTGTGAGGATTTGATGCTTTGAAGCAGTGCTCTGTAAATGAATAAAGCTGATGTCACTGATGGTCTTCCCCACTGAGCATGGAGACTAAGCCTACAGCAAAGACTGTAAAAATAAATAAATAAATAAAAAAGAGAAGCAAGGACCAGCATGCATAACCAATATGAATAAATAAATACTAACCAAACATTTCTTACCTAGTGATATACTGCAGCTTTCTATTTTTGACCTCGCAGTGATGTACAATAGGAGTCTGGCAGAATACCCAGGGCAGATGATATAAGTAATGCAAAAGCCAGAGGGATGAAAACAGTCATTCAACACCTGAAGATGGTCCTGTTGTTTGGAAATGCCAGAGCTGATTGCTGGGAATCCTCTGATAATTGATTCCACACACACACACACACACACATACACACAAAAATCAAAACTCTTTTCATTTTACCTGAAATGGCCATTTTTCTGCACTATGTCATTCTGGAGGGCTTTTTTTCCTCTGCTCAGTGGGTATTATTTAGAGTGCACCAACACTTCGGAAACATTGCAGAAACAGCAGGAACATAATGAAATATATATGTAGTGCTGAGAAGTTTGAGATGCTTTCCAAAATTCTTGTTTATAAAAATATAAATTTTTTTTACAAATCATCAGGAGAGAATAATCTAACCAGCCCTGTTATGCATGCTTTGTTAAATGTTGCAGCATCCCGCTGTTTCTGAACAGTGATAACCCCAGACCCTGGAACAGTTTGATTTGACATGGGTTCAGTGCCAATTTATAAGAAACCTTCAGAGGAGACAAAGAAAGAGATTTTTTGGAAAAAAAAAGTCTTGGGATGATGATAATCTTTCTGCATTTTCACAGTGCAGCATAATGGTATTGTGGAAATTTCCTGATCCATAGACTGCTATAGTAGTCCCGTGCAGTTTTTTTTTAATGCCTTCCCATATTGTTTCGGACCCCCTTATTTTTAAATTTTGGGAGAACATAGATACCCAAAACCTGAGCTGCCACTCTTGGAGGCTTCCAAGAGCCTTGGAGTCATGACACCAAAAATAGTCATGACAAACACAGAACCCATGACTAGAAGTAATCTCCAGTGGCAATTTTGGCCAAAAATTAAGTTAATGCGGCTCACCATGAAGGGGTGAGGCTGTAAATTGGCCCTTTCAATGTTTTTCCATGTTTGCTAACTCCTAGATTATTTATTTGTATAACAGTGATTTACGAGAGAGAGGATGTGGAATATCATGTATGTTTATCTCAGAAACAATGCTTTCAGAAATGTTCTGACTTGAGGAAAGGTGTCAAGTGATGCCTGGGTGGGGGGACAAAAGCAAGCTTCTTAGCTGAAATGCAAAACATATCACTAAACTAATCCGAGGTCTTACAATACATCTCAGCAAGAGGAACTTCCCAGTCTTGGGAAGATTCTTTCATTGTAACCTGCCTCTTAGCCTAACGAGTGCTCCTTCATCTAGTTCATTGTGATCTGTCACCAGCCTAGCTAAGCTAAAACTTTTCATTGTGATTTCATTCATGCTCATATATAAATGTATACAAAGTATGTTGGTAATAAAGCTGTATATTAAAATGTTATTTATGATTTCACTTATGCTCAGTTGTTGGCATTCTGGCATATTTGTTTCCATAAACAGAGGTACACTGCTTGGCTTCCGTTTTTGTATCATTTACTGGTCAACTTTGGTTGGAAGTCTTCCTACTTCTTACTAGTCCTCTCTTTCCTGCATTCCCTACCACTACCACAAAAGGGCACATCTAAACATCAGTGCTGTGCCTATCTCTTTCATCAGCCAGCACTGCCCATATCTCTGCTCCAGAGTTGTAATGCTTAGCTCAGGTGGTCATGAGCACTCTACATAGCAGTCCCAGACCATTCTACTTAGATAAAGCTACAAAAATATGGTCTGGAATCCTGTTGGTGACATACGTGTATGACTTATGGCCATTGCAAATGAAGCTGTCCAGCACTTCCATACACAATGACTTCCCTGTCTGTGCCACCTACTTCCATACCACCTGGGCTTTCTTCCCTATTGCCATTTATTGGCTTTGGGGAGAATGTTAACCAGGAAGTATCCAGCTGTGCTCTTGCACAAAAAGAAAAAGGCATCCTTTTGGATCTCCCAGGAGTCCTTCAGAAGTCCAAGAGAAAGATGTCATCTTTTGGTTGGGATGAAGGAAAGGAAGAAAAAGAGGGAGAGGTGTTAGGCCTGCTGGAACTTTACACTTCTACAGGTCCATGCAAGATCTTGCCCATGATCTTCTTTTGCTGTGGAATAATGGCTTTTGGAGGGACACAGCCTTGAAGGTGTTTAGTAGTACTGGCATAAGCTCCCCTACTGCCTGCAACAGAGGAAGCCAAACTTCTACTCCCTCATTGGTACTGTCATCATACCCCATCACCCATACCTCCCACAACCATGTGTCCAGCTCTTCCCATTACCAACGCTAGAGGTATACTTATACAAGGCAAAATGAGTGCATTGGCACCTAAATAAGAATTCTCTCCTCACCATGAATCTTTTCTTCTGTTCCCAAATTTCTAGCATTGCAATAATTTAAAACATCAATTGAGCATTTAGAAATACAATTTAAACATTCAAAGAAAAGGGGCAGGTAAATTCACCAAGGGGATGTGAAAACAGCAAACATAAGGGTTCTTGGTATTTATACTTATCCATGTCTCAGTCTTTGCATTTCTAGAAATCTGGGGATGGAAGGAACCTAAATATCTTCAGTTTGCCCCCTCCAGGCCCAAATATCTGTCTCTGCAGCATTCCTTCCTCAGAGCCAGGCATTTTGAGGAAGATGACTAGGGAAATCAAACAGGACTCCCCTTTGTGTAGAATCAGATATGCATTCATCATCAGTAAGCTATAGAATGGCAAGTGATCAGACTCACAGGGTGAATATTATGCCAGTTAGGTTTTGAAGGCATATCAAAGGTATAGTTGAAAATAGGCATCAAAATACTCAGGATGCCATTGGAACTACAGCTTGGTACAGCAAAACCCCACATTGCGTGTGTATGTGTGTGTATGCGCGCGTGTGTGTACATATATATTAGAATCAGACACATGGCATGTAAAGAAATAATAATAAAAAAGACCTTCATGCCTGAGTTAACACTAAAAATCTCCAGTTAGATATATAGCATTTTCTGGAAGATTTCCAGGCTCACTTAAGCATGAGAAAAGCATTTCTTCTTGACAGCTCTAGAGACAATATGTTTTACTTAGGTAGCAGTACATATTGTGTTTTACAAAAAGTCATAATAGGTTTCCACAATTAACCAGCATATATAGACATTAAAGACAGCAATAGAAAACAGGAGAAATCCACCAAAAAAACAAAGTGTGTAACAGTCAATCAATCATATGCCCAAACTCATCACTGCCATTATTTCTCAATATTTTAGAAATTCAAGTAAGCAGAGGTCACTAGTCCCACTACATTGTCAGAGCACTACATGGTCCTCACGAAAGTCAGATGTCTGAGATGTCTGATAATGCCTTGATTACACTTCAGGTTGACTACTATAACATGCTCTACAGGGGCTTCCTTTGGAAACTGTCTGGAAACTTCAGCAGGTTCAAAATACTGCAGCCAGAATATTGACTGTGCCAGTTATAGGGAGCTTAAAACTCCCTTGTTGAAACAGCTTCACTGGTTTCTTGTTTGTTTCAAGTGCTGGTCATGTCATGTAAGGCTCTATGCAGCTTAGGTTCAGACTATCTGGAAGAGCATATCTCCCCATTCAAAAATGCCAGAATCATAAGATCTGCAGGGGAATGCTTTCTCTCAGTCCTGCTACCATCCTAGACTTGCTTGATAAAGCTGTGGGAAAGAGCCTTCTCAGTAGCTGCTCCCACCCTTTGAACTCCCTTCCATGGGAGGTTGGCTGGCCCTGCTTTCCTTTTGCTGGTAGGTACAAATGTTTTTCCTTTAAGCAGGCTTTTAATGTATAAGCAAGGAAACTTTTTATTTTACTTATTCACCATTTTTAAATTTTTATATGGCTTCTAAATAATGTTATATTGTTTTACATGGGGATTTTAATTGTTTTGAAAATTTCATTATTCTGGTTTTTAACTGACTGTTCTGGAAGGTGCCTTGGGTCCCACTCTCAGAGGAAGGTGGCATACAAATGAAGCAAACAAAAAAACAAACCATCGATTCAAGGTGAGGCTAGGACAGAGTTCTGTCCAAAAGCCTGAAGTGCTTCTAGCAATCAGAATTGAAAGTACAAAGCTAGATGAAACAGTGATCTGATTTGATAACAAGGTAGTGTCTTCCGTTCTTCTGTCTGTCATGTCATTTGAGTTACTGAATCCATCATTATTTAGCATGCAATATAAGTAAACTGGATACCAATGTTAACAACTTGCAATATAATGCAGTACACTATGCATTCCTAGATTGTTTGAGAGGACCAAAGGTATCGAAAGGAATGGATTCTTCTGCATGTCAGCCTGTCCAGACATTCTCTTCATCAGCTTAAATTCTCCTTTGGATTCTTCTAACATCTGGAATTAGGTAGATGGTGACCAGAGAGGGGTCATTTCAGTTACAGCATTCCCATTTTGCAGAACTCTTTTTCCAAGGAAGTTCTCTTGATGCCAACTCAACAGTAGGGAAATATAATTTTTGTGCATCCACTCAGAAATAAAGATATATGACACAGGGTTGAAAACTCAGGACACCCTTTATTAACTATTTACAAATTGCATCTTTCAGCAAAGCTTTTTCTAGTGCAGAATATGAAGAGGCTAGAATTCCCTGTCAGCCTCCCTCTCCACATCAAAAGTGAGCCTCCAAGGCCCTCCAATCAGGCTGTTTATCAGCTGGTGACCCCATCCACACTCCCCCTACCCAGCAATAAGCTTTAAAAGGAGATGCAGCAAAGGCTCACTCCAAAGGACACTCTGTTCCCACCAACCACTGAGCTCTGTATAGCCTTAAGAACCAGCATGAAGGTACTCTTCACTAAAAGATGCCTTTATAAGTGCTCATCAAGTTCAGTTACAGATTACATGGTCCTCACTACTCATACCAATGTGAACAATTTAGGAATAGAAATAATATTAGAAAATATTCAAAACTGGTTGAAAAATATGTTTTTCAAATGTTAAGAAACCCTTATGAGAAGAATCCTGGTGTGATGATAATCTTATTCTGTGCAAAATTCACACATGGCTGTTTTGTGCAAAAAAAACCCCAAGAATTTTCTGTACAAGAAATAGCATTTTCAATGTGCTAAATAATATTCCAAGGCAGATGTATTAACTCCTGCACAGAAAATGCTGTTTTCTGCACAGAAAATTCCATAATAGGGATTTTATTCTGTGCAAAATTCACATATGGTTGATTTGCACAAATAACACCATTTTCTGTGCAGGAAACAGCATTTTCTGGACAGGAATGAATATTTCTGCATTAAAATATTATTTTCCATGCAGACAATGCTGTTTTCTGTGCAAAATGACAGTGTGAGAATTTTATACAGAATAAGGCCCCAATTGTGAATATCCTTTGAAAACTGCATGGTTTTCAAAGAATTTCTCATAGTGGGGAGAAAATTAGTGAAATTACATGTTGCTACTTTGGAGAAGAAACTTAGGCCATTTCCACACGGGCTAAAAAAAACGGTGCAGAGCGTCCTCCAAAGAGGACGTCTGCACCGTAGAGTGGACTGGGTCAGGCTACTTTTTGTAATTCTGCACCTCAGTCTGCTCCGGAACATCCAGAAGTGGTTGCTCAGCATGCTTTTTAAAGACCTGTTTAACAGAGCGCGCCACTCCGTTCCAGCGCTCCGGTGCAGATTTGCAGGCTCGCACCAGTGCGAGCCTGCAGATCTGCTGGGGGCGGGTTTTAGGCTGGTGAGCTTCAGCGGTTGGGTCCCAGTGGTTCAGTGGAGCCTCCACCAACCGGAAGCCACCATTTTCATCCCCAGAGCAGTGTGGAGTGGTGGCCACGCACTGCTCCGGAGCAGCCTGGACTACAGCGTCGAGCCAAGAAGTCCGGTAAGTACCAGCACAGGGCGTTTCTACCGCCACGTGTGGAAAAGGCGTTAGTGAAGAGTTACATCCCTAGACTCCTTTAACTAACTTCACCCAAACATTTTTCCTATATTCCTATAAGCAAACAGTTTCAGGTCATAGAATCATAGAATCATAGAAATGTAGAGTTGGAAGAGACCACACGGGCCATCCAGTCCAACCCCCTACCCGGCAGGAATACCCTCAAAGCACTCCCGACAGATGGCCATCCAGCCTCTGATTAAAAACCTCCAAGGAAGGAGACTCCACCACACTCCGAGGCAGCATATTCCACTGCCGGACAGCCCTGACTGTCAGGAAGTTCTTCCTGAGGTTCAGGTGGAATCTCCTTTCCTGCAGCTTGAATCCATTGCTCCTTGTCCTGGTCTCTGGAGCAGCAGAAAACAGGTAGGTCTTTAAATGCTGCCAATCAAGAGACTGGGCCAAAATTCCCTAGACCCTGAAAGCATCTGGTCAAAGCCTCCACTGACTCATGAAGAGAAGATGGAGTGAAGAGAAGGCAAGAAAGCTGATGTCGGATCAAGACAGGGGCCATTTCCGCACTATAGTGTTATAGCGCTATGATTCCACTTTCAACATCCTATGGAATCCTGGGGTTTGCAGTTTAGGGAGGGGAAGTGGGTCAGAATTATCATCCTATTCCACCACAGAATTTGAACTGGCTGATTAGATTATATATGCTTTGCTGAACTGTTATGTTTTATCTCTCACCATAACCTCACCCCCCTGCCCAATGGTCTTGTTTTGGTTTTCTGTTTCTGTTATGGCCATTTTCTTTTGGTATTTTTACTATTTTGTTGCCTTCCACTCTGGTGGTTTTGCTCAAATGAAAACTTTTTTGAGTGAAGAACTAAATGAATAATTGATTTCAAGTTGCAGGATGGAGGGAATAGTTGTATAGAAGCCATATTGCCATTCAGCTGAAAAACACCACTTCAACAGAAGCTATCTGGAACTAGCTGGTAAAAGGAACTGACAGGGGCTGTTGTTAGGAACAATTGGTACTGTTGAAAATGGCCCGTAGTTACCATCTGCTAAGATGTGGTACAGGTCATTTTGTAGCAGCAAGCAAGAAAATAGTAACTGTGAATGTTTGTTTATATAGAATGTGGTGCATTAAACTTTTTGTAGAGACTTTTTCAATTGTCTCCTAATGTCCCTACATTTATCAAGGCATGTGCTTCCAACTGCTTTTACACTGCTTCCTAATTTCCAGAATACAACATGATTCAATTTCCCTTTCTATTTCAACAGGGCCTTTTGTGTTCTGCATTTGTTTTCCATATAAACAACTAATAATTGACCATTGCTGCTACACTAGAAAGTTTTCTTCTTTACAGAGGGTGTTCTTATTTTTGTCAGTTTCTTAACATCTGCTTCAATGGAATAGCATTGTAAAGTCCTGCCTCAGTTTAGTTCCTGAACATAGCGCCACTTTTTTTTAGTTTGACCTCTCCTGCAAAGGATCACTTTGGAGAGGTGGGCAGAAAAATAAACTGACTCAGACCCTTAAAGAGGAAACCAGTTCTCACCGAGAACTGGTTTCTTCTTTAAGGGATTCAGTTTATGAATTAAGATGAAAATAAATCCCCACACTTTGAAAAAAAGGGAAATCCTTATATTTTGTTTTGCCTCTGAACTTCAGAGCTAACTATCCACTAAACATCAAAACTTAATTGCGCTTCATCACCAAATCTGTACTTAACATAAAGTATATAGGGTCTCCAAATTTTTAAGTATGACTGCATGGAGTTTTCCTTCAGCCAATTAGATAATTTATCTACTTTTGCTAAAAACTGTGGGAAGTCTAAGGGGCAAGGAGGGAAGTAACAAGCTAGATAATGCCCCTCTAATTCCCTTTTTAATTCACTTTTACCTTCTACCTTAATTTTTCTTTTTTTTATCTTTTCTTTCTTTCCTCATCTATTTACTTATCTTTTTCCTTTTATTATATCATATCCTGATGTTGTGAATAACTGAAGAATAGATACAAATAGTTATAATAGCTATAATAGTTACAGCTGTCTTATTATGTTTTGTCATGTTAGGAAGTCTTAAATGTTTCCTTCTCTTCTCTTCTCTTCTCTTCTCTTCTCTTCTCTTCTCTTCTCTTCTCTTCTCTTCTCTTCTCTTCTCCTTTTTTTCCCCTCGGTACCCTCTTTTCTCTTTTTCTTTCTTTTCTTTTTTCCCCCTTTCTTGTCTAGTTTTATGGTAGGAAATATACTATGTTATAGCTATGTAACCTTTTCTTGTGGAAATGTAAGAAAGATCATTTAAAACATTAAAAAAGAGGAAACTAGTTCTCACTGAGAATTGGTTTCTTCTTTAAGGGTCTGATTCAATTTATGGACATGCCTTATTTTTGGTGCTGGTGGTAGGCTTCTGAAAGGGATTTGTAGAACAGATATTAAAAGAGGTTCTGAGTATACTTTTCTCTCACACACTCAAAGGTTACAGGCAGGAGACTGAGGTCACAATAATGATTGTGCTTTTCACAATAAAGGGCTATTGACTGATTATGAGGGAAGGAATACTTGATGGTGAATCATCATTGTTTTCCTCCAAAATGTAGCCTATAACACCCAGTATTCTTTGCTGGTTCCCCATCCAAGTACTAACCAGGCCTAACCCTACTTAACCACCAAGATGAGACATCATCTGGCAAGTTCAGAGTATTTAGGCAGAATACTAGAGCAAATCCATCTAAATCAGAAGAATATATGGAAGTGCTACCTGATAAGGCCCATTCATTTCATCGGGTCTGTCCAGATAATCTTTGCCCCAAAGCAGTTATGTGAAAAATGTTCTTTCTAAAAGATATTTTTATTCCTGATGAAATTACTCATACTGATACTTAAAGCAAAAAAAATATGGCAAGTGGACTGCTAGAATCCCATTCTAGTATAATCCCCCCCTCTGTAATTTATGTGAAGATGTAACTGAAAAATGTAAAAATGTCTTTTCTAGGGGTGTTGTTACAAATCATGTCACCTGCTATATGTCATGAATTTTAAAGATCTAAATTTCCTGGTATCCTTTAGATATAGCTGTTGTTACTTGGTCTCACTAAAATTCATGTAGTGGCTGACCAAAAGTTCTGCCTAATAACAATTGTTGTAAAACTCTGTAACATCTCTGGCAAACATAACAAAAAGAAACCTGGGGACCATATGCTCCAAAATTGACTTAATATACTATAAGAGATAAAACTTTTATGTCTATAGAGAGAGCTTGCTAACTTGAAATTCTGCAATATAATATTATGTCTAGGATGCACAGAACACCAATACAGCTTTGGAGAGATTTGTTAAGGCCCTCTGGCCCTGGGCAGACAGCATCTCCAACAGAAATAAGGGATTATATATGCACACTACTGTATTCTCACAAACACAGCATGTTTCATAAAAATGCTTGAGATACCATAAAATTCTAACCCTATAAACCATCAGAACTATATTCACATAGATATGCTTTTTATTTAGTTTCATAATTTTGATGAATTGGCTCACTTGCCTCCTGTGTGATTAATTAACCTATTAATATGAACATGCCATTATCATTGCACAAAGGCTATTTGAGGTTATTTAATGATGATAACTGTTGCACTGAACAAATACTAGAATCATTCATTGTTCATAGAATCATACCAAGTGCAGCTGAATAAAGAGATTGTGGTGTCTTCAACTGTGCCATCATTACTCCAATTAGAGTTCACATTTGAGATCTGTCATTAGTAAACTGATCAATTAGTTATACTAGGGGGGCTGACAAATGCTTTTTCTTCTATGTCATACTATCATATACTTTGATAAAAATTGATATTGATAACAGTTGTTCAATCATTCAAACATTTTTTTCATGGATTTGTATGTAGTCTGGGTGTGGTGGTGCACTAAGGAAGACCACAGACTTAATCAGGGGCAGAGAGAAGACATGTAACTCTTTTGGAACCTGTTCAAACCAGGAAACAAAAGATAAATGCCTGAAAAGTGATGCAAATACCAGCAAATACTAAAACACAGAGGCGTTCTTTTCATGTATCATCATCCTATAGGCACATTTCAAATAGTTCCATTTCCATTTTTAATTCATATTTTGAAATCTTTTCTTTGCTTTCTATGGCAATGATGAGTTTTGACTAGTGAGAGAAACAAATTTAGGTAATGATTTTTTTTTTCCCCAAAGGGGAAGGTAGAGCATTGCTTCTCTTTTGCAGAGTGCCCTGGTACAACTTGGAAATCCCACTCCAGACATTAAGATCAGACTCTGATCTGCAAAAGAACATTCTAAATTTTAGAGTTGCAATATACACTGAAGGCTGAGCGATACTATGTCGTCTACCAGGAAGGCATTGTCTCTCTTCCTTCTTATGTATTCAGCAGAGATGGTGGTGAGCTTGGAATTTGATCTAACCTGCTCCTGCAATCTCCACCACCTTGTCCCCAAACCACCCCCACACTGACCCACAATCCACCTAACTTTCCCTTATTTTTACAGTGGATGGGCAACACAGAATTGGACCAGGGAGAAGAAGTTGAGATTTCGCTCTTCTTAATTTCTACCCATTGCTTTTCATGTCTGATCACAGAGGGACAGGTTGCAGGCAACTAAAGGAGATACTGTTATCCCAAGGATTCCTTGAGGATGATGGAAAGTAAAGACAGAGAGAAGAAAATTGGGATTCTTACCCCCATTATATTAAAGGGGATATATCTTTGACTACTGTGTCTATTCTGTTTGGCAGCACCATGGTTGAGTAAACCCAGAAAAATAACTTGGAGGACTCATCCAACTTATTATTGAATAATGTGACTAAAGAAGGGCTTTGTGGAAAGTGAAAGTTTGCTTGGCACCCTGTGTCTCTCCCTTACCCCCTGTTAAATCCAGTAAGGATATGTTTTACTGCCTCTGTTTAGATTAACAAAATGGGTTGCCACTTTTGTCAGATAAACAAATAAAACATAGTCTAAAGACTGATGTCTGACTCTGACAACTTTCATCTTATTAAGATCCTGATGTGCTCAACTTTTGTAGTAATGAGAACTAAGACCATTCTGTAATAGTGAAGGCTGATTAATTGGAAATGCTTTTACAAAGGCAGAGAATTCTCAGAGTACCAATTTAATGTTCTCATTATTTAGGACGTCTTTGCACACACAATGCTCAGCTGAATGAACTTCTCTCATGGAAGTATTAAATGTGTTGTGGAAAGATAATGGCCATGGCATATTCCCATTGGCTATCAGCCGGGGATTCAAATATTAATCTCTTGGGTGTACGGCAGTTATCTGTGACCTGAATAATAATTCCCTTCAATATAGTACAAAAGCTAATGGTCACTATTACTTTCAAAAAGGATACATATCTAACATATTTGTATACTATCTGTCATTGAAACATTTTGTCAATATGCAATGATGCTGAACATGTCTGCTTCAAAAACACCCCATTATTTGTAGTAAAAACTAATCAATAACATGTCTACCAATGTAGATCAATTTTGCCCTCTTGAGATGGGCAACTGGTAAAGGATGCATTGCCTGACTCTGCCCTGGAGCTGCAGGAAACAGGATTCAATATTGTGAAGGGACATTGGATTCATTATGAAGCAGGATTTAGAAGACGACAGCGACAATAGCGGCATAGGTCTAAGAGATATAGAAACTTAAGATGTTTAGAGATGTTTAGTATCCATGGAAGAGCACAGCATGAAGGTGTAAACTAAAAAATAATTTCAGTGGGCCCTAGAAGATTGATTGCTCAAGGGAAAAAGATCTTACATAATATCCTGGATTTTCTATTTGCTGGTTTCTTCTTAATGGCTTATGTTTTTAACAGATTTTAATTTTTAGGCAGTATAGTTATATTTTTAATTCTTGTATATTTGTAATTCTTAGCTATGTTTAAGCTGTTGCAAGCTTCCTTGAGTCTCAAACTATAAAAAAGATGATTTTATTTATTTTTATATAGATATATATATATAGATATATATATAGATATATATATATATATAAAAAAAACAAGCAAGCAAGCAAAGAGGGCTAATTTGCACCAAAATGCTCCAGTGAGTTCAAAGTGGCATATCAAGGTCTCTTTCTCACCACTTTGTTTTCCTTCTCACCACTTTAATTTCAGAATGTTGCTATGAGTAGACAAAAGAATGATTGGCTCAAGGTTTCCCATGAGTTTTGTGGACTCACAGGGATTGAATCCGGATCTCTTGTGTTCCAGTCTGTTGTTCTAACCACTGCACCATATTGGCACAGAATGGCTGGCATCCCCTTATGATGTCCACAAACATAAGTCTCCCTTTCACCTGTTTATGACTTTTGGGGGGGGGAGCAGTGTTGCAGAGGTTGGTCTTCTCTTTCACCTTCCACAATGACAGGTGAAGAACCACTCCTTTGTGGCTTTGGTGAAATTGTCTCCTCTTGAACAGCCATTCTATGGCTGGTAGAGAGAAACATTGGAGAAGCATCTGGCTATGCCCTATTACCAGACACAAACTGTTCAGATTATCCACCATGACTAGTGAATGCAGAGTTGTAGATGATTTCCACCTGCAGAACTCTTACACTGCTCTGGACAATGTGGAATCTTGACCAATATATGAGATTTCTACCACCGCTTTGAACATGTGATAATGTGGTTATACTAGGAAAGATCCTAGAGCAGATCATTAAACAGTCAGTTTGTAATTACTTAGAAAGCAATGCTGTAATCACTAAAAGTCAACATGGATTTCTCAGAAATAAGTCATGCCAGACTAATCTTATCTGCTTTTACGATAGGGTTACAAGCTTCATAGATGAAGGAAATGCTATAGATGTAGCATATCTTGATTTCAGTAAGGCTTTTGACAAAGTTCCCCATGACATTCTTGCAAAGAAGCTAGTAAATTGAGGGCTGGACAAAGCTACTGTTAGGTGGATTTGTAATTGCTTGATCAACCAAACCCAAAGGGTGCTCACCAATGGCTGCTTTTCATCTTGGAGAGAAGTGACTAGTGGGGTGCTACGGGGTTCTGTCCTGGGCCCAGTGCTATTCAACATCTTCATGAATGACTTTGATGAAGGAGTAGAGGGCATGCTGATCAAATTTGCAGATGACACCAAATTGGGAGGGGTTGCTAATATGCCAGAGGACAGGATCAAAATTCAAAATGACCTGGACAGATTGGAGAGCTGGGCCAAAGCTAACAAAATGAATTTCAACAGAGAGAAATGTAAGGTCCTACACTTAGGCAGAAAAAATGGAATGCACAAATATAGGATGGGGGACATGTGGCTGGATAGCAGTATGTGTGAAAGGGATCTAGGAGTCTTGGTAGATCACAAGCTGAGCGTGAGTCAGCAGTGTGATGCGGCAGCCAAGAAAGCCAAGGCAATTTTTGGTTGCATCAATAGGAGTATGGTGCCTAAATCAAGGGAGGTAATGGTACCACTCTATTCTGCACTGGATAGGCCTCATTTGGAGTACTGTGTCCAGTTCTGGGCACCTCAATTCAAGAAGGATATTGACAAGCTGGAACATGTCTAGAGGAGGGCAACCAAAATGGTGAAGGATCTGGAAGCCATGCCCTATGAGGAGTGGCTTAGGGAGCTGGGGATGTTTAGTCTGCAGAAGAGAAGGTTAAAAGGAGACATTATGGCCATGTTTAAATATTTGAAAGGATGTCCTTTAGAGGAGGGAGCTCCAGAGATTAGGACAAGGACCAATGGATTCAAGCTGCAGGAAAGGAGATTCCACCTGAACCTCAGGAAGAACTTCCTGACGGTCAGAGCTGTCTGGCAGTGGAATATGCTTCCTCAGAGTGTGGTGGAGTCTCCTTCTTTGGAGGTTTTTAATCAGAGGCTGGATGGCCATCTGTTGGGGATGCTTTGATGGGTGTTCCTGCATAGCAGGGGGTTGGACTTGATGGCCCCTGTGGTTTCTTCCAACTCTATGATTCTATGAGTCTATGTGGTACATTCACCCATTGATTCTAAGACCATGTACACAAATGATTTTTGTGAAGAAAAAAAATCTGTATTCCAAAAATCTATATACTATACTCTAAAGTATTCCCTGATAGATTAGAAGTGCTGTGAATTTGCTCCTGGGTACAAGAAAGGTATGGGATAGCTCCAGTGCTCATGCTCTTCACTGTGACTAATCCTTAGAAAAAGCATTGGGTGCACACCATTTATAGGTTAGGTGTTTGCACAAATTAGCACAAAAATTAGGAAAATGTGTAGAATTAATAAATTTCATTGTGGGGAAAAAACAAAACTTGGTATGCAACCTGATATAAAACAGAGAAATCAAGACTGAGATATTCCCATTCCAAATTAAAATATCAAGATTAGCCCTAATTACAATTTTGGAAGTAATCACTATCTAAATGATCTCTATATTTAGCTATTGTTTCCAAGTATTGTAGAATAAAGTATTTAATATGAAGGAACTATTTCACGGTGTGTGTGATTTCATTTTTTTCACTAAAATTCCGAATACAGAAAAAGTAAGTTTTCCATGTCTGTCCCTTGTAACAAGCATCAATGAAAACAGTAGTTGTCAATTCATATTTTCCACTATGAAAAGGCCCTTTGACACAATGTCCAGAAAACTGAATTTTCTTATCTTATACATCATAGTTAATTTGATAGGTGTCTTGCAGAAATATATTTTTTCCATAATCTACAGATGTCTGATCCTACGGCATGAACGTTTGCTGTTGATGTAGCTTTCCTCTTTCTCTATTGTGTGGAAGGATGTCATTCAGGCACATCCTCATTATATTTGTCCCCTGTGGATATTCACATTGTGAACAGGCATCATTGACTATGTGATCTAGTTTCCTTCAGCTTCCAATATGCACCCTTATGATGCATGTTTTACCTTTTTCTAGGAGGAACAGTCATATTGATGCTATAATTTCTGTGCTGGGAGAGATGGATGTCTCGGTTTGATGTTGGTACATTGAGAATTGCTGAAGAACAAATGATTGACATGACTCAAATCTAGTTCCATCGGAAGGTTTTGGAGTGTCGCTGCCTATCAAATCCATTTTACTGCCAGTGGTAGCATACAAGTGGGCCATTTTACTCCCCAGAGCCCATCAGTCTCTTACTGCTATATGTACTTAAATACAGTAAAAGAAATAGGGATGTCTCCAAGAAAAGAAATGATGTTGTTGTGACACAACAGAGAAATCGTTGTCTGCAGAATAATGTTTAGTATCGCAGATGGAACTGCAGCTGAAAAATGAAGATACGTGACTCTTCAGAAGTTAAAGTAGTGATGATGTTTATTCTCTAACCAATAACACCATGGATAAACAAAAGTGATATATGTATTACACTTCTGCTGTCTCAGAAATAAATATCATTTCCTAACAGCCTAGTCAAGAGTGGTTGATGCAAGGTGTTCTGCACTATCAATGCACAAAAAATATGGCAGAGAATGGTTAGATGCTCTTGGCATTTATGGCTGTGTTCAGCAAACACAGCAAAAGAGGAGCTGATCTGAGGGGAAGTAGAAATTTATGAAAAGCAAAGGAAGCCTAGTTGGCATCAGCCTATAAGAACAATTCCAAATCCACCATCAGAGCATACCTTTATTAGATTAAAAGGTCACAAAATAAAGAAAAAGCTTCCAAATAGAGTAAAACTCTTCACCAGATAGGAAAGTTGTTGTTGTTTTGTGGCCTAAGGCAAATTTATCACAGAGTTTTCGGGGGCTGAGAGTTTGCGATGCTCCCGAGGTGCCTAGTGGGTTTCCATGGCTGAGTGAGAAATCAAACCCTGGTCCTCAAAGTTGTAGTTCAAACAGGAGTGGGGATAGCTTTTCTGGATACTCAACATTACTTGGCATCATTGTTTTCAACATGGAAGCATTCTCTGTTGGAAGTTCCCTCATACTGAAAGTATTTTAGTAAAAGGCGAAAGATTTATACTCTCTGAAGAGAAACCAGACTATCTCATACTGAAAGCATTTTGTCTGAAGAGAAGAGGTTCCTCCTTGAATGGAGGCTTTCCAGGTGAGCTAGAGTTCTGATTTTTCCAAGGTTTTGGCTCCTGCCCAGAGCCTCTGTGTGACAGAAACTTCTCCTCTTTAGATACATTCAGTCTGAGAAAGGCACCAAAGGAAAAGATAGGACTTGTCACTCCCCTTTTTTGCACATTGAAGAAAACATAGTGAGGAATGCCTGAACTAGACTTCAGTCTCATCATTAAACTTAAAAGCAGCAGCATAGTTCATTGCAATGTATCATTATTATTTCCATATGTTATATCTGATCAGCAGTTCAACTATTCTGACTGCTTTTGTATACATGCTTTCCATCCTCATTCTAGAAACACTTGCTGACTGAGGGTGTGTATTTCTGCTAACTGATACATTTCACTTTCTACCTCTACCGCATACTTCTGCCTGCCAGTCAAATGCCAACTGCCCACTGGGGTGCCTTTCAATGCAGTATGTCCCTCACTTTGATTCGTTTTCACTCAATGGCTCTGTCTTGGTGCAGTTTTTCCACTCAGACCTTGGGGATGCCCCAAGGACTGTCGTTGTTGTTGCTGCTGTGTGCCTTCAAGTTGTTTCTGACTTAGGTGACCCTAAGATGAACCTATCATGGGGTTTTCTGGGGCTGAGAGTGTGTGATGCACCCAAGATCACCCAGTGGATTTCCATGGATGAGCAGGGAATCACACTCTGGTCTCCAGGCTTGCAGTTCAATGCTCAAACCACTATACCATGCTGGCTCTCTCCAAGACTATAGAGCTATGCTATATACTATAGGGTAGGATTCAGAATTATGTGGTCTTCAGATGTCCTTAGGAGTTGGAGTCCATCAACCTTAACTAGCATAGCCAGTAGTGAGGAATGCTGGTAGTCCAAAACCGCCTGTAAAGTCCCAACCCTGTTATGAAGGAGGTGCCAGAACAAAGCCAGCATGAATTGGCATGACTGAATACACAAAAGCTGTAAAAAATATCCTTTAAAAAAGAGAAGTGCGTACAAAAAAAAAAATGAATCTACAGGTCTGCGATTTGGAAGGCTTATGTCTACAAATGTAACACACACAAAAATCAAATCAAAACCAAATGAAGCTAAAAGCATTTAGAATTTTGACTGTCTGTTTGGATTCAGGGTGTGGAATGGGTTACATTAGGTCCAAATTGATCCAGGCTGATTTAGTTTCATTTCATTTTCATATGCTTAAGGAATTGTGAGTACGCCAAGCTCATCTCCCTCGATAGAAAACATTCCTGGAACATTCCAATGGGATGAGCAGTCTACCAGTTTTGGAGTCTTCCATGTTTAGCAAATTCAAGCTCGATTGGGTGATGCAGAATTGTCCCCTGGGTTTGAGTCTCATCTCTGAGGGAAAAGGCAAGATATAAACAAAGGAAATAACCAGAGCTACCACAACAGCAGCAGCAGCAGAAACAACAATGACAGCAATAACAGCAGCAGAATCCATGGGCTTTTTGTTTTATTTTGCTTTGTTTTTTTGGTAAGTCAACCTTCACTCCATGTTCTTGGGAACACTGATCTGGTTCACATTAGTATTTTCTTGATAACATTGGCCTGGGTCACAAAGCCATTGCAACATTTCTTGGTATGGGTTGATACCTCCTTCCCCACCAGCAATCCAACACCTCTTATGGTTTTTCACCAGGTCACACATTTATACTGATTTTATTTGTTTATAGTTACACCCCACCTTATCTCCAAGAACATTAAAGAATTTAACATGATCTAACATGATCTAAAACAATTTAAGATAGTTAAGGAACCCCAAATAACTTAAAGCACATTAAATAATTTAAAACAGTTTTAAACTTGTTACAGTAAACGGAGCCAGTGAAAGGAAGATGAAGTTTTGAAACAGAACACAGGGTTAGCACACTGACACAGATGGTGACAAAAGAAAAGAATCAATGTGGTTATTTTTCAAGGAATTGGGAAGAAAGATAAGTACAAATGATACATTTCCAGTACTTTCACATTAGTTTTTAAATTCCATAGTTTAAGCATGTTGAATTTTATCTCATCTCTGTGGGGATGTCTTATATATTTTGAGCTTATTGTGGTTCTGTTCTCCATCTGTTGGTGACAATTATGCAATAAAAAATCATGTCTATGACATTAATTTCACACTAATTTCATAGACAGAATGCCAAGGAACAAGTACTTAGCTGATCTTTGTCTTCTTTTCTTTTTGTTTCTCTTAGTAGTCTGACAAAAAGAAAGAAAGAAAGAAAGAAAGAAAGAAAGAAAGAAAGAAAGAAAGAAAGAAAGAAAGAAAGAAAGAGTAATATACCAGCATACCTCAGTTTAAAAAGCCTCTGATAAAGCAGTTCTTTTTTCTTTTTTTTTACAAATTCTTCTATGGCCACCAACCTACTATCTTCTTCCTCATCGTCCCACCATCTAGACATTTTTCAGAAGCATCAGCATTGAGAGGATGGTGACGGAAGATTGGAGAAACACGTCCAGTGTCACTTTGCAGTAGCATGGCTGTAGTAAACAATGCAATCAAGCTTCATTTGGGAAAGAGTGGGATTCTACTTCAGCTGATCCTACTGTAGCCTTTTGGGCCTGCCTACAACAGCAGCTGCCTCCAGAATCCCTTAGTGATCAGGTGTGAATAGCAAAACAGAGAGAAAAGGGAAGAGCAGACATCCCTCGTGTTTTTTTAAGCTAACATTGATAAATCTAGCCACCAAAATAGAGATCGTAAAGAAAGTGGAGTTGATGTGTTCTGTAAAGAGCTTTCAAGCAGTCTCTGAAAGGTTCAAAATGCTTTTATTTACTTATGCAAAGTTCTCTTGGCTTGGGCCATTTCCACACTAGCCTGTTATAGCGCAATGATTCCACTTTCAACATCCTCTGGAATCCTGGGGTTTGCAGTTTGGGGAGGGGCCCATCGGCCCCTCCCCAAACTCCCCAGGATTCCAGAGGATGTTGAAAGTGGAATCATCGCGCTATAACAGGCTAGTGCGGAAATGGCCTTTGTTGGTTCATTGCACATGTTAATATTGTTAGATTCGAATAAAGAGTCTACTGAAACATGCTGCTTTTATTTTATTTTACATTTTATTTTGGAGTTATAACAACTTAACTCCACTATTTCCATGCTATTTCTGCCTCTGGTATCAGAGTTTCTGTTAAAGGAGTAATGGTGAGAAACACATCCTCTTTGTTAGCCGAGGTAGACCTATATCTGAATTATTTAAGTAAATCCAATCCTTCAGTTCAGATAATTATACAGTTCATTAGTTGTGTTTCATTCAATCTGAAGAGGATAAATACTAGTCACAAAATCATAGAAATGTAGAGTTGGAAGAGACCACACGGGCCATCCAGTCCAACCCCCTGCCATGCAGGAACACCCTCAAAGCACTCCCGACAGATGGCCATCCAGCCTCTGATTAAAAACCTCCAAAGAAGGAGACTCCACCACACTCCGAGGCAGCATATTCCACTGCTGGACAGACCTGACTGTCAGGAAGTTCTTCCTGAGGTTCAGGTGGAATCTCCTTTCCTGCAGCCTGAATCCATTGCTCCTTGTCCTGGTCTCTGGAGCAGCAGAAAACAAGCCCTCTCCTTCCTCTACATGGCATCCCTTCAAATATTTAAACATGGCTATCATGTCCCCTCTTAACCTTCTCTTCTGTAGACTAAACATACCCAGCTCTCTAAGTCTATCCTCATAGGGCATGGCTTCCAGGCCTCTCACCATTTTGGTTGCCCTCCTCTGGACCTTCTCCAGCCTGACCATGTTCTTCTTGAATTGGGGTGCCCAGAACTGGACACAGTATTCAAGATGAGGTCTAACCAAAGCAGAGTAGAATGGTACCAGTACCTCCTTCGATCTGGACACCATACTCCTATTGATGCATCTGAGAATTGCATTCGCTTTCTTGGCTGCCGCATCACACTGCTGGCTCACGCTCAGCTTGTGGTCTATTAAAACTCCTAGATCCCTTTCACATGTACTGCTATCCAGTCACGTGTCCCCCATCCTATATTTCTGTATTCCATTTTTTCTACCTAAGTGTAGGAGCTTACACTTCTCTGTGTTGAATTTCATTTTGTTAGCCTTGGCCCAGCTCTCCAATCTATCCAGGTCATTTTGAATTTTGATCCTGTCCTCTGGCATATTAGCAACTCCTCCCAATTTAGTGTCATCTGCAAATTTGATGAGCATGCCCTCTATTCCTTCATCCAAGTCGATGATAAAAATATTGAACAGCACTGGGCCCAGGACAGAACCCTGTGGCACCCCGCTAGTCATTTCTCTCCAGGATGAAAAGCAACCATTCGTGATCACCCTTTGGGTTCGGTCGGTCAACAGATTACAAATCCACCTAACAGTAGCCCTGTCCAGCCCGCATTTTACTAGCTTCTTTGCAAGAATGTCATGGGGAACTTTGTCAAAGGCCTTACTGAAATCGAGAAATGCTACATCCACAGCATTCCCTTCATCTATCAAGCTAGTAACTCTATCATAAAAAGAGATAAGTTTAGTCTGGCATGACTTATTTTTGAGAAATCCATGTTGTCTTCTCGTGATTACCGCGTTGCTTTCTAAGTGATTAGAAACTGACTGCTTAATGATCTGCTCCAGAATCTTCAGAAGTTAAAGTAATGATGATGTTTATTCTCTAACCAATAACACCATGGATAAACAAAAGTGATATATGTATTACACTTCTGCTGTCTCAGAAATAAATGTCCTAACAGCCTAGTCAAGAGTGGTTGATGCAAGGTGTTCTGCACTATCAATGCACAAAAAATATGGCAGAGAATGGTTAGATGCTCTTGGCATTTATGGCTGTGTTTCGGGTACTGATGTCAGGCCGACTGGGCGATAATTATTTGGGTCCTCTTTTTTTCCCTTCTTGAAGATGGGGACAACATTTGCCCTCTTCCAGTCTGCTGGAACTTCTCCTGTCCTCCAAGATTTCTCAAAGATTATAGCAAGCGGTTCCGAAATGACCTCTGCCAGTTCTTTTAATATCCTAGGATGCAATTCATCTGGCCCTGGAGACTTGAATTCATCCAGTGTGACCAGGTATTCCTGTACCACCTCTCTACCTCTTATGTGCCTCATTTCCCCTGCTTCCTCCCCTGCTCCCCAACCGCCAGGTTGAGTGCTTGTATCCTTCTGGGAAAAAACGGAGGCAAAGAAGGTGTTAAGTAGTTCTGCCTTTTCTCTTCCCTCTGTTAGTAATTCGCCGTCTTCTCTGCACAGCGACCCTATCGTCTCCTTCTTTTTCCTTTTGCTACAGACATATTTAAAAACGCCCTTTTTATTGTTTTTAATTTCTCTGGCCAGCCTAAGTTCGTTCTGTGCTTTAACCTTTCTGACCTCCTCCCTACATCTCCTAGCTACTTGCTTAAATTCTTCTTTGGTGGTTTCCCCCTTCTTCCATTTCCTGTACGTGTTTCTCTTAACACTTAGCTCAACTGAGAGTTCTTTAGTCAACCATTCTGGTTTCTTCAGATGCCTTCCATTTTTCCTCCTTATTGGCACAGTTTTAGACTGTGCCTTCAGTATCTCCCTTTTAAGGAACTCCCATGCCTCCTGAACTCCTTTCCCTTTCACTATTCTTGACCATGGAATTTCAGCCAGCAGCTCCCAAAGTTTACAGAAGTCTGCTTTTTTAAAATCTAAGGGGAGTGTCTGGCTACACTTATCTTCTCCTTCCCACTGAATGCCAAATTCCAATAGGGCATGGTCACTCCCCCCTAAAGATCCAACCACTTCTACCTCATTAACAAGGTCATCCCTGTTGGTCAGGATCAGATCTAGAATATTTGATCCCCTTGTGGTCTCTTCCCCCTTCTGGACCATGAAATTGTCTGCAAGACAAGCAAGAGACTTGCTAGACCTTGCTGTCTTGGCAGAGTTTGACTGCCAACATATATCCGGGTAATTACTGTATCTCTCCTTTTTGAATGTGCAGTCATTTGGTTGAGGAAGGCGTCATCAAAGTCCTCAGTCTGGGTTGGAGGTCTGTAGTAAAGCCCAACTAGAATATCCCTATTGTTTCTCGCTCCCTTAATTCTTACCCAGATGCTCTCAACCTGGCTTTCTGGGTTTAAGTCACAGATCTCTTCACAGGTGAAAACATCCTTGACATACAAGGCTACTCCTCCTCCTTTCTTGTTCGGTCTATTTCTACAAAATAGGCTATACCCCTCTATTCCTACATTCCAATCCTGAGACTCATCCCACCAGGTCTCAGTGATGCTTATCAAATTGTATTTATTTTGTTGTACTAGGAGTTCAAGTTCATCTTGCTTGTTTCCCATACTCCGTGCATTAGTGTAGAGACATTTAAGTCCCCGGGCCCTTCCTGTAAGTCCTGTACTATAGTTTCTACTCTTCCTGCCATTGGTTGCTTGTAGTACTTGTCAAATATCATTTGGGCCTTTTCCCCCTGTGCTCGCCAAGTCCTTGCCCTGAATAATATTGTCTCCCTCCCCAGCGGAACTTAGTTTAAAGATCTCTTAATCCTCCTTGCGAGACTGTTTGCAAAAACATTCCTGCCAAGTTTCGTGAGGTACAGCCCATCCCTTGCCAGAAGCCCACGTTCATGGAAATTCAGGCCGTGTTCCAAAAACCCAAACCGTTGCTGGCAGCACCATGTGCGGAGCCAGTTGTTGACCTCTGCTATTGCCCTTTCCCTTCATGCGCCATATCCTTGAACAGGGAGGAGAGACGAAATGACCACCTGCGCACCAAGGTCCTTAGGCTTCATCCCCATAAGCTCGTAGTCCTTTGCGATGTGGTAAAAGGTGCTCCTCGTAGTGTCATTTGTTCCGACATGAACCAAAATGAGGGGCTTATGGTCAGTGGGCTTGACCAGCCTGGTTAACCTCTCTGTTATGTGGTTGATCTTGGCCCCAGGAAGACAGCAGACCTCTCGACTGAGCTTGTCTGGTTTGCAAATTGCTATTTCAGTTCCTCTGAGCAAGGAGTCCCCAACAACCAGAACTCGCCTCCTCTGAGGCTTGTCCAGGGCTCCTCAACGAACATGTTCTTCTAGGACTGCCAGGGCATTCTGTTGAGACTGGGAGCTTTGATCTAGTTCCCGTTGCCGAAGTTGGATTCCTTCTCGTTGACATTCTGTTCCCTCCTCCTGGTGCTCCTCATCATTTGTAAGGCCAAGAACTTTGAAGCGATTGTGTAGGTTGAGAGTCTCTGTTACCTTCCTGGACCTTCTTCTTCTACGTGTGACATTCCTCCAAGCCTCTGTTTCCTGGCACAGTGTGCTGACTTCCTGATCTGGCGGCTCCTCCGTGCATTCGGTCTTCCGGTAGGTCTTCTCTGCCCTATCCAAAAACTCCTCCCCTTCCCTAATAAGATGAAGATTAGAAACGTGTGCCTCCGGCTGGTGAACCTTCTCCTCCAAGAAGGTCACCAGCTTGCACTTGGTGCAGGTGTACCCGACAACATCTTGTGGCAAGAAAAAGAACATCCCACAAGTGCTACAGGTGACCGCAGCAGCTCCCTCACCTTCCATCCTAGATGCTACAGAGAATAGTACAGGAAGTAGTTCTAGAAAGAATAACTGGGCTTTCTGTCTGATATTCAGCTGTATAAGCTACGTCTGCTCTACTGATTGCCAAGGGTTAAACTTGGAGGATTAAAGTAGAGGACTTCAACAGCACGCACCGAAGGCTGGGAAATGAGCCAGAGGGCCATTGGGAGCTCCTAATAAGACTCCTCCCCCCTAGCTCGCTCCTCGCCCTCGTTAGTCAGACCGTGTGCTCAGGGAGAGCACACGGCCAGCATAAGGAGCCTAAACAAAAAAAGCAAACAAACAAACAAGCACAGCCCCACAAGCCTGTAAACACACCTAGTCTAGGATGTCTTCACAAACCCAGCTCCCCCTCTGCTCTCTCCTCTGGGAAATGAGCTAGAGGGCCATTTGGAGCTCCTAATATGACTCCTCCCCCCTAGCTGGCTCCTCCCCCTTGTTAGTCAGACTGTGTGCTCAGGGTCTTTTAAACATATCTTATATAGAGAGCTCATTATTCTATAAATCTGAGGAGGAACAACTTCTTGGCAGTGGATTCCAAACTGGGTTCCCTCCATCCTTCTCAGGGCCACATGGTCACTGCCAAAATTTGTACTGTGGAGTTTCCCACTTATATTTATTGGCAACTGTACCAGCTCTCCATGATATGAGAGAGAGTCGGAGCACAAAAGTGTCTGCCAGGCTGAGCATCCCTTCTGGAATGCCACTTGTTTTGGCCAAGGTAATGTCAGCAAATGGAGGATGGTAAGCAGCACAAATACAATCTTGAGGGGACCTGGTCTGTATGTTGTCCAGCCCTGCTGCAAACTAAAAGGAATCCAATGTGCATTCAGGGTGGTCTCCCCAGAATGCAAAAGATCGCTGGTGTCCCTTTCATACTACACAAACATAGTATGATGAATTTTATTTTAAGTTCCATAACACATTCTTTAGAATCCTGACATTAGTCTGGTGAGGCATTAGAGCCCTCTGGCTGAGAATTCTAAATGCCCCACCATGATGTGTGTAAATCCCAGGACTCCATAGGATGAAACCTTGGCAATTAAGTGGAATCATAGTACTGTAATTGTATAGTGTGAAAGGGTGCCAGGTTTCAGTCTTCCTGGTTTGCAAGAAGAAATGGAAATTTGTTAAACATTTAGCCTGCCACAACTCACAGGTGGGATGAATGGTCCTGCGAGTATATTCTAATATATATTCTACCTACCGGTATATTTTACAGGTATATTTTGTAGGCATATTTTAATGTATATTCTACTTATATTCTAATGTGTGGAATCTTACTTATGTTTCTTTCAGGACTGCAGAACCAGTAAATTGTAGTTTATCATAAGCTTCCTCTTAAGAAAGTGAATGTTGTACTTTGAGATGAGACTGTAAAATTAGCCTCACCATTACATTTTGAGTTGATGAAATGCATCTACATTTCTCCTTCCCACCGTAGCAGGAACTACTGTACAGAAAACAGATTGGCAGCTGGAAGCATTAATACCATGGAAGGGATGAAAATCTTTGCTTATCTCACACTCACACAGTCGAATGAGAAACCCCAAAATTCTTCTCATTACTTTCAGGATGGTGATAGGATATTCTCAGTGAGAGTCTTCAGATGTGCCGGAATATGTGTGTGTGTGTGTGTGTGTGTGTGTGTGTGTTCACGAGAGAGTGTGAGAGAGAGTGAAATATACCAAGAATGGCAGCTGGTAGCTTCATGGCAGTGTGGTAGTGAATCTGCTCTGATGTTCAACCCAACCTCTAAAGGAACAATCCAAGTTGGCAAACCTATTTGGGGAATAGGGTCCAGCACTTTGGATAGCTCCTTTAAGGCTGGGACTAAAATCCAGAGCGGATTGATCTCCCCGGTGCTGCGGAAGCCACCAGCTACTATGTATGCAGTTTTTGTGCAATCACCAATAGCTGCTGCCTTGTTGTATTAACTTTTTAAAGAAGCAAAACTTACTGTTGGAAGAACTGTTTGTGTCTTTGTGATCAATGAATCTATCCATGTATTCTGTGTGCTTTGATTTCCAAAGAGGAAAGAGACTACTTTTGCACAGAGACTCTTGTGGAAATTGCTTAAGGAAAAATGAAATCTTCACTGTTGCACTTTTCCACGGAACACAAGAAATTTCACAGGGATTGCTGCTTTCTCAAACGGCTTCCTGGCTCTTGAGATACCATGACTCATCAAAAGTCTGGCAACGATTTTTAGAGAAAATGAATGCATTTTGAATATAGTGCTGAAGGAAACTACTATGGTTACCATGGACTGTCAAGGTGACCAATAAATGGATGCAACAGCAATCAACTCTGAACTCTTCCTATAAGACAAAATGACCATACTTTGTACGTATCATGAGCCTACATGAGACACTGGAAAAGATGGCAATACTTGGTAAATTGGAAGACAGCTGAAAAAGAGGAAGACCATATTACAGATAGATTGACTTGGTCAAAATGGCTACAGTTCCAAGTCCACAAGACCTGACCTGACCCTATGATAGAGACCCCCCTCCAAAGATGACAGCTCTATTCCTAGAAGCAAGTGAGCCCTGGTTCCACAGTCCCTTGATCACATGAGCCCTTGGGCATTTTTAGTATTTGTCTGAGAACACATCTGCCCTGACAAATAAAAAATGACAGACCTGGAGCTACTTACTGAAGAATTTTCCCTACTCTGCAGCATAAAAGTTACTTGAGGAGGAAGTTGTTATAATCTGGACCAGAGAAGCTCCAGTCATAAGATGAGACATGAAAATTGACGAGCCTACCTTCCCTGCCTCCCCTAGGACAAATCCTAATCAAAATAGACTTGGGACCTATTAATCTAATGCTTCTCACTCTAAAACCCAAGGTACCCAAGCCAATTTGATAGAAATTAACAACATCAAATATCACAATTGCTTTTTAAACATGCATATGTGTGTAGCTTTCTGCATGTACACACATACACGTGTACACACACACACACACACACACACCCCTTCTGCTAAAGTATGTCTTCTATCACTCTACGAATAAATCTTTTGGAGTTTATTTGGAGACTGAAGATACCAAGGACTAAGTAGTCCATTGAGGAGTGAAATTCTAATAGCAATAATTGGAATTACAAAGCTGACTTCTTTTACTCATGGTGGGGTAGAAAGATGTTCTGTTTTGTTTTTGTTGTTCTCTGTGCTTTCTGGAAAGAGGACTTTGTTTTTGTTTTAGGCTGAAGAAAGAATTGTTTCTGAGGCTGCAAGAATGGTTCCACTGAATTTTATAGAGATGATTTCATGTCACAGATTTTATGACTGCCTTCCAAATGTTAAGGGAAAATGCCCGAAATATTTTTGTGCAAAGCAGTTCTCTTAGACTGTTTTCAAAGTGGAGCAGGAATTGACTGGCAATGCAGAATTTCAGGAAATAGGTCAGACATTGTATTTGTAGGTTCATACTTTATGCTTTAAACTTTTTAAAAAATCTTATATGACAGACCAGTGCTTGAAAGTCAGTTTTCTTCTTTGTCTAATGCAGAAGTGGAGAACTGTGGCCTGCAGAGCCCTGTTTTTGGTCCCAGGAGCCTCAGGAAGCTTCGCAAAGCATCCATACACATTTCATTTCATTTTATTTTTAACAAAACAGCTTAAAATTGTTACAGAATACAGCAGTTTGGTCCCGCAACAGCTCCCAACAGCTCCCACATTGCTTAGAAACAGACAAAACCCCTTAAAAAACCAGCTGAAATCAGACAAAATTCAGATGCACAGGTGCAGACCCAGGAGGATAAGGGAATAGCGTTTTCCATTGATGTTGACGATGATGATGATGATGATTTATTTATTTATTTGTTTCTATAACTCTAACACTGTATATCCCTGAGGAGAAACTGACAGACGTGAGGGAACATCTGTTTTGGACTGGATCACCTCTAGGGATGAAATACAAAGTGAAAAGTATGAGGTATAGAAAAATATTTTTCCTCCTTTTCTCATAGTATTAAAAGTCATGGATTTCAGAAACAGGGCCTAGAAGAATGCCCCTAAATGAAGGTATGATAATAGGTTCTTCCCATTATCTAGCCAACATAGCTGAAGGGGGATAGTTCTCACCCCAGGTAAACAAGGGGTTAATGTGGAGTCAGGTATAGGTTACATTTATTGAGGATCAGCATCACAGAAGGACATCAGAGAACATGAGAGACAATTGCCCAATCAACAAGACCAGATGGGGGAAGAGGTGAGAAGCTTCAAGATGCTTTGGTCAAGAAGTTTTAAAAAGACCTCAGAGACCATGTATAAGACACTTTTTGTCATTATATTGCCTGCTTAGAATAAAAGCTTTAAAAAGTTTCTGTCCACACTCTCCTCCTCCACATGCCTATTGGTTACTCCTGCAGACAGAATTTAGCCTTTGAACTCAGAGAGCCTGTCCCCAGTGGCTTCCTACTGAGTCACTATAGAAAGGGGAGTTAAAATCAGTAGGTGGTGGTAGCTATAGATTTCCAAGGGCAGGGGGGAATTCCCATTCCCTACTTGAAAGCAGGAGTCAGCATGAAGTGGGAGAATAAACCCCCCTTTCCCTCACAGAAGGTGAGTGCTGTGAGATTCAGATGACATAGAAGAAAGTATGTCCTTGTGCAGCATATAGGTAAACTGTAGAATTCTCTGACACAACAAGGATGAGTGTTAAAAGGGGACACACATGTTCATGGAAGACAAGGCTACCCATTGCTAGAATCATAGATCTAGAAGAGACCACAACGGCCATCGAGTCCAACCCCCTGTAATGCATGAATACATACTCAAAGCACCTCCAGCAAATGGCCATCGACCCTCTGTTTCAAAACTTCCAAAGGTGATTCCACCACACTCTGAGGCAGCATATTCCACTGTCCATAGGTTCTTACCATTGAGAAGTTCTTCCTGATGTTTAAGTGAAATCTCTTTTCCTGTAGTTTGAATCCATCACTTTGTGTCCTAGTCTCTGGAGTAGCAGAAAACAAGCTTGCTCTATTTTAAACATGACATCCCTTCAAATATTTAAACATGGCTATCATGTCACCTCTTAAGCTTTTCATCAGGTTAAACATACCTAGCTCCCTAAGTTGCTTCCTATAGATACCACATAGGTACTCATGCTACCAGTTGTCCCTTCTCAGTCCTGGCACAGCTGATAAAACAAACAAAACAAACTGAATAACTCCCAACTCATTACTTACTTCCTGGCAGTAAGCTCAGAGTCATAAATAAAGTCCATAGGGTTCCAAGGCAAGGAGTGTCCAAGGTCAGTCAGAGCATTCATCAAGATATCTGGCAGGATAGAAGGTCAGATAAGCTCTGACAACTCCTGAAGGGGAAAGACGTCAGCTATATAGGTATGAAGCCTAGCACAGCTGTGACTTGATTAATTGTTGACAGTTAAAAATTCTGAGAGAGTGATGCTGGGTCTCTCTTTGCTGTCTGCGCTCCGCAAAGCTGAGCACAGGTAAGTTCTCTTCTATGTCTGAAGAGGCAGGACTCTCTGCTGGAGCTGGCACCAACCCCTGTTTTGTTTGTGGCACTATAACCTCTTCCTGTACAGCAGGTCCTGGCATGCCCCCCGTTTCAGACTCTGAGTTCATGTTCTGGAAGCAGGGCATGACACCAGTCATGATAGCTATATATTATTGCCAGTATAAGATGCTTTATGTCTGTGAAGTCCAGTTGCTGGGAAAGATGGCCAAAAGACTACTGCATTCATGTCTTGTTTGTGGGCTCCTCAGAGGTATCTGGATGTTCGTTGTGGAATTCAAATCCTCCCACTGTGTTGAACAGCATTGTGAGGGGGAAGCAGTTTTGCTGGCTTCCCATGAGGAGCTGTGCCCAGGTCAAAGACTGCAAGGATTTAAGTCTGTGCTGCCCCCTCCTCCACCTCTTTTTCCACTGAGTGGTCAAGTAAGGTGGAAGGAGTCTGGTCAGAATGAGTTCACAGCCAAGCAATTCCAGTTCCTAGCCACACAGATTTGCAGTGGTGCTGGTGTGGTGTAGAGATGCTTTTCGACTCACTGGCCTGACATGGAGGCAGGGGCTTTTCTTTACTCATCAGGTCCCCAGTGGACTGAGGGACAGTGAGCAGAATCTGCCACTGTTGCAAGCTGAGTTGTTGGGTAGTGTGAGAAATAACTGAAAAAACTCATAAAACAATTTAGCACAGGATCGGCTGAGGCATTAATGTTTATTAAAAGTATGTTTCTGCAGAAGCGGGTCCTCCCCAGAGAGAAGGACACACCCCAGTATTGAATACCTCATGTTTTACTTCCTGTCCCCGTCACAGGTTTTCCCTCCCCTGGGATCCCATTGGATAGGACCCTAAAAGTTACAGCCCATCAGGATCGCCAAAGAAATTACATTTCCCCTTCCCCATATTTACAGTATGAGTGATCACGCACTGATCATGCATTTCCCTCATGTACCCTTAATTCTCATGCTACCTTCAAGGTGTCTCATTAGCAGTTTCAAAATGCCCCTTGGTGTAATCACCCTAACAGTTTCTAACCACCCCTACTTCTAAACAATCCTAGCCTTCTTTCTTGTATTCCTTATCAACCAGTTTACTCCTTACAGACAGCCTTTCCTGTCTGGTATGTTGTTATCAACAACGTCTGAAACACACCAACCACCCTAAAGATCCAAGGCCTTGGAGGCCCTCTTTTGTTCAACTGCCAATTTTAGAAAGCTGTTTTCTTAGACTTAGTGTATTACAGAAGCTCAAATATAAAATATACTGAAATATATGTGTAAATATATCTAAAATATGTGTTATACATATAAGCTAATATATACACTTCTAAGACATGTTATTAATACTGTATACCAAGTGCAGAAGCTAACATATATTTTACTTCTCTCAGGTAGCCAGGACACTATTTGTTGGCTGGGGAGTTTCAGACTCTTATCAGCCCAATAGGCCCGATCTGGGGTGGATATCCAGGTTGGCTGTCACCTGTGTGTGTGTGTCGGAGGTCTGATTACACTGGAGTATCTCACACAGTCTGGTTAGCTGGCTTGCACTGGCAGCTGGATAGGTTTTCCCAACATTTATTGTTGTTGTTGTGTGCCTTCAGGCCATTTCCTACTTATGGTAACCCTAAGGTGAACCCATCATGGGGGTTTTTGGAGCTGAGAGTGTGTGAAGCACCCAAGGTCACCCAGTGAGTTTCCATTGTTGAGTGGTGAATCAAATCTTGGTTTCCAGATTCTTAGTCCAATGCTCAAACCATGATACCACTCTGGCTCTTCAGACCTCTAAATGAAACACAGCAAAGTCTCAGACCTAGTTACAGGCCTTTAATCTCCAGG
The DNA here is from genome assembly GCA_030412105.1 of Cyclura pinguis. Taxonomy (NCBI): domain Eukaryota; kingdom Metazoa; phylum Chordata; class Lepidosauria; order Squamata; family Iguanidae; genus Cyclura; species Cyclura pinguis. Next base: position 62,892,649 of record CM059600.1, on the reverse strand, counting down.
TGATCGGAATCTCAGCCTGTGCTAGACCTAGGCAGTCCCCCCTAGGCTACTTCTTGTCCTTTGCTACTGGCAGCTACAGTAGGCCCAGGTCTGGATGCAGCCTTCTAAAGCCATGTGGTCAAGCCTGAGGCCTGCACTAGGCAGGTATTAGGGAGAGAAAGTAGGAGTTTGGTGAGCACTTATGACACCAATTTAGTGTAGTAGAGGCTGCTGGAGCTGCACCTACATGTTCTGAGACCAGAGGGTAAATAAGACTTTCCTTGGGGATGGCCTGAGGATTTAGCCCTGAGTTACCTATGTGACTGGGGGGAGGGGAAATGTATCCTCAGGTTGGACTTCCAGAAATTGGAAACTTCTACATTGTGGGGTGGATGCACCCACAGTGAGTCTTCATTCAGTCCTTAGGTTGCTTCTGCTTCTATCTCTAATTAGTGATCAGAAGGAACAGAGAATTTTAAAGATGTAATAAATTGTTTATATCTCTACTATATAAAAGTCAAAGTTTGTGAGTGATCTTGTTTGATTCTCTGCATCAGGCAGGCAAAGACCTCATAGGATTGGCTGCGTGAGGCGAGAAGACTTCATATGATTGACTGACTGTGAAGATTCTATAGAATCCTGTGGTTGGCAGTTCGGGGGGGCGGGCTTTCAAATTCTCAGCTAGGCCCTTTCCGCATGAGGTGAGGGAATTGCTCCGTGTCATTACTCACCACTTCTTCTGGGGTCCAAAGCAACGCGGACTGTCCCTGAAGCCCTTCTCCAGGGCTCCTCCGTGGTCCAGAGCGAATCAGAGCAGTGCGAGGTCTGTAGATCCACACTGCTCCGGCTTCCAAAATGGCAGCTTCCAGCTTCCAAAATGGCGGCCTCTGGCTTCCAAAATGGTGGCTTCCGGCTTCCAAAATGGCATCTTCCGGCTGGTTGTGGGTCCTGACCAACCACTGAAGCTCGCCTCGCCTAAAGCTCCCCCTCCACAGATGGCAGGCTTGCATTGGTGCGAGCCTGCGAATCTGCACAAGAGAGCTGGAATGCAATGGTGCGTTCCAGGAAAATAAAGACCTGTTTTTTCTGGTCTTTCAAAAACATGCTGGAAGACCACTTGGGGTCGTCTTGGAGCAGACTGAGGTGCGGATCTCCAGTAAGTAGTCTGCTCCTAGTCTGCTCCAAGGTGCAGATGACCTCCATGCGAGGACTCACTGCCCTGTTCTAATTGCCTGGTGCGGAAAGGGCCCAAATTTAGCATTCTCCAGTTGCAATGGAGAAGAGGCCTAGCAGCAACTCCTCTCATGATCCCAACCTTTCTATGTTAACAACTTTGAGTACATACTGGATTGGGGAATATGGGCAAAAGTTACAGGTACTGAACAAGACAGTTAGAGACACAGGATCTCAAGTCTGTGTATTTCAACTGCATCTAACTCCTAAAGTAAAGTAAGGTAATTCCTAAGGTATTTCTAACAAGTGTTACCTATGAGAAAATAAAATCCCAGGCAATGCCAAGTAAATATGCTAATCTTCTATAAAACTGAGCTGTGGTGGGCAGGCTGGAAATATAATTGTGCTGTGGGTGGCAAAGCAAGAATGCTGTTGCATGGGGTATAACTGGACTTTATCCTGAGTAGACAGGTCTAGAATTGAGTTGATAGGAAAATAGCCAAATTGTTAAGAATTATAATCAGACTCATCCACTTTCTTTTGGCCTCAATGATCCTGTCCTTCGTTCTTCTCCATGTTTCATATCCTTATGCCCACTAAGACTGGAATGCAGCCCCAGAGGGTCTTCCCAAATATGAATTCAGCCTTCAGGACAAAAATAGGTTCCCAACAGTGCCACAGGACTTTGGTCTGAAGTAACAGGGCTCTTCTTAAGTGCTTACTGTATGCAGTTGGTCTCAGCACCATAGATACAAGGAATCTAGAAATAATGTAATATGTATTTCCAAAATGTTAGCCACTCATTTATCAAAGCATGATATGACCTTGTCAACTGGCATCAAGACAGAAATAGAAATACAAGAACTCAACAGCAAGACAACAGCAGCGATGATGAAGATGAAGATGATTGAATGTCATATCATTGTTTGTTGAGAAAAGCATAATTATTTTGCAGAACCCCCATCAAGTAAGTCTATTGTTGCAAGTGGTTACTCAAATTCCTTTTTCTACTGCTGTTTAATAATCCACTACTTAGCTAAGAAAGGCCATAACAATATGTTTATTGTCAGTGTTCAGAACCTATTGAATATAAACGAGCCTGCTGTGTCTCCTGAATTGCTTCCTCTTTGAAACAATACGCTCCAATCAATTCTTATTCCATCTCCTTCCCTCCTTTTTTGCTATCCCCAAGGTACCTCTTGAAGGCTCTTCACCACTGACGATTAATTTTTGTCTCCTATTGACTCTGCATCAGGAATCCCTCTCTTTGTTGGTTCTTCAGTTCCACTAAACACAGCAGGTTCTTAACAGCAGGGACCTTTCCTCACTTTAGCAAACACACACCCTAATCTTTCCTTACACGGCGGGTCACTGCTTTATAAGTTCAGCATTGTCAGAAGATGCAATGGGCCAGCAACTGGTAACTGCTGTGAAGTGAAGATGTTTTGGTATGCTATGCTCTTTCTCCAAGTTATCTGTAGCTCTGTATGTGTCCATTTCAATACAAGTCAGTGGCAAGGAGTTGCTACTCAATGCATGAATAGTCACCTGAATGAAACCTGCCAGCACTGTCATTATTAAGGCCACCAACAATAATCAGATTTATCTGTAAATGAATCAACTAAAGCGTGAGTTGATTTACTACAGAGTCTGATCAGATCTGTAAGTTAAAGGATACCCTTTACAAGTCCAGTTTGGTATGACATGGTTCTTTTATGGGCATAGAAAGTCTTGCATTTTTTTCCAACCTGAGCAGAAATTTCAAATTTTGTTATATCTGAAATTGTGTGTGTGTGTGTGTGTGTGTGTGTGTGTGTGTGAAAGTATAACATTCTAAATCTCCATAAGGAATTTGGTTGGCCTTTTGAGAACTCATATTACTTCCCTTAAATTTCATGAGATGTTTTGTTAAAAAAAGAACAACTTTCAAATTAATCTCAAGTGTTGTCCTCCGCATGTCTATAAAATTTGCAAAGGTATAAGACTAAGTCAAAAGGCAGAATCCTCTTAGTGATTTGCACTGTGTAACCTAGGGTCATACCAGCATAAATATGTTTGTGGATGTTGCACGTGGCAGTATCAGGTACCTCCTTGTGCAATGATTTGCTCAGCTGCCCCACGGCAGCCAAAGCCACTGATTACACATGGGAAACATCTGCAGGGCTCCATTCTGCCTTTGCCTGGCCAGTGGCTATTGCCTTCCTGGAGCTCCATTTCAGCCCACTGGCAGAGCTTTATGCTTGAAACAGGGTTTTGGTTTTTTGTAAAGAAAAAAAAAACTTATCCTCAAAATTTTTTTTGTCTACTCATGCATATCAGAAATAAACCCAAGTGAAGTTGATGAAGCATATTCACAAGTACAGTCATAGAATCATAGGGTTGGAAGAAACTGGCAGGGCCATTTAGTCCAACTCCTTGTGGTTCAGGAATATGTTCAGAAAAGATAGCCATTTATCTGAACAGCCACCAACGAAGGAGGCTCCACCATTCTTTTAGGCAGTCTCTTCCACTAATGAACAAAATTTACTGTCCGAAAGTCCTTCTAATGTTTAGGTAGAATCTCTTTTCTTGCAATTTGAACCCACATAATTTGAACGCATGTTCTAGTCTCTCCAGCAGCAGAAAACAAACCCGCTGTATCTTCTACATGATCTTTCTTCAGGTGTTTCAAGATGTCTCATTTTTCTCTTCAAGACGGTTCAGTTTTCTCTTCCTCAGGCTGAACATACCCAGTAAGCATGCTATCTAGAGTACTGCATCAATATCCCAAGAAAAGAGAGAAAATGTTTGTGTTGCTTGAAGATGGAGCAAAATTAAAAGAGGAGTGTGTTAAGTCTAATACTTCCTGTTGTAATGCTTGGAAACACCAGTATGAAATTACTTCAGGCATTGCAGTTGAAAAATCAAGCAGTTTCTTCTCCAGGAAGAGTTAGGTGTGAGACAGATTCCACATTGAACCCTCCTGCAGCCCTTAAGGTATGTTACAAATAACATACCTTAAGAATGCACTCACCACCACAGGTTTCAGTCCTACGTATGAGCCATTCCAATGGCCATTTCCACACTAGACTGTTATAGTGCTATTATTCCACTTTCAACATCTTGTGGAATTCTGGGATTTGTAATTTACTGAGGCCAAAGAGCTCTCTGGCTGAGAATCCTAAATGCCCCTCCCTAAACTTCAAGATTCCATAGGATGTTGAAAGTGGAATGATCGCGCTAGAACAGGCTAGTGCGGAAATGGCCTATCACACACAGATGGATTCTGTTACCCTTCAATGGGAAGAAGAGTCCAGCTGGATGGATGGCTGAAGATCAGGGAAGCAGGCCTTTCTCTTGGGGGACTCTCTGTGATTCTTCCATGCTCTTTCTGATCTGCCTCCACAAAGTGTCTCCTCTGGCATTCTTCCAGGCTCCTTCTTTCTGGCCTTTTTCTATCTGGGGTGCAGGTCTGGAAACCTGTGTCTGCAAGCAGAATCTTTTCTTCTCTTAAGGGGAGCTGCTGCCCTCTGAGTGTGTCTGTGTGTGTCTCTGTGTGTCTGAGTCTGTATTGAACCCTTTCCTAACTTGGGGGTTGTTATTTAGATTCAGTGGGATGCATTCTGGGAGGGGCTAACATGACCTTGATATTATACTCTGAAGATTCAGAAGTTTAAATTGAATATGATCTCTGCTCATTACCCTCTGTGTACCAGTAATGACTCCTAAGTAGTCTGAGGAAATGCAAACAATAGATTCTGCATGCATGGTACAAAGCCAGTCCAATACAGTGATTTGCTCTCTTTCAAATTTGGATGAAATTTCCCAACATTTCTGGACAATGCACATTACCTTACAATGGGAGTTATACTAGTCTGAACCAGTTTTGCAGGGCTTCCATTCAGTGGAAGTGAACATATCAGTTTAGTACTGATTGCTCTCCCAAACACATCAAGAAGTCATTTATTTGTCAGCAGGAGGGAGGGTTTTTTTCAGTGGGAAAGTTCCAGTTTGTATTTTAAAATGAGGCTTGACTTCTCCAAGATGGACATGGGGTCCAGGCAACTGTATATTGCTCTTCCCTGCATGCAGACTATGGCAAGAGGAAACACCATTCCTGAGACAAAGTATACTTGCAGGTAATATTTACCAAGCATCACTTATAGCAGCTCTTAAAGCCTTGTGTAGGTATTTAAAGGTTGGTAAAGTCTCAAAGCTTGCTGTTGTGCTGCAGAACCTAGTACTTCTTTTGATCTCATAACAAACTTTGCCCTTGCTTGTGTTTCCCACTAATGGGAAAATGACAGTTGTACTTCCAGTTTTTCTAACACACAGCCAAATTGGCTGGTGGGAAGGGAGATGAATAACATCACCACATATGCATGTGGTAAATCACATTCTTCCTCCATGGTTAGGGGAATGCAACACTATGGTCCATCTTTGATTTTCTGGCACCCACTGTATTTGGTATATCCTTCACTATTGCCTTCAGAGCTGAACAGGAATTTTAGTTCTTTTCCAACACCAAGTGAGGATCATTTTGCCAACTCTTACTAAACTAGGCAAGACGAAGGATTTTTGCTGGTCATCTCTGTTGGCAGTTCAGGTTTGTTTGGTCAGCTCATTGCTGATTTAATTTATGTATAGTTTTGAATGTTAATTATGACACATTTGACCAACTGGGCAGGTCTATGCAGGAATTTTGTTAAGGGATAGGTTTGTTAACTTTTTGGTGACTGGTGGTTGCCAAGGATTTCAGCTCAAGGAGGCAGAAGTCTGGGTGGGAAATGAATAACTTTACTTACTTTCTTGGAGCTGTGAGAGGGAGTGAATTGGGGAGCTCATCACTCAAATAGATAAGGAGGTCATGATTGGGAGTTTTTAGATATAGTTTTCCACACAATTCCCTTTTTCAGTTAAATAAATTTGGTATTGGTTAAAAATCCATGTCCTGTGTTTTGCACCTTCTCTGACAGCAAATAGCACATCAAATTAAGATTAATTAAAAAAAAAAAAGAACATTCCTCCACTCCTTATCATAATCTCAGAGGTGATTTTTTCCCCTGTATTGTTGTGCTCTCTCTCTCTCTCCCTCTCTTTCTGCCCTCTCCACATCCTTGTATCTATAGCTATCTATCTTTCTATCAATGTCTGTATACAAAGAATTAAAGGATCACACAATCTGGTTTCCCAGCACTTTCAGATGATTCATTTGCTTAATGCTATCTTTATTCCATGCTGGGCTTGAATTAAGTTAATGTGTTTATTAGCAATAATTAGTAAGGGCTCACGCTTTTATTGTAAATTGCTAGTGCATTATGACACTTTGAACAGCTAAGCGATTTTTTGATATGTGTTTTTATAAATTGCTACTTAGAGAAAAATAAATGCATAGAATGATAAGTACCTGAGCCTAATTTCAGCACATAAAGTGATTGTTTTATGAAAATGCTTTTAACAGATACAGTGTGGGTACATTTTAATTGTTTAATAAGTGATCGTAAAAACGACTGTCTCTAAAGCTTTAAGTAGTGAGTTAGTTACCATGTGTCCAACCATCTGCAGAGAGATACTGCAATGCTTTTCTAACCATAAAATGAATGCTTCACCAAAGGGTATAAAGAGCAATTAGTGGGCACTTTGGAGACCTGTGTGTTCACATAATTCCAGAATCCCAAAATATGCAGATGAGTGGGGAGGACAGAATGACTCTTGCTAGTTAAGGTTACTTTTAGCAAAGAACATTATTTTAACAAAGAGTAAAAGGAAGTGGGAACTCACAGAATACTTGAACAAAAGCAAGTTTGAAGAGTAGCCTTTACAGAGTGTCGCTTCTTTGCAAATGAGAGCATAAGAATTTATTGTATCCCTTTAAAGCCTGTTGATTTACAAATAACATACCTTAAGAATGAAGGTATAGCACACAAGGTTCCTGGCAGGTACTGCTGGATCTGTAAAGCAAGCAAGCCTCTTTTTTTTTTTTTTTTTTTTTGAGAGAGAGAGAGAGAGAAAAAAAGAGTGTGTGTTTGGAAATTGCTTGTCAGCTCAAGCAAAAGCAAAAACAAAAGCCAGTTATCTTGTAGAGTGTTCCCTCCTTCCCTGCTCCTAATCCTATTCAGGTGTTCTTTACATGCCTTAACACTGATAGCTGGAGATGCATGCTCCAGCCATGTTCCTTCCTATGTCGGTGAGGAAAAACAGCTGTAATATATACTATTATATATTATTGAGTCCTTCGTGATGGGAACTCCTGCTTTACCAGAATTTCCACTTGTGTAGCACAATGTGGTTGCCACGTCTTTTCAGGTCTTTGGGAACAAACCACAGAGGGATAAATTGTAAGCTGTGTCCCTGGTTCCTTCTACTTGCATACAGAAACATGTGAACATGGGGCCTCTCTCTGTCTACACACACAACTCTGATCCCTTCTAGCAATTATTTCTCACTGCAGAAGTAATGTCAGCCAATGATCCCTGACCGTCAGCAATTAGCATAATCGTCTTCCCCACTGGGATAATATTTCCATTGCAATATAATTAACTTTAGAATGCCACAGAACCTCCAGAATGTCTGAACCTTCTTTCTTGTGGAGCTTGACTCTCTAAAGAAATTACCTTCTACCTGTATTCTTAGAAATATTGAGGTTCTACAGAAGCTTGTCAGGATTGCAAAAACTGAAATCTCGCTCCCTGAAACCAATAATATCTCTCCCTTGTAACAGCCTTTTCTTTTCTATGCAGTCATTGAGGAGAGTCAGCTTTTCTGATACTGGCCGTTTCCACACTAGTCTGTTATAGTGCTATGATGCCACTTTCAACATCCTATGGTATCCGAGGGTTTGCAGTTTCGAGAGGGGCCACTTGGCCCCTCCTGAAACTGCAAACCCCAGGATTCCATAGGATGTTGAAAGTGGCATCATAATGCTATAACAGGCTAGTGTGGAAATTGCCACTGTCTCAGTACATGCAGTGTAGCCAAAACAGTGTCGATCGACTTCCAAGTGAAGCATCCATCACTAATTGCAAAGCTGTTTTTATCAATGGTGGAAGGAGACATAAGGACATTTGCAAGGGTAGAATAAAATATGATGCTTGAGACAGGATATACTAATTATGCCTCTCAGGTTACTTACTTGCTTTAATCTGGCAATATATAATGAAGAGAGGGCAATCTATATGCTCAGTTGAGCAAGTTTGGTGAGGCTGGGGTCCAATTCCCTGCCTGCAGGATGCTTGAGAGGCACTGGTTGCTAGCAGACCAACCAAATGGGAGGAAAAACTCTAGAAGTGTCCAGGACTCTGCTTCTTATTTTGAAAAAAAAAGTATTTATTGATTTTAAACAGTCTAGTGTGAAAAGGATGTTGCACATTTACAGGATGTTCCTGTAGACTACGAGAAGAGCCAATTCACCTTTTTTCTGCTGTAAAAAAAGGATCATCACATTGGTCACAGACCAACATGTGCTCTTGGGCTGCCTTGGCTGAAACTTGTTAAAGCTATAGCCACCGCTGCCATCCCTTATATTTTGAAAGGGCTGCCTAGTAAGTTCTTTCATGGCATTGCTTACAGGAATGCAGAGGTAGGATCCCAGGTTTCAATGCAGCCAAGTCCATTCCTTTACCGCCCCTCCCCACCACCAAATCCTCTGTTAGTATCCTGGTGAAGCTTTTGAATTGTTATTGAAGCTCCTTGTATTATTTTTGCATTAAGACCCAGCTGGCTGCATAGTTCATTTACCACTAGTGACAGGCAAACTCTCCTTGGCTTAATTCAAAATTGTTCTCAGCAAACAAAATAGTAATCTATCCTTCCTTCCTCTCTTTTTTCTTTCTCTCTTTCTCTTTCTTTCTCTTAAATGGAAACTGGAGGCCTGGTTTATTTCTGTTTGATCTTCCAGTCAAAAACTCTCCAAGACATATCTCAAATATTAACACAAAGGCAAATTGTAAACCTATAATGAAGAGAAGAACTGATAATCCTTTAAAATAGTGTCATGTTTGACAGTTCTCTTGTTTTCAGACTTCCAGCTGCATTCTTAATAACACCTTTGAGATCACACTAGGGCAGAAAGCCCCATACTCCCAAATGCTATAAGCTTCCAACCCTGCACCAGCTGTGTTTTCTGAGGCTACTCTGCCAAATACTACATGTTGCAGCAAAACCACAAATGGCCACACTGTTTCTGTCCAGGGTGTGCATTTATCTGGGTCAATGAAAGGTCAGTATCACAAGCACCATGGAACTTACAAAATAGTTTCTGTATTCCTTAATTCAAAACTGAGCATATACAGGATCATCCCAGTTACAAGGAACCCTTGTGACACACAGGCTGGAATTCAGATAAAGGCATCTGTATACATAAATATACCTTATGCATGTAGGTGTACTTTTTCAGGCGCTGTGGAGGTTGGTATTCCTTCTTCTCCACACAAAACCCAAGTCCTCCCTCTTGACTTACTCCACAACCTCAAAGCTGCCTCCCACAAGCATTCTGTGGTTTGAAGTAAGCAGGAAGAATCAGGCCATTCCTTTCCTATCAGATGCACAATGATTACAGAAGCTCTGAGGCCTCCAAAAGACCCCCATGGGTCTCAGCACTGATATCATCAATGTGTATCTGGCTGTGTGGAGCAAGTAGCCAGGCCTTTTCTGATCCTGCCTGCTTACCTTGAACTACAGAATGGCCAAGTGAGGTGGCTTGGAGGCTTTATGGTAAGTCAGAGAGGTAATATATGACTCAGCATGGCATAGGTGCCCATGTGGATACTCATACTACGATGAGGAGATATTGATTTGAGGCCAAAAGCCAAGCTCCTACATCTGTTCAGAGATACACACAAACAGTTCCACATCCTCCCAGCAGCTTTTTAAGCCCTGGAAGGAACTCTTGCCAATGGGGAGGTGAAGGGAGGCAATTCAAACCATGGAGAAGCAGCTGGTCTTGATTTGGTTAAGGGGTGAGGAGGAATCTGTGGGTGCACTCAAATGGAGTACAATCACCTTTTGCTTCCCCTGGGAACCCAGAGCAGCTGAATCTTCATGGTCTTAACTGCTTCGCCCTCCATCCCCCTTTCCCAGTAAGTGAAAGCAGGGGGGGCCATTCCCAGGGCTTCATAGCTGCTAGTCAGTGGGAGGTTTTACAACAGTGTGCAAGGACAAAAGATTAGCCTTCAGTGTTCTATCTATCAAAAACAGGATTTATGTGCAAGCAAACTGCACATATAGGTGCATATGTCACTAATAGGACGCCATCCGTAGTTTCCAGGTTAGTGATGTCATAGTACTTAGTATCCTTGTTTACGCATCACAGAGTTTCTTGTTAATGTGCACGTGCCCAAAGGTACGTTCATGTTTTGACCAAGAGGAAACTTGGGGGACATATCACTCAGCTTGTAATGTAGCTGGGCATTATGAGCTAGAAATGTCTCTATGCCAAGCCAGATAGTAATATAGCTGTTGTTGTAATTCTTTCTCAACTACAAAGCAATGCAAGGTAGACACTTGAAGTGCAACAAGAATGTAGGAATAGAGGGGTATAGCCTATTTTGTAAAAATAGACCAAACAAGAAAGGAGGAGGAGTAGCCTTGTTTGTCAAGGATGTTTTCATCTGTGAAGAGATCCGTGACTTAAACCCAGAAAGCCAGGTCGAGAGCATCTGGGTAACAATTAAAGGAGCGAGAAACAATAGGGATATTCTGGTGGGGGTTTACTACAGACCTCCAACCCAGACTGAGGACTTTGATGACGCCCTCCTCAACCAAATGACTGCACATTCAAAAAGGAGAAATACAGTAATAATAGGAGATTTCAATTACCCGGATATATGTTGGCAGTCAAACTCTGCCAAGACAGCAAGGTCCAGCAAATTTCTTGCTTGTCTTGCAGACAATTTCATGGTCCAGAAGTTAGAAGAGGCCACAAGGGGATCAAATATTCTAGATCTGATCCTGACCAACAGGGATGACCTTGTTAATGAGGTAGAAGAGGTTGGATCTTTAGGGGGGAGTGGCCATGCCCTATTGGAATTTGGCATTCAGTGGGAAGGAGAAGATAAGTGTAGCCAGACACTTGTCTTAGATTTTAAAAAAGCAGACTTCTGTAAACTTCGGGAGCTGCTGGCTGGAATTCCGTGGTCAAGAATAGTGAAAGGGAAAGGAGTTCAGAAGGCATGGGAGTTCCTTAAAAGGGAGATACTGAAGGCAGAGTCTAAAACTGTGCCAATAAGGAGGAAAAATGGAAGGCATCTGAAGAAACCAGAATGGTTGACTAAAGAACTCTCAGTTGAGCTAAGGCCCTTTTCACATGTGGGGGGGGGGGACAGTATAGAGCGACCTCTCACGGAGGTCGTCTACACCTTAGAGTGGACTGGCATGGACTACTTTTCGTAGCTTCACAGCAGAATCCACTCAGGAGTGGCCGGAACTAGCCGGGCTGCGTGTTTTTTTAAAAACCTCTTTTTAGAAGTTTTTAAAAAGCACGGAGAGCGCAGCCCCGTGCCTCTCCGTCACCTGGCTCTAAAGTAGATCTGCAGGCGCGCACAAGTGCGTGCCTGCAGATCTGCCGGGGGCGGGCTTCCGGCTGGCGAGCTTCTCCGGTTGGTGGAGAGCCTCCGCCAACCAGAAGCTGCCATCTGCGACGCCGGAGGAGTGTGGAGCAGCGAGCTCACGCTGCTCCACACGGCAACGGACTTACCCGGCTGGAGGTAAGCCCCGTTTTTGGGCGTTTTCGCCCGTTTCCCCCCCGAAATGTGAAAAGGGCCTAAGTGTTAAGAGAAACATGTACAGGAAATGGAAGAAGGGGGAAATCACCAAAGAAGAATTTAAGCAAGTAGCTAGGAGATGTAGGGAGGAGGTCAGAAAGGCTAAAGCACAGAACGAACTTAGGCTGGCCAGAGACATTGAAAACAATAAAAAGGGCTTCTTTAAATATGTCCATAGCAAAAGGAAAAAGAAGGAGACGATAGGGTCACTGCGCAGAGAAGATGGCGAATTACTAACAGGGGGAAGAGAAAAGGCAGAACTACTTAACACCTTCTTTGCCTCCGTTTTTTCCCGGAAGGATAAAAGCACTCAACCTGGCGGTTGGGGAGCAGGGGAGGAAGCAGGGGAAATGAGGCACGTAATAGGTAGAGAGGTGGTACAGGAATGCCTGGTCACACTCGATGAATTCAAGTCTCCAGGGCCAGATGAATTGCATCCTAGGATATTAAAAGAACTGGCAGAGGTCATTTCGGAACCGCTTGCTATAATCTTTGAGAAATCTTGGAGGACAGGAGAAGTTCCAGCAGACTGGAAGAGGGCAAATGTTGTCCCCATCTTCAAGAAGGGAAAAAGAGGACCCAAATAATTATCGCCCAGTCAGCCTGACATCAGTACCCGGAAAGATTCTGGAGCAGATCATTAAGCAGTCAGTTTCTAATCACTTAGAAAGCAATGCGGTAATCACGAGAAGTCAACATGGATTTCTCAAAAATAAGTCATGCCAGACTAAACTTATCTCTTTTTATGATAGAGTTACTAGCTTGATAGATGAAGGGAATGCTGTGGATGTAGCATATCTCGATTTCAGTAAGGCCTTTGACAAAGTTCCCCATGACAGTCTTGCAAAGAAGCTAGTAAAATGCGGGCTGGACAGGGCTACTGTTAGGTGGATTTGTAATTTGTTGACCGACCGAACCCAAAGGGTGATCACGAATGGCTGCTTTTCATCCTGGAGAGAAGTGACTAGCGGGGTGCCACAGGGTTCTGTTCTGGGCCCAGTGCTGTTCAATATCTTCATCAACGACTTGGATGAAGGAATAGAGGGCATGCTCATCAAATTTGCAGATGACACCAAATTGGGAGGGGTTGCTAATACACCAGAGGACAGGATCAAAATTCAAAATGACCTGGATAGATTGGAGAGCTGGGCCAAGGCTAACAAAATGAAATTCAACACAGAGAAGTGTAAGCTCCTACACTTAGGTAGAAAAAATGGAATACAGAAATATAGGATGGGGGACACGTGGCTGGATAGCAGTATGTGTGAAAGGGATCTAGGAGTTTTAATAGACCACAAGCTGAACATGAGTCAGCAGTGTGATGCGGCAGCCAAGAAAGCCAATGCAATTCTCGGCTGCATCAATAGGAGTATGGTGTCCAGATCGAGAGAGGTCCTGGTACCACTCTACTCTGCTTTGGTTAGACCTCATCTTGAATACTGTGTCCAGTTCTGGGCACCCCAATTCAAGAAGAACATGGTCAGGCTGGAGCAGGTCCAGAGGAGGGCAACCAAAAGGGTGAGAGGCCTGGAAGCCATGCCCTATGAGGATAGACTTAGAGAACTGGGGATGTTAGGCTGCAAAAGAGAAGGTTAAGAGGGGACATGATAGCCATGTTTAAATATTTGAAGGGATGCCATGTAGAGGAAGGAGAGGGTTTTTTTTCTGCTGCTCCAGAGACCAGGACAAGGAGCAATGAATTCAAGCTGCAGGAAAGGAGATTCCACCTGAACCTCAGGAAGAACTTCCTGACAGTCAGGTCTGTCCAGCAGTGGAATATGCTGCCTCGGAGTGTGGTGGAGTCTCCTTCTTTGGAGGTTTTTAAGGAGAGGCTGAATGGCCATCTGTCGGGAGTGCTTTGAGGGTGTTCCTGCATGGCAGGGGGTTGGACTGGATGGCCCGTGTGGTCTCTTCCAACTCTACATTTCTATGATTCTATGATTCTATAAGAATGTTCTTCTCCTTTTACAGATTCCATTTGATGATACTAAACTGGTAAAATGCCAAGAACAAAGCTCGACCATTGTAAAACAAAAGCATCTATCTGTTCTTGCTCCTGCAAGGACTGAGGCTATTTCTTCACTACACTGTTTATAGTGCTATTATTCCACTGTCCACTTCCTGTGGAATCCTGGGGTTTGCAGTTTAGGGAGGGATCTTTAGAATTCCTCACCAGAGAGCTCCTTGGCCTCAGTAAACTTCAAACCGCAGAATTCCACAGGATGTTGAAAGTGGAATAATAGCACTACAACAGTGTAGTGCAGAAAAGCCCAAAGTTGTAAATGTTTTGTAAGACAAAAGTTGAGACATAATTTTTGAATTTCTGCCCCAAATTGGATCATATCATGTCCAAACTCGTCCAAGAGAAATCAGGGGCAAAGCCCTGCTTGTATGGAAGGGATGCAGCGCTACTATCTATAATAGCACTATAACAGTGCAGTGTGGAAATGGCCTGAGTAAATTATGGAGCCTGTGAGTGCTCTCTCTCTCTCTCTCTCGCTCTCTTGCGCTCTCTCTCTCTCTCTCTCTCTCTCTCTCTCTCTCTCTCTGTGTGTGTGTGTGTGTGTGTGTGTGTCCAGGCTCATTCTAGCTGCTTTTTAGAATAGAATTGCTGCTGTCCCCACCTCTAGGCCTTTAAAGTGGCCAGCTAGAGCCAAGCCACCATTCAAGAGAGAGAAATATCTTTTTCTTGAGATGAGAAGGATTCAATGTGTTTCTTTTAGTTATTCTGGTTTGAGGTGATGGACAGATTTCGTGAAAATTTCAGGACATCCCACTCATAGAGAAGCTGTATATATGTGGTGCTCAAGTAACAGAGAACTTGGCACGTTATCTACTCAAGTGCCATTTATATTCAAGCTGACTCGTATGAGAAACTGGTCTGTGACAAACAAACACATATTCTTCTTGAGTGATTCCAACCATTGTGTGTCCCAGAGGGTTGTCCTCTTTGCATGCAAGGCTGCAAACTTAAGGGAAAAAGAAGTAGAAAGATAGGGAAGTGTTTAGTTTACTGAATGGCATATGTTTATTTTGGCTCCACATAACATGCCATTCTTGTTCTTCCTCTTCTTATTCTTATTCTTCATGATCATTTTCATTTTTTTTATTGTTATTGATACTTGCTATGGCAATGTTTTTATTGTAATCATATTGTAGTATTTATAATTCTATAATTATAGAATTATAATTATAATTATAATTCTGTTCTATCATTTGTAATTGTTTGAAATGTTCAGTAGACTAACTCAATGAATCCATCTGTCTGTCTGTCTGTCTGTCTCTGTCTATCATAGAAGGAAGAAGGGTGCATTAGGCATGATGCAATTGCATGGAAAGTGAAAGGAAGACATGAAAAAGTCCAGATAGCTGCTTTTCAGTAAGCACAATCGCCTATAATAAGGAAGGTGCGGGAAGCGTCAGGGCACCTCAGCCCCAAGGACAATCCAAATTACTTTGATTGCTCCCTGGTCCAGCATAACTGGAAGGTAACCCAGGGACTGCCACCCAAGCCGCAGGGTGCTACAAGTGAGACCCTTAATCCCACGTTAACCTTAAGTGTAACCTCCTTCCTCTCCCCCTGGGATGCAGAGCCCCAGTGAGGGAGTTCCAGAGCCTTACCATACATCAAAAGGGTGCCAGAAGGTGATCACCAAAGGCTTATTCTCCTCCCACTACCTGACAGATGAGACCTGTTTAAAGACACCACCCCAACGAATATCCCAATTTCTATCAAATACAATATGGGATAAGCTGAACAAACAAGCAAACAAGTAAAGGTAAAGTGGAAAAGTCCTATCTGGCCTTGAAGAGGTAAGACCAAGTCTCACACTGACATGAGGTAAGGAAGGTGAGTTGCTCCATGTGCTGTGAACTGGTGCCAAGCTCCAGTCACAAGTTACACCCTAATCTCCTTCATGGAAGCTATTGAAATATTGCCCTCCCCAATAGTGTCAGTTGCCACATAGGTCTGGGAAGTATTTAAAGTAAATTTTTTGTATGTTTTCTTGCATTGACTGAACTGTTTCTCTGGATATTTTTCAAGTGTATTCTGAAGGCAACAGCTCCTATCTGATAGCTAAGCAGAGTCAACCCTGGTGAGTACATAGATGAGACTATCAGTAAAGACCAGATGTTGTAAGTTTTATTTCAGAAGGAGGAACTGGTAAAACCTCTACCTTTGACCATTCCTTGCCTATGAAAGCCCTATGAAATTAATGTGGTCTCACTAAGTTGATGGGAGACTTGTAGGTATATTTACACACACAGATTTTTGGATGAGCAGATTTCTAAATTGTATGTATAGTTTGGACATCTTCATTGGAAGCCTCACAAATGTGAATTTTGCACACAAAGTCTGCCTTCATTATGAATCTCAGTGTGTGTGAATGAATGTTTTTAGCAAGAATATCAAGGCCAACAAAATTATTTTCTGCCTTTAATAAGAACTGCTTGTAGATTAGAATGGCATAATGCATTCAGAGTATTTAATTTGATTGGTTTGCTAAATGGAGACGGTGAATCTAATTTCCCAAGCAAGAACTGTGTGGACAGTTTGTGAAATCCATATTTGGGCTAAATCACTGCATGGCAAACTAATAGTTATAGTACATTAAGAAAACCAAGGAAGTGGACATACATTTGAAGTGCGACACTGCCTTGTTTAATCAGAAGAAAATTCCACTTTGGTCAATGTGGCTTACTGTCTAGTATGTATGATGTCATGTCTACAGCAATGCAGGCAGTTACTCACAAACAGCACAGCTCCTACACATGAGGTGGGAGTCAGAGAATGTCCAAATGGAAAGGCAACCTAGAGCAAACAAATCCAAAGGGGCAAATCCAAACCATAGTCCAAACAGGCAGCATTCCAAGACAACCAGATTGAAGAGCACAGCATAGGGTTTCAGGGCCAAAGAGACCAGATGCTGACCCTGGAAGGAAAGGCCAGCTGGAGCCCTCTTTTATCTATGGCTGCTGCCACCACAGGTGTTCCCTCATTAGGGCTTGTTTACTATTTAAACAGGCCGAGCGACACAAGCCCTCCCTTTCATGGTGTCTCTGCTGCAAGGTAGGTGTGTCAGCTATGTCTTCTTCTATTTGTTACCCTGGTGCAGGCCCTTGTTGTTGTTGTTGTGGTTGTGTATTAACTTCCTCTGGACCAGCTTCTGGGGACACCTGTGGGGAAGCCTCTGCCCCAGAGTCACAATCCTCCTCCTCACTGCCACAGTCCCCAAGGCAGGCATGACATATGATAAGGATTGTAGCTTCTGGTTTTTATTTCCATAAGATTCAGAGCAGTCACATTATCTAAGTTTAGAGAAAAATACAATTAAATTTTCTAAAAGTCAGCAGCTACTTATATATGATTTGCATAGCTCACTACCATTGGAGGTAGCCTTTAAACATTATGGCCCCCTGGCCAAATAGCAAGGCTACAGTTGTATATGCATTCAGTGCACACTGGCACAATGCAATCCTATGCATATCTACTCAAAAGAAAGTTGGACTTAGATCACTGGGGACCCAGATAAGAATGTACTGGATTACTGCCTGAATATTTGGTTGCTGTCACAACTCTGATATAACTACTCTGCTAAGATAATGAACTTTCATCTATGGTTGGTTCATGTTGTTTTTCTCCAGCTTATTTTTGGGTACCCGACAGTTTGACAAGTTAAAGCTGAACGGCTTTCTTCTTATAATCAAGATAATAAGCCCTAAAAATTGATAGATTTCACCACAATGGAAAATACCCATTAATTGTTGACATAATTGAGTCTTTACGGAGTAATTGCACACAATTATCATCTCCCTGCTGTCAGATTTATTTTAGTAATTGACTGCATCGCCTAGGAATTACAGACACAGACCTTGATTATTGGTTCAATTAACCTTAAAGCATCTTGTCTTTCCTTCAAGAGATGCTTTAGCTTCCCAGGCAGTTGTCAAACTTACCAAGAATATTGCTCACTGATTCACATGGTCTTGGGGTGTTTCAGGAACTCCATTTTGGACTAATTATGTAATAATCCAGGTCAGGAGTTGGGGAAGCAATGTGAACAGCCATTATTTTGCAGCTTGGACTTTTTACTCACTTTTTTTCCTTCCTCTTTGTCAAAATTTAAGATCTCTAAATATGATGCCCATTCCTATCCACAGCTTACATGACTAGCCAATACACAAGCAGTGACACTACATTTTCTCAGCAGGTATATCTGAACCCCTCACATCTTTCCACAGTGGTGGGATTATATGGTCCTGTAAGGCAAGAAACTAGGCTGATGGCAGCAGTGCTGCTGTTAGGATCTCCCATGTCAGACAGGCCTTTACTGAAGAGCCAGGCTAAATGTCGCAAATAGCTACTGGGCAGCAGTAGAAGTGGGGGATGACACTGGTAGATGATCTCTCAGAGACAACAGCAAAGACTCCATGGTTGGCACATGTTAGTACTGTGCAGAAGGAGGCACAGTAAAACTCCTTTTGAATGTCTTTTACTATGAAAACTCTACGATGAGACACTTCAAAATGAAACAAGGGATAGTGTTAGAAGATGAAACTTCCAGATCAGACGACAACTACAAGTAGCATTACAAGTGATTAATGATGCAGCTGGACTCAAGCCAAAAGGATGTTCAGCTGTTGATGTGCTCAGAAGTGAAAGGAAAGTCCAAAGCTGCACAACATATATTATAGGAACATGGAATGTAAGAAGCATGAATTAGGGGAAACTAGACATAGTAAAACAAGAAATGGAATGTATAAACATTGCAATACTTGGGGTGAATGAACTAAAGCGGACAGGAAAGGGACAATTTGAGTCAGTTCATTGCAGTATTTTTCTTAGGAAATAAAAATCTAAGAAGAAATGGGGTAGCATTAATAGTGAGGAGAGATGTAGCAAAGGCAATAAAAGAATATAATACAAAGTCCAATCATATCAATAAGACTTCAAGGGTAACCTATCAATATAGCCGTAATCCACATTTTGCTCAAACTACAGAGGCAGAATTGCTGACAAACTCAGGAAATGGCAAGACCACATATTGAGGCCTACTTAGGTGGTCTTCCCCAGAACTCTTCGCAAGTTTCCCCTGGATAAGACAATAAGGTCTCAAAGTGAACCCAGGAAGTTGGATTTCTACCCAGGCCAACCATTTATTGGAAGGCAGGCCCAATAATGTATCCGCCCTTGTTACAGGACATGAATTGAGGCAAAACCTACAAGCTAACCCCAGGGATAGCCTCCTTCTCCTCTCCTCCACTGGCTTGAGAAGATGTAGGGGTACCTTCAGAGGCCTGTCCTTCACCAAAATAGTACCATAGGTGTTCACCAAGTCATTACTTTCTCTCCCTACTACCTGCCACAAATAAGAACAAGCATCAACTTAGTTCTTATCCCCTACCAGGCTGGCAAAAATAGTCCTCATGCCCTGTTGCAAGTCCCAGAGGAAAAGCTGGTTCCCTTCTATCAACAGGTGAACCCTGTCAGCTTTGTAGACCTTGGGTCTCTGAAATATTATCTGGGGATATGGGATCTAGTAACCCAAGCCTCACAGCATTGCATTATGAATTATTTACTCTGTGTCTAGCAAAGTCAATACACTGAGCAATGCCCTCACCAGCCCAAACTTGCCTGGAGACTGTGGCAGACCAAGCTATATGCGGCCTGAACCATGATGACTATATGATGTACATGTCATGTATGGCTTACAAAATAAGGGCCTCACTTTTCAACAAACCCAAGTCATTTCCTCCAAGACGTATGACCATAAGGCCCACAGCATTCCTCAAATATCAGTGGCAACAGGCCATGCCAGCTAAGGTCAATCTTGCCCTCACAGTCAACAGGAACCAAGTCCCCCAATCCCAGATGGGATCTCAACTGGCCGTTCTGAGCCTGTTGCTCTACCTGATAGACAAGGCTATGGCCACTGATCAGGACGCAGTGTGTCCTCAGCCTTAACCTGGAAACTGCAAGACAAATGGAGCAAATGGAAAAAATGTTAGAATGGCAATTGACAGATATAACTGAGGCCCTTTCCACACCAGGCAATTAGAACGGGGCAGTGCGTCCTCTCACGGAGGTCGTCTGCACCTTGGAGCGGACTAGGAGCGGACTACTTACTGGAGATCTGCACCTCAGTCCGCTCCAAAATGACCCCAAGTGGTCCTCCAGGGTGTTTTCTAAAGACCACAAAAAACAGGTCTTTATTTTCCTGGAATGCACCACTGCGTTCCTGCTCCCTTGTGGAGATTCGCAGGCTTGCACCAATGCGAGCCTGCCATCTGCGGAGGGCGGGCTTTAGGCGTGGTGAGCTTCAGCAGTTGGTCAGGACCCACGACCAACCGGAAGGTGCCATTTTGGAAGCCGGAAGCTGCCATTTTGGAAGCCAGAGCAGTGCGGATCTACAGACCTCACACTGCTCCGATTAGCCCTGGACCATGGAGGAGCCCTGCGGAAGGGCTTCAGGAACAGTCCACATTGCTTCAGCCCCGGAAGAAGCGGTAGGTAACGGCATGGAGCGATTTCCTCGCCTTGTGCGGAAAGGGCCTGAGATAGGGTAATGATCTCCAATGCCCAATTCATTGATAGTGTTGAGTTCCAAACCGATCATAGATGTGGTGTTTATATGAAATCAGTGTGTTCCAAATTAAATTCCTTTCAGTTCCAAAACAGTGAGGGCCCTAGAGGTAACAGGCCAAGATATGGTATCTGGTGAGGGGAGAAAAATCAGAATGGCAAAATAGTAGGCCTGGGTGATGACATGTATTATCAGCCTCTTCCTCATCAAAGACCAGCAAAAGTGTCTCTAACCTGCAATTCTGCTCTGGTTGGTTTTGGTGGAAATCAAAGAAGAAATGGAAAAATTCTATACTTGAGTCCAGGAGGAAATTGACATCACACCCAAACATGCTAATCATCTTGCTAATCATAGGTGATTGGAATGCAATAGTATTGGAATTGGAATGCAAAATCAGCACCAGGAGCAGATTGTGGCACAGGCCCTGAATTGCTGATATCAAAAATTAGAGTAAAGTTAAACAAGAACACTAAACCAAGCATCATATCAAAATAAAGCCCGAAAAACATCTCCATAGAATTTAATGATACTATAAAAGATAGATTTGTACTATTAAGCCTAATTGACTGGGAGCCAGAAGATTTCTAAACTGAAGCCAGGGACATTGTCAGGGAACGACTGAAGAAGATACCATTTGCAGTCAAAAAGAAAGAGAAGCCTCAATGGATGACAGATGACCCTCTTTAAGCAGTTAAGGACAAATAAGAAGCAAAAGTAAAAGGTGACAGAAACAGATCAGAACCCTAAATGCAATTGCCCCGTGACTTGTGAGCAGAGACAAAGAGAACTACTCTAATAATTAATGCAGAGAAATAGAAGATGACAAGATAAAGGAAGATCAACAGATCTCTTCCACAAGATCTGATAAATCAAAAGGAAATTTAAACCAAGAGACTGGAAGCTAATAAGACCACAAGAGGGACATGCTGCATGACCAAGTACAAATAAAAGGCTGATAAAAAAAATACACTGAACAACTCTAAAAAAGAGATAAAAGATGACAGGTTTTTTTTCAAGGAAGAACCATTTGAAGATGAACCTATTATTTTAGAATGTGATGTTGAAGTTGCACTCAGGGTACATGGAAGAAATAAGTCATCAGGAACAGATGGCATGTCAATAGAGCTGTTTCAAGCTACAGAGACAGAATCTGCTCCAGTTCTAACTGAAATATGCCAATAAATGTGGAAAAGAAAAGAATGGTCCACAGATTGGAAACACTTAATATCCATTCTGCCCAGTGTTTCAACTGTACTGGAATAAGGAAAGTACTTTGTAGATGGACTAACAGAAGGAGATCCAACATGGTCCCAGAAGGATTCTGGACAGAGAAGAAGGCAAACTCAGGTGGTGGATGGTGGGAGAGTTTTAGGAACAGTAATTACTTAGCAAAGTTGAATCAACTGTTTTCCAGCCTCCTTGTCCCTTCCTGCTGAAGGACTGTTCAAGCCCAATGTGAACACATCTGAACTAGTGGGTGACTGTGTTGAGTTCCCTACTCCTTTAAATTTGTGTAGGTAAATGTCAATGACAACTCAGTCAGATTTATATAAATGTTGTTATGATCCACCTTTAGAATAAGAGGCCCTATCCCATCCACATATATGTAATTAATTTATCCAAAAAAAAAAAGGTTAGATTTTACACAATAAGCATTGTCATGTACTTTGGCCCTTAACAATGTTTCTTTGTAATTATTTTAAGTAAGTATGTGTATACATGTTACCCCACCAGGCCACCTGATGTAACACAGATCAGATCATCAAGTTGTGTGATTCTAACAAGACCACAGAGAAAATAAAACCCTTTATTTATAAACAGAGAGTGCAAACTTAACAGGCTAACATTTTCTACCCTGTTGTGAAGCTGACATATAATCCATCATGTGATCAGTGTTCCACAACTCTGCAGCGATGTGTACATGACATCCTTCAGGTTGCTTTAGAAGATGCATCACTCTTGCTTGCTTGGGTCTAGCTTCGTAAAGATTTGAAATGTGCTCTCTCTCTTCTCTCTCTCTATCTCATGTGTGAGTGTGTGTATGTGAATAAAACACAAGTAGCATGACCAGCAGGACCACCCCACATCTTCCAGTAAGGTGGGAGTATAACTTCCTATGTAAAAATCAAGTGCAGGAAAAAGTATTAGAAGATGTCACCTCCACCTCCACACGCCTGCCTGAAAGATATAAAGAATAGATTGAACAAAATGCTTTTTGTATTATGTACTGCTTATAAGACCGAGGAAGTACAATACATTCTATCACTTTTCCTTTCATTTTGATTGCTTCCTTTCCACATCAATCTTTCAGCACCTGTTTCAAACATTTTGAATGAGATCATTCCTATGGAGCACTTAAGTTACTCTTTGAGAGCCCACATTGTGATATCTGTATTTTGTACCAAATGTCTTCACACATCCCATCAATCCACCCATCAAACAAACAAATTGCAGCACTGTGTGTAGTACTACCTTTATTTATTAATCTCCTCATTCTTTTTTATTGCTTAATACTGAACGTTCTGGTCTCTTGGGACGAGAAAGTTGATTTCACTGATCAGACGACATGGAGATTTCTAAGTTTATTTGTTGCTTTGTTCTTGGTCTAAGCACGGCTCCTAGAAGTCTGTTACTTAGTCCTAACTAGAGCACACACATTAAATCAAATCATTCAATCATCAGTGAACAAGTAGATAAATCCACTTGTTTCAGCGGGGTCTACTTTAATTTAAAGCATTGTCCTATATTCCCTCTGTAAGATAGTCATCAGAAAACTTCATTCTCCAGGACAGTGCCTTTAAATTGACCTGCAATGGCTTACTAGTCCACAGTTTCCCCATTAGACACTGAACAGAAATGTGGCATTTATGGTCTGCAATAACTGGCAGTTCTTAAACCCCTTCTCTGGAGAGAAGTCTGCTTGCTCTACTGCCATGCAGAGTCTCTATGTTTCAGGGCACTGCCTGAAATTTGAAGGAATTGCTGTACGTCTCTGTGTCTCCTGACAGAAAGATAAATTTCAGGCTCAACAGCATTGGAAGAGGAGAAAGTTTTATTCTGATACATGAGCTGGCTTAAAAGATGAGTCGCCCATTGCCAGCTGACGCCAGGCCTTTCTGGCTCCATACAGAGGGGGTTTCATGCATGTTGTACTTCTTCAACAATGGTGCACCAAAAGACTGGACTGGGGTTGCAAGAGGAGTTGGGGAAAAGGTGGTAGACAGATACAGTTGCTTTCCCTGTGTCCCTTGGAGAACACAGAGTCCCAGTGTTGCAACTCATGAGCCTTCTTGTGCAAGTCCGGCAGCAATGGTGGAAAGCTGGCAATGAACTCTCCACATGCTCTAGCAGGAGAACAAGGCTTGGGAAAACTTCTCACATATCAGCCAGAATCCAGGTAGGGGCACCCACACACATAAGTGTCCCTTACATGTACAGATGTGCCTTTTTTGTGCTGCAGGGATTAGTCCTCCCTCCCTCTGTGTGCAGCACCCAAAAGCCCTCCCCCTCTTGACTTACTGTAATGCCCTGGACCAGCCTTATACAGCCAGTCTGTGCTTCAAAGTAAGCAGGCAGGAGCAGAGAAGCATCTTCAACCCCGTCCCCATCCACATGTACAATGACTGCAGCGGTGCGAGACCTTCAGAGCACACCTGTGAATCTCAGTGCTGATGTCATCATTGTGCACCCAGCTATTTGGGGTGGGGTAGTCAGACTTCATCTGATCCTGCTTGCTCACCTTGAAGCATGGAATGGCTGTGTGGGGTGGTTTTTCAATTCTGACAGTAAGTTGGTATATGGCTCAGGTACACATGCAGGTATTTATGCTATGCTGAGGAGATGTTGCATTAAGGCCATCATGTTGTGGTAGGTGAGGTCATAATGGATATAACCTTTAGCAGGAATTCTAGCAAAACATTCCAGCTGCTTAAAAATACCCTGGGATCTTTCTCCTGGCTCTACATTTCCACATTATCTAACCGAGTAGTGTTTTACTCATATTCTGGGCCTTTTTACCCACATTTCTCTTATGCCTCTTTCCAAAGTTATCTGATCCCAGCAGCATTTGGCCTACCTACCAACACTTGCCTGCTCCTCCTCAGTGCCATCATAAGTATCTAGGTCTTGGGAATCACAAGGGCTCTTCCCTGTGACACAACAATGCCCCACCCCTTGGCCTCAGTTTTTGGCCCTGCAGTCTAAGGATCCTGATGACTTAGAACCAATCCTTAACTTTCAGGCTTAGGAGACAATAAATGTTTTCCAATTGGCTTTCTTTTTTATTTCATCTCTTGAGAAAGCCTCTCCAAATCTTGGTAGTGCCTACCTGTGCTGTCAGAAGCCTGTGTCATGTATATCTTAATTTTTCTATCTGTCGTTTAGGCCTCCTGGGCTTTAATACACATCTCTAGCACCCTCTAGTTCCTCTATTTATAGTCACATTCCTCATCCCTCCTGTGCTCCTATGTCATTTGGTCCCTCCTTTACCAGGTATGACCACTAGCAGCATGCAAATACTACTTATCTGTGTGATCTTTTCATTTTCATAATAAATTGCACATTCTATTTCCCAGTTCTCTGGTTCTCCCTCTCATTGCTGATTGTTGCACTTTAGTGAACCCAGTTTTCAGACTTTTTCCCAGTAAACCCAGTTTTCAGACTGTGAGCCTGTCAGTTCCCTTATACTGCACTCAATGATTCTTCTTAAAGACCCTAGCGAGAGATGTGCTTCCTGTACTTTGTATACATAGAACAAAAATACAGGTCTTATATTGCAATTTAAATTAATGTTTTTCTTGCTCGGCACACAAGAATATACCTGTATCCTCACTTTTGCTTTTGTCAGCTTTCCTGGCCCACTAGCTCACAGAAAAGTGAGTTGTAAATTTAATAGAAATAAGAAAAGATAAGGATCCTGTCTTCTAAATGAGGAAATATATGGGTATCAGCATTCCTTTATGTGTACTGACCTGTTCTCTTCACTGACATGAATAGTACTATGTGTTCTGAGGTATGGATTTTCATAGAGGGGGTGTTTTCAGATCTTTGACAGACATGCTTTCAGCCAGCTGCAGCAACTATGTGTCCTTAACAGGGCCTTGGCATCTGGGCATGTAATGCCTTGCTGTTTAAAATATTTGTTTTCTAATTCATGCATGTTAAGTCACTTTTAATAGCATAGCTGCAGTTGAAAACTTATCAAGGAAATCCTTAATGGTGGAGGACATCCATCCAAAAGGACTAGTGCAAAGCTTTTGCCCTCATTCCAGTTTGTAATTTCACATCAGTATGGTGTCAGGCCCTGTTACTGCCCTGGCTAGTCCAAGCTTTGGGGACATTAAAAGATATCCCTTGATATCACAATTTGGCTGCACTTCTCTATTCCTTTCCACGTGCTTGCGAGGCCACCGGACAAGCATGTAAACAAGCTCGGCCGTTAATAGCCATAAGATTTCTGGACAATACAGGCAGGCCAGAAATAGCTGACTCACTGCTTTAGGAGACCTCCAGGCAAGTACTCTAAGTATACATGCCACTTACAAAAGAGCTTCTGCCCCGCGATGGCAGCTTGATGGGTAAACTACGCAATACCCAAGTACTCTGCGTTTGCATACTGGCTACTCTATTGAGACCCACTACAATAACTCAATCATTCAGATTCTGACCTTTCGGAGGCTTTGTCTCCAACTCCAAATCTATTGTTTTCCCCCAAGTACGGCATAACCTGCAGTCACAATTCTCCTTATTTCATCCCGCCCTGCTGCCGCTTTGCTTGGTGAGCCTCCCCTCAGCTCCACGTGCTGAGCTACATCGCACCCCAGCTTCGCTATTTTTCTGGGCTTCAGGACAGGTGAAGTATCACCCAAACCAGCAATCCCTCTAAAAATCCCTCTATACCACTCCAGTCTTTATTTTCTATAGTTATCTTATATGAGTGTGTCGCATACACTGTTTTGCTTGTATTGTATGTTATTGTATTTTCTGGGGAGGCACTGCCAGAGGATGCTCAGGCAACCGTTCCCCACAATCCAGACTGGAGTGCCCCTAAGGTCCCAGTCCACCTGGTAGAGACTAGGTCCATGACTAGACGGACCACCCCCCTTGGAGAAGGCAGTTCTGATAGGCAAGAGACGCAGGAGATGCAGGTCACCGAGACTAGGGTCCCCTGGCGTGCTACAGGGGCCAAAGTTATTGCAGACCAACTGGGTCCTTTAAACCGGTCCACCAGCATCATGTGGCTGAACACGGTGATACATTCTCACCCGACAGCCAATGGTCAGGTAACAGCCCCCCATGTAGTTTCTTATTGCTGTTGTGTGCCTTCATGTCATTTGTGACTTATGGTGACCCTAAAATGAATGTATCATGGGGTTTTCTTGGCAAGATTTATTGAGAAGAGATTTGCCTTTGCCTTCCTCTGAGGCTAGAGAGTGTGACTCACCAAAGGTCATCCAATGGGTTTCCATGGCTAAGAGGGGATTCAAACCCTGGTCTCCAATCATAGTCCAGTCATAGTCATGCTCAAACCACTACACTATGCTGGCTGCTGCTTTTTTGTTAGACAGTGGATATAGTAGAGTTGTATTAGTCAACAGATATGTCTAACAGGGATCCTCTTGCTGGCAAAGCAGGAAAACAGGCTCTCTTACTCACAGATGTAGCTATGTGTATGGGGAGACTATTCCCCCCCATAAGAATGTTGTTCTCTAGTATGAAATTTTCCTTCACCCACCCTAAATTTCTATCATTGCAGTAATTTAAAACTTCAGTTAAGCATTTAGAAATACAAAGAAAAGGGGCAGGTAAAGTTACCAAGGGAATGTAAAAATGGCAAATATAACAGTTCTAGGTGTGAATTCTTTTTAATATCTTCCTCTTGTCAATGATAAGAGTTCTGGTGGAAAAGGAAAATGTCATTTGAGGGGTAGAATTTTTACTGGACTTGGTAAACCCTGCATCCTATCCCTATAGCTATACAACAGCTTTTTCTTTTATCTTTTTCTTTTTCTTTTTTCCCCTTTTTCTTTTACTTTTTTTTTTCTGAAGCCCTTACAACAGATCACACGGCTCCATCGTATGTTCCTAATTTCAAATCAATTGTGCCATGCCTTTCTGTTGTCATTGGTCCTAATAGTTTGGTTTTTGTAAGTCATGAAGTGTGGGATAGCACCATGAATCTCAACCCCTGTACTTCCATTTCTGAGTATGGCAAAAGCATCTTTATTCTCAGGCCAGTGGAGCATATGATTGTAAGGTTTTTCCTCCCCATTCTGATACTAGGAAAAGTATAAATCTCATTATATCTGGAATATGAATAGTAATTGCAGCCTTTCAAATGCCCTTGAGATCTCCCTGGAGGTTTAATCCTTTGCCACGATGCATTTGTAGCAGCCCTAATGGCATATATGTTTAGTTGAGGAAGGTTGGGATGTTATCAGGAAATGTGCTCTAATGTATAGAAATGGTGAATAGTAATGATGGATAGGCTGATAACACCTGTGAAAAGAATGCTGGAAGGAAAATGGTGACTGAGTTAAAATTGGTATTTGTTTAAATCCTGTCACCAAATCACAGAATCCTTTCCTTTTAGCATCATAGAGCTGAAAATGCTCTCAAGTAAGGTTTAGATCAACCTCCTGCTATTGCAGAAATCCACTGCTGAAGCACCCATGGGAGTGGACCGTTCAATCTCTGTATAACCTCCAACAATTGAAGAATGTCCTCTGGATTCTGAAGTAGTCTTCCACTGTGGAAAACCTCTTACTGTCAGGAAGATCGGGAGTCCAGTGTTGAGGCATTTAACCCCTCTGAACACCATAAATTAAACAGCAGTTGCAAAAGAGCAGGAAAAGCTTTGGCTGGCCTTAATATTAACACACTAAGGTAATTAGTTATGATTTTATGTGCTTTAATAATTTTATATGCCTGTAATGTTTTAATGGTTTTAAATGTTTTCATATTTTTAATTTATTGTTGGAAGCTGCCTTGGGTCCCATTCCCAGGAAAAAGATGGCATACAAATGTGATAGATAGATAGATAGATAGATAGATAGATAGATAGATAGATAGATAGATAGGCCAGCTGTGCTGCTTTACAGTTAGCTATAAATTGGAACATCCAAGGCTGTTCTTTTGCTATGTGTGGCTTTGTTTGATTACCCTTGTTCTGTGGTTTCTCGGCTTTGGCTTGTTCTTTGATTTATTCTCTCCAGCTACTCCTTGACTGGCATAAGATCATGCTCAGATTGCCTTTCATGCTTAGACTCCAGACTGTTTCAACCACACTTCTGCTCTTGTTAACTCCCCATATATGACCCTCTCTCTCTCTCTCTCTCTCTCTCTCTCTCTCTCTCTCTCATACAGACACACAGACACACAGACACATACTCAGTGTGCTTTTGTACTACAGGTGCACTCACCAGGGCACTTGCTGCCCTTCAGTGGAACACATAGGTCCGTCTTTGTCTTACAAACGGATAGGAAACAATGGCTGAAATCCTCTTAGTTCCTTATGCACATGTAACTGGAGCATATGCCAGTATGAGTATTATAGGGGAGATGTTGCACAGTAATGTAGGCAGTATTTTCTTCCATGGCACTTTTCTAGCCACCTGTGCAATGCCAACCATACAAGCATGAAGATGTAGCTGTTCCCTTGCCTGACCCAAAGAGACACTAATTGGCTACAGGGGTACTCCCAGACACTGTTCAGTTGCCTTTGCACAGCTGCGATCAAAAGAGTAACATTTACTTCCCTGACTCTTCAGTAGAAGCACAGAGGCAGAGCTTTCTGCTCCAACAGTAATGAATGGGGTTGCAGCCACAGACAGGAAGAAATACTGGTAGAATTCAAAGAAATTCAACATACATGATTCGGGGGGGGGGGGGGATCACAGTCTTATTCAAGATTGCTACTCAGCTGTGGAAGTCACAATATGATTTTCTACCACTGCAAATTTTCCATTGTTAAATTAACCCACATGAAGCAGAGATAACTCCTCCAGACCTGCTCCAGACCCCTATCACACATACATAGGCAAATGTGAATGTGTATAATTTTTTTTTCCTTTACACAAATGGTGGGAATTCTGAGGCATGTATTCCTGAGAGTCTCTGGTGCTCCCTAGGCCTCATCTGCCTGGGGGGAAAAAGTTATATTTTAGCTCTTGAAAAACTTCAGAAATAGCAATGCTGCCTGTAAGTGAGATGAATCCTCTTACAGATCTTGTTTTGTCCTCCCAAACCCCAAGAAAGGGATTTTACTGAAGACAGAAATGAATGTCTGACCATTTCCAGTTTTGTTTTGTTTTAAAAGCAGCTTGTGCTAGATCCTGGAAGTGGCTAGAAATTGGCCTTTGGTCTGTGGGAGCCTGCTACCCCTGCTTTAAAGATTACAGTAGTTGCATCTGTATGAGGGACACACTAGGCAGCAACTGATTAATCACGTACATTTATAAGGTGTGCCTTACCTGTGCATATGTCTCCTTTTGGGTTGGGCACAGGGAACTATTCTTTAGCCCTTTGTACTTCTTCCAACTCCTCCTCTCCCAGTGCAGCTGTCAAGAGGTTGCTGCTGCCTATGGGTGGGCACGGGAAGGAGTGGGGAGGTAATTCAGAGGAAGAAGAGGCATCTGGGCTCTAGATGAAGAAAAAGCACGGTGCACTACCTCTGTAATCACATCTTCATTTCTTTTCCTCTCTAACCTGAGACCAGTTGTTTCTTCATTGTCTGAATTGCCTTTCCATGCTTCTTCTCCCTACTGGTAAGCAGCAACAACAGGGGTTCCTTCTAGGGGATAACAGCAGGGTCATGAGGAGAACTGTGTGGGCAGAACTGTGTGGGCAGAGTGTTATGGTCTTCCTGCTTGGTGTAGCTACTTCTATGCAACTTTTTCCTCTTCCTCTTCCTCCCCTCCTCCTCCTCTTCTTCTTCTTCTCCTTCTTCGCCAGAATATTCTGTATGGCTTTTATCTATGTATAAGCACTGCAGTTATGGTGCTACACACTGAATTCTAGTGCAACCCCCCCCCCATCCCACTTACCAGGCAGCAGCTGCAGTGATCAAAGGAGGTCCATTCCCCTGTCACTTGGGAAGCAGCTGACTGACGGTCCCATACTGTCTCAAGTGACAGGCAGAAACAGGGTCCCTGTCACAATTCTCTCTCATGTCAGAAATTCCTCACATGAAGAAGGGTGAGAACATCAGTCAGCTGATTCCTGAGTTACAGGGGAACAGAACCCCATTGATAGCAGTGTCTTCTGCCTGGTAAGTGAGTACTGGGGGACTCTCAGACTCCCTACATAGCCTCTAAACTGGAGGCTACAAAGGGACTATGTATATGTGGCAGTCACAACTGCCATATAGGATTCTAGGCAACAGTAGTAGTAGTAGTTTCCCATCTTTTTTCCAAACTTGGGACTCAAAGTGGCTTTTATATTATTTCACTGATATGAGAGCAAAGTTTGAATTCCCAAAGGGATCAACACAAAATCACATGGACCAGCTCCTGGTCAAAGACCTTCATGGACAGAATGGACAGACTTTATATAAACATCATGATTCAGAAACCAAAAAACTGTCTCCATTTCATATGTTGCCAGTTAAGGCGACACCAACATATTATCTGATTTCAGTATAGGCTTTTGAAGATTACATCAACTCAAACTTTTATTAGCAAAGTTGAAATTCATGTAGAATGAAAATATTTTTTAAAAAACCAGACATATACATAGGCATGATACAAACAGCAAGTACATTCCAAACACATTTTGCTAAGTTTTAATTAATTTCCACTAACATTGAGCTTGAAAAATAATAGTATGAACCTAGTAATCATGTTCTCATCTTTTATTTTTTCATGAAGTTTAATGTTTTTTAAAAAGTATATGCTTTGGCTCTGACCAATCCTGTGCAAAATCTGAAAAATTACAGAAGATTACAAATTTGGAGACTAGAAGTAATAAGGACAGTGCTTACATGTAAACAAGTTTTTACACATTAAAATTTACAGGCCCAAATCCAATTGTTTCACCCAACTAAGTTAAATCAATGGAACTTACTACTGAATCAACAAGTTCCATTGTTTCAAAGTGTCTGCTTCAGTTGAGATTCACAACTGGATTTAGGCTTAAATCTGTGGTCAAACCTCCACTCCTCTTAGTATAAATCCCACTGAACTGGATTGACTTTGAAGTAAATATCCATAGAAATATAGTGTCAATGGACAATTAATAATGCAGTCCAATGCATGCTTACGCAGAAGAAGAAAAAACCCTCACTGTGTTCAGTAAGGTAATTTCTAGATAGGTTTTTACATAGTTGAAGCACTAGACCTTAAAGACCTGTATTCTCAAACAAATAGGTATTAAAGACACTGGCTGACATCCTGTTCAGTATCTACGAATTCATAAGATAGACTTATAAAACTCGTAACTTTGGGTAACTTTGCTCTAGTGCAATGACCAAAAGCGCTCCCAAAAATCTACCATAGAAGCCTGGCACCTCTGCAATTGAGAGTTTTCAGTAGTGCTAAAGAATGGAATGGCGAAGGAAGAAACTTCCAGCCCTCTCCCAGAAGTGAGGTGCATTGTCACACTGACTGTGGCAGTTCCAGAGCGCCTTGCTGTTGCAAAGCGCCTGACTACTGCGAGAGGGCTGGAAGCTTCCTCGCTCAGAAAACCCTCCATTGACAGACAGGCTTATACAGTAGGGTTGCCGGGGGGGGGGAGGGGTCCTGTGACATAGTTATGATGACAGAGCACCATCATTGTAGCTATGTCTGATGCTGCAGGATCTCAGCCACCGATTTTAGGGGCTTGCTCTTCTCTTTAAAAAAGTTAGCAGCATGAATGTGATAGTTTGCTAGTTTTCCATGGAGGTGTGATATTATCCCATAAAAAAGAGTCTAAAATAAATACTGTGTTGAAACTCTTTAAGTATTATCTACTGTATCATCTTACTGATATGACCTATATTGTGCTGTTACTGAAATGAATTCAATAAAGTCTATATAAACACAATGAAACAAAGAGAATTACAGTTGTATCTCTATCTTATATTGATATATTTGTAAAATATTAGGCCTCATTCCAGCTGTTTAAGCCAAGAGTGGCAATCATGTGGCCATTCAGAGGTTCTTGGGCTACATCTCTTAGCATTCCTCATCACTGGCCATGGCTGAGACATATGGTCTGGTAACATTTGGTGGCTGAGAGCCAAATTATTCCCATCCCTGCTTTAAGCCCATTCAAGCATCACTTTGTATGCTAAGGTCAATTCTCAATCTTTCCATTGATGTACTAAATTCACTAGGAAGTGATTTTGACAACACACATTTTTTATTGTGACTGCATATTCAAATATTCAAAAATTATTATTATTCAAATATCATATGCAGTGGGGTAGTGATAATACATCAGGACAAAGGTTTAAACAACAGCTGTCCTTTTTTGAGAGCCAATCATCCCTCCTTGAAGTGCTGGTAGTAACAAATTTACATTAGCTTTGAACAGTAGGTATATGTCAGCATGGAGAAAACTGTGGATGGAGAGAAATGGAATGCAGCAAGAGGCTGCTTGTGTAAAGCCATCTACTCTTTCCCTGATGAACAGATCCTGAATAATTTGCAAATTCTGAAGCTTCATCTGTGATTCCTTCCACATCACGGAGAAACTAACAGATTGGCCCTGTACAAATATCTGGTAAACAGTAGCACTGTGTGTGGGCAACACATTCATGTGCAGCTGGCTGGCTGTCAGCAGCTTCAGATGCTGAATACCAGTGGATCCAGTGCCACTAATGGAAGATGTCACAAGGTGATGGTAGGAACAAAGATGATGGTCCTTCTGCACCATGTAGACAAGTTAGGCAAAGTGCTTTACCTACAACCTCCAGATGTTGTTGGTCTGCAGCTCCCATCAGGCCAAACCAGCACTGTCCACACTGCGGGATCGTGGGAGCTGCATTCCAACAGCATATGGAAGGTTGCACTTTTCCATCTGAGATAAACGAGTCATTGTGCTAAAGTAGCAAGTCCTTTACTTTTGTTGCTTTCTTACCATCAGATCTTCCTTTCCAACGAAGTCAAGAAAGCTAGTAGCCTACCACTTAACAACTGGATGAACCACCACGAGGATGGCTTTTTATTTAGTCCTGTTTTTAATCAGTAACTACATATTTCATCTCACTCTGTAGCCTAAAGTCTCACTCTAAATGCTGAAGTTCCCTTAGAATTTGCTAATAAGATACTTTGAGCTGCTCAACACATTATCAGAAGCTGCCCAATATATTTTGTTGCCTGAGATGGGACAACAAAATAGTGTCCCTTTCCAAAGTCAAGATGCAAGTAGCCAAGAGCAGCTAAGTTATTTTGGCACCTGAAGCAGAAAATACAACAAATTCCTCTGAGAGTGAAAATATATCAGCAATCGTTCAAATAATAAACTATGTGCCCCCATTTTGTGGTACTGAAAACCCATTTAACTCTTCCTTATGTTTAGATTAGCTCTTTACTTTATCTGGGGCAACTCATTACTTTTCATTCAGGTTGGAATCCTGTTGGGCACATTACACTGGCATAAATATGCTGCATAGGTGGCAGTGACAAGGTAATGGCAAGAACCAAAAAGCACTGGGCACAGCAGCTGTGAGATAGATTTCTTCACTAGACAGATTTCTTCACTAGGAAATGAAGGCTGCTGGTCATGAACAGCCTATTTCTTCAATGCCTGGAGCTGCATCTGGATATAGGCAAGAGGACTCAGAAGTAATTCACATGATTTTAATAGTTGTAGTTGTCCTTGATCACCAGACTCATTAGATGCTGCTTCTAGTTCTACCTAAGTACAATTCTCCACACAGTTCTGTGTCTGGAGACAGTCAGAGGGAATTCTGTTAATATAGGAAACACACATGCATGGGCCAGCCCTTTGATAGAAGCTTCTGGAAAATTTAAATATACAGTGTCAGTGTTAGGAATCTAAAGTGGCAAATATTATTGGATTTTTACATTTCCAAATACGCTGTGTGGTCTGGCATTGTTTTTGTGATGCTAATACTTTTGTCACCTTAAATTCACAATTAATGGGTAACCACAATATTCATGCCATTTCCTAGCTTCCTGGTTTGAACAATGAAGCTTACATTGCAAAACATTTGTTTTCATAGCATATCTCTCAAAAAATGTTGTGGTGAATTTCTTGTAGAAGACTGTTCAAGATGTTACATATTATTTTCAGACATATTAGCATATCATGCAAAAATTCAAAAAGAAAACCCAACAATTCCTTACTATTCATTAATATTCCATTAACATGAATTTAATAAGTTAATACAGATTTTAAAGTCAGGACTGCAGATGTTTTTTTTCTTTCTTTTTTTTTCCGGCTTTTTAGTAAACTTTAGACATCAAGGTAAGGTTCAGACTGTAAGAGGTGAGAACTCAGGTGAGAACTAGAATAGAAGAAGATCTCATACTGTCAAAGATCATTTTTAAGTTGACATATACTGACATTTTTTAGTGAGATGGTCAAGGTGATGTTCCCATCTTTCAGTGTCAATGTAGATTTAGGTTCTTAATAAAAGGGGTCTGGTCCAGGTAGAGAGTATGTTACCTAGGTTTGAACCTAGGGCATAAAGTATTGGTGGTTCACACTCTACCAGATAACAAGTGTCCAGAGTTTACAAAATAACAATTTCTAAGCTTTGACACAGACATGAGTTAAAGAAACTCATTACCTGCTAACAAAGCTCCTAGACTGCTACCAGCACTGAATTGTAGGTAGAGAGTGTAAAAGCAGGGAAGAAAGCAGGCTGTCCTCTGACACCTAGTTCATAGTGTACAGCAGATGTGGGCAATGCACAGTTTAAATAAACTGTGACACAGTCTATTTGGACTCCTTCAGCTCACACCTTTTTCAGATTTTTCATGCAAGTTTCCATGAACAGTGATTTATATCTTAAATGGGCTACAGATAATCCCTGCACTGTTTAATATAAAGAAATAGTTGGACTTTTTTTTTCTTCCAAAGTGAGTAGTAGATTTCTGGCTACTTCCTGTTTTAGTTTTTTGGCAACCTATGTGGATCCTAGAAGGTCCAGGGGCAGAAAATCCTACACCACCACAAAAGATGCCCACCTTTAGTGTCCAAATTTTTTAAACTGCTTTTTCCGTGTCTCCAGAAGCTGTTTTACCATGTGAAGCCTTAAGTCTGACTTGGTATAAATTCTAATATTGGAAACAGGCAGAAGTTGTTGCTACATCATGGGTAACAAGATTATGTGGACTTTAGAGCATGGCTGAAAGAAATAAGATCTCTCAACAGAACATGAATTACATTTTTTTAAAAAGTGCTTGCCTGATTGGTGAAGTGCTACTGTGGGAGAATGTTTGGCAGGCTGTGGCACTAAGCCTTCTCACCCAATTGTGCACACAAGACCTCTAACAGAAAGGCATAGTTGGTTCCAGGCTTTCTGGGCCCTTGAGCAATCTGCTCTCCACCATCAGCATTACTTATTCAGGTACCCCTTTCTCTTTGAGTCCAAACTGTACCACTCTGTAGAAGGAGAAAGGTTTTTTTGTTGACGCACTCAAGGTGGCTTTCCCCTGCTCTCATCACTCTTCAGATTCTAAAGGCAAATGAGCAAGCAATGAAAGACTGGAGAACTAACAGTGGATCCTATGCAAAGGTGTGGGTAGTTCTGAATCAAAGAATAGTGGGTGTCTCCCCTGGCTGGTTTTTGAACCTGCTTAGAAAGGTCACCCTCACATCAGTGAACTATAAGCTGTAAGAACACGACATGTGGGATGCACACTTGGATATCACGTACCTTCTGTAGTGTGGCTAATGAGCAAGTAAGTTTCCCGTATATCATATATTCTTACAAATGGAAACCAGTTTCTGGCTCTTACAAGACTGTGATTTGTATCCAGGATAATCTTTAGCTACTTTACAGAAGACACATGATGTGATGACTGGGATGTTGCATATAAACAAGGAAAATATGAACTGTTGCACCTCTGAATTTAGTTAAAATGTTACCGGCTTTGCATAGAATCATAGAATCATAGAGTTGGAAGAGACCCCAGGGGCCATCGAGTCCAACCCCCTGCTATGCACTATGCATGCTAGCACTTCGTTCTTCATTCTATGTCAGGAAATGAGTACCTGATGTTTGTGGTATGAGAACTAAAAGCATCTCTTTAATCAGCTTTAGCCAAAAATGCACTGACAGTCTCCTTGAAATAATTGGGACTGTTATGTAATGACTAGGGATAGTTTTTGAAGACATCTAGATGCAAATCCAATTAGTCCCAAGTGGAATAGAGCCACTTAAAGTAAGTTAACATATCTAAGTTCTATTGATTCACTGAGTTGGGACTTACAATTTACATCGTAGGGCAGAGCTTTCCAAACTGTAAGTAATGGGTGAAGGGGCTGCCTCTGCTGCCGCTGCCACCCCAGGCAGAGGAAGACCTTGGCGAGGGTGACAGTGGGCCAGGTTCAAGTGGAGAGGCTGCCTCTGCTTACTGAATTACTTATTGAATTCTGTGCTGCAAAATGATGCATGTCTAAAAAGGGTGTCACCAACATGAATAGTTTGGAAAGCTCTGTCCTAGGGTCTGAACTGCAGCTGAAATGACTGGGGTTAGTTTAGGATTATAGTTTGGCTGAACTGTATTCACAAGCACATTAAAAGAGAACCAGAGCAATATTAAGATTTATTTGTACATGCTCAGAATAAGAATGCATATGCCAGATTTATTGATATATGCAAATGCCTACCAAATAATATGAAATAAGTCTGAATAGCAAATAAAAAATGTGTTCACATAAAATACTGAGGCATATTACCCCAGGATTTTTTTTTTCATGCAACAGTCTCCAATATCACTGCAATTAACATGATCACTTTTGTGTATCACTCAATGGACAACTTGTAGCTTCAGGAAACAATTGTTTTATATACCAAAGGCAGAAGTCTTCTGGAACTGAAAAGTCATCCATAGGCCTTCTCAGTAATTACATTTGCTTTGATTCAGCAGAAGCTAAGCTGAGACTCAAAGGAATTTCAAAATATTCATGCTTGGGGATTTGAGGGAGGAAAAAATTGGTCTGTTTGTTTTAAAAAGTAACACGAGGAAGGTTCCACATGTTTAATATTGAAAATTAACTTTATATATGTAAATTTATATGGGCCAGAAAACATCAACTGCTACTCAGTTCCAAAGCCCTGTGCTACCATTGTGTCTTGCTGTAAAATAAAACTAACATGGGTTGCCTGAATGAATCTGCATAAACATAATATGTACAAGAATTCAGAAAGGGTATTTGGGCATACAAATATACAGACAGGGTACTGATAAAGTCAATTTGCTTTAAAAAGTAGCATTTTTCTTTCTTTCATTTCTTTTTTAAAGAACCCACTTTGTCTTGAGAGGGGAGGGAAGAGATCTATTTCTGCTTGCACTGACAAGAACTCAAGGACTCAGCTGTATGTTTAATGCAACCAGACAAATGTTATTGCGGCTGATTGCATAAAGAAAGAGTGCCAGCTAGTGGAAAAAAGAGAGAAGATACATCCAGTTTGTGATCACACTGTTGGCAAATAGATCACACTGCATTTCCAACCGTCATCAAAATAGAATACAAATTTCAAATCAGCCAGGATGTGTCTTTCAGAATGTTAAATAATATATAATAGGAAATGCAGGGTTTGTTTTTTTTTTTCTTTTTGTAATTATACTATATAATTTTTAATGTATGCTTTCTCCGTCTGGAGTACAATTTTTGTAATACTGAAGTTACATGACATTTTTAGGGAATGTGGTTTGAAATGTAGATGCAGAACAACAAAAATATACAAGAAAGGGGAACTTTTGTTTAAAGCCCAGTCCTGTGTGCTACAGTGTGCCAAAACAATTTTCAGAACATAGTGCATTTACCAGCATGCATTGCATTTCATATTGTTTCTCACAGATTTCTAGCTAGAGGGTACCCTTGTGAGACACTGTTAGAACATTAGCAACAGCCACCATTGGCAAGACATTCCTTACTGGGGTAACCATGGAACTAGGCAGCAGAGTGGGGTAACAACAGAGGCAGGCAACTGTGGAAGGCATGCTACACCCTCCACTGCAAACTTTGGCCTGCCCCTCTCTCTATAGAGGAGACATAGGGGCATTTTTGTCATGTTTTTAGACTCCCCCAGGCCATATTAGGCCCAAGAAAAGCATTTTGTAACAACACAATTTGAGTGCAAGTTACTTCTGGTTCATTTTGTGTTTCAGCAAAAGTAAAAACAACAATTTGGACAAAATTATTGGGCAACTGGCCAACAAACAAACAAACAACAGGCAAAAATGCCTCTGGTATCCCAAGGAAGATGACTGAGGGTTTGTTATTTTTTAACTTCTTTTGAAAATTTCTTTTTATCTCACGGGGGGGCACAAAAACCTCAGGGCAACATATGGGCTGCAGGCTGCAGTCTACCTTGCCCTGCTATATAGGAAGAAGTACTAGAAAAGATTTCCTTGGATAACAGTCACAAAAGTATTGGCCAACACAGGCACAGTCATAGCAGCATACTCCTATGGCTGAAGTCCAGTGATGTTCTAGAGGCCATTTGATGGGACAATAGGGCATTTCCACCCAATCTTCCTGAGCAGACCTCCACACTACCCAGAAGCTTGCACTGGAGGGTGGAAAATGTTTTGAGGTGTGGGGGCAGGAACTGGAGAGAAAATTGCCCATTTCAAAGTTTTGCTGAGGGAAACAGTTCCGTCAGCAGAACAACTTTATTGGATCCTGGTCTATGTATCCAATATTTGATAGTAAGCTTTCACAGTAGGATGACAAAAGAGAAAGCATGCCCCAATACCTAAAATGAAGATAAACTATCGGCAGTAATTTTAGTGTAAGTTGTCAGAGTGCTGTCCCAGCTACACATATTTATATGACTAGTTGTAAGAAACGTGGAGAGTACCAGGTCCCTATATACAAGTATATATAACACTGAAGTAGTGGCGCTTTTGGTCAGGCTGAGTGGCGTATGTCTTACCAATTTTAGTTCTGAGTCAGATTTTAATGAAATAATCACAATGGTTGTGTCTTGAGAAAGAAGAGTTTCACAAATCAGCTTTGAAGTCAGCTCCCTATTTCTAAATAGGCAGAATGTTGAGGTCTTGAACTTTTCTGCAGCCTACTTTTGACTCTTATGATATTTGATGACTAGTAAAGATAAATATGGTGACTTGAAATGAATGATTCATGCTAATATTTTATGCATGGAGGGGAAAGGTTGCTGTAGAACTCCCAATGCTTTCAACTGAGGCTTTCTCCTTACATCCGGTGTAAGCTCCGATAAAGGAACCATCTTCATTGAACATTCTGTGGTCCCCGTCTCCATAATCCACCAAACTGTCAGCACTCTCTGCAGCCTTAATGTCCATGTTAAGAGACCGCAGGCTTCCTTTCAGAGGCTTTTCATCACTGTCACTGAAAAGGAAGGAATAAATGTAAGAAGCAGTAACATGTGTTTTATCACATTGTCCACAACAGGGAAAGAGTAATGAGGGAAACACACAAGCGCCTATACCTACACGGTATGTGAAATATGTGATGTAATTTTTTTTTCTTTTCAATCAGGCACATGAAAATGAAAATTTTCAAATGCTTTGAAAAAGTTTTCAAAGAGTTTTTGTACATTTTGACCCCCCCCCCATTTCTGGCATTTTTTTAAAAAAATATCATAAAGATTGCACAAAATCTGTTTTTGCTATTGTTGCTATTATCAAAAATGTGCTGGTCTTTGTGTTCTCATATAGGGGCATAAAAGCTTGTGGTAGTTGTTATTTTTTTAACATGTGGTTTCAATATTTTGAGGCCCCCTCCTCACCTAGAATAGGAAAATTTGTAAATATTATTTACTCCCCTAATTCAGTATTGAGAAAAGCTAGACGCTCCCATATAAACCATATTTGCTTAAAATCAAAATCTAACTCTTTAAATGCCGTTTACTATAAAATGAAGGCATTTGTGGAAATCTGCTTCTTTTTTAAAAAAAATGATGTTGAGGCATCATCATGGCATCTCTTGACTGATGAGGGTTGAACCTAAAACGAACTCAAACAAAGTTCAAAAAAGCAAGATGGTCTTGCATTGATAGTTTTGAATGGGTAGCCTGCTCCAGAGGTCTTGCTCAGAGGAAAATCCCATTCTGCAAGAACAGCATACACCCTTTTTATTTAAAAGAGACTAGACAAACTTTTCTCAACATAAATACAATACTGAGTCAAAGATGAGCTGACTGTAGACTAGAGAGTGAGGAATAGGCAGAAGCCTCCTATTCCAGTTGATCTGCCATTATGCCGGCATAACTTTCTTCCTAGTTGATGTCATAGATCCAACGGAGAGATGTATGTGGACTTTTCCCTTTGGTCAATCCCAGAGCTGCCACCAGATGTGGGATTTTTACCCTTTAACCCACCAAATGTAAAGACCTTCATGGTGCTCATTGTAATTACCAAAAGCGAAGGCTTTCCCTGATCCCCATTTCTGCTACAGTATAAGGGCCTCCTCCTGGCAATACCCTTCTATAATCACCACTGACACTACAGATATCTTGTCTGAATCCAAGTGCTCAGATAAATAGCATTTCTGGAGACCAAAAGTGTATAAAGACAAAAACAAATCTTTATTTACAGCAGTCAGACATATAAAAGCAGACAAACTATTTATTGCACTTAAGCCATCACAACCTTCTCTCATGTTCCTCTCAAACTGAGACCAACCATACTGAATTTCTAACCAAAACTCCCTTCTCTTGCTTCCACCCTAATCTAACTCCAAAATCCTTGTGCAACTAACTCCCAACCATCATTCACCAGCTTTTTGCAAGCCTCATCAAATATTCCATCGATCAGCATTCACTCCAACGTTCCATTCTCTCCCCCTCCCAACAGCTCCTTACCTTATATTCTAATACCCACCCAATAAATTTGACAATATTTCCAAATACGACTCCATGATATCACAATATATGCAGGCACAATAGCACTGCTGGTTGAAATCAACCAAAGTGCAGGAAAAAAAAAGCAGTTAATGGACAAGTGAGAGAGGATGTAAGGAATGCCACATCTAAACCTCCTTTGATGCGGGGCAATAGCTAATAGGCCAGTACAAATTTAGGCTGACAAACAGTAGCCATAAATAATTTCAAGCACTGCTAGGCTTGAGAGAAGTTTGTACAACTTCAGTTAGGCCAATGTTGTCTCAGCTGGTTCTCTGATGTCTTGGTGAGATATGAAATCCAAGGAAGGTACTTATGTCACCATAAGGGAAGTTCAGCAAGAAATCTTTGGGTTATGGTTGTACTGGAAGCTCTCATGGAGGGTTCTTGAGGAGGGCAAACAGTCTGCAGTTGATTGAGTAGCAGAGGCAGAGTGGGATTTTTTTTCCCTGATTTCTCTTTCTACCTGATCCCCTCCCCAGAGATGCAAAGGCCTTGGGCAGTTAAGGGGGATTTGGAAAACTTCAGGGGAAAAACAAACAAACAAACAAACAGACACACACTATTCACTGTTTGTCTTCCAAGGACAATATTCACTTTTTCCAGTGCAAAAATTGGAAGCTTTGGAGAATGTACAAAATAATGAAATATTGTCTCTTTTGTAATGAGGAAAATGGATTACATACAGGGATTGCAGGGTGAAGATTTGTATGCGAGACAGTCTACAGCATTACAATAGTAAACAATAATACCTGCATATAGTATGGATGTATGCAACACTCATATCCAAGATTAATTTCTTTACCTTTTCTTTAATTTCTTCTTTAGTAGGGCTCACTAACTTCAAGAAAATAGCTTGAGGGAGGGGAATCATAGCTTGCAATGATAATACATATTAAATTTTCAATGCCAAGTTACATTCTCTGTTCAGATTAGCCTGATTCTTAAAAATGTGGCTGTACGATACTGTTTGGAATGTCTCTGTACAAATAATGCAATTTGTTTAGTTTATTAAAACACATGGGCTTGTATTTTATTCACTAGTTACAAGACTGCAAGACGGACTCTCATAATTGCTGAGGATTCACATTCAGAGTAGTTAACAATCAGTCATGACCCTCAAAAACTACCCATTTAGACTGGCAGCTCCCAACTGAAGGGTTCCTCAGGTGTTGTACATTGGGGTGCTGGAAAATTATATCGACTGCCTGTTCTCAACATGTTCTGTGACCAGAAAAGAACTAAGACATCATTTCTCAGTGGCCCAATCTGTAGTTCCCTGGAAACCCTTTGGCTGGGGGACTGCCAGGCTTTAGATGGGATTTGATGGGCAGCATTGTCAGATGTAACTACAGTGAAGCAGTTCTATCATTGTTGCCGCTTTCTGTGCTAACAAAATTAGCAAAGCAGTAGTTATTATTAGTGAAAAATACCAATGAAAACAAAAGAACAAATCAAACTGCTGATCCCAATGAGTAAACTCACTAAATAAGTGTTGATTTATCTTTCTCAGTGGATCTACTATAGTTAGAATGAACAATTGGATTTAGTCTGTAATAATATCTATAGCAGAAGTGGGCTAGATGTTTTTACATTACAATTCCCATCAGCTCTACCCTATGTAAATGAGGAATATTGGGAGTTGCAGTCAAGCACCTTCTGGAGGGCTGTTGTTTGTCCAGTCTAAATCTAGATAGTTTTGATATCTGTTCTACACTATGTTTTCTTGGCAAATTTATTAGAAACTAATTGTGAATATCTCATCTGGGAGATACAGGTATGCTGAAATAGTTAGATCTGTCTCCCTATCTGACCCCAGGCCACCTTAAAATCTAGAAAGCTGCACCAACTAAAAGAGTTCTGCTAAGCTAGTAAGTGCAGCACCAAAGGGTAATGCAACCAGCTACCGCCCCACCAGTGGCTCACTGGAATGAAGCCTACAGCGCCCCACATGCCAATGCTGTAGAACTCCTTCAGTTGATGCAGCTGCTTGGCTTTTAAGGTAGGCCTTGGGGGGCATTTGTGGCTGTGGCAATGATGCCACAATCATAAGCATGAATTGCATAATTGATTATATTGTACGTCCAGCTTAGAATATTATAAATACTGAACCGGATGGCAGCCATCATTTTGCCCTTTGAGTTCCTGGGTGACATTTTCCCACTTTCAATGTGCTCTTGCTTATATAAACATTAATTTTATTACTTAAAAAGAGGTAGGGGAAATTCTCCTACAAGCCAAATATATACCTATGTTGACTTTAGGTACAATATTTTTTACATGTCAAAAATTTCAAAGCACCTTCTCTTACATTAATTAGATCAGAAGAGAAGAACATGCCCAAAATATCAAAGGTCAAAGCCTGAGTCCTGAATTGGATGGTGCAACTAACTACCTTGATGGAAAATAGTTGATAATTCTGATCTAGACCACTGGCAGTTGACAATCCTTAAGTACAATATAGTGTACTACGTAGATAATCATCAGACAGAGAAAGCTTGCACTCTGGTGACTTTAATTGGGAAAAAAATGTCAACACAGAGGTAAGAAAGGATCAGGTTAAGTTGGGAGGTATGTATGGAGACAGATTTCAAGGATGTGTATGTCTACCTTGCATTAGAAACAATGGAAAGGGAAGGTAATGCTCATATAAGAGGTATTGTCAGGACAAGGTAAGTTTGATACTTCACCTAAGGACTGAAAGATGCAACCTATATGACATGCTTACCTTTCTAATTATCTGTCCCATTAGAAAGCATTAAAATTAAATATATATTACATTATGTAGGACTTGCTACTTTTATCTATTACAGGACATCATATGGATACAGTCAAAATCTTTTACCTTTCAAGTTGTGATACCGTGCAGGTCTTTTGAATGATTAGGAATAGTAATTGCATATGGTTTTTACACTAGGATAACACGTTTCCATAAATACAAGTAGCACAGAAATGCATGTGTAATTTTATCTTACTTTGTTTCATACCAAAAGTGAGATTATTAGATTGCTTTTAATAGCCAGGATCCTCTTGGTGAACTAAACTGGAATAATTACACTAGTGGAGAAGGTGGCAGTAGGAGGAAAAAGGCCATGGGAACAATGGCTGAGAAGGAAAGAAGGAAGGCTTTGGGAAAATAAGCTGTTTGGAGCTGGCTGATTTTTAATTCCTCCATTCACCACTGCAACATGACCTTGGAAAAGGTGTGACACTAGTACAGCGCACCACAGGAATACAGCCAATAGTATAGTAAGTTTCAAATTGCATACTTTAGAATACACACATTATGTAGGAAGGAA
Organism: Cyclura pinguis; assembly: GCA_030412105.1. NCBI lineage: Eukaryota > Metazoa > Chordata > Lepidosauria > Squamata > Iguanidae > Cyclura > Cyclura pinguis. The sequence goes on along the minus strand of CM059600.1, from coordinate 62,847,864 downwards.
GTGATAGTGATTTTCAGCTCTGGCAGAAATTGCCTACATGAGCCAGCATGGTATAGTGGTTTGAGTAATAGACTAGGACTCTGGGAGACCAGGGTTCAGATCCCTGTTCAGCCACAGGAACCCCACTTGGTGACTTTGGGTACATCACACTCTCTCAGCCGCAGAGAAAGGTGATGGCAAGACCAAGTGCCTCTGAATGAATCTTGCCAGGAAAACACTACGACAGGTTCTCCTCTGGGCTCCTATAAGTTGGAAATGACTTCAAGGGACACAACAATAATGGGAGATGACCCACTGCATACGTGACACATTTCTCCACTGTACAAAAAAGGAGCTTTGTATGAAAATCAGAGTATTCTTCTATGTGCTGTAAGGCATAGATAACGGCAACAGGACTTGCCTGAGGGATAACAGAAAAAATGTTGAATCTCAGCATAAAGTCAATATTAAAATATTTGGGAAGTTCTAGATAAGAAACATATCAAAACAAAGAGCCATTTCCACCAGATTTTTTTTTTCTACAATAAAATGTGCATGAACTTCAATGTTTTAATATATTTACACATTGTTATAGAGTTCTATGAGATTTGCTTTGGAAATGGCAAATTATTATTGCTTCTAATGTTTCTGTTAAAAAGGCATTTCATGGAACAGTTTATCCTACATCATAACAAAGAACAGTAAGTCTTACTAACCTATATTCACCAAAGATTTCATCTTTTATGGACTGTCCTTCTGGATCTGGATGCAAGTCTTCTTTTTCTTTCACTGCATGCACACAAAAAGTTATTTTTTTCAGAATATTTCAGATTTTTTTTGTAAATCAAATAGTCATAGGAAGAAAACTGAAATAAGTATGACTTCTAAAAGATACAGTTTCAAAAGCTGTAAAAATTGTTATGGTTGATTATATCCCACAAATGATATTTTGTGGGTCTCAGCTAATTTTCTTTAGGTGCTACTTTAGCTACAGCTTTAAACCCTATTGGTCTATCACAACAGTTGTGTAGCAGCTTTAGGACTTTAGGAGAGCAGGGTTCAAATTACCACTTAGCCACAGAACTCACTGGGTGAACTTGGACAAGTCACACTCTCTCACCCTTTCAGGAAAGCAATGACAAACCTTTTCTGAAGAAATCTTGCCAATAAAACTTTAAGGCCATTTCCACATGGGGTAAATAAAATGGTGCAGTGCGTCCTCCATGGAGGACGTCTGCACCTTGGAGCGGACTGGGTCCGGACTACTTACTGTAGATCTGCACCTCAGTCCACTCTGGAACAACCCCAAGTGGTCCTCAATCGTGTTTTTGAAAGACCTGATTTTTCAGGTCTTTCAAAATGCCGGAACGCGCCATTGCGTGCCTGCTCTCTGATGCAGATTCACAGGCTCACACCAATACAAGCCTGCGATCTGCGGAGGGTGGGCTTTAGGCTGGTGAGCTTCAGCAGTTGGTCGAGACCCACGACCCACCGGAAGCTGCCATTTTGGACGCCGGCGCAGTGCGGATCTACGATCACGCACTGCTCTTCCTCACCCCTGACCGGACCGGACCCACAGAAGATCCGGTGAGTAGCAGCAGGGAGCGATTCCCTTGCCGCATGCGGAAATGGCCTAAGATAAGGCCACACTATGTTAGAGTTGACTTAGCACATAACGGCAACAACAAATGGCCACATAGAAAATCCTAGGAGCAGAACTGATTAATGTTCTGCCTGAGACTACTTATGGAATAAAAAGATATGAAGGAATCATACAGCAACTACGAGATTAGCTGAAAAAAGGAAATTACTAGCACAAGCTTTTATGGACTATAGTTCACTTTATCAGAAGCAAGTGGCTGGTATATGTTTTTATGCTGAAGCAGACTAACATGGCTATATATTTGAATACTATTTCAGTGATTTATATAGGTTATACCATGTTTAGTTAAAGCCTTCTGCATCACTCTCAGATAGATCGTGCAGATGGTGCAGTTTCTTCTCTAAAGACATAGACCAGAATTCTGTATGTACTAATTAGTTACATAACCACCCTATTGTGTAGCTAAGTAGCATCCCAACCGGTCCTATCAGGAATTCTGATGCCCCTCTGAACTGAGTGATCTCCAGTGCAACAATCAGAAGCAGGATTCCTGTTGCAATTCCTTCTTGCACTGGAGATCACTCACCGGAGGGGATGGAAATGCTGCATCCCAATTCACAGGAGAACAGATCCCTTCCACTTGTAGCAGCCGCTGCCTGGTAAATCAGAATTGTGGGCGAGGGGTGTAATTCAGGATTCGTGAACTTTTGCAATCCCTATGTATTCCTAGTACTATTAAATACGTACAGATTGGGAATATGAATTAGCTATGAATGTGGGATTCTAGATTACAAATTTGTAACTCTGATCATGAATTCCAACCACATTCCTTCTCTTTTCTATCCTGGCCAGCTGAATGAATACCTTCCTTGCTGTCTGCCTCCTACTAATCAGCAACTCCTTGATGACCTTTCATGGTATGATGTCAAGACTTTTCCTTTCCAGCAGGCTTTGACCAAAAAGTCTTTTTATAGTTATTTCATCCAGATATTTTATTCTGCTTTTAAGGCCTACCCAATCCATAGGGTTCCTTGTACAATATAATTGTTTAAACTTATCAAAACATATGCAAAATCAGTATAAACCATGTTAAAGAACAAGAGAAATATTGCAACCAAAGAAATCAAAAATTCCTTTCCTTAGGAAAGAAGGAAATGCTAACGAGAAGCAAGAAGGACTTGCTGTCAAAAGGTATAGTAGAAAAGGCATGTGGAGTACCATTTGCACATATGGTTCTCTCAACACCTTGTTACATGAAAAAGGCTCAAAAAAGCCTGGTTTGAGGCTGAGCCAGACAAAACTAGCACATTGCTAGTTAAATGCACTGAAATAGAGAGAACTGTTTCTGTTTACCTGAATATTTGCCTCCTTTGTTCCTTTTGATGAAGCAGACTGTAAGCAACAATAAGGTGAGCAAAGCAATTGCACCCATCAGTCCAATAAACCAGCCTTGTGTTGAGATTCTTTCATAAATTCCAGCATAAGCTTTGAATGAGAAAAAAGATGTACATGAATAAAAAAAAAAAATCCCAGTTACAATATTCAAAATGGTAATTTTTAAAAATTGATTCTGCATGTGTTAACACTCTCTGAGTGCTTTATGCTAGAGTGGAACAGATTCCTACATTCCAAGAATGGCAGAACTGCTAAACATTTAGCTTAACATTAATATTAAAGGAAAAGAAAGAGTCCACAGTGCATACTATTGATATTTGGAATGGAAATTCCAACATAGCTTTGGATTAAAGAGATTCATGCCAAATAGGAAAGTCAATGCAGAACTCAGGAAAGCCTTTCATGCAAAAGTGGTTTGCAGAATAGAAATAGAGTTAAAAAGGATAAGGAACACATGCAAGTGCTCAGCTAGCTGCATTTATAATGCAAGATGTAAGGACCTACTCTCTTGGGAAGGATAGAATGACTGAAAGCCTGCAGACAATGTATGGTGGAAAACTTTGAAATAGTTTCATGTTTGTGCTTGAAGGCAATAAACAAAAGCTGAATCTTAAGTCTACACATATGACACAGACTACTTTCTCTAGAATAATGAGTTCCACAAGTGTTTTGAACCACATCTCCCTTTACTATTGGGCACACTGGTTTGGATTGATGGTTGTTGTAAGCCACAACATTTGAAGGACCAAGGGTTCTCCAATGTTCTTCTAAAGTGAGAATGGAAAAAGCCTATTGGCTGTTATTAGTATCAATCACCTCTACTGCTTCAAATTAGTTCTCCTTTGGAAATCATGTTTTGGGAACTTGTTCATGGAGAGATCTACAAATGAAGAGAAAACTGGACACTAGAAAAATCATGAGAGACTTGTGAAGAGAAATTTCTCACAAGTTTATGGGCCACCACCATAGTAATTAAGCAACCAGGTGCCCACAGAAACTGTTTACAAGTAGGCTAAAAAATGTGACAAAAAGGGAGAAAACTCAAGCCTGAATGCACTGATTTTTAAACCATCTTCTTCACCTTATATAATATCTTGCTACAACTACCAAATATAATTGACTTCAACTTCTTCCTTGAAATGGAAAACACAAGCCAAAAAGATCCATGAAGGACACAAGAGCTATTTACAAAGTTAAACAGATTTACTACTTTCTCTTTCATTCCAGCTCCAGGAAAGAAGACTTTTTTTCTGTAATTACAACCCTGTTCAGTCATTTAAAAGTGTGATTACACAACATGTGATGAGTGGACCATGCAAGCCCTGCCACCTCCACCAGCATTTCCAATGCCGTCCTATGCAGATAGGTTGGTGTGTTTGAAGACAAGAGTCTCTGTTATTGGCAGAGCGGCTCCACATGAGTTGGAAATCTGGAAAATCATATTCCAAATCTTTGGATAACTCCTTCAGAGACTATCATTTCTTCAGATCAGACTGTCACACCCTACATATGGAGGGGGACAAGAAATTATGACAGATGGGATGAAGGGCCAGTGGACTCCCCTTCATTATGTATGTTGAGTAAGCATGCTTTTAAATGATTGTATAGGCCTAAGGAGCTATAAATTGGAACAAAGCCATTTCTCACCTTCTCCCAGTTGTAGGACCTAAGAAAGTATGCTCTTTTAATCCCCATCTCTAAATTTTGTCTCTGGACTAATTGCCAGTTTACCAGTCTAAAACACTGCTTTCCTCCAAAGCACTGCAAGACCATGTTATTAATCAGGTCACCTCATTTTTTAAGTGCCTAAAGTTCAAATTCTTCCCTCTGTATTATCATATTTGCATCTACTCTGTCAGGATTCACTTTCACTTGACATTCAAGCATCTCACCACGTTATTCTGCGTATTTACCTGTGGCTGATAAAGCTAATCCAGAAAAGGTGCAAAGGCAGCAGAACAGGACTAGTTAGGGATACACTTGCATTTGTTGCAAAGATATCAGGCAGTCCTGAGGTTCAGATTGTTTTTGTTTTTGTTTTGAAAGAATCAGACAAAGGCTTTGTTCCCTAGGCCAGGCACAACTCCAGTGGAATTTCTCAGAAAACAACTGAACAATTTTGAACGGAGGGGCTTTACTGAAATTAATTAAAATATGTCACTGAGATCATTAGCAGTGAGTTCCAATTTGCTAAATATAGTTGTATGGTTGTATAATGGTCTCTGATACAACTTGAAGCAATGATACTAGATTTTTTGTTTAAAAAAAAAATACTAGAGCTCATCTTAGTTGCCTTAAGAATATCTCACCTCTCCCCCTTGTCTCAATTACATCTGCAGAAATACTATTATTATCAACCCAGTTCTTAGTCACTAGTCGAACTGTGTATGCAGTTCCAGGCTCAAGCACCTCAAGAGGCTGAATCTTTGGGGTGGGATTTACTGCTTCAGAAATCTTCCCAACAGCTTTACCTAAGGAATGTACAGAACCAAGTCAAGTAAGTGAATTAGATTAGGGCATATGAATAAAAAGTGTTAAAATCAATACAGGGAAGCATAATAATGTTTAGCATTCACCTTCAGAGAATTTGGCAAGCAATTCTGAAAAAGTTAGAGTGTTCTTTGAGGATCAGTTAGTTTGGCAAGATCCAATTAGCAGCATGTTTCATCCCCAAGTGTACTTACTCCAGAAGACAGGGCCTCCTCCTTCTCAATGCATAAGACTAGATGGGTCTCAATGAGTTCAGTTAAAACTTTACCAAATTATGTGTTCCGAACTATTACAAGCCTATAAAATACTTCCAGATGCTTCCTTTGATCCTTTGAAGCAACCTCAAATTGCATTTGAAATATATAGGAGCCTAGGTTATTTTATTCCTGATTCAGGAATTTATTTCTGATTGAAACATTTTAGATCCTAAATAAAATTTTTGTACTATTCCTAGGTCTGAAAATATTGATCAATTATTTCTCTAATACCTTTTCACTGGATTGAGAACTTCATAAATGTCATTCTTGGTTCTACTGGAGATAAATGGAAGCTGAGAGATGTTGAGTTGCCCAATGCTACCTCAGTACTGGAGGTGGGATTTCCCTTCATGCTTATAAGACTTAAGCCCCACTTTTTTAGTCTTCAAACAGTGCTGACTCAGATAGGACTTTTTTAAGAAAAGTAATTATTTTACTAAATAATTGTGCTGAATGTATCTAATGTAACATTTTATAATGTAATATTTTAATATTCTCTGTTTATTGATTTGTCTCTGTTTATTAATTTATATATATATATATATATATAGAGAGAGAGAGAGAGAGAGAGAGAGAGAGAGAGAGAGAGAGCCTGCACATTCTTAAGACTGGCTGGAAGAATGATCATTAGTTTTAAAATTAGAAAGCAAGCAAACAGGAGCTTTGAGAGATTAGCAGTCAGTAGACAACTGAGAGAGAAAGAAAAAGATTAAAGATGCCTGTGGACATTGAAAAAAAATGCTGAATATGATATATTTTTCCAAGACAATAATCCATCAATTACAATCAGTGCTTTAATTATTATACTGCCAGGGAGAGTTAGAGAGAATATGTTGATCAATGCATTAAACTAAACTGTGATGCAAAAGGTTTTAGCATAATTAAAACTAGCTGGCAGAGTAGATTTTGCTAAATGAATTCCATGAAGTTGAAACTACATTTTCTAATCAAACCACTAATTAAGCATCAGGTCATTACAAGTCATATTTTAATTACCATTATTTTTTTTCCCCTAAATGTACAAAGCCTAAATGCTACACTTAATCAAAATGCTGCCAAAAATGTAATAAGGCAAAAATAAACTCTGTGGTCTCAATCCCTGCCATATCAAATTACACAAAACATTTGAAAATGCAGGATTAGAAACTGAAAGAAAAAAAATAGTAAGAGGGTCTAGTCTGCATATTAAGTTTGGTGGAAATTTTTGAGAGCTAGTTGGTGATACGATCAATGTCAAATCATTGTAGTTATGCTTTCAGAAACATTTGTTACATGCTGGAAATTAAGTACGACCACAAATTGCATTAGACATCAAGTTTAATCAGGGATTGCCCCATAGGTAATTTTGTGTGTGTGTGTGTGTGTGTGTGTGTGTGTTGACATCCATTATTATTGTAATGTCATGGTATAATGATGGCGATGTATGAGTGAGTGCTTTCTGAAACACACCCAAGGACATAACTTGTCAGGAAAACTGATCCACCTCAATTAGTAGTCTGAACAGTATCTTATGCTGGCATAATGGACCATCACATTACCATAAAGTACTAACAAGATTCCAGCTAAGGCTACAGTCTTATGATACCTTAACTAATCAGTGGGATCTACTTCTGAATAGACATATACATATGTAGGATGCAGTAAGTCTGTGATTTAATAGACAGTCAGTGTGTGGAAATGTTATGCATAAGATACTAAGCAAAATATTGTGTGCATCTTTTTTGATATCAGAACATTTTCACTTCATATCAAGGTATGGGTACCTCTGGATTGTAACCACTTTTGAAAATCCAGTGAAGTAACCTTAAAGATGTACAGAAACTGAAATTTCCTCATTATAGACTTGGGGCTCCATGGAATATCATACAGCAGTCTTGTGCTTGCACAAAGGATCTTCCCATTCCTCCCCTTCTTTCTTAATACAGATCCTAAAAATTACTGTATAGCATTCTCTATTTGGTGCAGAGTTAGAAAGCACAGAAGGGCTACATTATTACATTGTGGTAAAAGTTTGCATTCTACTTGCCAATGGACACTATTGGATACAAGCCTCAGGAACTTGTGGAGTCTCATTTGGTCAACTGGGCTATGTCCGGGCCTGGTTCATGGATGGAACTGTTTTCTGGAAACTCCATTTCGTAGATTAGGGCAGGAATTTTTATGTCCAGTTGGTTGGGTTTTGGAGTGAAATGCTTACTGTGAAACAGGTGTGGAAGACCTTAAGCACATTCAGCTCTACCTAGCTTTCCTTCACCCATACTCCAGTGTATTTGTCAGAGAAAGCAAGGCAACACATAAAAAACATAAATAGTTAATAATTGAATGTGCAACCATTATTACAATAGAACAATATATGGCACATCCTGTAAAATAAATACAAAGACATATTGGTAAGAAAATATTTATGGTTAAGTACACTGAAAAATAATTGAAGACATAAAACAGTTAAAGGTTGTTGTTGTTGTTGTTGTTGTCGTCATATAGACAGAACAAAGCACTAATAAAATGAACAGACCACCGGTCTTCCTCACTTTTCTGCAGTGCTGTGGGAGTTCTATGAATGTTAAAGATGGAATGGTGATTTCAGAAGTTTCTTTTAGGTTTAGAGATTTATGAGCATTTATGGCACTGTAGGGAAAACAAGGTAAATCTTCCCCAAAGGCAACCTGTACTACTATATTCCCCAATGAAGTATGTGCACCTGCTATACTACATACTTCTCATATACTTCTATGTATGTCTCAAACAATGTCAAGTTTGTCTGAGCCAAAATTTGAAGTAACCAGTGAAAGTGTGGTGTTTCTTAGGGCCATGCACTCGGGAAAGCCTCACTGGCTTCAAAAAGAGGTTGCCTCAGTCAGAAACCCTGGAATGCCCCTGTATTGTGACTTACTCTATAGGCTAAAGGTTGCCTCATTTTCTACAGAGCAGCCTTTTTCAAGGGGTGGATTTCAGACAAATCACTGTGGGCAAGTAAACACTTTTCAACTCTCCTCTTTAAAGAAGTATGTTCTGCCTTGGCCATATTACATGCTTACATGAACACAAGCACATACAAACACATAGTGATAGCAAGCACTACTGTATATATGTATGCATGCATGCATATATGTATCTGATTTATAGTTTACCTTTTTTTTTCAATATGAGATCCAAACTGATTTACAAGACAAGTTAATGTGAAAACTCTTCCTGTTTGTAAAGACCACAGATCTCCATCTTCATATTCTTTCAGAGAGAGACTAGAATCATGGAATCATAGAATAATAGAGCTGGAAGAGGCCATCTAGTCTAGTCCAACCCCCCGCCATGCAGGAACACATGTCAAAGCACTCTCAAGAGATGGTCATCCGACCTCTGTTCAAAAACCTCCAAAGAAGAAGACTCTACCACACTCCAAGGCAGCATATTCCACTGCCAAACAGTTCTGTCAGGAAGTTCTTACGGAGGTTCAGGTGGAATCTCTTTTCCTGTAGTTTGAATCCATTTCTCCTTCTCCTAGTCTCTGGAGCAGTGGAAAATAAGCCTGTTCCCTCTTCGATATGACATCCTTTCAAATATTTAAACATGGATATCATGTCCCCTCTTATCCTTCTCATCTGCAGACTAAACATACCCATCTTCCTAAGCTGCTCCTCATAGGGCATGGCTTCCAGACCCTTCGCCATTTTGGTTGCCCTCCTCTGGACATGCTCCAGTTTGTCAATATCTTGAAATGAGGTGTCCAGAACTGGACACCGTATTCCAGATGAAGTCTGGCCAAAGCAGAATAGAGTAGTACTATTACTTTCCTCGATCTAGACACCATATTCCTATTGATGCAACCAAGAATCACATTGCATTTCTTGATGGCCACATCACACTGCTGACTCATGTTCAGCTTGTGGTCTACTAAGACTTCTAGATCCCTTTCACACATACTGTTGTCCAGCCAGACATCTTCCATCCTATATTTGTGCATTTCACTTATTCCACCTAGGGGTAGGACCTTACATTTCTCTCTGTTGAAATTCATTTTGTTAGCTTTGGCCCAGCTCTCCAAACTGTTAAAGTCATTTTGAATTTTGATCCTGTCCTCTGCGGTATTAGCAACCCCTCCCAATTTGGTATCATCTGCAAATTTGATCAGAATGCCCTCTATTTCTTCATCCTAGTCATTGACAGAGATGTTGAATAGCTTCTTTTTTTTTCAGAATTAATCTCACCACAGTGACTTTAATGACACGAGGAACTCTGGTAACCCTCCATGGGAGGAGCAATGTTGTTGAAAATTTCAGGGAGTTTCAGGCATGCACAGATCCTTCTTTTGATCCTGTAGAGGCTTTCCAGGATGGGACAGCCAGGAGGAAGAACTGGAGAAGCTGCAGAGGACAAAGCTTGGTCCAGGAATAGTCCCTCAGTGGAATTCTTCATACCTGATGGCTGAGGGAATGAGTGAGCAACAGATGGTTGACTTGCAAGAAATGGAGAGAATTATTCAGCTGTCCAATGAACAGACAGCAGTAGGATGCCCTCTGTTCAGTCAGTTGTAGTCATTAGGCACAACTTGCAATCAGCAGAGGAATGACAGACGCAGTTTCTGATATGTTCCTTCAGAATCTTTCCTGAAAAACTCTTTGAGTGGTGCACCCTGGTAAGATCATTTCTTGATCAAGTGACAGAATCATCATAAAATGTTCTCTTCACTCACATCTTGCTGTTCTCATTCACAGAGAGCTCATAGACCATATCAAACCACATCAATGTGGAAGAAAGTCAGGACCCGGTTCTAGAGACTAGTCTGCTTTAGGTCTACTTTCAGCAGCAGCTGACTTGAATTTGAGTTAGGTAATGCTCTGAATATTTCAGAAGCTGGAATATGTGCCTTCTCTGAGTCATTTGTATCTGTCTCCAAACAATGGCTATGAAGGCCTATATTACAATTAGCTGTACAGTAACTCATGTGCAACTATCCTCAAGATATCCATTTGTGCGTAAAAAAAGACGACTCTGAAATTGACTTGGAGGGACAAAAGGAGCCCTGAGGACTAGTTATTCGTTCTGCACTCAGCCACATAGCCCAGTTCATGAAACGAATCTTTACTTTGGTGACTCTGTTCCACATTTGACTATATTCCTGCCTCTGTTTCTTTCACAGAATCATAGAATCAGAAGAGATCACAAGTGCCATTAGTCCAACCCCCTGCAATGCAAAAATACATCATCAAAGCATTCCCGACAGATGGCCATCCCACCTCTGCTTAAAAACCTCCAAAGAAGGAGAATTCACCACACTGTGAGGCCACATGTTCCACTGTTGAACTGCTCTTACCATCAAGAAGTTCTTCTTAATGTTTAGATGGAATCTCTTTTTCTGAAGTTTGAAGCCATTGTTCTGTGTCCTAGTCTCTGGAGCAGCAGAAAACAGGCTTGCTCCATCTATATGACATCCCTTCAAATATTTAAGCATAGCTATCATGTTGCCTTTCAACCTTCTCTCCTCCAGGCTAAAACATACCCAGCTCCCTAAGCCACTTCTCATAGGGCATGGTCTCCAGGCCTTCTACCACTTTGGTTGCCCTCCTATGGACACATTCCAGCTTTCTTTGGTTCTTCTTTGCCAAATTTGGATCTAGCCATCGGGGGGTGGGGGAACCACCACTCTAATATTTATTTTCTGACCCCAGTGAAAAATATGATGCTGCTTAGTTCCCATGTGCTTGTATAATGGTGACAACTCTCTGAGAAGGGGGCAGAATTGTGGAGTGGGAAAAGGGAAGCCTGTCTCCTACTAAAGGCCAGTGGGAATCTGTCCCCATCTCTCATTCCACATTTTTTCACACCCCTATAGACATTAATTGACCCATCATTTTTTTATGAAGGAAAGAAACAGATAGGAGGATCTATGTAAGAGGGCCAAAAATGACCCCAGTAACTACAGTTCCTGAAATGTACCCCAGTAACTACAGCTCCTGAAATGAAATTTCAGATTTGCTTGGAGCATTTATTTGTGCTCTTCCCCTCAAAACTAGAAGAACACAGTTCATTTTAAATTAATCTGAAACGAATGCTGGGAGGCTCTCTAGGTATTAGGCTCAGGAGGAACAAAGCAGCAATGGAACCTGTCTGACTCCCCAAAAGCAAAGTAGATAGGCCTGGGATGGTAGTGATATGGTACAACACCAGATTGAGAGTCATGAGTCAGTGGCTGCAACTGCTGTCTTCCTCTGTTCTAACCTTGCAAGGACTTGAAACAAATAAAGAAAGAGATATATTTTTTTAATCACAGTAAAAAAAGTAAAACAGAAAAAAAGTTTTAAAAATGAAGAATGGTGTACTTTTTTTGGTTCCATATGATTGTGTGCATGTGTGTGTACACATGCAATTCCCCCTCCCCCAAGTTCTAAAAAGCTACCCAATCTCATGGAGGCAAACTCTTTTTGGATTGTCGATGGATAGTCTCAGGGTACTGAGGAATATTTTCTCATCAAGGATGAAGCAATTTCTGAATATTCTTTGCATTACTAGCTAAGATTATAGCATGTCGTGAGTTGATGTACCACAAAATGGGCTTATACATAGTAACAGCTCAGATTACTCAGACAAGTAACCCAACCAAAAAACACTCATGGTTGTAATTATGTGGTAGTAATATAACACATCAGTCTTGTCAAGTAAAGATTAGCTCTTGAACCATATATAAATATGTACACACACACATACACACACACACACATACACACATAGCCTACTTGTAGTATGCTTTGCCAGTCATTGAACAAAATCAGACAATCCATATGGTTATTTTTGTTAACATAAGTCATCATTGGTGAGGGTCCCAGACTTGATTTGGGTCTTAAATAGGTTAGGCCACATCCAAATTAGGTAACTCATTAAACACAAGGAAAAAAAATTGATTTTTCCCTGTCAAGATTGCTATTATATGTTATCCACACTGATGAGCTTGGGCATCTTCTGGTCATCTTGTTCTCTTTGGCAAATTGGTGTGCCAATCTCACTTAATTTTACCAATTAATTTCTCATTGGTTCTTCAGTCCCAGGGCTGGACTTGTGGACTGGCCGAGCTATTCATCTACTAGCATTTTATCTGAGTGAGACAGGTGTTAATTGTTCTAATGGAACTTTCGTTTTGAAATTAAACTAATCCACTAGTGAATCACTGACCATTACAAATGAAACAGTGACTAAGTCATTAAAAGATGTTTTACTCTTGGCTACAGTAGAAGCTTTTCCTTGGCAAATAACACAGAATTCAATGTATTTTTATACCTGGTGATCACAGCCCAAGATTGATTTATCTCTTTGAAATCAACAGTCCTCACTAGCCAATCAGCCCTCCACATTTGCGGGTTTCACTTTTGTGGATTTGATTGTTCACAAATTATTTGCTGTCACCTCTGCTGCCTCCTTATGCCATTTTTAATAGGGCCTACAAGCCTCATGAAATTGAGAAACTGTGAATGAGGCTTGTAATTCCCTATTAAAAATGATGTGGGGCAGCAGTGGAGGAGGCAGTAAGCCCCACCAGCCAGCCACTTCCGCCTTGTGACAGAACCCTGATGCCTCAAAGGAATCCATGGTGGGTTGAATATGATGATCATACTTTTTTTTCTGTCTTAAATATGGTTTGAGAAGGACCACAGTTATTCATGGTTTTTTTCACTTTCATGGGGGTCCTGTGCCCCTAATCCTAGTGAATTTGGAGGGATGACTATACTCAATTATATGTTGAATTCATTCATATATATATATATATATATAGATAGATAGATGTGTGTGTGTGTGTGTGTGTGTGTATCAACAACTTTACACCTTTAGAACTAGAATAACTTCACCCTATGCTATTTTTTTATAGATCACATCCTTTCTGAGCCTAAGAGACAGTGGGATGGACTCTTCAAAGTGGTGACATTTCCTTCACACACTGAGCAAATGGAAAGTAAATCCATGTCTTCAGAGAGTTATCACAGGAAGCAATTTTGCAAATACTTCAGGGATAAAATGGCAGAGCTGCAATATTCTGAACATGAGATCAAAACCACGCCACTTTCTGAAGCCTTAAATGTCAGTGCTTTGGGGCTTAGGACAGTTTTGCTGCTTATGATTAGTGTCTAGCACTTGGCTTTTTAAAAAGAGAGAATGAAAGTGAAATATACCACTTTTCCTCTGCATCGAACCTGTATATTTTGATATCAACACTGAACTCATAGAATTTTTAAACTTACTGCCTTCTGCTATTGTTATTCCTTCCTCCGTGATTGGTTTCCCACAGCCTTCTATTGTACAGGCCCTTGCATAGAACTTATATTTAGTGCTGATGCTCAGATTGGAAAGCCTGAAGCTGAATGTTGAAGGGTTGGTAATATTGATTTCATGCAAAGGCCCAATGTCATCAGTTTCATTAACTGAAAATAGAGGAAAAAGGAAACAGTTTTGAGTAAGACACATACATGAGACACATGTTTTAAAAGCACGCTTCATGTACCAGAACCCTCAGCCATGAATATACAATTAAAGATTTTAAAATGATTATTCCCCTTTTACAAAATGCATTGTTTCCATGTCCTCCTGGGTAATCTCTAAGAACAAATTAATAAATATTTCATGCAGCTTTTGTTGTCATCAGAATGGGAGCATCAGTAAAAATGTAGTGCAAAAAAGGTACCATCATAAAATTTGTTTTCTGCAAGGTACAATGTGGCATTTTAATGTTATTCTAACTTCAGTAGCCTCATGCCACTGGCAAAAGGGGAAAAAAGAAAAAGAAAAATAAAGAGGGGGAATGATACACCTACAGAAAATGTTGAACCTAAAAATGACCAATTTTGTAGTAATAGCTGTATTTCTGGAGAAAGAGATATGTATTCAATTACAATAATCTATATTATGATTGCAACTCCATGAGAAATCCCTGAGCAATTAAGTTTTACTTTCTTCATCACAATATAAGGCTGCTTTAGGGATACAGATGGCAGTAAATCCATATTTGGCCCTTTTCATATGGCCACCCCAACCCTTTATATAGGAAATATGTAACTACCATAAACACACCTGATTTAAAAGAAAGGACTTCTCAGAAGATGGAAAAATCTCTAGAATGTTTCTGTGTTTGCTCTCCCTTATAAATGTTTACTTATGCACAAGGACAAAAGAATTAACAGCTTTTTTTATGTGGCTGTATAGGACAATGGGAGAACACAGATCTAAGAATTATAGAGATTTTCACTTTATAATTCTTGTTTTTTAAAAACCCCAAACATTCAATTCATTATTGTGCTTTCCTTCCTTTCAACTAGTCTTCCAATCCAGTGCTTCTTAAGCTGTATGATATGAGGAAACAGGAACTCATTTCTCCACAGTGTCCTCAGACAAGTACCTAACCTGTGTTCATTTACTACAGTTGTGTTTTTCCTTCTTGGAAACTTGTCATGGACTGGCAGCTGATGGCTCACAGATCAGCAGTGATCCCTTGAGCATCACTTTCAGTAGCACTGATCTAATCCATAAATCTAGGTATCATATAATTCTAACATAATGATGTAATGACTATCTGATTGGGAGTTTTAATATTTTATTCTATCATCATCATCATCATCCTTTTTTCTGGTTTATATTTCATATTACGTATTTTATTCAGTATACCACTATGTTATTTTTATGATCAGTAGCATATAAATACGCATGAATAAATAAAATGAAACTGTATTGGAAGTGTTAAATGACAAACTGGTCACTGGAAAGGAAAAGAGACAATCTTTCTGATTAAGCGAATAGATCTTGTGAATATTTCCAGATTGTTCAAGGATAAAGTAAAACCCCAAGTGTATATGTTATAGCATGCCTAATAAAGGAAAATCACAATCAGTAAAACCCCTTTTGTCTTGGAAATAACAATTTGGAAAATGCATCTATTGTACTTTTGCAATATACAGACAGATATAGCCATGAACAACTGTCTGATGAGAATAAGCCAGACCCAAACATGCTGTGCATAGACCTGATAACTGTAGGTTAAAAAGTACTGGCTGCTTTGCATAAATCACCATTTCAAAGCTTCACTCACCTACCTCTTTTTTTTTTTTGAAACAATTCTGCTGAAATAATGGGAAATAGAAAAGAATGAAATCAACAAAGTCAGATTCCTGAAATCTTCAAATTTAACATAGCATTTCATAGTCTTTCAAAAGGCATAGCTAAGGGGGCTGGTGAAGGCCATGAAGGTGTAAGCTGTTTATATACTTACTCATCTGGTACTGCAGGATGTATCCAGTGACAATGCCATTTGGTTTCTTCGGTGGTCCCCATGACAGTGTTACTGAGTCTTTATCGAAGTTTAATATCTTTAGGAAGTGTGGCTTTTCAGGGACTGTAAATATGCAAAAAATAAAAATAAAAAATAAAAAAAAATAAAGAATTACATTTCCTTTATATTCATTCATTTGGCTTAACTTTGAGTAAGCATGTAGTGTTGTTCAATTGGGCTCAGTGAACCATGCCATAGCACGCACGCACACACACACATACACACACATACACATACTGCAGCACTCTGGACACAACAGATTAAGTCCCTGATCTGCATTCTCCTCCCTGATCTGCATTTTCAGACTTTGGGATGTTTGCACTTCTAAGAAATATGGAAAGTGTGAGAGACTTGTGCTTTTTGTTTTTATGCCAGTAATGACTGAATGGGACAATACAGCATCCTCACTACCACTTCAAGTCCGGGTGTGCATGTTCATGCATCTGCTCTGGGGCAAAGATGCCTTCTGCTTCAGATATTAGGAAAAATATTAAATTAGGACTTCTGACTCATGGTTCCTGGTTTCTACCAATCTTTACCTCCTGCAATTTAGAATATCTGAGTTCTTTCACAGATTTTGAAAATATGGCATAGGTTTTCTCGTCCACCCTCTGACAGATGCATGCCCATTTGCTCTCACAGATTTCCAGGCAAGGAGAATGATATGAATATACTTCAAATATTTTAAATGATAATCATTGTGTATAAGGCCCAGTGAATGCATAAATGCAGCAATTATTTATGTAAAGCTGGTAATTATTCATCTGCATTTGTTGGTCCAGCTGCTCAAAAAAACCCACAGCACTATAAACAAACATTTGGGCACAGAAACACATGAAATCAGTCTAAAGATAATAAATGGATAGTTCTGACTATGAAAATGCCCAGGCATAAGGAAAATAACTACCACATGGCACACAGCTGCAGTGAGATAAATACAGTTAGGAATGTTGGCTACTATTTCCCTTCACCCCCCATGTTTCTCCTTCTTTACCTCCCTCTGGAGTTTGGAATTCATATGTTAGGCTTTCTGGTCCAGTCCCTTTGGAATTATAAGCAGCAACTGTTAAGCGGTATTCACTGAATGGGTCTAGACCAGGAATCATTCCATCATGTCGATCTGCATTAAACAGCAAGGCTCGTTTGTCCAGACGATGGCTTTTTTCACCCAAGCGATTTCGTACTTTCCACCAGCTGACCTATAGCAGGAAGGAGCAGTTGAAAGTTTTGAGGCAGGGCACAACTATGACCCATATGTGTTCTACAAAATTACTTGCATGAGTATTCAAGCTACAGATTAATGAAGGAGGGAGCAGAATGTTAAGCACCTTATAGCCTTTGAGGTGTCCACGAACTCTATCCTTTGGAATTGTAGACCAGATGGCCTTAGCTAGAGTACTGTTGATGACTTGCACAATTACATCAGAAGGAGCTGCTTCTGGAACTGAAAAGAAACACAGATTGATAGGATTTGTATTTATTACTATATTTAGCATCGTGAGTTTTGAAATAATATTTACATGCATGATGAGTGTAAAATAATGGACTAGACTTCTATTACATCTGTTAGTGTAGTGGCAGCAGTGATGGCACTTGTGACAATAAAAGTGAGGTTAAGACAGAAAGAGGAGGCTACTTTCTCTGAGCTGCCTGTCTCTTAAATGCCTAGCTTCCAGGGGGGTCCATGGTGCCAAACCATATAGTAGAGGTGGCTTTGGCAGTGCTTTAACTTTGCAGATCCCACACTCACATTGAGAATCCAGGCATTTGAGAAATAGAGAACTTGGAACTGGCAGTTGTCTCTTTCCATGGCCATTGACTACTAGAGTGCTCACCAACAAACATGTCTAATGGACCATTACATGACTGACATGCGATCATAGGATTCTGGCACTGGTTAGCAATTAGATATCTTGAACGACCACTTTTAGAAGAGAGCAAGGGTTAATAACTTAACTACACTATTCAAAACTACTATGTCATGCTGGCTAACTCTTCTGCTCCAGATATATCATGTCCTTCACACTTCAAGTATTTTCCTCATTCATGACTGTTCTCATCACTGAGTCCCATGTCAACTCTGGTCCTCTAGGTACTGATCTGAGCTTAAAATAACTCTGTCTTATTCACACACCAGCCACTTTCATGTTCCATTAAATCCCTTGGTGAACAAACTGTTCATAATATTTAGATGTTACTGAGCCATCATCTGGCCATATGGTGGGGTTGTCAAGGCTAAACCCAGATGCACATTGCTTTGGGAACAGATTCAAATAAATTTGGTAACACTTTTTTCTCTTTTTCTGAATAAACCTGGATTATTTAAACTAGAGATGGGGCTTACAATGAAATGTTTTAGAGTGTGGAGTGCTTCAAGTAAAGGGTTTCAACAAGCTATCCTATTATTTAAGGCATTCTGTTCACTGCAAGGAAGAGCCATACTTCAGGAATGGGCCCAACAAATAATAGTTACTACACTTTAGAGAGCAGAGGCTCCACATCATATGGAGTGCATTTTATTGTGAACCAAGGGGACAGTCTGCATATCTGTCAGGATACTTTTCATGCCACTGCAACAAACAGCTAAGGAGGGCGCACTTTGGAAGAGGAGGAAATATGTCCCAACACTTTTGGCTTGGCCATTTATTCATCTAAAATCTAGAATGAATTTCACTCCTGGAGTATAGCTCCCACTCATCTTTAACACGTATTTGATGTCAGCAGAGTGCTATTGTCAAGAGAGCTAGATTTGTTTTCATTTGTGAAAGCTCAGATTATGAGATTTTAAAAAGATCCTGAGGACTACAAGAAATTGGCCTCAGAAATTTAATGTCCCACTGCGAGTCTTCCACAAACCGCCCACCCTTTGTCCTGGAAGCACATTAACATTGTAAAAAGCCTGCCAAGTTGCTGAACTAATAAGTTTTCTTCTGCATAACTGTGAATATATACAATTTTAAACAATTTAGTAAGCTTTTTGCTGCCCTAGCCTCCATCTCCTGCTGTTAAATGCTAATGTATTGTGCATATTCCATTCAGATCAAGGACTTTCCAGTCTCCCATTCTAAATGGCTACAGTGGGGCTTCTCCTTTTAGTAATCTTAATCTTTAAATCCTTAAAAGCTGGGGGAGTTTGGAGGGTATGCTTTTTTTTTTTTTAACTGTGCTGCTTACAGAAAAATGTGATTTCTAGCACTGCAATGGGTGGCTTATATTATCTCCTTGGTGTATGCATGTGTGTGAGTGTGTGTATGTGTATGTGTGTATAACCATGTCTAAACAAGATAACAGAAATAAAAACTGCAGTGTAGCAGCAGAGAGGATTTTGGAAATACTCTTACTTTTCACAACAGGGGAGAAACAGCTTTCAGTGCTCCATATTTCACAGAAAAAACAATCGCTTTGTGTTACAGCCATACCCTTGCAGTTATTAAAATCCACCACCATAGTTTATGGCAACTGAGGTTATAATGGGAGAGCAGGAAGGAAGATGTAGCTATTATACAATAATGCAATAATGCAGCATATAATTCTGGAATGCTGCCATAGCAAAGGGTATTTTGTGCACTGAAAGTGTGAACAGAAGGAGGGAAGGAGATGTCAGTCAGATGTTCTAAAACTTAAACTAAATCGCTTGTCTGTCCGTCCGTCCATCCATCCCTCCGTCCATCCATCTATCTATCTTCACTCTAAAGCTTAGCCAGACAGGATTTGTGTGTTAATGTACAATTGTAATTTGGGCTGGATATGTCATTTAGGTATAAAACGCAGCTGGTTTTATACTACTCTTCCAAAGTCGTTTGCTTATTTATGAATACCAGCCCATTCTACCAGTAGAACTATTTTCACTGAGCGGTAACGGGGTTGGGAAATAAGAAATAGGAGATGGGTGAAAGGAAAGGAATGAGTGAGCATGAAGCAGTTGATGATGAAACTAGGGACTGAGTCAAAGGCATAGACCTGATTCCTACTGGTCAGAACCAACTAGAGTAGACCTACTGTAATAAGTCCAGTTGTTTCAATAGGTCTACTCTAGTTCAGACTAACCAATAGGATTTAAATCACAATTCCTTCACCTCCCTTTCAACAGGTGATGAACAGTTTGTGAAACCTGGCAAGGGTATATTAGCTAAGGCTTAGTGTCTTCTCAAGAAAGTTTGCTGGTGGGGTGACAACTGGGAAAAGTTATCATCTGGTGACGTTGTCAGAAATGACCATGCAAATTCTTTCTCTAAAACAAACAACAGCAAAAAATCTCTAAAACAGAATGATTTACATCCACCACTTGTGGAGTCTCAGTAGTAAAATGACATTGAAATTGGCCTTTTTTGGAAGCAGAAATAAGGCAAATTATTGGTCAGACTTCCTTTTAAAAAAATTGTGGTTGACATGACTGCTGTTCATCACCAGTTTATATGAGGATGGTGGATGCTTTTTCACACTCGCAGATTTCAACTTGCTGAGAATTTAATAATCTATTTCCCAACTAGTCAATGGAAGAGGCCATCTTCCTTCTCTCCTTCTGCTCAAATGTTCGTCAACAAAAAATATTGTACCATTCTTCAGAAAAGAGAAATACCTTCCGCAAAGAAAGGTTGTTTTCCCCTTTATATATAAAAAGGAAGGGAGTGACAAAATACTTTCTACTTCTTCTTACAAAATGGAAAGATACACACACCCAAGCATGTACATAAACACATACAATGAACATAAGCAATTTCAAGTAAGTGAAAATATCCCACACATTCATCGTGTGTACTGATGGTCCTCTGAAAGTGTGTGTGAATGTGGGAAACATTAGTCTGGTTTCCATCCATTTGCTCACCTTTAAGTTTTGAGCTTGCAAGTTGTCCACTTGTCATACTTTGTACAAATAATTATTATTACTTACTGTCTTCACTTGAATATCCAGTAATTACATTGGGTTCGGGGCCAGAGCCAAAATTATTCACTGCTTGGACTTTGATGTCATAAGGTACAAAGGTCGGGGTATTCTGCAGCACTAAGAAATGCTTTTGCACTGTTTCTTCTTCCCACTCAGCATCATCCTGCTGCCGCCAGTTCACCTTGTATTCCAGTCCTGGTCCATTGTGCTCAATGGGCTTTAATGGCTGCAAATGAAGTTAAAAAGAATGAATCAGGCTCCAGTGTTGTGATGAAAAAGTAACTAAATAAATCAAAATACTACATTTATAAGAAAAACAGTGTTAAGAACAATCAGCTGTAATTTTTCAAGGGAGAAAAAAATACTTATATGGCAAAGATGAATTTAAGACAACTGAGAGAAAAAATATTGTGGCTTTAAAAAAACATGCAAGAGAGGAAACAGATGTATTGAAAGCATATATATTATTAAATCATATGCTTTTACGTTGGAGACATTACCCTTCAATTTATAGTAAGCTTGCTTTTGTTTTTCTCTGAAAAATCAACTCACATGAAAATCTGTTTTCTTTATTGTGGTAACAGAGTGGCAGATTTTTTTTTTTAATGTTCCACCACAGATTTGGCCATTAAACCATAAAATTACCCTGTAGAATATTAAACATTCAGCACCAATGACAACAAAACATGCTCAGCTAAATGGATAATAGATAAGTAAATGGAGAACGGATCACACTATTTTTATGACTAGTTGGAGACATTCTTCTAGCTAAGAATCATTTAAACGACAATAATAGGCATTAACTTGCTTCTGCCTTTCTTTTGTCTTCCTGTCCCTCTGTTTTCTCAAAACTGATTTTATAAGATCCTTTGGGGCAAAGGCTTTTGTTTCTATTTACTTGTCAATTGCCATGTGCAATCATTTTCTCATATAAATAATAATATTTGCTGCTATGATTTCATTGTGAGAAATAACATTAATGTAAATATATACATACAGAGAGAAATAACGAGACCAGATCAGTTTGTTTAGTCATTACAGGGCTCTTCCACACTAATGCAAAGAAGTGAGAGCTCTCACAGCAAATATTGACAGCTGGTGCCGCTTGGTGCCACTTCAGCATTTACATGCCGCCTTTAAGAGGCAGCAGGAATGGACCATGGGGTGAGAATGAAAGAAGCAGTATGACTTGGTAAGCAATTTGCCAATCACCATTCAAAACATTGTCAACAATTGGCAAAGCGTTAGATTTATTCAGCGTCTTTCCTCACTATTGTCTTTGGAGACCTGGACAGGTATATCTTTTTTTTTTTCCCCAAGGAATTGTGTTCCAAAAATCTTAATATACTAGTGTATACTAGTGTATACTAGTGTATACTGTCTGTCCTACTCCTTCCACCTAGAAAGGAATGGTCAAGGAATCTAATATGAATCATAAGGATTGAAGCATTTACGTCTTTTTTTTTTGGTTTGTTGGAATTTTTTTAAAAAATCACCTTCTGCATGTCTGTTCAATGCTCCAGAATAATACCAATGTTGACTGATTTTTTTTTTTTAATGAGACCTCGAGCCACAAAAATAACAACCAACAGCAAAATTTACTGTTCATCTCTGGAGACCTCCACAGTTAGCTTGCTTTGATTTATAAGTAAAAAGATACGTGTGTTAATAATGACAGCATTACAGCATTACAGCATAAAGTACTCAGTTGCTGGAAAGGAAATGTTAGTCCAGGAACTTGTTAAGGTAGCAGACAAGTGCGAATTATGGCACTGAATCTACTAGTGCCAAATCATAGAAAGGGAAAGGAGAGAAGGACATGTTACAGGTTTACTTGCTCATGGTCACTCAAGAAGTGTTAGATTTAACAAGACAATCTCCTTTGAAATAATTATTGGGTGCTGCGGGGGGGATAAAATGCAATAATTATTTTTTCCTCCTTCCTTCAGATTAGCATATGTTTTAGTCCTTCTAACCATCATTTTTAGATTGTCTATGCATAATGTTCCTGTTCATATGTGAACCAATGGTAAAGAGTCACTGGTAAAGAAACAAGAAAAAAAGAAACATGTGGCTAGCATTGTCGCAGGAATAAAAATTTAAAGGTGAACGAAAATTTTAGGAATCCTATCTGTTGTCATTTATCCATTGTAGTTTCCAAGAAGTTTGTTTCTTTTCTTTTTTTTTAAATCAGCCTATGGCCATGCAAGTTTGCATAGTGTCGCTTATTTCAAAAGTATGTGTCTGCAGAATCGCAATAATTTTGGAAATAACTTTTAAAAAAAGAAAAGAAAAGAAAAGTTATTACCTCCCAAGTCATGTTCATTTCATGAGGTTTAGAAGTTTCAACTCTGATGTTTTCTGGGTTCTTGTCTGGAGCTACGAGTCAACAGAGCAATAACAACAACATGTGAGTCTTTTAATCAACCAATCTTTATTTATTTTCTCTCCATATGCTTCCTTTTACTTCATACTGTCAATATTAGATTAACTGTCCAGCATTTTGTAATGGTTTGAACATTGAACTACGACCCTACAGAACAGGGTTTGATTCCCTGCTCAGCCACAGTAATCCACTGGGTGACCTTGGGCACATCATGAACTCTCAGCCCCAGAAAAACCCAAAATAGGTCTGTCTTAGGGTTGCCATATGTCCAAAATGACTTGAAGGCACACAACAACAACAACAGCAATTGTTTGCATTTCTTTGGAGTGTTAATTATATAGCACTCAAAAGTAGTAGATAAACCATGTTCACAATCCAAAAAATCCAAATCCAAAATCCAAAAATCCAAATTCAAAAAAACGTGGTGCTACTTTGACCCGTCAGATGTCATGACCTGCAGCTTTCATCAGCCTCACACAGTGTGGGAAATGGCAAAGTATTCTGGGAGCTGTAGTCCAAAAAAATTTACAGAGCCAAACACTCCCTGTTCCTACATTTTACCAGATTTATAGTGTACAGTGAGTCCTGATTTATGGTATGCACTGCTAACCATAAATAGCTTCTTGTGGTACTGAGTTTAACCACCACAGATATTCTGAGATGGAAGAATTAGCTTCTGACAAACTTCAGTAGATAACTAGTCCAGAACAACTTGGATAAAATGATTAAGCGACATGTAAAAGGTGGAGTGAACAAAAACATGCAAATAGTATGGTTTCAGTCATTTTGGTCACAATGATTGGACAGAAGCTAAATAGTAGTTTCACAAAGTACCAGATGTTAATGGGATTATCTTAAAGAGATTGTCCTATGGGATCAGGAAAACAGAAGGTATATCATTAGAATGAGGCACAGAAGTGGAAAGCTGGGGACAGCACAGAGACAACATTTAAAAATGTTAGGAGAATATAAATGAATAAGCCTTGCAGAACAGCTGTTTGGAAAAAGTATTTTCAAGACCCAGTTACCTCATGTTATACCAAGAGAAATTGGTTGTAAACAGAAATTTCTCCAAAGTCCTGTGCTGATACAAGAGTGACTATAAGTCTTATTAAATGGCCTGTCCAGAAATTATTTCTTCACAAAATAAAAGAAGCTGTCCTGAGTCTTTAAAGCACCATGTTAACACTTTCAGGACTTGTGGCTGATTTCAGAATGTTACCTTGTATGGCCCTGAGGCGTAGACCTCTCTGTTCAAGGAGTTTAGTTCAGTGGATTTATACTAGTGACTGACAGCAAGGGAAAGCATCTTTGAAATGAAGAGAAGAACATTTTTTTCTCTCACTTCATCAGGTCAGGACCACCTGCATATATTCAATCTTCCTTATTTTATTCCTCATTGTTATTCATCAGGAACTGTCATGGTTCCACCCAACAGAATCCTAGAATTTGCCATTTTATGAGATACTTACAGTTTTTGACACAGAGGTTAAATACTGTGGCAAGGAAGAGTGTTCTAGATAATTGTAAGAACCTCATGAAACTAAAAATCCCATGATTCAATGGGATGGAGCCATGATAGATATGGGGAGTTATATTTTTATTAATGTTTAGGGTGGACATACCCCTCATTTGTTATTGACAGATAAAGACCTAAATAAGAACAGGTTGCTTACCTGTAACTGTGGTTGTTCGAGTGGTCTTATGTGAAGTCACACAATGGGGTTTTTTGTGCCTGCGCGATACAGCTTTCGGAACCTTCTGGAAACCTAAAATCAGGCATTTTGGCAGTTGGCCCATCCCCCATATCCCCAGGGTATGTAAGGTCCCTCCTTGAGTAACGGTCAGTTCCTTTGCCACCATGGTAGCAGCTATAGGAACCCAATAAAGAGATATCAAGTGGGGAGGCTGGGTGGGTTTGTGTGACTTCACAGAAGACCACTCGAAGAACCACAGTTACAGGTAAGCAACCTGTTCTTCTTCTTCATGGTCTCTGTGAATCACAGAATGGGGAGATTAGTGAGCTGCCAAGATGGAGATGGGAGATGACAAATTGTCAATATATACCACTGGTAACAGAACAACATCATTTTTAAAAAAATAATAATAAATACTGCAATACAATAAATATCATGAATATAATAAATGTGATTGTTAAAATAAATAGATGTAAATAAATTAATAAATTTTTAATTTACATGTTGTGTTCATGGAATTCAAACAAAAAGAATTTTTTTTTATGGTTTTTCTTTCCCTTCTTCTTCTTCTTTTTTTTTCATGCAACTGTGGAAAACAAAACAGTCCTGCCAAAGGACGCATCCCTCTTTCCCCTTTGATCTACCCTATAGTGGGAAATAAAGGTTAATGGCTGTGACCACGTAGCGGCCTTGCATATTTCCTCCAATTGTACACCATCCATGAAAGCAGCCGAAGCTGACATTGATCTTGTGGAGCGTCCCCTTACATTTACTGGCAGCTTTCTTTTAGCAATCTCATAACATAACTTTATTGTGGAAACAACCCATTTATATATCCTTTGAGAAGAAACAGGCTCCCCTAGTTTCTGACTCGAATAACAGACAAATAACTGTTTAGTTTTCCTTATAGATGCAGTGCGCTGAACATAGAAAGCTAACGCCCTCCTGACATCAAGGCAATGCAACTTTTTCTCCAGATCAGTTTCTGGATTCTTCATGTAAGCTGACAAAACAATGTCCTAGTTCAGATGAAAGAATGATACCACCTTTGGTAAGAAGGTGATATCTGGTCTTAGTACTACTTTTTCTTTATGAAATCTCAGAAAGGATGCATCTACTCTTAGGGCTGCCAACTCAGTCGCCCTTCTTGCAGAAGTTATAGCTACCAGGAACAGTGTTTTCCAAGATAACAGCCTCATATCACAGGTTGCGATTGGTTCAAATGGCTTACGCGTGAGTTGCAACAACACAAAATGTAAATCCCAACCTGGTACCGAAGACTGGGTTGGAGGGTACACATGTTTATAAAAATCTTTTAACAGTCAGACTAGAGAAACAGGAAGGTCTTCCTGTAGCCTCTAAGTACCAAGAAATGGCTGCGAGATAACATTTAACTGAAATGACAGACCCTCGGTACCGAGGTGTGTCAGAAAGGAAAGTATGTCTGCAGTACCGCAGTTCTGAGGTTGGGTACCGTGATCTCTCCAGTACCAGCAAAATTTATCCCATTTGTATCTGTATGACTTAACAGTCGATGGTTTGTGAGCTGCTCTCAATATGCAGCTAACTTCCTCCGGGAAAGCAGAATCTATAATATCTTCCATGCAGTCAACCAAAGTTTCTGCACATCCGGGTGAAACACGGTACCATTGTCTGTCATCAACAAGGTTGGTATCGACGGTAACATCTGGTACCGATGTTTCAACAAAGTGAGAAGGGGCAAGAACCATGGCTGTCTTGCCCACCATGGTGTTATCAATATGACCTTCGTGTGGTCCTGTCTTATCTTCGAAATCACCTTTGTTATGAGAGGGAACGATGGAAATGCTTAGAGGAGCAGTCCCGTCCATTTGTACATGAAAGCATCCCCCATACTCATTTGGTCTGTCTTTTGGCGAGAACAGTACATCTTGCATTTCTTGTTGCCCTTGGATGCAAACAAATCTATCAACGGTACCGCCCATAGATTGAACAAGCTGTCAGTTACAGTGTTGTCCAGCTCTCACTCATGACAGGACATCAGGGCTCAACTTAGGGCATCCACCCATGTATTGTCTGCTCCTGGCACATGTATTGCTGATGGTGTTATCCCTCTGGAAAGGCACCAGTTCCAGAGCTTGATTGTTAGTTTCAGAAGTACTGTAGAGTGGGTCCCTCCTTGTTTGTTGATATAATACATCACAGTTGTATTGTCTGTTCTCACTTGCACTGCGAGACTGTGCAGGTACACTTGAAAAGCCCTGAATGTCTTGATGACAGCAAGAAATTCCAGGACATTTATGTGTTGACGTTTTTCCAATGATGTCCAGTGTCCTTTTACAGATACATTCTACATATGTGCTCCCCAACCATCCATGGAAGCATCTATGGTGACAGAGACCATGGGTGGATCTGGTAGAAATGACATGCCCCTTAGGACATTTTCTGCCCTCAACTACCAGAGGAGAGACAAACGCACCCCTTTCAGAATCATCATGTACTTGTTTTGATGATGCAGAAGTGAAATGAAGATCCTTATGAACCAGTGTTGCAGAGGTCTCATTCTCAATCTTGCGTTTGGAGGCACCATAGTGGTCGAGGTCATCAGCCCTAGGGCCACTTGTATGTCTCTGGCTCTTATGCATCATGTTATCAATAACTGCCTTAGGGCACATCACATTTTCTGCCAACTGTCACCTGGCAGAAAAGCCAGCTCTTTGGTCGAGTCCATTACGGCTCCAATGAACTTCACTGTTGTTTGTAGTACAAGGTGAGACTTCTTGAAATTTATCATCAGTCCTAGTGCATTTAATAGGTACACTGTAGTCTTCAGGTGTTGTGAAGCCTCCTTTTTTGTTGGAGCAGCTATAAGCCAGTCATCTATGTACGGGAATAGAATGATACCTCTCTGTCGCAGATATGATGCCAAGATATGATGCCAAGGTTACCATTCGAAACTGTTTTGTTGAGATGTAATAGTTGACACCTCTTTGGTCTAGAATGGGTCGAAGACCCCCATCTCTTTTCGGCACCAGGACGTATTTGGAAGAGAGAATCCTCCTTAGTTGGGCATATGAGACTTTTTTGATTGCCCCTTTCTCCAACAGAGTTGCAATTTCCTCTTCCAGTTCTCGGGAGGAAGGTGTGATATGAATTTGACCTACCAGTGGTAGTCGTTGGAATTCTATCAGATAGCCCCATCTCACCACATCCAACACCCATGAGTCTGTTGTTATCAAGGCCCATGCATGGATGAAATTTGACAGTCTGTTTCCAAAGGGCTTTTTCTCTGTCCCACAATCTATAACAGCTCCGTTGGAACTGATGTCAGCAGTAATGACAGTAGAGATGACAGTATCTAACATCTCCATGCTGTCGATACCAGCAGAACAGATGGTATCAACAGCGGTACCGACATTTGAAGTTTGAACAAAGAGATTTGGATCTTCGAAGGCAGTGACAGAAAGATGTTGACTGTGCATAGCTGATGTATTGTTCAGTTGGTTGTCAAACTTTCCTTGAAAGTTGTTGCTGCTCTGATGTTTGACGTTGTTGCTGTGTGGGCATTGGACTTCTTGTCCTAGCCATGTAAGGTTGGTAACGGTGATATCGATAGCTGAAGTATGATGACGACGGTACCGGGAACCCATATTTTTTAGCAGTGGTGCGCATTTTTTGCGTGTGTTCAAGTTTGGTATCTCTACCTTCATTGAAAAGGCCTACAGAGCCGAAAGGCAGGTCTTCAATCACACTCTTTGCTTGTTGAGACAGACCTGAAGATCTCAACCAAGCATGTCTCCTCAGAGCTACTGCTCCAGCAATTGCCTTTCCACTGCAATCAAGTAACATGTTTCAAAGTCGTGATTTGTTGGGAAGACAAACGATAGGCCTCACCATACAGAGAGGTAGCAGTCTTTCTCTCATCCTCAGGCAGCATGTCTATGAACCTTTTCGTCCTAGTCCACAAGAACTGCTGATAGGCACCCATACACGCTGCATAATTCGAGATTTTAAACAGCAAGGCAGCACTCGAATATGCTTTCTTTCCCAAATTGTCTAACTTCCTTCCCTCTCTATCAGTAGGTGACACATGAAGCTTCCGGGACTGTCTAGATTGAGCTGCATCAATAATTATCAAGTTTGGCTTTGGATGTTGAGTCAGCCACTCTTGATCATTCTCAATCAAATGGTACAGTGCTTCCACTTTCTTCGATGTCGAAGGAATAGAAGACGGGGAATCCCATGACTTCTTCACAGTCTTTAACAAATAAGGCAACGGTGCAATGATAGATGGTACAGGCACTCTATCATGCAGTTCCTGGAAAATAGGATCTTGGAGATCCTCTTTATCAGTCTCCACTTGGAGGTTCAACAATCTAGACATTCGCATAACCAGATCAGAGAAAGAATGGACATCATCAGTAGGCAATATGCGATCTGCTGTTGAAACAAAATTCGATTTAGACTGCTCAGGCACATATAACACAAGAGATCCCTCAGACTCTGACACATAGGGAGATCTTGCTGTACGGTACTGAGGACAACGGTACTGAGATGTAGACCGTCATTCAGGAGAGGCCCAACTATGAGAAGAATGTCTCTGGATTCTCTCCATTTCTTTCCCATGTCTAGATCCAGACACTGCAGGCAACACTCTGCGGCAGGACAGAGTTGGAGACTTAGTGGACGACCTCGGAACATGAGTACATTGACTAGTCTCCTTTTTATACTGATGACAAGAGTCTTCCTCTCGGTATCAAGAATGCCTGTGTGCCCAATGACCGTCATCAGTATAAGGTGAGACATCCCTGGAGTCAATGGAAAACTCCTCCTCAGGATATCGTCGATAGTGGTATGGAGGTGAATCCCTCACATAATAGTACCGATGAGGTGATCTCGTGCGTGAACATGAATGCCTAGAAGGGGATCTCGGAGGCGATGGCGGAGTTCTATGCCAACACCTCAGTGGAGAGGATAGTTCAGCAAGATCACGTCTCGATCTCAAGTGTCCACCAGCAGGAGATTTTGACTCTTGGCAACGTGATACTGACCCCACCAAAAGTATCAGAGATGACTCCATGATCTCCCCTTCAGAGGGAACACAAACTTCCTCAGTCTCACTAGATGGCACAGTATCTTTGCACACATCGTGAGCAATCACATAATGAACATCCTCCTTCGTTTTATCAGTGGAGGTGCCTGGAACCATCGGAGACAGAGATTGGATTGGAGCAGGTAGACTGGGCTTTTAGA
Organism: Cyclura pinguis; assembly: GCA_030412105.1. Lineage (NCBI taxonomy): Eukaryota > Metazoa > Chordata > Lepidosauria > Squamata > Iguanidae > Cyclura > Cyclura pinguis. The sequence continues at coordinate 62,817,637 of CM059600.1, read as the reverse complement.
CTTCTTAGAAGGCTCTTCCAGTGATGAGTCCTTCAATTTTCTCTTTGTCACTTTGTCTTTCTCAAGTTGAACCATTTTCTTTGATGGTGAGGTGGAGACATGTTTTTTTGGATCACCTTTTTAGAAGGCAAACTGCCTTCAAACGGGCTGCTCTGTTCCTTCTTGTTTGAGAAGTAAATAACTGGCAATGTTCACAATTTGCCATGTTATGGCCCTCACCGAGAGAAAGGAGACAATCAGAATGACCATCTTTGTCGGGTATTTTCTTTCCACAGGTTATGCAACGTTTGAAAGTTGTCATACAAGGTAAAGTCCAAATCACAGAAAAACACTCTTGTAGTCCAAAAACGTGCACCATATCTGATCAACCGCCAAAAAAATGCCAAGAGATAATCAAAAAACAAAACCAGTCCAAGATCGAAAACTGTTAAATCTATCAGTCAGGCTGAGAAAGGCTCCTTACTCACTACTACTGTGGTGGAAGAAAAGGAACTGACCGTTACTTGGGGATGTGGGGGATGGGGCAACTGCCAAAACGCCTGATTTTCGGCTTCCAGAAGGCTCTGAATGCTGTATCACGCAGGCACAAAATACCCCATTGTGTGATTCACAGAGATCACAAAGAAGAATTCGGGATTACCTCCCCTCAAGGACATTGCTTGGAGGATTACTTTGAAGAAGAATGAATATAATAGCACTCTGAAGCCAGCTATCAGTGAACAGTGGCTGGATGCTGCTTAAGCACCCAAAGAACATCTTATAACTACTGATTGATAGATGATTCCAGCTTGTCATTATACTCACTCTTTAAAGTAACTTTCCAGGACCTGTTTGTCTGTCTCTCTATACCTTTGCTTTATTCCTGCAGTCTTTGGGAAAGCACTCTTGAGGGTTCGGCATATCCCACAAGTCTGTGTCTGGTTATTAATAATAGAGCTTTCTGTGATCCATCTCCAGACCTGTGGAATTCCCTCTCTATTAAGGGTAGGCAGGAACAACAATAGGTTTGAATGTTAGGCACAGACTTATGATACATTTTTCACCCATATTCACACTAAAGTCTGACCCAGCTATTCATATTGGTTTTATTGAGCATGTCATAATTCTCTTCTCTCCAGTCTTCCATTTTTATGTTGCACACCACTGTAGCACTTTCTATTCAAAGTACAAATATTTGGCATATATAGTTTCCCTTGATGCATTGGCTCTGCACTGGTTGGGACTAACAGTTGAATTTAGGCCTTCATGTTCAACAGAATACAAACGGCTGCTGGAATCCTTGATCAGCTACATAATTATGCCTATACAATTAAGTAATATCTCCTAGCCTGACCCTCCCGCCCCACCCCTTAAGAGCCAGATGCTTAATTGGGTGAAGGAGGTCTGTTTACCTTCTAGTCAGGATGCAAGGATGATGATATTTCCATCCTGTACCTGCCAGTGAGTGATGCTGTGACAAGGACTTGCAACAGGGGTCCAACTTCTGATGGCCACAGCCTCATCCATTGGAGGGAGACGGAGTGGAAATATTATCCTCTTTACACCCCAATGGGAAATTGTAAGATCTTCTTTCACTGATCTGGCAGTGGACTGGGATGGTATTTGCATAGGTGAATCATAGTCTCACTGAATACAGAACAGTTATAGATCTGTAACTCTGAGTTATGAATCCACAGCTGCAATACTGAATACTAGCAAGTATAACTAAAGAATAATATGAATTAGGCAATTAAAAAACTCCTCAGGATTAGGTAATGCAGATAAAAAACTATCAGTATCAGTCATGTGTGACAGTGTAGAAAGAAAATTCTTGGACTAGATTGACTACATATAATAATTATTCATAGCCCATTTCTCCTGCTTGTTTGGCATACTATTAAAAAATAATAAAGCATTAGAAGACCCCTGTTGTATCAGATCAAAGATCCAACTAATCCAGCATCTTCTTTCACACAGATGTCTGCTGGAAGACAGTATCCTGCTCTAGCTTTCTCCCCTTTAAGAAATATTCAGTGGCATACAGCCCTGATTAAGGAGGAAAACTTAACAGCCACGATGCCAAATAAGAGCCCTATCTTCTATGATTTTTCTAATCCCATTTTAATGATAATCACTCACATATTAATTTATGAACCAGAGTCTAACAACTACCAAAAGGCTGCAGAGTTCCTCACCTCTGTGGCAGAGGTGTATAAAATTATGGCTGATGTGGAGAAAGTGGGAAGAAACTTTTTGTCTTCTTTCATAATACTAGAACACCAAAGGCATGAGGGTGAAAGTAACTGGAAACAGATTTCAGATTAATGAACACTTTCACTTTATTGGACTTCAAGTCATATCATCCCAAGACAGCAAAACCAATGTTCAAGGATGATGGGAGTTATAGTCCAATTTTTGGAGGACCACATTTTTCCACCATGATTCCCTATCATATTTTTAGCCCAAACTAAAAAGTACTAAATATTTTAGTCTCAAATCATTTTGAGCCTCATTTTGTGCATCTTCCCTTACTGTAACTCTTTATAACTTCCCATCTAGCCCCAACTATATGTGTTTATGTGCCTTCAAGTCACCTATAAACTTATGGCACCTCCATGGATTTCATATGGTTTTCTTAGGCAAGGAATTCTCAGAGGTGGTTTTGCCAGATCTTTCTTTTTAAATACAGGCTACAGCACCTAGTATTCATTGGCAGTCTCCCATTCAAATACTGACCAGGGCTGACCTGGCTTAGTTTCCAAGATCAGATAGGATCTGATGCTGTTAGGATATTTAAGCTCTAAGCTTTTTAAATCTTTTAAATCTTATGCCCCAAAGCCTAAATCCATTTGCTAGTCCCACCTAGAGCACATTCAGTAGGATTTATATTAACATAGACTCACCATTTAGCAATTGATTTAATAAGTCTACTGTGCTTGGGATTAGCAAATTGATTTAGAATTAAGGACCTACAATTTCCCTGCCCCACAAAATATAAATCAGTCAAAGGAAATATTTTGGTTATGTACTGAGAATACATTACATTATATTACATTTGTATGCTCTACTCCTTATACACAACATAATGAAATACAAAAAAGAGATAGCAAAAATACCAGCTGGAGGTGTTTCATATCGTTCTGATGGTTCACTAGGCTGGCTTCTCCCAACAGCATTAACAGATATCACACGGAACTGGTAATTTACATAAGGGACAAGTGGTAAAACAACTGTGGTATCGTTCCCTGGGAGCCTGATTAATTCCCGCCACTTTCTTGGCTCCCATCGATTCTCTTCAAACTCCACGATAGACTCTAAAAAGGACAAGGAGAAAAGATGCAACAAGCAATGTATGTGAATTAAGGAAACAGCCCTGGAAACAGACTGATGAGAAGAAAAGAAAACAATTAGTGACAAAGACCCTTCAACCAATCAACCACAGCTTTCAGGGTAGTTTGTTTATTCTAATGTTGATCACTTGTTGTCACCTTCTAAAAGTGAAGCGAGGGCACAAGAACTCTTCTTACCATTAATTGGGCTGTTGTTACTGCTTCCAGCACTCCATGATAGCCTAACACTCCTGTTCCGCTTTTCCGAGAGGTAAAGGTCTTGTGGAGCATCAGGAACATCTTAAAACATCAAGAAGAGATATAGCAAGAATAACTGAAAGTCTGGCTTGCAAGCATACCAGAATCTAGCATTTTAGGGTAATGAGATGCTACAAGAATACTGGACAATATGTAACTCTTCACACTTGGTTGAACTTCAGTACCCATTATCCCTTTCTACTGGCCCTGTTGTCTGGAGATGATGGAAATTATAATCCAAATGTGTCTGGAGGAGCACAAGTTGCCCATCTCTGTCCTATTACTTCATACCCACCACCTGTTCCAGATGCTGCTTGGATATACATGTCCTGATTTTCCCGTGTGAAATATTTGAGGGTATGCAATTTATGCTGAAAGTGAACATCCATAGATTTTAAAGGCTAACTGTGAAAAACATTTTTTTCAAAAAAAAAAAAAAAAGCGGGGGATGGGAATAACTGTATTTCAAGGAGAAAACTTCTAGCCAAACCTGCTCCATGCTGTACTTGTATGCATTTGGGTTGGTTTTGTTTTATTTGGAGGGAATCATTGAAAATGTTCTCTTGTTCTCTCCTTCTCACCTGCAGCTTGAGGTGGCACAGCCTGATCTATCACTGCAGGACTTAATTCTGTTACATAGATAGATTTGGCCTAAGTCAGTGGTAGGTCAAATTATGGGGCTTGGTAATCATGGCAATATTTTTTCACAGCTTGGTTGGCTTCTCAGACTCAGCTCCTGAAGTACTTCCAACATTTAACAGTATCAGACCACCCACTGACCCCAAGTTTGGATGTACAGGAACAGTTTTAAAAGGGACGGGGTATATCATGTCCTCCAAATGTTGCTGGACAATCACTTCAGCCATCCTTAACCATTGGCCCTATTGGCTAGGGCCACTGCGAGATTGCCTGTCCTTGAGTTTAAACAGGAAAAGATGGGTGAATGAAGTAGTTCTGCTGTTAACAGGAAAAGTGTACATGAATGAAAGAGTTCCATGGGAACCTAGAATGCTAGAGGAGGCAATTGAAAAAAGAGGTTATTTCTCCAGGCCAAGCTTAGAATTTATTTCAGACATTCTCTCTACATTGCTAGTGAGTTGAACATAATCTAATATTTTTGCTGTGTATGACATACGATACTCCTTTCTGCTTGAAGGGAGAAAAAAAATTATCACTCCAGTAGCTAGAAATGCTTCTCAACAAAGGTCAAATTCTCTTCCTTGTCTTGGCCACAGCAGGATCCTTATTAAGCAACTCTCCTCATCGTAGGAATGCAATGAGGCAGAGACAGAGGAAGATTCTACATAAATATGTGATTTTTATTGATGGTTAAAAATAGGAACTTTAAAAGGCAGCAAGATGGGCATGTCTGGGAGGCAGATTTGAAATGACATATTTAGAGAGAACAAAAAGGAGCCCAACTGGGGGTAGCAATTTTAGTTGTGTTTCAAAATGAATTCAAATGATATGATGCCCATTCATTGTCTGAGAACTGTGCTCAAAAAACAAAACAAAAGAGAATCATAGAGACTACAGTTTTATCTGTCTGTAAAAAAAAGAAAAAAAGAAATAGAATCAGAGATGACTCAAAGCAGGCTGGAATGACTTCAGTCAAAAATACTATTCCACACCAGCAGAGCTATTACTAAAATAGCATGCAAGTCAACAAGCATTTACTACATTATTACATTATATCTTGTCTTCTCCACCACTTCCTACTGCATCATTTCATCATGGTATTAAGGTGAACCTGTGCTTTCAGGACACAAATTCCAGAACATTCTATCATGCTGGTAAGACTTCAGGGATGTTCCTTGTGGCAGGTAGAGATTCTGAAGACCAGCTTAGTGAAGTACAAAGAGGCTTCCTTACCAGAAGGATGGCAACCCACAGATGGACTGTCCAAAACATACAAGAATGCAACAACAGCATGGAATAGTTGGAATTACAGATCTTAAAGGTATTTGCTACCTTTTCTCAAATGAGTGTCTAGAAACATGTCTGATGCTTCCTCCCTGCCTTTTATCTTCACGCCATTTCTATAAAGTAGTGTAGTCTAAGAATGAAACTGACTACCCCAAAGTCAGTTTTGCAGCTATGTGACAGTTTCAGCCCTCAGTTTTAGTCTAAATTTGTAGCTGTTACAACAGAGAGCCTCTCATTATTCTAAATATTATTCTGAGTTTGTTGACCTTCTGAAGGTTTGGTCACCTTCTGAATGTTAACACTGGATGTTTTCTGTGATTCTATACAACATTTCTGATTGTTCTGCATTATCAAAATATCTCAGCCACTCAGTGTTTGATCAACTGTTCCTAGTCAAGCAGGTGGCAAAATACACAGCCCCACAGTGAAAAAAAGTAAGGCCTTTGCAATGCATATTGCCCTTGAAGCCCCCACCCCCATTCCCCTAAGTTCACTAATATCCCATTTTTCTCCAGATAGATAGATAGATAGATAGATAGATAGATAGATAGATAGATAGATAGTTAGTTCAGGACTATTTCCAATACATTTTTGAAAACTCTCAACAGGTGCTAAAATGTGCCAACCAACTACATCTTACCCACACAACCTGCCAGGGTCCCCCAGTACAGCCAAATACTGTTTTCATCTCAGTCCCTCTCAAAATGGTAATAGAATGTAACACAAAATATCACTTCTGGCCACCATTTTGAGAGGGACTGAGAGAAAAACTGAAGTATTTGGCTTTCCTGTGGTGGGAAGGGCATGGCTCATGAAGGTCGTCTGAGAGGTAAATGTTGGTCCCTCGATCCCATGCAGTTTTTCACTCCAACAACAAAGCCCCTTCCAAGTTCCTCTGTGCTGAAAGCATCTTATGGATGCTTTTTCTCCTTCTAGCTTTTTGGCTCAAATGGTAACAAAATCAATAGGACTTAACCTTCAAACTAACATAGTAAAGATTTGGCCTTTCTTCTATTCCTTATCTAACTGCTATTTTTACAAATATAAAGCATGATGCTTCCTTTAGGACCAGAGGTTAAATGTTCTTGCACATGCCTTATTTAAGTACATAGGTTCTGAATGTGTGAAAAGGCCAGCAGGAATGTACATGGTCAGCTCCACCCTACTGATGATCATGAACACATTATCCACCCCCTTTAGTGAACAAATGATCAACATCAGACCAAAGCTGGTGGAACATGTATATGTTTAGGACTGAATCCATGGGGACTGGAGTCCTAATTGGCAAGGGCTTCCATTCCAATAGAGGATACCCTATGCATGTAGAATAGGAACCCATCAGAATGATGCTGATCAGTTGTTCTCTAAGAGATGTGGCTGGTGCACATAGTAATGATAAGAATGCAGGGTACCAAACATTTATATTTACATAAATACAAACATACGAAAAGATTTATTGTCTCTACATAGTACATCAACGCTAGCTCTTCGTAGCCTGAAGATAGGCAGGGCACAGACATGCTCAGGGTTGTATCTGATTGCAAACAGCTGAAGCAAAAAGGAAAATTCCATATTAAAAATGTTACACTAGTGTGTGGAATATACAATTACCTCTGCTGAAGTGAATTTGGCTAATATTGCAGGAGGCCCCAAATCCCAGGAAAAAAAAATGCAGGAGTTGGTTCATCAGCACTATGAATGCATTTTCCCAAGGGATTTAAACCAACAATAAGACTTACTTTGTAAAGAAATAGATAAAATTGACTTACGGACTACAGTTATGCGAGAATCATCTCCTGCACTGTCCAGTGACGTACTGCCGATACAGGTGTACACTCCCTGATCTTCTAATTCCACATTTTGTATAAACAATGTATCCCTCTCCATAATTATTCTATAAAAACATAAATGATACACAAAGGACAAGACAGTAGTAAAACAAGCACATTAGGATTACTGTAATTTGCTCATTGAGTTTTACACACTGTGTTAAGTCTTCACATAGAAACAAGCCCACAATAACCAAGTCATTTTCTATAATAGCAGTGCTAAAGTTGCATCTTATATAGCAAATTGCTTACATGAACACACATAAACACACACAGAGGGAAGCAGATGCTGCTAACATTAACTGTTAGTGGAGTTCCAAGTGCTTCCAACTGAACCATACTAATTTCCAGTAGTTGTAGATCTAGCAATTTCCTTTACAGACATTTGGGGATTTTTTTCCCTCTAAAGTTTATAGCGCAGAAGCTATACAAAAACTCCTGTAAGTCCATGAGACACTCTCCAAAGTAATAATGAATCAGATTTCTGAATGTCAACAATGGCAAAGATCCTACATTGTGCAGGTTGCATATAATGGTCCACTCAAATTTTCTTATTCTTCCTCTGCCCTGGCAGATGTCAAGCTCCCAGAGGGTCCACCGGTGGTGCTGGTTATCAGTGAGAAGGGAAAGAAGCAGAGAGGCAATTCAGATGAGGAACAAACAGCTGCTCTTAGCTTGAAAAGGATAGAAATGAGGGTGCACACACATATGACATCCACCCTTCTTTTCGTTCCCCTCAGACCCCAGACCAGCCACATCATCCTCAGCTGTATTGTTTTTGGTGTGCTCTCCCCACTGGTAAGCAGTACCAGCAGCAGCTACTTCTGGTGGCCAACATCCTGCCTTGGATGGGGCACAAAGGGCTATGCCTATCCAAAAAGATACATGTGAACACATAAGCCATACCTGTGTATGTCACCAACAATATGCCATTCAATATCTTCTTAAATAGAAATGATGAAAACTCATCTCATTTTTGTTCCCAAGGAAACTAATCAAGAATGGTCAGTTCCATAAAATAATTGTGATTATTTAGCAGTTATGAAGCACATGTGCTCATACAATTGCCTAAATCCAGCATCAAATAAGTGAAGGTCTATATTTCTGATACAAATTTATAGCTTACAACATAGAAAAAGTGTAAAATTTAAAACTGAAATATTTGTTTTCATAATTAGGGATTACATAAATTTATTTAAAGGAACATATGTAACTCAAAGACTAGGCCTCTTTATTTTGTGTAATGGCTTTTGACAATATCTTTCTAGTAATACACACCCCTCCCAATTTTCTAGTTACATTGCATGTTTTCTTGTTTACTGGTTTTGTTACAAGTTGATTTTTAATGGCTATTTTAAGTAGGTTTTAGTTAGGTAATCTGCAATATTTCTAAAGGCTAGAATATCAATCAAATAAAAGGAATGCAACTATCTGTTTTCCATGGCTCCTACCCCTTCCCCTTAGATAATGTATGTCATTCTGTATCTTATTTATTAGGACCTAAATAGGCACCAGATCCCATCTGATCTTGGAAGCTAAGAAGGGTCAGCCCTGGTTAGTACTTGGAAGGGAGACTGCCAATGAATACTAGATGCTATAGGCTATATTTCAGAGGAAGTAACTGGCAAGACCACCTATGAGTATTCCTTGTCTAAGAAAGCTCTATGAAATTCATGGGGTTGCCATAAATCAATAGCAACCTGAAGACACCTACATACATCTTATTTATTAAACCAGTGGTTCTTAACCTGGGGCTTGACGACTGCAGGGGGTCCATGATGCCCTCACAGGGGGTCCGTGAAAGGCTCAAAGGCTGTTCAGCCCATCTCCTCTCCACAATGGAGTGGTGATGTGAGAAGAACAAAGGCAAAAGGAAGCAGTCTGGCTGTGTCTGCACATTGCCTGTCATGCAGGTGCTCCACTGAAGGGAAGGGACAGGCAGCTGAGTGATACCTGATCTGACAGCCAGCCAGCCAATCAACCAGCATTTGCCCTTCTTCTCTCTCTCTCTCTCCCCCTCCCCTCCTTTCTAGCATAGAGCAGTCCAGTGTACCAGCAGAAACACTCAAACTTTTTTTTTTTTTGCCTTCTTCAACAGGAGGAGAGGACACTGAGACATGCAATGGAGGGAGGGAGGGAAAAAAAGCAAAAAGGGGGGGGATTTGAAGCAACCCCTCTATAAAAGACCCCAAGTGCTCCTCTTCAGTTCCATTCATACGCATCCATGCTTTTGTCTGAATCAAGTGGTGGCTTACTTTGCCAGAAGTGATCTCTCTCTCCAACTCCCAGTTTTCTGCCAGAGTGTGGTACCTTCTGCAGCAGCCCCGCTCTTCTCATGTGGCCCCACTCCTCCCTGCTATTCTGTTTCAGAATTGGCTGCCATGCTGTGTCGAGGACCCTAGTCAGCCACCACTCAATTCAAACACATGAGGCACATCAGAAAATTGTTCATAGAAGGTTTGCTTCAACCATCTACCTTTTTTTTTTTTTTTGCTTTCAGCCCCCATGCCACCCCAGTTTGTTTGTTCTGTTTGTTTATTTTACTCTTTCCTTTGCCCATCTTGGTCTCCTCTCCTCCTGATGAAGAAAAAAAAAGAGGAGGGCATTTGACCATTTCTGATGGACTTGATGGCTGGAAAAGAGTGAAGTGGGGGAATGCTGGCTGGCTGGCCAGCCTGCACTTAGTTGTTCAACCCATTCCAGCCTTAAACTGGCAGAAAGAAGCAGAAGAAAAGTCTTTCCTTCCCCTGTACCAGCTCTCCCAAAAGTGAGATCCTTGATGAGCAATTCTGAATAAATACTTGATGGACTTTAGGGTTTAAATCTTGAGTCAAGTCTTGGGGGTCTGTTGCAACCAAAGATATTTAAAGGGGGTTCCTGGTATAGAAAAGATTAAGAACCAATGTATTAAATCATTTCAGTCACTGCTTTTATATTCACTGATTTGTCTCAGTTAGTATTATAGATTTTCAAAAGAAAAGAAAGACAGGATAGTGTCTTCTTAGTCGAGATAAAGTGATAAAAACAATAATTGTATTCCTTTCCTGATTTTATTCTTTCCTGTTTCGAGCAGAAATGACCTGCTCATGAGCTACAAAATCCATGAGATGTTCTTTCACCTAATGATCCAAATCAAGTAATGTCTTTGGGACTTCTCTTTTAAACATGTTTAACTAATTTACAAGGTAATTAAAAAAATAAACAACTTTGCTGTGGCTAGGATTTTTTTTTCCTGTTGTGTCATACAGTTTAATTCTACTATATTTAGTAGGTTTTTTCTTTTCCACAGCTGGGTTGGTCAACACATGTCTGTGTTCAAATTACTATACAGTACATCTCTGACAGCATTATATAAAATCAGATCATGGACTACACATTAACCACTAGAGGTCCTTCCAGCACAATTATGAAGCTTGCTCTGAGAATCTTCAGACAACATAATCTGCTTTAGATTCTACTGAGAGGAAAGGGAATTATCATTCTCCCTTCACTCTTGCCAATGACAGACTTTAAGAAATTGTATAGAACCTTAATAAAACGAACAAGGAAGATTCTACTGATTTTACTAAGAAAAAGTATTTCACTTCACCAGGAAAATCAGATGCAACAGAGGAATAACCAAGGGATTATGTGACTTAAATACCACTGAAGATCAAAGATTCCTATCTCTTAACAATCTCTGGAAACTGTACATTTCCAGTTGACTGTATCATGTTTGGCTTTTACATGTGTATCGTATTGTTGTGATATACTTCTAAATGTCTCAGTCATTTCCTTAGACTTACATTTAAATGTATATTTCTCTAAGAATAAATATTTTTGAAATGAATTCTAATAAGAAATGATGTGTCTATTTTCATTTAAATATTTTCATGAACACATGCTTTTTGTATGATCACTTTCCATTTTTGTACATTTTTTAAATAAGACAAAACGTCAAAACAGTCAGAAGTGTGTGAATACTGAACACTGTAAATACTGTATTTTTGTATGTGGGTTTCATACAGGAAATTATTTATGAATTAGTTTGGTTCAGCAAGAATACAAATACAAACTGAACAAACTGCTTCCCTATCCCAGGACCACAACGTATGTCATATGAAGAAAATAGGCATATGGCTATTATATGTTACCTCCCATCTTCAGTGTCATTCTTTCCAAGCTCCTCTCCATCCTTCCTCCAAGAAATTTTAAAGTGGTGCTTCAAATGTGGATCATATTCTGAATGACATCTTAACAGTACTGAGTGCGACTTCAAAACTTGTGGATTCTTGGGTACAACTGAAACTTTGGTAGCATCTAATAAATCAGCAAAGATAATTGTATTTTTCTGTCATGAGTTTTTTTTTATATAAGAGTTTAACATGAAACTTTAGGGATGCATACACACTATATAGCAATAGTATTTTGATGCCACATTAACTGCCATATCTCCTTCCTCTGGAATTTCCTGATCTGTGATTGTTGAGGCACTTAGAATGCTTTGCTAGGGAAATTGTCTACTTTGCTCAGACATTCCTCACAACTACTAAATTGTGGTGACCAGCAGTGAGTCTGAGAGGCATGCTTTGGTAAATAAACACATGAAAACAAATGACATTGTGGACGAAAAATGCCCCCAGTTTTTATTGATTACAGTTGTAGCAGGCTTGACCCAAATGAGATAAGATCCAGGCACTGGGTAATCTGCCTGTCACCCAATGAACCCCACAACCTCAGCCTATGTGCTAGGAATCACTGGAGTAACAGAATAAGATGGCACCAGGTGTAAGCTTATGTGCGGATCCCACATCAGCCATGTCTGATTGAGTATCTCACCTGGCCCAAACTGGGCATAACCTCTATTGCCTTCACTCCTGAAGTCCTGTAAGGGAACCCCTATTGGATATGACCTGTTGGGTCTAACTCCAAAATCAGATCAGATAACATGCTCAACCACCCACAATATTTGTGACATACATTAGTGAAAGAAAAAGGAGGGAGGATGAGATGACAGTAAACACAGCCTGAACATCTGATGGAGGTGGTAGTGCATTTATATCCACCCTTGCAGACCTGACTGAAAACTTCAGCCTTCTAAGCAGAAGGTCCATCCACAGACAACCATGCCCAGTATGACTGACCGTTCTTCCTGTTGGGTCTGAAGTCTGTGAAACTGCACAGATAACACTGGGAAGGAAAAGTCTGGATATTTGAAAATGGCACCATCAGTCTGATTCCCTCCTGCAGGCTACAAAATGGTTGCCTCAGGTGACTCTGAGGCCAACTCTTCATTTCATATTTTTCTATCTGTGCTAGAGTTACCTGGTCATTCTTAGCTACTCCATCTGCCTTCGGATTAAGGCCAGCCCAAGTCATTTTGCTATGTTCTAAGTGAATCAGTTCATTCTGGCACCTGAGGCAAAAATTACCACTAGAAACTGTCCCTATCTCTGACAGTAAATTACTCTACAATGACTAATTAAATAATTATCAATCTCCTTCTCTTTAATGACACCCCAAATATGCTATTTAGGGTGGTTGTATTATTCTACCTAATGGTAAGGCTGCTTCTTCTTCTAAGGAATTACATCTTCATATGCATTCACTGATACATATGGGAGCAAAATTCCTATACTGTGATCCCACTTCAGTTGCAGGATCACATTATTATGACACACTCACGAAGTAAGATATACGCTGACATTATATGGGAATAGGTCAACAGACTCTTTATGACATTGTCAACTTGACTCCTCTCAGCTTTAGTTAAACCTCATTACTGTTATACCTTTCTGAAGAACAGTAGCCAAGGGGATTGTCACAAATGGTTAGAGTTCCATGGCCCTTTTGGCCCTTTATACTTCCAGCAGTGATATGAAGACTTTGTTCAGTGACAGCAAATGTATTATCTTCACAATGGAATTTGTACATTTGCTGTTGTGGGTATGTGACTCAAGTCAACAAAATATTTGCAAAATATTTCCAAGCCAAATGTGACTCAATCCAAAGTTGAAGTGTAATTAAGAAGAGTGCACAACAGTAATTAGAATCAACATTATGTCTGTCTTTTTGAAGAGGGAAAGCGTGGAACAATGATTGGTATTTTTAGCTTTTTAACTGGAAATGAAGTAAAACCATGCCAATATTTCTAGGTATGAAAAAGCACCATACTGGGTCAGCACTACAATACTTTGTGATTTTAGTTGGACAATGATAAACAATAAACTTGAGCATTCATATCTTACTGCAAAAGCGTTAGGTTCAGTTAAAGCAATCAGATCTTTAATACTAAAGTAAATTTGTAATAAGAATTACCTCTGACAGTTAGAGTGGCTGTGAGAGCACGTCTCCCAGCAATATTTTTTACCACACAGGTATAAAACCCAGCATCTTCTTTTCTTGTTACTCTGATCTCCAGGGTTCCATTTTGATCAGCATCAAGACGTTTCATGCTGTCATCTTTAGTCCTAGTGAGGCAACCAGAATCATACTTCTTAAAACTGAATTGCTTGTATGTTTCTTTTATTTTTCCCCAGAAGTGGGACTCAAGGCAGCTTACAAAATTAAAACAAATACAATACAGATAAAAGCATACAAGACATTATCATTAAAATGTAACTAATCTATTTATTTAAAATATTTTTTAAAGGATGTGTGTGTCTACATATATATATAGAGAGAGAGAGAGAGAGAAACAGAGACAGAGAGAGGGAGGGAGAGAGTATTTCTCATTTTAACAGTAGTGCAACACCCCATTTCTGAAAAACAGAGAGCTTGTCAGAAATCAAAAAGCCTTTGGAAGGATATGGAGGGATCCAGTCTAATTTCCTTAGGAAGGGAGCTAAGAGAAGCCCCAGAGAGGGCCCTCTCTTCTGTCCTTACTAGACATGCCAGGAAGGAACTGAGAGAATGGCTTCCTGCAAGATCTCAACACCCGGGAAGCTCATATGGGACCTTACAGCATGTGGAAAATTATAATCCTTTAGACAGTCTCAACTCAAGCCATTTAGAACTTTCTAGATCATAAACAGCACTTTGAATTGTGCCTGAAAGCTTTGTGCTCCCTGAAAAAGAGCATTTTAATACTTTACCTTTAATAAGTTCTCTGTGTAGCAAAAGGAAAAAAAAGTAAAATATACAAGTGCAAAAAGACCAGAACAATGTCCACAGATTAAACAGGAACAAAATAAAAGCAGCAACAATAACACCCAAGAACTAAGAAGTATTGAGATTTTTTTTTTCTTTTTAGTGGAAAAAGGTTATTCCAATAGAATGTATTTGCACACATGATATCTGATGCTGAGGAAAGCTGTAATGACAGGACTTCCAGGTTTACCTTTACTGCTGAGTTGAAAAGAGATCAAGAAAATAGCATCAAATTAATCAAGATATCCATTTACTTTAAAACAAAAAGTTACCCTAACTTATAAAGGGATAAAAACTTGTTTTGGGGTAGTGCAGTAATTATGTCTGTATTTCTCGAAATTCAGTGCAGTGGTAACAGGCAGCTATCATCATCATTGTCATCATCATCATCAATCAGCATCTTCATTTATATGTCTCCTTTTCCCCCAAAATTGGAACTCAATGCAGCTTACCATTTAAAGCAAGAACAATGCAGGTTAAAACATACAAAAAGCATAGTAAAAGTGTACCGTAGCAATGTGAGGTCAAAAGAATATTTTTCAGAGCAGTAAAGGTTTCACTTTTGACATTGTTCACATCTGTATAAGTATATCTAGGGTGACTGGCTATCTCTACACTCTAGCAAGTTTTTTTTCCCCTCCTGCATTAAGGAGCCATTTTATAAAAATAGAGCACTTCTTTTAAGCATGTTTTACATCCTCCCATTATATTACTGTTCAGTTAAATTCAACTGAAGTGATTATGGACACCTGTCATAACAAAAGGGCCAGTTACATAATTCTTGAATCCTTCTTAATCAATATCCTATCACAATCCTACTTATTTTCCTTTCCTTTCCTTTTGTGTCCTTGCTTGTTTGAGGCAAGATAATTATGGCAAAATGCAGAGAAGCAAAAAAACAAAACAAAACAAAACAGAAAAGGATAATTACTATCTAATTTCCATATTAGTCTGGGAAGTGCAGTTCAGGTCATCTCAGAGCATAATTTGTAAAGCGTGACTTCCTAAAGCATCTCTACTATTTAGGGTAAACAACAGAAAATGTTTACCCTTGTGTATATGTGGGCATGAATATGCATGTACATATATATATTTGGAGAATGACGCAAATTGTCCAGGAGCCCTATCACACCACACTGGACAATTTGACCACCATGAGTGCCTCCTACGGGATCCCAGGACTTGTACTTTGTTGTGGCCTCAGAGGAATTATCTGAAGGCCTTTCTGCCCTACATTGTTATAGTGCTATTATTCCACTTTCAACATCCTATGGAATCCTGTGGTTTCCAGTTTAGGGAGGGGTCTTTAGAATTCTCAGCCAGAGAGCTCTTTGGCCTCAGTAAACTATAAACCTCAGAGTTCCACAGGAACTTGAAAGCGGAATAATAGCACTATAACAGTGGAAAGGCCCTGAGATCCCACCTCAAAGCAAAGATGATGCAGGATCAATAGCGGCTGGTAGCTTCCACTGCAGTGATCCAGTGAATCTTTTCTGTGTTTTACTCTGAACTGTAAAGGAGTTATCTTAGGTGCTAAACCCTATCCCTCAATATAGTTTCAACACTTTGGCCAAGTCCTTGAAGCTTCAGACTAAAACTGGGAGCAGAATCAACAAAGGAACTACCAGCTGCTGCTGTTCAAAGTTACTATTTGGCACTAGACCAATTCAAGGAGAATCATGGATACCCACTGGGACATCTCAAAACAATGGGGCTTGTGGGATGAAGAAGGCCTTGTTGAAGGACACAACTGTTCTCTGTAGTGTTACACAATCCAGGCTAAGCTCTTAGGTGAATTATTTTATACACTCGAAGAAAGATATAGAGGCCTCTAGAGAATTTGAGAGCTTTGGTGTCTTTTCAAAAATAACATTTGCTTTTCATTAATCCATCTAAATTGCTCCCGAGCAAGGAAACCCTCTGAGCAAACTAAGCTCTGTTGACCTTTGCCATCCTGAAGATAAAGGAAATGGAACACCAGCTCATGGGACCTTATCATTTCCATTGCTAACAAACAATGAGCAGCTTCATTAACCTTGTCACACTAATGCTTTGAAACCTTTAGAATACGAGTATATTTAAACCCATCTTATTGGCATCTTATGACAGTATCTTTCTTTTAGATAGATTTTTTTTTAAAAAAAAATCAATGCAGGTTTTTTAAAATGCAGCTACATGTTCACAGTAAGGCAGAATCAGATGAGAAATGTCAAGAGAAGCCTATCAGAAAGAAGAAGGAATTGAAATTAAGCTTACCAAGAGACATCAGGTTGAGGTACTGCAAAAAACTGACAGTATAGGCGACTTGGGTAACCAACAACCACAACATATTCTTCGCCATCTGGAGTTATGAGTTCTGGAGGAATCTCTGAAATGGCATTAATGGGTTGTCAAAACAAAAACAAAAAAAACAGTGATATTGACAACTGTAGAGCTACAAAAACACAGATTTTGGAAGAACATTCTGTTTGATGGGCAAAAAACTTGAATATCTTTATGAACTACTCAGAAGTATACCTAAGAAAATATGTCAATTCTTCCTTCTTTCAACATGTTTAAATCTCATTCTTTCCATCTCAAATTCTGATAAATTCTGCCTTCCAATCAAAACAAAACAAAACAAAAAAACTAACAAAATTATCCCTCTTCCCCTGACCCCTTTGGTTCTCAGTTTGTTTGGTTGTTTGTTTTTTCACAGGCCCTCTCTTGTTTCCTGTTTGAACCTTACTTTTTTTTAGTTGCCCTATTAGCTATATTTTAAAATATTTGAAATACTTTGAATTTAAAAAAAAAATGAAAATGAAATATGTCAGAGCTTAGATCCATACAGCTGGTCTTGCTGGAGTCAAAGCCTTGGTATCAATTCAGATTAAAAGAGAGAACAAGCCCTTGAGGAGAGCTTAATGTATGAAATTGTCTTATACCAAGTCATAACATTGGACCATCTTGCTCAACACTGTGTACATAATAATTTTCCAAGTTCTCGCACAACCTTTCCTAACCCCCACCTTAAGATATCAGCAATTGAACCTAGAACCTTCACCATTCCAAGTCTGTGCTCTGTCAGTGAGCTGTGCTCTGATATGAAACAACTATCACAAGCAGGAAGGTGAAAAAAAATAAACTGCAGTATTTCATTAATGCTTAAAACAGACTGTCTCAACATGGCAAGAGAGCCTATTGAAGCTTCCCTAATCATTACTACCATTGAAAGAATGAGATGTTAGGATTTTGTTTTGTTTTGAGCTTTGTAGGCTTTGTGCAAAAAATTTTCTTGTGTCTCCCCCTTGGTAAAGCTAAGCACAATGATTAAAAAAAACCAAACCTACTCACCAGTTCTACTTTTACTATCCCACTCAATAAGGCAATGGTTACTATAGTTTTCAATTTTGTACATTAGAGAAATATGCACAAATTGGTCTTGTAAATGCACAAATTCCGTCTGAGACCATCTGTCTGTCTGTCTGTCTATCTAAATAAAATCTGCCTTGAGACAATGAGGGATGTGTGTGTGAGAGACAGAGGTCTCATTAAGTGTGGGAAGACAAACCAGCTTACCATTTGCATCCCTAGTAAAAACTTACCAAGAACATCAATATTTGCTGTGGCAAGAATGGTACCATGCTTGTTGGTAGCCTCACACTGGTACACTGCACTGTCCTTCAACTCCAGATCGGTGACACTGATCTCCCTTGTTGAAAAAACAGCCCTGCTGGTTTTTGTTTCTATATATGTCAAAAGCACAGCAAAATGGTAAGGCATTATGTATGTATGTATGTGTGTATATATATATATATATCATATCCAACATTACTTTTATTATTAATGAAAGTATATGTATAGCCTGCCTTTTTCTTACAACTACTGCCCAAATCAGCTAATAATAAAGGCTTGGAACCATAACTCAATCCAACTCCTGCTTTCAATTCTACCGGGAAATGGACTGTAGCCAATGATAGTGCTGTAAAAAGAGAATCACCTGTTCCTTATATAATATGTCTCAGTCTGACTACAGCATTTTATAAAAGGTGTCCAAAAACTTTTTAAACCCAGTCCATTGTAGAGCACATTATAGTAGTCAAAGCTGGAAATGCAAGGTCCAATCTTCCATACTGTAAAAACTTAAAACCCAGATATAATTTTTCTCTGAATATGCACATTTATTAATTGTCCTCATGTTCTTTGCATGCTACAGTAAAGCATATTCCACTCCAGTAGTAACATGGGGAATTTTACATATTCTTCCTCACAAATTTGGTGTCCGGATTTTGTCAATGCTAATTATGCAATAGTAGAATAATATTCAGTAGATATATGTTTGTTTGATTGGTTATTGATTTAAAATAACTCAGTCACTAGAAAACATTAAAGATATGTTTAAGGAAGCTAATTGCTAAAAGAAGCAGGAAGGCGAAACACACATTATCAATCAATCAATTATAACTCTTCTATTATTGGTATGAAATAACTTCATTGGCTGGACATGATTAAATCATTTTAGGGGAAAAGCTGCCAAATTACTCCTGCCCCAGCACATTTTTGTGTGTGTCTACAAAGCCATTTGGTACTGCTGTACTACTTTACATGGTTGCATCCTATATTTACCTGTCAAAGGAACACCATTCTTTTTCCACTTGATAGTTGGCTCAGGATAGCCAATAGCTTCACACAACAGTACAAAACTGCCACCAATACTGTAAACTTCACTTTCCGGTTTTATTACCCATGTAGGTGGCTCTGTTGAGAAAGAAAATAATACCATGCAAGCCATTACGATGAAAATTAAGGCACTGTTTCTTTAATGCTTCAGAATTTGTGACTTCAGCTCCCAGAATCTCTTCAGCAGTGGCCATCCTGAAATCCAAATCTTCTAGATGGCCAAAAGCTGAGACCCACTGAATTAAATGACACATTATCATCACTATTGTCTCCAACAGTCCATTACCAATATAATTAAAATATGAACACTTCTTTCTTTCTTTCTTTCTTTCTTTCTTTCTTTCTTTCTTTCTTTCTTTCTTTCTTTCTTTCGTTCTCTTGTCAATTATAAGTAGGTTGGAAGACAAAATGTCAGTTTCATTTTAAGCTGCATTTAGTTCAGTCACTCTCTTCAAAGCATAAGTTCTTTCAGTCCCTAGTAAGAAGTGTGCAAATGCAGAGCAAACAACTGAAGACGAGCCAATGTCCAAGAGATCAGAGGTCTAATCAGAAATTTAGATTGAGGAAAGTGCAAGAATCGGATAAAGAAAAATGAGAATCAGGCAAAAGCCTTAAAGAACATTGTAGTAGTAGCAGCTGATGATGATGATGATGATAGCACAGAAACAAAGGGGGGAAGTGTTACATTCAGTATAAAAAGGAGTCATAATTCTGTTTATAAAGAATTTTCAATCAGTATAGAAAGATGCAGCTGAAGAAGTGAGGAATAGTCTGCAAAAGCTTATGCTGGATGTTATTTTAGCCTACATTAATAGAAGCACAGTTTCCAAGTTGAGGAAAGTAATAGTCCCACTGTATTCTGTTGCTGGTCAGGCCTTATCCGGAGTCCTATGTTCAGTTCTGTGTGCCTTACTTTAAGAAGAATGTAAAGATGTTGGAGCAGATTCAGAAAAGGACAAGGAGGATGATAAGAGGTAAGAGGTATGGAGAACAAAAATGAGTAGAGGCTGAAGACACTGGGCATGTTCAGCTTGGTGAAGTGAAGACTGAGGGGTGACGTGAGTGTCCTCTGTAAATATTGCAAGGGTTGTCAAACAGAAGAGGATGTAGGCTTGTTCTCTTTTGCCCCAAAAGGCAAGATCAGGCCTAATGCTTTTAAGTTACAGGATAATAGATTTCAAGTGAACATTAGAAAGAACTTTATAGACAGTAAGAACAGTTTGGCAATAGAAGAAGCAGGTCTTCTTCTTTGGACGGTTTCAAAAAGAGGCTGCACAGCTACCTGCTGGGCATCATTTAGCTGGGATACTGCATTAAGCAGTGAATTGGACTTCATGGCCCATGAGCCCCCTTCCAACTCTATGATTGTATGATTTTATAAACTGGTAGTAAGATGCCACAGTCCTGTTAGAAAAATATTAACTTGGGTATCTCTTTAAAAATGGATACTTTCAGGATGTTTTTATTCCATTGCACCAGCAGATGGCATTCTTTGGTAATAACTGCAGAAGGGAGGAAACTGGAAATCCTGTGCTTTATGCAAAGAGTTGTTTTATTGTTTAATTTTCAGCTCTGGTTTTATGAGAGACGGGGGGAAAACACATATGAAATGTTATCTGCCATACAGAACTCCATTCACTGCATCTTCAGCTACAGTGGCATGATTGAAAAGTACTGCTGATGTCTGCCAAGGTTTCTAATACCAGCTAGTTCTTTCTGAAATCAGACTGGCAAGATTAAAATATGCCAGAATGAGTACAACAATTGTACCCTCAATGAATTTCACGTTGAAGGAGGCATGTTCTGCTCCCCCAAAAACTTGTATTTGCCAGAAAACTTTGTGATTATCAATGCTGTTTAACTGCAAGCTAAAAATCAAATCTAATTTTGAGATGCCTCTTTCCCTATCCTTCACAAACCACATTGGTCTTAATCATCTTAACTAAAACCAGTAAAGCTGGTGAAGCTCAGACAAAAGTGGCACTAAAGTGAACTTCATGGCAAGCAAGGACAGCAAGAAGAGCAGCAGGAATTGAATGCACATGAAAGGAAACTCCTCCAATCAGGAAAGTAGCTGTAGGGGAAGGTGAAAGGAGGGTATTGTCTCCCCAAATAAGAATTCTGCCCCTCCAGAGGAAATCTTCAGTTTCCAAATGCCTAGCATGGCAGTAATGTGAAACTTTAGTTTTACAATTAGAAACATGGTTTAGTCATCCAAAGAAACGGGTCAGGCAAAGTTACCACAGGAATCAGAACACAACAAATATAACAACTCTGAATGCGAATGATTGCCAACAACTTGCCCTCTTGTAATGCTAGAAATTTGGAGACAGAAGGAAAAATTTATGGGGGGGGGGGTCAGAATTCTTACAAGGGCAATACTATTCAGCACCGTAGCATGATCCACTGTGAGATTTTTCCAGTCTCTGAATGGGAGCAAGGCTATCTTTTCTCTCATGTGTAATGTATAAAGTCTTCCTGTAACAGATAAGTAAAATCATATCTAAGTTAAAAACATTGCACTTTCCTAATAAAGCTGCCTTACTGTTTACGAAACACCTTTTTTTGGTGCCCTTCCAGCATTTTTCAGAGGTGAGATTTTTTTAAAAGGGTTTTTTTTAAGTTTCAGAGGTGTGGACATCATGTTGTCAAGGATGTGACAAGACTCCAAACTCTTTCATCTATGTCTCTTCAAGGGATGCAATAGGTAATACCCTTTCAGGAAATACCCTTTTATATATCCTTTCAGTAAAATGGCTGGCAGTGGGATGCATGTCCCCACTGTACCTGTACCTTTAACTATGTTCTGTTCATCAATGTCCCTGGAGCAGGAGTGGGCAGTGGGTCTATTCCTTGGAAGCAGCATACCTATGTCTTTCTCCAGGTTTTATGAGAACTATCCAATGTACCGAAGCTATTTTGGGAAAGGGGTTCAGCACCCTGGGTAGCTTCCATGAAACCTGGAGCTGTTTGGGTAAAACCCAATGTGGCTTCATCTTCCTAAAGCAATGGAGCCACTAGCTGTCTCTGCCTGAAATGACACTATAATATCATTACATTGTGACTTTGCATTGTTTCACACAGAGGTGCTGGAATGGCCAAGAGTATCTCAGGACCACTTTTGACACTTAAAATAGCAGGAAAAAGACTTAAAAGGGATCTGAAAGATGGAAGGGAACATTTGTTACCTAACATTAAATGTTAAGTCTCTTGCCTCAATTAAAATAAAATTAAATGATAAAAAACTCTCTGCCCAGCAGAGATGGTCGACACTTTCTTCACAGACCTTTGAGATCTAGCTAATGTGTTAAAATGTTCCCAGGGAAACTTTTGGCACAGAACTAGCAAAAAAAGAGTATATGCACAAAAAAATGTGGTGATCAGCAGTAAGTTTCAGCACTACGAAAGGAAACTTTAGTTAATCATTGGGAAGAATCTGTTAAGGGTAAGAAAAATAGCAGTGGCAGTAAACAGCCGAAGGTGGTTTGGGAATCCCATTCGTTAGATGTTTTCAAAGAACTGCCAGAGAGACATTTGTTTGGGCATCCTTTTTAGTGAACAGTCTCCTAGTTTTGGCTTTTTGGCAGCTATAGGATTTGGAGGTTGTCCGTTGGCCATTTCACATTGACTTGCAGGATGCCTAAATTCTATGTCAGAAGGCATCTTTCTCTTCTATAAAACAGCACATTTTAAATAAATATATATTCTGGGAAACTAACCAACACGGGTTTTGTGTACTTTTGGATTGGTTGGTGCTTTACAACCACAGGGGAAAAAGAGCTTGAAAAGAAGATTGTTCTCAAAAAGGACTTCTAAGACTACATCGTTCTAAATCTCTAACCTTATTTGCAGCTCAGGGGGCATTAAGACATAAGAGGATTAAACCTGGAAACTGTGAGAGCTCTTGTGATGGATTGGATGCTCCTGTTAACCATTACCTTGTCTTGTGTATCTCCATAATGGACCAGCACAATTGGGGGTATAATACCCACAAGACACAATCATATTGATTTCAATGGAACTAATCACATTAAACCAAATGCACCCTGACTTAATTCATGTGGGGATTTCTCCCCTAGACTACCTGGCTTCACAAACTCCCCACATGGTGGTGTCAGAGACTAATCTGTCAGAGTACAGGTAAATTGTAGGAGATGTCTGCTTGAAAAAAACAACAATACATGCATGTGGCTGTTGTTGACATTTTGTTTGCACATGCTTCCCAAAGACATTTTAGGTGCACATAAAAATGTAAAAAGCTGTAGATATGTTTCCTGGGCTCTTGGATTAGATATTCACTATTAAGTGTAAGCTAGGTGATGATCTTGGGTTTGCCTCTTCATCAAGCATGTAGAGGTTCCATGAGATATAGAATAAATGTAAAAGAAAAGGTATATATAGAGCCAATGCTGGACATCTAGAGAACTCTACATCAGTGCTGGAGAACCTATGGTCATCCAAATGTTAAAGAAATACTACCCCAGCATCTTTCACTACTAGTTGTGCTGGCTGAGACTGATAAGAATTAGAGTCCAACCACATCTAGAAGGCCACAGGATCCCCATGCTGTCCAGAACTTTGAAAAACATAAACATTTCCCCCTTAGTTAAAAAAGGAAAGAAAAATTCATATCAGAATTCTGTGCATTGCATTTTGGTAATGGTATTAACAAAGAAACTGTACCATCAATACAATCCATGTGCAGACACTCTTAATTGTGGGATGTATCTGATTTAGATACCACTCATTGTGACATCAGCATAATATCTATGCATGCAACAGGGCCATGCTTTTTATTGACCTTGTTAAAATAATAGTCACAATACAATCTCAGCGTGCAAGAACTCTCTGCATATGAAGCTGCTTTTCCAAAGAGGTAAAAAAGAAAAAGAAAAAAGAACCAGCCAGAGAATATAGTAGCTTAACTGCAACCAAACTAGGTCTCCAATCAAATTATGTTATTCTTGCATGTTCAAGTTAAGTCAGAAGGCAAAAGCTACAGTGGATTTTCAATGCCAGTTGTTGAATCTGTGTTTCTGCAGCTCAAACTGTTTAACTTTTTAGATAGCTGCATAGCAGCGATGAGGCAAAACATGGCCTTTAGACCATATGTGCTGCCCTTGCACCCCATTTGTGTGGTTCTCTCACCACTGTATTTACTTCTAAATGTGTTACTGTTGCAATGTATCCTGCAAAGTGCTACTGTTTTTTCTACTGCCTACAAACATGGCTTCTCGAAACTCCTGCTGCTGTGCCTCCTTCTCAACCAACATTCCCATAACAACTTCCTCAGCTAGCCACTGTTCTGACAGAAAGTTGTGATCCACTCTGCTTTGCAGTTTCACAGACCTCTGTGGTGTGGAAGAATACTTTGCAAACTTCCTGCACCATAGAGCCACTTCAATTGCAACCAAATTTGAAGCCAACTTCAGTGAAAGAGGAAATGTCCAAACCCTGAAGAATTCCAGGTAGAGTGCTGCATTCCCCCCACCGCATGGAGTTGTCTACCTGAATTAAATAGGATTTAAATAGGATTTTGAAAGCACATAAATAGGTATATAGTATATACAATATAGTAACGGGGCATCAATAATCAATATAGTAACAGGGGCATGGTCCATTCATGTGCAAGAGAAATGTATCAGTGTGCTTAGGAAGGCTCAAGGTCTGCAGAAATAGAACTAACTTCTTTTTTTAAAAAAAAATAAAAGCCCTCTAATTTAGTGAGTATCCTTGGTGGCCACTAAATACTAGGATTAGAATGGAATGGAGGGGATAGAATGGAATGGAGCACCCTTTATCAAGACACAGTTGACTGGCTGAAGCCCTGCAGAGAAGCATGCCACAGTGTAATATTCTGTTGCACATCCCACTTGTACAAGTTAGTGCAAGGTTGTGGTTGTCAAGGAATGTGGCCCTACTTATAGACTTCATTCAAATTCTCATATTCAACAGAAAACAACAGTCCTGTTGCTTTAGTAGGTCAACAAGGTACATTTCTGGGTTAGTGAGCTGATGCAGCAAACTTCAGACGCAGTTAACAAATACAATCTGGGGCATTTGGGGGAATACCTGGAGTCCATAGGCTTCAATTTTCCCATCGCTGCTCTACCAAGTAAATAATATAGGAACGTTTTTCCTTATGTAAAAAGTGTTCTTCCTCCTATTAATGGCACAAGTGCAGAAATGGAGAGGGGAGGGAGGGTCCCTGCTCCCCTGTCCTCTTGACCCCACCATGGATCTATAGGAATAGGATCTTGGCAGGTTTTTTGACATGTTGATATAGTGGTAGGGAAAATTTCCCCAAGCTGAAAATTGCTATAGAACAGTTAAACACAAAGTCTACTTTCCATTGAACATAGCAACTCTTTCCTCTTTTTTCCTATTTGTCAAGAAGCTGCAAAAGTGTGGAAAAATTACTCTCTGGACACATGGCATGTTCACTGGAGGACGATCCCAAGTATAGTTGAAATTTCTCCAAGTTGTAGGAACAACAAGGGCAATCCTTCATATTTTTAGTTTCAATTCCCAGTCAGCAAAGTGGGCACATTAAACACATTTTTCCTCTGTTAAGAATACGGATCAAGACCAGAAATCTCTCAGTCCAGTCTCCTCTTGCAATTGTGGCCAACCAGAAACCAGTGGGAAGACCTCTGCACCTGTTGCTCCTCAGCAACTGGTGTTTGGAGGCACACTGCCTCTGGTTTTTAAAGGCCTGGGGAGGAGGTTTTTAATAGACCCATGGAGGTATTTAATGCTCTCTGGATGGTCTGTCTCATTTCACCTTCTCAGATATATATGATATATGTATGGAAAGCTTTCAGATTTTTTCTTCCATACAATGATCAATAACCTTTCTTTAAAAAATAAATGGAGGGGGGAGCCATGTGAATTCTATGTAATTTTCTCTGACAACCTGTTTTTCAAACAGACTCAGAGAGAGAGAGAGAGAGGAGTGAAGTGAGGGAAGGGGTATGGGGGAGAGGCAGATAGAGAAGGGGGGTACTTAACCCTTTCCTTGCCAGACATTTCCCACTGATAAATCCACCTTCCTCAAGCTGCTTTTCTCAATAACAGACAAAGGATAACAAGAGCTACATAATTTCTCTGGGGAGTTGATTTCATGTGGAAAATAGGCAGCAGGAAAAGTGGTAGTTTTCTCTGCCCCTACCCATTTCTGATTACAGCTTCATTTATACACACAAACACACAGAGAGAAAAAAGAGGGGAGGGAGGGAGGGAGACTGGCAGAGAATTTGGCTGTATACATGTGAAAAAAATGGCTATGACCACATCTGTGTGGAAAAGAGAAGGAAAATTTGAATGTCCAATGAGTCTTTCTCTCTCTCTCAACCCATTTCACCGTGCCTCATCAGCCCAGCAGTTGCTATTCTCAAATTACTGATAGATTCATATGTGAGAGCCCCAGGAGCATGAAGGTTCCTGTAAGAAATGCTTTGTTTTCCACATGCAGACATGACAGACTACATGAATGTCAGTATGCTTCATTCTCCACTATCAAGAGAAAGGGAGCAGACAGGGTGCAAACACTGGTGATCTTCTTGCATACTCTGTCGCCTCTAGGTTTAATTTATATTTCACCTATGGCCGAGCTCTTAAAGGAAGAGAGCAAGAGTAGAATGACCTGGTTGTAACTTCACTGTAACTCCAGTGGAATCAATTATAGCTAGTGAGGTCAGCAAAGCTAAGTTCATTTAGACCAAATGAGCACCAGCCCTTAGTGTGTGATAGAGTGGGAATGAAGATGCTGGCTTGTGATTAATGGCAGTGACACATTACTGCTTGCAAACTCAAGAAAAAGAAAGAAGCTAGGCATGTTCACTGTCCCTCTAAACCTCCTATATGTGGGAAGACTTCTGGAAACAAGCAGAATTCTATCATTCAGAATGTCCAGAAAACCATTCCCACTGCTGTCTTTTTCAAATGTGGATGTATGCACTTGCTCTGGAGTCATTTGCATCTGTGTATCTTAATGAAGAGAGGCTTTAATTTTTGTCTGAATCTGCCACCATAATTCTATGCAGTTTAATTGCTCTGTCTTCTTTGGCATCTGATTGCTTTCATAGCTCCTGCAGTTCCTTTGAAGGCTTCAGTTTTTTAGTCAAAAAAAATTGTCAGCCAGATTGTTAAGATATTCGCTGATGGCAGAGAGATTCAAAGCCATCTGGAATGATGTCTAAGAATTGGCAATTTGTAGGACTGTAGCTGTTTTATACCCCACGCAACCTCCTTACTACTCTACTACCCCACATACTCAGCCACCTTTAAGCAATGCTGTGTATCAGTGAAATAGAAAACCCCAGTAATACCAGTGCTCATTTGCTAAAAAGAAAAAAAAAACAGAAAAAAATCAGTGGCCCATCCATTTTAAAAGGTAACAAGAAAAGGAAGCATAAATATTTGAAATGCTTATTTCCTCTCTAGATTCCTTCTGATACCAAATAGATGAGAATAGAGGGATAAATAAAAAATTCAAGCAAAATGTGTGTGCTTAAATTCTGCCTGTGCTCACTCTCCTAAGCAGCATGGGCAGTTTTATCATGTGGTATTGCTATTAAGCACATGGGATAAAGATTTAAATGCAATTGAATTGAGCTATTCCTGAATCATTTGTAGTCAAGGTGTGAGAAGGAGGTGTGTGCTGGCCTTACACCCTCTAACATCACTTCTGTCCCTGCACCTATGGGTGGAGGCTGATGGCCCTGAAGCAGGTAGCTCTCTGAATGAGCTGGAACACCCTGGAAAAAGGTAATGGATGGCCTCCATGGGCAGCAGAAGCTTTATGCTTCAGACTGTTATACAGGATTGAAACAGAATAGGACATGCAGGGTGTGAAGAGAATGAATAAGACTTGTGCCTGTATTGGGATAATAGACTTGTTACCAATCTAGGAGTATATCTTTCTTTGTAGATAGTGCAAAATATGTGTGCATAGTTACCCACATAACTAAGAGGGACATTCAAATAAACCCTCTCATATATTAAGAACATGTGTGAAGTTCTTGCAACAACTCCTATTAGCTGTATATTGGGGGGCTATAATACATATAGAGCTCCTCCACAGTGATGCAGTGGGAAATTTGAATGCACAGGCACTCAGTATGACAGTCCTCATCAACATGTCCCTCAATGAGAGCCCCGAAATGCTTGCCAACAGTCCTCACAACGGTGCCAGCTCTTTTGTAAAACTATTGGGTCTTAATTATCTGTATCAGTAAAAATATATGGCATAACAACAGGAATAACTCACAATGATATACTGTTTCTGGGAAGATCGAATCTTCTACGCACAGGTACTCTACTGCTAGGATTGCAACTAAGCATGGACAGGACAGTCTAAGAGGATGGCAAATTATATCACCATGACTGGATGGCCCCTATGGTCTCTTCCAACTCTATGATTCTGTGTCACCATCCCTGCTAAGCAGTGTTGTCTTCCTGAAAGCTCAGGACCTGCTGAAAAACCACTCCTGCTTAAGGAAGGTACCTTGATTGATCAGTGATCCCTGTCTCATGGTGGAATTCTATACGTATAAATGACTACATTCACAAGGCTCATTCCCATGGTTTCCAGACTTACCAAAGGAGGAAGTGTTACCCACCTAAAAACTATGTCCTGAGGGTCTTAATTATTTTATATCAAACATAGTGAGCCATAGAGATCTACTGGAAGGACATGTAGGCAGTGGAGCTATGGAGATAGATCAAAAGAGTAGCCTGTTTTCTGCCACGCATCCTAGGTGAATCTTGCAAATGGTTCACTCAGGCCATCCCAGACTCACACAGACCATCTGAATGGATTTTCAGCGATAACAACACCAACAGGAGAGAATAGGTCTCTGGGATCAAATTAACATGTCAAACAGCCAGGGATGTGACACCTTGTAAGTATGCATCCCCAGATGAGAAACTCATCTTGCAGGAAACTACAAGGATGTTTGGCTGTATTTTCTTTGAACTACAAAGCTGAAATCCATCTTCATAAAACTGCAGCCATCTGTTCCCCAGGACATATTTCAGTTATATAACTAGCCCTCTTTTTCTCCTTTTTTTATGGAGTTCTCCCAGATTCACAAACAATGTTGCTGGTAAGCTCCCCTCAGCCTCAAAAGGTGTGACTGAGATCAGTTTTTTGCTTGTTTTCTCCCAGCTGAGGACTTCTGGATTGGTACAGTATTACCCCCAAACCCATATGTCTCTCTCTCTCTTAATTTTCACCTCTTTCTAAATTTCTATAGTCTTGTATGCTTGTTGGAGTGAGCGCAGCTGAGTGATTGTATGGATTTTAACATCTATGTCAATAAAATACTTAAATTTGAACAGTTAGCCTGATTCTGTGTGATCCAACTCCATAAACACTGGGCAAAAGATCCTTAATTACCCTGCCCGCTTTGCATTGCTAAAGTGGTGGTCATAGCTAATTTTCCCCACAAGTGATAATTTTGACAGGTGTTGGGAATCCCCCTAAGGGGCCCCCGGCAAGCAGGGTAACAGAAGTATCATCAGAACATTTTTCAATGTCAGTGGACATGCTTTTAGTGGATGAGGAGGTTCATGTGAACGACTCTCTAGTCAAATAATTATCTCAGGAGAAATAGGACACATAGAGGACAACATTCATGCATAATTATCTGCTGAGGGATACTTGCTACTTTCTCTTATTGGCTCCTTATTGTTATGCGCGGGAATGGAAAACCGCCGCCGCCAGTGCCAAGTGCGAAAGGCGCAGCCAAGCCTCACACTCAAGGCCCGCCCAGCCTGACACCTCTTTGTGCTCAGAACTGAACAGCCAGGGAGATCTCTGAATCAAGCCAGGGCCAGGACAAACGGGTCTGCCTCAGTTCTCCCTCTGTGAGAATGCAGCCCCTTCCTCACTCTTGTCCCCCCTTGGCTTCCTCCTTTCAGGACTCTCCCCCCTTTACTGCCTTCCTTAAATCTGCCCTTCTCCCAGATGTAAGGATCAGCAGTGATTTATGTTTTCCAAGACTGTGGTACTGTTGGCGCTAAGGTCAAGATGTTATTATTGGTAGCGAGTATATTCCAGGATTCAGAATGAGACTCTGGCCCTTTCCAGATGTGGCGGGGGGAGCCACACGAAAACAGGACTCACTGGATTTCCTGAGCATCCGGGCGAGTCAGTCGGGACGAGGAGAAGTGCGAGCTTGTCGCTCTGCACTGCTCCGGCATCCAAAATGGTGGCTTCCAGTTGGTGGAGGCTCTCCACCAACCGGAGAAGCTCACCAGCCGAAAGCCCACCCCCAGAAGATCTGCAGGCATGCACTTGCGCGCGCCTGCAAATCTGCTCCGGAGCGCAGTGATGGAGCGACACGGAGTTGCGCGCTCCATGCTTTTTAAAAACCTCTAAAAAGAGGTTTTTAAAAAGCACGCTGTGCGACCAGTTCCAGTCACGCAGAACCGGACTGAGGACTACAAAAAGTAGTCCGACCCAGTCCATTCTACGGTGCAGAAGACCGCCGTCGGAGGTCGCTCTGCACCATTTTAAAAGCCTGGTGCGGAAATGGCCTCTGTGACACTGTTTTAAGGAACACAGAACTTCAAACATTTATTCTAACACTGTTGCTTTAAATGTGTATTGTATCTAAATGTTTATAAACAGCACACCATTCTTCTCTCTCTCTCTCTCTTCATTGACTATCTCTCCTACACCCAATTTCTCAGTTCTCTCCTCCACAGAGCTCTTCAATCTCCAACCTCTCCAAACACACCACAAATCGCACTCCTCTTCAAACACACCCCAGACAGTTAAAATCCATTATTTTCCTCTTCCCACCAGCCCCTCCCCTGGGCTACCCAAGGTTCCGTTTCACCAGCCAATCAGCTTAAACCCTCTCAGTTGCCAAGGAGACTCTGTTGTCAGGACCCCCTCCCATCAGGTTCGTCACACTTATACATTTCAGGACAGAGGACTGAGAAAAAAGTAACTAGGGTGCATATGTTTGCACACGTTTCACTGCTTTTCTCTCTGCTGCTTCTTTCTTTTGTCCAGTCGTATTTCCACCCTCTCAGTAACTCTACTTTATGTTGAGGTTGCCTCTGTTTTTGTCCATATGGGGATAAAGGCCATTTCCACACTACACTGTTATAGTGCTCTTATTCTACTTTCAACATCCTGTGGAATGCTGGGCGTTGCAGTTTAGGGAGGGGCCTTTAGAATTCTCATCCAGAGAGCCCTTTGGCCTCAGTAAACTACAAACCCCAGAATTCCATAGGATGTTGAAAGTGGAATAATAGCACTAAAGAGTATAGTGCAGAAAGAGCCATAGCTTCAACCTCTTCATAAACCAGTTAGAAATCTTAAGATACTATCTTAAGATGATAATTCTAGATCATTCTATTTACCTTCAGATATAGAGGGGAAGCACTGAATACTGATCGTTCACTTAACTATAGACAATGTTCTCAATTTGAAGTTTAGGTGGCAGCATTATAGCTGGTATGCTGCTGTGTCTTGTTTCCAGAAGCACCTATGAAATAGTTTGAACTCTGCTCCTTTAATTATGCCATTTTGAAGAATATGTACAGAGTTCACAGATTGATAGCATTACTATAACTAGGTCACGTGTCTGCAAGTCACTGAAGGCATAGCACTGATACTAGAGTAGCACAGCATGAGTTCACACTATCAGCCGAAGTGCTTGGAAATATAACAGGCTATTCCTCTGTACGACTACCTCCCTCTGTTAGGTAATTTCCGGAGGTGATTAGAAAGAATGATCCATGATGGCTAAATGAGCACACTGTAATATTTTCATTCTTAAGTAATGAAGCTGTAAAAATCCAATGCATATGCTTTCCCTAAGGCCTTCTTTCCCCATTTTACCACACTAATAACACAACGTTGTGCATCTTTAATCAGAAGTGACCCACACTAAATTTAACAGGGTTTTCTACCAAATGTGTTTTGGATTATATTTTGGGAATATCTCTATAATGCAGACTGAAGTTGATTTAGTAGTTAATCCTACTCGACATGGAACTCTAGGGACTGTAGAAACTCGAACAACAAATTCTGAACAGATCAATGAGCTATATTTTCCATAATTAATTTGTGGAAAACTGTACTCAAAATAAAGATGACCACTGACTGCACATCTTAGTATTCATTTCTCATATTTATATCCCATGTTTTCATTAGTGAGCTCAGAGGATTTATATGCTTCTATTTCTTCCCACTATATCCTCACAAAAAACGTGAGATAAGTCCCACTGAGAATGAGTTTTTCCATGGTCACCCAATGTGTTTCAGGAACCACTGAGGAGAAGAACCTAAATCTTCTAAATTCCATTAAATATTCTAACTCAGCAATTTACAATCTTTGGTCAGCTTTCAAAGCTTCAGCCAACATAGTCAAGGATAAGGGATTCTTGGAGGTGAAGTCCAAAACATCTGAAGGGCAAAAGATTGAGAACCATGACTCTAACCAGATACCACACTTGTACTAACTGTGGCTTTACCATATTTACATAATTTACTACATAGAAATGGCATTTTCGTTACATGTGAAAGTATGTATGTATGTATGCATGTGGAAAGTAGATATAGATTCAGACATACAGATTTCTTGCTTGGCTTTGCCATAGTTTTGTCATTGGATAGAGCCAGAAGAACAATAACTTACAAGAATATAACTCATAACATAATTTTTGGTAATAGTACTAAACACTGAGAATACATGTGATAAATAACTTTCAGTCAACTTTCTCCCAGGAAAACTAATTTTAAAAGTATTTTAGTAGGAAACACATAGGAATGCAACAAATTATAACCTGTTCAGTTGATTTACTTGTTGCTCAGAGCTAGAGAACTGCTTCTTACCTGAAATCAATACCGAGATTACATGTGCATGGACACATACAATATTTACACTTAATTATGTATGAATCATTTCTGTAAATACTGAGATGTGCAAACAATGAACATGTCTATCCAACTGTTTATAATCACTTATATTATTTTAATTTTATGATGTCCTGAAATCCCACAGAGAGTGGGGATAAAAATAGTTTAATAAAATAAATAAATTCATGGACATGCAGTGGCATTCATAGCTGATGAATCCTTGAGATGTGTTCACACAATTTTCTTCACCATATTGCAGAGTATATACAGGGACCCTGATGTTCTTTACTTCCATGTATTATATTTAGCAGTTGATTTCTAAGTATCAAACTTATCATAATTTTTGAATGGCTTAGTCTCCCTGAATAAGATCTTAGAAAAACTACTTTTCCCCTCAACTAGAAAAAAAATTAAGACTATCTTTCTTTAAAACTAGCATGCATACTTTTTTTAACCACTGCTTTAGATTTGTGAATCATCAGGTGGAATGCTTTCCACCAGTAATATATTGGAATGCTTTCCACCACTAGAGAGTAGAATAAATGATATTTGATACATCTAAAATAGAACGATGTCAAAGCTTAGCAGGCACAATACCTAGCTGTGACATGTGACTTAGATTCTGGTGTGAAGGTAATACTATCACTGGCTGTGAAGATGGAACTAAATGACCTAAATCCAATTTTCAGCTCCAAGCAGATTACACCCCTGAATCAATAAGAACTTGGCAAGTCTACATACATGTAAGGTCTACTGATTCAACGAGTCTATTACAGTTGAATCTAACAATTGGATTTAAGTCATAGGTGTATAACAGGCCAGTGTAGGGTAGTTGTTTGAGTTTTGGACCTAAACTTTGGAAAACCAGGATTCAAATCTCTGCTCAGTCATGGAAACTCACTGGGTGATCTTGGGTAAGACACAAGCCTTTCTCTTAGTCTTAGAGGAAAACAGTGGCAAGCCTCCTCTGAATAAATCCTGCCAAGAAAACCCTAGGATAGGGCTGCTATAAGCTAAAGTTGACTTGAAGGCACATGACAACATGTGTGTATGTCCATATCAAACACAGATAATCATCAATATCACCACAGTACCTTCAACACCAACAGTGAACTCATGTTTTGTTTCTCCCAAAGCATTCTTTGCAATACACTCATAAACCCCTGCATCATCAGCAGTGACTTGTTCTATCTTCAATAGCTTCCCATAATTCTCAGTGATTCCTCTGTCAACTCTGCCTCCATCAACCCTTCTCCAGTGTAGATGTGGTGTTGGACTATGGTAAGGGGAAAAAAAGAACATAAAAGATTTACATTAAAAATATTGTATTATTGTCCTTTCTCCTGCAAAGCACCAAGACATTTATGCATTTCATTGTTTATGCATTTATTTTTGTTTTTAGCATATTCTTGACACCAATAAATCACCTCTATATATATACACATGCATACCCACACTTCTTGGTTAAGCCTCAAATGTGAACATGGCATTGTGTGGAATATGAACTACCTCTAAATTAAAAGACCCAACAAATGAGTAAAGGATATTTTATTGCCAAAAACAGATTAAGAAATGAGCTGGAATGCCACAGGAAAATTGTGGGATGCACAGAGGTACAGATGCTTTCTCCAACCCACTCCATAATGGCCTTTTACAGTCATAAATGGGCTTAAAGATTTCACTGTGATGACACTAATCAATTCTGTGTCTGCCCAGCCAGAGCTAATTCTCTAGGCAACTGAATATAAAAGCGACTTTGTGTTTTGCAGAATTAATGGGGCACTCTCATAACAAGAGAGACAGAAGTTCAGGGCAGGCTGCTAACTTAACACTCCCAGCTGGCTTTCCTGATGCCAACACTGTACATGGTACACATAGGCCAGAGGCCTGTCTGTTTACTCTTGTGTCCATCTGTTGAGATGGCAATGTGCCGAGCCCCAGGTTACATTTGGGTTCAGGTTACTTATTATCTTTAAAATTCATGATTGATTTAAACATTGTTATTGTTTTCCACAGACAGAATGTTTACAGTACAAGTGGCATCTGTATTTTCATCAGGAAACATCATCTTCAGACTTCGTCTGAAACTTAAGCAGTCGAGAGTTCTCCTTTGGTTCCTAAAGGTAATATATACTTAAGCTCTGTCAAGGCAAAGATCTGACTTATATCTTACACACCTCAAAATGGAAAATGTATGTTCTGCTTTTTGCTGTTTTGGCAATAACTCTATAGCTAGTTGTAAATCATCATCACCATCAACAACAACAACAGAAAATTCAGTAGTCCTGTGCCTATCTGTTGAGAGGGAACTGGGTCAAGTCACATTCTCTTTTATTATGCAGAAAAACATGTTTAGAAAACTAAAATAAGAATAAAAAAATAAGGATATTTACTGTCCTAAAATGCAAACAGTCCCATCAACGAAACCAGTTACCAGCTACTACCTCCATACATGAACTAGCAGTAATCTTTCAATTTTTGTGTGCAATGCACTTGAAATGGTGGCTACCATACTCTTGGCCTGCATGTATGACTAGAGTTACATGTAAGTTCATTGATTTCAGTCAGACTAATAAATACACAGTTGAGAAAGATTATAGGTTTAATGTTGCAACTACTTAGAGACTAAATGAACAAATTGAATCACTGTTGTTTTGTAGCTCAGAAGCTATTCAAAATCTAAGTGAACCACATCTCTTTATCTGCAAGAAATTTCCCAGTGGTAAAATTGTAGCTGTTTGTTAGTTTTCTGGGGAAATTTCTTCATTGCAAGTAGTAGTTTTTCATTAATTAATTTCACTTATTCATTGATAGTAGGTCCCTAGAATGCAAGACTGATACTGAAAAGTAAAATACTAACCCACAGCATTTTGTGGCCTGAAATGGATCCCAGTTGTAAAACTTGGGCAAATTTGTGACCTTTGAGATTTGTCAGCCTACAACATCCTTCAGACTTTACAAGCAGATCCAATGATATGGGATGATAGTACTTTAAGTCCAACACAGCTAAAGCACTACAAATTACTCAACTCTACTTTGAAAATCAAAGAATCATAGAATCATAGAGTTGCAAGAGACCACAATGGCCATCCAGTCCACAGTGGCCATCCAGTCCAACCTCGTGCTGCAGGAACACACATCAAAGCACTCCCAACAAATGGTCATCCAGCCTCTGTTTAAAAACCTTCAAAGGAGGAGACTCCATCATACTCCAAGGCAGCATATCCCACTGCCAAACAGCTCTGACCATCAGGAAGTTCTTCCTGAGGTTCAGGTGGAATCTCTTTTCCCATAGTTTGAATCCACCGCTCCTTGAGCTAGTCTCTGGAACGGTGGAAAACAAGCCCATCCCCTCTTCAATATGACATATTTTCAAATCTTTAAACATGTCTATCATGTTCCCTCTTAACCTTTTCTTCTGCACATTAAACATACTCAGCTCCCTAAGACACTCCTCATAGGACATGCTTTCATACCATTCACCATTTTGATTGCCCTCCTCTGGACACATTCAGGCTGTACTGTTGACAGTGACATTTGCTTTCATCTGCCCATCTACCCACCCATTAATGCCCCCACTTGAATCAGGTTGCTTCATCCTATTGCATGGTAATCCCATTGCACAGTGAGTCCTTAGGAAAACAATATATGCACATAAGCATTGTTTAGTAACTTTGTAAAGGAAGCTACACAATAGGCATACTCACAGTCCTTCAGCAATGCATTCCAAAAACAGATCAGTTCCTTTTAAGACAGTCACTTCTGAATGGTGGCTAGAAGATTCAGGAATAACTAGTTTTGGCTTCCTTTCCTTCAATAAATTTGCTGTAAGGTGAAAAAATACAATTTCAAAGGTCTTGAAATAAGGTTTCAACTCTTTCTGATGTGCTCTGTCAAGATCTGAAAGAAATTTCTCACGTATTTTCAACTATTCACCAGGAATGCAGACATATAAGCATTCAATAAATGAATATCAGAATGTACAATATTGGTGTGCACTCTGGATGAATTTTAGGGATGCAGTGATTATCAGTCATTTTCAAGTCTGC
This sequence comes from Cyclura pinguis, assembly GCA_030412105.1. Classification (NCBI taxonomy): domain Eukaryota; kingdom Metazoa; phylum Chordata; class Lepidosauria; order Squamata; family Iguanidae; genus Cyclura; species Cyclura pinguis. The sequence goes on along the minus strand of CM059600.1, from coordinate 62,780,598 downwards.
AAATGTACACCAGATATCTGACATGTGGCAAGTTTATCTTCAGTTGCCACCAGCTCTACAAATCTAGTTAAGTATTAGAGAAAGTAAAAAGTAGAAGTGTCATTGTTCTAGATGGTGCATGTAGAACCACCAGTGTTCTTGTTTAGTATAAATCTATTTTTTTCTGTGAACCAGATTTAAGGAGACCCGCACAGAGAAACAAATGCTCAGAAACCATAAGGAGGGTGGGGGATAACAATATTCTCTGCCACAGGAATTTGCCTATGTGCAGCCCTGTTACTTCAGATGGATGTGGGGGGTGGGAGGAGGCAAGCCACAATTACACTGCTGTTTTGGGAAGAAAGTATCCAAAGGTTCCTAAAAAGGCAGTGGTGACTGGTGGTGACCATGTTACTGCATTGGTGAATCCATTCTGGGTTTTCATCTGAACATTAAGGAAGCACTACAAGGTATTGAACTTATTTGGGGGAAAGCATTCAGCAGCTTGGGTAGATCCTTTAAAGTTCAGACTAAATCCCACATTGGATCAACTGCCCCAATGAAATGGAAGGCAGCAGCCACCATGGCAGACAGGCAGTCACAATTTAGGTCCAAAGATGGTGAAAATGTCTTTAGGCAAAAGGGAGGAGGATTGAATAAATATTTGGCCCACAGTTTGGGAAACTTTGTGATAGAGCAGAAAGAGTTGTTCTGGAAAGTGGAACTGTTTGTTGGTTTGTTGTTTTAGAGTATTTATCTTGTCCCTCAGTATCTTGTCCCTCAGTTAAAAAGATCCTCAGAGTAGCTTACAAATTATTATTTTGGCAGTTCTCTGCCCTCAAGTTTACAATCTAAATAAGACACAACACACAAGGAAAAGGGAATGGAAGTGGGGAAGAGAATTAAGTCCAGCAAATACTGTCTACTCTTCTCTCCCTCTAGAGGCCACAGAAGAGGCAGGTGGGATGGAGGGATAGTCTTTCCTCACTGCTGGGCGTAGGCAGGATGGAGCTGTGCCTGCCTGTTCCTCTCACTCTCCAAGATCATAGCAGTGGCAGGGGGATGAACAGAGGGCCTTTCCTCACTGCTGGGCCTAAGCACAATGAAATTGTGCCTGCCTCTTCTTCTCTATCTCTGAGGCCACAGTAGTGGCAGTTGGAAAATGGAGAGAGGGGGTTCTTCAACTTCTGTGCTTAGGCACAGGTGTCTAGGAAACACAGGCAGAATAGTGTTGTAGTTATAGGATATATGGACAACTGGGTGTGTTTGGTATCGCCAACTGATCTCCAGATTCTCTGCCCACTTTCCCTGATCTCCGAGGTACACAGGAATATGGCGTTGTTTCCCTGCTACTCTTGGCAGGGAGCAGGGATAGGGACACAATAAAGATTTGAAAACATTCTCATCCTTGATAAGGGAAAGTATCTGGAAAGGTCTGCTAAGCATAATGGCATATTTTCATGGTTTAAGATCTATTTGTGAAATTTGTGAAGCATCTTTTTTTTAAAAAAAATATACAAAACATTGTATTGTGTACAAAACATTGTATTGTGTGTACTAAATAAAATAACCTTCTCAAAAGCTTGATTTTTATGGTAACTCTTACTCCAGCAGTGCATATTATAGACAAGGTGGACTCAAATGCTAAATAATGATAACTTACCCTTGGGAGCACTAGATGAACTGGAATCATTAGTATACTTTGCTGAAATAAACAAAAAATGGACACCAAATGGAAATATGAATGATGGTGATTTTTTTCTTAATAAAAGACCTGATGGAAAAAAACTACGTAAAGATTTCAGATTATCAGGCTGCAAAGCCATTTGTAGGTTGCACTATCTGGCCATTCCATCCCAAATAATGCTTTTCCTCCCCAATGCTGCACTCCCTTGCAAATGGCTTTTGAAATTCTTGAGGGAGAATGCTATTTGGATAAACATAAAATGAAATAAGCAATTTTGTGTTCCCAAAATTAGGATCATACTATCCTCTCAAAACATACTGCAGCATTGCTATTAAACATAAATGTGTAATGTAACAGCGGGCAACTTCCTGGGGTCAACGTGATCTAGAGATGTGGCCCGTGAGTCACATGGCGCCCATCCCTTACACATAATGTCAACATGCAAAGTGATAATGAACTAATGTGCACACAATGTAAAGACATATTTAGAAAATGTGTGTGAACTTATGAAATAAAGTTAGGTTGGTCATTAAGAAACAGATCAGCATAGATGAGATTCCTCCTGAACTGACAAGAGTTCAGGCTGGTTCATTCAGTCATTTTCCCCTCACTCTCACCCTTTCTCACAATTTCATGGAGACATAACAAAGGGAGTATCAGACCACATATACATAAAGCCACAATGATATTACGATTTCAGAAAACTTGCAGCCAGTTTGACTGTAATATCTTCCTCAACTGTCGTTGCATTTGTGGTTGATACTTGTATATAGAGAACTCTGACAGTTTAAACTGCTCCTCAGTTTCAATGGAATTCATCATTTAAGCTAACACTAAATTTATTCCTACCTCATCTTCCTTTTGTTTTATATAGTGGATATAATGTTGAACTTGTCAACTAGTCAACTAGTCAAACACAGACCCTTTCCGCATGTGGTTATTAAGGTGGGCCAATGCGTCTTGCCACGGAGGTCTTCTGCACATTGGAGCGGACTAGGTTCGATTTATTTACCTTCGTTCTGCACGTAATTCCGACTAAATGTGCCCCCCATGTGGTGGTAAAGCACGCTATTTGAAAACCAGAAGAAATCGGTTTTCCAATTTTCCAGATTGATCCAATTTGTACTTTCACAGTGGTGCAGACACGTACATTCGCACCAATGTGAATTGGTGGTAAGGGGAGGGCTTATGGGAGGGGCCAGGGGGTAGTATGGACTTTTGCATGTACACAATGATGTACTAAACCATGCCCCCCCCCCCCCAAAAAGGGCCGATCACAGCTGATGGTGTTGGGTGAGGGGAGTAGCGGGAGTGGCCACGGCAGAGGCAGCGTGGATTCATGAACTCGCACTCCTCCAAATCAGAATGGAACATACGCAGTAGCTGTGTGGAAGGAAATGAGGGAAAGTCCGCCTTTTTTCGAGCCCAGAAAATCCAGTAAGAAACGGCATGAAGTGATTCACCAGCCTCGTGCGGAAAGGGCCACATACTCTCCACATTCCAATCTGAGTTGTTTAATTCAGCTAGATTCTCAATTTTGTTTCCATTTTTGTTGTCTAGGCATACTTTCAATGAAATCACAGCCCATCTTTATATCATCTGTAGTAAATCTTTGTATTATTCACGTTTTTCTGCATCTCAACAGATCTGTGAAAAATGGCTGAAATGGTGAAAGGTACCTTTGTACTATATAGCCATAATAATGGCAGCAAAGAATTCAGTGATGAGGATTTCTAGTCCACAGGCTAGCTGTGGCCCATGGAGATCTCCCATCTGGCCCACTTCTGTTATCTCCAATTAGTGATCAGATATAAGTGCACAAAATTAAGCTATGCTTCACAGGCAGGAAAGATGCTGTACCTGAGTTTATCCTTGAGTAGACATGCACAGAAGTGATCTGTGTTGTGTCTCCTTGTGGAGAAAATGTCCACAGTGATAGAGATACCCCCATGTCATGTGCCCTTATTTATGTGAATTGCTCTAAGACTCTTCACCAATCCTAAGATAACTGGGGGGGAAAAAACTGATTCCCCCCTCCCCCCAGGAAGTAGCAGTAGATTGAATATCTTGGGGGGGGGGAGTCAAAGTTTAATTCCTAAACAAACAGGTTCCTGCCATGCCTCTTGAATGGAAAATTTTCCTTCAGCATGGTTAATCATTACTTATCAACCTATCACCCATAGCAATGAAATTATGAGCATTGTTTTATGTTTGAAGATTCTTTTTAGGATGGAAATAAAAGCAATATCACCAGGCTGCTTACAATAAAAGGAGGAATGTCAGCAATGACAAACAATATATTGTAAACAAAAAAAAGCGGTCATTCTAGTGGGGCATTATAGTACTGTGGTATGACTGGGAGTTGTAGCTACTCTTCAATCTCTGGGGAAAAAAGGAAGTGTTGAGAAGAAGTAAGAAAGAATAGAACCTTCAGATCAGACTTTACTCTGAGCTTTTCTTCCCACTGTACAGGAATCCAGAAGGCCAGTACACAGGAGGTACTTCTCTCCAATCTGCCAAGTACTGGGTGTTATTTTGTGTGAACATGCAGTGCATGATACAAACTGCTTCACCAAGACCGCCTCTGGCCTTGTTCCTGAGATGTGATGGTGCTATGGGCTGAGCCACCAATGATGTTTACATGGTGGGGAAAGTCATTAAAAAATCTGGTCCTGAAAAACAGTACTTTCTAGATGCCAGCAAACTTTAAAGCCATGGTGTACAAGGAGAGCTGGATTCAGTTGTCAACGTTTGCAGCTACACAGTGTGATCCTAAGTCCCTAGATATATTTTCATGCATTTATCCTCTTAAGTCATAGATGGAGCAGTCAGGTAGTTTATACAGTCATAAAGACTGAGAAGTAACAGTTCTTTAAATCTTCTACTTCTTTATCTTTGTTCTTATCGAGTTGAAGAAATAATTTTGTTCCCGATTAAATTCCTGACTGTGAGCTGCAAAACCCTCTACTCCCATCTGCACATTTTATTTTCCTACTGCATATTTTTACTAGCTGCACATTAGAGTAATGCCTGTTTCAAATAAATATTCAGCCCTTTAACATTTCAGAATGTTAAAGAAGCTTTAGTGTGGTAGTAAATATTTTGCAACGGGACTGCAGCTGGCAGGCATCACAGCAAGACAGCCATTACATTCTAGACTACCTTGCTAGTTATATCACCACAAAAAAATCCTACATCCTGATTTCACATCCATGATTTTGATTTAGGGGTGTTGTTTTGGGACCAAAATTACATTTTTTCTAACCAGTACTTGAGAGCATGAAAGGTTATTCTTGACATACACTCTAATGAATGTCTCTAATTCAGCAAAGTGATTTAGCAGATCAAGAACTTCCCCTTTTTGTATTAAAAGGGAAACGATCCATTGATGGCTTCTGAAAAGAGGTTGATTTCCATCATGTATGATGATTCAGTTTTCATCAACACAAACTATGGGAGAAAAGCAGAATTGCTCTGAGGACCAACAGCTGCAGATCTGGCCTAGCACCATCATGCCATGGATAATGGTGCAAAAATAAATACATTAGCATGCATTTTCTCCAGGACAAAAAAAATCAGAAACACACGGAAAATTTCCCTGAGGAGCTGGTGGCTTAGGGATAGGCACAGGTCATGAAAGGAACAGAAGAATGAAGGGGGAAAGAGGATGATGGGATTCCCAGACTTACAGCGTGTAACTGTCAGAGTCATTGGCATTTTCTGTACAATAGTCCTTAGTCTTGGAAATGCAGCAAAGCAGCAATAATCACTCCGACTGTCATTCTCATCCACATTTGCAAAGAAAAGATCTCCCTTAAGACTCATGGAGACCCTTTCATCTTGTGGGATGTGTTGCAGATCTAGAAAGGAAAAATAATAATGTAATGACGATATGGTAATGATCCTTTCCCTAATCTGACAACATCTTGCTGTTCTGTCAAATGCTTGCTCCCAGGTAAGGAAATGACTCTTTGATGTTAAAGAGTCTTGAGGTCTGAGACAATCTATGGCATATTCAATATTATATTCAATATTATATTCAACGTCATAAAGGGAGGTTCCCCCACACTTACAGTGTAATGAAGACAGCCACCAAAAATAAACTATATCCTTAGAAACCTGGACTGTATAAATATTCTGAAGAGATAATGGGACATTTGCAATGAAGAGTGTGTCATTTTAATTGTATATTTGTGAGGGAATGGTTCAGACCAGGCCTATGTTATAAACATTGTCAAGAAGCCCCTTTGTTGCTGTCACATAGAACCTACATTTTTAATCTGCATTCCATAATGAAATTCTGTTTTTAATTTGCTGTTTTGATAGCGACAGTGTACTTTATTTCCCCCCCTCCCAACTCCCTCAGAAGACAGCAGCTGTCATACTGAACGGAAACTACAGCAATGTGCTTGGAAGAGGAGTAACAGAGCTTCCAGAAAATTTTAAATGATCTTATAGGTCTTAAGATTCCCTTGGACCTGACTAAAATCTAGTCCAAAAATTCATTTCTAAAAAGCCAGTAGATCTTCTTGACACAATGTCTCTCTTCTCCTTTATTGGATACTTTATGGCTTTTTGCTTTTACTAATAACTAGCAACGTCAAGGCCAACCCCAGATTCTCAAAACAAGCATTGTCCCAAGCTGCCTATTTCTACTTCTTTCCACCCTCAATAGGAAGTAAGGTGACAGATGACAGAGGTGGTGATCCAGAGATCTTGGAACAGGCCAGTCACTTTCTCTTACTAAGAAATACAGCAAAAAAAGGAAAACAAAAAAGACTGGTACTGAGACATGACAGGAAGCAGGAACCTTCTTCTGTGTGGCACTGTCTGGAGTAGAAGACAATATGGGAGACATAGGCTGGATAGAGGAAGACTCTACCACACGAATAACCTAGGTTATAGAAATTCCTACTGGTTGAAATCACAAGTTGAGAATTAAGTCAGCCTTCCTTACATAAATCACAACTAGGATAGGAGGTTTGGGATAAGTTTTTGCAATTCCCATTGGCTTGGAACTTCAGAAATGAATTATGGCACACTTTCTACTGCCACTTGTTAGATGGAATCTATTGTTGTTATCATTGTTGTTGTTGTTATTGTTGTTGTTGTTGTGTACCTTCAAGTTTCTGACTTATGGAGACCTTAAAGTGACCCTATCAGAGGGTTTTCTGAAGCTGAGAGCATGTGATATATCCAAAGTCCCAGTGGGTTTCCATGGCTGAGCAGAGAATCGAGCCCTGGTCTCCAGGATCATAGTCCAATGTTCAGACCAATCCACCATACCGGTGCTATACTGAGACAAAATCAACTTAACTGCTGTTCCTTGCTGGAGTAAATTATATTTCAACACTGTCAAATTTCAGGATTTTTATAGCTCATACAAGGAGCTTATTAGCTATATCTTTGAATTTACTATAAGGCCAAATGACATACACTTTTATTAGCACATCTAGACACTTGCAGTTGGTGGAAATTTTTTACTTAAATGCATTTCTTTAGCTTTCTGTATACTTTTGTTCTATTGCCAATGCAAACTTTTTTGCTAATCTAACTGGGGTTGACAAAAGGAGGTTTGGCATTGCCTTCCTCTCAGGCTCAGAGAGTGTGACTTGTTCAGTAGGTTTCTATGGCTGAGCAGGGATCCAAACCTTGCTGCCTGGAGTCCTAGTCCAATCCTCAAACCACTACATCTTGGTCATTCTCATACATATCTACTGAGAGGGCATATCATGTCCCTCCACAAGCTTCAGGGGCAACTATGTGTGATTTTTAGAAATTAATTAATTTTTTTTGTTCAGGGATTCACAGTCACTGTAGAAGTTCTATGGAATCTGGGGGGGCGGGGGCACATGTAGCTTGAAACCTACACTTTGCCCTCCTCTGATTTAAAATAGTGTTACTTGTCCATATGCAAGAAAGAAGACTGTTACAAATGGGGTTGCTGAAGCAGAACTTGTTATTTATTATAAAACAAGGAGTATAAATCTTAGACTGATTTGGTCCTCATTGCTGACTGAAATATCACATTTGATTCCACCACTACACTCAAAAAAATCTGAACTTTTTTCTTCTCTTGCTTGTATGATCTCGGCTGTCAAAGAGTTGGTCTTTCCTCTCTTCACCCAGATTTTAGTTCAAAATCTCATCTGTCTCTTGAAAATCAGAAACAAAAACAAAAACAAAGTTTATCATGTTTCATTCTTGAGATGCACTAGAATGGATGCAACAGTTAGGAAACCATGTTCATTTACACACTGCCCTTAGAACTTTTTGCCATTTTCCTAATTCATTCTATATAAAGTTTTTCAGTTGTTTTTTTTGTGCTCTGTTAAACACAGAAAATACATCTTCCTGAACACTTACATATACAGTTTCCTGAACATCTACTAATTAACTTCAAGATATGGAAAATCTTTAGAAGAGATATTTGATTTCAAACGATGCATAGAGGAATAGGAAAGTACTCACCAATATTCATCCAATAAATATGTAATGGTGGAATTCCTTTGGGAGGATTACAGTGCAAGACCATTACATCACCATGCTCTACCTCTATTGGTTCAATCTTCTCTTTGGGGAATTTAGGAATACCTGTGATAGCAGAATAGAAACACCATGAGATCTTGCTAGGTTGCATCTATTACTATCTCACTGGCATTTTTTCTATTAATTGTTACAGTCTTGATTTCCCATGGGTATCCAGTCTTATTATTCTGAGAGCAAGGTAACAAAATTCCTGGAGGAAGATAATGCAAGTACAAGTTCTGAATCTGAATAATTGTCCAAGGGCAATTTTAGAAATGATTCTAAGAATGTCATTTCATTTGAGCTTTTCTTTTTGTCCTGTTTACATCTTCTCTTTTGCTGAGCAGGTACCACATAAAACATCCTCCCATTTTATCTCCCTGAGATGCTTGTGACATAGTTCTTTATTGTGTGTAGAACTTACTCTCTTCCTGTTGCACTGCTTCCATGTTTTATCCATTTTCAGCAAAAGGAGTAAGGCTGATAGGAGAAGCACAGGAGACCAGCTACACCTTCCACGTACTCGGTGCATGAGGGGAAAGGTTTTGCCTGAACACCCATATACTGAATGCCAACTGAAGGTGTGAACTGATGTATCAGTATAGCATTATATTTGAGATAATATCACAGTTCTGTCTGTGATGATATATTGATGCTGCCCTGTTCATTCGTGTAATTTATTTGTAGCTTTTAAAATTATAAATTGATGAATGTGTACATCTGAACTAAAGCACACAATGTTATGCCACTGAGGTCAATGGGATTTCTTTCCCAGTACTGTAATTAGCCTGATTTCTGTACCATGCCAGGCAAGTGAGCAATACAGGTTTTGATTGGTTAGAGGCAGCTGTCCAAAACTACAGGCATTCCACACATAAACAAACAAACACTAAAATGCAGGCCCCACATTCTCTGGGAAATTCATTCATCACTTAAGTCACTCTTCAGCTTTGGCCTCCATGGGTGGCATGATGCAAGGAAGAATCACACCTATATTGTATGACTAACTTGTGGGCATGTAAAGAGCAGTCACAAATTTCTACTGAGAAAATGGCCATGTGCTGCAAGATTTTTTTCCCCCCGCATTTCAAGATTTTTTGTTAAAGAGAAGTGTGCACAAAAACATTGGACTTGCACAAAAACCAGTCAGAAATCAGTGTTATGTGCTCAAAATATATGTCACACAAAACTGGAAGTGTGAAAAGCCATCTAAACCTCACAGAACATATGTGGTCTTTCACAATGGATTTTTTTTTAAAAAAATTGTTCATTACCGAGAACAAAATAAGTATAAAGTCACATGAGTTACATGGTTTTCGTTCCTAAAGAATGCTTTATAGACAAGAATTTCCACATTTACTTTGCTGCGTTAGGTTACATGGTGTGTCACACAGTAGAATCCTAATAGGATTGCCTGTTTGCCAGATTTCTCAATTTATTCTCCTTACCTCCCCTGATCACATCTCAGTGCAAAAATACAACTAGATTATGAACTGCTCAGATGATCTTCACCAGCCCAAACCTATTTAGTTTGTAAATTGTGTCCAGGCTGTACCATTTCTGTCTGCAGTGCCAGATATGTTCACACAACTGAAAAGAAAAGGAAAGGAAAGGAAAAAAAAATAACATCCTCTGTGCGAATAACTAATTTGCACAGTCCTAGCACTACTTTCCAGGCTTCCTATTTTTCTATGTGTGTAGGAATCTATTTGTGTCTTTAGGGAGAATTACAGCATGCAGCCCTCTGCCCCCAAGATCTGAAATGGTACAGGTCATGCACAAGGTAACTGTCTCAATAAGAAACAGACCCAATGATCCCAAAGGTTCTGCAGATATGCTTTTTATTAACACAGTTCTATCAGTACATTGCAGCAGAGGTAGCCTATTTATTTTTACAGACACTTATTTCTAACTTATGCTAACTGCTTGCTCCAAGGAGGCTCAGTGCTACATGCATAATCCCAAGTATATGCAAAAATTGATGTTTCGGGTGTGCCCTACGTAACTGCAGGCCAAACTCTTAACAGAGACTCAGAACTGTTTCAGACCTCTGCCACCAGCTACTAACCCTTCCCAAGAGTCCACCAAAATAACTCTGGTCAGAAAAAGGCAGAGGTAATGAAGATGAGTATTTTCAGGGCTTGAGAAAATTGCAGAATAAATATTGTTCATCTGGACTAGGGGAGATATATTGAATCAACTGGATTTACCTACATGTTCACTCATCAGTCTATAATTGATTCAATATGTTTAATGCTGATGGGGCTAACCAACAGGATTCCAGCAAATTTTGAAGCAACAATCTCCAACCAGCATGACCAGTGGTCAAGCTTGCTGATAAATTCTGGGAAGTAGAGTCCAAAAAAGCAGCTAACATTCCTGATTCTTGGTGGAATGTCCTTTCTTACTTTGCAGAGGGCTGTGACTACAAGTAGTATGAAACTATTCACAGCAGTTTCCACCAAGGGAAGACTTGCACTAAGAGTCCATTGAGCTACAATTAAAATGCTGTGAGAACATTATTGCAACAACAAAGGGTAATTTGCATTTATTGGTTATTGTGGACAAGGGCGTATTCCAGCTGTTCCAGCTTGCCTGCCTACATTGCAAACTGTGGGAAAGAATACAGAAGAAAGGGTACCCTATTATGAATTCTTTTGCTGCAATTTATTACTCAGGATATATTTATGGGTGTGTCCACATTTCACAAATATAGCAGTTTGATCCCACTTTAATTGTCATAGCTTCTCCCTAAGGAAATCTGGGATTTATGGTCTGGTGAGGCACTAGAACTCTCTGGCAGAGAATTCTGAATCTCTTGCCACCAAACTTTAAGTCCCAGGATTCCATAGGAGGCAATCATGACAGTTACTGCTTGCCTCAAAAATGAAACTAGCAAAGAATTACATCCCTCATGTATATGCATTCTATTTTGATTATTTTCATAAACCCTTCAGTAACATTCCTAGGGTGGTTTACAAAATGAAGAAGCAATTAATTGTAAATACAAGATAAAATAAACTCAAGGCCACAAAGTTATTAAAGCAACCTTCAACAGCATATTGCATCTATAAAAGCTCAGAAAAATGTGACAGTTTTTCCTAGCCCTGAAAGGAAGATGGATTAAAATTCAGGAAATTCTGTCTGTGCAGAGTGTTACAGAAGGCTGATTAACCACTGAGAAGATCCTCTTTCCTCTCCTCAGCCACAAATGTCAGGAGCACCACTAGGAAACCCTGTACTGAAGATGCTATTTTACAGATATGCTCATGTGTACACAGCATCTTTTCTTATATCACTGATATACAGTTACTTCATTATCTTCTCGATTATCATGTCTTGTATGTATATGCCTAGGAAAGCTTTTCAGAAAACTATATATGCATGCTTTTAATGCCATTATTGATCATCTCAACCATTCTTTACCAAACAACCACATGCCAAGGGCAGCAGAAGTGCAGAAGCAGCTCCCTCTGAAAAGCAGCCAGCTGCCTTTGAAAAAATGCAAGATGCCTTGGTTACACGTGCAGAACCAACAGCCTGGCAAAAGAAAAAGCTATTGGCTATGAGCTAGTAGCCACTGGATAATAAATGTATAAAGTTATCAGGGACATGTCTAAGGTGCAATTCTCATCTGTCACACAAAAATCAAACTATGAACACAGATTTTAATTTTTAATTATGTCTTTTTCCTTCCATGTTTCTAGCTAATGCAGACAGAAGTCCACAGAGGACAATGGTGGAATAAACACCACTGTAGTTGGACCTAACTGTTCCACCATTCTTCTAGTGATCAGAAAGAACACCATGGCCATTTCTGCACTACACTCTTGTAGTGCTATTATTCTACTTTCAAGATCCTGTGGAATTTTGGAGTTTGTAGTTTACTGAGGCCAAAGAGCTCTCTGGCTGAGAATTCTAAATGCCCTTCCCTAAACTGCAAATCCCAGGATTCCATAGGATGTTGAAAGTGGAATAATAGTGTAGTGCAGAAATGGCCTATGCCTCCCCCTTCAGGGTCACTCCACAATTGCTGGTGAGAGAAAGTATTGTTGTCCCAGTCTCTTTCTTGCACTCTCAGCAAACTAGAACTGATGTTTTAATTTAATCAGCAGCACATGCAATTAAGCTGCAGTGAAAGAATGGAACATTCAAGGAACAAAGCACAAAAAAGAAAAAGAACAAACTGAAGTTCTAAGTAATGAGCAGGTGGCATTCCACCTTTGAAGAATGTTTTTCTTTTTCTCCTTTATTTGTATTTCAGCCTTTGGGGTACAAAAAGCCATTCGACTTCCAGTTTTAACTCCTCTACTATAAGGACCACATGTTCCAACAAAGAGACAGACTTACCGCTTCTGAATGATTTTCAAAAAGCAATAGAAAAATTGTATGAAAACCTGCCACAATGGTATGAAAATATGTAGGAAGGGCAGTTGGCAGGGGAAAAGCCAACAAATGGGCCAGTGACATGCTGGGATTTCAGAGCTTTCTCCGACTCCTTCAAATATCTCACAAAAGTCTTTAAAAAACAAACAAACTGCAAAACGGAAGTCCTCCTTGAAATGAGAGGAGCAAATCTGATCTATTGCTGTTTGTCTTCATTTTAGCTCTTACAGGGAATTCCCACCTGCATGTCATGTTTAGGAGGCTTAGTTTGTTTTGCAATCTTGAACCAGGTGGTTATGGTTTTTTTCCTTCCCCAGTAGCCAAGAAGAGAAATCACTTTCATCCTTCATCTGAAATCTCTATTATTTCCTAAGTGACAAAGAAGAAAAGTTGTTCCATAAAGGATACAACAGGATGAGGGTAGGAGAATCAAAGCTTCACAGTGAAAAACTTTCTGTGTACTGAAGAAGGCTTCATGATTTAATGAAGTGAAATGAGCAAGGGACTTGGCATAGCTCTTTAGGTTTGATGCAGATTTTACAGGTCAATTGTGCGGTGGCTCATTGCCACAAATCTGCCAGTCTGTTGACCCTACAGGTGTCAGAACATTTGCAGGGTTTTTTTTCTCCCTTGTACTCAGTGTCAAGCAAAGAAATGTCTCGTTCCATCATGTGCATTTTGCACTTATACCAAACTAGGCTGTTCCAATCACAGTGGTAGAACACTCTTTTCAGAAGTCAGTAATTTTTACAACGTCCAAATCCTGCCCAACTATAATCTTTCCTTCCTAATGACCTATTGCAAGCAGCAGATGTGCCAGGAAATAGCACTGTGTGAAACAATGCTCCATTCTTAACTGAATTATGAATGTACACCAGAGTGACAGACTTGTCTCACAGGAATAAGCCACAAGTGTGACAGACCTGATAAAAATCAAGTGAATATGCATGAATATCCTTGAGATCCACATGAGGAATAAGAGACTGTTTTCTCAACTGCTAAAATTCTACTCTCTGACAGCATTCAGGTTGTCCAGGAAAATTGCCAGAAAAGGAGAGTATAATACAATGTAGGTCACCGTCCAAAAGATTGGCTTGCTGAGTTCCAATCTGGCTTATCATCTGGTAGATAAGAGATGCTCATACACTCTCACGAGTCTAAAAGCTACTATGTTCATAGGGAACAGACACTATGAGACACAGTGTAGAATGCTGCCACCTGGTAACTGGAGTTACAGTGATACTTGAAGGTGCGGTGGAGAGTTGCCCAATGGAGATATATCAGTTTATAGCATATGGTTTTATAGGTAAGGTGCTACCCCTTTTATAAATGTTTGCAGAAAGATCGAAATCCATATTTAAAGACTGAAGTTAGTGCTTGTCTCATATTTTTGCCAAATATTCTTCAGGACTCATATTAAAGTTTCATTTTTAAATAATTTTGAACATGAAATATTACCAACATTCGATGATATTTAACTTGGGACATGGAATCGTGTTTTGGCATGATTACTGATGGCACTGGAGGTAGTCAGAATTGAAATGTGGAAATGATCATAGAAGTAATGTTTAAGTTTTTGATTGCCAGATTACTTGTTTTGCTGGTTCTTAGTATGACTTCTTCCTGTTCAATCCAGGAATCAAAGATAGAAATGCTTTTGGCATTTAGCTACTATTTAGGTGGTACTAAAGAAATCTGAGTTGTCTTACTTTGCTAACACTACAAGAAGGTTGTATTAGCAGTGTCAAAAAATCAAATCAAATGAAATTTGTAATTATTCAGTCCATACTGTAAATCAAGTCTCTTCATAATTCTGAGCTCTGACTCATGCATCCAAAGTGAATTACAATCACAATTAAAACCAAGATTTATTACAAGTTAATTTCTCACAGCTGCTGCTCTCCTGTGGCTTCATATCAATCTAGTCAGTTTATAAACAAACAAAACAAAACAAAACCATGTGATAATGTCCAGAGAACTATCCATCCTGACACATGGAATATCTTGTTAAACATGCAAGGTTCACTTTGGTAATACAAATGACCTAAAATTCAGCCATGTTTGAAATCTGTGAATATATGATTTGAATATGTACAATTGGACTTTGTAAATCATCTGAATATGAATATCAACACAGTCAGCATGCCCATCACTAGTTTAAATGGCTTCTGTTCTAAACATCTGTTTGTAAGTTATGCTATAACATTCCATACTGGTATTATTTTCTGTGAAACACCTATGGTATAATATGAATCAAAAGGTTATAATCAAAACAGTAGAAATTTCCACTAAGTTTTATGGAACTGGAATCCAACCAAGGTCCGCTCCCAAGCAATAACTACTGAAGTATGTTAAGTACCATGCCAACTGACAGCACTGAATAGATAAATAAATAATGCCAGAAGATGCAGCTTTGATATATGGTAAAAGATGTAACCATATATTTCAACAGAATCCAGATGACCATTTATCTGTATTCTCATGGGTTCTGTCCTTGGAAGCTATTTCTTCACTGTTTCCTCACTATATCATTCAGTCATAGATCACACATAAAGGACATCTGTTATAAGCATAATCTAGCAGGAGACTATCTAGAAACGATATGTATACTACCTTGAGTCCATTAGGAAGATATGTCATTTATAAATTAATAGGCTAACATACAATTCAGATACAGTGTTCCTCAGTGTTGTTGAAAAATACCTGTTTTTCTTAAGATACTTCTCTGTTTATGTAATTGACCCCGCATGCAAATAAAGAGATGAGGCCTTTTCACTGGAGTGAACAAGGACCATTAAAAAAAAAAACAACTTTGTACTTCCCACTTCCTTGGAAAAGTATAATAATGCAGAAGCCATTATGAGCCTACACCTTCATTATATTAGGCTCTGAGTGTCAAAATGTAGAGATCTGGGCCAGTCAGGGATATGAAAGATCCGGTCTGCTTTTCATCTCCCTGTCTGGAAAAGCAGCACCCTTCTATATATTTACCACCACCTGTCTCCCTCTCCACACTTATATCTCCCTTCTGCTTTTCCTAATCCCACAACTCTTGTGGATATAGGGCAAAGCGTTTTCAGGTTTATCTCAAGGAATGTGGTAGCATGTGTCACTGAGCTCATATTAAAGAGACACTGTATGGAGACTGCTCTTTAAAAAATATGATAAAATCTTTATTAAACCAACTGACAAGGAAAAGGTATTTGGCAATTAAATGTTATCAACCAGCAAAGTACTTTCAGCTCTTAACAGGCAAACACTACCCCAACCGTCTCTTCCTCTCTCTCTGAAGGAACCCCTCCCCTTTCAAAATCCCAGATGGAACTCTCTTTCAAACCCTGTTTCTGTTATTTTTCTGTTACGCTGACTCCCCCACCTAGCCTCACCCTCTGGCTAAACTGGATTATATAATCAGTGAACCAATCAAATGAAATCCTCTCTGTTGCTAGAGCGGCTCTACTGGCTACGCCCCCCCCCCCCCGCCAGGGTTCATCACACTAAGCTATTAGTATTCTTCTTACACATTCCTAATTTGCCCATACATCTTGGAATATCGAAAGAGGTCTTCCTGAGTCACTGCTCCTCGAAGAGTCCCATATTCAGTCTGCATATTGTGGGTTACACACACAATTATCTTCCCCATCTCATGCATCTCACGGTCCCTGGAATCCCCAGCACCCATTTATACCTGGGGTAGCCGTCAAAGTTCTTAATCTGAATCTGTTAGTCTCCTGCACAGGCCTACCACTGTGAAGAGCTTTCCAATTAGTTTGGCACTCACACAAAACAAATCAAAGGACCTCTCTCAGGGACTGAAACTTAAGTTCAGGCCCAAACCCAGAGTGGATTTACGTCCCCACTGACATCAGAGCCAGCAGCAGCCAGCACTAAATTAACATCCCAGGGCCAACAGTGCTGAAAGGCAAAACAATTCCTTCTGAGCTCAGTCATTAGCCCATCCACTTTTGATTAATGTGAATGCAGGATTTTGAAGACCAGTTCGGAATATCAAATATGTGTAGTGTCTAAAAGTCAAGTTTATATATTCCTGTCCTTTCTGACATTTCTTAATCTGGAGTGGTCACTCAAGGTTTTGTTTAGGACTCTCTCTCTCTCTTTCTTCCTCCCTCTCTCTCTCTCTTCCTTCTTCCTCTTTCAGCCCACAAGGCAGGTCTGTGCAACATCTTGTCTCTGTTGAACTCCAGACCCAGTATTTGAATTTGACCTTGGAGTCTGCTAATATACTGCCCTATATATCCTGCTATATATACTGCCCTAGAAAATTTGATAAATATGTTAAGTACAACATTTGGGAAATGCTAACAGAAATGGCTGTACTGCTTTATGGTCAATGAAACTGCATGTTTAGATATCCTGCCCAAAAGCAGTTTCTCCTCCTTTTGGCTCTTGGAACAGCTTGATCATAAAAATAAATAGATTCTCTCAGTTAAATAGCTCAGCAGTTTGTGCCTTTGCCTTTATAATTGGCTTCAATTATGCAGGTACTGTATAATTATTGGAGTGTTCTCTTTTATTTCCCATAACTGTAAAAATGAGAATTAAACATTCACAACGGTTGAAGTAAAGCTACTTAAAGATCTTTTGTGGTGGCAGTGGTGGTTTTGCATCTTGATTCCCAGTGCAACTTGTGGTTATCTTAACTTAAAATCGGTATAGTAATAATGATTTATTTGATTTTTTAAAGCCACACTTTCACTGAGTTGCTGGAATAAACAGGATATGTAAACAACCTTTTGCATTCCCTGTTTGTGGCAACCTTGCTTTATTTGGGAACCTCACTGCTGTTGAGCTTGATGGTACATGGTAGATCACTTGGCATGACAAATGTCCAGAAGAATGACCTCTTTCCCTCTTCACTTTTATTGGGAATGGTGAGTTGCCAAGCACCTTGCTTCTTCCTCGCAAACCATGAGCGGAGTGCTGCCAAAGGCACACCGTTATCATGATTTCACACTTACCAACCACAGCTTTGAATATGTTTACACACAAACAAAACTGATTTATTCTAAGCTCCTCTGCAGTACTACTTATCAAATCATTCCATGTGGTGTGCCATTATATTGGGTTCTAACAGTGCCAAAAATGTGGCTTTGGAAACAAGAGGGAGTCTGGAAGGTGCACGGGCTTACCTGTCATCAGTGAAAGCTTAATTTTTTTGGCATGTAACAGTCTGTGTTTATACACTATATATAAGCATCTAGAAAGTATTTTTTCCACTCCCCCACCCCCAGTTTCAACATGAATTGCCAGAAGAATAAAATAGAACAGCCTATTATAACTTCTGTATGTAATGTAATTTAAATAATGCAGCCAGAAATATATTATCACAGTTGGGATATTTTTATTTATTTATTTTTCTAATATTGCAGTCTTATGAACACTTGTCTGGGAATAAATCCTATCAAACACATCGGAATACTTCATGCCTGAAGACGCATCAGTGCACCGGCTTCTCTAGTCTATGTGGAAAATTTCTCCATTAACATTTTTGCTAGATAGATCTACCAGTTGCTGTTCACTATGAGAAGCTGAATAACATTATCATGATCAGAGCCGGAGTATCTCTGATTGCTACCTCTTTGGGGCTAAAAATTGGACTTCTACTATATTGTTCCCTTCCTGAGATCCCATGGCAAATGACTGGTCGCCTTTTGCTCTCATACCTTCCTGTGGAAATGGAACCATCTTTGTCTGAGAAAAATCACGTGCTAGACAGCTTAAGGCTCACCACTTCTTTACATCCCAAGAGAGATAGGAGAATTTGTCACACTGGTGGGGAGAAAACTGGGAGAAAGAATTAGCAGCTCCATCAGAGTACAGATTAGGGTGAAGTGAATTAGGAATATGGAGAAGAGGCAAAGACTCAGGGTTTGTTTTTTTTGTTTTTTTTTTTAGAAAGAGATGATTTTATTCTTGTAATTATTCCAATATGTTTCAACCAAGTCATTTTTAATGGCCTTCTTCAGGGGATGTTAGATAAAAGAAAGGACAATGCATGAACACAGTGGCATAGCTCGGAGTGTGGGGAAGGGGTGGGAGGGGGTGGGCTACAGCATGAGGGGCTTAGCCACTGTGTGGGGGGGGCATGGCTGCAGTGTGGGGGGCGTGGCCAGGGCACGCAGGGGTGTGGCTATGGGCAGAGACACCCAAAGAACATGGCCACACCGGGTGAACCTGCCCCCCCACCCTCTGTCCCTATGCGACTGCATGAACAACAAAAACTATAAAAGTAGACAAGTTACAACTTGCAGTGTCAATTTTAGGTTCATATATTTTGCATCAAGATGCATGCAAAACTCATTTTTTTAAAAAAAAAAACCCACACCAATTAACCAAAATAAACATATACAAGTACAAAATCCTACTTAAAGTACAACTTTAAAACTGCCTGCAGAGATTCCAAAAAGGGTGCTTCCAAATCTTATGCCTAGCAATTGATAGTTTAAGAAGTAGGAGGCAGACTTTTATATTACTCCATTTTTTTTTGAAGGTATACCAAAAACATCTTTATCATAGCAATTCTACAGCTGAGTGGAAAGTTCAGGGATATGCGAAAACTCAGTTTTAAACTAGATTGATGTACTCAAAGTTCACATGTAGAAATGGAGGGACTTATATGGCAATTGCCAATATCCAATCCATTTTTTTTTTAAAGAGGGATGTCTCATTCCAGGAAAAAAGTTTCTCAAGCACCCAGAAGTGCAATTCCTTAAAGGAGTGGTTGTGGTCAACAAAAGGGGCACCTGATCTTCTATTCCTGATATTGCTAAGATGTTCTCCTATATGGATTTTTAAGGCACTAGATATTATTCCTAACTTGTTGCAGAGAAACCTGATGGCATAAATCACATGTAGTTATTCATTTTCATTTTAAATGGTTTTGTGTTTTCAGTGTATTTTAACCAGAATGTGTTTTAATTGTATTTTAATAAAATATTTATTATTGTTGTTGTTATCGTTATTATTTTATATCACATATGTAAGACGAAATTACAAAAGATTTTTAAAAATGATCAACAAATCTGGAAATAAGTTCTAACACAAAATTGCAGCCTGAAAAATTTGGGCAACCTGGAAGAGGAAGAAGCCCTTTATGGATCTGATGATCTGGGACTGATGATCAAGAAAAAGTTCTATTCTGCTTTTGTGATAAGGCCCAAACATAAGTCCTCCACTGAGGTGACCTTAATTTCATTTATCATATACTAGTATATTTATCTCATGTTGCCCAGGGTTTTTTTTTTCCTCTTAAGAACTCACCAAACTGTCTTCTCCAGTACCTGTAGCTTTTCCCATATTCCCCCATCCAATCTGTATTCAGAGTTGTTAACATACACAGGTTTAGTTCCTGAGGGAAATACAGTGTCCTCCTCCTTGCCTGCTAGGCCTTGTCTCCATAGCAACCAGCCTGAGCTTTCTGCCTGAGAATTCTAAAGGCCCCTCCCTGAACTGCCAGCCTCAGGATTCCACAGAATCTTCACAGCCAGCCAATGACATGAGGTCTTCTTGCCTGACACAGTTATTCATATGAGGTCTTTGCCTGCCTGACACAGAGAAACAGACAAACAAACAGATAAACTTTGACTTTTATATAGCAGATTGTGTGGGATCCTTAGGATATGGCTTGTATGAAGATGTCTCTCGTAAATGGTGCAAGGCCAAATCGGCACAGGACCATTATACTGGAACATTGCTAGGTACAATGAATCCCAAGGGGTCTGAGAATTCTAAAGGAGCCAAGCATATTTAAAGATAACACAGGATTTATGGAAAAAATGGTGTGGAATTCTGAGTACGTGCTCATAAGACCTCATGATGAAATGCCCATGATCCTCATTGTGGACACCTTATCCAAAGTAAATCATAAGCACAACAATAAACGCACAACAATAAAAAGACAATACATAAATTGTAGGTTTGGTTGAAACATTGGAAAACAGGTTATACTTGAAGAAAGCGCAGACCAAAGGATAGTAGGTAGAGGGAAAAGGGATGAAAAAGGAGGATGGGGTAAGAGTGAAGAAGGGAGGGAAGATTAATTTTGACATAAAAGATTAAAGGAGGAGACAGATTTTGGAGGGGGGTGAATTGAGGTTTTATGCATTCAAATATTTGATAAGATTTTAATCTCAATAAATGCATTAATTGTATGTAGGAATTTGTATATTTTGATAGATGAAATTAATTGTGTAAACAATGTAATAATGAGACAAATGCGATTTAATGTTTGGACCTATTTTAATAAAAATTATTTTAAAAAATGTAAATCATAAGCAAAGAATACTATAGAAGAAAAGGTGGGTAGATATATGACCAAAGGGAAAAAAAAATATTCCAATAGCATAGATGCACATAATTCACTTCTTAGCATTTGTTAGTGCTGGACCTATAGATTCAGCTATAGCCACTTTAGAAAAGAAATAGAGGCAACAAATACAGCAGGAACATCCCATTCCGAAAGATTAAGCCACTTTATTGTTAAGGAAGCAGACAAAGGAGGGGCTCTGATCATCCAAAGTACCCCAGAATACAAAAATGAGGCCTTGAGAAACTTTTCTGCCAAAATGAGAGTGATCCTGCTAATACTGCAAAGTATGTCAACCTGAGAGTAACAGGCACAAAGTCATGCAGTGAGATTCATGGCTTAGTAGGAACTGGAATCTGTATCTCCCAAGTTCCAGTGCAACACTTTAAGCACCATGCCACACTGGCTCTCCAGTTCAAATCACTACTATTTAATGTTACCTGATTCTCTCTGTTCAATACTCTAAGCACTTCTTGCTTTTTCTCCCTAAGCCTGAACATTTTCCAAAAGGAAACACTACCAGGCATGGAAGGAAAAACGCTTCAAATGGAACAATCTCTTTAGTCCTTTTCCTCCATACAATACAACAACAGATACACGTGAATGCCTGTGTTGTTGTTTTGATTTTCTCCCACCTTCAAAATGCTGTTTGAAAAAAAAATAGAGTCTAATCCAAGCTCTGGATGCCCAGTTATTTGCTTTCCAAATCCTGCCTAAAATCAACAGTGATGGAAAGCTATAGGTAGAAGGGTCAGATTGACTACCATCTGTGCCAGGATTATGATCTGAGGATGAGAAAAAATGCAGCAGTAATGGCAAGAGAAGGTTTTGGTAGTCTCCTCCAACATCTACTGATTTGCCTCTGTCGTAATGTGGGCAAAGGACGAAAGGCTGGGAGGAGATGGCAAAGAAGGGAAAGGAACAAGCATGGCCTGTACATCTTGAGTTCTGTATACCTCCTGGTGCAAACGGAATGACCAGGGAGGAGAAATGGAGAAGGAAAGAAGCGTGAGTGTAGCACAGGCCTTTTGTGGAGCATGCAAACTCTCAGCTTCAAAGAAAAGAAAAGGAGAAACATGGAGTTCCCAGGGAGTTTGTGATGCCCACCCACTAGCCAGGGTCAGCAGTAACCTGGTTTGCAGGCTGAAGCACATCCAATTTAAAGAGTTTTTGTAAAAGATTAGGTGATAGTTCTTTGAGCAATTTGAATAATTTGGGCAGGGGGTCAGAACCAGACATTTCGGGCAGCATCTTAAGGCCTGGGAATTCTGTACGTAACTGTAACAAGGATTCTGAAAGCCTCCCCGAGTTCCATTTGTGAAAGGCAATCTACACATCAATTTAAAAAATAATATGAAAGCTGGAGTTCAAATGAAAGCCAAACATACTGGAGGCAAAATACCTTTTTTAAGTTTCAAAACCAGCATGAGCTTTCAGTACAGTTTCAGATAATAAGCTGATTTCTCTGCTGAAGTGAAGGTGAAGACCAAACTACAAATGATGCTGGTGATCTTCAGTTTTTGAAAACTGAAATGCATCAGGGAGGAATGGGTAAAGAAGCTACTCATTTGGTTGGAGCAGGAGGGGGACAGAAGGTAGGATTAACCCCCTCCCCAAAACTCATTTTTCTATGACCACTTTTCCCCTGGACACCTTTACTGTGCTTTGAACACATCTCCCCAAGTCTGATAGCTGCTCATTTCCATGCCTAGTAAATACTTGTCCCATGACCTGAAAGGGTCATAGGACAGCCACTGTTTACTAGAGATGCAAGGAATAATTGAAAATATTTGACAAACGGTTGAAAAAAGTATTAGGAAACCCCTGACAAGAAGAATTCTGGACTGAGGAGATTTTTTTTGCAATTCAGGACTCATTCTGCACAAAACCCCATCCTAAACACACAATCCATTTTTATGTATACTGTATTTACTTTGGTACTGGTGGTACTGGTATTGCAGGACTATGTATGAAATACTAAAATGTGTTTGTTCATGGTATTGTGAACTGAATAATAGGAAATATGGGTTAAAACAATATGCTGTCATAAATCAGTCTTTGCAGACTTCTAACATCAGAAAATTAAGAGGCTTTTTTTAACAAAAAAGTAGATATTTACTGAAAGTTTCCTGCAAACACAGTTTTAAAATGCACAATTATGCATTTATTTAAAATTATGCAAGGTATGTAAAACAAAGCTCCAGAGGTAAGAAGGGAATACAATATTAAATACAGTCTACCCAAATCAAATCATTTCCTGCCATTGAAACTCAGAGCTCTTGAGGATATTGTTTAAATTGCTTGTATATTAATATGCCCATTGGCCTAATCCCTGGAGAAAAAGTAGAGTGGGAATCAATCAGCAAGATCTAGCAAAACAAGAAATGCTGCACAGCAATGAAAAATATATGCACACAACCAAGCAACCACAAGTCTTGTAACTTGTAGCTAAAGTGCACTGTGATTGCTGCTTGAGATTTATACTAGGAAGTTACTGTTTTGAAATAATGTGACATGCAGCAGGTTCATATATAATTATTCACCCTAGATATTCTTAAAACTGGTCATAATGATCCTCTCCAAGGATTCACCAAATTGTTCACACAGTTCAGATTCTGACATTGTTACTTCAGTGTTGCTGTCCTATTTACACTGGCAAGTGATCCTACACTTTCTACCACCACACCTATTTCCCACTGCCTTGCTGACTTGCCGTGGAATGACGAACTAAAAAAAGGACAACAACTAGTTTTCTGTCATTTTTGTATTACTTGCTGTGGAGCAAAAGAAAAGTTCATTAAAGACAATGAACTTGATAGAGTGATATCTGGAACCTCAATGACTAACTCAGCCATGAATGTGCGAACATAAGGAAAATTAAAATTAATGCACTTGTGGTCCTAGCAGACCAACAGCTCATTCATGATCCCATTTTACACTTGGGAAGTTGAAAATATGGGTGGAACTACACAGAATGCTTTCTTTCAATATAAGGTACAACCAAGCAGCAGTAAAGTCCTACAGCAAGGGGGTTATTCACTGGCAAAGGTGCTAAATCATTCCCCACAACAGTTTTCCTCCTACATCTCCTCCTTCCACTCACTTTTCTCCCATTTTTTTCATAATCAGAAATCATCTTTGTTAAGGGTGGGAGAGGGTGTGGTGAGACATTGTGGACATTCAGAAGGGCTAAACATCACCTCCTGCCCAGTCCATCTCATCCTTTATTCCTACTTAATGGTGACCTGCATTTAAAGGTCTGTCTTGAGAGACTTCAATTTGCCAAAAGCTACGCAGTGAGTCCATTCATGAGGATCTGAATGCAAAAGGAAGGGTATTAGGTCTCATTTAAGTCTGGAATACATGCATTTTTATTTATGAATTAATAACTTTAGCTCCTCACCTCTGAAATGCACCCATAATACACACCTTTAATACAGGTTAACACTGTCAATCTCACTGAAAGCCAGTGTGGTATACTGATTTGAGTTTTGGACTATGACCCTGGGCACCAGGAGTTGATTCCCTGCTCAGCCATGGAAATCCATTGGGTTACCTTAGGCAATTCACACACTCTTAACCCCAGAAAACCCCATGATAGATTCACTTAGGGTCACCATACACTGGAAATGACTTGAAGGCACACAACAACACAACCACTGTCACTGATATTGGTCCATGTTATAGAATCCTGAGAACTGTAGTTTGGTGAAGTTCTTAGGAGTTTCTGTTAGAGGTCTCTAGGGCTGTACTTCTGGGTATTGGACTAGAGCTCTCCAGGAGACAATTCTGAATACCTCACAAGATGATATGTCCCAATGTTCCATAGAATGGAGCCATAACAGTTAAAGTGGCATCAATGTGCTATAATTGTGTGGTTCTGATACACTCAAACTCAAGAGGAAAAACAACCTATATTACTTCTCCTTCTTCTTTATTTCCTGATTACTAAGGATGTCCAATGTTTTGTACAACCACACTTAAACTTGCAGTAAATCTATTACATAAGAAGTGTTCTCAACAGTCCCTTAGAGAAAATGAATGTATTCAGAGTAGAATTTGGATAGAGTACTTAAGACTCAACAAGGCTATAGAGAGCCCCTAGTCTAGTTCTCAAAAACAAAACAACAGTGAATTTCATCTTTCCTGCTCTCCTGAACTACACTGCTAGAAATCCAAATCACTATAAAAGCCATTAACCAAATCAAGTGCCACATCAACAAACCTGCCATAGGTAACCTGCATGTTTGCCCTTTGCAGCATGCAGGTAATCATTAGTTAAAACTTAAAAGGCTCACCTGGAACTACAACTTCAATTTCTTCGGACATAGCTGTCCCCACTTCATTGGAAGCATAACAGCGATATCTTCCTTGGAAAATGGATATGTTTCCACGGTTCTTAACAGTAAATGTTCCTGAATTATTAGATGCAATTATCCTTGGGTCATGTTGTAGATCAAATGGTTTCCCATCTTTTGTCCAGTTAAATCTGAAAAGACAGGAGATTACCATGAAGAACATGGATAGGCAGCACTTATATATCTATAAATTTGATCTAGAGGGTGCGGAATTACGCTATAGCAGAAAGTGGGCTGCTCTTCAAGAACAGTAAAGCTTTCTTCAGCTGAGCTGAAAGCTGCTCTGTATCAAACTAAACTTAGGAAATAGTTATTGTGGCTGATTGTATGTCAGGTAGGTATCTCTACCTAGGAATGGAAAAGAAACCTGTTCACACCTTCTGAGACTGACAGCAGGGCAGAGAACATTTTTGAATCAGACATTTCTGGGCTCTGAGATATGCTTCAGTTTTGTGTTCTTTTTTTTTGAATTGAATTTTTTTGAATAATTTGCAGACAGATGAAATCTTTGCACAACAAATAAGGCCTGCTATTGAAAACGGTGTACCACATATGCATATTAGAGAAAAATGTGTACAAAGGATGTAGATTTTTTTTGGAGGAAGAGTCTGCATAAAATATACACCAATGGTTAAAAAATGTGCTGTTGGTAATGACTAGTGTAACATTTGCACAGTTTCAAAACCTAGGACTTGAACATTCAAAGCCTCTGTTCCATCGCTAAGATATGGCCTATCCCCAAAAGATAGTCACTATTAGATACTAAGAACAGTAGGATTAATTATCGATCACTCAGATGAAAGCTGCTGTACATGGCAAGAATTCCTCTTTATAGCTGTAGAAAATGAAAAGATGGAGTGGGAGATAACATCAGATAAAAAACTATTTCACAGGAATGGTTTGAACTAATATTTTTTGTCATGTGTAAGCCATCATTAAGTCAGATCAAGATAGCAATAGCTGTTTTTCATTCATCACACTAGAGAATGTATCATATGTGCTCACAGTGATTTTGGTTTTATCAACATTGGTTATTAAAATCTGTTTATGCTGTGGATGTGTGGATTTGTAATCCTCATGATGCACAAATAATGTCACAAAGAATTTACCATCAAGGTGTATAGACATCTTTTTCATGTTGGCAAAGGGACTGGAGGATATGTATGTGTGACACACACATATATATATCAATCTCAGTGATCCTATTTGCTTACCAGGAGGAATTGAAAAGCTTTTTCATTGCATTCTCTTTTTCCCAGGATGGAAAAATAAGTTTGGACGGGAAAAAAGAATGGAAAAAGGAAACTCTGTTCTCTCCATCAGAAATCCTCATACACACTGTTGGCAGCAGCAAAGAAGGAAAAAAATTGTATGAAATTGGCAGGGAATCAGCAGGAAGGATTTGGCAGTGGCAGTGATGGGGGGCGGGAGGGTGAGAGAGTCAGAACATTTGTGGAAGCTGCACTCAAAAGTCCACCAATGCTGTGTTCCTTTGCACCAATAAATTAATTTAATAAATTTAAAAGAAAGAATACCCCTAGCTGAATTTCCCTAATCTTTTATGACGAAGACATGCATGTAAAACAGTATGTCAAACCTAGGTGCCACTGGAATCATAAACTTTAACCAAATAAATGTGTTGACAAGTGTATGGTTGATATCATAAAATATAGTCAAAATCTAAAAGGC
The DNA here is from genome assembly GCA_030412105.1 of Cyclura pinguis. NCBI lineage: Eukaryota > Metazoa > Chordata > Lepidosauria > Squamata > Iguanidae > Cyclura > Cyclura pinguis. Next base: position 62,753,645 of record CM059600.1, on the reverse strand, counting down.
AAATCGTGTAAATGCAAGCAGACAGCTGCTACCCACTGACTGCTATTACACACTTCATATACTTTGCTAAATGTGTGATTTAAATCATAGTGTCATGATTGCACTACCTGCTAGGAAGAAACATAGGGATGATTCAGACAATCTAACAACCATGCTTTCTAAAACCAAGCATGAATGCTGTGTTTCTCCTTCTCTTCCCTCCCTGCATGTTCTGGCTTTTGCGTTTCTGTCTTTGTTTAAACAACCATTGCTTGTTACATTCAAACTGAGAAATGTGGCTTAATATTTGGCTACAGACCACAGTATGAAACCTGGATCAGTGATTGGAATAGTGGTTCTATTAAGCTGCCTATAAGATGGTGTTGAGTTTGTTACATTCAAACTGACCTAATGTGTCATTCCTAAATACATGTGATTTGGCAGTTGGATTCCATAACTTTAAACCTGTCTTATAAATGAAATGTATGGGTGATATTTAGATTTTGACTGGAGGAATGAGCTGTAGAATAGTAGGTTTAATACGTCTCCCAACTCATCTCCCAACCAGAATCACCCCATCTCCTAACAGTTCCACAAACTGAGGAAAAAACACACTGTTCAGGTAACTTGCCTTTTTCATCAGCTGTAGCATGCATGATAGTGTTGTGGGAAGAACTGAACATACTCCACTGGTGATGCTCTTATAGAAATTGGAGCTCACGTATGTCATTAGTGAGAGAACAGGGAGAAGAATTTCTACACATTGAGGTTGGAAAAAAAAAAGAAAGCTGGATGAGTTATCTCTTCCTTCTCTCTGCCCACCTTCCTCTCAATCAGTGAGTAAGGCCTGGCTTTGAGGGACACAAACATATACACATACACACTTATGTGTGAAGCAGCTGTGGGAAGAAGAAATCCAGTCTACTTCCTAGGTGCACTGCTTCTCAACCTGCTCTTCCAGAAGAGACAGAGAGCAAACCAGGCCTCAAATCACATGTGGTTTGCCACTGGTTTGACTTATCTTTCCACTGAATGGGGATTGTACCAGATGTGCTGTAGGAAAAAGCAGAAAGTCTTAGGTTCTCTTATCATGCCTCAGTTATTCATTTCCTGCATTTCTTGCATGATGCAAACCTTTACAATTTAGTTTCCATGTAAGCCTTGGACACCTTATATAAGGAAGAGGATGCAAATGATGAAGTTTTGCTAAAGAAAACAGTGCTTAGCAGCAGGTTAAAAGTAGAAAATAAAAGGCAATAAATATCTAGTCAGCCTAAAGCTGTTGCAAAACACATACGTTGGGTGTGGGTTTCCTTTAGCTTCACATTTGATTGTAAACTCTTCATCAAAAGGGAATGCTACTTGATCAGTTGATTGAGCTATGATTGTTGGGAGCTGCCGCACTGAAATATAAAGACATAAAATAATCAAATAAGCATATACTAAGCATACATATGAAATATATTTTTGTCATATTCTTTCCTACCCATAAGTTTCATAACGTTTTGCATAGAAGTCTATTTGGCCATTTCTCTTCTTTCTAAAATTATACTTCCTTCCAAAATAGCACTGACAACAGTGACAATAGTTATATTTTATATATCCATGAGTACTCTGTCAAATCTTTATTATTGTTGCCCAGCAAATGAACATAGCAGGTATTGCGCATGAATGTATATGTATGTTAACACTACATGGATGCTCTGTTCTTCCATTGTAACTATATCAATTGATGCTATTATGGGGGTGGGGACTAAAGCTACTTAGAAATATGATTTTTAACATTGCAGTTTAGTTCTAGATTTCTGTCTTTTGGAGGTAGCTTTCATTAAATTCTAGACTAAACAGAATATGGTTAGCAAATACGTATGGATGAAATTAGCAATTTTCTCAACTATTCCATTCTTTTTCTCCACTAATCTGTGAACTAAACATCATTTAGTATCATTAGTTTTTTAAATCTTAATTAAGTATGAGGTGCCTGGATCTAACTTAACTCTCACGAATTGCTAGGATACATCAGCATGAGAGTTAAGTCAAAGCCAGGTACCTCATACTTAACTTGAGATTAAAAAAGCAAGTGATCCAAAACAGCATTAAACATATTTAACATTATTTAACTAATATTTTAAAATACATTTCATTTCCAATATAGTTCACCTTGCTTACTTTCTAGAAAAATATCCGTTTTGCAACACCTTCATACAATTTTTGAGTAAATAATTATGCCGGAACTATTGTCACTGTTCAGAAGGTACAAGAGCCAGAGAACTGTGAAGTTGCATTCTATCCATTAGTCTGGGAAGTACAGATCGGATCAAGTGACCTTTTATCAGCATTGTCCTAGCATCCTAATGAGCAGGCTCATAGCCAGAAAGATTGCCCTGAATGGCCTGAACATGATGAAAATGGCAATCATAATAACCTTTAGGGCAGGTAAGGTAAGATATATGCAGATATGTGGCGAAATAGGTTATACAACCCCCACTACACAAGACAACCATTGTCCAGTATGACTAATGCCAGTCTGTTTCTGTGTGGGCTGACTAGACCTTCATGGAATTCCTCCTCCTATGACAGACCTCTTTGGGTTTCTCATACGTTTCCAAAGAACTCAGCATAAATTGATCACCGGAAATAAATTGCCCAGAAGGCCCTAAGAAGCTAATACAATTTCCTCTATACCTATATTTGTTACAGATAAACAAAAGATGTTGGCTAACCTACGTCTTTGTATTGCTCGGCATACCAACATAAATCCATTAGTTACCAAGCAGTAGCATCCTCATTCAAAGCCATGCATTCTCAGTGTTAAAAGGAATGGGCCTTGACGCTATACGCAAATCATCTATTTCACACATGTACATTGTTTTATTATTATTATCATTCTGAAGAAATTAAAGTGTTGTGAATCTCCATATAATCAAACTATAAAAATGGAAATTGTACCCTGAGGAGTAATCGACCGTAATAGAATTACCATTTTGTTATAAATTACAGGAATGAATATTAGGGATACTGGCTAGAAACTCCGTAAGCCCAGTGAACCAGAAAGCATACAGAATGTGGTATCTTGGTGCACCATATGGTGTCTCATCTTCAACATCTCCAATGGCACGGGGCTTTGCCCAGCTTGTTTATGGCCAAATGTAATTCATGTTTATTAAAACCATAAAAAAAGCTTAATTAACAAAAATTAAGAATTAAATGTAAATGTAAGGTCAAAGAAAGGTCAAATAATTTGGGAAAAGGAATGATTCTACTGAATAGGAACACCAAAATCTAGTTCTGTGGTTTATCAGAAAATGTGAATATGATCCTGGGAGAGTAACTAATTTGCCTGGCAACTGGAAGCCAAGAGAATGAGTTACTTTTTCAGAGCCATGTTCAAATTTATTGATGCAGCAGTTTGTTAAGGTTACATGTATGTATCTTCAGGATCAAATATTAAAAAAGTGTACAATTTTTACCTAATCATGGCATTATGAATTAATGTTGACTAAAACGGCAGTTTCCTACTGTGACATGGTATGGTGCACATGTATGGCTTTGTCTCCACCCTTCTAGCTGGTATGAAGTACTAGACATTATAGACACAATGCACTGTAGGTATACGGAAGTTTTAACTGAAAACATACATATCCCTTATGAATCTGGAATATTACCCTTGTGGCTATCAGCAAGCAGTATCAGAATCAGCAGGTTACAATAAGAATCAGAGGTGAGATTGTGTTTTGTTTGTGCATTCTCTTGACTAATTTCCACCCTCTTACTCATCATGGCTGATTATTCAAGTTTGTATCATGTTCGTCAACAAAGCTGGCCAAACATGTGACAAAAGTGAGGCAATCGTCAGAAGGTGGCAGATACTGGGAGGCAACGGTTGTAGCCCCTGGATGTCAGACTAATGCAGCTCCAAATCCAGAGTGATTGAAATGTTCTCCATTCAACTAAGCTTCTCCACTCTCCCCTTTACAAACTTTTTTTTAAAAAAACAACAACATACTTTTGCAAAGTGGAGGGTGTTTGGAATTCCCAGGTATACTTTAGGTAAGCTGTCATTCTCATGAACATGCTCTGAACTTTTACTTCCTCTTTTTATGGTTTTTCTGCCAAGAGAAAACTTCAGATCTTCTATTTCCAATCAGAAATAGTGGTTTTGAGCATGCTGTGTAACAGCCATACCATAGCTAAACATGGATAGAGGAGTATAATTCTTATATGTCTGATAACAATAGTGACCAAGAGATATATCAAAAGATAATTTTGTGCTTAAAGCAGCAATAGACATACATATACATATATGTGTGTGTGTGTGTGAGAGAGAGAGAGAGAATGAATGTGTGTGTGTGTGTGTATGTGTATATATATATTTATATATAAAAATGGGAGAAGGAATTCTAGGTCAATCTTCAAAGAATTACTGAATTGTATAATCTACCCTTTTACCACATTTTTTTAACATTAAAGATACCAAATTTAAATATAAAAGACACACACACACAAAAGATACACCCTCAACATTTCATGCTGTCAAACTAATCTGAATGTTAAACTACCTGACTATGTGCTATTTACATGTTTACTGCTCTGCGTGGACCAGTCACGAGAAGAAAGCAGATATACATTTCTTTCACATATGAATTCCCCAAAGGCCCCACAGGAGCATCATAAAGCTCAAAATGGAAACAACATATCAGGAAGATTAGTATGTTCTATGGTAGGAGAACATTCAGTAAATAGCTACAGCTTACCAGAAAGCGGGATTTCAATAGCTCCTGCCAAACTTAATACAATGAGAAGCATGCAAACAGTGATCCCTTTTGTGTTTAATGGCATCTCCATCTCTCTTCTATAAACAGAGAGTCCAAAGAGATTGAAAAGTGCTTTGCAATTCTCCTCTTCTTCGGTTTAAAAGCTGTCCTCAAGAGCAAAGTCTGGAAATGGAGAAGAGAAAGCGTATAAATAAACTCAAGGCATCAGCTCAGCTCTAATTATGTTAGGAAAATAAAGAAATAGTCAAGACATATAAACGGAAGCATAAATCACAGTAACATACACATTATAATATATTCTTTTTCCCCCTTCTGAATCCAGACTCAGAAAGAGAGACAAAGGAAACAAAATCAATTACACCACAGAAATCTAATTATCTGTTTCTTTGTATGTAAGAGAAAGCATGGCTAAAAATTGGCAAATTTATAATGGTTTACATTCATTTATTTAAAAATGGGGGATGCAGTTTGGAAAACAATCACATAAGGTTTAAAAGAACAGATGGATGTGAATAACCTTCATAATTCACCTTTACATCATCTTTCATTTTGTTTGCTCAAAACAACAGGGTTCAACAGATTTGATTGTTGTAGACAACCAAACTTGGATTCCCAGTTCTCTCTCCTCACATCACCACTGTTATATTGAAACTACTTTAAATGTGCAGTGCAAAAGGCAGTGAAAGGTCAAAATGTAATCCCACTTCTCATAGCGGGGTAGATCTAACCTACATTGCCAATGGTGAGGAATGTTGGCAGCTGCAGCTCAACAATATTTGGAAGTTAGCATAATTCCCAACCCTACTAGAAAAATCTTAGAATTCCAATGAGCATTCAGACACTCTTGGTAAAAGTACATTTCAAAACAAAATCCAGGCTTACCCAAGACATTTTCGCTTGTTATCAGTAGCTAGATTAGGAAGTCAAATTTTAGTGCAATCCTATACTTGTTTACTCAATTAAAGCTCCACTGAATTTATTCTGGATTATTCTTAAGTAAATGAGTATATGAAGGAAATATTGTTGCCTGGCTGCAGTTTTTCAATGTGTCAATTTGCTCTGGTAAAATTTGTTCAGCTCATTTATCAGTGAATGATTTTGGATCAATTACTATTGTATAGATTACTTTACAGCATTGTTCTAAGGACAGAAAGGGTGCGGGGGTGGAGAGGAAAGAATATAATCACCCAGCATTCTTGGAGGAAGGTAAGTATGAAAGTAGAAAAAAAAATGAAATACACGCCTTGATTTTTTATTCAACAGTACTTTCAGAAAAGAATTACTCATGATCAAGAAAGAAGCCAGTGGTGTGGCAACCCACTGCTATATTGATGGGAGGTCACGTGACCATCTATTCCCAAAGAAATCTTCTGGATTGTAATTTGTACTGCAGGGAAGCAGACTTACCATTCACTCTCATTCCACAAAAGAAAAAGGCAGCAGCCATAAAGTGACACTTAGAAAATCCCAGAGAGACAGCAAGAAACAGCTGGCTGACCAGCAATTATTGGGAGGGTGTTACAGGCCATTGGTTTATAACTGGGTAGAAATTATGGAGATCTCAGCAGTTTTTTGACTTGATGCCAAAATTAAATGACTAGGGCTTTGATGGAATTTCATATTCATGGATTTCCTCCCCCTGCCTTATCCCCATGGTAAATGTCAAAGCTAGAAGTAACTGATTTGAATTACAGCAGATTCATCCCACTTTGTAGTATACATACACCTACAGAATGCCTGACTTGGACCAGTGAAATTAGTATTTAAACCAGGTATGGGCAACTACTGTCAGGGAAGGGGCCAAGTATGCAAGGGAGGTCCCCCCCCCGTGCTTAAATAAAAAATAGTTACATATATGTAAAATGAATTAAAATAACCTGAAATGAATTAAATCTTTGTATAGAATTATTAAAATTCTACCCCACTTATTATTAACAAATAAAATCCCCCACTCAAATGTGATGACAACATGTATAAAATCAGTCTTAAAATTGAATTTAATGACTATGAGTTTAATTATGAAACTGACCTTTGATGCTCATCAAAATAGAACTAACTGACTATTGTGACATGTGTCATTGGAAAAGATAGTTATGCTTGGTAAGGTGCAAAACAATAGGAAAGAGGAAGACTACATTACAAGTTTAAAGACATAATCAAGAAAACCACAATCCTGAGTATGCAAAACGCTGGCAGGGCTATTAATAATCTATTGAAGGTCTCTAATCTATAGAGTTGCCATAAGTCAAACTAGTTTCCTGCAGAGAAAACAACATTTTGTGCATTGCATTTTCTATGCAGGAAACTTCAGTTACAAAAATAAAAAAAAAAACCCTCCCATGTGCTTTTTTCCTTCTCCCAGAATAAGTTGTGAATTATGAATCCTATCTATGATTTTCTAATCAGGGTTTTCTGACACTCAAGAAACTCATTTTGTGAGTATTTCTTAAATATTTTTGAATGTTCTTTTCATCTCTCTACACAATTCACTGAAAGAAAAGTGGGATATAAGTGCAATTTTTTAAAAAACAAAGAATTATACAGTTCTGTTTTCACCTTCCTTTTCTGTGATGGTACAGCTGTATATATAGTGCAGGTGTATACTGGCTGGTTGCACAAATAGATATTAAGGACTTAAATCGATATATAAACTTTTAGAAAACTTGTACTTTTAGCATGTCTCTTCATGATGGACCTCTTCTGGGAGGATGGGCAGAAGTGATCACTTCTGTGAGAAGTGGTAGTGCTCACTTTTGATGTCAGCCCTCTGTCTCTAGGTACATCTACATATAATGCAATAATCCATGCTGCACACAGATTATAGGATGATATTGTGATTAATAAACCCTGCATGTTGAAATGAATCCTCCAATGGCAATAGTTAAATAATTATTCCGCAGTTTATCAACACAACAGCTTTCTTGAAAACCTTATCTCCAAATCTTCCTCCCCCAAGCTTTTAATATATTGAAAAGGTTAGCTCTTACTCACTTGCTCTGTATGGAATTAACATTTGAATCTCAACACTTTGGGCAGCTCTGAACAGGTCCCATCTTCTCACCCAATCACACAAGACTATTCATCATCTTTCAAAGGCTTTGTAGCAAATTATACTCAAACAACAGAACATTTACTACTGTTCTGGGAATGTGTTTCAACTACAATGATCTTAGTGTGTAGCATAGCTTCAAATGGCAGCATTACATCAAATGACGCACCACTTTCTTTTACCGTAGATAGCACGGAAATGGTGGAGCAGTGACATTTTCCTGCAATTTCAGAAACATTTTAAAATGTGCCTTTCTTCACAGAGAATTTGTTTCAATCAAGTGTGATTTGGATCTTCAAACAGCTGCTTGATTTTAGTGCTAAACAACATAAAATGGAAGTTTGGTCTGTAATTGGATCCCCTACACCATTCACCAATACTTGCCACTTATGTGGGATGGCTAGAAAGAAAGAGATGTACTGTTCTGGCTATCGGTACACAAAGGGCTTATATCAGCAGTCAATACAGTTTGGTACCTGTTGAGGCCTCTTCTTCTTTGTGTTTGCTCCCTTTCAGGTACTGGTAGCTAATGCCTTCCAACCCAGTTGTGTGACAAATCCTTTCCAGGTTTTACTCTGAACTTTAGCACCTTTCAAGCATGTGTTAAAAACTGGTGTGGATCCACCACTCCACTGACATCCAAGATAGCACCATGACTTTTAGGTAAGTGCAAAGAATTTATATTAAATCTGAAAGAGGCCCTTTCCGCACCAGGCAATTAGAACGGGGCAGTGCGTCCTCTCACGGAGGTCATCTGCACCTTGGAGCGGACTAGGCGTGGACCACTTACCAGAGATCCGCACCTCAGTCTGCTCCAAAATGACCCCAAGTGGTCCTCCAGCGTGTTTTCTAAAGACCGCAAAAAACAGGTCTTTATTTTCCTGGAACGTGCCATTGCATTCCTGCTCCCTTGTGCAGATTCACAGGCTCGCACCAATGAGAGCCTGTGATCTGCGGAGAGTGGGCTTTAGGCGTGGCGAGCTTCAGCGGTTGGTCGGGACCCACGACCAACTGGAAGCTGCCATTTTGGAAGCTGGAAGCCACCATTTTGGAAGCTGGAAGCCGCCATTTTGGAAGCCGGAAGCTGCCATTTTGGAAGCCGGGGCAGTGTGGATCTACAGACCTCGCACTGCTCCAATTTGCCCTGGACCAAGGAGGAGCCCTGCGGAAGGGCTTCAGGGACAGTCTGCGTTGCTTTGGACCCCAGAAGAAGTGGTAGGTAACAGCACGGAGCGATTCCCTCACCTCGTGCGGAAAGGGCCAGAGGCTCTGCCAAGTTGCTATGGTTCTCTCCTCTTGGAATGTCTGAGGAATAAGCATTATATATGCTCTGAAATCCACACTTTGATGGATATCTGTGGACTGTATCCAAAAGAATTATACACATTTGAAAAGAGCGCATAGAAAAATGTGCATATTTCAAAGCACACAATGTGTAGGAACACACACACATCTGAAAATATAATTACATAAAGGGATAGATATTAACCTGTAAAGCCAGGGTGGGCAACTATAAAAAGGGCCAGGCATCATCCTCCCCGCTTTTCTTACATGGAGCCTACATCACTTCTACCAGCATGACTGGAAGTGACATTGCAGTACAGTCAGCACTCCACATTTGCGGGCTTCACTTTTGCGGATTTAATTATTCATGGACTATTTGCTGTCACCTCTGCTGCTTCCCTATGCCATTTTTACTAGGGACTGCAAGCCTCATGAGACTGAGAAACTGTGAACGAGGCTTGTAAGTCCCTAATAAAAAGGAGGTGGGGAACAGCGGAGGTGGCAGTAAGCCCCACCAGCCACCCACTTCTGCCTTGTGAAGGAACTCTGATGCCTCAAAGGAATCCATGCTGGGTTGAATATGGTGATCATACTTTTTGTGTGTGTTAAATATGGTTTGGGAAGGCCTACAGTTATTCATGTTTTTTTCACTTTCACAGAGTTCCTATGCCCCTAAACCTAGCTACTGCGGAGGGATTATTGTATTTCCGGTTCTGGGATTTGACCTAAACACAGCCCATTTTGACCAGTTTTCTGAGGTTTGAGGGGCCTTGAGAAATGGGGGGCTCCAACTCCCATAGTTTTGCAGTGGATTGTGACTGTTTGAAGATGAAATTTCAGCCGTGTAAAAAACTGTTTTAGCAGTTCTGAGGGCTTCAGGGGGATGCTTGTGGAGTTTAGTGGACTATGAAACGTACACATGCAGCCCACAGGCCAGACTTTAGCCTTCTTTAAAACAACTACAATCCAACGTAATTGAACACAAAGCAGATTTTGAGGTGCAAAGCACACGATGTTCACCAGTCTGGACCACTGTCTAAATGCCACTATCACCTTTTCAGATGAAAACAGCACCGTCCTTTCTACTTACTTTGACTTCTCTGTCTAAGCAGTAGTACAACATGGAGTTGCTTATTGCCCTAATCAATTACTTCATGTATTTTCCTCTGAAAACCACTTTCGCATATGCACAAAGATAGCTGAATGTTGTGGCCACATCTCATATCTTCACTACATTTGTGCTTTAGTAGTGTAACTTCCACTGTTTTTTTTTTTACACTATTAAGTCGCTCAGTACCATTCACACTCCATACCATTCACATTGCCCTGATTGTCCTGCCTCCGTCATCATGCTTAGTATTCATATACCTTAAAAAAAAAGTCTAATAAGGGAATTGCAGCATGATGTCACAGTGCTGTTATGCTACTGCCTTAAAAATAAAAATCAATTTTTTTTAAAGAAACACTGTTGTGGCAACACTGTGTCATGTGGTATCTCAGGAAAGCAGAAAAGAGATCTTTGGAAAATACTCCCATACAGCAAAGATGTCCCAATAGTGACCTTCAGAGGTTAACATGTCAGGCTCACACTGTTATTACACTATAACAACAAATCATGGCCTTTTCCACAGTAGCCTCCTATAGGGACAGGACATGATGATGCTTCTGAATGACATCGTCGTGGTCCCATCCTTCTCTCATACCCAGGTGGCATGATCACGGGTTAAATAATGGATGAGTTTCTCCTGACAACAACCCATAAATGTGCCACCATCCTGCTCTTACCTGTCCTGCGGAAGCCCCAGAAGCACGATGGCTGTGCTTCCTGCCTCAGCATAGTCTGAGAAAGTATTCAGCTGTGCTGTGGAAGGAAGAGGCATGGCCATTGTGCTCCCTTCTGCAGGAAGCTTGTCCATGCAGAGAGGAGGACTGCTATCGTGCTCCCTTCCCAGCAGAGCCACTGCCAGGATCACCACTGGACCCCACTGCAAGAAGGTAAGCTGTGGAAAGGGCCCATATTAAAAATTATAAAAAGTTTCGAGTGTAGACCATAGAAAACAAACCAGGAAACACAGCCATTCTCTTGGGACATCTTGTCCCCTAAAGCAAAGCGCCAGAAGTAGTCTGTGGCTTCCTTGCTGGAGATTTCCTTGGGAATTCCCAAGGAAGGGACAAACAGACTGAACACACTATTAAATCATTCTCACAATGAAGCAGAATGAAAACATTCACATTCAAACTGGCTGCTGAACCACGCGGAAAAAGTGTTATGAACAGATTATTTCCAGCAGAAAAGAAAAACTGAATTCCCAAACACCTTATAGCACAACAACACTTGGAGAACCACAATGTTTTGTGATAAGGCTGAGGCAAAGGTGGGATTCACCCACAGCTAGAACAGTTGAACAGTGTTGTGTGGTGAGCACCCCAGAGGAGTGAATGAATAGTTGTGGCAAGGGCAAACAGAACTAACATAGTCATTTTTCTCCAAGGCCATTCAATACACTGCGCTTCAAATTTAGGAATCACAGAATCATAGAACTGGAAAAGACCACAGAGGCCATCCAGTCCAACCCCCTGCTATGCAGGAGCACACATCAAAGCACTCCCAACAGATGGCCATCCAGCCCCTGCTTGAAAACCTCCAAAGAAGGAGACTCCACCACACTCCCAGGCAGCATACTCCACTACTGGACAGCTCTGACCGTCAGGAAGTTCTTCCTCAGGTTAAGGTAGAATCTGCTTTCCTGCAGCTTGAATCCATTGCTCCTCGTCCTAGTCTCCAGAGCAGCAGAAAACAAACCCGCTCCCTCCTCTACATGACATCCCTTCAAATATTTAAACATGGCTATTATGTCCCCTCTTAACCTTCTCTTCTACAGACTAAACATACCCAGCTCCCTAAGCTGCTCCTCATAGGGCATGCACAACATGCTGTGCATGTTTGGCCACCACCTGCTGCACATGCTGTAGTTGAAATAATTATTGTAATAATAAATCTAACAGACTTTCTGTGGTTAATATCTCCTCTTACAGGAATGTCTGGCAAGGCTTTTCTGAAGAATTTTATGAAGTTGTTTGTATTAAAGAGACTGAATTGGAGAGGAGACCTTGAGGTGTTAAATCAGCAAAAGGTCACTGATTCCAGTAAAAATGTCTCCTTTCCTGGCAAAATAATTTTAAAGTTGTCATTTATCACTCTCTCTTCTCTGCATTTCCCTCTTTTCTCAACTCAAGGTTTTTAAAAAAGCAGATAATTTGAATTCACTGTGGATAATTACCCCAAACTCCTTACCTACCATTCATTATTTACTGTACCCGTCTAATAACTGTAAATACTGATTGCTTTGAGGAGAGCTCATTTGTTTGTTTAATGAGATGCCCTTTTCTTGCAGCCTGTCAATTCTGCAGCATGCCATTCTTGATTCCTGTATTGAACATTACCGTTCCTGGCTCACATGGACAGCCAAATAGAACAGAAATTATTAAAATTCCATTTATCTCCTAAAGCTCCTGAGCAATTTTCACTACATATAATTGCTATATTAAAATATAGCTCATAAATTCTAACAGCATGACAAGCCAAAATTTCAGATTACCTTTCTACTGCTAGGAAACTAAATTATGTTGCACCACCACATCCAGCCACCATCTAAGCTATTTTCATCTTCCCTTTCCCCAACACTCATAAACAAAGCCAATGCAAGCTAAATTTTGTAAGCTTTTATACAATGTAGTGAACAGAAATGAAATAATTGGATTTCCACAACTTTAGTAACAGTTAATACTTGAGATGACCTTTTCTTTAGCTAAATTTCAGTTTAATTTACCAGTGACTTATATGTTAAAATATTGTTACATAAAAGTCATTGGCAATTAGAAATTAGAACTCCAAGATGACCTCCAATGATAAAATAGTAAGATAAACCTTCTTGAGTGATTTCTAGTTTTAGAAATTAAATGCACTCAGTTCACTACACACAGTCAGTTCGATTCCAGCTTGATCATACTTGGAACAGTAGACATATTTCAGTCATTCTAACTTAGGCCTTTTCCGCACCGCTCTCCCAACCTGCCATGGGGATGGGAGAAGGATGGGACCACGACAACACTTCTGCATGATGTCGTTGAAGTCCCGTCCTTCTTCTGTCCCCAGGCAATGCAATCATGGATTAAATCATTGACAGGTTTTCCTCATCACTGGCCCATAATCACTCTGCCATTGTGGACTTGGCTGTCACGAAGAAGCCCAGGAACCACAGTGGTTGCACTTCCTGCCCCAGCACAGCCTGGGAAGGTACCCAGCTGCGCTATGGAAGGAAGAGGCATGGCTATCACACTTCCTTGACTATGGAGCCAGCTAGTGCAGAGGGGAGCACTCCCATCAAACTCACCTCCCAGCAGAGCCAATGTCAAGATCCCCACCAGAAGACTCTGTGAAAAGTCAGGGTGTGGAAAGGGCCTTAGCCATGATAGTTAGATATGTTTTTCTGTATAAATCTTTTTTAAAATACATTCATTACTGCACTGCATGGACATAGACATGGAGAGAGCTTGTAGTGTCCATGGCCTTTTCTTAGACCAGGGCACAATAACGGATATCATTAATGACAATTGTAAAACAAAACAAGGTACATTCAGAAGACACCTAATATGCTTCCCCCTCATACCATGTCCATCTTTCTTGCCTGAAATTCCGAATTATCTCATGTGGCTTCTTATATTTATGGAATGCATTAAAGTGAATGCATTAAAGTCACCTGCTTCAGATGAAAGGGATTGTTTTTATTTTGGTTTAATTCCGATTGTTTTTATACATTTCAGACTGCTTTGAAAGTTGATTGTATGACTGTAATACTCATCTTTTTAAGATCTGTATCCCCTTCTCTGTTATTTTCCCTATGCCTAAATTTCAGTGGTAAGCTTCTCAAGGCAAGGGCCCTTCCTCCCAGACTTTGTAAAGAACTAGGGATGCAATTCTTCACCATATTTCTTTTCAAAGGTAGCAATGAATGCAGGAATTTTATTCCTGCTACAAGGAAGGGGGGGGGGGGGTGAAAACAGCATCTTCTTCATGGAAAATACTTTCAGTGCAGAAATACCAATTCCTGCACAGAAAATGCAGTTTTCTGTAGAGAAGATGCTTTTTTCTATACCTATCAAACTTATGCAATGTTTTTAGAGAATGAATCCGCAAATATAGGGTTTTCCACACAGAAAACTACATTTTCTGCATAGGAATTGATATTTCTGCTTTGGAATATTTTTTTCATGCACAATATTTTGTTTCCTGTCAGAAAATACTGTTTTCTGCAAATAAATAAATAAATAAAGAAAGAAAGAAAGAAAGAAAGAAATAAAAAATCATATAAGAATAAATCCTGAATTGTGAAGATTCTCATCAGTCCAGGATTCTTCTCATTAGGATTAATCAGCACTAAAAATAAATATTTTTTCTACTACTTTTTTTTCAAATATTTTTGAAGATTCTTTCCGTCTCCATTTAGAAATATAAACTTCCTTAGCAGGGGTTGGACCAGATGGTCCCTGTGGTCTCTTCCAACTCTATGATTCTATGAAATATAACATGACCCAAATTGCAGTCTCTTCTGAAAGGTAGCTGATCTGCTACTCCAAAGATGGCAATGCTGGTTCACATTGCCTAACAACTTCTGCTTTGCTCCTTCTTGCAAACATGAGCACTAAACAAACCACTGACCACTATCTGTGGCTTTCTTCTTACAATCACCAAACTAGCGATTTTGACTTATCCCCTATCAAACAAGACAGAGTCAGAATCCAACAGCAAATCAAAATTTCTGGAGCCTCTGGAGATGTAGTTGAGGCAACAGCAGTAACAACACATTACTATGCTAAAACCAGACATAGATCTACGGGAGAATCAGGTTCCTGGAAACCTCCTGGGAAGACAATTCTCCTTGAAAACAAGGGCCCTTTCTGCACCTTACCTTTTCACATCATCCTCTGGTTGCTGTCCCAGCAGCACCCCTGCTGGGAAGGGAGCATGAGGGGAACAATGCCTTCCTCACCGGACTGGCTCCCTGTGGAAGGGAGCATGATGAACATGCTTCTTCCTTCAACAGTGCAGCCAGGCACTTTCCCATGCTGTGCTGGGGCAGCAAGGGCCTCCAATGTGCTTTTGGGCCTTCCGCAGGACAGATAAATGTGGGACCATCATGCGATTGGGGGTCATTGAGGGGGAAAACCCATCAGTGATTTACTCCATGATCATGCCAGTTGGCAACATGAGAAGGAGAGGACTGTGACGACGTTTTGCAGAAGCATCATCACTGTCCCTCTCCTTTCCAACACCATGCCGGTACAAGAGCCTCCTGCAGTAAGGACCAAGCACTCCCCACTTTTGTTATGTGATTTAGATAAATCATATATGATTTTTTTTCAGTTGTCCTTGCTAGCACAGTTCTGGATTTCAACAGTGCACTGCAGGAACTGAGGTTTCAAATGGGTCCCTGGGCCCACCAGAATCGTCCAGTCTGTGATAAACAAACTGCAGATAGAGAGACCATGGTTTGTTAGTCACCCCCGCTAGCAGAAGGGTCTACGCAAGAACGACTGGGCTACACACAATAGCATGCTTGTTCAATCCCCCAAAGGGAAGATTCTCTGGAAGTCTGGTTTATCACGCTATCTGAACTTGTACCCTAGGCCAAAAACTGTGATTTCTTCACAAACACAAACAGATACACTCTAATTACATTGTTCCTCTCCCCTTAAGTAGCCTCCCAGCCAGTAATTCCCACTAAGAAACACCATTGTTCCATTCACCCCCGCCCCACAAAAAAAGGAATGTTAGCCAGCTGTAATAAAACTTTACATACAATACAAATAGTGGTGACTGAAAATGAACATACTTCAAATTCTTGTTGTCTTGTCTCTTTGAAAACACATGCCATCAATATTACGTATTTAATTTACTGCTGTACCTCCTAAGAATTTTATCTACATGATCAAGGTCCCATTCCGATTGACGTAAAAAAAGACATAAGAACAATAGCAAGTACAAATAGGACCCTACAATTCTAGATGTAGGGAAAAAAACTAGATGCAATTTAGTCAACAGGAAGACAAACGAGAACATTGGGACTATGTTCCCACATTCTGTAGAAATCCTGAATAAATTGTCACATTTGAATGGGCAGTCACTGCCAAATAGTGATTGTGCATATTGGACCATGGGCTTTATATGAAGTTTTAATACCAAACTATTCAGAGTAAGGAAGAGATGGTCAGGATCTAAATTTTATAATAGCTCTACAGGGTGTTACCTGTGTTCTTAAGCCTTGCCCTCAAATATACACCTTCCACGCACACATTTTATTTTGCTCCCCTCATAATTTGTGCCACAATAATCATTTTCTCCTTCTTTAAAACAGATGGAAACACTGTACTGTTTCTTGTTTTACCCTCTGTATCAGCCGTTGGGCTGCATTATTCCAAGTCATCCTCCTCTTTTTACCTCAGCTAATGTCACCCACAAAGTAGCAAATTGTTGGCATATTCAATCATTTCTGCCTAAGGTCTCTGTTAATTTCTCTATTTCCTTGCTTAGGGTTAGCTTTTAAACTGATGGAGAGGGGCACAGCAGGAGCACAAGATGGTACACATTACAGGCTCCCTGGAGTTATGATACAGTTTATTCATCTAGAATAAAGCCAGGATGGGAAAGGCAAACGTGCTTTAAGGGAAGGTCTACAACACTTCCCATCTATCAAGGCATTGATCCATGTACATTGGCATGATCTCATCTATTCATTCATAAGAATATCACTGCAAATGGGGACATCATATTTTTAGGAGGACACAGAGACTTGGGAAATCAAATATTTCAGACAAATGCCACTATTCTCAAAGGGTAAAACAGACAAGCTTAGATCCCAGTGGAATGCACCTTCCCATTACCAGTCTGTAACACTGACCTTTTTAAAAGAGCAGGAAAGGAGCTGGTATGTAGCTCATTTGTCACATAACCAGTGTAATATAGAAAATTCTAATAGTCTGGGTTTCTTAGTGGTGTCAGTGCTGGGAACAACGTAAGATTCATTCACCTTACAAAAGCATTTAGTTACTGGATTCCTGACTCAGAAACCATAAAGCACTTTGCACTTTGGACAGGAAGAAAGCCAGTGTTGATCCACCATGTCTGTCCTTCCTGCAACTGCCCCACAGCCTGTAGTGGTGGCAAGCAGCGGCAGTACACGAATGAACATTCTCATTATGGCTCTCTTCTTTGAAAAACTCTAGAATTCTTTAGGCGTTACTCCTCCCAAGAGGCAACACCATAGGGCTGTAGGGATGTGCATTTATTCCTCCATCACCACCTCACATGTCTTCTGGGCTTTTCTTTTTTCAAGACAAGTGTGAATTTCTACTATAGGAGGCAGCTAAATCACAAACATACAAAAGGGCACTGCTGAAAATTCAGCCCTCACTCTATGGAATATGATGACAAAGCAATAAAAAGTTTCAGGGGTAGAATTCACACTCTTATTCTCCAAACTCATATGTTCTTGAAGGACTCAGATATAACACTGAGGGTAAGCCTTGATATTAGAAAGAGTGGGACACCACAGTTTCAGCACTTCTAAGTTTTCTTTTCTTTTGGAATCATGAAAGGACAGAAAATGTATACAATTTGTTAAGATTTCGTCATCGTCATCATCACCGTCATCATAATCTTTATTTATACCACACCTTTTCCCCAGGTTTGAGTATCAAGGAGGCTTATAAATTAAAAATTATTACAATGTAGTTAAAAACATACAAAAAGTTAACATTAAAATAAAATTAAACTGTTAACAATAAACAACAATACTAGCAGAGTTGAGGAAAGATTCTTCAGGGATTTTTACCTCCTGTATCAAAACAGTTTGTCTGGCTTCAGGGGTGGGGAAGACTATATATATTTATTATGTGATGACGGCACAGTTTGCTAATTGACTCAGGCAGCAAAGTGTCCTGGGATAGCCTGGTGATGCCCACATAAGACCTAATAGCTCTTTCTCTTCAGAACCACCAATCATATGGTGCTTCATGGGTTGTGCCATATGAAGGAAAGCAGTGCATGAGACAGTTACCATGTAAAATTTATAGCTTTTACAATTTCCCCAATGACAGTTACTTCTACTTGTTCAGGGTATTGTGGATAATACATTTTTTTCTGTAACACTGACTTTTTCAAAAGCACAAATTTTGATTGTGTGGGCAAAGCTGCCCCATCTGCATTACATAGGAACAGCTTGCTGCGTAGAAGTACCCACCATGGGGAGCAATTTAAAATATTCTTGAATCAACATGGCTGTTGTTTTGCATGCACTGGCCCTAATTTCAGGTCTCTAAATATCTTGATAGTCAAGCCATACGTTGATGTGAGTGCCAATCCTACTGAGAAGCCAGATGTCCTATCAGACAACAACTCGTCTAACCTGCAAACTTTGGTTGAGTAAATCACAGGCCAGGTGGCTAAATTGGATTTGACTATAATATAATGAATAGTTTTGCACCCTTAAATAGAACAATTAAAATTGACAAATCATAGGCCATGATATAGTTTTATTTGCTACTAAGCAAATAGCATCTCTCTCTCTCTGTATATGTGTGTATATGTATGTGCATGTGTGTGCGTGTGCATGTGCGTGCATGCATGTTTGTGATCTATCTCTCTATTATCTGTCTGTCTGTCAGTCTACTGTCTTTAAACTTTAATATCATACAGAACTTTTCTTAACTTTGTACAAACTCATGTATATTATTTGTACTTAACCTGGTGTTTGTATCTGAATAGTACCTGTATTTGATGGAGCATTCTAGACTGCACATTTCTGAATCTATTACTGTATGAATGTTTTGGTGAAACCTGGCTCCATTCATGCTGCTGAGCACACTTTATATCCTTTTTTTCCCTGTCTGGGATAGAACGATGGTGATCTAGGGATGGAGGACCTTTCTACTGCTCTATTGTTATGGTTAGATCATTTCCTGGTTTAATTTAGACTTGCTGGTTCTCAGAGCCTCTGCAGAGGTGTGGAACCCATTAAGACGGATCTGGATGGCTCTTGGGGAGTTTTCTGCTGCACTGGCAGCTCATTCTGTTGAAGCCCTGGTTGATATCTAGAATGGAAAAATGACCAGGGAAGGAGACATCATCACTCCTAAGCATCCCCTCTTGTGGAATAAAGCTAAACTATCCTTGTGGTTTTCTAAGAATCTGTCAACAATGAAAAGAGTGACATAGAGTCTAGAGTGACACTTGCAGAGAACTCAGAATGAATCTGACCAAAAGGGGGCTAAAGTCTATCTGAAAGCCTGTGATAGGGAAATAAAGGTAGCAAAAAATCACTTTTGGCTGCCACCATTACATTATCACAGAATTGTTCAGTGGTGCCATTTCAACTGGTCGGGGATCTGTTACATTGAGTATGATATTCTTCTGGGTTGCTTTCCTGAAATGGGGTTTGGAGGTACCGTTCTACAGTGGTGCTTACTTTCCTGGAGGGACACTCTCAGAGCTTGGTGCTGAGGGAATCCTGTTTGACTCCTTGGACATTAACTTGTGGAGTACCTCAGGGTTTTGTTTGGTCCCCTATGCTATGTAATATACAAATGATACCACTGAGAGAGGTTGTTTGGAGTTTTGGGGTCAGGCATCACCAGTATGCTGACAATTTGTTGTTGTGTGCCTTCAAGTTGTTTCCAACTTTTGGCAACCCTGAGGTGAACCTATTATGGTGTTTTCTGAGGCTGAGAGTGTGTGATGAGCCCAAGGTCACCCAGTGGGTTTCCATGTTCAGTTTGGGAATCACACCCTGGTCTCCAGGGTTGTAGTCTAACACTTGAACTACATCACACTGATAATACTCAGTTGATTATCAACCATGAAATAACAAGACCAGATACAGAAAACTGGGTTAAATAAGGGCCACTTTATTTAACATAACCCATTGAAGTTGCATTGGCCTGGTAATGAAACAACTGGAGGGAGCAACCTGATGTGGGTCCAGCTGAGGCCCAGGTGTCAAACCCAGGACAATCTCCTTAGCTTTCCCTTGAGTGAAACACTTAAGCCCTGAGGGCAATCCAAATACTATGGGTTGCTTCCCCATCCAGCTCATTTAGAAGGTAACCCAGGGACTCCCACCCAAGTTGCAGAACTCTGTAAGTGAAAGCCTGAATCCCACATTATCCTCAAGAGTAGCCTCCTTCCCCACCCCCTTGGATGCAGGGGGGCTCCAGAACCCTAGCCTACACCAGAATGGTGCCAAAAGATGATTGCAATCTTAAATTCTCATTCTGCTACCTGCCAAAATGAAGCCTATTTAAGGACACCTCCCAAAGCCAATTTCCAAGTCCCACAAATGCAGTATGGGATAGGAAAGGAAAACAAAACAAAGCATAAAACAGGTAAAGGGGGGGGGAGTCCTATGCAGCCCTGAAGCAACCAGACAAGTCTCACACTGCACCGAGAATGGGTGGGTGGGCCATTCTCTGAAAAGGGCATGTGAAGGGACAATCAGGCTTAAGCAGCCTCCAGCCCTGCCTCATCCCATGCTGTGATCTGGCACAAGGTAACAATCATCAACCTCCTGATTTCTCTCATGGAGACCATCAAATGGTTACCCTCCCCAGCAGTAATGTTTGTCACACAGGTCCACATAAGTACACTATTACTCTTATTTACCTTATTCCAAGGAAGCTGTTTCTGTGCTAAACTGGTGCCTGGAAGCTATAATGGACTGGGTGATGGTAAACCAATTGAAGCATAATACACAGAGGTATTCTTAGTCATTTGAAAGACAGATCTGGGAACAGGGATTCCTCCTGTGTTCAGTGGGGTTATACTTCCCCTGAAAATCCAGCCTCACAGTTTGGGGATACTCCTGGATTCAGCCCTGAGCCTGGAGGCCCAGGTTTCAGTGATGACCAGGATTATATTTGTATAGTTAAAGCTAGTGCATTGACTGTGCCTGTTTCTGGAAAAGTCAGATCTGGCCACAGTGGTGCATATTTTGGTTGCATCCTGTTTGGATTAATGTAATATGCTCTACATGGGGCTGCCTTTGAAAAACACTCAGAAAATTAATTGCACCCCAAGAGCTGCAACCAGATTGTTAACTAGGGCTATCTGCAGGTAACATACAACTCCCTTCTTGCAACTGCTCCATTGACCGTTGGTTTGTATGCATGCACAATTCAAAGGGCTGGTGATAACCTATAAAGCCCTGTATAATGTGGGCCCAAGCTATCTAAAGGACTGTATCTCCCTTTATGAGCCCATCAGACCTATAAGATCTTTTGCAGAGGCCCTTCGCTCTGTTTCACTACCTTCTCAGACTTGTTTGATGAGAACAAGAGAGAGGGCCTCCTCAGTAGCTGCTCCCAAACTTTGAAACATCCTCCCTAAGGAGGTTAGAACTCTCCTGTTCTTGCTGTCCTTTTGCCATCAAGCTAAAACTTTTTTTTTCCCTTGCAAGGCTTTTATAGACTGCCTGGGATGAGCTTTTAATGCTGTTCTGTTCTGTTTTAAAGACTTGTATGTTGTCTTGTAATGAATTTTGATGTTATTAATGGTTAATGCTTTTAACTAAATTTTTACATTTATACTTTTATTTTGTATCATTTTAACATGTGTTGTTTTTAAATATGTTGCTAGCTATCTTGTCTCATTATTGAGAAAAATGTGGGATATAAACAAACAAAACAACAACAACAACAAACAACAGTTTTCCAATGAACCACATTGAAGTGACATTTGGCTTTCTTTCATACTGATCTTTCATACTGATCTTCATACTGATATTTTTTCAATACACTCCTGTTTTATTTTGGCAGTCTTTAGATGGTATGGATTGACTTTTTCCTTATTTCCATCCACCTACACAAGGATGAATATGTGCTTATTTTCCTGCTGCCAGCATTCTCAAAGGGCAATTGTAAGAAATGCTTTGTCAGTAAATATAAATACTTAATATGGAGAATCAGAGCTGATTCCCAAAACAGGGCTTTGTGCTAAGTATTGGAAAGCTGTCATTCTTAGACAAAGTCTACTCTAGAGCGCTAGATGAATGTGTATTATGCAGGCAACCATAGACTGCCATTTTAGAAAACTGTGGTCCTTGACATCACCATCATTGTGCAGCTGAACTTTAGCAAGAAAAGCTGCATACCAAAATATTTCTAAGGCTGAGATCCATAAACCAAACTGTTTTTCCTCCCACAGTGCCAGCTCCTACGTATCTTATTGTCTCTACCATCTCAACTGTTCTTTCCAGGCATCATTTCAATTTCCCAGCTGTCGTTCTGGTGATCTTGGTTCTCTTGATCACATTGCCAACTTAACATTCTGAATCAACTCAGTACCAGAGTACAGTAAAAAGGAAGGAACAAGGGCTCACAAATTTTGACCTGGCTACTAACTCAGGCATTATTTCTAACCACCACAAAAGCACTGTCTTCCATAGAAGACTCTGTTGTTTTTCAGGTGCTCAAAAACAGCAGAAGAAACAACACCTTTTAGACAGGAATTTGAATGGTGCAAGGTATCCTACTTGGCAGTGGATCTGGGGAACTTACCCCGATCACATGCACCTGACCAATTGCTTCATTACAGTTCTGATTGTTTCCTTGAACTGTACTCCTGAAGAACTGCATGCTATTTCTGAAATGAGGATCACATTCCACATAATTTGACATGATCCATAGAACTGAACACAAGCTTCTTTGAACATAAAAGGACTTGAGGGGAGGTCATTGTTTTCCCAAACCTGCTTCCATACCATTATCAGAAACTGGGCAACCCTAAGGTACAGGAATTGAGACAGTATAAAATACAGCAGTCAAAATACTGTGGTGCAGGCAAAAGTCTCGACAGTATTCTTGGGATCCTGGCTTATGACTTCTTGAGCGTGACTTATACGTTTGGTCCCATCTCCATAAATAGATTTCACTCTACCATTTCATTCCCAGCATCTTCAAACAATCTGTTCTCCGTGTATTTCTGACAGCAATTTGAGACAGTCATAGCTTGGAAAACCTTAAGGAGTGATGTATTTTTCACACAGCCACCTCATCTTGAACAGCAAAGAAGAAGAATGCTATAAATAATTATCTGCTTCACAGCTGCTCAGTCTGAAATGGATCTGTCTGTCTATGTTTATACCATTTTGCTTGGCATTTTTCTCTAAAACACACAGTCTTCAAAATACAGTCCTGTAATGGCCTTGCACTATTTCAATCTGTGCTTTTTTTATATATGTCTATGAAAACTGAATATAAAATGCTTGCTGTTTTTGCCACAGTCATTGTTCTGCCCTTATGATTGCTAAAGTAATCTGCCAATTTAGATTTGATTCCCTTTGTACTTACCCACGCATAACAGCTGTCCTACAAAAGGACGTTTAAGGGGCCTATTTCTCAAGGCACATTCACCTCTTACAGAACACTGTTAGCTGACCCAGAAAATGTGACATATAATTGTCAGTAATGTCTGTTTTTATCTTCTCAGCGTCTGACATTGGCACGCTACTTATTAGCATGCATTCCGAAAGAACACAGGCATTTCACCTTCAACAAGAAAGGGTGAAGACAGACATAATATAAAAGAGGACACACATTGTACATTCTGCAGGTGCATAAACATGAATTTGCAATTAAAAAGACGATACGCATAGCAGCAAATTGAATGCTCATTGAGCCATCAGTTGGGCTCACACACTAGCTTTTTCCTTCAGCCAAAATACCACAATACTGTGCGTAGCACCAAGGTGTTCACAGTGGATGATGTGTGGTCTGGTTTTCACATAAGTTTCTTTTTGCACTGTTAATTCATTTTTTCAGTTGGTTCCCACTATAACTCTTCCTTCAAGTGTTACAGTTAGGTCAAAGCATGAGGAAACATTTCAGGATCTCTAAACTGCTTCATCCTTGGTTTGTATTTAAAAACTAAGGCCATTTTGGCTACACACTTATACTGCTCTTATTCCACTTTCAACATCCTATGGAATCCTGGGGTTTGCAGTTTAGGGAGGGGCCTTTAGAATTCTCAGCCAGAGAGCTCTTTGGCCTCATTAAACTGCAAACCCCAGAATTCCACAAGATGTTGAAAGCGGAATAAGAGCACTATAACAACGTAGTGCACAAATGGCCTAAGTTTTACATAGAATCAAAAAAAAAAAACACATCTTCTAATCTATAGCTTTTTAAGCAAATTTCTCAGGTTCTGCTGTTATTTCCATTCACCTTAAAGGGCATTTTCCCCTTGGTTCCTCAAGTTTGCAGATATGAGACATATTTACAACATGAAACCATTGAATTAGAAGGGTCCCCAAAGGCAATCTAGACCAAGCTTTTCATTGTGCAGGAATCGTTAAAATATTCCTGAAAAATGGCCATCTAACCTTTGTTCGAGAAACTCCAATGAAAAGGAGCCTGCCACTTTCTGAAGAATTTTCTCCCACTATTAAACAACCTTACCATCAAGGCTCTTTCCACAGCATCCTCCCATCCCGCAATGGGGATGGGAAAAGGATGGGACCACAACGCTTCTGCATAACGTCTCATCCTTCTCCCATCCCCAGGTAGGATGATCACAGATTAAATCATTGATGGGTTTTCCCCATCAATGACAGGTGATTGCACCATCCCAGACTTACCTGTCCTGCAGAAGCTGCAGAAGGGCAATGGCTGTGCTTGCTGCCCCACAGCAACCTGAGAAATATCCGTCTCTGCTGCAGAAGGAAGAGACATGGCCATCACGCTCCCTTTTGCAAGGAGCCAGCTGGTGTGGAGGGTCCTGTTGTGCTCACCTCTAGACAGAGCCACTGCTGAGAGCCCCACTGGATAATTTCAGGGAAAGGTAGGGCCCAAGAGTTTTTTTTTCCCAAGTGTTTGCTTTTTATAATGAAAATTCATTGCTTTGGGCCTACTCTCTGGAGCAACCAAAAACAAATGTGCTTCATCCTCCACATACAGACTTTCAGATATTTATAGATGGCTATCATATCAATTTGTACCTGGCAATTTGATCTTGGAGAATACAGCATTGGTATCCTTAGATGGCTTGGTACATGTAAGAATCAGTAGTGATTCTGGGTTCAAAGAAGTATTCTATCTGTTACTGATCATTCTTTGGCTTGCTTTTCATTTCTATGAATTTCTGTCCTCCTCTTCTTCCCAGATCTTTCTTTGTATCAGCTTCTTTCTGGAAGCATGACACTTTTGGAGATTCCTTTGTCATATTCATAATCTTACATACAACTTGAAATTGTTTCAGAGCTAATAACTGTCTTTCTTTTCTCTTTTATTCTAAAAAAGAAACCAGTACCGCTTCTTGGCCAGCCATCTCATAATTTTTCATCTTGTACTTTGAGCCCAATAGTATAAGGTCTGAACTTTCTAAGAAAGACCTCAATGATGAGAAATATTGCAGACCATGGATAAAATATTATGACTTTGCTGAAACTGTGCCAAATGTCTGTTATTCATGAAAAGCAACACTGACATTTGTATGGCATAACCTCATGCCATTTCTCCAGCAATGTCCTGTTCAAGGGCAGCCCCAGGAATTTCTGGGGAAAGGGAAATGCCTAGTGGTATGTTAGCAAAATTTTTGCACATAACATCACTGCTACAACATCCCTGTGCATTACCCTGGTGTGCAGGGGCAGCGGTTGGCTCATTCATTGGCATTTAGAAACCTACTAAAAGTGGGAGGATTGATTGGTGTGTATGCCCCAAATGAAAGTAAAGGAAAATTTTATAAAGAAATGAGAGAAAAAATATCAGAATATGAATATGAAGATTGGATACTAGCAGGAGATTGGAATGGAGTCACTGATGCGAAAATGGATAGAAAAGCTTCCACGAATAAACAAGAACTAGGACAGTGAGGGAAACTTCCAAGAACCTTTTTTGAAATGTGTGAAGAAATAGTAGTCATGGATGCATGGAGGACCCTTAACCCAAATGAAAGAGACTATACATATTTTTCTGAAGTACACCAATCTTGGTCACAAATAGATATGATATTGGTTTCAAAATAACAATTAACAGAGATAAAGAAGATAGAAATACTGCCAAAGATCATCTCAGACCATCATCCAATGATGATACAAATGCAAGAAACTACAAAGCAAATTCAATGGACATTAAATAATAATTTATTAAATGATGAAAAGGTAGTACAACAAGCAAAAGAAACTTTGAAAAACTATTTTAGAGAAAATGTAAAAGAGGACATGAAGATGAAGATGGTCTGGGATGCATCAAAAGCAGTAATGAGAGGTTTTTTTATCCAAAAAAGACAGATCCAAAACAGGGAAAAATGACAGAAATATCAAGAACTGGTAACAAAACTCCAAGAAAAAGAAAAGGAATTTAGGGAAAACCCAACGAAGAAATTAATACAAGTGGAAATAAAGAAAATACAAAAAGAGATAAGGTTGAACTCACAAGAAGAAATAGAGAAGAAGACGAAACAATTGAAATTAATCCAATTTGAACAGGCAAATAAGATTGGGAAACAGCTAGTGTATAAGCTAAAGAAGAAGAGAGAAAGAAATATAATAGCCAAATTGAAAAATGGAAAAAAGAGAATTACACAACATGAAAAAATAAAACAAAAATTTAAAGAATATTTTGAAAAATTATTTCAAGAAAAAAATCTTCAATATCGAAGAGAAGGAAAATGGAAGGAATTTCTTAACAAGATTAAGATTCAAAAAATATCATCAGAGAAACAGGAGCAGTTAAATAAACCAATAACATTAACTGAAATAGAAGATGCAATAAGAGATTTGAAAATAGACAAGGCACCAGAGCCAGATGGATTTACTGCACTCTATTACAAAAGATTTGTAAAAGAAATCATCCATCCATATCAGGCAACTTTGTACGAAGTAGAGAAATATGGGAAACCACAGTCATGGGGAGAAGAAAATATAGTGGTGATACCCAAAGAAGACAGAGATAAAAGAGAAGTAAAAAATTATAGACCAATCTCCCTTTTAAATGTAGACTATAAAATTTGGGCGATGATATTGTCAAAGAGATTGAGACACACAATACAGGACAAAATACAGGAAGGACAAACAGGTTCTCTCCCAGGTAGACAAATGAAGAATATTATCAGAACTTTACTGAATGCAATTGAATATTATGATAAACACCCAGGAAAAAAGATAGCTATTATATCATTGGATGCAGAAAAAACTTTTGATAATGTTTCCTGGGGCTTTACGCACTATAGTTTAAAAGAATATGGCATGGGAGAAACATTTTGTAAATGGATGGAAATGATATACCAGGACCAATCAGTGAAGTTAATAATAAATGGAGACAAAACACAAAGTTTTGAAATAAAGAAGGGGGTACGACAAGGGTGCCCACTATCACTGTTACTATTCATAGTAATACTAGAGATATTACTGATAGCAATAAATGAAGATTCACAGACAAAAGGCTTAGAAATTAAGAAGAAGGAAAAAAAATATAATGCTTTTGCTGATGATGTAATCATATTTTTGGAGGAACCACAAGAATCTATACAGAGGCTGATGGAAATTTTACAAAAACATGGACAAATGGCAGGATATAAGATAAATAGAGAAAAGACAAAGATGATGACTTTAAATACAACAAAAAAAGAACAAGCAGACTTGGAAAAGAGATCCGGATATCAAATTACAAAAAAAAAAAAAAATAGGAATAATAACAACAAATAAACAAATAAAAATCAAGAGCTATTTGACAACAGTTATTTGAGGACATGGAAGGAGATCCAAAGCAAAATGGAAAAATGGATGTATATGAATTTGTCTCTCCTAGGAAGGATAAATGCATTCAAAATGTCATTATTACCTAAGCTAATGTTTCTTTTTTAAAATTTACCAATAATAGGAAGGGAGAAGATCTTTAAAGAATGGGAAAAAGAGTTATGGAAATTTATCTGGCAGGGAAAGAAACCAAGAATAAGATTTAAAACATTACAAGATGCAAAGGAGAGAGGGGGTTTTCAGGTGCCATCATTGAAAATCTATTATCAAGCATGCTGCCTAGAAATAATAAAAGATTGGATTCAAGTGGAGAATACAACAATAAAAGAAGTCGAAGGAAGAAATAATAGATTTGGTTGGCACGGATACTTATGTTATGACAAAGCAATTGTAAATAATGACTTTAACAATCGTTGTATCCAAAAGACTTTATTGAAAGTGTGGTTACAAATAAAGCATAAATTTTATAGAAGACTTCAGATACGGAGCTCACCTCAAGAAGCTTTCAATATTGCTCCAACAAAACAAGGCAATTTATTGACATATCAAGTGTTGCTGAAATGGGATGGAGACAAGATAAGAATGCGTACAGAAGAGGAATTAAAAGAGTCAGGACATGAATTTAACTGGCTTTCATGGAGACGATTAAAAGAGAGATTCAAGATGGATCAGAAACTATATGGGTTTGAAAAAAAATGAAAATGAATTAGATATAATGATGAAAGGGGATCAGAAAAAGAGAATCTCTAAACTTTATAAAATATTGTTGCAAAGAGAAATGGAATCAGAGATTGTTAAAGACAACATGGTCAGATGGGCTCAAAATATTGGACATTCAGTTGAGCATGACACATGGGTGAGGGCATGGAAAACAGATGTAAAATTTACACCAAGCTTAAATTTAAGAGAAAATTTTTATGAAATGTTACATAGATGGTACATGACACACGTAAGGTAGAAAAAAATAATAAAAAATGGGAATGGAAAATGTTGGAAATGTGATGAAAAGGAGGGGTCCTTTTTTCGTATGTGGTGAACCTGTAAAGTAGCAAGAAAGTATTGGAAAGAAATACATGATGAAATTCAAAGAATGTATAGTTTAAATTTTGAAATGAAGCCAGAATTTTATCTGTTAAATATGTTAGGGCAACAAAGAGAAATAAGATCTCATCAGAAGACATTGTTATATGTAATAACTGCTGCAAGACTGACACATGCACAATATTGGAAAGAAAGAAATTATATTGACATAAAAGAATGGAAATTAAAAGTTCTGGATATGGTAGAGATAGAAAAGTTAACTTTTTCACTTAAAAATAAGCCAGTCCAGAACTTCGAAAGAGAATGGCAAGAAGTTTTGAATTGGATAAAAGAATAAGAAAAGGAAGGGATAAAGGAAGATTGGTGACAATGGGTAATGTAAACTAATGATGTTACAGAAAAAGCATAAGTAGTAATGTAACAATGTTTAAAAGTAATAGTGTAACATTTGTTAAACAGAAACAATGTATGTATGGAATGTAAACACAGACTCAACTGGAAAAAAGATGCTTGGAAGTGGGGAGGAGTTTTTTTTATTCTTTTTAAAATTCTAATAAAAATATATATAAAAAAATAAAAATAAAAGTGGGAGGAAAACCCTTAATAGGTAGCATTTGACAGCCCTAATGTAGACCGCAAGAGAACTCCAACAAAACTTTTATGTGTAGTGAAGAATATTGGAAATTGTAAAATAAATAAATAAATAAACAGACAGACAAACAAGATAGCAGCAAGTAATGAAGTACTTAAACATGAATTGGGCTTCTTCTGACACCACTGCCTTTATCCTAAGATTGACAGCTTCACAAAACTTGTCAGGAAAACAGTCCTCAGGGTCTAAAATGATGTTCTCCACCCTGGAAACACTGATGAACATTCTGTAGAGTGTAGTGGTGGAGTCTACATGAAGTATATTTGACAGAGGGAGGATAAATAACATTCAGTCGGGAGCTGGAAATTCTAGAAGGCCCGGCCTGGTCACTGTTCTAACGTAAAGAGTAGCTGATAACAAACACTTTTACATTAGCTAGTATTGTTTCTTTTTTCACCACAATAAAAGTTCTTTGGGAACTCATTATTTTCTGTATGAAAAATGGCCCTCCACCCAATCAGCCTTGCAGACCTCTGCCTTTCCGTACAAAACATCCGCAAACTGAATAACAACACTAGACTACACCACAGGGTTGTCATAGACAATGATGATGAATTTCATTGAGACAAATTTTCAAGGCAATTTTCAAATGTTTACAGTTTCAAGGGGAAAACAAATTAAATGAGACCTGGGTGAGAAAGAACATGAACTCCTGTATTTACTGCTACCATTTGGAGAGGTGTGGTAGGCACATTACTGCCCAGTCACAGCAATAGTAGGGTTTGATTCCCCACTCAGCCCTGGGAACCCACTGGCTAACCTTGGGAGCATCACATATTCTGAGCCCCAAGAAAACCTTATGATAGATTCATCTTAGGGTTGCCATAAGTCAAAAGTGGCTTGAAGGCACACAACAACAACAACAGTATTACAGTGCACAAAGTGCGATGGAATTATGGGATGGTGAATTCTTAATAGGGATGTGCTATGTTGAATTATTTGTTCCTCCCAGGGAAAACAGCTAATTTAATCATATCTGTGTAAGCTGCCAGACATCACGAAAAACTACACAGTTTTCAAAGACATTTCATGGTCAGGGTGCAAAGAAAGTATTTGACAGCAGGGATCATGTGCTTGGATTCTCTGCTGGCTACCCTCATCTGCTTATCTTGCAAAACATCAAGAGGATGATGGGGAAGATACGTGAGATTTGTAAGGCTATATAATCTTTCAGGATCCTTACTTGACTTCCTCTCTCACTCGCCTCATGTGACACTGAGGGGTAGGAGCAGGGAGACTGCTGAGCCTGGTCACCAGTGTCCTGTTAGCAGGTTCACGACTATGCTCATGTGCTGGTTGTCACAACACAGCCTGAAATGACAACCTTCCTCCTCGGAGCTACTACCCCCGACTTGGGTGAACAGGAAACAAATGAGTCAGGCCAGGGAGATAGGAGTTGTCCTCAAGTCTGTTCAAGGGCTGTGGGGAGAAATGAGAAAGGAGCTTGAAGAGTATTCTCCTCACTGGGTTTTGGGACACTCAAAAAGCCTTTCTCATTTTATTTTCCTCAAGAATTTGAATATTTTCCCCATATTATTATAAAAAAGTGTCCCACTTAGACAACCTCTGCACAAGTAACGTGTGTCCACTGCTACTGAGAACACACAGGCCAGGGCACTAGTTCAAGAGTAAGTGGGCACAATGGTGGACTTGTAAGAAAGAAAATAAAGATTCAGCAAATTCAGCAAATGATGGAAGATATTTTGAAGGTGAATATTCCAATGAAACGAGAACTTTTTTTCTTGAACAGATGACTGATCAGATAGAGAAGAAATATGGTAGCGTTGTGCAGTAAATGACTATGGCTGCAAGACTGCCTTATGCTCAGAGATCGAAAGATGTGCTTATCTCAAATCAAGAAGACTCATTAATGAAGCTATATGTTAGGGCAGAAATGGATCAACTGACTACTCTAGTTGAAGAAAAATCCTTAAGTATTTTTAAGAAAGATTGGGACCTGATTATTGTATATTTGATAGAGTTTGAGGGAAAAAATCAGTTTTGGGTTTTGACGATTAATAGATTTCCCAGGATGTAGAAGTATATCTTAGCTATATAAACATGAACAAGTAGACTAGTATGTTCTGTTATAACCATCACCTAAGAGGTGGAAGTCATGTGTTTACCCTTCTGGCCCCACTTTAATTATTTTATTTTTTTCTTCTCTCTCTCTTTTTTTTGAGTTAGCGAGTTTTGATATGTTGTGCATTTTCAGTGGTTGTTAGTGGAGGGGTATTTCAATCTGTCATGCTGGAAGAAAAAAACCTGAAATACAAATTTTGGTAGGAAAAAGTAGAACTTCAATTCAAAAGGTTCAGCTCTTCTCTTTGTGACTTAAAGAGGGATGAAAGACGTTTGTTTTGCTCTAAATAAATTACATGTGTGAATGAGTTCTTAATTACAAAGATGCCTATAACCACTCCCCGCAAGTGTTTTGTGAATGGCTAACCTTAATAAGGCAATTACTGCTGCCTATATGATTTCCATTTCATTTCCCTCTGATCTCACAATTTGCCATCCGTCTGCCTTGTGGGCACACACTATGCTTGGAACTCAGGAGAGTACTTTATGAATATGATGGGTCATAGTCACAAGAGTCTTTATTAGTGCAACATATTAACATGGCTCTCCCTCTGGAACTGGTGAATTCAGTGGCTTTCCAGATCGAGACTAAGGGTAGATAACCAATGGTAGGAAAGAGTGACGACTGATGGTGGGTGTGTTTGCAGGAGTTTGAGAACACAAAAGCTTTCAAGCTGCCATTTTTTTCTTTTTCTTTTTTTCTTAATTTTTTTTATTGAAAATTTATCTCGAAAGTAAAACTCCCACACACACTTCCATGCTTAAATCTTCCAGCTGAGATTGCTTATTTCCATTCCATTACAAACATAATTTCCATCTTACAGAGAGAAGAACAGTTACATTATTTCTTCTTTGATTTCTCATACATTTATATCCTTACTCAATCCAATACTCTTTTCCATTCCTTCTCCAAGTTCTGGATAGATTTATTCTTCAAAGAAAATGCTAATTTTTCCATTTCTATCATGTCCAGGACTTTTAACTTCCATTCTTCTATATCAATATATTTCTTTTCTTTCCAGTGCTGCGCATATGTCAACCTTGCCACAGTTATTAGATATAATAATATCTTCTGATGACTTCTTATTTCCCTTTGTTGCCCTGACATATTTAACAAACAAAACTCCAGTTTCATTTCAAAATTCAGCTTACAAATTCTTTGGATTTCATCATGTACCCCTTCTAATTTTTTTTTGCTATCTTACAAGTCCACCACATATGGAAAAAAGACTCTGTCTTTTCATCACACTTCCAACAATTTGAATTCCCATTTTTAATTTTTTTTTTTTTTTTTTTTTGGTAGTCTTTCTGGGGTCATGTACCATCCGTAAAACATTTTATAAAAGTTTTCTCTTAAATTTAAATTTGGTGTAAATTTTACATCTATTTTCCACACTCTTTCCCAAGTTTCTAACTCAACTGAGTGTCCCAAATTCTGTGCCCATATAACCATTGTATCTTTGACTACTTCTGATTCCATTTCTCTTTTCAGCAATAATTTATAAAATTTGGAAATTCTTTTCTTTTGGTTATCTTTCATCAGTACATCTAATTCATTCTCTTTTCTCTCAAATCCGTATAGTTTTTGGTCCATTCTAAATCTTTGTCTGAGTTGTCTGCATGGAAACCAATTTAGTTCATGCCCTTCAGCCTTTAATTCTTCTTCTGTACACATTCTTGGTTTGCCGCCCTCCCATTTCAATAACTCTTGATATGTTAGTAAATTTCCTTGTTTTGTTTGGCTGATTTTATAAGCTTCTCGTGGTGAGGTCCATACTGGTAGTTTTGTATAAAATTTTTGCTTTATTTGTGACCAAACCTTCAACAATGTCTTTCCGGTGCAATGGTTTTTAAACTCTTTATTCACTGTAGATCTGTCATAACACAGATATCCATGCCATCCAAATCTATTGTTTATTTCTTCTAACTCTTTAGTGGTTGTGTTTTCTAATTGAATCCAATCTTTGATCCAATCTAAGCAACATGCGTGGTAATAGATTTTTAATGATGGTACCAATGGTGAGGAAAAGGTATCTACTCATTCTGAGTAATGACCATACTCAGAAACATCTGAAACTATGGCCATTTCCACACGGGGTAATAAAAACGGTGCAGTCCATCCTCCACGGAGGACGTCTGCACCTTGGAGCGTACTGGGTCCGGACTACTTATTGTAGACCCGCACCTCAGCCCGGTCCGGAACGACCCCAAGTGGTCCTCCGGTGTGCTTTTGAAAGACCTGATTTTTCCGGTCTTTCAAAAGCACGGAGCGCACGCTGCGAGCCTGCTCCCTTGTGCAGATTTGCAGGCTCGCACCAATGCAAGCCTGTGATCTGCTGAGGGCGGGCTTTAGGATGGCGAGCTTCAGTGGTTGGTTGAGACCCATGACCAACTGGAAGCCGCCATTTTGGATGCTGGAGCAGAGCAGATTGACAATCACACACTGCTGCAGAGCAGCCTGGACCGGACCGGGGAGCCAGAAGATCCGGTAAGTAGCGGCGCAGGGCGATTCCCTCGCCCCGTGCAGAAATGGCCTATGTCAAGTCTGACATAATTATTTCAATACTGAAAGAGACAAATGGGATCAGGTTTGAAGAAGTGTATAAATGTATAAGCTCCTTACCGTTCAAATAAATATATAGACATGAAACATCAAGCCTTGAAGGACATTAGTTCAAATTCCAATCTACTATATAAAAGTGAATGTTTGTCTGTGCATTTGTCTGTGCATTTGTCTGTTTGTCTGCATCAGCATATGATTGGCTGTGTGAGGCGAGAAGACCTCATATGATTGGCTGGCTGTGAAGATTCCATGGAATCCTGGGGTTGGTGGTTTAGGGAGGGGCCTTTAGAATTCTCAGCCGGAGAGCTCTTGGGCCTCAGGCCGGTTGCTATGGAGATGAGACCTACCATCAATGAGGATGCCAGAAAACATTTGGGAGGCATATGTGAGAAAAATTAAAGTGACATACACAATATGGTTACAAGGTCTTCTCGCCTCACACAGTAGATTGTATGGGTTCCATATGTGAGGAATCCTAAAGTTGAAATTCAAAACAAAAAATGCTTCCAGAAAAACGTAAAGCCATTGCACAAATTCAACAGAAAGCAAAAAAATCGAAAGCCAGTACATCAATGTCACCAGAGAACACAGATTGCATTGGGGACTATGGGGAAAAGTTATAGGTACTGGAATAGGCCAGTTGCTATGGAGATGATGCCTAGCAGCAAGGAGGAGGACAGTGTATTCCTGCAGGAACCCAAGCTCTGTATGTTAACAACTATGAATACAGATTGGATTGGAGAATATGGGGATAAGTTACAGGTACTGGAATAGGCCTATTGCTACAGAGATGAGGCCTAGCAGCAAAGAGGAGGACAGTGTATTCCTGCAGGAACCCAAGCTCTGCATGTTAACAACTCTAAATAAAGATTGGATTGGGGAATATGGGGAAATTTATAGATTTATAGATCCAGGAATAGGATGGTTGCTATGGACACAAGGCCTAGCAGCAAGGAGGAGGACAGTGTACTCCCTAAGGAACCCAAACTGTGTATGTAAATAACTCTGAATACAGATTGCACTGGGAAATACAGAGCAAAGTTACAGGAAATGAAGAAGACAGTTTGGTGAGTTCTTAAGAAGAAAATAAAAACCCTGGGCAACGCTGGGTAAATACGCTAGTATAATTATAAAACCTGATGATAAGAGTGGGCTATAGTTATCCTTGACAAACAAGATTATTTAGAAGAAGTTTTGAGACAGCTACAAGATATTTAGAGTTATTGTAAGTTGCCACAGGATCCCACTGTATCTATTCAGTTTACTATACATATTCTAGTATAGGAAGCCTTCTCACTGGGATATATAAACACTGATACACCTCAAATTTTACTTGTTCAGCTGTGTTCCTATTTTTTTATAATTTGCTTAAAATCATTCATAACAGGTTTTCGTCCTTTGCAGAGACCAATACTTTGAGGATCAAGGTCTCTTTTAGAAACCTTGGCAAATTATCTTGACTATTTTGTAGCCCTATTTGTACCACTATCTAACTCTTATATTAAGGATGCTACTCATTTTATAAATAAAATTGAGAATATGGAGGTAGATGATTTAACTTGTACAATAACCTTGGATGTCAATTCTCTGTATACATTTATTCCCCATGAGGAAGCACATTCCGTAATTTCAGATGTATTGGATTCTTGTCAACAGTGTTTTCCTCCCACACATTTTCTTTTAGACATTTAGGATGTTTGGTTTGAAAACAATTATTTTCAATTTGATCAACAATTTTATTGACAGACAAGAGGTTTGGTTATGGACAGTTCAGTAGCCTCTAGTATAGCCAATTTATTCATGACAGCCCTTGAAAATAATATAATTTTAAATGCTTCAGTTAACCCATTCAGTTGCCTATTTCTTTTTTTATGGAAGATTCATTGATTACATTTTCACATTTTTCAAGGATCATACTAAAACAGAAGCATTTTTTACCTGTATTAATATGATTAACCCACACACTAAATTCACTGGCTATCATGATAATTTTTTCTATTCCTTCTTTGGATGTCTTAGTCAAGATTTCCCACAATAAGTTAAGAGTCTCAAATTATAAAAAAAAAAGCCTCTGAGAGAAATCCTCTTTTACATTTTTGTATGTGCCATTCTCTTTCCTTAAAACTTACCCTACCATATTCTCAATTATTAAGAATCAAAACAAACAATACTAGCTACATTCAATTCATGGAGAACACCAATAGTCTGATAAATTCATTGGCAAGTTATAGATATCCACTTCAGATACTAAAAAAAGCATTTATCAAAGCCCAACAAACAGACGGAAAAAAAAGTCATTCTAGATCTACACAACTACAAGAATGCATAAACTGGATAATCTTCTTCAGTTCAGCAGCCCATAAAATCAAGAACATAATCAGTCTTATATATTGGCATATATTAACACAAACTCCAGGTTGCAGAGTTCCACCTTTAATTTGAATAAAAGGTAGTTGATGCTGATGAAGAGAAAGAAATAAGCAAAGCATGTTGTAAAGCAAACAACTTTGTGGCTTAGGAAAATCTACATTACACTGAATGCAGTTCATCACCTAGTGGCTGAGGAAGACCTATTGTGCTGAAATGTTCTGCATTAATTCCTGGATATAGGCATACCACCATTCTACCACAGCTTGTCGTCTACCATTCTACCATAGTTTATTATACTGTTAAGAAGTTTTATTTTTTCTTATTGGTAATTTAGTTATATATCATCTCATTTCAGCACTGGGATACTGTTGTTTGGAACCATTGTTGTGAACTGTGTTAGCTACAGGTTTACAGTATGTTCTAAGTAACTGTTAATCATAATAACCCATTTTCATTCTACTGAAGCCTTTGTGCAGACAAATTTTCATAGGATACCACATCATTCTATATTACTCATAGTAGCATGATATTTATAGTATAAATTTGGCTTGGGATGTATATTATCATAATTCTACTTTAGTTTTTAATATTTGTATGCATGAAACTATAAATGTGATTCTTTATTTTCTTAAGCAATATCTTTCATGTTTATATATTTGTTGGAATGTTAAGAGGCTTATATGTTTATACACTTATTTGAACCAGATTCCATCTATCTCTTTCTGTAGTTCATAGGAGGTGAGTGCTGAAGTGTTCTCCCGCTTTGTGTCAGTAAAGCCACTTTAATGTCATGATAAGCAGCTGTCTGCAATGGTTAACACTGTACCAAGAAGGGTTTCCATTTGAGGAAATGCTTTTCACCGCTTGGAGTCCATGCTTATTTGAAAGGCTTACCCTACCAATACAGTGCTAAATACAGGAATTGAAAAGAATAAAGTTCGTCACAAAGAAGTGACTTCTCTAAAAGAACCAAAGAGCCCAAAAATTTCCTTAGAAATCAGTGCATGTACAACCCACAGTGTCCTGAAAGATACATCAGAATTGAAGATCTTTAAAAGAAAGAGAGAGATAATTCCCATCAATACATTGCTTAATTGAAAATTTGGATATGTCATGTTAGCCTCCGATAATGTCTCCTCTTATATATGCAAATTTGTTTCTATTTTCTACACAAGAACCAAGGATTAAGCAAAAATCTGAGTAAATTTTTGTTCATATCAATAGCACTGATGAATCTCAAAATAATGCTGCTACTGCATATTA
This sequence comes from Cyclura pinguis, assembly GCA_030412105.1. Lineage (NCBI taxonomy): Eukaryota > Metazoa > Chordata > Lepidosauria > Squamata > Iguanidae > Cyclura > Cyclura pinguis. The sequence continues at coordinate 62,715,781 of CM059600.1, read as the reverse complement.
ATATCTTCATAAACATAACACAGATCTAAAATAAATTGCACTTAGACAAGGAAAGATTTCATCACAACAAATACTTATGTGCTTATTGCTTTCCCTGACTTATCTGCTATGTAATGAAAGATCAGCTCTTCTAGATCCACTTTATCTTGCCTATCTGTAGCATGTCAAAGGCAGTAAGCAATTTTCTATTTTTTAGCTTACAAGCAATAGAAATTGTAGTTTTTAATATTCAAATTATATGCAGCCAAATGCCTCAATTATGAAAAGGAAATTATTTTTTTTTCAAGGAAAAGAGTTAAAAATAATCCTCATTGCAAAATGACTAAATTTCTATTTATTGCTGAGAGGAAGGTACTTCAAGATGCATTACAATATCTGCAGAAAGCCTGCAATGAATAAAACAGCAGACAAATTTGCGCTAATATAATCAAATGATTTTCTTACCTCAAGCTTAAAGACCTTCTTACTTCCTCTCTCTCTCTCTCTCTCCTTCTATTACTTTCAGTGGCTATTGTTAATTATACCTTTTTTTTGCTAGTACTTCTGCCAAGAGGGACCAACTACAGGAAATACTGCTTTGTGCCAAATTTAGCCTTCATGTTCTTTTAAGCTTTTATTGCTTATTTTTGCATTATATTGTATGAATATTCCAGTTCAGGTCTGATGTAACCCCTGTGAATTTTTGGTTTGGCCCAATGGCTTGGGAAGCCCAAAGGAAGGAGATGCTTGATGGCTGAGTTCAGAAAGAAAGGGATTGCTGGAGATGGATAGAAGCTGAAGTTACTAGGAAGTAGGTCCTTTTCATCTTGAATTAGGTAAGTGGTATTTTCAGTTGTACATTTAGGAGGGAACAACGAGGTAGATTTCTTTCTTTTGCACTGTAATTTCAATATTGCATTTAGTTCTATTTTGTATTTCTTTTTTTATTTCAGGGCCTTAAGGTTGCTCCCAAATATTTCAGTAATGCTGAGCAGCACAGGCATCAAGTCCTGCACTGGCAGATCATTGGGTGCATGGAACTTTGGAGACAGTTTGCATTAAACTCAGCATATAATGTATTATATTGCTGCTAAATATAGATAGATGATAGATAAGACAGATAGGATAGATTTAAAATGCAATTGTGCTTGCAATATTCAATTATAACTGGCCCCACAGAAGACACAGAGAGGAACATCAACATCAGGGACTTGTCAGAGTTCAACTCCCAGCCCATGCCTCTCTTGCAGCAAGAGAAGGAAGGCAATAGTACTTGACCAAGAGGAGGAGGCAGTGAGGAGTGTCCAATGCAAACAATCAAGTAGAAGTGCTGAGGTGAGCCAAAGTCAAGGTCAAAACTAAAAAGTCCAGAATGCCGAAGGTCTGTCCAAAAAGGGTCAAGAAAGATGGAACACAAGGGTCATGAGAGTTTGAGTAGCAGTTTGTTACAAGCAAACAGTAAGCCATACCAATAGATATATATAGCCGATGAAAGCAGGTGTTACTCATCATTGTTCTATTTTCTCAATCTCATCAAAACCGCTTCCCTCTGAGCTGTTTGTTTTTGTCTCCTTCGTGATTAGGGAGTAGGGGACAAAAGTGGACCTAATTCCTCTAAATCATTGCTGATCCCCTCTCCCTCTGGCGCTCGCTGCAACAACTGTGTCTCAGTTTGTCTTTCAGCTGATTGGGGTGTTGACAAGATAGTTTGGTCTATCACTGGCTCTGTTTCTGGCACAATCAATGGCTCATTGACCTCTGAGCCATCATCTATCACAGGACTGACATATTTGGATATCTTTCAAGCTACATACCCCAGGAGAAGACCTACTGCTAGCCTTCTGGCAATGTTTTTATTCCTCCATCGTGCTTCTTCATGTTTTCTTCCTTTTGCATGTCTCTCCTTTCCAAGTGTGTGTGGAGTGACAAGAAAGAAAAGGAGGAGCAGCCCTCACTGGTCCCTCCCTCTCTTTCTGGACTACTCTGTGGATTGGTACCTTCTTTTAGATCTTGTTGCCCCTGCTCTCATTCCTTCATGTTCCTGCTTGATCTATACTCACTTCTTTTTCCTACTTCTTACTTGGGTCTCCAGGTTTTCTCCTTTATATTTGTATGATGCCTTCTTTCAATCTTATGGAACTACAGCCCACTCTTAGGGGTTACTATCCAATTTAATTCCAATCTTGATTTTTTAGCTGCTAGTTTTTTCTCCATTTTTACCTTTTTTAGTCCTTGTTAAAGCCTGTTTGTTAAATTTATTTTCAGACATAAAATTATTGATTTTTCCACCCCTTTCTCCACCTGTTACTCCCTCTGATTTGATAATGGTACACTTTCTGGCAAGTAAAGTGGTTCACAAGAGGGGAAAAATGACTGACATACTGAGAAAGCCAACATACAGAGGATAGTCTTCTATCTGAAGAATGACAGTTCTCTATTTTAGACATCCACAATGAGAAGAAATGTCCAGTCCAAGACTCTTTCACAATAAACAATCAAAGCACTAGAATTCTACTATAAGTGCCATAGCAACATCCTATAGAATCTTGGGAGAGTTATTTTGTTGAGAAACTAGAGGTCTTCAGCTGAGAATTCTAAATATTCCTCCTGAAAGTGCAAATTCCATGATTCCTCAAGATGTTACCATGGCATGTTGAATCATAGCACTATAATTATGTGGTGTTAAAGGGCCTTAGGTCTGATTTTGAGATATACACATAAGAAAGAATAGCTGGGCTTCAGAATTTCCCACCAACCATTAGCAACTGGAAAGAAAACTGAACCTGAACCACAGACTACCTAGACCAAGTCTTCACCACTAGAGTGAGCTGTATTGCATTTTTAATCTGCCCCTTTAAATAAATGAGAATATGTGAATTTTAATGCCAATCTGTAATCTCTTTTGAATCATTTTTGATGACATATTTTGCCAAATGCATCTCTCTTTTCTACTATTGTTGGTAAAGTATTCCTTCTATTTTGGCAATGCATAAATTGTCAACCGTTGTGTATACCTGCAAGACCACATGCAGAACACTCTCATACATATCCATAGGTCATATCCATCCCCATCATACAAACTGATCACAAGAGAACTATGAAGCCAACCCAGAGAACAGACATTAGTCTGCATTTTGTTTATTATTATTATGAACACTTAAATAAGTAAGTGCTACTATGTGAAATCTTTAAAAAGAGCAAAATCAATGTGGTAGCAGCATAATATTTTGTAGGTAGTCATCTGTGGGGCTATGTGTCAGTTCCTGAATCTGATGAAGCACGTTCTTGAATATAAAGTTATTTGCCACAGTAATTATACTCACACTAAGGTGGCAAGACTTTCTTGTGTTTGTGACTGCACCATACTAACTCAGCCAATCATCTAGACCAGAGCTTTCCAAACTTTTCATGTTGGTGACACACTTTTTTAGACATGCATCATTTCGTGACACAGTAATTTCAGTTTTACTAGCAAACCAGAGGTTAAACTAACCCCTTATAAGAGATACAGACACATACATAAATTGTAACAACAAAATGTATGGGGACACAACATATCTCATGAAAACCTTTCATATATTTTTTAAAATATATAATTTATAAATAGTAACATACATTTCCAAGATTGTAGGTGACACACCTACAAACTTCAGGTGACACACTAATGTGTCATAGCACACCATCTGGAAAGCCCTGATCTAGACTGATCGCTTTAGCAAACTATCAGATGCTTATGCCACAGTTCTGTACGCACCTTACCCTAGCAAAATAGCAGTCAATGACATTCATTTTTGTACTGTGAGTTGAGGAGTCAAGCACGGTTCTCCTTAGCATCAATACTATCAACATCTCTGTATTCAAGTAATGTATCTAGAAATAAACCCTACTGAGTCCCCATTTCATATAATGACAAGTGTACTGGAACTGGAACTGAAATTGCCTGAGTTCTTATTTTTATTCAGCCTTAAGCCAAACTGACTGACATTGAGAGAATCATTATGTTACCTCATGGGGTTGATGTAAGGATAAAATAGAAGGAATATAACAAACAAACAGTATGAAGTTGAAAGGCTCATATTGTATAACTGATTTGACTGACATAATGTGCAGTGCATAGATCATAGGCTGGACCTGTGTGAATGGACATAAGGCAATGCAAGTATGCTGTAATTTGTAGTTTTCACACTGCTAACCTGTTTTCCAGAGAAAATACTGCAATAACTCACTAACTGAAAATTTTAGAGAATGACCCTTGGTTGTCGTTCTTTTTAAAAAAAATACTCTAAAATTTTGAAAACAAAGCAAGTAAGTGTGGCAATGTACAGGTATGCGTAACAATAATATGGTAGATTCCATGGTACTCAACCCTTATTATGTGATTACTTTGATCTCACAATGCATACATTGTAATGGCACAACTTTTCAGCCAAGATCTAAGTGGAGTGGAGTGTGTATAATCTTAATAAAATATTCTGACACGTTCTATTAAGTAGCACAATATTATAATTTATCGGATCATCATCTTGTTTCAATAGCTCCTACTAATGGAAATGTTTTGTATTGAGATTTTCAGGGAAATTGAATCCTTAATAAGATGAAAATTAGTTCTGAATATGAGTAATAGTAACTTATAGTATAATCTTATAAACCAGTGTATTGGCAAGTATGGGGCACAGTATCATCTTTCTCATATACGCACGGACACACACACATACGTGTGTGTAGATAGATAGATAGATAGACAGACAGCTAGATATTGTGTGTGTATGTGTGAAAAATGATATGAAGTGTTCTTAAAATATGGATGGTATGACGATATAGTCAAGATCAGATATTTGCTATTATAGCATTCAAGGACTGGCAATTCACTTTTCAAATTGATGGAAAAGTTGCTCTATACTGTTCAACATTTAAGGGGGGAAAAAACTATGATTTTTTTCAAAACCAGATGTAGACTTCTGAATTCCCCTTTGCGGCACTTTTGGCAATCCACGTGGTGCATGGAGAATCCCAGGGGCCAAAAGTTGGCCAATAGACCTACTGCAGTTGCCCACACTGGTGCAGATAATACCAAACTACATGGAGCAATATTCTGGTTTGATTTAAAACAGCTTCTTGTGTACCTCCTGTGTGTTATGTACATATATATTTTCAATGTAGTAACTGACTGTATCACACTTAGATATGTTCTAGGGTTGATAAAACACTATATGCCTCTCATCTAGTTGGAGCACTTATACAAATTATGCTCATGAACAGGAACAAGCTAAGCTAGACCAAAAATTATTTGTTTCTCCAATATGGTGGAGAATTTACTTTCTCAGCCAGCATAATGAAATTACCTACATTGTTTACTAATATGTGGAAACCAAGGTTATCAGTATTGATAAAGATCATTTGTCACTGAACACAACAAATAGGAAATGAAGTAGCCACTACTGTTCTTCCCTATTTCCTTAAAAAAACAAAACAAAAAACCTATCCTTTTCTGCATCAAGTAGAAGGCTGGAGTATATGTATTCCCTATTGCAGGCAGAGAAATGAGTCGACCAAAGCCAAAGGGGAAAGAACCCACGAGATCAACTTCAGTGACCTCACCACCTGTTTAATCAACTAATTTTCTTTGTTGAGTCTACAAACCTTAACAGGAGTTATACAGACAATCTTGATATGCCTCTTAGACATCAAATCTGTTAAAAGTAAAACAGATTTCCAGTGTATCATTTTTTTCTTGTTCAGTCTCAGAAGTTTTTCTTCTCTAAATATATGCAGGCTTCAGGATGGTCAGGTTTTTGGGGGTTTTTTAGTTCAGTTTGAAATAACATCAAATAATATGAAGTGGCTGGAAGTTTAAGACTCTTACGTGAGCAGCAGACGAGGGGACATTGCTCTCAGTTTTGCAATTACCCAACATGGCCTTTGAGCTCTTTCATATGGTCTCCTTTATCAGCTGACATCGTATACCTTATTTAAAGACTGGATCTCTGTTTAAGCAGCTGCTACCACAATTCAGCAGTCCAAGCCGTTCCTTTAATTAAATATTTGCTGCTGTGCCTTTTCTCCCCAGAACATCTTTGTGGACAACATTTATTCTTGTGAACATAACAGCTCTGTTAAGAACCTTCTGTCTTTGCCTTAAGGGCCCCTCGCTTTTCAGGCTGGCAGTGTCTCCATTAGGGCTGATGCCATTAAGTGATATAAAGAATTTGGTTTCACATTTTGCAAATGAGAAAAAAGGCACATATTTAATAATTAGAAAGATCTTATGAATCATGAACTGGTAATCCATTATTATTTTAATTCACTTAATGTTCTACATTAGCACATCTTTCCACTGATAAATCCGCCTTCTTGTGTGGTTGTGACCTTTGCCAGATGGGGTCTGAATCTCATCCAGTTCTTTCAAAACAGAAACAGATCTTTAAAAGGCATTATTTGCAATGAAGCTAGGGAAAAACCAACGTCTAATACAATACTCTTGTAAAATGCCAATGTGAAAAAATGAAAGAAAAGAAGAAAGGTGTCTAAATTGCACAGCATTCATTCTTGCTCAGAAGAGTGTATACTCAGACATCTTAAAAATACAAACATATTTATCTTAATGAACCATAATTACATTAGAACATGTAGTCCCTTTACCAAAGCAGATCATTTTATTCACACAACCTTCATTTTATTCACAGTTTCTATGGCCAGTTTGTCACTTCATGACCTGCTTTCTTGTATCAAGCCTCTCTCTACTTTTGATGACAAGCATTGACAGATGGAATAGTGAAAGGATAGAGAAAGAATGGTGAAAACACAGGAGGCATGCCTATACAAGGCTACCTCGAGTCTCACAAGAGGAAGGCCTCATGTGAAATCTCTGGTCTCCTGCAAGATCTCAAATTATGGGAATCCCAAATCTCCAAACAAAATCTCATGATGGCTGTTTGCCACCACACAATCTACTGTTGTGAACACTGTGCATGTACTGCTCATTGTCAGTGGTGGTAGTAGGAGCCGAAGAAAAGAAGATTCAGGCACGCTCATAACAGATGGAGCCCCCCGCACTGCCAACATTTGGTATGTAATGTGTGGTCATTTTTCTATATACCAAATCCTCAGAAGTCAGTCTGTTGTGAGTATAAGTGGTGTCTACTCTTCTCATTAATAAGGTTTCTAGTCCTGAACCTGTTGTTTTTGTAGGTCATCTTCAGGCAGGAGACAAGAGTCCAAATTCTCTAGTTTTAGTGGGCTAAGCTGGGTCAAGAGGAAAGGGCTGTGTGCAAATCTCCAGCTCAGTTAGTATACAACAGCTTGCTGCAGTTTGCACGACTGAATTGATTTGTTGGTGCAACTTGCAAAGATTCTTCAGGGGTGCTACATATTTACTTAGTTAGCTTTTTCCTTCCTTCCCAGTTGTTGTAGCACCAGGTCACCTGTTCTGCATCTACCTTCTGGCTAGAAGCAAGTGAGCTACATCAAATCTTACTTATTCCATCTACCTAAATGAGAAGGAGTAAACCCCTCATTTCACCTCAATCTGGAAACAGCCCCTTTAGCTAAGGTTTCTATCTTAATTTCCAAACAGGAAAATATATTCACTGTGCGTGCATGAGTGTACATTCTTCAGTGATGAACTGAGACTCCCTGATTCCTGATTGCAACTGTGGATGGCACTTAATGCTTAACCATTCTTCACTCTTAGATTTCATCTGGGAACCTCAGGCCTGGAATGATCCTGACCTGGCAGCCCTACACATTAGCATCAGATATTTTTTCTACCAAATCCCTCCAAAATTCTTCAAGCTTTTAAATTCTATGCATACTGGCAGGGAGAAAACATGTTAATTATTACCCTAGTATGCAAGGGCAAAATAGTTAGAGATTTAAACCTCTAGTGCAGATGGCTCCGGTTGAAATCAAAACCAGATCCATATCACTTAATCAAGCTCCAGACAGAATCAGGGGACCATTGCACAAATGTAACTTTCAGTATGTTCCCTAATAAAAGACCAAGCCCTACCGGGACTATGCAAAAGAAGAAACACTGGAGAAAACCTTGAAATATATTTTTCTATGATTTGGCATCTTCATCCATAAATTGAGCAGTACATAGCAGTGATAAGTAACTAGATGAGAAGGTAGGAAAAACTAGATGAAGCCAAAGCTTCAAAGCTAGAAAGCAAAACCTGGCTTCTACAGAGGTGAGACCTCTAATCAAAAAGTTTTAGCTATCATGTGTTAGGGAACACCGATAACCGGCTTTAAAAGCCTAATTAAATATTTACAACAGTTGACTTATAACTTGTAAACCAAATTTGAAAACCATATAGAAGATGTGAACGTAATTCATTGGGAAAGTAAGAAACTACACTGGCTTTGCTGTAGAAGAAATGCTGGATTCATATTATTAACAATAATTTGTTATTGCTATGTTATTTCATATAGACTTCATCTTATAGTCACCCTGTCCTAGTGTTTTCCTGTCAAGATTTATTCAGAAGAGGATTGTGGTTGCCTTCTGCAAGCACTGAGCCAATCTTGCTCACCCAAGCTCACCCAAAGGGTTTCTACAGCTGAGCAGAGATTCAAACACTGGTCTCCCAGAATCTGAGTTCAGGTATCAAACCACTATATCACACTGGCTCTCATTAATTATGAAGCCTATGGAATATGTAGGAGAAAGATCAATGAAATAAAAATTCCAAATTTGAATGTGTCAACACTTATTAATATCCATCTAAAGATCAAATGTATTTCTTATTGTTTTGTGAAAAAAACCAACAATAACCAACACATGGCCATAGCTGATAGAATGGGCCTTGTTCATACAATAACTTAATAATTTTCAAGGCTATTTGTATTTGAGAGATTAGGAATGGCTATCAACATACAATAGTAAAGGCATCAATAAACTCCTCTTGGTGACTTTATAGGAAGTGAAAGATAATCTTCCACATCACATCAAATCTGCAAAGAAGTTTTATAAGATAGTGTAGCTTTTGTCATTTTATGTAATTTCTAATTTATCCCATTGGTACTCTCTGGATATGAAATCAAAATCTAATTTAATAACTGCAAAGATTACAAACAGCCTCTTGCTATTTTTGCTTGAAAGTAATACATTACAGGTAATGATGTTACTCTAATCATATTACTTGTGGGGGTAAGGCAGGCATTACAACATTATTTTTGTGAGTTAGTGCAATGACTCAGAGCATTAGAGAGTTTAGTGCAGCAAATATTGTTAATCTGTTACTTCTAAAACTTTATTGGGGGAATTTGAGAAGAAATCCAGGTATTTTTAAAGATATTTTTGCACAACAACAATAATAAAGAAATACTACATTACTAGTGTTAACTTGCAACATAGGGAATAATTCATTCCTTTTGGAAAAATAAAGACGACCACAAACGTTTTATTTCCAAAAAAAAAAAAAAAAAGACAAGCTCTCATCTTGCTGCCATGTGTGCAGAATACCCAGTGGTCTATAGCAGAATCACTTTTTTAGCTCATGCATGTTCGTATTGTTCCCATAATCGAAAAGAATAAAACTGACACCAGGTGTTTCTTCATACGCAAGTGTTGCTTGACTCCTAATTTTGAGGAAAAGGAAAGGCTATAAAGAAGAAGAAGGAGGAGGAAGAGGAGGAGGAGGAGGTGACACCTGGAAGAGGAGGAGAAACCCTCCCAAGGCCTATCCAACAATGTCCATCACATCACTATTATTCTTATACCAGGACACACACTCTGCAAAGGAGATAAGCTGGAACAAAATATTACTTAGGCCATTTCCTCACTACACTGTTATAGTGCTATTATTCCACTTTCAATACCCTATGGAATCCTAGGGTTTGCAATTTAGGGAAGGGCATTTAGAATTCTCAGCCAGAGAACTCTTTGGCCTTAGTGAACTACAAACCCCAGAATTCCACAGGATGCTGAAAATGGAATAATAGCACCATAACAGTGTAGTGCAGAAATGGCCTTTGAGTGCAATCTACATTCGATGTCTACTTTGACGTAAGCTCTACTGAGTACTCGTTCTCAGGGTTGCAACGTTAATTTCATATACAAATATTCCTCTGTTAACAAAGTCAATGTGTTCTTGAGCATTATTTCTTTATCAGAGGAACAAATAACATGGAAAGGTTCCAATACCGAAGAGAAGGAGGAGGAGGAAGAGGAAAAAGAAGAAGAGGAAGGGCAGTTCAATGTGTTTAGCTTGTAAGATAAGCTCTGCATAAGTAATGAATAAACATTTTGAACATTCTAGTGACCACTTTAAGACTTCTTCCAAAATGCATCCAAAATGGATGACTTTTTCTTTCACCAACCCTAACTTTTCTTATGATTTACATTTTGGTGGCCAAACTTACAAATCTATGCTCTATTTTCCTAGCATGCTGGAAGTAGCTGGTGAGGCAGGTTTATTGGCTCTCCACTTTTATCAGTTTTGTTGTTCACACATGCTCAATAAGGGAGAAAGATGCTCTTTACTTTGCCTGCTGTAGTCAAGCACACATGGCTTCAGTAGGATATGCTGGAGCAGAATCCCATTCTTTCTCAATTTAAGGTTTGGTTGCATTGTTTACTGCAAATGTGCTGCTTCCACCTGATACTGAAAGTCTGTGCTTCTTCAGTCCCCCTTCACCATTTTCCCAGTGGCAATACTGCCAAAAAAAATCTCCTGCTTAATCAAGAACAATGAGGAAAAGGAGAGCTTGTTGTTTGTAAAAAGGCTTTATAAAGAGGGCCTTCTTTGTCAGAGACTTTGTTAACTGGGTATGTCAGTATAAATATAAATTCTCTTACCAATTTGGGAACAACATCTACCATGACAAGGTACTCCTGACTCCCAGATATTAGGCAAACAAACCAAAACTCAAAAAGATACTTCAACCATGTTGAAGGTGAATCAAGTGAATAGTCATTATAAGCAGAAATAGGGAGACTGTAGCTTCTATGGCATGTACTCAGAAAACACCTCAATGGATTGATCTGAAACTTAGCAGTGAAAGGGAAGTCAGTTTGAGCAGGGCTGATGTCAAATTTGGGTTTGAAATGGATAAATGGCTTATCAGTCACTGTCTCCCTTTGTCCTTCACCAAGAAATTCCTCCCTTGCATTCTCTCTCATTTCCTCCAATGGACAGCCACTGTCTCATACACCTTCATTTCTTTCCTCTTAGAAAGGTTTTCTTAGAAAAACCTTATATGCTCTGCTAGGACAACTTCCCCTTTCTATTTTCATTTTTAAGATAGTCAACAACTCTGGTAAAATATCCACAAACCTTCATTTCCTGAGAGATATTGTAGAAACAAAACAGTTGGCCAATACAATTTAATTCTGGGGAGTTGGGGGGCAGATTGATACTGTCAAAATGTTGTAGGTCACTTGCCACATCTGGAACTCCTATAAATGAAATATTTATTTCTTAGGCATTCTGCCTCAAAATTGGCACGGAACCCTCTTCTGTACTGCCAGGTATTCAATCAGTCCACTCAACTGTTTTGTGGCATAAGTCACTGAAAACTACTGCAGACCCTTGTTTCAAGCACTCCAGGGAGTGAGACCTTGAAAGCTGTTCATGTCTAGAACATTTGCTGTGTTCACATGCTCTTGGTAACTTTGCTGCCTTGGTTCTTTGGATGGCTGAGCAGTATTTCTAAATGCTCAACTGAAATTACTACAGTGGTAGAAATTTGGAGACAGAAGGATCCAAAATTCTTATATCTGGGGTAACATCCTCACTTTGCCCCCCCTCCCGCCCCATTAGCTAAGCCCCTGGTTGCTATTGTGGTTCTGTAATGATTGCAACACCTGATATACAAATTTCTTCTGAATGATTATGATCTGACTATAATTCCGTGGGTGAAACCAAGCTTTTTAGCAATCTCCCTTTTTTCTCATATCTTTCACACTTTGCCCCATGATACCTGCATGGATGGCTAGAAGTGTTCTAGATCTGTCCCTTCTTTTCCATTCTGACACAAATTGTTCCTTTCTCCTACGTTTCACAGGAAACAAGCAATCAGAACATCTCCTTTTGTGTACTAGTCAGTGGGGAATTTAACAAAACCCATTTCAGGGAGCCCAGCCACAGCATCTCATTTTCCTCAGTTTTCTAGTTTAATCAGAAAGCATCTTTCTGTTGTATCCAGAGGCTTATAACAGCAGGTGAAATGCATATTTATCATTTAGATAAATTCTGATTAGAAGAATCCTGATTAGATAATTCACGATTAGATGGTTGGGGTATGTGTGTGTGTTTCTGTGTATGTATGTATGTGTTTCTTCCCTCATCTTTCTATTTAATAAACTTACTAAGGAAAATTTAGCATAGTGCCTTTCTTATCTTTATTGAATCCCATTTGCCATTCTGTTGCCCAGGCACCCACTCTGAAGAAATCCTTTGAAGTTGTTCACAGCTTATTTAGGATTTTATCATCCTGAATAATTAGTTGTTATCTGTATACCTGACTGCTTTATTCTTAAACCTATGTAGTGGCAGGAGAGTTCCAGAGTAGTTGTTATGTGTCATCAAGTTGGTTTCACCTTGTAGTATCCCTATGGATGACAGGGCTTCAAAAAGTTATTATCAGCCCTGCTGTTACTCCAAAATGTGGGTGATTCGGGGTCCACCCACGATGCCAGTACTTCCACATAACAATGTAGAATTAATTAGCTCAAAATTAGGAAGTCTGTGAGAGGTGTTAGCTTAACAAGATCTTTCCACCTATGTTTACAGGAGCATGCAGGAAAGAACCAACCAGAAAGTTCAAAATGTAAACTAAAAATGTGTTTTATTGAAAGATTAACATGTATACACAAAAGATCCAAACACTCACATACTCACACAAAGACTAACTGAAGGTAAAGGGAGGAAATTTGTGGATAGAGGATGTTTGAGTTCTGGTGATAATTACTGGTCCAGAGAACAGAGAGGAAAATGGCAATGTGGCTTAGGTATGGATCTAAGGACAGTTCTTACTCAGGAATCAAATGAACAACGTGGCATTCAGTGAAGGGAGAGACTGCACCGAACCACACAAAACCAAGTGTTCATATATCTGACAACTACCCTGTGGGTATGGGTGTGAATTGCTCTCCCAGCCAAGTGGATAATGAGAGTTGCAACACAAACAATGAAGTCCAGACAGAGTTAATGGTCTTAATGTTTAGGTGACAAAGGGGAAATGGCTATTGTAATAGCTCTGTATTGTGAAGAGGGTGGGAAGACAAATCAGCGAAATGTCCAGATGTGGGGGATCAGGATGAGAACAATCACAATTTGGTGGGGACTTCCCCTCTTAGCATAAGTTCTTAGATCCATACATAACAGCTCTTAGCATAAGCCTGCTGTCTCTAGAGTTGCCTGGTAATCTGCCTGACAATAACTTTGGTTTTGCCTGGGAGGGGGTGTAGCTGACCTGCCTTGCTATCTCACATTTACAGTCAGCAATTTGCTTCTTTCCAGCTTGACCTTCCAGTCGCCTCATGTCTCCATTGTATACCAATGCCAATTAATGTAGTGTCAATTAAATATTGCCAATTAAACCATATCAATCTTGGGGGAGGGGTAAACAGGGCAATAACACTACTAAGGTCTTGCAAACTCAAAGGCATGGCTTCTTTGACTGAATCAATCCCATTCTAACGCAGTAATGCTTGAATGCTTTCTAATGCTTTCAACTTCTCCCTCTCCTTATGCCACACCATTCCCTTCATGTGTATTCTTGCCTTTCCACTGCTTCTGCCCAGTTCAGTAGGAGGAAGAGATTCTTCACTAGAGAGGTCTAATCACATGCAGAAACTGAATTCTCCCTCTGAATTATCGTCCTTTCCAAGCACCCAGACTGATCCAACATACCTGATTTTATTATTATATTGTTGTTGTTGTTGTTGTTGTTGTTGTTGTTATCATCATCATCATCATCATCATCATTTCACTTTTTCCCAGAATAATTGGGCCTCAAAGCAGCTCATACTTTAAAACAACATGATTTAAAAACATATACATATAAAATAGAATTAAACTGTTAAAGAGTTAAAACAGCTTAAAACGATATAAAAAGGTTAATCCTCTGCCTTACCACTTTTTTTCATCTGCTTTTAAAATCTCCCAGCTTCTCTTTCCTTCTCATTCCCCTTTTATCCTTATTTTACTTCGGTTGCTGCAAATTGAGTTCAAAGTGCAAAAGTAGTTTGTCCTGAACTCATTAGGAAAGCAAGAGAAAAGGATAGAATTTTGCCTTTCCCAGTAGGCTCAGGCAAAAGAAAACTGCTGTGACCTCTCATAGATTGTGTGTTCTTTCTCAATTGATACTTTTGCTATCTTGACCACACTCTGGTGTTGCTTGGCCACATGTATTCTGATTTTCATCTGAGTCATTTTAGAGTGTATGGATCCATATGCAGAGACCCTATTCCAATGAACCAACTGTTTTGGCTGCCCCCACCACATTATTTTCCACTTCTCTCCAGTGGTTTAAGCTTATCAACTACAGACGACTTTTCCATAGCCTGGTCTATTTGGCTTCCCTTCTATCTCTCCCTCTTTGCCAAAAGTCTGAACAAATATTTTGCAGAGCTCTCCCTTCGATTCTCAATCTGTTTCAGCTACTTCCCCCCCTACTTTCTCCTTCTCTCTCTCTGGGCTCACAATACCTGCTTGAAAATAGCCAAGAGCCACAAGTTGCCCCCCAATTCTAGTATAGGTTATAATTCAGAGTTCTACAGAGTTTTCCCTTCCTAACACCAAAGCTGTGAGTTCTTTTGATGACCTAGCAAAGAAAATCTGACAATATCACACTACTGGAGCATGAGATCAAGCATTCATTTGAGCATCCATCTGAGTTTTCTGGAAAAGGTTTTATCGCTCCAAAAAGCCTCACAACACATGCCAATCAAGCCTTCATTCCACCAGCAGTTGGAAGATTACTGTTCATGCATTACACGCGCCAAGTGCACAAGCTGTCAGCCTGCATGAGGAAAGACTGATTAAATGAGGTGTTGAAATCTACAGGTACTCTACAAGACAGTCAGTAAGAAGAGGGCTGGGTAATGTTTGATATTCATGTATCTCAACCCTAGAAAATGCTGTCATCAAGTCTATTTGACTGTACCAGTAATTTCCAAAGCACAGCAGCATTAATCTGTTAATCTAAGACAAAAATCCTATGGAAATTTAAAAACTAACAGACTTATGATAGTGTGAGCTCATTCGTATGTTCAGAGATATATACAGTATGGATATGGTATACCTCCTGTCTTCAGTAATTTTGTGCCATTGCACCCTCAGAATGATGTAGATAAGATACAGGATTTCAGGCTGGCCACATCCTGTCTGAACTCGTCACTTATGAGGAGCAAATTAAAGCAGCTAATATTTGAGACACACTGTCTCCAAAAAGGGGCAATACCACCTTGGTTCAGAGTTTGTCTCACAAAATTATGAAGCTGGTTTAACAGAGTCTGTTTACCCACCCTGGCCAGCTGATCACAATTCAGGAAAGGAATAAAAAACTCGAACTCTACTCCAGACCCTCAGAGCAGATGACTATCCAATGCATGCAATCAGGATTACTAAAGCTTCAAGCATGGCACCTCTGGGTGCTTACCTTTGTCTCCTAAACCACAAACCTCCCTGCAGATCCAGGTTTCTGCCATTTGTGGCGAAAGCATATAGCTAATTAAAGAAAAGAACATGTCATCAACTGTACAGTATAGGCAAAAAAATCCTATCCCAACAGCATAGTCTGAGGTAACCTGCCCCAAAATACTGTCAATAGGAGTGGGTGTGGGTCTAAGATGGCACTGGGGCCTTTTAAAGCCCTTGAAGCCATGTTAGTATCTTACATGAATTCATTCTGGACCCTAATGGAGACAGGACTACATTGTCCTTGCCTTAATTGCTAGAAGAATGCCTTTCTCATGGGAACTGTATGCTCACTGAGAGACCTGGCAGCTTTTAGCACTCAGAGTTTCACTAAATAATAAGCTATAGGAGAATATAATCTATTATCTCATTGGTTATAGCATGCCACAAGGCTTGGTGCTTTCCCTTCACATCTCTTCAACCATTATTCTATTTTATAGGGCACAAATATCCAAGCAGTCACATTATGATTATGCGATAAAGTCATGGAAAGAAAGTTTTGTAGTAATTATATGCCCAAAGGATTTCATAATATTCTGTAATTAGTGGTTAACTTGGTAAATTATACCTCATTTAATTTGCAATTGTTCCGTCTCACGGAAACAATTCAGTTTAAATCACAGCTATAATCATATAATATGTCACTGTACAATGGCAAACCTGTAAAACAATTATTCTGCATCATAGCCATAGCTTGTTACATCTCCCTTTCTCTTTCTTTTAAATGAATGAATAGAAGCCTGCTAAAGATTTTGGGAAATGGCAAAGAGCTTGCTTTTAATAAGTCTGCCAGCACCAACTCATCTAAAAGAATGTAGTGCGGGTGACAGAAAATGGTTAGTTTAAAAGAAAATGAGAATTTATTTGTGGGATGTAGCTTGCACTATGAAACCACTTTATGGTGTCCTCCCCCCCTTCATTAGAGGATGAGTCTCTAAGACTGATCTGCTTAGTTAAAGGATAAAACATCAATATTATGTTGTCTGGCTTGAAACATGTGAAGAATAAATATACAGACTGAGCAAAGGAACACAGATTTACTGCTTAGAAGTAATATGGGGCCAGCCGGCAAAAGTAGGATTCTTTTTTGCAAGCATATGTTACTAAAGCTATTGGTCTACCACAAATCTCATTAAGCTCCCTGACAATCAGACAAAGCATAAGCCCTACGTTATGGCTTGTTCTTCATCTGTTCTGAAAATCAACGCAAACAAAGTATGCTTAGATGTTGTCAAATGCTATAAATAATGTTTCTTAAAGTTATATTACACCTAAAGACTGGCCTTGAAAGATATGCTTACTGTTAGTAGTACTACAATCAATATACCTGATATCTTTTACAAGCAATGTAGAAAATACAACAGTAGAAATTTTGATTGCAGGGATCATCAAGCAAATGTGAATGAAAACTTAAAGTCAGAGGCCATTTCTGTGTGACGTCACTGTCCCAGGATGGGGACATGTTGCTGCTGGTCTGCAAGTCGTGCTTTTGCACAGCGTCATCATGGTCCCACTGCCAATTTGTCCCCACCTGTTGCAATCCATTACCAAAAAATTTTCCATTACCAAAATGGATATTCCATTACCAAAAAAAAAAAAAATCTCTAGTAATGGCTTCTGATTGTATGACAATCCCAGCACTGGCAGCTGTGCGGAAAGGGAGGAAGTGTGATCTAGGTGCTTCCTTCCCTAGTGCGGCATGGGAAGTGGCCAGCTGCACTGCAGAAGGAGGGTGCGTGTTGCTCGCACTACCCTTCTACAGGTAGCTGGCTGGGTATGGAGGGGAGCGTTCGCATCGTGCTCCCATCCCAGCAGTGGCACTGCTGGGATCGTGACGGGACAACAAGAGACAGGTAAGGTGCTGAAATGGCCAGAGTCTAATGACCAATCTAGATATGACACCAAAATGCAGAAATAACACTTGTAGAAATAATTTATTTCCCAGGAAGAATAAAGCTGTTAAAATAATTCCAGACTTTAATTCCAGGCCAGAATAGAATGCAAGTGGGTCAGAGTAAACGGTTAACTGTCATCATTTACAGGACAGTCTAAGACAAGTTGTGGTTAAGGAGCAAATGGTCCTACTCCCTCATGTCAAAGTGCATAGAACCCAATTTCTGTATTTGAAGTAGGCATTGCAAACTAGTGCCTCTCCTCAGGAGTCACATTACAATAACAGTAATAACAATGAGATTTTTGTCATCTTTTCGTGACATGTTCAAATCAGCTGCCTGAAGTACCTGATTCAGTCTGTCTAATGACAGGACTGGCCATGATCTTTAACAATTCACCTCTTTGTATGATCCCAGACCAAAGTGGAATCCCAATCCTGCTGGGTTCTTTTCAAAAACCATTTGTGCAATTCCCATCTGAATGAGTGGCGTCATAGCTATCTCATCCATAAGCTCATAGGCAAACCAGGAAAAGAATGAACGCTAGAGCTCCTGAAGCCACATTCTACCTAGGAAGTACTTACAGACACCAGGTTCTTTACTTCAGTCTACCACTGCTCCACCCTGTCACAGTTCTCTTCCCTGCAGTTTTTGTTTGCCCCATATAGACAGCCAGAAGCAATGCCCTTACAAAAATATCTCTCACAAAATTTCCCACTGGTCAGGAAGCCACGAACAAAAAACTCTACTCCCACTGGTTTTCCTTTATGTTCCCCATAAAGAAATGAGGAATACAGTTTCCAAGAGATGGGGAAAAGAAACCCTGCAGACAGAGAAAAACTGACAGTAATATATGCAGCTGAAAGATCTGCAAAGCTAGTCAAATAACAGCAAATTCAGAACAGAACAGACAGGAATTGAATTCTTTTCTTCCCTCTCTCCCATAAGATGAGTGTAACTGTTCAGAGACAGTTAATGAAGGAAAAGGATCCCTTTCTCTTTTTCCGTCAGCCCACCTATCCAAGCCAGGTGCTATTTGCATATTGGATTACAGCACAGTGCATTCACCCTAGGGGCAAACTGAGTAATCCACCAGGAAATGTATGTACTTCATTGCTTGCTCCTCTGTATATAAGTATTAGTGTTTTTGTTTTGTTTTTTTTTTCCTTTTTCTCGGGCACACTTTCTTCTTCTTTTCAACTGTTGACTCAGAAATAAATCCCACTGAGTCCAGTCAGACTTACTCTAGTTTAAATGTGTAGCAGATTGCAGTCTTAATCTTTGGTCATTTACAGGCATTCAGATTTACTGGGATCCCATATTGTAGGTTAACTTCTGCTCATACTTGACTGAAGACTATTATCAGCCCCTGTCTGGCCTCTCTCAGCCTAACCAGAAAGGTCAGAATTAAGGGAACAGGGATACTGGGAACACACCCACACACTCCTACCTTTAACCCTCAGATGAACACACATACAGTGGTGGTGTTTTTTTTTTTTGGTTTTTTTTTTTTTTGTCTTTCTTTCATTTGTGTGAATGCCTTCTCTCTTTTGTCCCTCCTCAGCCTATCTCTCTGAATTTTCTTTTTCTTATTCCTCACACAGTCTTGTCTTTGTTCTCTTCCCTTCTGGCTTAACCTTTGTTTTAGGAGGGACACTCTGTATATTTTGCAACATTAAGGTTCTGAAGGCTTTACGTTGGAAGAAAGACTAACAATAAGTGTACTCTGTGACCAGTGTCTTCATGGACTGAAAGGTTTGTTTATGTTTATCACTTTGAAGGAGTACTTTTCTGCTATAAATAGCCTAAAAGATTACAAAACTGCATGTTTATTTCCCCACATCAAGTATTATGAAAATTGAGTGCTTAAGATTACTGAAGGGGAATGTTGATATTATACCTTCCCCTTAGGACAATACTATTATCTACAAATTTGAAAACTCAAGTGATCAAGCCAGTGGACTCTAAGGAGCTCCTAACATACACAGACTAACTTTTAAGTGGCTATGGACCTGCATATACCTCTATTAAAGATATAAGGCTGGAAAAAACACAGCTGATTGACTTTGTATTTCTGATTTTTCCTCAACATGGATGGCGATAGAGTGCCGGAAATATTACTCTTTGCTCAGTGTCAGGGTAAGAAGTGGATCATAGCAAACTAGATCAGTGCAATGCCTTGAAGCATCTTGGGGACTGAAGTAAAGGTTACTTATTGATCTTATTATTACTCTTATTACTTATTACTCTTATTATTCAATGGGGGGTTAAATTGATATATTTGAAATAAAGGCAGGTTGGATATGCCAAAGAAAGATAAAATGTGTGACTCTTTGTGTAAAGCTTTACATGGAGAAGTAAGAGTGGAACGCAGCACCCCCAGCTCAGGCCTGAGCCACTGCTGGTTCCAACCGCACATTGACCTGAAACTTCTGACCCAAGGACAGCTGGCAGCTTTCATGTCATTGGAGAGGTGAATCTACATTGAGTTTTTGCCTGAATTTTCAGTGAGTTATCCAAGATGATTAACCCTAATACAAAACAGATTCAGCACCTTCAATAGATCTTTACAGGCTGGACTAAAACATAGACCAGATTGAATGCCCAAGTGACATAGGAGCCGCCAGTCTCCATTGTCTTTATCCCACCTCCTGCCTAAGGTACCTTCAGCACTGAGCCATGCAAGATCAGCTGCTGTTGGATTCAGTGTACAAGATCAATCTTTTCAACAGATGTAGCATACATTCATTATGCTGCTAATTTTATAATACAAAAACATGAAGAGGTTGACTGTCTTATTAGACAGACACAGTTGCTTCAGGTGGCAGATGCTGGTAGGAGCAGTGAAAGCCTTTTGCCAGCTGTTTCTTCCGAAGCCCTTGACTTTCCTCCTTCTTAGCTGTGTGTGCCACAGAGCCAGTCTTGCACTGCATCAATTAGTCTGCCATCATCAGGTACGGTGGAGGGATGCAACTCGATGTCAGTGATTGAAAAAAGCTTCAATTGCCAGACCAGTCAGTTGTGCATGGAATGGAGGAGAGGATTTCTTGACCTCATGCAGCAAAATGTCTTGGGCCAAAGCTGACACAGATCAAGCAATCCACCAACAAATTCCAACAAATATCAAATACTAATTTTAGCATTTATCCTGGAATTTCCTTGTGTTAAGCTTGCTGCAACAATCTCCATGAAGGATTAATTTCAATCCTTCACCTTAGTTCTCATCCCTTAAAGCCGATGTATAGCATATTAACATAATGTAATTTCAATTTTGACCTAGTTTTTAATCTTGCAGCTACTATTTAAGGCATGTTATACAAAAAGGGACACATGTAGATGTGGTTAAGAGTAGCACAACTGTCTCTTACTCTGGGATGTGATAGTTGTCAAGAGGAAGTTACTCATATGTCTCAGATCCACAACATACTGTGAAACAAAGGCCCTTTTCACATGTGTGGGGGGGAAACGGGCGAAAACACGCTAAAACGGAGCTTACCCGCAGCCGGGTAAGTCCATTGCCACGTGGAGCAGTGCGAGCTCGCTGCTCCATACTCCTCCGGCGTCCCAGATGGCAGCTTCCGGTTGGTGGAGGCTCTCCACCAACTGGAGAAGCTCGCCAGCCGGAAGCCCGCCCCCGGCAGATCTGCAGGCACGCACTTGTGCGCACCTGCAAATCCACTTTAGAGACGGGCGACAGAGCGGCACGGGGCTGCGCGCTCCGTGCTTTTTAAAAACCTCGAAAAAGAGGTTTTTAAAAAACACGCAGCGCGGCTAGTTCCCGCCGCTCTTGAGTGGATTCTGGTGTGGAAGTACGAAAAGTAGTCCACGCCAGTTCACTCTACAGTGTAGAAGACCTCAGTGAGAGGTCGCTCTACACCGTTTCAGAAGCCCGGTATGGAAATGGCCAAAATCACAGGTCCTAACTGCCCACTGCTTTTGGAAATTTCAGCTGGATGCTATCTATGGGTTATAGCAACCATCAGTGTCCCTGATCAGTTGGAACTCTATAATTATATTTAGTTAGCTCTTTTTTAGTTAAAACTCCTTTCCATATTTTCCTCAGCAGCAAAAAGAGGTAGGAGAGGAGGTGGTGTGGCTGAAGCAGGACTCTCTCCACTTTAAGTACAGAAACTATTCCCAAATAAGGCTTAAATTCCAATCCCTATTCAGCTGTTGGGTGCATGCACACATATAGTCATACACACAGAGAGCCAACATTTTTCAGTAATTCTGTGTAGAATCAATGCACATAAGTGGGCTGGGTTCATAAGTGTGAGGGCATTATGGACCTAAAGATTCAGTTCTCGACCCTCCCTAAGAATTCTCTACACCTGTGCATTAATTTCAGGCACCGAGGGGGAAAACAACTCATTGAGGTCAAGGAAAAGCCTGTTGCGGTTATCACCCCTCTTTCCACATATGAGTGTTTATTGATTATTTTTGTACTAAAAGATTGTTTTGAAGCTGTCTTCCATCAAAAGCTATCAAACAGTGTAGAGAATGAGATCCCCAAATGGTTGTATATTGATTTTTTTAAAACAACAACAACAACAACAACGCACAATCTGATTATTAAACAAGTAAAACACTGAGTTCTAGTTCTGGAAAAGAGCTGGGATAGAAATCAAAACAAACAAACAGCTAAAGTTATGAGGCAAACAGAAATGTCTTCATTTGCTAGCTAAACTGGTATCAGCCAGTACATTTCTGTGGGAAGGATACTGAATAAACTGAGTGACATAGCAAGGAAGACTCATTCTTGTTGCCATGTTATCTGTGGAAAGTACTTGGAGGTGAACCTCCCCAGCAGATCAATCAGTCAATCTATCACTTTAGTTATATTCTGCCTTTTTCCTCAGACTGGGACTCTAGGCAGCTTACAGTTAAACAAAGGCACGAGTAAAACATGTAACTGAAAACATACAAATATCAAGATTAAAATAGTATTAAACTGTATCCAAAATTAAAAACATATAAAACACAGCAGAGCATACTGAAACAATAAGCTCATTACATATAAAATGACTGGATCCCAAATGCCTTCCGAAATAGGGAGGGTTTACCTGCAAAGGACTGCAAGAAGCGAATCAGTCTATCCTCCCAGGAAAGGGAGTTCCAAAATCTGTGAGTAGCCACAAAGAAAGCCCTCTTCTGTGTTCTCCCCAACACTTCCTGTGAAGGTGATGGGATTTGAGAGGTGACACCTCTCAAATCCCATCACCTTCACCTCCATTTCCTCCTCCTCCTTCCCCATTTCTGCCCATAGACAGGCTCATATGGGAGGACACAGTTCTTTGGGTAGCCTGGACCTAGGTCGTTTCGGGCTTTATAAGTGATAACCAGAAGCCTGAATTGTTCTTGGAAACAGACTGGCCGCTTCTGGAGCTGTTTTAACAGGAGAGTCACATGTCTCCTATAGGCAGCTGCCATTAACAACCTAGCTGCCCCTCTTAAGGCATGTACGGGCTCACTTAAGAAGAGATACTGGACATTTCTGCACTAGACTGTTATAGCACTATTATTCCACTTGCAACATCCTATGGAATCCTGGGGTTTGCAGTTTCGGGAGGGGCCGGTTGGCCCCTCCTGAAACTGCAATTCCCAGGATTCCATAGGACGTTGCAAGTGGAATAATAGCGCTATAACAATTTAGTGCGGAAATGGCCAGTTGTTGGGACAGGGAGAGATAACAGACCCAGGACCAAACTGGGACCCAGGTTGTTAATTCTACTCAGATAAAATGACGAAAGAGTGGTTTTTTATTTGAGCCTCAGTTCTCTGTTATATGGGTATATTTATCACCAACCTCAGCAGGGTGTTGTGGATAGAGTAAAAACTCTGCACATTTAAATTAAAATTTATGTATGGACAGAGAACAAAACCTGTTGTGTATATTAATATATCTACATGGGACTCAGTAACATGTGTAAAGTACTTTGAAATCAGTGAGATAGCAGTTTACTAGGGCACAACCAAAGAAAGGGTTGTACTCTAAATTCATTAAGGAGATGATTAGCACACATAATTTGCATATGCACTCTCCAGTTTGCTGCTTTCCCACCACACTGTTGGTGAATATACTCTGTGGGAAACATAAATCTTTGCTAGAAGCTCTTTTTGGGATTGCATAGTTCCTAGCTTCATCAAGCACAACCTCCTTTCACTTACAAAATCTGTACTCTGAAATTATGGAAACCCTCTTGGCAATATATGCATGAATGATGCACAACAGCGTTAGGAATATTTAACCCTCTTTTTAAGGCATTATTACTAGAGCTCTTATCCAGGCATAACTCTCCAGGGCATAAACAGATAAGATTAGAATCCACTTAAGAAAACATATATTTTCCTTTTCCCACTCATGGTGTTAACATATTTTCAGTTCATCAAGATCTTTAAAGAGGAGCATGTGCTACTTTAAGTATTTATAACTTTTTTTTAGATCCAGACTTCATCCCAGAGCTCCTGGCATCAGCCTGCTGGCAATGCTCATTCAAATGTCACTGAAATCCTTTTAGGTTATTATTCAAATAACCACTAAGCATGCGAAGCACTGGGAAACCTACTGTTTCAGGGGAGATACCTTTGGAAACACAGAACTAGTCATCTGTCAGCCTGCCGGATCAGCACTTTCAATGTCCTTCCTCCCAATTTTCTAATCTCCTCAACATCCTCCAGCTAAAAAGAGGGAGATTTGAAGGGTCATTAACCCCCACTCCTCCACAACATTTTTGGTTATGGAGCCCCAGTTTTTACCTAAAGAACATTGGTGTTTATCTCACGTGCTGATTTGTATTGGACGTATTGCAACTTTTGGCTCCTCTGTAATTACGTATAAAATATTAATATACCTTTGAGGAAACTGGATGATTTATTGAGCTATCTAAAAATCATGTACTGTTCAGCCTTCAGTGGAAAGACGTTTATATGTGTAATGGCAACCAAAGCAATGCTGGAGATAATATTCAATAGTTTACAGTAAGGCTGGCCACATCAATCAATGACATCAACCTCAAACCCAAAGCACTTGCTGGAGTTTCTCTAGCTGGTTTCATGCCTTTTCTGTCCTCCAGTGGAAGATGGAAGAGAAAAGCCTATTAAGTTGGCTTCTTGAAATACTGGCTTATGTACATGGATACTTTTATGCTCTACCACTCATCCAAACTGGGGCATCATGCAAGATGCAAATGGAAACCATTGCTGTTACCCACAATCAATATTTCAGATAACCATGTTGATTCTTCTTTCTCTGAGGATAGTGGTAAGGGGTTTGAGAAGCTAGGTGGACATACTCATTTATACTTGTTGGTCGGTGATTCCCACTTCTTGTTTGCAGCCTGTATGGTTAAATTTGGTTTAATAGAATAGTACGCTTACATGATCAATATATGTGGATGGCTTCTAGTTAGAGTTCAGTGTTGTTGTTGTTGTTTGTTTGTTTTAAGGGAGACTGAGGCCCTTTCCACACAAGGCTGGTGAATCGGTTCATGCCGTTTCTTACCAGATTTTCTGGGCTCGAAACAAGGCGGACTTTCCCTCATTTCCTTCTGCACAGCTACTGCGTATGTTCCATTCTGATTCAGAGGAGTGTGAGGTCATGAATCCACACTGCCTTCGCCGTGGCCACTCCCGCTACTCCCCTCACCCCTCCCTATTGGCTGTGATTGGCCCCCCCTTTTTTTTGCATGGTTTAGTACATCATTGTGTACGTGTATACGTGCGTATGTGCGTACATGCGTAAGTTCACACTACCCCCTGGCCCCTCCCATGAGCTCTCCCCTGACCACCAATTCGCATTGGCGTGAATGTATGTGTCTGCACCACTGTGAAAGTACAAACTGGATGGAACTGGAAAATTGGAAAACCAATTTCTTTCAGTTTTCAAATAGCACACTTTACCACCACATGGGGGTGCATTTAGTTGGAATTACATGCGGAACGAAGGTAAATAAACCGAACCTAGTCTGCTCCAAGGTGCAGAAGACCTCCATGGCAAGACGCATTGGGCCGCCTTAATAACCACGTGCGGAAAGGGCCTGAATAATATTGTTGAATATGCTTTAGATGGTTGGCAGTTCAGTTTTTGGTCTATGTCCCCATTTCTTAGTCTTCACCTCCCTCGCCTCACATGCCCAGGGTGACTGTCCCATCCCGAAGTGTTGGGAATTGCTAGAAGAGTTCATGAAGAGCTATAGCATCCGTTAGGTTTTTGGCACTGCTGAGGACATATGTGGTGGAGCCCATGGTTGTACAGTCTCTCAATGCTACCACATATACTTGGAAGCATTTACAAACATCTAGTAGGAATTATGGGTTCTGTTCCTCCCATTGTTATTTGTACTTGGATACATATGCTCACAGCAGGCTCTAAGCCTAATGAAAGCCCCATATGAGATCCACTCAGAGCCTTCCCTTCCATGGGCAATTACAGGTTAATTTGGGAAAGGGAAAAAAGGCAATGGGCTGGAGACTTTGGGCTCAAAACACATCACTTACGTTCTAATATAAAATCTAGTGGTGTCTGAGCTACAGCCTAAATAAATGAGGATCAAGGGACAGGCCCATGAACTCTAGTGCCAGATACATATGACTCATTTTAATGATTTCCCACACCCAAACGTAAGAGTGATGCAATGGATGCAAGAGAACTTCCATGTGGCCATGCTATGAGATACTCCTGCCCTTATTTTTTAAGCTTTTGTAAATAATAAGCTGCTTCCATGGAGACATATGAAACTAGATCTGAAAAGCTTCTCCACAATAAATGAAAGATCAAAGGAATGGTATTATTTTCTCATAAGCAGCACACGTTTTAGAGTTCATGTTCTGTTCAAAGGGAAAAAAACGGCTAATCAGAGAGGTAGAATAGCCTTCCCTTGCTCTCACCGAACACTGATTACTTTAAGCCATAATACAAAATAAAGAGCTTTATATCTTCTCTAGTTTGCCACTCAACAGCTTACTGCTCTTCTGCTGATTAATAGCTCACACACAGTACCACAAACTCAGCAGTGAACACCTGAAAGGGTTACATTCTGGCAAGATATTTCTTCACTGATACCCTTTTATCCAGTTGATATCAAATTATTCACTGATGGAAATTCTTTGCTGATTCAAATACGTATTATGGTATTACTCCAATAGGTATGGTACACTCAAGGAACAAAGGCTAGTTTTGTAACACACACACACAATTGGGATGTCCCTGAAATTACTCCCATGAAAACATAGTCCCAATTTGCTTTACTGAATTTACCATGTGATAACCAACTAGTGCATCACAGAGTTTGGTCGTTTGCCTGCTAATATAGGCCATTTCCGCACGAGACTCAAGAGAAAATCCTCCCTCCATTGTTCAGGTTTACACTGGGGAAGTGGCGGAGAAGAGGCGTGGGAATATATTCTACTACAATACATCAGTTGCTTTGACTTTGGGCTGTCCATAAAAATCATTAGAAAGGAAGTTTGACTGATTTACATGTGCCCTCACAGGATATTCTATGAAGCTAGGATGTTAGCCAAAAATGTGAGAAGAAATAGCACAGCTCATTCATTTTTCACTATTTCTCTAGTACAAAGTGGCTCTGGGATGCAGGTTTGAAATCACGATGTTTGCTCTGTATAGAGAAGTACTTTCATCAAGATGGCAAGATTCCAGTACTAACTAGCTGCAAGTTCGTGTTACGAATCCATATTAAATTCCATATATTTTCATGATGGTAGGTCTGGCCCTGGCTGACTAATTTTGTAACAATGGATTATGGGTGAATAATTGTGATTCTTTGTGTATTGTATTAGCTTTAGCATAATGATATGAAAATAATTACAAACTTTAGTGAGCCAGTTATATACATACCTACATACACACAGCCATATATACAGTACACACATATCACATCAAGCCTTTGGGGCACTGCCACTAGCCTCCAGTTGAATATTTTAGAAAAGATAAGACTGGCATCCTCAAAGGGAAACATCCCATTTCTTTCTTGTTTTTTTTTTCCTGCAGTTGCCTGCAGTGCATCTATCTCTATCTCTGTTTTCTTCCTTCTCTCTCTCTCAACAAGATATTTAAGAAGGATAGCATGCCATCTCTAACATACTTGAAAACTACAAGGTACTAAGCTTTCGTAAAAATCAGAGGAATCAGAAGATTTCATTTGTATAATTAGCATTGAAAGCTATTTTTCTATCTTTTTTTAAAAAAAGCCCCCTCATCGTTTTTATCGTATTTTATGCAATCCCCGCTAATGTTTCTAGCATGTAAGCTCATTACAATCAATGATATGAAGAACTGCTTATCTTTGTTGCCTTATTTATATATGCACAGGCATGTAATTCCAGAATACATTAACTCGGATGATAGCCATTTAAGTTAATGCCTCATTGAATCATGCTTCCTAATATTACAAGCATCCAAGTTTTTAATTCCTCTGCAAGAAGGATATTTTGAAACAAAACTGTATGGGAAGTCAACCCTGAAACCTTTTATTTCTTTTGTCTGGAAAAAAAGTCAGGAAGGAAAAGAGGCAGAAAAAAAGAAGAAGTAGAAACCTCTTACATTTTCTCATGGAAAAAAAGGGCCAACAGCAAAGCCCAAACACTTGGACATCAACAATAAATCCTCATTCAGTGCCTCCTCTATGGACTTTGCTCTTTTAAATTGTCTTTTTAATCAAGTTGACACAATCATTAAGTCCTCTGTCTCTGTCATAAAGCATCTGAATAGTCTCACATTTTTCTCTTATAGGCCCCCTCCATCTCACCCCAAAGTCAATGAACAAGGCAGTTGGAAATATAGAGACTGATATACCTGTACATCTCCACTGGGACAAAGAATGCTTTTCCAATATTATTCCATGAACAGTTGGGTGTTTTTTCTCCCAACAGTTTCTCCATTTATCTTAGTGTTATATTAATGTCCTAGCTGTCAAAGCAAGGACCAATTTACACAGCTACATTGTCATACTGAGAATCTAGGCCAGGTGGATGCACTAAACCATGCACACTATGAAGTGGTTGCTTAGTACGACACTGTTCCACAGCATCAAAAAGATGGATAACTTATTCAAGCAAAATACCTGCACAACCAATAGAACACATATGGGCTTCAACATCATCAACTATGCCAACACAACCAGTACTCTCAAAATACCATTTTAGTAATGTGAAATATGATTTAATTTCAGCTATGTACAAGGCCTATGTAAATACATTGGGTTTTCTTTTCCCCCATGATAGGTCAACCATAGCCCATGCCATAGCTATTTAACCTAACATGGGGCTTGTATTCACCTTTCATTATTTTGCATGCTTGGTTACAATTCAGCTGCAAATGAGTGAGTGAGAGTATATATATACCAAGATTCATTTTATTCTGGTTTCAGTTTGAGGCTTTACATTGCAACTGTCACCCTGATACGGCAAAGGAAAGGGCACCCATGCTCATTTTTTAGGTGGCTCCCTTACCTCACCAAGCAAAGCAGGGGAGAAGTGTATTCCAGTTCCTCACATATACTATGGGGAAGGCCTGTCATTGTTACTACCTACCTTAAACAAGGCAGCATTACAGCAAGTGTTGGCCTCCATCTACCACTGTGGCAAATGCTGCATCAGGACAGTGGCCACAAGGAGTCTCTGGAGTGTTTGCCCTCTGAGAGGATACACAGAGCACACAGAGGGGAGGTGCCACTGTTCCAGAATCCCTCAGAGAAACTCCCTCAAAGTAACGCAGATGGCTGGGAAGTGAAGCCATGCCAGCCACAGTATGGCCAGAGCACCCAACCAAACTCAAATATCTGGCTGTGTAGAAGGACACCCTCTAAACCCAACATTTCAGTCTGTTCAAACTCTCCCGAGAGGGGATAGCAGTAATGAAGACAGTATGTGACGTAATGGTGGTGTGCAGGAGCACCAAGAGTATGTTTTTAATTATACTATACTCGTAATTTGTCAGGCACCTTGAATTCCAATCTAGGCAGAAAATGGGAGATCAAAAAAAGAGGAGGACAAGTGGGGGGAGGTGATGATAGATCACCAGAAACTGTTTTTCCCATCTCAGATGGGCAAAGTTCTGGCAGATGCCATCCAGTGCTGCTTTTCTTTTTCCAGTGAAATTGTGGAGGAGCAGAACTGGTATCTGAATCAGAGATGTAAAGAAGACTTGCCAGTTTTCTGATCCTTGTTGAGAAAGGATGCAAAGCCACATTAAAGTACTCCTTGAAAAATGGTCAACCACCAAATGATTTTATTTATTTAATTACATATTCATTGGTAATCCATGGCTTTTTGGTAAAAAATGATTTTTTTTTACCAAATATTTCTTATGCAAAACTTTTTTTTTTGTAGATGAATTGTAAACAAATGTGCACACACACCCTTGTTTATCCTCCAGTGCAAAGAAATCTTATTTTTGCATGTAAGAATGAATAGGGCTAACTGCCTATTAGAACAAGGAGAGGAAAATTATGTTCTTAATTCCTGCTTTATGTCATTCCCAAGAAGCTGGAGAATATCCATAGGGGTACATCAGAACAGTTTTCAATCACATGCAATCTTTTTGTTTCCCTTGCTCTTACGTACTGATACCTAGTTCATGCATTGCCTATGAATATTTAATCATATCCTGAAAAAAAGACACAGTGATTGTTTTTTATATGCCTTTTGGAAGTGACACATAACAGCATAGAACCATATGAAGCATAAAAACTGACACTATTTTCAGTAATAAACAACTGAAAAGAGCTACCATGAAATATCTGAAGCTCAGATTTGGAAACAGCTGAATAGCAGAAGGAGCACTGCAAATACTTTGGGTGGCAAAACAAGTCCAAATCTTCTCATTGGCCCATTTTCAGGAATATAAAGAGGAACTACTGCATAAAGGACTGTGTTCATGGGCTGAAATATTACAGTTTTTCTCTAGAGAGCAAACAAGGTAGTATTTGGCTGGAAGATGTGACATTGAAAAAAATGAAAGCTTTTCTGAAATGCCAGAGAATAAACAACAAGACCAACAAGCTGTCAAAGTAGAAATATTCTCAGTGTTTCGGAGACATATGTGTAAGAAAATAGGCTTCTATAGCTGTTAAATTGATGCATTGCAATACTATGGACAATAAAGAAGGTATTCTCTTTTTCAAAAGATTAATTAACTCTCTTGCCCAGCACATGAGCTAACTTGGACAGCTTGAGAACCATTCAGGGTGATTTAGCACTGGGAATGAGCTCATTACACAACAAAATGTTTCCAACAGCATAGATATTATCGTGGTATGGAGAATAACAAAGCTTTAACTTGGTGATAGTCCCTTTGCCTCTGCCTTTTATTCTGCAGAGTCGACCAATCAGGCTGTTAATCAGACCTCCTTCTCACTCTGCCACCCAAGAAGAATCCAAAAAGTGGTGAGAATTCTCAGACTATGGTACTGAATACTCTGTCACAGATTTATTTTACTAGGTATATTGTAGATATGCAAAAAAAAGTAGATCAGGTGCAGAGATTGACAGAACATTTCCCTTTATGTACACAATAAGTTTTCCACAAAACACATTCAGGGCTAGCTTGTTGGTCATGCAGCAAAATACAACAAAATACAACTCCACAAAAGAGTGATACCCTTACTGGTCAATCAAAATGCAGAAAATACATCATGCAAGCTTTTGCAATTTCACTGGCTTCTTCATCAGGCAAAGATGTTAACAAACCATACAGAAGAAGAAACATGATGATATTATAGTCACAAGCCTACATTTTATTCCAGGTAGCCCATTTTTCTTTCTATGAAACTCCAAGGACTGTCTGGGGTAGCTTTTGGGGAATCACAGATATAAATTAAGGATGCGTTCAGACACATATCTGACTATACATCCAAATGTGAATTTCATCCACAGCCTTCAACAGGGTGCATATAGAGAACCACAGTTGAAGTGGTTGGTTTCAAGTCATGGAACTTCCAAAGAGAGAGAGTCTGCCTACCTTTCATTCGAAGAAGTTCCATGACTTGAGTGTAATCACTGAGAAGGCTTTCTCTGTGTACATGCATGTGTAATCTGTCTTCCTGATCTTTTCTTTCACATGGGATGAAGTTGTGGACATGTATATGGACCATTTCTTTGGTAATGATCTTTGGTAATGCACATTTGTTTACAATGTAAATTCTACTGTTTCAGTGGGTCTATTCTAAGTGAGATGGGCAATCAGATTCAGAGCTTGCTTGTGATTCTGAATGAAGGTTGACATCTCCTTGTGCCCCCCCCCGTGCAAATTTCTTGAATTTTATAGCTAACTACATGGCTGCTACCACATCATCCTAATCAGTCTGGGTATAGCTGTGCCTACAGAATGTGCTCTAAAAATATCATTCTTTTTTTGGTTCTATTTTGATAAGCATTTTCCAAAATTCACAAATGTATTCCTACAGAAAGAATTATATATAAGTATACACACAGAGAGAGAGAAGCCCCTACTGGACCACAGTGCCATCCTGGTATGGTGACATGTTGCTGCCAATCCGCGATGTGTGCCATAGAACAATTTCATTGCAGTCTCACTGCTGTTGCATCCCCAGCCACCACAACAGCACTGTAAACCATTACTGGAAAAAATCCAGTAATGACCTCCCTCTGTGCAATGATCTCATTGGCTGCACCTGGGCAGGAAGGGTGGAAGTACTGTCAAATGCTTCCTTCCGCAATATAGCACAAGAAGAGGCCGGCTGAACCGCAGAAGGAAGGAGCATGTCCCGAACACTACCCATCTACTGGCAGCCAACCAGTGCAGTGGAGAGTGTTCAGGTCCCAATCCAATCCCAGCAATGGCATTGCCAAAATCGCAACAGGACGATGAGGAATTGCAGCACAGTGTGGTAAGGGCCACCTACACATACCCAGTTGAATCTAAAGAAAGTGAAACTGACAAATGCTTCAGTTCCAGATTTAATCACACTTGTATTATTCTTGTTTGAGTTGAGAATTTTGAATTCTAAATTTATCTTCAGATCCAAGTGCTGTGAAATTCACTTCCATTGCTAGTGCTAGAATTTGAAAAAGCAATCCTTTTTTTTTTATCCTGCTGTCACTTTTCTTCTTTGAATAGCATATGCAACAATTTTGCACATTTAGCACTGATTCCTCTGCAACAGAAAGGAAATGGGATAGAGCTGCACATAAAGAAGTTTAGGGGTAAATGTCCACAGTAAGAAGAAAAGCATCCAGAATGGACATCAAACTGCACTATCCCTAAATATGCTTTACTGTATAATTTCCAGTCTTCTTCATTTAATAGCCACAAGTGAAGCCTTTGAACCATAATTAATATTTCAGAAATTGTTTCAATTAATGATAATAGCCTAATTCATAGTACTGAAATATCATGCAATCCCAAAGCCTCAAATATAAGACAGAACAGTGGAACGAACATTGATCTACATGAGTAGAACATAGCTTTCATCCTGCATCCAGAACTGTATGAACAGTGACAATGTCATTAACTATTCCACTTGATACACTAGCATTATACAAAGCAGTCAAATTATTGAAGAGGAAAAACAATCACCTGCCAGGTTCAAGTATCCACTGTGTTGCAACATACACATAGTAAAAAATAAATGCCCTTTTTAGGCATGTTACGGTGAAATAAAAATATAAAACTTTATACTTATATCTAAATATCTACAGAAATTATTGATTGTGATTAAGGAATAAGTTGTGAGTAATAATAAAGGCCAGAATTCTGTATGGAAGATCCGTCTTTGTAAATGAACTAAGGTATGTGAGAATTAGAATTGGGCAATTTTGTAATGTCCATATCAGTAGAGGGCTGCAGTTACATTACCGCATAGCTGAGCCAGCAAAGTGACTGTCATGCAATGGAATTGATGCAGATCAGGCACCAATATGCATTGGGCACGCCTGCCATTTTTCTGATACTTAGTGCCTCTGCTACTTAGCTAAGTACAGTCATCCCTCCACATTCACTAGAGTTAAGGACATAGGACCCCCCCTGAAAATGAAAAAAAAAATGTGAATAACTCTAAGCCCTCACAAACCATATTAAACACAAAGAAAGGATGATCACCATATTGAACCCACCATAGATTCCTTTGAGGCATCAGGATTCCCTAACAAGGCAGAAGCGGGTGGCTGGTGGGGCTTCCTGCCATCTCCACTGCTGCCCCATGCCATTTTTAACAGGGACTTACTAGCCTCGTTTGCAGTTTCTCAGTCTCACAAGGCTTGCAGTCCCTATTAAAAATGCCATAGGGCAGCAGCAGAGCTGACAGCAAATAATCCATGAATAATCAAATCCACAAAAGTGAAAGCTGCAATTGTGGAGGACTGTCTGTATATCTAAAGTTACATTAACTGAAAGGATATATGAGATCCCTGTGACCATGTCTTTTAAATTCTATATAGGAAGCAATATGTATATTTTGAAAAAGCCATATTTTCTTATATATTAAGGCAAGAATGGGAAAAATACAGCCAACAAGCCACATATGGTCCCCAAGGCTTTTTGGGGGCTCTTAGAGCTTCCTGACACTCCAAATATTTCAGCCAAACACATTCCCATTCCCACCCACCTGTTTTAGGTCCAAAGGCCTTAAATAAACCATGAAATGAAATGTTTAAGGTCTAAGAGCAGACTAAATATTCCCCAGCAGGTGTTAGGAACATTTTGGCCTCTATTTTTTAAAAAGCTAAAAATAAAAGTAGCATATGATGGGGGGCAGCCTTCCAAGGTCTCATGGGGAGACAGTGTAGCCCCCGAAACCCTAGCAGTAGCACCTCTGTCCTAAGGGAAATAGAAATATCAGGATGAAAATCAAATCATGTAGACTTAGAAATATTAATATAGGCAAAAAACCTAGTTCAGTATTAAAAAGGTAACTCAAAGTTTTGTTATTTCTTTGTTAAAACTGTACCATTTCATCTATTTCCCAATAAGACAGAAACTGAACATGTTTACTAAAGACAACTGACAATACAGACATTGCACCCATGGTCTTCCAAGAAGTGGACAATGATTCAAACACATATTGAATAATTTCTGTTGAGTACTAACACTGAAGACAATGACTAGTCCTAGTTCAGAGTTCCATTTGTACTGATGCTATGTACTGAAGCTGCATAGACACTACTATTTCTGTCTTCATATTGCGAATATCTAACCAGGAAAGTAGATACACAGCCATATCTTGGAAGTAATAACCAGAAAAGAAATGGCTCCTTAAAGAGACACACAGGGATATCACTACACTCTGCAACATGGAAGAGAAATTGAAAAACTGTATTCTTCCAATTAACCTAGCAAATGCAAACATTTGTTTCAATATGTAAATTGACACGGAAAACCTTGACAAACATCCACTGAAATAAGAAAAAGAATTCCAAATTAATAATTAGTCAATTCAGAATCTGGCAATTTATATTCAGTTTGCTGTGTCAACACTTATACAACTGGTAACATTGTAACAAGCATCATTATAATGCACAGGATGCACTCACTGTATGTCCTTTTTACTGATAGCAAATAATGGTATTTTTGCCTTAAATTTATAGAATTGAATGTAAGTCCAATCAATTACAATGAGAGTGGAGAAAAATGTAAGTGGCCAAATGAGCGTATATAAGGAAAACTGGGAGGGGTTTTTTGGGGGGTGGGGAGAAAGACACATTATTTAAAAACTGGCTGATTAGATAGCATGGAGGGTGTTTCATGTCTCAG
The DNA here is from genome assembly GCA_030412105.1 of Cyclura pinguis. Lineage (NCBI taxonomy): Eukaryota > Metazoa > Chordata > Lepidosauria > Squamata > Iguanidae > Cyclura > Cyclura pinguis. The sequence continues at coordinate 62,680,535 of CM059600.1, read as the reverse complement.
ATTTAACTAGCCAGAAAGTATGCCAGCTTTTATTTGACTGTTGGTTTGGCTTATGCTAACAGTATACTCACTATGGACCCTGTAATGTTACATGCAAGACACAGAAACAGGTGAAGAGCAGCTTACTACGTTCAGCGAAAAGTACCACTTTGTCAAAACTGGAGCATTTTTGCTTTTATGCAAAGCAGGAACTATTCAGTCCTAAAACATAAAACATAAATTTGAAAATTGACTTTCTTTCTAGCACTCCGGATAATGGGGGTTTTACTATACCACACTACTGTTCATTTGTTACATAGGAGAGCAGACCTGGTTTGCATATGCTATTACTTAGCAAAAGCATTTAGTAATAAGAGTCTCCAGAGAGAGCATTACCACAGATTATGGACTAATTTGGCCAAAGATGTCTCTTGAGAGCTTTACTGATTGAATACTGGTGATAGACACAGCAGTATAAGTATAAAAGAAATAGAAGAGCCTGTCTAAATAACAGAATCTTAACATAACCATATGTTTTCTGGGGTGGGGTGGGATGCCAATTAAATGGTGAATCTCTTTTAATGTAGACTATTGATATGATGAATGAATCATCACTCATTATGGTGAAAATCCTAACATTGTCTATAACCTTGATTCCATTGAACATTCTTGAGTTTCTGCAGAAATGATAAGGAAGTTCAACAACATAACCTCAGTGCTCTTTGAATCTTCTTCAAATTAGGTTCAGTTGCTCAGATCACAAATTAACGTTTTAGCAGCTTATGCTCCATATTGCAGGGAACGTGGGGGCTATAAGATTACAGAAGGATGAAGGGAAAGAGCATCATGAAAGATCAGAAAATATTTAAAAATGTCTACAAAGCAAGAATTCTGAATTTAAATGATTCACAGGTAATATTTGTAATAAGCTTATTTTAAATCTGTAATATAATCCAGCAAAAGTTATTTCTGAATATCAATGAGAAAGCTAAATACGTGATTAATTCTTCTGTACTGGCCAAATCATGCTCTTATATTTTAACAGCATGTCCTTATAGTTTAACAGTATAAATCTTCTCTTAAGTAGATCCTATGGATTTGAATGGGGTTATTCTCAATCAAGTAGGTATAACAGTACAGGCTAATACAGCAGTCCTATTCAGCCTATATAGTCACTCCTGGCAGAAAATCCCATATTTACCTTTGGAATTACCTCTGCTTAGACAGTCCCATGATTATGCTGTAAATCAGAAAGCTGACTGGATTATATGTGTCTTTTTTATATGATTTATGTGTGTTTTAATGAAGACACTATTTCAAAGGTGGAGAATTGTTTCCTTTCTATCATCTGAAGAAGTAAATGGATTTTATATAATGTTTGGGCCCAGGGGCTTGCCATTTTCCACTGTTTAACTCACTGAAGTTTGTACCCCCACCCAAGTGCACCAAAGAAGCTTGGTTTGATCAATTGTTCTTCAAAATCATGGCTGGAAGTGACATCATTTCACTTTCTCCTGCCATTTTGAAGGGGTTTGTATTGTTGCTGTATGCTTTCAAGTAATTTCTTATTTACAGCAGTCCTAAAGTGAACTATCCTGAACTTTTCTCTGGAAGATTTGGTCAGAGGGGGTTTGTCTTTGCTGTCTTCTGAGGCTGACAGAGTGTGACTTGCCCAAAATCATCTAGTGCATTTCCATGCCCAAAGCATGGATGTGAACCCTGGTTGTATCTTTTTTGTTGCACATAGTGTCTCTGAGGGAAGGTTACATGTTTGTTTCGGGCTCAATTTTCATGCATCTTTAAAAAAATAATTTTGTAGGACTTGGGGCTTTTGGGGGACTGGTCAGATGCTTTGGGGTCTCTAAATGGGGCAGTGTTCACTGGTCACATGCAGCTCACAGCTTGCACTTTCTCCATTCCTAATGTATGTCATGCCCTGCTTCCAGAGCATGGACTCTGACTCAGAGTCTGAAGCAGAGGGCACACCAGAGACTGAAACAGGGGGCATGCCAGGACCTGCTGTACAGAGAGAGGTTACAGTGCCAGGAACAGAACAGAGGGCGGTGTCAGCTCCAACAGAGAGTCCTGCGTCTTCAGATACAGAAGAACACTTACCTAGACCCAGCTTCACACAGCACAGGCAGCAAAGAGAGACCCAGTGTTGCTTTCTCAGAATTTATAACTGGCAACAATCAATCATGGCACAGCTGTGCTAGGCTTTGGGTCTATTGGTGTTGCTCTGAATTGCTCTGAAATGTTTTAAGGATTCCAGTGGCTTAAAATTGTTTTATATTGCTTTTTTGTCTCTACCCATCCTGAGATCTTACGATACTAGGCAAGTTAAAATATTTTAATAAATAAAAATTATATGGAAGTAGAGGCGAGAGGGTTATGTCACAAGTGTAATGTCTTGTGAGCAGAGGAAGGTAAGCAACTGCATACCTAACAGGTCTCTAGCCTACGGATGACAAGAGCAAGTGGTGGGGCCAACCAAAGTGGTCATCTGACGCTCCCCTCAAGCACAGGACAAATTTCACCTGGAAGCTGCTGCTTTGTCATGATATACCAAAAGACTGAATAGAGAGGGGAAAAATACTTATCAATATTTGCATTTTTAACAGAAGAAGGAGGAGAAGGAAGGAAGGAAGGAAGGAAGGAAGGAAGGAAGGAAGGAAGGAAGGAAGGAAGGAAGGAGTATGTTTTGACAGTCAAGATATCCTTCTAAGGAAAAGGAGACTACTCTCAAGATTCTTTATGCTTTGAGTCTTTGTTGTGGAAAATTCATTTGCACAAAACTACCTGTGGGCTTTCATCGCGCACACACAAAAATATTTAGGGGCACATTTTTGTGTATTTTGCACAAATATCTATTGACTACTGTAGTGCTTTCTGTGCAGTAAATAAATCCAGTAAAACTATATATGACTTTTCTGCACATAAATCTGTTTTGTGCAGATTATATATTTTTTCTCTGTTTGCACAGATACACAGGCTCCTGTTCTAAAAACCACACATAGTTTTCTTGTATCTGTGCAAAACACAATATTTGTAAATTTTATACAAAATTCCTTTTCTGTGCAGGAAAACTATGAGCTCTTTTTGCACAAAAATGTTTTTTTTCCATCAAAGCCCTGAAGTACAAAGAAAGCCCAAAAATTAAATAAAAATCTTTGCATCCTCATAAAGTGAGAAGATTTATGAAATAATTAGTTCTTTCCATGAGCAAGTGAATAGAGTATATACTGAATGAAGAAACTATATGGGTATAACATTTAGGTTGCTCTTTCCAACCGGGGTATCTCCTGGTTGAAGAAGAAGGTGCCAAATGAGTGACAAACACTCAAAAGATTAGTTTTGCCCCTGAGGATCTGTGTTCTCTGTCTCTCTGCCTCTCTGTGTAACATAGCCACTGTGTAAAATGTCACAATTGAGAAAGAGGACTAATTAAGCACATTTATCCATCTGTTCCTGATGAACTTGCTGAGTATGGAAGTTTGCTAAAAGGATTTTGGGAATCAGTCTTCAGTGAACAGAGCACAAGCCTTTGAATGTAAAGACTTCTGGTACAGGGATTTTAAAACAGCTCCTAATCTTTGCATTTTCCAGCCTTCAAAGAAGATCTCTGTAGCAATAAATATATAGGAATGCCAGAAGGCTAGCTAGCCTGTTTTGGATTTAATAATATGCATGATTTTGAAGTAGATTTTTTTTTTCCAAAAGCAATTACAGACTTTGGATTCATCTATGTCATACAATGTCACAACAATGCAAGTAGGATTTTCAAGGCAATGGCAATAAAGTCCTGCAATTATCTATAATGTCAAAGCAATCTTTGCATTATTCATCATCAGATGTGCGTTGAGGGTGCACAATGATTAGGACCAGTTGCATTAAATTATGCATTTCCCTCTCACAATAAAAAGGGACACTTCTTTTTGTTAAAAAAATGACTAATTATATACAGATTAGTGGTCAAACTGCAAACCCATAGCCACAAGTTCAAATTTAAAATGCTGTATTAAGAAAGAGAAATAATGTAATTCTAATGCCAAGGCACATGTTAGAATGCTGCATTGTGTCTGGAACGTCTGAGTAAGTTTGACTTTGAATAAAAGAGACTGTATATTAAAATGGTAATTCATAGAAAGCAATGATTATTTTCTAAGATAGCATGTAAAACTGCCTTTTGAGAATGCCAGAGAAATGAGCAATCCCCAATTTACAAAGACCTCTCGCAACAACTCTGAAGCCAAATGCCCAGAGGGAGATCAGCGGTCATTCAGAATATCTGCTGATTAAACCCACAGCTAGAAGTTAAAAAGAAACGATAAAGAGATCCTAAGGCTGATATTTAAAACATTTGAGCTTCTAGATATCACTGCATTCTTCCCCTACTTCCTCAGTCAGTGGAGGCAGCACCTCAGTTCCAGCCCTAGTAGACATAAGGGCAATCTACCATCTGTATCATGTTTCTCACAGACTCATTGTGTCTTGTGATATTAATCATCCTGCCATCTCATATTTCCTTCAAATCCCCATTCAATGTGAATTTGTCCACCTAATGGATCTGATGGCTCTGGCTAAATTGTGGCCATTGATCTCCAATGCATACGATAATTAAATGAAGCTTGCTCTATCATTGTTTTGAGGGGATCTTCAAAGCTAGCAAGGATGACTGATACTAGACTCTGTTTCTGTTCTTGGTTCTTCCATTTCTCCTCAGAAAATACCCTTTTTAACTGCACATGGGTGGTAACCTATCAGTGGAAATTAAGTTCCACTCATGATGAAGATATACTTCAGGCATTATTTGCCATGGTCTTTTCAATACTGGAGCAAGGAAGCACCTATCCTGACCCCCTTCATCTTTTGTTTTCCCCACAGGGAAAGGGGCTCATCTGATTTTCCATGGTTCTTTGTTGTGTAGAAAGCATCCACATGAGCAACAATCTACCCACCTTTACACACATCTGTTTCCAAGTGAGGAAAGAAACGAGGGAACAGAGCAGAGGCAGGCACTTCCTTGCTCCCATGTTAAAGAAACTGAGCAGGGCTTATCAGTGCTTGAATGAAGTTTATCAACACTGAACAGATAAAAGGCCAACATCTTTGCCATTTCTGAAGATCAGTTTAGCAGATGCAGCATCTCCCTTGGAGAAGTTGATTTGGTAACCAGCTTTTCAGCTATTAGCAGTATTTTACAGCTAGAAGAGGTGGAAGAAATTAACAAAGAGACAGCAACTATGATAACAGGAATTTAGATCAATGTAGCAGCTACGCAAAACAGCTACTTTTTGCTTATCCCCTTCTAATATCTAATGACATGTACCTCATGCTGTGATATCATTTTGTTTTATTACTACCCTGCTTCTGCCAGCGAATGAGATTAGGAGCACTGTGACATCATAGCACAAGTTAATTTCATTTCAGGGGAGAAAAAGAATGAACAAAACAAAACAAAAAAACCCACAAAGCAGCTTTTTTCAGCTTTGCATTATAGTCCGCAATGTTATTACTTTGTAAATACTGATATATTTCCATTTATCATTCTTGTTCCTAGAAAATGAAATTATACTGGCTGCATTTGCCTGCTACTGTTAAAAAAAGGCAGAAAAATTATTTATGACATATATGGCACACACAAACAAGACGCACAAGGAGTGGGGGAGAGAATATATATATACACACACACACACAGAAAGAGAGAGAGATAGGCAGACAGGAGTCAGGGAGATTAAGTGTTAAAGGCCTTTAAGCATCAGTGAGGAAATTTTCTGTGAGGAAAAATTCACATGAGGCAAGTTTGCTCTGCATGTCTCCTTTAGAAGCAAGATATTGGATTGCTATGGTATATATTTGTAGTCTGCACAGGGTTCTGCTGTGTAATGTGAATTCTACACAGAGAAATGGAAAAATTTTAAATATATAGGAACAGAGGCTGCTGGGTTTTAATAACTGTGAAGGCAACATAATTTACAATTGCTTTCTCAAGTTAGGTTCAGATTTAAAAAAAAAAAGTAATGCAATATTGTTGTACAAGGGTGGTGTCATCACAGTTTCTTCCTGGTAAACTTTTGAAGCGTATTTTTGTTTTATGATTAAAAACATAAAGCAGCTTGATAAATATATACATTTGGTCTCAACAGCCACAGAAATAGGAAGTTCTGATGAACTTGGTCCTGGTCAGAAATACAGAGCTAGGGTGCCATAAGTATAATGAAAGTGATCAATGCAGCTGCATCAAAAGTAGGTAAGATCCAATATTTTTATAATTGAATAGGCTCCACGTGGTCCTGTAACAAATAGAACAAAACCACTCTTAATGACTAAGAGTCAGCAATAATTTAAAACAATTACATGAAGCCCCCAAATATTAAAATTAAATAAATATAACAAAATTATGAAGACTTCATTAAATCACAGTTAGTCAAGAAAAAGCCAATGTTTACGATAAGCACAGATCAACAAAGTCCTGAAATTGAATGATAATAGGTGTATGGTGCTGACTTTTGCAGTGCTGAATTGGTAAGTATGTTGTCACTGTTGTTATATGCCCTCAAGTCATTTCTGACTCATGTTGACCCTAAGGTGGCCCTATTGTGGTGTTTTCTGGGGCTCAGAATGTGTGATGCACCCAAGGTCACTCAGTGGGTTTCCATGGCTGAGTAGGGAATTGGACTTTGTCTCCCAGGTCATAATCCAAAGCTCAAATCACTATGACACACTGTCTCTCGATAAATGTGGTACTAGACATTTATTTATTTTCTATATTTTCATGCTCTTCTTCAGCTCAATTCCAAGCCACAAATGGAAAGATTATTTTTTAAAAAATGAAATGGTTAAAATCATGTTGTTAGAAACACTGACAAGGCAAATCCTGGACTGATGAGAATTTTCACAGTTCAAGTTTTTTCACTGCAAAATTTGCAAATGGCTTTTTGGATAGAAAAGAGTATTTGCTGAGCAGCACTTTCTGTGCAACAAAAATGTTTTCTGCACAAAAATATGAAGTTTAAATTATGCACAGTAGAAGTTCTGAGCTGTTTTAAAAGACTTTTTGCAGTGGGTAGAAAACTGCTAAAACTACTTTTCCTTCCCTCAAGAACAAAACTGGCATAGAATAACATCCCTATGCCAGTGATGTCTTTAAGTCTTTTACTCCAAGTCTCAAGTCAAGTCTCAAGTCCTTGCAAGATAATTCAAGTCAAGACTCAAGTCTCAAGTCTGGGAGCCAAAGTTAACAGAAAACAAAAAAGGTGCTGGTGATCTGTCCATGAAGGTGGGGGGGGGGTTAAGTTGAGAGCAAGCAGGATTGGAAGGAAGCCTTCAGCCATGGAAAAACAGGAAAATGTTTCTGAAGGAAACTGCTTCTGACTAAACAAGGAGGTGACTTAATGGGGAAGTGAGAGGAGGAGGATTTCACATTAACATTGATGGGACTTCAACCCCTAGCCCTCCCCTCAACCCAGATGCAGAGACCACTCCTCACCCACACTCATCAGAAAAAAGGTGCAAAGCCCTGTTTTCCCTCTTTTAACTTGTCCTGCTCTTTTGCTTTCTTATAAATGGCTTCTGGCAGGGATAAGGAGCCTGTGCAGCTGTGATTGGGTCATCAGCATAACATTCCCTCACTGCTGATTGGGGAAAGGCTGGAGGGGGAAGTGGACAGCAAGTCGATCACTAAAAAATGACGAGCCTCGAGTTGAGTCTAGTCTGTCCATCATTTACTGATAAGCTGAGTCCAAGTCAAGTCACTGAAAGGACTTAAGTCTGACCTGAGTCCAAGTCGATCGAGTTGAGTCTATATCATTGCCCAATACTAAAGTTATTATTGCTGCTGTGTGCCTCCAAGCCATTTCCAACACATGGGGGCCATAAGGTGAATCTATCATGGGGTTTCCCTGGCAAGACTCATTCAAAGTGGGTTTATCTTTGCCTTTCTTTGAGGCTGAGAGTGTGACTTCTCCTTGGTCACCCTGTGGATTTCCATGGCTGAGTGCAGATTCAAACCGTGGTCTCCAGAGTCATAGTCCAATGTTCAAACCACTACACCATGCTGGACTAAATGCCACTACTGCAATATTTCATAATGTACAAATAACAAATCCTACCATACATTAGACTCAAATCAGTTACCTATTTTCATCTGAGTAGCACAGAAACAGGAAAAGTGAGATGTTTGCAAATGCTGTCCTCACAATGTCTTCCCCCACGCCAGCCCTTCATTGCTTCCTCTTTCTGCAAGCTTCTGCCTCCTTTCCTTACATCTAGAACACCAGAGACCACCACTCTTTCTGACACAACTGGTTTGTTAACATCTAGAGGATCACAGGTTCACCAGCCTAGCATGGTGGGAGGAAAAGGAGAGAAGCACTGCTGTTTTTGCTGTCCCTGCATCGATGGTAGTCAAGTTTGAATAAAAAGAAGAATGTTTTCTTTTGTTTCTTCTTCTTGCTAAGCAAACATGAGAGAGAAAGAGACAGGGAGACAGAGACAGAGACAGAGACAGAGACCAAGTGGAAATCAAGGAAAGTCAAGTGGGGTTCATAGTCTCATAAGACTTAAAGGCAAACTTGTAGGCTATTCAATCAAGCCATCTGCTAAATGCTAGAAATTCAGAGCTAGGCAGCTGGATATCTCTCCATTTTGTGTACGCTGAAGTTTCCCTGTTGCCAGTCAGTGGTTACCTGCACATCAGATCAATGGTGTGTATGAATGTACTTTGCATTTTATCCTAAGAAGAGTTATGTTCTCTAATTTGTGGCCATTGCATCATGGGAATTTCGTCCTTACTGCCTTGAATGCTAGAGAGCAAAGAGAGTGATGCTAGAGAGCAAAAAATGCACAAAACAAAAACATAAACATGCAATAAATTGATAAATAACTATCTCACAGCATTACTTTTTACAATACAGTGTGCATGATGTAGGTTCCATTTACTGCTTCCTGCAAGGTACAGCTTTTGACTTAGGTCCCAATCCATGCTAGTACATATAGTGTTGATCTGGAATAAATGTCTAAAAGAAAGTGTGATATTACAATAGTAAGCAAAGATGAAGGGGACATATATCTCATCATTGTCACTCATACTATGCACAAAGGATAATAAAATATCAGCAATACTTATCCCTGTTTTGACAACTGTTGTCACCATAAGAGGAATAAAATACATTATTTAAACATGCTACATTTTTCATGTGGTCTAAGAAATCTTTGCAATGGTTTCTTACACTGCTAAGTAGATAAAAAAAAGGGTTTCTCCCATACATGCAGCAATATAAAGTCATACAGGCTTGCACATAGTTTCTTATATGTAACTTTTATATCTCATTGCCCTTCCATAATGCAATTTAATAAAGCACGCTTGGAGTTCATAGGTGATTACTACAGACATAAATCTCCATTTATTTCATTCTCATATGCAAGAACAAATTATTTCAAAAGCTTTTTCAGAACTCTAATCGCAAGATGTTTTGTGTATCTTGACTATTGTTTATGAAAATTTTGTTTATACAAAAAGCCCAGTTGTTGGTTGCACACAAACAATGTTGTTGTTGTTGTTTGTTTGTTTTGAGAAAAATGTGCAAAAATGTGTGTTGTGCAAAATGACTTTTCTCAGAAAAATATTGTTTGTTTGTTTTTTCAGAAATTTCTGTAAAAATATGCTTAGGTTCAGAGTAGCTGCTGAATCCCATTCCGTCAGACCATGACTGGTGTTGTCTTCAGCCATAAAAGATAATTATCAACAGATTTATTGAGAAACTCCCATTTTTTTATTGATGTTGATTTTTTAAAAATGGAATTTGATTATAGTTTGGGCTGCAATCCTATGGCTCCTGGGAATGCGATGGGGGGACGTGCAAAATAAGGAATAGCAATAGCATGTGTATTTCTATACTGCTTATCAGTTAAGTGCTCTCTAAGCAGTTTACATGTATTTTAGCTAATTGCCCCCAACAAGCTGGGTACTCATTTTACCGACCTGTGGAAAGAGGGAAGGCTGAGTCAGTCTGGAGCCCGGCAGGATCGAACTCACAAACTTGCGGCTGCAGTACTGGAATTTAACCACTGCACCACCAGGAATCCCTCTCAGCTTCTTGGATTCCTGATCTGACCTCAAATATTCCTTCTTAGCTCTTGTGGAAATACTTGGTGATCATACCTCCCTGACGCCAATGCTTTAATGACGGGAAAAGCAAAGGAGAGGAAGGGTAAAATTCAAAGTGTCGGTGGATTATAGGCTTTAGATCTGCAAGATCTGAACTCCTCCCATTCCATGAACAGATCTCCAACAGTGGGAGTGTATGTGTGGAGGGAATGAATTTACATTATCCCAGAGGCAGGTGGAAACAATTTTCTCCCATTCCACTAAAATGCTTAGCTCTTAGACACAGAGGTGGGAATCCTGTGACCTACTGACTGTTATCGGACTGCAGTCCCAGTCAGTATAGCCAATGGTGAAGAATGCTAGGTGTTTCCCACCTGATTTCACAATAGCACATCTAAGTCATATGCTCCCCATATTCTCAGATTATCATCACTACAAACAAGCAGACTGGTCTCCACAATCCTTACATACTCCTTCCAGGCTTCACCGCAGCAGGAAATCATGCTTTGGCCGCTGATGTTTAAAAGTTTGTCAAAATATCTACCTAATTCTCGAAACTTGTCTGAATGACTTTTAATATGAAGGAATAAAGTGGAAAGCATGTAATTACAAAATAATTGAGCATGTATTGTATTTTAATTGTCTTTCCTGGACGAAAAGAAAGATCTGCATCTCTCTTAACTGCTAATAAACTCCTGGAAACCAGCAAATCATAGTGTCACACAATCTTTCAAGGGTGGATGAAGTAAAGGTGTCAAAAGTATTTATATTTTTAAACTGATACTAAAAGAAGCATTGTATTTTGTATCTAGTTACAGAAAGTGGCAACAGCACATGTGACTGAAAAATAGTAGTTAATGTATTCTGAATAGTACCATCATTTTCTTGTTTGTGTCTTCCTGTCCTCTGTGAGTCAGCTAATGGGGCTTCAAATATTGATCAAACCAAAGTCTATACAAACAGTGTCATTTACCTTGGTAAAGAGTAATGGCAAGCTCAGTCCCACTGCTATTGACATCAGTGGTAAGCCTTCCATGGAGCCATCATCATTTCACTACTTTTATTGCCAACATTTCTATTCTATGTTCAGCTCATCATTCTTGCTTGTGATTTTACAAATGTTAGAAAGCTTTCTAAAACAAATTACTAACATTATCAGTGCAAGTGGCCTCAACTGATAAAAATCAGCTCCACTACAATACAGAAAAGAATCATTAACTGTGAAAACCAGATTATTTGCTGCTACAAAATACTAGTACAGTTCAGCTTTCTTATTTTATAGAGGACAATATACAGGATGTTGATCTATTAAATAGGACCACTGGGGAAATATCTACTTCTGAATAGCGGTCATCACAAATGGTGTGATAGACATCGAAGTGCCATATTTCAAGAAGGAGCTGAGCCGGCTGCCCTTGGGACTGCTTTTGTCAATGTAGGAAGCAGGAGAGGCTCCTCTAAAAGTAGAGTACTTCACTGAGAAAATATATATTTGTAGGGTTTAAATGCTTCCTATATGCCTTAGGAAAAGAATCGGGATCTGGTTGCCCTTGTGCTAATTTTGAATTCCAGTTTCCATCATCCTTGGTTAGGTTGATGCAAATCACATTCCTATCCTCTGCCAAGAGGGACAACATGGTTTACATATGGAGCAACACAGAAAATATATTCTTAACTGGCCTTTGTATGAAAGGCCATAGATCAGGAATAGTGCACATGTTTGGCATGTAGAAGATCACAAGTTCAGTTCTTGGTAACTCTAAGTAAGGCCAAGAAAGGTGTCTATCTAAAACCCCAGAAAGTCAGTGGTGTCACCAAAGTGGATGGACTCATGGTTTGATTCAACCCATCAAAGTAAACCAGTCTTCTTTACCCTCATTCCACATTACTTTTTCAAGAAAATTTTCAAGAAATGTTGTATGCCTTATATTTCTGAAGATGCATACCAGGTGTTCTCCCCAAAGCAGTGGTCCACAAAAACCAGATAGGGTTCTCAAAGAAGCTAAGTGTTTGAGCCTTAAGGTATGGAGACTTTTGTGAAACACCCATTGCTATTTTAATGGAATTTTGATGACCTTCACTGGGAAATAAGTAGGAATCACAGATGAAGAAAATTCTAGCTACTTTTTTCTTTTTTTAGCAACAGTACAATTCCTGTCTTAATGTCGTAGAGCCAAACTCCAACAGAACCACTAGCTGTTAAGTGTACACAGAAAAGAGGAAAAGGTAGTATGCCATCTACAAAACAAGAAATCTAAAAACAATGAGAATTTATTTGCATTTCTGCCCACTTTCCTTCTTTTTCAGAGTTTCCCCAAAATTGGACAGAAACTGGGAGAAATGACACCAGCTATAATGCTCATCTCTCTGTCTGCAGTCATTTTCTGCAGTTTTGTAGTGGTTCACTGGTACTGATACCACCCTTTTAAAAAAAACATGTTTCTTCCTAAATTAACAACTGAAAATGTCAGGATCTTATTGAAGGTAAAAAGAGCTTACTCTTTAGCCATGGTAACTGCAGCCCTTCTCCAGCTCCAGTTCTCTCTCACCTTCTAAACTCAGCCAGCAAATACAGCCCATTCCTTCAGGCTTCCCTACCCACTGGATCAAACCACTACTCACAGAGGTTACAAAAGCTCCAAAATAAACATCATAGCAATCAATACTATTGTACGGATGCTGTTGAACAGAGAAAGGCTATATTGTTAAAGCCTAAAAACTCAGACTATAAATCATGAATCAGAAAGCACTGTTGTTTTCTCCTCAGTAAGGTTTTTATTTGCAAAGCCTCCTGTGTCCCCTTAACATCCCAATATAAAATTATGAACAGAATGCCTTTATTTTCCAGGATGACAGATGCTGGATATGATGCTGAATTCCTTATTAGTAGGCATTTCTTTTCTCTCACAATTTGACAGGAGCCAAGATTTGTCTTCTGGTGATAAAGACATTATATGTGGTAACCACCTACCAATAAACAGACCTTTTTTCATAAGATTAGTCATATCACAGACTATTCCTTGCTTACAGCAACTTTGTGAGACTTCCCAGCCTGAGCCAACATTGTCCATTTATTTGCTGGTGTCTTTCCTCTACTTAGATTCTCTTGCTTTGCGCTTTTCAACAAGTTCTCTTCTAAATCTCAAAAGCTTGATCAAATCTTTGAATATCTGAAGCATCTACCAGGTGCCTCCAAATATTATGCAGATTGCAGAAACAGTCAAATGGCAGGGAGGGACGATGGAAAAGGCCCTGACTATTTTACTGATAACAGTGTCCAGTTTTACTGAATTTAATGAGAGTGTACCAGTTGGTTGAAAGACTCTTAATAAACTCATTTGAAGAAAATGATAGATTCCTGAGGCAACTGGGTCTGTCCTTCAGAACTCAGCACTAAATGCAACTCCAGCTCATTCAAACTGCTTAAATGATGGCTGCTATTTTTGAAAAACCTCTCACAGCTCTGAAAGTAATGAACCAATTTGGACATACTATACCCCAAAACGAAGCTAAAAAGAGATCCTGCCAACTTATGAAAGCAGCAGATTTCTTTGAGAGCAAAAGTGGTAAAAAGACTCTAATCAACAAAAATACCAAAAAATAATTGCAAATATGTTAGCTTCCTCAGAAAGCAATTTTAAAAATCTCACACAATTTTCATCCCTATTACACTTTTGCTAACGGATTCATCTCCTATAAATTGTGCAGGGAAGGTCTGAATTGAATTCTTATTTGCAAAGTTATGGTTTAAATAGATGGCCAGACACAATGGTTTCTGTTTTCGTTTTTTTAAAAAAACTATTTTTTTTTAATCCATACCCATATTGTTCAGCCTCTCAAAAATTATTATGAAGGTTATTTTCAAGATCATAAATCACTTAATGACCTCTGCTACTTTTTGAAATCTTACTGCATCTGTGTTGCCAAAGTGAGGGGGAAGAGTATTGTCCTATAAAACAGGAAAAAACAGAAAAGAAATGTCCATTCAATTGAGGTCTTAGTCAAGCAGTTCAGGATTAGCATTTTGCTTTCTATTGTGCAAGAGTCATGAGCACTTTTGAATGAAGCGTACAAATCTTGTAAAAGAAATCGACACTGGTGCCAATAGGGACAAAACAAACCAGTAGCCATGATTTAACATAACCACGGCACACAATGGTTTTTTTCATGAACTCTGGTTCTATTGACTCATAATGTGATTTAATAGATCATGTTTCCTTCTATCATTTCTGGTTATTCAGCATTCAGCCACTTCAGAAAGCCATCAGGTATGCTGACTGAAAACCAAATATTTCTCAGTCATTCTGCTCATTCTAAAGGAATTCTCAGATTTTCTACTTCAGCAAGCCAGGAGTGTGAAAACAATACATTTACTGATAGTTTTCTAAAACATGTTCCCCAAATTTCTTCACATACTAAAGTGTGCTGGTAAGCATTAAATAACCATTTGTCATAACCACATCCATCTAATACATGGCATGACTCAATTACAGTTCCCTGGAAACTTGTCCTGTGCAAGAAAATAGAACTGATGGAATTTTTATCTCCCTTTTGCTCCTCTTTAGAACACATTTAGGACATTTGGTTCAGAGTCATGACACTTTAGAAAACTCACTCACTGACAGAATACGGATAGAAGTTTAGGCTGAGTAGATACAAGATGTTGCACTTGCCTGAGGCAATTCAATCACCATTAAAAACCTCTGCCTTCTGTCTCCCCTTTGCCTGGATGTTTTCTTTTTTTCCCCCTTCCAGTAGTCACAATAGCACACAGGAGCTTTCTTATAAATACTTCAATTCCAGAGCCTTTTCTCAGAGTGTGGCATTGTGAGTAAAGCAGTCAGAGAGATCTCCTGCACCAGTATACAATAGTGGGTTAGGCATCCTCTGTGGCAAGCATGTAAATCTTTGACTATTTTATCCTGACAAATAATTCCCATAGTTTTGTCCCTGCTGTGGGAGAAATGAGTACTTCTTTGCACTTTTTAACCTTGTATTCACACATCCTAAATTATTTCACAATTATTCTGCATAGACATACACATAAGATTTGTGTGTGAAATTGATGGTGAAAAATATTTCTTTTGCACGAAAAAAAATGCTTTTGCACAAAAATGATCATCAGTCATAGTCTGTAATAGCAACTAAAATACAGTTGGGTCTGAATGCAGACAAGAGTACACAAGACCTATGTAAGCCCTTCTCTTGCAAAAAAGAATCACAAATTAAAACACAGAGTAGAGCAAGCAAATTATCAACGTGGATCCTTTAGTATTTAAATTTTTGCCTGCCACATATTACAATAATTCACTGCATCTGATCCTCATTGACTTTGCTTGGTAAAGATTGAAATAACTTAGCCCCCAAGACTGCTAAAGACAATTGTGAGTTGTAAGTTCATTAACTAATTCCCTTAGCCCCCAAAGAAGCATGTTATCTCGATCAGCCAATTTGCTTATGTAAATTTTCATGTATTCCAAGCACTCCTTGGCCCTTCTTAATCAATTATTTTAAGGAGACTTCATATCACTAAGTTTACCAGAACATGCATTTGTCTGATTCTTTTTTTCTTGACATAGGCATTCTGTCACTGAAGCCTTGTTTGAAAATTATTTTGAGTATGTACTTTCTGAATTTTATACAATAATATCCATTTGCATTTTGGGTCCAGTAGAATAGGGGAAGTTATCTTATGTTTTTTTCAAGGCCTCCACATCTCTCAATGTATTCTTCATCTTTCAGAACCCTTATCTATCGACTGAGAGTGTGTACTTTTTGCTGGATTCTAGGGACAGATAGAGAATGTTCCTAATCTATCAGCCATTCTGCTGCCTGGAAAATTCCTCAGCTAAGCTGGAAGAGATAATCCCAGACTCAGAGGTGATGTTAAGGTCATTAAAGCTCTTAACTCCACATCAGCTTGGATACTTTCTAGCTGGAGTTATTCAATACTACATGTCCAGGATGAGAATAATCATCTGAGCATCTGCATTAGATGGTTCAGCAATCTAGAAGCTTAGTTATAGAGTGGGAGAGGAACAGACCGCAGCTAGCCAAAGCCACCACCTTGTTAAACTTGCAGCTCCAGAACCTCATTTGTAGTGACAGTTGTTGGATCCAGGATATTTTCAAACATCTTATTCAAGTGGGTCTCCACACTGTGCTGTTACTGTTGTTAAGCAACAGGGACAACGACAAAGTTGTTGGCTTGGATTGCTTCCTGCTAAAATATAGATCCTCCCAACCCAAATCTTGGGAGTGCAACAAAGTAAAATTCAGAAAATAACATTCACACTAAACCCCTGCATCATGGATAACTAAAATAATAAAATTCAGAAGTAAAATATAGGCCATTTCCACACGGGGTAAATAAAATGGTGCAGTGCGTCCTCCACGGAGGACATCTGCACCTTGGAGCGGACTGGGTCCAGACTACTTACCGTAGATCCACACCTCAGTCCACTCCAGAACAACCCCAAGTGGTCCTCCATCGTGTTTTTGAAAGACCTGATTTTTCAGGTCTTTCAAAATGCTGGTGCACGCCATTGTGTGCCTACTCTCCGATGCAGATTCGCAGGCTCGCACCAATGCGAGCCTGTGATCTGTGGAGGGCAGGCTTTAGGCTGGCGAGCTTCAGCGGTTGGTCAAGACCCACGACCAACCGGAAGCCACCATTCTGGATGTTGGAGCAGTGCGGATCTACGATCACGCACTGCTCCTCCTCACCCTGGACCGGACCGGACCGGACCCACAGAAGATCTGGTGAGTAGCAGCAGGGAGCAATTCCTTTGCTGCGTGCAGAAATGGCCATAGAGAGGGTTGCCTAAAATCTGCCATTCTAGAACAGTCTGGTAGAATAAAAATGAGAGTTGTGGACTCTGGGGCAGAAAAGTTCAGAATTGTGGAACCACTGAGAAAGCACTTCTGCTTAGAAGTAGACAGGCTTATACTTCTCAGAAGGTGGTAGGTGTACAGGTAGGCATTCTCCAGGATTATTGTGTATGTCAAACTGTTGCCTTGAATAGTCATAGCAGATGTAGTGGCCAAGAGACAGGCCAAATGTTAAGGTGGGGAGGATGCATATTTTTAGAAGTACATCTACACCAGTGTTTATGAGCATAAATCCCAAAGTGGTTTACAATAACAACATAATAACATAATCTAACATAATCTAATAGAAAACACAACAATGCGCCATATGAGAAAATGCCCAACAGCTCATGTTTGTAAAAAGAAATGAGGTAGAGGAACATGGATCTACTAAATGCCTAAAACATGCCAGCACTGAAACTTGATGTGCTGCTGAAGGGAGATTGTTCCACAAGAAGGGAAGGGAAAGTAAGTGGGTGGGAGAAGAGGCAGAAAGAGAGAAAAAGGAGGGTAGGAGAAATACAGAATATGTTTGCTTTGAGTGCATTGCCACTGGCTTCCCTGCTGCCTGCACCTGCACCCCTCCTATTTCCAAAATTGCTGGGCTGTCCCTCAGCTACTGGTACAGACAGCAGTGGCAAGGAAGAGCAGCACGAACGGGGAGTAGCGCTTTAATCACTGAACAAGGAAGCAGAGGATAGAGGGTGAAGCAGACAAGCATGGCAGCAAGGAGCAGCAACAGGTGCTGCTGGAACAACACATCTTACTGCAAAATTAAGGGGGAAGGAGATGGAGAGGCAATGGATGCCCCAGCAAAGAGAAGGCATGACAGCACTGCATGAGGAGGTAGGAGATGGAAAGCCAGGAGTTGTAGGGAGACACACCAGGTGAGGTGTGCTGTGCTGGAAGGAAATGAATTGAAGAAGCTGCAGTAAGGATGGCTAAATACCCTAAGGGTACCAGATCCCTGACCTTGCAAGCTAAGCTGGGTCAGTCCTGGTTAAGATTTGGATAGGAGACTACCAATGAAAACCAGGTGCTGTAGGCTATATTTCATAGGAAGGAACTGGCAAAACCACCTCTGAGTATTCCTTGCCTGAGAAAACCCTATGAAATTCATGGGATTCCCATACGTCAACAGGTGTCTTGAAGACACATACACACAGTGCACTGGGACCCTTTTAGCATAGGACGCCTACTACCCTACTGTCTGAGGAAGCCACCTCAGGTTGCCCAATAATAGGGCCAACCCTATTTTTGGCTTGGAGTCCACTTCATCAAATGCATGGAGCGTTGCCTCCCCTGGTAGATTACTATGCATACATTTGAGAAGGAGGCTATAATCAGAGGAACAAGAGAGAAATGAATCAAACATGGCAGTTTCATTACTCATCACTGTGGTGCCCAAAGCATTGAGCCCATGACAAATGCCTGATCCATTGCCCACAACTGTATGGCAGTGTGTAGGAAAGTAGCTTAAAAAAAAAAACTTTGCTGGTGGTTCCATGATCGCATAGGCAACATTTCAGAAGACCCTCACCATCATCTCACTCTTAATAGAGCAATATAGCTGCTCATTTCCATGTTTAACTGAAACACATTTAAGCAAGAGCAATGTGCTTATAATAATGACCTTTGGTGTAATTTTTAACCCTATTTACAATCATTTCCTCAACAAGTTTACAAAATAGACTTTGATGCTTGTATATTCAGATCTTATGGACAATTTGTACTACATTCTAATGAGTGAATGGCTATTTCTAGCCATGTTTTTCAGTAATATTTTGATTTCTTTTTTAACTTTGATAAATTACTATTTTAGCTTGATCTTTTTGAAATTATTGTAAGCTGCCTTGAATCCCGTCTCAGGAGAAGGCGGCATATAAATACAATGAATGAATGAATGAAGTCTCTAAGCTATAATGCTTGCTGTGTGATCCTTTAGTAATCGTAGTATTTTGTCTGCTTGATAAAGTGTTCCTTATTATAACTTTCCTTAACAGGACACATTTTTCTTTGTTTCTAGCAATTTAAGAGGATGTTATTGTACCAGTATTCTTCATTCCTTAAAAACTGTTTTTTTAAAAAAAATGGAAAGAGCATGACTATGAGAGGCTATAAGATTTTTCCCTCCCCCACTATCATGACTTGTTTTCTGTTTCCTTAGGGCAAAAAGCCGTTCCACTGAGGGCATGTAATTTTACTCCTTCATTGAATTTTTGCTCTAATGATTTGTGTAGCTGTGTTCTCTGCATATTCTCACTGATTGTATTCTAAGCCACCTAATTTTAACATACTCATATCGAAGTGTGTAGACATGCTTATTTCAGCATCAAAATAAGATCTCAGTGTTCAATTTACTGAAAATAACACACCACCTTTTAAGGGATTATATATCTTTTTATATTATTATTTTTTATTTATTTTGAGGGGTTCTTTCAGTATTTTACTCCTGTTGTCTAATTCAGAAATCATACAGAAACCAGTCTAGTTATCTAGTTCCTTCTCTCCCGCTCTCGTTCTCTCTTTCTTTATCATTGTTGGGTATTGATATGGCAACAGTGTGGAACGGAAAAAAAGAAGCAATAAGAAGATAAGCCATGAACTTGTATATACTGATAAAATGAGTACATCTATCAAGACAACTGCTGCCATTAATATTAATAATAATTAATAAAGAGAATGATTGTATCCAAAGAAATGTCACATAAAAATTGATTTTACATGGTGCATTGAAGGTCTGATGGCTTTGGAATTAGCAGTGCAAAAAAAGGTCTTTTATCTCAAGGTTATCAATTCAAATGCAGCTACGGTCGATAGTGGGTGAAAGCCAGCTGCGGGGGAATTCTGACTTCCTGATCCCAGGCTACTTTCTGGGGATGGGAGAGATACTTATGTCAGCAGAAAACAATAATCAGAGGGACAGTTATTTTGTTTTCCACTTCAGAATGGAGTACTAGTATCTTTTCCTTCCTTCCTTCCTTCCTTCCTTCCTTCCTTCCTTCCTTCCTTCCTTCCTTCCTTCCTTCTTTTGTTTTTCTCCTCCTTTAACTTCACAGCAAAATATGAAAACAGATTCCACATCTATGATTCTATGATCAGTGTATATGTGTGTTTGTCTGTGGGCTTGTATGACAAAAGCAGTTTTGGATCTGAAAGATGTTGCAAAAGGCCTAAACTGGGGTAGGAAATGTGTGGCCCTCCACCTGGTTTTGAACTACAACTCCCAGCACTTCATGCTATCATATCTGTTGACTAGGACTGCTAGGAGCTGTGATCCAATGATAACTGGTAGCCTGAACAAACCCCACCTCTGGCCTAGTCACATCCTTATTGTCATATCAGTCAGTGGCAGTTCAAAGTTTTGTAGCAGGAGTATGGATTAAGTGTCTTTAGTGTGATGTCCTTCTCTTCTTCCTCCCTCTTGCAATGTGTTTGGACTTCCTCTGCCATTCAGAGAGAAGATGCAGCAAAGGAACAGGTACAGTTCTGATCCTTGTTACTGCCCTGGCTAGTCCGAGCTTTGGGGATATTAAAAGATATCCTTTCGATATCACAATTCGGCTTCACTTCTCTATTCCCTTCCACATGCTTGCGAGGCCACCGGACAAGCACGCAAACAAGCTCGGCTGTTAATTGCCGTAATATTCAAACAACAATACAGGCAGGCCAGGAATAGCTGACTCGCTGCTTTAGGAGACCTCCAGGCAAGTACTCTAATTAGGTATGCACGCAACTTACAAAAGAGCCTCTGCCCCGCACTGCAGCTTGATGGGTAAATTATGCAATACCCAAGTACTCTGCGCTTGCATACTGACTACTCTATTGAGAACTGCTGTGATAACTCAATCACTCAGATTCTGACCTTTTGGAGGCTTTGTCTCCAACTCCAAATCTATTGTTTTCCCCCAAGTACGGCATAGCCTGCAGTCACATTCTCCTTATAAAAACCCTTGATTCCGAGACCTTCCTCGGATCGCTCCCGAGTTTCATCCCGCCTTGCTGCCGCTTTGCTTGGCGAGCCTCCCCTCAGCTCCACGTGCTGAGCTACATCGCACCCCAGCTTCGCTCTCTATTTTTCTGGGCTTCAGGACAGGTGAAGTATCACCCAAACCAGCAACTCCCCTAAAAATCCCTCTATACCACTCCAACCTTTATTTCTTTAGTTATCTTGTATGAATGTGCCGCATACACTGTTTGCCTGTATTTAATAAAATATCATTTATTGTTTCAACTTCTGTGTGCTCCTTGACTCGGCCTGACCCCGTAGACATAGGGTTCAAGATCTCGCTACGTTACCCTGCCTCTCGTAACGCTAAGCAGTGCTCTGAGCTAATTTTTCCCACCTTTAGTTGAGCATGTTTTGGTGTCCTTCCCGGGACCCCCAGTACACGGGGTAACATCCTCCTCGTCCTCATCAGCAGGTGCAAAAGAGTTGATGGCAAAGGGAGAACAGCAGGCCTCGGGACACCTGTGGCAGCCTTCTGTGGGTATCCAACAATGACAACCTCTCATAGCAGCCCTGTACCTAGAACCATACTAAGTTTAGCTTCAGATGACTGTTCCTGAGGAAGCATTCCACAAACAGGACACCAAAAACGAAACGGCTTTTTTGCAATCATGAAGTCCTAATCACAAAAGACAGGAGCGAGCCACACACCTACGGAGAGCCAATGCTGTATAGTGGTTTGAGAACTGGACTGTGAATCTAGATACCTGGATTTGAATCTGTGCTTAGCCCTGGAAATGCACTGTGTGCCTTTGGGTAAATCACACACTCTCAGCCTCAGAGGAAGGCAAAGGCAACCCCCCTCTAAATAAATCTCACCAAGAAAACACCAAATACAAAATATGCCAAGATAGGTTTGCTTTAGGGTCTGCATAAGTCAGAAACTGCTTGAAGACATTCCACAACAACAACAATAACAACAGCAAAATAAATAACAAAAAGTATGTTCATATTTTCTCCCTTTCCCAAGCTTAATCATATTTTTATCACACTGCAGATGTACTGTACTTTACTATCCCTGTTCTGAGTGATAACACTAATAACCCTGATGCATTTGTCGCACTGCTGAAAATGGCTATCTTTCAACATCTCAAGTGGAAAAGGTGATGGTGAAGACTGCTTTTTTTTTTAAGGAAAAAAAATAAATTGTGAATCCCCAAAGCAATCCTGAAAATGAAGACTACATACTACAAAAACAATGTATGAAAAATATATGTAATATCAAATATGTGTAATAAATTGAGGTGCACTTCACTCCATGCCTCAGATGAAGTAGACTTAAGTCTACAAAAGCTCATGCTACCAACTTCTTTGTCTCAGTTAGTCTCAAAGGTGCTACAAGATACCTTTGCATGTATCGTATTACTGTGTTACCATATTTTATTGCACACTCATGTCACCACAGTGATGTCATTACAGTGAAGGCATTTTTTCCCATTGTATATGGAATCAAAATATAATGGACCACGCTATGAAACTATCAGCCTCTCAGTCATTTCACAAATATCGCTGTACAGTTGTCAAAATGTGTGGTCTCTTTCCATTGTGAAAGGCCATGACATGTAAGGTAGTGCTTCTCACTCTACTTTTAGTGTGATTGTCATAAGAACCTACTGAATAGTTTGTTGTTGTATACATTCCAGTAATTTCTGACTTATGGTGACCCACAGGGTGATGTTACCCTGACTTCCAGGGGTCCCCTTGGGGACACCTTGATTTGTCCTTAAAATGCCAAAGTTGGAGCACTGGCTTTTAACAATGCAGAGAGCAGGGCAACTATAGCGAAATCTTTTACCCAGTGTCTATGGAGTCAGACCACGTAAGAACCAAACTAAACGTTCAATCAAGATGTTTTATTAGAAAATATTTTCAAACACACGCAGTCAGAGGCAATCACTCATGCAAGCACACAATGACTATCGAGATGGAAAGAGGTGAAAATTGATAGGGGAAAAGCGGAGGGAATGTGGAAGGAGTGATACTGCACCTGTCTAGAAGTCTTTGGCTGGGAAAAGGACAAGCGGAGAGAAAAACTCATCACAGGGAGGGAGCTGACTGGAGTCTCAACTAACAGAATGACAGCCTGCTAGTCTAGCATGGGAGAGCTCCAAAATGGTGTCTCAAAAAGGGGGTTTAGTTATAGGGAGAAAAATGCCTTGGGGGCAGACTCTTTCCCAGAAAGGATAACGGCCTAAACTGAAGGATAATGGTTGTGTGATAGCTGCCTGAAGGCTGAATGATAGCTGCCTGATGGCCGCATGATGGCCGCACCATGTAACTGGACCTTGCTTTGATGTGTCTCGCTTTGTTTCAAGCATTCCCGGGGGAATCAGGCAATCTCCCGAAAGTATTGTTGTAGCTGATGGCCCATTACCTATGTGTACATGCCTTTCTGAGGTTTCCTGTGGAGACGTGACGGGGGAAGTTTCTGGTCTTTGGTTTTTTGTTCAATCATTAGCCTGATTGTCTATGTACCAGTCCGGCCACCTCTGGCTTGGGTGCATTTTTAATATTAAAATTATATTCCCAGGGACAGGATCTGCTAACAGGGGTTACAGTGAACCTATCATGGGGGTTTCTGGGTGCTGAGAGTCTGATGTGCCCAAGGTCACCTTGTGGGTTTCCATGGCTGAGCAAAGAATTGAACCCTGGTCTCCAAGGTCATAGTTCAATGCTCAAACCACTACACCACTCTGGCTCTCTTACTGAGTAGTACCCATGAGAGGTAGTTTGACAAATTCATTCATTTGTTCATTTACACAATAGATTACCTGCTTTTCAACTTAAAAATCATCCCAAACAAGATGTCCATGTACCTTCAAGCAGTGAGGCTCTCCTTCCCCTAGAAGGTTTATATAATCAGTTATCAAGCTAGCAAAATTGGATTAGTGCAAGTGTGAGTGGAACATTAAAGGGGATACCCCTTCCTTTGCTGTAGAGAAGGTCTGAACCAGCTGGCATTTCAATTAAATATATACTTTGCAGGGTAAATGTATGTAGATCTGAGGTTATGTTGCTGCTGCTGTTGTTATGTGCCTTCAAGCTGACTCTGACTTATGGTGACCTTATCCTAGAGATTCCTTGCAAGACCTATTCAGAGGTTTGCCATTGCCTTCCTCTAAGGCTGAGATAGTGTGATTTGCCCAGGATCACCCAGTGAGTTTTCATGATTGAGCAGGAATCTAAAACCAGGTGTCCCAGAGATTCACTCCAGTCCAACATTTAAACCACCCCACAACATGCAGGTTATACTTTATGCCCATTCTTCTCACATCAGTTGGTAAAATAGGGCAAACATTCAGATCATCACAGGACCAATATGGCAGATTCCCATGGCTGGATTATGATGCACAGCACCCTTTCACACAAGTCAAAGCACAGGAGCATGTTGTTCATAGGACAATTTACTTTCTCAGTCTGTTCCCACCCACCTATACATCTTTGAATTGCCAGGCTAAAGTATAAACTATCTAATAGGGCCTACTGAATGCAACATAATTTCTCTTTTGTTACTGCACAGCTGTTAGCCTTCAGTTATGACACTTACAAGGATTCTAGAACCCAGTGGCAGTGGAATACATTCACTGAATTAGCATCTGCTATAAAAAAGTGGCAATGCTATGACAGTGCTTTGGTCTCTGAGAGTAATGCTCAGAAGTACAATTTGAATTAAACAATATGGGAGAAAAAAACCCTACTTATTCATGCAGCATCAGATTTCCAGCCCCAAGGAACACTGATCACAAAATGCCCTTGCCATTAAAATATGTCCTTGGATTGCTAAATTACATTCAAACTTGTAAAATTAACCATTGGCAATAAGCATTCCTCTGTTGATGTTCATCACTGGAATATCTATCAAGTTGCCCTCTAGAATCATCTCTTATGTATCATGTATTTTCATTTTGTTTTCTAAATCTTCCCATCTGAAATTTCTATTGTAGAAATCTATGTTCTATAATTTCTATTTCCTTTTCAGATTTTTTTTTTCCCAAAAACATTGCTAAATGAAGACTGGAGAAATCTAACATAGGAAAACTATGGGAACAGCGTTACTTTGGAAGCTTTGTCATGAAGGAACTGGGGCTAATTGCTCTTGTGTGCAATAAACCTGTTACATTTTAGAAACACCATTTATAACATAATGTTTCAACATTGTTTATTCTTACAAACAAATGGTTATTCAAGATTATTTTACAAAAGTAACCAGCATAGATTTCTTCGTTATCATTTAAATGCTGGGTGCTTATTTTCTTTATTTAAAAAACTTGTTGAGCTAGCACAACATATACGACCTGTGGGCAATTCATTGTGCTGACAAGCTACAGGAAAAGAAATGAACGAGCAACCCAGTAATTCGTGCAGGTCATGCCATTAATGTAGTATTTGAAGTAATGTACAACTCAAGATTTGTGTTGGTAATCTATTCAGCACTCTGGGAGGTGTTGTGTCTCCTAGAGACTATTGTCCACCCAGATGAATTGTGAGAACCTCTGGGAAGCTATTGAAAGGGGTAGTGGGAAGTCTTGACACCATCTGTTCTTGTAGCCCCTGTGGTGGACCAGTTCCCCAGTAACTCTGATCTGACTTCTCCTTGGGTTATAATGTTGAATGAAAGGAAATTGGGGTGGGGGGAATACTGGTATTCACTAGGGAAAACCATATGCAGGTAGGAATGGGGTTTAATATACCTTACTTTGTGTGTATGTTTTCCCTCCAGACACCTTTCAGCATAACAGAGAGGTGGCCATGTGTAAAGTGACAGCATAACCATAACAGGAAAAGTGTCATTTCTTGACAAAGAAGTACCCGGGTAAACACATAAATATTAAACTGTAAGAGAGAAAAACAGATCGTCGAAAGGAACCTTTAAAAGTTAAAGAAATTAAGCTGGAGTTCTTGGAAAGGGAATAAAGATGGAACACTGGAAAGATAACTGTTATTCCAAGGGTGGGAACTGTATGGCCAATGCCCAGCATGCTGCCTGGGTAAGAGATCCCACGTAGCCCATGGCCCCTCTGCTCCCAAACCTCAACACCAGTGGACCCATTTGGTCTTATAAAAACTGTCTTTGGGGCCCCGGTAAAGGAACAGGAAAAGTCACTTAGAAAAGTCACCTGAAATGTTACCTTCTGTTATGAGCCACAATGATTCAGAAGAACTGAAATGACGGGTTAACCTTTAATGGGTGTTCACCACAGCCATATATGCTACCTAGTGAACCAAGCACGGCCACACTTTTCTCTTTCTTGATCCAATCCTTGTTCACCTTAGCTATGGGTGACATATGACCTAGCCCCATTTCCCACACAGAGAAATGGCAACAGAAGCAAAAGCAGAGAGAATCAGCAGATAGTATAACCCCTGGGAGCACTCAGGGAGCACAGTGGTCAGAGAACCCCCTAGCTATGCTCGTACCTAAGAAAGAAAGACGTGTGTGCGTGTGCGTGTGCACACACACATGCACACACACACGCACACACACACATCTAAATGGGCCAAGGATGTATGATGTACATCCTGCTGTTTGAGATGGGAACTGGAAAGAGACCACAAGTTACAGTGGCCTGAAACCCCTGCAGTTGCTGCTCGACTGGACAATCTCAGCCTGAGATTTCCCAGGAGTTTGTGGGAAAGGGTTTGCCTGTGTCTCTGTGTGTTTTAGCTCCTATGTTACCTGGGCATGAAGCCAGTTAGGCTGGCACTATAGCAATGATGTACTAGTGGTGATTTCACAAGCTGTTGCTGGAAGAGGTGCTTTTGAACAAGTGTGTATGTCTGTGTACTCACCTAATGTTTACTTTTGGCAGGTTCTTTTGAGGAAGTGGTTGTATGTGTGTTTAGTGTTCACCCAAGTACATTAATAAGTGAGATCTGTGTATTCAAGCTGAAAAGAATGTTGGCACTGTCCTCCCCCCCCCACTAGTTCTCTTAGCATATTTAAATATGTTTAAATATTTCATCTTCACTCACATACCCCCCTTCTTGTTTCCTCCTGAACTTCCTTCCTCAAGCCAGTGCTGCTGGACTGCTGATCCTCTTTCATTTGTTTCTTCTCCATCTTTTTTAACCGCCTGTGCTTAGATCTCTCAAATCCCTGGCCAACACTCTTATCACCATGTCACAGTTGAACCAGTCAGAAAGTTTTGTCGGCTTGTCTATTTGCTTGTTTAAAAAAATGTTGTGGAGGTAGATAACATCTGGCCCTGGTTTTACTAGATTTTCCATTTTCAAAGAAAGTTATTAATAAAATGTAAAATAGTTGCATTTTTGAAGGCTAGAATCCTAAACACATCTGTCAAGGACTAAGTCCCACAGAACTCAATTGGACTTAATTCTAAATAAACAGGCCTCATGTTGCACTATAGATATGATCCTCTGCCAGATCCACATTAAGTAAATTAAGTCACTTGCATCCTTTCAAAAGAGGAGCCAAATCCAGCAGTTTAAGATAAGTTGCCTGCTCCATGTTTGCATATACTATTTGCTTACTGTGGAAATAAAGTAAGCAGGTAAAGAGACCTGTATGCTGCTTTTAGTGAATTTCCACAACCTTGCCTGCCATACAGCATTGCTTGGTGTGAAGGGAAAAAAAAGGGATGTCAAAAGTTACAGTGATCTGAAGAGAATACATGACAAAATATCATTATCATCAGCAGAAGTAATAGCAGTACCATGCCAGCAATGTATATGGGCAGTTCACATGGTCTACCTTTCCTCATTAATCCCAGAAACAACCATACAAATGAGACTTGTTGAGAAGTAGTGGCTTACACATGAGTCAGCAGTGTGATGCAGCACCTAAAAAAGCCAATCTGATCCTGGGCAGAATCAAGATGAATATAGTGTCTAGGTAAAGAGAAGTGATATTACCACTCTATTCTGCTTTGATCAGACCTCACCCAGAGTACTTGACCAGTTCTGGGCACCACAGTTCAGGAAGGCTATTGATAAACTGAAGAACATCCAGAGGAAAGAAACCAAAAGGGTAGACGGTCTGGAAACCATGCCCTACGAGCAGCAGCTTATGGAGCAGGGAAGGTTTAACCAGGACAAGAGAAGCATAACTCTGATCTGACTTTTCCTTGGGTTATAATGCTGAATGAAAGGAAATTGGGGTGGGGGAATACTGGTATGCACTAGGGAAAACCATCTGCATGTAGGAATGGGGTTTAATATACCTCACTTTATGTGTATGTTTTCCCTTCTGACACCTTTCAGTATAACAGAGAGGTGGCAATGTGTAAAGTGACAGCATAACCATAGTTGGATGGCCCCTGTGGTCTCTTCCAACTCTGTGATTCTATGATTCTATGATTTGAGGTACTAGAGCACAGCAACTCTAACCCCAGCAGAAACCAGCTTTTCCTAGGCACAAGAGAAAGTTGTACATGTTTGGATGCAACATGGATAAAAAAAAAGAGTATTAAAAACTGTGAACTGCCTGGCTCTCTACCAGTATATGCTGAAAACAACTGGCTGCTCATGTTGCCTAATGGCACACATCCATCCTGATACTTCAAGCCTCTAAACCTGAAAGAGATGTGGAAACACACTGGAATGTAAAAATGCTAAGCACCCACCATCAAGGACACTTCCTCTTGTAAGATGCTTTCAATAGCATCCCGTTTTCAGAGATGAGAGTTGGCTGATCTATCTGGAGTCCTTCTCCTATCACACATTATTGATTAATTTATTATTACAGCTATTATATCCTTATGAAGCATAGTAGACCTCTATTTTTCCAAGATCAACTAATTTAAGGACTCATCCCTATCACCAAGGCCACTTCTTTAACCAAATTGGTTGGCTTTCTTAAGCAAGAAGACAAAAGGACGTTGTGGATGCTTCACACTGATTACTACTCCAGCATGAAATATGCTTAGAATTTAAATCCACACAATTGGACATCACTGTTTAAAACACCAACAGCAAATATTTGATGAAAGGTACTTTTCAAAAGGAAAGGAAGAAGAAAGGAGAGAAAAGGGGAGGAAAGATCAAGGGTATGAACTCTCAGTGATTTTTGAAAGCTCAATTCAGCACAAACAGTGATTTATACAATCCACACTAGCCTTAACAGAAAAAAAAAAAGAAGAAGAAGCTTTTCATACAAAAGGCTATGCATTTAACAATGTGCTCTGTAGCTTTATTGTGGCAGATATTTATTTTTGAGGGAGGGGGAATGCCCCTATGAATGATCAAACCAAGGGTTCATGCTCTGGTCAGGCAGAGCATGGGTCACTAAAAAGGTCTGAGCAATTTGAAACTGTTTAAATGCTGTTGGGAATTTGCATGTAAAAGAGAGACAGAAAAAGAGAAAACAAGCCAGCTGAGACAGAACAGAGTGGGGTGGGGGACAACATGTTCTCTAAACTTGCTTTGACTGAATGAACCATCCAACAAAGAAAATTGGTTGTATAGAAAACAAGACTTCATGTGTAACAAAATGTACGGGTAAACTTTCTTTTTCTTTTCTTTTTCTCTTCTTTTGGTAATCACCTCACTCACTGATTAAAAAGTCCTATTGTTATGGGTTTTGTGTGACAGCAGTAAAAGGCAGTGTTCTCCCTCCAAGCAATGTTCTTGTAATTACATCTGTGTGAGACTCATCTTGCAAAACAAGGGTGGGCACAATGCAGACTTCTAGTTGTTGCACTGTTACCACCAACAGCTCTCATCAGGACGGTCAGGGCTGCACTTTGTCCACCCTGGTCAAACAGTAACCACTAACTATATACAGCTTTTAAGAAAACAAAGAATTCTGTTGGATGAGACCAATGGTCTATCTAAACCACCATCCTGTTTCCAGCAATGACCATTGGCCCAAACCAGGATTTAGGGCAACCAGCATCTCCTATTATTTGTTTCCTAGAAGCCCAGGGTCGGAGGCACACTGAAGTTAAAGATAGTCATTGTTCTCTTCTACCTGGGAATAAAGAGGCAAGGCACTACACAGAGTAAACTAGGACCACAATTTTATTTAATAATTGACCAAACTTTTGCAGGATGTCATTACTCATCTGGTAGAGAATAGTGAATCTGGAAAGGCCTCTAGCAATACATGATGGCTCCTCTCTGAATCTAAGCAGTTAGTAATAGGTGCAGCTGATGAGGAACTGAAACAGAGTGGGTCCCCACCTCAACGGGATCTGATGAGGAGATCTTTTAGAGAATCTATGGTGGTAGTTTCCTTTCCCATTGCTAGTTCTTGGCTAGAATTTGTGCATCCTGACAAGCACTAGCACCCCAACATCCCAGAAACAGTCAAGGTCTTTTCAAGAGGGAACAAACTTATGCTTCTACCATAGAACCAAGGAGAGCCTTCTTTCTTTTCTAATGCTTTCTAATGTTCACTCTGAAATAAAACACACTGAATTTCATGGGCAAGAGCCAATGATGTACTTCAGTATCCAACACCAAAAGAACAGGAACTTTCTTCTCCTGTCCCTTTTGCTCCAGGCTTCTAGAGCTTTCAAAAAACCTATTTAATAGATCTTTCCCAGAACAGTTTTATAGTGTACATATGTGATACCAGGAGAGAGAGGACTACCAGTTCTAGCAAAAGCAGTAGGATCCAGTAGAATTACACCATTGTATTCTGTGCAAGGTGAATAGCACTTATGCATTTAAGAGTACATATTGTTGTAATCTTCATCGCTTTAATATACAGACTACATTTCAATATGTCCTCTATTATATACTACAGGAGGAGACAACTTTTGGGGCCAGGGGGTGCACTGACCTCTCCATAAGACCTTGGAGGGCCACAGCATCCTGCTGCAGCCCTTTGCCATTTTGGAAGGCAAAGCTGTAACACACCTCTTTTCAATCATTTTATTAAATCTCCTTCAGTTTTATAGTATGCTTCTTGAATTCAGGTTCTCCCTGAAAATAATGCTGTTCAGTTGGTTTTAGTTGTTGTTGTATGTCTTCAAGTTGTTTGCAACTTATGGTGACTCTAAGGCAAACCTATCACAGGGTTTTCTTGGCAAGATTTGTTCAGAGGGAGTTTCCCTTTGCCTTCCTCTGCAGCTGAGACTCGAACCCTGGTTTCCACAGTCATAGTCTAACGCTCAAACCAGTACATCATGCTGGTTGCTTTTTACAACTATTATATATCTGTATACAGATATATCTATAGATGTAGATATAGATACATATGTATGCATGCTTTTTATATCAATGTTATGTAATGACTGCTGCTATCTAAATAATTTTAGTGTTTTATGGCTTTAGGTTCTATAATTTGTAAAACATCATAATGACTTTTCTATTTCAGACATTAAGAACTTTATTGGGAATATTAACCCTTTTAAGCAGCCTATAAATACTCAATAAATGAATAAGGAAATAAATTTAATTTTACTGTAATATAAAGAGTAAAATAAGTATTTTATTACTCTTTTCACATTTTAAGGATATCTTTAAGTATTTAGTTAAATCCTAACAACTGACTTATGCTACTCATAAGTCGTTCTTCATTCTTATATTGAAACAGACATTTAACCTCCCAAAATAGGCAACAAAATGAAGCATACCTTGCCACCAAAACAAATACATTTCTCAGACTTGCGATGTACTTTGGCTAAGAAAAAAATCTACACACAACTCTGTGTGTGTGTGTGTGTGCGTGCGCGCGCCTGTCAACTTATGATGACCCCATGTATTTCCTAGGGTTTTCTTAGGTATGGAATACTCAGAGGTGCTTTTGCCATTTCCTTTCTCTGAAATACAACCTATAGGACCAGATTTTCAAGCTAAAGGACTGATCCTGCTTAGCTTCCAAGATCAGACAGGATCTGGTGCTTTAAGATTATTTAGTACATGATTTAAAATGTGCATATTTGAAAAACACATGCAAATGCAGGTAAATAAGACAAGGCCAATGAGAACAATAGTTTAGAATTCACAAATTAAAAAAATACTTCCAAAAATCTTTAATTTTGAAAAAAATGCACATAAAAAACAAACTCAGATTTCCATTATATAACTACAAAATAAAAACAATTGACAGATAACGCAGCAATACAGCAACAAATTACAGATGAAACCACAACCATGGTTTACTGAAAACAACTTGTCTCCAAACTCAATGGCCATTTCTGCACTACACTGTTATAGTGCTATTATTCCACTTTCAACACCCTATGGAATCCTGGGGTTTGCAGTTTAGGGAGGAGCATTTAGAATTTTAAGTAAACTACACACACTGGAACTCTACATGATGTTGAAAGTGGAATAATAGCACTATAACAGTGTAGTGTGGAAAGGCCCAATAAATAAGAAGTAGGAAAAAAAACACAGAATAATAAGTTTAAAATTAATCATCAAAATCTTGATTTAACAAATTAGCTTCCTTTACATCTAAAGGTTTGGTGGCTTGGAGACAATGGTTTAGGATGGCAGTACTTGGGATAAACTCACTGAAATCAAGGGAAGTCAATTAGGCATGATTAACCTAAGTCTCAATGATTTCAGTGATTTCATAGGCACAACCAAGTCTCAGAGCTTAGAATGAACTAATCAATTAATTCATTAAAATATTATTTTACTGGACTTTTCCTGAAATTTCCTCTAACTCAGAAGATTCCACAATTTGCACAATAGTTTAAATTGTAATTTAGTGAATTGGATCATTCAAGTTCATTAGAATTAGTTAGGGTGAGTACCTCACCCTCTGTCAGATTCAGTAAAACAGGAGAAGTATTAGGACTGGAGGAAATGCATCACACGGCTGTGTTGTTAGATGGGCTAATCTAGAAGATAGGGGGAAGGGGACAAGTAAAATAGAGAGTATTAGATGAAACAACAATCAAAAAATAGAAAAGAAGAAAAAAGTTAGTCCTGCAATGGAATGGGAGATGAGATGGACAATGATCTATTAGGAGACCAAATACCTCAAACAGCTAGAAACCTTTCAGAATGTCACACATTTTAGAGCTGAAACATAAGTATCCCCAATAGGCTTTTATGTAAAGAAAGCGTTTGGACATTTTTGAGGTGGGGGGAGATTGTGGCTATCTTCAGTAACCTCTTTTCTCTTTGTTATATTCTGGACTGGTTTCTATTTTATGTTATTATATAATGTGCAATTTTGTATAACACTATTAGCAGTAGGTTGAAATGAATCCCTTTTTCTAATCCTAGGCCATTTCCGCATAACGACACCCTTCCATGTCGTCTTGCTGCAGTCCTGGGTCCAGAAGGGAGCGCATCAGCAACGCTCCCCTCTGCACCCACTCGGTCCACGTGGAAAAGAAAACAATGGTGCCACGTCTTCCTTCCACAGCTCAGCCAGGCTTTTTCCATTGCTGCGCTATGTAAAGAAGCATCACCAATGTGCTTCTGCAGCTTCTGCATGGCCAGAAGTGACAGGAGCGCCGCACGATCACAGACGTGAAACAGATTTTTTCCGTTTTGCAAACACTGCGCAAGCGTGATGCTCCATGACAGGATGGCATCAGGATGGTGATGATGTCATGAGGAAGCGCGACCTGCTGACTGCTGCCATCCTGTGGCAGAAACGAGACAGCGATGTCATGCAGAAAGGGCCTTAGTTTAGTCATTCAGTGCTATGCACTTGGATAATTAACAATAACAAACAATTTCCTTCCCACATATCCTTCTACATAGGCATCTCCCACACTCTTTGGCCATTTCCACCCTACACTGTTATACTGCTATTATTCCACTTTCAACCTCCTGTGGAATTCTGGGGTTTGTACTTTACTGAGTCCCAAGAGCTCTCTGGTTGAGAAGTCTAAATGCCCCTCTCTAAAATGCAAGCTCCAAGATTCCATAGGAGGTTGCAAGTGGAATAAGAGCACTATAACAGTGTAGGGCGGAAATGGCCTTTCTCTCCAGCCCTCCCATTCTGCTTTGAAACTTCTCCTACTCCTCCCTTTTAAATATATAATTAAAGTAAGATTGAAGATGGGTGCAGAGAATAGTGGATCTCTTAGATACCTCCTCATTTAAACAGAAAATTTCACAAAGTGAATTTGGGAATTTTCCCTTCCTCCTGCATGCCAAACATGTGTTCTGCCACTGATATTTGCAGGCCACTCTTCTTGATTGGGAGTAGGGACTCAGAATAGGTGCAGTGATTCACTTGTCCAAGAAATGTTCTATATATGCGCTGTGGCTCAACATGATTAAGAATTCTCCAAAGACTTGTGCTGGATCAGTGTTATTGCTCCTTATAAGAATGGAATGAATATTTACCACTGTTTCTTTCTTGGCTGAAGAATAGTTTCCCAAAGCTTGGGAAACCCAGTTGGGAAGAATAAAGCAGTGGCAAGAATTTTGTGCACTTTTCACCCAGTATTCCCATATCATGAAATGTTTCAGGAAATTATTCTGTGTAGAAGTAAACATGTGGGAGGGTTTTTTGTTTGTTTTTGTTTTGGATGAGAATTATGAGGTTTTACACAAAATCACTGTTTCTACGCAGCCACTTTTTTGGGGGGAAGGGTTGATTGGGTTTTTGTGGAAGACTGCAAGGAGTAGCAATATTGCACAAAAAAAATACGTATTTATTTATTTACATAGAAAACAGTAGCCTTGCACAAAGAACACATGTGGCTTCCTGGAAACAACAGTGTGTGTGTGTGCGTGTGTGCGCGTGTGTGTGCATGCACACATACATAAAACCTCAGTTTTTATGCCAAAAAATAAAATGTATTTCTGTGAAGAATAATTTCCCAATACACTTTGGCATGTGTGAATACTGAAGTAATGGAAATTATTTGTCTCATTCACTTGCAAGTATTAAATACTCATATATTAACATCCTTGATCCTTCTTAGCTTTTAATAAACAAGATATTTGAAAAGTGAATGAAGTGTACATGTTGGAGATAGCAGAAAGAGAAGACAGAAGTTTGCAAACAAATGCTGAAAAGTAGGGAATAGTAGTTTTTTGGCTCACATTCCTTCACAATTATTCTTTGCATTGGCAATAGCTGGGGAGTAGGACAAAAGAAAATCCAGTAAGTGACATCTTAAATGCAAATTACAGCATAGGATATAAGAAGAGCCTTCTTTTTACAGTGAACATTACAGCAGGGCCATTTTGCTCTCATGTTATGTAATTATTCTCAGAGTAGTTATGAAGGCAAGAAAATTCACAGATATACGTTGTAACAATGACAAGGGTCTTTTGTAATTTGTGTTTCTAGAGTTAGACACTATTCTGGAAGACTGTGGAGGAAACGCACTAATTTCAGAGAAATAATTTGGTGGTGTCAGACCTCCTCTTCCATTCAACACCACTTTTTGGCAATGTCATCACCAAGACAGAGCCTCTGTATTCAATGGCCTTTTAACATGAAATGAAGCTTTTTGAAAAAAATCTGAAATTCACTCCCTCCCAGCCAAATCTTAAAAAGTTCAGAATAATGCAAATGTCAACTCCATTTTTCTGCACAGCAACAATCACCACCCCATCCAAAGCAGAACTAAGACGGCAAAGCAGACCCCATACATTATTTCTTCAGCAAACACAGTCCTCTTCACTTGACCAGAACTAAGCACAAAGAAAGGTATTTCACAATATCGCCTAGGATTTCCACAGTTTATAAACTATTAGAGCCAAATTCCCTAACCTTTTTTAAAACAATATGCAGCACAGAATGACTAATCATACAGTTCTGAACATTCACATGCTTAAAGAAATCAGTGATGAGCCAAATAGAGTTTAAGGTTCTTCTACAAAACTCCAGCAATATTCAACAGAAGAGCAAAAGCAACAACTAACTTCCAAACTCTTTCATAGCATTCACAGTTCACAAAATATTTTTCATCTAGAGGAAGAATCTCCCAAAGAAGGGTACAATTTATCCCATTTTGAGTTATTCAATGGGGAATAATGAAATTATTTCAAAGTGATCAGTGCCTCTTAATATATTATAGCAGCAGTGGTAAGGTCATGTTCTAGGATTGGATGTTTCATCCTTCCAATGGTTAGTTGTTGATTACTTCAGCATATCATTTACATTCATTTATTGTAAGAGTACATTTGTAAAATTTGTAATTGTAAAATTTAGAAAATTTATGAGAATTTATTGTAAAAGTAAATTTCAAAGTCATGGTCTTATATTTCTTTGGTGTAAATGAGCAAAAAATGTATTAGCTGGGTATCAGACTGTAACTTGCAACCAATCTAGGTTCTTTATATTAGGAGGAAACAGTCTGCCACCCTCTGTAACACCTGATTTTACTAATTTGCAGTGCACCCTGAAAAGCTAATCCCATTCATTTCAAGTTCAATTCTACAGTGTAGAAATCAATACTCTGAAGCATTTTAAATTTAATAGACTAGAGTAGTGGATTCTAGTACAGGTAGATTAAGACATTCAACTCTCCTCCAATTTACTTCTTTCCTTGCATGAAGTACCTCAATCCAGCCACATATTCAAGCAAGATTTTTTTTTTAAAAAAAATGGCTTGCATGAATAAGAATTTGTTTAAACAGGATGAAGAACAGTTTTCTTAATCCACTTTTGAATGGCCTATAGTAAGATGGGTAGGTCAAATTCTCTCTCATATCAGTCCTACCACACTGGATTTTCTAGTATGTATATGATCAGTCCAGATTTCTACAGAAAGAGTCCCCCATGGTAATAGTTCACAATCAAACTTCTTTCCTTATCTCCTGGGAAGGGCAGGGAGATATTACACACAGAATAAGCGCTGTGACTAGGCAGACCATTGTTAGTTGGGGCCCATTCACCTTATCCAATTATAGCACCATATTCTACCTTAACTGCCATGACAATATCATATCAAAGCCTAAGATCTCTAGTCTGCTGAGGCTTCCTGGCTGAGACTTCTAAATATGCTTCCCTAAATTGTCTTTCCTTCAATGCCAGTCTCAGGATTCCATGGGACTGTGCTATAGCAGTTAAAATGGAATCATAGTGCCATAATTGTGTAGTGTGAGTGGGCCCTTGATCTAGGATCAGTGATAATATCCCTACATGTATACGGCAGAAGAACCTAAAGAAAGGTCTTCATTTGAAGTTATTTTCTGTGTTGCTAATAGTCAATACTATGGTCCTTTCCACATGTGGGGGGAGGGAAATGGGCAAAAACGCCCAAAAACGGAGCTTACCTCCAGCCGGGTAAGTCCGTCGCTACGCGGAGCAGCGCGAGCTCGCTGCTCCGCAGTCCTCCGGCGTCCCAAATGGTGGCTTCCGGTTGGTGGAGGCTCTCCACCAACCGGAGAAGCTCGCCAGCTGGAAGCCCGCCCCCGGCAGATCTGTGCAAATCTGCTTCGGAGCCGGGCGACGGAGTGGCGCGGGGCTGCGCGCTCTGTGCTTTTTAAAAACCTCGAAAAAGAGGTTTTTAAAAAACATGCAGCGTGGCTAGTTCCGGCCGCTCCTGAGTGGATTCTGGTGTGGAACTACAAAAAGTAGTCCACGCCAGTCCACTCTAGGGTGTAGAAGACCTCCGTGAGAGGTCGCTCTGCACCATTTCAGAAGCCCAGTATGGAAATGGCCTATGTTGGGATAATTTTCATGCCTCTAAACACACACACACACACACACACACACACACACAAGTATATAAATATACCAACCAGTGAGATCAGTTCCTTCTGTTTCTATCACTGGATCAAACAACACTCTCAGATCTGTTTCATTCTTTTTGTTTCAAAGGGCCTTGCAACAAACTGAAAAATAAGCAGAAATGAGCTATAAGCAACAGAATCACTGTTATCTTTTACTGACTTGGAATTTAATTAACAACAACAACTACAATTTCAAAAATCCAATTGGCTGCATTTCATATTCATTGATAGGTCAGAGGTTGGAAACATTCTTAAGCTCATAGGTATTTAAAAAGGTTCCCGCACCCCTACATTTTAAGTATTTCTGTAATGTCCTTGTTCCCTTTCACTCTGTAAGATACTCTGTGGTGCTGTCTTTGCAAAAGGGTTTGGTCCATAACACTGTAGCCAGACAACTGATCACATATAATGGGTATATATGACTCCCTTGTTTCAGCAGCTTCACCCGACTGCTTCTGTCACAATTCAAGGTGCTAAGTTCACCTCCAAAGCCTTACATGGTTTGGGAATAGACTATTTGAAAGACTGTATTCTCCCAAGTGAACTCACTCCAGTTTTAAGATCACTGAAGGAAGGCCTTCTCACTCGTCTGCTCCTGTTTGAGACACGTTCTTTTGGAACCTGAGAGAGGGCCTTTCAAGTTGCTGCTCTTGGGACCAGGCATGCCATGGGAACCTAGCTGGGTTTTATCTTTGTTGCCTTCGTGTCAGTAGGCAAAAACATTTTTATTAAGATGGGCTTTCAGTGTTAAGCTGATTAACTCCAAAGTAGGTTTCAGTCCCCTGGCTGCTGTTACTATTTTTTTTATTGGTGTTTTTTTTTTAATTATGTTTTAGTTGGATATTATTTTAAGCAAATGAATTTAAGGTTTTAATTATATATATGATAGAAAAATAGCCAAAGAAATGAAACAAATCTTGTACCTTAATAAATATGGAGGAGGATGTAGAAAAACAGGAAGGAAGTAGGTGTTCAGTCTAGAGAAAAATGGAGGGGGGCACATATAATACCTTACTTTGTGGTATCAGTACTTTCTTTCATCCCCTCTTAGTGTCACTGGAAGGAAAATAAGCTAATTTTCAAGCCATCATGTGCAACTAATCTGCATATATGAAGCACTGAAGATTCCAACTTTTTAAAATATTTATTGTTTCTCATATTTAATTTTGATTTTCTTTCCTTCTGGTGTAAATCACTGCTTGAATGATACAAAACACTAGGGACAGAAATACAGTTAACTAGTTTCTTTTCTTTCTCTTCACTACGTAGTAATATCTTTATCCGGTCTCAAGCTAGATAAAGTTGCTGTTCCCCCTGGGATAAGTTTTTCCTCCTACATTTTCATATCTAAAAGAAAAAACACATTGATGTGTCACACCAAAGACTAGACAGAATCTTAAGCAGTTTTTAGTTAATTTTTTAAAAATAATTAAAAATGTAAGCATACAGTCAAGCTTCACCTAGGGTTATAAATGTTATAGTTATTCAATATGCAAGTGATCATCCCAGACATGAAACATTTCATCCACACTTCTTGTGATGCCTCCAGGAACAAATTCTGACACAGTTTATTCCAGTAATGATTTTATTCATTCAAGCTATTATTTGGGAGCATAGAAATCAATAATAATTTCTTGTACTTAAAGGAGCAAAATAACAATATGGCCTATGAACTGCCTATGCACTGCATCCAAATACCCTTTTTGTGCTGTATATATTGTAATGGAACTCAGCTGATTAAAAAGTAGTGAGGTCAAACATCACCAGGCCTTTCTCAGATGACAAATGCTTTCTATAGCCTACCTCGCCCCCCAATATTGTGTCAGGTGTGAACAACTAGGAGGAAAAAGGATGTTGTGCCCACATAACTATTGTGCAGGGTTGTAGCTTTGGATAAGTCTTTTTGTACACAGTTCTGTGGTTTAGGATTTCTCCTTACAGATGTTCATGCCGAAAATAGAGACATCATGGACCGTTCCACACATTACTGGGGAATAATCTGTGGTGTAGCTCTCCAGTTTATCTGATTGTACTCTGGTTATGTATCTTTCTCATAAAAGAGGCTCACATGGAGAGGGAATGAATAATTTTTTTTTTTAATGAATCAGCCCTCAGATAGTTGAATCTCTTGAAGAAGTGTCATTGCTATAATTGAACCTAGGAGAATCCTTCTATTTGTTCACTGTACAGCCTTGACCATGGTTTAATCAAGAGAGAATTCCTGGAAAATATCTTATGATGAACTGAAGAGATATCACTATATTTAATTTTGAAAGAGGGGGAATAGTCCAAACAAATTGTTTTACAGAATATAGTCTACTGTATGTTTCGGGCCAAGACAGAGATGATTTAGCCTCAATAATTAATACCTGCTAACTTCCTGATTAGACTGCATATGCACCCTACATGTGGCTACCCTTGAAGGTAACTCAGAAGGTTCAGCTAGGACAAAATGCAACAGCTATACTGCCAACCAGAATGCTACATATCAATCATGTAAGACCAGTATGTTTTGGGTCTGAATTCAAGGTGTTGGAAATGATCATCAAAGCTTTAAGTGGCTTGGCACCTCTGTACTTGAAAGAGTGCCCTTCTCCATATAGGCCTGTCTGAGGTTTAGGGTCTGCCAAACAGGCCCTCCTCTGTGTTCTATCGGTCAGGGCAAGAAATGTTGTAGAGACATTGAAGAGAGTCTTTTCTGCTGTGGCACCTCCGTTATAGAACATCCCTCCTTAGAAGCCCAGCTCCTGGAGCACTGCTGTCTTTCTGGTGCCTATTCAAAACATGGTTGTTTACTGCAGCTTTGGGGGCACAATTGGGCTCATCCAAATTTGTACATGTGAGTGGTTTGCAATTGTTTTAAATTATCTTAATTACTTTTCGTTTGTCTTGTTTAAAATGTTAAAAGTTTTGATTTGATTTTTAGCCTTTAAATTCTTCTTCTTGCTTTAAACTGATTTAAATATTTCAAATTGATTTTTATGGTGTCAAGAGATCATTGGATACAGGATAAGACACAAACATTTTTAAAAACAAAAACAAATATTTAATC
This sequence comes from Cyclura pinguis, assembly GCA_030412105.1. Taxonomy (NCBI): domain Eukaryota; kingdom Metazoa; phylum Chordata; class Lepidosauria; order Squamata; family Iguanidae; genus Cyclura; species Cyclura pinguis. The sequence goes on along the minus strand of CM059600.1, from coordinate 62,639,942 downwards.
ATTATTCCTGCCCGTCACATTTTCCATTGGCTGCCATCTCTCACTTCATATACCCGGTCTAACTGGCCAGAATTTTGTGCTATTTATAATCCAAGTCCAATAACTTTTCATAGGCTAGCCAATTCTCAAATGCCCTGAAATTTTCCCTAAAATTCATTGCTTCATTGTAACACCAATACTTAATTTCATAATCATCCCTTACCCTCCCCACTCCGTAATATACTAATCTGTCCCAAGCTAAAAACATTTTCTAAAAAACCCTACATCTAGCATTTCCTTTTCCTTTGAAAGTGAAAAGGAAAACAGCGAAAAGATTTTTTAAAAAATACCAAGATACAAATTATATGTCCAGTGTTTCTTTCAGCCAATGAATAAAGCAGGTGTGAGAGACAAAAAACTCTTAAATATCTGACATGTATACCTGTGCATACTTGTGAAATAATGTGAGAAAGCCAGAATGGAGTAGTGGTTTAATATTGGACTGTGACTCTGGAGACCAGGGTTTGATTCTTCACTTGGCCATGGAAACCCATTGGCTGACCTTGGGCAAGTCACACTCTTTCAGCTTCAGAAGAAGGCAAAGGCAACCCCTCTCTGAACACATCTTTCCAAGAAAACCCGGGATAGGTTGCCTTAGGGTTGTCATAAGTCTGAAACAACTTGAAGCCACACAAAAATAACAACAATATCTGCATAATCTGCTTGAAACATAGCTCCCTGATACATATACCTGGATGTTTTAGAAGACGCCATCATTCATTTGTAGTATATGTCATGTTTGATGTGTGGGAGAGGCTGGTGTAAGAATTTATCTGTGGCAAGTACAATCTCCACTCACAATTATTAAAATGTGGAGCAACTCTAAAGGACACTTGAACACCATCTTATTGTCAGGAAAAGGAAATTAATCAGTGGCATGATAGTGCTGCAGAAATGCAGTTTGATATGCTGTGTTCATAGAGAAAAGAAAAATTTGATAGTGGTATTCACCTGGTTTTCCGAACCTGCTAGCTAGCAAACAGAAAAGACTTGCTGTTTTCTCTCAGCAGGGAAGTACTATTCTATGGCAATAATGTCTACCTGTATTCAGGAGTCAAGGGCACCCACTGACTGTTTCACAGTGAGACAAAGAAGATGATGTTGGAAAAAAAATCCCTAAGATGCACAAACAGTCCTTTGATGTGGTAGTGCAGGGTGGAGAGAAATGTTTTCCCACTACTCCTATAGGCATCCTTTGCCCTAAGAAGCATCCATATGGACAATTCAGGGCTGGAATGTTTTTGCAGCTACAGAAAGACACCCAACCCCAACAGCCACAGTTAGAAAAGGGCAGCTTTCCAGAAACAATGAATTCCTTGACAGCATCACAGAATTTGACTGAAATGCTGTCCCGCTGTTCTGTTGTCTGAAGAAAAGGGTTTATAGCCTTATTTATATCTGTTGGTTACAACAAGCAGTGGTAAGAGGTAGTACTGCCAAACTATGCACAGTAATTATCCCAGGAACTTGGCAATAAGGAAACAAGAATAGAAAGAAAATTTGCATTTGTTGCACTGCTGAGTCTATGTATGGACAAGTGTTTTTAATTGGACTCTCACTGTCTCTCCTTGAGTCTCCCTGTTTTGCAATCATACCTGCTTTTATTAGAAACATCTCACTGCATCTTCAATTTTCAAGAGGGTCAAAGGGTTTAGATAAGTCAGCAGCTGAGGGTAGGGAGGTTCTATTAATTTTGACATATTCAGTGAGGTGGAGTCTATGTTTCATCTGACTGAGAGGATGCTGAGAAAATTAATGTGGGAGGATGGGGTTATACCAAGTTAACCATGTCAGAAGCTGGACAAATTCCATGTGCATCAGATGACACCATGCTGCTGCTTTATAATGTTAGGGATTCTTGCATCCACAGATGCATATTCTCATGGATCGGCTGATCCCTTGATCACAAATGCATTTACTTCAGAAGAAGCTTGAATGTACTATAAACAAGCCAGAAAAACATGAAGGTGTTATGTCCAACTTCCTATTCAGGCTGCCAGTGATATTTCAAAGCCAGTGCCCATATTATCATTGTCATGAGTTGCAACTGTAGGCTTCCATCCCAGGGTAGGGAATTCACTCTGGGTTTTACTCCAGAGTTTAAAAGAAGTTATCCAAGGTGCTGAAGTTTGAACTCAACAGTTTAGTATCTTGGATAGCTTGTTTAAGTTGGACATAAAACCCAGAGCAGATTCACCACAACCTCTGACATCAGATTGTCACACTGATTATCACACAGGCCCATGACTACCAAAATGGCCTTTTCTTGGTGAGCGGTGCCTGGCCATACTTTCTTTCTACAATTCTCTGGGAAAGTAGGCATTGAAACTTAAAAAAAAATACAGTATGAGTTATCTTAAGACAGCCCACAGATGTAATGGTCAGGATTGAAGATGTAACAAAAATCCATCAATTTCCTGACTGGTGTTCAATTTGGGGTTCACAACACCTCAAAAAATTTACGTGGGAAGAAAAGGAGCATCTGGGAAATTGCTGGAATTTTTCTTTTTGCATAGGAGTTTGAGAAACCGTAGAGTATGCAGTAAAATCTTACTGTCACATTTGTTTATTATGCAAACAAACAAAAGCATACAGATTAATGAGGAAAAAAATCCTCACTTGCTTACATTGTTTTTTCTTACGTACTTGGAAATGCAAAGGTAAATTGCAAACTACACCCCTACACAAAGACCATAGTGAAGATTTGACATTGTGGCTGCAGTCTTTACAGGTTTGAAACCCAAACTTTATGCAAAAGGAAAAGAAACTCAGGCACAAAGTAGCTGTAGCCATGTGTGGTTTTGTTGTGTGAGAGTCCTGGTTTTTGTACAAATTTTTTGTCATGCAAATTTTTTTGTTGTGCGAGATTTATTTTTACACAGAACATGGCAACATTGCACAAAAATGATCTTGCACAACAAAAATAATATGAAGAAAAACAACAATTGTGCACAACAAAACCACATGACTTTTTTGTGTGAGATTGCTGGTCTTTGTACAGCATTTTTGTTGTACAAGATTTTTGTTGTGAAACAGTTCTGTTTTATACATAAAAGCTGGAATCTTTCTCACACACACACAAAAAAATTGGCCACCTAGAAAGTGTTCTTTTTTTGGGGGGGGGGTAACCCTAAAATTTGAATGTTGTGCAATTTTCTTTTCATAACGAAAGTTTCAGTTTTCAGGGAAGTCTGCATAGTTCTGAAGAAAATCTCCATGTCTTCTAGGAAACTACACAGTTTTCTGGGCAAGCTGTCTAGTTTTTGTGGAAAAACTACACAATCTGCTGTTGCAGGTAAAAAAAAAATCCCAATTGTCTCAAGTAATAGGACAAACACCTGTTTCATTGTTCTCAACATCCATTGAGACTGGGAAAAATCAAGTTTTAGCATCCATAGTCACAACAGTATCAACTCATAGTGAAAAGTGTATCTTCAACCACATCATTTTTTCCACAGAATTCTTCAAATACTGGCATATGGTTCATCAAGTCTACATGCCAGAAATTCAGAACTGCCATATAGATACTTGTTCATAACGGGCACATTCACTTGGTAGGTACCAGGCTATTAAGCCTACATGTGGCATCACATATACATACTTGCATACATATTTTAATAAGATCTGTATAGGTAGGGAGACAGTGCATGAAATGAGTCGGCATTCTTGTTTACAAATGATAGATGGAACAAGCTATACCTAATCATGTTTACCAGATGTGCCTTTTAAAAAGAATATAGTCAGCATTTGGGTTTTTTTAAAAAAAATAAAATAAAATAAAACAAAAATATGGCAGCTTAAAGGAGGAAAGGACAGCACAAAAAAAGGGCAGAAATGCTCTATCCATGCCAGCAAAAAGTATGATCTCACAGTGAGGGAAAAAGCATAAGTTTGCATCTGTAAAGGCACTTTTAGAAAAGATCATAACATGTTAAGATTCCAGCAACTAAGTAATTACTGTGAAGTCAGTCTTTTTGAAAAAGGCCAATGTCCTTGAAAATAGCAAGCACTTGGGTATTATTATTGCTATTATTATTATCATTCCATATTAAGCATGTGAACACAAAGGACAGCATATCATGATTAGGTCTTCAGACTCACATCATCAAAAACATGAAGGAATGAATTGCTGAATAGGAGAAGACAAAAGGCGAATGAGGCAGTTTCATTTTTACACATTTACATTATGAATGCACACTATAATTGCATAGCTGCCACTCTACTGACAAGATGTTCATATCTCTAAATATTATGATGATTCAGTCTTCTATAATAACAGCTGGAAAGTCCAATCATTGTGAAAAAAGAAAATAAAAATGAACTTGTCATTTTTCTTTGATGTATCACAAAAAACTAGAACGCACTAGGAATTGTAATTACTTAAAGCCCAGGCTGTTACCTACAGAAAACTAATTTTATGTATTTCCATGGCCTTTTTTTTCAGCAGTTCACAGTAGCAGTAATATTTCACAGCAACAAGACTTTAAAACATCTTCAAATAATAGTAATAATTTCTAAATCCTACTGATTTCAAGAAGAAGGTTAAGCACAGTGAAATCATCCACAAACCTAAGTCTCCACCAGCTTCAATGGGGCTTACTCCCAGGTAAATAGGTTTAGGATTTCAATCTCTCATTCCAGTCAAAACTTTAGAGACTTAATCCTCACTGGACTGTACTCTTGTTTGTTGGGTATGGTGGAGGGGGAAAGGAAGAGAGGAAATCCAATTTTTTTTTTTAAAAAATGTTAATTTTCCTTCCTGTTTAAAAATAACACAACTGCTTCAGAAATGCATATTCTACCATTTTGGAGCGAATACTTTAAGTGAGCTGGCAGCTCAGCAGCAGATTTGTGTGTGGTAAAATTATAGGATTTTCAGCTTCAAGGCGAAAACAACTTGACTGCTATAACTTAGATTCTACGCAGCTTTGACTTGGTGGTAGGCCATTTCCTTCTCTGCTTGAGGCAGCGGAATATGTTCAGCCCTCAGCCATACTCTAAATAAACATCATGAATAAGAAACATTTAAACTGAATAGCAATGTAATGAATGATTATGATATGAACTATTCTGACTTTTGTATCTTTGAAGATTTGGCTACCAGGAAACAACAATTGTGATCCACATTGGTACTTTGCTATGCCCAAGGATTTGTACATGTACAGTGGGACTCTCAACTTAGTGTTTTCAAATAGAACACTTTCATACTAGAACACAGATACACTAGACAGGGTAGGACCATGCTCCTGGCTACTAGCCAATCAGGGCCTCATGTAGAAGAAGTGATGTGTATATGTAGAAGCATATGCATGTTTGGGAAGGAGAGCTTTCTACTTCTACTGAAGATTTCTGCTTTTGCCACTGACTTACTGGGCTCAAGTTGTGTCATTGACTTCATGACAGATCATTGGAAGGTGCATTCACTTCAAAAGACTCTTACTACGCAGCACTAGAAACTGATGCTCAAGAAACCCAAGTTCAAACCTACACTGGGCTTATGGAATTGGTCACGCTGGTTTTTAGATATATGTCCCTTGTGGCACATACATCTCCTGTGACTGATGAGTCAAGATAACCTTGCTCTGTTAACTCTTTAATTAATTTGAATTGCTTCTATTAATCAGTGCCTTACACTTAGAACCCTTTAGGAGTCAACAAGACTTGTACATTATTCACAAGGTTGAGATGATAAAATGGATCTGAATAAACCCCAAGGATCATAAATAAAACTTGAGGCAGAGTATATTTTTATTGAGATATCCACATGGAAGCAAATATATACCTTAATCCTTTGAAATATTTGGAATGTTGTATATGAATTTCTTCAAAGAAGCATTCTACAATTAAAAAACAGTAATAAAGTCCAAAGAAGAAATGGCATGGGAGGAGAGGGGAAATTAAATTTGGACTAGAAGCTGCAGAACTTTCTTGCTTTAAAAGCAACAATCATGGACCGCTTGAATTAATGCAGGGCCATCCATCTTAGATTGTCACTGAAAACACTGTCTGAAAGCTCTTTGAATAAAAAAAATACACTAAGCACCTTTCCACATATGAATTATTTCTAGAACACTTCCATATATAAATTATTCATATATATTCAGATGGTAAGGACAGGTAGCTTGACATTATTGTAGCTGCATTTGCAAGTAAGCTATTTTGGTCTGCAGGTGAGAAGCAATCTGATGTAATAACCAGTGTTATTCCTAGAGTGGGAAAACCCAAGCGCAAATTGTGAAGCTCACTAGGTGACACTGGATCAGTATCTCTCAGCCAGGGCATTTTCATAGGCTTGTTGTAAGGAAAAAGTGGAAAAGTATTGAAAGTCTCCTGAAAGTATGGGTGGAAGGAGCAAGTCCAAAAGGAACAAAGCCATATAAGAAATTATCTGTAATCAGTGATCACAGATAGTGAAGATTTTCTCCTGGAAAGTTCAGCCTGTGCTTTGAGCATGGGAGTTACCTCATTCCAGTGAAGCATGCTCTCCGCTCTAGATAATCCTAGCAATAGGCCTTGAGGGAGGGGCTTGAAGAGGGTGTGGGACATCGTCATAGACCTCTACACGCTGGAAGTTTACCTCCTCTGCCTTAAAACAAACAGGAATCGTCCTATCCACAGATTTCACACAATAAACATATCTTAATGCTGATTTACATGTAAAATTACTATGCATACAATTAAAGAACAATGGTAACTTTCCCATTTTCCAATATCCTCTTTTAACAACACGATGCACAGTTATGTAATTGCAGCAGATTAATGTTTCGAAAGTAATAAATGAATTGTTTAAAAAAAGAGTGCATTTGCACTGTTAAAGCTGGAATGCCAGTTGCTCCCTTTCCTTGGGAAATCTGACTTGGCCATGGTGACACATGCTTTAGTTACATCCTGACTGGACTACTGTAACACACTGTGTGGAGCTGTCTCTGAAGAGTGTTCTGAAACTTCATCCGATCTAAAATGTCGCAGCCAGATTACTAAAGGGTGCTGGTTATAGGGAGCTCCATTGACTGCCAGTCTGTTTTCAGGCACAAATCAACGTGCTGGCTTTAAAGCTATATATATAGCTCAGGCCCTGGCTACTTGTAGGACCGTATATTCCCACAAGAGCCTGCCCGAGCTTTAAGATCTGGAGGGGAAGCACTCCTTTTTATCCCACTGTCTTCACAGGCGTCGTTGGTGGGAACACCAGAGAAGGATTTCTCTTTGGCTACTCACACATTTTGGACTTCCCTATCGAAATTAAGATGGCTCTTTCTTTGTTTTCCTTTCTCCCTGTGGAAGTTACAGCGGCTTCTTCTCTATTTTCATTTTAACCTTTTACAGCAAGCCTTTGAAAAACTGATTTTAACAAGAAAAGGGCCTTTTATGCTGCCGTATTGTTTTTAGTCTGTTTTGGAGTACAGTTTTAATGTATATTAATTCTGTTGCTATTCAATGTTCTGTTGGTTTTTTTTAACACTGTTCTAATTCTGATTTTGTATGTTTTAACTCTGTATACTTTATTGTATTATCTGTCTTTTTTGTAAGCGTCTTTGAGTCCCGAACTGGGAGAAAGATGGGATATAAATAAAGTGATATACCATGGATGGATAGATGGTATTTAAAAGATAACAGATAATTCCCCCCTGCCAGAATATTGAATGATTATGTTCCCTCAAATATTCTAAATACAGTGCAGTCTTGTCACATTTAGGTACACTACACACAGGTGCACGCACACACACACAGGCTTTTTCTCTACCCCATTTCCTATAAAATATTCATTTCTTTAGAACAGAATCTGTCTTCTGAAATAACCAAGCATGGCTGACTAACTGAACATTCTTACTGTTTGCCCTTAAAGAGATTTCTGTAGACTACTACCCTCAGAAGGCTGTGCTTACATGTACCATACTAGAAGTTTCACAACTGTAATGACAAAGGAATTTGAACCAAATTTTAAGGCATACCTTAGTTGCAGCACATACATAATACATGCTGATGATGATAATTGCAAGAAAATAAATTGCAAACACATTTTCCATGTCTTCATTGTATTCTTGTTGCTCAAACAATGCAATGAGCTAGTACTAAGGACTGTACTTTCTGCTTTCATTGGTTAGGACCTTGTGAAAAACAGGGCTCAGCCTAAACTCTGGCACATATAATGCCAGGCAGGCAAACTATGACTCGATGTCAGGGGTGCTGAAAGTGTGGCCTTCAGGACTGTTTTCATGGCCCCCAGGATTCCCAAATGTCCTTTAAGGGGTATGGAAATGATCTTGTCATTTTTCAGGTGCTCTGGGCTGTTTTAGGCCCAAGGGAAGCCTTTCTCCCAAGTGAACTAGAATTTGACTTTCCAACATCTAAGATGATATCTTCTGGACCTAGAAAACCTAAAATGGTTCAAGGACCACCACCAAACCACAAAAAAAAACCCATGGTCAAATTACCTCCCTGCCCCATAGAGGTGTTGGTGGCACTTGGAGGGAGACTGAATTTCTTTGCAGTGGGTAGAGTGGGGCAGACAGTCTCTGAGGTCTCCTGGGGGGGCAATGCAGCCACCAAACTCTTAACAATTGCCCACTCCTTACCTTGGGCTATGCACAGCCTTCAGCCTGATTTATGTACTCCATGGCTAAATTTCAAAACCCTCTGGAAGTGACTGGTTGAAACTTCTGGCAAGATCGCACAGGTCCTGCAATGGTAATCCAACAAGTGGAGAAGTGATAGGAGAGAGAGGAATGGGCCGTCATAACCAGAGAGATATATATAGAGAGGGTTCCTTTATCCACTTTTGGCTCTGGTCATGCCTGCACATGTCTTTAGCTTCACTCAATGTCAGTAAGCACCTCAGACAGGTTATAGCCATTGGGTTGTGTGTGGGGTGTTAGGTAAATGGATGGATGGATGGATGGATGGATGGATGGATGGATGGATGGATGGATAGATAGATAGATAGATAGATAGATAGATAGATAGATAGATAGATAGATAGATAGATAGATAGATCCCATACCCCTGCTTTAATATGTGGATGGAATCCTATATTTGTGCTTCCATTCATGGAAGGTACTTTCATGATGTTTTTACTCATAGAAGGACAACTGCATTCAGTGGCACTTTTTGTGGGTTTGTCTCTCTTTCATGAGGAGAAGCACCTTCTTTTTATGCAGTTTTTAAAAATGACAAAAACAACATTGGTTAGCACCCAGTGCTATGACTTCATAGTGGAAAATAACTAACGTCAAAAAGAAGAAGGGCAACAGTTTTCAATTAGGGTTTTGCTCTAAATGATTAATATTACAGCTGCTCCAAATAACTGTTCAGGTTACTTGTGCAGTTGAGCCAGCTATGCCTTCTGGGTATAAATGCTTCTAATTTTTAATTTTTAAAGTATGCTGTAGCTATCAAGCACAGCTATAACATCATTAACTAAACAGAACAGCAGCACAGAAAGTGACTTGCCCTGTACTGTGTACCATGGGTGGGAGTGGGCAACCCTTCAGACTATGCTGGACTGAAATTCCCAGCATCCTTCATCATTAGCTATGCTGGCTAAGTCTGTTGGGAACTGCAGCTCAGCAGCATCTGGTGGAAACCCTGGTGGGAAAATGTCTCTCTAGATAGTCAAAGCTTTGATGAAATGTCAAGGGTTTTTTGGGGGGAGGGGATAGGAACAGAAGCTTGGAATCTGCAAGAGCTTTGCTAGACATATCCGAATTGAAATCAGATAGGAAAAACACATGGGTTGCTGAAGGCTCTTGTTAGATTAGGCCTTCCTAACAGATTCTATCCAGAGCCCACCTGCTTTAAATCTACTCCTGCAGGCATAGATATTACTTCCTTGAGCACAGAAGTCATCTGTTTAACTTACCCTATTAATGTGACAGATGACATGGCCCAAATCTCTGACATGCACGCTTGCCAAAAAAAGGAAAAAAAATGACAATAACTAGTAATGGCACAGCTAACAAGCATGCTCTAAATCTTCCACTTACCCCTGACAAAGGAAGAAGTAAAAATGAAAAGAACCTAACCATTAAATGGATTGGGATAAGCAAGCGGAGTTACAATTGGGCAGCTTTATTCACTCCATTATCTTAGTTTGTGGTTTTCAGTTCAAAGCACACCAGCAATCCTAACAGCACCTGGACAGTGAAGGGCTGTTTCACTGAGTTTGATGGCACTTAAACATAAGTAATTCTTACCCAGTAAGCACCAGGTTTTGCCACTCCTGCTCCAGAGAGAGCTCTTATGATTCTAATAGTGTGGAAGCATACCTCTTTCTTATTAATCAAGTCTTGCCAACTCCTTTCTGAAAATATCTCTGATTTGAATTTCTCTTCCATTCCATTCTAACAAAAACTATCTGAAAAATGAATGTTCAAGTCCTCCCAGATAATTGGAGGCAACCTTGACACCTACCAAGTGCTACCACAATCCTGAAGGAGCACCTGCTTTTTGTGTGACTGGCTGGCAAAGAATGGAAGTAAGACAAAGGCCCTTTCTGCACGAGGCGAGGGAATCACTCTGTACTGTCACCTACCGCTTCTTCTGGGGTCTGAAGCAATGCAGACTCTCCCTGAAGCCCTTCTGCAGGGCTCATCCTTGGTCCAGGGCAAATCGGAGCAGTGCGAGGTCTGTAGATCTGCACTGCTTCAGCTTCCAAAATGGCGGCTTCCGGCATCCAAAATGGTGGTTCTGGCTTCCAAAATGGCAGCTTCCGGTTGGTCGTGGGTCCCGACCAACCGCTGAAGCACACCGTGCCTAAAGCCCGCCCTCCGCAGATCGCAGGCTCACATTGGTGCGAGCCTGCGAATCTGCACAAGGGAGCAGGAACGCAATGGCGCGTTCCAGGAAAATAAAGACCTGTTTTTTGTGGTCTTTAGAAAACATGCTGGAGGACTACTTGGGGTTGTTTTGGAGTGGACTGAGGTGCAGATCTCCAGTAAGTAGTCCACCCCTAGTCCGCTACAAGGTGCAGACGACCTCCGTGAGAGGACGCACTGCCCTGTTCTAATTGCCTGGTAAGGGAAGGGCCTCAGATAGAATATAAGTTGAGCTGACCTTCCAGTCACCCTTGAGGTACTTTAGAAAGTTATTCTCAGGATCCTGTGTTAATTGAACATTTATGTTTTACTTTATTTAAAAGCAGTTCTCTGTATCTGAGTTTCCTCTGGTTTGCTCTTTAATCAACATATTGGATTAGCAGTTTGAGTTGGCTGGTTGTCTCTGCTGAACCTGGAAGCTGACCTCACCCATGTACTAGATTGCTTAAAAAAAAAAAATTAAATTGGTTATTAAGGAGTTTAAAGTCAGATATGAAAAGCGGTCTATCCTCAGCCTTCCTTCTTGCATATAAAGGACCCACATGTTAATAAAAAAATATGAGTAGTAGTGATTTCTTGTTACATGCCTTGACTTTGGGTTATGGTGAACCTATTATAGCATTTGCCTGGTGAGATTTCTTTAGAGAAGGTTTGCCATTGTTATCATTTTAAGGTGAAAGAGTGTGTGTTGGCTAGAATCACCCAGTGAGTTTCTGTGTACTTAAGCCACTATACCACACTAGATCATTAGTAATGATGGTACTTCTAAGAAAAAATAGATAGTGGATGTTTTCCATCTTGTCCTGTCTTGCATGTATAGACCCAACAGTTTGTCATCCTCTTCTACAATGCCGCACAAATCTGTTACTATCAACCAAAAAAGCTATACTCATGAAATTTCTGCCCTCCATTTGCCTTTCCACACTGTACTGTTATAGTGCTATTATTCCACTTTCAACTTCCTGTGGAATTCTGGGATTTGCAGTTTACTGAGGCCCAACAACTCTCTGGCTGAGAATCCTAAAGGATCCTCCCTAAACTGCAAACCCCAGGATTCTACAGAATGTTGAAAGTGGAATAATAGCATTATGACAGTGGCCCTTTCCACACCTTACCTCTTCACAGAGGTGGGGGGCAGCACTCACACGAGCAGCCTCTTGCGCGAGGCTTCCACATCCCCGCTCCTTTATCGCCGCAGCTGGCTTGCCGGTCGTGCGAATGCCCCGCCCCCGCCCCCACCCCGCCCCTTCCTTCCTTCCCTCCGCAGTGCAGCCTGGGAGCTGTAGGCTGTGCTGGGGCAGGAAGCATGACCAGCCTGGCTCCAGAGGCTCCACAGGGCAGGTAAGTGCACGCGGTGCCTCGGAGCGATGCGTGACCACGCAGCATTTTCAGCTTTAAGCTGAAAATAAAAAAATGTGTGGTCAGTCCACGTTAGGCTCGTGTGGACTGCTCCTCACATTTACGTGATGCTCAAGGGGCCCTTTCGCTTAAAAAACACCATGCGAAGAGGGCCAGTATTGTGCGGAAAGGTCTTTAGATAGGAAATCATGGCACATGGATAGTCTTCCTGAGAATCTGTGCTAAAGTGGGGTTGTGTCAAATATTATTTCATTTTTGATTTTCAAGTAGAAAAGACTATTTTGGAGAAGGGATATATCCTCCTCCTCCCTTTGGTAGAGTACACTCTTTGCTTTGCATGCAAAAGATCTCAGGTTCAATCATTGGCAGGTCTCTATAAGGCTGAACAAAAACTTTGTCTGAAAACCTGGAGAATGGATGCCAATCAGCGTAGTTAATACTGAGGTATATGGACCAACAGTCTGATCTGGAATAAAGCAAATTTTATTGGGCTAGATCCAGGCTTAGTCTGCCTTAGTCCTATCCAAATGAAGTGGAATTATCGTTATCTAAACTTAAGCCTGAGCACTGGACTATGACCCTGGAGACCAGGATTTGATTCCCAGCTTGGTCATGGAGACCTACTGGGTGATCTTAGGAATGTCACACACTCTCAGCCCCCTGAAAACTCCATGATAGGTTTATCTGAGGGTCACCCTAAGTCAGAAATGACTTGAAGGCACACAACAGCAGCAGCAGCAGCAGCAGCAGCAACAACAACAACAACGTTAAGCCCAACTAGTTTCAGTTGGACTAAACTGTGACTTAGGGTCCATTTACATTACTCAGTTATAACACTGTTATTCCACTTCAACTGGCATGGTTCCATCCCATGGACTCCTGGAATTTGCACTTTAAAGAGGGGCATTCAGAACTTTTAACCAGAATGACCCAATGCATCAGCAAAATACAAAACCCAGGATTCCATAGAATGGAACCATGCAAATTAAAATGGAATAATATCACTGTGATTGTGTAGTATGAAAGGATCATTAGTATGGAATCAATCCTACGCTTCTAACCCACCTTTGTTTCCATCTTCAGTGCTGCAGTTTCTTTCCCCTATCTCCTGGTGTTTTAGCACAAATCTTCTATTGATTAGATCTGCTTTCTCCATCTTAAGGTGGTCCCAGTATAATGAAAAAACTAACTGTATTTTCTATATCACCAGAGAACCCCATAAAATCCTGAATGGGACAGGCTGGAGCTGCCCTTTCCAGCGGTATATAAATAATCAATGCAATAATATCAGTCAGTTTATCTTTTATTCCCTGGTCACCCACATATTCACTTATAAGTCCATCTCCAGGCAACACACAATTATTTTCCCATGACTTTACTGAATTCTATTCCTTGCAATATATCTTGTGAGGAGCTGCAAAAAATAAATTCCTCTGTACATGGATAATATATTTCAGTATGTGTTGAAATTTATCACTCCTTTGCAGAAAACAGGAACTGTCAGGAGTTGCGTCTGTCAATATTTACCCCTTGGGTCAATAAATTCTGACAGTCAATTAAAATCAGTACACTCAACTGACAGTAGGGCTGCCTGGACTCACCTGAGGTTAGAATTTTGTGAAGTAAGTATCTGCTTATATTGGCTGAAACCATTTTGAATTTAGAATCCCTCTAGCGTGGAGAGCACACCTCCATTCAATTTCACTAGCATAGCAATCCGTAAGTCAATTTAACAGTTACTACTTTGCTAACAGTTGGTGGGCAATATGCACATAACCTGTATGCAAATGGAAGAGCACAAATTTGCCTGTAAGGAGGACGTGTGCCACTTTACATCTGCTGCAAAAGAGGTTATTTGCAGCATGTTTGCCTCCATCTGAATAACAGATTGGTTTAAGACAGACCTTTTACGGATATTATCTCTCATCATGTAAGAACTAAACACAGATCACAGCTATTACTTATCATGCAATCCAACAATGGACTCAAGTATGTAAGTAGGTGAACCAATACAGCCTGGAATACTTATATCAGTGTAACTGTTAAAGAGTACATTTTACAACTGCAATTTACTTTAAATCTAGAAAATGCTGCTCATGCATGGGCATGGACAAGATGAACTTTATTCCAGCTGTATAATTCTGTGTTTCTTTAATCAAACTTGTGACCTTAAAACATGAGCCTCAAGACTATGTAATACATATAGCTTGTTAAATGAACTAATACCTTACTTGCCCAGGGCCTTTTCCTCTCTCTCTCCTTTGGCTTTTGTGTCACGCCAAATCAAATTGTGACATGCCAAATCCTAAAACTAATTGGTAGTCCCAATCAGAATGGACTTAGCGAATCAATACTACAGAATGTACATAAGTGTTGGCCATAACCTCCAGCATTTCACAGATAAAAACTAGAATCACTATCTTTCTTTCTCTGCCAGACATGACAGCTACCCTTGAAGTTGTCTCTGCCACTGTTGCTGTTTCCACAGTGAACCCATGTCTGCTGCCAACACTATCTCTTCATCTTCTTCCCACTGAGCCCTTCCCATGTATTGGCTATTGCTCCTCCATCATGCAGCCAGTAATGGATCAGGGATAGATCAGTATGCAACTAGCTTACGCAGCTCCCCCTGAGGCAATGGTGAGGTGCTGCCACTCAGCTTGGCTGGAAAAGGCTTATCCAGGATAGGTGGATGATCTGCTAATTTCCCCAAAACACTTGAAACTAATATTGAACTGAGGGGGGTTGTGGTAGTAGTGGCACAGGTCACTACTACCTCAGCTTGTACCCCACAAGACAACAAAAGAGAAAGAAGCTTTCATCATTATGCTCACTGCTGCACAACTACAACAACATATTGCTAAGGGCTGAATTGCCACTTCCTTCTTATCTTCACCACGGCCACTGTTTCACCCACCCACTTAGTGGAACCTTCACCTCTTAAGCTGGTGGGACTGTGGCACATTGCCCTATGGCTCCTATAGCTTGCCTTGTATTGTTTTGTTTTAAAAGTTTTTAAGCTTGGAATTGGGAGAGGAAATCCGGGACATTAAAAATTTGGGACATTTGGGACGTCTACTTTAAAAGACAAAGAAATAGGAGGTCAAATAACTAAGTATGGCTGCATTGCCTTAAGCAGGACAGTTGGGGTATATGATGTTGACTTGCTATTCAGAAATAGATTTCATGGGTTCTCTTTAGTTGGAACAGGTAACTGCATTGGGCTCATAGTTTTCTCATACTTCTAATTACCTTGTGATGTTTAAGTGGTAGAAAGCAGAACAACTGTCCTTCCACCTTTCATTATTCAACCAAATTAACAGAGCATGGGGTTCGCTTTCAGAGAAAAGCATTGCGGAAAATCCATAATCTGTCTGCCATCAGGGATGTCAGAGAGTTGATGTAGTAGCTGTGAAGCTCTTGGTTTTTGTTCACAGGAATATAGAATGGTAGTTAGGAAGAGCTTAGTTAAAAATCCATTCTTAATGAACCAACCACATGATATGGGAGATCCCTAGTTCATTCTTGCACCATTTTATTTACCTAAAAGGTAGCAATCAACTGGATCCAGGAAAGAGGGCACTGAAACTGAAGGCAAAATTGTCAAGAGTTTTAAGTGACTGGAAAAGTGGGGAAAAGCAACAGATGAGACCCACAGACACATCATCTATTGTGATCTGCCACTGCCAAGTCAGAAATGACTTTCTGACTGGAGGAATGTTGGTAATGGTAGTATTTCCTACAGGAGTCACTCCGTGGCTGCCACTTCCTTACCCCACTGTAAAGATGAATAATGGTGGCTCTTTTCCAGTTCACAGGGGAGGGAAGACATGTATCATTGTGCCCCACCCCCACCCCACCATTAGTGCATCCTAACCTTTTGCCTCATGCTAATGGAGAAGGAGACTGAGCAAGTGGGAATACAGTTTCTCTGGAGTGAGGTAGGGGGAATCCGGCTTCTCTGGAGAGTCCACTCACTCACACTGTGCCACACACTGAGGGGTTCTCAGAAGAAAATAAAGAATATGCAATCCCTCTGGGTTTTCCTCAAAACATACAGGAGAAGAAAAAGGGTAGTCAGGGCTTCCCAAGGCATCTGATATTGGAAACTTACTCTCTGAAAGCCTCTTTTTTGCTTCTTCTTCTTCTCAAAAGCCTCTTGGGAGCAACACTATTTGGGTATACAGTTTAGCTCTGACAAGGGCTTTTGGGATGATAATTAATGTAATCTTCAAGCCACTAATTTTCTGCCCATCCCCCAACATTGTGGGAAATGTCCCTCACATTTCATAACCAAAATTGGAGCAGCAACATTAGGGATAGAGGGAGGCATTTCAGCTCAGCCATGTTGATGAGGTCCTTTTCAATTCACCACCACTATAGTGGCCTTGCCCAGAGTCAGAACATCAGAAAACTGCAATAGCATTGAGACTGATATCTGTTGTTAAGTTCTAAATACAGTATGTGAATGGATCACATACTGTATTTAGTAAAGTGAATGTAGTAAAGTGAGGCCATTTCCATCATCCACTGCTACAGTGCTGTTATTCCACTTTCAACATCTTGTGGAATTCTGGGGCCTGTAGTTTACTGAGGCCAAAGGGCAATCTGGCTGATAATTCTGAATGCCCCTCCCAAAACTGCAAACTCCAGGATTCCATAGGATGTTGGAAGTGGAATAATAGCACTATAACAGTATAGTGCGGAAATGGCCTAGGTCTCTGATCAAGCAAGCAGAGGAAAAGCTGCATAACCATGTCTCCAGTTATAGAATATGTTTAGTTCATCTCCTTAATCTGTTAAAACAGAAGGAGATATTCCCCCCTCCCCCATTATACAAAACATAAAATCAAAGTAATGTATTAAACATATTGGAAAAGCTTCCAATCAGCAACTTGCAGTGTGTAGTCCATCTGTCCAAAAAGTCTGCAGAGTACTAACTTTTTTCTGTTTGTAATGCAAGTGAGAGGAAAACCATTTTTCTTGAGAATGATGGATCAGGTGTTCTGGAATGCTCGCAGGCATTGAATGTACAATCTCAGTGCAACCAGAACAATCCAATAAAATCAGCTGATTAATAGAATGAAAATAGCCAACTGATACACAAAGGCATCAGTGCTTCCACTTTAAAACCATCTGCAGGTATATGTAGGAATGTTCTTATTTAAATTATTCATTTCCATATAGAATTTAAACAATTTTTCTCCCCATTGTAGTATGCCTTTGAAAACTTCAGTGTTTGATGACATTCTCACAAAAAGGCACCTTTTCCCCCAAGCCCACTTCCTCCCCCTACAACAACAGCCATGTAGTAGCCACAAGGTGGGGAGGTGGCTGAGCAAGAAGGAATACCTTTCACTGGTTGTGTTCTGCTAGATGGTACATGGTGATGCAACATCTTCCAGGACCTTCTGCGGGGTCCACTGGAGTTCTTGGAGGATGATGATGTTGTTGTGCACTATTTATTGTAATATAACCAATGGCAACCTTCCTTGCTCAGCTGCCTCCCTGCCACCATCCTGCGAGTTACTGCATGGCCACGTCCAGGAAAGGGTGATTGTGGCTGGTAGGGTGGAAACATAGTCCTTGAATTTATTCAAAGACTTTGGGGGCTGGGATAAGAAAAGACCTTCAAAAGAATCTTCCTCAGGTTTTCCTGACACTCAGGAAATCCCCTTTCCATTATTTTCACGAGTATTCAAATATTCTTTTCATCCTGGGTAATGTGTGCATTAGAGGTTGGATGTGGAGGAGGAGCCAATTTCAGACACACACTTTGTGTCATGTGTCCACATTGCATTCCTCATTTTTCTTTCTAGGGTCTTAGTTCAGACATGTCTGCAACTGCTTGAGAATCTGCTTCCTTGGTACAGAATAATAACAACTTTGTAGAAAGGATCTATAATCTGTAACGTGGATCATGCATCTGAATCATGAAATTGCACAATTGGAAGGGAGGTTATGGGCCATGAAGTCCAAGCTCCTCCCCTCCGCTCATTGCAGGAACTTCAGCTACAGCATCCTGAGTAGTGAAGATGTCCAGAGAATCAACCATGGAAATATGGTAACTAATGCACTTAATTTGCACCAGGGCTCAGACCTGACTTCTCTTTTCAGTGCAAGGTCTCAGTCTGAGAACTATGCAGACAGAATAAATCATAATCTCCTTGATCAGTTTGAGAGAAAGCCTCCTACTTTATTGAGAGTTAGAAAGTTAGAAAGTATCTTCTGCATTGCTGACATTATGGCCATTTCCACACAGGGCGAGGGAATCGCCCCATGACGCTACTTACCAGACTTTAAGGCTCCCTGGTCTGGTCCACGCCGCTCTGGAGCAGTGCCTGCTCGTCGCTTCACACTGCTCTGGCATCGAAAATGGCGGCTTTCAGTTGGTCGAGCGTCTCAACCAAAGCTCGCCAGCCTAAAGCCCATCCCTGGCAGATTGCAGGCGTGCACCAATGCAAGCCTGCGAATCTGCATAAGGGAGCAGGCTCGCAGTGGCACGCTCCGTGCTTTTGAAAGACCAGTTTTTAGCGGTCTTTCACAAGCACGCTGGACGACCACTTGGGGTCATTCTGGAGCAGGCTGGGGTGTGGATCTACGTTAAGTAAGTCCGACCCAGTCCGCTCCCAGGTGCAGACGTCCTCCCTGGAGGATGCTCTGCCCCGTTTTAAAAACCCCGTGTGGAAATGGCCTATATTTAAAAAATTGAGCTAGATGTTTGGTGAAAATTCCTTTGATTTGAAATTGTATACCCAGTTTGAGGTGAGGCCCAGACTCCTTCAAACTCAGACCACTCTCACAATGGAGTTATCTTCCCTTTCTTCCTGCTGGCTTTCTTTACCAGGCCTTTGCCTCTTTTAATAAGAACACAAGAAAAAAGCGGTGACTAGAAATACCATTATCCATTCCTATGGTCATGCACAGAAGAACAGCCCTCCACTGCCTCAGTTTATTATAAGAACATAAAGATATAAGGAGCTCCACTGGATTAGACCAAAAGTCCATGTAGTCCAGCATTTAGTTTCTTACAGTGGCCAGCCAAATGCCTGTGGGAGAGGGGCCTGTGAAAACCAATGGGACTGGCAGAGAGGAATAGACAATTCCTCAGGTATTTTTCTTGTTATCTCATACCTTGAAGCATTTCATACAAGGAAACCAGAATACATGTGGCCAAGCAACATCAGAATGTGGTCAAGATGACAAGTGTTAATAAGGAAGAAAAGGACAAGCTAGGACAGGTTTCAGTAATCTGCAGTAATTTGTCTTTTGAGAAAGACATGATGCCACCCTTTCCTTTTCACTTTCCCTTGCTGAGTTAATTGAGTGTGAACAACTTTGGAACTTTGGACTCAGTTTGCAGTAATGGAAGAAAGAAAACAAATGGGAAAGAGGAAGAAGGAAAGAGGAAAATGGGACATTCTAAAAGCAGCTGTAAAGGTAGGGTGACAGAGGATTAATCGAGAATGTCCATGCCAAATTGTGACAGTTGGAGGGTATGTGACTGCACTTACACTACACAGTTACAGGAGTTTAGCTGCCATGGCTCCACCATGGACTTGGACTTTTCAGCGAGCAAGCTCTCAAAATGCAGACAGTTATAGGTTGGGGAAAGGAGAGGAGAAATAACACAGCCATCTAAGTTTGAAGAAACTGAAAACCTGACATTCAGTATTACCTCCTATTAAAGCTGGTCTCAGGCAGGTATTGGCAACTGTGGTGAAGAAGACCAGTTTTCACCTCCATGCCTGCATGGCAGGCCACACCAATCAAAAATTAACCAGAAGTCAGAATATCTATGTCACTTCTGGTTGGAACCTTTGGTTGTTCACTGCATTTGGGGGCAACTTAGCGAATCAGTTGGGGTCATTTTCTAGCTGATCTACCTCTTCTGAAGTGATTATTGTATTTACATCAGTTTGGAGGAGGGGTGAATTTCTTTGCTGGTCTGTGGATGTTCTGTATGGAAGTCCAGGGGCCTGGGAACCGGAAACAAAATGGCTAGACTACACTTTCTCCATGCCTAGAGGGAGTCTATTAGATCATATCATGTTAAGCAAACTTCTCATCAGTCCCAGTTATAAAGGAGCGATCCCACGTAGGATCATAGAAACATAGGCCATGGTCCAAAAGTTTCCTTTTTATGTTTATAGTAGGACAAAATGTCTTCCCAGCTGTTCAACAGGGTTCAACAGTACATTTTCAGCCTGCCCATCTCAATTTCTGAAAAATTTTGACAGCAATCAGGGTTATTCTCTCATTTCCTGGCACCTTTTTCGTGGTCCACTTGAGCACTAGGGAACCATTTGACAGTATGTCTATATTTGAAAATCAAGTAATAACAGTTTAGAGGGTTTTTTTTTTCCCCCTGAGATATATCTGACTTCAGATAAAGAATACCATCTTCTCCAGGTAAATAAGATAGAGATAATTAAAACTGGACACATCTGTCCAACAGATGTTCAACAAAGATTTCATGAACAGAAACAGACAGCAGGATGGCTTGAAACACAGAGAAGCAGTTCCACACAGCAAGCCATTAGTGTGAAGTGCCTATTTTGAAGCACTTTCACAGAAGGATTCAGCAGTTGCAGCCATGGCAGTAGCTAAGTGGTTGGGGCAGACACTAGTGGATGCAATATCTGAGCTTGGAAATCTTACTTTTCTGTACCACAGTTCCCAGGAACTTCCAGCCACCCTGGTCCCAAGCTGGAGAATTCTGGGAATTATAGTCCAAAAGTGGTACATTTCCAAGCCCTGTAAATAAATATGTGAATTATTCCTGACTTGGAAAGTTTAATTACAGACCTTAATATCAGCCAGACCATCTTCTCCTGCATTAAACCTCTACCTCCAGCCACGCACATCTCCACCAGGTAGGTAGCATACTTTTGGAGAAGCTTTTTGTGGGATGCATCCCATCTGTGTACCTCCTTTCCCAGGAAACATATCTTGGCACACACTTTGATTGCTACTCTAGCTTCAAGAAAAGGCTCTTTCTGCACTTTACCATTTTCCATCATTGTCCCATTATGATCCTAGCAGTCCCACTGCCAGAATGGGAGCACGACCTGAATGTTCCCCTCCACACCCAGCCAGCTGCCTGAGGAAGGACGAGTAGCACAAGCAACATGCGTCTTCCTTCTGCAGTGCAGTCAACCACTTCCCATGCTACACCGAGAAAGGAAGTGTTTAGATCACACTTCCTCCCTTTCTGCATGGCCACTGGCAATGGGAGTGTTGCGCGATTGTGGGCCATTACCAGATTTTTTCTGGTTATGGAATATCTCATGATTGTGATGGCTGAGGGACACATGAGCAGTGGGACTGTGACACCATTGTGTGAAAGCACGACTGGCAGACTGGCAGCAATGCATCCCCATCCTGGGACAGCAACATTGTGCAGAAATGGCCAAAGACATTTTTACTTTTGAAGGGTTTTAAATGTTAATAATTTTCTCAGACTTTTATACTGTGGTAAGTTTCTATGTTTTCTGGGGTGTTGTATATTATTTTATATTTTATCCTCTCTACTGAACTTCTATTATTGTCATTGTATTTGATTCAGTAGTTACTGTCGTTGCTGATGATGACTTTTCTGCCCTTAGAACATTCACTGGCCCTGATATCACATGTTATAGAAGTACATATTAAATTAATAAATATCCATCTAATATAAATTTTAAATGTTGCAATCTTGTTGAAGCTTTCTAACTGTGTCCTCATTATACAATTAATATTTCTGCAGCCAAGTTGAAACTTCAACCCCAGGCAAAGATATCATTAGTTTCAGATAACCTTAGACACTTAATATTACTGGCAAAGAAAAAGGATATGGTTCATATGCATATTTAACATCCGAATTTAAATGTATGTGAGTGAATGCTTGTGCAAGCCCACACACTCACACACATGTGTCTCATTAGGGTACTTCACTTGAAAAATGTTTTCCTGGAATTAATGGTAAAATGTTTAATCAAACATGACTTCAGTCATGGATTAAGAAGTGATGTTTTCACCAATCAGCTTGACTTGACAAATAATATAGCAGAATGGTGATAACAATCAATTACTCAAGTGATATTTATGGCTACTGAATAATGCATTTATTATCATTCATTCTCATTCCCACGCAATCACAAATAAAGTATGGAGAGTGACAGGCTATTAAAATACACTTGCTCTTCAAGGAAGCAAAATAACAGAAATAAAAAGATTTCAGTTTTACATTACCGAGAAACAAAAATGATCATAAATGTAAGTCATTTTTTTAAAAAAAATCCTGTTATTTCCCTTGATATTCTGTTTAACTTAATCAAGGTTTCAAAGCTGAGGCCACCGGTATGGTGCAACACTGTTATAATGCTATTATCCCACTTTCAACATCCTAATGGAATCCTGGGGTTTGCAGTTTGGAGAAGGACATTTAGAATTCTCAGGCAGAGAGCTCTTTGGCCTTAGTAAACTATTAACCCCAGAATTCCACAGGATGTTGAAAGTGGAATAATAGCACTATAACAGTGTAGGGCAGAAATGGCTTATGTTACGTGTATATGCAGCCCCTGTGTGGCTCCCAAAGCTGGTATCTCCTACACATTTTCCCCTTACAACCAACTAGAGAGAGGGTACAGCTATTCCTGGGCCTCTAAAATGGGTAGCAGTGGATCAACAGCATGGTACCTAACACTAGTAAGGTTAAACCATATAGATAAGAAACACTCAAGGTTATGTTGGAGGGGTTGCCAAGAGATTGGCACATATATTCATATGTGGTGGAATTGTGAAGGTGTACAGAAATTTTGGCAAATTGTGTTTAAAGGGATAAATGAGATAACAGCAACTGACTTACAAATATGTCCAAGTATAGCACTATTATCTATATTTGATAAGGTCAATTGTACCCAGGCAATGAAGGGTTTAATTACAAATTTCTTAACTGCAGCAACATTAATTATATCAAGAAAATGGAAAATGCAAAAAGATTTTCAAATAAAGGATTGGTATAAAGAAGTGTGGAAAACAGCAATTAATGATAAGCTAACATGTTGAATTAAAGTCAAAAAAGGAATAATGAAAGGGAATGATTTTGAAGAAATATGGAAGATATTTGTGGGAAAAGTCCTAATAAGAGAGGAAAGTGTCACACCTCCACAAGAAGAATTACAATTCTGGAAAGTAAAGTAAGCTGAAAGATAACTGGCTTGGGGGATGGGTTTACACTTAGGCCCTTTTCACATGCGGGGCGGGGGAAACAGTGTAGAGCGATTTCTCACGGAGGTCGTCTACACCGTAGAGTGGACTGGCGTGGACTACTTTTCGTAGTTCCACACCAGAATCCACTCAGGAGCGGCCGGAACTAGCCGCGCGCCGTGTTTTTTAAAAACCTTTTTTTAGAGGTTTTTAAAAAGCACGGAGCGCGCAGCCCCGTGCTGCTCCGTCGCCCGGCTCGAAAGTGGATCTGCAGGCGCGCGCAAGTGCGTGCCTGCAGATCTGCCGGGGGCGGGCTTCCAGCTGGCGAGCTTCTCCGGTTGGTGGAGAGCCTCCACTGCCATCTGCGACGCCAGAGGAGTGTGGAGCAGCGAGCTCACGCTGCTCCACGTGACGACGGACTTACCCGGCTGGAGGTAAGCTCTGTCTTTGGGCGTTTTTGCCCATTCCCCCCACACACACACGTGAAAAGGGCCTTAGTGTTAGGGCTTATGTTTAAGGTTTTATTTAAGGTTATATTTAAGGTTACATTTAAAGTTAAGGTTAAAGTTAAAGTTAAAGTTAAAATAAAGTTAATATGTTCAGTAATAGGATCATATTTAGTAACAGCAATAGGTCAAATATAGTTGAAAAGGATAGAGTTAAGACTGTAACAGAAACATATAAGCAATACGATATATAACATGTGGGATAAGTATATGATGATAAAGGATCTGGAAAGAAATAACAATGTAAGTTATTTCATTGTAATGTTTTCTTTTTCACTTTTATGGTAATCACATGGTGTTATGTTTTGTTTTTTTCTTTACAATTAATAAAAATTAAAAAAGCAGTGGATCAACAGCAAGTTCAATTTGATCATGTGCATGTGCACTCACATGTGTGTGCAGCACAGAGAGGAGTGTCTTTGTATGACCACTATGAATTATTGATTTGGCCCACTGGATGGGGAAACCCTAAAGGAGGGGCTGTTCTTACTAGTTAATCTCATAAAGAGGAAGACAGTTAGAGAGGAAAGCAGCTGCAGTTGCCAATGGTAAGGATAATTGTTGTTGCTGTGTCCCTTCAAGGCACTTTTGACTTATGATGACCCTAAGGCAAATCTATTATGGGGTTTTATGGGACTGAGAGTCTGTGATGCACCCAAGGTCACCTAGTGGTTTTCCATGGCCAAGGAGTGAGCTGAACCTTGGGCCCTTTTCGCACAGCATTTTCGATGTGAAAGGGCCCCTTGAGCATCGCGCACATGTGAGCAGCCCACACAACGCACTTACATTTGTGCGATGCTCCAGGACCCGGCAGGGACCGCTCATGCATTTTTTCATTTTCGACTTGAAGCCGAAAATGCTGCCCAGTCACGCATCATTCTGGGGCCCCGCGTGCACTTAACTTGCGTGCGGAGCCTTGGGAGCTGGGCTGGCCATGCTTCCTGTCCAGTGCAGCCTGGGAAGGTCCCAGGCTGCACTGCGAATGAAGAGGCGGGGCTCTCGCACAAGCAGGAAGCTTGTGCGGAGCTGAAGAAGCAGGGAAGCGAGAGCCTCTCTCCGGAGGCTGCTCGTGCGAGCACCACACCCCAGCGCCGAAAATAGGTGAGTTGTGGAAAGGCTGCAAGTCCTGCACTGGCACCTCACTGAATGCAAGAACTTCTTGGACAGTGAATATGTATACAGTGTGGTATATAATTTGTTCAGCGTTGTTATAATATTTGATTTGCTTAAATTCTGATTGTGTTTGCAGTGTTCATTTATAGTTGACCCCACAGAACTCAGAAAGAGTTACATGTACAAATGCATGTGTGCATGTGTGTGTGACCCCAGTCCCCCTGGCTAGCAATTCTCAGGACTGAAAAGGTTGTGCACCCCAGACTCAACAACTGAACCGTTTGATCTTCATCTGATTCATTTCTTACTGCAAGCTTTTCAAGCTGTATTTCATTTCAGGTTTACTGAGCTATAGAAAATGCCTACTTGGCACGTCCCAAGATAAATGAAAACAAACCCAACCAGTGAGTTTCACTGCAATTAAACCACAAAAGTTGCCAACATGCTTTTTGATGACTCAGACAGAAGCATGAAAAACAGTGAAAACTGCTAATGAAACACATAAAAAGTGCTCCTGTGGGTGTTATCTCCTTTATTCAATTTGATGTGTGTGTGTGCGTGTGTGTATGTGCCTTCAAGTTGCCTATCAACTTATGGGAATCCCATGAATTTCATAGGGTTTTCTTAGGCAAGGAATAGTCAAAGGTGGTAGTTTTGCCACTTCCCCCTTCTAAATATAACCTACAACTAATTTGAGAAATTGAAAAGGTTGAGATAAAAACTTTGAGAGCTAAGAATCTTGTTTAAAAATGGAAAATATGATTTGAGGTAGAGGACAAATGTTACAGTATTAATTAAAGGGAATTTGTTGGTCAAGTAACAGTTAAGGTACAACTGACTATGAAATAAGATGAAAAATAAGGGAAGGTTTTAGGTAGGTATATAAAGTGTATTTTGTATGGCTGAATTATTGTTAGATGTTGTATAAAAAAATAAATAAGATTTGATATAGTTGATTTAAGAATAAGGATATGAAGTTCCACGAAAATGTACAGAAAATGATGTATAACATGTAAGAAAATATAATTATGTATGTAGTACGAAGACAAGATGTTTTAATTTTGTGTTTTTATTTAATAAAAAGATTTTTTAAATAAATAAATAAATAAATAAATAAATATAACCTACAACATTTGGTCTTCACTGACAGTTTCTCATCCATGTACTAACCAGGGCTGATCCTGCTTGCTTCCAAGATCAGACAGATCAGAATACTGAGAGGTGGTTTTCTCGATTCCTTCCTCTGAAATATACCCTTCAGCACCTGGTATTCATTGGTGTCTCCAATCCAAGTAATAACCAGGGCTGACTCTGCTTAGCA
Source organism: Cyclura pinguis (assembly GCA_030412105.1). NCBI lineage: Eukaryota > Metazoa > Chordata > Lepidosauria > Squamata > Iguanidae > Cyclura > Cyclura pinguis. The sequence goes on along the minus strand of CM059600.1, from coordinate 62,613,600 downwards.
TCCAAGATCAGATGGGATCTGGTGCCTTTAAGATATTAAGCCTATCCAGCTTGATACGTCTTTAGACACACTTGCTATTTGCAATGGCATGTTTTGAGCAGGTTTGAGATACTTCGTTGCTCTACAATTCTGCTACAGCAGCACTGCAGGAGTAGAATCATCACTAAATGTATTTTTTCAGACTACATCACTAAATGTATTTTTTCAGATTTTTTTCTCTCTCCCATAAATTAGTTTTGGTATGGGAGGAAGCAGAAAATACAGCAAGAAAAGCTGTGGACAGTTGAAGAACGGCCTCTAACATTTTAGAGAATTCTTGCAGAAAGACAAAGCATGAAAAAAAGCAAACAAAAATGGGGGGGACCCAGACCCATTCCAAAGCAAGACAGGTAGGTTTTACCATATCTGCTTAACCTATTGATGGTGCCAAATTCAAGAACAGGCAGGTGGCTAAAATGCCAGTTGGTACATTTTGATACCTTCTTGTATGTCTAGACTATCCTATATTTGTATCAAGCTCTTTCAAAATTTGGGCATGTTTCAGAATGTTCATTGTCCTTTATGTTCATATTAAGTTCATTATCCTTTTCTACTGGCATTGCTATGGTGGGAGCGATACCAGGCACCCTCTAGAACTAGTGATGTCCTGGAATTTTGTAATTGTTGGCTTAGAGTAAGAATACAAATCAAAATGTGATAGCTCTATTTGGAGGAAGAAAAGGCCTAATTTTTGGAAAGGGTTCAGAAATTAATGTCTTCTGATTGTGTATGTGTGTATGTATGTTTAGCCACTACTTGGCTTCAGCAGAATTGCCTAGAGATTTCTATAAATACTTAAGGGGAAAAATTATGAGGAAAGGTAAAAAAGTTTATTAATAGTAAAACTTTCTTTTTCGAACCCCTCAAGCCTTTACCATATGTCTACTAGCCATTTTTCACACTGCCAATGTTATCTTTGGTGCACTGTGCATACATCTAACATAGCAGGAAAGGAAACACCTGCCATGGACCAGAGGGGAAGTAGAATATAAAATGTAAAGAAATCTGAGGGACTGCAATCTGCACAATTTGGGGAGCTGCCTCCAAATCTCTAATTGTTGGCTCTTGACGGGTCCAGAAATGCTCAGAGCACATTGTATAAGAATTAAAATGCCAAGCCTTTGAACTCAGTTTATCACTCTCCCAGGGCTTTCAAGACACACACATGCATACATATGCTTTGTGCCCTTCTGTTCTTCCACGCCCTTTGATCAAACTGTATTGAAGTCTTTTCTTGTTTAATACATAGTTTTTTTGTTTTTTTTTTAAGACCACAGCATGATCACATCAAACCATAAGAAAGCAGAAAGAACATGAAAGAGAGTTTGGCCTCTCCTAACACATGAATAGCAATAGTTTAAAAAGGCAATGGATTACAAGGCTCTTTTATTACTACTAGCCATCAGGACTAACAAAAGAGAAAGTATGGTTTGTGGGGGTTAAGTATAGTCTGGAAGTATTGGAAGCAACAGCCATTGATTTCCAGTTCTTCTTTGACCTCAGTTTGTACACAGTTAAATAAGATCTCCATCTCACGTAAAATGGAGGGAGTCTTTTAAACAGTGCTCATACAGTCCTAAATGTGATGAATTTAGTTGACTCAGGTGTGCCTACCTTAAAATCTGTGGTTTTGTTTGTATGGTAGTGACTTTTTATGACATATCACAAAGTGGGCTTATTTGTTTGTTAGTTTTTGCCATTTATTGGCCTAGCCTCAGGGTAAGACCTACTGTTAGGCAGAATGAAGAGGCCACTTCAAGCAATTGATTCTAAGTGTACAAATGCATTAATTAATGTTTTAACACCAAAAATAAATCTTTAAAATCTAAATCTTGTTTTTTTTTCATCTTCATATTGGTTTAACACCATGAAGAGCTGGAGATGTTTGTGGAATTTTCTGTCAAAAGTGCCAAAATGTCTAACTTTGCGTGCTATGTGCCATCACTTGAGGTTATGGAGTGCCATTGGCTGGCATCAAAATGGCTTCCTAGGCTTATACCTTAATAATTATGTGTGTACAGCATGTGACAAATCTTGATTTGTTAGCTAAGCAGTTTTGGATAATTTAAACTAGTAAATTAAAACCAATAATCTATGGCAGAAAATGGTGTTGAGACATCACTTCTCCTTCTGTGTCTTCTTTATCGTTCATCTTTGCTTTCTTTCTTCCATTTACTTTCCTAGCAGACCTAGCCAATGGTGAGGGATGAGAGAGGGTTAAGTACAACCACTTTCAACTTAAAATTAGTATTGTGCTTTACAAGACAGACTGAAACTGACCATCAGTTTCAGACTACCATCTCTGTCAAATTTGTTTAGTTAGCTTTCTGCAAAAACATTAGAAACACGAGATTTGCAAAAGTGTACAAACACTCTAATTGGCCTAACTAGTCAACAGCTGCTGCCACTAAATAAAGAACAATGAGTTGGAAGTATCACCTCATTCAACACAGCCCACTCAATTTTACATACACCATTCTGTGTTTTATTCTATGAAACTGATAGGACCTGAAGTCACAGAACAAAAAAAGCCATAGAAGAAACTGGATACATAATATCTTCTCCTTTAGAACAAGCTTCTGGAATTCATCTCCATAGATCCTGAAGATCACAGCCAACATGGAAAACACTATGCATGTGGCATACAATCTCCCCAGCTCAGTAGTTATGCCAAAATTATTTTGTGTTCCGTTCCAAAAGCACTTTGGACATTGATCCACAGAGAGATGAATAGCTTATTTTAGCACCTTTCCACTGGCTCTGAAGAATTGTTAATCTCAATTCATTACAAAGAAAAACCTGCTGTTACGTGGCTTTGTTTTCTTCTGATTTCCAAAAATTGATCCAGTTTAATCTGACATAAAACCATATGGCAATTGTTGGGGACCAGATGGGCTTTGGTTTGGGCTTCCATTGTCTAGGATCCAAGGTTTTCATACCAGGTTTTCCTGGCTTGCTGTTCTTGTGTTAATCTGTTGAAATCATTTTTCCTATTCAGAAGGTGACATTTTCTGTCCTGTTGTACTATTGCAGAGAAGCTGTCAAGGAGGCAGCTTCATATCCAACTATTAATTATTTTTTTGCTTGTCATATTTCTCACACTAAATTGTCTGTCAGTAATCAATTCAGCCTTTTTGGAATAAAATTTGAAGAGTTTATTATTGTATAATAGATGCATAGAGATGCTTCGTCTGACATTAGGAACCTAGTATTCATCTGGTCCTACTTAGTGCAAAAAAAAAAAAAAGGCAAAGTCTGTACCATCTCCTATGTGCAGTTTCATATGACAATCTTTTTCAAAGACAATAAAAATACAGTCTATGTTATGCTAATTCATAAATTTTAGTACTCTGTTCCTCTTTCGGAGTCCTGGAGTATTGGGGACATAGACAATGGATCTCTGGAGTGGAATGCAAGATATCTTTTGTTTGGAAACTGACTGTTTCCTGTTGGAATACAGGATAATTTTCAGCCGAGATCTTTTGGATTCTGGAATGAGTGAGGAAAACACAGATAAATGGTTGCTTGCTGAAAAGCCTTGGTCAATCTAAGAACAAGGAAACAGTGTGGAAAAATGACCAGGTTGCATACTCTTATCAATTCCAATGGTTCTTTGCCCAGAATCTACCCTGACAATTCTCTCAGATCATGTTATTTGTGCTGAGAAAAAAAGGGATGCTCTTTCTAAGCAATAAAAAGAGAAACACTGCCATGCAGCCATAGAAACTCACTGGGCAGGTCACAATCCCTGAGCCACAGAGGAAGGCAAAGGCAAACCCCCTCTGAGGAAATCTTTCCAGCAAAAAACCATGATAGGTTTGCCTCAGGGTGGCCATTAGTTGGAAAAAACTTGAATGCACACAACAGTAACAGTGTAATGCACTTTTTCTTCTGATTTATCTAACAACACAGACCTAAGTTTTTGTGATGTGGGAACAGAGACCAATCAGGAGTGTCAGTGGATCAAAAGCAGCCTCACCCTGCTTTTAAACAGAAGAAACAGAAATTAGGCAATAAGACTTAACATTAGTTAACATTAGGACAGCCAGAAGCAGAAAGAGATTAGGGGTGCATGAAGAAATTTGTTGCTATTTACTTCTTTGAGATAACTATTCATCTTACAAAGTTGAGAAGCTACAGATTAATCTTAATGTATTTATTTTAAGAAGAAAATAACTAGTTAGCAGTTGGATTTGTATATAGACACTTGTATGTACATATTTGTATTTATTTTTCTATTATTTTTTATTGTGCTGTGGATCTATCTATCTATCTATCTATCTACCTACCTACCTAAAAAAGCAGCTTCATCTGAAGGAGAAGGTTTCTTCAAGCTGTGTTCACATTCTCTCTTTTGTATATTCTGATTTTTTTAAAAAGAGTTTGGCTGCTCTGGTGTTAGGCTTGGAAAAATTATTGCCTAGTAATTTGCTATAGAACTAATATGTGTTAATCATTAGCTATGGTACTGATTTGTATTTTGGACACTTGTAGCCCATCAGATAACTTTTGCCTTATAATGGTTTTCTCAGCCTTGAACATGTTTGTAATCTGAATGTACAAAGGAAGGACAATACTAACATCAGTGATGTCTTTGGTGATGACCCAACATATTGACCAGGACACTTAGGCCATTTTCATACTGCACTGTTATAGTGCTATTATTCCACTTTCAACATCCTATGGAATTCTGGGGCTTGCAGTTTAGGGAGGGGCCTTCAGAATTCTCAGCCAGAGAGCTCTTTGGCCTCAGTGAACTACAAACCCCAGAATTCCACAGGATGTTGTAAGTGGAATAATAGCACTATAACAGTGTAGTGAGGAAATGGCCTTAGATTCTGAATGCCAAGGGTCCAATAAAGTATGGCATGTGTACAAGCTATAATCTTGCTAATGCATGTATCTTTTCCTCTTATGTAAGCATTAAAATGGTATACCTAAGTGAGGCATGGATGAATAAAATCATCCTTCTGGATCACTACTGCTAGCAGGTTATACAGAACATAGTTCTGACTGCTGGAGAGATCCTTTGGCCAAAGTTAACTTGTTTGTGTTTTCCTTCCTACCTAGTCTCTGGGTGTTCATTCAGCTCTATGTCTACCTGGGGATATGCTGGGGTGTGGTTTCTCTTGTTCTCTGAAGTTCATTGATTTACCTCTGATATAGTGCCTTCATCTCAAAAACCTGATTCCTTGTTTATATGATGTGATAAATTAACTGCAACTGTGAATAGCCTCAGGTCATCTCTGGTTATGCCCTTTGACTCACAGGGGAAAACAGAGGACATCGCTTTCAGTTGATTTTCAGAGATGCTTATTTTTCATAATTAGATTTAAAAATGTGTTTAAGGACATCATCACTACCACAGATGTCTACTTTCTAACCCAAATAACAGAAACACATGAACATATGCATTTGCCATAGATTAAATCAAACCATTAGTTCATTTATCAATGTTATTCTGAAGCCAGGTAGCAGAGGTTTGTTTTTTGTTCCTTTATTTTTTTGCTTTTTGAGTCCACTAATTCAGATTCCTTTTGATTAGTTACATAAAGGGAAAAATCTTGGATTTACATGCACAAAGATTATGAACAATGGACTTTCTCACGTCAGGATTTGGCAGAAATCAGACCACAATCTAGATCTCTGGGAGGAGTTGTTATCTTATTAGTGAGATTGAGACAGTAGTCTTAGGTGGCAGATACCAGGAACAAGTATGGTATGCCGTACAACCTATCCTGGGCCCCTGAAACTCACTTCCTAGAAGAAGATATTAGCCCATTGCCAGTGTTAAAGCAAGATTCAAATGGGTTGGTTTTTGTACACGGAGCAGGGAAGAGGCAACTTCTTGTATTTTGTGTCAGATGCCAAAACATCTTCAAGCTGGTCCTGATCTTTACATTAGATTGGCAAAAACTTTTGATTCCCAATATCAGTTATGCAGTGATCTTATTGCACACCTAAAGTGAAGAAAACTTGAGATGACTGGACTGGATTTTTGTGTTGAAGCATTGTGAGTGCTGTTCAATTATTCTGGTCCCAAAACAAATTTGTGGGCTCAGGTTTCTTTAAGTAAGTGTATATCAATTGCCATAATACTAAATGGTGAATTTCTGTATTCTCAAAAAGCAAAGAAAATCTCACAATCCTTCCCTGATTTTCACACACTTTCTAAGCAAATTTTGATATTTAAACTGCCACCCCAGCATCTGTTCAGATCGAAAGGTTTCTGCTTAGTAGCAAGATCTACTCCCTAGATCTGTTTCCTTAGCATGCAAGTATTTTTTTTCTTCCTGCACTCATATTTGAATAAATAAAAGAGATACACCCTTCTCTAAAATAAATTACACAATCTTTCAGATCATCTGCTTGGTTTTGCATGTAAAAGGGTTGAGAATGTTTTATTTTCTCTCGAATATATAGGAAGAAATCTGAAAAGAGCCATAAATGTATATACCTGAGCTTGAATCCACTTTCCTGTAGTTGTGTGATAATGAAGACTCTTTATAGATTAATGAATATTTTGGACAAGTAGTATGAAATTGGCAGTCTCATTCTCAAGCAACCAGCAATTGCAGCATACCCTGAAGCCTGATTTAAAAGGTCTCATGAGACTCCCCTTTGGACCACCTGCAGAAGAGGTTATGCTCCAATAATCTCACACAAATGCTCCCCTCAAGCATTTTCAATTCAAGCACTTAATTATTACAGCCATATGCTGAATATATATGAATATATATGACTTTACATTGCGGGTCCTATCCTCATTGTATTTATTGGTGTGATTCTGTGTGTGTGTGTGTGTGTGTGTGTGTGCACCTTCACCTGTTGACTTTTGGTGACCTCATGAATTATTCATAGGATTTTATTAAAAAATATTTTGGAAGCATCATTTCTAACCCCAAACAAAACAAGATGGGTAAGGTTTTTTTAAAAAAATACATAATAATTGGTGTGTGCATGTGCGTGCGCATGCACCCATACATCTGTCAACATAATGGCAACCCCATGGCCATTTCCACACCAGGCTTCTGAAATGGTGCAGAGTGACCTCTGACGGAGGTCTTCTGCACCGTAGAGTGGACTGGTGTGGACTACTTTTTGTAGTTCCACACCAGAATCCACTCAGGAGCGACCAGAACTAGCCGCACTGCGTGTTTTTTTTCAAAAACCTCTTTTTCAAGGTTTTTGAAAAGCACGGAGCACGCAGCCCCATGCTGCTCCGTCGCCCGGCTCCAACGCAGATTTGCAGGCGTGCGCAAGTGCGTGCCTGCAGATCTGCCGGGGGCGGGCTTCCAGCTGGCAAGCTTCTCCGGTTGGTGGAGAGCCTCCACCAACAGGAAGCCGCCATTTGGGATGCCGGAGGACTGCAGAGCAGCGAGCTCGCGCTGCTCTGCGTGGTGACGGACTTACCTGGCTTCAGGTAAGCTCCGTTTTTGGGTGTTTTCGCCCGTTTCCCCCCCACACATGTGGAAAGGGCCCATGAATTCCATGGGTTTATTTTTCTTAAGCAAGGACTACTTAGAGGTTGTTTTGCCAGTTCCTTCCTGTGAAATATAGCCTATAGCTCGTGGTATTCATCGACAGTCTCCCATCCAAGTACTAACCTGAGTAGCCTCAGCTTCCAAGATCGGACAGGGTCTTTAGGGTATTAGGCATACTTAATTTGAAGTCTGTTTAGAATAACCAGGGCTCATTTCTAGGTAAGTAAGTGCAGTGTCATTGAAGATAGTAAATATTCTTCAGTTCATACACTATAGCAGGCATGTGCACCTGTCTTTTACACGGGGCTACCAGCACTAAAACCAAGAGAAAGTTTATCTTTTATAAATTTGGTGCATATATGTTCCTCCCGATTTCTCTTAATGACATACATAATGAAAAGATCTTTTGGCCTAGGAATGGGGAACCTTTGGCCTTCTAGATGTTTTCAATTCAATTCTCATAATCCATTGCCATTGACCATATTTCTAAAGTGCCTGGAGGGAGATGGATTATAAAACAACTAGATGGCCAAACTTTCCCTGCCCTTGTTTAGTTATAATTGGAGAATTTGAACTCAAGGAATCTTAAATACTAAAGAAAAAGAAGCCCAACCCAATCAGTGTTTGATTTACAATACACCAGGATTCAGACTTATAGCTGAAGGTACCAAGGCCTGTGAAAGAGTCAAGTTGTGAGTTACCTATTCCCCTTCCCACTCCTGTCCTGTGTTCACTTCCTGGAAGACTCCACAAATTCATTTTCTCCTTCCTTTCTGCAGGTTTACTATGCAGTCTTTTTCTAAAGTAGCCAATTTGCTGTGATGAATTTGGAAGAAAATTATATTATGAATAAAGCAGAGCTCATATGCAACACTTGTTCTTGGGGATATTGATGAGTGCTGAAAACTTAATGTTGCCTTTAAAAAATTGGGAGGAGGGAGAGGGATCTGCATCTGCAAAAGCAACATTCAAAGCTTATTTTTCTTCTAAAAAAAATCAATGTTCACTGCACTAGTTGCTTGCAAAATTAGACTATTAATTCTGTGTAAACTAACCTATCTGAAAAGCGTACTGTGTGGGATTATGGAAGTAGCGGCTGTTGCACTAGGCTGCATTAGGAAAAGAACACTTTAATGAGATCCCTGGAGAGTCTGCGATGTCTTGGATCTTTGTCTTGAAAAGAACATTTTTACCCCATTTAACTGCCACATCTCCACTACAGCATGTGAACAACAGCAAATAAAGGAACTATTACCAAAATTATCACAACCAACAAGCACTGTGCTTCTTACTATCAAAGGGGTGCTATGCCATTATTGGCATAAGAGATCCTGACTTCAGATGTGCCATGCATGGCTAGCTTAAGACAATTTGCTGCCTGAAGCAAAGGATAAGATGGTCTTACCTCCCCATTCTAGAACAAAAGCTGCCTGTACTTCAGCACTAAAAACTGGACAGTGTCCACAACCATTCCTGACATAGCCGTGGAGTTCTAGGGCCCCATATAGGTTGTATGGCATATGTAGATATGTCCTTCAATTAAGAGAATTCTGGAGTAAAATCAGACATCTGCTGCCTTGGTCTCTGTAACTTGAGGTTGTCACCTCATGAGAGAGCCAGCCTTCATGATACAAGATGTTTCTTTTTGAAGAACTTGGCACTACACATAAAACAATCCAGTGGTCAAGGAAGATTTGTGTGGCACGTATGTCAGCAGCCAAATTTTCTGTTGTGCAGTCTGTTATTTATGAAAAGTCAGAAAAGTTTTCTAATTCTCTTATCTATAATGTGACAAATCATATAATTTATCATACAGAAAATATATTCATGCATATGAATCTTACCCTGCTTCCTACTTTAGATATTAACTTTTGTAAAAGTTTTGACGCAGGAAAAGAAGCATGAACTGTATTTCAAAATGTTTGTGTAAAAACCAAGTACCATACTCTATGGATTAAATAGTGATGTTCTTAGCACATCAACACCACAGAATGTAAGCATCTCCATAGCCTTTGATACCTAGATTGTTTAAACGAACTGATTAGATGCTCTTCACTGTGCTGTGTGAATTCCATCCAATCTATGGGATTTGCTGAGGTGTGTTTCATTCAAAAAATATGCAGGCTGGCCTGGAATGGGCCCAAGTTGAAGATTCTCAGAGGAAACCATGGCTGGTGATAGGTAGAATATAGCTGTTGCCCAAGGAGGTGGTGGATTTTGGATGTTGCAAAAGTTCATTTTACTTTATGGTAATTATATTTTTATTCCAAGCGTGGAGAATGATCCTTGAGAAATTTCCTACTTGTACAATTTGTTCCTATTCATGCATGTTCACTTGGATGGTGAAGGTAAAGGACACTATTAGTTGTTCTGCCTCAGGCAGCAAAAGTGATTCTGCCTCAAACTGATTCTGCCTTGGGGAGCAAAGTGATTTTGTCCAATACTGGTTGACCAAGTAAAATGAGGGCTGGACCGGGCTGCTTTTAAGTGGATTGGTAATTTGTTGATCGACCAAACCCAAGGGGTGATCACCAATGGCTGCTTTTTATCCTGGAGAGAAGTGACTAGTGGGGTGCCACAGGGTTCTGTCCTGGGCCCAGTGCTATTCAACATTTTCATCAATGACTTAGATAAAGGAGTACAGGGCATGCTGATCAAATTTGCAGATGACACCAAATTGGAAGGGGTTGCTAATACTCCAGAGGACAGGATCAAATTTCAAAATGACCTTGACAGATTGCAGAGCTGGGCCAAAGCTAACAAAATGAATTTCAACAGAGAGAAATGTAAGGTCCTACACTTAGGCAGAAAAAATGGATTGCACAAATATAGGATGGGGGACACATAGCTGGATAGCAGTAGCAGTAGCAGATGTGAAAGGGATCTAGGAGTTTAGATCGAGGGAGGTAATGGTACCACTCTATTCTGCATTGGTTAGGCCTCATTTGGAATACTGTGTCCAGTTCTGGGCGTCTCAATTCAAGAAGTATATCAACAAGCTGGAGCATGTCCACAGGAGAGCAACCAAAATGGTGAAGGGTCTGGAAGCCATGTCCTGTGAGGAGCAGCTTAGGGAGTTGGGGATGTTTAGTCTGCAGAAGAGAAGGTTAAGAGGGGACATGATAGCCATGATAGTTTAAATATTTGTAGGGATGTCATGTCAAGGAAGGAGCGGGCTTGTTTTCTGCTGCTCCAGAGGCTAGGACAAGGAGCAATGGATTCAAGCTGCAGGAAAGGAGATTCCACTTGAACCTCAGGAAGAACTTCCTGATGGTCAGAGCTGTCTGGCAGTGGAATATGCTTCCTCAGAGTGTGGTAGAGTCTCCTTCTTTGGAGGTTTTTAAGCAGAGGCTGGATGGCCATCTGTTGGGAATGCTTTGATGGGTTTCCTGCATAGCAAGGGGTTGGACTTGATTGCCCCTGGGGTCTCTTCCAACTCTATGATTCTATGATTCTAAGTGAGCAGGAACACTATCTATTTCACTGTGTCAGGCAACAAAACATGTTGAGCTAGTTCTGTAAATTTATTCAAGCAGTTTCAGGAACATTATACCGAAAGTCAGGATGACTCAGTATGAGAGACAACCTGAAGTTCATAGCAGACTCCTAAATAGGAGCGCTGTGTTGAGTTATACTTAGGTTGACCACAGCATCTAATTCAATTTAGCTTTCATTATGATGTTATTACAATTTATGTTTCCTTGCCTTTGCTGTGCATTATTGGCAGACAGATGTTCACCTATTTTCAGGCTTTACTCTATAGTTATTAAGACCATGAAATCACACGCAGAGATTATGTATATACCTGACAACAGCCATTGATATGTGTACTTTTCAGAACATTTTTTTTCATGGATCCATATTGAAAGATTCAGGTATGGGTATATGCTTGACAATGATTTTCAGTCCTTTTCTCTACAGAAACAACCTAAGTTTGAACTACAGATTCTTCTCTCTGTCTTTATAAGCATGGTACTGTATGTCAGCAAGTGGTTTCCAAAGTGTTTTCTAGAAAACCAAAGATGAGTTTAAAACAGAAATGATATGTAAACAGAAATAATTGTAGAAAGAAAAAAATGACACCCCCATCAGAAATTATTCATTTTCTTTTTTATTATTATTATTATTATTATTATTATTATTTGGAAAAAAGACAATCATTATAATTAAAAAGAAAAATAGAAGAATAAAAAAGAGAAAAAAAACCTAAAAGGAAAATATAATATCATTTCACAATATTCTTGTGTTTTATATATTCCATATATTCCATATATATATAAACATATTTAATTCTGAATTATTGGGGGGAAAAAAGAAACTATTCATTTTCACCCTGAGCTACATTGTAGGGTTGTTCTGATTGCTAAAAGGGAAAGGGGAATACATGCCACATATTCAGTTCCTTGAGAGCCAGCACAGTGTAGTGGTTTGAATGTTGGACTGTGATCCTGGAGACCAGAGTTTGATTATCTGCTCAGACATGGAAACCTACTGGATGACCTTGGTTGCGTCACAGATTTTCAACCTCAGAAAACTCTATGATAGGTTCACCTTAGGGTCATCATAAGTCAGAAATGACTTGAAGGTACACAACAATAACTATTCACTCCTTAGAGGAAAGGAAGGATAAAGGATATTAATGTAATAAATAAATCAATATTCAAATGGCAAGCCAGAGGCTACAAGAAGAAAAACACACATCCGCTTACTTGTGAGTAAACCCCATAATATTGAAAAGGACTGAGTTCTGAGTAGGCATGCTTAGAACTTTGAGAGCTTAGATCCAGTACTTCTAATAAAATCTTCAGAAAGACTCGCATATTGTTGAGAAAAGGCCTAAACAGCCTAAAGGCACGAGAACCCATCTATCTTGGAAGCTAAGCAGAGTCAGGCCTTGTCAGTACTTGGATGGGAGACTGCTAAGGAATATCAACTGCTTCAGGTTACATTTCAAAGGAAGACATGGCAAACCACCTCAGAGTATTCTTTCTCTGAGAAAACCCTATGAAATTCACAGAACCACCATAAATTGACAAAAAAATTAAAGGGAAGTACCCACATACATATACACACACACTCATTGCACACACATATTGTTGGCATTGGATTGGTCTCCAGATTTGAAGAACTTAATCAAAAGAAACAAAGTACAGTCAGCCTTCCACATTCTCTATTTTCTATTCTTAGAAATGTTTTGTAGTATTGTCTTTTGTAATTATTGTATTTTGTTCAAAAAATTGAAAAAGGAAAAGATTTCTTTTTTCCCCCAGTCATGGTCATGCTGTCTGGCAGTAACAATTTTTAAAAAAGTATTTCAAGTTCTACTAGGGACTGTTAGTGGAACTAACTTCCTAGAAAACATGAATAAGGTCCTGCAGTTAGTCTGCTAGACTTGAATAGATGTGCTTTGTCTGGTATTTTTCAATAGAATCCTGATCATTTTTAATGTTTTTAAAGGATGGACTTTAAAAACAGCTTTTTCTGGAATTATTCAAAAGAATCTTCAGCTGATTACATTGCCTTTTTAGGCATAAATATTGCCTTTGTAGGCATTAATATACCTGAAAAAAATTAATGTTTGGTCAGCCTTCACATTATTCACTCTCTCAACCATGGAGAAGGTTCCTACCCTGTGCGACACCTCTACTGTTAGTCACACTTTGTAATATGACGATGTCAGGGGTCATCTAATGCATAAGTGGTACTCTGCATTTCTGACTCCCTAGCCTACTCTATAAATAGCTGTAATATCCTTACCCACTGGACCAAGTATTTTCTTCAGCAGACTAATTGGTTCCCAACCCCTGCTATGCATCAACCGTATCACTGCTATAGGCTAATCTAATCATTAGCTGAGTGACAATCTCCAAGAGGATTTTTCATCTTTTTAATCTCTGTGTTCCCTCAAGAGAGCAGCCCTATTATGGACTAAAGCCCACCAGAGCTCTTTTTTTGATTTCTCTCTTATTGCACAACTCGAGAAAAGATAAGCGAAAAAAGACTAGTATATAATCAAAACGACAAGTGTTTCCCTCAGGAAGAGGGACAGAAGGGGTTGGTTGACCAAGATCAATTCTGTATTTATTTATTTATTTATTTATTTATTTATTTATTATCCTACTTTTTCCCTCAATGGGATTCAAAGCAGCTTTACAATTACGGGAAGCACAGTTATGAAATGTGCTTGTTACTCAACCAGAATATTGGCAGAAGCTTGCAACATCCACTGTGTATGCACTTCACAGGAATTTCTACTCTTCCCTTTTGGGTACGAAACCATTTTTCTCCATGTGAAATAATGCCTCAGGACAGATTTTTTTTTTCTTCAAAAGGTTCAAGTACTCTTTAGCATAACTCTTGACAGCAGATTCCAAGTGTGGTATTAATTTAGGATATACCCAGCCTCCTGGGTATGATGGCACATGCAAGTACATAGCAACTTGGCAAGTTTAAATGAGCACATAGCAAGCCATGTGTCCTTATTAGGGCTGTAATTCTTCACTTAAGTCATTCTTGCACACAAGATTTCAAATGTTTTCTCCTAACTCCTTATAATATGAGAGGTTTTGTATGTTTTTCCATTTTAAAAAAATTTCAGGACTTTTTTTGTAAAAAGAGAGATGAAACATATTTTTCTCCAAATGATTTTTTTTCCCCACACAAAGTTCTGAAATGTGAAAAATCTTATGACAGTTGACCATTTTCTTAATGGAGCACCCCAGTGTGTCAGGATACTTTTCTTTCTTTTTTTGTGAAATTTGCAAAATCTCTTTTTTCAAGACCTTATGTGAGACCCAACCCAAACTTTCTAGACTTGAGATTCCTTGTAGAAGATCCCTGTTGTTACTTCTGTGCTACATTGATGAACATAGGAAGAGGCCTGTATGCACAATGCAGTGGCAGAGCTTGGAGTGTGTGGAGGGGGTATGGTAGGTGGCGTGGCTATGGTGCATGGAGGCGTGGCCGCAGTGCATGGAGGTGTGGCCAGGGCATGCGGGGGCATGGCTACAAGCTGAGACACCCCCAAAACATTGCCGCCCAGGGCAAAGCGCCCCCCCACCCCCCGTTCCTACACCTCTGGAACAATGTTAATATTGGATATAACAATCAGGTATCAGGTTTTTTTCCTACTTTCTTGTTTTTCAACCCTCAGCTTGTTTCCGTATGCAAAGATGAGAAAAACTGAACCATTCTGATAATGTTAAAAACAAATTAAAATGATTTTTTTCCTCCATCTGCACTGGCCAAATTCAGAAAGTTTGGCTTTTCCCAATAAAGAGAGACTATGTTATGCCTACCTGCCATATATGCATTAAGGATGAGGTTCCCATCAGGAAACTGGTATTGGTATTGATGCTCAGAGCTTAGAGGACTGTTACATATTACTAGAGCTTGGTGGTCTGGATGCAGGCTTAGACTTTGCCTATATTGCATATGTTTTTGTATTTCTGACCATGGCAGCAAAAGAAGAAAGTCCTGTGGTCTTCAGCTGAGCCATGTTCTAGACTCCTTCAGTACCAGTGATCTCTCCCTACTCCCCCATCTGCCACACCAAACAGCCACCTCAGGCTCCCCTGCAACTTCTCACTGTCTTGCCTTCATAACTACATGGAATTCAGTGGACATATCCACCAAGAGTACATTGGAACAGCAGTCTCTAGATCCTTTTCCAAGACCTCATTCAGGGGGTGAGAGAGGGAGGAGAAGAAAGATTGTTTCCATAGATCCTTCTCCTTCAGCCCCTTTTCCACTCTACATGTCCCAAAGCTACAACCCTGGCCCAAAGGAACTCATTTGGCTGGTCTGTTGCTGCTGCTGGATTTTTGTGGAGCCACATGAGATCTAAAAAGAAAAAAATAAAACAGAAGTGGACAGAGGTCCACACCTATACTGGTTAATCATTTCTGTTGGGAATGAAGCATATTGAAGGCTGCATCCTGTCTTGAATAACTGTCACCCGTAGAGGCTTGCCTGAGTAGCAATTTCTCGCTCGCTCGCTCATTCTCTCTCTCTTTCTTTTTTTCAGATAGAAAGTTTCCCCCTTCTCCATCTGGGAGCATGTGTAGGATGCAAGAAAGGCTCCAGGGGCAGCATGCTGTCCACAGGCCAAATGTTTCCCACCTCTGCAATAAGGGGACACTAGTTCCAAAAGACTGCATCCAAATAGTTGCCACAAGAATGATAGGAAAGTGGTCCATAAGCTAGCAGTGATTTTTTAAAGAGCATTCTAAACTGTTCAGGTACTTGTAGGTACTTTCTCACATGATGGCAGGACCAGCTTCTTCTCTCAAAATTTAAACAGGGATGAAAAATGCATGCGCTCAAATGAGATGTAAAAATTTTATATGCTTCCATATCAAGCTTCTTCATTTTCTGTTTGTTTTCCTTTCCAATATGCAGGATGCTGCCAGCAGTCCTATTACTTTTCTGGAAAGATAAGCTAATATTATATGCATGAGCCCCTGCAGAAGCCCCATTGCTGATGACTAAAAATATATATATTTTGAAAAACAAGTAGGCTTTTATAAGGTCTTGGCTTCTGCTCCTGTAAATGTTTTTCATCTTGTGTGTCACTTTCAACCAAAAACACACACATGTTCACTCAGCTACCAAGAACTCCGAGTCCCAACCTATAGCCTGCTTTCAAGTTATCTGACAGAGATGGATAAAAATAGCAGAGGAGAACTAAGGCTTAATGATAAAAGCTCAATTTGTGGCTAACAATGGAGGATGGGTGAGAATTTTGTTACATTTGCTAAAAATAGGAGTTTGTCCAAAGTTGCAAATGTTGTGCTCACACAATTGTGTGCATGTATTTATGTATCTTCAACCCACCTGTCATCAAATTGTATAGGGCTTCTTAGGCAAGGAATATGCAGAGGTACTTTTGTCATTTCCTTTCTCTGAAATATAACCTATAGTACGTGGTATTCATTGGTGGTCTCCCATCCAAATACTAACCAGAGTTGAGCCTTCTTGCATTACCATAGAATCATACAATCACAGATTTAGAATGAACCACAAGGCCATCTACTGCAACTCACTGCCATGCAAGAATATACAACTAAGGCCCTCTCAAAACATGGCCACCCAATCTCTGTTCAAAGACCTCTGAAGGAGGAGAACTCACCTCCCCCCATGCAATCTATCTATTGTTGAACAGCTCACAGTACATCAGTTCTTCCTAATGTTTAAGTGAGATTTCTTTTCTTTAAACTAATTCCTTTGGTTTGTCATCTAATGGAGCACTGGGAAACAAGCTTGTTCCATCTTGTACATGATATCCCTTCAGGGAGCTAAATATGGATATCATTTTTAATTTTCTCCAAGTTAAACATGCCTAGGTTCTTAAGTTTTTCCTCACAGGGCTTAGTTTTTAGACCTTTGATCATCTTGGGTGCCCTCCACTGGACATATTCCAGTTTGTTAATTCTATTCTTAGACTGTGGACTCAGTTCTCAGGTAAGGTCTAAACAAGCAGAATAAAGTGGCACAGTGATCTGGACACTATATTCCCATTGTGCCCTGGTGGCATAGTGGTTAAAATGCCGGTACTGCAGCCACAAGGTTGTGAGTTCAATCCTGCCAGGCTCCAGGTTGACTCAGCCTTCTAGCCTTCCACAGGTTGGTAAAATGAGTACCCAGCTTGTTGGGAGCAATTAGCTAACACATTGTAAACTGCTTAGAGAGCGCTTAGCTGATAAGTGGCATAGAAATACACATGCTATTGCTATTGCTATTGATACAGCCTAGAATTGTTTTGTCTTTTTTGGCTGTCACATCACATTCTTTACTAATGTTCAGTTTGTGAACTACCAATTCTGCTAGATCTTAACAGGTTATCAAGTCAAGTGTTATCCATCCCATATTTCTGCATTTCATTTTTCTTGCCTAAATATGGTACCATACATTTATTCCTGTTGACACTGATTTTGATAGTTTTGGCTCAGCAATCCAATCATGTCAATGTCATTTTGAATTTTATTAGTTATTAGTTACCCCATCTAATTTGGTGTTATCAGCAGCTTTGATAAGTGTGCTCTCTATTTCACCATTCAGGTGATGTATAAGGATGTTTCATGCCTCAAACAGAACCCTCTGGCATCTCACTAGTCACTTCTCTCCAGGATGAAGACCAACCATTGGTGAGTACTCTTGAGGTTCAGTCCATCAACCAATTACAAATCCACCTAACAACAGCATTGTCTAGCCCACATTTTATCTAGTTGTCTACAAGCCTTACCAAGATCATGATGAAGATATACCACATACACAGCTTTTTCAAGGAAGGAAGGAAGGAAGGAAGGAAGGAAGGAAGGAAGGAAGGAAGGAAGGAAGGAAGGAAGGAAGGAAGGAAGGAAGGACAGACAAAAACAGAACACCATTATGTGGGAAAACCAAATTTGATATTTTGTCCATCCAGACCCAGGGTGTTAAGTGCTTAAAACAGTTTAAAGTCTTGATTTATTTGTTGGGGTTTTTGTTTGTTTGGTTTTTAATTGCTGGGAATAGCAGTACTAGGGATGGGATGAATCCAGAATTTTCTGGATCCAAATCCAGATCCGAATCCCTGGAAGGTTCTGGGAATCCACGAATCTCATGAATCTCAAATCTTTCAAATCCTTTTTTTAAAAAGAGTTTAAAAAGCAAGGGAAAGAAGGATAATCTTGGGCAAGACACACTCTCTCGGCCTTAGCAAGAGCCTAGGCAAACCTCCCTCTAAAGAAATCTGGCCAAGACAATTGTCATAGTTTTGCCTCAGGATCTCCCCAGATTGAAAATGACATGAAGGCCCTTTCTACACAGGCAGGAAAATGTGGATTAATCCCACATTTTCCTTCCTGTGTAAACAGGGCCACATACTACAATAGAGAGAGAACCCACGTCAAAACTGGCTTTTCTTTGCATAGCTCCTTCTGGCATCCTGGGGTTTGTAGTTTGATGATGCTCCAGCACACTTCGGCAGAGAAGGCTGTGACACCTTGTAAAACTGTAAACCCCAGAATTGTGTCTGAAAGAGCTTTGCAAGGGAGCTATGCAAAGGAATATTTCAGCTGTCCTTGAAATCTCAAGCCTGTACCTTCCAGTCAAGTACTGAACTTAAATATGAAATGTTCAATTTAAATATCTTAGAATACAAGCCCAGATATAATTTCTGAAATTGTAAGCAAAGGCTATGATTACCCCAAAGGAAAACCTCACCTATTTACTATCTTCCATTGTATGGTCCCCCAGGTTTTCAGGTGTTCTGGTCTCCCAGGTTTTCAGGCATCCCAGTCTCCCTGGTTTTCAGGCATCCTGGTCTCCAACAATCTATTTAGTTGGCAGATTTGAAAGATTCGGTTTGCCTATTTTGGCACGTGGATTCGGATTCAAGAATCTCGAATCCTTATCCAGGATTCGAGGATTCAGTTGGCCCATCCCTAACCAGTACTCTTGAATGTGGCCAATGTACACAAAAATAAATTTATTTCAGTTCATTACGAAGAATTTAAGATGTGCAATCTTCCTACTTTGGATTGAAATGAGCTTGAGGTTTATAAAATTAGAATGTGACAAGGGAGCCCTGTTCTTAAATACTTGGGCTTATTGAAAACAGATACAAGATCTTTAAGGCAAAAGGTAGCATTATGGGTAAAGCCATTTCCTTTATTGCAGATTGCTTCTTATTTGACTCTCTGTATCTTGACCAAAAACAATAGGAGAAAGGTGTATAATCTGACTTAATTTCATAAGAAACACCCACTATAACTGGCCAGAGATTAACAGCAGGCCACAAAGTCTTTTATACACTCGCCGACCTGAGTTCATGCCAGATTGAAGCAGGGTGATTACTAACACTATACCATGAAAAAGATGATTTCATGGCATATAGTAGAAGCGATGTGGTCAATAATGGCCTATCAAAGTAACTGCTGTCAACCCCCAGCAGAAAGCAATGCATGATGTACCTTGGGCAAAATGTGACATGTTCATCACTTAATTTAGAGACGTGTGCCACAATACATTAGAACCTCTCTCTCCCATACATACAGACAAATCCCATTTTACTATTTTCCCTCAGAAATAGTAAAATCTAGATGTCAACTGCAATATATAAATTTCAAGATCTACCAGATAAACATTTGTATTTCAAAGGATTGAGCCATTCTGTAGAATGGAAGGTGTTACCTAGCATACAGGAAAAATACTTGTACACCTCAGCAACTAGCAGACGTCTCCCTGCAGCCATATATATCTCATGTTTCACAGCAATCTACATTCCACATACACAGGCACATATGCCCCATGCTTCAAACCAAACGAAACAATTTACTGTCTCTTACACAGACATAATGTTGGCATCCCACTACCACAGATGTTGAAGGGATCCTGAACTGGGGCTTCGTCAGCTGGGTTGCCCGCCACACACTTTCTACAATGTCATTCAAGACTTGTGCCACTCCCAGCATTGCCCCACAACATGAGCTGGGGGGCAGAGGATTGCCCAACATTGGGCTGCCTGGATGCTGCCACAGTGAGCAGTGTGGGTTGTAATCAGTAAGGAGTTGTAACCGCAAACATATCTGCATATACCTAAAGATTTAGATAAGGATTTTGAGGGCTAAGCACTCAAACCTTTTCATCAGGATGGATGAATTTGTCAGTTTCATTATTTCCTACACTTGATTTTTTTAAAAAAAGCATCAAATTATTTCTGCCTCTTATATAAGGAAACTGTGATTTGGGGGGAAAGTTATTTAAATAATGACCTGAGTTCTTGCTCATTCCTAACAGCAACTGTAACCCTGTTCTCACTTTCAAAGAAATCATTAATTGCATGAGAGGAACATAAATTTCCAGTTTATTAGGGATGTTGGTCCTCTCCTCTTGCTGCCAAGTCAGACACCACACACTATTCTTCCTGCTAGGGCAAAGCAAAGGAAATCTAAGACTTCTTGTGAAATCTGGTTTAGAAGAAATGAGGCAAAATGAAGTACCACACTTACACTTGTGCTCCCTCCCAATCCCATCCAAACAAACATTCCCATTTTTTCTTACTTTCTTTCTTAGAGGAGGGCTTGAGTCAGCACACATTGTTTAGTGCTCTTGTCCAACACCACTTCTTACTGGCTTGAAAACTCATATGATCTTACATGATGTGTCATGTCAAATTGTTACTAGGATGTAAGTGTGCATGAACATCCCGAAGCATTACCTAAAATTATCCATCTTTTTTCTTCTTACAGTGATGAGGTTGAAACCTAGGAAGTTTTTGTCTGGTCCTTTATACTCCATTAGAACACAGCATACCATTCAACTGTCCTGATTTGGCATGGACAGTCCTGATTAATGCCAGTGGTGGAGCTTGGAGTGTGTGGAGGGGGTGGGGCTATGGCATGAGAGGCATGGCCACAGTGTATGGGGCCATGGCTGTGGCATGTGGGGGTGTGACCAGAGCACATGGGGGCATGGCCAGAGCATGCAGGGGCATGGTTACAGGCCAGGATTTCCCCAAAACATTGCCACCCAGGACAAACTGCCCCCATCCTTATGCAGCTGATTAATGCTCTGCCACCCCACTTTTCAGCCACATTTAAAATGTCTCAGTTTCTCTTTCCTCCTCCCACTTTCTCCCTTTTGCCCTCAGTTTACTTCAATTACTGCAAATTAAGTTTCATGTACAAAATCAGTTTGCAGTCAAGTAACTCAGCAAGGCAGAGAGAAAAGAGGAGGAACTGAATTTTACCTTTCTCAGTAGACTCAGGCAAAAGCAAATTGCTGCAGCCTCTCCCAGCTTGTGCATTCTTCCTCGTTAATAACTTTTGCCATCTTGACGACACTCTGAACACATGCGTACAGGTTTTCATCTGTGAAATATTGGAGGGTATGATACACCTGGCTAAGCGCTGGCCTTGTGAATTCTTGCATGATAGAGATACTATAGCCATTTCCGCACAGGCTAATAGAAACGGTGCAGAGTGTCCTCCACGGAGGACGTCTGCACCTGGGAGCGGACTGGGTCGGACCTATTTAACGTAGATCCGCACCTCAGCCTGCTCCAGAACGACCCCAAGTGGTCGTCAAGCGTGCTTTTGAAAGACCGCTTAAAACAGGTCTTTCAAAAGCACGGAGTGCGCCATTCTGTGCCCACTCTCCAGTGCAGATTTGCAGGCTTGCACCAGTGCAAGCCTGCGATCTGCCAGGGGCGGGCCTTAGGCTGGCGAGCTTCAGCAGCTGGCCGAGACCCTCAACCAACCGGAAGCCGCCATTTTCGTCCCTGGAGCAGTGTGGAGTGATGAGCACGCACTGCTCCAGAGCACCGCGGACCGGATGGGGAGCCAAAAAGTCCGGTAAGTAGCGGCACGGGGTGATTCCCTCACCCTGTGAGGAAATGGCTTATGAGTGAGAGGAGTTTAAGCATTTGTTCATAGGATATGATCACACAACGAGGTCAACTCTGTCCCTGTTTTTTTTTTTAAAAAAAGAATTGCACCTTTTAATCAACAACATATTGGCTGGCACAACCTATGTGCCCATGGTACATATGCTCACAATCATCCTTTGTGTCTTCCATTACCACTGTAAGCCTCTTTTCCCGAGTTCATCCAAAACACTTTGCAAAGGAAAAACCAGTATAAAATGATGTTCACAAAGCCTTGAAGGCTTGACAGAAAAGCTTAGTAAATTCAGAAAGATTTACATTTGAGATTATATTCAAGAGCCAGCAGCAGCAGCAGATGTTCTAGTCCTACATTCCTCAGTCTAAAAGCTGTGCTTCTCTAAAAAGCTAAGGATAGTTATTTAGAAGACAGGGGAAAATATTTATGAAGATAAAAAAAAAAGGGGAGAGCCTTGGGCCCCTGTGGTGAAATCACAGTCACCTGCCACATGCTCACAATAGGATGCTTTCAGTTTTAATTTCCCTTTACCATCCTCTCATAGCACAGGATAGGCTATTAGAAGAAATCCAAGAGCTTAGAAAGTTACTTTTTAGAAATAAAATATTGTAGCTTTCAAGCAGCTCTGAAATCATTGTCACTGTCATAGTTACATTTTAATGATACTGTTTACATTACTGTGTCTCTTTTATTAAAAAAAATTCTGAATGTAGCAGCATGAGGAACAGCAGAAGCTGGCACCTGAACCATGTGATATTCCACCTCCATCATTTATTAGAGTATTGTCCCATTACAGCAAAAAACTAGAAGGTGCATATACTCCCTTTGTGATGTAACTTAGTTAAACTTCTGTTATTCAGTAAAGGAAATAATTACAAGTAACTTGTTATTTGAGAAGCAGCATGGTGTAGTAGTTTGAGCACAACCCTGGAGACCAGCATTCAATTCTCTGCTCAGCCATAGAAGCTCACTGGGTGACCTTGGGTAGGTCACACACTTTCATCCCCAGAAAACCATGAGATAGGGTTTCCATAAGTCACAACAAAAACAATTTGCTATTTGCAATATGTTACTTCCAAGCTATAAGAAATCCCCAATCGTTTTATAAAAGGAAAAACTGTGCCAGAAGTGCATTTCTTCAGACAAATACCAAGGTATACATTAATCGCATAGAAGATTAATTGGAGAACAAGATATGGATATTAATTTGTATTTAAGGTACTGTTATAGGTTGAAAAATACATTTGATGTAATATTTAAAAGGAAAAGTCAACAAGAGACATCTAAATAATTTCCTTCTCACGTTGTAGGAGAAAATATTGCCAAAGAACTGGGCTTTGCTCTTTACACTGAAATTTCTCCTATTAAAATCACCAGCAATCTTCTTACTGCTTACTGCTTACAATCTTCAGTACTGCTTACTGCTTACTAGATTATTTACTCCTTTAGCTATAAACTAAAATTGATGCTTAAATGGAATTTCTCACAGTGGCAGAGCTTGGAGTGTGTGGAGGGGCGGGTGGGAGGGGGCAGGGCTACAGCAGAAGGGGTACAGCCATTGTGCAGGAGCATGGCGGCAGTGAGTGGGGGCGTGGCCAGGGTGCACGGGAGCGTGGCTATGGGCCAGGATGCCCCAGAAACATTACCACCCCGGGCAAATTGCCCTTTCCGCCCCCACGTTCCTATGCGACTGATTTCTCATCTTCTCAAATTTTCTTTTCTCAGTTACTTTGCATATCCCCTTATTTTGTAACCATTCTGCTTCTCTGTTATGTTTGAAAGGACTAAGTGAAAGAAGAATTACAGACTTCCATTAAATCAAGGACAGGCCATACCTGATATCTCATCATGCTATGATACAGTAATATCCTATAAAGTTAAGAACTCTCATGGAACTCATGTACCTACTTTATGCTCTACATTGAATGATGAATTGCACCAGCAGATAATGCTCTCACTCTAAGCAATGCATCCCATGATCACTGATTTTTATTACTTCTCCAAACCTTTGCGTCATGCCCCACAGTTCTAGTTTAGAAGTCCTCTAGTCATTATGATAAAGTTTTCAGTGTGTGCCACAGCAGTTAAGGAGACTTTGTGACAACTGGATGCTTTGACTTTCACAAGGCGTTATCTCCAACAGTGTAGAACTACCATTCCACATTACCTACTGAGCTGAGATTTATGCATGCATTACATTTGTATATAAGTATATTGTAGACAAGTTCTGTTGGGCTCTTTTCGTGTATAATTATCTTTTGGATTTTTTAAAAGACTGAGTTATAAAAAATAATGCCGGGGAAAATAACACTCATATAATAATAGAGTGCAAAAATATTAATAGTCACTGTGTATCACGTATTCCAGTCCTGAAAAGAAAAGAAAAGAAAAGAAAAGAAAAGAAAAGAAAAGAAAAAGAAAAAGAAAAAGAAAAAGCTTGGAAGTAAGCTTTTTAAACTAGAATTTATTTTTAAATTAAGTTTACAGCCACAAGATCACAGAATTATAGAATAACAGAATCTTAGCGTTGGAAGAGATCAGAAGGGCCACTTGGTTCAAGCTCCTTCTATGCAAGCGTACACAAATACAGCACTCCTGAAGGATGTCCATCCAACATCTGTTTAAAGACATCCAAAGATGGAGGAGTCCATCTCTCTCAGAGTCAGTCTATTCCACTGTCAGATAGCATGTACAATAACAGATTTACTTCTGATATTTAGATGGAATCTCTTTTCTTGTAATTTGAATCCATTAGTTCATATTTTAGATCACAACCACAGCTCTACAGTAGAGGAAGAAAAGAATTTAATTGGATTTGACAATATCAATGAATGTAGTTTTTCTGACAAAAGAAACATACTTCACAGATTATCAAGGTTTAGAGAGTGTCTTAAAGAAATAAACACAAAACAGTGCACACATTTCAGAATGTGAACAGCTAAAACGTGCACCATTGGAAACAATGTGAAACTTGCCCTACTCAAAGATAAAAGTTGTACAAATTATATTAAATTTGTGAATAAATGTGCACACTTGAAAAATATGTTTAAAATGTACACGAAATTGAGAAATCCCCAGAAATTCTCAAATTCCAGAATAAAATAAGGAAAGGAAAACAATGCAGGTGGGATAGGTAGAAATGCTGAGAGAGAAAGAGAGAGAGAGAGAACTGACTGGATGATTTTTACATCTCTATCAGGCAGGGGTTTTTTAAATGTAATAAATATTTGCAAAAGACTTTTTACATATTAAAGTAATGTAAAGTAATGGATGTGTGTGGATGCATGTGTTTCAACATCTATAACAAGTCTGCCATCATAATTGTCCTCTACCAATTGCCATTCATTTGACCATATTCTAACATTTTAATGTGCTTGTGTCCAAGTAAAATCAATGAAACCAGTTAGAAGTAATTTATATTTCAATATTTTAGTTGATATTTTCATGGATCTGAACTGAAAGCAACACCTGATTTTTGGATTTAAAATGAGAATAACAGAGCCTAATGTTACAACGAATTGGTCAGTCTTTCAGGTATCACAGCTTTTTTTGAATTTGAGTCTATTACTTCTTCATGAAAAAATTCATACTGAACTCTCTGACATTTAAAATCAAGATGTAAGCATGTCCCTAAATATAAATTCTGTTCAGTGATTTGATCATAAGTCCATTTAGAAAGAGTCTGGCAAGCAGCCATATACCAGCATCAGGGGCAAATTATAGATTATGTTTAAAGTGGCCTGTGTAGCTATCTCTCCCATTTTTTATTTTTATTGATTACAGGACCAATCGTAACTGGAAATGCTAACATGCATGCCAGCATTTTCAACTATGATGTCTAAGTGATTTCCCTATTTGAGAAACGTAGCAAGGCATGGCTCCCATTTTTAATTTAAGGGAATCAAGAAATCAAATTCTGCAGCCAGAGTCTGGTATACGTGGGATGACAGATAACTTTTTCAAGAGGTTCTTAAATCTATTTCTATCCACTTCAATAAGCATTAGCTGTTGACAGCCTCTTAAGTGAATAGTGCTATCAGCATACATATTACAATGGCATCAACAGTGGTAACTTACTGAGATGCTAAAATGTAAAGCATTAAATTTAAATAAACAAAATTACTAAGTATTAATAGAAATAAGAGCCAACTTTAATAACTTTTCCCAGAATTTATAAAAGCTAGATTTTTTACCATAGTTCCCAGAAATCTCAACTGATGTCCATGGTAGCTGAGGGATTCTATAACAGTGATCCGAAAAGTAACTTCCCCAGGCTGTCCTTTCTCGTATGTTATGATAACAACACTCCAGAATCAAAACAACCTCAAAAGATTGTGCCTGTAACTGCAGCATTAACATTTGATTAATCTTTAGTTGATTATTTATTAATTACTGCTAGTCAGGTTTTCAGCCCTAGTTTTTTTTCTCCATCTATGCTATGCATGGAATACTGAGCAATGCATATAATATTTATTAATAGGACTTTTATGAAAGGGCATTTTTAAGTGCAGGAAACCAAACTACTAGGAGGAGAACTGAAGGTCTGTGTTCATCTATATAAGTTAGAAAAAAAAAGTACTGATTAGATCAGAGACTGGAGTGGTGAGGCCTTCCAGATGCTGTTGAACTGCAGTTCCCACTGTTCCTCATCTATGCTGCCTAACTTGCTGTGCTATACTGCCTAGAGTTGCTGGGACCTGCAATGCAACAACAGCTAACTTTTGGGTTAAATGGAGTAATGGTCTGTGTTACCCTGATTCCTGGGGGTCCCAGGAGGGACACCTAAATGCGCTCTCAATTATGTAAGTTGGGGAAATTAGCCAAGAGCACAGCCTAGCAATACAAGAGGTAGGGTAACGTAGCGAGATCTTGAACCCTATGTTTACGGGGTCAGGCCGAGTCAAGGAGCACACAGAAGTTGAAATAATAAATGTTGTTTTATTAAAACACAATCAAACAGTGTATGCAGCATGCTCACACAGATAACTAAAGAAATAAAGGTTGGAGTGGGATAGAGGGATTCTTACAGGAGTTGTTGGTTTGGGTGATACTTCACCTGTCCTGAAGACCGGTTAGAAGCGGAGAAGCTGGGGAGCGTGGATCTCAGCACGTGGAGCTGAGGGGAAGGCTCGCTGGACAAAGCGACAGCAAGGCGGGATGGAAGCCAAGAGCGATCCAAGGAAGCGCTCAAAGTCAGGCGTTTTTATAAGGAGAATTGTGACCACAGGCTAGTTTGGACTTGGGGAACACAATGGATTTGGGGGTGGAGACAAAGCCTCCGAAAGGTCAGAATTTGAATGATTGAATTATAGCCAAATTGTCAATAGGACAGCCAGTATGCAAACGCAGAGTGCTTGAGCGTTGTATAGTCCGATCATCAAGCTGCCAGCACAGGGCAGAGGATCTTTTGAAAGTTGCGTGCATACATAATGGAGGTACTTGCCTTGAGGTCTCCTAAAGCTGCGAGTCAGCTATTTCTGGCCTGCCTGTATTGTGTTGGAATATTACAGCGATTATCAGCCAAGGCGGTGTACGTGCTTGTCCGGGGGCCTCGCAAGCACATGGAGGGGAATGGGTATGTGAGGCCGAATTATTGATATCAAAAGATATCTTTTAACATCCCCCAAGCTCAGGCTAGCAATGGTGTTAACATCTGCTTCAGAAGAAGACTTCTTCATACATTAACTATAGATGTTTGGCCAATATGTGTATGGAATACAATGATGGTTCATAGGAAAAAGAGAAAAGCCCCTCTTCAACATTCTTTGGAATACAGCAAAAGCCATATACAGCATAGGACTGAATGTGGAGGGAGCAGTCAAGCCTTGTCTGTGCTATCACCACATTCTTCATCTGAGAATGACAGTCTGGCAAGGAGAGCCTCTACTATGGCTATTTCCGCTCTAGCCTGTTATAGCACTATGATTCCACTTTCAGCATCCTATGGAATCCTGGGATTTGCAGTTTCGGGAGGGGCCGGCCAGCCCCTCCCGAAACTGCAAACCCCAGGATTCCATAGGATGTTGAAAGTGGAATCATAGCGCTCTAACAGACTAGTGAGGAAATGGCCTATGTGTGGAGGCTTTCGTTGTAATCTGGAACCCCTGCCCCAAAATCAGGGTTTCCAAGTGTATGGAGAGGTTGAATATGTACAAGATGCTTTCCCTGTCTCACTGCTGCTCTCCAAGTGAAAAGTCTGACAATGGCAGTGCTCCCTTTGCTCATGCATTTAGTCAACCCTCTCCTGAATATCTGCACAGAACCAATGCTGTTCTTCTGCGATGAATGCTGCACTAGTTATATGTTATTGTTTCTAAACTTCCTGGGATTAAAACAGTATTTTCAGCATCACTTGTTAAATCATACAAACGCAGAACAACAACAACAACAACAAAAAACAGGGAAGAAGAAAACTATTCTTTTTTTTTTAATTACAAGACATTTAATAATGTAGTCCAAATAACTGTTTGAATTATATTCTGTTTATGTGGGGGTATGATCTTGGCCATATCATTTAGACAATAGCAGATGGCTGGCAAATCAATAAAAAAAAATTGATTTTGGTAGAATGTGAAAATATAACTAAATGCAAAATGGTTGTTCAAGGGCTTGGCAATGTTGCTTCTAAAGAGAAACAGGTTTATTTATGATACAAGGAGGATTAATTTTTCATCCTGACATGGAGGTGGAATTACTGTCTGAAATCTTTGCATACTGTAGGGAGCCAACACAGCAGAATTCACAGTTTCTACTACATTGTGATGAGGAAACTAGATCTCTTGCTGAGCATAAAATCTTCCAGTCCCCAAAACATAATTAGCTTCCAAGACCTGAACAAGCTAAATTGTGCATCAGTAACAGAAATCCTATTGACTTCAGTGGCTGCAAAACCAACCCCTATATCTTACTTTCTGTGGCTGCAAGTCCCCTGTCTTAATGGTTCCAGATTAAAATTGTGCGCTGTATTATCATGCAGATTATTTTTTTGTGTTTCTGGCTGCTCACTAGGAGGCAACAGGAAATGAAGCTCAAAATTCCATTTCCAATTACATTGTCTCACAGCAGGTAAGCTGTGGTTGGGGCAGGTATTATCAAAAAATCACCTTTCAACAAGGCACACAGAAGGTCTGCTTGCATGCTACGTAAAGACAAACAGCAGGGATGATGGAATTCAATAGAGTAATCAGGGATAATAATATCATAGACTTTTAGGTGAATGAGTGAGTAAAAATAGAATCATGTAGTGGATGAAAACCTACATTTGTCAAGAATGTGCTAAGCCCTGCATTTACGGGCTTACAACTGCCAATGGTAAGGAGGGACTGCACTGAATGTAAGAATTTTATTAGAAGGGTCTTGGACTTCCATCTGATAAATGGGCAAGCTGTTCTCCACTGATTTGTCCCTTGGTAGTATGTCATTCACGCCTCAAAACAGCTTAAGGCAGGAATGGAAAGAAAAACAAAACAGGCAAAGTCATTTATGTGCAATAATAATGTAATAATTTATTAATATTGCTTAATGATTTTTACACCTAATTGGCTTTTTCTTCCTGATAGATTTCCCCAGCTATTTGTGAAATCCTTTCTGATTAGTTTAAGCTAGGGAGAGGCAACCAGTAGTCCACCGAGTGCATTCAGCATTCTATTACTTTAGTGACATGTTCTTACCCTATCAAATATTAATCACTGTATTTGTAAAAAAGAGAGAGAGGGAGAGTTTAGGACCAAATCCAATATTCATCCCACCTAAAGTCTCATTTATTTCAAGGCTCATTTATTTCAGTGGGTCCATTCAAGCTGAGACTAATGTTAGATTTAATCCTAAAGCCACAACTCCATAACTACTTACTTTGAAGTAAGCTATATTAAAGTATATGGTATTTAGTAATTATAATTGTCCAAAGTTCATTAAGGAGTCTTAAGAAACCTGTTGTTCCTAGCAGCTGTGCTGTTCTCCATGATAACCAACAGTCTGGTTATCTTTAGCTTCTCCAGATTTTGCTGGTATAGGAACCAGAAGTTCATTCAAACATGTGAAGGACAAAGACAATTTTCCAGAAGGCAAACATACAGATCTCATAGCTGATATTATTACTGAAGCAGTCTTCCTATGTAATTGTTGGTGGTTTGGAAACACAGTTCCAAGCAGAGAGAACTGGACTTGCTCTCTCCTTCTACATAACTATCCCTTGCATGAGCCAAACAGGTTTTGCCAACGTAGGCCATTTCCTCCCTCCCTAAACTGCAAACCCCAGGATTCCATAGGAGGTTGAAAGTGGAATAATCGCGATATAACAGTCTAGTGCGGAAATAGCCATAGAAATTTAGGAACTTGTGTGCCTGAAAGAAACCAGAGTGGTGTAGTGGTTTGAATGTTGGACTATGACTCTGAAGACCAGGGTTCCCGTCCCTGCTGAGCCATGAAAACCCACTGGGTGATCTTGGGAAAGTCACACTCTCTAAGACTCACAAGAAGGCAAACATAACCCCCCTCTGAACAGATCTTGGCAAGGAAACCCCAGGATAGGTTTACAAGAACAAGGACTGCCTGCAAGATCTTCTTTTCAAGGAGACCAATACTAGGAAAAAGTCAGGACTGGAAGGAAGGAAGGAAGGAAGGAAGGAAGGAAGGAAGGAAGGAAGGAAGGAAGGAAGGAAGGAAGGAAGGAAGGAAGAAGGAATAAAAATCCCTTTGTCTAGTATTGTCTGTGTAATGATACAACTGATCTCAGATCTTCTGATGTGAGCTAGATACGCAAAAAGGAAAACCAGACAAGTGCATCTGATCACAGCATAGAGCTTACAACCAAGTCAGGGTTGGATATTCACTCTTCTGAAATCCTACAGGGGCTTTAGCATCACTATTAGCTCACAACAGTGTGGCCATAGGGAAGGTCAAGACCCATAGGTCCAAGGGAGGGGCTTAGCTCTACTCTTCAAACTTCCTGATGATCAGAGCTGTCTGGCAGTGGAATGTGCTGCCTCGGAGTGTGGTGGAGTCTCCTTCTTTGGAGGTTTTTAAGCAGAGGCTGGATGTCCATCTGTCGGGAGTGCTTTGATGTGTGTTCCTGCATAGCAGGGGTTTGGACTGGATGGCCCCCGTGGTCTCTTCCAACTCTATGGTTCTATGATTCTAGAGGTTTAGATAAGAATGCTGATTATCTTGTGACAGAAGAAATGGAATGAAATGGAAGTAGTTTCAACAGTGCCACCCCTTGAACAGGAAGAAATACCATTTGATATAAATTATTTTCAAGAAATGTTGGAGATTTACCATTGAACAGGTTGAGTGAAGGTTCAGAAGAGAGCATTTAAACCTCCATTGAAAAATCTGACAGTTTAGAAGAGATTGTCCTAAGACAAAATTATTCCTGATCAGTTAAAAGAGAGATCTAGGAATAGGGATTCAGCCTGTTTTTGATGTGGTAACACACCTCCTGAAAACACAGGCTCATAGTTTGGAGATATGCCTGGCTTCATTTCTGAGCCAAGAGGCCCATGTTTCAGCAGTTACCAGAAGTGTGTTTGCACAGTTAAACTGTAAACTTTATACTTTAAACTCATTCTTGCAGAAACTAAATCTGGTCATGGTGGTAGTTGCTTTGGTTACCTCCTGTTTGGATTACTGTAATGTGCTCTACATGGGGTGCCTTTGCAAAGTACTAAGAAGCCTTCTCAGTGGTTGCTCTCAGACTTTGAAACTGCCTTGTTGCTACACCCTACACTCCCATTCTGTGGCATGTCCTGTTTTCATAATTGAACATATTTATGCTGGAAAACATGATTGCAGGCATGCTAGCTAGAAGACTGCAAGGTCAGACTGACCTTTGAAGATAGGGTCTGGTCATAAATTCAGAGAAGACTTGGTGGGAAACCCAGACACGAATGGGTCTATGATAATCCTTTCAACAACTCAAGCTTTGTGCACAGTTTGTTAAGTGTAACTGCCCAGTTCCCTGCCTAAAGGGTTAAACTTCTCATTCCTTCGCTAACCTCGTAGCCATAGTAACGGCTGAGGAATGTCGCTAGTCAGAGAACTAGATAAGCTACTGAAACTGTCCCAAAACAACTGCAGATGTTATGACTAAAAAGTCTGTTCTCATTCGCTTCTTGTTCACTGTCTCTGTCTGTCTGCCTGTCAGCTTGCTGTGCAAATACAGATGGAAAAATGGATTTCACCTAGTTTTGCTTTCTTGTGTATTCCAGCTTTGCAATAAACACATAGTTTAGTATATTTTTTGGCCTCTCTCTCTGGTCTTTTTGGATGTATGCCGTTTTGATCTACTTTTGAAGCACTGGTGAACTGTGGGTCATGCTAGCTTCCAGCATGCCCCCTGGAATTCCTCAACAGGTTATGGGCCCAGCATGCTTCCGCTGCACATCCTTGTTGTGCCAGAGTGTTTTTGAGGCCAGGTTTGATGGATGGACTTTGTCTACAGCTGTGTTTCATCTGCTGGTCATCCCCGAAGCTGGCAGTGAGTGCCTGGGACCGAGGGCTGAGTCATTATGGAGTCCAAGCCTGTGAGCAGTTTGCCTTTGACCAGGCTAAATGGCAGTAATTATCTCACTTGGGCTGTCAAGATGGAAATGTATCTTCGTGGGGAAGGTGTCTGGGGAGCTGTTTCTGTTTCGCTAGACCTCCCTAGAGATGCCGCTGAAGCCGAAAAGGTGAGGCAGAAGGCCATGTTGCTTATTTTTTTAGCTGTGGAAGACGACCAGTTGTTTTACATCCGTAATCTAACCACTCCACGAGACTGTTGGGAGGCTCTTTGCAATGTCTATATTCGCATAACTGCAGGTAGTAAACTGTCACTCACGAAAAGGCTGTATGAGACAAAATTGAGGCCAGGTATGTCAATCAAGTAGCATCTGCAGACGCTGGCTGAAATCTTTGTTGCCCTGCGTGAGAGAGGGAAGGTTTTGTCTGAGATTGACAAGGCTTACTGCATCCTGTGTTCTCTGGACCCCAGTTAGGACGTTATAGTGGCAACCTTGGAGGCTGTTCCAGAGCAGACCCTGACTGTGTCCTATGTAACTTCTCGCCTGCTGGAAGAAGAAGAACGACATGCCCAGAGGAGTGCCCAGCAACCTCCCCAGCTGCCTGCTGCTGCAGAGCCAGGATCTGGGTGGAGATCTACCCAGGCTGGTGAGTCCAAACCAGAGGGGCTGGTGAGAGCCAATGCTGTGAGAAGGTGCTATCGCTGTGGATCTACCTCCCATCTCAGGAAAGACTGTCCACTGGAGAAGCAAGGTGGGAGAGGTGCTCGAGGCAGAGGCTTCAGAGGAGGCCATGGGAGTCGTCCACAAGTTGCTGTTGCAACAGACTGTGTGGCTTCTGAGAGCTGCTGGGACACTGATGAGGCTTTTTGGCTGCTGGACAGTGGTTGCTCTCAGCATCTGGTAAACTGTGAAGGTTTGTTCAAGTGTTTGAATCCAGCCAGTGTTGCTACTGTTGCCCTGGCTGATGGGAGTAAAGCAAAAGTCACGGGAGTGGGGTCTGCCTATATACCTGCTCTAGATATGTATCTTGATAATGTGTTGTACGTGCCTTCACTTGATTTCTGTCTACTCTCTGTTTCAGAGTTAACTCAAAGTGGGTTTGAGGTTTTGCTCACAAAGCATGAGGGCAAAGTACTGAAAGGTGGGGCTGTTTGTGCTGTGGCAGAGTTGAGTGAGAAACTGTACAAACTTAAGCCCAGATTCAATGCTTGCACTGTATATGATAACAAACCACAACATAATGAATGCATTCATTTGTTGCATAGAAGGATGGGGCATGCTAGCTTTCCTGTGTTGAAAAAGTTAGCAGACAGTTGCAAGGGATGTTCTCTGAAGTCCTGTGCTACTTTTCTTGACTGTGCCATTTGCAAACAGTCTAAATCCATGCAGCTTCCTGCGCCCAGAACCAGTTCACGGGTTCCTGATGCTCCTTTCCAACTTGTTCATGCTGATGTAGATGGACCCATTTCTCAGTGCAGTTTGGGGGGAGCCAGATTTTTCCTGCTGTTAGTAGATGATTTCAGCAGATACACGTTCTGTTATTTGTTGAAGCAAATGTCCGAAGTGTGTCAAATAATTAAGAACTGGTGTGTGTATGTTGAGAGACAATTTGAATGCAAGGTCAAAGCGTTCCAGTCAGATTGTGGAGGAGAATTTCTGGCTGAGAGTCTGCAACAGTGGTTCAAAAGCAAGGGCACTGTGCACAGGACAACTGCCTCCTATGCCAGTTTTCAAAATGGCGTAGTAGAAAGAACCGCTGGAGTGCTGCAAACTCTCATGCATTCCTTGCTCAATTAGGCAGATTTGCCTTTGAATTTCTGGGGAGAGGCAATTCTGACTGCCAGTTACATACACAACAGGCTTTGGAGTTCTGCTTTTCAGACCACCCCATATGAACGCTTGTTTGGCATGAAGCCTTCTATTTCTCACATGAAGGTCTTTGGCAGTTTTGCCTGGGTTCATATTCCTGAGAGTCAAAGGAGGAAGGGAGAGCCAAAAGCTCAATGCCTAAGATTCTTAGGGTATCAACCCAATTGTAAAGGGTATAGCTTCTACGCAGGAAATGGGCTCTGCGTGGTGTCTAGAAATGCAACTTTTGAGGAACACGCAAACTGGTCGCATGTTCAAGCTGCTTCTGAAGTCCTCCTTCCTGTCTTTCGTGAGCCTAGCATTCATCCAAAGCACCCTGTCTCCTCAATTCCTGGTCCCTCAAGGGTTAAGGCTAAGTCTGAGCCTGAGCCAGAGCCAGCGCAGGAGGAGGGAGCTGCGGGGAGTGAAGTGGCTCCAAGCACAGAAGTGAGAAAGAAAAAAGCTGCAAAGCGGTCTCGCAGCCTTGATGATGATGCAGGTCAGGTAGTTCAGCCAGCACAAATTCACAGGAGGTCAGAGAGAAAAAAGAAGAGAAAGGCTCCAAAACACTACACGCCCACTTCACTTGCAGTGCGTGCCTGTCTAGTAAATTGTGAGTCAACCAACTTTGCTGAGGTAGAGCAAATGTCAAAAAACTAGGCTGCACCTTGGTGGCAGGGAATGCAAGATGAAATTGATTCCATTACCCAGGACAAAGTCTACGCGTTGTGTGAACTCCCAAAGGGTGCAAATCCTGTTGATTGCCGGTGGGTCTACAAGCTAAAAACCACTGCTGATGGGCAAGTTAACCACAAGGCTCATCTGGTGGCCCGAGGGTTTGCCCAAGATGAGCAATCCTATGATGAGGTTTTTGCTCCCACAGTTAAGATGCAGTCCATTCGGTTGGTGTTGGCCATTGCAGCTCAGAGAAATGCTTTGGTCACACACTTTGATATCACAACTATTCCATTATTTATTTATTTAATGCATAGACCAAAGGCTATTTGCATACAAAGTATTAAAATGCAGTACAATACAATACAAAATGTTAGTATAAAATAATATAAAATATATATAGAAACAGCATAGCAAAAATACATCATATATTAAGCTACATAATAGACATGTGTGAGAGAATTTTAAAATTTGGTTTAGTTAAAACGTAGACAATAAACCTATAATTAAGTGAGCGCATCTCCAGAACAATCAACCGCAATACCAGCAACATATCTGGCCCGAATCTTCATAGCTGCCAGAGTAAAAAGAGAGGCCTTACGAGTTACCGTGGAGTCAATATCAGCAAGGAGATAAAAAAATCTTTTCTAAAACAGTATTAGATTCCAAATGAGGCAGGATAGATCCCAATAATTTGGCTCTTGGATCAGAATATAGTGGACAAGAGAATAAATAGTGAGGCAGATCCTCTATTTCGGGGGGCCCCACAAATGCATAAACGGAGAGCCAAAGGGGTATGCGAATATCTGCCGTCAATCACAGCAGTAGGCATACTTTGAAAGCGAAGGGCTGTAAAAGCTTGCCTAAGCTTTGGAAAGGTGAGCTTTGTCAAATAACCTGCCCTTTGATGGTCCAGTTTATAAAATTTGTACCATTTAGAAAAATTAGAATTAGTGATAGCCTGTCTGTCTGATTGAGTGGTATGGTGGACTATATAATCCCGGAGCTTCTCTTTGGAATTGAAGATGAAAAAGTTGTTCAGTGGGCTAGGATACCATTCAAGCAACTTATGATATCTTGAATTCCATACTGTACAATTAGGTAGCTGTTTGAAACATAACTTGGCAAAAGCTCTAACTGGGGAATCTTTAACTATTCTCCAATAATTAAATAGAGCCAAATGAATGCGGGCTCTGATGGATGGGAACCTGACCTCTGCCCGAACCAAAACTGCCGGGGTGCCTGGGGGGAGTCTTAGCAGTTTCTTGAGAAAAGCGTTCTGGAGAGATTCCAGTTTAGATATGTGAGATCCGTCCCATCCCCATACCGTGGCACCATAAAGAATCTGAGCGATAACTTTGCTTTGGAATATTTTTAGTGCTGGAACAACCAGATGACCCCCAGCAGTAGTACAGAATCTGAGAATTGCCCCAATAGATCTCAGGGCTACTGCTTCGGTGGCTTCTATATGGGGCTTCCATGAGAAATTTTCTGTGAAATGAACGCCAAGGTATTTGAATTCTCTGCATTGTTCAATCTGGTGGCCATTAATTGACCATTGAAAAGGAAAGTGTCTTTTCCCAAACACCATCACCTTTGTTTTAGAGTAGTTGATATTCAGCTTTTCTTTAGAACAGAAAACACTAAGCTTCGAAAGCAACCTTTTTAAACCTACACAGGTGAGTGATATTAGAACCATGCCATCGGCATATAACAAGATAGAAATCTTTTTTGAACCAACAGAGGGTGGAAAAAATTCTGAGCCTGACAGGGCTGGAATTATGTCGTTGAGGTATAGATTAAAAGAGTAGAGGTGCCAACAGGCAGCCTTGTTTAACTCCTATATTTATGTGAATAGGAGCTGTTAATGAACCAGAGATACCTACTCTTATTGTGGCAGTTGTGTTAGAATAAAGTTCCTTAATTAGGAACAACAGGCGAGAATCTAAATCAGTGTTAGCCAATTTATGCCACAACAGGTTTCTATCAATAGAGTCGAAAGCGGCTGCTAAATCGACAAAGGCGACAAATAAATGTTTGGTGGGGCCCAAAACACTTTGCTGTGCTAGGAAGTAGAGGGTGAGACAGTGGTTGATAGTGCCTTGACCTTTCCTAAAGCCCGCCTGTTCAGGGTGAATGACATGATTGGTAGTTTCCCAATCTTCTAGTTTATTTTAACAGATATTTGCTATATAACTTGGAGTCGATATCCAAGAGGCTAATAGGCCGGTAATTATTGGGATCCTGCTTATCTCCCTTCTTATAGATGGGGACAACTACACTCTGTTTCCAGCCTGTTGGAATTGTGCCTGTATTGTTAATCTGGGTAAACACTTTTGCTAATATAGGGGCCCACCACTCAGGGAAACATTTAGAGATTTCAGGGGGCATCATATTTTCCCCTGGTGCCTTACTTAAGGTGAGAGCTGCAATCAGCTTCTTTACCTCTAACACAGACACAGGTGGCCAAAAAGGCAAGCTAACAGTCTTCGAAATGAGTGAAGGGTGGTTCTCTATGAGTATACCTCCATAAAGCCCGCTGAAATGAGTATGCCATTCTTGCGATGAAATTTGTCCGATAATAACTGGTTTAATCACATGCATACCAATAGAAACAATGTCCCAAAACTGCTTCTCGTTCTTGGTCCTCACGGCTAGGGCCAAATGATTCCATTGTGTTCTGTAATAAGTATCTTTTTTTTGTTTTAGGAGTGCCTTATAGGATGACCTCATGACCGCTAAAGTGTTAAGGGTACTAGTATTCTTATTTTTAAGTACCTGTTGGAAGAAATCCATTAATGCTTTCCGGGCACCTCTACATTCTAAGTCAAACTATCTATTGGTTGTTAACCTATTAGGATTAAAGTGCTTATTGCAGACCAACTTGGGTCTCAAATTTTCAATGATAGTTTGATAGACGTGTAAGATGTCTGACTTAGCAACTAAGATGTCTTCATGGAGGGCTTTGAAAGTGTTGCTCTCAAACAGTTGACCTAAAGAAGCACTCCGATTAATTGACCATCGTATTCTCTGCTCTCCCAATCGGACTCTATTTAAATTTTGAGGGCAATATGTGGGGGGAGACATTTCAAGATTAAGTAACAATGACAAAGGAAAGTGGTCACTTTCAGCCCTACTGATAACTTCCAAACTATGAATAATAGTAAGCAGGTTAGCAGAAACCGCAATATAATCTACCGTACTAGCTCCTCTATTGGTGACATAAGTATAAGCACCCAATGTTATGTCATGCTGAGATCCATTCAGGCATTGCAGGTAGTGCAGGGAAAGGATCTCTAAAAACCTCAGACCTGACTTGTTTGTTTTAGTATCTTGGGTGACCCTAGTAACCAATGTATCTTGCAGAACCTGACCAGAGTTAGTACCTTCCAAATGTTTCAGCCCCTCCCCGGTTCTCGCATTGAAGTCTCCGCACAGCAGGGTTCTTGTGTAGGGATATTGATGTTCTAGAAGGCTGAGGGTTTCAGATAGACAATTCCAGATGCTATTAGGACCTGAACATTTAGATAAACTGGGTGGAATGTACACATTTATACAAATAAGAGACCCAAAATGACTACTCTTGAAAAGGAGAGCCTGTATACATTGTGGATAGAGAGTGACCAATGGTTGAATATCCACTTGCAAGTCAACTGATACAAATATTGTGAGTCCGCCACTACCACGGTCCCTAGCACTTGTTTTAATGGCCGGGACAGAAAATGAGCGGAATCCAAGGAGTGCTGGTAAATTAGGGCCTTGAGCCCAAGTCTCTTGCAAACATAGAATTTTAAACTTTTGTAAATAGGTTGCAAAAGCTGCATCATGGAACTTATTTGTCCCGCCCATAATATTCCAAGATAGCAAGTTTAATTGTCAGGCTGCTGCAGTTAAATCAATGTCCTCACAAGTATCCACAGGTTCCGTTTGCACCAGGGCTTTTTGGTAGGAAGGCAACTCTTTCAAGGTAACTGTGTTTTTAACCTTCTTTGGTTCCAAAGGTTGTGTTGAAATTAGAGTTGTCAGGTTGTCCTGATCCATTGCTAATAAATCGTCAATGCAACCCCCGGCCAAATCTTTTCCAACATGAGGGACTTCATTAGTCGTTACCAAATTCACCAGAGGATTGGCCAAATCTTTGATGGTAAACAGCATGTTTTTGAGATCGTCCAGTCTGGAAGTAATGTCTATATGTTCTTCATTAATAGTTGATTCACTTTGTCCCACTGGTTGCTTCTCTGTTTCCATACTGGAAATTTTAGATGGTCCTGGTTGTGGCATGATCTGGCTTGAAGTTTCTTTGGATGATAACAAGCCGTTGTTCCTTTCCTCAATAGGCAACCTATTGCTGCACTTAGGGTTAATTAAAGAAATAATAGCCAAGTCTCTATAGACCCAGACTGGTGTTATTTGATAGTTGGACAAAAAAACCCTTCATTTTCATCAACATAAGAGGAATTGTGGATTGTTTGAATGTTAGCATAATTCTCTTATGAGCAGAAGTACTAGGAAGCCAGTCCACAGCAAGCATGTCAATACGATAAGGGTGTATATGTAGAAGTTGGCTCAGAGAAAGTCTAATAACTCTAAAAGACCTCCATCTGCCATTGTTTGTTCTGTTGTGGGTGATTTGCAGCATGACTTGATTTGTTTGTAACATCCTGTTACCTTTCCCTGTTTCCAACTCCATAGAGGCTGCTGGTAAGCTGCTCCTTGGGTCGTTATTCCTGTTCTGTTCACACTTCAACTTGTCTTCCTTGTTGGGCCCCAAGCTGCTAGGTTGACCCAAGTCATCTTTTAAAGATGTATATTTTTGTGTAAAATTGTCAAAGGAAAGTTTGAGAAGCTTCATTTGGTTATCAATTTTTTCCAAACGTTCATAGATTGAGATAACAGTATGGGTTGTTAAGAGACATTGTCTGGTCACAAAATCTGAAGAATATAAATGATGTTCTGTGGGTTGTTCGTTCTCGGTAATAAGCAATTCCTCAAGGACAGGCTCGCCTGCCTCTTTTGGCTCTGCAGACACTCCCTCCTGATAGACTGACAAGTCATTGCCAAGATTTTTGAAAGACACAAATAAAAACTCATCCTCATTACCGAAAGCCGAAAAACTATTGGTAATGGGATTTGTAGAATTTGAGATACTCACATTTCTCTCACAGGCATGCAATTCATCTATCTTAAGTTGTTTAGAAGCCTGGCTGTGCTTGACTGTCTCTGGGCTTGTTCTGGAACGTTTTTTCTTTCCCATATAAAACTGTCGTAGCTTATTACAAAAATAAACAAAAGCCTGAGCGAGCTCAAAGCCCATAAAGTGTTAAATTCCCAAAAAATAGTAGTTCTTGGCTTTCGTTTCAAACTAGAAAAAGTGCTAGTAGAGCATAGCATCTAATAATAGGCCCGGAGTACTGGGAGTAATGGGAGTACAGAAGTTTCTCAAAACAAAGCAAATAAAGATAAGCAATGCAGCACCGCGATACGGCAGCGGTCAACTGAAAAACATTACATTCCAGGCAAGACACAGTGGAGGAATTAAAATTCAAGATAAAAGACTAAAAAGTAAATAAATGGTAACAGAGTCAGTTACAACACCATCTATCGTGCCGGCGCCATCTTGCTTCCCCGTGTCCCTTATATATCGATGGTTTTCACCAGGGAAAGCAGAACCTGGTGTGGAAACTTCACAAATCTCTGTATGGTCTTAAACAGGCAGCTCATTGTTGGAATATGTGTTTAGACAAAGCTTTGCAGGAATGTGGGTTCAAACAGAGCAAAGCTGATCTCTGTGTTTATGTCAGAGGGACAGGGAAAAAACAAGAAGTCCTCTTGGAATATGTTGATGATTTGTGTTTGATTTGTGACACACAAAAACAAGTGCAGGATTTTGCCAGTGAACTAGGCAAGAAATTCCGGATCAAAAACCTGGGGGCAGTTCAAAATTACCTTGGGATGGCAATACAGAAAAACAAGGGTGGTTTCCTACTGAACCAGAAACAGAAAATTGTGAAATTGTTGGGAAAAAACTGATTGTAAAAGTGTAAAAATGCCAATGGTCCTAGGATTTAGCAAAAACAGCGGAGATGTGTTGTTTTCAGACAAAAAGTTGTATCAATCTGTAATTGGGTCTTTGCTCTATTTGGCTGAGTCCTGTCGTCCAGACATCGCCCTAAGTGTAAACATATTGGGAAGGGCCAGTTCTCAGCCTACTCAATATCACTGGCAAGGTGTGAAAAGGGTGTTGAGATACTTAAAAGGTACTATAGATCACTGTTTGTGTATCACTCCTGTTCAAACACCAGAAATTGTCTGCTATTCTGATAGTGACTTTGCAAAGGACGTGTCAGATTGGAAAAGCACATCTGGCTACGTTGTGAAGTACAGTGGTGCTCTGGTTTACTGGAAAGTTAAAAAGCAGAGTACCCTGGCCACTTCCACTGCTGAAGCAGAGTTTGCAAGTCTGTCTTCCTTGTGTAATGAGTTAGTTTGGTTCATACAGCTTGTGAAAGATTTAAACATACCCATTGATTTGCCAGTGAATGTCTTCTGTGACTCTCAAGCTTGTATTCAAATGGCTGTCAGTGACAGAGTCAAGTCCAGAACCAAACATGTGGACATCAAGTATCAAAATGTAGAACAGTCTGTTCAAAACAATGTTATCCAGTTGGCGTATTGTGCTTCTGAAGAAAATTTGGCTGATGTGTTTACAAAAGCTCATTCTGCTGTCAAACATACACAAATGCTTAGCCATATGGGGATGATGGGTCCTACAGTTCCTACACACGAGTTAGCTGCGGAACAAGTGGAGG
The DNA here is from genome assembly GCA_030412105.1 of Cyclura pinguis. NCBI lineage: Eukaryota > Metazoa > Chordata > Lepidosauria > Squamata > Iguanidae > Cyclura > Cyclura pinguis. The sequence continues at coordinate 62,571,862 of CM059600.1, read as the reverse complement.
AGTGTTAAGTGTAACTGCCCAGTTCCCTGCCTAAAGGGTTAAACTTCTCGTTCCTTCGCTAACCTCGTAGCCATAGTAACGGCTGAGGAATGTCGCTAATCAGAGAACTAGATAAGCTACTGAACCTTTCCCAAAACAACTGCAGATGTTATGACTAAAAAGTCTGTTCTCATTCGCTTCTTGTTCACTGTCTCTGTCTGTCTGCCTGTCAGCTTGCTGTGCAGATACAGACGGAAAAATGGATTTTACCTAGTTTTGCTTTCTTATGTATTCCAGCTTTGCAACAAACACATAGTTTAGTATATTTTTTGGCCTCTCTCTCTGGTCTTTTTGGATGTATGCTGTTTTGATCTACTTTTGAAGCACTGGTGAACTGTGGGTCATGCTAGCTTCCAACATGCCCGCTGGAATTCCTCAACACAGTTTAATACAACGGAAGGCAAAACTGCCCAGGTGAAACAATCAGGGACCATTCTCGACCTATGGAAATCTTCCCTATATCCCTTTTCTGATCAGACACTGTTGTCAGAGATTGTCATGACTCCCATGAATGTTTTGTCACCTAGAGTTAAGACAATCTGTCCATTCCTGACTCCTTGGTCAGCTTCAGGGGGAAGCCATTACAGTTTTGTCTACGGGATACCCCCTTCAGAGTATATGAAATAGGGTATATAAATTCTAGCTTCAGCCTCAGCAAATTGTAGGACATTAGATGTAGTGATCAGACTGCTGTTCTTCTGTACTACTCTCAGACACTGTCTGAGCCCCTCTGCTTTGATCTTCTTCTTCTGGACTGGTAACTATAACCTTCTTCACCCCAATTGCTCGATCCATCCCTTCCTGCCTCATTTTCCAATAGCCTTGTATGGTTCTTGGGAGTGTCTGATTTCTTCTGTGTTTGTCAATCCAAATAAAATTCTTTGTTTAACTTTAACTGTCTCTACATTTAGTACTAGTATACATAGGTTTAACTTCATAAATTTTTAAATCATTTTTAAATAACTCTTATATTGGGAGAAAGGTGGGATATAAAGGAATAAACTAAAATAAGTTATCTGAATGAATGCAATTATTAAATCCCCATTGCATTTTTTTAAAAAAGAAGAAAAGTTTAAATACGGTTGTTTTGAATAAGGCCAATAAAAAACTTTGTTTGTTGATGGATGTTCTTTACACTCAAAAGTTTGACCTCTGAAATCAGTTATTTGTTCAATGTTATCATCTTTTCACTGCAGTATTATTTTAAGCACACTGCATTTCAAACTGTGCAACATGTAAGCGGCAAACAGTATGAGGAAATCCTCAAAAAAATGAAGAAAAGAAAAGAAAAGAAAAAGCCATTGAAATTGTTGGGGCTCTAAAGCTCAAAGAGTTTAGGAATCTCATGACCAGGGGAGGGGGAAACCTAGGGAATGCCATTAACTGCAAGCTCCAGTTTCTCTTAGCTTTGATTGAAGGATGTCTGATCAAATCCTAGAAAACCAATGTAGATAGAAAAGCTCTGTAGTCCAACCTGTGCATGTCTATAAGAACTATGCTGCTCAGAGCACTGGAGATGTAGGGTGTGATTCACATAGAATTATAGAGCTGGAAAAGACCATAGGGGCCATTGAATCCAACCCCCTGATATGCAGGAACACATATCAAAGTACTCCCAACAGATGGCCATCCAGACTCTGCTTAAAAACCTCAAACAAAGGAGACTTCACCACATTCCTAGGCAGCATATTCCAGTATTTCATAATATCTTTTTAGGAATAAAATTCAAAAGGACCTTGATGAACTAGAAAATTTGGCTGAATGAAATTCAACAGAGACACATGCAAAATTCTACTTTAGGCCATAAAAACCAAATGCACAGGTATTGGATGGGGGATATTCATCTTAGCAGCAGCACATATGAAAAGGACTTCGGGATTGTCATTGGTCATAAGTTGAACATGGCCCAGCAGTGTGATGCTGCAGCAAAAAAAGGGCAAATAATATTTTAGCCTGCATTAATAGAATTGTAGCTTACAAGGTAAAGGAAGTAATAGTCTTACTATAATCTGTGTTAATCTTGCCTCACATGGACTATTGTGTTCACTTTTGGGAGCCTCATTTTAAGAAGGATATAGACAAGATAGACTGGGTTCAGAAAAGGGCAACAAGGATAGAAAGAGTTGAAAATATATAAGGAAGTGGGAGTTGGCCATGTTCACCTGGTAAACAGAAGACTGAGGGGTAACATGACTATACTGTTTAAATATTTCAAGAGCTGCCAGAGACAGGTGAGTGCAGGTTTGTTCTCTGCTGCCCCATAGCGTAGAACCAGGACAAATGGTTTAATGTTATAGGAGTTTATATTTTGATTGAACATTAGAAGGAACTTGTTGGTGGCAAGAGAGTTTTGATGATGGAACCAAGTACCTAGAGAGGTGGTAGACCTTCTTTCTCTGGAAGTCTTCAAAAAGTGGCTGGATAGCTACCTACTAGGGATGCTTTAGCTGGAGATCCTGCACTGAGCAGGGGGTTAGACTTGATGGGCTATGGGCCCCTTCCAGGTCTGATTCTATGATACTACTTATGGTCTTGGACTTCTTCTAGGATATTATCTAATTTCCATATTTACTGAAGCAGCTTCCATAATATTTTTGGGAATGTTCTACACTGGAGGATCCTACTACAGCATGTGTGTAGAGAGACTTCCCAATGGAGAAAGAGAATATTTCAATAGATAAAACATAAGGCATTCTGCTTCTACAGAAGTCCCTTTCAACTTTAATGTAATGCACTGAGCAATGTAACCCCTCCCAATATTAGTTTAAAAACAAACCTCTGGCAAGTTTCAACCTTCTCCAAAGAAACTTGTGATCTTTATTTCATGCTGGAATCCTAGTCATAGAATCATTCTTATGTTTACTACAAAAAAAATAAGTGTGGGGGGGAATTCTCAAAAATTACTCTTCATTATTCTGCATACCAAGGCACAATTCCTTCTGTAAGTTCAATGAGCTGAAAGACATGTGAGAAGATCTCATAATATAGCCTTCAAACAGAATGAAATATGCATGTAAAATTAGGAGATCAGCATAAAAAATATTGCTGGTGTCAGTATTTTGTTAATGTGGTTACAAATAATATAGTGTATAATCTACAGCTTTAGCCATGTGCAACCTCTTTCTTACAAGCCTTTCCATGTATCCATCTCATCTCCTGCTGTTTTGAATGAGGTTCTGCACACCCACACCCATATATACTTACTTGTGTGTGTGTGTGTGTAGCTATAATTGAAATCCACATAATTAATCCAAGAAATATGCTAGTACACTGGCTGTATTGTACAGTTGTAAGATATCAACTACTCTTGCAGAGTCTGTGAAAGTCTAAACAGTGTCTTTAAACTGTCTCTAAAGCAGTATGCTAAACCTCGATGGAAATGGTACATAGATATTTTGAAGTGACACTTACTAGAAAAGGAAAAAAAATACCCAGAAATTAAAAGATTTCAGAATTCCTCTCTAGCCTGAATATGTTGATGGTTAACTGAGCAAAATGAAGGCGCTAAATTAGGATCCTCTATCACTATGCATTTTCTTGGCTATTGTAAAGAGAAAATTACTACAATAGGAGGCACAAATAAGCAGGCATCTGCACAAATAGACATACATAAAAGCATGCAGCAGCATAAGGAGGAAATGTATTTTTACACAAATTCTCTGTGACTTCATGAATACCAGCCTCTAAATGCAAGCTGTAAGATAACAGTCCCAGAATCATGGGTCATTAAGCCAGAAATGGTTTTAATGGAGTTCACTTCAAATGGAACCAGACATGTCTAAAAGTAGGATACAACTCTCTTAAGTCACTGCATTGTGAAAAGTCAGTTGATTCCAGCGCATCAGGAATAAACGCTTAAAAATGCTACTTGCTTTGGTATCTTAGAAATGAGATAAAGGGTGAAGTGGGTTAGGATTTGTTCTTCCAACAAAGTGAGTGGGTAATTCTTCACAGCAACGCCAGTCATATTTCTTTCTGCACACTATGTAAGTCAAAGGACCATAGGAAGCACCTTCTTACCCAGCCACAGACAGTTTTGATGTGGATTCAAGAGAGGTCTATGGAACTCCCTTCCAAGAGCAGGCAGACAGACTTCCAACTTTGCTGGATTGTATTCCAGCTGGCAGGCAAAAACTTATTATTCTGATAGGCTTTTGCTAGTTGAATGACTGTCAAGGAAAGGGTTTTTAACTTTTAACTAACTGCTGGTATGTGTGTATGTATGAGTTTAATTGATGTTTTAAAAAAATATTTTTCCAGTTGTTTAGTATTAGAGAACTAGCACGGTGATAAAGGACTCTGGGAGACCAGGATCTGTATCCCTACTCAGCCATGAAAACCCATTGGGATGTCTTAGGCAAGTTCCAATTATCTCAGCCTAAGAGAAAGGCAACGGAAAACCGCCTCTCAGTAAATCTTGCTAAAAAAAAAAGCTTGGATGGGGTCACCATTTTCAACTTGAAAATAAATGTCAAAAAGGCTTAATAATATAGTTTGTTTAATTGTGTTTTAACAGGACAACATTTTGGTCACTTTGATATACAGTTGTATGTATTCACTTTTATCTGTAACAGTTATAATTTTGGATTGAGGCACTTTTGGTCTCAGCCCTAGGAGGGAAATGGTATATAAATGAGAATAAACACTTAAAACTGATAATAGTTGCAAAAAGCATTAGGATTCCAATGGATTCTCAGAAGTTGTCTGAAGCCCTTATTTTAAAGGCATGGTAAAATAGCAATAGCATGTGTATTTCTATACCACTTATCAGATAAGTGCTCTCTAAGTGGTTTACAATGTGTTGGCTAATTGCCCCCAACAAGCTGGGTATTCATTTTACCAACCTAAGGAAGGATGGAAGGCTGAGTCAACCTGATGTTCAGCAGGATCGAACTCACAACCTTGTAGCTGCAGTAGCAGCATTGAACCACTGTGCCATCAGGGCTCTTACCATGTAATGATGAGGTAGTCAGCAACACAGATATGTGTCATTGTCCATGTGTATGTGTGTCCATGTGCACACGCATGCACATAAACATACACAAATACAGAGAATTTCCTTTCCCATATCAAAAGTGATAGTACATTACACACTTGTTTCATTGGAAGGAGGGATATTGTTTTCAGAAAACTTTGGGGAGGATTATCAACCCAGCACTGTAATTCACAGTCATGAAACCAGTCCAAGCTTACACCTATCTTGAAATGATGACTATAGCTAAGAAAGGAACTTTAATAGTCCCATGGCCTTGAATAAGACATCAAGGAAGAGCAGTAATCTCCCTATCCAGAGGTGTTAAATTACTTTCCTATATTTGCCATAGTGCCATCTATCGCACATTGCACTTCTGATTGTTATGGTTTCATGCTTCATTTATTTTAGCTGAAGAAACCAGTATTTCCTTGTCTTTGTATTTCTCCATAGCAATAGCTAGTATGGAAAAGAAATGTTCATTTACTGAGTTTTTAAGCATAATTTATCAACTCTTAATACTGTAGTGTGAGAGACAATCAACAAAAATGGTTAGATATCCAAACATGCATCTCTGTGTTTTTTTTCCCTTCAGTAGAGATCAAGAATAAAGTATTATTCTGCATACAGTAGCTTACTTAGTTGACATGATTGTTCATGAACCAGAAACAGTTGGGCAGCACTGATCTATAAGTTAAGATCATATTTAGCTATTTTACAGTTAAGGGCTTCCAGAAGAAAGTAATGGATTTCTGCACCTAAAAATCAAAGGTAAGATGTGGTATAGATGGAGACATGTGAATAGATCCATTTAGAACATTTATCCCATCAAAATATAGCAATTAACTGCATTGGTTTCATATGCTGTGTCATCTTTGTTTTAGCAGTTATCTTTTTTCTGAACAAACCTTATTCCGGAATTGTTTTGAAATTTTGTGGATCAGCTTGTATTCCAGCTTTTGTCTTATATCAACGTTGCTGCAGAATTTGCCGCAGAATTTGAGATGTTTATTATTTGTCTACAGAAGGTGAATACAAAGGATGAGTCATTCATGAAATCAGATTCAGCCCATGGGATTACCCAGCTAAGGTCCCACGTTCCACGAACCCCAAGCTGTGCCAATCTGCCCTGTTATAATTTGGGCAATCATTGAACGGCATGCTCTATGTTATGTTCCATTTACTCATAATGAAACATGATGTAACTCAACATGACCTAGCAGGACCTCACACTTCAAGACAGCATGAATGAACCATTTCAAAAGGACTGAGTGGAGGAATCCCTCCAGCGGGATTACTTCTCCCCCTGCTCCTTGTCTTTCCATTGATGTCTGACTTAGAAAGGACAAATATGCAATTATGATTTATTATAAAGCACTAGAAACATCTGAATAGCTTCAAATTGTTCTGATTTTCAAGTTAACAGTTACCAGTCTTTCCCCTTCAAATATAAATTCTATAATGAACTGTGGCACAGAATCCCTTTGGGGAACATATCTCAGTTTCTAGGGAAAGAGTTGCACTGGCAGAAACTGTTTCCAAATAAAAACAGAATTTTCTTGCCTGCTGAAAAAAAAATACACCCGAAATTGCAGAATTACACTGGGTTGCTAAGCAACCAATAGTTCCAGTGTCAGTTGCTGGTAATCAATTCAAGTCATTCATCAAGGTCCTGAGCACCTTGTAAAGACATCCCAATACATTTTATTCTTTGGGAAACCACAGTAACTTCCTGTAACATAATACATTTGCTTTCAGAAGATAAACTTTGTAGATGCTCTTTTGATGAATGTGATATGTTAATTTATTGTTCTTTAAAATACTGCTAATGGGAAAAGAAATAATTAACTACATCAATGTAACACATACAAGATAAACTGGAGTAATTAGTACTGTTTTGCTATAGTTCCTGTCCTCTCCCACCAGGGAAATAAAAGGAAAGAAAGAAAGAAAGAAGGAAAGAAAGAAGGAAAGAAAGAAGGAAAGAAAGAAAGAAAGCAGGCAGGCAGGCAGGCAGGCAGGCAAGCAAGCAAGCAAGCAAGCAAGCAAGCAGCAGGAAGCCTTCCTGTTACACTTAATACTGACAAACCTGCATTCTGTCTTAAAACTATGTTCGGTGAATTCCTCCTTTGAAACCAAAGATAGCTGATTCATTAAAAACAAGTGGTAAACAAGATGGCTGCAGTTCAGGCCGCACTAAATAACTATGAAATGCTGGCAAATAATCTTTTATTTATAGGAATACTTATCTCAGGGTTTTCTGGAATAAATAGCTAGGCTATTATGTTTTCACTCATTAAATTTAATTACAAACGTAGCACATGCTAAATGCCTGTAATGATTGCATTCCTCTGACTGACAGCTACTGTGCTCAATACAAAATTTTAATCAAAAGGCGCAACAGTGAATGCACAGTATCCTAATTTTCTTGTTTCAATCCATGGTAAAGAATGCCGCCATTCATTTCTTGATTAATTTGCTAAAGTTACAGTCATAGCTAATATAGACGCGGTTCTTTCATTTATGAATAAAATAGTACAAAGTGCAATAAAAATACAATGAAAAATACATTGAAAAAATCTAACTTTATCTAGAAATATGTAGAATTAGTCCAATATATTTCTGATAATGAATAGGTAATGCAAGTACATATTCATTTTTGTTCCGATTGCTACAGGAAGAACTCAGATGAATGCCATGCACCTCAGGCAAAACCCAGCTTCAGTTCTGCGCACATTCACAGACCTTCCTTTCCTCTCCATAAAGTATTAAAAAAAAACAAATTCACTTTCAGGAAGAGGACATCAGAACTATACATGCAAGAAGCCCTGGAAGAAAGTTTCATGGGTGTCAATATTCCTGTCAGATGGACTCAAAAACTACATGTTCTATGAAACGTTCCTGCTTTGTTCATAGAAACCTGGCTTTCCTATTAGGTGAGAGAAGAATCTCTCAGTAAATGGCACTACATTTTAACAGAGCCAAAGCATTTTAGTGAGTGAAATTCACTTCTGAACCAAGTAAATACAAAGTTCAGTGACAGCCTCTAGCTGTAGCAGCAATAGATGATATCTGACAAGTGGCCATTTGACAGTTTCCTGCAAGTCATATACCATGAAGAACAGATGTTCTGGTTCTCCAACAGACATTTAAAAGCTGGGAAAGCTATTTGCCCCAAACCACTGTGAATATTATAGCAAGAGAGAGAAAGAGAGAGTCTATGTAACCTGAATTACTTAAGTATTTTTGATTCACTTAAAGAAAGCTGCAGCAACTATGGAAAAGCCAATAGGTCTGGCACTATCGTTAGTCAAGGTGCTATGTTGAGAAGAGGTTCTGGATTAGCATTGCCCCTGACATCTCACAAATGAAAACTCTTACTTGTTTGGCCAACCAACATCAGCAGATGAACACAAAATCTTGGAGAGGCTGTAGTTGTTCATTTCTGTCTGAGTATATTGGGACAGACAAGATTTTGCTCACTCCTTTCCACTCCCCCATTCTGAATTCAGTGTAAATGACTTTTGCGCTTTGAACTCAGTTTACAGTGACCAAAGTAAGTTGAGGACAAGCTGGGAAAGAGTGAGGAAGGGAGAGAAACTAGGATATTTGAAAAGCAGCTGAAAAGTGGGATGATCGATTACAGTCATTCCTCGACATTCGCTAGGGTTGGGGCACAGAAACCCCATGAAAGTGGAAAAACCATGAATAACTCTAGACCCTCCCAAACCATATTTAACAGACACAAAAAAGTATGATCACCATATTCAACACACCATGGATTCCTTTGAGACATCAGGGTTCCCTCACCGGGCAGAAGTGGGTGGCTGGTTGGGCTGACTACCACGTCCACTGCTGCTCCACACCATTTTTAATAAGGACTTACAAGCCTCATTTGCAGTTTCTGTCTCATGAGGCTTGCAGTCCCTATTAAAAATGGTCTCACCACCACCATTTTTCCTGCTACTATTTTATTCCTCTTCCTTCTGCCATCCTACAGCTGCTGGCCAGCCACAACCCTTTTTCCACTCCATCCCTTCTATCTGCTATGAAGTAACTGGCATCAAATTCTAGGAGCACTGTTGTCATCTGACAAAAAGGTTTGGTACTGCAGTAAAGTAGTTAGTGACACTCATATAGGCTTTTCCAGGAGACTTACTTAAAATGAAGCATTGTGGGTAAGGATATCCCATAGCCTTTCTTAAAAAGGTAGAAGACAATGTTTAACATATCAAAGTAGAATAATAACAATTTTAATTTTCAAACCTGGAATAATGTTTAAAATGTCAAAGTGGAAAACTTTTAAACTCCAAAGCAGCAGAGGCCACATTGCTTTAATGTCTTCTGCTCCCTAGTGCTGTCAGCTTCCTTTCTCTCTGATGCCATCTTCCATTGCCTTCTGCATCGGCTTCTATGAGCACTGCTACCAGTTTACCAAAAACTGCATTTTCTGGGCCAACTGTAATGACTCAAGATGTGAAGGGCTGGTAGCGGGAATCAGAAAAAAAAAATCCCATTTTTTTTCTTCAGGAAAAAAAAAGCAGAAAATGGATTATGGGATAATTTTTTCAGAATGATGAATAAAATGTTTAAGACAATGTGTTCTCATATTTTCTGCCCCCCAATAATTTCTTAATTCCATGTAAGAGGAAGGCTTTTATTTAAGACTATGGTATATAGAGTTTTACAGTAATCACTAGGAATGACTATAATTCCTGTTCTTGATTTCCTTTTCTCAGGTCATTTTATGAAAGTGGGTATGTTATGTCTGCTTGACATTATGGAGAACTTGTGGAGACAAATAATAAGATTCCTTTTCAGAAGAAGTCATAATAAACTGATCTTAGAGACCTTACGTACACTATGCTTCCAACATATCTTCAGCACCTGAAGACAGATAGACAGGTAGGTAGGTAGGTAGGTAGGTAGATAGGTAGACAGACAGACAGACAGACAGACAGATTGATTTTACACCCAGCTTGCCTGTCTGGTTTCTTCTGCTGCTGGAAGTGATGCTCAGACTGTCTTTACCAGCCGATCAATAGGCCATCTGACTTCTAATTGGCTGGAAATTCTGTGGGCCTCTCAGCAGCTGGAACTATACTTTGGACTTTATTTCCTATGGGATGGAAGTGCTTAAATTGCCTATAGAACAAGACTATCCAGGGAAAATTATTTTTAACAACAGCAAACATCTTCTGTCAGTTTTACAGCCTTCTTTGACCATGCTATTCCATCAGATTTCTCAAGACGGAAGTTGAGCGGGGCGTGGGGGCTTGACTAAAGTGGAAGCAAAAGAGATGGAGGTTTGTGGAAGGCTTCATGGTAAAATGCAGCCAGGAAGTAGAGTTAAAAATATAGGAGGAACCAGAGGCAGCATGAGAAGATGCTGATGGTGCTGGTTTATGTTGAAACAAGATGGTTGTCTATTCTAAAAGGCCTTCACTTGTTGCACTAGTTAAATAAAATCTAATTATCTCTCTGAAGCATGGTGATCTTTTCCAGCAAGTTGGAGCATATGGAAACACAAACAAGGGCTTGCTCAACCTGATTGCATAAATTTTGAATGAAAAGAAGTTGCCAGCTGAGCCGGGTTGAGGAACTCATTCAAGAGACAGGGAACTATGGAAGAAGGCTTTCACACCTTATCTCACTCCTGATGAACTCAAGAACATGATGGGAGTTCTGAATTTCAGTATTGAACTAGGACCACTGGGGGTGGAGTGGGGTGGGGTGTGTGTATGCATGTGTGTGTGTTTTAAGAAAACAGTAGGTCTGCAGCCAGGGCAGACAGAAACATATCAAAATAAAAATCAGATGAACAGGTCCATTGATATAACTTCTCATACTATTTCCCCCTATCCTCTTTTATCATCATACACACATGGTGTCAGAGCAACAGAACTGGTGCCCTATCTCAGCACTTAGATGATGCGTCTTACTCAAAATGTCTCATGTACATTGTTTTTAATCCCTACAATGACCCTGTATAGTAAACTTCCTTTATTATTTGTGGGAGTTGTAAATAAGAGATAAATATGTCAAAGGCCTTTGTTTGGGTTAACAGCAAAAAGTGAGTTCTGGATCCGAGGACTTCCTGCCTCCTCTCTTTGCCAATCACATACCTTTGACAGCAGATGCATCAACTTAAACAAGCTGTTATATGAACACTGTATTAGATCTCTGGAAATGCCATGGGAGGCAAATGCCACAGTTGCTATGCAACCGCTAAAGTACTACTTTCCATCCCACAGAAACAATTTGAAACTTCTGAACTTCCAGAGGATAAGGAAAAGTATGAATGGTTCCTACTCACTGTTTTCAAATTCACTTCTACTACCTAAATTGGAGTTCCATGGAGAGGATGCATCAGCTCCATATTAGATATTACAAGCCAATGTGAAAGTAGGGGTTGTGATTCATATATTTCTCTTGCTCCTCAAAATGCAATGTCTGCAGCCACAACAAGCTGAAAATGACGGGTGGCATCAGCAGCAAGTTATCATCGACAAATAGAGGATGGGAAGTAAATGAAAACAGGGACTTCCACATATTAAAATGTCTTTTGTATTTCTAAAGTAAACTATTGCAAAGGTATTTACATTATTAATGCATACTAGGAATCATAATAATCAAGATGTCTGGCAGATGGTTATAGGTAAAGAAATGAAGATGATCAAAACCCTAGTGACATTTCCAATATGCCCAAAGAGAGAAAAAGGTAAGATATTCTTCAGATGGTATTACGCTTCTTCCCATTCTGTTTTCTGCTATTGATTTTCTTATACATAAAAGCTAAATTACCCATGTTTTAAATGCTACACATACCATTATGCTGAGCCTCCTTTTTTCCTTACTGGAACTGAATCACTGCATACAAGTAGACGAGGTTTGGTACCCTTGTCTGGAGGTAAAACGGGGAGGGAAGGAGGAATTCCTCAACACACTTTTTGTTTTGTTTTAGCCCTATGTGTGGTGGGGAATATATTCCTATTCACCAATGGAAGCTACATTGGGAAAGGTTTTATTACCTCAACTAACTGTACCTCAACTACTGCAGTCCAAATTAGGACCCCACATCAGTACTTGAAAGTTTAAAACTAAGTAGAAACTGTACCTACATATTAAAATCAGCATGTAGTTTGGCCCTGCAAATGTTCATAAATTGTTCATTTATTCCTCTGTTGTTTTCACTGTTCCATGCTACATTCTCCAATATTCATACAATTTCTGAAAGGTCTCTCCAGTACCTGTGGAATTATCAGATTGTTCATATGCACTTTCCTCTTCCTGTCCCAAAATAAAATGGTCTCTGTCTGTCCTCCATTGTACAATGATCTGTGTATCCAGCTGCCAATTTTGGAAGGAATGAACCCTATTCATTGACTACTCACGATACAAAGGCTGTGAAAAGCTATGATGAAACTGGTAATGCTGCATCCTAACCTTTCTCTGAGAAACCATTTGAAAGCCTTGTTGTGAAACTTACTACAGTGCCTCTCGTTATGTGCTTTATAAGAACAGGATCACCACTATCCTTCCTTTTGTCAACCACCTTTCTCAGAGTTTGGAAAGTTAATTTTGGGAAATGTTGACTAGGACATTCTAGGAGTTGCAGTAACTTTTAACGGGTCTGTTCTTAACTTTTGAGTAGGGCAGAATCCAAGAAGCTGTGATTCTTCATAAGGAGGAAAAAGGATCTGCTGCCAGTTAAAAGTTCCCTAGACGTTGTTTATCAAGTTTCAACTCGCTTGCTTCTTCCCCTCCCTTAAACCCAGGCCCCAGGTAGGCAAGTGGAAAATGACTCCTTAGGGTGCTTGAGGGGAACAATACATGCCAAATCCCAGAATATGAATTAAGAAACTTTTATTAAATCCAGAGGTGTGAAAAAATATGAAAAAAGTATGGCACAAAATAAAATAAATACATTATACAGAGCCAAATCAAATAATTATCAGCACAGAGTTGATGCCAAGTTATCAAAGCAACCTATTTGTTAATATAGCCAAGTAAGCTACATAGATAGCATACAACTTACATACAAACTAGTATGAATCTTCTCAGGAGCCTGGCTGAAGGTTTTTTAAACATATTCCATCTTTATTTGGTTTGAAGGAAGAAAAAATCTCACCAGTTTGGAGTTAGTAAAGGGTTATTTTGCCAGTCCCAGGTAAACAGGTGAGGACAATTTATCTTGTCAAGACCGGAAATTAAAAAGGAGAGGTACAAAATGCAAAGTAGATTTCCCCCTCTGCTAGCACACGAAAGATTCGCTGTATAGATTCAGAAAAGGAAAGGTTGCTCTGTCATGGAGAAAGGCTTTTGGGGGGCAGGTGCTATGATATCTAAACAAGGCTTTAAAAAAGCATCTTCTAGTCCTCTAAACGTTGTGGAACTGCAATGTTTGTCAACCTGAAATCATTTTCGCACTACGCTTATTATAGTGCTATTATTCCACAACATCTTATGGAATCCTGGGGTTTGCAGTTTAGGGAGGGGCATTTAGAATTCTTAGCCAGAGAGCTCTTTGGCCTCAGTAAACTGCAAACTCCAGAACTCCACAGTATGTTGAAAGTGGAATAATAGCACTATAACAATGTAGGGCAGGAAGGTCCTTAGATAGTATACCCAGTGATGGAAGATGATGGGAACTGTAATGCAATTATAGTATTGGTAGAGGTTACCGACATCTGCTTTAAAAGTGCACGCCTATTGGCTCTTGGTCTATCCGCCACAACTGTATGATCAGCTTTACCTGTACATTTAAAGGTATTCATCTCCCTTCAACATGTCACTTTCTTTGTTGCTCTTTAAGCAAGGTCTACAGGACAGTGCTGACATTGAATTCATGGATGAGAATTATACTAGTGACTTCATGAAAACCTCCCTGTGTTTGAGGTCCAGTTTGGACCTCTGTGATAAAGTATGTCATGCAGGCTAAGAAGTTGAGGCTCATTCCAGAACTACTGTTGGTCAGCAGACAAGCTAATCTGGGACTGGACATACATATGGTTGTAAAGGAGGGTGCAGGATGAGGATTACCGCTTGGGAGATCTTCCAGAACTGGAATGTTCCTGGAGGGTGATGTGAGTACTGCAACCATGAGTGCCTTTGTCCAATTTTTACTGATACACCAATTGTATTCCTTCCTGGGGAAGGTATATCCAACCACAGAGATCTATGCATTAATCATATTCTGTTTAGCCTACTGCAATGGTGTGTGTGTGTGTGTGTATGTGTGACTATTTTTAAAGGGTATTCAGAAACTACAGCTAGACATTGACATATGGTGTGATTTCTGGGCACAATCCAAGGTGCTGACCTCTGAAGTCCTAAAGAGTTTTGGGCCATAATACCCAAAGGACTTCTTTCTCCTGTACAAGCCAGCCTGTAATTTAAGACATGTTTTGGAGACCATCTAAAAAGTCTCATCACTAAGGCTGATAGGAACATGAAGTGGGACCTTCTCTATGATAGCTTGTTGCTTCTGCAACTCCCTTCTAAGGGTGTTTATATGTATATTTAGTTTAGTTTTTGACAGGCTGTTTTATTTTAATGGAGCTAAACCCTGGGCATAGGTAGATGAAGCTACCAATTTTGGCCTCTCCCACATTCTTCTTTTTAACTTCATATTCTTTCCATTATAAATAGTGTATGGACTTTAAAAAAAACTGAAATGAAATTCTTCCTCATCCCTGATATAAGCACTCATTCTCCACTCAGTTCTTCTCTAATGGCATGGACAGCACTAGAAAAATAATAAGCAACATAAAGGGATACTGAGAAACCCACACAAAGGACAATACCATGAATAGTCACTCAATACCTATCTTTCTTTGTTTCTCAGAACGTTTTATACAATTCTGGTTCAGGGTACTCAGTGCTCCTGCTCCTCTCTTGTCCCCCACCTTTTCTTTGGATATTTAAGCATGTGCAGCTTTTTATGTGGCATCAAGATGACTCAGCTAGTAGTGACGTCACATATGTCACAAGAATTACAGTAAGACGGACAACTTTCCAGTTCACTGCAGGCCTAAAAGGAACAGTACATATCTACCCCTTTCGTCCAGAACAGGTTAACTTCTGCAGCTTAGCCTTTTCTCTATCACTTCTCATGCTTTTCTGATTCTTGACTTACCTATGTTGGCTCAAGTGAAATGTTATTTATACTATGGACCTCTTCTTCTCTAATCTTATTTGGCTCCTACCACATCCACTTGATTTCTATAAAATTCCTATGCTCTTGCTTCCGGATTTGGGGGAAACAATAAAATATAAATGACAGTGATGAAGATGAGGAGGAGGACGATGACAACAACTACCATGATGATTGAATCTCAACTTCTATTTGCCCATTTTCTGTCCGGCAGTACCTCGTGCTCTCCATCTCCAACCTCCTCTGTATTTTAGTTCAAAATGTTGATAACTGCAACTGTGAAGATTACTCACTGATGTCTATGAAGCTTAATGCTGCTGGGACCTGTCATTTAACAACATCTAGAGATCCAAAAAAATATGATCCCTGACCTAGTTAATTACTGCTGGTCTGATTCAAAATAAAATATGTGTACTTTGCTTACATACATTTGTAGACAGTTAATAAATTATGTATTTTAAAGAATGGAAAGAATATTGAAAAATATTCAAAAAATGATTGGAAAACATTTCTCAGTATCAAGAAACCCTGATAAGAAGAATTATATACGGATGAGAATCTTTGCTGTTCATGGCATACTCTGCACAAAATTTGCAAATAGTTGTTTTGCAAAGAAAACAGCATTTCCTACATAGGGAATGGAAACAAAGGTTCCTGAAAAGAAAATGCTGCAATTGGGGGCATTCCATGCAAAATTTGCATGTGTTTGATTTGCACCAAAAATAGTTGTTCTTTTTCTGCTCAGGAAACAGCTTTTTTTGCATATAAAATAATATTTCCATGCAGAAATACTATTTTCTGCACAGGAAAAAGCTGTGTCCTGTGCAGAAAATGCTGTTTTCTATACAAAACAACTATGTGCAAATTTTGCACAGAAAAATTCCAAACTGCAAATAGGTTTTAAAAACTGTATAGTTTTTAAAGTCTTTCTCTCAGTGGGGAAAAAATTGCTAAAATTACTTGTTGCTTTCAAGGCCGAATAAAGGTTTTTTTAGGACCTAGACACTCTTGTATTCGATTTCCCACCTTGCCTTGATATCAGAGATATTTTCATAGACCCTAACATTTTCATAGGCCCTAGGTACCATGCCTTAAGAGCCTAACAGATAAGGTGGCTTTGGTTGCTTCCTTCAAGAAGCAACCTAGTGAATAATTACATTCCTAGTTTTGAGAAACATTATATTCTAGTTATTACTGTTTTGCTTTTTATTCCTTTTCAGAGTCTGAAGCCTTCCTATGGCAAATCCTAAAGCCACACGTGCATAAATTAGGATTAGCAGAAATAGCAAATAGCTTTCCTTTTTCCACATCCATGGCATGTTGAAGTATAAGAGTCAGCATGATGTAGTGGCTTGCCAAGAAAACTCCATGATAGGTTTGTGTTGGGGTCATCATAAGCCAGAAACAATAACAACAGTAGTTGAAGCTGGAAATTTTTGTCACAATATGCATCACTTTGGTTGCCCACATTCAGTTTCATTTACTGCCCATTTTTCCACTTTGCAAAAATTTTTCTGAATTAGAAGTATAGTAAATAATTTGTGTGGGCTTTGCCTTACAGTGCCATAAACTTTGCATTACAGTGCCACTTTTCCGTTTCCCTCTAAACATGGTGGCTGAATAGGAGAAGAATCTCTCCACATGATTTAGACCTTGGAAGACTGGATTTCAAAATCACATAGAAAGCTCCCATAGATAGAGGAGAGTCTTGCCCAAAGAGTCACCATATGGAGACAACAGCATGGTACTAGTATGTCCCCATCCTCACACACTTAGGCTAAACAGAATCTGAATTTTATTGGAGATTTTATTGCAGTCCATGTGAGTACAACAAAGAAAAAAGAACACCTCCATAATATGCTATCACAAAGTACATGAAAATCATGTGTGTTTGTGTGTTGAACTTCTCAGTTTTTTCAACCATGGCCCTTTCCGCACCTTACCGTCTTCTGGTGCTGGGGTGCAGGGATTGCGTGAGCAGCCTCCGGCGAGAGGCTCTCGCATTTGGGGTCCTTAGGCTTCGCACGAGCTGCCTGCTTGCACAAGAGCACTGCCTCTTCCTTCCTTCCGCAGCGCAGCCTGCGACTTTCCCAGGCTGTGCTGGGGCAGGAAGCACAACCAGTGTCGCTCCGAAGGCTACACACACCAGGTAAGTGTGTGTGGGGCCCAGGAGCAATGCACGATCACTCACCATTTTCAGCTAAGGTGCGCGATCGGCGCCTGCCGGCCCCTGGAGTGTCGCGCGATTGTGAGGAGCGATCCGCACGGCACACTGACAATCGCGCGACACTCCAGGCCCTCTTTTGCATGAAAAATGCCGTGCGAAAGGGGCCCATATATACTGTATTTATTTAACTAATTTATATCATGCCTTTCTCACAGCAGGATTCAAAGCAGCATACATTTTTAAAAAGTACAACTGAAAAATATGAATATAAAAGTCCAGGCTCCAACACCTCTACATTGTTGTATTGCATAACATCACTTCCACCTGAGGCTCAGCTCAGAATTTACTTACAAAAGTACTTCTTTTGTAAGTAGACATACAGAAAGTACATTTAAGAAACTATTAATACAGTGGATTCAACGCTAATATGGTTCAAGCTTTGCCAGGAATTTGCCAGAATTCATGAGGTCTTAAAATAAATTTATTTTTATATATACATACATCCATACATACATACATACATACATATATATAGCTGTATTTCTAAGCCACCTTTCTCCCAAAATTGGGATCCTAAACTTTATTGTGATGGGGCCATGCACAATGGTTCTATCAGTCTGCAGTCCTATCATTCATGCACTGAGCAGCATGATGTGAAACAGAGTTCCACTCATGCTTGCTTGAGCTCAGATACACCTCTTTTCATGATCAGAGTCCCTTCATACTGTGGTCATTTCTGCACCTGAACTGCTCCTGTTGACTTCCTGTCATGATCCCAGCACCGCCTTTGCTGGGAAGGGAGCATGATAGGAACATTCCCTCCACACCTCACCGACTCCTTGCAGAAGGGAGCGCGTGTGACACATGCCTGACTTCTGCAGTGCAGTTGGGCTCTTTCCCATGCTGTGCTGGAGAAGGAAGTGCCTCCATCATGCTTCCTGCTCTTCCGCATGGCTCGGAAAGATGAGAGCATCATATGATTGCGGGTGCTTAACAGATTTAATCAGTTAAGCAAATATCCCACACTCACGACAAGTGGAGGCAGGATAGCAGCAGGACTGTGACATCATGCAAAAGCATGACCCGTCGATCGCTGTCATCCCATCCCCATAGCGAGACTACAATGCCATGCCAAAATGCCCTGCATTTCTTCAAAATTTGCAGCTTAGACTGGCAGGTTGGGGGACTGAAAGGTGAGGCTGACACACACAAAGGCCATTTCCACCCTATACTGTTATAGTACTATTATTCCACTTTCAATATCCTGTGGAATCCTGGGGTTTGCAGTGTAGGGAGGGGCATTTAGAACTCTCAGACAGAAAGCTCTTTGGCCTCAGTCAACTACAAACCGCAGAATTCCACAGGATGTTGAAAGTGTAATAATAGCATTCTAATAACGTAGTGCAGAAATGGCCAAACACATATGGGTCTGGGTTAGTATGCACAGAGACAGAGGGGCTGAAGCCAGCATGTATGCCTTGTCCCCCTTTGTACTTTTGGGACCACATATATTTGACAGAATGTCTCCATAATGCTTTATGATACTTTATAAACATATTTGATGGACCTTTAAAGAGGACAAAACTTCTGATCTAAAAATTCATAGAGCTAACCTGATTAAGTGTTGGATTTATCATTCAATCCATTCCCTTCACCCTTTACCAAATCATTATCAAAGAATCAGTGGCAAGTCTCCATAAGTTAGGTTCAGGTCTGAGGAATGACTTAAGGTCTCCTCTAAATTGATGGGAGTTAAGCTAGACAGTTTACTTTTCACATGAATTTTGGTGGAATGTAAGCATCATGAACGTATCCTGCATATATTCAGATCCTTAAGGTTTTATGTTTTATTTGATGAATATATTTTATCCAGATCCAGTGTGGAGTAGTTGCTTGAGCACTGGAGACCAGAGTTCAATTCCCTACTTGGCCATAGAAACACACCCGGTAACCTTGGGTGTGTCACACACTCTCAGCTCCAGAAAAAAGAAACTGATAGGTTTGCCTTGGGTTGCCATAAGCTGGAAATGTCTTGAAGGCACACAACAAATATTTTATCAATTTAATATATAAAAAAATGTCGGCATTCAAAGTAGCTTACAAATATAAAAATGGCATTTTGAAACAGGGATGACATCAGGGATGACATCAGCCAGACACAAGCTTTGGGTTGCTCTCAATTTTTATGGAAAGAGGCCTAAAGTTATGTGAAGGTGGATGCTGATTCTCATCCTCATCTCTCACTCTTGATGAGATGTTGCCCACCCCACTGCTTTTCCCTGTCAGATTTCAGTAACTTCCATCAGCAAAAATACAGGTGGGAGGAAGCAGTTTCAATGGGCAGGAAAAGCTAATGGGTAAATGGCTGAATACTATGCTTCATGTTATCCTCAGGCTGCACTTTAAAGGAACTTAGTATGAGTCACATTTTGGCATACCATTCTGACATCTAATTTGCTCCCCAGTTGTACATTGTACTTACTTAAAGAACATGAAAATTTCTTTGGGGAAACCACAAGCAACAGATTGCACAATATTTTCACTGAACCAAACCTGAATTTTGATCCACTGCAAACCAAAATCAATCTCTGCACAGGTAAATGAGTCCAAAGCAACCAAGTCTATTGACCCAAAACCAAATCAAAGCCAAACCAAGCTGCAATCATCTTCAAATTCTCCATAATATAGAACTGTACTTGCAGACAGGGCAAGATACAAAGAGGTTTTCCTTCCATCTGGGAAATTTGGACAGGTTTCATCTTTTCAAAGCACTAGATCTGCTCTATCCAGACAATTATACAGTAACTCAATCTCCCTCACAGTACACAAATACTCCTGAGGCCCTGAGACTGACTGATAGAAAAATGGACCCTGAGATGTCATGGTGGGTTTAAAACAGGAAGGTGAAGGGAACCTCTACCAAAACTGGGAATACCTATCCACTTCCCCAGACCAGAATCTTTCTTAGACCAGAATCTAAGAGCATCTCTTCCCCTCTCTCTTGGAGCCTTTCTCTATCACTCAGGGAGAGGGGGAGAGAGAGAGAGATTTCCAAGCAAATTCCCTTGCAAGGCTGAAAATACAATATCTGAGTTCCCTCATTACTTTGGTGAACCCAGCCAAGCACTTGGTCATTTGTAGCTGGCTCCCAACCACACAGTGTGATGGAAATACTGGTCAAAACGACTTGGGAACGGGGGGGGGGGGTCAGGAGGCGGAGGGGAGTGTCCGTGCTTTAAACCCAGCGCGGCAGGTGATCCATAGGTGAGTCTCTTCTCCCCTTCACCCCCTATTTCAGGGGGGGAGGGAAAGCCCTCTCCCTCTCTCTCAGTCCCCCTCCCCACCTCTGGAAGCCCGCCCGTCCCATTCGCGCCGTCTCTCAGCTGTCACTCCTCCCAGCCCTTCGGACAGGCACCGAGCCCGACCAAAGGAGCCAATTTGCCCATTTGCTATCGATGTCCCCTCAAGATGAAAAAGCCGGGGGGGGGGCGTTCCTCCTCCCGCCCCCGCTCTCGCCTTCCTCTGCTCCCTCTTACCTTGCAGGCGCCAGGGGCGTGTTGCCGGGAGTCCTTCAGGTGGCGAGGTGGCGGCGCGTGCGGTGTCTGCGCGTGTGTGTCTGCGTGTGTGCGCGCGTGAAGGCGGGAAGAGGCAGGACTTTTGCGAGGGAGTCCGCCGAGTAGCGGCTGAGGGGAGACCCGTCCCACCTCACGAAATTAATTCCTTCGCCTTCTCGCCACCAGAAAGCGGGGGGGGGGGAGGGAAGGAAGAAGAAGGGGGTGGGAAGACTAAGGGAGACAGAGAAGAAGAAAGAGGAGGAGGATAAAATATCAAGCGCGCCGAATGGAAGAAGGGTCCCTTCGTGACTGGCATCAATATCTCCTTCGGCAGAGCTTCAAGGGAGCCATGGCAACGAGCCCCTAAACCTCCCAAATCTCTCCTAGCTTCACACACACACGCGCGCGCGCGCGGCTGCTGGAGGGAGGGGGGGAGGGAAGCGAGAGCCGAAGAAGCTCTCTCGCCGCCGCCACCCCCGCCCTCCTCACTCGAAAGAGACACAGAGCGGCGAGCGGGGAGGCTTCCCTGGGAAAGGGTGCGGGGGCGTGCGTGTGTGTGTGTGTGTGTGTGTGTGTGTAACGCCGGCTTGTGGCATCAGGTGCCTGCCTGACCTGTGGGCAACCTGGAATGGTGGTCCAGAAGGAGAGTTCCTTAGGGTCACCTGGATATTTTATTGGGAGGGAGTTGAGGGAGATATTTACTGTAGGCGAATTGCTCCCCACAACACATGCCTTCACACACACACAGAGTAAGCTGTACGTGTTTGCTTTCGATTACCATGGTACAGCTGGGAAACGACTAAACGTGTTCTCCCTCCCGCTTAATCCAGAAATTCAGGTGAGACACACACACCCCGCACCCGGAAAAAAAATAATAGCAATCATTCCCCCTCCCCCGCCCCGAAAGTGAAATAACGCTCTCGTGAAACACAGAGAGAGGCAGAGGTGTGAGACTCCTCCCCTCGATCCGTAAAAATTAAATGCGCATTCCCTTAAGACTAGAGGCAGGGCAAGGAGGACAGAGAGAGAGAGAGAGAGAGAGGGCGACCCGCTTTCTCAGCCTTGTCTGGTCCCCTTTCTTCCCCTGATCACCACAAGGAACGATCGTTCTCGTAACTCGGGAAGAGTAACCGAAAGAAATCTGGCAGCGCAAGGGAGAGACAAGTGGCTTTTCACTCCAGCGAGGCAGAGGCAGACGCGTGCGCCTCCGAACGCTCTCACGGCCGCACACGCCCAGCAAACCAGGTGTGAAGCCCACGGGTTGCAACGATGTGGGCGCCCTCGAAAGGGTAGTAAAGCGGGTGCCCACCCTCTCCTCGTGCCTGCGCCCGGACACGCACGGAACCGCCCGCAGACGTCTATCGGTGTCGCTCTTTGCCACGCGGAACCACCCAGCGTTACCAAGAGCAACAAGAAGCTCCGTGGGGAGCGCGCCGTACCTTGAAAAACCAGCCGAGTTCCTCTCTTTCCAGCGCAGCGGCTTCGAGCGAGGAAGACCGCGGGGTTAAAGAGGAGGGCAGTGGACGGCGAGCGGGCGGCGCAGGCTTCTTTCCCTTTGGCACAGCTGCCTGCCTCGCACTCGCAGGAGCGCCCACACCCCTTTCCCCTCCCTCCTCAGGCCGCGGGTGATGGGAGTGCCTTCCTGCCAGCTGCCGCCGCCGCCGCCGCCTGCTGCCCAAGGGCACGGAGCTGCAAAAAGTCCAGTCCTGGCATGCCGTTTTGTACAGTGCTTCACACCCCCGTTCCCTGAACGCTCAGGTGTCTCTGCCTGCTGCCACTCCCTTCCACCTAAATGTGCTTGGAAAGCGGACGGAGCAGATGGAGGGGCCCCCTGAAAAAGTGGAGGGTTGAGAGGACTCAGAGCGATGGCTGGAGAAGGAGGCCACCCTCACGTGGGCGAGGGTGTGCGACCGGGAAGGAGAGGCACGGGGTTCGCAATCTGACCAGCCGTGAAAGCGATCCCCCTCTCCTTCACAGAGCAGCAATGGCTCTCTCTGTTTCTTTTTCTTTTTTTAAATAAAATGAATGAATGACCAGAGGTGGGGCAAGTAGGCACGTGCCCCGGGCACCAGTGGGGGGGAGGGGACAAAAAAAGCAGTGCCAGAAGTGGCAGAGGAGGAGGAGGAAGCAGCCCTGGAGGTAGGGGCACAACTTCCATGCCTGCCCTAAGTGCTGTTTATGCTAGACACACCTCTGTGCATAACCTTTTAGTTTTGAATGGACGAGATGAATTCTGTCATGGTCTATCTCTGCCAGTTTCAGGTCATACTGAAACAAATGGCAGGGTAGCACTGGAATGCATTGTTCTCTCTGTCTTTCTACACACTGGCACACTCCATGGCCATGCATCGTCCATCATCAGGTGATTGATCCCTAAGACAGTATGAGGCCATCCGTAAACCACCAGAACTGACCCATCCAATAGCCTGTGCAATGTACTGGCACAGGTTGTGTCCCAATAAGCATAACTTCTACATTTATCTGAGCAAGTATCTTCAGGTGGATTTGCAGCTGATGGCCCTAATTACTGAAACAGGATCTTGCTAAACTGTCTGGCAGGCATTGCTACCTTTGATGTTACTCAGTTTTTGAGTGCCCAGACAAGTGAATTCCGGTGGCTGCAAAGACTGAACAATGAAACATTAGTAGTGTCACCATGGGTCACAGGAGCAAATAAGTTGCTGGGATGCTTACAACTCTACTTCACCCTCCCTTTTGTAGCTATTTTGATACGTGATACCTGTAAATCTTACAACAACCCTGTGAGGTTGGACCAATATCCCTACATTTCCTGTGTTAAGCTGTCAGGATACATTCAGTCAAACACATTTTCTTCATCATAGCTGGAGGTTAGATAGGGATGCACTGGGTCCTGGGAAATGATCTGTAGTTCTGTTCACTCTACTGCAGCCAGCTCAGTGGCCATTATGAGGTATGGGCATTGCATGGGAATCTGAGACTCCATTTTCTTTCTTTACCCTTTTCCCACTTCCCCTATGCAATAGGAGACAATTTCTTTTTTAAAATGATAGCAAATGAATGGGGGGTGGGGGGCTTTGGTACCTCTGAGACTGTCTTTTTGAAGGAATAAACCTTTGTTGGCAAAGATTTCTCTCTGATTTTCTAACTGTCTGAACTTTAAGTGTGAGTTACTTTATGAGTTTTTATCTTAAATGCTTTGTTACTATTTTAAATCTCATCTTTCATTTAAAATTCTGTTCTAAATCAACCTGGTAACTAGAATCTGGGTACTCAATTGGTAGTCGGACGTTTTGATTTATAGATCAATTTGTGAACATAAGGATTTTAAAAATCCAACAACTGGGTCTTCCATTATTTTTTTCTCTCTCTCCCAACCTTGATCTATCTATCCTGTAAAAATCATGGAAATATATTGGCTTCAGTTTTGATCTTGTTCAATGGTCTGAAGATCACACAGCCTTACAGGGAGTTATACTACTAAAGAGGTGGATTGGCTGCAGTCCAGCCTGTTGCTTAAGATCCTTAAGGAAGCTCTGAAAGGAGTCTACCATTCTATATGGCCATATAGAGCTTGGAAAGTTACTTTTTAAAAGTAATTTGTTATGGCTGTTTTTCTAAATATCTCACCTGAGTAATTATAGAAGTAAAAGTTATAGTTATGCTGAAAAAACAGTGAAGTTAGCCTTCATTAAGTTACACTGTAATGAAACCTATTGCTGTCCTGGTGATTGGAAAAAGCATTAATTATAAATCACTAGTTGCAATTTGTTATTTCCAGTTCTGGTCATAGGAACACATTGAGATTGGCTTGTGATTCTGCCCTGTTCTACAGGCCTAAGAAAGAAGCCAGGCTACACACTCATTCCTTGATTCCTTGGGATCCTGATTCTGTCTTTTCAGTCTCAGAAGAAGTACTGCTCATTCCAAATGGTGAGTATAATGTGGATGTTGGGGCAGAGAAAATATCCTTGAATGAGCTCTGGTTTTGCACAGCTACCTCTGGTAAAAAGTAGAAGACGTAGGATGTTAGCAAGACCTAGGTTGCTGATATCCCCCTTCCTTCTAATAGCAGAAATGGGCAAGTATTTCCCCATCTAGGACTTTATTCTTTTGGAAGTAATCCCTGAGGATTGCATACCAACACCTCACACACTTTCTCTTTCATCCTGTTTTACAAACACCAATGCCTTACAATTAAGAGTATTTTGAGAGAGAGAGATGGAGTAAGATAGAAGAGAGAGAGAGGGGGAGGTGGTAGATGGGTGATAATAATATTATCACCATCTCTTTGTCTTCTGAATCTACACGTACAGAGCTGCACCACTTGCTCTGAGTGAATGTTCGTGCATGTGTGTGTGAATTCACACCTATCCTAATCACAACTAATTCATTCATATCTACCATCCGCATCCATCTATATATACATGCATATATAGATATGTAGTTATATCTGTACATACATAGATAATCTACACAAACCTCAAGAGGAACCAAACAGCATAGCAGTAGGGGAAGGGTGTGTAGCTACAGATACATATAATGTGAGTGTATGTATATATATGGAAAGACACACAGAGAGATTTAATTCTTAGGAACCTGAAGACATCTCAACCCCTCACCACAGTACACACAGCAGGAAGCTAGGTAGTTTATTACATTCCTTTCCATCTGTGGTCCCATCTCCTTTCCATCACTTTTCAGCTGTCTCCCTACTGCTCAAATGAAAGTTGATCACTGGGAGGGCAATGCTGTGGGCAACATAGAATTAGCCAACAGACCACATGCATTAGTTGGATTTGGCCACCCATGTCTAACCTATAAGTATTCCTGAACATTCATTCTTGGAATCCAAATACAGTATCTCTATATTCCTCACATCGATATTCTGAAATATGCCAGTGTTGTTTTACATTTCGCTGCTGTTATTGATGAATAGCGGACAATGAGGTGAAGCTAGCATAAAACTATTAAGAGAATTTGTGTGACTGAGAAGAGTTTTGGAGTGGCAACTTTCCATGTCTCTTCACTGATGAGGCTGATCAAATGAGCCTATATCAACAGCATGATTCAGGAGACACTTGGGGGTGATGAGCACAGTGTGATGACAGAACAGGCAATCCTCTGATGGTGATTTCCATTGACTATGACATGAAATGCAATGGAAACCAACTTTGCATGGGTACTTGATTAGCTCACCCTGGTGAGTGTTGGCAGACCAGTTATGCCACATATCTTGAAGATGAAGGGAGCAGCTGGCTATAGAACAGAATTCTAGCCCCTTTATACTAATATCTGTTTGCAAACCATTGCACTTGATCCAGAAAGACTATCAGTTGACACCTGTCACTTTACTTACGCAACATCTGTGTTAAAATATTTCCACTGTCTCCCAGATAGTTTCCATGCACAATCCAATGAAGCCCTCGACTGCCTGTGGCCGGGACAACTGGAAGAGTTACTGTTGTTGTGTGCCTTCAAGTCATTTCTGACTTATGACAACCCTAAGGCAAACCTATCACAGAGTCTTCTGGAGCTAAGAGTGTGTGATGCATCCAAGGTTACTCAGTGGGTTTCCATAGCCAAGCAGGGAATCAAACCATGGTCTCCAGGGCCATAGTCCAGTGCTCAAACCACTACACCACACTGTTCCCATATGAACCTGTCACCATTTGAGATCAGTTGTCTTCAGAAACAGCATTTATCAGGCCTCTCCAGCCTTATCAACCTGCCAACGTCAGTTAGTTTGCCTTCCTCCCCTCTGTGACTAGGGACAGTTGAAAACTGTTGTTTTCTATAGAAGTTTTTTGTTTGTTTCTTTTTTTGATGGGATGGGGGATGAAATCTAACCTTGTTTAATTACTCTTTCAAGTTTTTTGTTGTATCTTTTAAAAAAGATGTTATAGTTTTATTCTGTTTTTATGGTTGGTTTATTGTACTTTTTCTGTTATATTAAAATGATTCTAAGTTAAATATATACACTTTTAAAAGTATATGTGCATGTGTGTGTGTATATATATACACTAAAAGACAAACAGAGAGAGAAGGGGCAGGCTTGCCGTTCCACAGTAGGAAGCCCACTACAAATGTAACATTTATGTCTTCACTTCCTACCACTTCCCACATTAAAGGAATTCCTTGCCAGAGAAAGAGTCCACAAGAAATAACTACCAGCACATGAAAGCTTTCCCTATGGAAGAGCTGTCATTGAACACAGTTCCACATATTGCATTGTAGCAGAACTGGCATCAGTGGCAGAGCTTGGAGTGTGTGGAGGGGGGTGGGAGGGGGTCATGGCCACGGTATGTGAGGGCGTGGCTATGAGCTGGGATGACCCCCCAAAAAATGCCACCCAGGGCGAACCACTCTCATCGCCTCCCAATCCCTACATGACTGACTGGCATTGCCAATGAAAATACCAATTTTGTTCTTTTTAAATGATACAAACATTCACTTGTTTCAACCATACTTTACCACATTTTAGAAAAGTTAACTCCAAAGCTTTTATTAGTGTACATAGTATATGTGATAAATGTTGATGACAATGATGTAGTGGAGACTGAACATGTGGGAAGCATAAAGTGTGACTACCTCCTGTAACCACCAATGCATTAATGATGGGAGGGGCTTTTCTTTTGAGATGTGTCCTCTAGCTGATGTTTTAGGAGGCTACAGGGGGCTACTTATTTGTTCCAAATTTATGCTTCTCCTCTCTCAGGCTTGAAAACAACACTACAAATAATAATGGCCATTTCCACACTAGCCTGTTATAGTGCTATTAAGGCCTCTCCCTAAACTGCAAACCCCAGGATTCCATAGGATGTTAAAAGTGGAATAATAGCACTATAGCAGGCTAGTGCAGAAATGGCCGCTGTTAACTTTAGCATATTTGGATTAAAGAGGACAAAAAACTTTCACTTTGTAAAATAATGTAACTATTACTAACATTGATGTGGTTGTGTGTCCCCCCCCCCCCCACCTAATATGCAGGTCTTATTTGCTTTTTTTTTTCATTATGGGAGATGTGCTTTGGTATGGGTATTTTTCAAATTTTAGACCATTTTCTTTACTTTTTTAAGATGGGTTTTTAAAACATTGAATTAAAAAGTTACAAGCAAGGTAATAGTGTAATTGGTTTATTGTTGTGAATTGATGTCAAGTTGAAATCAACTTATGGCAACCCTATGGATGAGAAACCTCCACGTCACCCTATCGTCAACAGCCCATTTCAGGTCTTGCAGATTCAGGGCCACAGCTTCTTTGATTGAGCCTATCCATCGGTGATCTTCCATCTTCAGCCTTCCTCTTTTCCTGTTGCTTCCTAGTTTACCAACAATTATTGTCTTTTTCTAGTGAGTCATGTCTGCTCATGGTATGTCAAAAGTATGACAGTCTCAGTTTAGTCATCTTGGCTTCTAGGGAGAGTTCAGGTTTGATTTGCTCTAGGACATAATTTATTTGTCTTTTTAGCTATCCACAGTATCCACAGAACCCTTCTCCAGCACCACATTTCAAAGGAGTTGATTTTCTTCTTATCAGTTTTCTTCACTGTCCAGCTTTCACAACAATATATAGAAATTGGAAATGCAATGTCATGGGCAATCCTAACTTTAATACCCAATTATATATCTTAGGATATTATATATTTTAGGATCCTGTCTATTGCCTTCATAGCTGCCCTTCCAAGTCTGAGTGACCTTCTGATTTTCTGACTGCAGTCTCCATTCTGATTAATGACTGAGGCAAAACATGGAAAATCTTGTACTATTTCAATGTCTTCATAGTCTGCTTTAATGTAAATCATCTGTGGTCATATTTTTTTTCCTTAATGTTCACCTCTAAACCTGACTTTGCACTTTGCACTTTCTTGCTTGACTTTCTTCAGTAATCATTCCAGGCCTTTGTTATTTTCCTCTAGTAGTATGATGTCAGCTGTATATCTTAAATTGTTGATTTTCTTTCCTCCATTTGAGACCTCCTTCCTCCGAGTCTTACCCTTCTTTACATATGATATGTTCAGCATACAAGTTAAACAGACAGAGAGATAAGATACAGACTTGCCTGACCCCCTTGCCAATTTCAAGCCATTCTGTTTCCCTGTATTATTTCCCGATATTCCTCTTGTCCTGAGTACAGTTTACACATCACAGCATTCAAATGTTGTGGCACACCCATTTCTTTAAGACTGATCTATAGTTTTTTTGTAATCTGCACAATCAAAGGCTTTGCTATAATCCATAAAGCACAGGCTGATTTTCATCAGAAGTTCTTTGGTGCACTCCATTATCCGACATATATTTGCAACATGATCCCTAGAGCCTCTTCCTTCCTGAATCCAGGTTAGACAGCTGGCATTTCTCACTCCATAAAAGTCTTTGTAGTAGAATCTTTAGAATCGATTGCTTCCGTTGAAGGTGAATACAATGATCCCGTAGTTACTGCAGTCCCTAGTGTCCCCTTTCTTGGGTACTGGAATATATATTGAGCATTTTCAATCTGTGGGCTACTCTTTTGTTTTCCATATTTGTTGACACATTTTAATTAGAAATAGAGTAGATTCTACCTCTGTAGTTTGAAGCAGTTCTATTGATAAGCCCTCTCCTCCTGGTGATTTATTTTCCCCACGTGCTCTAGGCGCAACTTCCACTTCATTTTCTAAAATTGAAGGTTCATCTCCAAATGGTTCTTCCTCAAAATCCAGCAAAGGATGTGAGCCTGCTTTGTAATATTGCTAAGCTTAAGGCCCAATCGTAGGGTGGAAGTGGAATAATTACCTCACTTATGGCTGTACTCCACATATACCCTAAGAGGTAGATGGGACCACTTGTGAAGAACCAAGCTTTCAGCCTATTACAAATGCAGAACATCACATTACAGATAGTTGCTAATACACATGGTAGAATGCTAATAACACTGTCATGAAGTTTTGGTCTCTGAGTTGGAAGACAAGTGAGTACTGTACCTTTGGTCTATGTCACATCTATTTTGTCTTTAAGGGATCAGCCTGGGAGAGGAGTAGCTGCATAGATAATTCTATTACTGTATTTTTCCTTGATCATTTATCTTACCATACTAAGGACTAGGGTTGCCAGAGTGAAAATAAGAGAGGGCTCCTGGACCTTTAATGGTTGCAGAAGGAGAAATTAAACAGATGCTGCTTGTTACTTGGTTGAGGGACAAGCAACACTTATTTTATGCAACAACTAAAGATAAGTAAGCACTCTCCAGTTTTCAATCTGGAAGTCCTACCAGGGAAAATAGGTCAGTTTCAATACAACATTCATGGCTTAATAAACCACATTTCATTGAACTGGGAGTGTGTGTGGAACCCTCACTTCTTTCTTCACTTCTTCTAGACTGAAGTCTACTTTAATTCTGTGACCTTGCCCTCTTTCAACCACAATTCTCCCATAACATAAGAAATGGGAAACTTTGGTCTTATATGAGTCTGCTAACCAGGACCTTAAATGTATTTTGTCCTTGTTTAATAAGCTGATATTAAAATTCATTCTGCTTTTTCTGGCATAATAGGAAACTGTGGTTTAATGTTGTTAAACTGTGTTACATTAACAAGGATTTCAACATCGAAATCAGGCTCATTGGTCTTCCCCAGTATCCCAGGTATTATATTTAGTGGAGGTTGCTATGACATGGCAGAGGCTTCTATTTCCACTCCAGACCTCATGATCTCTAGATTTCAGCAGACATATGGAGAATTTTAAAGCCTACCATGCATGCTTACTGAGATGTGATTGGAAGACTGTGGTTGTGTACACCTGCATGTGCAGCTTTCCAGCCAGCAACATATGGTCCTTGCGGCTGAAAAAGTTGGGTACCTTTGTTCTATGCTATGTATGCTTTTAAAATGAATACTATTCACCTTGTGTGCTACCTTACTTTTGTTAAATGGCCTTCTATCCACCTAAAAAAAAATTAAAGGAAAAGGAAAAAGGAGGGAGGGAGGGAGGGAGGGAAGTGGCTTTTAAAAAAAAAGAAAAGAAAAGA
Source organism: Cyclura pinguis (assembly GCA_030412105.1). Classification (NCBI taxonomy): domain Eukaryota; kingdom Metazoa; phylum Chordata; class Lepidosauria; order Squamata; family Iguanidae; genus Cyclura; species Cyclura pinguis. The sequence continues at coordinate 62,540,990 of CM059600.1, read as the reverse complement.
AACCAGAATAAATAGAAAGTATGTATTGTAACCTACCTTAAACAATAAATCCTGGTAAAGAGAATCTAAATGTACAAACATCAACAGTTCTTTTTTAAAAATCTGAAAAAAAAACCCCATATTCATTTAACAGTTTCTGCTCAGTGTCAGTTAATGTCCTGTTCTAACCATGGATACACTCCATAGATGGCTTTTTAAAAAAAAAATCTAATTTAAAGACTCGCAAAACAGACTTGCTTATCTCATCACTATGTTGTTTTGTGCACATTTTATTCATGTTTGATAGACATAAATTGGGTTATACGTCTGTCATTTCTAAGCATCCATATGAGCACCATCTGGAATCTGATGTCAGGTGCAAAGTTTAGCTTCTCCAGACACTCAACTTAAAAAGCAGAAATAATCTAAATTGAAACAAGCAAGATACTAGCTCTCATTGAAGAAAAACATATAAAAAAATTATGAGGCTTGGAAAACAGAAAATCTTGGGAAGGATTTCCACTAATAAAAGCACCAGCACTTCTATATGCTGCATGTTTCTTACTTCTTGTCAATCCTGTGCTCTGTTCTATTATCATTGCTACAAAAGCCAACCTTCCTTTGTTTTTGTATTTCTGAGTTTCAGTCCTAGCTCTAACGCTCTGCCAAACAAAACAAAAGCACACTGACGCATACTTAATGGAAGAAAACATGCAGTATAGGAAGCATAAGAGAGGCATTGTGATATATAGTGGTTCGAACACTGGACTGAGACTCTGGAGACCAAGGTTTGAATCCAAACTCAGGCCCTTTCTGCAACTCACCTTTTTGCGGAGCTGGGGTGCGGGGATCGCATGAGCAGCCTCTTGCAAGAGGCTCTCACGTCCCCGTTGCTTCAGTTCTGCAGCTGCTGCCTGCTCGCATGAGAGCCCCTCCTCTTCCTTCTGCAGTGCAGCTTGGGATTTTCCCAGGCTGCGCTGGGGCAGGAAGCATGAGTGCCGTGGCTCCGGAGCTCTGCACGCACAGCAAGTGCGCGCAGGGCCCTGGAGTGATGCGTGATCACCCACCATTTTTGGCTCAAAGCCGAAAATGAAATAGTGCATGATTGGCGCCTGCCAGCCCCTGGAGCGTCGCACAATTGTGAGTGTGTCATATGGATTGCTCCTCACAGTCGCGCAACACTCCAGGGACCCTTTCACATGGCAAATGCCATTGCTAAAAGGGCCTCAGTCATAAAAACTAAATGGTTGACCTTCAGCAAGTCACATTTTTTTCAGCTTCAGAGGATCTCTCCAGAGGATCTCTCCAAGAAAATGCTGTGATAGGTTCACCTTGGGATTGGCATAACTCAGAAATAACTTGAAGGCACACATCAACAGTGACAACAACAACATGGGAATCGTGGCATTACTGCTTGGTGAAAAGGCAGATCTACTTTGATTTTAATAGGTTGGTACTGCATCGTAAGTAAATTTCCTTGAAGCAAAATTTGGGTGTATTGTGTCGCCCCCCCCCCCCCCAAATCAACTGTACTGAATGGGGACAATCAAATTGCTTTCATTCCTTGAAGTTTTATTCTTTGATTCTTTGATTTTATTTTTGAAGTTTTAAATCAATTTAATTCTTCTGGGGTGTTTTCTGTCTTGAAGCATCCTGTATATTCTGCAGATTCATCTGCCCTCTCACCACTTTTGTATAAGGACTGGAAAATCTACCAGCTTCACATTTTCCTCCACACTCATTTTATTTTAATCACAAGTTCTTTTCATCCTGAATAGACACATCTGTTCACAGAATGGAGAATACCACGTGGTACCTGCCTACCAAATATGTATTAAAAATGAAGAACATCTTAGAATGAAGAAAAAACAGACCAGTTCAACATCAGCACAGTGCAATAGGCATGAATTAAAGCCCAGACTTTTAAGAATCAGTTATTCAAAGCCCTGGACCTAGATGTATCACCCTATCACTTTTGATTTACTGCAATTCTATTTTTTTTTCTTAATCTCATTTTTTCCCATCCTGAATATGAAGAAATTTGTGAATTTTGATAAATTGCTATAATTTTTTTTAAAATCCTACCTTCAAGGTTGTGTGATCATCTGCAAGGCAGCTGCATCTAATGCTGTGGCCCAGGGATGGCTGGTGCAGCCATTGTCACAGGTGCAACAAATCCACACTGGATTTTACCACTGTTCCTTCTACAGCTGTTCTGAGTTTCAAGGGAACTCTTCTGATGTTGAAGGGATGGAGTTTGGCACCAGGAAGTTCCCATGAAACTCAGAGCAGTTGCAGAAAGAGCAGCAGCAATTTCAAAAATGGATTTGCCACTCCCACGACAGTAGATCTACCAACTGACCCTGCTGTGAAGGTTATCTTGAAAGGCTTTGACCACCTGGAAAGAATCCCCTATGTAGTCTCTTCCCATTGGCATCCCACTTAGACATTGGGGCAACACTGGTTTAGAGATGCTTCACCCATATAGGCTGGAGTTTCTCCAGTCATCAAGTCTCATAAGAAAGTATGCTCAACAGCAGCCCCTAGGCCAGGAACTACAGCTCTCATTCTTATTGGTGCATCTTCTTGGTTCATATTCTTCTTTTGCCTTTGAAGCGTGGCTACTGCCATGAGAGATGAAGGCAATATTGGAAGCCTTAAATTCCATGAGAGGAGTTTCATACGCTTCAATTGTCCTGATTTGACAGTAACAGTCCCGATTAATCTTCAGCCATCCCCTTTTTGAGCTGATTTTAAAATGTCCCTCTTTAGGGCTATTTCCGCACTAGCCTGTTATAGTGTTATTATTCCACTTTCAACATCCTATGGAATCCTGGAGTTTCCAGTTTAGGGAGGGGCCTCGAAGGATTCCATAGGATGTTGAAAGTGGAATAATAACACTATAACAGGCTAGTGCGGAAATGGCCCATGTCTCCCGCTCCCACTTTCTCCTTTCATGCAGATGCTGCAAATTCAAAATGCAAAAGTATTCAAAATGCAAAAAGTAGTTCATACTCAATTAACTCAGCTGGTGGAGAGGAGAATCAGGGGCAGAGTCTTGCCTTTCTCAGTAGACTCAGACAAAAGCAAGCTGCTGCAGCATCTCCTACCTTGACCATTTCCACACTAGACTTTCCACACACCTGCCCAGTGCTGTTATTCCACTTTCATCATCCTGTTGAAAGTTTTAGTAAACTGCAAACCCCAGGATTCCATAGGATGTTAAAAGTGGAATAATTGCGCTATAACAGTCTAGTGTGGAAATGGCCCTTTTTAGGTCTTTCTTATTAATAACTTTTGTCATCCTGACCACACTATGGTGTTGCTTGGCCACATATGTTCCATTTTTCATCTATGACCTTTTGGAAAGTATCAAGTTTCCACAAGCAAGGCCACTGACAGTTGGACCTCGCTCAAGGGCAAGAAGCAAAATCCAGCCATTTTCCCCCAACAAAAACTCATTTCTATAAACCAAATATTACTAAGAGAACTGCAGGAAATGCTTGCCTTGCAAATGTTAATTGGGGTCTACTATTATAGCTTAGCAGTTCAGGTCTCAGGATAGATATTCTTTCCATTGTCTGAATCACATTAAGAAATGTTAGTGCTTATAGAGGATATGCTAGAATTTAGCAACAGACAGTATAAGCAATATCTGGTCTATCAAGTTTATTTTGTAATGTATTTTGTACAAAATACATTAGAGTTTATTTTGTAATGTATTGTTCATTTTTTTCCCAGTGTCTTGACCCCTAAAGGCTCAGACACTGGGAATTCTGCTCAGCCTGCCTACATCTTCTCAACCCTGCGTATCAGTATGGTAACAATGGCATAGAAAATTGCTTTGGTGGAGATTTACATGCCCTAATCTATCTGTTTTAGGTGATTATTAAAAATCTGATTGCCTTATCAGACTGTATGAAATATTTGACATTTGAGGGAGGGTTGTGAAACAAAAGCTCTGGGATGCTTCTTCATTTTCTTGGAAGGGTATGTCTCAGTCTTCCGTTATGAAACAATGGGGATCAGCTTTCAAACATCTGAAGGCTGGCCTCTCAAAATATAGCAAAAGAGGTCTCCATAACAGGCTCAGCTTCCATGTTAACTATCTGAGCTGAGAGCCATCCACATGACTTGTGACAGTGAATTCCACAAGTTAATTATACTTTTGTGTAAAGAAGAACCAAGTGGCAATCAATGTCATTGTGTGAGTCTAAATTATAATACAGTGGCAGAAGTTAACGTTGCTCAGAATAAAGTATGCAATTTAGGTATATGTGTGCTGGATTTTTATGTGCAAAAGCACCACTATGGAGCCAATGCCAGGTGTGACTGACAAGGCTGGGGAGCGATGTCTTCTAATCAGACCTCCCTCAGTTTCCGACTCTATCTTCTCTGGGAAAAATCGCCAAGGCTTTGGTCATTTGGGTTGCTTATTCCGTACTCACTCTGCTCTGTCACAATTCCTTTTCGACTTAGAGCAATCAGAAAAATTGTCAGTAGAAATTACAATGTGACTTTTGCTGTATTACAATCACACATGTGATGGTTTGTAATTTGAAGTGTAGTTTTTTCTTATCACACCACAGATTTACCAATCAGCTTTTACCTGTTATTTTACTGTTTCAGTAATATGCTAGTTCTCTTTTGCTAAAAAACTAGGACTTAGATTTTGCTAGGAAGACCCATCGATTGTTTTTAATTTATCTCTGAAAATAAAATGTGCTCTTCACTTTTCACACACACATATATATATGCATGTGTATATATGTATTTGTGCTTTCACTTGTGGACATAGGTACCAATAGGTAGTAAGCATTCCTGCTACCGGTTCCTATGCTGTCTTACTTGGCTGTAAGACAAGGAATATTTATTTATTATTTTGTATTTGGTAAGTTTCTTTTGTAAGCTGCACTAAGAGAAGAGAAGGGTGTGAGAGAGACAGACCAGGGAACAGGATGGAAATGAAGATCCTCCTTTCAGATTTATTTTCCTTTTCACACTGCAACCCTTTCTAAATACACATGCCTAGGAGTAGATCTCATTGTACTCAGGGGTACTCAGTTCTGAGTCAGGTAAGTATGACTGGTTGCATTTGCAGATGGGATATGCGATATAATGTCTCCTGCTGCAAAGACTTGGAGTACTGTAGAAGGTGCCTGGAGACCATTTAGCTGTGAGTCCTGCTGCTTGTCCTCTGCATGGCCCACTTCCACTTGACTTGGGAGAGTGGGCCGTTTGCTGATGACTGCTGTTGAAAGTGACTAAAAATTGTAAAGGCAGGCCTTCTTTAAGGGTTATAGCTAGGGCAAGGTTTGGCTTCAGGAAAAATGTATGTTTCTGTCTAGTTCCATGTCTTTTTCTCTCTCTATTTTGATATTTGTCTTAGGCCATTTCCACACTACACTGATATAGTGCTATTATTCCACTTTTACCATCCTGTGGAATTCTGGGGTTTGTAGTTTGTAGTTTACCGAAGTCTAAGAGCTCTCTGCCTAGGAATTCTAAATGCCACTCCCTAAACTTGAAATCCCGGGATTCCATAGGATGTTGGGAGTGAAGTAATAGCATTGTAGCAGTGTAGTGTGGTAATGGCCTTAGTAATTATACAGTAGTATGAGTTATTAGTGGTTTATTTAATCTAATTGTATTATTATTGCTGCCTGATGTTTAGCCTATTGTATGAATATGTACATTTTGAATTGCAGTTGTTCTTGATTTAAATGAGGGTTTTAATATTGTATCATCTCTTCTGTTGTTATTATTATGCACTTTTGAATGCAATTTTATCCTGGAAAAGCAGCATACAAATAAATATGTTGATGATGATAATGCTGAGTTCAGGTACAGTTGGGTAATTTAGATGCCTCAAGGAATCCAAAATTTGTGGAGCTTCTATTCCTGGATAAGCTACAACTGTTGAATATTTTTAATCCCAGAACCTGTTAAAGGTATACAAGTTCTGGGGACCAAGGTGGTAAAGGAAAGGAGTCAGGAGGGTGGACAAAATTTCTTAGGCTGTAGGTTTATGTACCTGTACGTTACATGCAAAGAATATAATAAAATCAAGCTTTCTGGCTATAAAGGAATTTTGGAACAAGGCTTCTGAGGGGACAATGAGTAGTATGCACATGCATACTGGTCAAACATTTTTAGCCTCAAATTGACTTCTGTAATGAGCAAATAAATATGTGAATCTGTAACCCCTGGATGTAAGAACCAGACTTTTCCAACACTGGTAACTCTGGGAAATGTGAACTAAATTTATTTATGTTATTGAAATAATTATATTTTATATATCTAAAGATCCCAGGTTGACAAAAATAAAAAAAATCAACTTTAAGCGATAGAAATAGTAAAGGATTTTTTAAAAAATAAAATGTATATTAAACCATTTAACAAGTTTTAAAAGATCAATTTAAACCAGTTAAAATATTTTGAAACAGGAACTGAAGAGCACCGCTCTCTTCAACAGAGTAATGAATTGGCAAGGCAGAATCTGAACAATAACCAGTTCAATACCTACCCACATGCAAACAATCTAACAGAGAAAGAGACAAGCTTACTCTTCTTTTTATGTTTTACAAATAGCTTTATTTACAATTATTTATGCACAATCAAATGCATGGTCTTATGTAGGAGAGAAGGAAAACAAAGTAGTTGTATGATAGAGTGATGCAGGAAGAGAGCATATGGCAAAACAAGCAAATAGGAATCTTTCACACATGCAAACTAGCAGTTATTGATCATAGTCAGGCAAAAAATTGCTCTCTCTAGCAGGGAGAGAGAGAGGGAGAAAGAGGGGGAGAGAAACTTCTGGAACTCAGTAAGTATGAGGAAGAGCGAAAATAGAAAGGTTGAATGGACTTTTGCCAGTACCTCATATGAAAGTAATGAAATCAAATCAAGAGAATGTGAAACATGGCTGAACAGCAGGGAGCAAGAACTTACAGACTGCAAGAGCTTTACAACCTTGGAACTGTTTCCCAAGGGAAACTGTAGAGAGTCCATTATCTAAGCTAATTAAAAAGAGACTGGACACTTCACTGGGAAAAATATCCATTAGGGAACCATTCTACATTGTCAAAGAATGGACTGATTAGCTTAAAACCAATGAAGGGAAAAGAAATAGAGAAATCAATCTGCAGTTAGAGTGAGATATGGCATTCCCTTCACCAAGACTGTACAGAGAAGGAACTGGCATCATGTAGATAACTTATAACAAAATCTTCTAGGCTGCTTTAGTCAATTCCTTAAGATGATGAAAAGGAGATGTGTTTTCTCCCAGAATTAGGAATAAGAAACAGGACTGGTTCTAGGTCTCTTATTTCCTTTACATGCCTGCTTCAGTTCTACCTGCTTTGTCTCCAAGGCTTACCTAGTAGCCATTCCTTTGTGTAGTCCTAGCTGAATATTAAGGATAGGTAAGGGATTTTTGGGTTCACATTCTAATGCAAGATTGCCTAGTCTGTATTTCCTGAAATCCACAATGATCTTAATACAATTTGGAATTGGAAGGCCATACATCTGAGAGTCGTGATTCACAAAACAAAACAAAGATACATTTTAAAAGTCTATAAAAAACACTACAGTTGGCTGTCTACCTTTGTGGATTTGACTTTCACAGATTTTATTATTAACAAGTTTCTTCAACTTCTGCCTCTCCTCCCACCTCAGGTGCGTCTTTTCCAAGGGAAATCTTCCTTCTCAGCATCTCTGATCAGGCCAAAGAGTCTTTTAAAAACCCACCTCTGGTTGTCCTCCTTCTCTTCCTCCTCCTCTACCACCAGCCACTGCCTGGCCAGCTAAAGATGGCTCACAGGCTAATTTCTCAGCACCACAAATTCTTTCCCGATGCCCCTCACACACCCAAGGAAGGAGATGGATGTGATAGAGGACGTATAGGACCACCATGCTGAGCCACCCCTTTTGCTCTTTTTTCCCTGACCTGGTTTGGACCCTGGGTGCCTGATCTCCCTACCATGACTTGGCCCCTTTACACACACACACACACACACACACACACTCTTAATATTTGTGATTTTTCCACTTTTGCAAGGGTCCTGAACCCCTAACCCTCATAAATGTGGAGGGCCCACTGTATATGCAATGGGAAAATACCTATTGAAATGAAAACTATAACTATGTCCATTTCTACACTCGACTATTATAGTACTATTATTCCACTTTCAACATCCTATGGAATCCTGAGGTTTGCAGTTTAGGGAGGCCCCTCCCTAAACTGCAAACACCAGGATTCCATAGGATGTTAAAAGTGGAATAATAGCACTATAACAGTCTAGTGCAGAAATGGCCCAGGTGTACATTTCCATGTGGAAAAAAGAGCTTTCAGTCCAAATTGGACATGTCTCAGAATGAGCTTTGCACATGAAAAATTAGAATGTTAGCAACATCAAATATGACAGATTCACATTTCCCTGCTCACTACTATGTTTTGGAAATAGCCAGAAGATATGGTTTACTACAGGTAATCATCTACAGCCTTGTTTCTTTGCAAGAAGAGGCCAATGTCTTGAGAAGGCTCAAACACAGCAGAAAGGTAGAAAAGTAGTGTCTGGGAGCCATCTGCATTGTGTTCCCTGGAGACCTGGTATCCTGAATGGATGACTCATGTGTCTATTGGGAGAGCTGGATCTTGGAAGGATAAGAGGGATTTGCTATTATTGTCTTCCTTCAATTATAAGGAATCACAGAGGGAGTTCTATCCAAAACAACACCTGAGCCTAGACAAAAAGGGATGTGGTGGAGATGGGCTGTATCCTAGCCACCCACAGACAACAGCTGACCAGACAAAGGATGAAACAGAATGCTGGGATTAAATCAACAAAATGTAGATAGGGCATGAAAGGTTAACTCTTGTCTGCAATAGACTTCAGGGAAATTTGATTATCTTCACTTGCCATTAGGAAATATTTTTCTAGAATGTCACACCAATTTTGAGGTCTCAATTGAATTAAATGAGAAAATGTTTTGAGTGATCTTTCCCTCTTTCTAACATTATAAAAGTTTTGTTCTGTTTTGTTTTGCTTGCAGCTTTCTGAGAACCTTGTCCCCTCTCTCTACTGTTTCTATGCCTTGTCTAATATAGAGAACAGTAACCATCCTTGGGAATAATTTAGTGTCTTTGAGCCATAAAATCATCATATCGTCTCAAGGCAAATGCTATTAGTTGTTGCTCATGACAACAATGGGGCTAAATAATTTTAATAAAAATTCTCAACAATACCAGATAGAACACACTAAAGTAGTATGGAACCCTCGTTTTGTTCCTCAGGCAAAACATCAGTTTCGACAAAGGGATAACACATTATAAAATGTGTTAACTGCAGAAAAGGTCTACAATCAAATAAGGCAAATGGGGGTAACAGTATAGTCTGAAAATGATTAAGCTGAATGCAGTAACTTCTATTAATGCAATGTTATGGCTGACATTTTAATTATGCAAATGTCAGGGATTTTAAAGTGTTTGGATATTTAATGGACCTGTAGTTTTTGTCTTTCATGGAAAATACTGAAAATGTTTAATTTAGCTTTCCAAAAGAGGTAGCCTAGAACTGCAAGGACATGATCAGATGCCTAACAATGGGACATCTTCCTAGTACAGGTTGTCCCTAATGCATTTTGCAGCCTGAGAAGAAGGACAAGATAACACCCTTTCTCCCATCGTACTTTGAAAATGCCAGTTCTATACTGTCTCCCACCACATCTAGGGTAGCAAACCAGTTTAAGGGATACAGAGCACGCTGCCTAGAACTCAAAAGTTATCATCCAAAACATAGTTATACTCCCAAGGTGACTGCTCCACTCTTCCTAGGCAGAAGGCCCAGCCACCATGAGTTGAGAAAAATTCTGGATGTAAACGAATAGGAGGAGGAGGAAGAGGAGGAGGGGGAGGAGTTATCTATGTGCAAACCTCTCCTCTAAGCGCAGTTCAGTAGTCCTCAACTTACCTTCTAATGCCTTGAAAAGTAATTTTGTGGGAAGAATCTGTAATTCAGGTTTCTCACTGCTGGTGGCAGATCTATGCCCATAGATCTTTCCATAACTATACCAGAATCCTTCCCAGTGAATGTGTACTTGTCCTACCATTGAAACTCATATCTACTGATGGAATGGAACTTCCAAGTCCCGTCCAATTTTAGTAGATCTAAAGCAGAGATGGGATTTCATGTAGATAGTGAGACTCAACCCAGCAGATTTAATGTAGATAGTGAGACTCAACCCCCAGAGCTATTTTTTTTAATCACACTTTTTCCCCCTAGACCAGCTAGAAGCAACCCAGACCAGGCACAAATGTGTTGGCTTACTTCCTCTACCACACAGGATCCCCCAAGCCCTGAAAAACAAATAAACAAAAGAGCCAAAAATCAGACAAAATAGCAGATGAAAATGACATTACGTTACTTCTGCTGCAACAAAATGTGATGAATGTGGGGGGATGCCCTTGTACCTTGCAGCTGTCCTTCCCTGATCTAAAGCTTGGTACTGAACTAGATTGAACCAGCATAGTGATTTGGCACATGACAAGCTTTTAGTTAATTGTACTTCTCAGAATCTGTCCAGCATTCTTGTCCCATTCAAGTTCTGTGCCAGTCTGTAATCCCTTTTTTCCCCCCTTTCTACATAGAAACTTGTATTTCTCTTAGTATACAGTTTCCCTAATGTCTGCATTTTTCAACATTTATTTCTTAATATATGCATTTTTCTCATTTACTAAGGCTGTTTCTGCACCCTACCTTTCTGTGAAGTCGTCTGGTAGGGATCCCAGCAGCAGCTCTGCCGGGAGGGGGGCGTGACAGAAGCGCTCCCCTCCACACTGGCTGGCTCCCTGCAGAAAAGAGCATGATGGCCGTGCCAGGTACTTTCCCAGGCTGTTATGGGGAGGAAGTGAAGCCACCGTGCTTCTGCGGCTTCCGCAGGACGGGTAAGTGTGGGATGGTGGTGTAATCGTATGTCATTGACAGGGAAAACCCAGAAATAATTTAATCCTCAATTGTGCTGCTTGGGGATGGTAGAAAGAGAGGACTGTGCTGACATCATGCAAAAGTGTTGTTGCAGTCCCGTCTTTCCCACATCCCCATTGCAGGATGGGAGGGTGCTGAGAAAAGGGCCTAAGTTGTATCTGTAGCCATGATCCAGATATAAGCATTTATGCTGTGCCCAATTGTTTCCATGCAGTTTGGAGGTGGAGATGGGATTCTACGCTTGTGGTTTCCTTTGGATGATGGAGAATCAAGTTGTATGCACATAGGTTTGTCAACTTGCTTGCTGTGTGCCTTTAAGTTGTTTCTGGTGCCCTGGAGCTCAAACATTTGATTAATTCGTTTTTTAAAAAAATTAAAAGAATTAATATGCATTTCTCACCTCCCTACTCTGGATCCTGCTTATATATTTTAAGAATATGAAGACATCTTGCCATTGCAATTATTCAAGTCAAGACTGGCTTTCTTGGCACAGAAACACAGAATCCTGAGGATTCTCCAACCCCTTTGAGAGCTCTCACTTCCATTGTGAGAATGAGACACCAAATGGTATAGATATTTTGGTCACATTTGCTGCCATCTGTGTTAGTTTTGTATGAAAGTCCTATCTCTACACTAGAGTGTTTTTCTCTTCCTGAAGTGCAATGTTTGTGACCCAAAACATCAAGCATAGCAAGACAGGGCAACCAACCACAAAGACACAAATGAACCATCTAGTGGTACTGCTTTTACCACAAGGCAACTGTTATCACATTTTCAATAGTGCACAGTTTGCAGAAATGTGAACAAATGCAAAATGTCAACAAATGCAAAAATGCCCAGTTGCTGTCTGAAGTAAACAACAAAAAAAAGCCCTGCCATATTGTGGTGCCTCTCACTAAGGTGTTTTTTTTAAGTTGCCTTTTTATCACACAAGGATGAAGCATTTACATCTTGACTATATTTTTCTTGAAGATCAGTTCACAGGTTTGGTAATTAGCTCTTTTTGTTACATCAAAAATATTCTATTTCTTGTATTTATTTCTAATTCAGTCCAGTACTTTCTTGTGCGAAAATGATTTTTGTACATCTCTGGCAAGAGGTTTTTTCGTTCATTACTTGCAAAACAACGAAGTGTTATTTATGAAAATGAGGAAACTATTTTAAGAAATCCTCTGTGGATTCAGGTTCCATTAATTTCAGCTTCTGTTTGTTTAATATTTTGCTAATCAGCATCACCCTGAACACTAAATGAATAGTGCAAGTTATTAAATGCTTTTAAAAATGTTTCAGGTTAATCTAGGAAGGAAGGAACCAGCTGCTTATACACTGCTGAGTTGTCCATAGTTTCCTTCTGTAGCTTCCTTTTTCTCTCATATTAAGACTTGTTTCAGTGTATATAACATTTGTTCAGTTTCAGAATCAAATGAAGTCTAGAGGATGATGGAATGTATCTATTTAAACAATGTCTGAAGGAAATGGTTCTTTCCTCATTTGCCAACAATCTCTTATCATTTTAACAAGAAACCTGTTTTGCATAATAATTGGGGAGAAAAACTTTGTTTTAGTAGCTCGCTGTCAAACAGCATCTAGCATGTTCTCTGCAGAAACAGAAATATTTTTGCCTCTGCTAAATGCAAAGATGGCTGTCTTCATTTTAAACAGAACCAACCATTTACAACAAAGCTGATGACTAACAAATGTAGCAAGGCAAATGTAGGTCTTAGGAACCTAAAATAAAGGCTTTTCAGGTGTTACAAATCTGTGAACTGTAAACACACAGGCTTAAATCCAGTTGTTAGTTCCAATTAGAACATATCCACTGAATTAGTGGAACTGGGATGTGTGCTGACTCTGGAAATTGCTTCAGTGGGTTTATTCCTGTCTGCTCTAGTTGAGAATAATAATTGGATTTAGAACATACTAACTTCATCTTTCCCCATCACTGCCATTTCCACTGGCCTTTACATGTGGGATCTAACCTTCTGGGGGGGGGGGTTAACCTCCTCTATCTATGAGTACCAAAGACTGAAACTGCATCAATGTCCATGCACACATTGCTGTCACTTTGCATTCACCAATATTTAAAGTTAACAAAGATTTCTCAGACATCTCCCCCGCCTACACTTGCAATTGAAATGGGAGAAATACTGTAAGTTAACAGATAGAAGCTGTAATCCTGCACCGTACAGTCATTCTGCATGTAGAACTACACTACAGCTAGTCATTCACAGATCCCTGGACCTCAGCAGAGTCACTGTAACCCCCACCCTGACATTCTATGCCTGGTGTGAGTGGTGGGGACTTGGAGATGCATCTAGATGTACCCACATAGCCAGCCACAAGATGATTACATCATCCACTAAGGTCTGCTGAGATCCGCCAGAAGTCTCAACAGATAATACAACCTTTTCATTTCTATGTATGGGGAAATAACTAGGCTTCTGTGACTCCCCACTGCTCTAAACAAGCACAGAATGATCATGGGGTGCTCCAACTGGAAGGATGGAGGGAAGTGCTTTGGTCAAGGCAGAGGGAAGAAAGGCATACCAACCTCTACATTGACCAAAAAGTTTGATTTACAGTTGCATATGTCCCTAAAAGGATGCCAGCCACTGTCTGATATTTTAAATAGGGGGCTAATTGCTTCAAGTGGCTGACCGGATGAGGTGGTGATTGTGGTGGTGGTATGTGAATATATATGTGTATTACCATATTTGCTGGCATATAAGACACACTTTTTTCCCTAAAAATGTCTTCTGAAAATGGAGTGCGTCTTATACACCAGTAAATACAGTACTTTGAAAACTGCAAACAATTGACTTAGTGTGGGGCTTGTACTTTGTACAGTCTTACCTGTTGCGTCTAATCCTTCTGTAGATTATTGATTTGTGGGGAATAAAGCTCTCTGGGTTTAAGAAAAAAAAGGAAGTGGGAAAACATCGGCAGCCTCTTTAAGAGAGGAAGAGCACACCTTGCTGCAGCCCCTCCCTCCTTCCTCCCATTCACCCCTCCCAGCCGGGTCCTTTTCCTGGAGTCAAACACCTGTGGGACAAGGGGGGGGGGGCAAGTAAGGACTGTGGCACAGGGCATTTTCCCAGCCCCCCCCGTCCTCCTACTGTTCGTTGGTTCCTGCTTAGCACAGCCTGTAAAACCCTGTTGGTTTCTGCTCTTGGGGTGAGGGGAAAGGAGTGGGATGGAGGTGCACCTTCTCCCCTCCCAGCCTGAACGGGAGGTTTGTTTTTTTCCAGAGGACCTGCTTGTTCTTGTTTTCTATCCCAGCCTCAATCACCTTGCTAGGGGGGTGGAGGAAAAAAATGAGTCAAGAAGAGGGGGGGCCAAAAAGAAGAGGAGCAGCCTGCAGATGCTTTGAGTCCCCTCTTTTTTGCTGCCTCCCTACCCCTTTTCTGCATAGGGCTCAGTGGTTCCTGTCTTCATTCCCCCTTCCCAGTTGCTTTTCTTAAGTGCCTGCAACTCAGCTCCAGTTTATGGAAAAGTTTTCCCAGCAAGATTTGTTCAGGGGTGCGTGTGTGTCATGGCTTGCCTGGGAGGCTGAGAGAATGGGATTTGCCCAAGGGGAATCGTCAAAAGGAAAATAGGGAAAGAGGGAAATCTGGTGCCACATCTCCTTTCAATCCCCCCCACCCCCTTCCTAGGTATTTTGCTGCAGTCAGGTACTAAACATTTTTTTCCTAAAAAATAAGGACTGAAAATGGAGTGCGTCTTATATCCTAGTGTGTCCGCTGGCAAATACGGTAACCTCTCTTAGCTTTGCCTGCCACAGCAGTAGGCAAAACCTGGGGAGAGTGAAGCTGCAATAGTCTATTGAGATTCCCTCCCACTGACTAGGTACCCTGTCTCTCAGTCAGTGGGGTTTGATGGTCTGTACAGATTCTGATGGTGTACCACTCAACCATCTGCTCAATATTCCCCTTTCCTGAGCTACCCAGAGTAGGGGGTTAGTAGTAGAGTTCCTTCAGCTAGTGGTGCCCTGTCAGGAGTGGCCAAGGACTGCCTTGATAACCATGGGCAGTGATGTAGACTTGAGTCAGTTGACTTGGACTCAAGTCAGACTTAAGTC
Source organism: Cyclura pinguis (assembly GCA_030412105.1). Lineage (NCBI taxonomy): Eukaryota > Metazoa > Chordata > Lepidosauria > Squamata > Iguanidae > Cyclura > Cyclura pinguis. Next base: position 62,525,948 of record CM059600.1, on the reverse strand, counting down.
ACTTCAGTGACTTGACTTGGACTTGACTCAGCAAAAATTACACACTGACTAGACTTGACCTGAGACTTGCATATTTTCAGTAACTGACTTGCTGCACTTGGTTCAGTAATATAACACATTCATCCAGAAACCTTACAACTTACTGATCACTTGACAGTCCATCTCAAGCCCAAAGTGTGAACATATTTCTCAGAGGGAACAGCAAATGGGTTGGCAATGGGCTTGAGGTGGGGTTGAGGTCTGCTCAGCAGTCTGTCCCCACTACATATAGGAGGAGCTTTCTGAAACTTTTTCTAAGAGCAGAAGGCAAGATTCATGCCCAGAGTGCAGGGTGTGTATCTCAGAGGGGAACAGAAAAAGTATTAGGCAATGGGTTTGAGGAGGAAGGATCCTTCCTTCTAAAGCTCTTGAAGCTTCAGTAATAGGGAATAAGAAGGATCCTATTCCCAACTTTTGAAAAGGCCTCTAGCTTTGCAAATGAGAAGTAAGGAAAATCCTATTCCCCGCTTCCAAAGCTGCAGATGGCAAAATCACAAAATCAGAGGAGTGACTCTACTTAAATTGTTAAAACTGACTTTATTCAACTCTGTCTAGAAATTTTGGAATGCAGGTTGGGGTATAAAATTGGCTCCCAGACTTGAGACTTGACTTGAAAGTATCTTGCAAAAACTTGAGACTTGAAGGTAGAGATTTGAAATTTGACTTGAGACTTGGAGTAAAAGACTTAAATACATCACTGACCATGAGTCTATCCAAAGTAGTATCTGGATCTATTCATGCTGCTGGGCACACACTGGATCTTATTTTCTATGCTTAATGGGATGATGGTGACCTTGATATGGAGGAAATTTTTGTAGGGTTTTTTTTTTTTTTTTTTTTTTTTGATCATGGATGGGTCACTTCCTGATCAGGTTTAGATTCCTTGGGATTCAGAGCTTCTGCAGTCGTGGTAGAGATGTTTAGGTTGATTGAACCCAGGAAGCTGATGGATCCATATGGTTTCCTCATGGCTCTTGGGAAATGAAAAATGGGTGGGGCAGTAGGCACAATTGTACCTGAGTGTTTCTTCTTCCATACTTGAGCCAACCCTGGTTTTCCATGGGTTTGGCAGTAATGAAACAAATTAAATGATGACTGGAATGATGTTGGAGAAACACTTGGAATGAGTCTGACTGAATACAGACTACATCCTATTTGAAGACTTATTCCGTGGCAGTGTGGTCAGCAAAGAAGTTCTTTGTGCTACAATTGTAACTGCAAGATACCATTAATTGGAGCTGTGTTGAACAGTCAGAGGTTTATTACATTCTGGCCTAGAGGTAGAAAATGTAAACCACTTAACAGCCCACTGTGAAGAATTTGCATAGCACTTCACAGATAAAACAAATCTGGTCTGATCCAACTTGGATGCTACCATTGACGCAGCCCCAGTGCATGTAAGTTTAGCACCTGCTTGTCCAATAATAATAGATTCTTTTCCATTTATACAGCCCAAGGATGTGGACAGGTTCCTTGAAGAAACAAGCGTGCTAGAACCTTGCCCTTCTTGGCTTGTTAAATAAGTCAGAGTAGGATCTGCTAAACAGATGAACAGGATGATCAGTGCTGCCTTACAACAAGACAGAGTTAAAGCTTCCTTCAAGGAAGCAGTTGTAAGGCATTCTCTGAATCTCTCTCTAATGAATAATTATTGACAAGTGTCATTCCATTTTAGGGCATAGTATTGGAGTATTTAGTGGCCCCCCACTTCCAGGGATTCCTGGATGAATCTGTTTCAATCTGTTTTTCAGGCCTGGTTATGACATGGAGATGACTCTGGTCACCTTAGTGGATGACCTACAGCAGGAACTGTACACAGTATCATTCTAGGCCACTTGCTGTTGTTTTGCAGTGACCAGTTCCTTTCTGGAGGGACAAGCCCAGGAGGTAGTGCTGTAAGATTCCTGTTCTACTCTTTGGTCTCTGACCTGTGGAGTCCCTCAGGGCTCAGGTTTGTCCCACATGCTATTCAGTATCTACATGAAACTGCTGAAAGATATTGTCTGCAACTTCAGGGCATACATCAGTGCTGAAGACTCTATTTCTCCCTTCCACCTAACTCTAAGAAAGGTGTTATAGTTCTTAACCAGTGTCTGCCATTAGTAACAGACTGGATAAGAGTAAACAAATTGAAACTTAATTCAGACAAGACAGGGAGGCTCTTGGGCAGTTGAAAGGCAGTTCAGAGAATAGGATGGGGTTATGCTTCCCATGAAGATTTAGATCCACAGGTTAAGTGTACTTCCTGACACTGAGATGCCCCAGGTTTCTTGAAATGGCCAGAAGTGTTTTTCCACACCTAAAGCTAGTGCACTAATTGTACCTGTTTCTACAGAAGCCCTCATCTGATCACAGTAATGTATGCTGTAGTTACATCCCATTCAGATTCCTGTACTATGCTGTACATAACCGTGCCTTATTTGTTTGTTTGTTTATAAGAGTTATGCCCCACCTTATGCAGGACTCAAGGTAGCACCATGAATCCTTTCTGTCCAACAGATTTTCAGCCAAAGGCCTGTGTGAATGAGAAGCTCTTAGCCTGCTGGTGAAAGGAAATGAGAGAAGAGGGCTGAGGCTGACTCACAGGGATTAGTTGAGTGTAAGCTGAGACCGGTTACAGGGACCTCATAACTCCCCTGTTCCAACACCTCTACTGGCTCCTGGTCTGTTTTTGAGCACAATTCAAAGTGCACAATTCAGTTGAGCACAATTCAAAGACTGGATCTCTCCATATGAGCTGGCCCAGGCCCTCTGATACTTAGGAGAGGATTTGGAAGGAAGCAACAAGTAATTTTCAGGGTGTTTTTTTTCTTGCTGTGAGAAAGCCTTTGTGCAGTTTCCCAAGATGATTTACAGCTCTGGACTTCTGCACAAAATTTTCATGAGGTATTTTTGCACACAAAGCAGCATTTTCTATGTAGGAAACCATGTGTGAATTTCCTGCGGAATAAGTCCTGAATTGTGAAGATTCTCATCAGTCAAGGATTCTCCTCCTCCTCCTGTTACAGCTTTTTGGGAATTTTTTAAAAATTATTTTCTAATATTTTTTTCTACCTCTCCGAAAATATATATGTGGTTCTACTTACAAATACTAAAGGTTTCATAACATCTCATGGGAAGAGGCTCTGTAACATGTACTCTTCAAACATGGAACACACAGAGAAAGAGAGAACCATAGACTACAAAGTGGACAGAGTTCAAAAGATACAGAAAGAGAGAAGGTATATCTGAGACCAATGAACAGGAAATTACATAAACACACACTATACCTAAATAGAGATGCAGAATACCATCTACTGCGCATAGGCATACTTAAGATGCTACTTCTCACATTTCTGAGACTTGGACTAGTCCTCTACAAAAGCATCTGCCAGACCCCCTTATTCTTTTCACTAATACTGATAAGGTGTGATAATTATATAATATTCTCCCCCGCTCCAACATTGTTGGACTGTTGGAATAGTGAAGAATGCTGGGAATTGAAGTCAACAACATCTAGAGAGCCGCATAATTCCTACTAGTGGTATTTAGTAACACAAATATGCTGGCAAATTTCTTCTTTCCCTTTACTGCATTGGCTGTCATTTGTGAGGGGTGACCATACCTAAGCATGGTTTCTATCACCACACTTTAACATGGGAAAGCAGATGAAGAGGTATAGGCATGGGGTTTGTTTGTTTTCTTTGTGCTTTGTTTGGGTAGAAGTCATGTACCTTTAATAGGATTTAGTGTCATTGTGTAATTAAGTCTTGCTGCTATAGTAGTGGTATGACCATCTGTGTGTGGCACTTCTGGAAGACTGTGGTTAATGTGATTTCCATTTCTACACCTTGCCATGGCCACTTGAAACAGAACTGTAATGATGCAGCTCCAAGTGGTTAAACCATTTGTGTGTGAAGTGGTTCTCCATCTAACTCAGGCTACTCCTTGAAAGCCTATTCATAAGGAGTGGCTGCCAGATTTTTTTTCCCATCTACCATGAGTAAAAGTATGGTTAGCATAAGAAGCCACACCAACAGCTGTAATCTTCAAATAAAAGCCTGAAGGGGAGGGGAAGGTGAAGTGGCATTTATGCAGCTCGGGAAGTTTTTCAAACCATTAGCAAATACCTATTATTTCCTTTTGGCATTGGTACATTTTCTGCAAAAGCCTTATTTAGAAGACTCTTGATTGTGGTATTGAAAATGCCAGAACGGGAACAAGCAGGGCAGGCTTTTAATGCTGATGTAGAATTTCAGGAGATGGGGAGAAAGCCAATGCTATAAAATAGCACCAAATATTGAAGATAATGAAAGAAGCCTCCGTTTTAGAGTTGGTTATAGCTCCTGGATTCAGTCTCTTGAGGTCATGGAGTCAAATACTTGGGGATCTTTTAAAATATACATTTTAAAGGCTGGATAATTTTATGACTACATATAACATTTGTAGCCATGCAAGGCAAGATAATAACATGGTTAATCAAATCTCATGCTTCAGGGCATAAATTGATTGCCTGAGGGGGCTGTGACAGATTTTTATTTCCCACCAAGTACATGATTACACAATTGACTCAGTGTCTTACAATTGCCTTTTGCTACTATATATAAACCAGTAGCTCTAATCCACAGTGGCACAAACTCCGTTCTGCTGTCAGCATTAAGAAATGACTGGGCCAAGTTTCAAAGCAATCCATTAGCAGAAGGTCATGAGATCAGCCTAGAAAATGTCTGTCTGATTACTGACATGCAGTGCTTTAAAATAAAAATTAATAGTTCATTTGCACCTCTCATTATTTACTCCTTGAAGTTGGCATTTCCTGCAGAAGCCTTCATATGATGTCAGAAAACGCAGAAGATTCCACCATGGAAGTAAGCATGGTATAAATCTGCATAGACACTGATTTGGTTCTTTTTGAATTATAAAAATACCACATGGGAAGCATATGCAATGCATTCTTTGCAATGCATACAATTTCAAAATGCATGCAGTGAGATTCCAGTCAGTCTCCCATACCAATGACCAGTAAGACACTTGGCAGTACAGTACTGTTGGGACTTCAGCACTGTGAGTGCAGGAGTGGAAATTCTGTGCTTGCCTTGCAGAACAGGATAAATGTCTGGAAATTCCTTCTTAAAAAGGAATTTATTACAGCTATGGTTTTGAAGTCTCAGAAATAGTTATTTCTCAGATAAATAGTTAGGCCTTGTTCCTCAAAAGTAATTATTTGCCCCTTTAAATTTTTAAGAAATCTGAATGCCACAGGATGCTGGCCTTTGGTACAATACCTATTCCCTTCACATCCACTTCATTGTTGCCTCAGTGCCCTCAACAGATCATAAACCATTGAAGGCAGCAATGCAAGCTAGCTACTGAACCATGGTATATTTTTACTTCAGCATGTAATGAAGCCTCACCCTTGTAACAGTAAAAGTAATCCCAAAGTTAGTTACTTCATGAAAGAAGTAGTGTTATTCCACTCTGAATTACATAAAACTTTGCAATGTGTAATGGGTATCTCTGAGGGATATGGAAACCAACTGGAAGACTTTGGGCAAGTAAAATTTTTTCAGCTTTAGAAGAAAGCAATGGCAAATCCCTTCTAAACAAAGCTTGCCAAGACACCTCTGTGATAGGACTGCCTTAGGATTGCCATAACTAGGAAACGACTTGATGGCACAGAACAACAACATCATGATGATAATGTAATATTGTTTTAACTTTGTTACTTGGGAAAGGCACTAACTAGCTACTTGTAACTAGTTACTTCAAAGCTCTGGGAAGGGTACAATAAGTGCTGTTGAGAGAAAAATGCTAAAGTGAGTAACTATGCCCATGTGTATGGAATCTGTATATATTAAAATTCCCCAATGTGTTGACTGTAGCACATGTCACAACATCATTCCTTCCCTGCACTGAAAGTTAAGAACAAGATTTCTCCTGCATCTGGTATCTCCATACCATAGCTGTCAGTTCTATTACCTGACATCCTTGGCAGTAAACATATCATAATAGCAAACTGAAGTGTTAACAAGTACCTTTGTCCCCTTTCCTGATACCCCAAATCTGTTGATTGAGGCAGCCATCTCCTTCTATCTAATGGTAGGGCTGGCCCCCACACTATTGCATATGCAGAACATGAGCCCTGAGGGTTTGTTCAGATCTTGTCCTTAGTGTATATTATGATGAATTTGTTCGACATGTAATCTTATTCTGGTTTTCTAAAGCCATTGTTCCCTTTCCTCCACTGCGCTGATAACAGAAACATAGGAAGTACCATTCCATTCCAGACCAGACCTTTGGCCCATTTACTCTGGTATTTTCTGCATAGTTCACCTGGAAATGCTGGGGACTGAGCGTGGAGAGAGAGAGAGATACAGATATAGATATATATACACACATACATGCACACACACACACACACACGTATGTATGTATTTTATTTATTTATTTATGCAAAATATGCACTATTTTTCCTAGCATTCAGTACAGTAAGAAAATGAAAGTGACTCTGAATAAAAATGCACTGCAAAAAAATATAAATGAATTTTTAAAAATTGAAAGGACATGCTTTAATTTCTTTGGCCTTTTTTAGCTACATCTATTATTATCAGAATTAAGTATGATATTTTAATTAAGAGGATGAGGTTCATTCAGTTGTTAGACACTCAGCAAAATGGTACATTTTCTATAGAAATCTGTTGATTAAAAATTATCTAAAAAATTCAAAACTAGCAGTCTCACATCTCAAATTAACAGTGCGCCACTAGAAAGATGGAGAGGGTAGCATGGCTGAATGAGAGCTTTACTATGTATGCCTTTTTGTGAGTCTGTGTTTGTGTATGTGGAGGAGGCCTTTTACTAAGCAACAGTGACATTCTGTGAAAGAACCTTTGAATGCGGAATTGTATGGTACAGTAACTTCCCAGCATGGGTTCCAAGGGCAAACAAAATTGGGTTGAAAGAGGAGACTTGCAGCTTCAGTGAGGTTAGTCTTGCCATCTGAGCTCCCTTCACCTCTTGGAAAACACACATTCAGTTGGCATCTGCCTGTTTTTAGTGAGCAACCGCACAACAACCATGAGCACAAGAGGTTCAAAAAAGGGCTCAAAAATCTGCCTGCCAGAGCAACGTGTCTTCATTCATGTGGCTTAGTATAGATCAAAGTCACTTTGGCAATGGGTGCACTTCCAGAGAAATGTAAGTTCAACAATAAAACATTGGGGAAAGGCATGTCTGCAAGGCAGCTGAAAAAAGGCATTACTACATGAAGTGGGAACAGCTAGAACAGATGAGCAGGTTTCTGCCGCCTGCAGAAGCAATCCACAGCTTTCCAGTCTCATTTCTCTTCAAAGGAAGGGATGTAAGTTCATTGAAATATAAGGAAATTGAGTGTCTAGAACTTCCAGCCTTTGCACTTCTGATTTTAAATTTTGAAGTGCAAATATTTTGGAATTCAATTACTCGTATTCGTTAAATACGCAGCCAAAATAAATGCAGTGTTTCCCCTTGTTATATGGCCAACAAATAGTGTTGCTAATTGTTATTCATTATATGTGCTCATTTGCTAAGTGTATTGATTCTTCTCCATCACCTTTACATTTCCTACCTAACCTTTCTTCAGGCATTCCAGGGAGATATAAAAGACTCCCACATTGTTTCATTCTCCCAACAACTCTTTGTTAGCAGTTAGTTTTCACCTTCATTGAACTTATGGCAGAGAATACAAGCACACACCTGCTACAATCATAGGGGCCGTGCATTATGTTACTTCCTACTAGGGAAAAAGAGAAGTGTGCCCCCAGAGAAGAAAAGGATGCCTTGCAAATTCTTTTCGGAGCCGCTGCAGAAACTTTTGTGGCCTGTGCTGCATCAGGGTTAAAACTCTGACCTCAGAGTGAGAGAAAGGAAACATTAGAGTGGTGCACTATATGAAGCCCACAAAAAGTCATAGATTATCCCATGCAACCCTAAATCTTACCTTGTTTGATTTCAGAAGCTAAGCAGGTTTAGGCATAAATAGGACTCGGACAGGAAAATGTAAGGGAATACTAGGGATCTCCAGGTAGGGCTAACAATAAATCCTGGAGAGCCAAATCTGCCAGTCAAAGGTGACAACACTGAGCTATATTGACCAATGGCTTTATTCAGTATAAAATGGCCTCCTGTGTTCCACAGGATTGACAGTCCGTGCAGTTCCCAGACACTTCCATGAAAAACACCAATCTGATGCCAGCCCCGTAACTGATGTAAATTCACTTCATTCATTGAAACCAATGGGAGGGAATTTGTTCTCAGAACAAATAAATGAATGACACCTGGAGAAGAAGAGAAAAGAAACTTCCCCCTTCTTTCTGAGCTTGGAATGTTTATAAATAAATGTGTCTTTTCCACCCTCAGATCTCCCTGGCAGATTCAGTAGAATTATTCTGCCATTAGGTTGCATGATGAAATATTACACCATGGCTGTTTCCACAACTCACCTGTTCCTGCCAACATCCTGGTGTGATCCTGACAGCACCTTTGCCGGGATGGGAGTGCAGCAGGAACACTTCCTTCCGCACCTGGCCAGATCCCTGTGGAAGGGAGTGCAAGCAACATGCACCTACCTTCCACAGCACAGCTGGACTCTTTCCTGTGCTGTACTAGGGAAGGAAGCACGTGTTCACACTTCCACCCCTTCTACATGACCGGGGGTGATGGGAGCATCATGTGATCATGGACACTTAACAGATTTTTTCTGTTAAATGAATATCCTGCAATCACAATGCATGAGGATGCATTGGCTGTGGGACCTTGATGATGTCATGCAAAAGCATGACTCGTGGACCACTGTCATCACGCCCCCATCACAGGACTGTGACACCATTCAGAAATGACCTATGTTTTTATTTTAAAGAAATTGCCTATTAATTGCAATACTTTATCAGAGTGCTCATCAGTCCAATTAATGTCTCTACTTGATACAAATTCAAACTAATTTCGTGTTGCAGAGAATGATGAAAATTATTATTCATTCTTTTTGACCAAGTTGCGGCCAATGTGACCATCATCATCATTATTTGAAACGAGATCAGAATGAGGTTACTGCTTTTTTTAAAAAAATGATTAAAATACACTTAAACCTGTAAATATACTTTAAAATATAACTTTCTACATGTCAACTGATCAATAAATCTCACAGTCTTCAACAAAATATTAAGGAAAAAACCTATATGTTTGTATCTCTCTGTATCTGGAAAGGCTGACAGGCAGATGGATACATTTATAGATGGATGATAGATGTGGTGTGCTTTGGGTTTCTGCAACCTGAATTGGATTGATTCAGGAGATGCTTGAATTGAAGCAGGGATCATACAAAGGAGACAATCTGAATTCAATCTTCTACTAGTTTTGACTTGGAAGGAACCTGAGACCCAGATAGCGCTTCAGCAAAAATTAATACTTCTTCCATAAACTCTCCAGCTAACGAAAATGCTAGGGGAGTGAGGGGAAAGGAATCAAAAAGGGTTGGGTTCTGTAAGAAAATCTGTTACTTTTGCTGTTTTCCACATTAAAAATTTGAAATGAAATTCTCACCTATCCATATTTGTGACTGACACTTACAGCTTTTAATTGCAGGTAGAGGATTTATCAGGCCTTTCTGTTCCCTATGCTTTGGGGCAGGGATATTAAAGTAATACATTGCAAGACTGCTTCAGTGATAGTTTCCCCCCTCCCCTAGTTGTCACTCTCAAGAACAGGAACATTACAAGCATTTTCTTTTGTGGAATCTGTGGGAAAAGGAAGGATGTAGCATTGTATACTTCCTTGAAAAATGGTTGAAGTCATTCTGCCTCTGCTAAAGTGTTAAGATCTCCTTTCCATAAAATCTATTCCACCTATCCTCCCAAAATATTGCATAGTTCTTTCCAGGGCCAACTGTCTCATTTATCATAACAAAAAAAAAAAAAAAAGAGGGGTAGGTGTGTTCCTTAGTACAGGGACTGCTCTTAGCAGATCTCCTTGGACCAAATCTTCTGAAACTTCAGAAGGTATAACATATACAATGGCCATTTCTGCATGCAGCGAGGGAATCGCTCCCTGCCACTACTCACTGGATCTTCTGTGGGTCTGGTCCTGTCCAGGGTGAGGAGGAGCAGTGCGTGATTGTAGATCTGGACTGCTCCAGCATCCAAAATGGTGGCTTCTGGTTGTTTGTGGGTCTCAACCAACTGCCAAAGCTCGCCAGCCTAAAGCCCACCCTCCACAGATCGCAGGCTCGCATTGGTGAGCAGGCACGCAATGGCGCGTGCTGGCATTTTGAAAGACCTGAAAAATCAGGTCTTTCAAAAACACGATGGAAGACCACTTGGGGTCATTCCGGAGAGGGCTGAGGTGTGGACTAATGGCAAGTAGTCCGGACCCAGTCTGCTCCAAGATGCAGACGTCCTCGATGGAGGATGCACTGCACCGTTTTATTTACCCCGTGTGGAAATGGCCAATGTCACTGTAGTGCAGTGGTTTGAATTGTTGGACCAGGACTCCAGAAAAACATAGTCTGAATCCTTAGTTAGCCATGGAAACCCACTGGGTGACTTTGGACAAGTCATATTCTCTCAGATGAAGGCAATGATAAACTTCCTTTTGATTATATGGTTGTTCCTACAAATATCCTATCGATTTAATAGATAATTAGGAACACCAACAGGATTCAGACCATAATGTTTAACACTTTTACTCACTTTTTTGTGAAAGAATTACACCTAAAAGTTCTAACTTTTGCTCATGGAAGAGTTGTTTGAGCCCCTTGATTGCTTTGGTTGCCCTATTATGAGATTTATAATATTTTTCAATCCATAAACATTATTTTCTTATCCCATGACTATGATGTTTGTGTGTGGGATTTTGTTAAAAGCTTTTGGAAAATGCAAATATACAGTATGTCTTAGATCACCCCTATCAACCTGTTTGTTAACATTGCCATTGAACTCTAAATGGCTAATGAGATAGGACTTAACTTTCAGTCTTCTAAAGTTCAGTTTTCTTCCTTAGAGCTTACTCTTCTCTTTGATTGACAATATGACAATTTATAGATGACTCTCTTAAAGCTGAGAATAAAACCTGGAGCAGTTATACCATCTCAGTGAAATGGAACCAGCACCCTGTACTGTCTAGGAACAATTAATACCATGCATGGTGCCTCACTACAGGAGAGCACAGGATTGTATTTCTAATTTGCAAAGAAGACAAAAAGTCTAACAATGTTCCTGCATTATTTTCTCTCTTCTCTCCTCCTACTCGCTTAGGCTGACCCTCTCATTAGACAGAGAAAGTCAACTTCCTCAGGTTGCAGGTGCTGGGGAGAGAAGTCGTCCCTCAACCAGTCCTACTGATCAACCCAGAAACTACCCTCCTGTTAGAGGCACAATGGTGCACACTGCACAGCCAGACGTAAACCCACTAAACCCACCAGCTATCAATTGGTGTGATGAAAGACACTGTCCAGGCATCAGTACCATAGTAAATTCAAGTGCTCATCCAGTTATAAAAGTGTGCATAAGAGGACCAGTGTAAAAACTGCTGTGTCAGTTTTTGGAAGTTAAGGCCCTTTATGTCATGGTTCAAAGCGATAAGCATATCTAGGCAGAGTTAGGAGTAGGGATAGCCATGTGCAGGCAGTGGAGTGAAGCAGAATACAGCCAGCAAGTGACAACTTGAAGAAGGAAGGACAAAATGGATGTCTTTCAAAACTTAAATGAACATAGCACATTAGGAGATTGTTGTAGTGTTTAGGGTAAGAACGTATCAAGAAGTAACAGTAGCTGCATCCCCCTAAAGGAAAGGCAGCAGTTTGATTTCCATAAGCAATGCAAAAGAACTTTTCTTTCATAATTATGCCAGTTTCTGTAGGCACAGAGACCAACATTAGACAGGCTTAGCAGTTATTAAATAGAGAAGAAAAGTTGCATAAAATCTGTGCACGTGGCAAGAACAACAGATGTGGATACCTGTGCAGCTGTTTCTTCTCATCTATTCAATAAACAGCTGATTTTTATACTGACAAAGGTTTTACCTTTGTTTTAACTTTGTCTTATGCCTCATGACACAAGCATGCTATTGATTTTAGTATCTTATACTAAGATAAAGTAAGATTTTTCTCTGGAGATTTATGTTCCATCTGCATCCATGGCTCCATAATGTCTCAGCCAATTGGAAACACAGTTAGATGAGGTCATCTCTGTCCTTACCAGCCTGATCTAAGTGGAGTTTTAGAATGGAGAGCCGGGCAGTTTCATGTCCCTGAAACTAACTTTTTTTCAAAAAAGCATATAATATAGGAGATGTTGACTAACCAGGGGCTCATTCAAATGACATAATTAAAACAGTATTATTCCACTTTAACTATCCTGGCACTGTCCTGTGGAATCCTGTGCTTTCTAATTTGGTGAAACACTAGAGCTCTCTGTCTGAGAATTTTAAATGTCCTTCCCTAATCTGCTAATCCCAGGATTCCATAGGATGGAGCCATGGCAGTTAAAGTGGAATCATAATGCTATGAACATGCAGTGTGGTTAGGCCCCAGGTAAGCATGGGCTATGTCAGCCCTGGTGGACAAGGACTATGCCTAGATGCAGTTCATTCCCAACCAGCCTGGCTAATGGTGAGAGATGATGAGAGTAATATTTCCTCTAAAAGTGTAGAGACACAGGCTTTCCACTCACATACTATCACACAGATACACTAGCAAAGTCTGTTTTTCCAGTGTGTAAGTCAAAGTTAAGTCAAAGCTACTTGCAACATCCAAAAGTAGGTTATGGTTGTTGTGGTGGCTCTAACTAGTTGATAGCCATTAATAAGAAAGAGGCCATAGGTAAGAAATAAAGCACACTAATCAAACCAGAATTTAGAAGAGGGAGGCCATATTATGTATAGACAATTTATTTTTTATCCCTCTGAGCTTCTTGGAGGAGTAACCTGGAAAAGATAGATCAACTATGGCAGATAAATAATTACCTTAGCATGTCTATGTAGTCCCATATTGTTGACAAGATAGAAATTTAAGTTCAGCTCATGGGTGTTGCTATTGGGAAGTGGACAAAATGAGGACATTGTCCCCAAATAAGAATTGTTCTCCTTCTAACCCCAAATTTCTAAGTGTGCAGTAACTTAAAACTTCAATTGAACATTTAGAGATACAGTTTAGGTATCTGAAGAAAAGGGGGAGGGAAAGATACCACAGGAATGGGAACACAACAAAGAGTTGTATGCGTGCATGAGTTCAGCGTCTCACTCCCTGAGATGGTAGAAATTTGGGGACTTAAAAGAAAAACTCATGCAGGGTAAAATTCTTATTTAGGAAACAATGTCCTCATTTCACACACATCCCATCTACACTTCTGGTTCAGCCTAATTTAGCTTGCAGGGAAACAGTTTACTTTATAAAGTTGTCACTATAAAGCAATCCCAGTTTTCCTCTTTGATCTCCCTGGGGAAATAGAAAATGCAATGTCATCCAGTATTGTTAGAAAAGTATAGGCTGTGGATTAAATTAGACGAAACACAGAATCTGCAAGGATTTTTTTAGATGAACTACCAATTTCCACACCCTAACCTAACTAAGCATGTAGGCCTTCAATATGTCCACTTCTAAGGGATCTCTTCCATTTCTTACTTATGCCTAAGAATTTAAAGTATAGCCACAATTCTCTGTTCTCAGTGAGACAGAGTGTCTTGTTGTGGTGTGACACTCCACTGAAAAATCTGGCAACTTCGATGAGATTTTTCACCCTGCATATGAGTGAAAAAACCAGTATTTTTAATCTATTGTTTTCCGTGCATTTCTACATGAAATACTGTATTTTTGTGAAAAAAGTTATTTGCTTGAAATGGATTTTGCAAAAAACACCATAAATGTTTAACAGAAAAAGTCACCAATGCGTTCTGTCTCTCTCTCTCTCTCTCTCTCTCTCTTTCTCTACATATATATACACATATACACACACACACAGAGTGCTAAAAAATATTTAACACAGATAAAACGAAAACAAAAAACACATCCTTGGCTCTGTTTATGGTTGCACATGCAGGGGTCCACAGAAATATCTTTGTATCTTTTAGGCATTCTTTAAAAAAGAAATATGCACATTTTTTTTCAGATTGTACACATAATTGGCATAAATTCCCCTTCTGGTTAAAACATGTCTATACATATTTTGAAAAGGTACATTTTTCTATTACCTTTTTTCAATTATGTGGATTTTATCAGAACTTTTTCCCCCAAAAAATCCGAAATGAGCAAATGTCTGACTGCAAGTGCTTTTCAACTGCCTCTATATCTAGGTAGTACCTATTTATAGACTGTGGAAAGATATAATCAGATCACTTTGATGACATGTAGCCCTGGCTTTGATTCAATTTACTGTGGGTCCTGTACACATAGAAATACTACACATCCCGAAGATCAAGAATTGTGCCATAATTTATAAATAGTTTGTTTGTAACTTCCTGCCAATTATGCTGTATATTTACAAGCATGATTTATCCCATACCCTTAAATTAAGGCATTCACAGTGAAAAATAGTGAATCCTCCCCTCCATTGCCATGTGTAACATCTGTGTAACACATGGCAAAACTGTATTTAGGATAGAATAGGTACTGTAATTTCCATTCTTAAATTCTACAATCACTCAAAACTATCTCCTGTATTGGTTTAGAAAATCTAAGAAAGCAATTGTAGGAAATGAATTTTCACTATCCCCCAAAGTTCTGTATATCCTGAAATAAAGCATTTCAATAGTTCATAGCTGGTTGGTTAGCTAAGATTTGAAATGTAACTACCATGATACCCGTGGGTAAAATAATCTTAAAAATTGTCATAGCATGAATGGCCATAGCAAAATATTTAATGCTGTATGCCAACATCAAACTGACTTGAGATTATGGATTTCAGTAGTGTTAAAAGAATGTTGCAAGGAAAAGAATGTGGTCCTTTCCATATAAAAAGAAGAACTGAGATTTTAGGAAGGTAGGAAGCCAGCCTATTGCTACACACATGGTGTTTCCAAATGGATTAGGATGGTCCATGCCTGTTTACATTTTGGTGGCTAAAGAAAATTTGTGAAAAAGAATAGTGCATCTAAATCTCCTGTTACAAAAGCTCTGAATCAGACCAAGCATGAGTTGTCCAGTTGAAGAATTGCACATATCCATTAGATGACCAAGAAAGAAAGGAATCCCCATGCCAACATTCTAACTCTAGGCAGGAATGCAGCCCACCATAACTCTGAACTGATGACAGTGAGCCCTAATATAAAGCAAGAACTTTCCTTTTTGAGAATAGTCTTCCTAGAAGAGCTACTTTTTTCAAAAAATCACCATTTTTCCAAAGCTGTAGTTGGCAGTCCTGCAAAGAGTTATGCTGCTACTTATTCCACTCCCCTTCAGTGGAATCTAAACAAAGATGATCTTTAGCAAAACATGTACGGTAGGTATTTGCACATGTTTTTGGTATTTGTTTTAATGGTCATTGTTGTGGTTGTATCACTTTTTCATGGAGATATATCCCAGTAAGTTGTTAACGGCTTTTTGATCAAGGGCTTTATTTATTTAATTCATATCTTTCTTTCTTCTTTTACAGGATCCAAGGCATCCTACAAGCAATTAAAAATAGGACACACTGAAAATCTTATTTGTAAAAAGTTTTTAAAATTAACAACAGTTTGGGTAAAAACTCACGGTTGAAAAAAATGTAGAATACAATTAAAAAACAGTAAAAATAACAAAAACACAAACCCCATTGAAAGCTCTTTCTGCCACAGAAATTATAAACCAAACACTTACCGAAATCCAAGGGTCTTTGCTTACTTGGGGCAGGAAAAGAGAGAGGGGACCAACCAAGCCTCCTGTGGGAGGGAATTCTACATCCTCGGATTGGCCAGAAGGCTCTCTCCCATGTTTTCTTCCTTTTCACCATGGGTCCTTTTTTTCGTGGTAGATACTCACTTTTGGTTTGGTTTGGTTTTGTTCCTTGCATTTCTGAATTCCCTGCATTCCAGTCTACAAAAGGTAATTTTGGATGAATAGCATAATTTAATGCTCCCACCCACCTTTCTTCACCTGTCAGTAACAGGTTTGTTTTTTAAAGCCCTTCTCTCCATATTTCGCCATCTCCCTTTACACAGTAGAACCTCATGGCTTCACATACAGTCTTTATCTGCACTTTTTTTGTTGGGGGCCTGGCAGTGCAAATTATAGTGACCTATCACCATTCTGGAAAACACCATTTGTGACAGAAGTAGGAACAGCAAAGGTTCATCACAAGACAAAAAGTGATGAAGACACTGGTTTGTGAATTGGAAAGTGATGCTACTTCCAGCCATACTTTAGTTGCTCATTTGTTCTTGTTCTTGTTTTTTGTTTCTTTTGTTTTGTTTTGTTTTTAATCTCTGCTAAACTAATGGTAAAAGATCTCCAGTCCTCATAAACCATGCTGGAATGAAAGATAAGTTATGGTGGCTGGCAGAATGCCATTTCGGAGAAGTTCCATACCTGTGTGGCCAAAAGAAAATGAAGTTGCATACTTGGGAAAAATGAAGGACAGGAAGATTAAAATTAATCTCTGGCAGCAGAGATTCCTTGATAACTGGAGGCACTTGCTATGAGGTTGCCTGCACATTGCACCAGAAATTGTACTGAGATAGAACAACAAAGATAGAAGTCAGGAGGCATCCTCTGGTACTGCCTTAAAAAACTTACAACACCCACGCAGGGGAAGCTGACTGCACCAACAGAAAAATCCCAGGACTGAGGTTATGGAGAAGTTCTTAGAAATAATCCACACAGATCACATTAACAGATTTTTAAGAGGACTGGGATAAAGCAGTGGAAAAAGAGAAATGGTGAAAAGTTGGCAGCAATGCAACACAATAGCTCTTGCAATCACATGCTCCACTCCAGTTAATTTACAGTTTAAAACACCCATGTGGAAAAGCCCCCTATATTTGATGTTGCTATTGTGTTACCATTTTCACACAGATGTGTCGAAGTGAGCTTACAGCACAACAAGCAACATTCAACCAGTACTGAATAAATAAAATGAATGGTGACTCTTAAGATACTTTTTCCGAAGTGAAAACAAGTCAAGTCCTTCATACATGCATATATGAGTACATCCTCCTGGAAATGTCCCAAGAATGGGCTTAAGTTTCTGCCACATGATAAGATTAGCAGTGATTTATAATGTAACATTTAAAGCACAGCTGTCCTGAACTTCCTTCTTAGGTAAAGGCAAAACATTAGAATGTAGACTCATGGTGTTGAAGAGTGTGACTGTATATAATGGCACTCATTTGAAATGCTATATGTTAGGGCCAAATTAGATTTGTAGTTTGCCTTTGTGTGACTGATCTGTCTTTAGCAAATAAGCAAAGCAAATAAACTTGGTCTGGCTAGTGGATTAGGTAGAAGAGAATTAATCATTTGCTATTCGTAGTACAAATTGAAGTCGTCTTACTCCCTGCATTGTCACAGCCCTAAACAGGCTCCCCCACTACATGCCAGTTATTTATTAACTCTGTTTCATTATAGGAAATTCAGTGCACTGCTGATACTTAACATACCTCTGAGGGTGGCTTACCAAGGGTAAAACAGTTAAAAACAATTCAAGGAGGA
Source organism: Cyclura pinguis (assembly GCA_030412105.1). NCBI lineage: Eukaryota > Metazoa > Chordata > Lepidosauria > Squamata > Iguanidae > Cyclura > Cyclura pinguis. The sequence goes on along the minus strand of CM059600.1, from coordinate 62,508,280 downwards.
GAAGGAGATGCTGCTGCTTTTGATGATGATGATGATGAATATGACAATGGTGACATAGTTAATGGGTGGGTTGTAAAAATTTAAGTACTATTGTTACCATGCCATACACCCCCACTCCATGATATGATTTAATTGGCATAAAATATAATTTATATCCTGCTGTAGTTGGGAAGTCTGCTGGCAAAGAGAAACTGGCTGCACACATGTGTTGCAAAACTAGGTCAGATTGGGACCTCAAGGTAGGTCATAGTCAGGGAATCTTTGGTGACAATGGACTTGCAAATGTCCCTTAATGACTCGACTTTTAGAAACAATAGTTCCCAAAACTGTTTCCACAAAATGTCTGATTGTCTTCAACCAAATTCCTCTGTCCACTGAAACTCTCCTTTTGTCCCTTCACCTTTTCTGCCATTAAGGAGCTATCACAATTCCCATCAGTCCTTTGTTACCTAATGCTAAGGCCATTGGCTTGTTCCAAACCCCATTGTCTACTCTGACAGAAAGCAATTAACACCCTTCCCCCAGGGCAGAAAAAGAGTATTTAAACCCCTACTCCAAGCCAGACAACTAGTAGTACTGTAGTACTCTGGACATAGGCCGTCACTCTGCCGCTCCAATTCCCATTCTGGTACTATGCTTGGACATTTAGTCTGGGCCTCATAGCTTTGTCTCTTCTTTCTGGATAGGTAAATATCACCCACTTTTCCCTAACTCCTTGCTATCCATTTTCCCTCCCTTTCCTTCATCTAGCCTTGTGTAATTGAAAGACTGCTTGGATCTTGTGTGCATGTGGTTGTTCATTCCCCCAATAAAACAAATATTCTTTGAATGTCTGGCTGTGTCCCTGCATTAGTACCAGTGTACACAGGTGTAAAAGATCCTGCTAGGTTACCCTCTCTCACAAGTCTCCTGTTTGAGTTAATATTTTGCCACCATTTCGTGGAGGCACTGGCATTGTGGGTGGACCCCTGAGTCACCCATGTTTTGGGGTGACAATATCTGGAGTGGGAAGGAGGCTAGACTTGTCTTAGGAATTGTCTTAGGGGTTGTCTTAGAAATTGAACAGAAATTTTTCTTCTTCTTCCATCTAGATAGAATCTTAGAAATAATCTTTCTTTTGTGGATGCATTTTGAGCTGGTGGGGAAATCCCTCCTTAGGAAGTTGTCAGTTGAAGATTTCTTCTCAAAGCAAATAGCAGCTTCAGAAGATGGATTTTCCTCAGGAAACATGGTGGCTTCCATGTCAGTGTGATGTGGAATTCACTCTAAACTGGACATTAAATAAGCTATCCAGGTTGCTGAACCCTATACAAAATAGGGTCAGAAACATGGATAGATCCTTTAAACATCCCAGTAAAACCTTTGTTGGTTTTGCTATTGGATATATAGTTGGCTTCAACTTATGGTGACCCTACACATAAGAGAGACTTACAAAAACCCTGGCCATCAACAGACCTGCTCAGATTCCTGCCCCCCACACAGCCTGGGAAAGTATCTGGCTACACTGCAGCAGAAAGAAGTGGGGCCAACATGCTTCCTTCTGCCATGAATGAGCCAGTGCAGAGAGGAGTGTTGGCAGTCCCATCCCGGCAAAGCCACCGCCAGGACAATGCTGGGAGGACCGCAGACCCAGGTAAGCTGTGGAAAGGGCCTTACTCATCTTCTGATTTCTTCTGTACCATCTCTAGATTAAAACTAAGAGAGTGTTAAATTCCTCTCCTTGGATGGCCAATAATTATCTGCTCCCTTCAGTTGAGGCTATTTGGATATATAAATGCAAAGATGCGATTAATGTTGTGTCTCATTTCCTCTTTAGCTTTGGTTCTACTCTGCTCAACAAGTACCACTAAGTAATTGATCTCTTTCCAGGCAGTCACCCTCTTCCTCTGCTCATGCCGAACAAAGAGATGCCTTTTTTCTTCTTGTTCTATCTTTGTTAGAAGATGCAATCGCTTGTAATTTCTGAAGATGGATTACTGTTTTCAACCCTGTTTTTCAGCAGATCCAGTTAAGAGAGAGAGAGAAAGAGACTGAGAGAGTAAGAGAGAGAGAGAGGAGAGTATGTGTGTCAGACTATAAGCAGGGGCAGGGAGGGAGAAAGGGAAGTAGGTCTTATGGTAAATAAAGCTACTGTAACCAACACAGTCATTTTAAAAACGAAACAGTGCAAACTCCTGCAGACAGTAAAGCGGCAAGCCTGAAAATGTTACAGAGAGTTTGGGGAAAATATGTGAGGGGAAAAAAAAAGGGTGCACCTGTTTTGAATGCTGTCTCCCCTGGGAAGCCTTTGATGTGCAGGAAAGAAGCAATACTTTAATCAATGCATTACACCAGACTCTCTGAATCTAATTAAGCCACTTAGAATATGGCAGAACAGCACCTGCTGTAATACCTGTTGAAGATTATAACCATGAGCTAGAAGATAACTCAAAAGCCAAATAGATGGGGTTTAGAACTTCTGCACCTCCGCAAAGCGACATCACAATCCCACTGTGATTCTATTGTACATACATGCAGCTGTGACACTAAAAAGAGAGGCTAATTGCAGGGCGAATCTCAACCCCTGCATCCATGGATTTGTGCAGTCTTCCAAATGTCCTCAGGAGGTTGGCAATAAGCTTTGAAACAATTGTGCTTCATCTCTTTGGCTTTGTTATGAGTTTTATTTGAAATTGTTATAGCAGATCTCTGAAGGATTGTATTGCACATTGTTTTATGGCTTGAATATACCTTTCATAAAAGCGAGGAGATATTCTTTCTCCCTTATTTTCTTCCAGATACTCCCCAGATGAACAGCTGGCAGAAGGTGAGTTGTAGTAGGAGACCCAGCAGTTAGAAAAGAAGAACAAGAAGTAAAAACTTGCTTCTACTCCAGCAAAATCCACTTTGTGCTTTGTTTGAATTTATGATCTTGTTGTCTCCATTTGGACATAGCTGTGTCACCCACTGCCCTGTTGAGAATTTGTGAATGGTTTACAGGATTTGAAACATTCAAAGTTTCGCTAGGGGTGACATAATTTTGAATTGCTCACTGGAGGAAGAGGAGGAGGAGGAGGGTGTTGAACTCCTAATTTGCAAATGCCTTTATGAAATCAGTGGAAAGAGCTTAAGATTTTTTGAAAAAAAATATGTGAAGATGGGAGAAAGAGAAACTGATCAATTCACCTCGTCAACACAGAGAGCTTTTAATACATAGCTGTTAAAAGACTGTTTTTGAATCATACTTCATTAAATCATGTTTGTGGTGCTGAATTAGGCCTATCTCTTTTTTTATCTTAAAAAAAAAAGTCACTCAACATTTTCATGGCTAGCAGGCATAACATTAATCTATCTATACCAGGAACAGTTGTAACTATTGAATATGGCCAGTGCAGACAGTTGACAATGCTGGTGGAAAGTACTAGAGGTGGTATTTTTCCTGAAAAAAAGTAAAGGTTCTACAGGTGTTATTGTCAGCTGGTTTGACTTCAAAAGAAAGAGGGGAGGCGTCTTTTGATGACTAAACTTTTATGTTTTGAATTTCTGACATTTGGTGGGAATAAAAGGTATATGTAATTGAATATTTTGTTTCTTGAATTTATAAGAATTTTCTTGACTGTATACTTATTCTGTCATCTGTGAGCAAGCTATTTATCCTTTTTCTGGTACTGATACACTGAACAATAGTCTTACAAAGGAGACAAGTTCATAATCCTAGTATTAATAAACATATTTAAAAAATGTGTTAAGTTGAACTATCATTACAAATCAGCACACTAGATAACAAATCAGTATACAATGAGGTGTATTTTAGGGATGGGACGAATCCAGAATTTTCCTAATCTGAATCCGGATCTGAATCCCTGGAAGGTTCTGGGAATCCACGAATCTCACAAATCTCAAATCTTTTGAATCCTTTTTTAAAAAGGGTTTAAAAAGCAAGGGAAAGAAGGATAATCTTGGGCAAGACACACTCTCTCAGCCTTAGCAAAAGCCTAGGCAAAGGCAAACCTCCCTCTAAAGAAACTGAGCAGGACAATTGTCATAGTTTTGCCTCAGGATCTCCCCAGACTGAAAATGTCATGAAGGCGCTTTGTACACAGGCAATAAAATGTGGCTTAATCCCACATTTTCCTGTCTGTGTAAACAGGATCACTACTGTACAGAGATAATCCAGATCAAAACTGGCTTTTCTTTGCAAAGCTCCTTCTGGCATCCTGAGGTTTGTAGTTTGATGATGCACCAGCACACTTTGTCAGAGAAGGCTGTGACACCTTGTAAAACTAGAAACCCCAGAATTGTGTCTGAAAGAGTTTTGCAAGTGAGCTCTGTAAAGGAATGTTTCAGCTGTCCTTCAAATCTCAAGCCTGTAGCTTCCAGTCAAGTACTGAACTTAAATATGAAATATTTAATTTAAATATCTTAGAATATAACCCTAGATGTAATTTGTGAGATTGTTAGGAAAGGCCATTATTACTCCAAGGGAAAAATTCAACTGCTTGCCGTCTCCCCTTGTCTGTCGAGTCTCCCAAATTTTCAGGTGTCCCAGTCTCCCAAGTTTTCAGGTGTCCTGGTCTCCCAAGTTTTCAGGCGTCCCGGTTTCCAAGAAACTTTTTGGGTGGCAGATTCGAAAGATTCAGTTTACCTATTTTGGCACAGGGATTCGGATTCCTGAATCTCGAATCCCTGCCAAGGATTTGAGGATTCGGTTGGCCCATCCCTAGTGTATTTCAAAACTTGAATGTCCTAAAAAGTGTGTTTTATTTCCCTTTTTAAAATGCCTTATATCTATGCTTTTCCAAGTGGATATTCCTTTGTATTCTGTCACTTTTGAAAGGGCCTATGGACAAATGCGATAAAATTACCTCATACTTTGTAAAATCCACACAAATTTGGTCTCAGAGGTCAGAATCATGCAGCCCTCCAGGTGTTGTTGAACTTCAGGTCCCATCAACCTTAGACACCACAGTCAACAATGGGGGGTCCTGCAGTTCAACAACATCTGGAAGGCCCCGTGCTCTATTCTTCTGCAGACTGATTTTGTTTGTACGTGTATAGCTGCTTCTTCTGGCACTGATACACGGGGTGGGGGGTGGGGACTGAACAGAAGGCAACATCTGTAAACTTGTTCCAGATTTTTGGAAATGGATAGTTGTCTCCCTTTACTTATTTGTTAAATAGATTTGATTTATATGTATTTAAGAGTCATTTACCACCATCTGAATAACCTGTGACTTTTTAAATTGTTGCATATGAGGGTAGGCACAATGTGTGCTATGGGCTACAAATGAATCCAACGTCATTTCTGACACCTTCCAGTACCTCAGAAAAATGGTTTATTTACTAGTTTTAAACAAGGCTTATCTGAATATATTTTTAGCAAAGACACACACACATACAAGTTTTAAAAGCCATGGGTAGGGGCACAGCAGTGTGTGTCTGTATGGGATGTCCATGGGGGGCAATACCATTCTTCAGCACCAGGCCATTCCCTATCCCCTCCTGCACACACATGGGAGTAATTAAGAAACAGAAATTTATAAATACGTTAGCAAAATGTTTGGCTTCTGCCTTCTTCAGTTGTTTGAAAGAAAAATGAGCAACATCTGAGGTGGAACACACAGAGAAAATGTGTGTGTATATGTGTCGCACACACATATGTGCATGAGATATTCATTGTTTTCCTGACCTTGTTTGTTTTGCTGAAACTTCCAGTTTCATTCATCTCTACCTTCAGCAGGTCCAGACCAAGAAATTTTGCACCTTGAAACTCAGTAGAAAATGGCACCTCTGTCCCCCAAGTGAAAATGGAAAAGATCCACAGCAAATCAAGTTATTTTGCCATTTGGAAAAAGAAAACTACATACCTTAAAGCACATCATTCCATATCAGAAGTGTGCATCACATTGACATGACTCCCAAATCCCAACACAGGACTCATTTGGATTGATCTGTGATTTTTTTTATAGATTGAAACCAAGGTTCAGATTGAATCAGATGAAAAGGGGCCTGGATCTTCCTGAAGTGCTATGAGGAATTTGGAGGTGGGGAAGGAAAGAGAAAAACACATTCTAAACTGATTCATTTTCCTCCAGATCTCCATACTTGGAAAACCCCAGCATGGGAAATGAGGGACAGAGAAGGAGGCTTTCTGCTTCACAGTTTTATTAGTGGCTGACAGTTTCATGATTGACAGCTGTAGCTTCCATCCAGGGAATAATCACTGCTATTATTTTTACTGGCAAACAGGAAAGCAAGTAAATATATCCTTAAAAGTATCCCTCATTCATTACAACCCTTTAACCTTTGTACATGTCCTTCTGGAATTTTGCAGGTTTGTTGAGCTTCTTTACAAGAGGGCCAGCATAGTGTAGTGGTTTGAACATTGGACTACAACCCTGGAGACCAGCATTCAATTCCCTGCTTGGCCATGGAAACCCACTGGGTGACCTTGGACATGTCACACACTCTCAGACCCCAGAAAACCCTATGATAGGTTCACTTTAGGATCACCATAAGTTAGAAATGACTTGAAGGCACACAAGAACAACACCAATACAGGCATACAAATTTTCAAAGAGAATTGTAAGAGAGGAAAGCAAGTTCTTTTTTATTTCCAAATCAATTTTAAAAGCATCTAGTGCAAAATACTCTGAACCTATACTTCTGAAATTGCTAAGGTTTCTTTCCTAAGGGTATTTACATAATTTACATAATTTACATAATTTACATTATTTACATAATATATTTTGTTCTCATACAGATATCCTCCTTTTATAAAGAATGACATTGGATAATTAAGTTTTGAAAATCCACAAAACCCTCTGCCTATTTCTCTCTCAAATTTTGCAGGCTTCATCCCACTGGAAGGGACACCTGAGACTTAAAATTTACCTCAGATTTAACCCAGAAAATTCAAGAGTTATAAGTTTCCTTTAAAAATATTTGTCTGGGTTTTGGCAGATTTTATTCCTTCAGTTCATTCTGGAGGTAATCAGTGTAAATGCATGAAACTTCAGCTTTCTGAAATGAGATTCTGGTTCATTCTTGAATTGAATTAAGCAGACTCCAAAATGAAATTAGACTGATCTATCCATTTGAGATCCAACCCAAAAGTTGCTGTCAGTGTAGCAGACAAATAAAAACACAACAATAATGACTTAAAGTATAATCTTAAGTGGCCAAGATGCCCAGGACTAGATGATCTGGTGCTAGACCAGCTGAAGCCGTATTATATCTAATTCCTTCTGGCCTAGATGAATTGGAAATTGGTCTAACTTGTCTAACTGAGCCTAACTTTGTATGAGTAATGTGGGTTTTTCTGGCTCAGCAGCATTTGGATCTAGTGTAATTCCACTCCTCATTCAATTTACTCCTTATTTGATCCCCGTTTATTTTGCTCCCCTGTGAGCAGATCTTAACCAACAAAGCAATGTTGCCAGCAGACCTCACTGTTAGCAGACCTCTGAGAACAACCAGGAGAAGAGAGTTTGGCTGGCAGAAGAGCATCTCTGGTAGCTGAGGGACATTTCTCCCCCCAAAAGCTTGTGCCAATTGCTAATCTCATTCAGTTGTCATATTTTTAAGTTAAGGTTATCCTGCCAACTTCCTATCAAGACATTCAAATCTGAATGTCATATAAGGGCCTGAAAAGCCCAGTTTAGCGCTGATTTGAAGGAATTGACCTGATTCAGAACCTATTCCCCTGTCTGCTGTAGAACTCCTGCTTATCAGGCCATTGATCTATTCACACTGAAATTATGTAGCAGTGTGTTCTAGATGGTGTAACATTTTGGAAAGAGAGTGGTTGGAATATGAAGTTGAGAAATCTGTGACATCTTACGAGAGGAAGTTTCTGTTTCTCCTATCTGAAGATAAAGACCACTTCTGCACAACATGTTATAGTGGTCTTATTACACTTTCAACATCCTGTGTGTTACCCTGATTTCTGGGGTCCTTTGGGGGATACCTCAATGTGCTCCACACGATGGGGAATGGAAACTAGCCAGAGCACAATCGATAGCAATACGAGAGGCAGGGCAACCTAGCGAGATCTTTTAACCCAATTTTTATGGGGTCAAGCCAGCCAAAAACCAAGCAGAATGGTCTAATAAAAATGATTTTATTAAAAATAAAGACTTGCGCACGTTCGCACTTATGTGTTCACTCACACAAGTTCTATTTAGAAATAAAAGAGAGGAAATTGGATAGGGGTCTTTGGAGGTTGAGGAATACTGTACCTGGTCCCGAAGTCCGGATAGCAGAGACAGCAGTAGAGAAGTGGGACTCAGCACGGAGAGAGCTGAGGGGATAGCTGGAGTGATGGTAAGCTGAGAGCGATCCGGAGTGATCCAAGGAAACGCTCAAAAACTGGGCCTATTTATGGGGGAAAAGGCAGCTGGAGGGCTAATCCTATCCCGGAGACAACAATCAGTGAAGGAGCTAGAACAAAGCTCCAAACTGTCCATGTCCTTTGCATGATTGGGAGAACAAAGCTCCAATATGTCAAAGGTCCTTGCATGATTAGATTTGCCGGGGTTGTCAAAAGCCGCGGCTATATGCAAATCGTTCTCGCTTGATGGGCTGTTTGTCAGAAGCATTAATCCCTTCAAGCTGGCTCCTCAGGGCTGAGGACCCTTTGTGTATTTTTATATTTTGCACTTCTGGAGGTCTCCTGGGGCTACATGACTGTAAATATATTGGCCTGACTGGGTTTTTCCTGATTTCGGCTGTTCGACCATGCTTGCCTACGTGCTCATTCGGGGGACCTCTCAAGCACGTGGAGATATTTTTGATATTAAATTGTAGACCCCGGGATAGGGTTATCTGCCACAGTAACATGTGGTATTCTGGGTTTTGTAATTTACTGAGGCCCAAGAGCTCTCTGGTTGAGAACTCTAAATGTCCCTCCCTGAACTGCAAAACCCCAGGATTCCATAGGATGTTGAAAGTGGAATAATAGCACTATAACAATGTAGTGTGGAAATGGCCTTAGTCTCCAGTTTATATACGAAGGGATCTTGTAGCATCTTTGAGAATGAGAGAAAAGTTGGTAGCACAAGCTGTCATACATTTACATCAAATCAGATCAGAAGCATGGAGTGGAGTGCCTAGGTACAAACCTTTGTAGTTACGAATGAGCAAGCTGTATTTGTGAAGAGCAACAGAAATGCAAAACTTGTGCGTATGGTGATGAGTACGTTGAAAGTGAAATAATAATAGTGGAATAGCTCCATTTTGATAGGCAAAGGAAAATAGTAAACCTTCATATATCCTGGTTAGAAATGTCATTAATTTATTTCACTGAACATATCACAAGCCTTAGAATTTACATACTTCTGACTGAAAATTGCATAGTTTTACATGTTCCATTTAGTCTGGGAGTTGCTGATCAGGTAAGACCTTAAAAAAAAAAAATCCTTAATGGAACAAATTTCTCATATATTCCTTGCTTGGATAGGGTTCTTTTCTGTCACTTGCTACCTGATGAGATGCCAGGGAATGAGCTTGGAACTTTCTGTATGCAAATCATGTGCTCTGCCACTTAGTATGTTCCTTGTCTGGGCACGTTTATATCCTCTACCCTTAGCAGGATGTGCCAGCCTGGACACTTATTATATTATCCTGAATTCCTTACCATGAACTCTCTGCTACCCACTAGTAAATTTGAGGTTAATTAATTTGTTTTTATGTACTTCTTGCTGTTGTATTGGATTATGTTTAAATGACTCAGTTTTGGTGACGCCCTATTAATTTCTGTAATATAATTGCCATCTCCTACGAGAGTGCTAATTGCAGATTCCCCCAAGTAGAGCTTTTTGTTTAGCTTGACAAAGCCAAACTTGATAGGTTACGTGCCAGAGATATGAAAGATCATAAATTTCCAACAGCTGTCTGGAATGACAAAAAATGTTTCTCAACTAAGATGTATGTGATCTACTGTGATATATTCTGTAACGCTTCAGAAGAAATTCATGTAGAGTATGCTCCGAGTGGAAGCTTTAGAAAGGCAAGTGGGAATAAAATACAGTTTGAATTGTGATGAAATGGTTACAGAGTGATTATGGGTGTTTATTCTGATGGGTTCAGTAGCTTAAATTGTGACCCGGGGAGTGAATAAGATGAATTGTTCCAATGTCACCCGCTAGTTCACAGAGGAATGACAGTGACTAATCAGCCTTAATTAGCAGTCCCCTTTTCACCTGTACTGTATAAAAGACTTTTGCCTGTATGTCTTGGGAGTGGAATAGCCCAGGAAAGGAGAAAATCAAATTGGCAAGGAGAGATAGCATGCCTGATTGCAAAAAATTGATTATACTGGTATAAATGAAGAGTAAGTCAAGGGGACACCACTGAATGAAAAGAGCATGACACTAATGTCACAATGCAGACAGGCTGTTTTTAATTAAAAAAACACTTCCACCAGAAAATTTAAGGCTGGGTGCAATTCTACCCAATTTGCTTAACTGCCAATTTGCAAGATATAATTTAGCGTTTCAGAATGTGCCTACATGGCAGCTTTCCATGTTTTTTTCCCCAAGCTCCAGTGTTTTAAGGCTAAACTGCAAGTGTAGGAATTATCTAAGGACATGGAAGAAAATCTCATGAAACATCTTCATCATATATATTTAACAAACATCTTTTCTGAGTACTTATTCTTACACAGATAAGACAAAACTATTAATGCAGAAGGCACCTAAGAAACTCCAAGATTTTCAGAAGTACGAAACAACTTGAGGGGTTTCCTGCCTTTCTAAAGATAGTAGGTCTTCTAAGGCTTGACCTTCAGGCAAAGTCTGGAAGTTCAGGAAGTGGAAAGTGATTGGGATAGCAACAAATAGCCCCAGAATCCAGCATGATTCAAGAATCCAGCATGATTCAATCCATGAGGAGAGACACTGCTGGTGTGACATAATGTTCTACTTCACTCTCTCCTCCTCCTCCTCCTAGTCCTGCTCCTTGAATCATAGAACAAGAGATGTCTTGTTAACTCACTGGCCAATACAGACAAACACAAGTAAAATATTCCGGAGAATCAGTCATCCAGTCCCAGTTTAAAAACCTACAGCAAAGGAGAGTCCACCATCAGTATGAGTTAGTCCATTCTACTGATGAAAAGATCTTTCTATCAAGAAGCTGTTCTAAATGTTCCATTGAAATCTCTTTTCATATAAACTGAATCCACTGCTACAAAGCAGAAGAAGACAAGCTTGGTTTATCTTTCATGTGACAGACTTTATTTGAAAGTGGTTCCCATATAATTTCTCAGTCTTCTCTCTAGGTAAATATACTCATCCCTTTAAGATATTCCTCAAATGGCTTGGTTTCCTGATGCTTTAGGAACTTTGTTGTCATCCTCTGGACACATTCCAGCTTGTCAATATCCTTCTTAAACATTGGCCATTTCCATACTGGGCTTCTAAAATGGTGTAGAGCAACCTCTAACGGAGGTCTTCTATACCGTAGAGTGGACTGGCGTGGACTACTTTTCGTAGTTCCACACCAGAATCCACTCAGGAGCGGCTGGAACTAGCCGGGCTGCGTGTTTTTTAAAAACCTCTTTTTCGAGGTTTTTAAAAAGCACGGAGCGCGCAGCCCTGTGCCGCTCCGTCGCCCGGCTCTAAAGTGGATCTGCAGGCGCGCAAGTGCGTGCCTGCAGATCTACCGGGGGCGGGCTTCCGGCTGGCGAGCTTCTCCGGTTGGTGGAGAGCCTCCACCAACCGGAAGCCGCCATCTAGGACGCCGCAGGAGTGTGGAGCAGCGAGCTCACGCTGCTCCACGTGGCAACGGACTTACCCGGCTTCGGGTAAGCTCCGTTTTAGCGTGTTTTCTCCTGTTCCCCCCCCCACATGTGAAAAGGGCCATTGATTCCCAGAAATGTACATAGTACTCCAGCAGGAAACAGAATAGAGTGGTACCATTACTTTCCTTGAACTGCACACTATATTTGATGCAGTCTAGAAGTATCTGTCTGCCTGTCTGTCTGTCTGTCTGTCTGTCCTACCCAATATCAGGAGATCTCAGGGTGACTTACAATAGAACTACATTCATTTTATTTGCCTCTGCATCACTCTGGTGACTGATATTTAGCTTGTAGTCTACGAAGATCCATAGATCCCTCCCACACATAATATTGCCAACTCAACTGTAAGTCATTCTGTATTTGTACATCTATTTTTTATTCTGCATAAATGCAGAAAATAATTTTGCTTCATCAGGCCCTGTTCTCCAATTTGTTGAGATTAACTTGGATCCTGTTTCTGATATCTGAGGTATTACCTACTCCTTCCATGTTGGTGTCATCTGCAGATTTGATGAGAATCCTATTCTATTCCATCATTCAAGTCAATTATAAAGCACCTGTACAACACTAGGCCCAGGACGGAAGACTGCAGCATCCCACAAGTCACTGTTCTCCAGGAGCCCCTTTGAAGCTACACAGTCATAGCACTATGATTGTACTTTAACTGCCACTGCTGTATCCCATTGAATTCTGGGGTTTGTAGTTTGAGGAGGCAAAAGAATTCTCTGGCTGAGAATTCTAATAATACTCGCTAAACTGCTAATCTCGAGATTCCATAGAATGGAATCATGGCAGTTAACATGTAATCATAGTACTATGGGTATATTATGTGAAAGGGCCTCAGAATGATGAAGCAACACTGACATGCACTCTTTTTTATAAAGTCTCTATTTGCTTCAAAAGTGGGAATTTTGTAGCCTTCAAGATGTTGCTGAATTACAACTTCCAGCATTTCCAATAATTGGCAATGTTGCTAGGGATGCTGGGAATTGTAGTCCTTTAGTTTCTAGAGGGCCACACAGTTCCCACTACTGGTCTACTATGTGGATTTCTATAAGCAATTTCCTCTAATAGAATTCTACTTTGTTTTCACTCATTTGTTCATTTTTGTAAACATTTCCTCAATTTGTGTCTTTTTTTTTTTAAAAAAAACATGTTTTAGTTGAACAACTCCATTATGTAATTAGGAAAAATGTAAACACTGATGGGTAAATGTGATTTACTTCTTGTTTTCTTTCAGAAAATGCAAATTAGAGAAGTATGTATTTAAATAAAATTGTTGTCATGATTTGGTGATTTCCTTGGAGATACATGGAAGGGCGCCCTATGAGAATCGGCTTAGGAAGCTGAGTATGTTTAGCCTGGAGGTGAGAAGGTTAAGAGGTGACAATATACTCACGATAGAGAATGAGATACAATATACACAGGCTGCATTTTGACAATACCTGCTGTACTTCAGTCAGATTCAACCAGTAGTTCATGGTCTTAGTGGAAATTCTATGCCAGAATTTAGGGCTTTCTAAGCTATTTTCAACCTCCACTATAAAACTGTCCATTTGGTAATCCAAAATAGAATTATATCATTTTTTACACTGATCCTTCCTGGAAATCCTGAGTAAACTGCTGACAAAATTGACATATATCCAGAATGTTTAAACTGAGTATGCATCACTCAAACATCTCTGTGTCATCTGCATCTGTAAATCAATACAGTCAGTCCTCCACATTCATGGGATTAGGAGTGCAGAACCCTCACAAAAGTGGAAAAACTGAAAATTTATAGCCTCCCAAACCATATTTAACACACAAAAAGCACACATTCAGTGCACAATAACACATAGTACACAGTAGCACATAGTACACAAAACATTTGATTCAGTGGTAGAGAGCATGCCAGGCACCTAGTTCTGTCTTTGAGGTGATGGGTGTCCTTCACAAGGCAGAAGTGGGAAGTTGGTGGGCTTGCTGCCATCTCCACTGGTGCCCTACACCAATTTCAATAGGGATTTACAAACATTGTTTCATATTCACAGTTTCTCCCAGTCTTTCCCAGTCTCATGAAGCTTGCAGAAAGATTGTGAATGCAAGATGAAACTTATAAGCCACTATTCAAAATTGCATAGGGCAGTGGTGGGGGTGGGGGTAGCAAATAATGTGTGAATAATCAAATCTATGAACTGATATGGAAGGCTGATATGAGGACTGAGTGTACATATTTCGGAGACGGGAAAATCCATAGGGCTTTCCCATTGCATCATAAGCCTCTCTCTTTTCCTAGTGACTGGACATGCATATAACTGAGCTGTGCTTTGGCTGCCTGTTGGGAGGATTTCCAAAGTGATAAGCATCACATTTGGCCTAATCAGCTTTGCTTTGCTTTTGTGCTCTTTGCCTTGCCCACTTCAGAAAGCCAGAATGTTTAGAATCTTCTCATTGTTCTTAATATCTAGCATTTGCCCAATAGACAAATGGATGTAAACTTCAGTAATACTCAGATGAGTGTGTGTGTGTGTGTGTGTGTGTGTGTGTGTGTAAGACCCAGAGGACTGGATTTCTGTATTTATATAACTCCTTCATAAACAAGACCAGGCCACATTGATTCTTTAATGTTGCTGAACAAGTACTTCAGGGAGCTTTTTCTACCTTCTTGAGCCAGACCACTGTAGCCAAGGCCATGCTGAAATCATGAATTATGTTGAAGCCAGTGCACTGAAATGCTGTTCATCACAGAAAATAAGATCATCACAGGTTAATTGCCATTGTAGATATATGTCAACACTAGCCACATGTTTTTCATATTTATGAACCTCATATTCACCAAACTGGTGATCCATTAGCTGATGACAAACAAGGCTAGCTGTTCACAACAGAAAAGTGATATGGCAAAGACGGATAGTTGAGAAAAAGTGATAGGAAGTGAAAAGTATAGTACTTACAACAATAATATAGATGTGACGTATATACAAGGTTGTTTAAAATCAGCATTTTAAAATTAGCCAGTATTTTCTGTGCATCATCAAATAGGTAAAGATGTGTTTATTTCACCCCTCCCAATAATTTTGTTTTTAAAATGTAGCTGCTTCCTGAATTAATCTCTATTGAACAAGAGAATCAGTTCTATTCAAAGACAAATCCACAGGCAGTTGGGTGCATTGGGGAAAAGATTACTATGCAAAAGCAAGATTGCACTAATTACAAAAATTGGTTTTCAGCTATTGGCGCCTAGGAGCAAAGGAATGTATAAAAATAGAATGTTTTGTGATTGAGATGAGAAAGAAAATAGAATGTTTTGTGACTGAGGGTGAATGAAAGCCATTGAAAAAAATCTAGAAAACAAATGTTCCCATGAATACAAACGACTGTTCATCCTCTAGTCTGCAATAATTTTTCTATCCTTT
Organism: Cyclura pinguis; assembly: GCA_030412105.1. NCBI lineage: Eukaryota > Metazoa > Chordata > Lepidosauria > Squamata > Iguanidae > Cyclura > Cyclura pinguis. Next base: position 62,493,100 of record CM059600.1, on the reverse strand, counting down.
AATAGGGATGAAGAGGCCATTGAAAAATATTCAAAGTATTTTTAAAAAATGTTTGTCAAGTATCTGGAAATCCTGGTAAGGAGAATCCTAGACAAATGAGAATGTTAGGATTTATGCTATTTGCATGTGGCAAATTTTCTGCATAGAAAATAGCATTTTATGTTCAAAAACTAATATTTCTGTGCATAAATATTACATTCTGTGAAGAAAAATGCTGTTATTGATGTATTTTTAATTTTGATATATTTGTATTTTAAATGGTTTTATGTGCATGAAGAGACTATTAATATAAAAATGGATATTTTGTATATATATATGGATCTATTCATATATTCATTCTTTAACATTCATTCTTTAATGAAAGAAACATTTTACAACCTGAGGTGAAGGATCAGATGGTGCCCCCATCTCTCATTACATTTTCTGAATCTGACACTTTAGTGAAAACTGATTCACTGCAGCTGGATCTTACTTTGACACTGTAGATATGAGGAAATAGTCTTCCTTCCACAGAAAGCTATCTGTGTACATTCATCTGTGCATATGCATACATGCAGGGCAAGCTGCGCCCTGGAACACACAGGCGTACTCTCTGAGGAAGAGTTACTGTCAGGGGGCATATGTTTTTACCCTTACCAAACTGTCACTTTGAATTATATACCACTTGAAACAACCACTTCATTCTTCCTAAGTGATAGAGCCAGCCCTCACCACCCTACAGTCAAAGTGAACAGCATTCTCTGATGTGCCTTGGCCAGTTAGTCTAAGACACAAGTATGAAATTTCCTCTTAACCAACTTGTTCGTGTGTCTTACCAAGAGAAACTGATCTGATGCCCTGAAACATCCATCATCCATCCATCTACCCACTGTAGCTTCTTTTTCAGTATGCATCTTGGCAGCCAGCAGCTGATGTACCAAAAATAATAATTCTGAACAGTCCCATTTATCTAAAACGATTCATTCAGACTGTCATAACTGGTAGTTCAGCTTAAAAGTAGAGCAGAGAAGGTCAGTGCTGTGAATATTTTATGTCTCAAGTCAAGACTTCTCTTACTATTTGTAGATGTCATCTCAGTGATCTTGTCTTATGCAATTATCCTGGGAGTGGAAGTGGGAATGGCAGCAGGTTGCACAATTTTAATGAAATGATAGTCTCCTTAGGAATAGAAAGTCTTCTGTCTGAGTCCTGCCTCTCAAGCTAAGTTGTCATCTTAGACTTATGTGCAAGACTCAGCACTGGGGAGATTTCTCATTATATTGAAAGATTTTACTTTTGTTCTCTTGGCACAGAAAATAAGTTCCAAACTAGGTTTCCTTTGAATTCTGTACACTTGATAGAAGAGCCTTTTCAAAGAACATATTGCACCCATTATTAGTTATTTCAACTCTAATCCCACTAGAACTTAATGTCTCAGGATACAGAAGATCAGCTGGTGTGACAATGGAATTCCTCCATCTATGTTGCTTTTGTGTGCTTTCAATTTGTTTCTGATTTATGGTGACCCTAAAGAAAACCAATCACATATCCTAAAATATGAGTGTGTGAGTGTGGGGGGCCCTGGCTTTTAAAATGGTTTCCCCTAGCTACTGTTTTAGATTACGAAGGCATGATATGTTGGGAATTATGAGAGTACTGGATATTATTCTCTCAAGCAGAATAATCAAAATCAGCAAGCAGAAGCTGAACAACAACCCATGCTCACACAAGGGTCTAGCACATAAATAAATAAATCTGGTCTTTGTGAAAACTACAAAACTACTTTTCCTTACAATCTGTGTTCATAATCAAGTGCACAGTCTAATGGAGTAGAAAATGGTGGCTGGTTAGAGTGATGCAGGAAGATAGTCGATGTGGTAAAATGAGGAAACAGAAAGTCAACGTAATGCAAACTAGTAATTTAGTGAGTATAGACATGAAAAGGTTGCTAACTCCAAAATGACCCCATTTTAAGAGTCTCCCACCTGTGGTCCTCCTGTTTAGATTTCTCAGACATATTCCTGTGACATTCCAGTTTCTGTTTTGAGATTATTTTGTTTACTTAAGCTATTTTACTAGATGGATCCACATTCTGGTCTTACAAGGTAGTTATAGCAGGAGTAGGAGAAATGTAGCACTGGAGCCATATGCAACCCTTCAATGTTGTTTTTGAGCCTCTCTGCCCTTCCAGATTTTCCTGACCACACTTTACCAGCCCCCACTCCAAAGTGGGTAGTTTGCCACTCCTGGAAGTTTTCAGAAGAGGCAGGTTACATCGACCTCTCCCCCTGCAGCACTGAGCATAAAAATCTCAGTGTTTTTCAAAATCCGAAGTGAACTTCCAGCTATGTCTGTGTAACTGTTTTTATATATTTAATACTCTGTTCTGTGTGTGGGTGCATGTGTGTGTAAACATTAAATATTAATATGAAATTTACCTTTACACTGCCAGTTATAGTGCTATGATTCCACTTTAATTGCCATGGGGCCCTTTCACATTACACAATTACAACACTATGATTCCATTTTAACTATCATGGCTGCATTTTGTGGAATTCTGGGATCTGCACCTTAGAGCGGGGCATTTAGACTTCCCAGTCAGAGAAATCTAATGCTTCAGCAGACTGCATATTCCAGGATTCTACTTCACATCAGAAGACTAAGGCCCTTTTCACATGTGGGGGGGGGGAACGGTGTAGAGCGACCTCTCACGGAGGTCATCTACACCGTAGAGTGGACAGGCGTGGACTACTTTTAGTAGCTTCACACCAGATTCCACTCAGGAGCGGCCGGAACTAGCCGGGCTGCGTGTTTTTTAAAAACCTCTTTTTCGAGGTTTTTAAAAAGCACAGAGCGTGCAGCCCTGTGCCGCTCCATCGCCCGGCTCTAAAGTGGATTTGCAGGCGCGCGCAAGTGCGTGCCTGCAGATCTGCCGGCGGCAGGCTTCCGGCTGGCGAGCTTCTCCGGTTGGCGGAGAGCCTCCGCCAACCGGAAGCTGCCATCTGCGATGCCGGAGGAGTGTGGAGCAGCGAGCTCGCGCTGCTCCACGTGGCGACGGACTTACCCGGCTGGAGGTAAGCTCCATTTTTGGGCGTTCTCACCCGTTCCCCCCCCCGACATGTGAAAAGGGCCTGCGGTTGCCCCTGCTTCTCACTGCTGAATACTTTTGCCTCCCTGCCTTATCTACATGTAGTCTTTTCCATTTTGGTGGTTTGTTCCACTGTGAAGATACTTGGAGATGTTTCTTGAAACTTTAGGACCAAGTTTGAATAAATTTGGAAAACAGAATGGTCAATATCAGCAGGTTTGTTCTTTGTACTTTTTTAAAATAGCAGGTTTAAAAACATGCAAAGCTACCTGAAACACCTCCCCCTAGATCTAACTGTATGTAACTTGGCAGAATTAATTTCCTGTTCAGAGTCTACCATACCTTCAAATTTGACCTAAATGTGTGAAGAAATAGAAAAGTTACAGCCATTTTAGATTTCACAATAAGAGGGAAACGGAAAAGCAATGATTAGATGCTCACTTTGGGCTCTGATCTGGACTGAAGCGGGTCCAGATCACTTCAGAATGGAATAAATCAGAAATGCCAGAGTGGGTTCTGAGTCACTTTGATGGGTGAGAGTGGGGGTGGGGATCTGTGCATAATCCTATTATTTTTGGTCAGAAATGTAGACTAGTTTGCTGATTTAAAAAAATCTGTTGCAGGCAAAACCGTTTTGAATTTAAATAATTTGTAATGAATTTGTTATCTCCTCTAGAGGTTTAAGAACAATTTCAGTAAATTATGGATTATTCCAAATGTAGCCGATTCCATCCAAATGGGAATTCAAAATATTGGACCCAGGGAGAAATTATATATGTGTGTGAGCCCATGGCTAATCTATGAAGTAGTTATAGCAAGGATGAGAAAATTGTGACCTGGGAGGCTTATGCAGTATAGGTAGAGACTGAGGCCATTTCTGCATGAGAAGGGAGGAGCACTTAACCGCGTTTCAAGAGCAGTGTTTCATACCCTGATTCTGAGACTGAGCTGTCTGCATCCCCTCCGAATTATACTGTATTAAACCAAATGGCAGTTGCTGCCTCGGCACCAGCATGTCTCCAGCCACTCCCTTTCCCTTCCCTCACCCTGCACCACTATCACTGATTGGTCTGTTTTTGGTCTGGGAATGCCCATAACCAGCCACTTCTGCATTGTGAATCGATGTTATGCTTCTGCATGTAGGTGAAAAATGAAACAGAACTGGTTTGGGAGATTTACATCGGAGTTTTTCTGGTTTTCTGATACAGCAGTTTCTCATCGCAGAGAACTGTGCTAGGAGCTGAAAATGTACAGAACCACAAGGAAAACTACGACACTAAAAGTCTACAATGTGCACATGGGAGGGTAAGAATTCAATGCTACTACGATATATTGACCTTGTGTGGAAATGGCCTGAGTTTGCAGCATGGACAGAAAGAAGGACCGCTGTGAAAGGGAAAGAGCTGGAGTGGGACAGATTAGTGGTGGCTCAAGATGGAACTATTTGGTTTTAATCTAGGCAAATCTGGGTGCTTTTGCTGCCTTGATGTACACCTTATATTTTCAGTATGTGCAAGTATCAGTTATGTGGAGTTCACTGGGTCTGTTCAAATATGCTTGACTATGGGGCTTCACAGCAGTGGACTGAACCTAGTTTTTCCTTGAATCTAATGTGCCGAATGGGAAAAGCCTTTGGCAGGCATTAATACCCAGGAAGAGGTGGGGGAATGACATCTGGCTTCACAATCCCTTTAGATCTATAGTGACCCAGTTTGGACATTATGAGTGACCCAGAAGTTTAAAAACATTCTGTATGTTATGATGACATAAAATGAGTTCTCACCAGTCAGCCATCCTGTCCTCTATGGTTATGAAGATGGGCTTTACCAAAGAACCCGATGTTTCACCAGAGGATGGAGATAGAACTGCTTTTAACACTATAAGTTATAGCACAATGATTCCACTTTAACAACATCCTATGGAATCCTGCGGTTTCCAGTTAGGGAGGAGAATTTAGAATTCTGAGCCAGAATGCTTTAGTGCCTCACCAAACTGCAAAACATGCATAGGATAGGGGAACATGGCTCAGCAGTACTAACTTTGAAAAGGACCTTGGGATCATTATTGACTATAAGTTAATCACAAGCCAACAGCGTGGTGCTGCAGCAAAGAACACAAATGCTATTTTAGCCTGTATAAATAGAAGCATAGTTTCCAAGCGGAGGAAAGTTCTACAGTGGTCCAGCCTCATCTAGAATACTGCATTCATCTGGAGTAGTGCATTCAGAAGGATATAGCCAAGGTGATAAAAGGTATGGAAAACAAAATATACAAAGAACGGTTGAAGGAGCTTAGTGCTGTAATTGTGCAGTATGGAGGGCCTTATGTACAATGAATTTTCAATTGCCAAAATGAACCATTGCTTGGTTCTTTATCCCAAAAACCCTTGGGGAAGTTTTGCATAAAACCAGAAACCACCACCACTCTTGAGGAAAGGCTAATTTTCAATGTTTGTTACAATCTTAAATGAGATATGGGAAAAGGGTAATAAAACTTAGGCTCCTTGTTTTCTGTTTCATCAGACTCTCCACACAAACACATACTTTACTTTCTTTACTGTGATGAAGAATTGTGGACCCTTTTGCAATCTGATATTTGCAATCTGTACAGTGGTTGTTATTTCTTGGATATGGATTTTGGACATTGTTGTGTTGCTGTGTGCTTTCAAGTCATTTCTGACTTATGGTGACCCTAAGGTGAACCTATTATGGGATTTTCTGGGGCTGTGTGTGTGAAATGCACCCAGAGTCACACAGTGGGTTTCAAATACTTGGCTTTATTTTTTTATTATTTTGTCTGACCTCTTGTTGTGATAGCTATTCTAAACTATTTTTAAGGGTTAACTTACTGAGCAATCAGTTTGAATGAAAAGAGGAAAATCTCCTTTAAAAGAAGTCAGCATAGACAAGGTACTTTCAATTTGGCACTAACAAAGCCCGTGCTATTTTCTTGATGAATACCACTCTCACACTTTAATATTGGCTAGGTGATGTCCCACAAGATGAAACTAGATTAAAGGAAGTCTTTTTTTGCAGAGAGAGAATGAGAGTATAAATTATATGGGCATTTGAAAGCTTTACAATAAATGAAGTTCTACTGTGCTTCATTTACATAAGCCTCTTATGTGAGACAATATCATTATCAGTTTTCTGCCTACCTTCTATGGTGGGTTTTTCCCCCACAACTCCATTAAATTACATTTTGGTTGATAAAGAGGCATAAAATTAAGCTGTTATTGTGTTAACTATGGTACCTTGTTTCAATTAGGTATTTAGGCATTATAATAATCCGCCGTTCAAAGGCTATTCCACTGTGTAAATGTGTGATTATAAACCAGCTAATTCCTGTGCAATACCTCTATCCTTCAAGAACTGGTTAGCCTGCAGCAGTTCATGATAAAATGTACCACTTCTTTAAAAAATAAAAATGACTATTTAAGCCTCAGATAATACAATCAATCCAGTTTGGGCTCTAGAAGATTCTCTCCCTTGCCACCTGTCTTTACCTCAAATCCTCCTCAGATATTAAAGTTAATATGATGAAAAGCAAGACATAAAGTATGCATTCAAAAACATTTTGCTGTTTCTTTCAGTGCCCCTTATTTTGTTAATACTCTCTGGATAAAGTGGATATGAAGCTTCGCTGGATATTGGCTATAGATCAGTGGGATTTAAACATGATTTGCACACCCAAGTCTCCTGTTACAAAGAATGGGTCCAGGTGGCCGCTGGGGGACATGAAGTAATCAAAATGCCTTGTTCTGTGCTCACTTCCTACATAAGAGGCCACGTTCTGGTGGGCTTGTCATGTGGCAAGAACAGCAGCAGTACTCTGACCTTCAAAAAGGCAATTGAAAGCCGTCATCAGATTATCCAGAATGTCCCACAAGCATCACACAGCAACTGTGAGGGAATTAAATGTTGGATGTGAATGGCTTGGAAGTGAAAGTCTGCAGAGATCGTTCTGGATCCAGCCCTGACTTCAGAAACAGAAAGTTGCTTTGAAGGAGAATGAATATAATGGCATGCTGAAGCCACTCATGGCCAAAAATGAAAGAAGGATGCCCTGGGACTTTACTGTTAAATTGTGGTTGACTTTAGCATGTCCATGATACCCATTCTTCTTAAAAGTTACTTCTTAAAATGCTGGTTATGACCTGTGAAGTCCTATATGGCTCAGGCCCAAGGTATTTGAAGAATCATATTTTCCCATGTGAGCCTGCCCGAGTTTTAAGATCTACAGGGGAGGGACTTCTCTCTGTCCCACTGCCTTCATAGGAACAGTTGAGAGGAAAATGGGAGAGGATTTACTCTGTGACTGCGCCTAGACTTTGGGTTTCCGTCCCTAGAAAATCCAAGATGGCTCCTTTATTGTTGTCATTTGAGCTTTCTTTTCCAGCAAGACTTTGGAATTTGATTTTTAACAGGAAAAAGTGCTATAATTCTTTTGATGTTTGTTTTAAAGTAACATTTTAAATAGTTTTGTTGTTTAATGCTATTTTAATCTCAATTTTGTATGTGTTTAACTATCTGTGTTTTTGTTGGAATTTTCTGTCTTTCTGTAAGCCACAGGATGGATACATGGATGCATGGAACTGCTTGTGCCCTGTGGGGACTGTAGTACTTGCCCAAAAGTACTACAGATTGTCATCAAGGAAGAGCTGCCTGATAATCAGCATTCTCCAGAACTCACTAGATGTCTGGCAGTTTGGCAACATTTACTCAATGGTTTTCTCTCCAGCTGGTCTTTGGTATTCAAATTGAAAGTGTTTTGCACCAAAACCATGCAGGAGTGATACCTTGCAGAGTGATGTGTTAAGGGAAAGACTACATGTGAGAGCCATGGGTCTAGGATTTCAAGAGATACGATGCTAGGGCATGACATCAAAGAATTCTGTGATGTTCCTTCTGAATTCTTGTATGGTTTGTGTGAGACTGATGGCATGGATAGTGATGTGGGTGCTTGTGAACCAAGAAAATGCCCAATTTAGCACCTCAGGAGCACATCTTATATGTTGGCTTTTGTTATTATCAAATTAAATTGTTATTGACACTATACATGTGCAAATTGAACCATGTTATAAAAAGTATCTGATAGCTATAAGTACAAGTTACAGTTAGGCACTAGTTGGTATGAGTGAGACAAGAGTTATATCAGACAAACTAATGAAAGAGTTCTTTGTTGTTCATTTCTCTCTCCCCCTACTTCCATACGTATACTCCTTATCTCATATCCCAACAACAGAATTTTAGCAACAAGCGCTCCCTGGCTCCTTATTGGTGCTTTGTGGCTGAATCTATATACTTTGTTTCTTGGCCAAAAGTAGTTAGAACTTGATCCATTCATTATGAGCATGCCTACCTTTCTCTTCTTATTTTTTTACTTTACTCTTGTAGTGGAGTGCCAGTGCTGGGGTCAATCAGCCTCCCAATTATCTATTTAAACCTCAGTGCTTTCCCAGCAATTTGCATTTCTTGTGCTACCAAATATTTATTCCTTCCCTGAGAATTTTTAAGCAGTATTACCAGCTGGCAGTACATGTGAAAGAAACATGGAAAGACCTGAGCTGACAGAGCAAATAAAGGCTCATTGCAGTTAATTAAGATGAGCAAATTAGGTTTTAGCAGAGACTCAGCTCCATTCAAATTAAAACCAGAATAAATAAAGGAGAATTGAAACAATTTAAACTGAGTCTTGCAATCCTGATTCTTCTGAAACAGGTAGAAGCTTTTTCTGGACATAAAGTTGCCAACTAAAGATCATTTCTCAAAAAAAAAATCAGTCTCTCTTTTTTTATTTGATTGCTGCCCTGCGTTATGACTGGGATGCCATACCCTTCAGCTGTCCCAATTTGGCAAGGACAATCTAGATTAACTCTCTTCACTCCACTTTTTCAGTAGCTGTTAAAATGTCCTCATTTCTTTCTCTTTCTCCCACTTTTTCCCTTTTGTCCTTAGCTTACTTCAATTGCTGCAAACTAAATTTGACATGCAAAAGTAGTTTGTGTTCAGTTAACATATTATGGGAGAAGAGGAGAGGAGGAAGTTGGATCTTGTCCTTCCCTGTAGGCTGAGACAAAAGCAAAGAGCAGCAGCCTCTCCTAGCTTGTATGTTCTTTCTTATTAATAACTTTTTCCATATTGACCAGATGCTGCTGTTGCCTGGGCACAAATGTCCTGGTTTTCAACTGTACAATGTTTCATCTGTAAAATATTGGAAGATATGGATGACATGTTTGCCTGTACTCCCAGGGTCACTTAAAGGAACCCCGCCCCCATGGGGAGTAAAGGGTTGGCTGGCCCCATTCTTCCCCAAAAACTGGATTTTGGTCCATGACACACAACACCATTTATCACAAAAACAGAATATCATGAGTGATATAAACAGAAAATGCAATGAACAGAGGATGAGAGACTGGGAAGACCATTAAAGCCCATGTGCTGGGGAGCTGATGGAGAGCTGTTTTTATCCTGTCCTGCTGGACCTAAGTGAAGCCTTCATCTTTCAACAACAAGCCTTGGCTTCTCATTGGTTGTCCTCCTCAGAAGCCCACGAAAATGATATGTGGGCTTCTGGGAAACAGACAGATTCACCAAAGGAAAAAGGCAGCCCCCCACACCTGCCAAAGGCATGTTATACTCAGCAAATGGGCTTTTCTGGTGAGTCATGATATCCTGCTTGATCTAGTCTATAGAGAAAAATACAGAATCGGCCTTTGAAGGTGCCTCCCCAGTGGAAGTGAAAAATAAAAACAAAGGTTGCTAGTGTGCACTGCTCACAATGTGAAATACTAAACCCTTAGAGCATTTTGCACAGTACAATGAAATGCAAAGAGATATAATAAACTTATTCAACATACTTTGAAAGCACTGTTTGCAAACTTCCTGCCGAAAGATAAAAAGGTCAGTTTTAAACTTCCTGTAGCAGTGATAATCTGAATTACTGCCCTTACCCATGACTATGTTCTTTGTTATAACTTCTCATTGCTCACTTTGTGACCCTTCGGACATGTCTTAGATGTCCATACTGTGCAGATGTTGTAGATCTCCACCACATTATACTTCAGCATTGCAAATTTAAATGCCAGCTATATGTCCTATGCAGAGTTCATATGACCATGACCTTCAAGGTCTTGAGGTGGGATAAACAGGATATCTGCCTCCAAAAATAGGTTCCTCTCCAACCCTCTGCGTTTTGTAACTTGCCCTGGGGTGAAGAGTTCGTTTACTTTCGTCTCCTAAGATGTAAAGACTATTTGGGTATTTCATGTATTTTTCTCGGTAAAGAGGATACAGATTATGATTATACTGGTACTGAGCAACCTAATTCATGCTCTTTATTCCATGGTCTTTCTGCTTTTAGAAATCTATCAGTTTCTTGCTCAGGTTTCCCACACTGGAGCTGTACGGTAAGGCTTCTGTCTGTTTCAAGTTGCTTCTTCCCAGCCATCCTGTGATTACTGTGTTTTATTCTTCCAGTTCTTTGTCTTTTGTCTCCTGTTGACAGTTTCCTCACATCTTAGATATATTGGCCAATTTGGCACTATCCGTCTTTCAAGGGATGCACAGAATTCATTTCCTGATGTCTTCTACCTTTCTTTTTAAGCACCAACAGCCACGATTAATAAGAACCTCTTCTCTCCATGGTTTTTGATTTTAGCATAAAAATGGCCATGTGGAAATTTCTCTCTCTCTCTCTCTCAATCTCTCTCAATCTCTCTCTCTCTCTCACACACACAGCATTCTCCCCTAAACAGACAGTGTATTATTTAACTGTCTTGAATAAAAACAGAAGAATAGAGGAGTCTTCTAGCTTTGCATTTTCACCATCACTTTCTTCACATGAAGAGTAACAGTCCAACTATGATGGCTTTTTACACAACTTAGAACCTAGATCAGAGATTTCAATCACCTTATTTTACTTCAGCTGCTTTGGTTCCATCACATGTAGTGATGTGGTTTGTGGTCTGGTGAGGCACCAGAGCTCACTGGCTAAGAATTCTAATTTTGTTATTGTTGTGTACCTTCAAACCATTTCTGACTTATGGTGACTCTAAGGCAACCCTATCACAAGGTTTTCTGGGGTTAGTTGTGTGATGTGGTCAGGGCCACCCAGTGGGTTTCCATCGCTGAACAGGGACTTGAACCCTGGTTTCCAGTGTCCTTAGCCCAATGTTCAAACTACTACTCTATGCTGGCTCAAGAATTCTAAACACTGTTTGCTATACAGTACTATAATTTTGTAGTATTAATTGGCCCATCCAGGTCCAGCATAGACTTGGGTATCACATCCATGTGATTAGCAGGAGGTAAGACAGTACATGAGGCAAAGTCTTAAATATCTGCACATGAAGCTCTAAAGAAAAACAAGTGCACTATCAGTTTAATACCCACCTTAGTGGGATGAATCAAGGAACACTTCCCATCTCATAGTTACATGTCTCTTTGGTGTCAGAAATCAGGAGACCAAACATCAATGCAAATCAATTTTCAACAAATCTTGTTTTCTTTTCCCATCAAACACACTAGTAATGTAGTCTTGTCATTTCTGTGTCCCTTCAAAAAGATTGTGTTTAAATTGCTTATCTATGAAATCTCTTCTCTTATATAATATATAGAGAGCTAGATTTTGAGCTGTTTCCAGCAAACATTTCTCTTCATTCTTTCCGATGTGCACATGTTAAGCATAACTTCAGTTTTCCTGGCGAAGCAAAAATATTCATCATACTTGTTAAATTTGATATTACTCTGTAGCAAAGCAATTTATTATAACTATACATGAATGACTTTTCTGATTATTAAAATAGTGTTATAGTGGAAACCATTCAGATCATTCCAATATTCCATCTAATTTATTTTTGGTATTTGACTTGAAGGTGAGATGAACTACAGAAAGATATGTGCGATTCAGAAACTGATACCATTGATATGTATTTAAAGAGTGCAGTTGCCACTTTGAGACAATTGTGTGCTAACATCTTCTATAGAGGACAAAGCACTTCTTCTATTGATACACATTGATCTGAGGCAGTTTGTCAATTTCTAATCAATGGTTCCACTGCAGATTTTAATTCTTTACAGTTAATCTATATTGGAAGTATGTCATTGATCCCATAGATATTTAATTTTAAAAGTGTGGATTGAAAGTGACGGCTGTTGCAGAACCCAAAGTGGCACAAAGCATCCTTCTGTGGTAAATGAATAAAGCTGATGCAAAATGATTGCCACTAAGTGTGCATTAATGTTTCAGCAGAATCCATGGTTCATTGTTGATATACATTTGTTTAAAATAAAGACAGCAATTTGTGCAAAGACTGCACCCCATAGCCGTGAATGATAATTTGGTTGCTTTGTGATCCCTGCTCACTACACCAAGAAAAAAACCCTGAATGCATGTCACTGTTACGCTATCCCACATTTCACAGATCAAAATACTTCATACCAAGGATCATTTTCTGGGCTGATCCTCATTGTGATACATCATACTATGGAACTGAGAGAATGCTGCTGTTATTCTCTACCTTCTGCCATCAACTGAAGAATTTCTTCCCATTACTCTTTATCACCAGCAATCCAACAATAACTAGCTTGTTAATCAAAAAGGAAATATGAGATTTAGAACTGGACACAGAGAACCAGTAGTCCTCTACACAACAGAACATTAGGCAGAATTTCTCCACAAAAAGAAGAAAAAAAATGCTATGAGATGCAGTTTGCTTCTCTAAAGAAAAAAAGAAAAGGAACTCTCTTTTCCAATACAGGCCCCAATGGCCCACAACAGAAATGCCATCAACTTGTACAATAATATTGTAAACCTTTCTAGCCACACACTGAGCCAGGTAGTCTGTCCTCTAAAATGGCCTATCATTTTGTTCCTCAAAACCTACACATATGATTCAGTTCTGTTGTGGCCTGGAGGCTTTCTTCAAGGAATATTTCAGGGACAGTGACACCAGCCAGGACAACAACTCACAAACATCACCTCAGTCTATATCACATGACAATGGTCACTGCACCAGCACAAAATAATATGTTCCCATGCAGTATAAAAACAACAAAACAAAACAAAAATATCTATATGGATTCCTTCAGCAAGCCAGAACATGAAATTAGATCTCTACATAGAATACATTTTTAATTGTGCCCAAACTGGATAATCAACAAGAGATACAATTTACCACACAAATCTCAGCCATATGGAACAAAACGCCATCCACAGTCTCAGAAACAGTCCTAAAGTTATCATATGACAGCCTAACAAAGTGGAATCTGTGATCATCATGAGCAGGTCACACTACGTACAGGAGACTGAGGCTATTTCCACACGGGATTTTTAAAACGGTCCAGGGAGGGCGTCTGCACCTGGGAGCGGACTGGGTCGGACCTACTTAACATAGATCCACACCCCAGCCTGTTCCGGAACGACCCCAAGTGGTCATCCAGCATGCTTTTGAAAAACCAGTTTCTTGAGGTTTTTCAAAAACACGGAGCGCGCCAGTGCGAGCCTACTCTCTTATGCAGATTTGCAGGCTCACATTGGTGCAAGCCTGCGATCTGCCAGGGGCGGGCTTTAGGCTGGCGAGCTTCAGCAGTTGGTCGAGAGCCTCGACCAACCGGAAGCCGCCATTTTCATCCCCGGAGCAGTGCGGAGCGGTGGCCACACACTGCTCCGGAGCAGTGTGGACCGGACCGGGAAGCCCAAAAGTCTGGTGAGTAGCGTCATGGGGCGATTCCCTCACCCCGTGCAGAAATGGCCTGACAGACAACAGTCCAACACCACATTTTACAGAATCCTCTCCAAAGATCCCGTTGTTGAATATATGAAGGAATTGTCCAAGTTACTCAGAGAATTTTCCACTGAAGTAGAGAACTGAATTCAAATAGATGCACCCCAGGAGCCCAAACCAAGCATCTTCTATTTACTACACAAAATACACGAAAGAGGCGATCCTGTTGGAATATCTGAATGCAGGGATACAGTTCACAGGCCATATGCCATCAACACTCCAAGTTACCTGAAGGATATAACTGATTTCCTGAGGAAAATACAGTCTATCCACAACCTCCCAGAGAACACCATCCTGGTCACTATGAATGTGGTGTCCCTATACACCAACATCCCACACCAGGATGGACTACAAACCATTAAGGATACCATCAGCAGACCTAGCCACCAAACTCTGCCACTTCACTTTTGGGAATAATATGTTAGTCAGTTGAACTGCCATAGGCATATGGCATCACAGTATGCAAACATCTTCATGACTGACCTGTAACAATGCTTCCTCAGCATGCGCATCCAAAAATCTCTTCTTTACCTATGGTTTCTTGATGACATCTTTGCAATTTGATCACATGGAAAACAATCACTTGAGAAGTTCTACCAGGATTTCAGTAACTTCAACCCTACCATCAACCTCAGCCTGGATTAAACCACACAATGGATTTGCTTACTTGACACTTACTTGACTGTGCACTTGCACAGTGGACTTGCAAGCACCACATTTTATTGAAAATTCACTGATCTTTGCACATAATTACATGTCCAGTTTCCAGCCAGAACACACGACTCTATCTATTCTTTATAACCAAGAGCTTCAGTGCAACTGCATCAGCTCAGATCCACAAGAAAGAGACTCAAAACTCTTAGATTAACAATAGGCATTTCTCGAACTATAACACCTTCCTAAGAAAGTAAAGAAACAAATTGACAAGGCAAGATTTATATCCAGGAACCATTTACTACCATTTACTACAAAACAGATCAAAAACACAAAATGACAGAACCACCATAGTGATCACCTGCAGTCCGCAGCTGATACTGCTCAAACACATCATCTACAACGAATTCTGGAAAATAACACAGCCCTCTCATAAGCTCTGGGAAGCACCCTTTATTGGCCTACAAATCTTAAATGACTACTCACTTACAATAGGATACATAACATGGATGGTAATACAGGAACAAGACCCTGCCACAAACCCAGATGCCAACTCTGTCCCTACATCTACTCGAGGAACGTTATTACAGGGTCCAATAACATCACTGACAACATCAGAGGTATATTTACTTGCTCTTCCTCCAATATGACATACACCTATGACAGCAATGCCTCTCTACACTCTACACTGGACAAACAGGACAGTTTCTGCACAAGAGGATTAATGGATACAAATCTGACGTTAGAGATGGCAATATTCAAAAATCAGTTGCAGAACATTTCAACCTTCCTGGACATATGATGAGTGATTTACAAGTTGCAGTCTTAAACAAGGAAATTACAAAGGAGAACTAGAAAGAGAAACTGCTGAATTGTATTCACAAATTTGAATTCATTAGTAGAGGTACGAACAAAGACAATGGCTTCATGGCACCGTACATGTATCAGTATAAGAGTCATTGCTACTGCACATACTGTGACCTCTCCCTTACCATGGCCTCTGCATGCACAAATGGAAGGTTGAGCAAGGCATAACGTCCCATTATAGTCAATGGAAACAGCGAGTGTTCACTGTCCTGGATGGACACACATCATGTCCTTTGACTATAGTGGGGTGGGATGTGATTTTTTGTGTTTTTTGTTTTACACAGGGGTTCCTGGCATGAAACCCCTGTATATATGAAAGACACTCTATATACCAAAAGGAATCTTCTCAGAGAGAGTTTTGAAACTGACTTTTAGTGAGCAAATTGCTTACTTTCACACATCAACACTAACTGTCCACTTTAAAAAGCTGAAAGACCTGTATCATATTATGCAGTCCTTTGAAAGTTTAGGGCCATGATTTGCATCTTTCTGTATCCTATTACATTCCATCCCATTCCCACAACTGTGTAAATATGCTTTATACCTGAGCATTTATTATCACTCTGTACTGCATCCAAAGAAGTGGGTTTATATCCACAAGAATTCATGCAAAAATAAAAATCAGTTAGTCTTAAAGGTGCTGCAACATCTATTTTTCTGTCCATTCTCCTCCCCCTTTCTTCCTCCTTTTTAGTTCACTGATTTGAAAGTAATTAACATTAAGAATATTAATGTGGTGACTGGAATTACGTCAGTGACTTAAACAAATGGAAAGATGTATTCTTTATTTCTTCTCTCTCTCCCTTTTTAGTAGCAGCTACATAACATTTTGCACAAAACCAACCAACTCAAACAGGGGATTGAGTTAATTTTTATGTTATTCCATTCATCTGCTGGGAGTACTACCACCCTCTTGACAAGAGACAAACCTTACAGTCATATTCATTCTTTCCCCTTTTTTAAACCTTGTGGTGCAGTTGGGTTTTTTTAATGTGTTTATTAACATGTATTGAATATATAAAATGACATACAGAGGATTACAAAGACATATAATAAACAAACAGAAAGACAAATTCTAATATCTAATCTAATGTTGTATTGCCTATTCTAAGCTACCCAAACTAAATAAGACTAAACTACAACTAAACTGAAAAGGGGCCAAAAATACATACACATATATACATATGGACTTAAAAGTGACTTCTAATTCACCACTGTGAGTTCTAAGATAACCTATAAAATATACTTCTACTACTGTGTCTATCATTATCCCACTATTGCCTAATTTTTAATAATTATAAACTTAACCTCCAAAACCAATAAATGACTCTCCCCCCAACAGTCTCCTAGATATACAGTTAATTTATCCCAATCATTTCTATATTTAACCAAAGATCCTCCCTTAATTAAAATAGTTAATTTATCAATTTCTGCAAAATCCAGCATTTTCAACTGTCAGTCTTCATGCAAATGAATATCAATACTGCAACAACAATAGAGAAAGACATTGCTGACACACCTACCTTGCAGCAGAGATGCTGTGAAAGAGGGGGCTTGTGTTGCTCGACCTGTTTAAGTAGTAAGTGAGACCTAATGAGGGAACACCTGTGGCAGCAGCAGCCATATATAAAAGAGGGCTCCAGATAGCCTTTGCTCCTGGGTTAGTAACTTGTCTCTTTGGCCCTGAAAACCTATACTGTGCTCTTGGATCTGGCTGTCTTAGAACTCTGCCTGTTTGGACTGTGGTTTGGATTTGCCCCTTTGATTTGTTTGCTCTCAGCTGCCTTTCTGTTTGCACATTCTCTGACTCTCACCTTGTGCTGTTTGTAACTGCCTGCACTGCTGCAGACATGACAGTTAGCCAGCTGTTTCATGTATTTTCATAAATAAACTGGCTTGCATTTTATATTTCCAATCTATCATATTATTTTTGCACAGAAAACAGCATTTTCTTCATGTAAAATAATATTTCAGAGCAGACGTATCATTTTTCACACAAAAAAGCTGTTTTCTACTAAAAAAAAGCATTCACATTCAAAGTTTATGCAGTTTTGTGCAAAGTTTGAGCAAAGAATTACATCAAAGTTCGTGCAAAGAATTACATCAGTCCAGGATTCTTCTTGTCAGAGTTTCCTGACACTCAAGAACCACATTTTCTATTCAATTTCTGGATATTTTCAAATATTCCTTCCATCCCTACCCTATCATAACATTAAACTCCATGTGAATTTAGATTTTATTTCTGCTTTCCTAATTTTTTTTCTCAAAATGCAGCTGAAGAGAAAATATGCACAGAGGGGGAGGGAAGGAAGGAGGGAAGGAGGGAAGGAGGGAAAGAAGGAGGGAAAGAAGGAAAGAGGGGTAATTCTAATGAAGTGTCTCTGCTTTACCAGTTTCCTATTGAGTTGTTTTTTTTCCTCCTCTTCTTCTGCAGCCTGGTATCTTAGCTACTGTGCAGCATATATGCTCCAATAGAAAAAGACTTCTTTTTGGCCTGTACCAGCCAGGATCCAATAAAGCACTTTAGGTGATGTCAAAAAACAATACCTTCTACTAGCTATGCCAGCTGCTTTTATTTAACACTGTCCTGCCCTAGCCACATGATTCAGAACCCATTTTGTCCTTTTCATTGCTGTTGCCCATTAAACTGAATGCTTTGGAGATTTTTGTCAACAACTCCCAGATCTCTCTTCTAATCAGTATTCGGCAGCATCTTGCATTTTAGCAGATGGGCTATGTTTCCTTTTGTTCCAAGAATCATTGTTCTGTAGTTATCTGCACTAACTGCAGTTTGCCAGTCATTAATCCAGAGGCAATAATCATTCCTAATAAACCACATATACTTCTTTTTGCCTACTTGAATGCGTGTATGTGTAAATATATTATGTATCATATATAGTCTGTGCACAAGTGTGTTTGAGTGTGTCTATATGACCATTTCATTCATTTGGATTATACTCAGACAGTTTATCTGAGAAGGCTTACAAACAAAGAAGAGTCATTAAGCTTTTGTATAAAAATGTGGAGAGTGTTCTGGTACAAGCAGCAAAAATGCTTCCAAGGAGATATAAGAATGCCCGTTTCCTCCCCCTCCTTGTAACATATGTTGAGAAATGTATTCTGTTCTGTTTATCAGATATAAACCACTAGCGTACCCTTTGCAGTTTAATTATGTTTGGGCTAGATGTAGGTATTTTGAGAGAGCAAAACACATATGCATACACATACATACAAAGAAAAACAGAGAACTGGCTTTGATTTTGAAGGCTGCTATGATTCAAACTGGCTGTTAACATGATTTACTAAAACAATATTTCAGAAAGGTTGGGTGAGATTTAAGTTCAGAAATATAAGAGAAATGGAGAGAATGAATGAACATGATCTGAATAGGCATCAGGATGTTCCTTAAGTGTTCAAAATATTTACAGTACAAATATTTACAGTGACAACCGTAGGGCATAAAATGCATTAACTTAGAGTCTTCTGCATGCTTTGGAGATAGGAAAATGGGATTTGATATAGTGTATTCTTGAAATTCCACTTGCTTCTTCTAACAGCTGGGAGATGAAGCCTCAAAGAGTTCTTTTACTTCCACATACACATCTGAGCGACTGTGAAATATTTTGATAGTGTTGGAAGGGTATGAGGGAAAGGTAGAATCTCTTAAACCTGAAAAAGTAACAAATTGACACATAAGAGACTAAGCATTATTTCATGTTCACTGCACATCTCAACCCAAAATGTGCCTGAGGCAGCTAACAAGTGTAACATTCAGATTAAAAATGAAATTTTAATTAATAATAACACTAACACAACAAACGAAACCATCACCAAATCAGAAAATACCCTTTTCAAAAGCAGACCAGTTTACATTCCAAAGGCTGCCCTGAGTAAAAATGTATTTGTTTGCTAGAGGAATGACAACAGAGAAAGAGCAAACATATGCCATTTCCGCACAGGACTGTTATAGTGCTATGATTCCACTTTCAACATCCTATGGAATCCTGGGGTTTGCAGTATAGGGAGGGTCCAGCTGGCCCCTTCCTAAACTGCAAACCCCAGGATTCCATAGGATGTTGAAAGTGGAATCATAGTGCTATAACAGTCCCATGCAGAAGAGGTGATAGTCTCCTACAGTATGGAATTCCAGAGTATGGGAGCAGCCACCAAGGAAGCTGTCTCACTTGTAAAACTGTCTGAAACATTTTGTTCATTTTCTTTTTAGCTCACATCTTGACATCATGCCTTGCCCCCAAATCTACATCTGTTCAATGGTCAGTGTGCAAAAGGAATGGTAAGGCTCTTCCCATACTAAATAAAAAAACAAAAATATTTCCTGATCAACAGTAGCGATGACATCTTTTTATCTCATGAAGAACTCAGAAGCACTTAAGTGAATGAGCTTCCTGTCACAATGGGAACCTTTAAGGAACTACAGGGGAAAGCCCAACCAAATAGATGCTAAGGTATGCTAAAAAGACCCGCTCTTGTGAGACAAATATTTTGTAAGTCACTAGTCAGAAGGAAAAGTATTAATGACAATAGAGAGAGAGCATAAATCCCCAGATTTATGAGGTCTCCCACAGCATGGAATTCCAGAGTCTGGGAGCAGCCACCAAGGAAGCTGTCTCACTTGTAAAATTGATTGTAAAATGGTTATTTTTATCATAACTGATGAAAGGATGAGGTGAGATAGTATAATCAAGATGTCACAATAATACATTATGCTTTTACTTTTTTTCCCCTTCCCTTTTAAAAATACAGTAAGTATTGTTTCTATCCCATGATGCTTCATGGAAAAGTTAGGAGACACCTGGTCTCAGTCATAAAGTGCTCAGTTATAAAGTGTTCTTGCAAGGTGGCTGAAGATGCTTCAGAATGTTCTGCTAGTGCAGATTGTAACTGCCCAAATGCTTTTGGTGAGTAGGCATTCAATTCATAGTAGAAGAAGTTACTCTTTGTTTTAAAGTTATAATTCCCAGAATCCCCCAAGCATCATGGTCTCTGATCATCCTGACTCAGAGATTCTGAGGAATTTAATCAAAAAACATGTTTTCCACACTAAACTGGTATTATATTGGCCTATTTGTTTCCAAGACCAGTTCCAAATGCTTTTCCAAAATAACCTGGGAACATGTTGTCTGACAGGAAGATCAAGTTCACATGGGTAATTTATCAATTAACCTGACCGTCAAGTTAAAGTTTCTATTGTTATAGTTATTGACATTTTAAGTTGCTTGCTATTTATGATAAACTCCCCTCCCCTGCAAAATGTTCATCATAGAACTGCCTTGAAACACTCTAAAGAAAATAAATGGTTTTATTAAGTGTAATCACTTTGACCATTTCTGAAAAGCATTAGATGCATGCTCTGCTGACCTGCATTTTTTTTTCTTAAAAAAAAAAAAGTCCTACAATGAAAGAAACATAATTTGGAAGGTGGTGAGAAAGAGAGAAAGAATATATCACTGGTGGAAATTTCAAAATTCCACCCTGGTTTAGTTCTGGGAAAGAAACCACAGGATAGCAATTATATTCCAGTGAAGTATCATTCAGGCTCTCTGCTGAATCTGCTGATTGCACTCAGGATGTTGTAGAGGACAAATTTCCATGTCAATCAAGAAGTAATTTGCATAGGATGGGTCACTTCAGAAGTAGAAGGCATAGAGCATATGTTTGAATGTGCTTATGCTATTGAAGTTTCTGCCAAAGCCACATATTTGCTGCAAATCCATCATTTCCTTTTCCAGTTCCACAGCAGCACTAATCCTCTCTCATACAGTAGGAAAGACAGAAGAGAATAAGGACAGAAAACGACACTAACTCGTTTCAACTGAACATATGCCTGGAAAGATAAACTTAGTGCTGCTTTGATAAACTGCAACTCAGACAAGGTTGGCTTCTCAGGCCCAAAGAGGAAGGGGTATGAAAAGCACCTGGGCATTGAAATGCACTTTCTAAAAGTACAAACAGCATTAGCTGGTGGGGTGTGTACAATAAGTATAGGGATCACAGTAGGTGCGAAACAGCATTTGAATTCTGCCCTCCTCTGCTGAAGTTCTGAGAAAATGCTTCATCCAAAGGAGCCAATTGCTTCCTTGTAAGATCTCCTAGTGTCCACAGTATAACAACGCATATAGATATCACAAGAAGCATCTACTTAAGTGTACAGTTCAAAAATCATGCTGCTGTGAAGATTGTCATTGTTTTCATATCAGCTTCTTATAAATGAATCTCAAAGTGGACATGAGTTAGCTATAACAGTGTTGTGAGGAAAGGCCCCTGGTTGAACACAGAAGGACCCAAATCCTTACTTATAGAATTAAGCTCCCAAAGCCTGAATGGATGAATGGAGCAGTTCTAATTCATCACACATATTTTGGTTTAAAAAGGAAAAAAGTTCTTTCCATCTTGGATATGAAAAAATGCACAAATGTCAATAATTTCTTCTGTGAGAAGTTTAAACTGTATTAAACTAAATTCTCACACATTTCTTCATGGTGTTAGGAAGGTTTTAAACTTTCCACTTGTATTAGCCACAAACTGGATTGCTCTTGATTCTCCTGCAGTTTATATTGCAAAAGTGGGACCTAATTGTTTGGCAGAATGAATCATTATTTGGCAATGTAAATTGCAGGAGAGACCCATGCGATATTAATCAAGATCGTAATAAGGGAGAAGACTTGAAGCTCCCCTCCCAATCCAATTGACTGGACCCCTGTACTTACTATAAATACAGAACAACACCTAGCTCCAAGCTCATTTTTAATGTAACAAGTGCTTTGGATCTCAGTCCTCCCAATGAAAGGCATTCACAGTGGATTACAACATGTCCTATTGATTTACTTTCAGACTGTGCATGTGGTATGTATGCGCATCCATCCACACATGTGCACACACAAATATATCCTTTCATTAAGAAGTAATTTAGCCTGTTAGACAAATGTAGCCCCTGTTTTATTAAGGAAGCTGCAGAGTCTACTTTCAGAAGGCAGTTAATCCTAACACAAAGCCACTTTCTCTTTCCCTAGATTTATGAGGTACATTTTCTTTAGCCATTTTTAAAGATAACATCCAGGGAAGAAGTAAACTTCAAAGTCTGGAGGGAGGAGAAATTGTAATTGTTGCTCTGGGTATTAGGGGCTTCCACTGATAACAATGGCAAAGAATCTGAGGGTGTGATCATTCCTGGATTGGTGTGGAACATACTATGCCTTTATATCTTAGATCTCAAGGGCTTAAAAGGAGAA
Organism: Cyclura pinguis; assembly: GCA_030412105.1. Classification (NCBI taxonomy): domain Eukaryota; kingdom Metazoa; phylum Chordata; class Lepidosauria; order Squamata; family Iguanidae; genus Cyclura; species Cyclura pinguis. Next base: position 62,470,476 of record CM059600.1, on the reverse strand, counting down.
AGCATAGGACTTTGTGCATTTATTCATACTGTTACCCTGTGTACTGGGGGTCCCGGGAGGGACACCAATATGCACTCAACTAAAGGTGGGGAAAATTAGCTCAGAGCACTGCTTAGCGTTACGAGAGGCAGGGTAACGTAGCGAGATCTTGAACGCTATGTCTACGGGGGCGGGTCAAGTCAAGGAGAACACAGAAGTAGAAATAATAAATGATGTTTATTAAATACAAGCAAAACAGTGTATGTGACACACTCATACAAGATAACTAAAGAAAATAAAGGTTGGAGTGGTATAGAGGGATTTTTAGAGGGACTGCTGGTTTGGGTGATACTTCACCTGTCCTGAAGCCCAGAAAAATAGAGAGCGAAGCTGGGGTGCGATGTAGCTCAGCACGTGGAGCTGAGGGGAGGCTCGCCAAGCAAAGCGGCAGCAAGGCGGGATGAAACTCGGGAGCGATCCGAGGAAGGTCTCGGAATCAAGGGTTTTTATAAGAAGAATTGTGACTGCAGGCTATGCCGTACTTGGGGGAAAACAATAGATTTGGAGTTGGAGACAAAGTCTCCAAAAGGTCAAAATCTGAATGATTGAGTTATCGTAGCGGTTCTCAATAGAGTAGCCAGTATGCAAACGCAGAGTACTTGGGTATTGCATAGTTTACCCATCAAGCTGCCATTGCGGGGCAGAGGCTCTTTTGTAAGTGGCGTGCGTACTTAATTAGAGTACTTGCCTGGAGGTCTCCTATAGCAGTGAGTCAGCTATTTCTGGCCTGCCTGTATTGTAGTTTGAGTATTACGGCTGTTAACGGCTGAGCTTGTTTACGTGCTTGTCCGGTGGCCTTGCAAGCATGTGGAAAGGAATAGAGAAGTGCAGCCAAATTGTGATATCAAGGGATATCTTTTAATATCCCCAAAGCTCGGACTAGCCAGGGCAGTAACAATACAAGTCAGGTATTGGCAGCAATCAGAGGCTCTGTGACTCCCTTGTTTCTTTCTGGGCAACATACCTACTTCTTCCCTAAAAACAACGTGTTACAATGCAGATAACACTAATCAGTGCAGAATAACTGCACAAAACACTGCTGGAATCATTCCTATAATGCATGAGTTTCAGAAGATCCCCTTCCTCATTTATCTCTTACCCAACAAAGCATAGTTCCAAGAAAGGCATATTGCCCCCTTCTTCTCATAAGTGAATATGGAGAACTAACCATACTTTCTGACTTTATCATCTTATTTCTTTTTAAGCAAAGATTTTGCAAAGATACAGCAAAGTGAATTTGGAATCAAATTTGGGATGCTGAGAAATCAATTCCAATCTAACTATGTGAGAATTTTGGCAGCTGTTAGAATTAGTTTTCCTTCTTGAAAAATTATTGCTTTGTTTTCTGATGTTGTTTTTGTTTGCTTTGTTTTTCGTGAAATAGAAAGGGAAAAGATGTGTACACAACAGAATCATTACTCTGAGAATCTTATTCAATGTGATATTTCAACATTTGATTAATCATAAAAATGTCTCTCTCTCCAAGGCCCTTTCCTCCAAGGCTTACCAGATCCCAACAGTATCCCACGGGGATCTCAGCAGAACTTCTCCTGGGAGGGGAGTGCAACAGGAGCACTCCCCTCCACACCGTCTGCCTCTGTGGCCATTTCCACACGGGGTAAGTAAAACGATGCAGTGCGTCCTCCACGGAGGACGTCTGCACCTTGGAGCAGACTGGGTCTGGACTACTTACCGTGGATCCGCACCTCAGTCCGCTCCAGAATGACCCCAAGTGGTCCTCAATTGTGTTTTTGAAAGACCTGATTTTTCAGGTCTTTCAAAATGCTGACGCACGCCATTGCACGCCTGCTCTCCAATGCAGATTCGCAGGCTCGCACCAATGCGAGCCTGCGATCTGCGGAGGGTGGGCTTTAGGCTGGCAAGCTTCAGCAGTTGGTCAAGACCCACAACCAACCGGAAGCCACCATTTTGGATGCTGGAGCAGTGCAGATCTACGGTCACGCACTGCTTCTCCCCACCCCCGACCGGACCGGATGCACAGAAGATCCAGTGAGTAGTGGCACAGAACAATTCCCTCGCCACATGCAGAAATGGCCTGTGAATGTAGGAAGCATGATGGTGCTGCCTCTTCCTTCCACAGTGCAGCCGGGCACTGTCCCAGGCTGCGCTGTGACAAGAAGTGCAGCCATTGTGCTTCCAGGACCTCTGCACCTAAGGTAAGTGCGAGAGGGTGGCAAGAGGGCTGCACGATAGCCAGTCATTGATGGGTAAAACTTGTCAATGATTTACTGTGTGATCTCACCATCTGGGGTTGGGAGAATGATGGGACTGAGATGACGTTGTGCATAAGCGTCACCTGCATCCCGTCCTTCTCCTGTCCCTGATGCTAGATGATGATATCCTGCGGGAAGGGACCAAATCCCCACTCAGCCATGGAAACACATTGGATTATTTTGGGCAAATCACACAGTCTCAGAGGAAGGTAAAGGAAAACCCTCTGAACAAACATTGCTAGGAAAACTCCATGATAGGTTCACCTTACCATTGCTCTAAGTCAGAAACAACTTGAAGACATGCAACAACAACAAAAAGATTTGTTAAACTACAGTGTTAACACAAATGTGCGGAAGTTAAAAAGGAGCTGCAATGTTTTCTAGTAATATTAATAAAATGAATAATCTAACAATGGCCATGTATGAGTCTCAGAGAATTGCTACTGGTGGCTCAGGTGGACTCCATAGCTTGGAGTATGTGGAGCCAGTTTTAACAGTGTGGTCACTATGGCTTTTCCTAAACAGACATAATGTGACCACAGTATTTCACGCACTGGTAACCTACTGGTAAGACTACTGCAATACACTTTTTGTGGACTTGCCCTTAAAGATGACCCAGAAGCTGCACCTAGCACAAAATGCATTGGCTGGTGTGATAGATGATGACTCTGAGGTCGATGAGCAATTGATTGTGCCAGAAACAGAGCCAGTGATAGACCAGACTATCCTGGAAACACCCTCATCAACTGAAAGACAGGCTGAGACTTAGCTGATACAATCAAAGCCAGTGGGAGAGGGGACCAGCAATGATTTAGAGGAATTAGATTCACCTTTACCCCCCAGCCTGCAATCACGAGGGAGACAGAAATGAGCAGCTCAGAGGGAAGCCATTTGGGCAAGGTTGAGTAAACAGAACAACGAGGAGTAATACCTATTTTTGTCAGCATATAAGTCAGTCAGCAAGGCTTGCTGTCTGCTTGTAGAAAATCACTACTCAAGCCCACAACCCTTGTGTTCCAGCTCTCTTGCCCCTTTTGGACTAACCTTTGGCATTCTGGACCTTTTGGATTTGACTTTGGCTCAGCTCAGTGTTTCTCACTGATTGTTTGCATTGGACACCCCAACTCCCAACTGCCTTCTCCTCTTGGGCAAGTACTTTTGCCTTCCTTCCTTTGCTGGGAGAAAGGAACAGGCAGAGAATTGAACTCTGACAGCTAGATTGCTGACTGGAACAGCTTATAGAAGCTTTCAAATACCTTTTATAAATGAATCACTCTATCTTTCAGTATTTTTCTGGTCAGAGTTCCTGATGGTGGTAATACCATTTAAAGTCCTAAATGGATGGATGCACTGATATTTGAAGGAGTGCTTCTTCCCATAGATTCTTGCATTAGAGATCTGATGGAGAGGTTCTCCTCTGTATACCACCAGTGGGAACAATACACTAGGTGAGGACATGGGGGTAGGCCTTTCCAGCTGTGGCACTTCAACTGTAGAATGCCATTTCCAGAAATTTGATTAATGCTATTGGTCTCATTTTGGAGCCAAGTTAAATTTTGGCTTTTTGTAGAAGTGTCTGAAACGTAATTACTTTTACCAAATTTTATATGTACCTGGTTTCGTATTGTTTTAAATAAAACTTTTTAAATTATGCTGTTAATTTTTTTTATGATTTTTACATTGTTTTATTGTTTAAAATGTTATTGTTTTAGTGTTCTGTGTTTTGAATTATTCGTTTCATTTTATTGCTAGCTGCCCAGAAATCTTAATGTATAGAGTTGGGTAGAAATATTGTTTGTAAATACATAAGTAAATACATCTAGATGATGTTGTGGCAGATGAGGGTCTATGTTTGTTTAAACTGAGAACCGAGATGGAGATTGAAAGATCTAGACAAAAATCTGATTAAAACAAAAAGATTTTGTCTACGGTAGAGTCTCGATTATCCATCCTTCGGTCATCTGACATTCCGGATTATCCAATGTCGCGGCTGCTTGGGGGCGTGGCTGTAGGCATTTCCACGCCCCCAGACAGGCCCCAAACATGGCGGCCGTGACGGGCAAGGAGAGAAGGGCAAGTGAATCCTCGCCCCAAAACACGGCCCCAAGCATGGCAGCAGCGGCGGCAGCAGTGAGCAGGGCGAGTACCTCCAGGTCCCAAAACAAGGGCCAAAGCATGGCAACGGGGAAGGCGACAGGCACAGCCAGGCCCCCAAACACGCCCCCAAGCATTGCAATGAAAAGGAAGAAGGTCATTGTATCAATGGAGCAGAAACTTGAGGCAATCAAGAGACTGGACACTGGAGAGACGTTGCAAAAGGTAGCATGCATTTTAGCATGCAGCAATGCTTCTGCAACCCTCAAAATGGACCTCGCAGTGATTGGGAAGTCCAAAAATCCAAGAGCCTTTAAAACAATTTCAAAGAACGCTCTTCCTGTGAAGTACTACTACAATCAAAAAAGTGCGTGGATGACCAGAGAAATTTTCAAAGACTGGTTTTTTAAGGAATTCGTTCCTTCCACGGAGAAATTTTTGAAAGACAATGACCGCCCCAGAAAAGCAGTTTTGTTGCTAGACAACGCCCCAACGCACCCTGATGCAGAGGAGCTTCAAGATGGGAACATTAAGGCTATGTTTCTGCCACCTAATGTCACCGCCATATGCCAACCGATGGATCAGGGTGTTTTGGAAACGCTAAAAAGGAACCATCTCAGGAAGCTACTGTTGACACTGATAGAAGAAATTGAAGAAGGGCAAGACATGACTGAAAGATTGAAACGCATCAATGTAAAGGATGTTGCTTATTGGGTTGCAAGGGCTTGGAGTGATGTTAGGGCTCCAACAATTGTCAGATCATGGAATAAGTTGCTATGCGAAAATGAAGAAGATGAAATTATGGAAAGCACAGATGAAGATGAAGAAAGCATTCTACCCTTAGTACACCGTATCCCTGGGTGTGAGGATGTGTCTTCACAAGAGGTTGACAGCTGGATGAACGAAGACGATCAGTATGAAATTACTGATGAAGAAATTGTCGCTCTTGTCAATAGCGATGGCGACAAAATAGAAATTGATGAGCAAGCATCATCTGTTGAACCTCTCACAATCTCGCATGACGATGGGGTTAGGGCTCTAGAAATTGCAATGAAGTACATCGAGCAACAAGAAGAAGCTACGGGGGTCGACATTATGATGCTGCAAAGATGGCGAGACTTGGCTGCAAAGAAACAGCAATCGTCGGGAAAGCAGAAAAGGATCAGTGATTTCTTTAAATTTTCAGAGGACTGAACTGTTTATACTGTACATCACAATGTTGATCAGTGATTTCTTTACATTTTCATTTGCAATTCATAGTGATTTCAAGGCTTTTCTTAGACCCTCCGGATTATCTGACATTTTCGGCTATCCGACTATCAGCCCGCCCGTTTATGTCGGATAATCGAGACTCTACTGTATATGAAATCCAGTAAGACAACATTCGTTTCCTCCTTCCTTAACAATTGCATCACACACTGTTCTTCTTTCTTGTTATCTTTTGATTCTGGTTGCTTTGTGTATAGCTAGTGTCTTACATAAAGTAAGATGACAACAAATTGCTTCTCTGGTCACCGCCATAATGAGTCATGTGTTCTTGCCTGTTCTTCCACCATACCAAGCCTGTTGTCCCTCTGTTGGCTTCATCAGCTATGATCATGGTTGCAATCTCCAATTTAGAGTAACAACTACTTGTCTCCTATAGAATCCTCCTTCTTGTTTCCACAACTTCACTCCACACTATCCTCTTTTACCTATCCTCATTGCAACCTTCTACCCCCTTACCAACTGACCACAGTTCCTTCTTTCCCAAACACCTTTATTTAACTGATACCAATGAATCCGACTTATTTTATGTCATGTTGTCATTAGTGCATGCTGAATCCAAGAGGTCTCAGTTCTATGCCTCCTCCATCCAGTTGAAATCAAAGTGATAGAGAGGACTCTATTCATTCTGTTCCAATGACTGGTGACTATGTTTGGTAGTAAATATGAGGGAGGAATCAGCATGGCAGTCAGGGGGAATAACATTTTGTTGATGTTGCAAAATGTTGATTTGGACCAAAATGAAGAATGTTCATGATATAAACATCAATAATTATTTAATTGTTCGCCAACTTTTTGGGAAAATTCATGGTATTTAAAAGAGGTGGTAAAACAGAGAAGGAAAATGACTCAGAACTTTATCATCCTCACACTACCTACTTACTGGCACAAGTAGTATCTTTGCCTCCATTCACTGATCAGTCATGTCTGATGTTCTATGATTGGTTAGAACTATACAAAGAAACTCTAATGCTATATCAGTGTGGGACTGATTACTTGTTCCTTTACAAATAGCAAAACCAGCTGGATCAGAGAAGATGTAGATATAAATAATGAACCAACCTTTCTGCAGAGTCATGATCTTCATCACAGTTGCCCACCTAGGAGATAATTACTGTTGCATAGCAGGCACTAAAAGATTAAAATTGATCTAGAGTTGGAGGAAACCAGGCTGGGTGGCTGTCCTAATTATATCTAATCAATGTCAATATGGTGACACATTCTGATATCCACCTTGAAATTACATAAAACAGTAATGGGTGATTGAGAACATGAACCTGTGTCTTCTTTGCACAGTAGCTTTTGATGGTATAGCTAACACTTGATCAATGTTGTTACTGAGCTGCAGTAAATATGCCCATATATCATACACGTATAGCTCCTTTCCAAATAATTATTCAAACATTCCATGCTAACTCAGAGATTCTTTACCAGCAGACAAAAGTAAGATAAATCTATAGGAGGTGAATGTAAACAAAGATTAATGATGTGGTGGATTTCCTAGATCTCTGATGGCAAAGAGGAGCCTGCAAAGGATTAAAAGAAAATTTCTGATGACAATTGTGTAGTTTGGATGCAAACACTACACTGCCCTGACAGCATCTGCTATATTAATTTATCTATCTTGTAATGTTGTAGCTCTGCATGACATGATAAATTGTTGTGCAGCTTGCCATTCTGTAGCTTTTTTTTTTTTAAAAAAAAGTATATAGCAATCAATTATCATAGGAGCTGCGGATTAATTCTTCCCTCCTGGACCCTTTTTTTAAATGCATATGGCTAGCAGGCCTGCTTCCAGATAGTGAGCAAAGGATTGAACAGATTTATTTCTTAATCTTTGTATGCTGGTTGTCAACTTGAATCATCAAAGCTTCAACATGTCTGGTTGAGAAAAAATATTGTTAGCCCTGTGCAATCAAACACTTGGCCACTCACCTTCCAAATATGATTGATAACCTTAGTACTAGTATGAAGCTCAGACTTGTTGACAAGTAAATACCGATTACTGTTTGCTTATTATTTTAAATATTGCGTCCTTCCTTTCTACTCAGAATAAGTATGTAACATGGTTTGCAACAAAGTGTTTTTAAAAATCATTTAAAATACATAGGATTGAATTCAAAGTGTCTTTTTGCAAGTGGAGGACTTCCTTCTGTTTCCAGAAGGCACTAAGATCCAGGGGGACTACATTTGGAAAAAGAGGGAAGGATTTATTCTCCCCTCCCTCCTACCTCAAACTCCAATGGTACTTTCTAGATTTACATTGTTAAAGAAAGTTCCAGAACCTCACTGAACAGATCTTAGGAGGGCAGAAGGACTGCAAAGGGAAGAAGAGATTGGTGCCTCCTTTCTCTAATGTGGATAGAATTCAGCTTATGGGAATCCAAACCAGAATCAATAATCATTCATAAAACTAGCCCATAAGATGAAATGAGAAAGCTGTAGAAAAAATAAATTCATCAAGTTTGCTCCATAGAAAACAATAGTAAATGAATGGGCCTTGCCTTCAAATGTTCCAAAGAAACAGAGCCTAGGGGGCTTTCCTGGGAGAGACATTCCACAGGTCATGGATCTACTGTAAAAAGATATAAGACCAAAAATGGATCAACCAGTGTCAGTGATAAGGTCATTCCCTTCCTCACCTGGAACTCTGGGATACTTTCACTGTACAGTTATCTGATTGTGACAAAGGAGTAATCAACTGACTTCCTTTCACTTGCCAGTAGTGAACTGGATAAAGCAGGATATATTTTAGGCCCGCAAATGGAGTACTTTTCCCCTCTGATTAGCTCGTCACTGGCACAGTTCTGATAAAAAATACAATAGCAGCAAAACAAATCTTCATATTCAATGAACTGAAAGGAATCAAGTACCAAAATTCCTTCCTGAAATAGTCTATAATTATACACTATCTGGCTCATGTACACAAATAGCAAAACAGGAATCATGAAATGCAAATAGGTAGCTAATACTTCAGTCATGGCTTTCATGGGTCTAACTAAAAAATATTTAGTAGTAACTGAGCTAAAAACATCTGGAAGTGGGACAACATTCAAATGTCTGCCTAACCAGAGTAACAAAGAAGGCAGGAGTGGACATGCTTGTCAATGGCCTATGATCAATTTGGAAAGATTTGGGAGACTGTTTCTGGTGGAGGTATGAATCCAAAGTCAGCATGGAAAGAGCCAAAATATTTGAGTGTTTGGCCCAAGAATGCAGAAAGGTCAGCCATGGTGATGTAAAATGCAACATATTTGTGTAGCCTCAACCTACACTTTCTGCCTGTGTCCTCTAATGTGATGGTTGTAATCTCTTTTCTTTTGTGAACTTTAGGATACTCCAGTAGCAGTGATGACTAATGGAAAGAACTGTGGCACAAGCAGCACATGCGTAGACCTCCACCTTTAAAACAAAAAAGCCAGTGTGAACAGGAATGGAAATGAGGATGGACTAGAAGTAGTCATGCCAGTGGTGTGGTCAGCTCACCCTGGGTTTTATTCCAGATTTTGAAGGCATTACCTTGAACATATTTGAGGGATAGCGTTCAGAGGTTTTGATAGCTCCTTTAAGGTCTGGAATAAAAACAAGAACACAATCCCTGCACCACTGAGATGGAAGCCACTTGCTTACTTCAGAAGTGGACCACTTGAAGTGAGGAAACAGTTGGAGCATTCAGGGCATTACTCCTCGAAGAATGCAAGCCACCGTGGTGATTCCAAGAAGCGTGTAAGACTGCATACCAAATTTAGCTGCAAGACAGAAAGTCTCAAAGTATTCTGGAGGTTTCTAAAGATCTCCTGAAAGTTCCAGAACAAGTTTAGGAACCTATTGTAAAGGGAAGAAGAGTCTAGAAGATATGGGAAAAGCAGGGAGGGGGAATCAAAGATAAGGGAGATGGTCCCTGATTGAAGAAGATCTTAGTGTTGGTGGGGGGGGGGAGGGAATTACAGAGGGAATTACTGGGACAGACTATGGAGCCTCACAAGTTGTAAGAGACCCATAAGTAAAAGGTTCCCTTTAGTAGCTTTATGAAGCTGCATTTCAAACAGGCACTCTGTTTTACTGTGCATGTGTGTGCTGGGATTTACTTCCTAGATGCCTGTATTAATCAGCATCAAAAAGAGATGTCTTACATTGCAATAATGAAAAATATTAAGCAAATGTTATGACTGACCTGACCTCAATGCTTGAAAGTAACACATTCCACAGAGCAATATTACCCATAACACTTTACTCTCAGGGGGTAGCGATGTTACCAATATTGCTACTTTTCAAAAAGTAATATAATGTCCAGCAATAATTGTTGCTTTTTTAATAAAACGGAAAGACATTCCTAGTTACTCCTAAAACTTTATTGGAGGGAAGATTTAGAAGATTTTTCTTCTTATTGTTCCTTTTTGTACTTTTAAATACATTTGTAAAAGGTAACAAGTAATTTAAAAGCAGCAAAAGTAGCAAACATAATGGGCCATCATTTCAGAATAATCTGTAATGACAACTAGTGATTTTTTTTTAAGAATGGGATATGAGCAATGAATTGCATCATGAAAGCACAGTTCCTATACCTTAATTGTGTTTGTTTAATTATTTGACTTATATCCCACCTTTCTTTCAGCACAAGATTATCAAAGTTCCCCAAGTCAGTGGGACTTGCTCTGCAGTAAATACTTTTAATTGGTGTCCTCTATGTCAGTGGGATGGTAAATTCCCTGTGGACTTTAGTCTTAACCTTAAACTTATCTTGGGGATAGAGATCAGCACCTCCATACCTTTAGAATCTGGATTAAAGTTTAGATTCACTGTTTCACAGATATGGACACCACACACCCCCACTGCTAGAAAGTATATTTCAGGACTGGAATTTAAGTTGCTAACCCTATGGCATTTTAATGATATGCTTTCTTTAAAAAAAAAAATTCTTTGCAAAAAGGAATGTTCAATATTTCAAAACGCCTCCACAAACTAAAATATTTAATGTTGCTCATAGATTTTTTCAGCCCCTCAGAGAATTCTTACAAAATTCAATTATTTTCTTTATAGCCTGCTGGATCTTATATCTCTTAGTGATAAATTACTCGATGTGCCAGGACACTTAAAAATAATATGAAATAATCAATGGTTTGATAAAAGGAAAATGGTGAAAAGCTGGGGTCAACATAACACCAGCCTGTGCTGGAAAACGAGGTCATTTCAGTCAATCAGGCTTACAGTACAACCTCTCACAAAGTATACATTGTTTAGAATTTCTGCTTCTTTTTTGCCATCAATACAATCAGCCAAAAACACAGTAATCAATCACATGTATTCGGTTTTTAAACAAAACAAAAACAAAGAAATCTGAGGCAAGCTGCTTTTCTTTTAAAAATATGTATTCTATTATAGCTGTGTGCAATTGATATGCAAACCTTCTCAGAGACAGTTATCTGCTGCTTCAGTGTGAATATGGGATTTAGGATTATGTGTTGTCTAAAGCAAAGATAATATTATGAGACAGATAATACCTGAAACCATAAGAATAAATATTACTGACACACCATTTTAACTAATACCCATTAGAACAAAGCTCTTTATGACATAAATCTGTTTAAAAAAATGATTTGTGTGCTTGTGTGTGATTTTACGTGTCTATATGTGATTGTGTGTATGTGTGGAGAGATGGGGAGATTGCATAGAATTAAAAGGGATAAGAGCCAAGTCTGATCTTCTGTGAGGGCTGTGGGATGACAAGTCCTTTCCTGTCCATGAAATCCACAAACACATCCTTTTGGACAGCTTCAGTTTAAGTATTGAGGCTGAAAAAATAATATATTGGTAACCTGAAGCAATCCATAAAGATGGATGTACTATCCGAGTTGGTTAATCAACCATTTAGCCACTAAAATTAGTTTTCGTGTATTTCCAGGTAAGCAAATGCCAGGGCCATTGCTCTGGTATGTATTAGCTAATGATAAGAAAGTTCACATCTCCACTCATGAGCAGGTAAGTCCTTGTTTTTGAATCTCTTCCCTACCTCATTAGACATTAGACCAATTATAGGTTGGTCATGATTAAATAGACAGTTTGTAATTACTTAGAAAGCAATGTTGTGATCACTAAATGTCAGCATGTGTTTCTCAGAAACAAGTCATGCCAGACTAATCTTATCTTTTTTTATGATAGAGTTACAAGCTTGATAGATGAGGGGAATGCAGTGGATGTAGCATTTCTTGACTTCAGTAAGGCCTTTGACAAAGTTCCCCATGATATTCTTGCAAAGAAGCTAGTAAAATGTGGGCTAGACAGTGCTACTGTTCAGTGGATTTGTAATTGGCTGACTGACCAAACCCAAAGGGTGCTCATCAATGGCCTTTCTTCATCTTGCAGAGAAGTGACTAGTGTGGCACCACAGGGTTCTGTCCTGGGCCCAGTGCTATTCAACATCTTTATCAATGACTTGGATAAAGGCATACAGGGCATGCTGATCAAATTTGCATATGATACCAAGTTGGGACAGGTTGCTAATATACCAGAGGACAGGATCAAAATTCAAAACTACCTGAACAAATTGGAGAGTTGGGCCAAAGCTAACAAAATGAACTTCAAACAGAGAGAAATGTAAGGTCCTACACCTAGGCAGAAAAAGTGAAATGCACAAATATAGGATGGGAGACATCTAGCTGGACATAGTACATATAGTACATGTGAAAGGGATCTAGGAGTCTTAGTAGACCACAAACTGAACATAAGTCAGCAGTGTGATGTGGCAGCCAAGAAAGTCAATACAATTCTTGGTTGCATCAATAGGAATACAGTGCCTAGATCAAGGGAAGTAATAGTACCGCTCTATTCTGCTTTGGTCAGACCTCATCTGGAATACTGTGCCTAGTTCTGGGCACCTCATTTCAAGAAGGATATTGACAAGCTGGAACATGTCCAGGGCAACCAAAATGGTGAAGGGTCTGGAAGCCATGCCCTATGTGGCACAGCTTAGGGGACTGGGTATGTTCAGTCTGCAAAAGAGAAGGGTAAGAGGGGACATGATAGCCATGTTTAAATATTTGAAAGGATGTCATATCAATGAGAGAACAGGGTTGTTTTCCACTACCCCATGTTGAGGGGATGATTGGAGTTTCAGCCCCACAGAGATGCAGTGGAAAAACCAGACGGCAGCGAGCCAACAGCAGCAGCCTTGTTCCCCAGTAAGGATACTCACACACGGAGGAGTTTCTTCCAAACAGGAGGCACTTTATCTTGTAGCAACATTCCGTTATATACACAACATGCAACAGACAGACAAAGGCTTGCGCCAGACACCGGTTTGGTCAACAGACAACTACATACTGGGGATTGCTTTCTTATATACACATTTACAACCAATCAGGTAGAGGTTTGCACACCTCCCTCTACCATCTGCACACGACCCCAGTTTCTGATGCAACCTTGCAATTACCCACAGCTGGGGCATGATGCAACATCTTTGCAGTGGGCTGATCATTTTCCCAGGGTTCCCTGCCTGGAATCCCTGACACCCCAGAGACTAGGACAAGGAGCAATGGATTCAAACTACAGGAAAACAGATTCCATCTAAACCTCAGAAAGAACTTCCTGACAGTTATTGCTGTTTAGCAGTGGAATATGCTGCCTTGGAGTGTGGTGGAGCCTCCTCCATTGGAGGTTTTTAAATAGAGTCTGGATGGCCATCTGTTGGGAATGCTTTGATATATGTTCATGCATGGTAGGAAGTAGGACCGAATGGCTTTTGTTGTCTCTTTTAACTCTATGATTCTATGGCCAGATGACCCTTGGTGTCTCTTTGTGTAGTTTACTGAGGCCAGAGAGCTCTCTAACTGAGACTTCTAAATGCCCCTCCCTACACTGCAAACCCCAGGATTCCACAGGATGTTGAAGTGAAATAATAGCACTGTAACAGTGTAGAATGGAAACGGACAAAGTCTGTCTTTTAATTGTCACTGTTTTTTTTCTTCTTGTCTTATGTATCTATTTAAAACGTCTAAAACTGTAATAAAAATCAAAAGAGATAAGAGACAATCTTGTCTTGTCCTCCTTTGAATATGTCATAGTTTAGAACTATCACCACTGATCAAAATCTATGCTGCTTCTTCTAAGTAGATTGCTTTAATCCAAGGTTTTTCTTTAAAAAAAATACAAAATCTGTCTTTTTCAAAAGTTCAGTCATAAATAATCAGTTTATATTAGCATATGCTTTCTCAGTATCCAAAAAGATTAATGAAACTTGGCTTTCATTATGAGCCCCCTGATACTCTAAAATACCTGCAACACATCTTGTATTGTCTTTTAGGTAAAAATGTACTTCATGTAAAAATCTATTTTCCTGTATAAATTCCACTAAGATTTCCTTAAATCAGCCAAGATCTTATCATTATTGATGTCCATCAAAGGATTGAAAGGGGATAGCCTACACATAGGCAGCTGTTTGCATTCAGACTCTTCTATGGCCCTTTTTGCACCCTACCTGGTGCCACTGGGATTGCATGGGGATTGTGCGAAAAGCCTCATCTGGGAGGCACTAGCGTCCCTTCTGCTTCCCCTCCACACCAGCTCCATGCTGGCCAGAAGGAAGCGTGAGCACTCTACCCCTTCCTTCCGCAGCGCAGCTGGGTACTTTCCCAGGCTGTGCTGGGGGAGGAAGCGCGATGGCCATGCATCTGGAGCCTCCGCACGCAAGGTAAGTGCATGTGGGGCACGGGAGCGACGCGTGATTGTACATCATTTTTGGCAACAAGCCGAAAATGATATAATGCACGATTGCCCCCTACTGGCCTCAGGAGTGTCACGCGATTGCGAGGACATCATGTGGAATGGTCCTTGCAATCATGCAATGCTCCCGAGGCCATTTCGCGACAGGACCGGCGTGCAAAAAGGGCCTGAGAAAGGTCTGCACGGTGAGGAGCCAATGAGTGTAAGGCTGTCAGACCCTTTGCTGAATGTGTGCATCTCTTGATGAATGGCAGAATTAGCAGAGATGTTCACATGCCCATGAAACCATACAGCCTAAATTCTATACAGGGCTAAAGCACATAAACAAGCAAGCAAGCAAACAAACTATAGTAGGTCTCCCGTATCCATGGTGTATACATTCCTGGACATATGAAAACTATGGATAATGAAAAACTTTTTTTTTTTTCAGTTAGATGAATGACATAGGTATGACTATGCAGTGTGGAGAGGAGGCCCTGAAACTTGACAGAACTTTGCAATGTAAGAGAAAGAAGGCTTTGAAGTCATTATTTGCAATCCAAAACTAATGCACAATACATAAAAATTAACAACAACATGGTAGTGCAAAAAGAGATGAGAACAAAATGGACTGCATTTCAGTGTGGATAAGTGATGCCAGTTATATGGATATGGGGGACCTAATTTATTGACAAAACATTGATTATGCCTTTTTTCTTCACCCATTTTATTTTCTGGAGACCTGAGACTATTTCTTTCTGACTTCTTGCCTGAAATTCCTGGTCACTTGTTGGGTATAACCCTGCAAAGACTCTGAATCAGGTTTAAAATTCTATGTTTAGCAGCTTTAAAGAATCTGAGGGGCCTCTTGTCAGAACTGCATAAAAGAGAATGCCACTGATTAGATCTAGTATAAATCCTCTTTCAGTTTAGTGCTTGTTAGTATAATAGCTTCTTTAAGGTTTGGACCCATCCATAATACACATCGGAGAAACTGGCATTAACAGAGCCATATTCAGGTGCTTCAGTTGCTGATAGACTGAGCGTGTAATAGGGAAGTAGAGAATGTTTGAAACGTCCTCCATAAGAAACAGTTATCTTCACTTGTTAAAACATCCCACTAAAAAAGTCAGATCCCAGAGAGATTTTTTGTGTGTGCACATGGGGGGAAGGTGGAAAGAGAGCAAAACGTCTGGCACTTTTCCACGTGTGCTGTAGCTGGGAATTTCTGCACTGGCAAGGGTCTTCTCTAGGTGGCACTTTCAGTGCCTTCCTAGTCTATGGCCCTTTGCACACCAGCTCCGTGCCGGATGGAAGGAAACACGATAGCTCTGCCCCTTCCTTCCGCAGTGCAGCTGGGTGCTGGTGGAGGAAGTGTGATGGCCGCACTTCCTGACATTTGGCACACAAGGTAAGTGCGGGAGGGATGCGGGAGGGGCACAAAATCATGTATCATTTTCGACAAAGAGCTGAAAATGATATACTGTGCGATTGCTGCATGATCGCTACGGGAGCGACGCGTGATCGCAAGGACATCATACGGAGCTGTCCTCATGATCCCACGTCACGCTGTCACCATTTCACATGGGAAATGGCATGTGAAAAGGGCCTACGATTCTACAGGAGCATTCTGTCATATCTCATCCTTAGGAATCTGTTGAAGAGGAGATGGATCTTAAGGGATTTCTGGCTCCATAATCTGAGACTCTGGTAGCCAAAAATGCTGAGGACTCCTTTGATATTGAGGAAAGAGAAAGAAGAGTATTATAGAAGTCAATGTTTGTTAAATAAGAAATACTGACTAATCAATCACCTGGCATCCAGAGTCAGCCACCTATAAATCTTTCAGCAGCTGCTGAGAGTCCTCGTTGCTTGCAACTATTCAGTTTCCTGGACTGGTAGTGCTCTCGGTGCTGGTGTATTTCTCGGTATTATTGACCTTTGGACTGACTTCATTTCATGTTTCCTTGTCTTATCCCTTTTGGCTCTGGTTATCAGGATTACTCACATTGTGTAAGGAGTTCTGGCCTGGCTGAGCCCTTGCCCCATGCCTCTCTTCTGCTTGCATGAACTTCCTGGATTACTGTGTGCATGAATGTGACAAACCTGGGGGGACTGTAGCAATAGAGCAACGAACAGAAATTAAATTGATTTGTTGTTGACTGTGGAACCCAGGCTAGCCCGAGGGAGCAGCTAGGTGGTGGCAGTGAGCCTAACAGAAAAATATCTGAAACAGAGTTTGGATAGAGAGAGAGATGGATCCATATGAGAGTTTGATGCATGAAGAGGGGGAGTGTGAAAGAGAGTGGAAAAGTGGGGAAGCGTTTGCTGGGTTAGAGATACAGGTGTTTGCTGTTTGCTAATCTTTAATTTGCCAACTATCTTTTCCCTTGTCAGTTTGTTCAATAAAGATTTTGTTATATTTTTGTAAAGAGCAGTCTCCATAAAGTGCCTCTTTGATCCAGATCAGTTATACACCCTACCACCAGTGACACAATTATTGGGAAAAACTCAAACACTCTTTGCCCTATATTTACAAGGGTGTGTGTACAATGTGTGTGGGGGGGGGCGGGGGAACCACCGCCCATCAGTGCCAAGTGCAAAAGGCGCATCCAAACCTTGTACTCAAGGCCTGCCTAGCCTGACACCTCTTTGTGTTCAGGTTGAACAGCCAGAGAGATCTCTGAATCAAGCCAGGGCCAGGACAAATGGGTCTGCCTCAGTTCTCTCTTTCTGAGAATGCAGTCCCTTCCACATTCTCGTCCCCCTTGGCTTCCTCCTTTCAGGACTCTCCCCCCTTTACTGCCTTCCCTAAATCTGCCCTTCTCCCAGATGTAAGGATCAGCAGTGATTTATATTTTCCAAGACTGTGGTACTGTTGGCACTAAGGTCAAGATGATATTATTGGTAGTGTGTATATTCCAGGATTCAAAATAAGACTCTGTGACACTGTTTTAAGGAACACAGAACTTCAAACATTTATTGTAACACTGTTGCTTTAAATGTGTCTTGTATCTAAATGTTTATAAACAGCACACCATTCTTCTCTCTCTCTCTCTCACATCATTCACTATCTGTCATACACCCAATTTCTCAGTTCTCTTTCCCACAGAGCTCTTGAAATCTCCAACCTTCCCCAAACACACCACAAATCACACTCCTCTTCAAACACACCCCAGACAGTTAAAATCCGTTATTTTCCTTTTTCCACCAGCCCCTCCCCTGGGCTATCCAAGGTTCCATTTCACCAGCCAATCCGCTTAAATGCTCTAAGTTGCCAAGGAGGCTCTGTTGTCAAGACCCCCTCCCATCAGGTTCATCACAGTGTGGATTTAGGGAAAGCAATAAAGAGTTATAAACATGGAGAGGAAGCCAGTGGGTGGCAAAAATATAGAGGGGTGCTACTTCTCTCGGAAGGGAGAATTCAAAGCAAACTAGATTGTCATAGCCCTGGCTTGGCCTAGATCTCCACGTTTTGACAATAACCAGGACTGATTTGACTTACCGGTAGCTGCTTCCCCCAGGATAACCTGTCTCTCTAAGCACTTGCTGACATAGGACATGTAGACATAGGACACATTCAGTATTTAAATTAGAAACTTAAAATATCTGGTACACAGTCTAAGAGACTGGCTACCAAGTGAATAGCTCCGCCTTGGCCATGACCTTTTGTAACCCACTCTCCCAGCATCAGCACTACTTTTAATATCCAGATAATAATATTTATTTATTTTACATATTGAATTCAAGGTTACAGACATGGTTCTTCTCTCACCCTTTTGATAATCACAATAGTCCTGAGGCAGCAAGACTGGTCCAAATGATCTACTCTCTCAGCCCCAACTAAGATAATAATATTTATTGAGTAATGAGTTTCATAGCTAAATGTGGATTTGAACTTAGGTCTTCCAGTTTTAGATCAGCATTCCTCCAAGATGCCACACTAGCTCCTTAGATATCCAGAGTTACCTTATGGGACTGCTACAATATCAAAACCATATTCAGAGAACCTTATTCAGAAAGGCATTAAGCATGGACTGTGTTTGTTCATTTAGCCCCACCTCTGTTTAGGCCCCACACCAACATCTGCATGTTGAATGCAGATGTCTATGAGGGAAACAGCTATTCGCATGTAGTATCTTATGCAACTGGGAGTCTAGGGCACAAAGAAGTCACAATTGTGTAGACTGTCTACATGCAAACAGCTGCTTACACACATACTTTAGACTCAACGAATGTCAGCAGTAGGACCAAAGCAACATGGTATGCTGTGGGCCAAAAGTAGGGCCATTTCCACATTGGCGCCACAGTCCCACTATGGGGACAGGATGGCAGCAGTCTGTGAGTCATGCTTTCACGTGACTGTGGCCATTTCCGCACTAGACTGTTATAGCACTATCATTCCAATTTCAACATCCTATGGAATCCAGCTGGCCCCTCCCTGAACTGCAAACCCCAGGATTCCATAGGATGTTGAAAGTGGAATGATAGCGCTATAACAGTCTAGTGCGGAAATGGCCATTGTCACAGTCGAGCTGCCATCCCACCCCACCTGTTGTAGTGGTAGAGTATTTGCTTAATGGAAAAAATCTGTTAAGCACCTGCGATCACAAGACACTCTCATCCTTCCTGGCCATGTGGAAGGGCAAGAAGCATGATGAAGGCATTTATTTCCCCAGTGCAGCATGGAAAAGAGCCCTGCAGACGTGTGTCGCTCATGCTCCCTTCTGCAGGGAGCCAGTTGGGTGTGGAGGGGAGCATTCTTGTTGTGCTCCCTTCTTAGCAAAGGTGCTGCCAGGATTGTGATAAGAGGACAGTGCGATCAGGTAACATGCAGAAATGGCCTAAGCAAGTGAAGACTTCTGTCCATAAACATTCCTATCATCACCATTGTCACCACCACCAACACCACCACTATCACCATCATGATCACTGGGCCTTCTACAATTGTACACTCTCATGTAGAATTCATAACCGTTATATTTCAATTTCAGACATTTAAAATTGCATGTCAATTGCAGTCATTTAATATACTTAATGAGTAGCATAAATTTGGTCAAAATGTTGCTAGAGAGTTTCTCTGCTGGAACGTAGCCTGTATGAGTAATTCCCTTGAAAAAGGCTAGCAAGATTGCACCCTAATTACAAAGCTACATTTCTGAAGGGCATTTTTTCTCAGTTGTTACTAAACACTGTTAGACAGCTCTAGTGGGAGCCCTTTGTGAAGTTCTCATTTCTTTATAAATGTCTCACAAAATGTTTACTGGAGCTTCCCAGAGGACCTCTATGGAGAGTTCTGTGTATCTACCATTTCCTTTTATCCCTATAGGGCTGATTTAATGTCACTGTTGGGAGCCAATGTTCAGATATGACATTGCCATCACAAGTCTTTCCCTCTTCCTTCCCTACAGATTTCAGCATACTCAGTTTTTTCCCCTTTTCCCACAAAGAGAGAGAGAGAGTGAGAAAGGGAGAGAGAAATACTGCTACAGTTTAGAGTAATGGTGCAAGTTTACCCAATTGTTATAACTATCAAGTAATTGTACCATTCACTCTGAAACAATAGAGGATTCAGCACAGTGAGAAAAGGTATCTGAAGAGCTAGAGTATGTGATCTTTGCACTGCACTAGAACTGGTCCAATAGAGACCAGCTTCTCAATCACATTATATAAATGGAGCTGTGGTACTGTTAATAGCACTGTGCTAAGCAAAGCTTTTTCCTCTCTCTGGCTTTTGTGCCACTCAATTAATGCCTTTGCTGTGGTCACTTTTGAGCACCACTTAGTGATTTATCTGGGACATAACAACTTTGAAAGAAGAGCCCTGCTAGATTCAAGCACAGACGAATCTGTTCTAGAATCCTGTTCCCCATGTTGGCCAACATAATGCATCTGGGAGACCCATAAGCAGAAGAGAAGCCCTTTACCACAGCTGTACCCCACAAGGTTTACCTAGATCCACCTAACGAATACGGGAGTTCTTTGGTTTAGGGCCCAAGGCCTAAGTTCAATTTTGAGTACCAAGTAGTATAGAACTACTAAATCAATGAGTACTCAGTAACTCAGTATTTATGTCTTTGGGTCTACTGTAGTTGGGAGTTAGATTCCTATATCTGAAATAACCACTTAAAACATGTCATTCTCCTTTAAAAACAATCAGAGCATAAATAGACTTCTAAAGGAGAAGTACACTTATCAATTTCTTTTCTTAGAATCATAGAGTTGGAAGAGACCCCAGGTGCCATCGAGTCCAACCCCCTATAATGCAGGAACACCCATCAAAGCATTCCCAACAGATGGCCATCCAGCTTCTGCTTAAAAACCTCCAAAGAGGAAGATGTCACCACACTCTGAGGCACATATTCCACTACCAGACAGCTCTGACCATCAGGACCATTCTTTTCACAGCCTGATCATTTTTTTCTTATTTGCATAACCCATGCACAACTCAGCTAGGCTGGGGAGGGCTGCATAGGCCCCTCAAGAGAACTTGGAGGGCCATAGCTCCCTTCCAGTATATACCTACTGAAAATTGGGATTCAGCATTCGCTGCATGGGGCTTCACTTCCTCTGAAATCTCAGGTTTACAGCTTGAGTGTGCTCCTGGACTCAGATCTGAGCCTGGATGCCCAGGTTTCAGCAGTAGCAAGATTGTACTTGCACCAGTTAAAACTAGGGTGCCAGTTGCACCCATTTCTTGGCACATCAGATTTGGCCACAATAACACATTGCATCCTGTTTGGATTACTGCAATACACTTGCATGGAGCTGCCTTTGGAAAGTATTTGGAAGATTCAGGAGGACCAAAATGCTATGGCCAGACTGTTGACCAATACACTTATAGGGAACATGTTAGGCCTCCTGTTGAAACAGCCTTAATGGCTACATGTTGATTTCCAGACAGAATTCAGTGTGCTGGTTATGACCTTTAAAGCCCTACATGGCTTGAGTCTACTCTATATGAAAGGCTGTAGTTCCCTATATGAACCTGTCCAAGTTTTTTCTTAGTCCCACCACCATGACAGACATGTTTGATGAGGATTTATGAGATAGCCTTCTCAAGTAGCTGCTCCCAGATTAGGAGTGGGAGACTTGGTTGGTTCCCTCTCTCTTTTCTTTCTCCCATGCAGCCAAAGACCTTTTTACTATTTATTTTTAACTGAACTGTCATTTAATTCTTTTCAAAACTTTTATATGAATAATTTTTAAAACTGTACTCTGTTTTTAAAATGTCTGTGACAGACAAAAGATTATAGGATGATAAATGTGGTTGGAATGATAACCTTATTTGTTGCAGAGCATCAGCTCTTTAGCTTTGAAATAGCATTATTTTAGCACTTTATTTTTTTCCTAATGGTTACCTTTAAGGCAATTTCTTTTGTCCTAGTACTTAAAATACATATAATATTTCGTCCTAAGAAGATGTGCATTTCCCTTCCAAGATATTCATTGATATTTCAAAAATGATATAGCATGTTTGCTTTACTGTCATGGAGAGCTTTTAGAAAGTATACATGCCATCTCCCGTAATAAGAGTACCTTGCAGGTATCTTTCTATGAGCTTTTATACGTTTGTGTTTTTCCTGTTCCCCTGCCACCCTACCACAAAACTGTAGCATTAAATCATCATTTTTTTAAGAAAACACCTGAGACTGCTGTATCTTGTAAAATCCCAAACTCTGTGTTTTCCCATTATGCAAAACCTGATCCAAGCCCACAAGGAAGAAAGCAAATACATATCTTTCTCAACAAAGCAGGCTGAAGAGATTTTGCTGCCTGAGGCAGGGCAGCAAATGATGCCCCTATCCACCCTATTAAAATATACACTGCCAAAAACTGGTCAGTTCTATGATTTCATGATTTTAAGTTATTTTGGCTCCTGAAGCAGAAAATCCCACAAACTTTCCTTCTTTCATATTATTGTAAAAATCCAATAATAATATAGTAAATAACTAACTTATGGACACATTATTCTCACAAAGAAAATGAGGAGATTAATGTATTTGAATCATGTAGAAAATTCCTAATAGCACACACACACACACACACACACACACACCCAAAAAGGAGGGAGGGAGGGGATAAACCATCCACCATTATTTATTCACACACCTAGTACAATCTAATCTTTTTCTATAAGGGACAGGAAAGAGCCTGGGGAGAGAATTAAACAGCCCTGTATATATCCTTTCTATCAGAGATTACACATTCTTCCTAAGGGTCTTTTTGTGATTCACAAATTGTCGTTAGAATCCTGAGAATGCTAGCTTCAATTTTAAAGGGAAGTTAGATTTCTAGCCATGGTGGGTGAAGAGATAAGACTGCACATGGGCTGGCCAAAATTTCTACCCTGTGATAGCAACACAGAAACTGACTAGGGTAACCATGGCTACAAGCACAATAGCAAGTAAATCTATTTCAGCTGTCTTTCCTTTACACATCAAAAAATGCCACTATGTGTGTGCAATACGATATGTCTTTTGGTGACTCTTCAGATACCTGTCATGTAGTTGCAGTCAAGTAAGATCAACAGAAACTGGATTTTTTAAAAACTACCATTTCCAAAATGTGCCAGTGCTTTTTTTTTTTTTTTTTTTTTTTTGCCTATGAGGAGACAGAGCGTGAGGAAATTTCTATCAACCAGGGGGAGGGGAGTGGAATAATATTAGAAGGCAAAGGATAAAAATGTAATAGGAGAAGAAGTTCTGAAATTGGCATACCTTCATAAATCAGTAAGCACCATGTCATGGATTTCTTTGATGCTTATCAAGCTGTTAAAAACTCAGAACCAGACTTAAGAAAGGTGTAGTGGTAAATTCATATCACACAAAACATCAGTCCATCCAGTTCAGCATTGTCTTCCTCATCAGTTGTTCTCCCACCTTAGACAACCATCTCTGCCAGTACTACCAGGTGAGGTATTGAATTGCCAGGTGTTGAACCTAGGAGTGTATTGACACTACTCAGTTATGGCAATTTTAATGGCCATCGCTTCATCCCATGGAATTCTGGGATCTGCAAAATTTTGGAGAGGTACTTGAGTTCTCTGACAGACAACTGTTGTGATGGTATTCAAAGGAGAGGAGTAAACTCAGCAAAGGCTAACTACCTCTGGATTTGTTGTAAGCCATCTTGAATCCCAAACTGGGAAAACTTGAGGAGTAACTTGGGGAGGTACGAATGCATAAATACTACAGTTACATGGCTGTGCAGTGACTCCCTGACTGACCCTCTCCCGTACCCCCTACCAGGAAGTAGCCACTGTGATCAGTGAGATGCATTCCCGTCACTCAGGAAGCTGCTGATTTCTCACCCTCTACCATGAATAATCTTCATTGTCACAGGCAAAAGCGAAGTTCCTGTCAGAATTCCTCCTATTACTGGAGATCAATTGTGTGGGTATGGCAGGGAGGAGAATATCATTCAGCCACTTTCTGAACAACAGAAGAACGGATTCCCATTGATTACAGTGGCTGCACCCTGGTAAGTGGGGATTGTGGGGGACTTTCACAGTCCCTGCATGCCCCCTAAACATAGGGATTATGAATACCAAACTCTAGGTTACTTATTAATAATTCCCCAACAAGAGTCTGGCCCATAATTCATAGGATGGAGCCCAGCAGTTAAAGTTGTTTACTTTGTATCACTTTATATATGGAGAAAGAGTTTGAGGCCCGTTCTGCAGCACCCTCCCATCCAACCATGGGGACGAGACAAGGACAGGACTGTGACAATGCTTCTGCATGACATCATTGCAGTCCCGCTTCTCTCCTGTCCCCAGGTGGCAAGATCGCAGATTAAATCATTTATGAGTTTTCCCCATCAATGACACGTGATCACACTACCATCCTATACTTTCCTGTCCTGCAGAAGGGCAGGAAGCGCGATGGTGGCACTTCCTGCCCCAGTGCAGCCTGGGAAAGTACCTGGCTGCAATGGAGAAGGAAGCAGTGTGTCCACTGGGCTTCCTTCCACAGGGAATCATTCCCATGTGGAGGGGAGCACTGCTGTTGTGACCCCTTCCTGGCAGAGCCACTGCCAGGATTGCCACCAGATATGCCGCTGTAAGAAGATAAGCTGCAGAAAGGGCCTAAAGAGAGAGAATGAGAGACAGAGTGCCAGCATGGTGTAGTTGTTTGAATGCTGGACTAGGACACTGTGGGCAAGTCACATTCTTTCAGCCTTACAGGAAGGCAAGGGCAAACTTCCCCTGAACAAATTCTATCAAGAAATCCTTGTGATAGGTTCTCCTTAGAGTCATCATAAGCCAGAAATTACTTGTAGGCACACCACACTCTCTTTCTCTCTCTCTCTTGTAGGTAATTATGTAGTACAGATGTGTTCTAGAACCTACTGTATGCAAACAATGAAGCATATACTCTGTCACTGAGCTATGGTACCCTTTTCCAGTGGTATATAACAATACATGAAAATTTTGCAAGAGGGGAAAACAAAATTCAAGAAAGTGCCCTATTCACATATTTTAGCAGAATACGCATGAGTGGATGACAATACCACCGTAACTATCCATTATCTTTCTCCTGTATTGCCAGTAGTATATGTCTTTTCATACAGCTTGTAACATTAAATAAGGTTGTGTTTTATGAGAGTCCTCAAGGGTACCATGTTAACCTTATAGCTAAACATGGCATGAACATAAACATGCAATTTAGCATAGTTTTAAAGTCAGTGAGCAGGATTATGATCTTCATTACACCAAAGCAACCAAAGCAATAGTCTGAGTTCCAGTCTGGACAACGGTTTGAAGCTTCATAAACTGTGGTTTATGAAGCCAGAAATGACTGTTGGGGCTGATTGCTTCTCTCTTGCCCCTCACTTCCCTCCTCCCACTTTGCAGTGGCTTCCGTGGAAAGATTCTGGCTTATATTCAGGCAGAATCCCTCATTACAACCAAAGCAAGTAACTCTGCCTTAAAGCTGACTGGGAAATGAGGAAAATAAACCATTATCATACCTTGCTTTCTACAATATTCTTCTGTTCCATATTTGATCCTGCTTAACTTCTTCTTCGTTTTCATTTACTAGCAATAACCATCTGGCTATTAGCCCACTTTGCTGCTTCTTATTCATTTCCCACCCATTCCTAGCAATGTAAATTCTACCATTAATATCTCCCTGTACCTTGAAAGATGGACCCTAAGGGACCACTAAGGAATTTTAATTCTCTGCCTGAGCTGTTCACAGTCACCTCAGCCCCGGTTTAATACTGCCTAGGCATGCTTATTTTATTTATTTATTACTGGCATTTCAACCTGGCCTTCCCCGAAGAAGTGAATGTACATGACTCTCTCTCTCCCCAGTTTATCCTTACAACAACCCTCGGAGGTACACTGGAGTGAGAGAAAACTGACTGTTCCAAGGTCACAGAGTGAATTTCATGCCTCAGTGGGGTTTTAGACCTAGGTCTCCCAAGTCCTAATCCAACAATCAGTATTAATTCTACCTACACTACACTGGCTCTGGAGGTATACTATAGGGTTGAGAATCATGTATCTTTCTAGATGTTGGAGGACTGCATGTCCAAGTAGCTGTTCCCACAATAGCCAAGGAATAGTGAGAATGCTAGAATTTTCCATCCAACAGCAGCTCAAAGATCGCATGATTCCCATCCCAGCATATTAAATTCTTCTGCATGGGCTAAATTCCAGGCAGAGCTGACCTATAAGATGTTAGTGCTTAGGACAGAAATACCAAAATTTCCTCTACCACTGAAAAACTATGATATTTTTAAATAGCAATAGAATTTTTTTAATTAGTCTTGTTACTTAAAGTGGCTCATATTGCTTAAGAATGGGGCCACTCAATTTTTATGTGACATCCTTTACTGCTATATGGGGACTTGTTAAATCCAGAGTCCCTTTCACATCCTCCCCTACATGGCTACTTGGAGGAGAACCAACTTTCCCTCAGACACAAGCATCCTACTGGCCCCGGCCATAATCTTCCACCACAGTGTATATTACATAACTATACGTATCAGAGGTGCTAGGAAATCCTATTAGTGAAATGTGAAGATGCATAATGGGTTATTGGCAAGAATGTCTCAATACAAATCAGCACGTTCTAGTCAGTTTCCTGATGTGTAACAGGACTAATACATAGTAGGGCAAATGAGTCCCAATATGTTTTGGTCCCAATGTGCCTTGGTCTAATTATATATCAGCCTCCATGTGCCTTGGTCATTTTCCTGGCTCCCCTGTGTATCAATGTAACAGCAGCCCTTTATTGGATACAAACATTACCAAACTGCCCAGTTCTAATTCCCACAGATGGTAGTCCACTTGCAAAGAGATAAGTCCCCAACAGGATTTCAGCCCTCTCTGTTAAGGTCCTGAGAGAGGCCCACTTGAGTCTTACAATCCCCAGGCTTCTACATTTTTTGTACGTAAGATAGATAAGGCCTCAAGACGTTCCTTTTCCCTCCCTAGAAATTCACTTTTCATACTTCTGGCAGTGCCTGGTGCTTGCACAACAATCCCAGAATCCTACTGCCCAAACTACCCTCATATTGTTTGATTTACCTAGTTAAAAACAATGCTTTCATACTTCTGTATTTCTGTATTTCTCTAGATCAAAGACTTCCATTTGTCCCATGGGCCGACTTCCTATACTGTTTTAGGAAGTACTGGATAGACTTCTGTGGCAAGCTGGATAAAGCCTGATTTCGACAGTGAGCAGGAGTTTGCATAGTTAAAACTAGTGCACCAACTGTTCCCATTCCTAGAGAAGCTGAATCTGACCATGGCAACAAATGC
This sequence comes from Cyclura pinguis, assembly GCA_030412105.1. NCBI lineage: Eukaryota > Metazoa > Chordata > Lepidosauria > Squamata > Iguanidae > Cyclura > Cyclura pinguis. Next base: position 62,443,371 of record CM059600.1, on the reverse strand, counting down.
CTTGATTACCTTCCTTTTGGATAATTGTAATGTGGTCTACGTGGAGCTGCCTTTGAAAAATGCTGAGAAGCTTCAATTGTCCAAAAAGAACCAGACTGCTAACTGGGGCTGGCCACAGGAAACACACAAATTTCATGTTGCAACAGCTCCACTGGCTGCCATTCCATTTTTAGGCACAATTCAAAGCACTGGTGATGACCTATGAAGCCCTATACGACTTGAGTCCAGGCTAGTTGAAGGACCATATCTTCCTTTATAAGCCCGCTGGAGCTTTAAGATTGTCTGGAGAGCCCTTTCTCTTTGTACCAACACCTTCTCAGAGTTTGGTGAGAACAAGGGAGAGGGCCTTTTTGGTCAGCTGCCTCCAGTCTTTGGAACTTCCTCTCTAGGGAGACTAGGATGGCTGCTCCTTGCTCTCCTCTCATTGCAACTGAAAACATTCTTGTGCCACCATGTTCTTGGAAATTGAATGGGGTGAGGTTTTAATGATGTGTTGTGGTTTTTAAAAAATGTTTTATGGTCTGTATAATTATTTAATGAATTTTAATATTTTTAATGTTTTAACCTAAGAAATTTAATTGCTTTTCAGATAACTTTACATTTATGTATCTACGGATTTTAGGGGTATCATTTTTCATCTGTACTGTTTTAGATATATTGTTAGCTGCCTTGAGTTCGAAGGAAGGTGCTATTAAATGACGACAACAACAACAACTGGCCAGGAGTAGGAGCTTAGCATACATGTCTAGATGAAGTGGAATTTTGAGGTAGGGCAGAGCCCGGAAAAATTATCTGTCTGGACTACAAGCCTCAGCATCAGGGGAGTTATAAGTTATAAGCCAGTCACTTTTCGAAGCTCTGAGCTAGAGTACTTGTATGTGCACAGGTATCCTAGTCCCAACTATCACCTCCGTGCAGCTTTCCCTTTGGTGACTCAGAATGATATCTGACTCTCCATGACCTCAGGCTCACCCTGCTTTATTGGCCAGGAATAAAACAGAAGCACTGTGAATGAGATCACAGTGCCTGGTTCTTAATTGGAAGGCAGCTACCCATTTACTCTTTCTTATCAGTCTGTGCACTTATAAACCCAGAATTTTCCACCATTGCATTGTAAATTTTCTGTAACTTCCCTGATTCACTTTGGTGGCTGTCCCCCAGAGGCCCACAACCTCTTTCTCTGCAGCTGTCATTTGGCATGAATGTTTCTTGCTGGGATAAAATGAAATGCAGCTCCTGTAGCTCTCAGTTTTAATTGCAGCTAATTCTGAGACTATCAAAAGCAATATTTGCACATGTTCTTATCTCAGCCACATTCTCAGACAACTTCACTGGCTAGTCTTTGTTTGTAAACCCAGCATGAAATGACTTTTCCTAAAAGCCGCTGTGGATGACTTCCAACCAGCCCCACACAGATAATGTGTCTCTAGCAGCTCCCATAACATTCCGTGGCAAAATTACCCATCGACTTCAAATAAGACAAATTATTGAAGCCAAGCCTCAGGTCATGTGATGCTTCCTAGGTCTCCAATTTTGTTTTCAGGCTGGAAAATCAATTCATGTTTATAAAAAGACAGGTGCTGACATGCAAGCACAGAGGATAGGTAGCTGGACAGTGGTATAATAGCTTTACTTTGAAATGAAGGAAAGGATTTTGCAAAGACTGTATCTAGACCACACTGAGCTTAGAGATTTCTGATTCATTAGAATTAGGATATTGAATGTTATATGTGGGCAGTTGCAAACAGCTTATAAAGCATCCAGAGCAACGTTTTCACCCCAAAGGCTGCAATTAATTAAAAGATTTGTATTGCATTATACTATTTACAGTTATTATGTTTTATGGAAAACATGAAAAATGGCTTTTAAAAAAATACAGTCAAAACCAGACAAATGAATATTAAACAATACATTAACCATGCTAAAACTGCAACACCATAACATGTTAATTGGATGAAAACTGCTTCTCAAAATTCATTTAAAAAGTAGCTCATTAGGCACTACATGCCTGCTGAAATACAAAAGTCTTCAGTTGTCTCCTAGGGATACAATCTTATACAGATACTCAAGATTATTTAGTTTATACTGAATGGTCACTTACTTCAAGAACTGCAGCCTAAGAAAAAGTGAAAAGAGAGAGGGTGTGTAGCCTTGAAGTATTCTGCACCAAGGTCATTCATTCCACAATTGTGCATTGAGGGTATTGTAAAATTAATCTAGTTTAAATTTCATTTGTATGCATATGGTACCAACCAAATTAAAAATGGTTGAGGAGCAGCATTTATAGCGCAGGTGCAGGAACTCTGGGAAGGAAAATAAAATAAAATAAAATAAAAAAACCCCTACCTTTTCTCCCAAGACTTTTGTCCTAACGAATTCAGAATATTACACAGCAATGAAGGCAAACAAAGAAATGACAGCAAGAGACAGGGAGGGAAAACTCATGGTTGTTTTGCTCCTGTAGCTGACTGACCAAAAAGTAAAGGGAAGAGGTGAATACCATGTGAGTGAGGGTTGGCTGGGAAGGCTGTTTGGAACATGGGTGAGTGTATGTATGAGCCTTTGGCATTAGAGTTGCCAGTTCAGAAATTCCAGACCCTGAGATTTCCAGGCCAAAATCTGAGACCCAGGGAGGGACCCTGGTGATGACATTAAATGTTCTGCATTGAATACCAAAACCATAACTGCTCACAGCTTCGCAGTCTTCCTGTAGTTGCTTTTTTGTTTTTTTTTCTGATTGCTTGCTGCAGTGATCAGAAAAACAAAAACAAAAAGCAACTGCAGGAAGAAGCACAAATTGATAATGGCAAACAATTTACAATCTCTTCAGCCCAGGAGTCTTTCTCTTATCTATACCACAGATTATCTTGAAATGAGACATTTGCCTGCAATATATCAAAGTAACAAATTGCTTTGGAAATGAGATAAACATATTAAAATAGAAAAGCTGAAAAAGGTGGGTGAATGTTGTCATTTTCATGATTGTCAAATTCAAGGCCAAACTATATGGTTAGTTCTGATTCCACCAACTATCAGTTCAGACCCTAGTGAGAGGTTGTGGAGATGGGACTTGAATTGTGTGTACCCTTCCTCAGTTACAGTCCCATTTCAACAGCCTTCCACAATCTGATATCCTCTAGATCTGGCTGAGCAATGGTGGTGGATCCAATGGCCACTTTTCTGACACTTGTACCTCTGCAGCCCCCATAGACTGCCCCAAACACCGCAAGCAAACCACAACACAACTGGATTTGGTTGGAAATCCAATGTTTTATGTTCAACAGGCTCTTGCAAGTTATATAAAAGGTGGGCTGCTGATCTTACAGGCTTGAAGAAGGCTTCAGGGAGGCACTATCCACCCTTTTGAAGGGATACAGGAGAAAGTGTGGTTTATGAAGGTTCAAGGATTGTGAAAACAGCCTTGAAGGGCTCCATGCAGCCCCAGGACCATTCTTTCACCACCTGTCTCTTGATGTTGGCTGGAGACTATGATTGTTGAATTCTGACACATCTGGGCTAGCTTTGGCTATCTAAATTGGACCCTGGGCCTCCTAAGAAAGAAAAAAAACCTTTGACTTGACCTAATGTTTTACATATATTTTGAGATCTTCTTGACTCTAGAGCGTATCCTTTGGTGGAGCTTCTCAAGTAGTCAGGGGTCTTTTATGCTCTACCCCACAAGAGCAGAAGGTAGAAGCCCACTGTGAAGAATTTGAAGAACACCTTGCAGATTAAATAACTCAGATCTGCTCTGATTTGGATGCTGTAGAAAATACAAGTCCAATGGAGATAATCTTGGCTCCTGTTTGTCCTGAGTTTTTCAATACATTTCAGTTTTTTGCCATCAGGAGATCTTTTGAAAGCTGAGATGAAGTGGATTATCTAGATCCATTTCAATCTGGCTTCAGGCTTGGCTATGGAACTGAGATCTCTTTGATCAACTTGGTGGATGACCTATGCAGGGAACTGGACAAGGGGAGCATGTCCCTGGTGGTTCTGCTTTCAGTATCATTGACTGTGGTATCCTTCTGGAATGCCTTTCTCAGATGGGACTTGGGAGCACTGTTCTTCAGTAGTTCTAGTTCTTCTTGGAAAAGAGAATTCAGAAGGTGGTGCTGCGCAGTTCCTGCTCTACTCCCTGGCTGCTGGCCTGAGGGTTTTGTTTTGTCCTTGATGCTATTTAACATCTACATGAAACTGCTGAAAGAGCTAATCTAGAGTTAGGTGTCCCTAGTATGCTGAGGACACCCAACACTTTCTCTCCTTTCCATCTAATTCAAAGGAAGTTTTTTCAGTGCTAATGCACTGTCTGTTGTCAGTAATATACTGGATGAGGACAGACAAATTGAAACTGAGTCCAGACAAGACAGAGATATTCCTGCTCAGTTGAAAGGTAGATCAAGGGGATTCAGCCTGTGCTGGATGGAGTTACACTTTCCTTGACATCTCAGGTTTGTAGTTTGGGTTTACTCCTGGATTCTGATTTATAGCCTGGATGTCTAGGTTTCAGCAGTGGCCAAGTGTGCATTTGTACAGATAAAACTAGTGCTTCAGCTGCACTTTTTCCTTGTGACATGAAATGTGGTCACAGTAAGACATGCTCTACAGAGGGCTCCCTTTGGAAACTGTTCAGAAACTCCAGCATGCTGCATCCATGCTGTTGACTGAGTTTAGTAACAGGGAACATATACTGCCCTCACCACTGAAATAGCTTTACTGGCTATCAGTCTGTTTCTAGGCAGAATTCCAAGTGCTTGTTAAGACTCTTAAAACCATATATGGCTTGGGTCCATATCTGAAAGACTGTATCTCCCATTATGAGACTCCCGTTATGTGATCTTTAGGAGAAGGCTTTCTTTTGGTTCCAGCACCATCACAGGCACATTTGGTGATGACTCAAAAGAGACCCCTCTCAATGGGTCCTCTCAAACTGTAGAATTCCCTCTCATGGGAGGTTTAGTTGGCCCTCTCCCTTTTTTGCTTTCATCCACAGGCTTAGACCTTTTTATTCAGTCGGGCCTTTGATGGAAAATACATGTGGCAGGGTTTGTAGTGGAGCTTTTTTTAAAAAAAAACAAAAACAATGATCAATGTTTTTCTCTTGTTTAATCTTGTTTTTAATTGCACTGTTATTTACATTTTTAAAAACTTTTTATCAAGACTGTTTTAGCTTGTATCCTGTTATTTAAATGTCTTGGGTCGTGCATAAGGAGAAGGCAAAAAATTGAAGGAAGGGCAGAAGGCAGGCAGGCAGGCACAAAGAACTTCTCAGCCCTGACTTCTATCTTAGCTCTAACTTCTAACTAACTATTTTAGTTCTAACTTCTCATCTTATCTTATTGTACTGACTTCTAGCTAGCTTCTTTGTTCCAACTCCTACATCAGATTTCAACTTTGATTTTATTTTTTTTATTTTTTATTTTTATTTTATTTATTTTTATTTATTTATTTTTTGGTTTCTTGGCTGTTCTTTGTCATGATCTTTAACTCCTATTCTGATTCCCTGTTTCAGCTCCTGCTGCCTTCCTAATTTTAGACCACTCCCTACAGCTTCACTCTAACGGTGACTCTCCTTATCATAATTTTTTTTACCAGTTATGAGAAAGCCAGCTCAGTGTAATGGTCTGAGTGTTGACTAAGACACTGGGAGATGAGGATTCAAATCCCTGCTCAGCCATGGAAGCCTGCTGGATGACCTTGGGCAAGTCACATTCTCTCAGCCTCAGAAGAAGGCAAGGACAAGCCCCTTCTAAACAAATTATTCCAAGAAAACCCCATGATAGTTTCATCCTAGGGTTTCCATAAGTCAGAAATGACTCAATGGCACACAACATCATCAGATTACCAGCAATGTACATGTTCTATTCGTTCATTCACTTGTTTTTTTCGTTTTTGTTTTTATTTTTCTGATTTGTGGTGCTAGATAGGCCCAGTACTGAGCTGAGATCTGGTTTTAGGGACTAATAAACTTCGTCTTCACTTCTTTGAAGTTAGAATGACTTTTTTTCTGAGCCCTTCCCAACAAAAAAAAATGGGCAGTTGAAATATATACATCAGTGATGGACTTTTCTATCACATCAGTTTTCAAGAGGCTTCTTCAGTTTCTACACCAAAGATTCTTCTTGTCTGCTTCTCTAGCAATTTACAGATACTCTTTTTGAAAACCACATGAAAACTGAGGCTTTTTCCCCTTTAGTTTTTTACCAAATGTGTGGATCTGAATGTGACATTCCAAGAAAGTGAGATTTGCAATTGCTTTTGTTATTACAACTTCATGCAGTCCATATTATGGTCTCTCTGTATGTATTTGTGTGCAAAAGTGGAAAGCATAAATCAAAATGCCAATTTTTTACTAGTCCCTGACAATACAATATTTTCTTAAGTAGCCAAGTTCCAGAACCAGGTTTATATTCCACTGAGTATTCCTCCTCCTCTTCCCCCTTCCTTCTGTATACAACTTATCTTTCTATTGCTGGTGCATCTCCTACGGCTGGCATCCAGGGAAGGTCAAGGATGGGCAGGATGGGCAGCAGTGTCTGGCTGTCTTTCTGCAGCTGGATGCACACAGGAAATATCAGACTCTTCCAGGGTCCTTCTCAGATCTGAGTAGCTTCTTGTATGGCTCCAATTACCTGGCCAAAGCCACACCTCCATCCACTAGATGCATGGGTGGGGCACCTCAGCAGTAGGAAGGTAGGTTGTGGGCCAGATGGTCATTGCATGAAAGAAGTCCTGAACCATAAATAACATAATATCTCACTAGGGGGATTTAGGTGGTTAATTTATTTTGTTGTTTTAACAATACAAAATGCATAGTTTATAACTTCAGAAATGTACAGAGCATGACTATGAATATCTGTTCCCACTTAGAAATAAACTATGGCCAAGATCCTGCATCATGCATGTGGCCATTATGTTGTAGTTACTCTTAATGCCCCATCTGACCCCAGAAACTCACCTTAAAAAAACAGTTGGCTCTCTGAAGTAATAGAGGCATGTGTTACTACTGGGTGGAGCACTGCAGTGTGATGTCATTGGATTCCTCCTACCCATTTGTGAGGCTGTGGTGGAGAGTTGTAGAAGTCCCTATTTTTGCTCACTGCAGAATCAAATGCTGACAGGAAGTGGATGGCCACATGATTCTCCAGCACACTGCTTGGTAGCAGACCTCAGTTGCTCCCTGTTACCCTGATTTCTGGGGTCCCTTAGGGGATACCTCCATGTGCTCCACATGATGGGGAATGGAAAGTAGCCAGAGCATGAGCAATAGCAATGCGAGAGGCAGGGTAACCTAGCGGGTTGTTTTTACCCAGTTTTTACGGGGTCAGACCAAGCCAAAAACCAAACAAAAATGTCCAATAAATGATTTTATTGAATGAAAATCTCACACAGCAATGCAATCACTCACACACTCACTCAAGATCTATTAAGAAGCAAAAGAGAGGAAACTGGATTGGGGAATATTGAAGCGGGTGTCGCAGGGGTAATACTGCACCTTGTCCTGAAGTTCTTGGTCTGGGAAAAACAGCAGAGAAGTGGGGCTCAGCACGGAGAGGGCTGAGGGGATTACTCAACAGATGGAGCAACGGTCTGCTGGGATGACCGGGAGTGATCCGAAGAAACGCTCAAACACTGGGACTATTTGTAGGGGGAAAAAGTACCTGGAGGGCTAATCCTTTCCTGGGGAGAGCAATGGGGTGTTGCAACGAGAAAGAAACTCCACAAAGGTAACTTCCTTTGCATGATGAGATTACAAGTGTTGCCAAAGTCTCAGGATCTTCGGCTGCATTTGGTTGTGGTGTGACTTCATGTAAATGGTCCTCGTCTGATAGGATATTTGCTCAACTTGAGGCACACATGCTAATCCCCTCAAGTCGGTGTCTCAGGGCTGAGGATCCTTTGTTTATTGTGGATTTACACATCTTGAGGTCTCCTGGGGCTACGTGACTGGGGGTTTTACTGGCCTGACCTGGTTTTCGGTCGTTCGACCATACCTGCCTACATGCTCATCCGGGCGACCTCTCTGGCACACGGAGTTATATTTAATATCAAAATTGTAGACCCCGGGATAGGGTTTTTCCAGTGGGGTAACATCCAGACAGTTGACTGGCTTTTAAAGTGGGTTTCAGGGTCATTTGAGGTCATGGCAATATCACCACAATTGCAAATGGCAATATGAAACAGTTACAGTGTCCTAAGTCTAACTTATGACATTGTAACTGACTAGTGGAATGACAACCTATTCATTTTTATGCCTACGTGGCTTATTAGTAAGTGTAAATACGACTGCAGCCTCAAAAGATAAATGTCTAATAGTGCAACTCTATACATGTCTACTAAGTGGTAAGCCCAAATGGACTTCCTTCTAGCAAAGTGTCTATAACATTAAAGACATAGATTTATATATGAAATATTGCAAATATACCCAGGTGGGGGAAAAGCAGAAGGAGGAGAGAAATTCCTGCAACCTATGAGCTTAAGCACATGCATCCTGGTTTTTGCCATCTGTAAAATCAGAACAAAAAATAAAAGTTGGAAACAGAAACCACATGTATTTGGTAAACAGAAAGAAGTGTATAATTTGGACAGAATGGTCTCCTACAGTGCTCTCCTCTTCTACAGTCACTATGTTAAGTACTAGCAGCATGTATGAGTATTGGCTAAATAAACACTGACCTAAATCCTGAATTGTTCATCCTGACTAGAGTAAAGCCACTTAATCATTGGGATTTATATGTTGACTCACCATTGAACAGTCAATCCAATGCGCCTTCTCTTGTTGAGACCAGCCAACAGGATTCTCAGCCCTTGTCTTAAAAACATTTCATCCTTTCCAACACAAGAAGATATTTCGTGGGAGGGTTTTGTCTACCCCATGGCTCTCTAGATCTTTTGTTGAAAAAAAAAAGGGGGGGGGAGTCCTCTCTCCCATACTTTTTTTTAACCTCAGACCTCTTCAGTTTTAACCCAGGTGTTTTACGTTTCAGTCTGGGATGAATCAAGCAGCTCAAGATAGAAGATTTAGTGGATTTATTGGCTCGTTTTTCCCAGTACTTTTTTGTATACATAATGTAAATTTTAAGTGTTACATGGTTAAAAGTTGGTATATGGGGTTTTAAAATTTCACTTTGCAAAGTTCATGTACATGGTTAATTCTGTATAAAGAGTATATGTACCTAACTAAATAAAAGCCACCTTCTCCAATTATCTGGGCTTTGTAAATAAAGGTTCTTTGAACTCTACCTCAGAGTTAAAAGGTTAACATAGATACCCTTTGGGAGTTTATAGAAAGAGCACCTGACATTTCATTAACTGACTCTAAGGAGGGCTTTGGCTTACCATCCAGTTTATCATCTCCATCCTGTTTTTATAACTGTTTGGTCCTCCACTCAGAATCTAAAGACTCAGCATCTGTAAAAGGTGTTCCTTGCTGTCAGGTATTCCTGATCTATTAAAAATGATCACCTAGGGAAAATGCTGACAAGTGTAATTACTAGCTTTTTCTCCTCAAGGTTTTCAGTCATGATTTAAAGGTTCGTTTGCCCCGCTACAAGGAAGACCTATTCATCTTCAATTAGAGGTGGAAACAATATTACAAAGCATATCCTTGCCTCATGTAAACACATAAACACTGGATGTAGTGTGGGATACTCATGCATTCATGCATCGCAGCAAACACATTCATGTATTTAGTGTCCTTCATTGTCATTAAGAACACTGCCTCTAGATTCTTGTTAAGGCCTGGAACATGTATGAGTTCAGTTTGCAAGTGCATAAAGAAATAGAGTCAGGGAAATGGTACACTTGGCAGCAAAGGTTTTAGTGGACAAGGGTCTCTCAGTGTTCATTTAATACTGCAGATAGTGTGGTGCAAAAGTGACATTCCATTGATAGAGAACCTTTTCCAGACACTGATAAACTGAGATTGAATTATAGATTGGGTAGGTGCTTCAACTGAGATTGTGCTCTAAACTGCATGCCTTCTGCTTTGTTAGATGGTTTATTTCATTGAAAAACACATGCTTACATTTCAAACGTGTGTTTTTGGTTAAAATCAGCCTCTCTTTGCAAAGGCCTCCACATCAGACAGTACACAATACAGCAACATAAATTATCTCAAATAAAAGATATAAGATTTGAGGCCCTTTGGAGTCCTGGCTTGAATCCATTGTGTTTATCCCTTTATTTCTATTTGTAGCCAAGCATATAGCTCTTATAACTGGAACAGATCATTCCCCCATCTCCTTTGTAGGTCAAGTTACTCCTCTGAAGAAAGGTGAGACTACTGCTTAATGGCAAAGGACATACTTTGCATGCAAGCAGCACCAAGTCTCTGTGTGTGATTTGAAGGAAGCAAGTGATGACAAAGACCTTTCAGTGAATCTCTAGAGAGGTACTGGAGAAAATTCTGTGCTTGATAGACAAAGAGTCTGACCTAGGCTAAAGCAGGGGTTTTTTTTATGCTCCTCTTCTTCATGTCCTCCCATAAGAACTTCCACTTTATTTAATAAAGCCTTTAACAGAACTTGGATGAGTTAGTTTTTTGGACTGTGCTCTCATGCCGCTATGCTGACAGGAAGACCTTGGGAGTTATAGTATAAACAGTAATTTTCCAGGCTCTAAGCCTTGCCTATTACATATTTGGTGCTATACAAACATAAAAGTCTCTCCTGACCAGTATCATAGCCAATTGCCAAAAAATGTTCTGGTTTAACATGTGATGTTAAGGATTTTCACTTGAATTCCAAGATGCTGTGGAACTGCAGCAATTAAGGGCCAATCTATTCTTCTCTGGGGATGCTACTAGTTGCTAGTTGGAAACTCATAGCTTGGAATAGAAGCTACTGCTGCATGATAGCTTCAGTTGTGTCTATTCCTGGGCCATTTCCACACTACACTGTTATAGTGCTATTATTCCACTTTCAACATTCTGTGGAATTCTGAGGTTTGCAGTTTACTGAGGCCCTCTAAATGCCCTTCCCTAAACTGCAACTCCAGGATTCCAGAGGATGTTGAAAGTGGAATAATAGCACTAAAACAGTGTAGTACGGAAATGGTCCAGGTCTTTGTTCCAGCCAAATCTGGGACTTGGGTCCAATGTTCTGTACTGACAGCCACATAACTCCATAGTAGGGATGGAAAGACTATTAAAAAGAAAAAAATGGAAAAAAATGGTCAAGAAACAGTTTTTAAAAAATGACAGGAGACTCTCCCAAAGAGAATCCAAAGCAGACAAGAATCTTTGCATTTCAAAATGTGTTCAACACAAAAATCTCTGCATTTTTTTCTGGGTGCAGAACATGGTACTTCCTGCACAGAAAATATCCTTTTCTACTCAGAAAATACTTTTTTTCCTCAGGAAATGCAGGTTTTTGTGTCAAAAACTTGTTACTTGCACAGAAATGTAGCTTTCTGTGTAGAAATATTATTTCCTGCACAGAAAATGCTATCTTCTGTGCAAAAAATCCACATGCATGAAAACGAAAAGGTGTCACTACAGCAAACACCTGAATATGACTAGTGAAATCCTTATGTACAATCTATATAAATATGTTATTTGGAATAGTATTTAAAGGAGCATATTAGTAAATTACAGCTCAATTTCAGTTTGGAGATTTTTTTTAATGGCTTTGATGTTCTATCCTATTAATGGGAAGGTATTACCTGGTAAGATGGGTGCTATTCTTCTAGTTACATGCACTCTAGAGATGTAATTCTTTGCTAATTTTGCTCTCAAGGGAAGCAACATGTAATCGTAACAATTTTCTTCTCACTGACAGAAATGTCTTCAAAAACTGGTGGTTTCTAAGCCCATTTGCAATTCTGAGATTATTCTGCACAAAAAAAATTTGTGTGGTATCTTTGCACAGAAAACATAATTTTCCATGTAGAAAACAGTACTTTCTATGCAAAAAAATCAATTTCTGAAAAAAATAAACTTTCAGAATACTATATCCAAATCAAAATTCTATTTTGCATGCAGAAGATGCTGCAAATGGGGACTTATACCGTACAAAATTTGCATGTGGTGTTTTTCATAAAATACAGGATTTTCCACATGGGGAGCAGCTTTTTCTCACTCCCCCCCCCCCAAAATGTTGTTCCTGCAAAATGCCCAATTTTAAACAGAGTAACTACTGAGTAGGGATGAAAAGAATACACAAAACATGGCTGAAAAATGCGTTTCCTGAGTTTTGAGAAACCCTGAAAAAAAGACTCTTGAACTGACAAAAATCTTCACAGTTTGGGACTTTTTCTTCACAAAATTTGCATGTAGTTTGCACAGAAAACAGCACTTTCTTCATAGGAAATAACATTTTATATGGAGAAAATAATATTTCAATACACAAATACTAATTGCTGCACAGAAAATGCTGTTTTCTGCACTAAATATGCTGTAATTGGGGATTTACTCTGTGTAAAATTTACACATGGATGATTTTCACAGAAAACAGAATTTTTCCTGTGCAGAAAAGATCACTTTATGCAGAGGAATTAATATTATTTATTCACTGAAGTATTATTTTCCAGACAAAAATGCTGTTTTCTGCACACATGCAAAATTTCCTTTGAATACATCTCAACTTGTGATTAGCCTTTGAAAATTGTGTAGCTTTTAAAGATTTTTCTCACAGTGAGATGAAAATTGCTGAAATAAATCATTGCTATCTTCAAGGAGAAATTTAATGAAGAATTATACCCCTAGTTATAAGTTGCGAAGATTTTTTGTCAGACCAGGATTCTTCTTGTCAGGAGATCTTAAAACTTGAGAAACACATTTCTGTCAAGTTTTAGAATATTTTCCAATAACATTTACATTTTTCTTTCCTGAATACATATTTGTGACTTATTCTCTCAGTTTCCTTTCTTGGAAACATACTATACTATTGAGGATCAGAACTAGGAAGTACCACTACAGTATGATTAAAAATATAGAATCATAGAATCATAGAGTTGGAAGAGACCCCAGGGGCAATCGAGTTCAACCCCCTGCTATGCAGGAACACCCATCAAAGCACTCCTGACAGATGGCCATCCAGCCTCTGCTTAAAAACCTCCAAGGAAGGAGACTCCACCACACTCCGAGGGAGCATATTCCACTGCCAGACCCTCTGACCATCAGGAAGTTCTTCCTGAGGTTCAAGTGGAATCTCCTTTCCTGCAGTTTGAATCCATTGCTCCTTGTCCTAGTCTCTGGAGCAGCAGAGAACAAGCCTGCTCCCTCCTCAACATGACATCCCTTCAAATATTTAAACATGGCTATCATGTCCCCTCTTAACCTTCTCTTCTGCAGACTGAACATACCCAGCTCTCTAAGTCTATCCTCATAGGGCATGGCTTCCAGGCCCTTCACCATTTTGGTTGCCCTCCTCTGGACACGTTCCAACTTAAAATCATCTTAGATTTTAAAAAAGCGGACTTCTGTAAACTTAAGGAGCTACTGGCTGAAATTACGTGGTCAAGAATAGTGAAAGAGAAAGGAGTTCAGGAGGCATGGGAGTTCCTTAAAAGGGAGATACTGAAGGCACAGTCTAAAACTGTGCCAATAAGGAGGAAAAATGGAAGGCATCTGAAGAAACCAGAATGGTTGACTAAAGAACTCTCAGTTGAGCTAAGTGTTAAGAGAAACGTGTACAGGAAATGGAAGAGGGGGGAAACCACCAAAGAAGAATTTAAGCAAGTAGCCAGGAGATGTAGGGAGGAGGTCAGAAAGGCTAAAGCACAGAATGAACTTAGGCTGGCCAGAGACATTAAAAACACTAAAAAGGGCTTTTTTAAATATGTCCGCAGCAAAAGGAAAAAGAAAGAGGCGATAGGGTCGCTGCGCAGAGAAGATAGCGAATTACTAGCGGGGGGAAGAGAGAAGGCAGAACTACCTAACACCTTCTTTGCCTCCGTTTTTTCCCAGAGGGATACAAGCACTCAACCTGGCAGTTGGGGAGTGGGTGAGGAAGCAGGGGAGATGCGGTACATAATAGGTAGAGAGGTGGTACAGGAATACCTGGCCACACTGGATGAATTCAAGTCTCCAGGGTCAGATAAATTGCATCCTAGGATATTAAAAGAACTGGCAGAGGTCATTTCGGAACCGCTTGCTATAATCTTTGAGAAATCTTGGAGGACAGGAGAAGTTCCAGCAGACTGGAAGAGGGCAAATGTTGTCCCCATCTTCAAGAAGGGAAAAAAAGAGGACCCAAATAATTATCGCCCAGTCAGCCTGACGTCAGTACCCGGAAAGATTCTGGAGCAGATCATTAAGCAGCCAGTTTCTAATCACTTAGAAAGCAATGCGGTAATCACGAGAAGTCAACATGGATTTCTCAAAAATAAGTCACGCCAGACTAATCTTATCTCTTTTTATGATAGAGTTACTAGCTTGATAGATGAAGGGAATGCTGTGGATGTAGTATATCTCGATTTCAGTAAGGTCTTTGACAAAGTTCCCCATGACATTCTTGCAAAGAAGCTAGTAAAATGTGGCCTGGACAGGGCTACTGTCAGGTGGATCTGTAACTGGTTGACTGACCGTTCCCAAAGGGTGATCACCAATGGCTGCTTTTCATCCTGGAGAGAAGTGACTAGCGGGGTGCCACAGGGTTCTGTCCTGGGTCCAGTGCTGTTCAATATCTTCATCAACAACTTGGATGAAGGAATAGAGGGCATGCTCATCAAATTTGCAGATGACACCAAATTGGGAGGGGTTGCTAATACGCCAGAGGACAGGATCAAAATTCAAAATGACCTGGTCAAATTGGAGAGCTGGGCCAAGGCTAACAAAATGAAATTCAACAGAGAGAAGTGTAAGGTCCTACACTTAGGTAGAAAAAATGGAATGCAGAAATATAGGATGGGGGACATGTGGCTGGATAGCAATACGTGTGAAAGGGATCTAGGAGTCTTAATAGACCACAAGCTGAACATGAGTGAGGAGTGTGATGTGGCAGCCAAGAAAGCCAATGTAATTCTCGGTTGCATCAATAGGAGTATGGTGTCTAGATCGAGGGAGGTACTGGTACCACTCTACTCTGCTTTGGTTAGACCTCATCTTGAATACTGTGTCCAGTTCTGGGCACCCCAATTCAAGAAGGACATGGTCAAGCTGGAGCAGGTCCAGAGAGGGCGACCAAAATGGTGAAGGGCCTGGAAGCCATGCCCTATGAGGATAGACTTAGAGAGCTGGGTATGTTCAGTCTGCAGAAGAGAAGGTTAAGAGGGGACATGATAGCTATGTTTAAATATTTGAAGGGATGCCATGTACAGGAGGGAGAGGGCTTGTTTTCTACCGCTCCAGAGACCAGGACAAGGAGCAATGGATTCAAACTGCAAGAAAGGAGATTCCACCTGAACCTCAGGAAGAACTTCCTGACAGTCAGGGCTGTCCGGCAGTGGAATATGCTGCCTCGGAGTGTAGTGGAGTCTCCTTCCTTGGAGGTTTTTAAGCAGAGGCTGGATGGCCATCTGTCGGGAGTGCTTTGAGGGTATTTCTGCATAGTAGGGAGTTGGACTGGATGGCCCGTGTGGTCTCTTCCAACTCTACATTTCTATGATTCTATGATTCTATGACATCCTTCTTGAACTGAGGTGCCCAGAACTGGACACAATATTCCAAATGAGGCCTAACCAAAGCAGAATAGAGTGGTATATATTATGATAATATATATTTTGAATGTTTCAGAAATGTTTAGCAAGCTGACTTTTGCAAAGCAAGACGGGGGGGGGGGGGTTTAAGACATATACTGTGTACTGTTCTACTGTTGGACATGCCATCATTTTGAGCTTTATACATTTATACATTGGATCTTGGGCTAATAGATCTCAGTGCATGGCCCTTCTCCAGTCCTCAGGATGAGGCAAAGGAATCTCAGGATAAGAGCACTGCCTTGAGAAGTGTGTGTATGTTTGTTTATGTACTCATTGATTATTTTCTATGAATATCATACTCTGTGCAGTTGTAGTTGATTCTAAACATATCATACTGAGTGAAATCACCAGAAATGGCCACTTATAACATCACTACAGCATGCCAACCCCCATGATATCAAATGGATTTGTCTCTAGAGTTTAGGATTTGGCCCTGAAATCTCGAGGCCAAGGATGATCCTGGCCTGGCGATCTTAATTGGAACAGAAATGTCCATCCAGCCTCTGTTTAAAAACCTTCAAAGATGGAGGCCCTTTTCACATGTTACTTCTGTCAGGCGCGGTCATGCGGGGATCATGAGAGCAGCCTCTTCTGTGAGGCTCTCACATCCCCCCTGCTTCAGCTCTGCAGGAGCTGCCTGCTGGCTGGCAGGCAGCATGAGGGCTCCGCCTCTTCCTTCCACAGCACAGCCGGGTATTTTCCCAGGCTGCACTGGGAGAGGAAGCATGAGGGCCACGGCTCTGGAGCTCCGCGTGCAAGGTAAGTGCACGCAGGGCCCCGGAGTGATGCGCGATTGCGCACCATTTTTGGCTAAAAGTGATTGGTATATATAGTGATATAGTGTGTGATTGGTGCCTGCCAGCCCCACCAGCATTGCGCGATTGCGAGGACATTGTCTGAAACACTTCTTGCAATTGTGCGATGCTTCAAAGGCCCTTTTGCATGAGAAATGCCATGCGAAAAGGGCCAGAGACTCCACTACAATTGGGGGCAGCATATTTCAGAGTTTAATTGCTCTTATCATCAGGAACTTCTTCCTAATGTTTAGATGGAATCTTTTTTCCTGGAGATTGAAACCATTGCTTCATGCCCTATCTCTGGAGCAGCAGAAAACAGACTTGCTCCATCCTCCGTATGACATCCCTTCAAATATTTAAACATAGCTATCATGTCACCTCTTAACCTCCTCTTCTTCAAGCTAAGCATACCCAGCTCCCTAAACCTCTCCTCATCAGGCATGGTTTCCAGCCCTTCTCTCATTTTGGTCACCCACCTCTGGACATGTTCCAGCTTGTCAATATTCTTCCTGAACTGTAATTCCCAGACTCAATATTACAGATTGAGTCTATATTCTCTCTCTCTCTACACACACACACACACTATTATTTAAGCTGGTGATATTTCACTAACAGTTTCTAACAGGAGATTGTATCCAGATTTAAATCTTTACAAATCCCTGCCCTTTTACTTTAGCTTGCTTTGGTAAGTAAACACTGGACACTCCTTCTTGTGTTGTTGTTCAAGAATGCAATCCTATGCACACTTTCCTAGGAGTAGTGCTCACACGATTCAGAGGGACTTACTTCTGAAAAAATATGTAGTGTATTTTCTACTGGTTGAAATGGAAGGGATGCATGCTTGCAGTCTTTCTTGTAGAAGGAGAGAATAATGTGTGCTGAAAATGAAATAATGACAAAATGAGAGTGAAAAATTACTAAGTTACACTTTTAAAATTCCAAATAATTAGCAGTTCATGAAATGAATTGACTGTGCCAGTTCTTGTTTTGTATTTTAATGTGGATGACAATTGAGCAACAGATGTGCACATTTGAGAAAAAAAATATTCCCATTCAAACTCTCATCAATAAATTTGAAACACTTCAAACCTCGGTGAATGTTAATCATTCATCTAACTTTTGTTATTGTTATGAATGACTGTAGTCAGGCTATTTAAAGCAACTGATGCATTCATTTGTTAACTGTGAATGCCTACTGTGGGTACCCTAAGTGAACCACAGTTTCTCTTCATTGCTATTCTTCCCTCAAGCAATGAGTTACACAAAAATAGTTTAAGAGGGTATAAGAAGAACATCTGTTAAGCCAACAAAAGAGCTTAATAAAAGAGTTAGAAAGAAAGTAAAGGTTAGGGAAAACAATAGGAATAAAATTCTTTGGGGAAAAAAAATTCACATTTCATGTTCCCTTACTTGAATATGGCAAAAATTCACTTCCAACAACAAAAGCTTGAAAAGCAAGGTTATTTGAAAGGCATAATTTCACAAGAGGGCATGTTGACATTGTGAAGTGATGTTGGATCATTTTAGAGGGTGTTTACTCTGCACTTCGTAGCCAATTGGTTGTATTGGCATCATCAGCTCAATTGCTTTCTCCCAGCCAGCATCCGTGCTGCTGTGCTTAGAAGACACCATCGTTTCTACAGGAAACTGCTTGTCCTGCCACTTGCACATCTTTGACTCCTGCATACAGACAAGAATAGAACAGAAAAAAAATAATTCCTGGGGTCGTTAATTTTTCCAATGAGAGAGGATAGCAGATGTATCTATTTAGAATACCCACATATGGCTAAATCACCTGAGTATTAATGAGCAGATTCTTCTTACTATGTTTGGAAATGGGTGGATGCTTCTAAATATCACCAAACATGGGAAATGTCTGGTGTGCATGGGTTGTCCTACCTTCAAATCAAATTGAACCATTAGAGGAATCAACGTCAGTGGCTTGAATCCAGTGATTGGTCTCGACTAGAATAGACTCACTGATTCAATGGAATTCACATGCTTGTGGTTTTACCAAGTTCCAAATAATTGAACTGGTCTGCTCTAGGATTAAGAATTAGATTTAAACCCTTATTTTTTGAGAGTTAAAGCAACAACGTACATCAACAATTAGAGCTGAAATGGCAATCACTCTAGGTTACATAAAAAACAAAAATAATCACTCCTTGTCTTTGCCAGGACAATCTTCCATTTTCTCTGGGGAAATGGACTCTCTTCCCTTTGCTTTAGGTTTTTTTACCCCCTGCTTTCATGTGCAGAAATGTTTCTGAAAGCACTTTTTCACACCACAGATTGATATGATCTATAAAACCGAAGCTCTTTTTAAAACTCCTCCTTGGACCTTCCAGCCTTGACTTCTGCTACAGATTTAAGAGTCCAGCCTCTTTAAAGAATGAGTGCATGCCACCCTTTTGGTAGCCAGATCCAGAGGTTTAGTAGTTCAAATAAACATTACAGCCATTTCCTCACGACAACATTCTTCTGCGTCATCTTGCTGCAGTCCTGGGTCCAGAAGGGAGCGTGTCCGCAACACTCCCCTCTGCACCCACTTGGTCCATGTGGAAGAGAACGCAATGGCACCACGTCTTCCGTCCTCAGCACAGCTGGGCTTTTTCCATTGCTGCGCTATGTGAGGAAGCATCGCCAATGCACTTCCACAGCTTCCACATGCCCAGAAGTGACAGGAGTACTGTGTGATTGCAGACATGAAATGGATCTTTTCCGTTTTGCAAAAACTGCGCAAGCGCGACACTCCACAACAGGATGGTGGCAGGACGGCAACGACATCATGCGGAAGCATGACCTGCCAACTGCTGCCATCCTGTGGCAGAAACGAGATAGTGATGTGTGGAAAGGGCCTAAGTGGGCATCACAAAGGCTAATCCAGGACACTAAGCCTGAATAGTGGGGATGGCTCTGATGAAAGACATTCCATGAAGAGTGGCCAGGCTATCAGGAAACAAGCAGTAAACAGCATGTGACCTCTGGAACAGGCAGATGCTCTGCTTTCAGTCACATACTAATATAAGCAAGTCACTCTTTAATTGGCTTATGTACAGGCTTTGAAAGAAATTTCCATTCCAAAGGCACAGACTTCCACAAATGGTGAATGCATTAGCACACATTCTCATCTATCAAGATTAGGACCTACAAAAAATATCCACATGATGTCCTTTTGCACTCTATCTTTTTATGTAAAACACCTGTGCAAATCATCTAGAAACTAAAAATCTAAAGCATAAACCATATACCCCACATCTCCTTTCAGTCTGAGAAAACTCCTCCTGAGTGGACATTTAAGGAAAAAATCCAGAGCACATTTCTTTGCAAATACAGTCCAATCCATTTGATAAATTTGAGAATACTGGGACACCTCCCCCACCTTCCTTATCTTCTTTTGTTTTTATTACTGCTCTGTTAGTCAGGGACCAAGGGAACGGCAAGGGTCTCACTGATCCTTGTTCCCCCAACATTATCTGCTCCAAATAAAGGGAATGCCTTTATTTTGTGTCAGAAGTTAGTGCCCAGCTGGGGTCAAATTTCTGGATGCTCCTGGTTTAGTCAAATTGCTATCACTCTTGTCTTTAAAAAGATGGACAACTTCCTAGTGTTTCTGAACCAAACATTCATAGGGGACTATTGCTGTAGTACCCTAATTTGTTTGTTTGTTTGTTTGTTTCAGAAATGCCTGGCAAGTATTTGTGAAAAACAAACACTGAACTACATAGAACTTGGACCTGATCCATCAGGGTTCATCTCACGCTCTTTTGTCTTGCAAAGAAAAATACATGTTCAGTGAGAAAGTACTCTAACTCACATATCCTTACTATTAGTATGGCAGCATATACTTCACAGCTTAGCTTACTGGATTTTCAAGCCCAAATCATGAACTCATCTTCCAAAGCATTGTACATAGTACAGATTTTTTAATATGCTGTTCATTCAGTCAGGAATCTTTGCCAAGCAGCTGCATGCTGAAACAAGACTCATCAATTGTGCAAATATAGGTGATGTGAACTCAGCATCATCAGTACAGTGCTAATTCCATCCATATTGCTCTTTAATGGAAGCCAATGAACTCACACATAATAAGAATTCATGATCATGATGCTGTGAGCACCAGAGGGACCATAAGGCAAATTAGCCTCAGCACAAGGCATGTTGCACATGATTGACGAACAGAAAGAGTAATAAAATAGGAAGTATGCCAAATACGAAACCAGTAGCAGAGTATCACGGACTCCTTGATGCATCTAGTATCCTGATTGTTTTTTCAGTTGTATCAGCTATGTTGTTGTTGTTATGCTTATTATTACCATCCTCATCCTCATCTCCATCTTCCTCATTCTAGTTATTATTTACCAATATCCATTTGATTTCCTCCTGTATTAACCAAGTTGTAACCAAACTGAGCCCTTAAGAGAAACAGAAGGAGAAATCGGCTAACCAGAAGGTGTGAATATTTGAATAAAATGCTACAGAAGAACCAAAGAAACCATTTAGTACTATAATAATTCAATGGCATGGCATGTTGAATGAGAAGTAGGGACTCTGAAAGACAGAGTAGAAGAGGGAATAAAGTGGTCAGAATAAAGTGGTCAGAAGAGTCATGTGAATGTACCAAGGGACAGCTCATTGCTGAAGTGATCAGTTCCTCGTTCATATTGACAAGCTCTTAGAACATGGCTTTCAGAAATCAAATCAAGACCTGTTCACAGAAGTCAGTGGAGAAATGAAATAATTGAGTGTAGCTGGGGTTCAACACAGGTGTGACCACAATATGTCCCCCATGAAATGGAGAGAGAATTTAAAAACAAGTCAATGAGGAATGAGCATGCTAAACTGATTGTTCAAAGAGAAGAAAGTCGAGGAGGAGAAACTCTGTTAATTGGAACTGTGTCATACATGTCTCTTCTTCTTCTTCCTCTTCCTGTTCCTCTTCTTTTTCTCCTTTTCATCCCATAATGATCATCATGAATGTTAGAAAATGCAAGTCATTTTAATCATCCTGTGATTCTGAATACATTCTTCTTTTGAGTATACGAAAAAATATTGTTTGACATTTAAGTTACACAACATGTGAACTATTTTTAGCTCATCAGAGTTGAGTGGGATCTACTGGATGATCCAGGCTAATTGACTACCCTGAGGCAGGACACACTATTTATACAGCAACAGCAACAGATGCTTGCTTCTTTTCTTTTGGAAAAAATGACATCAGATAACAGATAATCAGTTCCAATTAAATGTCATGAAGTACAATTATATAAAACAAAAACATTGTGTTTCTTTAATTAGAACACAAACTTACGAAGAACATGTTTGCTGATGTTTGTAAAGATGTCTCAAGCTTAATCACAAAAGGTATGCCTACTCCAGAGGTTTTCCCTGGTGTAGACAAATCTTGTATCTTCCTGAATCTGATAATTTGCTAATTCATTATTTTTTCCATGGTGTAGCTTTTCCTTTTGGAAGCCCCAAAGGAAAAGGAATAGATAAAATGAAATATTATGCCAAATGTACTAACTCTGGACTCTGTGCTCTAGCCTACACACGTCTAATCATTGCATGTATTATTTGCAGCATATCAAACACCATAAATTATTTGAAGTATAGATATGTGCTGCTAAACGTCAACTGACTTGTTGCTAGCATAATCAATTCACTCCCTTATTGTGGTTTATGAAAATATTGAAACAGGAGTGTCCATGTGTCTGCCTTGAGACATTCCACTATTGTTCTACCAAATGGGACAATGTTCAGACATTCCTTCTCATACTGCACTGGGTGCTGTCCAAAGACATTTTGCTATTTGAGGCAAAGAAAAAGATTATCCTTTTTACCCATTTCTATGTACAGAAAGTGCTAAGAATTGGCAATTGCATTTTACTTTAGCACTAGTAAAGGGATAATGTATTCCACTTCACCTACTCACAGCAAAGTAACATAGGAGACACAAGACAGTCTGTATGGCACAAACAGCACTATTCTCCAACAGCAGTGAGTGTCCAGAGAACTGAAAAGAATTGTCCAGTGGGCTATTGCTGACAGTTGCTTTATTGAGGATATTCTTCTCTACATGATGTGCTCCTGTAGGGCAGAATGAATAATTTAATCAGTTTTCTCCCTGTTGCAGGATCCTCTTTGAAAATTGTGCAGTGGGTAGAAAGTTTCCAGCCATTCATCTTTTTCCACTCTCTCCTGACAAGTAGTGGCAGGGTGGGGGTGGGAGCCAAGTAAAGATTGAGGAGACTATAGCCTTTGATGATCCTTGCTCAGTTTCCTCCCACCTGCCCATCCCCATGCAACGTTGGGAGAGGGAAAGTCAAACAAGGATCATGAAAGCTATTGCCTTCCACCATCCTGGTTCACCTCCCCCTGATTGATCACCCTCTGCACAGAACTAGGCATAAATCAAGCAAGGATTATGGAGGCTACATTCTTTGATGATTTTCAACCACTGTTTCCTAACCACCCACCTCCACAGATATCAGAAAGGTGTGCGGGAAACTGACTGAGGATTGTGGGATCTATATCCTTCCATGATCTTGGCTCAGGAACTCTCGCTCCTGCCCATGCCCATGTGACATTAGGAGCATGAAGGGAAGGCAGCAAGGATCATCTAAGACCACTAGGATCTTCACTTGGTTTCCTCTGTCTGCTACTCTATGCTGGGCAGGGGGAGGCTCGAGCAAAGATCTGGAGGCTATAGATGCTCAGTTTTCTACTTCCTTGAATCACAGGGCAAGAGGAGGCAGATAAGAGAGGAGGACTGTCCTTGCTGCTTGTGTTCTGATAGCTGTCTTACAACAGTGCAGATGTTGTGGTTGTGTGCTAGCTGTCAGAACACAGCCTACAGTGATTCTCCTCACTGGGCTTCCCCACCCCCTCTCACTACATCATTGTGATAGGAAATAGGTAGGTCCAGACGGGAGGGCGGGAGTATACCTCAAGTCTATTCAAACCCCGGTGGAGGGAAGGAACCAGGAAAGGGGCTTAAGGAGGACTGTCAGAGTTTTCAGACACTCAAGAAGTACCTTATCAGTCCCCCCCCCCCCCCAGGTCTTTGAGTATTCTTTCTATTCTGATCTCTCTTGATAGAACTGGCACGTAATGGATGTAAATCCAAATTAATGTTGACCCTCTGGAATGTGATCTTCACAGTAATTTTTTTTTCCCCAAGGTGAAACATTGTTCATATCTTAATTTGAGCCAATCTTTGACCTCAAAACTGTTTTTAAATACCAGGGCTCAGTTCTGCAGGTGAATATGTGGAACTGCTGATCAGTAACAAAGCGTCTGTAAGCATGTACAAAGTACTGTCCTAAACAGATTTAGATACAAAATCTACCTCATATCTCATTGGTACACTGTGAGTGAAGACCAGGTAGCATAATTTTTGGAAAGCTTAAATGTTAGGCTCTGCTCTTTTTCAGATTAGACTAACATAATGAATTTAGGATTAGGGTTTTCAGAAAATTGTTTTGTTTCTCTAAGTTCAGTATGGACATGGAGTTAAAAATAAGAAAACTAGTGGCATTTTTTTTTTTTTTAAAAAAAGTGGTTTTTGGGTTCAGTAAATTGATTGATCTCTACATAGATCTAAACAGTATGGCATCGTATCCTAATAGCTTCGGAATGTATTTGGGTCTTTGAGGATTTCTTGAGTCTGCTTTTGATGCCTACACTTCTTAGGAAGCTTAAGGGGGAAAGGAAGTACTGAAATTAAGAGCAAAACTACATGCTCTACTTACTGTGTAGCCCAGGGCTACATCTTCCCTCTTTTCTTAAATTAACTACAAACATGATGGGGATGAAAAGGCTAGGGCAACCTTATACGTTGTATCTGCCTGATCTCCTATGGGAAGGAAATGTATAGAAGGGCTGATAATCAGTTTTACTGAAATATCAACTTTATTGGGGTCCTCTTCTCTCAAATATTTCTAGTTGGCCCTTATAACAATTACTATTTCACTTTAAGTATTGATGTCCCTTTTGCTTTCGTCATCTTTCTTTCCAATTCCTTTTGTATTCTGCGTCATATTGTGTTTAGAGCAGAGTGGCCAAAATGTGGCCCTGGGGCCACATGCAGCTCCCCTAAGACTGTTCTTGTGGTCCTTGACTCCACCAGACTCCACAAATCAAAACTTCTCTGCTCCCAGATGAATTGCTGCTTCTAGAAATGGGAATTCAGCTTTTCAGTGGGTTGCAGGGGTCTTCTGCACTATTTTTATCTGTATCTATATAAATTGTGTTTCAAAATTAGATGTGAACTTTTGTCCAATTCTCTCTCTCTCCTTCTCTCTCTCTCTTTTTTTTTTTTCATTTGTGGCATTTTTTGGAAGAAAATTAGCCCTTGTACCTGCCACATTTTTTCATCCTTGTTTTACAGAGTAAGCCTATGGGCAGAGACATCTTTCTACTATGTAATCTTCTCTGCAATGCCTTTTTGTTAAAAAAAATAGGGAAGAAGGTAAGAAATTTTTAAATAAATGAAAACCCCCTTTAAAACAGAAGTTTTGACTGTCATCCATAAACCTTATTTAAAACTGTCCTTATATGGGGGTCAAATGGCTTTAGAAAGGTTATGTTTTGGGGATAGTACAGACAAGAAAAAAGAGTAAGTACAACACGTAGGTTGACTTTGAGAAAGAGAAGGATCAATTAAAACAGTCAAAATAGTGAACAAAAGTTTCTATTGTAGTTTGGCTTCACCTATTTTCCTTAACAAAATCAAGCTTCAGAACAGGGTTTCCTACTTGCCAAGTTACTGATTAAAAAAAATATGAGCAAGAAATCTTGAGTTTTGTGGTTCCCAGCTGATAAAACACAGTCAAAAATTGGTTTAAGGCAAAGGTGCTTTAGGTCAAGAAGGAAAAATTTAAATCTGTCACACAGCCTACTTTATCTGCCATCATACTTCACAAAATATTAATGTGCTTGCAGAAAAGGAGGTGATTGTGTGATGTTACACAGCATGAAATATTCTACTTTCAAGCCACATTGGCATGATTCTCTAATCAGCTAAAGAAATCTCATTATTCACCGTTTTTACTTAATCCTTGATTCCATCCCAATCATCAACTTTCTGAGCTTAAATCAAATACTGTTCAGCCCTTCGCACTCTGTTGGGGCTTGGAACAACACTGAGCAGAAACCATTTCCTTTCCAATGCTATGCAGTTACTAAGGAATTTTAAATTAGCATCCTAAGATCCAACATCCTTATTAAAGAAAAAAAAAAGGATCTGTAGCTTCAGCTTGTAATGAGAAGGTCTTAGGGCAACATGCCAGTCATGGAATGCCTCACAGCAGAAGTGAGGCAAACTATAAACAAGTTATGCATTTCACAAAATATTTGTTTATCTACTCATAGACTTATTTAAGTCAACATTTCTGTAAGGCTCACTCCTAAATCCATATTAAAATTGCCTGTAAAAGCACTTAAAGTAGTTTGAAGAGTTGAAAGGTCTCTACATGACACCAAAATAATTACAAGGTGGACCCCTTCCACATTAGATTATTATAGCACTTTGATGCTGCTTCAACTACCATGCTTCCAAGAATCTTGGAATTTAGAGTTTCAGGAGGCACTGGAACTACACACTGGCAGAGGATTCTGAATACCTCAAAAAGCTAGAAATCCCAGGAAGCTATAGAATAGAACTATAGCAATTAAAAATCATATGAAAGTGCTATGCTATAAAAGCAGCCATTTACTGAATTTCATTTTGGCATCCCTAAAAGGATACATGAAGGAAGTAACCTAGCCTCTTTAGGGCTTTGTAGGTTAAGACAGGCACTGAAAATTGAACTTAGAAACAAGCATTGGCAACCAGCAGAAATGAAAAGCATTGGCATGATATGATCAATGAAGACAGTTGCAGTCAACACATCTTCTGTCCTATTTTGTATAGCCCCTTCCACTCCTACTTCAACGCCTAATGCTGACTTCTGTGAAGTGTATCCAGTCCTGGATTCCAAGATACATAAGGCCATCTTCAATACCTGATTCTTTGGAAAGATTTCCTGCCTCAGTTTGCAGAATGGGTCTATGCATCTGATGTTTCTGCTCCTGGCCTTATTAATTCCTTAATTCCTTTCATAATGCTCATCCTACTAAACCTTCTTGGCTGTGATACTAACTTCTTTCATTGCCTTCACCAACTGTCTATGCATTTTTTTTTTTTGACAGGGCAGGAAGTTGGGTTGTTCCTCTGCCCCTCGATAATATTGTAGTAGGTTATATAGTAGAATCAGCTTGAAGACTGTTAAGTAAACACTGCCCGGTACTGCCTTTGGTATGCATGAATACTGATAACACTGGTTCCCAGGACCTTCAGATGTGGGAGGGGTCACTGGGGATCTTAAGCTCGCTCACTTTCTCTTTGTCTTGAGACCACTCACTAAATCATTACATGTGTTGCACACTAAATAAACAGCAATCAATGAACTGTATTATTTGTGAGTGAATTCTGTTCCTGACATTTCTGAACTTTTTTCAAAGGAAGGGCTACGTACAGTGCATTTGAGTGACACAAACTAGAGTTTTCTAGAACGTGGATAACTCTGGTAAGGCTCTTTCTGTCCAGATAATATCACTGTCAGTGGATCACCAATTATTACCACGTGATATATGGGACAATTTCTCATCAATACCTCTGGGCCAAATTAGGTGGGTTGTTAACTGAAGGAACTGAATTCATGACCTTGTTTTTCATAATGTAAATAGAAATTACAGAGAATCCTGAGCAGTCAGAACTGTGCAGGGTGAGGAAGTGAAGATGAACTCCTTTCCTGCTTCAGGGATGAAAGTTCCCCTTGAAATGCAACCAAGAGCTTTGTTAGGACTGTGTCAAAGAAAGCCAGAGTTAAATTTCCCATTTCCAATTACTGTGGTTCAAGGCCTTCTCTGGACTCACACCAGCTATTATTTACAAAATAAATCAGTCCATCTGAATGCCCTCGCCACTTTACCCCCTCAGCCACAAGACCTGCCCACTTTGTCACCTAAACAGAAAGCAACCTTCCTGTGAATCTTTCCCATATGCACGTTGATCTCCCAGCCGCTCTTGCAGACCTTGGCTATTTGTGTCAGCTGTGAGATGCCCATTAGCTGGTAAAGATAAGAGGCTCTGGGATGTAAAACTGGGACAGCTGCCAACCTAGTTAACAATGCCCACTGGGGATTGCTAGAATTTGCTGTGGAATTTAGGCAGATTTGTCAAGAACTACATTGATGTGAAGAAAATAGATATCACAATTTTTCTTGTGATGTGAATGGGATACAGGATCATTGGCTACATATGGAACTATGAACACCATAAGCATGACCATTGGGGGAAGTATCCCTGAGACACAGTGGCTCAAAGAATACCAATTGTTTCTCTGGCTGTTAATAGAAGATTTCTTCAAACGAAGATGAGTTCTTGGCTCTTAAATGCAGATTTCTCTTCTAGCAACAGAAATGGACTTGGAGGCCAAAAATAAAGTGGTTCCTGTCAACACAAACAAGTTCACACTAATGGCATGCACACCATTAATCCCATTTGGTTCATATTCCAGACTCTTTTTCAGTTGTGCCTTTAAAATGCTACTTTAAAAAATGTTTCAAGATTTTAAGCCACTTTGACTTTTTTTTCCCCTAAATGAAAAGTTGGCACATTGCTGTTGTTTTGTTATTTTCCATTTAATCTTGGATTTCTTCCATCTACTATTATTCTTTGCCAATAGAAAGGCTACTGACTATCCTCTGCAGAAAAATTCTTTTTCATGCTTAACCAGTGTGAAAGTTTCATTTTCAACCTGTGATTGCAAAGGTCAGGCCCAATGGGAAATGCAAAGACTCCCACCACAGAGCCAGCCTTTTTTGCAATGCTGAGTGTGGCAAATGCTTTCAAAATGTCAACTATAACTATATTCAGAAATGGTGATCATAACAGTCAAGTGAAAGAAGTGTGTAATCCTCAGTCAATTGATGATCCCTTATACAGTTGTGAGTATCACATTTTAAGAAAGATGTTAGAATTCAGAGGAGTGCTCCAGACATGACGAAAGATGACTCCTCAGTGAAATGCTGAAGTAGCTCAGATAAAACCAGACAGAGACTGCTGAGGAGCTGCTCTATGCTGACACGTTTCAAATATGTAGATCAATTCTGGGAGAAAAGAAAAAGATTTCTTTTGCTTCAGCAAAAGATTGCTGAATACAGGACAGGAAAGAAAGCATAGCTGCTAGTTGTCTGTATGCTACTTCATCTTCTTTTCTTTTAGTTCAAATAGGTGAAAGTCAAAGTTATTAATAAAATAAAGATCATCTCTTACTTTACATTAGAGGCATTGGATCTTGTCTCATATACAAAATAGGGATGTGAAGAACACCCACAAATCCTTTCCTCCTCAACAAGAAAGAGAAAATGGTTGATTTATTTTGGGATTTCGGGGGGGGGGGCTTTTGGGAATTTTAGTGTGAAAAATTCATGTTTATACATACACACACACACACACACAAACGTTTTACTGAGAATATGGTTTGTTTTTGTTTTGTTTTTTGTTTTTTGGAAATTGATATGCAAAAACTTGGTTTTTTTGCACAAAAACACTTTTGTCCAAAAAGTCCTGAAATACAAGAATGCTTAAGGTGTTAATAGATTCATCTGTATCCAATGATCCCATATCCTACTCACATCACAAGAAAAAACTGTGTGCCTATTTTCTTGACATTAATGCACTTTCTAAATTCTACAAGGAAGGGAAGAGAAAGGAAAGGAAAGGAAAGGTTTACAGAACCTCTGGTAACTAGGGAGAACACTTTTGAACGTCTTTGTTTTTGCATTAGACAATGAAATAAGTGAAGATTTACATCCCCAAAGCAATAAGGATCAAACTGCTATACAAATTGAGAGGATAGCCTATAAGAAGAATATTTCAGACATGTTTGGAGCAGATCTCTCTGTTTAAAGCCTGACATCTTCGAAATATTCATGGAAAGATTGGAGAAGAAAATTTTCTCTGAATGAGTTTCAGGGCTGCATACGAAGGTCCTGCTGCATAAGCAAAACTCTGTTTGCAACATAAGATCCAGGCTCAGCTTTCCATGAGTGGAAGTGCTTCATACACAAAAGATGCTTCTGTCAATTTTGGGGATCCCGTCACTGAATCATACCTCAGTAGTGTCCCAGAACCTTCTATGCAGAATATTCAAGAGGCTGCAGAGGGCACATGAAAATGAAGTGCAAATCTATTATGATGAGCCAATTGCACTCAAAAGAGAACCAAAGCGGTGTGTTGGTTTTAGCATTGGACTATAACTCTAGAGACCAGTGTTTGAATCCCTACTCAGGCATGGACACTTGCTGGATGAGTTAGGGCAAGTCATACTCTCTCAGCCTCAGGGAAAGGCAAACCCCCTCTGAACAAATCTTGCCAAGAAAACCCCATGATAGCTGCACCTTAGGCTTGCAGTAACTCAGAAATAACTTGAAGGCAATGCAACAACAACAGTTTCACTCAGCTAAATCTGAACACAAACTATAGTCTTTTTTCTCTATGACTTCCCAGTCTTTTCTGTGACTTCTGGTTTTCTTGCAGATATGCCTTTTCTTCTAAGCAAAAGCATATCTGCTTTCAATCTTTTTAAAATGACTTCTCAGTTTGTAGTGTGATCTATTTTAGCAAACAGCAGATATATTTTCCAATCCTGTATGGCTTAGCCTAACATATTAGTTCCACATTGTAGAGCTATGGCATTCTGAATCAATTGCCACCCTGGACTTACGATATAGCCTCTTAAGCTCCTGCCCACCATGGCCGTTCTATGCTTCATGGGGAGTAAACAAGATCAGTCCAATCTGATTATATCATGTCCTATAGCCAGATATGAAATGATTACTGAGCTCTGCCAGAATCTTCCAGAGGTCTCAGCACTGTCTGGCTATGTCTGGCTATAAGACCATAGCCAGAATCTTCTCTAATGCTACTCACTCCCCACAAGGCATGAAGTGGCCAATGAGGGAGTCTTCTAAGACTGCAATAAATCTGGGGGCAACTTGGGGTGCTGCAGAGGAAGTAAGGAAATATCAATCTCCACAGTGCCTAAAAAAAGGACATATATAGCTGTAAACATACCAGTTCGTATGCCACTAACTGAATACCAGCCATTCTTTCCATGTTGACTTTCATTTGTCTTCCAGTGACATCGATTGGGATATACATGTGCACAAATGGTTATTCTGTTTCCAGCAGGAACATGTTGGATGTCTCTGGAAGCATGATAACACTAATCATTAAAGGGATATACTTTTTTCTCCCTAGCATCTGTTACTCACAGATATATTGTTTTCAAATATGGAGGGTCTTTATAGATACTAGCCGAGGATAGACTTATCTGTCAGTTACTCTAATGTTTTAAAAAGCCATGTAACTTAGT
The DNA here is from genome assembly GCA_030412105.1 of Cyclura pinguis. NCBI lineage: Eukaryota > Metazoa > Chordata > Lepidosauria > Squamata > Iguanidae > Cyclura > Cyclura pinguis. The sequence goes on along the minus strand of CM059600.1, from coordinate 62,412,506 downwards.
TAACAGGACCACATCTCATGGTAATGAAATCCCTAAGTCAATTAATTATATATTCTATGGAGAAGTACTTCATAACTTTTTTTTCCCAATCTTCGTCCTGCTCGCAATCAAGTTTAATTGATTCTGGCATTTTAGCATTATGGGTGAGAGAGTTGCTCTGCAGCCACCAGCCTTTGGAATGCCAATGGAAGTGCTTAAAATGCCACCTTGACATTGACATGTGAAAAGCCACTGTCATTCCTGAGTATGCAGACTGCATACTGGGCGCTGAGAACAGTCCCTAAACCACAGAAGAGGAAACACTCCTGTAATTTCCAAATGAGTTGCAAGGAGCAGAAGAAGAATCTGGCCAAAGTCCTCTGCAAAACGGTATTCACAAAATACAGAATTTTAACTGTCCAGTCCATGAAGAAGCAAGCTTTTTGAACTTAAAAAAAAAAACATTTATTTTTTAGTAGATTTCATAACACTACTGAACTTGAGCCCAAGCTATCTGAAAGTCCATATCTTCTAAGATGAACCCGTGTGACCTCTGAAATCTTCAGGAGAGGCTCTTCTTTCAGTTTCATTGCTTCTACAGGCACATCTAATGGGATCACAGAAGAAGTCTTCTTAATGCTGCTCTTGAGCTTTGATATACTCTGTCTTTGGAGGTTAGGATGGCTCCCCTCCCCTATTGTTGTCCCTTCACTAAGGCCCTTTCCACACTTTACCTGGTTGCAGAGACATCCATGTGGGTCCCGGTGTTGGCTCTGCCAGGAGGGGAGCATGACAGGAATGCACTCCCTGTCGCGCTCCCCTCCTCACCAGCTGCCTCTCTGTTCCAGGAAGTGAGATGGCCACACCTCTTCCTGCTGCAGTGCAGCTTGGTAGTTTTCCAGGCTGTGCTGGGGCAGGAAGCACAGCCATCGCACTTCCAGGGCCTCTGCAGACAATGTAAGTCCACAATGGTGGCACAATTGCCAATCATTGACAGGGAAACCCATCAATGATTTGTGGCACGATCACACTGTCTGGGGATGGGAGAAGGACGGGACTGTGACAATGTCATGCATAAGCATCATCACAGTCCTGTCCTTCTCCTGTATCTCTGGCAGATTGGGAGGCTGGAGCGGAAAGGGCCTAAGTAAAAACTTTTCCATTCTGACAGGCTGATAAGAATTGACCTCAGCGGCTTTGAATAGTCTATTGCTCTCTTGATGTTTCTCTTCTCTGTGTTAATAGATTTGCTTTAAATAGTTTTACATCTATAACATTAAACTTTTCACATATTTTTACTTATATCTTTTTATGTGCCTAAATACCCTAAAGGTCAAGATACTGTCTGATCTTGGACACTGAACAGGGTCAGTCTTAGTTAATCCTTGGATTGGAGACCACCAAGAAATACCAGGTGCTGTAGACTGTATTTCAGAGGAAGGAACTGGCAAAGCTATCTCTGAGTATTCTTTGCCTAAGAAAAACTTATGAGATTCATGGGATCTCTGTAAATTGACAGGTTACTTGAAGATACATACGCATACACATATGCTTTTATTTGGTGGCACAGTGGTTAAATGCTGGTACTGCAGCCACAAGGTTGTGAGTTCGATCCTGCCGGACTCCAGGTTGACTCAGCCTTCCATCCTTCCGCAGGTCAGTAAAAGGGGGGGGGGGGTTAGCTAACACATTTTAAATCACTTAGAGAGCACTTAGCTGATAATCGGTATAGAAATACACATGCTATTGCTATTGCTATTGCTAAGTTATTTAAACCACATTGAATCCCAGTTTTGGGGGAAAGGTCATACAGAAGCGAAACAACAACAACAACAAATGACAGCCAACCAACCTCCTAGATCACATAGTTACAAATACAAATACATAACTATGTACCCGACTTCCCAAACGCACCTTAACAGCCATCAACTCTGTTCTGTGGGTTTCCATCCCTCCCCTGCCAGTGAGCTGCAGTGCAATGAGTACCTTAATAGAAGTTTTGCTTCTGATTGTTGCACCACAGCTCACTGGTAGGAGGGGGCTGGAAACATCACCCTGAAGCACTTCAATGATCAGAAGAACAGTTCTTCATCACTCAGTTTGGCTGATGATGATTAAGGTAGGTTGAGGGGGAAATTTGTACTCATTGGCAATAGTGCTATCATTGTAAGCATGAATACAAAACAGTTACAAAAACTTGCCAAAGGATGATACATGGTTTCCTATTCTGTTGCCCTTCTGCCAGAAGACAAAGGCCAACACCCTTTTTCAAAGGTAGGCCTTTAGTTATATCATCTGGGTTGCTGATGAAGGGGGTCTGTTGATTGAGTGTTGGTTTTGTGTTATAGTTTAATTGAAATTTCATTTTGAGTCTGAATTTTGTTATTATTCTTACTCAAGATGAACATTGTTTTTGGTAGAAAAGCAGTGTATAAATTAAATAAATGAAATACATCAAAATTTGGAGCTCATCTTAGCTTTCTCAGAAAAGACTGAATTAAATTTCCAAGGGAGTGAAAAAGAAATACTCCCATCTAATTGAATAAGTATTAAATCAAAGTCATGAGTTTAATGATCCCTTTCACCTATGTTCTGTTATCCTCATGAATATGTATATCTATTTCCTTTCCCTGGATATAAACTATCTATGTATTTCTATTGCCATTGTTTACAAGATTCCATGGCACCACTTTTATCATTGTAGGTCATTTCACTTACAGTGATTTCATTTAACAGTGATGAATGTTTTGATAATAAAAACAGTGTCAAGTTATATGTACGTGGATATATATTCTTTTCAGGACCTCTGCCTTTATGGAGTGATCTACTGCATTACACCCAGGCTGTGGAGATAACAGAGAGGACATTTAGAATGTTTTGCATAATATAAAACCATAAAGCCCAGCTGCTTCTGTGAAATAAGGCTAGGTTGGAGAACATGTTATGTGTAGTTCCTACAGAGTAGCATCTATATTCCATAAGGAGATAGCCAGAGACAGTAATTAGCTGTGAAACTAGTATGAGTGGAATAATAATGTCCATTAGGCTAAAAGAGAATGTAATAAGTAAAATCTCAGTCCTCCAAGGATTACAGTATTAATATTGAAATATGGTCACTTATGAAGAGTGATGATAAAAGAATAAATAGTTTGGATATGTGTCTATGTAAATGAATGGGTATTATCAACACTAGACTTTCGCGCCCAAGAGGGAAGGGATGTGTCAATACAAGAATTCAGCAGCAGGATGGGAAAACTTAACTGATAGAGAAACATAATTCTACTGCAATCCCCACATACCCTTTGCTATCCCTGGCCCTGGACGTCTCAGCTGGGAGCTGGCTTCACCATCTGTTCCCAAAATGGATGAGATACTGAATGAGCAGCACAGTCAGAAGCTGGCTTCTCCAGCATCATGTCCTGCTAAGTTGGAGAAAATGCATCTTGAAGTCCTGACTGAAGAATATGCTTCTTGAATCACCTGGTGGAGTATGCTGCCTCGAGGTGTGGTAGAGTCTCCTTCTTTGGAGGTTTTTAAGCAGAGGCTGGATGGGTCATCTGTTGGGAATGCTTTGATGTGTGTTCCTGCATAGCAAGGGGTTGGACTGGACAGCCCCTGTGATCTCTTCCAGCTCTATAAATCTATGATTCTATGGTTCATTTTGTAACCAACTTTACTTCCTCTTTTTGCATCTCACCATGATCTCCATTTAATAGCTAGGAAAAGACACAGAGAGATATCCCTGCTGGGGCAGGACTAGGGGAGGTGGAGGAGAAGAGACTTCTTCAGCTTCTGCCTGCTCAGTAAGGAAACTTTGAAGTACAGAATAATCCTGGGCCCAGACTTTGACTGTAGAATGCTTTTGCCATCTGATACTTGTTGTTGTGTGCCTTCCAGTCATTTTCCACTTACGGCTAGTAGTGACCGTAAGATGAATCCACCATGGGGATTTATTGACAACTTTGCCATTGCCGTCACATAAAGATACAGGCATTTAGAGTATGAAGAGACATGGGTCAAAATGAAGAGGCTGTCTTGTGCATGCCAACTTCTGCATGCACAGGGATATCTTTACTGCTTCTTACAAGGGGAAAGTACAATGAGCAATGCCTTGAAAAATGGCAAGGAAAAGGCATACAATACAGTTAGCCTTTCACATTTGTGGGTTTCAGTTTTGCGGATTTGATTATTCATGGATTAGTTGCTGTCACCTCTGCTGCTGCCCTATGCCATTTTTAATAGGGATTGCAAGCCTCATGAGACTGAGACACTGGGATTGAGGCTAGTAAATCCCCCTTAAAAATGGTGTGGAGCAGCAGTGGAGGTGGCAGTAAGCCCCACCAGCCACCCACTTCTGTCTTGTGAAAGAATCCTGATGCCTCCAAGGAATCCATGGTGGGTTGAATATGGTGATCATACTTTTTTGTGTGTTAAATATGGTTTAGGAAGGCGTAGTTATTTACGGTTTTTCCACTTTCACAGGGCCCTGTGCCACCAACCCTAGCGAATGTTGAGGGATGACTGTAACTTCAGCACAGTTACATAGACTGGCTGGTTGTAGCTTCACCCAGTTGACTGCAGTATAAATAAGCTAATTATTTGTAGGAGGAGGCTGGCACATCTGATGTCATGAGGCCAGCAAATCTGCTCTGGTTTTTAGTCTGAATTTTAAAGGAGCTATCTGGTGAATCTGCTCCAGTTTTTAGACTAAACTTTAGAGATCAGGCTAAAACTGGAAGCAGATTCACTGCTTCACTGCCAATGAAGGTACCAGCTTCTATTGATTCACACCATTGCACCTCACTTTTATGGTCATTGCATAGGGTGTTATTCTCTCCTGACCATGGAACAAGCAAAATTTCCTTAAAAAAAAATCTTTGTAAGCAGTAGAGTCCCCCTCCCAACACAACTGTTATCTCACTGGAAAACTCTGTCACAGGGTCTACAATTTTGATATTAAAATATGATTCAATGTGCCTGAGAGGTCGCCCAAATGGGCATGTAGGCAGCAATGGTCAAAGATCGAAAACCAGGTCAGACCAGTAAAATCCCCAGTCACGTAGCCCCAGGAGACCTCAAGATGTGTAAAACCACAATAAACAAAGGGTCCTCAATCCTGAGACGCCAACGTGAGGGGATTAGCGTTTTTGCCCCAAGTTGAGCAAATATTCCATCAGGCGAGGACCATTTACATGAAGTAACACCACAAACTAACACAGTCGAAGATCCTGAGACTTTGGCAACACCTTGCAATCCCATCACACAAAGGAAATTACCATGGTGGAGCTTCGTTATCACTCCAACACCCATTGTTCTCCCCGGGAAAGGATTAGTTCTCCAAGTACTTTTTCCCCTTCAAATAGTCCCAGTTTTTGAGTGGTTCTTTGGATCACTCTCAGTCACCGCAGCAGGCCGTTGCTCCGTCCATTGAATGATCACCTCAGCCCTCTCCGTGCTGAGCTCCACTTCTCCGCTGCCTTCCCAGACCGAGGACTTCAGGAAAAGGTGTAGTATTACCCCAAGTGTACCCTTCCAATACTCCCCTATCCAATTTCCTCTCTTTTGTTTCTTAATAGCTCTTGGGTGCATGTGTGCGTGATTGCATTGGTGTGTGAGACTTGCATTCAATAAAATCATTCATTGGACATTCTTGTTTGGTTTTTGGCTTGTCCTGACCCCGTAAAAACTGGGTAAAAAGACCCTGCTACGTTACCCTGCCTCTCGCATTGTTATTGCTTGTGCTCTGGCTAGTTTCCATTCCCCATCATGTGGAGCACATTGAGGTGTCCCCCAAGGGACCCCAGAACTCAGGGTAACACAACCATTTCTATGTTGTTCAACAACAGAGAGAGGTGAGTGGATACACGCCTAGTTATTCTACTGTGGCTGGATGTACTTCAAGGATGTCAACTGCAGAGAGATCACAGAAAACTCTGCAGTTACCTGTTGCACTGTGTCCAGTGTGATCCTTTGGCACAACAAATCATCAACTGCTTAAGTTAAAAAAAATGCTTTTAAATGCTGGAGAAAGTAGAACAGAGATGGGGCCTGCTTAGCCTCCCATGGAGGGGAATGTTACAATACCCCTTCACTCTTGAACTGTTTGGTCCCTCTGTTTCGAATCTATCATGCTTTAAACAGGTTATCTTTCTAGACTACTCTTCATCTCTCTCTCTCTCTTTCTCTCTTTCTGTTTCTCTCCTTTAATACTTTTCTTTTTAAGAATGTAATTGAACTGTATTAGTCTAGCTAATCATCTTGGATGTTTCAAAATGAAGCATTTAATGGTATACTGTTTGACTAATGAGCTCTGATTAGTTATTGCTCCATGTTTTAGAACCATTTATAAAATCAATGAGTTGTGACATTCAGGATAACACCAGCAGATTCTCTACCCTGACCATCTCAAGAAGGACATGGACAAAAAGAGAGTTAGAGTTCCTTTTCCACTGTAAGCCATAACTGTGTATATCAATGTGCATTTCAAGAGGATCTACTGGCATAATTTGACATGAGCAAGACCTTAGACTAGAGAACATGTTCTTTGAGATACTTCCACTTCCATAATGTAATGAAGGATCAAACTGATGCCCCTTTCTCTCAACTTGACCCTTTAAGAAAAATAGTAAGGCACTGGAATCTTTTGTTGCTAATGTCTGTTTTTTTAAGCTTCATTTTAAGGCAGACCCAGAAGCCACATTTTTTTTAAAAAAAGGACCAAGCTCAAAATATAGAGAATGAGAACATGATACAGTTGGAATGAAAGCCTAGTCTTTTCAAGGTGCTCTCAAGATAATGTTTTCCCAGCCTTTATTTCTATGTTTTAAATTTAGTTTACAAATATAAAATTCTTAATCTACTTTCAGTTGAACGAACACTTGCAAAGGGAGATGATTTTTAAAAATAAATAGTCACCAGATGGCTGGTGAACAGAAAGCTTTAGGAAGGATTAAGAGCAGGAATATTGAAACAGGAAAACAAAGACAGGTAAATATGCAGACATGGCTAGTTACGGCTATTTCATTCAGATCTCAGTTCCAGAACATAAATGTGGCATACTCCCCCCACTTTAAAAAAAATAATATGAAATGCTTGTTTCAACTCCTATGCCCACCTGTGCTTTCTAACAGAGATGCCTTAGTTCTTTCTGGTCAGTGTCTTTCTGGAACAATGTCATATGGGAATGCAAGTTCCTATTGATGCCAACAACTAACCAAAGAATCCAACCAATGCCAACGAGCACAATAGGTGACAAGATAAGGTATTACACAGCAGTTGCTTCATTACACAATCAAATACTCCTGGCAAGAAGACTGGTTTATACCACAGCAGGGAAGATTTGCAACTTACTGTACCAATTCAGATTTCTACAAATGTTCAGATGTGAAACGCTTGCTAAGCTGTTCATCATATAGACTAGCAGTGATTTATGGCCAGGCCCATGCTGTTGCAACTCACTTTTATGGCCTTTGTATAAGTCAGAATTCTGATCATATGTTAGCAGCCATACACCCCCACACTTTGATATGGTCTAATTGACAAATATTAATTGACATGAAATTAAGTTATACACACTTATGGCTGAAAACTCATTTCACTCTGAAATCTCGCTATCTTAAAACCTTTCCTCCCTTTACCTTCAGTTACCCTTGTGTGACTGTTTGGATCCTGTGTGTGGGTGATTGAATCTCCGTCAATAAAACACATTTTAGTTTATTTTTGAATCTCTGGCTGGTTCTTCCTTGTGCAAGACCCCCAAACATTGGTGTCAAAGATCTAATTAGGTTACTCCCTTCTTGCAGGCCTCCTAATTTAAGCTAATAATTCCTCACTTTTGAGCAGAGGTACTGGCATCATGAGTGAACGCCTGAGTAACCCACATTTTGGAGTAACACATGCAATAACAAAAATCCCCAATTCTTACCTTGTAAACAGTTCAGTCTGTCCCCAACATGTTCATTTTTGTATCGTCAGAGAGTTGGGTGAAGACTAGAGGAGATGTGTCCAGGATTGCATCTACAGAGAGCAGGGACCCTGGAAGTCTCTGCAGAAGCCTATTGTGTAGTGAGCTACAGAAAAATAGTTGGACGTATCCCCATTCTTCCCCTCTGACAAAACAGAAGTGTCCATATGTAGGGGCTACACTGCTCACAAGGTGAGTTTATGGAGACAGGATCAGAAAGTGTAGCTATGGAGACATAGGTATGTGATTCTCCTGATGTAGAATCTCTGCCACAATCACAAAGAAGTCTTGTGTTCAAGATCTATACAGATTTATACATATTGGGAGGGTTAAGCATACCAAGCAGTAACTCAGACACAAACGTAAGCAGATGAATTTCCCCACATCACATGTGCAAGCATGGAGGGACTTTGACAGTGTTCCATGAACAAAGATATCACCAATGACACAGAGACAAATTTTGGCCTGTTTGCATAAGATATATACAGACACCGTTTATTAGTTGTGCATTGCCTCCAAATTCCTCTCTTGCTTGGGCTGAGAGCCGACTTACACATTATTTTTCTTGTACAGATCTGGCCTTGAGTGCAGTGGGGGGTTTTCTTTCTTTCTTTCTTTCTTTCTTTCTTTCTTTCTTTCTTTCTTTCTTTCTTTCTTTCTTTCTTTCTTCCTTCCTTCCTTCCTTCCTTCCTTCCTTCCTTCCTTCCTTCCTTCCTTCCTTCCTTCCTTCCTTCCTTCCTTCCTTTCTTTCTTTCTTTCTTTCTTTCTTTCTTTCTTTCTTTCCACATGTCCCCTACAGTGCCTCCATTTGTTTCAATGGGTCTGTTTTGGCTATACAAAATGAAGTTATCTGGGATTGTGGATCATAAACACAGCCTGGGCAAAAGACTGAAGAGATCTAAATTCAGTCAAGGATTCTGAACCAGATCACTTTTCCTGTTCTCACAATTTTTAAAGACAACATTTATGAAAAAGAAGCTCTGCTCTTAAGGCCAGACTATACAGAAAATTAAAATGGAATTTGTGTTCAAGACTTGTACAGACAATATATGGGGCGGGTTGAGCATACCAAATAGCTTCCAAAGTTCGGGTTGTAATTCTTTCCTAATTTTATTCTGTAGGGAAGCAAAGCATAATTTTAGCAATTTTTTTTCTTGCTGCATGAACTGCATAATTTTTGAAGAATGTTCATTGTACAGGACTTCTTTTGTGCAAAATTCACACATAGGGGTGTGAACACTCAAGAAAGACATTTTTCATCATTTATTAAAAATAAATATTTTCTGTTATTGTTTCCATCCCTACCCCAGTCTTAGGAACAAGGTTCCCTCCTTCCCAATCTGAACATTTTGTCCTGAGAATACCCATGTACTGCAACAATCTTCAGGATTAAATTTACAAGAGATAGGTAGATTCTTAGATGAAAATATTGTTGCTAGCATAATCTGTATTTACATAAGCATTGTTAAATAAAGATAGTTTTTGAGGAGGATCACCAGGTAAATTCCGGTAGATCAGTTTATTAATATACTCTATCAAAACTATCATGATCTAGTGACAAGGTAGTTCTTGACTCCAAGGAGCAGCAGCAGCAGCAGCAGCTGAGCAAAAATATTCAAATTGTCCTGAAATTGTGTTGTCAACCTGGTCGCTTTGAGAATTACCCTTGGCTCAGAAGCCCAATTAATCTGAAAATGCTGTCAACAAAGATGTCGCCTGTCACAGTATTTCTGGGATGTAGGCACCTGTCTAAAACACAGCGAATGAAATAATCTTGTTCATTTGCATAGACCAACATATGGTAAAGGGCTGCATTTTGTCCTGACTCAACTCAGGATGCTTTACATTCTACGTAAAGCCCCTGTAGGAGGGGCAGACAACTTGTTCAGGGATAAGTTCCAATTAGGCACATACAAAAAATCAGCTTGCTGCATACCTGCCTAAAGAAATTCACATGTTTAATTGATAGATTTTTTTTTTTTTAAAGCATTCAGCTACAAACAGTAAATCCCAGATTATGGCCATTGAATACACTGTGATCTCTTCAAGCTCCTCCAAGTGAATGTATACCCCCAAGTGAATTTTTGCTGGATATTCACAGATATTTGTGTTGGAGATTATACCAGCCATTTTAAAAAGAGGAACAAAAATAAAGGTTGGCCTGTCAGTTTGCATCAGTTCGCCTGGGAAAGTACTTGAATAATATGTATAGAAGTGGACTGTATGGTTTTATCACAACTTTAATACAAAAACAAAACAACAACAACAACAAAGAACACTGTTAAACTGACCTCCTCACCAATGATCCAGTGTAGTTTTTGTAGAAAGTTTGAATCCTAAATTAAACCACTTTTTGTACCTTATAGTATGCTAAATATGTTAAGAAAAACAAAATGTAGCAGCTTTTTAAGATAGGCATGCACATTCTTGATTATAGATTGGGAATGAGGCTGAGCAAGCTTCACTCTCTTTCCCCAATAAGCAGTGAAACATCCCCCTTTCCCCTTGCCCGCTATTCTGTGAGTTCCTCCCAAATGTCAGTGCCAGCTATCTTTGTGGTTTTTCTGCTTTTTTCTCCTTGTCTGTTGTCATGTTTGTTTATTTTTATTTTGTTTTTTTCCACATTTTAATCAGCCCACAGTTAAATGGAAAGGATCACAGTGACTTGCAAACACAACACCAAATGTCCACTTTGAGTCAAGTGGTACAGCCTTGCACATACAGTAATATTTTTCAGCACAGTTGCTTCCGACAGCTGCACGTCATTGCCTGCGTGAACTTTCCCTAGGTGACTGCAGCTCTCAAGTGGACTACCACATAAGACACAATTATTGCAGCCATAGAGCCTGTCTCGTTGATTCCCTGCAAACGAATGTCTCTGTGCATTTTTTTTTAAATGTTATTTTTGGCAGTACAATGAAAAACATTTCACTCTTTTCCTTGCTTCACTTATGCAGGCCTGTTAAGGTCTTTTCTTCCATCATCAGGTTGTCTTCTGTGTCTAAATATGTACCAGCACAAATTGGCAGAATTCCTTCCTAATATGGGGATGTTTTGCATTCCCTAGGCTATTAGTTGTATAATCATAATTATTTTTTCTGCTGGGCAGATGAGACAGATAACACCAATCTCCCCCTCTCCTCTTCACCTCTTTAGTAGTGTGAGAGCAGAGATGGGAATATTCAACTCCCTGAAGGCACCATCTGGTGCTACCATGCATGGGGATAACTACATAAATTACATACTGTAAGGAGATACTTCCTACTTCTTCTTTCTGCCTACATCCTCAGCTAATCCCTCTCCTTCTCACTTATATCATTCCATACTCTCTCAACACTTCCATAATCTTGTTATCTTCCTGCTTTTATGGAACACCTAACAATCGCAAAGAACTAAACAATGACTGACAAGGGGAAAGGAAAGTGGCACTTTGAAGGGTTTATAATATGAAGATAATGTGAAGGCAGGAGTGCATGAGGCAGCGTGGGGATTTACATTTAAAGTGCTCATGGTGAATGACAGAAGCAATCCAGGAAGCCACCTTGAGGAGCATATTAGCATAACTTGGAGAGATGCCAGGCCACAGAAAGCACTTGTTTACCCATCATTAATGAGTTAACTTCTAATGTCAAAGAATGCGTCTTTGGTTTGTAAACAACACACACAGTTTGAAAAATTTGATGGTTGCAAGCAGGAATGGACTGCTCAGTTCCGACTTATCTGCCTCCATGATTGTATTCCCTAGCCATTAAAATAGAAGATAATAGCAAATTCTGGTGAAGATAAAGGAACAAAGAATTTACATCTTCTTCAAGATCTTAGGTTAGAACATAGCATTCCTCTGCCAAAAACCCTACAAAAATCATTTTTTAAAAAATTGCATATTCCCCAGAAACTGATTTCGGTACATGTAAGAGTAACAAGCAGCGAAGAAGAAGCATGCAGGGTGTGCAAACCTACTGCTGTGTGTGTACATGTGTGTGGGAGAGAGAGAGGGACAGAGATTAAAAGGAGGGAGGATAGAGAGGAAAACTAGTTTTGTGACCACAGGTTCACCATCCAAACAGAGTGCTTTGGGATAACTGCATAGGCTGCATAGCACTTGAAGATTCTAGGGACCCTTTCACACAACAACGTTTTAGCACTATGATTCCACTGTGGTTCCATCCTATGGAATCTTGGGATTTGTAGTTTCCATGACATATTTAGAATTTTCTATGAAAGAGATCTACTGAGCCCACAAACTATATGTCCCACAGGTCCATATGATTCAGCCACAGCAGTTACTGATATCAAATTGCTATAATTGTGCAGTATAAAAGGGTCCAAGCAGTGTCTTGAGGAGTAGCGTTAACTGGGAGATGCTTCTATGAACTTCTGATCATTGGGTGATTGCTAATACCCTCCACAAGTTCTTTTCTATTTTCTCTCATAGAATATACAGGCAATGTTAGAATGGGGTGTGGTAGGGCAGTTCTATGGTCCAGAGACAAGTGGTCTCTTCAGTCTCAGTGGCGCATGTATCTGCTCCAGCTATTAATCCATACTTTAAAGGAGCTATCCAAAGTGCTGGACCTATTTTGGGAATGGTTCAGACTAAAATCTGGGGTGGATTCACCACACCATTCGTATTGGAGCCACCTGCCACCTTTGCTATAGTCTTGATCCAGTTTTAGCCTTGAAATTATAGCAATCCATTTCTTTAAACAAATGAAACAGAACTCCTAAAATAATTTTCCATATGTTGGTCCGTTCCCCTACACCTATCATCCTAACTTTTTTTTTCCAGGATAACTACATAGGCACACATCTACAATAAAAGGCATTTTCAAGCAATTTGCTTGCAAAACCATAGGAGAGGGAAGTCCTTTTTAATCTCCAACTAATAACTCTCTCTCTATCCACACACACACAGAGAGAGAGAGAGAGAGGGAGAGAGAGTGATCTACTTATCTGTCTGAAATTGGTGAGGTTTCATCCTCATGGAAGAGGCAACTTCATCTAAAATATAACCTACTTCTACCAAGGGTTGGGTGGTGGGACAATTAAAAAAAAGTCTCAGAGTTTCTCAAAAAATGAAGACCGCAGCACAGCATTTTGGCTCCTCTTTGCCTGGAATTGGTTCTATGATAGCTGCAGATTCCAGCTACCTACATAAAAGAGCTATTTGTTTATTTCCCTATAATTGTCAAAAGCAACTCTCAAAGATTTGAATTTTTTGAAGGTTTTTTGGACCTGGGTTACAGTGTTTTGGGCCCAAAGTAGTCTGAGGTGATATAAATCACTACCTGAAGTACCCAAAGAGATTCTGAAGTGAATCTTCCTTCCATGAGCACACCTAAACTGTTTTGCTTTTTGTGTTTCTGTTCAGCATTTCAAAATCTCTTGCAGTTCCACAACTCCCTTTTGTTATCTGACCTTTCCTTGATGCCCATGCACAGTCTGCCATTGCTGGAGGCCTTTCTGGTCTTTTGCCTCTTCCTCCTTGCCCTTTTTTTTTTTTTTTAAAATTAGGAATCCCCTTTGGTTTTTGTTTGTTTGTTTGTTTTGTTTTGTTTTTATGAAGCTTCTTTTAGCCTGACCCGTCCAACCAACATACACTTGTTTTTAAAATAAGCCAGATCTCTTTTTTGCCCAGGCCTCTAAAGACTACCATTTGTGCCAGTCAAACTGACAAAGTTACCTTCTGATTTCTGGTCAGGTGCAGACCCTGTGGCACAGTCTGTCTAGTCCAAAGTCAAAGTAGTTAGAAAGGAAACTCAAGTCTCCATTTAAGAAAGAGCAATCCACAGGCATAGCCAGGGATGGAGGAAAGTCTTAATTCAGTGCTGTTCTCTTGGGTTCTTCCCTGAAAGTCCAGGGTCTTCAGAAACAGCCTGCTCCTCTGTGCCACCTGGCTCCAGAAGTTCTGGATCTTCATCCAAAGAAGATCCTTCTAGTGCTAGGATGATAGCTGCCATGTGCTCATTTACAAATGTCATGGCTTCATGGTTATTTTTTTTTTCCAGTGATGAATAGAGTAAAGGCACAGGTCAATTCTCAACTAAAGCCTGCTCAAACAGCTTGCATACCACTGTGTTACCTCCTTTTCTCCTGTCCCCATACTGTTTTGATGTTAATGAGATTGATTGCATCAATCACGATAAAAAGCCTATTCAAATGGTTTGCATACAGTGTGGTACCACTTTTTACCCTGTTCCCATGTTGCTTTGATGCTAATGAGCTTAATTATATCAGGATGAGTTGCAAAAAAAATATTTAAATCACAATGAAATAATCACTATCTGAAATTCCAAACCAAGAAATCTTTACAAAAATGTTAAAATATTATATCTATGAGCTAAGGTATTTTAAAAGCCTGGAAAGATATTTTGAAAAACTCTTCTTGACATTGGAAAGAGATCAGAGGACAGGCCTCTGGCAAGCCTCTCTGGAAAGAGCATTCCAAAAGCAAGTGTTACCACTAAAAAGACTTTTTCCTAGGTAATCATACCTCAGAGGTGAAAGACTAACCCCTGTAGCAGAGGATGGATAGAATACTGGTAGGAATTCAAAGCGGCCAGCCACAACATTTGAAAAAAAAAAGTTTGGACTAAAAAGTGTCTTTTCCATCCAATATGCACCACATAATTTATAATGCGTTCAAGAGGTTTATTTCCAAACCAAACATGCAGATGGATGAGAATTAATGTTTGCTATAAAACCAAGAGGCAAACTTTTCTATCTACATTCTTATGATCTTGGAAACTCTTGTAGCAAACTTTAACATTTCCATGAGATTTTCACCATTTCACAAACAGCCAATGTGATTCTGGGCTGCATCAATAGAAGTATAGCGTCTAGTTCAAGTGAAGTAATAGTATCACTTTATACTGCTTTGGTCAGACCTCACTTGAAGTACTGTGTCCAGCTCTTCAAGAAGGAGATTGACAAATTGGAACATTTCCAGAGTAGGGCAACCAAAATTGTAAAAGGCCTGGAAATCATGCCCTATGAGGCTTAGGGAGCTGGGTATATTTACTCTGGAAAAAAGAAGGCTATGAGGTGACATGAGAGGCATTTTTAAATATTTGAAGAGATGTCATATAGAAGATGGAGCAAGTTTGTTTTCTATTGCTTGAGAGAGTAGGACACAGAGCAATGGCTTCAAACTATACCAAAAGAGATTCTGCCTAGACATTAGAAAGAACTTTCTGGTGGTAGGAGCATTTGGATAGTGGGATATGTTGCTTTGGAGTGCTGTGGAGTCTCTTTCTTTGGTGGTTTTTAAATAGAGATTGGATGGCCATGTGTTGTGAGTGCTTTGATTGTATATTCCTGCTTGGCAGGAGGTTAGAATGGATGGCCTCTGTGGTCTCTTTCAACTCTATGGTCCTTTACGGACCTTACCTTCTTCCAGTGCTGGGGTGCGGGGATTGCGCAAGCAGCCTCTGGCAAGAGGCTCTCGCGTCCGGAGTCCTTCAGCTCCGCACGAGCTGCCTGCTCATGCAAGAGCCCTACCTCTTCCTTCCGCAGCACAGCCTGGGAGTTTCCCAGGCTGCACTGGGGCAGGAAGCGCGACCGGTGTGGCTCCGGAGGCTCTACACGCCAGGTAAGTGTGCACGGGGCCTGGGAGCAATGTGCGATCGTGCAATCGGCTTCTAGTTGAACATGAAAAGGTGTGTGATTGGCGCCTGCCGGCCCCTGGAGCATCACACGAGTGTGAGTTCATCTTCCAGATCACTCCTCACAATTGCATGATGCTCCAGGCGCCCTTTCGCATGGAAAATGCCATGCAGAAAGGGCCCATGATTCTATGACCAGATTACTCTTGGTGTCTCTTTGAACACTACATTTCTTTGTTTCCATGATAGTCAAGCATGAATTGTGGCACCAGAAATGGATATAATATTCCAGGTAAAGTCCCACCAAAGCAGAATAGAGTGATACTGTTACTATTACTTCCATTGACCTAGACACGATATTCCTATTGATGCGGCCTAGAATTACATTGGTTTTTTTAGTCACAGCTACAATGATACACAGATAGTCACAACTAGACGACTCACAGCTAAAGCATCCCTGAAAGATGGCCATCCAATCTCCAGCCATCCAACTTTTGGCTAAAAGCTTCTAATGAAGGAGATCCAACATCTTCTGAAGTAGTCTGCTTCATTTTCTAAAAGTTCTCATTATCAGAAGGATGGAGTCTAGCCCTATCAAGTGAAAACCTTAAAATAAATTGTCAAAATATACACATTGACTGGCTTTTATTGTGTATTTTGTCATTAATGGGGGGGGGGAGTGCTGAGCTGAAACAGAAGTCCTTGAGATCGTTACCACTGTTGAGTTTGGATACATAGACCTGTTCTTCCAACTTAAAAAAAAATCAGTATGGTTATAAATTTATAGGTAAAACTAATTCTGATGCTAGTCCTGGAAGGCAGAGCTAAAGTGCAAATTTTCGATATGAATTGGTCTCATATCTGTTATTGTCTGCCTTACACTCCAGCTGTACTTAGATAAAGCAGAACACCTTGAAACCTGAATGTGAGTAGTACTGTCCTCCCATCAGGTTGGCAAGGACAGGTGGTATATGATCACCTAGTGCTGGAGAAACTGGGTGGGCACTTGGTCCAGAAGTTTATGCAGCAGACCTGCAAATAGCTATAGGTTGTCTTACTGTTCTATAAGGAATGAGAGAAAAATGTAGAAGAGCAGCTTAATGATTAGAAAGGAAGAAACATAGGAAAAAGTGGGTGAATAAGATATAGGCCATAGGTTTTGTTATTTATGCTGCAGACATAATTAGAGTAGAAAGTTGGCATGCCTTATCTCTAAGATAGAAACTGACATTATTTACCTCCAGATGTAGACTCCATGGGATCTGCATGACTTTTTATGATAAATCATTTAGTCTAAGGCTGTAATCAACCTTTCCCTTTCCTAAGATCTCTTGCAAGCCCAGTTGTGTATGCAGACTAGATGATTAATCCCAAAGAAAGAATATACTTAGTAGGACCCTGACAGCAGAAAGCTAGGCAGGGAAACCTATACAGAATTCACAACAGCTCCTTCTGTATTAGCAATTTGGTTCATAGGGGCTTCTGTTCTCCTCATCCATACAAATTAGAATATGAGTGCTCCAGTTGAACGGCCCTCGTTCCTTTCGAAATTGCCAACAAAGACCCAGTGAGCTAACAATAGGGGCCAACACTTAAAGTACAAGGGGCAAGAAGCTTGATAGCCACTTCCTAAAGGTGTCAGGTGCCAGAGGCAATTTGACTAGTTCCATGATGAATGTCAATAAGGAAATTTCAGATGACCATAATATATGTGATTGTTTTCAGTCCGGCTTTAGTATTCTTTAGCAAATTTTCTGCATCACCCCTTTCTGTTTATAGTAATTCAAACCCGGTTAAGCCTCTGGAATCCACAGTTAGATAGCAGATTGACAAGGAGTTTTATGAGGAAAAATGTTATCTGCTGAAAGGTGGTTTGGCCTTTGGATTTGTCCTAGTTCACACCAAACATTTTGAACTACTGGGTTTCTTACTGGTTTCTAGCTTCTACATGGACCAGGCACTCTTAGAGAAGGGTTTGACCTCTTGTTCTACTTTTGGAAAGTTCAGTGCACTGTCCATCTAGCTTACCTGCTTAGCTGTATAAGTTGATATCATTTAGCAATGTTGCCATCTCACAAATGGCAAATTGTAGGAAATAAGGAAAGTCACTCTACAAGAGTTGCAGGAGCTAGGTGGTCATCTTAAATTTGCATATCCTTGGTGGGGCCTTCCTGCATTTTTTTTTTCATGTTGTGAGGTCAGAGCTGCACAAACTCCACCATAGACTCAGGGTTCAATAGATCTTCAGAAGACCTTCTCACATCAGTTCACTTTACAAGGAAAAGGTGTCAGGGTTTGTTTGTTTGGATTGATTTGGTTTGGTTTCAGGCATGTGAGGTAGCTCTTGGATTTTTTTTTTTCCAAATCTGGTGATAGGTTGTTTGTGGGCTGCTGAAGTCACAATTTGCCAGTCCATTCTTGGTTACAATATGACCTTGGTCAGTATTATTAGTTTGTTCATCTCTAGATCCCCTCATTCCATGTGCCTAGCCCAAGCCTTCGTGATTAGAGGTCTCCAGTGAAATGTTCTGTCCACTGTGAGACATACAAACTGGGGTAAGCAATTACTCACAATCAGATGGAGCAGTTTCATCAGCTGGCTCTGATGGTCCAGTCAGTATCAGAACAGATTTCAGCAAGACTGTTGCTGCTCGATGGAGTGAGGTCATGAGGAATATTGCTAGCATGGATGTTTCCTACCAACAGTTGGAGTTCTTCAGGCATCTTTCTCTGGATGAAGACACTGGTCTTGCCTGGAAGGTGAGGTAGTCGGAGCACATTAATCATTTTATTCCGACCCACCCCCGTCACTTTTTGATAATAATACACTTTCTTTTTCTGTACCATTTTTACCTGATTCAGTTATTTTTAACCCAGCACATGTAATACGGACAAGCTGCAGCATACTATCATTCAGATCTTCTTTTTGTTATTGATTACAAAGGCATCTACATAAATTAGGAGTCCAGATCAATTTGTTTGTAAAACCGCAATATCATAATGTCTTCAATATTCAAATTCATTGTGATGACTGAAGATTACCCAACATATCCTCTCAATAGCATTTTCATCACATTGTTACACAATTTACATATTATATTTAGAAATGGCATCAGTATAAACCCAGAATGCCCTTGAGTTACTTTGACGAGAAAGCATAAAATGGTTTCTAACTGTTGCCCTTTCGGGCAAACATTTTGCACTGAAAAACAAACACTGGATAAATTACTTTCTGTCACTCTTTGGCAAATGTTTTATGCTAGCTGTTCCCCTTCACCAGAAACCTACGCTATTAACAAACTGGAATAAATGGAGCAGAGCAGCCCAGTTTGGCTTTGGTTTTTGCTAAGCGATAGTAAAAGTGGGGTGGGGGGACCACACAGGATAAAAATATGCCCAAAAAAAGTCCTCTTAATTTCAACACAAAATGAGGAGAGCAAAGAGATACTGGGGATGTGTTTTGTTGATATGCCTTCACCCTATCACGTAAGAAAAACAGTACAACTACTATATGTGAAACGTTTAGTAGGGACACGTAACATTCAGGATGCTTACAAGAAAGTAGAAGATCCCTTTAGAAAGGAATGAAAGAACAGAACAGTCCTGTTACTTTCTGTAGTTCATCTGAGTCCACCCACTGAACAAAAACAATAGGCTATTAATGAATGCCATAGAAGGCAACTGAGACTTTGCTTAGACAGATATTGGGAGCTATTGTAAGATCTTTGGCTAAACACCCCAGCATGTCCTGCAATCTAACTGTTCAAAAACTTTACATAGCTATAGTTTTAATTATTTCTACCAACATAGGCCTTTGGAAAGCAAATTTATAGCTTTAGTATATCTTTTTTATGTCTTTGTTGTCCCTTTTAAAAAACATTTTTAAAAAAACACTTACAATCCCATAAATTGGAAACATTTTTTGTGAAAGTTTATTCAGCTTTATCTTCCTTTTAAAACAGACAAGCTATCTGGCTCCATTTGGACACCTTAATCTCTCTGGAAAAAAAATTAATTAAGCAAGAGCAATATCATTATTTATATTAAAACAGCCTAAAGATATGCTTCTGGTACACTGGTGGAATGGCCATCATATCCCATGTATGCTCAGGGCAGGAGAAATGAAAAAGTACACAAGAAGCAAATACAAGAATGGCATAAAATGAAAGACACATCTACAACAACCTCCTGGGATATACAGCCCTTTTTCATTACCTGAAAAAAAAATTGGTAATGGTCTACTTTCAGGCCACAGTTCCATCAGCTGGGCAAGCGTGGTTCTTCATTACCACTTGATAGCACTTCCTATCCTCACAGATCCAGGAGTGGGCGGGGCCAGCTTGTTCCTCCCTTAGCTACTCCCCTGGCATGGTAAATTTGAAATCTATCTACGTTTATTTTAAATTTCTCCTTTGAGTTAATTTTTTAAAATTTTTAAATACATTTTTTAGTGTTATAGAGCAAAAACGCAATAGCATACAGGCATGTCATAACATTACAATGTTGCTGTGTTAGAAGAAAAGAAAAGAAAAGAACCCCAGGTAATCATGAGCTGTGGGGCAGGGAAAAGGACTCACCAATGATGCTGTAATATGGTGGGAACACTGGTGGCAATAACGCTACTCATCCACTTAAATCAAAAGTGTGCAGTAGACAGCATTATAACCTGATATCATCACAAAAATGGCAATGCCAGGATTGAAACAGAACAATCCACTATTAAGTTATGGTGTGGTAAGAGCCTCAGTTGGTAACAACTTCTACATGTGTGGAACACAGAGGGAGCCTATCTGCTAAAGATAAGGGTGGCACACCTTCATGACCAACATACACAGAACATGTCAGTGACACTCTTATGCCTTCACTGCATACATTCCAGCAGCACAGCTGACAACATCCCCAATACTGCTAGAACCCAGGCATTCTTCCTGGTAAAAGGTTTCAAGTCTTCCTATGTTCCTCATAAGATCTCCTATGGAGCAGAAAGGAAAGGAAGAAGAGCAGACACAGCATAACACCCACATAGTGGTGGATGCCTGCAAACCACATACACATCCCTCTTCATAAAATGTTTCAAAGCTCACACAAGGAAGTAAAGCATTCTTTTGCTAAGAAGCCAAAAGGAGAAATCAGGATATACAGAAATATTAGCCATACACATACGCACACTGACCAAGACAACCTACAATTCGCTATCTTTTCTTTTCTCAGTAAGGACTTAAATTTAGTCTCTTCTCCCTACTATTTGCATAAATTCTTCAGACTGAAGAACTTTCAAATTCCAGATCTTGGAAAAAGTCAGTTTAAGCACAGCTATCTGCCATGTTGTGCAGTGAAGAAAAATCCAAAAATTCATTTGGCTTTTCTGCAATTTCCTTATCCTGCTTTGCTACAAAGGAGAATAGAGTTATGGATCAATGCAGCTGAAAGGGACACAAAATGTTATATAGTCCAATTCCTTGCCACTGCAAGAAATGCACAAAGCTAAAATATTCTTGAGAACAGCCATCCCACCTGTTTAAAAGAAGAAAAGTCTAACCATCTAGGTAGTCTGTTCTGCAATTAAAGAGTTCTTAGCATCAGAAATCAAAGAGCTCTCATATCAGGAAGGAAGATCTTTCCAATATTTTATTAAAATTTGTTTTCTCACAATTTAAATTCTTTGATTTTGGTGTAGTACCAAAAAAAAAAAAAAAAGCTCTGCTTAATCTTCTTTAGGAGAAGATAGTTATCCTATTGCCTCACAATCTTGTCTTCTCCAAGCAAAATACACACAGCTTCTTCAACTTTTTCTCATACAGCTTGTTTTCCAGATCCCTTTACCTTCTACTTTAAATAGCTTCCAGCTTGTGAATATTCTTCTTAAATTATAGTGCCCAGAACTCTTTGAAATATTCCAGATGATGTCTCCCTGAATCAGGGTAGAGAGGTGTTATTACTTCTCTTGATTTGGTGCTTCTGATGAAGTTTAGGGTCCTTTCCACTCTACCCTCCCAAGCAGCCATAGGGACAGGAGAAGGATGGGACTGTGACAATGCTTATGCATGATGTTGTCGGTGTCCTGTCCTTCTTCTGTCCCCAGGCAGTGCAATCATGCTGCAAATCATTGATGGGTTTTCCCCATCCATGACCAATGATTGCACCACCATTGCAGACTTTGTCTGTGGAGCCCTTGGAAGCATAATGGCTGTGCTTCCTGCCCCAGCAGAGCCAGGGAAACTACCTGGCTCTACTGTGGCAGGAAGAGGTGTGGCCATTGTGGTTCCTGGAACATGGAGCAGCTGGCGCAGAGGGGAGAGTTTCTGACATGCTCCCCTCCCAGCAAAGCCAAGTCCAGGACCCACACTGGATGTCTCCAGAACCCGGTAAGGTGAAGAAAGGGCTTAGGACTGTGACAGTTTTTCTAAGTTTTTCTTTTTACACAGATGACTGCTGAGCCTGATGTCATCCATTCTATATTTGTGCCTTTGATTTTTTTTCTGTCTGTTTCATTTAACCCTGAAATTCATTTTGTTTGTTTTGGACCACTTCTCTGATCTAAGGTCTATCCTGATTTTATCTTCAGAGTTATTAGCTATCATTCTCAAATGAGTGTCATCTACAAATTGATGAGCATGTTGGGGGACTCCAGGGGGCATGCTGAACGCCAGTGCTTCAAAACCCGTTAGTTTCCCACAGGAACTGTGAGACATACCAGATATTTCTTATAACACCCGCTACCATGACACTTAACCCTTTAGGCAGGAATCTGGCAGCGTAACACTAACACTCCTCCTCTTTTTCCGCAGCTGCCTCGTGTGTTGGAACTGTAGGACCTATCATCCCCATGCGTTTAAGCATTTGTGTGTGTTTCACAGCAGACAGAACTTTTGTAAATGCATCCGTGAGATTCTCGTCAGAAGTACAATACGTCAGTTGGATAACCTTGTTTTGAACAGATTGCTTTACATTTTGATACTTAATGTCCACATGTTTGGTTCTAGATTTGACTCTTTCACTTACAGCCATTTGAATACAAGCTTGGGAGTCACAGAAAACGTTAACTGGCATCTCAACTGGCACGTTTAAATCTTTTATAAGCTGTGTGAACCAGACCAATTCATTACACAAGGAAGACAAGCTTGCAAATTCTGCTTCAGCAGTAGAAGTGGCCAGGGTATTCTGTTTTTTAACTTTCCAGTAAACCAGAGCAGCACTGTACTTCACAACACAGCCAGATGTGATTTTCCAATCTGACATGTCCTCTGCAAAGTCACTATCAGAATAGCAGACAATTTCTGGCGTTTGAACAGGAGTAATACACAAACAATGATCCATGGTACCTTTTAAGTATCTCAACATCCTTTCACACCTTGCCAGTGGTACTGAGTAGGCTGTGAGCTGGCCCTTCCCAAAATGTTTACACTCAGGGCGATATCGGGACGACAGGTCTCAGCTAGATAGAGTAGAGATCCAATCACAGATTGGTACAATTTTTTGTCAGGAAACAAGGCATTTCCACCGTTTTTGTTGAACCCTTGGACCATTGGCATTTTTACACTTTTACAATCAGTCATGTTACATTTCTCCAACGATTTCACAATTTTCTGTTTCTGATCAAGTAGAAAGACACCCTTTGTTTTCTGTATTGCTATCCCAAGGTAATTTTGAACTGGCCCCAGGTTTTTAATCTGGAATTTCTTGCCTAGCTCGCAGGCAAAATCCTGCACCTGCTTTTGTGTGTCACAAATCAAACACAAATCATCAACATACACCAAGAGGATCTCTTGTTTTTTCCCTGTACCTCTGACATACATACAGGGATCAGCTTTGCTCTGTTTGAAGCCACATTCCGGCAAAGCTTTGTCTAAACACATATTCCAACAGCGAGCAGACTGTTTCAAACCATACAGTGATTTTTGAAGTTTCCATACCATATTTTCTCCTCCCTCATTGAACCCAGGAGGTTTAAACATGTAAATATCCTCTGGCAAATCAGCACTGAGATAGGTAGTAGTGTGTGTGTGACCAAGGCATTTCTCTGAGCAGCAATTGCCAACACCAAACGTATGGACTGCATTTTTGCTGTGGGAGCAAAGACCTCATCATAGGTCTGCTCGTCTTGGGCAAAGCCCCGTGCTACCAGGTGAGCCTTGTGCTTAACTTGCCCATCTGCAGTGGTCTTCAACTTGTAGACCCAGCGGCAATCAACAGGAGTCACATTCTTTGGGATTTGACACAACGTGTACACTTTATGTTGTGCTATAGAATTAATCTCCTCCTGCATGGCATCCCACCAAGGCACTGCCTGACTCCTAGACATTTGCTCTACCTCATCAAAACTACTTGGCTCACAAGTTACTGAATAAGCACTCACGGTGTGTGAAGTGGGAGTGTAACGCCATGGAGGCTTCCCCTTCATTTTTCTCTCTGACCTCCTGAGAATTTGTGTTGGCTGAGCTCCCTGACTGGCATCATCGTCTGGGCTGTGAGACCATTTCAGAGCTCTTTCTCTCACTTCCGTGCTCAGAGCTGCTTCACCCCCCGCAGCCCCCTCCTCCTGTGCTGGCTCTGGCTCAGGCTCAGACTTAACCCTTGAGGGACCAGGAACTGAGGAGGCAGGCTGCATTGGTTGAATGCTAGGCTCACGAGAGACAGGAAGGTGGACTTCAGAGCCAGCATGAACATGTAGCCAGTTTGTGTGTTCCTCAAAAGTTGCATTCCTAGACACGACACAGAAGCCACTCCCTGCATAAAACCTATAGCCTTTACAGTGGGGTTCATAGCCTAATAATCTCAGGTGTTGAGCTTTTGGCTCTCCCTTTCTCCCTTGATTCTTTGGAATATGAACCCAGGCAAAACTGCCAAAGACCTTCATGTGAGAAATAGAAGGCTTCATGCCAAACAAGCGTTCATATGGGGTGGTCTGAAAGACAGAACTCCAAAGACTGTTATGTATGTAACTGGCAGTCAGAACTGCCTCTCTCCAGAATTTCAGAGGCAAATCTGCATCAGTAACCAGAGAATGCATGAGGACCTGCAACACAGCAGCAGTCCTCTCCGCTATTCCATTTTGGAAACTGGAGTAGGAGGTAGTTGTCCTGTGGACAATGCCCTTGCTCTTGAACCACTGTTGCAGACTCTCAGCCAGAAACTCTCCACCTTGATCCATTTGGAACACTTTGACCTGGCATTCAAATTGTCTCTCAACATACACACACCAGTTCTTAATTATTTCACATACTTCAGACTTTTGCTTCAGCAAATAACAGAATGTGTACCTGCTGTAGACATCCACCAGCAACAGAAAAAACCTCACTCCCCCAATACTGGGCTGAGACATGGGCCCAACCACATCACAATGAACAAGTTGAAAAGGAGCATCTGGAACTCGAGAACTAGATCTTGGAGCGGGAAGATGCATGGATTTTGACTGTTTGCAAATGGCATAGTCAAGAAAAGTAGCACAGGATTTCAGAGAACATCCCTTGCAGCTGTCTGCTAACTTTTTCAACACAGGAAAGCTAGCATGTCCCATCCTTCTATGCAACAAATGTACGCACTCATCATGTTGTGGCTTGTTCTCAAACACATTGCAAGCACTGAATCTGGGCTTGAGTTTGTACAGTTTCTCACTCAACTCTGCTACAGTACGAACAGCTCCACGTTTCAGAATCTTGCCCTCACGCTTTGTGAACAAAACCTCAAAACCACTTTGAGTTAACTCTGAGACAGAGAGCAGGCAGAAATCAAGTGAAGGCACATATAACACATTATCAAGATACATATCCAAAGCACGTACATACTCAGACCCCGCTCCCTTGACTTTTGCTTTAGTCTCATCAGCCAGGGCAACAGTAGCAACACTGGCTGGATTCAAACACTTGAACAAATCTTCACAGTTTACCAGATGCTGAGAGCAACCACTGTCCAGCAGCCAAAAAGCCTCATCAGTGTCCTGGCAACTCTCAGAGACCACACAGTCTGTTGCAACAGCAGCACGTGGACGACTCCCATGATCACCTCTGAAGCCTCTGCCTTGGGCACCTCTCCCTCCTTGCTTGTCCAGCGAACTGTCCTTTCTGAGTTGAGAAGTGGACCTGCATCTGTATCACCTCCTGGCAGTGTTGGCTCTCACTAGCCCCTCTGGCTTGGACTCACCAACCTGGGCAGACTTCCTCCCGGATCCTGGCTTGATAGCAGCAGGTTGCAGGGTAGGCTGCAGGGGACCTCTTTGGGCACGACGTTCCTCCTCCTCCAGCAAGCGAGAGGAGACACAGGACACAGTCAGGGTCTGCTCTGGAACAGGCTCCATGGTAGCAACTATGACATCCCAACTCTGGTTGAGGGAACACAGGATGCAATAAGCCTTGTCAATCCCTGGCAAAACTTTCCCCCTCTCACTCAGAGCAACAAAAATATTGGCCATGGTCTGCAAATGCTCCTCAATCGACACACCTGGCCTCAATTTCATTTCAAAAAGCCTCTTCATGAGCGAGAGTTTACTTCCTGCAGTCGTACGGACATACACGGCACGCAGGGCTTCCCAGCAAGCATGAGGAGTAAACAAATCTCTGATGTAAACCAGCTGGTTGTCTTCCACAGCTAAAAAAATACACAACATGGCTTTATCCTTCATCCTTGCAGCCTCAGCTGCATCGGTAGGGAGGGCTGGCAGAACAGAAATGGCTCCCCAGACGCCTTCCCCCCAGAGATACATCTCCATCTTCACAGCCCAAATAAGATAATTGCGGCCATTCAGCTTGGTCAAAGGCAAGCTGCTCTTTGACCTAGCCTCCATAGTTGCTCAGCCCCTGATTCCAGGCACTCACCAGAAGCCTCGGGGATCACCAGCAGACGAAACACAGCAGCAGACAGGCACCATCCATCAAACTTGGCCTCAGAACCACTCTGGCACAGCAGGGTTGCGCAGCGGAAGTGTGAAGCTGGGCCCATAACCTGTTGGGGGACTCCAGAGGACATGCTGAATGCCAGCATGACCCACAGAACGCCGGTGCTTCAAAACAGGCCAACGAAAAATCAGCACAGGTTTAAAAAACCAGAGTTGAGGCTAAAAATAAACTAAACTAAACTTAATTGCAGCTTCAATACATAGAAAAGCAAAAGCTAGGTGAAATCCATTTTCTGCATCTCTCACAGCATGACAGAGGAGCAGGCTGGGAAGACTGTGTCAACAAGCAAGCGGGACAGGGAGTAAAAACTAAGTGAGAGTAAGCAAACTGTGGGAAAGTCCGGGCAGCAGGTTTGTTTTTCAAACAACCCGTTAGTTCCAGACACTTCTTATCACACTCGTTACCATGACTACAAGCACAGCAGAGGAACAAGACACTTAACTCTTTAGGCAGGGAACTTGGCAGCGTAACACTAATAGAGCATCTCCTCATTCAAATCATGTTTTAAAATGTGGGAAAATACTAGGTCCAGGACAGACCCAGTCCTGGCAGGGGTACTGCATTTGTCAGCTCTGTCTAGGATATTTATGACAACCTGATGAGTACTCACTGGTTATGGTCCACCAATTAGCTACAATTCTACCTAATTTGATCAGCACAGTTCAAAGTGCTGGTCATCTCCTATAAAGGCCTGGGTCAAGGCTGTCAGGACTGGATCTTCCTATATGATCCTAGCTGAGCTTTGAGATCCTTGAGGAGGGGGGGATTCTGCCAATCTCACCATCTTCATAGTCATGTTTAGTGAGGAGATGAGAAGAGACTTTTCTCATGACTGCTCCCAGACCCTTTAATACCTTTACTAGAGAAGCTAGCCTCGCTTCTTCTCTGGGTCCTTCCACTAGCAGATTAAGACCTTTCTATTCCAGCAGGCTTTGGGGAACTGATTGTTTTACAAATAAAGCTTTGTTGCTGCTGCTGTTGCTGCTGCTGCTGTTTACTGTTCTTATATTCCATGCTTTTAAGTTACCGGCCCTTTCTGCACCTTACTTGTTCTTAGCAGCATTCTATAGGCATTCCGGTGAAGGCTCTGCCAGGATGGGAGCATGACGGAAGCTCTCTCCTCTGCAATGGCTGCCTCCAGGATCCAGGAATCATGATGTCCCTGCCTCTTCCTTCCACAGTCACAGCCAGGTACTGTCCCAGGCTGCGCTGTGGCTAGAAGTGCAGTCATTGCACTTCCAGACCCTCTGCACACCAGGTAAGTGCAAGATGGCAGTGCAATCATGAGTCATTGATGGGGAAAACCCATCAATGATTTACTCCATGATTGTGTTGCCTAAAGATGGGAGAAGGATGGGACCGCAACAATGTCATGTAGAACCGTATTTGCAGTCCTGTCCTTCTTTTGCCCCTATGGCAAGTTAGGAAGGTGGAGCAGAAAAGGCCACTATTTTAAATGGCTTTGATTCTAACAACAGTTCAATAGTATTCTAATATTAAATTGCGTACGTTTATGGCTACAAATAATTTTATTTGTGCCCTTATACTATAAGATGTCTTGAGTCCCAGTCATGGGGAGAAAGCAGGGTGTAAATTGGCTGACTGACTGATTGAAGAATTTGAGCTTGCTGAAAGTTTGCAGAGGTTGATGCATTACATCCACAGCATTCTTCATGCATCAAGCCTGTAATTCTAAAAGCAGGGAGGGGAAATGGGAGAAGATTAGTCAGCTGTGACTTGTTTCTGAGAAGCCCATGCTGACTCCTAATAACCACAGTTATTTTTCTAAATGCTCACAGACTGACTATTTCATTATCTGTTCTAAAAAATTTCCTGGTATTCATATCAAACTGAGCATCTGGATCCTCTTTTTTCCCCCCCTCTCTTTGAAGACAGAGTGAACATTTGCCTACTTCCAGACTGCTGGGACTCCAGCTGTCCTCCAAGTATTCACAAAAATTAGCTTCCAAGATTGATGGGATCTGGTGCCTTTCTGCATAACCATTAAAAGTCCAGAAGTCCTCTTTAGTTTTCAGTCTGGGAAGCCTACATACATGATGAATTCCAAGAAGACAAGATCACTTTCACTGAAGGTTCACCCTACTCTGACCTTATACTGCAAACATCTTTTTCATTTGCTACTTCCCTAGCCATTCTACTGCTTTTGGTGAATTCAAAGAATTTTCAAATAGCACTGTGCATTTTTTAAGCACTGTGCTTCAAATTTTGAGTGATGTGCCCTTTAGTGATATCCTAACCAAATGTCACATTGCCCACATGGTTTCATAATCTTTACTTTCATAATGTTGGTTCTGCTGCAGTTATTGATATTAATTCTATTTATATAGTGTTTTAGAATAGTCCTCACTGCTCACATACATTACAACAGAGGTGGGCAAGCTCTGGAAATCCCAGGGACAATTTTGATCCCCAGAAAGCCCTAGTGGACCACACCAACTCCAAGAAGAAAAACTAGAATAGGCCAGAAGTCACAAAGTGTAGGAAGTTTCACCTTCTTTTAATGAAATACCACTCCCCAGGTCTCCCAGGAGAGAATTTGCCATGTTTGGAGCCAAATTTTTTTAGGTAAGGAAGGGAGAAACTTGGGAAAAATGACCCTGAGGGGCTGGCTGCATGGGATACAAGCTTCAGGATTTCCACTCCTGCTTGACAACAATCCTCCTAGATGTATTGATAACTGTGATAACACATTTGATAATACAACTTTGCAGATAGCATGAAGAGAGGAGAGGAGAGTTTTCATTTCAGTCAACTACTTGAGTTCATGACAGAAATAAATTCTGAACCAATAACATTCTGGACCCCAATGCAGTTTCTAAGTATTTCACCACAGGAATATGGGGGTGGATGGGTGGAAGGGGTGTGGAAATGACTGTGCTTGCTATGGGAAGGCAGAGCTAAGTTTGAGAATGTGAGCAAACTCAGTCACACTAATTGAAGCTGTCATTGTTACACTCTTTATAATTCTTAAAAAGATAGAGATGTATTAGTAGAGGTACCTCCTCCTGTCTCATTCTCTCTACAGTCCTATCACAATGGCCACCCCTTTTGTCACCCTTTCTTCACCTGACACTGAGTTTCACTCCACAGCAAGTGAGGAAGATGGTAGAATTATAGGACACATGACAGAAGATGTGGGGTGGGGTCACAGATGTGTTATTTTTACCCTTGTGTTAACTTAACATGCAAAATAACTTTTCATTTTGAAAGGGCTCAATTTGGTGTCTGGGCTGTAAGGCTGCAAATGTGCTCAACACAAGCTGCAGAATTATAAGCATAAACACTGAGCAATAAATATACAGCCAAGCACTGGCATCAGGCTGAGTCCTGGATCCTATCATGTCACACTTTTTCATTTTGCATAATGCTGTGACTGTTTACAATTATAGATTAGCACAATAGTAAATACACACTTGGTTGCCTGTAATGAAATACCATATGCATGAAAAAGTAAAGGTAATTTATCACCTGAGAATTAATAATACCTGTTCATTTCATCAACTCATTAATCCGTGCTACCAGTCTGGTTCTTTTCCACATCTCACTGGGATTAGAGTACTTCATAAATGAATCAACTTCTAATTATATTTACATGACTGGATCAATATGTTGTATATTTGGGATATTTTTATAGTGTAAACATATCTATAATAAATAGTTGCGCAGTGAGGTACGTAGGTGAACGGGTAGATTTTTTTCTATTAGGTTTTTTTCATTGTAAGTTGTTCCATACTTGCTTCACTACTAAGGTAAATGAGAAAATATTTTCAGGCTGTTTCCAATTTTCATTTAGTTATCATCTGACTGATTATTCAATGAATAACATGGTAATATTTTTTGTCTTGTAGTCCTCTGTTTGATGGACTGTAACTTGCTCCACAGTATTTGATAATGTTGGCCTGGCAGCAGATGGGGAAACAGAGACATAGAGATATCATGTGGTGCGTTTGACGAAGACTATGCTTTCTGTACTTTTTTACAAGAAACAGGCAAAAATGTTTCTTCTGAGATTTACTTTCCAGATACATGCTACTGTGACTCTAGATATTTCTCAAAATTCTTTTGTCTTGGACATATTTCCAAAGCAGACAGTCCAAATTTGTCTTGAATTTTGCTTTAGGAATACATGCACTTGAAACTGTATCTGTAAGTCCTATTCTGTTGTTACCTGCTGTCAAGGTGGCTTTGACCTATGGCAATTGTATGAATGTGAAACGTCCAAGTCATCCTATCAACAACCATCCTGCTCAGGTCTTGAAGATTCAGCTATGTGTCTCCTTGATCGAGTCTATCCATCTGTAATGTGGTCTTCCTCTTTTCCTACTGCCTTCTACCCTACCAAGCATTATTGTCTTTCCTAGTGAGTCAGGTCTTCTCATGATATGGCCAAAGTATGACAGCCTCAGTTTAGCTATCTTTCTCGGCTTTTAGGATGAGTTCAGGCTTGATCTCCTCTAGCACGCGTTCATTTGGCTTTTTAGCAGTCCAGAGTATCTACAGAACTCTTCTCCATCACCTAATTTCAAAGGAGCTGGTTTTCTTCCTATCAGCTTTCTTCACTGTCCAACTTTCACAGCCATAGAAACTGGAAATTCAATGGCATGGACAATCATAGCTTTAGTATTAATATTTACTTTAGTATTCAATGATATATCTTTACACTTCAGAATCTTTTTTAGTTCCTTCATAGGTGTCATTCCAAGCCCTAGGGTTCTTCTATTTCTTGACTGCAGTCTCCATTCAGATTAATGACCGAGTTAAGATATGGAAAATCTTGAACTATTTTAATTTCCTGACTCCTACAAATCTAGTGCATCTCCTCTCTGAGTTCAGATACTTGAGCATCAGATATATATTTATAGATAGACAGACAGACAGATAGATAGATAGATAGATAGATAGATAGAATATACCCACATCATATCCATATCAAAAATGTGTTAGGGAAACAAAGGCCATTTTCACCCTACACTATTATAGTGCTATTATTCCACTTTCAACATCCTGTGGAATTCTGGGGTTTGTAGTTTACTGAGGCCAATGAGCTCTATGCTTGAGAATTCTGAATGCCCCTCACTAAACTGCAAAGCCCAGGATTCCATAGGATGTTGAAAGTGGAATAATAGCACTATAACAGTGTAGTGTGGAAATGGCCTTAAGGAACTAGGTTGTGGTTGGACTAGATGGCCCTTGGAGTCCTTCCCATCTTTATGATGTTATAAATCTATGACTGAACACACTTAAATTCAATGAAGCTAGTCCGATTAGATTGAATGGGCTTCTTATGGAGGATGCTCATATAAATTGTGAGTTTCTGATTTTGGCATAATATGGAATTGTCTGGATCATTAGAAAATGGGGTAGGATCTCAAGTTGTTTTGTTCATTGTTGTTTAAAAAATAGTTCATGTTAAAGTTAAAATCTTAGTTGATCTTAATCATAATTATTCTAAGTAAGGGTGCTTTATATTTGAAAACATCCTTAGACACTGGCACAGTTAAGGGAACTATGCGTTCAGAAGGGTGGTAAAACACTTTTGGTTTTACCGCTGTTTCTCGTGCAGCTGCTCTGAGTGGAACAGGAGCTCTGCTGGTGCTAGAACAGAGGTTCATACCCAGCAAAGCTCTTGTTTGGTTTCATAGAGTCAAAGAGAATTGTAGAGTTGGTAGGAACTGTAGGAACCACCTAATCCACTCCTTGCCATTCAGCAATACCTGACTAAAGCACTCCTGAAATACAGCCATCCATCCCAAAGAAATGCAATCTCCCATTCACTAAGGTAGTCTATTCAGCTGCCTATTCCACTGTTGAACAGATGTTAATGCTTAGATGGAATGTCTTTTCTTGTATTTGGAGCAGCAGCAACAGATTCACATAATCCCATTCCAGTGGAAGAATATATTTCTATAATGCTATTGGTGTATGTGGCACTTTACAAGTAAAACAATGGAAAACAGTGTATGCTGCCAAAGACATACAATCTAAAATGTGTGTGTAGAGAGTGAGATTGGGGACAGAGGGGGAGGAAGAGATTAGGAAAAAATGGGGGGGGAGAGGAATAATAACACATGAAACTATACAATACAATTGTAAATCAAATTACCCAGAAAAAATGCAATATTATATAAACCCAGCTGACAAATACATATAATGAAAATATACAAGATTATAAAACAATATTAAACTAAAATTCCAAAGGCATTGGGAAAAAAGTTTTTAACTGAGTTTTAAAAATGATGAGTGAAGGAGCAGTCTGCAAATGTTCAGGAACGCAATTCCAAGAGTGTGGATCACCGAGTGAAAAAGGACAAAACCAAACTAAGGAAAAGGAAACCCTTGGTTGGCTGAGAAGTTTAGAGTTCTTAGAATATGGATTTTGAGAAGGCTGATAAAAGAAATAAGTGCTGAAACATGGGGGGGGGTAGGTTGTGTAAGGGTTTGGATGTTAAAATAAAAAACTTGTACTGAACGCTAGAAGGAATGGGTAACCAATAAAAAGATATCAAAAGTGGGATAACATCATCAAAACAACAGAGGAAAAAGATAATCTTAGCAGCAGAATGTTGAATGGAAACCAGAGCTGAGATAATGGAATACCAGTCTGAAAAATATTATAATAATCAAGGCAGGAAATGACCAAGACATGAACTAATGACTTAGCAGAGAAAGCTGAAAGAAACACTAGATTTTGGCAAGGTTGTAAAGAAAAAAAAATAACAACTTTGTAAATAAATAAAAAAATAATAACAACAAAAATGCTAAGGTTACAGGCTTCCTTCATAGAATATCAGAACCAGGGCTGTCCGTATGTGCAGTTCAGGGACTGATGGGACACTCACTTTACAGTTCTACATGTCTAAACTCCAAATCATGACAGCCATTGTCAATCAATGACTAAACAAATGACTAAGAGTCAAATTTTTTGTGCTGTTTTTCTGGAAAAGACTTAAAAACCATGCTCCTTACTGGAATCTCAGTGCAGGTTGTCTAACCCTCATTATGCAAAAACTAATTTGTTATTTTCATACATCATATTTTTACCATCAGGAAAGGGGATCCAAGTAGAAGGCTCAGGATGAACTTCCCTAGCTTTAGTTTTTCCAAGCATTTTTAGGAGGAAAAAAAAAACAGCCTCAGAAATACTCTGATTTTTCTTAGTAATCCTCCAGTACAAATGTCTTGGAAACAAACTGCTCTAGTTCTTATCCAAGCTGAAGAATGTTCATATCACTCAAACCACTGAGAGAACAGAACATGTATATTTCTGTCACATACCTTTAATATGCCTAAAAACTAGGAATGGGCCAACTGAATTCTCAAATCCTTGAATCCGCGAGATTCATGAATCCAAATCCCTGTGCAAAAATAGGCAAACCAAATCTTTCAAATCCACTAACCAAAAAATAGGTTTTTTTAAAAAGAAGTTCTGTTTAAAAAAAAGTTTTTAAAAGTTTAAAATTTTCTTTAAAAGTTGCTTTTAAAACCCTTTTTTAAAAAAGGATTCAAAAGATTCGAGATTCGTGAGATTCATGGATTCCCAGAACCTGCTAGGGATCCAGATTCAGATTCAGAAAATTCTGGATTCATCCCATCCCTACTCAAAACATGGTCCTGGTTCTTTAATAACTAGCCAGTGTTATAGAGAGCTGGCACTTCAAAAACAACAGGTATCTTATAATTAAGTATTTACAGGAGTTGGAAACAATGAGTTAAAATATGGTGTTAACAGCTAGAAGAAAAATTATTAATTAAATTATTCATTTTTACCAATGAGAATGAAATTTAGAAAGATTTGCATCCCTAAACAAGAGTGAATACTCTGCTCCTATGGCAATAAATCTACCAGCTGCCACTGCTTAATAGATTTAACTGAATTAAGAACTGCATTTCCCAGGTTCCCTGAAAGAAACAGCACCTGAGCATACTTGGAAAAAATCAGGAACATTTGGGCTTTTAAAAAGTTGAAAAGACTGCTGCAGGTGATGAAGACACAAGCAGAAGTCCTCCTTGTTCTTGCCAATTTTGGGAGGGATTTCTCTGTGTTGTTTTCCCTCTGACCGGTACTGATGGCCCGCTTCCAAATAAAGACATAAATCACTTCATAATTTTTAGCATCACTCAGTGGCTTCAATTCAATTCTCTTTTAGTTTTGACTAAAGTAGAGTAGATTCAGTGGAGCTACTAGAGCCCGACTAAATTTATTTTTTCTGTAGGTTGACTCACTATATAACAATGGATTGAACTGGCTTACTCTAGTTGAACTAACCAGCAGGATGCCAGCCATTATTTTCTGAACTCAGGATGATAGATTTCTGGCCCTCCCTCCCTTAGCCAGTTCTGAATGTGAGCACTATCGTGAGACGTGATATAAATTTTGTTGCAGCAGGGTATTTGTTTGGAAGTACAATATATCACTTACAAGGTGCTTTTGAAGTGGCTGAATTCTAACCAAAGGCCAGATTCCATGCTTGAATGGACATGGTGTCATATGTACAGAACTGGTGTTCCTCATTAGCCTTTAGCCTGTGGTAGCATGCCAGGTTTTCTGGTCACATGTTTAGATATCGAAGCTGTAGAAAAGCAGCAGAAACCGAAATGAGAAGAAGCCTCCCTAACGTCTGCTTTGCACTGTGTAAATTGTAAGATCATGACAGTAGTAATGTCCCCAGGGAGAGTAAGGTACTTAAGATGTGTTATTACTCACAGATTTTACAAATAGTTGCAATCATCTATGTTTTCAAAACAAGTTTGGCCATGTAACAGATGCCCTTAACCTGGAAACATTTGTAAAGTGTCTGATAGGAGCTAGCAGGCAAAAGAGGAAGATATATATTTTTTCTTAGTGAGAGAATGGCTGAAATGGCCTTCTGTCTCCGAGACTGATGATCAGGGCTTCCTCTCTACAGCGCTGCAGCATCAGGCATTCCTAGACCATTCACTTAGCCTGCATTGGTTAATGGTGGTATAAAAAACCAGCAGCTGCTGTTGCTGATGGTTGTGATTAAAAAAGAAAAAAAAGACACTAAGAGTATCATATGCTTCAAAAAATAGTCCTGAGATCTGTCAACCACCATCCAGACAACGGTTGCTGTTGTTGTGAGAATTTTTAGTTTATTATGTTTTTTTGTTTTGTTTTTTAGTGGCAGAAAAGGGAATATACATCCCCAAATATACATTCCTCCTAAAAGTAGTTACCATTGTTGTTAAGTTTTAAAATCAATTTTTCAAAAAAGTAATTAAAATAGACTTGTTTGCTTAGATACTTGTGCTGCAAGATGCTGACCTGTATAAAACATATTCTCTTTCCATTCAGGTTGTTGTTGCCTTAGCACCTGTAATACATTATGAGGCATCAGCACAAGGCACAGGAACAGCTAGCATTTGAAACCATGCAATAGCCATCTTCCACTATTTGCTCAAGTAAGGCTACACCCTATAACAATTACTCTGCAAAAAAAAAAAAAAAAGCAAAGTTATTCCGGAGCTTGGACTATTACATTGAAGTAATTCATGACACTCAATTTTTTTTGCATCACAAGCAGCAAGTTTGACTGCTTGTTTTGTTAGTCTTATGTCCTTATTTTCAATCAGTGAGATAAAGCATTATTTAAATCTTGCGAAAATCTTGCACTGAAATGCATTCTCATTTCCAGCCCCAGAATGCTTTGCATTAGACAGGAGCTTTGCTGTGGAGACTGACACATTTTTGCATGGAACAAGGGCTCAAATCTGCTGATTGTCTATGGATTCTTTTAAAAAATAACAATTCATATAATAATTACTGCAACAAATTAAAGATTACTGTTAAGGTTAACTGTGACAAATTATTTTGGAGAGAAAAAAATCCAGTTTCATCTTTGAGAGTGTCAAGAAGTAATTTCTAGCACAGAGCTTTGTGGGCACAGTCAATCTGATGCATTTGAAGTAGATTGAGTCCATGAAAGTTTAGGCTGGAAAATTCCCCTACCCAGTTAGTCTCAAAGGTGGTAGTGGATTCTTTTATGCCTTTTGATATCAAAGGAGACTAACATGGCTACCTTCTTGAATATTATTTTGAAGTTCACTAACAATTAACAGAACAAATTAATTTTTGAGCTTGGAGTCCTTTCTGAGTCATCATAATACAAGGTAGTTATGCTTCTGTTGTTGGAGAAAGGGATGAATCACAAGGAAGCAGCTATTTGTAACTCATTACTTTGAAGTTATGATGCGCCCATACACTTGTCTTCTTCCTTTCTTTCACTGTTGTCAGAGAGCTGTGCCTAAAAATCGAGTGAAACATGAAACATTCCCCCAGTACTGTCTGAAACAATGTGATGTTACTTGAAGAGTTTCTGTTTGTCCCATGTCATATAGGAAATCTTGAAGCCTGTCAGCATTAATGAAGCTATGCAAAAAAAAAAAAAAAAAAAAAGACCCATGCCATTTCTGTGAGATATGGAATTACGTACTCCTCCAATATTTTGGTTCCTACATTATCATTGAAAAAAAAAACCCTCTAGAATCTCATCTAACGATTTTAATTTGTTCTTTCCCACGCTGGGAAATAAACCTGGGGAAGACACACTGGACAGAAACACCAAGTTTCATGGCTGTTGCCACAGGAACAACAAAGCCTGAGAACGCTGCTTTTTTGACTCCTTGGGAAGCACATAAACTAATTAACTGATCAGCATTCTGGGCCTGCTTTGGTAAAATAAGCAGCCAACTTTCAACAGGGCCAAAATTCAAACAGAAACTCAATTCATATGAAAAAGAGGAGTCATCCTTAATACCAGTAGACCTTGGAAGGACATAGAACAGTCGTTGTAAACTTCAGCAGCTGAGCCAATGGTCTGTGCAATAAGAAGCAAACATCCTCTTCTTTTTGCCAACTGGATAGTTGTTAAATAATGCAAAGCAAAATTACTTTGAACACTATTTTACAACATCTGCAAAGACCCAATATATTCCAATTCTCTCCAGCCCCTAGGGGTCTGGGGTGGGCAGGGGATAAGGACAGAGAGAAATAGTTTAACTGCCAGTGCTGCCCTTGGGGAAATCAGGACTTGGAGTGCAGGCAGAAGTTATGAGGAGCCAAACAACAATATTTCTTTAAAAAATGTAAAACATGCTTTTTTTTTCTTTTTGCTTGATCACTCTTGCTTTGTGCAACTTGATTTCTCAGTAGCCTTCTTAGTGGACTTGTTACCCCAAAATGTGAATGACTCAGGGGCCCACCTGCAATGCCAGTACCTCTGTGAAACAGTGGGGAATATTACCTCAAAATAGAAGGCCTGCAAGAGGGGAGCAACTTAATGATATTTTTTACACCTATGTTTACTAGTACTTCTGCAGGGAAGAACCAGCTGGAGATCCAAAAAGTAAGCTTAATTATGTTTTATTGGGGAATTGCAACCCCACACAAACAAGATTCAAGGAGTCACACAATCACACAAGGCTAACTGAAGTAAAAGGGAGGAAAGTTTTGGATAGTGAGATTTCTGGGCAAAGTAGGTGATATTTATCAATCCAGAAGAGCAGTAAAAAAGTGATATGGCTTAGACACAAGTGTAAGGACAATACAGAATTGGAAATTGAAGTGGCAGAGTGGCAAACAGCAATCAATATACTGTGAGTTGGCTGGCCAAAACCTGGGGTTTAAATACCCAATTTCTTCCCAGAGGGCTAAGGTGATAATGGCTTTTCTGAGGAGTAAACAATAGAGTTTGCAGTGTGGACAATGAGGTCTGGAAAGGGTTAATGGTCTTAACCAGTGGCATGGATTGTGTGGAGGGGGGGCGGGGGGCAGGGCTATGATGTATGGGGGCATGGCCTCGGTGTGTGAGGGTGTGGCCAGGGCATGGCTTCGAGCCGGGACGCCCCAAAAACATTGCCCCCTGGGGCGAAGTGCCCCCCTGCCCCCTGTTCCTACGTGACTGGTCTTAGCATTAGGTTTCAAAGGGCTAATGGCTGTCTTGGTAGTTCAGTACTTGTCAGACAGGTGTGAGGACAAAAGAGAAAGCTTGCCTGGTCAGACAGAAAGGAGTTAAGACAATCAGCTTTCTTGTGGGAATCTTCCAGACACTATTGTCTAAAAGATTGTGTCGTTGGAAGCTAACTGCAAGTCCATTATCACTGGAGTTTCATGGTGATTTTCTGACTGACCTGGCTATACCTGGAGTTGTCTTCTGACCTACTTCACAACACATTTGTTTGGCTAGCCTTTTCCTTTTATCCAGCTTGGCCATACAACCACAGCAGGTTATGTTTCATATTTATGCCAATGAATATATTTTGCCAAGTAAATCATATTTTGCCAATTAAACTATATCAAAGTGTGGGGGTGTATGGCCTGGTAATAGACTCATTGGCTGCCATCTCCTTGTTCCAGATAAGTGCCTGACCGTATAATTTATAGCTTCCTCATGTTTTCACTGTCTCTTGAACTGGTGAGCCCCTGGTAGCCTTAAACATTAAAGTCTTCAGTTTTTTCCTGATAGTGGTTTCAAGAGGGCAGCCATTTTTCTTTGCCATTTCAAATGGAACATTTAAATTAACAGTGATGTTTTTAGAGGGCAAACCAGAAGAAATATGTTTATTGAGATATGACAGTTGTTCATTGCTTTGTTAAGCGATACATTTAATATCCAATGACAATGCATAAATATTGGAAAGATTTTGTCATGGTAACCTTTGATAACGTACATTTTGAAAAATGAAGATTCAAAGTTATTCACAGGAAAAGAAGGGGGAAATATATTTATACTTTACTGGAAAATGGATTCTGTCTTTGAGAGAGTGTCTTTTTAAAATATTATGATTTTGCCACATGTTGATCTGGTTATATTATTTACTTTGTGCTGGCATTTTGTGTTGGTATTGGAAATAAACTAACAGAAAATACTAAATAAGAAACTGGAAACTGGAGCATCTCTAAAATTAATTTGTGCTCCTTTATGCTTGGTTAGCCATCATTTTCAGTTTAAGCCTTTTCTTCTTGTTTTACAAATGTGCCTTCATATTGATTAAGGCAATGTGAGCAAAGTGCACATTGCCTCAGAAATCCATGCACTCCCAAGGGTTGCTACGTTTCAGTGATGCAAAAAATCCTGTGCACAAAATCATGCATACATTTGGAAAATGTGCATGCCTAAAAATATGTGTAACTCACATGCATTGATAAGCTGTAGTCAATTGAAGAAGAATGTTAAAAAAAAAGATGTGCACCAGAAAAACATGCAAGAATTTCTATGCAGAGACTAGGTCAGAGCAGGAAGCAACTCTCACAAAACCTTTTGTGGAACTGCTCCTGGCACGGTAAATGTAACCCAAAGAGTCTGTCTTTCTCTGAAGGCAAGGAGACAGGGCATATGTGTGGTGTCCCAATATGAGATTGCTACATCACTGGTACTGGGTGAGGCCAAGGGGGTGAATTCCCACCCTGTTCTCTTTTGCATCTATTCAACTGAAATGTCTATCCCTTGGTTCAGTGCAAGCATGTCTGGTCACCTAGGG
The DNA here is from genome assembly GCA_030412105.1 of Cyclura pinguis. NCBI lineage: Eukaryota > Metazoa > Chordata > Lepidosauria > Squamata > Iguanidae > Cyclura > Cyclura pinguis. Next base: position 62,372,550 of record CM059600.1, on the reverse strand, counting down.
GCCAGATATGATTTTTTTTTCTGCCTGCTCATCTGATTGACAAATTGGAAAAAAGTTCATCAGGGATTTTCTCTTTATCCCTTTCTGAATCCAAACAGGGCCTATGGGCAGATCAAGGATATTTCCCAGTGGCGTAGCTGGGGGTCAGAGAGGGCAGTCCACCCCCCACACAACATCAGCAACATCCTCAGCTGACTCGTGGCCACTGCTTCTGCCACCACCGGCAACTTCCTTATTGGCCTGCCCCAGCTGAATGGACTGGCCACCACTGCCACTGCCATGGCAGGGATGCATTTTAACCCAGCAGCTATCTGCAGGTACCCAAGCCCCTGGCCGAGCTGCCTGAAGTGACCAGAAGCGATGAAGGGACCTGCAGCTCAGCTGTCCCGGTAAGGCGGGAGTGTGACAGAGATTGCCAAGTGGAGGTAGATGTGGCTGGCCCTTGAGTCCAAGAAAGGAGAGTGGAGTGCATGTGAGGGAGAAGGGCATCCTTTGCCCTAGGTGGCAAAAACTCTTGCTAAGCCACTCGTGTTTCAAATTCTTAAATTGTTGATCACTGTTAGTGGGTAGTGCAGAATTAGTCCACACAGGACTGGTAAGCACCTTAGGGCACATTGTAATGAAAGGGGATTGTCAGGACATCCTTTTGAGTCATAGAATTTACGAGCAAGTCTTACAAGACAGCGTTTGAGGCTGGCTAGGATGTGATTGTAGAGGTCTTCTCACTTAATGAGACTGCTGTGGGTAAGGCTTTAGGGTTACGACAGGGCTCCCGGACAGGGTGTCATATCCTACAATCCAAGGACAGAGTCTGGATGACACCTGCTTTGGACTAATATTCCATACTATTTAACTATTTAAAATGAATGAAACTGAAGACAGGAATTCAAACAGTTAAAAAACATGGTCCTGGTCTACTGGTGTCCTGTCTCTTTATTTCCTAGTTGGTGGGCAAATCAACATGTAACAAGTATTCTGGTGGGATTCTGAGGAACTCCACGGAAATGAGTCTTCACAGCATCAAAGGTCTGGGTTACAAAACATCATCCTTCCACCGCCCTATTATATGTGGCTTTTGCTTGACATTATAGCCATTGTTCTTAAATGTAACTTTCCAAGCTGTGCCCTTTGAACAAGATTCGCATCCCTTGGATCAGCCGGATATCCAAGCAATGCTCAAGTTCTGGTTCATCACCAAGGCCACTTACAATCTAGCAATCCCTGCATAAGTTGATTCTTTTTTCCTCCTTAAGGAACGTCAGCAATTCTTTCTAGCATCTGGAAAGAAATTGGGAACTGGTGCATTTTTTAAGCATGAATAATGTTTAATCCCATATGGGATGCAGCAAGGTAGTGGCTTGCTTAAGATCACACAGCTGAAATGAGATTTGAGGTGAAGTCTTCCTGTCCCACAGCTGAGCCTCAGAGACACAGTTCTTTGGAAAGCATGGGAAATACCCCAGACACCTAGGCTTTTCTGCCTCGCACCACCAGCTGTAGGTGGTTTTTATTCTAACGTTGGAAGGCAAATCCTTCATGTGGAAAAATGCTTTCACATCCATGTGCTTTTGAAAAGAGTATTCTCTGAACAGGTGGTTCTTTTATCTTTGTTTTGATCTGCCCAGGATTTTGTTATCTGCCATTGCTTGTTCTATAGAATGACTCAAAAAACAATTTCTTTCATACTGAATACAAAGAAAGATAAACATTATGGTTGTTTCAAAGTTTTACAAGATCTTTTAAAATAGCAGCAGAATTCCCAATGCCTCACTTCTTGATGCATTTTCATTCTTCTCCCTTATTTTGACAGTTTGTAGCCCAGTCATTATTATGTTTCATCAGAATCAACCTTCATCACTACTTCAAAAGTACTCACTTCCAAGTAAATTCACTGAAAATGGCAAATTTGGGTTGGCAGGATGAAGGAGGGCTGGCACAAAAGACATAGGTGCAGTAACAGATGGCTATCTTTCATGTACGGCGTATGGTGAAGTCAGAAGAATGACCTGACATTTCACTCTGTTTTTCACATTCATTCCAATGCTGAACATAATTGTGCAGACTATTTTACATAGCACATTCCTATTCTTTATTGAATTCAAATTTGTGGGAATATTTTTAAAAATTCAAATTGCTGGGTTTATACCAATAAGCTTTGAACATTACATTAAACATAATGGAAAACCATTACCTGAAATACATTTCACTTTGCTTTGGGACTGGATTTTGCAACTAAAATAGCCTTGGTTCCCCAAGGAAGCTAGGGCAGTGCTACTTGTTGATTCTTCTGTATCTTTCAGTTCATTTTGATATCATCAGCTATCATATTGGAGTGGCCCTACTAGATGGGAGCAGGAGGCACAGTGAAACAGTTGCTTTGTTTCTATGTGTTGAGTACGTGACAGAGAGTGGCACTAAGAACTTCTGTTGAGCCTGTGGCCATTAAACTATGGTAGGAAGCTCTGTTATATGCCCTGTGATATTTAAATTCTATATAAAGCCATTGTATGAAGTCAACAAGAATTTTGAGGTTGAGGGTCGTCAGTATGATGATCACACAGCTCTGTTTCTTGTTGTCATCAGATATGGTTTAATTGGCAAAATATAATTTAATTGGCAATATATATTAATTGGCTTTAATATACAAATGTACCTTGATGTGACTGTATGGCCATGCTGGACAAGAGAAAGACATTGGCTGAACATGTGCACTGCAAAGTAGGTTGCAGACCCCCTCCAGATGTAGCCAGGTCATAGTCAGGAAATCACTGGGTAACTCCAGAGATAATAGGCTTCAGCTAGCCATAATGACTCTGCTTCTGGACAATAGCAGCAGGAAACATCCCACCAAACCAATGATTGTTTCAACCGCTCTTCCCACTGACATATAAATCTCTCCATTGTCTTCACCCCTGTCCAACCATTACAGAGCTATGACGATGTCCATTATATCTTTGTTACCTAACGCTAAGATAATTAGCCCATACCAGATCTCATTGTCCATTCTGAGAGCTCCATTGTTCACTTGGCTGGAGAACTATTTACATTCATGTCCTCCAGGCAGATATCAGGTACAAAAAAACCCAGTTTTAGCAAGTTAGACACAGGCCTTTTCCACACCGGGCTAGCAAAACGGTGCAGAGCGAGCGACCTCCAACCGAGGTCTTCTGCACCGTAGAGTGGACTGGGGCAGACTACTTTCTGTAGTTCCATACCTCAGTCCACTCCGGAGTGACCGGAACTGGTCGCACGGCGTGTTTTTTTAAAAACCTCTTTTTAGAGGTTTTTAAAAAGCACGGAGCGTGCAACCCCATGCCGCTCCGTCGCCCAGCTCTGGAGCAGATTTGCAGGCGCGTGCAAGTGCGTGCCTGCAGATCTGCCGGGGGCAGGCTTCCGGCTGGCGAGCTTCCCCGGTTGGTGGAGAGCCTCCACCAACCGGAAGCCACCATTTAGGACGCCAGAGGAGTGCGGACCGATGAGCTCACACTCCTCCTCGTCACGATGGGCTCGCCTGGACGAAGTTAAAATCCGGTGAGTAGCATATTCCGTCGTTTCCCCCCACATGTCTGGAAAGGGCCACAGTATGTAGCTTCCTGCTAGCCACACTGTCACTCCAGTTCCCAAACAAGTACCGTGCTTAGGTATAAGCCTAAGCCATGACGCTCTTTCTTCACTGCTCCCCAAGACTGGTAAATGTTACTCACAGCACCCTGAATCTTGCTCTCTAGAAATCTTTCCTCCCTTTTCCCTCAGTTAGCCTTGTGTGACTGTGTGACTGTTTGGATTCTGTGTCCGTGTGATCAATTTCCCAATAAAATACATACTCAAAATACATACTCAAAATACTTTTGAATCTCTGGCTGGTTCTTCCTTGTAAACACCCCGTAAACATTGGTGGAAAGATCTCACTAGGTTATTCCCCATCTTCAGGCCTCCTAATTTGAGCTAACATTCCCCAGAGGTACTGGCATTGTGGGTGGAGCCCAAGTAATCCATGTTTTCATGTAACTAATAGTAAGCTGACGCTGAACTGTGACAAGAGGAAGATTTTTTGAATTGATAGCTTTTCTGTCTTAGAATTTGGTGAGCAGTCTTGCACTTCTCCTGAAGGCACTGATGCAAAGCTTAGAGGTGGTTCTGGAAAGGTGGAAGCTGAGGTGACTTGAAGTGCTTCAGGTCAACTTTGGTTGGCCTGGAAGATATGACCATTCTTGGAGAGGAACAACCTGATTCCATTAATCAGGAAAGATATTGACAATATGTCTAGAGGAGGATGATCAAAATGGTAGAAAGCGTGGAGACCATGCCGTATGAGGAACAACTTAGCGATCTCGGTATGTTTACCCTGGAGAACAGAAGGTTAAGAGGCGACATGATAGCTATGTTTCAATATTTGAAGTCATGTCATGTGGAGAATGGAGCAAGCCTGTTCTCTGCTGCTCCAGAGACTAGGACGTGGAGCAATGGCTTCAAACTTCAGGAAAAGAGATTCCATCTAAACATTAGGAAGAACTTCCTGATGATAAAAATAGTTTGATAGTGGAATGTGCTACCTTGGGATGTGATGGAATCTCCTTCTTTGGAGGTTTTTAAACAGAAGTTGGATGGCCATCTGTCAGGAAAACGTTGATGGTGTATTCCTGCATGGCAGGGGGTTGGACTCAATGGCCTTTGTGATCTGTTCCAACTCTATGATTCTGGGGTAACTTAGATTACTGAAGTAAACTCCATATGGGGCTTTCCTTAAAGGCGACATAGAACCTGCAAGCGAGACAATATGCACCAAAATACCATGGGAAGGATTTGGAGGAATTTTATTTATTCCACATATCTTGTGGTCTGAGTTCAATATGTTGATGATGACTTTCAAAGTCTTAAATGGCTTGGAACCTAGACATTTGAGATTTAGCCCTCTTTCTATATATACCTACTCAACTATATTGAGGAGGCCTCATGAAGAAGACTCAAGGAGTAGTACATCATATAGAAAAATAGGTATGAAATTTCTATTCTGAAATGCCCCAGTTGCAAAATGCCCATTGCACCTACTTTTTCACCAAGTTCATACCTGGCCATCTCCCTGAACATTCAGGGTCTAATAAGAGCATGGCCTGGTTTCCATTTTGTCCTTTTCCTCATTCTGTAGGAATTATTTAGACTGTTTAAAAGTTATTTTGTTGATTTTACCTTCCTTAAGATCTGTTCATGAACAACAGGTTAGAAATATTTAACTGAGTAAATAAAGAAGCAAACAAATAAATAAGGTCTATAATCTTTTCCTACTGACAGGAGATCAGCTGTTATTGTAATTCCATGTATTGTTTTAAAGATGCATGTGTGTGTGTTAAAAACAGACTAGAATCAGGTGCTGCCTGCATTGTTTGTATTCATAATGGATCATATTGTAAATGATAGAACACAAAAAGGCATTTCATAAACGCTGAGCACCCTCTAGTGTCTTTTCAGGGAAATAATTTTGTCTGTGTTTTCTAATCACATCTAATCACTGTGAAGCAGAAATGGGTGAGGAACCTGATAGACGGAACATTAACTGGATTGCTAGTGCTTCTGAGAGACGTCTCTCACTAGTTTCTTTTCGAATCTCTTATGTGTAAGCACTTCTGTGAGCCCCACCATTACGAAAATCACTTTTTGAAATAAATGCTTACTCATATCATTGTACTCTTTTTCTGTTGTACTATCTACAGTTTCAAAATGTTGCATTCAGAAATGGGTTAATCTGCCTGTTTAACTTCTTCCCCTGCTTTTCTTTTCAGTCTCAAGTTGTTGTTATTGATTGCCATAAGTTGGTTTCAGTTTATGGTAACCATATGAATGAGAAACCTGCATATCAACCTGTCCTCAGTAGCCCAGTCAGATCTTGCAGACTCTAGGCTGCAGCTTTCTTGATTGAGTCTATCCACATGTAAGATGGTCTTCCTCTTTTCCTACTGCCTTCTGCTTTGCCAAGCATTGTTGTCATCTCCTGATATGTCTGAAACACAATATTTTCGGTTTGGTTATCTTGGCTTCTAGATAGAGTTCAGGCTTGACTTGGTCTAGGACCCATTTATTTGTAGTTTTGGCAGTCCAGAGTGTCCACAGAACTCTCCTCCATCACCATATTTCAAATGAGCTTTCTTCACTGTCCACTTTTCACAGCTGTACATAGAAATTGGAAATGCAATGGCTTGGACACTTCTGACTTTAGTATTCAATCATACATCTTCACACTTGAAGCACAAGTTATTTCCATTTATGTATTTATTATTTACTTAGTTAAATTTATGTAGAATTTGACAGGTTTTGGTCATCCAAAAGAAACTCAACCAAATGCTCAATGGTATTTTTCTCTCCCCTCACCCGCCAGCTATTTTAGTTTTTTTTTCTTAAACAGGAAATTTTATAGACATCAACTTCTGGTTCACTTTCTGTTTAAGCAAAGGAATATACAACACAGAGAGCTAAAAACAAGGCTAAATTGCACCCCCAAATCTAAAGGACATCTGAGGGCATATGTTCCCAAGGGTCCTGGAAACCTCAAAAACAGCCCTGATATAGAAAGATGAATCTGCTACCATCCATCACATCATGTTTATCCTATCAACTCTGAGAAGACACTTCTGGGTTTGGGAAAGTTCTTTAAAAAATAAGCCAAACAAAACCTTCATCCCATTCCTGAATGCATCAGCATTCACAGTTGCAACCAGTGGTGTCACCAAGGTTGGTGTCACCCAGGCAGTAATTCATGTTGTCACCCTTATCAATCTATTCCCCTACCAGACCAGACCACAACATTGTAGCTAAAATACCAGAAAAAATGACAATATCAATGACAATTTAAAAAAAACCCTGCAGCAACAAAAACAGTGCATGCTTGTAGCAAATGAAGATGAAACCACATGATTTGAAACATCTTTGTAACTGGGTAAGAATGACAGCTCTGGCAGGAGATCACATGCATTAAAAGGCTCAAAGAAATAAGTATAGAGTTTTAGGCTTTTAGGTATATTTATACAGTACATGTTAGCTAAAGCTGGGCTTACAAAAAATGTTTTTGTGGTTAACTACAGGGATATTTTTATAAAAAGTAATAAATTTCTACCGAAATTGTCATTTTATGTCACCCTTCTGACTGTGTCATCTAGTGCAGTCTGCACCCTACTAGTGATGCCACCACCACAGTGGCCAGCTGGATTCTTCCTTCTTAGAAAGTTCACAAGAAAGGCATGGAAGGAATAGCCTCCAGACATTGTTTGTGCTCACCATTTGGCATTCAGAGGCATGCTGCCTGGGAATATCAAGGTTACATTTAATATACCATGACAAACAATGGTTGTTAGTCCTCTCCTCTTGTGACTTTTGTCTAATTCACATGGAAAGTCTATTAAGCAACTGTTGGTAGACACTCATCTTAGATTTTAAAAAAGCGGACTTCTGTAAACTTAGGGAGCTGCTGGCTGGAATTCAGTGGTCAAGAATAGTGGAAGGGAAAGGAGTTCAGGAGGCATGGGAGTTCCTTAAAAGGGAGATACTGAAGGCACAGTCTAAAACTGTGCCAATAAGGAGGAAAAATGGAAGGTATCTGAAGAAACCAGAATGGTTGACTAAAGAACTCTCAGTTGAGCTAAGTGTTAAGAGAAACATGTACAGGAAATGGAAGAAGGGGGAAACCACCAAAGAAGAATTTAAGCAAGTAGCTAGGAGAGGTAGGGCTAAAGCACAGAACGAACTTAGGCTGGCCAGAGACATCAAAAACAATAATAAGGGCTTTTTTATATATGTCCGTAGCAAAAGGAAAAAGAAGGAGACGATAGGGTCGCTGCGCAGAGAAGATGGCGAATTACTAACAGTGGGAAGAGAAAAGGCAGAACTACTTAACACCTTCTTTGCCTCAGTTTTTTCCCAGAAGGATACAAGCACTCAACCTGGCGGTTGGGGAGCAGGTGAGGAAGCAGGGGAAATGCGGCACATAATAGGTAGAGAGGTGGTACAGGAATACCTGGCCACACTGGATGAATTCAAGTCTCCAGGGCCAGATGAATTGCATCCTAGGATATTAAAAGAACTGGCAGAGGTCATTTCAGAACCGCTTACTATAATCTTTGAGAAATCTTGGAGGACAGGAGAAGTTCCAGCAGACTGGAAGAGGGCAAATGTTGTCCCCATCTTCAAGAAGGGAAAAAAAGAGGACCCAAATAATTATCGCCCAGTCAGCCTGACATCAGTACCTGGAAAGATTCTGGAGCAGATCATTAAGCAGTCAGTTTCTAATCACTTAGAAAGCAACGCGGTAATCACGAGAAGTCAACATGGATTTCTCAAAATAAGTCACGCCAGACTAATCTTATCTCTTTTTATGATAGAGTTACTAGCTTGATAGATGAAGGGAATGCTGTAGATGTAGCATATCTTGACTTCAGTAAGGCCTTCGACAAAGTTCCCCATGACATTCTTGCAAAGAAGCTAGTAAAATGCGGGCTGGAGAGGGCTACTGTTAGTTGGATTTGTAATTGGTTGACCGACCAAACCCAAAGGGTGATCACGAATGGCTGCTTTTCATCCTGGAGAGAAGTGACTAGCGGGGTGTCACAGGGTTCTGTCCTGGGCCCAGTGCTGTTCAATGTCTTCATCAACAACTTGGATGAAGGAATAGAGGGCATGCTCATCAAATTTGCAGATGACACCAAATTGGGAGGGGTTGCTAATACACCAGAGGAGAGGATTAAAATTCAAAATGACCTGGATAGATTGGAGAGCTGGGCCAAAGCTAACAAAATGAAATTCAACAGAGAGAAGTGTAAGGTCCTACACTTAGGTAGAAAAACTGGAATACAGAAATATAGGATGGGGGACACGTGGCTGGATAGTAGTACATGTGAAAGGGATCTAGGAGTTTTAATAGACCACAAGCTGAACATGAGTCAGGAGTGTGATGTGGCAGCCAAAAAAGCCAATGCAATTCTCGGTTGCATCAATAGGAGTATGGTGTCTAGATCGAGGGAGGTACTGGTACCACTCTACTCTGCTTTGGTTAGACCTCATCTTGAATACTGTGTCCAGTTCTGGGCACCCCAATTCAAGAAGGACATGGTCAGGCTGGAGCAGGTCCAGAGGAGGGCAACCAAAATGGTGAGAAGCCTGGAAGCCATGCCCTATGAGGATAGACTTAGAGAGCTGGGTATGTTTAGTCTGCAGAAGAAAAGGTTAAGAGGGGACATGATAGCCATGTTTAAATATTTGAAGGGATGCCATGTAGAGGAAGGAGAGGGCTTGTTTTCTGCCGCTCCAGAGACCAGGACAAGGAGCAATGGATTCAAACTGTAGGAAAGGAGATTCCACCTGAACCTCAGGAAGAACTTGCTGATGGTCAGGGCTGTCCGGCAGTGGAATATGCTGCCTCGGAGTGTGGTGGAGTCTCCTTCTTTGGAGGTTTTTAAGCAGAGGTTGGATGGCCGTCTGTTGGGAGTGCTTTGAGAGTGTTCCTGCATGGCAGGTGGTTGGACTGGATGGCCCATGTGGTCTCTTCCAACTCTACATTTCTATGATTCTATGATTCTATGGTAACCTCATCTCTGGCAGTGTGTGCTGCAAATTAATTGTGCATTATATGAAGAAGTACCATCTCTTAACTGCCCTGAATTTATGGTCAGCCAGCTCAATCTGGTGATCTTAAGTTCTCATATTCATTTATTTTTATTTCTTAGCTTTTATTTGTTAGCTTATTCACCCAGCCTATGTCCAGAATTTCAGGATGGGATAGAGACAATAAAATCACATTGGATAATTTAACAAATTCAAATAATTCAACAAAAGAAAACAGAGACATAGGTATACAGCCCAATCAAACTATAATCAATGGATCCAAATCCCTCAGGTATTGAGCAAAATTTTACCTGATTTAAAAATTAGGCTGGCATTGACACCAATCAATCTCCAAGGTGCGGTCAATCTACATTATGATATGAGGGACACAAACACCCCTATATCTGCTCTCTCTGCCATGCAGAAACTATTATCATGCCTTTGAATCCTCTTTTTCTTTTGTAAACAAAAGGCCCCAAATGCAGTGGCCTTTTCTGGTAAGATGTTTCAGTCCCTTCTCTGATTATCTGTTACTTGGCAATCTTATCTTCCCCTACCCCTTTAGCTGTGTGCACAGAGAAGATTAGGGTTAAACCATAATCTCTGTTTAATCCTGGAGAAATATTTGGGTAAATGGGTTCGTATACAAATTAGACCACCACACTAATTTGGTGCTTTGCTATAAAGGTTTTTTTTTTTCCTACATGAAACTGACCTGTAGCACATGGGAGTTTGTAGGCATGTTGGAGTGGTGGGACTTTTAGTGAGAAATAGAAAATTCCCATACTATGATTCCAAGTCAGATCAGACTCATACTGTTATAAAAAATTTTCATATTTACAAAGATTAAAAATGACTTCCTACGCAACTCCACATACATAGGGGAAAAAAAAGATAATAAACAATTATAATGTTACTCCTCACACCTTAATCACACCATCCAGATTTTCTTTCCTGTATAGTAATATCTTAACATTGAATACTGGAAAATAATTCTGTAATTTAATCAAAACCAATAATCACAGTTTCTCCTCTTTCTTTTTTCTACATATTTTATGAAAGGTTGCCATATAACCAAATAGGATTCTAAATTTTTACCCCTTAACAAAAATGTTAACTTGTCTAACTCAGATAATTACATTAGTTTTTCTCTCCACTCATCTACTGAAGGGCATTTTTTTTCTTTCCACTTATTGGCATAAATCAGTCTTCCTTCCATTGTCATATAACATAACAGTACATCATTATCTTTTTCTACAGTATCCTCATAATCTAACATGTTTAGTAAAAATAATTATGGTCTGTGCCTTAATTTATTTTTCAAGATTCTTCCAATAACAATATTAATTTTCATCCAGAATTTCTTTGCTTTAGTGCACATCCAGCACATAGAGTGGACAGAAACCACACAATTCTCGCATTTCCAACATACACTGTTAATGCCTTTACACATTTTGGATAATTTAACTGGTGTGATATATTACCCATAAATCATTTCATATATCTTTTCTTCAGCACAGAACAACAAGTAAATTTCAACACTCTAGTCCATATTGTGACTTGGGCCCTTTCCACACCCTACTTTTTAGCGAAGACATCCGGAGGGAATCCTGGCAGTGGCTCTGCCAGTAGGGGAGTGCAACAGGAGCGCTCCCCTCTGTACCAGCTGGCTTCCTGCAGAAGGGAGCACGATGGCAGCAGGGTACTTTTCCAGGCTGTACTGGGGCAGGAAGTGCAGCCATTGCACTTCTGTGGCTTCCACAAGACAGGTAAGTCTGGGATGTTGCTGCAATCACATGTCATTGATGGAGAAAACCTGTCAATTATTTAATCTGTGATTGTGCTGCCTGGGGATGGGAGAAGGACGGGACTGCAACAACATCATGCAGAAGTATCATTGTGGCCCTGTCCTCCTCTTGTTCCCATTGTGGGATGGGAGGGTGGTGCAGAAAGGGCCTTATATTCTTTGCCCATTTCACCATACAGTCCTCTATCAGTTCTTTTTCAGTACTAAATCTCAACAGCAGTTTATTAATTTTAGAAAATAGACCAGCCCCTATTAATTTCTCAAACTCTGATTGATCCTTACCCCATCTGTAATTTTTTTGTGTCCTCTTTCTACCTTGTTTCTAATCTGATAGTAGGTTAGCCTTGACATTTTCTGTCCTTCTCTTTCTAACTCTTGGATATCTTTAAATTTCAAATCCCCATGATATTCTTGAGGAAGGTCTTTATATTTCATCCAATTCTGAATATTACCTAATTCTTGTCTCTGAAATGCTTCTTGTGGAGATAACCACCTTGGAGTTATTTTGTCCAACTGCATGGCAATTAAATTTAGCATTGACCTTTTTGTTCCCATACCATAGTTAACCATGCTAGCCGAATATTAGTTTGTGTCCTTCCAGCTCCAGCAATCTTCTATTTCCCAACATTATCCGTTCTTTTATCCAGACAATACAGAAATTTGTAATATAATTTTAAATTTGGCAGTTCTAATCCACCCCTTTCTTTAGCATCAGTCAATACTTTTCACTTGATTCTCAGTTTTTTTCTATAGCCAATATAAATTTGTTTATTTCCTTCTGCCATGCGACAAGTAGTTTAATAGAGGAGATTACTGGAAGTGTCTGAAATAGAAACCCCAGCCTTGGAAGAACATTCATTCTAAACTGCAGAGATTCTGTCCATCCAAGACAGATCTAGAGTTTATCATTTTTCCAAGTCTTGCTTTATATTGGTCCAGACCTTTGTATAATTATTCTGAATAATTTCTCATTTTTGGTGGTCGAATTAATTCCTAGAAATTTTATCTTCTTTGTCCCTCAATTAGACTCATTTTTAAAACATTAGTAGGAACACACGTACATATTGGGGTGACCTACATGTGTAGGATCCTATTTCCACAGATATTATCTTAGAAATTCTGCCTTCAGCTGAGCATTCTCACTAAAAATCTATGCAAGCTGCTACACTCCATGTCAGCATCTTGCTGTAGAACATACACACACACACACACACACACACACACAGCATACAGTTGATCATTTAAACAAGAAATTATGAAATAGACAGCTTCTAGCACTACCAGTCAAAAGACACCCTGGAATATTACTTCATTTTCTCCTCTTAATATATTTTGGGGGGCAAAAAGGACAACAAAGAAGAAGAAGGAGAAGAAGGAGGAGGAGAAGAAGAAGAAGGGGAAGACATAGTAAGGAAACAATAGCCAGCACTGAGCACTGGACTATGGTCCTAGAGACTAGGATTCGATTCTCCACTTGGCCATGGAAACCCACTGAGTGACCTTGTCTAACATTTTCTCTTGAAGGCACACAAAAACAAGTAGGGAAACACCTCAGGTTTCTGTGCCATGGTGACAACATCAAATACTGGGTCTGTGATCTTTATCCCTGCCTGAATACCCTAAAGGCACAAGATCCCATCTGATTTTGGAAGCTAAGCAGGGTTAGCTCTGGTTAGTACTTGAATGGGAGACTACCAGTGAATGCCAGGTGCTACAGGCTATATTTCAGGGAGCAACTGGCAAAACACCTCTGAGGATTCCTGACCTAAAGAAACCTTATGAAATTCATGGTCAACAGGAGACTTGAAGGCACACAGACTGACATACACATACTGTGATCTTAACATGGATTGGGCAGAGTTCAATGAAACCATGTGGTCCCATCCCTCCAACCCATGTCTTTGCATGCCAATGGCACCATGGAGTGCTGGACTGATAATATGGGTCAGTGGTTAGTGTTGACCTGGAACTTCTCATATCCAGGCTAATGTCTTCATCAACTATTAAAATCATGGGACCAGTCATTCTCTCTCACCCTAAGCTATCTCACAAGCTTCTTGTGAGGATAAAGTTATTGTGAGGAAAATGGCTGCATAAATCACTATGAGGCCAACAATGTGGTAGGAAAATTAATAGTAATTGCCTACAAACAGATATTTATTACGTTGCAGTTGGTAGACTAAGAGGTAAGTTTGATGTTGATATATTTGGTAGACGCCACTAAAAATGTTGTAATCCACGAGAACTTTTATTTAATTTTCATTTTTGATTTGTAGTTATTTCACCTCACAACAAAGGGCACCAACAATTTGGTTCTTATATGCAAGCATATTTCCAGTATCATTGGGTTTTACTGACAGTATTATTATTGCTTTTAAATCAATAAGCTTTAAATTTGTTTCTGTTGTGTCTTTGATGCCATTAAACATGCAGCAGACAAATAAGACCTCATAAAATTTAGCTTGACTTTAACTTGACTTCTCGTGACCCTAAGGTGAACCTACCATGGGATTTTCTGGGGCTGAGAGTATGTGATGAGTCCAGGGTCAGCCAGTGGGTTTCCGTGACTGAGCAGGGAATTATTCCTGCTCTCCAGGATTATAGTCCAGTGCTCAAATCACTACACTATGTTGGCTCTATCTTCCTTATGACATCCCTTCAGATATTTAAACACAGCCATCATGTCATGTCTTAAGATACCCAACTGCCTAAGCTGCTTCTCATAGGGCATGGTTTCCGGAGCTTTTCCCATTTTAGTTCCCTTCCTCTGGACACATTCCAGCCTGGCAATATCCTTCTTGAATTGCAGTGCTCAGAACTGGGCACAGGACTCCAGGTGAGGTCTGATCAAAACTGAATAAAGTGGTAGTATTACTTCCCTTGTCCTAGACACTATGCTTCCATTGATGGTGCCTAGAATCACATTGGATTTTTTAGTTGGTGCATCACACTGCTGACTCGTGTTCAGCTTATGTTCTACTAAGCTCCTTTTCACATGTACTGTGGTGAAGCCATCTATGCCTTTCATTTTTTTCCCTAATTGTTACATCTTACATTTCTCCTTGTTGAAATTCTTGTGTTGTTTTATTTTGTTTAGGCTCATTTTGAATTCTGGTATCTCGGAGCAGTAATTGTTTGGGTCCTCCCCCCCTCCCCCTCCCCCCCTTTTTTTTTTGAAGATGGGGACAATGTTTGCCCTTCTCTAATCTTCTGGGAATTCTCCAGGATTTCTCAAAGGATATTGCTGTGGTTCTCAGATTACTTCTGCCAGTTCTTTTAATGCCTTTGAATGTAGCTCATCTGGCCCTGGAGACTTCAATTTCATTCAGAATAGCCAGGTATTCCTATACTACCTCTTTTTCGATTCTTTGCCGCATTCCCCTACTGCATCACTTGCTCAATTTTCCCCTAAGAACAAATCAAACCCAGCTTTCTTGAAACAGTTGCTAGTTGCACAAGGCTTCAAGCATTTCAGTCATGCAGTAGAGTGACCTCAGGTGTTCTTTACACATTTTCGTCTCATAGAAGCAAATTAATATAAGCTATTATTCATTAATAGGCAGTTAGTCAGAGTTCTTTCAAATGAGACAGTGGACCTCATGTAATGGCTGCATTAGCATTTTTTCTTCATAGAAGTACAAACAGCAACAACTAATTCCTGACAATCAATCATTTTCTTTCAGTGTTTCACTCAAAATATGTTATAAAAATATGTATTCAGCAATCCAGTGGCTGCGCTGAACAATAAAATATACTTTATATTTAAACATGATTTTTGTAAAATTCAAGGAACACGTTCTTTAGATGAATCTCACAGTTCTTCCCACACTGTTGGTGTCTTCTATGGTCTCTTCAGTGGCTGTAATATCTGAACACAGTTCAGCTCTATTCAGCTCAGGAACACTTCTTAAGCCTCTGCTAACAAGCCTTCTGGGGGAAAAGTCCATGAGTACTCATCTATATATAAGATAATTAAACATATTTACAGTATTATTTAACAATTAACAAATTTAAAAGAGTTTCTCCCTATTTTAAGATCTAGTTTTAATTTCTTATAGCAGTAGCATCTAGTCAATCTCCCAATAATCAATGTCATCAGAGGGTGGAATCCGGGATGGGATTTATGTATGAGCAAGCACTGGAGTTACAGTACTAAGCAGTGAATCCAGGCCCAACACCACAAATCCCTACTTACAGGAGAGTGGCTGCTGCACTCAATGGGGGTCTGTTGTGCTGTTGTTTGGGGAGCAGCTGACTGCTGTTTCCACCCATTTCCATTAGCAATCTCTGAGGCAAGAAGGCAGAAACAAGGTCCCTGTTGCAATTCATCCTCATGTTATAGATCACTCACCTCATGGGGGTGAGAACGTCAGTCGATTTCCAGGGAACACACCTCCATCAACTGTCATGGATGCCTCCTGGTAAGTGGAGATTACATGGTCCCTACATGGCTCCTAAACTAGGGGCTACAGTGGGATTACCCATATGTAACAGTCACAAGTACATACGCTCAGGTTAGGCATTAATAACTTCCATAGAGGATTGCAGCCATTTATTTACACATAATTATAACACTGTAAAACTGACCAGTTCTGTTCCCCTTAGAAACAGCCCTTAAGCCCATGTTGACAAGCCTTCTGAGAAAAAAAAGCCTACCAAACCAACCAAGTATGTTCTATTTCCTGATAGAGGATTTGAGGATAGGAAAAGGAAGGGCAATTGTTTGTTTGAAGAACAAAAGTAATGATTTGCCTTTGGTTGTTATAGCACAGGAAAAAGCATTTTTTCCTATATGGGAAATAATCTTTCAATGAGGAAATATTAATTGTTGTGCAGAAAATGCTGAAATATTATTTTCCATGCAAAAAAAATGTTGTTTCCTGTGCAGTATGTGCTGAGGTCTCTGCAAAACAGCCACACGCAAATTTTGTGCAAACAAATCCCAAATTGCAAATACCTTTTGAAAACTGTGTGATTTTCAAAGACTTTCTTGCAGCAAGAAGAAAACTGATGAAATCACCATTCCTAACCTTCAAGAAGAAACTCACTAAAGACATGCATCTTTAGTGTTTGGTCCCAATGAGATTCCTGTTGTTGAGAGATGTAACTTCACTCTTTCATTCATAAAATCATCCTAAAATGTAACATTTTATTTCCTCCCATGAGGATGAATGGCAACTATGGTAGAGAATTGTACTGCGGTGGCCAGAATCTAATCTGGTCCCTTGTCATAGTGATGCCATCCATTATTAAGCTGGGAAAGCCTTCTTATATTTAAATAAAGTAAGCAGGGTAACACTAGGTTCTATTAGCTGTTTGCCTAGAGCTGTCCTGAACTACAAAGATTTATGCTGACCTCTGTTCCTGGCCAAAGAACTAAGGAACACTGGAATGACGTATAATCCATTCCTTGCCAGAAAAACATCACAGCAATGGAAGCAGAATGTGTCTCTCTCTGCTACTAATAAATAACTTGATGGAACTTTTTTTTCTGAGCCTCTCCTACACAAAGACCACTCCTAACTATTAATTGTCCTGTGACCAGAGGCACAGGAAGTGAATCTCTGTTCCCTGCCCCTAGCTAAAAATCCAAGGTTCATTAAGGAATTCCAGCTTGTTTCCAGAAAAAGCACAATGAAGTTGCTTGGCCCCAACTAGATGTGAATTAGCCCTTTGTCTTTTGGTTTCCATTCAACCTTCTATTGCTAAGATTATATTTTTTCATTGGTAACCTATTCTTTGTAGGATTCAGTACAAGCTTCTTCTTTTAATATTCAAAGTCATACATAACCTAGCTCCTGCCTATCTTTCAGCCCCTCATTTTACAGCCTGCTGGAGATCTACATTCTAGGA
Source organism: Cyclura pinguis (assembly GCA_030412105.1). Lineage (NCBI taxonomy): Eukaryota > Metazoa > Chordata > Lepidosauria > Squamata > Iguanidae > Cyclura > Cyclura pinguis. The sequence goes on along the minus strand of CM059600.1, from coordinate 62,355,305 downwards.
ACACTAGGGCCCTTCCCACACCTTACCTTTTTCCAGCACTGGGGTGCAGAGATTATGGGAGCAGCTTCTGGCGAGAGGCTCTTGCATCCGAGGTCCTTCGGCTCTGCACGAGCTGCCTGCTTGCATGAGATCCCCGCCTCTTCCTTCCACAGCACAGCCTGGGAGTTTCCCAGGCTGTGCTGGGGCAGGAAGCACAACCGGCGTGGCTCCGGAGGCTCTGCATGCCAAGTAAGTGCGTGCAGAGCAATGCGTGATTGTGCACCATTTTTGGCTTATGGCCGAAAATGAAATGGTGCGCGATCAGTGCCTGCCGGTCCCTGGAGCATCATGTGATTGTGAGTGCATTGTGCAGATCACTTTTCACAATCGTGCGACACTCCAGGCTCTTTTGCATGGAAAATGCCGTGCGAGGTTTCTCACCCAATCAAGACTTCCCTTTTCCTTGGCTCAGCTTTGTCCTTTTTCACTCACTGCTCCATACTCTTGAAATTGGCTCCCTGAACATTTGCAGACTGCTCCTTCCCTTGTTATCTTAAATCTCATGTAAAAACTTCCTTGTTTTCCAAACCTTTGGGGATTTTAGTTTAATTTTTTTTATAATCTTGCATATTTTGATTATAAATGTTTTTCAGTTTGATTTATATTATATTGTATTTTTGTGTTTTATCTGGATAATTTTTCACAATTGTATTATACAGTTTTATATTTTTTTTATTATTCTTTCCTTTCTCTCTCTCTCTCTGTATATTAGAGATGGGACGAATCCAGAATTTTCCCAATCCGAATCCCTGGAAGGTTCTGCAAATCCACGAGTCTCACGAATCTCGAATCTTTCGAATCCTTTTTTACAAAAATATTTAAAAAGCAAGGGAAACAAAGCACTTCTACTGAAAAGTGTTTTGAAACAGAATTTGACATCTTTGTTTAATGAAAGACAAATTAATAGTTTTCACTTTCAGGAAAACATACCCATATATTTCTTATTAAGAATTACATGTAATCTGGAAGTAGCTCCAGATGTTGGAGGATGCTCAAGATGATGCCATCCCCTGGGTTGACTATTACAAAAAAAAGGGGGGGGCAAGGATAATCTTGGGAAAGACACTCTCTCAGCCTTAGCAAAAGCCTAGGCAAAGGCAAACCTGCCTCTGAAGAAATCTGGCCAGGACAATTATCACTGTTTTGCCTCAGGATCTCACCAGATTGAAAATGACATGAAGGCCCTTTCTACACAAGCAAGAAAATGTGGATCCCACATTTTCTTGCCTGTGTAAACAGGGCCAAATACTACAGTCCAGAGATAATCCAGGTCAAAACTGGATTTTCTCTGCATAGCTCCTTCTGGCATCGTGGGGTTTGTAGTTGGATGATGCACCAGCACACTTTGACAGAGAAGGCTCTGATACCTTGTCCAACTACAAACCCCAGAATTGTGTATGAAAGAGCTTTTCAAGGGAGCCATGCAAAGGAATCTTTTTCAGCTGTCCTTGAAATCTCAAGAACACTGTACTTTCCAGTCAAGTCTCAAGTCCTGCAACAAGGAAGGCACTTTAAAAAAACAAAAAACAAAAACACCAGCCTCTAGCCCAGTCTCAATTGTCCACCCTGATGTCCAGTCTCAAGTCCTAAAACAAGGAAGGCACTTAACAAAAACAAACACCAGCCTCTAGTCCAGTCCCAATCCCTACCCTCCAGTCTCAAGTCAAAAGCATAGGAAGAAGAGAATAATTACCTTGCAGAGGGAGGCAGCCACAGGGGCAGGCAGCAGAAGTGAGCTGGATCCACAGTTCTCTCACTGGCTCAGTCCTCCTGGCATGCAGGAAAGCAACTCTTGCCATCCCTGCATGCCCACGCGGGCCTGATCTGGGGCTCTCACACCAGCTCAGGCCTCCTGGAGGGCAGGAAAGTGACTCTCGCCACCCCTGAACACCCAAGTGGGCCTGATCCAGGGTGCTTGTGCCAGCTCAGGCCTCCTGGCATGCAGGAAAGTGGCTCTCACTGGTCCTGCATGCCTGCGCAAGCCTGATCCAGGGCGCTCAGGGATTCAAAAGATTCGATTCACCTGTTTTGGCCCAGGGATTCGGATTCATGAATCTCAAATCCTTCCCAAGGATTCAAGGATTCGCAGATTCAGTTGGCCCATCCCTACTGTATATATACAGTTAAACACACACACACATATGTACATATATTTTAATCTGCCCACTTTTGTACTGTTTTGGTTGGTTTACTCGTAAAGCACAATGCATGTCAAGGATACTATATAAATAAGCAATAGTAATAATTGTTCTTGCTGCTGTTGTTATTCTGGTAACCCACTCAGCTTGACTTCCTGTTCATTTTCTCCTCTTCTCTTCCCATGTTAAAGGGCAGAATAGGAAAGTTATGATCTTTCAGATTGAATGCACTTTCGTCTAGCCAGGATAGCAAAATACACTGACATTCTAAATTTCAAGATAGGTGCATTTATACAATTTAACTTCTGTGATATAATACTTCCTGTTGCTGAGTCTGTGACCATTGTAATAAGCTATGTTACAGGGTACACATATACCCAAAGGAACTTCTTTTCTATTTGCTGTTGCAGAGGTAAAAAAAGAAAAATCATGGTACCAATATTTTTTACTGTGACATGCATACAAATGGTTTCAGCTTTTGAACAGCAAAAAGCTTCCACCTTCTCTTTCCTTATGAAAGCAAGAGCGGTTTGTACAGCAATTTCTTCCTTCTTTTGTTATTATAAATCAAGGAATTGTGTCTGGCTTTACTTTCAGCAGTAGCCACACACACACACACACACACACACACACACACACAGAGGAATATCCAAAGCCATATAATCTACAGCCAGATTTTAATGACTCCACAGGGTGTGATATTCATTATTATAAGTATTTTTACTTTCAGTATATTTTTTGGCTCTGACAGCAATGTACATCCTCTAAGAGTTTAATGCTTCTGTTTACTTGTTTTTAAGAAAATGTAGATTGCTTTCACTCCAATTCTCTTCCTCTTTACTCAGAAGATAAATCCTGTTGATGTAAAGAGAACACAGTCCCAGTGAGTGTACTGCAGCCTAATGAAGGGCAAAGCCCCCCTTTGCTTTGCTTTTCAGATGCACACAAAAAGGCACATGAATACCTGTCCCTGCCAATGTGGCTGGTTTACAAAATGTTAAACACTGCTGTGGTTTGGCTACAGATCAAAAAGCAGTAAGTATACACTTTGGTCCTGCTGCTACTTTTATCATGTGCTTCCTTCACAACAGTTATAGGTTCAGATCCAATTGCTAGACCCAGCTGGAGTATGCCCACTGTATCTCTTAATGAACAGAAAGTCAATGCTGATGTAAATCCCAGTGGGTCTACCTTAATTCAGACAAGAATTTGGATTAAGCCATAGTTCTTTTAGCATATTGTTATCTTCAAAAATAAAATAACAGAATATTTATTTTTTTCAATATGCTTAGAAATAAACAAGACTGAGGAGAATCCTGAGGTGTCTGTCTTGGTTTTGCTTAACATCTTTGTGAATTACTTAGATGATAGAATAGAAGGATTGCTTATAAAATCTGCAAATGATACCAAATACCCTAGAGGATAGGAATGGAATTCAAAATGACCTTAGCAGATTGGAGAGGTGAGCCAAAACCAACAAGATGGAATTCAACAGGGATAATGCAAGGTGGCAAAAAAGAAATTTACATAAGTAAGATGGGTGACACCTGGCTTGAAAGTAGTACATGTGAAAAGGAACTAGGGATGGAGTAGATCACAAACTAAATGTGAGTCAACAGTGTAGATGCAGCAGCTAAAAAAGCCAATGAAATTTGGAGTTGCATCAACAGGAGAATAGTGTCTACTCTGTTCTGGTTTGGTCACACCTTACTTGGATGCAGAATTTTGTGCAGAATCCTGAACTGTGAAGATTTTTGGCAGCTCATGAATCTTCTCATCAGGAGTTCTTGACATTTTTTTAAAAAAATGTTTTAGACTATTTTTTTAAAAAAATATTTTTCAATATTCGTTCCATCCCTACAGCCGTTTTTCACTGACACATCTGCCCCAGTCCATCTGACATGGTTGAAAGTTATACAATATTACTTCTAGTTTCATTTTCAGCTGATTTTGTCCAATTTTGGGTGGGGGCAGGTTATGGGGGCAAATCGCTAGGTGTTTTGAAGATGTTTAGCTCAAAAATCATTTTTATAAATTACAATCTAAGAGCTTTGAGGGACTTCAGGGGAACTGAGAGCTTTGAGAAGCTTCAGGGGATTACACTAGCACATGTTGTAAATGGTTCCAAAGGTCATGCTTTCGTCTGTCCTACAGAAACACCACAGCAGATCTTTAAAAACAGGGGACACAATTATACTCAGGAAGCAAATGGAGATGTGTGTGTGTGTATGTGCCTTCTAGACTTCTGTCAACTTATAGCAATCCCATGAATTTCATAGGGTTGTCTTAGGTAAGGAATACTTCGAGGTAGTTTTGCCAGTTCTTTCCTCTGAAATTTAGCTTACAGCACCTGGTAATCACTGGCAATCTCCTGTCCAAGTACTAACCAGGGCTGACCCTGTTTAGTTTCCAAGAGCAGGTGGTATCTAGTGTGTTTAGGATATATAGGAAATGTAACACAAATAATGCTTGAATTCCAGTAGTATCTGTTCCTGGCAGAATGTAGAACAACTTCAGTGCCCTGGAGAGGGCAATGGCTGCTTCTTTCTGCCAGCTGCGTAGCTACAGCTGGATGCTGCTTGCATGATCCACACACTTCCTCGGCTACTAATTGTCTATGGGAGCACACCTAAGCACTGTCAAACTGTGGTTAAACTGAGGTGGATCATACATGGAGGTACAGTAACATCTGAAAGAGTGCACAATCTACTGTCATCCTTGTTTAAATTAGCACATGTCACTTAGAAGACTCTTGCTAATATTAATATTTCCTTCCAGTGCAAATATCAGCTTCAGATTTTCTTTTTTCCCAAGATTTTTTCAAGGAAGGGAAGCATTTGTTGCACTCCTGACACCTACCAGCCTACAAAGATGCTGCTGTTTGCATGTTAAGAGATATGTGCAAAGTCATTTTCACTTCTTATTCATTCATTAGGTAGAGGCATTAGGTGTTGTTGTTGTTGTGAGCCTTTAGGTTGTTTCCAACTTATGGGAACTCTAAAGCAAGCCTATCATGGTGTTTTCTGGAGCTGAGAGTATGTGATGTGCCCCAGAACACACAGTGGGTTTCCATGGCTGAGCAAGGAATCAAACCCTTGTCTCCAGGGTCATAATCCAATGTTCAAACTACTACATCATGCTAGCTCTCATTAGGCATAACCTTTGGCCAAAATTCTATTATATGCTCACAAATTATATGAACATTTGTTGTGTTTTGAACTCATTTGCCACTTATGGTGACCCTAACATGAACCTTCTTGACAAGATTTGTTCAGAGCTTGCCTTCCTCTGAGGCTGTAACGTATGCATTAGGGATGTAAACCTTTGACTATTTTGTTCTTGCATGGGAGGATAAATAATTAAAGTAGCTTTCTCCCTGTTGCAGGATAAATCTAAAATTCTTCTATGTTATTCTCTCCATATTTAACCATCTGAAAGTGTTGTTAAAGAATTATTCTACAGAGAAAATCAAAGATTATTGCACATAGAAGACTGCACATACACCTGGCATGTCTCTGTGTTCTGATGAACCTCTATAAGGAGCGTGTAATGGCATAAGCTCACTACTTTAAATAATAATATAAAAAGAATTATGAAGCCACATACTTATTCTCTTAAAAAATAAATTTCCCAGAAGTCCAAAGAGTAAGAAGTTCTTAGAGGGTGTGCTAAGGATAATCAATGTGCTAGACAATACTGTTGTTTACAACATTGGGAGCTCAAGAGACCACAATGCTGACCACAACAGTGACCAAAACAGTGACTAAAAATTCTAAGGAACTTTGGACAGGTACAGATTGAAAAGCACAAGGAAATAAACCACAATGCCCTTTATAAAAAGAGAGATGTGGGAAAACCAAGCATGTTTAACTTCTTTCACACACCACATAGCTGTCTTCAGACTGGCCATTCCATAACCATTTAGAGACTGAGAGAGGATGGAGGAAAGATAGAAAGGCAGCCAAGCAGCAGCTAGCTCTCTTCCCAGATCCATTTTCTTTTAGAGGCAACTTCTCAAGCTCTGACATGTGTGGGAGTATGCATACTTGCAAATTCACTTTTACTACTGCTGAAGAATAGTATGACTATTTGTGTAAGAGAAACCCTCTCACTTACTACACAGCAAATCAGTTTTTATATTCTGATTTTGCTTAAAAGTAGCTTGTGGAACAGCAAGGCCTTCTTCTGCTCTGAGGAAGAAAAAAAAAATACATATCTGAAGTTGTACCAGGTATATGAAAATTTAAATTAGCTCAGTGACTTGTGACCAATTTCATTCTTAGTTGTAGAAAACACAGAAAATGTATTGATTTATACTTCTGATCCTCTCTTGACCCTCTTTCAATAAGTAAAGCTGGACTGTATATGCATTTTCCCTTTTATGTGCCTTCTGTGTGCTTTTAATCAGAACCAGGCAGGATGGACAGTCAAAGTGTGTTCAAACATTTCTAAAACACATTTGTTATTCTGAATCATTTTGATAATAAATATGATTTTATTATCTGTAAAACATTGCTCCCAGTGACTCCAACATTAAGCATAGGGCTCTGTATTCTTTCATTCTTTATCTGTCCCAAGCCTACAGAATCCTTAAAATAAGCCTAGCATGCTGATCCCACCATATTCCTAAATAATATAGGAAGTAAGATATTGTCTTCCAGGTTGCCTAAATGTGAGTCATAAAAAATCAGAGCCCTGACAGCTTTATGGCTAGGTATACCTACATTAAGTAGCCATGCATCCGTGCATAGCGCAACTTATATAAGAGAACTCATCAAAACTGTAGGTATAAAACATACCACTGACTTTTGTTTCAGTCTCTTGTGCAGTTTTTATCTCTGATCCATAAATAATGGATGCATCAGCACATTTATCTGGCCAGAGTAACAAATCTCACCCACTTGGTAATTGTAAGCACACTGAAGTTTGTTACTGACCTTGCATATAAATCCAGGCACGCACAAAATGACAGAGAAACAAGGGTCCCCTCAGAGATGCTCTCTTTGCTGTGCTAAGGTTGACGTACAACGTGAGCAGTGAGAGACTCTTGGCTCAATCTTATCATGGACCTATTGAGTGACCTGAGGCAAGCCAATAGCTGAAATCCATCTGTAATACAGGGATAAGAACATTCATCAAGGACAATGTTTAGGAGTCCAAAGAGCTGTATACTAATTTCAGCAATCTGGAAGAGTTCTAACCTAGGATTTTACAATCAGTCCTGTCCCCAACGGGCTGGATCTGTGGAAGAAGCCATTAAAACACTATACCAGGAGTTGCAATCTTTTTTTCAACCCAAGGACTACATTCTAATTTAGGATGATCTTAGAGTTGTATTCCAAAAGTGGATGGAACTATCCACATTGGGACATACCAAAACAAAGAAGGTGGGGTCAGATGCAATTCTTTGGGATTTGGGGCATTCCATATTAAGCACTGAAAACACAGCTCAGTTCTCTGTATACCTGCTCAAGAGCGCATGTGTGCAACAGCTTTCTTTCCTCAAAAGTTCCATTCAGGAGCATTCTCACCTTCAAAGCACAGCTTTCCATGCAAGTTTTTAAAAGTTTAATATTGTTTAATATTTAATATTTGTTTAATATTGTTTAATATTGTTAACAAAGTTTAATATTGATAACAACAGCTTTGGGCCAGTTAGTAATCTCCTGCCAGGTACATCTGGTCTGTAGCCTGCAGGTTTCTCATCCTTGCTCCACATCATTTTTTGGGAGAGCTGTTTTAAATAAAACTAGCCTTTGTGTTGAATAAACTAGGTTTTACATTTTTCTTTGCCTATCCATACCATATACCTAGTTTATAAACTGCCCTCCCCACTTGGGTTATTGGGAAGATGGAAGTGAAGTAGACTGAAAATAGAAGTATTGAGCATATGCTGGGTATTATTATTGATTAAAAATTGATCTAGTAAAAATTTTTTAAAAATCCACATCAAAGTACTACTGTACTCCAGATAGCCATATAGCAAGAGTGGGTAACTGGCATAGGACAAAGGGCCAGTTGTCCAGACTACTGAAAAAGAAAAAGAAATCAAATCAAAACTAGAACTTGTTGAAGTCCACTTCAGGAAAGGAGATAGGTACAATAACAGCCTAGACCTACCCTCTATACAGCATGACCTACCCTCTATACAGCATGACCTACCCTCTATACAGCATGACCCTAAACACATGTGCCAAGATCCTGCACTGGGAGATGCATCATAAAGTTCCACAAAGTCAGAACTACAGCAAGGCTCCCTGACATTTTCTTAAACCCACTTTTTAGCTGCTGTACTCCTTCAACACAACCATTTGCTGGCAGGTAGAAAGTGGAGAAGGGTGTATTGGAAAATGTTGAGAGCTCCTGGCATGTGATATCATTGCACTGCATGCAGTTATGGGAACTGTACATAGCCATGTAGGGAGAGCTGCAGTAGGGAAAAAAAAGTGCATCAGTGAAAGTTTTTGGTTTATTTGGTAGATGAGAAAGTTCAGCCATTGTGTGGTTGGTAGAGGATTCCAACCTTCAAAATGACCAAAAAGGTGAGTTAGGCAGATGTAAGTTGGGCACCCATTAACACCGTGCAGCTGTAGTTCTGACTGCACTAATATTCATAGTTTTATGTATGTAGATGTGCCTTCAAACCACCTGTCAAGTTATGGCGACTCCATGAATTTTGTAGAGTTTTCTTAGGCAAAGAATAGTCCAAAAGTAATTTTGCCAATTCCTTTCTCTGAAATATAGCCATACAGACCTGATACAGCTACTTACCTTTTTCTTTTCTTTTCTGGTAAACGTTTATAGAATTGTGCTAATAATATTAGGAACACAAGTGCTCAAGGACATCAGGACCATTTGATCTGCTCTGACCTTTCCGCCTCCCTCTACTTCTCACACATGGTATAAACAGTTCATTTCTCATCTTACCATTTTTCCCCTAAACCTTGAAAAATGATAGTTTACAAAAACATTGATTTAGAAGTCTGGTCTCTTGGGTAAACTGTGGTTTGTTACTATCCAAGGAACAGAGCCTTTGATTGACGCATGAAAGGAGAGGTGCAGTGAGATAATGGACTGTGTGCAAACAAAGCTAAAGCCTATTTCTCATCAAATTGTGAATTCCTAGTTTGGTTTATATCTGAAAAGCCCACAGGAATTATTAAAAGACCATGTTGTTTTGCAGCTCACTGCATAGATGGCCAGTAGTATTAAAATCTGTGAAGCAAAATAATAAGACATCTTGTGGGGGAAATAACCTACTACAGAAGAATATAAACAAACATTCACCTATAAATTAGTTGAAAAGCTCATAACTTGAAAACATTAATTTTGAAATGAGCATGCTGGCTGAAAACTTCTGGCATATTCTAGTTCTATCAGCCTATACCTATGGCTAAGATGAAAGAAATCCCAGTATTTAATCGGCATATTTCCAATATCTGGACTATAACTGCAAGTGCCTGTCTGTCTGTTGTGCTATACTAATCCATACACAGTGGCCCCTCCACTTTCATGAGGGTTTGGGGCACAGAACCCTTTCAAAAGTTGAAAAATCATGAATAACTCCACCACCCTCCCCAGCTGAGTGAGCAAGCAAGGGAACACATGTGCATGCCTTCCTTCCCTCTGCTCCCCTCCCATTCTCTTCTGGGGCTCCCTGCTCTTATTCTCCTGCATTTTACCTGGACACACATGCCTTCCTTCTCCATGCTTGGGAAAAAGGCAAGTGAATGGGAGAGGGGAGCCACTTGGATAGAGAGGGCATGCATGTGCCTTCTCTCCTCATTCTCTTATCCCAGTTCCCTTGCCTTTTGCCACGTGCTTGTGCCTTCCTTCTCAATGCCTGGACAAAAAGCACACAAATGGGAGGAGGGAGCCCCAGGCACAGAGAAGGGCAAAGCAAAATGGGAGAACGAGGAGGGAAAGCATGCACACACCTTCTCCCTACTCTCATTTGCTTGCCTTTTGCCCAGGCGTGGAGAAGGAAAGCATGCACATTCAGGCAAAAGGCATGGAATGGGAAGAGAGAATGGGGGAAAGGTATGGGTGCACTTTGAGAATAATAAATTCACAAAAGTCAAACCTGCAAATGTAGAGGGAGGACTATACTTGATCACAGTCACTGTATTTGGAGTCTCCTGTAATGGGATTAAAATGAAGATTACAGTAACAATTTGGATCCAATCCATCAACTCCTTGGGGAATGTCATAAACAAAACTTTCTGATTTCTAAACATTTATGAAATTGTTTTAACCATGTACAGTTAGGCTGACATCTCAAAGATTTTTATACAACCTCATCTGGAATACTGTGTCCAGTTCTGGGCACTTCAGAAGGATATTCAAGAAGGATATTGACAAGCTGGAATGTGTCCAGAGGAGGGCAACCAAAATGGTGAAGGGTCTGGAAGCCATGCCCTATGAGCAACAGCTTAGGGAGCTGGGGATGTTTAGTCTGCAGAAGAGAAGGTTAAGAGGGGACATGATAGCTGTGTTTAAATATTTGAAGCGATGTCATGTTGAGGAGGGAGCGGGCTCGTTATCTGCTGCTCTAGAAACTAGGACAAGGAGCAATGGATTCAAGCTGCAGGAAAGGAGATTCCACCTGAACCTCAGTAAGAACTTCCTGATGGTCAGAGCTGTCTGGCAGTGGAATATGCTGCCTCGGAGTGTGGTGAAGTCTTCTCCTTTGGAGGTTTTTAAGCAGAGGCTGGATGGCCATCTGTTGGGAGTGCTTTGATATGGGTTCCTGCATAGCAGGGGGTTGGACTGGATGGCCCCTGGGGTCTCTTCCAACTCTATGATTCTATGATTTAAGATTGATCAGTAAATTTTGGCTTTTCTTTTGGAGAAATGACGGAGCTTGGTCCATTTTGCGTACAAAAAAGTGTGAAAAAAAATAAATTTAAGGATCGTGGGTGCTGTCACTCAAATTTTTGTTTCATTCAGTTCCTATCTGAAATAACCAGCATAAACTTGTGCAACAATGAATAACTTACCCAGAATATTTAAAGATCAATATAAAAAGGGTCCAACCTCTTCCTGTTTTTAACCTGTTGCTCCATTGAAGATAAACTCAACTATTCAATAACAGCTTAAAATTACAAAACGGAACATTAGCTCTTCTGAATAAGGACTCTTCTTTTGCAAAAACACAATATATCAGTAACTGTTTTCTTCAGCTCTGAAGCATAAAGATAAAAGAGACAGCAAGTCAAAAGTGATCTACTCAAACTACTATTATGATGTCTGAACTCCCTGAACATCTATGGCTAAGCTTCCATATCAGAAGCTCATCAGTTCTCTCTTGAAAGTTTCTTGCTAAAGTGATTGCGCTGTACACTATCCCTGGGCAAAATGTTGCATTTTGACCATTCAGAAGAGCTATCAATTCAAAATCCTTTTTGTTGCTACCTGGAGCAAGTGTGTTTTTGTTTTTCTATTTACCCACACAGCAACAGTTCAGTTTTAATGAGCATGGGAAATTTTCATAGCATCTCATCACTTAATCTTCTGACGCTAGCACATAATTCATGAATCTGAGTTAGGACTGGGGGATCTTTGATCTTTCAGGTGTTCATAAACAACCTCTCCTATCATGCCTATTGGGTTATTATTTATAAGGCTATACCATAATAAATGATTCACAAAAGTTTTTGTACAGAAACATTGGATGTGATGAGCCATAGGGGCTGAATTGAATTTGTTCGGCCTTCTCAGATCAAACTTGAAGTTTTCAGCAGGGCTAATCAGCAATGGCATTATTTTCATGAGGTCATGAGGTCTGTGGAAATATGGATTTTTGTTTTGTGTATGACACACAAGTCTCAGAAATATATGCATTTCTAAGGAAAGATGTGTTTTATCCTAAAATCAGTTACAGGGGTATGAAATATCATTTTTTCTGAAATGCACACCCACAGAATTCATTTCCCATCATTAATCTGGAGAAATGAATTGGGTGTTTGGGAACCAATTAGGGTGAGGAAAGGCTAGTCTGATCTCAGATTTTCTCAGAAAAATACTAAGACTTAAATCCAATTTTAGTCCTGCCTATAAACCCAGTAAAATCAATGGGATTTAACATGGTTGTGACTAACAAGTCCCATTCTTTTCAATGTGTTTGCTATATGCAGAACTAAGTTTGGTTTTACCCTCAAGTTCATTCTTGATGTTTAAATGGCATATCCCTAATGTCCTATTACACTATACTGTTATAGCACTATTAATCCGCTTTAACTGCCATGGCAACATCCTGTGGGATTCTGGGGTTTGTAGTTTAGTGAGGCCCAAGAACTCTGTGGCTGAGACTTCTAAATACCCGTCCCTGAACTGCAAATCCCAGGATTCAATAAGTTGTTACCACGGCAGTTAAAGTGGAATAATAACACTGTTACGTGATAAGGCAGTGAGTCTAAAAGAGAAATCAACTTGCATTCACATGGATAAGTCATTGCAATGATGGTGAATGGTAGTGAATGGCTCCAACCACATCTGCTGGATTTATTTATTCCTGGTATTTATAGTACCAGGAAAGTAAGATGTGAATTCACATCCAAAAGCTTATCTGGCATGAAGTCATTCTTGTAAATGCATTAAATTAAATATGTTTTCCCATTCAGATTTCATATGGAATACTTTCAGTCATTCAGACCTTAATTGCAACTGTATGAACTTCCAGTATGCTGATATTAATATCTAGTATCAAGAAGATTATCTAGCTAGTTTCATTGGCTAAATTAGGGATAGAAAGAAATTTTGTTGGACTCAGTGGTCTTAACAAAGGTAGTATTTTCCTACCTCCCAGCTGTCATTGTGAGAAAACACCCAGAAGATTTGCACATTTATGACTTCTGATAAATAAAATCTACACCAAATAATGTGTTTATTTTAAAATGCAAGTGGCTAAAATTTGCATTTGATAAAACAATACTAAGAAATATTTTAGTCAATGGAGGAATACTAGATAATTTAGGTAAAATAGGCAACTATACACACACATTAGGAAAAAATGCATTTAACATGGATAATTTCAGTATGAGAAAAAAACACAAAGTCTTGCAATTTGGTACAAAATGCTGATGAAAAGAGTGTGAATTGTTGCATTTCAAAGAAATCAGAGCTGGGAAGTTTTTACATCGTAGGCTAGATGGCTGACTATCTTAGAATCAAAAGGAATCAAAATTCTCTAGGTCTTTTTTCAATGTTCAATCATCCTGCTCACCAATATGTTTTGACATGCACAAATTTTGTCTGTGTGTGTTTAGGAAGAAAAGAACATATGAAAATATTTTTACAGTGATTGAAAATGTATTTCTTGAATGCTGAGAAACCCTGATGAGAGGAATCCTGGACCAGTGTGAATCTTTGCAGGTTGTGACATATACCAAAGAAAATTTGCACAATTTTTTCTTCACATTAAATGGTATTTTATCTACAGAAAACAATGTTTCTGCATGGAAATATTATTTTATGTTCCCAAAGTGCTGTTTCCTATACAGAAAATGCAAAGATGACATATATGAATTTTGCATAGAACATGCCCCTAGTCCAGCAAAAAGAAAATTGCAGAAATCACTCATTGCTTCCTTCTAGAAGAAAATTAATGAAGAATTGCATCTCCAGTGTTTCTACAATTACTAGCACATTTTTTAACACACACACACACACAGATACATACACACATACATAAGCATTGGTCATACTCATTGCTCTGGGCACACATCCTCAGCCATTGCACGATACTAACCCAAGGCTTCTTACAGTAAATGGCTGAATTTTTATACATACAGTGGCCACCAGCCACTGTACTACCGGAGGCTGGTGGCTCCCACGTCAGTGAGGTAGTGAATCCATTACAGGATTTTTCTTTCTTTAATGAAGCTATCTATAGTACAGAAACTATTTAGGAATAGGGTTCAGCACCCTGGAGAGTTCCCTCAAAGCCAGAGGAGAAGGATGGAGAGTAAGAGGTTAGAAATAGCTTCAAATTCTTATCATATGCATATTTAAAATAGAATTAAAAGTAGCAACAGTATTTCAAGCAATTTAAAGCGATACTATCAAAGGGAAACCAGCAACAGTATATCATGTTTTGAAAGTCTCTGAGCAATCAGCCTGCTGAAAGTCCTCTTCATATGCCTAGGAAGGAACAGCAGTGAAGGTTCCATTCTGAACTCTCTAGGAAGGGAGCTCCAGATACTTGGAGCAGCCACAAAGAAAGCCCTCCCGTGTTCCTACCAGGTGTACCTCTAGGGGTGGTGGGCTAGAAAGAACAGCTTCTAAGTTTTAGCAAAAATATTAAATAAAAGGAAGAATTAAAACTGGAGCGGATTCCCTACTCCATGACATGGGAGCCACCAGCTGCCTCTCTCTGGTATACAGCATACAGTCAAGTAATTGCAGAAGTGGTCTGTCTGCTATTCTGACATTTAGATTTCTGGCATTTAGATTCATTAAGGTCTCATAAATATCATTAAAAGTAACCATAGCATGCTGATCAGCATAGTCAGTACTCAGCTTGGTATAGAAATTTGCCCAGCTGATAATCCACAGTGCATCATGAATCAAACACCAATTTTCCTTCATCCCCAAAGTCTTTCTTTAGTTTACAATGTTCAACGAAGTAACATGCACATTTAATGAGCATGCAACAAAGTAGATGGCCCAAAGCATATATGAGACATCTTTGAAATTAAGCACCTATTTTTGTTGAGAGATTTCTCTGCACTGCTGTGGAGCTATTTGCGCTCCAAAGGCAGATGCCTTGTAGATGGTACATGCAGCTGAAATTATTTCAGGTTAGCCTGTCAGTGCTGATGGAATTCTTGCTGACTGCCATGAACTAATGTTCAGATGGCAGCTGATCCAAGAGCACCTCCTTTCTTTCCCGGTGACATAATATCCTCAAGGTTGTGAAAAAGGATAGCAGGTGCTGCTCTTCCATATTCTCTCTTATTCAGGGAAGATCTAAAGAGAAAGGTGGGTTAAAATAAAAAAAGGGCAAAAGAGCATAACACCAAAACAGACGCCAAGGCAATGGGCTCATGTGGCTTCAAAGATTTCAGTGAATGTTTGTCTGAGATGCTTGAGCATTGTTCAAAGTCATAAGGTTTCTGGATGAATGTGTTATGTTAATGAACAAGGGCAGCAAGTTCGTCACCAAAAATATACAAGTCAAGGGTCGAGTCAGTACATCATTGACAGCTTTCACAGCCAGAATCCATAGGTTGTTGTGGGTTTTCCATGTTTTGAGGCCATGTTCTATTAGCATTTTCTCCTGACGTTTCACCTGCATTTGTGGCTGGCATCTTCAGAGGATATCTGAAGATGCCAGCCACAGATGTAGGTGAAGCGTCGGGAGAAAATACCAATAGAACATGGCCTCAGAACCCGGAAAACCCACAACAAACTCAGTACGTCATTTATTGTCAAGTCACTGAAGTAACTTAAATCCAACTTGAGTCCAAGTCAATCAACTTGAGTCTACATCACTGCTGCGGGTGTAACTATGGTGAGCAAAATGAGGGCATCATCTTCACCAATAAGTATTCTGCCCCTCCCTGAGAAATTTTCCTTCTCTCCTTCTTCTAGCATTGCCATAACTTATAACTTCAGTTATCATTTAGAAGTATGATTTTAGCATCCAAAGAAAAGGGGCAGGCACAGTTACCAAGGGAATGTGAACACATCAAATAGAATAGATGTCAGTGTGAATGATTTTTTTTTTATTTTCTCACTTTCTGCAAAGCTAGATATTTGGGGACTGGAAGAAAAATTCATGGGGAGGGATTCTTATTTGGCGTGCAATGTCTTATCTTGGCCTCCCCATAGCTAAACCCCTGCTGCTTCCAGCCCTCCATGAATTTTTGGTAATGAGCTGACAGAGTCTAAACTACTACTAAAAATACAAAAGAGGGTGTGTTTCCACTTTTCCATTCTTCTGGCTTCCAAATTATACAGAGATCTGTTATTATATGTGTGTGGAAGTTGGCTTTTGCAGTTGGAAAAAGACAGATTTTCTTATAACTTTAGGACTTGCTTCCAGAGGAATCTGGCTAAGGTGGGAGAAAGAATAGGAGTAGAGCAACAGGAAGGAAAATGTGGCAAACCAGCATTCAGACTGCTAAGTAGAGTCAATATCTGTCTATGTCAACCACAAACACATTCACTCCACAGGCTGGAGAAGGATTTGTCTGGAACAGGCAGATAATCACCAAGCTGGGTAAATAAAAGAGCTGTATGCAGCAGCATGTGACTCTAGGCCTAAGGATGAAAAGGCAAATCTGAATTTCAGTATTGTAGGCTTGTTGATATGGACTGCCATCTAGTGGTTAAAAGGTGGAACAGTTCTTTACTGTAAAATACAATTTACAGTGGTATTGAGCATAGACTGTATCCATCTTAATCTTTAAGAGAGGAATCGGGAGAAGGTATTTGTGAAGAAAGCAACACAGGAGCATTGTCAGAAAATAACCGGTAGCTCTAGAAATCATTGATATAGGCTAGATTCTGTATTTTTCACTCTTAGTTATCTAGTTTGGAAAAGTATCTTTCAACATCTTATTTTTGTGTTCTGTGTGGAACAAAAACACTCTGGTTCAATGTTTCTGGATGTATTTTTTTAAAAATAATGTGGTCTGTCTAAGTTCTTATAAGTCCTTGAATGTGTTCTCTGTGTGGTTCACATGCTGCACATCTTTTCCTCTTAGTTGGCCAAATCCTAATTGGCTTTGAATCCTATCCCCACATCTGCTTTAAGAATCAACAACTACACCTGACTTTAAACATGCATTCACATTTCTCTTTTGTGTCCAGACCAAGGAAAAAGAAAGCTGTGTCAGACACTGACTGTGGAAGCTGTTCATATAGCCTGTCATAAAATAGACCGATCCAATCACTTTTGCAGAAGGCATTACAGACTATGGCCCTTTTTGCATGCCACACCCAACCTGCAGTGACCACAGGATTGCCACAGGATCGTGATGATGATCATGAGAAACACCCCTTCCCTGGAGAGGCTTTCCCCAGATCCCCCACAGAATGGATTTGGCAGCAGGTAAGCTGTGGAAAGGGCCTGCGTGTCATCAATACTTCAATTTTTAGATGAATGCGTATATATACACAGCAGGAGTACTGTGAGTACTCGACAATGGTTCCTCTTCATCCCAAAGAGAAGTGATTAGTGGGGTCCCATAGCATTCTGTTCTGGGCCCCATGTTGTTCAATGTAAATGACCTGGACATTGGGATTGGAGGCTACGATTATCAAATTCACAGCTGACAACAAATTAGAAAGTAGCTAATAAATACCCCAGAGGATAGGGTCTGGATCCAAACTGACTTTAACAGATTAGAGAGCTGAGCCAAAACGAACAAAATGAATTTCAGTAAGAATAAATGAAGGTACTGCATTTAGGTAGAAAAAAATGAAAAGTACGTACATATGATGTGTAACACCTGGCTTGACAACAGTATATGTGAAAAGGACCTAAAGGTCTTAATAGAGCACAAGCTAAACCTCAGTCAACAGTGTGATGTGGTGGCCAAAAAAGCCAATGCAATTCTAGGCTGCATCTACAAGTATATACAAGTCTAGAACAAAGGAAGTAATAGTGCTTCAATTTGCTCTGATCAGACTTCACCTGAAATACTGTGTCCAGCTTGGGGCACCACAGTTCAAGAATTATATTGACAAGCTGCAACAGGAGGGTGACAATGACGGTAAAACATTCTGGAAACCAAACCCTATGAGGAAGAGCTTAGACAACAGGATACATTTAACTTGAAGAGATTATATGATGGTGTTACCCTGTGAACTGGGGGTCCCGGGAGGGACACCAAAATGTACTCCACTAAAGTTGGGGAAAATTAGCTCAGAGCACTGCTTAATGTTACAAGAGGCAGGGTAACTTAGCGAGATCTTGAACCCTATGTCTACAGGGTCAGGTTGAGTCAAGGAGAACACAGAAGTTGAAATAATAACTGATGTTTATTAAATACAAGCAAAACAGTGTATGCGACACACTCATACAAGATAACTAAAGGAAATAAAGGTTGGAGTGGTATAGAGGGATTTTTAGAGGGCTTGTTGGTTTGGGTGATACTTCACCTGTCCTGAAGCCCAGAAAAAAAAATAGAGAGCGAAGCTGGGGTGCGATGTAGCTCAGCACGTGGGGCTGAGGGGAGGCTCGCCAAGCAAAGCGGCAGCAAGGCAGGATGAAACTCGGGAGCTATCCGAGGAAGGTCTCAGAATCAAGGGTTTTTATAAGGAGAATTGTGACTGCGGGCTATGCCGTACTTGGGGGAAAACAATAGATTTGGAGTTAGAGACAAAGCCTCCGAGAGGTCAGCATCTGAATGATTGAGTTATCATAGCAGTTTTCAATAGAGTAGCCAGTATGCAAACGCAGAGTACTTGGGTATTGCATATCAAGGGATATCTTTTAATATCCCCAAAGCTCGGACTAGCCAGGGCAGTAACAATGGCCCTTTCTTAGATACCTTAAAGGATACTTAAAAAAAGCTGGAATAAATTTGTTTTCTGCTGCTCCAAAGACTAGAACACGAATGAATGGATTCAAATGACAAGAACTGTTAAAACATTGGGAAGACAATCTTGATTCTAAGACCTGTTTATTGGTGGCATAAATTGTCTCGGAGGGTGATGGAGTCTCCTTCTCTGAAGCTATTTAAACAGAAGTTGGATGGCCATCCCTCAAGTCTGCTTTAATGTATAATCCTGAATGGTAGAGGGTAGGACTAGATGGCCCTTAAGGCCCCTTTCACCTGTATGATTTTATGATTCTATGGGTATAAAAAAAAGCACTTTAGATACAGTAAGATAATGTTCTGAGTATTGTGGTCCAAGTCTAAGAGTTTCGCAGAATAATTCTTCCAATACATTTGTTTGAAGAAAAACCATACAAATAACAAGGTTACCATTGATGTTAACTTGACCCAGGGTATCTTTTGGAGTTTATTAGTTTTTCTGATTTTTTTTTAAATGGAGAGTTATGTATTAGGTAGCATTAGGTTGGTTCAGGGCATCATTTTAAGTTTATCTCTTTCTTTCATGCATTGCCTACCTCAGTGATCAGTCAGCTTGGAACATCATTGTGGAAATAATCTCTTGTAAAGGGAGATTAAATTATAGTTCTGTATAGGTGATAAACCACAGGAGCAGATTATCAATTAAGATTTCAGAAATCCATTTGGATACAGCCCTTCTAGAGGATTAGAGGGGGGGAAAGACTATATATTTACAGGAGAACTTCTAAAAGGAATGCATTTTTTTAGAAAGCAAGCATTACTTTCGTCCTTAAATGTGTTGCATTTTTATGCATCCATAAAACTACTGCCATTAAATGTTCATTGAATGATTGCAGTATTGTCTGGATTTAACTGCCACTCCTATCAAAAAACAGTAAAACTTTTTTTTTAAGAAAAAGAGGCAAAAAACATGTGAGGCTTTAAAGAGCTGCATTAAAATATAAAGTTACATCTTTCTTTTGATCATTCCAATGACTTCCCCTCACATTTTGTTCCATCTGATGCGAGAATTTTAAATAATCAGTTTGCCCAAATGTTTCTTGCTCTGTACAGCAAGTCTTTGCAGGCTTGGAGATGTAATTAGCAAGAATGTTCACGCTATTACAGGGAAAGCCACTGATCACACAGCTCTATGAAAGAGTTCTGTGAGAGCTGCTAAACAATTAAGCTAATGCTGGAATGTGAAGCAGACCAGTGAGAATGGCAATTCCAAATCTATGTAGAAAGCATATGAGCATTCTACAAGTAAATTGCTTGTTTTCTGTGATAAATAAATTCATGAAATAATTAAACAACTTTGTTAAGCCCAACACCGATCCAATGGAAGCTTCCACCTTGTTTGGCCTGCTGTTGGAGCAAACCCTGTGTTGCCTTTCAAAAGGGGATGAAATTGCTCCTCCTTTTCCCCATTTGTGGGTATTAGGTACACTGAAAGTAGAAACCATTCTGATACCAGATGCACATGGTAACCACCTTTTATTTTTTCAGTGACAGCTACCACCCTGTCTGACAGGTTATTCTGAAATATCTAGTATGGTGGCCACCAATATGATGGAGCTCTAAAATGTAAGTCTCTCCTTCTGTCTCTTTAAGAATACTTACGTCTGGCCAAGGATTTCTTCTTACACAAGAGCAAAACTAACAACCCACAAAGACTCCAAACAACTAAATTACACCTGTCATAACCCCACATCTACAGGTGTCTGTGAATGCCTATTCCCATCATGCCTCACCACCTAGCCATGCTGGCTAGAGCTAATAATGTTTTTAATCTCTTTTAATGTATTTAATGTATTTTATGTTGTTCGCCGCCTCGATCCTTGTGGAGAGGCAGGATAGAAATAATAATAATAATAATAATAATAATAATAATAATAATAATAATAATAATAGAAGATGGAGTTCAATGACATCTTGGAGTTCACAGAATCCTCGGCCATAACCTAGATCAGGGGTTGGCAACTGCACAGGGTCAGAGGCAATGTCCCTTGCCCATTGTGTTACTTCCTTTCACCATTTTGAAGGAGAAAATAGATGAAAAAAATGATATGTGAGCAGGCATGGGGACTTTGAAGCAAATTTGGGGACTGAAGGGAGGGCTGTTTTCAGTCATTGGGGGAGCTGAGTCTTATTTTGTGGTGAGTCTATGTGAAAAGCATACTGGTTTTTTTTAAAAAAATATATATTAGTGGACTCGGTGGGGTGGGGGGGTGGGGCCTCAGGGGCTGCAAATGTGTCATACAAGAGCCAGATGCAAAATGAGGTCTGCATTTTCCCCCGCACCTGATCTACATAGATGAGGAACATTTAGCTGGCAGAGGATGGAGAACTCTCATTTTACAGCTTCTGAAGTAACTTGTACGGACTAAGGAAAGTGCTAAGCACTGGTAGCTGTATGCGTGTGTTTAATGTAGCAAAATCCATGATTGTATCTTATTGGATATTTCCTTATTTATCTCTCTTTCCTTGAGGTCTCTTCTTGTTCTTCTCAACCTAAAAATCCCCACATACCTGTCCCAGTGCTTCAAAATTATAAGAAATTAAATTAACTGTTATAAGTTGTTCTTTCTTGGCAAGGAAAGTATAACCAAAGTTACTTTTTCAAAAGCAATGCAATGAGTGAGGCAGTTACTTTATTAGTGTAATGTCATATTTTTTACTTCACTTTTAAGTTACTTCAGAAGAACATTTTAGAGAAATGTTTGTAAGCTTTCTGACAGAAGTCCATTCTGTTATTCCATTCTGTCACTATTCTAAGGTCAATAAGTAATGGTAAAATAATACACATTTTCACAAACAGAAACATGATAAGAAATGTTTACTTTTCAACCACCACAGTGAGAATAGGGAAGAATTACTTCTTAAATATAACTTCCAAGCTCTGATTTGTCCATATAAGGGAGATCTACATTACTGAAACTATCATAGGCGTTTTATCAGGAATGTTAGCTAGAAAACTCTTCTTTTCTTTACATGCGGTTTCTGATTCCCTTCCCTAGTTATACGGAACAGTTAATTAGTCTCTGAGGTAGAAGCCTTCACTTGATGGAATAACTCTCTTAATTCACAGTGATGGTCTAACCATGTGCTGACTGTACATGCCCAAAAGGTGGCAGGTTTGTTAAAGGGATCTCTTCAAAATTTGCCCTTTCTCATACAAAACCCCACATGTATGGATTTCCAAATGCTCAGACTTAGGGTATCTGAATATTGGTGGTAGTGCTAACTGATTTCTGATAAAAGAAATGCCTCCCAACCAGCACTACCTTACAAAGAAGCCATACCAGATGTTATTAGACAGCAATTCTGATCCAACCTAGCCAATGGTGAAAGATGATGGGAGTGGTAGTTCGACAGGATCTGGAGGAACAAGATGTTCACCTCTGGTTTATAGAATGGCTTGCTTTGTTTATCTACTAACAGAGTATCACTGTTTTAAAGAGAGTTGAGCTTTGGTAACTAACATTGCAAGACTCAAACTGATAGACCAAACTGAAAGGACATGTCCAAGGTGCTAGTACTTAACCTATTTGAGGGATAGGGTTCCATACCTTGGGTAGATCCTGCAAAATTCAGGCTAAAACTAGTAGGAATTTCACAATCATATAGGTATGGAAAACACCACTCACAACGTCCATAGACTTTCATGGAACTTTAAGAGTTTCAGGGCAATAGAAAACTGTGGGAGATTTCTCAGTTGGGCTATTGTTGCAAAGGAAACACATCTCAAAACTTCATCACACACACCATGCACTATTTGCATAGGAACAATGCTTCATGTGCTCTTATTAAACTGTATTGAGTTATTTCATTGATGATACCTGCCATAGTTCATTGCTATTCTATCACCTTGACATGCTATTTGAACTTTCAGAATTACCAAAGTAGAACTGAGTTCGATTTGGACTGAAAAGCATTCACAGGAAGTTCTACTTGAAGCATTTCAAAAACTTTGACTCACTTTTTGTCTAAAAATCCCTGCCTCCCAAACCACCCTGTGTCTAACAGATGATGAGCACCACTAGTCAACTATAATATTTTCAGGCTTGCAACAAATTGCGCAAAGGTTTCTTTTCCAGGCTCAACAGAGGAAAGTAATCTCTCTGAGATTACATTTTTAACAGATTCATTTGCTAGACGGATTGCAAATTTGACATAGTTTTGCCTTTGAAAGATGAAGGAATTGGAAGAAGCCTTGCAGGGGTTTTTTTAACAAGCAAAGCCCTTCTGTTATTTTTTTTTTCCAATCCTATTGCAATTCTTTTGTCTTTCCAGTATCAATGAACTGCTTGGCAGATAGCTGCCTTTATTATCAAAATGCACATTTCTGCATCACAGGACTCAGATCAGAACACTGCATATGGTCAAGGCTTGTGTAAACGTAAGCCCCTAATGATGCTGATAGCTTACATTTCAGAATCCATATCGCTCATCTTTTTAGGAGGGTGAGCCTCTGACCAAATTGGCTTGCCTAATTACAGTGTCAGGAAAAGGACTGCCAGCATCCAATTCAGACTTTTAAACCTTGCTATTGAACTGGGTGGTACTGCAGAAACTGCAGCTTTTCCAGGTCCATAATTTGACTGGTCCATTTCCTTGTCTTCTTCTTCACTTTCTTTGTTGAGCTAAAAGAATAGAGAAGATGATGTTACTTAAAAGATAAAGGTCAGGAAGGTTCATGCAGTAAATTCTTGGTTTCCTACTTTAATGCAGAATATGAAATTTATGCAAATAATTCTTTTACACATTATTTCGCGTGTGTGTGTGCATGCATGTGCGAGAGATAACAGCATGGAGGCTTTCATCTCTATCCCTCTCACAGAGCCTGGCTATGAAAGCCAAGAGACAGTCATTATTCAGGAAACAAGTCATTACTGTATAGTTGAGCCAGTCACTAGAATCAGTGCAGGAAGGATGGTGTCTTCACCTTTTTCATGAGAGGTGATCCACTGTTACACCAGTGTGCAAACACATCCTTGTCTCCTCCTCTGTGCTGTCCTCTTCTCTGGTTGGGCAGAAGGGTTTCTGGTGGGGCCAGCTGGTGAAAAAGGGATGTCTCTTTGCCATATGACTGTTCTGAAATGAGAAGATCGAGGAGACGCAGGAAAATGAACTTTAAGTAAGGCATGTATTTCAGTTTAAAAAAACTTCAAAAAGATTAACAACAACAACAACAACAACAAAACAGAAACAAAGCAATAGTGTGGCTATCAGAGTCTTGACCTGCTTGGAAAGTGGTCCCTGGCCCACCTACAGTTGCCCATTTTGCTCTAGAGAGTCAGTGTCCATCATGATAGATACTTAATAATAAGATCAAGTATCTATTAAGTATCTATTAAGATGCTTAATACTAAGCTAGAGAGAGCCATCTATTAATCACCTAAACCAGAGATAGGCAATTGTAGTCTTCCAGATGTTGTTAGACTACTCTAATCAGTCCTTGCCAACACAACCAATAGTGAAGGAAGATGAGAGTCCAGTAGTATTTGTAGGACCACAACTGCCCATTCCTGGTATAAAATATATAGGGAACCTGCTGATGGTGAATTACAAAGTCTATATTCTTAATGATTGCAACACTGCCATGGCTAATGATAGTTCAAGTTTAATTTAGAACTGGAAAACAAGTGAGCCTGCAGATGTTGCTAATTGCCACTCCTGTTACTGTTTACATACTGACTGACTGGCAATCTAACAATGCCAGCAAGTCAACAGCTTTTCCAGACATGCTTTAGTTGATCAATTGGTGAATCTGCACATTACTAAACTGAAAGTTGTACCTTATATTCTCTTCTGAATCCCTAAAAGTCGTTATGTTAAATGGCATAAATCACAATTTTTAAACACAGAAACTATATTGGTCCATTAATTAAATTAATAATACTGCAACTGAAAAAAAATGATCAGTAAACAAGAATTTAAATCCCCATTTTCCTCATATATCCAATTATATCTATTTTGATATCTTAGTAATCTGTTTAGTTATACTGTCCTATTGCCCTCTGCTGGAAAAAGCTAAAATTTCATGCAAATAAATGAAGGTGCCTTTTAAAGATGGACATAATTCTCCTCTATATTGAAATAGATGAGACAAAGGCTGCTTTCATTCCCATGATTTCAGGTGCCTGATGAAAGTTTACAAGCATGGCCAAATTCCTGTAATTCTGTTGCAAATGAAAGTAGCCATTAAGAATGACAACACTCTGGTTAAAATATTGTGAATCAGTTCAGCCAGAAATGAGTTTTATTACCCACTGCAAAGTCCCCTTTCTTTTATTAGTGCTGTTTCAAGTGAAATACTTGATTTAAATGATATTATTGGTCCATCTGTTTGCTCAGGTGTTGTTTGTTTATTAAATGGGTTTAATGGCTACAAACAGCTGGGCTTCCTGGTAAATTATTTGGTTGGGGAGAGAGGAAATTGAAAGTGGAACAATCAGATGATTTGATGAAGGCTTTTTTTTTTTAGTCTCCATTCCAGTTTCACTTCTTGCAAGCCCTATGATCATGTATGGAAATGTGCAGACAAAAATCTAATGGCTCTGTTTAATATGTTTTCAAAATATTATTCAGCTGCAAGCAAATTCAGAAAACCCCACATTCTGATAAATAAAAGACTTTCCTTCCATTTATGCTCACAACAGACTCTGACTCTTTGCTTAGAACTAGAGTAAGTATTGATTTGATGTTTCCTATAATGCACATATGAAGTGTGAACATCTCAAAATATATGCCACATCTGACAAACTGGACTGGAGTCTGCCAAGGTCCAGGGCATTAGTGGCAAGGCTTCCCAGGGCTGGGACAGGGAACAGGCCCTGGGTCAGGAGACCAAGGGTCAGAATCCAGTGACAGCCCATAGCAACAGAGGTCTTCCCTGATATCGGGAGTCCAAGGGGCCAGAAGCAAGATGCAGGTCCAGGAAATCAGGTCAGAGGGCAGAGTCCAGCAGGAGCCCTCTACCTGGTGTCAAGCGTCCAAAGGGCCAGAGGCAGGGCCAGAGGCAGGGCCAGAGGCAGGGCCAGAGGCAGGGCCAGAGGCAGGGCCAGAGGCAGGGCCAGGAGGCTATTACCCTGTTTTCTGGGGGTCCTGGGAGGGACACCAAATTGCTCCAAAGTTATACAAGTTGGGGAAATTAGTCGAAGAGCACAAGTTAGCACTGCGAGAGGCAGGGTAATGTAGCGAGATCTTGAACCCAATGTCTACGGGGTCAGGCCGAGTCAAGGAGCACACCAGAGTGAAATAATAAATGTGAATTTTATTAAAAATACAATCAATCAGTGTATGCAACACAAACACACAGAGAAACTACAGAAATAAAAGTTGGAGTGGGATAGAGGGATTTTTAGAGGAGTTGTTGGTTTGGGTAATACTACACCTGTCCTGAAGCCCGGTCGGAAACGGAGAAGCTGGGGAGCGTGGATCTCAGCACGTGGAGCTGAGGGGAAGGCTCGCTGGACAAAACGACAGCAAGGCGGGATGGAAGCCAAGAGCAATCCGAAGAAGCGCTCAAAATCAGGGGTTTTTATAAGGAGAATTGTGACTGCAGGCTAGGTCGGACTTGGGGAAAACAATAGACTTGGGGCTGGAGACAAAGCCTCCGAAAGGTCAGAATTCAAATGATTGAATTACAGCCAAATTGTCAATACGATAGCCAGTATGCAAACACAGAGTACTTGAGCGTTGTATAGTCCAATCATCAAGCTGCCAGCACAGGGCAGAGGATCTTTTCAAAGTTGCATGCATACATAATGGAGTACTTGCCTTGAGGTCTCCTGAAGCTACAAGTCAGCTATTTTCTGGCCTGCCTGTATTGTGTTGTAATATTACAGTGATTATTGGCCAAGCCTGTGTACATGCTTGTCCAGGGCCCTCGCAAGCACGTGGAGGGGAATGGGTATGTGAAGCCAAATTAGTGATATCAAGAGATATCTTTTTAATATCCCCTAAGCTCAGGCTAGCCAGGGTAGTAACAGATAGACCAGAAGTCAGCAAGGTCAGGAAAACTGAGACATCCAGAAAAGCTACAGGCAACCCCTCTTACTGTGGCAAAGACTGCAGAGAACACCCAGCCCTTATATAAATGGCTCCTGGCTGCTCCAGCTGCTCTGCATCTGGGAAGCCCTCTGGATCTCAGGTACTGGACAGGATTCTGCAAAGAACAGGGTCAAAGCCAGGATCCTTACAGGCAGAATCCTGCAAGGACTTAGTCATGGGCCTGAAACCTTACAGAGTCTGTGAAGCTAAATCAGTCTCAAATGGTGCTAAAGGACGACTTAATCTTTTTTATACAAATATGTTGTGGGCATTTCCAGATATCTTTATGTGCTGTAATTATTAGGAGTGTGTAAGCATATAGGGATGGATTAAGATGTATCAGTCATCAACTATGACAAGTTCAAGTGGCCCCATAGCATTATCATCACCACCACCATTAGTACATTTATCTAACATTTTTGGTGTTTGTATTTTATCTTATCTTATTGAATTTAGAGGCTTCTCATAATCTGAGTGGGTTTCCACTGTTAGCCAATAAAAGGTTTGAGGTTCTATGCAGATTAGATTCAACAATTCCGAAAAGCTCAACTTTTTTTCCCCCTGATTGCATTATATGGGTGCTCACAAAAAGCTCAATGATTTTAGCACAAGATTCCTGTTCCTTTGTCGCCAACCCAAAAATACCCAAAGGGGGCTCAAAAAGCTGAAGAAGACACTCTCAGAACCCTGGTGGAGCATCTTTCCTTGTCTCTGAGACAAGGATCCAAAATCTTCAGTTACGGGATTATAGGGCTCCCCGATGGCATAAATGATATGAACAGTATCAAATTTTCACCAGAAAGTCTTGGAATGGTGGCCTAATATCCCTAATAGGAAATATTATCTGACAGAGCTCTGACAACCTCTGTCATCACCTCTACCTGACTCTTTCTTGTGACCTGTGGTAAGATAGTGAGCCTTTGGATAGGAGAAGGGAGAGCAGGTAGTGATGCCTGTAAGATCAAGATGAGCAGGTTCTTTTTTTGCCTTGTTTTGATCCTGCTCATAAATATTCAAACAAGGCCTCCCAATTTTGTGAGCATCCCTCTTTGCATGCTGCTAGTACTCCAAGCAGTCATGGATCTGTGAAACATCAGCTGTATGTTCTTTGAATATCTCACTTCTGCAAGAACTACTTTGAGAAATGGCTAGTGTGTGGTGGACTGTGCTCTCCGAAGCATATAGTCAGGAAGTCCCCTGGTTGTAGTCACTGCTTCCTCTACACACTTCATACAACATTGATTTGGCAAATGAGGGATATATAAGAAAATGCAGGTACTGGTAAATGAAATGTAATCCCACTAAGTAGTCCAATATTCTTTCATTCAAGGACATGAGACAGAGCAGAAAGCAATAAAATGTGATTTCTACAAAGAATTAAAATACACAATATACCTAGAATTGAGTTTGCTCCATTTCACTGCTTGACACTCCTGAGCATGCTGACAAATTCTGGCAGAAAATTCTCTGGAGAGTTACTTGACTTACTTCTCATTAATCATGGGCATGAAGAATAAGCTGAGAAATGAAATAATCCACAACACATCATCTCACCTTAATGGAGAAAGGTAACCCATCATACTTCAAGAAGTGTCCTTTAGGTAGTTCTAATCTGTCTTTCTTTGGGTATAATGGTGGAAAGTTATTTAAGCCTCTGTTGCATTGATCAACACATCTTTGTGTAACAGCAAATGGTGGAACAATGCAGAATAGAAGACACAGAGTACCCAATGACATCTTCATGCAGAGTTTGCTTTCCCTCACTGTATAATATGTAGTGTCTTTTTCTATCTAGTGCCACAACATTATCTTTTTCCCAAATGCACATCATTAGCTATTATGAAGGATAAGTACATTGAGGGGTAAGTGACAGGGGGTAAGTGATATTAAAGATTACAGGATGGGCATGGAAAAGCTCAACAAGGGTTTGTCATTTTCAGAAGGGATGGATTTACATCTATCTCTAAATCATCAGCTTTTACAATTATTTTGACTATTTTTGTTTGTTTAAAAAAATAAAAGAACTACTCAGAATGCCCATATTTCTTCCTAAACACAACATAAATAATTAAGAAGTCTTAAAATGTGGGAAAGGACAAAAATGACAGATATATACACATCCAGAAGAGGGCTTTCAGTACTCAGCTTGTCACAATCTGACTTTGAATCCCTGTGTAATCAACCATGTTTTTCTACTGCCATATTAGAGTTGCCACTTGCCACTTCTGTCAAACATTAACATCCAAGTGTTACTGTATTATTGAATTTGATCAGTGTGATTCAGAATTTAATTCAATTAAACTCAATTATGAATACAATTTACCAAAATTTCCATATTTCTTTAGCAGCACAACAGAAATATTTCTTTTTAAAATGTTGAAAAAAAGTGAAACTAACATTGGCTAGTCTGGCTAAGACTTCTTGCATTTTTACTGTATCTGGAAAGTCTCATGACTTGCACTCTTACATAAAGAATGGATGATCTGGGAAATGTAGCTTCTTCCTTGGCTGCTGATTCCAGATGTTATAAGGATGCATCTTCTAAACATCCTTAGAAATTCTGTTTCCTAAATCTGGGAGGTACCGCTAAATTTAATGTTTCTGGGCATGCTCAAAAGCACCATTGCAGCTGCTGAAGTCAGCAAATCTAGGTTTAGAAAGCGGTCCCTCCATATGCTTGAGAGCCATGTCTATTTCTTTGTCTGATTTACACCTTTCTTAATGTGTGAGAAGGAAGGGCTGCCTTTTTTTTTTTTAACGGATGTGGGGTGGAAGGTACTGGCAAGCAATGTGAGGATGAGCTCAGATGTGGTCTTGTTTAAAGGATCAATCCAGACTTGCATAGATTGACTTGAACTGGGTCACAACTCTTGAAAAGGTAGGTTCACATGACTATGAACCAACCCTTGATTTTCATTGATATTGTTTCCTTGCAAATAACTCTGTCCAATTCCATCCTAAATCAAAAGGAAGACTTTACCCAAGTGAGAAAAATAAAAATCAATACTTTTCATAATTAAACAGTCAAGCCTATGTGGTAACAAGTCATCAATGTAGTATTTTAGAGAGAAAAAAGCAATAGCAACAATCTGATCAGAAAATCCAGTTCACACTTAAGATGAAAAGAAATTCCTACTTGCCCTACAGTTTTCATATGTCCGTAAGATTGTAAGATATTGTCACATCTTCAGTATGATTTGAATGAATTTGTCCTGTTTCAAAGCAGGAAAACACCCAAGAGTATACACCCAGAGACTGCCTGGGAGAAGCCAGGCAAGTCCCAAGAGGATACCAGTGTCTATAGAAGTAGAGGTGTAGTCTGTTATCACACCATACACTCCCATCCTATTTTCATAACTGAACATATTTACAGCTGGAAAACATGGTCAAAGTTACATTAGCCAGAAGAAGGTCAGGTCAGGTCGATCTTAGACATGATCATGACATAAGTTCAGAGAAGATTAGGCAAGAAAACCTAATGCTAATGTGTTTGTGATGATCCTTTCAACACCTAGGCTCTGAGCACTCCCGAGAACAATGAAAGGCAACTGCCCAGATTGGTGAGCAATCAGAGACCACCCCACAAACTTATCCTATGCAGACTTTCCCTATTCACCCTACCTGACCAAGACATGAAGAGATCATCATGATTCCCATCAATGTTTTGTCACCTAGAGTTAAGAAATTAGTCCATTCCTTTGTCAATCCCGTGAGAAAACAATTACCGTTTTATCCACACACCCTCCTTCAGGGTAGGAAAAAGGGTGTATAGAGCCCTGCCTCAGCCCTAGCAAATTGTAATACTTGGATGTCATACATGGTGCCCAGACCTCTGTTTGCACTTGCTACCCTCAGACACTGTCTGAGACACTCCACTTTGACCTTCTTCTTCAGGACTGGTAACTATTACCCCTTTCACCCAATCTCTCTCTCTCTCCCCCCCCCCTCCAGTCATTCATGCTTCACTTTCCAATAGCTTTATATGGTTCTTGAAAGCATCTAATTTCTCATATGTTTTGACAATCCAAATAAAATACTTTGTTTAACTTTTAATCAAGTCCTCACTACAGTTGGTACACAGGTGAAAAGCTCATGCTGTTACCCTGCTCTCACTGGCATCCTTTGAGCTGTAATTCTCCAAGTTCTAAGGAGACACTGGCATTGCAGGTGGACCTCAAAGTCCCCTACCTCTTAGGATAACATGTTCAAATATTCCAAAGTCAAATGTAACTGAACCAACTCAGGGAAATGCCAGAGAGATTAATCCAAAGTCAAGTCAAAAGTAAGAGTTACAGGAAGCCAAGGAAATCACTAATGGTCAGCAGGATTCATTGCCTCTGGTCCCCAACCCCAGAATGGCCTTGGCTCAGCTAATTTATAGTTGGTAAAAAATTTGCACAGCTGGTCTTATTAACCAGCATAGTTCACTTAAGGCAGAAGAGAGTGTTTCTGACATGTCTGTTCTATTCTCTGCTGTCGGCTATGGCTGGGAGCAGAGAATCCATTTCCTCCTCCAAATCTGCAGGTGCTTCATGGGATATACCAGACTCTGGCCCTTTCTGCACCTTACCTTCTTCTGGCACTGGGGTACAGGGATCGCACGAGCAGTATTACCCTGTTTACTGGGGGTCCCGTGAGGGACACCAAAATGTGCTCAACAATAGGTGGGGAAGATTAGCTCTGAGCACTGCTTTAGCGTTACGAGAGGCAGGGTAACTTAGCAGGATCTTGAACCCTATGTCTACGGGGTCAGGCCGAGTCAAGGAGCACACAAAAGTTGAAATAATAAATGTGGTTTTATTAAAAACACAATCAAACAATGTATGCAGCACACTCACACAAGATAAGTACAGAAATAAAGGTTGGAGTGGGATAGAGGGGGTTTTAGAGGAGTTGTTGGTTTGGGTGATACTTCACCTGTCCTGAAGCCCGGTTGGAAGCGGAGAAGCTGGGGAGCTTGGATCTCAGCACGTGGAGCTGAGGGGAAGGTTCGCTGGACAAAATGACAGCAAGGCGGGATGGAAGCCAAGAGCGATCCCAGGAAGCACTCAAAGTCAGGGGGTTTTATAAGGAGAATTGTGACTGCAGGCTAGGTCAGACTTGGGGAAAACAATAGATTTGGGGCTGGAGATAAGCCTCCGAAAGGTCAGAATTCGAATGATTGAGTTATAGCCAAATGGTCAATAAGATAGCCGGTATGCAAACACGGAGTACTTGAGCGTTGTATAGTCTGATCATCAAGTTGCCAGCGCGGGGCAGAGGATCTTTTGAAAATTGCGTGCATACCTAATGAAGGTACTTGCCTTGAGGTCTCCTAAAGCTGCAAGTTGGCTATTTCTGGCCTGCCTGTATTGTGTTGGAATATTACGGCGATTATTCGCCAAGCCTGTATAGGTGCTTGTCTGGGGGCCTCGCAAGCACATGGAGGGGAATGAATATGTGAGGCCGAATTACTGATATCAAGAGATATATTTTTATATCCCCCAAAGCTCGGGCTAGCCAGGGCAGTAACAGCAGCCTCTGGCAAGATGCTCTTGCATCTGGGGTCCTTCGGCTCGGTATGAGCTGCCTCCTTGCGCCAGAGCCCCACCTCTTCCTTCCACAGCACAGCCTGGGAGTTTCTCAGGAAGCACGACTGCCATGACTCCGGAGGCTCTGCATGCCAGGTAAATGCGTGCAGGGCCCAGGAGCAATGTACGATTGTGCACCATTTTCGGCTTCTAGCCAAAAATGAAAAGGTGTGTGATCGGTGCCTGCCGGCCCCTGGAACGTTGCACGATTGTGAGTGTGTCGTGCAGATCACTCCTCACAATCACGCAATGCTCCAGGCCCTCTTTCACATGGAAAATGCTGTGTGAAAAGGGCCTCTGTCTCTGTCACAACAGAGGTCTGTGTGGGCCTCCACAGAATGTGAGGCCCCTACTAAGTGGTGCTGCCAGACTTCAGATGCATCCTCAATGGCTAGGAACTTCATTTCTCTATGAGTTTGTTTGTTTGAAATTTATTTAGGAGGACTAGGAGAGTGAGATTTGTAACTTTTGTATTGGTGCACGTTCTCATAGATTATACACAGAAAGTATGGAGTTGCAAGGTGGGTGACTCAGGGGTCCACCCACAATGCCAATGCATCTGTAGAACAGTGGGGAAGTATTAGCTCAAAAAGAGGCCTGTGAGAGGAGCGTAACCTTACAGGATGTTTCCACCTTTGTCTACTAGTACTAATTCAGGGACACCAGTTGGAGATTAGAAGAATGTTTTATTGAGGGGGAAAAAATCACAAGATGCAATCTGTCTCGCAACCATACAAGGCAAACCAAACAAAAGGAGGGAAAATTGGATAGTGAGGAGTTAGAGTGAAGTAGGCAATATTTACCTACCCTAAAGAGAAAAGATAAAGTGATGTGGCTCAGACTAGGGGCCCAAGGGTAGCGCAGGAACAGGAATCTGAGCAGCAGAGTGATGGGCTATGTCCAGTGTACTATGAGTTGCCAGGCTTGGAGCCAGTGTTTAAATACCCTTTTTCTGCTCTGAAGGGGAAGGTGTTAATGGCTCTCTGACAGAGCAAACAATGGGCGCTGGAACAGGCTAATGGTCTTAGCATTAGGTGATAAATCATTAATGGGAGTCCTGATAGTTTCCTAAAGTTTGGGCAGGTGAAGAAACAAAGGAAAATTTAGTCAGAAAGGGGGAGCAGGTTGATGACCAGAAGTTCCTCTATTGAGACAATTTTAAGTGCTATTGTGTTTGAAGGGGATTAAGACCAGCTCATCAGCACTGGAACTTCTCAACGAATCCCTTGAACTTATGATCTGACCGTGCCCTAAGGTCCCGTCTGACCTATTTTTGTATGTGTGCAACCAGTCCTCTTTGTAATCATGGCTTTTCAGCCATGAATATGTGATTTACATTTTGTGCCATTTAAATAATGTTCATTGCCAAGAATATCACGGAGTCAGGGTGTACAGCATGGTGACAGTAGACTAAATACATAGGTGCAAAGTTTGCGTCCAAAACCAGTGGAGAACTGCTGGCCATCAACTACACAGGTTCATGGTGTGGCTCCTTGTAAAACAGGTTTAATATGTTCATGTGTTGCAGTGAAGTAAGGGAAGGGATATAACACCATCTGGTCAGACATTGTAGCAAGAGCCAGTCAAAATCTTTGGTTAGTGCCAGCAAGTGGTTACATTCATAGAGGTGACACCTAAGGATCTGTCAAGTCCATAACGTTATCCTTAGTTTTCTGCTCAAAAAAAAAAAAAAAGTGTCTTCATCAGGAAAATATTCTTTAAAAACATGCAAGGGTGGGTAACAGGCATGGTTTCTTCATTCCAATCACTTTGGCAGGGTTTCATATGTCCCATGCTATTTGTGTGCATCTCCTAAGAGTTTTTTAGACTTCACCAGCTTCCAAATTCATGGACAATGGTACAGTCTTAACAGGCAATCTAATGTCTGCATTCTTTTTAATTTAAGTATTTGAATTCCAGAATATTTGACATGGGAAAATAAAGATGGAGCTTTATAAACTTTCAGGCTATTTTATTCGCATTTTTTATGTTAACCATCTTGAATCCCATTTTGAGAGAAAAGTAGGTTATAAATTCAATAAATAATCAATAATCAATATAAAATTTTATTAATCAAACCAAATCATTTAATGATTTGGTTTGAGTAATAATATATATATATATATCACCACATAATCATCACTTGGGAATCATAGATATCTCAGTCTAGGTACACTCTTATATGCTGACATTCCAGAGTCTAGGCTTACCTCTTGTATCAACTTTACATTGGTAAGGAATTTAATATCTTATACAACACTATAACGTAATAATCAGTTCAGCAGTTCTATATAGCATAAGTGTGGAAACAATATTCAAAGATATTGAGAAAATGATGGAAAAACATGTTTTTCAAATCTTAAGAAATATTGGGGGGGAAAAAAAGCCTGGACTGATGAGAGTATTTGCAGATCGGAACTTATTCTGCACAAAATTCACATGTGGATGATTTGCATACAAAGCAAAATTTTCTACACAGGTAGCCACTTTTTTCTTTGCATGAATTAATATTTCTGTCTAGAAATATTATGCACAGGCTGTTTTCTGTGCACAAAATTCTGCTTTGTATGCAAATCATCCACATGTAAATTTTTGTGCAGAATAAGTTCTACCTGTGAATAGTTTTCAAAAAATGCATGGTTTTCTAAAGTTCTGTCACAATGGAAAGAAAAATGCTGAAATTACTCACTGCCTCCTTTGAAAAGAACCGTAGTGAAGACTTACATCCTCATATATCATCTGATAAACATCTAATAGACATTTGTGGAAGAAACCATATACCTTCATCTATAGATAGAAAGCTGAGGCATCTGTGGAACCTCTTTCATAAAAGACGTTGCACTACTTGATAATTCTGGTGATAGTTAGGCAATTAAATACAGTGAAGTATTTAATAGCCTAACTATCACCAGAATGATCAAGTATGGGACTTGTCTGAGTTAACTGTTGAATCAACTATTAAATGAATCAAACCCCTAAATTCTATTGGTTAGTGCTAGCTAGTGTAGAGCCAGTGAATCCATTGCTGGACAATGAGTCAGCGCATATATAAATATCACTGGTTCGCTGCATCTGCTATAGCAGGGACCAACAATCGGATTAAAGCCACAGTCTGCTTTTAGAGATGAGCTCAGCAGTTGGGGAACCCAACCTCTCTCTCTAGGAAAGTGAGGTACAGAGTTTGGAAGATATCATAGAGGGAGGAGGTGCCAAATGCTTCTCTCTGAGTTCTATAGATTAGATAGACAGACAGACAGACAGACAGACAGACAGACACTTTCAGATGGGGGTGACAAGCATTCCAAGACTGCAGTGGATCAGTAACAATTCCAGGAAACTGAAGGCTTTTGGGGGCTCACACCTTCTGCACTCAATGCACCAAATGGAGCAATCAGTTTTGACAGAAATTTATGTACTGAGCAGAGAAATCATATCCCTGAACTTCTGTCAATCAACAGTAGAGATGCCACCTTCCTTCTTTCCCAATGGAGCTCTGGGATGAGAAAACTTGCATAATACATAGACATTTAGCAGGTGAAGCACATCCCATTACTGCCTTTCAGTATCAGGAAAAGCTTTATCTATTGGCTTCCTACCTTATTATATGCGTATAAGCTGCAAAAATTGACAAGTAAGTGTTTCGCAAATAAGATATAAATGCTGTGCACACAACTTTCTTACAGTGATATGATATCTATGAAGGAAATCAGCTTGTAGGAAACATTCCTGAATAGTGTGTGTGTATGTAATAAAAAAAATTGTTTCTGTCTATAGAAAAACATTAAGTCTATATTGATGATATTATTTGCATCTTTTGAGGTTAACAAATAATCCTGGAATTTGTTTCAGTACTGAAAGCCGGGTGACATGAAGTACAAGTAAGAGTTGTGCTCTCGATAGTACCAATGAGTGGAACTCTGCTGACATAGCAGAGAACGCTCCCTTGCTTTCCTGCTGAGTGAATTTTCCTTTGTTGGGAATTTTTGTATGAAGTAGAGCTCTCCTGAGTCCCATTGCCTTCTGTATTTCAGAGCTTTATTAAAATTGACAGGTTCTGTTCAAAAGTTTCTTTTGAATGTGGAAGTTTTCTCACCTTGAATTTTGCTCTGAGATTCCGATTCAGGCAAACAAAAAACCCTTCAGCTATGATTTTTTTCCGATAGTACATGATCTTATTTTATATCAAAAGGGTATCACCTCATATTTCCTACTCTCAAAGACATTCAGAACAAAACTAAAGGCTTCTTTTTGACATAAAAACTTGAAACGGATTATGACACAAACGAAGGCCCAGTTCCAGCCAAAGGTTAAGTCTTGCAAGTTTCACAGATTTTTGTGGGAGACAATAAAATACGTGCTTATCCAACCCTCTGAACTTAATGCTGCCCACATTCAGGTGGATGTTTCATTAGCTTACATATTAAGTTAACTTATGTTTCATTAACATAAATATATCCCAGGAAGTTCTGTGGTTGAGTAAAAAGATTACATTCAAATTTGAGCTCTACACTAGAATAAGCAATAGGCCATTGTATGGGACTGGTAGACTGGAGAGTAAATAGGGAACTAGAGAGTGAATAGGGAAAAAGTGACACAAGAACCAAAGGTAACCATATTAGTCATAAGAAAAACTGTAGGTGTGCATAAATAGATCACCATCACACTAAGACAGTATAAAAAGGCTAACTACTGGAGCCAGGGCATGGGTATTTATATTAAGAGCTTGACATAAGATAACATAGCTAGCAGGTGTAATGTGATCTTGACTCACATAATAATCAATATCCTGTATAACTCAGTATAACATAGTATTTCTCCATATGGAACTATACTACTACTACTGGCTACTCACTGCCCCCCCCCCCCCCCGCTGCAGACTTACCTCTGAGCTACTGTAGCCTTTCCATGGCCATTCCATGCCTTACACAGTGGAGAGGAGGTGGAGAAGTGTCAGACTATGTCCTTGCAGCCAGATGCAAAATAATTATATCAGCCACTGAGATCTGCTGGTATCATTTCACCTCTGGCTATAAGGATATAGCCAGATTCATCTGCAATCTCCTACTCACTAGGTACTCCACTACACATAGAATGGCTGTTGGGAGGGAGGCTGCATTAGTTGTGTGTTAAGTTGGGGGACTTTGGTCATTGCAGAGGGAGGAAAGGAATACCAATCTCCGCATCAGCAACAACAAAAAGAATAGGAAGGCATATTGACTTACACCTGTGCATGTCAAAAACATTGTGCAAATATCTGTATTATTTCTTGTGATTTAGGAAAATCATGTTTCCTAGATTCCTATGCTTCATTTGGTACAAACTAAATTTATCCCAGTCTTCTACAAATCACTCCAAAATCAATATGTATATCTAGATCTGCTTATGTCTTGATTACACAGATCTTTAAAAATGGTTATATCATAGAAATTTCCCTTTTTTTTCTGTTTCTCACTAGCTATATCTTAGGTACTTTCCACACCCTATCTTTTTGTGAAGTCATCTGGAGGGGATCCCAGCAGCAGCGCCAAGTAATTTCACAGACTGTGCCGGGGCAGGAAGTGCTTCCAGGGCTTCTGCAGGACAGGTAAGTCTGGGATGGTGGCATGATTGTGTGTCATTGATGGGGAAAACCTGTCAATGATTTAATCTGTGATCGCACTGCCTGGGGACAGGAGAAAGATGGGACTGTGACAATGTCATGTAGAAGCATCATTCTGGTCCTGTCCTTCTCCAGTCTTCATGGTGGGATGGTAGTGTGCTGCAAAAAGGGCCTTAACAATATGGGCACTACTATTAGAGTTAACTATTAATAAAGCTTATTAAAATGAAATTAATAAAAGCTTGCACTGTTTTCAAAGAGTGCTAGACCACACAATTTTTCTGAAAGACTTTTCCTCATGCTTACATTGAAAACTCTTCAGTTTTGGACCATGGGAATGATCAGATCTACCCATCAGCAGTCTGAGATCCAACCTGGATCCCCCCTCCTTGCCTCTTTGGAAAGATCTGTGCCCTCACATTCTTCCAGTTTCATGAGAAAGCAAGATGGGCGGAACAGAGAGGCTTCTTCTGGTTAGGGATGTAAGTCTTTGCCACTTTTGTTCTCACAGGGAGGAACAAATTATTAATTCAAATTTTATCTCCATCTCAATAATGGTTTTGAAAAACTGTATGCTTTGCAAAAACATTCTCACTGTTCAGGATTTATCTGCTGATGCTACTGCTCCTCTGCAACTCCATTCTCAAAGCCAACTGGGTATTTTCCCCTTCTCCCCTTTGACCATGTTTCTCTTACCTGTTTCTTATCCAGCATTGCCTGGCTGACCTTTTCCCCAGGGCCCACTCCTTGTCCCAGCCCTATATGATTGCCTCCCCACTCTCTTTCTTATCATACTGCCTGTCTTTCTTACAGTTGTTTTCTCCCCCTCCAGTCATCCCACTTTCTCTTCTTGCCTCCCTGGCCCTTCGCCCACAGTCTCTCTCTCTCTCTCTCTCTCTCTCTCTCTCTCTCTGTTTGAGGATACCACCATATTTTTTATTGCCTGGTAAAGCTAATTAAGATTTTGTAGTCTCTTCTCTCTCCTCCTTTTTCCCCCCACAGAATTTTCAAAAACTGCAGATGAAATGCTGGTTCACTTCCTCTTAGATAGGCAAATTAAATTAAATTAGTCTTTGCCATCTAAAAATTAAAGCATAAACTTAGTTTAAAAAAAACACATTTTGACCATATCCCCATATAACTCAAGCCTCCTTTTTATGCATAAAATAAGGAGAAGAAGCTTGCTAATATCTGGTTAGACA
This sequence comes from Cyclura pinguis, assembly GCA_030412105.1. Classification (NCBI taxonomy): domain Eukaryota; kingdom Metazoa; phylum Chordata; class Lepidosauria; order Squamata; family Iguanidae; genus Cyclura; species Cyclura pinguis. The sequence continues at coordinate 62,316,170 of CM059600.1, read as the reverse complement.
GATTATAAATATATTTGCTCATGCCAGCTTTTAGTTTCCTCTCATGAGGTTTAAAAGTAGGAAAAAGTCATGAAATAGCAACAATAGCAACAAGACAAACCATTAACTTACCAGACAGAACAAATTACACTCTGGACATAATGAGTTTATGTGAAGCTATATCACAAATTTTACCAATGCCAGTGCCAAATGCGTTTTCTCTGTATGCTTCCACTTCAAATGAGGCATGTTAAAAAGTAGGTTTTCAGTTACTGAGCCACTTTTAGATTATTTAACCCAAATTAAAAGTAACATTGGTTGCAAGTGTTTGGTTTGGTTTGAACGGATTAAGATAAGACTTTCTTTTAATTAGTCTTATAGTAGACACCCATTACAAATTACTTTATCAAACAAAACTATCCTCCGAAATGGATGGATAGCAGTATGTGTGAAAGGGATCTAGGAGTCTTAATAGACCACAAGCTGAACATGAGTCAGCAGTGTGATGCGGCAGCCAAGAAAGCCAATGCAATTCTCGGCTGCATCAATAGGAGTATGGTGTCCAGATCGAGGGAGGTACTGGTACCACTCTACTCTGCTTTGGCTAGACCTCATCTTGAATACTGTGTCCAGTTCTGGGCACCCCAATTCAAGAAGGACATGGTCAAGCTGGAGCAGGTCCAGAGGAGGGCGACCAAAATGGTGAAGGGCCTGGAAGCCATGCCCTATGAGGACAGACTTAGAGAGCTGGGTATGTTTAGTCCGCAGAAGAGAAGGTTAAGAGGGGACATGATAGCTATGCTTAAATATTTGAAGGGATGCCATGTAGAGGAGGGAGAGGGCTTGTTTTCTGCTGCTCCAGAGACCAGGACAAGGAGCAATGGATTCAAGCTGCAGGAAAGGAGATTCCACCTGAACCTCAGGAAGACCTTCCTGACAGTCAGGGCTGTCCGGCAGTGGAATATGCTGCCTCGGAGTGTGGTGGAGTCTCCTTCCTTGGAGGTTTTTAAGCAGAGGCTGGATGGCCATCTGTTGGGAGTGCTTTGAGGGTGTTCCTGCATGGCAGGGGGTTGGACTGGATGGCCCGTGTGGTATCTTCCAACTCTACATTCCTATGATTCTATGATTCCATGAAATGATAGTTTCCACTGGAAGAATTGGACTTCTTTATCTATTCTTTTTTCTTGTTCAGACCATCTTATATTTATCGATGCTCATCTTGATGGCAATCGGAAACATTTATGTGAGCACTATTTAATATTCATCTGACATATGGATAAAAGCACTGCAGTCTTTCTATAGCTGATACTCTAAAAAGAATGTACCATGACTGGATTATAAATGCATCATAACTGAGTAAGGTATAAATAGAATTATGTGTCATCAAAACATGAGTTTAGACATCTTTCAGGTTTCTTCAGACTTTTCTTTTTCTTTTCTTTTTTTAAAATTGCTCTTAACAAGCATGTGGAGTTACTTTGGGCAAACTGAGCACAATCTCTTTGCAGTCCATTTCAGTTTGGATGAAAAGCCTATATATGTGGTTTATCCCTTTCAAAAAGGATCTATCCATTCATGGATCTCAGTACAATCATTCCCAACTGCACCATCTGTTGTATGGGTCTTCATATTTATATACTGAGTGGGTAGTTGAATAGATATCTTTGGAAAGTGCTGTCTTCACCAAACCTAGTGCCACATACAATATCTGTCTCTGCTATCCTTCAATCCATCCCATGGTCTGAACAACTGAGATTTTAGATTCTAACCTATTCTACCCACTCCACCCCAAAAAGATATTCTTCCCCACCACATTTGGGCCTCTTGATTCCTTCACTTCCTTTTTAAAAATATTGCTGTACACAAAGCAGAGCTCAGAAGAAGGTGGCAAAAGGCAGAAGACCACTGGTAAGTGCACAAGGGCTGGGAAGAGGACAAGAATAGAAGGAGGAGTGGTTTTTTGGGAGTGGACCAAAGTACACAGCAATATCTTGTACTTCCCGAACTTGCTAAATCCTTCTATCTCTACTGTCCAACACCAAATATAAATGATAATTGTAGTCCTTAAACAGTTTATTTTTAGTGAAGTTGTAAAAATAGCAACTAGAACCATAGCCAAGTCAAACTGAAACAGACACATGGTCGGTTAAACAGTAAAGAGTCCAATTGACTCAAGGTCATGGTCATAACTGAGCTGTTGTCAGGATGTGGCCTCTTTCCCTTTAAAAAGCAACACAGAACAAGCCTCTTGTCATCTGTATTAACCTCTCATGTAGGCTCCCTTCTTCCAGAAGACAGTGTCAGGGAGAAATAGCTATCAGGCTCTTTCTAGTTGTTTCCTCTGCCTTCTTCTTGCCTTCCCTGCATGAATGAAAAAAGAGAGCTGTCTGGATTGTGCTGTTGCTACATGGCCTCTCTGAAGTTAAATTATGATGACTTCCTGAAGACATCCTTTATGTCTATAGTTGTGACCTGAACCACACATCCAAATCTATATCTTTCTTGGTCTGTAGTTAGCATCACTTCTAGGATGTTTCCAGACTTCACATGGAAAGAAAATGGCAAGAAGTGGAGGACTCCATTATGAGGATTTGTCAGGACCTGACAGCTGTTGGCAGCAGAAGGATCAACTGAATGGGCCATTTTCTCCCTTAAATGCAGGCATCTTACAGCTCGCTAAAGCCAGGTAGGGATTTTGATCCGTTTCAGTGGACTTTGTGTTAATAGTTAATTTTATAGGAGTACACCTTGTTCATCTAGATAACACAAGTTCCTTTTTTATGCTTTCCATGAAATAGAACACAATGGCTATTCATGTGGAAAATCAATAATACAAAATCACTTTGTAACCTGTTCAAGGCAATATACTCTTGATCTCTAGTGAATATCAGATGCTGAGACTGATTTTTTTAAAAAAGGCTCTTTTACTGTTTCATGTTTTCCAAGGGCATTTTGACTAGGGATATTTATCCGATTTGTCATTTTGGTTAGAAAGGTTGTCTCAACTTGGCAAAGTTGAAATAAATGTCACCCACCAAGAGATTTTGCATCTTTGAGCAAGAACAAAAAGATCAGCACTGGCTGCTTCAATCAGGTACATGTAAGACTAGGAGAGGAGATTCTGATCTGCAGAGAGTTCCAGCGCCCTACCCATAACCAAGGCCACATACACTGGTGCAGAGAGAACGCTTCACACACTGCTACCCTTTCCAGTAGGCAGGGCAAGAGGCCAATAGGCAAAGCAATCTCATTCGTACCTCTATAATTTACTAGCTGGAAATAACAATGAGATCCCCTACCTTCCAGCCAGGAAGGCCAATGGTGCTTTGAACAATCCACATTGTCACCTCCGATCAGTGATCAGAGATAACAACAGGGATGTGTTTTCATCATCTCCTGTTCTCTTCAGTGGGAGGAGGTGCGACAGGTTGACTCTAGCGCAATCCAGACTCCACCTACACTATGTGACTGGTTTAAGGAGTTGGCATTGTCATACATAGCTTTGGCTGGCTCCCCAGGACAAATGATGCCAAGTTGTACTATTTAGCCCAAAACCTAGATATGTTTACTCACCTCTGTTTTAGAGGAGCTAAAAGGCTTCAGGTCTTTCAGAGGGTTTGGGCCCTTTAGAGGGAGGTTGAAGTGAACTATTTCCATAGCTACCACTCATGTCCTTGATTACACAAGGATCTGTTGATATGGTCTACAATGGCATGAAAATTTATGCAGTCTTATGCAAATTGTAGACTGTATGATGGAGACAGCTGAAGAACAAAGACATGCCAAAAATGTCATGGCTGAACTTCTGAATAACAAAACATTCAGGGTTCATATTTGAAATAATGTCACTGGGAGCATGATAAGAACAAATTTTCAACATCAGATTTTTTCTTTAAAAAAGAGTTATTTTCTAATTTAATTATTGTTAGCAAAACCAATTTTTTAATGTGTGAAGTGTAATGCCACTGCTTATTCAATAAAATGTAGCTCTCTCTTTCTTTTTTCCCCTTATCCCCTTATCCAGAAAAAAAGAGCATGCACAGCCAACCTTTAGTAGCCACATATCAGGCCTGAGGACCTATTGCATTTAATTTACCTCAAAATCAATATTAAGGAGGTTATATTTTTGCAAGTTCAAGCCACTTTCAAATTCTTCCAAAGTAAAATAAAAGCAGATCCAACCACATCATTGTGGAAGTTTGAAGGGTAAAAGTTCTACATTCATTTTATATAATATTGCACCATGCTAACATTTTGGGATTAGAGGGAGAGCTAAAGACATAGGCCTTTTCTGCAGCTTACCTTTTTGCGGAGCCGGGGTGTGGGGATCGTGCCAGCAGCCTCTTGTGAGAGGCTCTCGCGTCCCCTTTGATTCAGCTCTGCAGCTGCTGCCTGCTGGCAAGCAGGTATTGTGAGAGCCCCTTGTCTTCCTTCCACAGCACAGCCTGGGATTTTCCCAGGCTGCACTGGGGCAGGAAGTGCAAGCTCTGTGGCTCCAGAGCTCCACACGCACGGTAAATGTGCATGGGGCCCCGGAGTGATGTGCAATCGCTCACCATTTTCGGCTCAAAGCCAAAAATGAAATAGTGCGCAATCGGCACCTGCCAGCCCCTGGAGCATCATATGATTGCATCATATGCACTGCTCCTCACAATCGCACAATGCTCCAGGGGCTCTTTTGCATTGCAAATGCCATGCGAAAAGGGCCAAAGCTATAAATCTATATACTGTATATATATCAGGTTGGTTTGGGATTTTACATTTTTGTTTTACTGTTCCCTGGAATGGCAGAATGCAATACACAAAACAGAATTAAGTTTTCATCTCAATGCATTATTGTTCTGGACTTCACTCTTCCCATATTTCCAAACAGCCACAGGATACTGTTTAGCATTAAATATTAAATAACGCTTAGGCAGGCTGACAATTCACAATGCAAAGTTCCGGGTTTTTATTTTTGTGCTACGGTAAGGAATTGCCTATTTCACGCTACATTGTTCCAAAAGGTGATCTTTTGTGATTAATAATAAGATATTTGACAATGTCAACATGTAAACTTGAGACTTTAAGATGATTTATTGGAATGCTTTGATAACAATGAAGCATGAAACTGTGGCCTGAAATATGGAATGGGAGTTTGAAAATATTTTACTTTTGCATTAATCCTTTTTGTTTCACTACTATCCGATTAAATATTATTACATTCTTCAAATTATGCTTCCAAATTCCATGGAGCAGCCATTCCTGAATAGTTATAGTCACAACCACTAAAATGTATTAAGGTGTCAATTTATCTAGATAAACTTCTACCACTGAATTACTTTATTTCCATCCTGGTTCTTGAAGTATCATAGGTTGGTTGAAACAGGTTAATACTGAGATCCATATATGCCTGCGCATGAGTTTGGTTATCCATATTTGACAAATGGCTTACTGCTTGATTCCCTTCCCTAGGTGGGCCCACACCATTAGATGTGTGGGCTTCAGTGATGTCATACCTGTGACAACATATTCACACATGTACATCATAATCATTAAATGTTGCTGGCCAGAATCCTCTATCATGGTGGACTTTACGTAACTTTACATATACTTGGTTACATAGCAGAGGTGCTAAGAAATGCTGTTAGTGAATTTTGAAGATGGGTAACAGGACACCAACAAGAATGTCTGAATGTGCATCAGTACTGCTTCATCAGTGTCCCAATGCACAATGGGACTGATGTGCATTTGGTCCCAATGCACATTGGTCATTTTTCTGGCTCCCCTACATAGTAGCGCAAGCAGCCCTTTACTGAACATGGAATTTACAGAACTGTCCAGTTCCCATGGATAAGTCCATTTTTGATGACTTAAGTCCCCAACAAGATTCTGGTCACAATCTTCAAGTGATGAAAATGCATGTCAGCCCTACGTTAGCTAAGATATATACTCTGCCTTCACAGATTTTATCACAGTTCATTAATGTAATAGAAATCACAAAGTGCCATTTTCCTAGTGAGATTTGTTAAATTATCTTGTCAGATTTGTTACTTATAGAAAATAAATTAGTCTCATATGTATAGGGTATTTTTTTTGGGGGGGGGGTTCTTTAGAAATGGGAGGTTTTCCCACATAAGTGTCCTTTATGAACTCACAATGTCACCCATAACCCTCAATTACTTTAGAAAACCCTGCAAAATAATATCTCTTGACATGAAGCGCCTGCTTACTCCTACAGAGTGGGAGCAATTGAGAACTTATGTGAGTTGTAGCCCAAAACACCTGGAGAATATCAGGTTACCCACCTTGGAGATCATTGTCTTTCTCATAAAAACATTCTCATAAAATGCCTTCACATAATCATTCCAAGACAGATGCTACAGTTATAATTACTATTAAATAATCTTTCTTTTTAAGAACATAATATTGGGATGATCCATCCTAAAAGTCATCTAATATATTTCATGGCTTAGTAGAGTCAAACTTGGATCTCCCAAGTCCCAGGGCATCATCACCACCACTACCACCACCACCATCATTATGCCTTTCCCCCAGACCTGGGACTCAAGGCAGCTTACAAAAAATTTGAAAAGGTACAGATGGAAGTTTACATCACTGACAACATATATAAATTAAAATATAATTAGACTTTCAATAGAAATAAAAAGCAAATTAAAAGCATGCCCATTTTTAAAATCTAAAACAAATACAAGCAACATAGTACAGCTTTAAAACTCCTTTCTCTAACACGATACCACATTGTGGCTCTAATTAGCACACCAGGCAATGTAAATTAGGGAGACACAGAGACAGGGAAGAGATAGAAAAATGTTGAATGATATGGCCAGTGTAAATGCATTGAGATTGCTGTGGTTCATGAGTGACTTTTTATCATTTCTGTCTTCAGGAGGCAAAGCTCATTCATACCTTAAAAAACTTTTAGAACTTTTATTCAAATGTCTAACAAATCTGGAAATGTAGATACATTAAATTTTTAAAGGCAAACTGTTTCTTTCTTGGTGATTTCAACAGCATGCATCCTGAGGCATGACTCAATTCTATCAAGCCCCATCAAGAACATTTTTATGTGTCTGTTAAAAATGAAAGCATTTTGAAGCAATTCTAGTCAACACTGTCCGTTTTAAACCCAATCTAGTCCTATGTGAACTTTAAAAAGTGCCTACCTAAAATAGGAAGCAAGATCTTTTAAGCCACTTTGATCATTCAATGTGACACTGTCTTAAATGGCCCCATCTGAACTTATTTCACTGCATTCCATATTTTTTTTTTCATTTTTTTGGCCAGCAATGTCCAATAGGACATAAGATCCAAATTGAATCAAGAACACAATAATTCTTGACAACTTGAAGTGAATCTTCTATAGCACATATTCTAGGGAGGTTTCCCCTGACTTCATGGTCTCCAGAGTTTTGGGAAACAACCCCCCATGAAGTTGGGTCATATTCCCTGGAGCTAATGGGAATGCTAGTTCAAAATATATGGTAAGCATCAGATTTGTGAAAGCTATGCTAGATAACTCCCAGTCCATGCAGCATACTGGCAATCACACTATGCCACTGTATCTCACTGTTGCCCCATGTGAATATTATCTTTACAAACAAACAACAAAAACGCTAAGGAAGTTGTGCACAGAAGATAAATATTGTCAGGGATTCCAGGCAGGGAACCCTGGGAAAATGATCAGCCCACTGCAAAGATGTTGCATCATGCTCCAGCTGTGGGTAATTGCAAGGTTGCATAAGAAACTGGGGCCATGTGCAGATGGTAGAGGGAGGTGTGCAAACCTCTACCTGATTGGTTGTAAATATGTATATAAGAAAGCAATCCCCAGTATATATTTGTCTGTTGACCAAACCGGTGTCTGGGGCAAGCCTTTGTCCGTCTGTTCCATGTTGTGTACATAATGGAACGTTGCTGCAAGATAAAGTGCCTCCTGTCTGGAAGAAACTCCTCTGTGTGTGAGTATCCTTACTGGGGAACAAGGCTGCTACTGTTGGCTCGCTGACCTCTGGCTTTTCTGCTGCATTTCTGTGGGGCTGAAACTCCTATCATCCCCCAACAAATATTGTTGCTGGAGGGCAGGCTGTCCCACAGTTCAAATCTAGATGAAAACAAACAACAGAAAATAAGAGAGATACACAGGCAGAGTGTGTGTGTGTGTGCGTGCCTGCATGTGTGTGTGGATGCCAGCACAGAATTTTAGACTAATTTATCAAATTTGCTGCAGTTTATTGCTCTGAAGGAAAATGAGTACTCGGATAAGAGAGCTACTAAAGACAAAATTGTTCCACTGTTATAACTAAATTGCAGTTTTGCATCTAGTGATTGCATTTTGATTTAACAAGCAAATATCTCAGGTTCTGCTTTTTTAGCAAAACAAAACAAAACAAAACAAAACAAACCCACTATGTATTTAGTTTTAGAGGGAGAGAGTTGGATGTGGGTTGGAAACAGATCCCAGTTAACTAAAAATTCTGCAATATCCCAAGTAGCAAAGACATGCTAGAATCACACTACACTAGATAAATGTATCAGTTGAATACTTTAGCAGAGAATAAAAGGACTACCATAAATATAGGGTAAGCATACCTGGATACATCCAAGTTTATATTCCAATGTTGTGAATCAGAGACCCAATTTTGTTCCAATGAGAAAAGTGATCTATATAGTTATCTTCATTCTAATTTGTGTTCACAATAACCTCATGAAGTAGGCTAGACTGAGAGAGAATGATTAGCCCAATGCCATCTAATGACTTTCACTGACCTAGTGCAGATTGAATGTGGATATCCTAAATCCCAGTCCCAACACTGTGCCTTACGGGGGTCTAATTAATACACTATTCTTGCTTGTGTTTTCCTTAGTGTTGAGGCTTTAAGGACTCAGTAGGTGCTGAAGCAATGGAAACCAGTGTATCTTCATTGCCCTTTGCTCACTTTGAGCAGGAAGAAAACAGTACCTTAGGATGGAGACATGTCCTGACCACAAAAAATGTATCACCAATCTCCTGAAATTCACCAATTCTTGCAAATGTAAAATCAGTAACACTGGCCTAGTATGAAAGCCTATAGCTGCATTCATAGATATGACAAAGTAAAATATGTGGTTAGATACAGGCCAAGATTACATATTCCCTACCTGAACATGGGGCAAGGAATGAAGAGAGAATGAAGAAGGAATGAAGACCACAATTTTATGAAAGGAACAGTGTTTGTACTAGCCTGAAAGAGAGTATGTAATGAACTCAATGCACTACTAAGAGAAGCTGGTATGCAGGACATGCTCCCTGGAACAATTCTCATCAGGTCTTAAAACATTCCCTGGCTCCTCACATTGACTCCTCAGCCCATTTCAGTTTGGGACCATGGTACATGAAAGATCACCTATATCCACAACAACCTGTGCTTACAATAAGGTACTTCTGCTGAACGAGCAGATGATTCTGTCATTGTGATGATAGCCCAACTTCTCAAATGTTTTCCATAGGCTTATTTCCATGATGATACACTTTAAAAAAAAATGCCTTGTGCTGCATTGTTTGTGCTTTTGTTTTGTTATCCTAGGTATTTCCATGGTATTACTTTGACTCAACATTTTGAAATCAGGAATTTTGTTCGGAAGGACAGACTTACGTTTATGATTTTTTTAAAAAAGAAAGAAAGAAAAATTACTGTCCAAAAAAACATTGCTACCAGTTTTTCTGTCTAGGAGAGAGGACCTGTTTCTCTGTCCTCAATGTGTAAAAAGGAGGTACATCTTAGCCATGCCTGCCTCCGTCATACTTTTTCCTCATGCTAAAGCATCGTGTCTGAAGAGGGAAGTCTGGGGCCTTCATGGAAGCTATTCATATGTGTCAGAACAAGGAAAATACAGCTCTAGCTGATGGGGAGAGCCTTTCTGCATGCAACAGGCTCTCCTGTACAGACACGTAAGCTCTGCATGAGATAAGCACCAATGGAGGGAGAGGGAGCTAGGGCACTCCCCTTCTCATATGTGGAGTACACATGCTCAGTGAATGCCTGGTTAGGGAGGCTTGTGAAACTAGTTCTCTATTTTCATTGCTCACATCAAGTTTCTGTAGTATTATCTCCTCACTCAGAACAGAATTGCACTGATTAAATTTTCCCTTTCCATTCCTCTTCTTACAGAAAAGCTATTGCTGAAGTAGTTACCCACAACTCCTACCATTTCCCCAGTGCTCTTCTATGTCTGCATTGGCGCATTATTCAAAGTCATAAAGATAAGAATAGTCAAGTACCATCTGGGAGGAGAAGGAGGATTTGGAGGAGGGGAAAGGGAAGAGGAGGAGTAGGAGTCGTTGTCCTTGGATTTTTTTTTTAATGTATGGCTGCCACAGGATGGTTTCATGGAAATTTCTCCATGATGCTAGTGACTGATCCTCAGTTTTTGCTCTGTAGTAAAACCTAAATGCCCTAAAGGCACCAGGTCCCAATTGAACTTTGGAAGCTAAGCAGTATCAGCTGTGGTTAGTACTTGGATGGGAGACCACCAAGGAATACCAGGAGCTGCAGGCTATATTTCAGAGGAAGGGTCTGGTAAAACCACCGCTGAATATTTCTTACCTAAGAAAACCCTATGAAATTCATGTGGTCCTCATAAGACGACAGAAAACTCACTCACTCTCTCACACACACATTTCCCTTTGCTTCCTAGGTATAATTGTGTCTCCTGTTTTTAAAGACCTACTGTGGCATTTGTGTAGGACAATGTGGCCTTCAGGACTACTTACAGCATGTGCCGGTGTAACCAGAGATTACATTAGCAGGAAATCGAACCCTGGTCTCTAGTGTTGTGAGTCCAGTGCTCAAACCACTACATCATGCTCGTGAATAGCCAGTGCTGAAGGCTATATTTCAGGGAAAGGAACTGGCAAAACCATCTCTGAGTATTCCTTGCCTCCGCAAACCCTTTGGAATTCATGGGGTCACTGTGAGTTGACAAGTGACATGAAGTTACACACACACACACACACACCCCTACCTCCAACCATGTGGTGGTTCCCCGCATTGGGGAAGTCAAGTGTGAGCAATCCCAGTCAGCTCTGTAATGGTGGCCAGGGGAGCTAAAGTGCCTTTTCACTCTTTTAATACTATTAAGCAAAAACAAGCTGGCACCTGAGCCACTACTGAGAGTGCTGTGCCAACAATTGAGATCTCATACGCCCCAGGAAGGGAAACAATGTCATTTCCATTTCCATTTTCTTTCCAGGGACTTGGTATACTTTGCTTCCATACAAAACCCCTGGTAAGGAAATGGAAATGTCATTTTGATTCCCATGGGCATTTGAGATTTCAATTCATGTGTGCGACACAGCTGCAAGCCAGGAGCAATTGCCTTTGGCTAAAGCAAGTAAATGAAGAAAGGAAAAAAGAAAAGAAAAGAAGAGACAAAACAGAAGAAAACAAAAGAATTCCTTTGCCGTCTTATCTCTTCATATTCACTCTGTCTGTAAGTAACTTGAGAGAGAGTTACGCAGGGATTAATTGTTGCTGTGGGCTTTCAAGTTAGCCATTTTATGGCAACCCTAAGGGGACTCTGATATGGGGTTTGCTTGGCAAGATTTATTCTGAGCAGGTTTGCTTTTGCCCTCCTCTGAGGCTGAGAGAGTGTGACTTGCCAAAGGTCAACCAGTGTGTTTCCATGGCTGAGCGGGGATTTGAGCCCCGTTCTCCAGAGTCATAGCCCAGTTCTCAATCCACTGCACCATATTGGCTGTCTAGTGATTAATATATGTGAGTAATTAACTGAAGGGAATTTGATGTTGGATCTCGATCATTTGAGTGGGAAATTCTTTGGTAGAATGGGGAAATCAATTGAAGAACTAATTTAGCCAATCTACAGAGGTCTAAGCATTTGCTGAAAAATTCACTGGGGTGATTTGAATGGAAAGCAAATTAGCTTGCCTGGTATAAAATTTAGATTTCTAAGTTTGTGTATTTATTTATAAAATAGCAAAAATCTGTTAGACAAATTGGTATTCTGTGGATCCATGTCCCAAATCTTTTAAATACTAAGCAAGCAACACCCTTCTCCTAAGTCTATATAAAAACTACAACCTCCAGTCATGTCTTCTCTTTTGGGATGAGCAAGGTATGGAGGAATGGCACTGCCTGATTCCATCAAGGGACACCCAAACCAGTTAGGCCCAAGGCTTATATAGCCTGAGATCATGCCCTTATAAAACAGGAAACACAGCTTCCTATTTTGTGAAGCTTTGGGTGATCAAGGTCTGCACTCTTCATGGGAGGCAAATAGTTGTTTATAGAGGCTTGAAAATTTCTCCAGCACTCGTATATATTTAAGAGCATTCACTTGCCTTCTGGAAGCAAGAGACTGAGGAACTGGTAACTGTAGGCCAAAAAATTATGCTACAGAGTTGACACTGAGATTGATCAGCTAACATACAAAAAACAACTCCAAGTTCTGTGCCAATGTTAAGGCAATGAAGAATTGGCTTAACATTTCATTTAAATAGCAACCAAAACAGAACAGTTTGGTGCAATTCATATGAATGTGGAGAAAGATAATGGTGGAACTTATGCTTTGTTTGTGGTGGTTTACAACCTCTGGCATCACCAATGACAACAATCAAATAGAAAATATGAGGGAAGGCCAACACCTAGGAGACTCCCTAAAGCCTAGGAGAGCACCTACTGGTCAGAATAGCCAATACCAACCTTCGCAAAGAAAGAGTCTGACGAGGTAGAAGGCAGTTTCCTATCGTTTTTGTTTGTCTCATTGGACTGCCAGCATAGCTGCTGTCTAGCTGAAAACAGCATAGTCTCAAATTGCCATACTCTAATATATGGCTTTATTGGTCACATTGCCAAATAACCCAATACACTAGTAAGTATCTTAGAGCATCAAGGCAATGTAATACAGACTTGCTTGAGCCAGAGGCTGCTGAATGTGCACCATTATCTGTTTTGAACTCAGATCTTACTGCCTAGTCTCTTGAAAGACTGGGTTATACTTAAAAACTGGGTTATACTTCATTCCCAAGCTTCATTGTAGCTGCTTGCAATATAATCAGCTAAATATACCATTTAATGGGGAAGAGGGAGGAAACATTTCTGGTTTCCATATTATCAGACTGTAAATTATTTTTACAACCAATTAAAAAATATCAGCCTTGCATAATGTGCTTAACATCTATTATCCTCAATCAAAATGTTACTGATTTGCATTATGGGAGATTATGCAAATTAGCAAATAATCAATCAAAATCATACTTCTGTCATGCCCTTCACACAGTGTATCCCAAGGCACTAAAGGGAATAATAAAATTAGCAGCTGAGTAAATAGGAAGAAGATGGGTCAAAGAAAGAAGCCTTTAGTCTTCAAATAAATAGCGGAAACATGGCTGACAGAGGATCACCAGGGACAGATGCTTCTTACTGAAGACATGCATTAATTCAAAGGCCTCACTCTACAATCTGGTTTTTGAATGGACAGAATAATAGCCCCTAGGAGAAACAAGAGACAACAACAAAATAACAGCAATGGCTAGAACACAATAAATGGTAGAACAATTGAAGTTAAACAAGTCTGCAAGGTGTTCATTCAAGATACATTTTGTAATGTGTGTTCCATATTTCAACACGACATTCCTCCTTCTGCTTGTTTCTAGCTTCCTTTTGTTCATTCAACATAGCTCAAAAACTGATACTAGACTGAATTTAGATCTTCAAATTCTAAAGAGTATAATAATCTTAGGTTTGGGTACATTTGCACTCATGACACTACTAAGTCCCTTTTAACCTTTTCATAGTGTGTATTTATGCACAAAAGTGGAGAATCTATTGTTTAAACCAGGGGTGATCATACTTCCACAAGGGCTCAAAATAGCAAAATGTGTGTTTCTGTGTGTGAAAACTCCTTTGTGATGTAAGTGACTTTGCTTCTTCAAGACCAATGAAGTAAACTGAGGAATGGCAGGATTTATTGTTTCTGCACAGAAAACAAGTGTTCAGACAGAAAACATGGTTTTCAGTTAAGAAATAAGCAGAAAATACTGCTTCTGCCCAGAAAAATTTATCTTTTTCACAAAAAATAAAAAGTGTGCAACTTTCTTGCACTAAAAAAGTTACAATCTCTGAATAGTCCTCAAATCTACACAGTTTTCATCTGTACAGTGCTCAAAGTTTTTCTCCCAGCAAGGAGTATTTATTCGTTATTTCCTGCCAGAATGAAATTTCCAAAGATTTGCATCCCTACCATGTTGTTCCTATGATGCATTTCCTATGCTGAGCCATGTGAAATGGTGAAGAAAAGAAGACCAACCTGTCCCAAAAGCAAACTATTTTCTGGATGAGCCCTCAAAGTGTTTTAATCCAGTCTGTTTTTTCTTATGTCTAGCTAACATGGGTCACAGCGTCAGAAAGATGCAGTGGGTAGCAGGGAGGCATGTTGCCAAGTAGTAGTTCCTCATTATTTCATCCATTTTTGGCAGGCTTTAGTGGCCACAAGGACCATGCTACCTCCTGTCTCAATTTCTGTGTGCATGAATGCACTTTGATGAATAAAGAGGCTTGCGACACTTAACAATTATCCCATGCAATGGAGCACATAGGACAGACTGTGATGATAGCAGTCCCAAAGGACACAAAGTCCAAGAGAAGTCAGCTGGAACAAATATCAACCTTGTTGCATCAACACAGCATCTAAGGGTCAGCAACTATCACTGTAATTAGCCAGTCCTGTTCACAAGGTTCCTCCTGTGAACCAGCTCATAGATGAGTATTTCTTGAGAGCAAACCCCTGTACACTTATTTAGCACCCAAAAAAGAAAGACAGAATATGGTTGTTCGCAGTACCTTTTTCTAGGATGGCTGCCAACTTGGTTTCAGTTTGTTTTGGGTATGAATTCCACGAAAATCAAAAATTTATTCATAGTTTGGTTAGAAAGAGCTGAGATTTTGACAACTGGGAGAAACTGACACTGACAGATTAATCTATCTAGGTAGGGGCTTTGAGTGCTTAGCTCTTCAGCATCTAAATTTTAATCTCTACAAGTTCAACAATATTAGTGCCAAATGAGTTGTTACCTCTTTTTTTTTTACTGAGGGACTCTTCTGTCCACTGATACCAAGAGCTAAATCCAGATTTTAGTCCCACCTAGAGCAGTTCCAATGGATCATCTAAGTTTATCCATTGAACTTGAGTATGTGTCAACTCACAAAAATCCCCACTGATTCACTGGGTCTATTCTATTATTTTTATTTATTTTCTTCTCCTTCTCCTCACTTCTCAACCCAGCAGGGTCCCCAGGATCATGTACCTTAGATAAAAAAATTAGTTTTTATTGATTATTGGATTTAGCCCCTATATGACAGGGAGTGGGGATATAATTCTTTGCTAATTTTCTTCTCAAAGAAAACAACAAGTAATTTTAGGGGGTTTTTTCCCACTGCAAGAAAATGTTTGAAAATTCTGCAGCCTTCAAAGACCATTTGGTTTAGGGATTTCTGAGCAAAAATATTATATTCTATGCAGAAACTGCTGTAGAAAAAAAAAACAGTATTTTCCTTTTTGAATACTTTTGACTATTTTTTCCATTTGAACTCAGGTTGGATAGGCATGCACATCATGATTTTCTCCACCATGGAAATAATTTTACCTATTGATTTTGACTGATAAGAGAGAACTTACTTCTGCTTCTTTTTGAGGCATTTACAAAAACAGTATTTGTTTCCCAGTTTGAGAAACAAAGAACATGAGATTTAAAAAAATGAATTCAGGAGAAAGCTGATCTGACAGGTTATTGCAACCATGTGTTTCTTTTTTCCTTTCTTTTTTAGCCAGTTTTAATATTGTTTCAGGGTTGTGATATGAAATATAACTGTCTTTATCAGCACTGTGAAGTTCAGGGGATGATTCACATAGGCCCTTTCCGCACGAGGAAGTTAAGACGGGTCAAGGTGTCCTGTCACAGAGGTCATCCGCACCTTGGATCGGACTAGGTTCAGACAATTTACCTTAGTTCCGCACCTAAGTCCAATCCAAAATGCCCCCAAGTGGTCCTCCAGTGCCCTATGTGAAGACCGGAAAAAAATGGTCTTTCAATTTTCCGGACAGTGCCATTTTGTGTCTGCTCAGTTGTGCAGATGTGCAGATTCGCACCAGTGAGAGCCTGCGATCAGCGGAGGGCAGGCTGTGGGCATGGCCAGCTTCAGCAGCTGGTCTGGACCCACAAACAACTGGAAGCGGCAGTTTTGTAAGCCTCACCAGTGCGGATCTAAAGACCTCGCACTGCTCTGCGTCACCCTGGAACAAACAGAGAAGCCCTGCAGAAGGGCTTAAGGGAAAGTCCGCGTTGCTTCGAGCCAAGAAGAACCGGTAAGTAACAGCACGGAGCAATTCACTTGCCTCGTGCGGAAAGGGCCATAGTCACCTTCACCAATAAATGTGGTCTCTTCTCACTCATGTACATGACTGCAGCTGTTCCATGTGACACTGCGTGTATAATTGAAGCATAAGTCTCAGTTCAATATAAACAGTGCTTTTTATTAAGTACAAGTCCTACCGAGCATTTAATGTGCCTGCTGTCCTCTCCTTGCCTAATCTACATGCACTTTGAGAGGCTCTTCTTTCACTCTTCCTGATTATCTTTCCAATTGCACCTCCTCACTGCTACTGGTTTTACTTCTGAGGACTATACATATTGTCACAGCAGCTGCATGGGGAATTATTAGATGAATCCACTTCAGCAATGAACATGAAATATAGAAAGAAAGCCATAATTAGGGAAAAGGCCCAAGAATATTTTTATGTGCAGTCAGTCCACACCAATATTTTCTTTGCAGGTTCATGGGACACATCTGTGTGGGAGACTTTAATATGGAATAAGTTTATGTAAGAGAGAGAAGCATCGCTGGAAGAGGCACTGCATTCTTTGTTGAGAAGTTGTATATTTATGCACCTGACATGCATCAAAATTTGCATCTTTTCTGTGCTCTGTCTGCAAATGATAGACATTACAGAAGTGTCTGCTACCATTTACAAAAGCATACCCATCTTGTGCTCCTGATCATGCAGTTTTAAACTCTCATTTCCTCAAAATATTATTAAATCCTGAAAAGAAAATCAAGATGCTCAACGTAATGTGCAATGAAACATCTCCAAAAGAAATTAGAATCTATCTGATACAGTCAAATTATACTGTCTGGCATCAGACAACTCACTATATGCCTCAGACACAGTCATTATTTCTTGTGATACATAGTTTATTGACAACCCAGTCTCGATGCTGTTCTCAGTTAAAACTATGGCTACCCTGGAAGATGATGAGTTAAATGAATTGTACCTTCATTTGATTGCTACCCAGAATGGGACCACATGCCAGCTGAGACACCAGAGTAATTAAAGCTAATAGGATCAAGCATCTGTGACGTTCTGCTTGCACAGTCATTGTTCAATCATAATGGAAGGAATTCATGTTTGCAGTAGCATTAACCCAAAACTTTGCCACATGTTAAAGTTTCAGGGGACTTTAAGCACACACAGAACTACCCTGACATTAGAAAATAGTAATGATCAGACTTCATCTGATAACAATGTCTAATACTGTTTTGTTCTCTGCTACAATGTTTTTTAGCATATTTTCCAAAGCTGCACAAGCAATCATTTCAAAGCTGCTTTACCTCTGGAGCAATATTCAGTAACAGAAAAAGAAATGAATTTTTCTTATATGGAATCAGGCCTCTAGACTATTTTGTGCAGTACTTCTATTCCAACTGTCAATGGATTTCCTGAATCTCTGGCAGACATCTTCTCCAGTCGTTCCACCTGAGATCCTCTAACTAGAGAGTGAATCCTGGACCTTCGACATGCAAAGCCCATGGTAAATAGAATTATTGCTATAAAATGCTCATTTAATGAATGGAACTCAATTATTATTATTAGTGATTATTATTAATAATAATATATTTAAAAGATTAAAAATATATTGCATCATTTATCAGTTGTAAAAACGGGCCATTTAGAACCAGTTAAAACAATGTAAAAAAAATGCCAACCATGGCACATGCATAGGCTGCATAAAATCAATGAGGCCTGAAGGCTTTAATAAAAAGCCAAATTTTGACTTGGCATCAATGTGGTATCAACATAGGCTCTAGTCAGGCCTTCAAGGGGAGGGGCCACCTGGGCTCTCCCGAAACTGCAAACCCCAGGATTCCATAGCATGTTGCAAGTGGAATCATAGCACTATGACAGGCTAGTGCGGAAATGGCCAAAGTGTGATACTACAAAGGAAGACTTCTCCCATATCCTCTCACAACATATATCCTCTACTAGTGGGACACAGAGGAAGGTCAACTTCTGGTTGCCAAAATTCTCAGCTTATGATAGTGGTTAAACCAGACAAGTCAAATTAACATCAACACTGCACTTAAACATTTTCAAGTCTGAGGCCATTTCTGCACTACACAGTTGTATAGTGCTATAAATCCACTTTCAACATCCCGTGGAATTCTGGAGTTTGTAGTTTACTGATGCCAAAGAGCTCTCTGGCTAAGAATTCTAAATGCCCCTTCTTAAACTGCAAACCCTTAAACTGCATGGAATGGCCATGCAGAGTGACTTCAAGGGTTTGAATTTATTAGTGGAGGGGGGAAGCTGTATGACTCAGCATAGCATAAGTCTACTTATGGATATTTATGCTTTCTTGAGGAGTGTTGGATTGAGGTCACAGTTTGTCAAGTAGCTTGGACCTATGCCATCTAGGGCTTTATAGGTCAACCCCTATTGCTCAATCAGTTTCAGAATCTTGGCTAACTCCTTTAAATCTCAGAGTAAAACCTAAAGCAGCTTCATAGTCCCACTACCCTGATTGCTGATGCACTACAATAACTATATCCTACACAGCGAGGAACTGACAATATCACTAGCCCTTGAGGATTTTCCTAACTTCACTTCTGTCTGAACCAAGGCATATAAGTGTTCTGGGTGCTAGGAACATGGGCTCCTTCATTTCCACTTGCTGCATCTGTACAGCAAGAATCTGTTAAAAGCTATGGGTGGTCTGAAAGAAAATGCATATGTTCAGAGTGGGTGAATGTATTAGACAGACTTCTTTTCTTTTCTTTCTTTTTTTTTTTTTTTTTTGAGAACATAGAACTCAAAAGTACTGAAGATATTCTGACAAATTTGAGAAAACTCCAAAGTTTCTGAGGTAAGGTAAGAAAGAACTTTCCAATAACCAAAGACCAATAAAACCTGTAATTAAAGTGTTTTATGTCTTACCTTCAGGCACATTCAAAATCATTTTTTTAAAAAACTTTTTTTGCCCATAATCTCATCACTCTGTCTTTTGTGATTCACACACTGATGTTCATCACTTCACAAGTTTAACATCTTGTTAAGTGACAGCTTGCATATGTGGATGATCCATCTCATCTCTAAAGCCACTGATGTCAGTTAACATTCTCTAGTGCCATCTACATGGTGTTAATTTGAATGGACAAATAACAATCAAGTGACATACATTCATGTGTGAATCAATTTTGCCACCACCCCTCTTGATTTTTCCACTTCTCTAAATAATCTTCCTAGCTTTGGTTTACATGGTTTGTTGTTCTCTTGTCTTTTTGATAAACTCAGTTGCAAAGTTCTTCTCCATAAAATAGGAATAAATCACTTTTTATTCAGCAACTCTCCCTCCTCATCTCTCTTTCTCTCTCTGTATGCTCTACTTGGTCAAGGAAAGGTACAAGGGAGAACATTATTGAACATAAGTACAAGTCATATGGTCTGACCAAAAAGAGATGGAATTTGAAGGTAGTGGGAAATTCACTTCCCTACTTCAGTTTGAAGAAGCTCAGAGCCTAGGCAGCCGTTCAACTTCCTGATTTCCAGTACAATGCTCACTTACCACTTTCGGGACTAAGTAGGGATATTTACCTTTATTATTGGCCTTCCATTGGATTGAGGGATTCTTTCCCCCCCACATATCCCTGAAATGAACACACAAGCCAACTTGGGGGAGGTGAGGTTAACCTTTATTAAAATCTTTATTAATAACTATAAGGAAATTGAAACTAGTGGAATTAACACTTCAGGCTACCTGTCAAACAGAGGTCAGGTATGGAAGCACATGCTGTGACCGAGTAGAGTAGGAATGACCAACTACCAAGAGTTGGGAGCTGCATCAGTCCGTCATGGGACTCTGAGAGGGCCATACTTCCCATTTTGCTCTCAAAATGGGAGCTCAGCCAGCTCCTCCACTGCCCCTTGGGAGGAAGAAAACTTATACGAATTTCCATCTGGTCACCATTAAGAGTGAATTAGAAACTGTATTCTTCACCAAACAAAGCACCTCCAGGTATTTACCAAAGGATTCTAACCCATAAATTTTTATCTTTATTGGTCAGGACTGACAGCCCATCTGACAAAGCCAAGTAGTTGAACTGTAAATAGAACCAACAATAATAGCAAGTGAAAAAGACCAGTTGCAGTATTCACCTCCCCTCCTCAATTGTTATTTTTCTAGCAAAGATGACTGCAAAACTTCTGTATCGTTGCACAAGAGTGGATAGGTTGCCCTACCAAGCCAAAAGAGCCTTTCCAAGAGAAAAAAAAAACTGTGTGAGAGAAGTGATCCTGCAATGCTTCATTCTAGTCTTCAGTCTTAAAAGTCATGGACCTTTTCTGGTTCTAGTTCTTTGACTGCATACATACATAATAAATGGTGGGCTTTTGAATACTTTGCATGACCACATTGGCAATGTGGAGTTCCCTTGTGGGGCAAGTGAGTTTTTAAAAATTTATCCTGGCCAAATGTGGCAGAAGGATGTAGCTATGAAAAGAACAAAAAGTAGAGGATGTTGGCCTTAGCACTTTTAGACATAGTTTGGAACATGAAAGTGTCTTTCTCAAATCAACATTTTGGGGAAGGAATAGAACTGCCAGATCAGGCCTCCCTTATTCTTTTCAGACATAAGAGGAAGAGATTTTGACAGTCCTTCTTCAATACATGACAGTGACCAGTTTGGAGCTGTTAGAGGAAAGTCTCAAAGCTCCAGTGAAGTTCCCCACATGTGGGGTGTTATGTGAGCTTTCACAAGCATACAGAAGACATTGGGCCTTTCCACACTGCACAGTTATAGTGCTATTACTCCACTTTCAACTTCCTATGGCATTCAGTAGTTTGTAGTTTTGGAAGGGGCATTTAGAATTCTCAGCCAGAGAGTTCTTTGGCCTCAGGAAATTACAAACCCCAGAATTCCACAGGATGTTGAAAATGGAATAATAACATAATAGTGTAGGGTTGAAACGGCCTTGGCATACTTAATTATATTACATCTGTTTTCATTTTTAAGCCACCTTAAGTCCTTGTTTTGGGGAAAAGGTTGGATAGAAATGATGATGATGACAGTGGTGATGATGATAAAGAAGAGGAGGAGGAAGGAGGAAGAGGAAGAATAAAAGGAGATGGTGAAGAAGGTGGTGATGGTGGTGATGATTGGAGAAGAGCAAAAGAGAACTCAAATAATTTAAAATTTGTTTGCAAAAAAGATAAAATAAAAAATAAAAAAGACTAAAAACAGTAAATGTTATCTGTGTAAACAAACAAAAAAAAGGAAACTCTTGACACACTTTATCGGTACATGCAGCAAAATCACTGTGGCAGAGTGTAAGAAACACCATGATAAAGTGGCTTCAATGATACATTGGAAACTATGCAAAAAGTATGACCTGCCATCCATAAAAAAGCTGGTGGGAACATAAAGCTGAAATAATTGTTGAAAATGATAAAGCAGAAATCTAATGGGAATTTAAGATTCAAGTAGATAAACAATTTAAATATAATATACCAGCTGTAATTGTGGTTGAAAAAAAAGGAAGTATGGATTATTGGCATAGCAGTCTCTAGCAGTAGCAGGACTGAAGACAAAGACAGGAAAAAAA
Organism: Cyclura pinguis; assembly: GCA_030412105.1. Taxonomy (NCBI): domain Eukaryota; kingdom Metazoa; phylum Chordata; class Lepidosauria; order Squamata; family Iguanidae; genus Cyclura; species Cyclura pinguis. Next base: position 62,294,258 of record CM059600.1, on the reverse strand, counting down.
TTATGAAATATTAAGGCCCACAAACTAAGATTCATTATCTTTGGAAAAGGGAATATAACTGTCAGGGTCTGAGGCATGGGAGGCCGGGGACATCCAGTACAGGCGCCCAGGGTTGGGTCAAGGGACAGGCACTAGTTCAGGAAGCTGAGGGTCAGGGCACAGCAAGAGTCTGAGGCAGCAGTCCCACAGGTAGCAAGAGTCCAGAAGGCCAGAGGCAAGAGGTGGGTCCAGGAGACAGGCAGGAGGTCACAGCACACAAGAGTCTAAGCAACAGGAGCCTTCTGAACAACAGGCATACACAGGGCCAGAGGCAGATCCAAGACACAGGAAGAAGGTCAGGGCACAGCAAGGATTCAAGGCAGTAGAAGCCTATGGGGTAACTGTGATAGATGATGATGCTGTCATTGAGGAGCAACTGATTGTGCAGGGGGCCAAGGCAGTGAGTGAGCAAGTCAACCTGCAAACATCCCCTGCGCTGGAAGGTCAAACAGAGACTGAGTTGCCCCAGCCAGCAGTGAACCAGCAGTGATGCAGAGGAGTGGCAGCCAGCTGTGCCCATCAGCCCTCAATCACGCAGAAGGCTGAAATGGGTGGTGGAGAGGGAGGCTGCTTGGACTAGGCTGAGGAAACAATAATGAGCAGCACCTGCTCACAGGGGCTATTTAAGTCTGCCAGTGTGGCTGCTCCTTGCTTGCAGCAAATTATTAGCAAGCCCTCACAACCTTTGTGTCTCCTGCTCCCTGAAACCGTCCAGATGGATCTCTGCCTCCTGAACCTTTGGACTGGACCTTGACCTGGCTCGGCTTGTGTTTTCCTGGTGTTTGGTATATTCGGACTCCCCGAGTGTTCCTGACCTCTCTCGTCCCTTGCTGGTTGCAGCCTGGGAGGGAGAAATTCCTGACAGTAACAAGAGTGCACAGGTTCAGAGGCAAGAGGTGGGTCCAGAAGTCAGGCCAAGGTCCAAGTCCAGGAGTCAGCAGAGTCAGGAATATTGGAAAGTTAGGAGCTGTGGCCAAGGCTGCAGAGTAAGCCCAGCCCTTATATAGCTGGCTGCTAGCTGCTCCTGCTGTCCTGCATCTGAGCACCAAGCTGAGTCTGAGGTACTGGACAAGATTTTGCAAAGAACAGTGTCAAGGCCAGGATCCTTGAAGGCAGAATCTTACAAGGACTTAATCACAGACTCAAACCCTTACAATAACTGTGCTTCCACTGGTGATAAGTGCCATAGGAGAAATTCCAAACAAATTGAGAGAAACATCTGAATGAAATTGCTACAGGTAGGACCATGATAGCACAGTTCCAAAAACTGCTTGGAACACGTCATGTTATCTGACAATATCTCACTGGTTTCTAGATTCTTGGATAGCAATTGCCCAATGATAGTCCAAAACTCCAGTCAGAAATATTTGAGAATCACCATCATCAATAACAAAACAGCACAACAGCTCTTTAAAAGTACAGAGGAAAAAATCAGAATAGATTCACTGCCTCACTGACATGGAAGCCACCAGACTCCAGTGCAAAATGCAGGAGCTAGACTGCTGACTGGAATGCTACACAGAAATCATATAATACTAGTTTAAAAAGAACTGCACTGGCTGCCAACATGCTTCCAGTCTGAATTCAATGTGCTGCCAATAACAATTAAAGCCTTACACAGCTGGGAACTTGATACTTGAGGGAGCACATTTCGCTGTATTTGCCTGCCGGGGAACTGAGGCCTCTTGAAGGGACCTTTCCCTGTGTCCCACAAGCTAGGGACAATGTGGTTGAGGGCCTTCTTTGCTGTGTGACACCAGTTATGGAATATCTTTCCCTCAGATGTTCAACTGGTGTTAATACTGGTGGTCATAGAATCAAAACATGGCTTTTATTAAATCCTTTGGGGGCCCTTTCACACATGCTGTTTTCAAGCCAGGAATCCCTCATCCTATATCTGTGCATTTCATTTTTCCTTCTTTAGTACTCTACATTTCTCCCTGTTAAAATTCATTTTGTTAGCTTTGGCCCAGCTCTCTAATCTGTCAAGGTCATTTTGAATTCTGATCTGTCCTCTAGGTTATTAGTTATCCCTCCTGATTTGGGGTCATCTGCGAATTTAATGAGCAGACCCTCTATTCCACCATCCAAGTCTTGAATAGCACTGGGCCCAGGACAGAACCCTGTGGCACTCCACTAGTCACTTCTTTCCAGGATGAAGAGGAGTCATTGGTGAGCACCCTCTGGGTTCAGTCAGTCAGCCAATTACAAATCCACCTAACAATATAAGAATGAATGAATGAATGAATGAATGAATGAATGAATGAATGAATAAGAAAGTGTTCCAGGATACATATTGTGCTTTCTGTGAGTGATCAGAAAAAAGGAAAGAAAGAATTAAGAATGAAAGAAGGTGAAGTAAGAACAAGGAGCAATGTCCATGAAGAACATGTGAGAGCACAGTATATGGAAACATTTTCTAGCTTGTATAATCCACAAATGTTTCATTACAAAAAGCTCTGTTTCATTACAAAAGGTATTCTACAAAATTGGGAATTTATTAGCAGAGGTACCCTTTCCTAGGGCTTGATGTGTTGTGTTTAATTCAGTGCAAATAACATGGAAAGATAAACTTGAAGCAGTGTTATTTCCACAGTAAAAATGAGCTTGTTTTTTTTATTGAACAAAACTGACAAAAATGAGGCCTCTAATTAGGAAGCAGCAATTTTCTTCAAAGCTACTCTTTGGAATTAACTGATCTTGTTGTTGTCATTGCTGTTGTTGTGTCTTCAAGTTGTTTCCTAGCCTGAGATTTTTCAAGTTTGGAAGCAAGATCTCCATGGATTTAAATACTCTTTTTCTGGTTTTTAACCACTGCCTCAAATAACTTTGTAAATTAGCTTTCCAGATGTGGATGATAAGAAATTTTGTTCTGTTAAAAAAGCATCTATTGATAACAAAGCCATTAAAATGAAGTTGTGTGTAGCAAACAACCAAGGGATTTAGTAGCGATCATAAAAACCTATATTCCAAGTCCATGACAAGGCCAATAATGTCAGAAAAAATGAGTGGCAATAAAGCCAGGCTTTAATTTATGATGTGTAAAGCATCTGCCTCAGATGAGGGGCATAAACCACAGCACACAAGCGTGTGAAAGTATATATTAAGCAAAAAGCTGTAATGAAAGTAAAATATAGGGCTGCTACAATCTACCATGTAAAATGTCAGAGAGCCGCATATTGTTTCTTCTAAAAATGTTTATCATGAGAGGCAGACCAATTGAGGGTTGATTCACATAACAATTTGGTATATGGTGATGTTGACAACCAGAATGGATTTAGGTTTCTTATGGACACTTGGTCATTCATGGAGATTACAGTGTAAGAACCTCTTCCCACAATACATTTTTAGCCCTACTTAAAAAAGAAATCAACTCTATTAGATATAAAATAAGATATAAAAACCATAAATATAGGGTTCAAAATGTATATATCAAGCAGATGTGGTTGAAGAGACCTGGGGTAGACTGTGACTGTTTGTTGGATGGATCTTGGGATTGCATTCTTAGTCTTTAATGCTGTTTTTGCTGCAAGAGGTTATTGATGGGCAAATCTGTGAATTCTGGGGTGTCAAATTTTTCCAGTCTTAAAATTTCCCTAAGCATCCCTTTCCCACACCAGATTGTGAGTGGTAATCCACAATTATGTTTTCGTGTACTCCTTTTCTGATATACACATTTTTATACAAAATTGTGTCTAACATGCACATGCTTGATCAGCAACTTCCTATAATGCAAAACACATGTTTGTATGGTTATCAGAGATATATGTATATCCATGCATACTGCCCCTCAAAACATGAATTTTGAGCCACTTTAAAATAAAAATTGAGGAACAGCATCTGAAAAAATTCAGTGAAGTGTGATGGCTGCATTTTAGTTCACCACTTGCATGGAAACAGATAATTAGGCAATTTATTATTCCCAGGATAGAGGGACTTTGCGGATAAGGAAAATTCTGAACATACTGCATTTACTCTCAGTTGTGAACACAATCCTTTGCACTGTTTGGAAATTCACTCCCATATCGTAGCATAAATTTGCAACTCAGTTAAAGCAGAACACTCAAGCTAGATCACTTGCACAAGTCTCTAAAGGAGGAGTGAGAATCATGCCGCCCTTCAGATATTGTCAGTCTGGAAGCTGCATCAACCTTGACCAATATAACTGATGGTGAAGATTGCTGACAGTTGCAATCTAGCAATATGTGAGGGGCTGCATGATTCTCACCCCTTCTGTAAAGAGTTGTCATGTTTCAACTAAAGCAAACTGGGATTGCTTTGGTTGTTGGAGGCATTTAGTTTTCCAAAGATGTCTTAGGAGAATAACAGGAAGTTAAGCATTTTTCACTCTAATATTACAGTGAACATTGTTTATCTTTAATAAAAATCACAACATTTCAAATTTTTTTGGCACTGCATTTGCTGAAATATTTCATATGAATGAGTTTTGGTTTTCGTTCCAAGGACTTCAGTTCATTGTTTTTAAAAATGAAACTACTCCCAGTGAAGTTTGACTTTATGCTTTAGTATAGTAGATGTATGACATTTTTGTTCACGTGACTATCTATTACGGATGAAAGGAGCCATTCTGGTCTCAGAGAGCAGATTTTACTTTCTAGGGACAAGACAGTAGGATCCCTCCTACCACCTGGCATCATAGGAACTCTTTTCTAGCCAGAGGAAGGCTTAAAGCAATCTTTAGATGAAGAAAACTCATTCTCATATTTGATCACTGATGAGTCAGAACAACAGTGATTCGCAGGGTTAGAAAAAAATAGGATTTGTCTAGCATTGGCAGATCTTATCATAACATGCTTGATTCTAGCATATGTTTCTTCTTTGAACATAACCAGAAACTGAGGCCCTTTTCGCATAGGTGAGTGAAATCGCATTAGGCACGCTCCCTTCCCCCTTGAGGAGCTGCCTTACCGCGTGACGTTCTTGCCAAACAGGTGCTATCATGGCTGCAGGCACTGCTGATTGTCTTTTTTTTTTTTTCATTTTTGGTTGAAAGGTGAAAATAACCACCCTTTCTCGCATCAATTGTGGGAACGGAGGCCATGCAGAGCCGCCATCGGGTGTCCTGCCGGGAACGACCTGGAAGTGGGCAGGGCATGGGCAGTCCTCGCTGCCTGTCCCTCATGCAGCAACTCCCAGGGGAAGCTGCACCCAGCAGCATGCCAGCCACTACCCCCGTCGAACCAACAGACACCGCAGGACACATCGCCGAGGGAGGCCACCCCAAGGCTGACATTGCCTCCCACAGCCACGATGACAGCAGCCCCCAGGGTCTGGCCAACTTACAATTTTTTTTAAAAAAGTCAGCGCTACCATTAGCACGTTAGCACTGTAGCACCTAGCAGTGTGCCCTCAGGGCTGATGGCCAGCCTAGTTCTTACAGTGGAATTGGCAAGGATCCCTAAGGGAAGAAACCTCCTCCCCCCCCCATCCCTGTGACCATCACTGAAACAGCCAAACACCTCCAACCTTGCTAAACATATTGGACACATTGGAGAACCTACCCAACATTCCAAACACATATGTCTGCATTGAGAAAGGCAGTAAAGCACACTTCAGCAGGAAGAATGGAATGCACACACACAGGATGGGTGACACCTGGCTAGGAAGCACTATGCGTGAAAGGCACTCAGGGGACTTAGCAGTCCACAGGCTGGAAAGAATGCCATAGTGTGTGCGATGCGGCAGCTGAAAAAGCCGCTGTGAGTTTGGACAGGACCCACGTGACTGTACAGTACAGTCCAAGGAATGTAGTGGCACCACTTCATTCTGCCATGGGGAGACCTCACCTGGAATACCGTGTGCAGTTCTGGGCACCACAAAGCAATAAGGATAGTGAACACACTGAAACGTGTCTAGAGTTGGGTGACCAAAATGATGAAAGGCCTGGAAAACCATGGAGCCCCGTGAGGAAAGCCTCAGGAAGCTGGGGGTGTCTAGCCCTATGGAAATCAGGTTAAAAGCAGACAGGAGAGGCATGCTGTCAGATTTGAGGGGACATAATGGTGAACATGGAGTTAACCCTTTTCCTGCTGCTGCAGAGACCTGGACATGGCACAATAAAGCCAAATGTCACACAAATAGATTGCACCCAAAGATCAGGGAGAATCTCCGGAAGGAACACCCGTCTGACAGTGCAATGTGCCGCCTCCCAATGTGGTGGGCTCACCTCCCTTCTCCAGAGCAGTGGAAACAGAGCGTGGATGGCACCTCAGCAGGAGTCATCCTACACGGCAGGAGGTTGCACTCCATGGCCATTGTGGACCCTCCCAGCCATACGATGCCAAATCCCATGACCCCATGAGTCCAGTCCACCTTCCCCAGCATACCAGACAGCAGCTGTTCCAACTCCCACCCCAAACAACTCCCCCCCTGCTCCACACAAGGAACCACAGACTGCTGCAAAACAAGAATGATTTATTAAACAGACAGATAAATACATAGAAGACAACAATGATTCATTCAATATAAAAATGCATACAAGTCCAAACAACAGCAAACATTCAACTGAAAAAAAAAACAACAACAGTCAAGCAGAGAACTATATACATGGCCACCTTTGGCACCTCCATGGACACTTCAACGGTGCCCCATAAACTGTTTCTTCCACTGGAGGAGCTGTGCCATGTTCTGCTCCAGTGCATTCAGGCAATGGCGCACCATCGTCTCCACATAGCCCATGTGCTGGGCCAGGGCCAGGGCCAGGGCCAGGGCCAGGGCTGTGGCCGTGGCCTCCATGGACCTCAGCAGGGTTTCATCTGCAAGGAAAAGAGGGGTGGGAACAGGATTTCAGTCCAGACACCGTGTCTGCATTCTCCTTGCCAAGCAGCTGGGGGTGGGGGTGATAGGGAGAAGCATGCAGTGCATGTCTCCCTTCGAATGGCTGCTCCTTTGAACAGTCTGTGAGTACCCCATGGCATGCTGAACCCCATCCCTGTGCGGACGGTGGCCACGGATGGCACCGGGATTGTGAGCATGCTGTGCTTATGCTAGATAGGATCCACACATGGTTCATGAGGCAGTATGTGTTACTTTATTCACAGAGGGACAGGGCAGATGCGTTCAGAATACACGTTGTGGTTTTGGGTATGAATACAGGATCCCCTCAGGGAAGCATGCATGACTGGTGGCTTCAGGGACATGGGGAGGCAGACAGCACAGTGTCATTGTAGCTGCAGCCAGAAGCATGGATGGTGTGTCAGCCAGCGATCATCCTCGCAATGGCATCCCTGACCCTGTTGTTACTGCCCTGGCTAGTCCGAGCTTTGGGGATATTAAAAGATATCCCTTGATATCATAATTCAGCTTCACTTCTCTATTCCTTTCCATGTGCTTGCGAGGCCACTGGACAAGCACGTAAACAAGCTCGGCCGTTAATAGCCGTAATACTCAAACTACAATACAGGCAGGCCAGAAATAGCTGACTCACTGCTATAGGAGACCTCCCGGCAAGTACTCTAATTAAGTATGCATGCCACTTACAAAAGAGCCTCTGCCCCGCGATGGCAGCTTGATGGGTAAACTATGCAATACCCAAGTACTCTGCATTTGCATACTGGCTACTCCATTGAGAACCGCTACGATAACTCAATCATTCAGATTCTGACCTTTCGGAGGCTTTGTCTCCAACTCCAAACCTATTGTTTTCCCCAAGTACGGCATAGCCTGCAGTCACAATTCTTCTTATAAAAACCCTTGATTCCAAGACCTTCCTTGGATCACTCCCGAGTTTCATCCTGCCTTGCTGCCGCTTTGCTTGGCGAGCCTCCCCTCAGCTCCATGTGCTGAGCTACATCGCACCCCAGCTTTGCTCTCTATTTTTCTGGGCTTCAGGACAGGTGAAGTATCACCCAAACCAGCAATCCCTCTAAAAATCCCTCTATACCACTCCAACCTTTATTTTCTTTAGTTATCTTGTATGAGTGTGTCGCATACACTGTTTTGTTTGTACTTAATAAACATCAGTTATTATTTCAACTTCTGTGTTCTCCTTGGCTTCAAGATCTCGCTACGTTACCCTGCCTCTCGTAATGCTAAGCAGTGCTCTGAGCTAATTTTCCCCACCTTTAGTTGAGCGCATATTGGTGTCCCTCCCGGGACCCCCAGTACACAGGGTAACACTGTGACCCTCTCTGAGCCTCCTGTTATCATGAGCTGAGTACACATAGGCACCCAGGGGGATGGTCACGGGAGGCTGGGATGCAGTACATGGCCCTTGGTTTCGAAGATGTTGTGTAGGACCACACAGGCAGCGATAACTGGCAGGAAATTTGGCTCGAAGATGGTCTGTGGGGCCGACAAGCAGCTCCATCTGGTCTTCAGCCTACCAAAGGCATGCTCCACGACATTACGGCACTGACTGAAGACTCTGTTGTAGGCCATCTTCCGGGGGTCCAACTGACCTCTGTAGGGCTTCATGAGCTACCGGCCCAAGGGGTAGGCTTCATCTGCCAGGATGACAGGCCCGATCTCTATGCCAAGGATGGTGATGGTCGGGTTGCTGGGGGTGAATTGCCTTCCCTCCATGGCCTGCCACAGGGCTGAGTGACAGAAGACATGGACATCACGGGTGCGGCCAGTATACCCCAGCTCAATGTCCAGAAACTGTCCAGAATGATCTGTCAGGCCTTGCAACAAGATAGAGACTGAGTCTCTCTTGTTGATGAACTCCTGCACTCATCCTTTTGGGGGCTGTAAAGGGACATGAGTACTGTCCAGGGTTCCAATACGCTGTGGAAATACCATGGACTCGAAGCCTTCTATGATCTAAGGGTGGGAAGGGAAAGTGGCGTGAACAGAGACATCAGTGCACTGGGGACATCAGTGACAAGCATGGGAGGTTGGGTGGATTGGGAAGGGTAGGGAATGTCTGGTGTGTTAAACAAATGCCTCCCTGAATGGTGTCACCCGCCCATCCATCCTATCTATGCATTCCTCACAGCAGCATGCCATCTCGCCTGTGGGAGGCCGCGCCCTACATCTGTGGCTTACATGGCAGTCACAGGATGGCCATGCTTCCCATGGCACAGCTGCCATGGGGGGGACTCACCGTGCAGTGGTTTCCCAGGTGGACGATCGTGCTAGCAGGACGTGTTCGATGGCGAGGCAGACTTCCACCGCGATCTCCGCCATTGTGGAGATGCCTAGCCCAAAGCTGTTGGCAGTCTTTCTGTAGATTAAGGGAGTGGTAAGCCACCAGATAGCAATGGCAACCTGTTCCTCCACAGAGATGGGCACCCTCATGATGGTGGGGGTGCGCTGCAGCTGCGGGCAGAGATGCTCTGCGATCTCAAAGAAGGTGGCCCAGGTAATTCTGAAGTGGTAAAGTCACATTTCATCATCCCAGGTCACCAACACCTCTCTGATCCACCAGTCTTGTTGGACACGGGTCCTGATCCACCATCTCCTGGGACATGGGAGGGTTCCCAGCCAGGCACACAGGGCAACATTGGGATCAGCGGAATCTTCCCTGTCAGTTGCCATGGTGGCAGCAATGGCGCTGGCTGCTTGGGTGGAGATGGTTCCTCTCACTCGCCACCACTGCCATGCCCTCCAGGCCCAGACAGCAGTGATGTTGTTCATATAGAGCTGCATGGCCAGTGTCCCAAGGAGCTCCATCTGGTCAGGCTCCATCATGGGTCATGGAAGCGGTGGAGACAGCTATGGCTTGAGCTGGGTCACAGCTGCAACCTGTCTTGACAGTCTCCACCTTTTCCGGGGCAGCCTGTTACGGTGGGGGGGGGGGCGCTTCTGTTACCGGTCTGCCCTTGGGGCTGCCGCGAGCATCTGTTGGAAGGATCCATCGAGCTAACGTTAGCACAATGGCTGGCAAAAAAAAAAAAAAAACACTGACCAATTGGGGCGGTGGGGCGGGGATGGGGCGGGACCTGGGAGTGGCCCAGGATGCCAAGCTGCAGAACAGGCACCGGGTGCAAGCCAGTGCTGTCTCGCAAATGCCCTGGTGCCTGCAGAATACAATAGACTGTGTACTGGGCCTATTGCGATATTGGCAATACCGTGACGCATTGATGACCTGCTATTGAGGTAAAGTGCAAAAAGGGCCTGAATCTCATTCGGGTAAGGGTTAAAATATAACATTTTCTCCAAAACACTTTCATAGCTTTTTTTCTAACTGTGTGAGAACAACATGTAAAAGCAAAGAACAATGTTATAAGGTTATGAGAGAATGTGTTGTTGTTGTTGTTTTATTTTTATTTTTTATTTTTTTTGTGGGCTAAACACACAAGAAAAGGAAATTGTACATAAAAGAACATTACAAAGTGTAGCTTCAATGCAGTATTTCAATAGGTATGTAAATAAGGAAGAGGTGGAAGTAACTGATAACAACAGTATTTACAGTTCTTCTGTAGAATCACAGGAGACATGTAAATATCAGAAAGTAGAAGGTAGTCATACTAGAAGTAATACCAGATAATGTACTATGTCTCTAAATATCTATCTATAATCCCTTATTTCTTCATGTTTGATCTATTAAAGGGTTAAACAAAAGAGCCTTTATTTTCCAATTGTTTCCTGTTAAAAGGAACATTCTAAGCCAAATAATTCATTCCTGAACCAAGCAATGGATTCCTGAATGTATCTCCTTTTTTCCTTCAAAATATCAGCTTCTTCCCATTCTTATAAAACAATCATGTTTTCTTTACTAATTGTAGACCACAAATTTGACATACTTCTGTTTTTTTTTTTAAAAAAAAGTTTAATTCTAATATCTTTGTGATTTCCCAGACCTTATCCCTCCCCCTTGCAATGACTTCTTCCTGTGCCTCTCCATCACCTTCTCACCACTCACTTCCATATGACATCCATCCTTTTCTCCTCCAACTAAGATGGAGCTAGGAATGGGAGGAAGAAATTGATTTGGAACTGGGTGGTTGATGACCCTGGCAGCTTAACAGTCAAACATCAATGCTCCAGAGAGGAAGTGTGGAACAAAGTTGGCAGAAAACTTCTCAAATGCTCCAGGGACTTTGAATACCCTCCCACTGCTCCAGTTTGATAGGGATGGCCCCGATTAGTCTTCTGTCATACCTCTTTTTAGTTGCTTTTAAAATATATCAGTTTCTCTCTCTTTCCACTTTTCTCCTTCATCCTCAGCTACTTCAACTGCTGAGTTCGAAGTGCCAAAGTAGTTTGCATTTAACCAGATCAACAGGAAGGAGAAAGAAGGGAGGGTATTGTCTTGCCCTTCCCTGTAAGCTTCTTAGTTGCAAAAAGACTTCTGCAGCCTATGTTGTGTTACTGCAAACAGCCTCTCAAGGTAAGCAAAAGAAATAATAATAATAATAATAATAATAATAATAATAATAATAATACACCTTGCATAAAGAAGGGAAAGGGCAGAGCCCTGCCAGACAAAACGGGCTTCCTTGAAGAGATTCACTTTGAATTGCAGTACCCCTGGAACTATTCACTATGCACTCTCTCCACCTTTCACAGATACGTGAATTCTCCACCACCACCTATAATTTCTGTAAAATAGGGCCCACCTTGCAGAGGAGCATTCCTGGTTGGATTTTCATCCTCCTTCTCTCAGCCCCCCCCCCCCACACACACACTTTTACTCTTGCATTCACTTTAAACTTTGAGGCTTAATTTTACTCATTTTTTTCTCTCCTTCCTTTGAATTGCAAATCCTCCGTGAGCACCAGGAATGCACAGTGCCCCAGGAAAGAAACTATCACTTGGAGAGGTGGAACACTGGGAAAGAATTTACATTTTACATTCACATTAACAATGCAAATGTGCACATATCTTCTCAGAAGTAAGTCCCAATGAGTTCAGTGGGACTTACTTCTAGGATAATGTGTCCAAACTTTAGCCTGGGATGTTAAAAAAAAGTCATTGGAATACATGCATTTTTACAGACAACAACAGGCCTGAGCTCACCTCCTCCAAAGATTATGGTGTTTGTGGGTTGAAAATATTTACTGAGGTCAATCATCAGCAAAACAGTCTTTTCATATTAGTATCCACTTCCAGGAGGTTTCCTTGGTGTAAACACAACTCAATGCAGATTATGTCACCAGGTCAATAACCATACAGATATCTCTCTAAGGTAACCACCAGGCCCATGGAAAGTATAGTACTTCTATTTCTACTCCACCAAGTAACTACTTCTATGCAGCCCTGTGGTTCCACCCAAAAGTCTCATTGCTACCATATTGCAATAACTTTCAATAGCACACTCAAAGGATTCTATAAGTCATTTTCTCCATCAGCTTCAGAGCCACACTGGGGATAGAATGCCTTCTCAAAGTATTTTCACTCATGCTTCTCAACTCAGACTGAACCTTCTCTTCTTGTCTTCCTAAAATGTGATGTGGGGCTTCTCCCAATGTTCTTTTTCTGTGCCATCCACTTCCCTGATGACTCAGGCTGTGGACAGGCTCAAAGTCTCTTTCTCCCAGCTGACATATTTCTTCTACTTCTCCTCACGGGCTTCTCAGGGGCACTATGCCCTTCCCCACTTTGCTTTACTCACTTAAGTCCAATGGGACAAGGTCCAGCCCTACGTTTGAGACCCCCGCTGTGCTCTCAGTGGCTTTGAGTCCACTGTACACTTCACTTCTGTCCAGTGATGTATTTAAGTCTTTTACTCCAAGTCTCAAGTCAAGTCTCAAATCTCTACCTTCAAGTCTCAGGTTAAGTCTCAAGTCTTTGAAGATACTTTCAGGTCAAGTGTCAAGCCAAGTGTCAAGTCTGGGAGCCAACTTTATACCCTAACCAAAATTCCAGAATTTTTGGACAGAGTTGAATAAAGTCACTTGTAACTAGGGATGGGATGAATCCAGAATTTTCTGAATCCAAATCCAGATCCAGATCCGAATCCCTGGAAAGTTCTGGGAATCCACGAATCTCACGAATCTTGAATCTTTCGAATCTTTTTTTAAAAAAGAGTTTAAAAAGCAAGGGAAAGAAGGATAATATTGGGCAAGACACAGTCTCTCAGCCTTAGCAAAAGCCTAGGCAAAGGCAAACCTCCCTCTGAAGAAATTTGGCCAGGACAATTGTCATAGTTTTGCCTCAGGATCTCCCCAGATTGAAAATGACATGAAGGCCCTTTCTACATAGGCAGGAAAATGTAGGAAATGTGTAAACAGGACCACATACTACAGTCCAGAGATAATCCCAGTCAAAACTGGCTTTTCTTTGCATAGCTCCTTCTGGCATCCTGGGGTTTGTAGTTTGATGATGCTCCAGCACACTTTGGCAGAGAAGGCTGTGACACCTGGTAAAACTCCAAACCCCAGAATTGTGTCTAAAAGAGGTTTGCAAGGGAGCTCTGCAAAGGAATGTTTCAGCTGTCCTTGAAATCTCAAGCCTGTAGCTTCCAGTCAAGTACTGAACTTAAATCTTAAATGTTCAATTTAAATATCTTAGAATACAAACCCAGATGTTATTTCTGAAATTGCTAGCAAGGACCATTATTACTCCAAGGGAAAAATTCACCTACTTACTATCTTCCCTTGTATGTCTGGTTGCCCAGATTTTCAGGAATCCTGGTCACTTTGGATTTCAGGTGTCCTGGTCTCCCAGGTTTTCAGGAGTCCTGGTCTCCCAGGTTTTCAAGAATCCTGGTGTCCCTGGTTTTCACGTGTCCCAGCCTCCAACAATCTATTTGGTTAACAGATTCGAAAGATTTGGTTTGCCTATTTTGGCACAGGGATTTGGATTTGGGAATCTCGAATCCTTACTCAGGATTCGAGGATTTGAGGATTCGGTTGGCCCATCCCTGCTTGTAACAATTTAAGCAGAGTCAGCCCTCCAAATTTGTGCTTTTTCCATCTGCAGCTTTGGACATGGGGAACAGGATCCTTCTTACTTCCCATTACAGAAGCTGGAGGATTTTTCAGAAGTTGGAAATAGGATCCTTCTTACTTCCAATTAGTGAAGCTTCAAAACTTTAGAAGGAAGCGTTCTTTTTCCTTAAGCCTGTTGCCAAACACAATTGCTGTTCCCTTCTGAGAAATGCACTCTGCACTCTGGGAGCAAGCCTTGCCTTCTGCTCTTAGGAAAAGTTTGAGAAGGATCCTCCAATATGCAGCAGCACAGGCTGCTGAGCAGACCTCAAGCCTGCCTCAAGCCCGTTGCCAAATCCATTTGCTGTTTCCCTCTGAGAAATGCACCCACACTTTGGGTTTGAGACAGATTATCATGTGACCAATAGGCAAAAAGAGATGGAAACGTTGTTCAAAGTCATAAGGTTTCTGGAAGAATACGTTATGTTTCTGAACCAAGGCCAGCAGATCAATAACTAAACATATATGAGTCTCGAGTCAAGTCAGTGCATCATTTCTTGCTGATTCGAATCCAAGTTGAGTCCCTGAAGCAATTTAAGTCTGACATGAGTCCAAGTCAATTGACTCGAGTCTACATTGCTGCCTCTCTCCTCTTTTTCCTTCCTATGCAATGTTCTGCCACCTTCCTCATTCACCTCCTCATTTTGAACTTTCTACTATCCTTTAACTCTCCCATCCCTGCCCCACTCTCAGAACTTCCTCATCCCACACTGCAGATGGGCAGGGCAGGGAGAGGCATCCCCCCGTTCTTTCTTCACTGGGCTCTGCAGCTGCCTCCAGTCTGCCACTTGTCTCTTTCTCCTCACTGTCACTGCCTGGGTAAGTGCTCCACTGCAGTGGGTCCCCGGGTGTGACAGGCCTAGCACCCCCTACAGGAGGGGTTGCAGTGCCTACCCTCAACTCCATGGATAAATAGGCAGCTTTGTAATGTTAAAAGGCTTGTTGTAGATGTTGTCAGTCATGCTTTCGCAGAAGTCAGATCTTACCCTGCTGAGACATCCAGTCTCCCCCTTTAGTTCTATAGCTTCCAACCTAAAAGGAGTTTACTTTACATGAATAACAATAACACAAATGTACCATTCAGATAAATATCTTACAGATTCTAGTGTCAGCCCTCGTTGACAGGCCTCTTCTTGAATGTTTCAGATGAGTGAAGTCAATGCCTTGGCTCCTTCACCAGGCCTGCATTCCAGACCTTCAATCTCTCACAAGGCTACTCCCCCCTCACAATCTCAGTACAGCTGAGCCATTGTGGATCTATATATCTACATCATCTTCTTTTCCTTGTTCACTCAGCAAAGGAGTTTCCAACCTACATTGCATGGGACCTGACTTTTGGGAGTTCTCCCACTCGTGTTTCTCCCCACACTACTGCCTGACTGCATCCTTTTTCTAATGGGGCCAAGAGGAAAGGGGGAATTCCTCCTTCTGGCCTACTAGTTCCACTGTCTTCTTTGCTGCCCTAGAAAACTACTGGCTTGGAGTCTTTGTTACCTTGTTTTCTGGGGGTCCCGGGAGGGACACCAAATTGCTCTCAAAATTCAAGTTGGGGGAAATTAGTCAAAAAGCACAAGTTAGCACTGCGAGAGGCAGGGTAATGTAGCAAGATCTTGAACCCTATGTCTATGGGGTCAGGCCAAGTCAGGAAGCAAACCGGAGTTAAATAACAAATGTGATTTTTATTAAAAATACAATCAATCAGTGTATGCAACACAAACACAGAGAGAAACTATAGAAATAAAGGTTGGAGTGGTATAGAGGAATTTTTAGAGGAGTTGTTGGTTTGGGTAATACTTCACCTGTCCTGAAGCCCAGTCAGAAACGGAGAAGCTGGGAAGCGTGGATCTCAGCACATGGAGCTGAGGGGAAGGCTCGCTTGGACAAAATGACAGCAAGGCGGGATGGAAGCCAAGAGCAATCCGAAGAAGCGCTCAAAATCAGGGGTTTTTATAAGGAGAATTGTGACCGCAGGCTAGGTCTGCGGAAAACAATGGATTTGGGGCTGGAGACAAAGCCTCTGAAAGGTCAGAATTTGAATGATTGAATTATAGCCAAATTGTCAGTACGATAGCCAGTATGCAAACGTGGAGTACTTGAGTGGTGTATAGTCCGATCATCAAGCTGCCGGCTCGGGGCAGAGGATCTTTTCAAAGTTGTGTGCATACATAATGGAGGTACTTGCCTTGAGGTCTCCTGAAGCCGTGAGTCAGCTATTTCTGGCCAGCCTGTATTGTGTTGTAATATTACAGCGATTATCGGCCGAGCCTGTGTGCGTGCTTGTCCGGAGGCCTCGCAAGCATGTGGAGGGGAATGGGTATGTGAAGCCGAATTATTGATATCAAAAAGATATCTTTTTATATCCCCCAAGCTCGGGCTAGCCAGGGCAGTAACATCTTCCAGTCTCCCTTCCCTGGCTCATTTCCTCAGTCCCTGGTCACCAAGCAAGGAGCTCCCTACTCTGTTCTCTTCCTTGCCTTCTTAATTCAATAGGAATGATGTAGGAGGACCTCTAGCAGCTCCTGCAGACCCTTGATCAGCCCACTGCCCTTCCTCTCCATTCCTCACAACCTCCTCTTTCTTCCATGTTTCTCCTCTCTCTCCTACCCTCATCTCCATTCTTTTAAACTCCCCACTATCCCCTTTCTGCTTCTCGTCCCACCCTCTCAACCCCAGAAGCATTCTCTCTTTTGTGGAACAACCAGACTGGGAAGCAAGTAGCAAAATTCCCTGGTCTTTTCCTCCCAGGCACTATCCCTTCCATTCATCTGTATGTGATTTCCTCTTCCATGCCAGCACTGCCCTTCAGGTAAATGCCTTGCTGACCACCCTGCCTTGGCTATACCAGCACTCACCCCACCACAGCTACACCTGGCCACACCCCTTACCAAACTCTGATGTTGTGTGGCCACATATGTTTCCATTTGTGAAATGTTGACACTGACCAGCTAATGAGATACTTTAAGAGAATGGAAGGACAGCAGGAACAATCTGTGCCCAGGCTTCCCTTCTTACCCTTACCAATGAGCAACACAATACTCAGCAGAAGTGCCATGATGATAATTCTGGTCCTTTAGCCTACTATAAGAAAAGAGTACTGTTTGGCCCATATTGATAACCATAAAAGGCTCAAATAAAAACAAAGAAACACTTCTAAAAAAAGATGATGTTGACAATTTAATTCAAGCTTGAAAATATGTAAGAGCAGCTAAAGAACTTGCTCATCCCTCTATATATCCAAAATTATGGTTCTCAGAGATACTCTTTTTGGTTCTGCAAAAAACAGGAAGCAAATCTCTCAGCTATGTTTAAAATGGGGGGGGGGGAGGAGGAAGGAACACTGATTTATTAGCATGTCATTTTATTTTGAGAATCTCAAGTGCCATATTAATCAAGAACAAATTAGTCAGGGCTGGGGGCAGAAAAATGAACTAATTAAAATTAATAATCTGATCACATTATGAAAGTAACACAAAAGATTGGCTGAGAGTTTATCAGAGGGTACCACTCACAAAAATGTTACTAGGCATAAAAGAAAAAGGAAGGGAGAAAGAAATAAGATTTCCCATATTTATACTCTATTGAGGACAAAGAGAAGTTGATCTAAAATGAACTTCAGAAGAAATGAAAATGTCCATCCAGTGAAAAGGATGGGGAATGAGTCAAGCTATGGACTGGTGGCTACAATGAACCGAGGAGTCCCAGGTGCAGATCCCATATCCACTATGCACTTAAAGAAATACTCGTATTGTTATGCCAAAAGTAAAATCTTATCTTTGGCACCTATTAACACTTTCTCTGTTGCTAATATGTCTTGGCCTTCAAGAAATATTAATTTTGCAAACTGGACTTCATGCATGCTCACTAGGAATTTAATGACTTGGCCAACAAGACTGATGTGAAGCTGCAAAAAATATGGCAGGTCATACTGAAGACAGCATGATTTAATTAGTATTAGAGATAGCAAAGATTTTCATTGGTATTGAGATTTTCAATAAAGGTATCTATTTCACAACTTCTGAAACTTATGTAAGACAAATCATGCCTTGGCTCAGAAATTCACACATTTGTGAGATTTGTGTGCAGGGGACTAAATATACATAAAGCCATGTGTACATTCTATTTTTAAAAAATGAATGACTAAGATGATTGGTGAGGAAAATATATACATATTTTTTTAAAAAAAATGTATATATACAATGCATACAATTTTTTACATAGGAAGAAAGAAGCCTTGCAATCTGGTATATGGAAAAAAATGAGAAAAGCTCCAGAAGATTAGGAATGAGCATTCCTCACACTTGTGATTCTCACAAGGAAATGAAAATTTTGGCCCATTTGCACTGCCCGCTTAAACTGCTGTGATTCCACTTTAACTGACACGGCTATATTCCATGGAATCTTAGGGCTTCCAGCTTGATGAGGCACTACAGCTCTCTGAATAACACTTTCTAAATGCCCCTTCCTAAACTGCAAATCCCAGGATTCCATAGGATAGCAAAATATGAGTTAAAGAGGAATAACAGTGCTATTGTTATGTAGTGTGATAGGGCTCTTAGTATCTTTCCAGCTTCAACCCATATTAGTTTCTCAAGCCAAGTCCCTACGATACTCTAATGTGAGCTATTGAGCTCAAACAGATTCAAAGTAGTTGCCAGTATTTACGTTTGTTTGTCTTTATTTTTCTGATGGTATTCTAAAATTATGGCTTAGACTTATTGTTAGGCAGCAGCAGAAACCGCAAGATGTTTCCTTAAGACTGCTATCATGTAGGCAAAATAATTACTTATTATCATCTCATTATATCTGGCAACTCTTTAAGTACGTGTTGTATTTTGTGGGCACGTGTTAACATATTAACTAGCCCAGTGGCAGGAAAATATGGCCCATGGACAAGTTGTGTCCCCAAATCCCACTTTTGTAGCCTTCAAAACTTCCTTCACAGTCCCCCCCACCCCTTAATGGTTTGGAGGTGAGATTTTGAGGTAATTTTCTTCCTGGAAAGTACATGCAGATGTGGCAGGTTGACTTCACCCCAGAACACTTCCAATATCCTCCCAAAGGCTTTTTTTTTCCTGCCAAAGATAGAGTCCAGAAGTGACAATGACACCACTTCTGGTGTGCCAGGATGTGCCAATGAGGCCTGCAAGACAGGAATTGGGCTAAAACTTGACCCCAGAACCTCATGCATTGTCCATCCCTGACCAAGGCTCTTTTCGCATGGCATTTGCCATGCGAAAGGGTGCCTGGAGCATCGCGCAATTGTGAGGAGCGAGCTGCATGATGCACTCACAATCGTGCAATGCTCCAGGGTAGGACAGGGACCATTCGCGCACTTTCTCATTTTTGGCTTTCAGCCAAAAATGGCGCACAATCACACATTGCTCCAGGACCCCATGCACACTTGCTGTGCGTGTGGAGCCTCCAGAGCCATGGTGGTCATGCTTCCTGCCCCAGAGCAGCCTGGGAAACTCCCAGGTTGCACTGCAGAAGGAAGAGGCAGGGCTCTCGCACTACCTGCTCAGGAGCAGGCAGCTCGTGTGGAGCTGAAGCAGAAGGACATGAGAGCCTCTCACTGGAGGCTGCTCGCGTGATCCCCACACCCCAGTGCTGAAAAAAGGTAAGCTGTGGAAAGGGCCTAAGACTGATATAGGTCCATCTCTTCTTCTGTTCTTCTCATGTCCAGCCTTAGAGATTAGGATAAATCATGTTCTTACGTACTATGTTATCAACATTATGCTAATATGTACTATGTTATCAACTATGATACTGGAGGTGGACACCTACTCCTTGGTGGAAGTTTTCATGCAAACTACCTTAACTATAGAACCAAATGATAGTATATCTGAAACAGTATGGCAGTAGTCACAGAGAGAGTAGCAAACAGGTTCCACAGATAATGTGCAAAACAGATCTGGTCTGTAATTTTAAAGGGAGGTCCCAAACAATTTTCTATTCTCTGTGCATCTTAGTATCATATTGTGATCCTAGACCAGCTCATTCTCTTTTACCTACTTTATGTATTTTGGGAGAAAAGTAGGTTATATATCAAATAAATTAATAAATTTTCTGGCGTATCTCAAAAAGGCCACCACTGCATTTGTAAATTGTCACCATGCTGTGAACCCAAATAAGCCGTTTTACCTTATTACCTGTCAAGTATGCATTCAGAAACCTAAACTGTGTCACATCATGGTGAGTACAGTTAGAAATAGCCAGGTCTTTTATAATTCACGTATATGATCTCTGTAAATGACCTCATTGGCTTTATCCCTGTGTGATCATTGCCTTTCCATCTCTCCCTGTCATAAATTCCATCTTTACAATTGGCAACATGACTAAATTTCACTATTTTTTTCCCCATGTTCAAGTAGCAAAGCTTGTATTCTTAAGATTTTTACAAATCTTACCCAAAGCCTACAAAAACATGGGTAAGAAAATCTGAAGTACCTTGCTTTTAATTTTTCTATAGAGGTGAGTTTAAGAAAGGAGTCCTGGGTCGGAAGGGCTTAGAACAGCTCAGAGGGACAAAGCTGAGCACAGCTCAATTAAACGGTGTTCACCAGAAGAAGAATGGATACATTCCATACTGGACACATACTAGTTATCTGTGAACCAGAACTATCTTTAAAAAAAAAAAAACAACCTAAGGGAATTCACCCTTCTTTGTTCTCTTCTGATTCTTGAGCACCCAAAGACAGGCAATAAGAAAGTGTTGCAAAGCAAAGAAATCTATTTCTGGTTTTGGATTAAGAGATCAAGAAAAGTTCTACTTTTGGTAATTGGATAGGCTCTGCATTTCATATTTTGAGCTCAAGTGTCCTGAAGGGATTTGCTGAAGCTTTTCAGCATCACCTACTTACAACCAAATGCCCAGTCTAGTGAGAGCTAAAGGTCTCCTGGCACCTTAAAATGTAATGAATTTGTCATGGTATAAGCTCTCATGAACTAAAATGCATGGGAAGTCTTCCAGAGCGAGTTCTGCGGATACAAAGGAATTTTATTTTGTTCCAAATGCAGTGATGTCAGACTCCATCAATAAACATGTCCTCTTAACTGGGAGTTATTCTTCTGCCAATCAGGAAGTTTCTGACTGATTTTTTTCACATATATACATCCCATGAGCAACCTCTGATCCAAGGAGAAATTGTGATAGGGAATTTGCTTCTGATTGTTACACCAGAGATTACTCACAAGAATGTGTGGGAAACATCAGTCTGCTGCCTCCTCGCTGACAAGAGAACAGATCTCTGTCGCTCACAGCAGTTGCTACCTGACAAGTAAGGATTGGGAGGGTCAGGCTTGGAGACACTACTTAACAATGTAATTACGTTGGTTATGTAGCTAAATAGGTGATACAGAATTGTGGGTGTTGTTGGGAGTGCTTTGATGTGGGTTCCTGCATGGCAGGGGGCTGGACTGGATGTCCCCTGTGGTCTCTTCCAACTCTATGATTCTATGACTCTCCACTTTTAATGATATAGCTAAATGTGCTAATAAACTATGCCAGCTGAAATTCCCTCTCCCATGCTTAAATATTAAAGTTACAAGAGCCTTTTCTCTCTTTTATTTGGCTCCTCTACTCTTCAGTTAAGTTAAATGTGGCAAATAGTGACAATGTCATCTAATTTTTTTATAAGAAAGATCTTTATTTTAATTTCTCACTGTCTTCATGAATTCCTGTTGATAAAATTAGGACCACTTTGTGGCAGTCCCTACCCACTCAGTTGCCTGAGCAGTGGGAGCTGCAGACCAGTCTTCAGTAGCAGGCTGTGCACTCCAATCCTCTGCTGGGAATGACTGTATTGGTACAGAGGGCACCTGCATCCCTTCAGACCAATCAGCCACCTCAGGCTGTGGTGGTGCTGTAAATTCAGGTGCAGGAGCAGTTCATTCACCCTGAAACTCTTCCTTTGTAACTGCCTTCTCAGTTGCAGCCTGCTCTTCTTTCTCAGGCTCTCCAGGATCCCAGTAAAAGTAGACATCAGGCATCACTTCCCATGGATGCTCACGGGAAATAGTGCCACGCATATGCAGGACCTCACAGGCCAACATCCACCACATAAGACCAACTGAGTGAGCCCCCTTGTTGTTACATGGAATGGCAATATCCACATAGCGCAGAGGAGAATCTGTGTTGCACAAAGCAATGGTAGGGATGTTCACATAAGATGCCTCAGTCAGTGGCTGATGATCAGCTCTTGGATCAGTGACTACCAAAAGACGGGGTTCACGGAAGGCTGCCTGAATCTGATTGGTGAAGGTACCAGGAGTGAAACAGGCAGCAATTGGTGTAGCATCAGTAGCAGCAGCAAATTTCAAAACAGCACGCTGTCCAGTATTCCTGGAGGAGATAATGCTCACATCAGCTGGGTTCTCAATAGCAACAATGGCATGGGCAGCCAGCAGCAGTTTTTCCCAGGTTCTCTTCAGAATTATGATGTAAATGCCACCACTTTTTCTTTTATAAATATACTGTTCCATCTGAAAGTCTAGGTTGGTTACTCCCAAGTGGGTTCCTGCAGCAAGAAATTTGAGGACATCTTCCTCCTTCATTTGCAGGACATCAAGACCTCTGGACGTTGTGCAGTTTCCTTTTGAAGCAATGACAGGAAACACGGTTACAATGCCGTATGGAGTCCTCCCTGAGGTCATGGAGAAAGGACAATGTCATCTGTTAATGTCACTGGGAACTGGGGGGAGGGGGCAGAACCAAATTTGGAGCCAACTATCAGGTGCTGGGGTCCCCTTCTACATTTTACTAGTTCTGATCCAGGTATTATGAATTCTGGGTTGGGGGGAAAGTAAACAAAGTAGCCATTGTCACACACAAAACATCCAACTGTCAGGTGCTTTACCCACAATGCAACTAGCACATCTAATGCATTGTATTTTGGAAAAAAAAAATAAAGGTAGAGGTAGAATGATACCTCAGAGAAGATGGTACCTCTGAGAATGTTCCTCAGAGAAGAAGATTCAGGCAGGCGTGTCCTCCTACAGATGCCTTGTATAGTTTGTATCCCAGTATTTCCCTGCACTTACCATGTACCACTGGAGCTGGCTGTGATTCGTCTTGTCACAGTTGAAGCTCACTGTCTAATTACTGGAGCAATAGTGAGGATGTACTCCTCAGTGCAACTTTCAATTAATGGTGATAAGTCTTTGCCACAGTATCATTTTAGCTTACTATGTAGCTAAAAATCACAAAAGTGGCAAGTAACAAGAAAAAAAAAAGACACGATAGAGAAAGTCTGCCTTTATTTGACAGGGCTTCAGCCATCTAGAACAAGGTACAAGGTGTTCTGAGACTCCAGGATTATGCTGGAATATAGCGGAGTGAGGTCAGAAAGTCATCTCCCCTGTTTGCCTTCAATCATGGATTTTCAAAGTTGTGTGTGTTTTTTTTTTCCTTTCAGTAAAGCAAAACAATGGCTTGGCACAAGTCAAAATTAAGCATATCTTTAAAAAATATATACTAACAAACTGAATATACATGAATCATACTGTTAAATGCATTGCAAACAATTTACTGCTTACATAGAGGGGAAAAACACGTTACTGCACAGCTTTTTACTGGCAGGATTGTAAACACATGGAAAGCATGTTTACTTTTAAAGCCTTTTTTCTATCCTTTTCCGTTTGCAAAAGCTTTCAACCTTTTACATACAATAAACATATCTTAAATAAGAAGCAGGCAAAGAGAGAAATTTTATTTGTGTGGGTTTTGTTTTTGTTTTTTAAAAAGAATTTCTCCAAATGTGTTAATTTCTTCATCAAAGAGTTGAAGGGAAATCAAGCCTTCAGAAATTTACATGTGAGGAAAAGTGAAATTGTTTGATTAATTTATCCCCGCAGAGGACCTTCAGCGCTTAGCTCTTAAAAGTTTTACTCTCAATTAACGAATAGTCACATCTCATCTTTTCAACTGGCTGCTCATCATTGGCAACGAGTTAGCAGATAGGTACATCGTGGGCCTCTCTATACTGCAGTTTAAACTATTTCATTTGCCATTGTAGATCACTGAGAATTTCAACCAGGTTGATTCTGTTGGGAGCATCCTAAAAATACTTCTTTTTTCCCCCATGAACAGGATATTAGGAGCTTGAGATTTATTTTTAATTTTTAATTTATTTTTAATTTTTCTAGGGGAAAAAATTGAAGATGAGAGAAAGTGACACTGGCAGATTCAGCCAGGAATCTCATGAAAGCAATTGGTTGTTCGCTTATGCTATGTAAGGATGTGATTCTTCATTAAGTTTCTTCTCAAAGAGAGCAACAAGTAATTTCAATAATTTGATTCCCACTGCAAGAAAATACGTGAAAATCAGTTTTCAAAGCCTATCTACAATTCGAGGCTTACACAGTTCAAAATTTACACATTTTTTTTTGAAAACAGCATTTCTTGTGTGGAAAACAGCACTTTTGCACAAGAAATATAAAAATAAATAACAACATGCTGTTTTCTGCACAAACCAACAATATGAATTTGAATGACTGTGAATTTTGCACAGAATAAGTCTCAAACTGGAAGGATTCTAGTCAGTCCCAGAATCTTCTCCTTGGTTTTTTCAACACTCAAAAAACATGTTTTTCAACCATGAATATTTTCAAATATCCTTTCCATCCCTTTGGTCTTTCGTGATATATAAGAAACTTATACACCTCTGTTTTATCAAAATGTACTTATTTACACAAAAAAAGTGCAACTCTGTGAAGCTATAAGAACAAACGCTTTGTATTTTAGGTTCTTTGATTCAAGGTCATCAATGTACCCAGAAAATTTCTCTGAAATCCATAAATTCACCGAAGAACAATATATGATTTAAATTCACTTAAAAAAATAAAATTGGAAAGTATGTAAATGCCAATCAACTTAAAATTTGATTGATTGATTTACGTATTTATATATAAATCAATTTAAATATTTATAGCCAAGGGCAGCATACAACAAAATTAATTTTATCAGTTCAATTTCATTAATTTAAAATAGTACAAATAATTTAAATAGTCTAAAAACATTGAACAATCTAATAAGTTTTTTGATTCCTACCTCCAATTTAGGTTGCCAGGTGGATACAATGAAATTTGGAGGGACGGAAAATATATTTATCCCCCTACAAGATCAAAAATTTGTTCTGGTATTCCATCCATGCCTAGAATAACCCTATGGAGTGCGAATTGGACTGTACCTGGTAGTTCTATTGCTGAGGTTATCATGTACTACTGGCCCTGTTCTTTTTTTTTTTATTTTTATAAAACAAAAATGAAAAAGCAAAACAGTCCCACCTAACATCACATTCATATCATTACAAAATTATTACACAATAAACAAATACTAATACACAAAATAAACAATACATACATATAACAACCAACACATCTTACTAACATATTCTCACAAACATAGGGCACTTCCCCCTTTCATGAGATACAGCCTTATATCTATTATTTAAAAAAACACCTCTATATGTCTTAAAGAATAGAATCTATTAATCATTTTCCCATTCATTATTTTCAACTCTATTTACAATTTTCGTCCATCTTACACTATTATCTATTTCAACATTTCTTTTCTTTCAAAAACTAGTAACCTATTGTATCTACATCTCTTCTCATACTGCTCATACTTCTACCTCTCACCACATTTATGTCTAGAACTTGTCTTATTATTACAACAATAATCACTTTTCTCCTTATCTTCATGATTTGAAACCTTTAGTTAGAATACCCTTATTTTCCAAAAATTCTGTTAAGGGTTCCCACGCCTTATAAAACTTACTATCCATTTTATTATCTAATCTGTAAGTCAATTTATCCATTTGTGCTATTTCAATGGTTTTCTCTATCCAATCTTCCATAGTCAGGGTGTAAGTTGACTTCCAACGTTTAGCATAAACGAGTCTGGCAGCCACAATTAAATGCCATGCTAATCTTTTAGTACGAAAATCTATTGAGCTTTCTGCACCAAAGATTCCCAGTAAAAAAAATTCTGGGACTAAATCAATTTTCCTTTTCAAAATTTTTTGCATATTAGCTCGTATGGCGTACCAGAATCTCTTTGCTCTGTCACATCCCCACCACATATGGTAGAAGGATCCCACTTGTTCTTTACATTTCCAGCACTGATCGTTCATATTCTTGTTCACTTTCGCTAATTTGCTGGGCGTTAGATACCAACGGTATACCATTTTCAGCACATTTTCTTCTAAAGTATAGGATCTGGTATATAACATATTAGTTTTCCAAACATTTTCCCATTCTTCTAAAAGAATATTGTGATTAAGATGTCTCACCCATTTAGTCATACAATCTTTAACCGTCTCTTCCTCTAGTTTGAAGGATGACAATTTTTTATACAATCTTGCAAGTAACTTTTTATCACCTTTTAACATCAATTCTTCTAAATCATTTTGTCTTAAGTCCAGCCCTTCTCCTTGTACATCCTTTTTAAATCTTTCTTTTAACTGCATAAAGGGAAACCATTGTATATCAAATCCTTCTTCTTTTAGTTGTCGTTGATCTTTCATTTGAATTTCTTTTCCACATTGTTTCATTATGTCTTTGTAAGTCAGCCAACTACCCTCTCTTCTCAGACCTTTAATCAAAAGCGCTTCCATCGGTGAGACCCATGATGGTATTTTTGGGCAGAAAAAATGCTTATTCTTCTCCCATACCTTTAAAAGGGCATTTCGTATCATATGGTTTTGAAAAATCTTTTGGACTTTAGCTTTTCCATACCACAGGTAAGTATGCCAACCAAAATGAAGATCACGCCCTTCCAGAGCCAGCATTTTCCTGTCGTCCAGAAGAATCCAAGGTTTCATCCAGGCTAGACATGCTGCCTCGTGATATAGCTCCAAATCTGGTACTGCGAAGCCCCCTCGGTGTCTCGTATCAGTTAGCAACTCGTACTTCATTCTTGGTTTTTTTCCATTCCATATAAATCTGGATATCTCTTTTTTACAGTCTTGAAACCACTTCTTAGTTATCCTGACTGGTATCATCATAAACAAGAAGAGTATCTTCGGGAGAATACTCATCTTAATCAGTGATATTCTGCCCACTAATGGAAGATCCAGCTTATTCCATGTATTTAATTTCTTTTGAATTTGACTCCAGGTCTTATAATAATTATTCTTAAACAATTGATTATTATTGTTGGTGATTTCAATTCCTAAATACTTCACTCTTGGAACACATTGAATGCCTGCTTTTCTTTCAATCTGTTCTTTCTCCAACCACTTTATGTTTTTCAAAAGAATCTTGGTTTTAACTTTGTTTATTTTAAAGTCCACCATAGTACCAAATTTATTCAGCAGTTCGTTCACTTTAACAATTCTATTTAGGGGGTCTTCTAGAAACATTACCACATCATCTGCAAAGGCCTTATATTTAAATTGGTCTTCTCCTATCTTGACTCCTTGAATTGAGTCTTCCTTCCTTATTTGCCATAGTAGTACCTCTAATACCAACACAAATAATAAAGGAGACAATGGACAGCCTTGTCTTGTTCCTTTTGAAATTAAAATATTTTCTGAAAGGTCTCCATTGATAATTATATGAGCCTTTTGTTCATCGTATATTGCTTTTATCCAATTTGTGAATATGTTTCTGAATTCCATTTCTTCCATGACCTTTATTAAGAAGGACCAGCTGACATTGTCAAA
Source organism: Cyclura pinguis (assembly GCA_030412105.1). NCBI lineage: Eukaryota > Metazoa > Chordata > Lepidosauria > Squamata > Iguanidae > Cyclura > Cyclura pinguis. The sequence goes on along the minus strand of CM059600.1, from coordinate 62,266,717 downwards.
GGCTTTTTCGGCATCAAGGAATATAAGAGCACCTTTTTTTTCATTATGGGATTCGTAGTATTCAATTACATCTATAACAGTCCGAATGTTGAATCTCATCTGTCTCCCTGGAATAAAACCACTGTGATCCTCATGTATGAATTCTGGCAGAGCTTTTTTCAATCGATTTGCAAGGATAGAGGTGAAAAATTTACAGTCCACATTTAGGAGCGAAATGGGTCGAATATCTTTACATGTGGGAGCTTCAAGATCTTCTTTAGGAATTAATGTTATATTCGCCTCTGTCCAACTCCTTGGTATTGTCTTTGACCCGAAAATTCCATTCATTATGGTTTGCAACGGTCCCCACAATTGTTCTTTGAAGTATTTATAGAAATTAGCTGTTATCCCATTCAGGCCAGGAGCTTTCTTAGGTTTCATTCCCTCTATTGCTTCATTAATCTCATTTATCGAGATTGGTTTATTCAACCTCTCTTGGAGATTTGGATATATTTTGGGGAGCTTTTGTGATTGGAGATATTCTTCCATTTCTTTTATGTTTTCACCATCCTTAGCCTGGTACAAGTTCTTAAAATACTTGGCAAGTATTTTTTTTTTTATTTCTTGAGTTCCTGTAACTATACGCTCACCTTCTTTTTGTTGGATATTAATCTTTTTTTCCTTTCTTTCCGAATTTTATATGCCAGCCATCTTCCAGGTTTGTTTGCATGTTCAAAATGTTTTTGTTTTAGAAAACGAATCTTTTTTTCTATTTCTTCCATTGTGAGTATCGACAACTGTTTTTGTAGTACTTTCATATTCAGTAATAACTCTTTATCTCGGAGGTTACTTTTTAACTTCGCTTCCAATTCTTTGATATTTCCCATTATATCCTCCATTTTCTTCTTTTTTTCCCCTTTTTTCTTCAGTGTTTTCTTGAATAAAAAAACCTCTGATGAAAGCTTTGAATGCATCCCATACTGTTCTAGTCTCAACTTCATTATTCAAGTTCCTTTTAAAAAATTCCCGAGTTTCTATTTTACATGCTGTTACAATTTCCTCTTGCAGTAGAAGTGCTTCATTCAATTTCCAATTCTATCTTCTACTTTGACCTTCCAACCTTAAAAATATTGGATTATGGTCACTAAATGTCTTGGTCAGGATCTCTGTTCTTTTTATACAGTCCTGCCAACTTCTTAGCAACCATACGTAGTCAATTCTCGACCATGACTGATGTCGATTAGAGAAAAATGTAAAGTCCTTCTCATTGAGATGTTTAAATCTCCACACATCTAGGAGTTGATACTTCTGCTATATGCAAAAAGTCTTCTGTTAACTTCCCTTTATTTCTTTTTTTTTGTTTGATGTAAGGCTTTTGTCCATTTTTAAATCAACCACTCCATTAAAGTCCCCCATAATGCAAATTTCTTCATAAAGTTGACTCTGTATCGCATTTTTTAAGTCATTATAGAAGGACTTATTTTCATTACATGGCACATATACTCCAATTAATAACAATATTTTGCCTTCTAAGGTACATTCAACACCCACAAATCCTCCTTTTCCATCATTAAATCGTAATTTTGGAGACAATGTTGATTTTATATAGAGCGTCACTCCTCTTCTTTAGATGGGATCCTCTCGAAGGGGTGATTTTCACATTTAATGGACAACGGCACAGATTAAATTCTGTAGAAAAAGCACAAGAATTTCTTCACAGACACAGAGCAGAGTTGGAAAAAGTAGGAGTGCAGCAATATCCACCAAAAGCCAAAGGAAGAGCCACTGCAAGTACGTCAATAGAAGAAGAAGCCGCGATGGGGAACCTAGAGGAAGAGACAAAGAAGATAAAAGATTTGACACAAATGGAAGCCTTGGTACAGACTACAAAGGAAATTATGGAAAAATGTACCCCACAAGAGATGAGTTTGATTGATTTGGATGTGGAAGAGATGGATCCAATTAAAATGCAGCCAAAATGAATTGCACAATTATATCTTGGAATACAAATGGTCTGAACTCTCCCATAAAAAGGAAAAGGTGTTCCACTACCTTTCCAAACAAAATCCAGATGTTTGCTGCTTGCAAGAGACACATATAAAAAGGAAAGATAGTAGAGTGTTGGAGGCTCCAAAATTAGGTGAAGTATTCATATCAGCGGCAACAGTGAAAAGAAAAACTACTGGCCCTGTTCTGATGTCATTGGTGGAATGTAAGTTCCCAATGGCATATGTATGATGTCATGGGAGGGGACGGGGTAGTTCCCTTACTTCAACTCTCACCCAATGCATAAGAGCAGCCAGGAGGCTTTCAGATATGGTCCTATCCTCATGGTCACTGACTGTACCTAGGAACTTCCCAGCTCCTCTCTTGATGGAATTTCCACCTGATGGAAATGGAGCAGTCCTCAACCCCAACATCAGGCTGCTCAAGAGCAACTAGAGTATGACAGGAGATGAACCTAAAACCCATCAATGTTCAAAAGAACAGAGTTATGCCCGGAAGTTCTCTTGTTCTCTGGGGAAGAGGGCAATTTCATTGTGCAGGGAGGTACAGCATACCACCTTATGCAACTTTATTCAAGTACATACATTAGCCAGTATATGTCAGGATCTTGGCCACAATAGATCTGGGCCACAGTGGAAGGGGCACCAACATGCGTATTAATGTGACATGCATGCTTGGTCACTAATGCACCAGTACAACCCGTATACCTGGATTTCCACTCATGTATATTTGTATATGTATAAGGGCCTTCTTGCTCTGTCCTAGTATGTGCTTGGTCATTAAGAGCAGGACCAGCAAAGTACAGCAAAATTTGAGACTGAGCCAGCTAATATTTCCACCCTTGGATTTAGACAATACATTTAGCATAATTTTTAAACAGAGATGCCCCCTAAGTAGTAAAGGGTATTGGTTGCCATAGTCTCTTCTATATCTTGCATTGAGGGTGGTTGATTTTAGAACTGATTATGAGAGACAAATTGAGACTTAATTTGCAAGTTGTTTCATTTAGACACATATCTTTGAGGAATCCTAACAGAAAGAAAATAAGTTAATTATAGGAAATATGAATTCTCCTTTATGTCTAGTTTCAGCATAAAATGAAGGAAACGTCTGCACAGAGCTGAAGCAACTCAGGATTTATTTCCTAAAGGTCATGTTTTCAGGTATTGTCCTCTGTCTATCTCCAGAGTTAGATCAAAACTAAGTTGTATACATTGCTAAACCTTATCCCCCTAAATGGCTGAAAAATCAGTCAGGCACAACATCTTTCAGGAAACATGAGAAAGGTACAACTCCCATTGTTGGTTCATATACAGCAGCAATGAACCCATCAACTGTGGTGTCATTCTCTATCTAATTTTTCCGGTCTTAAGGTAATTTTATTCTGTTACTAAAATCATTTATGCAGCAAGCCAAACAGTCAGGCTCGTGTCAGAAAAATAGTCACAAACCATTTTAAAAATACTTATAAACTGAAATCTCATTTATCCTATCTGAATTTGGCCTGTCTTACCTTTTGGAGAGAATTAGAACATAGAACAAAGAAGTTGCAAACAGAAGAAATGCAGCTGGATTTCCCACTGAAAGCCATGGCAAGATTATAGAATAATATATCCTTTTTGTATAGGGATATTTCCTATTTGCATACAAAACAGGGTCCAAAATTTATGTTCACTGACAAGTCTTGTGACTGATGCAAAACACTAAAGTTATAGGCAGTAGACGACTGGGTTTCTCCACCAAAATCAGTAGGAAAAAAACCTCAGATGAATGGAAAAGGAGAACAACTACAAAATGGCCAGACCGCTAATCATGAATGTAAGCTACCAAATGAGGGATGGAATGAATGAAATAAAAATTAACAGAAGAACGAAATGATTTTCCTCTTAGTTCAGCCCTTATACAAGAGGGAAGGGGAGGCAGACAAAAATCACTTCAGGGCCTGCTCCAAAAAGACTGCCTATCACAACTGCCCTGTAGGTAGAATCTTGATATCATGTTTTTCCTTTAATGCCAACACTATTTATTGAGGGAACATGTACAGCAAAATAAAACAGAATACAAAATCCACAAAAGGGTGGTATTTTCATTAGCCAGCCAAAATGCACAAAACGCATCATGCAAGCTTTCGAAGTTCTGCTGGATTCTTCATTAAGCAAAAGAAGTTTAAAAATCATCCAGGAGAAGAAAAGAAAAGTGATGATGTTGGAGTCACAGGCCTACCATGTATATCGGATGTTGTTTTTGTTGTAGTTCACTCAGCTGGGAGGGATCTCAGTGCAGGCAGAGGCCATTCCCCCCCAGCCATGTGGAGACCAAGACAAAGGACAGTAAAATTTAAATTCCATTAGCAGCAGTAAAGTACCTCCTCTTGGAATAAGTATGTCTCTGTCTTTTAAGAAAACACAGGCCCCTTTCTTAGGCAAAGAACACTGCATTTCTCAATAAGTCTTTGTGTTCCCACATCTGGAAAATCTTTTAGGTGTTGTATAGACAAAACTTAGCCAACTATTGTCCAAAACACAAGTATAGCAGTACAGAGACTTCTTGAGAAATTCCACGTTATTTGCCTAGGAAAGGGGCCTGTGGCTTCACAAAAGACAGAGACACCCTTGATCCCAAGCCAGTGTAATATTCTGATTTACTTCTTGAACAACCCCAATGGATGCCACATTGCCAAAAAGCAGAAACGGTTATAACTTGCCTTTGACAGAAAACCATCTTTTAAGAAAATGGACCATCCAGTTTCTATTGGCTTATCAGCTCACAAAATTTCCATGGATAAAAGCTCAAGAAGCTATTCACTCCTTACCTCTTGATATTAAAATTTATTATAAATTTTGAAAGGGATTTGATTCATGAAACAAGCTGTAAGCCTCATTTGTCATCAGTCTGGTGTTGCTAGATAGTTAAAAAAAATGAGGAACTTAGAGACATTCAATATAGATATTACAAATTTAAATGGATTTTGCCAGAATACATTATGGCCATTAAAATAAATCACACTATTAAACAAGGAAGGGGAAAAAGTTAAGCCTAGAATGGAATGTAATTCCATATAACTTCATGACAGAATCAATTATCATCTAACTATGATTTGAAGCACTCACTATAAAGTCCATGAAGAGAAAGAGAGATAGACTTCCATGCAATATTTTGTCATTAGCCAAAGTATGGAAAATAAATTTTGCACAAAAGATCATTGGCTTAAGAATTGTCCATATCAAATATCTTCTTAGATGTGGAAAATTGGGGTTGCAGGAGGTAAGAATTCTTTTCCACTGCCACCTTCAGGTAATTATAGAGGAGAAATTATAGCCAGGGTTAATCCATCACAACAGAACCCAGTGTTAAATCCTACAGGACCAAATTCCAATGTCCCAATCATATTTTTATACCATATATTCAGTACAGGCTCATACTGGCAGCCACAGTGAATGAGCTTTTTCATTACCAAAAATAGAAGTTAGCTGTCCCTCCTTTCGCTGCCTGGTTAAGGAAATGTATACACTAGGATCCTGTTGCCTTGGGATGAAGCAGGACGTTCGATGTTGCACAAGGAGCTTCTTGTGCATGTACAATTCAGAGTTACACAAAGATACGTCTTTTCTGACATTGTTCAATAGCTTCTTTTGCAATATCTGTCTCTCCATCCCACTCCATACCAAGAAAGCTGTCAACTCCAGGGGTGCTACTTTGGCCATTTACTAGGAGTAGAAGAGAGGGAGGGAGGCAACCAAGGAACATGTGTCTGGAGTGGGGGTAAAGGGAATGAGTTCACCTTCCTGGATCTCCATCTCCAGAGCAAGAGACATACAGAACTGCATATGTAGAACTTTATGGTCTCCACACCACAATGAGAATCTCAGCCACAATGTAGTGACACCACATTCTACATCTGTACATTTGATCCTACAGAATTTAACACTACACAGTTATAGCTCTTTGATACCACTTTATTTGGTTTGGCTCCACCCTCTGGAATTCTGGGATTGGTAATTTTATGTGTTATATAAAATTCTCTAACAGTGAGGTCTGATGCTGTAGTTCAAAGGAGCAAGATAGACAATTCTAAGAACCTCACCAAACTTCAGAATTGCATAGGATGGAGTCCTGGCACCTAAAGTGGTATCATATTGTTATAACTGTGTAGCCTGGATATACACCAAGATAACCTTGGCATAGCCCCTAAGCCTGCTGTATCTTCCTGGATTAAGGAGAAAACAATTAGCTAAATCATATTATAGATCCACAAAGCAGACTGATTTTGGGGGGGTAAATTTTATTAAAGATTTTCATAATACAAACAAAGAAGACAAACAAAAACAACAAATTATAACAAGTACACAAGAGAAGCAAACAAAGAAAGAAAGACAGAATAAACAAAAGGAAAATACTAAATACTATATATTTAACAACTAAAAACTATAAAAGTAGAAAGAAAAAAGAAATATACATTGGTTTCCAGCTTTCCTAACACCAATTATAGACAACTCTGTAACTTCTCTAATTATAAATACCATTCAAATGCTTCCACTGGTACTTTTCCAAATATACTAATAGTCAAAATCTAGAGTCAACACATTATACTTTTTCTTGCAAAAAGCCTGTTAAAGTTTCCCAGTCTTTTGAAAAGATCACCACTGATTTTTCTCTTATCAATATTGTCAATTTGTCAATTTCAGCTAACTGCAACAGTTTTATCAGCCAGTCCTCTTTCATTGGAATATCTGTATTCTTCCACTTCTGTGCTATGGTGGTTCTATATTGTAGAATCTTGCCATATTTCTTCTCCAGTTGATGTTCTACTAATCCCAATAAATATAATTCTGTCTTCAATTGGACATAAACTTTCAAAAATGTATACACTATAGAAATTATTTGATTCCAGATTTTTCTGGCCTTTTCATGTGACTGCTACATATGATAAAAGGATGTAACATATTCCAACATCTGTTAGAACTCTCATCATGCATTTTGTCCAATTTTTTCTGGTGTTGAATATCAATCATACATCATCTGATAAAACTGTTATAAAAGTTCCCTTTAAGATCTGAAGGTAATGCAGGTTTAATTCTTTTCAACCACATTTTCTCCCATTGTTCCAACTGTATCTTATGACCAACCCCTGAATGGCAGGTATAAGGCAAAGAACCTTCAATCTTCTACAAGGTATGAAAATGGAAGAACCACACCTGTGTCAATGCTTCACTACTTTGAAAGCCCTAAACAGTTTCTCAAGTGCCATAACTCCTCCATCAGTTCACCTGATACTTTCCAGATACTGGAGAAAACTCTGTGATAAGTGCCTTTTTCAAACACATTCCTCCCCTCCCCCCCCCAAAAAAAAACCCTACAGTGAAAGGAACAGGGAAATGAATCACTCTTTCTCTAAAAACTGATTCCATATTCAAGAGAGACCACTATAGCTCTGCTACTAAAACTTTTTAGCCAATTAGGGTCATGTCTATGCTATTTGTCATATTCACAATGATCTACGGCAAGTGGTCAAAGTGGAGCCTTTCAAATGTTACTGGACTCCAACTTCCAGCAATTACTGCTTTGACTATGCCTGATGAGAACCTCTGGATGGCTTCACTTTGACCAACCTTGATCTAGATGATTAATTGTGTTCTTCCTGAGAACTCTTACCAAACAAAAAGGTCCCCATATCTTATTATGTAACACTTGGTAGCAATAGCAATAGCATGTGTATTTCTATACAGCTTATCAGCTAAATGCTCTCCAAGCAGTTTACAATGTGTAAGCTAATTGCCCCCAACAAGCTGGGTACTCATGTTACTGACCTGCAGAAGGATGGAAGGCTGAGTCGATCTGGAGCCCGGCAGAATTGAGCTCACAGTCTTGTGGCTGCAGTATTTAACCACTGCGTCACCAGGGCTCCCTTGGTAGACTTTATGCCCTTGGAAGAAATAACTGTACAACATATAATTAATTAAATAATTGGTCATTGTTCTTTCAAATATAATCTAGTTCCATCAAAAGGGGTTATTATGCCACCTCTTTCAACCAAAACAAAAGTTCAAGAGTACATAGTATGATAACACCTGTATACATTTATCTAAATTTTAGCAGACATGATCCTATCCTAAACTGCTATTATGTGTGGAAATGTCACCCAATTATGAAAAGGAAAACAAAAGATATAGCCATATAGGGTTATCTAATAATTGCTGATGAGAGAAAAAAAGAATCTCTGATTTGGGATCTGCGGCTAGATTCCACATTCTTATAAAGAGAACTGATATGTGAAGAAAATTTTAAATCAGTGTATCTTCCTCTTAAAAATTCTGATATGTAGAGATATTTCTCTTTGGACAGAATCACCATACATCCTACAAATACAGCATTTCACTTATTCTAAATGGGTGCCTTTAATGTTATAAGGTCATAGCTGGTAGTATATAATCCATGATTTGATGCAATGCTCAGAGATGAAATGGAGGGAAGATGCACTGACATACAAGGACAAAGATGAGGAGAGGAGCAGAACAGTGACTGCGCATACTTGCAAACAACCACGAAAAGGTTAGATTAGGGTTCCTGCTAAAATTATGTATGGAAAAAATAAACTGTGCTGAAAGTCTTGTCTTTTCATCACATATTTTATTATGACCTTGTTGGAAGAACGGCAGGTGTCCACTTCACCATAGGAATGGGTAGAATCTAAGGCTGAACCAGAAGTTCTGCAGGGAAAGATTTTGAATGTGTGTATAGGTTTAGCTCCAACCACCTCAACAAAAGATCTCCCAAATCATCCTCTCATTCATGGCCCCTGAAAAGGATGGGGGTGTTCCAGGCCATATTTTATTTGTCAGAGTACAGTTGCATAGTTTCAGATGTGGTCTGGAACTGCAAGAAAATGTACATGCACACACACACATACAAGCCACATGATTGCACAATAAAATCTATTCCGTAACCTTCTCTTGCCTGTAGTTGCTTGGCCTCAGTCAGGTCAGTGGTGTTTTGTTTTTTTTTAAGGGATGGGTTTTACTTGCTGTTAATAGTTATCAAATGCTTTGCTGTCAGTTAGCAGCATGGGCCAATTTGACCCACATTGCAGCTCTTTGTGTAAGTACACCTACAGTCAGGCTCAGCATAGACCTGTAATTTTGTTATGAAAGATGATAATTTTAAGAATAATTACTTTAGGTGAAAGTCAATGCCAGCTAATGCATGGGGAGTTTGCTATTATCCTATTAACAGGCCAGCCCCTTTCTCTGGCTAGCTGCTTCCTGCTGCTTTCTGAACTCAGGCAGGTGAAACCAAAGGCAGGAGGGGGAGAGAGACGAAAGATTAGGAATGATAAATGGAGTAGAAACTGCTTAAGGTCCCTGTAAAGTTTAATGAAAGATTTATCTCCAGAGGCTAATGTTCCTCTTTCCTTTACTGAAACAAGAGTTTGATAACCTCTCATTGCATATTTGATAAATTGCATCTTAAAGTCATAACCCAAAATGACTAAGCACATCTTCAAAACAAAAACAAAAAAAGCTAAAAAACAAAAAAAGCTATCATTGTTTCAGAGGCATGAGGACCTAAGAGTGGTTTTGCCAAATCAGAGAAAGATCTACCTGCTTCAGTTTTCAACAGTGGACACAGTGGTTTAACAGGTACTTCTGGAACCATGAAGCATATTGAAAGTCATATCCAGCAATTTATCACCAACATATAAAATCCAGCACTTCTGAGGGATTTTCTGAATGAATGTAGGTGACCCTCCCCCCCCCAAAAAAAAAGGAAAGGAGGAAGGTAATACAAATAAAAGGTACAACAACTAATTTAATTAGCTGTAACACAAGGCATCATAAAATGTAAATTGTGATGAACATATTTAAAAGAAGAACACATGTTGTTCCTATAACAAATAAATAAATATGCCCAACTGAATATCATAGAACCTGCAGATTTTATGTGTGCATGTACATCAGCAAAGAAAATTCATGAGATTCTCATTCACAGGATATGTGAAATCAGGGATATGAGACACTGTTAGCTATGGTAGGATACTTTCTGCTAAGCAGGAACCTCAGTGACATAGGCGACCGAGTGTCTGTCAGCAAGACATTTCTGAAAAGCAGAAGGAATCTAGAGGTCAAGATTTGGTGACATTTCTTAGAAAACAAAGGCTGTATATGGGAGCAAAATGGTGGGGATGCCAGGGCTATTTTTCTGAAAAAGGAGTAGTAGATCCTAGAAAGATACATTTGATACAAGGTAGACCATCACAAGGCTCTTGGGATCATTGTGACTCAATGCTCTCAATATTATCTATTAATTAATGGCAGAGCATTTCCATGGTTGGTGGCAGTGACATTCTAGCATTATCAGTGATGAGCAATGTTAGGAGTCGCGGTCCAAAACCTGAAGAGCCGGATGACTGCAATTCCTGCTCTGTAACATACTGTATAGCAGGATAATAAAATACATAGGGAATCATGTTTTTGCTGTTATCCACAAACCACCAGTGAGAACCTTTTGGAAGGCATATATTATCTACAGAATGAATCTCTCTTCCTCTCTCTCCTCCCTCTTTCCCTCTGTTGGATTTGGGGGTGGGGAGGGAAAAAGGGAGAGAAATCTTGATGAGATATGGAATAATCTATAGAGCAGTGAAATAAAACATACCCTTTTGTACTTGGGCTTTTCACATAATATATGTGAAGTTGGTTGGGGGAGAGAAACTATATTTTTACATACTGAAAAAGCAAGTCTGAAGGAAAACATCAACTCCTTCTTTGTGCAGATTTATCTATTACCAGCCCCCTCCCTTTTATGGGGAACACAGGGATGTGTCATTATTGTTTGGTTGTTTTCAGCACACATAAAAACAAGCAAGCAAATAAAACAACTGCCAAACCACTGCTGTATAGTAGCCCTGCTTTCCAGACTGCTGGTCTTGTGGCTCTATACTATCCCAATTTCCTATACCTCTTATAATAAGCTCATGTGTAAAATCTACAGTGCATAATTTGTTTGCCAAACTATGCTTTGTGGCACTCCTGTATTTTTTTTTTCTGCGCTGTTTTACATCTACCTGAAATCACTGGGAAAAGCAATCAATATACTGATGGCTCCCACTTCTCTGCCTCTTTTCCATCTTGTTCCAGAGAGGTCATGGAACTGCTGAATCAGTGTCTGGAACTGGTAATGAAGTGGATAAGGTCTAATAAATAGAAGCTCATTTATGATAAGATGGAAATACTGTTGATGGCTGGCTCATCCAACCAGAAAGGTTTGCTCTTGTCTAGAAATGTTCATACTTCCTCTGATTTGCAGCTTGGGAGTCTGCTTGTTTGTTTGATGCTTAACCTTTCTCCTGTATGAGACCTGGCATGAGACAGAGTACAGCTAAAGCCTATTCACAACAAAAGTATTTTTAAAATAATAGTAGTAGTAGTAGTAGTAGTAGTAGTAGTAGTAGTAATAATAATAATAATAATAATAATAAACAGTTCTACTGAAAATCCTAAATGCTTTAAGCCAATTTAAAACATATTAAAGTATAAAAAGAGTGCCAGCATGGTGCAGTAGTTTGAGCATCAAACTACAACTCTGGAGACCAGGGTCAAATCACTGCCTGGCCATGGAAACCCACTTGACCTTAGGCAAATCATGTTCTCTCAGCCTCAGAGGAAGGCAAAAGCAACACCCCCCCCACACATTAATCTTGCCAAGAAAAACCCATAACAGGATTGCCTTAGAATCACTGTAAGTCAGAAACAACTTAAAGGCATATAACAAGAAAGCAATAAAATCAAGCACACCCCATTAAAGGACCCTTTTGCACACAATGACATAAGAGCCAAAGCCCTATTTAAATTAAAATCTCTTTGCTCGACAACAGAAGAAAGAGAACAAAAAGGACCCATGGGTCCCGCACCCACCAAATCTCCTGTAGCAAGGAGTGCCACAACCTTGGAGCAGCCATTGAGAGATGTCTCTCCTGGATCCTCACCCAAACATGTCTGAGACCAAGAGAAGGTCCTCCCACAAAGGTCTTAAAATTCAGGCAGGCTTAGTTAGAGAAATATGCTCTTTCAGCTAGTCTGTACTTGAGTCTCTTAGGGGTTTAAGGCTCATAACCAGTACTGTGAATTTTGCCCAAAAATGGCCCAGTAGGCTGTGAAGCTCTTTCAGCACAAAAATTATGTGTTCCAGCCAGTAATCTGGTTGCAGCAATTTGGACCCTCGTGTCTGAAGCTTCCAAAGGTAACTTCATTTAGAACACATTACAGTAATCCAAACAGAATGCAACTAAGATGTATGTCAACATTGCCTGTTAGATTCAGCCCTTGCTTAGAATGCCTAGACCAATCTAGAGATAGTTCTTCTACCACCACAAATTACTGCACCATTTTACCTTTAGGACCTTTGCCACAAAGAAATAACTTAGGCATGATGGATACGGAAACATCTCCTTCTTTAACTTGAAAAATACGGGGGGATCACAGTCATTCAAGAGATTTTGAGAATACTTGAAAGGTTAGCAAAACTCAGAAGAGACTTCTCTTGCAAACAACCCCCTTTACCTTTGGGAAAGGATAGTGAGTATTTGAAGAACTTGCACAGTCCTGACAGCCAACATGGTATTGTGGCTTGAGTGTTGGACTCAAACTCTGAGAGGCTGGGTGACTTTGGATAAATCACAGTCTCTTGGCCTAAGAGGAAGGCAGTGGCAAACCTCCATTTAATAAATCCTGCCAAGAAAACCCTAGGATAGTGTCATCTTAAGTCAGATTCTATCTGTCCATCACTTCATTTATATCTTGCCATACCTCCAGGAAGCCTGCTGGAAAAGAAAACCTGTTGCAGAAAGGAAAACAAAGAAGGAGCCATCCTGGCTTTCCTAGGAAAGGAGTTCCAAAGTATGGGAGAGGCACACAAAGGGCCTTCTCCCATGCTCCCACCAATTATTCCTTTGAATGCAGTGGAATAGAAAGAAGTGCCTCCCCTGCAAATCTTAAACCTCAGACAAGCTCATATAGGAAAATTCAGTCCTTCAAGATTCAACTTCATGGTGCCAACAACAGACATTCCAGGAACACAATACAGATAGGGCCCCATCAACATTATTCTTTTAGGAAGTGATGATTCTGATGATGTTCAGTAATCACCATTTCCTGTATGCGATTTGTTCTCTTGTCTGAAAGATAATATGACTCCTATAAGAAATGAAGTTTTGAGCATTGTAAGAAATAGATGTGACCCCAACTATTTACATTTGGGACCAGGTTATCCATTACTTTCCCATAACAATGTTGACCTACTGGGCAGCTGGAAGGAGGAATGAGAAAGTATCAGGAAACACCTGGCAAACACAACATTTCTGTCAGTTTTTTGGTACCACTGCAGACTTTAGTCCAGATCACCCCAAAATGTATTGCAATCTTCTTTTTTTCCCCTAAGTTTGATTCCTGCACCCCACTGTCCTTCATTCAGAGTTTTACAGTTTGAGATATTATCCCATCCCTGATTGTCATGGTTATTTAAGCCTTGGTGACAACTAGATGGACATTGTACATTAGGCTGCCTTGGAAGACCACATGGAAATTTGAATTTGAATTCTTGAAGAACATTGTGGCTAGATTATTGACAGGAATGAGCTGCAAGGTCACCATATGTCACCAAAATAAAACCATCTCCATGTCAGGAACAAGTCCAAGTGAGACTGTTGGCATTTAAAGCCCACAACTCATGTTCAAGGTAGCTAAAAGACCATCTGGTCCCATATTAACCTACTGGATCATTAAGATCTTGATTAGAAGCTCTTCTCCAGATGCTCACATCTTAGGATGTTAGTCTAGAGGTTAGTCAGGTTTTGATCAGATATACAGAGATTTTTCAGAACACTGATTCTAGAACTTCGTCCTTAGGGAAGTAGGTTTGATGCCAACATTGTTATGGCTGAGGCACAACAATAGCTTTAAAAATGCCCAAGCTTTTAACTTTTGGTGAGTTAAATTTTTTATTGCTGCATTTAAGTTGTATTATGGCTATTATATTTTATGGGCTGAGACTTTTTTGTTGCTCTTTAGTATTTAGTTGAATCATTTTGTGATATTTTCATGCTGTTTCTCCTACTGTTTTCAGAATCATTTTGGAAATTTTGACAAAAGAATAAATGGGCTGTAGATTTCTTTAAATAAATAAATACTTAGTTCAAAACCCTGTTGTATTTCTTTGCAACCCTTTTTTTTAAAGGACCCTGCTCATTTCCTAAGTGGGAAATGTGTGATTTACAGTATTGTTACCATTCATGGACTTCCCCTAAGGGAAACATGGAAGATACATTTTGAAACATGCAGAAAAAGTGTAACAACAAAAAACACAAGTTACTTTTTTTTTTTAGGAGGGTTTGTGGAAAATTGGCAAGCTTTTCTATGTTTTGGAACCTTGAGGTTCCCCAAGAATACAGGGAACACCCAGGTACACCCCGAAACAGATGCTGAGGAAATGCCATGCTTTAAAGAAGGACTGAATGTCAGTTTGACAGTAATCTGTGAAGAATTTCTACTCACAGTTTATTTTTCATCTTTGACAAAATCTAAGATCTACAATTAATATTGAATATTCAAAATAAATTACATGAATATCTATGTGGGAAAAAATTTAATTAGAAAGGATTGGACTCATTTCCGCAAAAGTATATTTATAACAAAAATCATATTTATATCTATAACAAAATTTAAAATTGTAACAAAAGTATTCTATGTTTCTGCTTTACAAAGCATTGAAATGTTTCAGTTAAGTATTTGATCTTTAGAAGAATTTATGTGATATTTTATTCCCTATAAATACTAAGACTTTACTCAAATTTCATGCTTGCCCTAATGGATTGAATTCTGCCATCTTGCAGCAGCAGAGTGCTCTTTTTTTTTTTTTTCCTATGCTAGGCTTACTGGAATTTATCAGGGTAACTGGAATTTATTGGAGTCTGATATGGTTTTATTTTTATACCACTTTAGAATCATTGAATAATAGAATGTTAGAGATGGAAGAGACCACAAGGGCCATCTAATCCAGTCTCCTACCATGCAAGAATATACAACTAAAACACTCCTAAAAAATGCTCATCCAACTTCTGTTTAAAGACCCCCAAAGCTGGAAACTCCACCCCTCTCCAAGGCAGCATATTCCACTGTCAAACAGCTCTTATATTCTTCTTAATGTTTAGGTTGAATATCGTTTGCTTATAATTTGAATCCTTTTGTTCTCTGAATCATCAGAAAACAACCTGGCTCCATCTTCTATCTGACATCTCTTTCAGACATTTAAAGACAGCTATCTTGTGAGCTCAGGCTTCTCTTCTCTAGGCTAAGCATATCCAGTCCCTAAGTCATTCCTTATAAGGCTTGGTTTCCAGACTTTTGAATATCTTGGTCACTCTTTTCTGGACACATTCCAGCTTGTTGATATCCTTCTTGAATTGTGATGCCCCGAATGGGACACAATATTCCAGATGAGATGAAAGCAGAGTAGAGTGGAACTACTATTTTCCTTGATCTGGACTCTACACTCCTGTTGATGCATGCCAAAATTGCACTAGCTTTCTTAGGGGCTGCATCACACACTGCCCTAGAACTGGACACAGTATTCTGTTCCATAGAACACCATGTTCTTTGGTTTCAGGTGTTTGTGTAGAACACAAACACTCCTTAGGATATGTGGCATATATTTCCCAATATATTGGACTTCTCATTGGATTCATAAAATGCCCCACATGGTGATTAAAACTTATAAGGAACCTATCTCTGAGTATCAAGACCAGCTCCATTATGCCTAGAGGGTCACTGCCTCTGTTGTGTCTAGAGCATCAACCAGCCAGGGGGATCTTTGAAACTTCTGACTTTAGGATTTGAACATATTAAACATTTTGCATAATTGTCACTGCTTGATATCTTATCTCAAATTTTACTTTCTTGGACTATGTGGATAGGCTTTCTTTCTTTCCTTCTTTCTTCCTTTCATAGTATAAATGTAATTATTCTCTGGTGGATATCCATGTCCACTGTGCTTCAGAAGGGTTCAGGAAAAAAAAACTGACTCACTTTGGTGAACTTTGTCTTCATTACCACAGTGCTGCAAGCCTATATTATATATAAAGAGATAGATGGAATCCATATTCACTATGAATGGAATAGTTAATTTCTACTGATAATGAATGTGGCATTTTAGATAAGATAAAGGCAGTTTAAACTTTTTGCCAATTAAAAAAGACAGCAGACTCTCCAAGGCTGAATTATAGGTATATGCAAAATAGATAGGCCTTTATGAGGAACAAGGTGGCCAGTGGGATTCAGTAAGATCAGTACATTCTGCAAACACTGTAGTTTTATATACTTCTTGTAGCATACTTTTAATTAGATGATTATGAAAAGGGCACACTGTTTTATGATGCATTAACCTTCTTCACAATTAGAGACACTATGGGAGCAAAGATCTCAGAGATAATCTTGACAAAACCATGCCACTGCAAAGAAAGAGGAGTCAGCCATTAATGGTATTCTGCCTTAAGCGAGCATTTATCTTGGCACTGAAGATGATTCAAGCATACAGTCCTTAAAGCAAACAAACACATTTCAGCATATTTTTATGTGGTCTCCAGAGTAATTTCACAGTATAATTCTAAATGCTATTACAAGACTATTTGAGTCTTTCTCTCTGTGTTGTGGAGGAAGCAACATGGGGTAAACACTAAGGCCCTTTCCACATGTGGGGAGGGGGAACGGGCGAAAATGCCCAAAAACGGAGCTTACCGGCAGCCGGGTAAGTCCGTCGCCACGCGGAGCAGCGCGAGCTCGCTGCTCCGCAGTCCTCCGGCATCCCAAATGGCGGCTTCTGGTTGGTGGAGGCTCTCCACCAACCGGAGAAGCTTGCCAGCTGGAAGCCCGCCCCCGGCAGATCTGCAGGCACACACTTGCGCGCATCTGCAAATCCGCTTCGGAGCCGGGCGACGGAGCGGCGCGGGGCTGCGCGCTCCGTGCTTTTTAAAAACCTCGAAAAAGAGGTTTTTAAAAAACACGCAGCACGGCTAGTTCCGGCCACTCCTGAGTGGATTCTGGTGTGGAACTACAAAAAGTAGTCCACGCCAGTCCATTCTACGGTGGAGAAGACCTCCGTGAGAGGTCGCTCTGCACCATTTCAGAAGCCCGGTATGGAAATGGCCTAAAGTACGAAATGTCAGGCAGAATAAGAAGGACATGTGACAAGCTTCCACATTTTGAGTGGACATGGCTGAAGGAGGCTTCTGCTTGTATTAATTTCTATCAAAGAAGAAGAAGAAGGAGAAGGAGAAGGAGAAGGAGAAGGAGGAGGAGGAGGAGGAGGAGGAGGAGGAGGAGGAGAGATTCTTCATCATCATCATCCTCTAACCAAAGGAAGGACAGGTCATAAAGAACTTAGATGTCAAGCCCTATGAGGAATGGTTGAGGGAACAGGGTATGTTTAACCTGAACAAGATAGCCTGGAAGATAGAAAAGTGGTGTAAATATTTGAAGAGATGTCATATGGAAGACAGAGTAAGCTTGTTTTCAAGGACAGGATGCAAATCTATGAATTCAAATGACACGAAAGGTGATTCCAACCAAACCTCTTAGGGCAAATCTCTTGATGGTTTGAACGTTCAGCTGTGGAAGAGATTGTGATGTTCTAAACTTTTACAAATATTGCCTGGCTTATATAAGAAGATAAGATAATGTGCTGCCGCACATGGTATGTACAACTGATATGTTGAGGTAAGGGATCTGTTGGGAAAAAGTGAGAGCCTGGAATGTTGAAAGCAACTGGAGATTGGATTGGATTTTGCCTTTGAAAAGTGTGAGCATGTTAGACAGGCAGTTGTTAGAGATGAATTATTAGTCAGTGGACTTATTGAGTTCAGACAGTGAGAGCTAGAAAAGAGCAGGTCTAGCAGTCAGGTTTCAATCAGGTTTCTGTCAGCTTAATTTTTAACAAAAGGAGAATGGTTTGATGTGTGGTTGATAAAGATTAGTGGATAAATTAGTAAAAGTAACAACTGAGTCACTGAACCTTGTAACCATGTATGCCAGCCACTAAACAATTTTGACTTGTACGTTTACCTTTTGTTTAATAAATATTTTGTAATATATGCACAGGGCTCTCAATATGTTACTATAGCATATTAGGGTGGTGATGAGTCATAAGCCGCAATGCTTCATGGAAATTTCAACCCGGGTCTTCACAGTTCAACCTGCTCACCCCTATGTTACCCAGCAGCTGTCTTTGCACATGATAAAAAAAAATGTGTAGTTACTAAAGATGAAGAAGCATCAGTTGTCAAGTGTGCCGCTAAGGATGGGGGAAGATTTTACATGGGAGGAGGGAGGTTGTGGGAAGAACAGAAACTAGATCATCAGCTGCCAACCATCCACGGCTCACCTTGCCCCACCACTGAAACTTCCCTCCACAGATCCTCCTTCCCTGCATTGTTTCACAGCAGTCCTAGCTAGAGGCTGCAGCTTTCAAATGGGAGCTGTCAGCTTTCTAGGAACTTCACACCTCCCTCCTCCCCATAGCAGGTTTGACAGCTCTAACAGCTTTTCTTCGCTGTCAATTTGCAGAGAGACAGAGAGGCTGGGTTATGGGCTAAATGTGTAGGCCACAACTTTAACACAGGTACAACTATTCACTGCAGTTACATAGGTGAGTATATTCTTCTCAAAGTATGAGTACACACAGTAAGGCCGAGGGGACACAAGGCCCAACAATTATGCAATGTCAAGGCAGGGCATGTGGCCATGTGTATGTATTTGTATGTGTGTGTGTGTGTGTATAAATGTTAGTAATCATTGTCATATCATCCCGCCTGTGGATCTTACCAGTATGTCCTAAAAGTGTAGACATTACTTGCATCTGCCCAGACTCTCTCCAACTTGCATTCATTTTTGCCACCCCCATGGGGAGGAGACCCAATTTATCTCATCTCTGATACCCCCTCTTCCTTTATATATCCATCTGTCATGACAATTTAGCAAGCCATAGAATGTGGAGTGCAACCACGAAAGCAACACAATATGACCAAATACAAAACAAACAATATAAAACAAACAACAAAATGAACCCAAAACAGTACAATAGGAGTCCCCAGGGAAGGTGAAAAGCTCATGTCACAATAATGAGGGGAAAAAATTCTTTCCCAGCTTCCAGCGATCAGCCATAGCCCGAAGATTTAACAAAGCAGCAAGACAAGAAATAAAGCACGCAAAAAGCTAAATTAGGGCAGGTGGGTGAGTCACACTTAAGTCAGCCTGAAAATGGCCAACCAGTGTGGTGGCAGACCTATATATGGCCCACCCAAATCTCACGCAAAGTCTCACAAGATTTGAAGTCTCAAAAAAAAAAAAGAGAGAGACTTGAAGTCTCCTGGGATTTCTCATGAGATCCAGTGTGAGAACTGTGCCAGACCCCATCAAGGAATCTCACAATAGCAGCTATCATGAGATCTTGTAAGACTCCAAGCAGCCGAAGCAGGTATAGCGCTAACCGGGGAGGGCTGCTTCACCAGGCCACTCTCCACAAAGGGGTTGAATGAGTCTTCTGTGCAACTTTGGGGCTGGGGGAGAAGAAGGGAGGAAAAGTTGCAGAAAAACAGTACCTCGTATATGTCAGCTGGAAAAGTTGAACGGTTTTCAATGTAAGCTATGCAGCTTGAGGCTGGGAAGAAAAAAAAGTCCTCGCAAAGCTGTGGGAATTTGATGTTTTTTCTTCTTCTTCCTGCACCAATTCCTGAAGAATCCAAGAACTTCAATTTAGACTTCACTTGGGAAATCGGTGAATTCTCATCCCATCCCTAATACATACACACACACTGAAAAAATCAAAACTCACAGATTTGCTCAGTATCCACTTCAATAGAGGGTGATATACTTTTTTTTAAAAAAAAAAAAAACTTGCCTCTGATGGCTGTATAAAATGGATAGGGACTATTCATGTCAAGAGTTTCCTGAGCATATTTAAATACAAACCAGAATTCCAATGGATGGGATGGTGGTTAACTTTTCTTCTGTGCTTTTTAAGTGCAGATAACAATCTATATGTGCTTATCTTTATGTTGACCCATTTCTCTTTGGAAAATTGTCTTTGCATAGAAGATGGTCAAGTTCTGTTTTATTTCCCTTTCTGTTCTGTTAATAGTGCCTGTTGAATTTCAATGAATGCAAATGATGGTCTTGTTATAAAGCACAGCAAAAGAATGGAGAGATTTATGGAGACATAGAAATGAAAAACCTGCCATATAACCCACCAAATGGAATTTCTCTCTAATACCAGTATTTAATAATAGTATCAACACATTAATATTCCTCTTAAGGCTGATGAATGGAAGGGAAACACAGAAACATGGAGAAAGAGGTGAACAACAGTTTGATTATGATTATTTAAAACTGATTCAAATTCTAAAAGAAGGAAAGTAGTCCTGAACCTTAAATTAGCTGATTGAAGTGCAAAGATGCAAATCAATATGATTAAGCAAAACAAATGATTGTAAATAATTACTTTTTTTCCCTCTTTGGAAATAAAATTTGTTGGAAATCTTGTAAATTGTTGAAATATATTAACATTTTGTGTATGTTTTCTAGACAATTTTCTGAAACATCAATATTTTCAGTGCAGTAATACTCTCTAGGGCAAAAGAAGAAAGAATTTTGGGAAAGAGTTTTAGTATTTGCCCCCAGTGTAGTTGTTTGATGCCTCCAGCACATCACACTCCACATTTTCTGAGAAGACGTAGGCGAGATAATCATGATCAACTTAACAGGGAATATTTAAAAGGAGTGGGGAAACTGAGCAGGAGGCAAGCTGCATACATACGGAAGTGTTTATTTGATGTATCTAAGAATCAAAACAGGAAGAGTTCAACAATGGAAGTAGATGATGATTAGCAATAAGAATGTTACAGAATGTTACAGACATATCTTTGCCTGCTATGTCAAGAGTTAGCCTCAGGCTCTATCACACACATCCTGGCAATAGTTTTGGTGACTATAAAAAGGCAGAAGGGAGACGGAGAGAAAAAAAAGCAGGAATGTCGTAACACCTTTAAGACTGACTTATTTTTATTTTAGCATGAGCTTTCATGGATATAAACAGATGCACTAACGAATGGTAAGTATAGAAAATAATGACTACCCTCCTCCACACTGGGATGGTCCAAGGCATATTTTTAAAAGAACAAAGATAAAAGACTCCCTCCTATCCCTCCAAAATTAAAACACATAGGTAATTTATGAAACAAACAAACAAAAAGATTAAGGAGACAACACAATGAAAGTGAAAAAAGAATATTCAGAAACACAGGGTCAAACAGAAACTTTTGTTTAGCTTGTTTTGAACAGGTTTGATTAATTTGTCCATTATCTGTATGTTTTGATATTTGGTTAGCTCTTTTCCTTCTTTCATCTACTATGGGGACCTTTCAAAGATATTTTTGCTGCCTTGGGTGAAGGATGTAACCATGGCCTGAACACCCACTGATTCAATGATGATTTGGTACCTCAACATTTATGTAAGCCTCATTGATTCAATGAGTCTAGTCAAACAGGCATTAACAGAAGGATTCAGGCTGGTGTTCTCTCTTTCCATCTGCAGACCCTAACTTAGGCTCTTTCCGCAAGAGATTGTCATCCCACATTGGAGACAGGAGAAGGATGGCGCCAGATGATGCTTACACATAACGTTGTCATGGTCCCATCCTTCTGCCATCCCCAGGCAGCGCAATCATGCTACAAATCATTACCAGGTTTTACCCATCAATGACCGGCGATCGTGCAGCCTTCCTGCCACCTGCCCACACTTACATTAGGTGCAGAAGTCCCGGAAGCACAATGGCTGTGCTTCCTGCCCCAGTGCAGCCTGGGACAGTACCTGGCTGCAGTGCAGAAGCAAGAGGCAGCACCATCATGGTTCGTGTGTTCACAGAGGCAGACAGTGCAGAGGGGAGCACTCTTGTCATACATCCCTCTCAGGAGAGGCTCTAGTGACATCCTCATGGGACACCGCCAGGATCTGGTAAGCTGTGGAAGGGGCCTTAGTGTTACCCTAAGACCATGGTACCCCATGGGGTCCTATATCAGAACCTGCAATTAAATGTAAAAATGGGGAATTAATTAACTCAAATTAAGAGCTTTGCAAGAGGGGGGTAACTTCAGGATCTCTCCACCTATGTTTATGGGGAGCTGCTAAAGAGACCAGTCAGAAAACTTATAGTACAATTTTAAATGTGTTTTATTGGGGGAAGTATACGTGCAAGCACAAATAGACACACACAAGGCTAACTTGAAAGAAAGGGAGGAAAATTGATAAAGGGAATAGAAAGAAAAAGAATTTTGGTGGATATTTACCATCCGAAGAGAAATGGTGATGTGGCTTGGGCTACATATCTGCCAATTAATATATATTTTGACCCAGGGGGGTCAGAAGGATCTGCCATGGTAATGCCACTGCTTCTTCCCCAGACTCTGCTCCCTGAGGTAGTTGCCTCAATTCCACCTAATGGTAGGACTGTTCCTACATTCACAGTTTTCTCTGGATGATTATATTTTACTTCCCACACCCTCTTTGTCATGTCTCCAGGTCTTACCTCTCTTATGAATTCTCTGCATTGAAGGATGGTAAAGAAGGTCAGTTATTTCAAGGTGGCCACTGAATTTTCCCATCTCCCAAGACCTGTTGACAAAGTACATCTTGCCTCAGAAATCCACACAAGTATAAGGGTTTCATTGCATTTCGGAAAAACAAAACTGGCAAGAAAGCAGGGAAAATTGCTACAAATTTATACAACTGAAGAACACACACAAACATGTTTTAGTCTATAGATAAATGAACTGAGTACAAAATGCATTAGAAAATGTGTTTGTATTAGTAAGGAAATATGTATATCATTCATCATGGAAAATGCTTACAGAAAATATATATGAATATTATTTGGTAGATTAAAAAATAAATCTCACAGACACAGAGAAAGAGTGGGATGGGAAGGGAGATGTGATTCAAGACTGAGACTTTTTTTTTTCACATTCCTCTCTCTATCACTCTATTTCCACTGACCAGATGCCAAAAACTTCTCAGCCCCCTATAGCAGTTCCTAAGGCCCAAAAGGGCTGTGCTTCTGTTGTCCCAGAGAAGCCTAGACTGTGCAATGATTACAATTTTGCCACTGAAATCTCAGTGGCTATCCGGTCTTGAAACTAAGGCTATTTCTGCCCTACACTGTGATAGTGCTATTATTCTACTTTCAACATCCTGTGGAATTCTGGGGTTTGCAGTTTACTGAGGCCAAAGAGCTCTTTGGCTGAGAATTGTAAAGGCCCCTCCCTAAACTGCAAACCCCAGGATTCCATAAGTAGTTGAAATTGGAATAATAGCGCTATAATGGTGTAGTGCTGAAATGGCCTAAGCTGGACGTTAAAGGACAGCTCACAATAAAAGGAAAATTAAGGGCATTTTTCATATATCTTGAACAAATGTTCTGCTAAGAATTTTGCTTTCTCATGCTAGTCCTCTGGCCCAGTAAGAGTCATTCCATTAGACTGCAGGAAAGGGACAGATGGAAAGGACAGCTGCTCCACAGTTTGGTTATGCAAGTAGTTCCTTTTTACCATCTTTCCTTCAGCTGTTTCCATTTTGTTATAAGAAGTTTGAGACTAAGGCCATTTCTGCACTAGACTGTTATAGCGCTACGATTCCACTTTCAACATCCTATGGAATCCTGGGGTTTGCAGTTTTGAGAGGGGCCAGCTGGCCCACCCCAAAACTGCAAACCCCAGGATTCTATAGGATGTTGAAAGTGGAATCGTAGCGCTATAACAGTTTAGTGCAGAAATGGCCTAAGTACTGGTATCTAGATTTGCTTCTCCTCCTCCTCCTCCTCCTCCCTCCTCTCCCTCTATACTGATCTATTATAACCCAAAAGTCATGGATTATCTTGTTATTGTTATCTGTAGACCACTGTGGGAGCCTTTTCAGCTGAAGAGTAGGATAAAAGTCCTCTAAATAAATGAAAACATGAAGAATCTGCTCATATATACTGGGCTGCAGATCTAAAAGCTGGTAACAACTAGTTCTCCTAGAACAATTACAGCCAAATCTATTTCACAGCTGATTGTATTGCTCAAAAATTGT
Source organism: Cyclura pinguis (assembly GCA_030412105.1). Taxonomy (NCBI): domain Eukaryota; kingdom Metazoa; phylum Chordata; class Lepidosauria; order Squamata; family Iguanidae; genus Cyclura; species Cyclura pinguis. The sequence goes on along the minus strand of CM059600.1, from coordinate 62,242,567 downwards.
TTAATATCTTATCACCCTCCAGAATGAAGTGTGTTAATTATTTGGTAATGTGGAAATCCAGTTCCAACAGTACTAATGACTCCTTTGTTGTGGCCTGTTTTTGACTTAACCTCAGTGAGCAGACATCATGTGCAACTAAAACTAGAAAACAAAGGAAGAGGAAGTGCAGGTATGAAGAATTTCTGGATATATTGCCCTTCAACTCCCATACATAATTTGGAATGGTTCCTTTTGAACTACAGTTCCCAGAATCTCTAGCCAGCAGGACCAGTGCTGGAGATCCTGGCATTTATACCAAACCAAACCCAAACAAAAAAACTTTTTCAACCTATGTTCCTATCAGACCCACCCAGCATATGCGAGCTGTTCTCTAAAGCATGTGGAGAACCAAAGGTCCTCCACTCTTCGAACAGTTCATTCAGAATGATGTTATGATTATCAATGTTCACCTCCTTCTTCAGTTTCTTCTTTGATACCTACTTCTTTCAAGCTTTTCTATGAGCAATATAGGATAATCCTCCCACCTTCCACTGCTAGTCAACTGGATGGCATGAAGGTCATTATTTTATATGGAAACTCCCTGAATTATTTCCTCATTTCTACAACTTATGTGTGTCTACCTCAGTTCTATAAAAGCTGTGGCAGTGACCATAGGAAAGGCCCACATGGAACTTACTGACTTTCTTGATTTCAGACACAAGAGCATGCACATTTTTTTTCAAGTTAGAAAATTGGAACTGGTATATCTCAAGATGGAAACAATATATATTTACAACACTGGCAATTTCTACGCTTGTTTTTCTAGGGCAGCCTGAAGTCCTTGTAAAAGTTTATAAGTAATTTAGATTAAAAGCAGTTTGAAGTTCTCCTAATCATAATTACTATACCCAAGTGTCCAACTTAATTTGCATTTCCAGTCCATAAGTGCGTGAATTATGGTCAATAACCTTCCCAGCTGAGAGTTTTATTGCTGTTTGCTAAATAAGAAGGAAAACGAATAGCAAGGCTATAAATCATAGCATAGCAATTGCTGTAACTTGTAGTAGATCATAAGTGCAAAGCCAAGTCCAATATACATTAGTCTTTCACTCAACTCCATCTCTGGGAAAAACAGTGCATATCTATTCAAATTACTTCTGCACTACCCATATACAAACCAAACTTTGTATCTTAACACAGTCTTGTGACAAACAATTGCGAAATGTTAGTGCAAAGATCTCTTGTTCATAGCACCTAACTACTTGGTCTTAGGTCAACAGAATGATCTAAGGACATTTATTTAGGATTGTAGATACAGCCGAATAATCTAAAGACACAACTCTGATGTCAAATGTGAGTACCAGAAATCACTTGATCTTCATGTTAAATTAACTCTGTGAGAAAATCCTGAACTGGAGATTGCAAAACAATCTTTCTTATGGAAGAAATAGGTTGACTGTGGAATCCATACTTCGGGTCAATTGACCGGTTAAAATCAAGAATTCTTGTCATTTTCAATATTGCAATTTACTCATCAACTACTCGTGGATGCACTGTGGCATTATTTACAATTGCAACACCTTTTAGTGTCTATATATGGACCATCAGTTTTGAATGTGTCAGCCATTCCTGTTGAGTTGGAAGCATCAGTTGTATCCCCAGAGAAACAAAAACCAAATTGTAGTTTATAAATCTTTTTTTGGAAAGAACTAAATTTGGTGTTAATGACATTAGAATGGAATGAAATGCAGAGTTAGGTCATCCTATACAAATCCAGCAATGAAAACTACACTTGCTTCAATATTCAGAATTTCTTTAGATTTAAAACCTTATTTAATGCAGCAAAAATTGATCTTTCAGGTATCCTGAATACCATTACGCCTATTTAGAAAGTAATTATCTACTTCAGTTAAATGTTGGCAATGCAGTACTTATAATGTTTCCTTGTGTCATGTGATGTAGGTGTGCTCAGTGGTTAACCCTTTTTGATTTAATATATTACAACATATTGATTTTGTATTGGTTTGTTTTTTTAAAAAAATTGTAGACACACATGTTCTTTTAAATTATATTCTTGAGACATAGAGTTTACCTGCTGGTCAACTTGGCCACCATTAAACAGAATCTTTTCCAAAGCTGGCAGACAAAATATGTCATGAACTACGGGTCCTTGTCAACACCTTTTCGCACGGCATTTCTTAAGTGAAAGGCCCCTTGAGCGTCTCGTAAATGTGAGGAGTGGTCTGCATGACACACTCCCATTTACGCGACGCTCAAGAGCCTCATGCGCAGCACATACGCACCTTTCTATTTTTGGCTTTTAGCTGAAAATGGGGCACACTTGCACACTGGTCAGGGGCCTGGGGCGAACTTACCTGCCCTGTGGAGCCTCTGGAGCCGGGTTGGTTGCACTTCCTGTCCTCACTGCAGCCGACAGCTCCCAGGCTGCACTGCGGAAGGAAGAGGCGGGGTGTGGGCAGGGCGCTCTCACGACCAGGAAGCTGCTGAGGAGCCCAAGCAGCAGGGACGCGAAAGCCTTCCTCTGAAGGCTTCTCGCGCAAGCGCCGCCCCTCACCTCTGCAAAAAGGTAAGGTGCGGAAAGGGCCTAGGTTTACTTATTAACCTGAGTTCACTTCATGCTGTTTTCTTCTTACGTAAGATTTAAGAATGCTATTTTTTTTTAATTTTACCCTTACCATAAAGCTACCAATTAAAAACTTAAAATAAAAAAAATTGAAACTTTGTCATGAAGTACTGACTCATCAATACTTATCTTAATTCATTTGGAGCTTAGTTTACTTTACATTGTTTTTTACCATATAAGATTTTATATTTTTACGCTTGTTGATTTTGAGAGTAAGATATAATTCAGCATTTTTTTTAAGAAAATAAAAGACGATTTCATTAAATGTATGTAGGATTGTGATGGTGCTGTTGCAGCTCCCAGGCCTCTTTTCACATGTTGGTAATGTACTGCCATACCTACAGAGCCATTTCCACGTTTAAATTTCCAGTCATTCTAGGGTTGTCTACTACAGAAAAGGTTTCAAGTTGCCTATAATTGTACAGGCATGTGCATTACACAAGCATATATTAGAAAATACAAAAGACAAGTGGAAGACAATACTCTCTTTCCCATTATATTTGTTCATTATATTCTGAAATGGATCCAAGAAACTTATTATTCATGAAAGTTGATCTGAGAGGTAATATTACATATTTCTTTGCTCAGAACAAGATAGTATGTTCAAAGTTTGGGGAAATAAACACACTGAGTTTAAATTAGATCTGTGGGATATAAGAACCAGACTCTGAAGAAGCTCACCATTTGGCCAGTTTGGTTTCAGTGCTAAGAAAGAGGCTCGGGGGATAAAGTCCCTGGGACCTAGACCTCTAGAGGACCTGAACAGTGAAATTAAAAAACAATGCATTACAAAACAAATTTTGGCATCTCAACAGACCATAGAGGGCCTATAAAGTCCATGCTAAATTTAGGGAAGGAAGGCCTATAATGCTGTCTATAGCCTCTGATATGATTTGTCCTCTTATCAAGTTGACAAGGGAAAACAGTATAAGAATGAAAATTACTCCAAAAAATATATGGTGGGGAATTTCTGGCTCATGTGGAAAGGGAAGGGAAGAAGGTTGGTGCTGAGAAACTAAAACCAGCCAAAGCATGCTGGTCAGATTTCTCACAAAGAAAATCAACTGCAGAAAAACCTTTGCTTCTGTGGATTTATTTTTAAAAAAGGTGTGCCAATGTTTGAATCTGTCAAAATCTATATTGTTGACCTGCCACATGTTTGCTTTGATACTTGTCTGTGAGGTAAAGACACTCTATACCTACCACAATGTAGGGTGCAGATATGGTAAAAGGAAATAACAGCCAGGGTTGCCTTCTAAATCCTAACTCCCCAATATTATGTTCCAAAATATCTTAAGATTTTTTTCCCCTCTTTCATTTTCTGTAATCAAAAACTTTTGTAAAATTGCCAATAACAAGCTTATTACACTATGTGATTTCAGATGACAAGCTTATCATGCTATAGTTAAGCATATTCTAGAGCAGATTTCCATTTATTGAGAAAACTTGCTTTCTTAATTGGGTAGGCCACCCTTTCTGAAACTTTACAAAAAAGCACATTTGAGCACTTTCATGGGGCATGAAGGAGACAAGGATGAGAAGGGAAATTATCCCTTTTACTTCCCTTACAAAGAGGTGGAACAATAAAGCATTTTTGCTATCATCGAATAATGAATTTGAGATCCTTGAGATCGTTGCAAAATGTAATGGTTTGACTTTATAAATTAATAACATTTTGTCCAGGCTGCACTCGATTCCTTTTGTCTGCAGCTGAAGTTTTTGGAACTTATAATAAAAATGAGAAAACAAACATTGTCCTATCATTAAAAAAAACAAAAACAAAAACCACGCTCCAGCTTGCATTATGTGAGCATTGATTCCTTGCAGGGTTTTATTTGGTACAAAAGTCAATAGAATACTAGATTTTAAAAATAGGCGAGAAATCCAGGTTCTTGAAATACTTAACTTTCTCTAAAAAGTTATCTTGTTGATACAATGTCCATCAATGATTCCATCCATTTATATTCTGGACATTACATATATTTTCATCATAGCTACAACATGTTCCTTCTAGGCCTTCAAAAAATTTCCCACTCTTCCCTTTGTAACCCTAATTCTATGCTTTAGTTTCTGGTTATGATATGTGTGTTCCTGTTTAGTGTTATTGGTCTCAATCCTTGATTAATCAGGACAAGAACTGACCTTCTGAATCAAGTGCTGAATCAACTTACACATAGGTAAGTTCCATTTCTGCAATGGGTCTACACAGTTAGGACCAAAGGCCATTACATTTTTACAATACTGCTCCTTTGTGCAAAGCCTGAAGCAATTCACAACAGCCAGAGCTTGGATGTAACACTGAATGAGAGATTAGGTTGTCACTGGTATTTTTTTTTTTAAAAAAAGATTGTTATGCCCCTTCAAGTTGAACTAAAATAGGGTTTTCTTAGCAAAATTTGTTCAGAAGGGGTTTGCCATTATTATTATTATTGTTGTTGTTATTATTATTTTTATTTTTATCCTGCTTTTCTCCCCAAGAGAGTCAAAGCAGCCTACAGCCATTAGAAGAACATAATTAAAAACTGTCATATACAAAAGTTAAAACAAAAAATAAACCACAAGAATAATTAAAACATGTTAAAATACATATAAAAACAGCATTAAAATATCAATTAAATAACAATTAAAATGGCCAGCACTGATAGAAATTACATATAAAATGCCTGCTGGAAGAGGAATGTTTTTAACTGTTTCCTGAAGGTAGGCAGGGAGGATGCCAGTCTAACCTCTTTGGGCAGGGAGTTCCAGAGCCTGGGAGCAGCCACTGAGAAGGCCCTCTCCTGTGTTGCCACCAAATGCACCTGTGAGGGTGGTGGGACTGAGAAAAGGGCTTCTCCTACGCATCTCAACACCCAGGCTAGTTCATAGGGGAGGATACGGTTCTTCAAATAACCTGGACCTGAGCCGCGTTGGGCTTTAAAGGTCATCACCAGCACTTTGAATTGTGCCTGGAAACAGATTGGCAGCCAGTGGAGCTGTTGCAGCAGGGGTTTTGTTTGTTCCCTGTAACCAGCTCCAGTTAACAACCTGGCTGCAGCTCTTTGGATCAGCTGAAGTTTCTGAGCACTCTTCAAAGGCAGCCCCACATAGTGCATGTTACAGTAATCCAGCCAGGATGTAACCAAGGCATGTGTCACCATGGCCAGGTCTGACATCTCAAGGAACGGGCACAGCTGGTGCACAAGCCTTAATTGTGCAAATGCACTCACGGCTACTGCTGAGATCTCAGCTTCCAGGCTCAGAGTTGAATCCAAGAGCACTCCCAAGCTGTGAACCTGTGTCTTCAGAGGGAGTGTGACACCATCTAACACAGGCTGAATTCCTATTCCCTGATCTGCCTTTCTACCGATCAGGAGCACCTCTGTCTTGTCTGGATTAAGTTTCAATTTGTTTGACCTCATCCAGTCCATTACTGATGTCAAGCACTGGTTTAGGACCAAGACAGCTTCCTTGGCTTTTGGGGGAAAGAAGTAATAAAGTTGGGTGTCATCTGCGCACTGATGACAGCAAACCCTAAAACTCCGGACAACCTCTCCCAGTGGTTTCATGTAGATGTTAAATAGTATGGGGGACAGGACTGAACCCTGAGGGACTGCGCAGGCCAGAGAGTAGGAAGTCAAATAGGAGTCCCCCAGCACCACCTTCTCGGTTCGGCCCTCCAGGAAAGAACGGAGCCACTGTAAAACAGTGCCCCCAAGTCACATCCCTGCAAGGCAACCCAGAAGGATACCATGGTCAATGGTATCAAAAGCCACTGTGAGGTCCAGCAGAACCAACAGGGACACACTCCCCCTGTCTAGTTCCTGGTGTAGGTCATCCATCAAGGTGGCCAAAGCTGTCTCAGTATCATAGCCAGGCCTGAAACCAGATTGAAATGGATCTAGATAATCCGTTTCATCCAGAAACCCCTGGAGCTGAGAGGCCACCACATACTCCAGAACCTTGCCCAAAAATGGAATATTAGAGACAGGCTGGTAATTATCCAAAATAGTGGGATCAAGGGATGGATTTTTTAGTAGTGATTTTATAACAGGCTCCTTAAGGCAAACTGGAACTGTACCTTGTTTCAAGGAGGCATTAACCACACCCTCTACCCACTTGGCCAGTCCTCCTCTGGCTTTTTTAAAAAGTCAGGAAGGGCAAAGATCTAGCACACATGTGGTGGCTCTCATATCTCCAAGGATCCTGTACCTATCCTCAGCCTGTACAAATTGAAAAGTATCCATTGTCACTGGACAAGCAGAGGCCAGAGTTACATCCACAGGGTCTGTATCAATCATGGCATCCAAGTCAGAGTGGATCCAAGTGATTTTATCTGTAAAGTGCTGGGCAAATTGTTCACAGTGGGCCATCGAATGGTCTCGATTTTCCTCTCTTGCGTCTGAATATAAAAGACCCCTAAGCACTCGGAACAGCTGGCTCGGAACAAATTTTGCCTTTGCTGCCTCTATTGCCACAGAATAGGCTTTCAAATAAGCTCTCACCTGTGTTCTGTCAGATGTATTCTGAGTTTTCCACCAACATCACTCTAGTCTCCTTTTCACATGTTTCATCACCACCAGCTCCCTGAAAAACCAGGGGGACAGTTTGGCTCCACTATGTGACAGGGGACGCTCTGGGGTGATCATGTCCACCACCCTGGCCATTTCTGTATTCCAGAAATCAGCCAGGACTTCAACAGGACCAGCTGTCAAAGCAGTAAGAAATTCCCCAAGAGGCATCAGGAATCCATCTGGATCCATAAGCCTCCCGGGACGGACCATCTTAATGAGTCCCCCACCCCTGTGGAGGTTCTGAGTCCCAGTAAGTCTAAACCCCACCAGGTAGTGATCTGTCCATGACAACAGAACTACGGATAGTTCCTCTACTCCCAGATCACATTCACCCCACCCACCACAGAAAACAAGGTCTAGAGTGTGCCCAGCAGCATGGGTAGGGCCAGATACGACCTGGGAAAGACTTATGGTTGTCATGGCAGACATGAAGTCCTGAGATGCTCCTGACAGGGTGGTTTCAGCATGGATGTTGAAATCCCCCAATACTACAAGCCAGGAGGATTCCAACATCAACCCCGAAACCACACCTGCTAGCTCAGGAAAGGAGACTGTTGTGCAGCTGGGTGGGCAGTAGACTAACAGAATCCCTAGTCTGTTCCCGCCCTCCAACTTCAGATAAACACACTCAAACCCAGAGAACTGTGGAATGTGGCACCTGTGCAGGGGTATAGAATTTCGATAGACTACTGCAATTCCACCTCCCTGGCCCCCAGGTCTTGCCTGCTACTGAACAGAGAATCCTGGTGGACAAAGCTGAGAGAGATTAACCCCTCCAGCCTCATCCAGCTAGGTCTCTGTAATGCATGCCAGGTCTACATGCTCATCCAGGATCAAGTCCTGGATGGCAATTGTCTTTCCATTAACCGACCTGGCATTTACCAGCAACATTTTCAACCTGTGGGTAGTGCTGCCAGGTCCATCCAGGTTCTTTGAACTGTGGGATATTTTAGGGACAACTAGACTCTATTCCTGTTCCATTCTTTAAAGTAGAGTTGCCTCCCCCTTCCATATCTTCCCCTGCCCAGGACAAGTGTGATGGCTGCCCCCTTGGGTCCAGTATCTCCCTTCTTGTTCTTGAAATACACTTTTTGGGTGGTAGACTGGGTATGGACTATCTATAATGGTAGCTATAATCACAAAGATCAAGAAAACAGGATACAAACTACAACCCTCCCTCTTCCTCTGAGCAGCACAACTGGCCCTTGCCCTTGTGTTCCCCCAAAGTGACTCCCCCAAAGGGGTGGCCCCCTTTGGTGTCGCCCTCTTCAGTGGCGCACCCACTGCTGGTGGGCCTGCACCCGCTGGACTCCTGCTTTTGTCTGCCAACTCCCTCAACTCCAGAGCTGGGGCAGGTGGGGCATTGCCTTCCTTTGAGGCTAACTAAGGTTACCTGGTAGGTTTTCATACCTGAGCAGTGATTCAGTCACTGATTTCCAAGTTTGGAAAGTAACCCAGCATTTAAACCACTACACCACACTGTCTTTTTAAAAAAGAAGCAATGGGGAAAAATAATTCTGAGTTTAACTAACAGAGGACCACATGTATTTATTTTTCTACAACAAACAGTGAGTTTAACTCCTTGTTCATAATGTGAGTGGCCTCTGTGTAACTTCTTAAACTTTTATCTCCAGTCAGAAGTATCATACAATTGGAAGGGGCCTTATGGACCATCAAGTCCAATCCCCTGCTCAATACAAGAACTCCAGCATCTTCAGCAGGTGTTTGTCCAGCATTTTTTTGAAGATGTCCAGTGAAGAAGACCCTACCACATCTCTAGGCAATTGATTCCATTGCCAAACCACTCTTACTGTCAAGAAGTTCCTTCTAATGTTCAATCCAAATCTACTTTCCTGTTACTTCAAACTATTAGACCTGGTTCCGCCCTCGGAGGCAGCAGTGTACAACCCTACCCCTCTTTGTGACAGCCCTTGAGGATTTAATAACTTCATTCCTCAGTGTTTGGCGTTCAGAGAGAAAGAGCTATTTAAATCATGAGAGACTTTTGTAGTGACAAGTGATGCTTTCCATCTCTAAAGATCTTGCATTAAACAAGTGCTCTAATTTTTAGAGTGGAAAGGTTTTGCTTGGAACAGAAGTTTTGGTTTTCAGATTGGTAAGTGTATGGGAAATGACCAGAAGACCATTGTAATTTTGAGGTGTAAAGTATGACCTGACCTCAGTTTATTCCTCCATGATCTAAGTTTCTCCATGCTGTTGCTAAGAAAGGTATAGAAAGTCCTCTGGCTTGTTAAGCACACTGCTTTGATTCTTGTATTCTGTGTTGATCTACTCTGCAGATTTATTAGCTTAAAATGTAGACAAAACAAGGTTGGAAGTGATGCCAGCTAACGAGCACCTGCATTTGGCTCAGGATAACTAATTGGTACTAGATAATGGTGCCAGGAGGAACCCAAAAGATAGCCATTTAATTGGTGACCCTTACAGTTGAAAGGAGTCTAGCTCATCCCAGGTTTGTAAACAATCCCAAAGATTCTATGAAAACTGGCCAAGTCCTTCTAGACCATGGGGTATAAACTGCCTCCACCCCCAGTATTAGCTCCGAGTGGGAGCTCAGCATGGGCTTACAGCTGGAGTGTTGTGCAACTGGTGGTTACACAGAGGGGTCACCTTTGCTGCTTCATCCTGGGCTCCTGGGCAGCTGATTGAAGGAGTCTTGCTTGATGAGAAATCCCTTTTTATGTTATCTGGGAATCATAGGCTTAAGTGGGTTTCATCTGTATGCTAATTTTGCTTGTATGCTTTTGTTGTTTAAATTCTTTGCTTACAATAAAGTTTAAGGCTATTTCAAACACAACTGGTGTCTTTTGTTGCTTCGGGATCCTATAGAATTAACCCTTCACCTTTGGCAAACAAGCACCTTGCGCTTGGTGAGACAGTAAGGTTTTGTATAGAAAAGGAAGAAAGCTAGGCACAGCAGTGTAAACCAAATATATGCCATTCTCTAATAATCCTGTGGTTTCAACAGTAACAATTAATGCAATGTGGAAGATAAGTTAAAGATTTCTACTACTAATATTAATAACAATTTTGAACTGCACTAACAAATAATGCAACAAAGTAAAATTTAAAGCTGTTTCCAAGCTCAATATAAAACCAGACAATGCATAAGGCAGTTCCAAACAGCTCATAGTTGTGAGAAAGCTAAGTAAAAAAGACAGGTTTACATTTGCTTGGAAGATTGTTTTCTCACCAAAGATGCTGGCAATTTAAATTGACTTTCATTTAGCTGTTTTCTTTTTGGAAAGGAATACATTCAAGTTGGCTATTGGCAAAAAAGACAAGTAAAGAGCCAGAATAAAAGACTCCATCAGATAGCTGTGATATAGGAGCGTGAGCTTGTTAAACCCACTGGCAAAACTTCTTGCCACACATGAGCTGAAAATCAGGCTGTGGCTTTATTGGAAAGTCTATGTTCAATTTAAGCCAGAATATAACCTCAAATAAATTTCAGAGCACCACACAAACAATAAGAGTTCGAATTAGGGCTATGCAACTGATTCACCTGCTTCCTGAACCAAATTAGGCCTATTCAGACCAACACATATCAGGTCCATATTTGGAAAAGATGGACCCAATCTAGTTCTGTAATGGAAATGATTTGAAATACTATAGAGAAATGGACTTCAAAACTGAGTGTTAAAAGCCAAAGATTTTTGTCTTCAACATGATCATGTAGTGGAAATGAGAGCAATCTGGAAGGGAGCTGGGTTTTGTTCCTTGACAACTCTACTATGTAACTGGGGACAACAATCTCACTCAAATCTCAATGCATTTGGAGAGGGATTCTGTGAATTTCATTGAAGTCAATTATCTTCCATATCTCATTCTTCATTTCCTAAATTAAGCTATTAGTAGCAGATCATGAAACAGCTGTGGTGAAAGTTTGTGGTTGTTTTTTTAAATTATCTCCTCTGAGTATCATCTCTTTTGTTTTGTAGCATGAGGAGGCTAGCATAATCCCCTGTTCTTCTTTCTTGCTAATTTGCTAATTTAGACAGCAAACAGTTCATTTTATGGGATAAATATAAAATAAGTATAAGTTATTCTCCCAAACATGATCAGGTCCTGGACGTGTTTTCTTACCATCATTCATTTTTAAAAATTATTACTGATTGTTTTTGTCACTGTTCCCACTGCTTTTGTTGTTATATTTCAATTCAATTCATGTTTTTAAAGTAAGGGAGCTGCAACTTGGTCATTTTATTGTCCATATCATTCATATTGGATGAGCAAGAAACTGCTAAATTTAATTCACATTATTTTTCCACATCACCTAAACTTATAAATTACTTACAATTTCTAACTATTAGCATTATATCTGATTATTAGTTTAAGGCAATCAGTCATGAGGTATCTCTGAAGTAGACTGGGACCAGAAAGAGGAAGATCTATTTGCTTGCACCAACAGGGCAAATTTGTTGAAGTTTTGTTAGGGGGAAGTAATTTTGATGGTTGTAACAACAAGCTTGCTAAATCGTGAGGCTTACACTGTAATTGCTCAGGGTAATGTTTGCGGGAGCAAGTCTACTTTCACTGTCAAGAATACTTTATTTGAGGCAAGCAGAAGGTGCCAACAAACCAGCCACCACAACAGAGGCATCCCCTGATATGAAAGGCAAATAGTTTCTGTCAATACAGAAAAGGAAGAACACTTTTGAGATAGAAGTAGATCTCAGGATTGCTGAAGAAAATGGCCAGGGCATCACAGCACCAGAAGCTGCCTCCATCACTTAACGGAACAGCAAATCATGTAAAGTAAATCGACAAAACAGCTCAAGATTGAAAGTCCATTGGAGTCAGTTCCTAACAGTCTGTCAGATTAGGAAAGTTTTCACTTACCTGAGTAAGTAAAGCAAGGAGGGAGCCTTCCTAAGCAAGGAATTCTACAGCCTGGGAGAAGCTATCAGGAAGGTCCTCTCCCCTCTTCCAACCAAGCATGCCTGGGAAGTTGCCGGGACTGAGAGAAAGGTTTACCCCGAAGAGCCTGAACATATTTGTACATTAAGTTATGGTCCTTCAAACAGCTAGGACCTAAGCCATATAGAGTGTTATAGGGCAGAATGAGTATTGTGAGTTGTGCCCAGAAATGGGCCAGAAGGCAATACAGCTGTTGTAACAAGCAAGAAGCAGGCAAGCAGGTTAACATCTACCTATAAGTAAGCAGAACCCTTGCCAGATGTTCATGGTGCCCTTATCAGCAAGCACTGTAGCTGTACTAAGCAGCAGAAAGTGTGCTACAAGTTTTAGCTAGACTGTCTGCACAAAGAGATCCAGCAGCGTGCAAAACCAGGCAGAGGTAGATGGTTGTAATGGAAATAGGAGAGTCTTTCAGGCTGGCAATGTACAGAGGCAATGCTGATAGTAGAGTCAAGCAGAGCAAGGAAGAAGCACCAGCTAGGGGTGAACAAAGCAGAGACCCTCAGCCTTAATTCCACAGGTGAGATCTCCAGGTTGCCACTTACCAGATCCTGCTATGACATCCTAGGTGGGCAAATAAGAAGAGACAGAAATGTAGAAGGGCAAGTAGCCATCAATCAAAAAGAATAACTCAGCCAGGCAGAAGAATTTGAAAAAAAAGGTGTGATGTTCACTCAGTTTTAGTGAAAATCCTATATATTTATTTATTTAAAAGTGAGTTCTCTTAGGATGGCTCAATCTTCGGTCTTATACCTATAGGACTCCAGTCACAGAATTCTGCTTTTCTGCCATCCTCTGAGCATGGTAGGAAACATAGAAAGAACAATTTCTTCATTAAGGAAAAAAAAAAAACCTACTGTCTAGTCCAGCAATATTCCTGTGATGGAGACCAGCAGGACACCACCAGAACCACCACAGATATTTAGGAGTACACTGGCTCTGCAGTAGAATTTCAATTTTTCCATCTTCAGAGTATTAAATTCACAGTATTGATGTGTCTTGACCCATGAATGTTTCCATTTTTAAGTAGATAATACCAAATCATCTTCCAATTCCTTTCAACCCTGTGATTCAGCTCTTATACTTTATAGTATTCAAGCTTCAGGCATTTTATTCTCTCATAAATTGTGAAATGATCTTATCTTGAGTTCAAATCACTGAGCTAGCTGTTTCGATTTGTCTTCCTCTCTGAACTCATCCCAGCGCAGAGTTCATTGCTGATGAGATTCATCTTTGAGGTTTTCAAGTTATTTCAGATATTCTCCATTCATGGTTTTGCCATGATCAAAGGTGAAGTACAGATTAAATAAAAAGAAATACTGTTTCAATAATGGTGAAAGATCAGTCCTTAAATTAAGTTTGGAACCTCTCTTGGAAGTAGTGCGTCTGACAGTAAGAAATACAGTGGTGTGCCAGCAACCTTACTGCCTCTGAGCTCAAGGACAAATCTTAAACTGTTCAGTCATATGTTATTATCATTAATCAGGGAAGATAGGATTCTGTCGAAGATGTTCCCAAGATTTTGTCATTTCACTACTCCCATTTCTCCTCTCCAACTTCATTATTTTGATGCCAAGCAGTTCTGATGCACAGAATATTATACTACATGATTTGTACTTAAGCATCTGATGTATTGAAACTGATCAAGTTCCAGCCCTTAAGGAAAAATGCATAATTATAGAAACTATTGCAACCATATGTGAGTCATCGGCACACACACAAATTATTGGAGAAAAGCTCTTGTTAATATGATCTGACTGCTACCCTAGTCTTAGGAATTACCAGGAATGGTATGTAGAGTGATTTGTGCTGATGCAGCCACAGAAGAATTCCCTGTGGAGGTCTGTAGAGTCAGCTGTCCCAATATCGGCTACATTATATTCCCCATCACATTTTAATGTATTCCATATGTAGGGATCCCTGGGAGCAACAGGAGTCAGATGAAAAGGTATAGGATTTAAAGGTTTGGAGCATTTGAATGTAAAAACTGCTGTTTTCCACAAGCTACAAAGAAGGGTGGCTTGTACCATTCCATCTTTGTCGAAGGTTCACCTCCCAGGTGGCCTTGCTTTCTCTGATACCTAACAGAAAACCTGGGGTGGATTATCTATACTTAGTCCAGAACATAACAAACATGGTTTGGAATGGATCTTCCACAAACATTACAACACAATATCTACAATATATTTTCAGATAGGCTGGAAATGGCCTACATACCCATCAACATTTCGCAAATGAAAACTGGGACACATGAAGCCAAGCAACATCAGAGTGTGGACAACTTGGCAAAAAATATTAATAAGGAATATCACATAAGCTAGGAGAGGCTATGGCAGTTTGCTTTTGCCTGAGCCTGCTGGGAAAGGCCAAACTCCACCTCTCCATCTATTCTCCCTCCCTGATGAGTTAACTGAGTGGAAATTACTTTGGCACATTGAACACAGTTTGCAACAATTGAGGTAAACTGAAAGGGAGACAGTGGGAGAAGGAAAGAGAAAACAACATTTTAGAATTTGCTCAAACAATGGGATGGCAGGGGATGGGCAAGGTGATTGAAAAGGCAGTTGCCTTCCAGCTCCTGGTGGTCTTGGATGACACACACTTCCTTGACCCATTTCAAACTGGCTTCAGAGCAGGATATGGAGTTGAGACTGCTATGATCACCTTAGTGGATGATCTCCGTCTTAGCATCGACAAGGGGATTGTGTCGCTGTTGGTGCTTCTCGACCTCTCTGTGGCATTCAGTACCATCAATGATGGTATCCTTCTAGAACAACTGGTCAGGCTGGGAATCAGAGGCACTGTGTTGCAATGGTTCCAATCCTACCTCTCAGGCAGGTTCCAGATGGTGGTGCTAGGGGTAGCTGCTCCTTGAAAAAAGAGCTGTTATATGGCATACCACATACCATTCTATCCTCAATGCTTTTTAATCATCTGGAGGCTTGGGGTGGGGTGCTATCAGTATGCTGATGATACCCAAATATACTTCTTGATGCCTTCAAAACCAGCCTCTGCTAAGGATAGTGTGTCTCCTCTGAATGAATGCTTGAAGGAGGTAACCGGCTGGATGAGGAAAAACAAATTGAAACTGAATCCAGACAAGAGAGAGGTGCTCACTATTAAAGGTCTTAATCTAGGGTTGGAGGTGTGTCAACCAGTTCTGAACGGGGTCACACTTCTCCTGAAAGACTGTGTTTGCAGCTTGGGGGTGCTCCTTGATCCATCCCTCCAAATGTCCACTCAGATAGATGCAACAATCAGGAGTGCTTATTATCAGCTTCAGCTGATACGCCAGCTACGCCACTACCTAGAGTTGGATGACCTAAAGATGGTAGTGCATGCACTGGTAAGTGGTTGGACTTCTGCAATATGATCTACATTGGGCTACCTTTGTACCAAGTCCAGAAACTCCAACTGGTGCAAAATATGGCAGCCAGACTGATTATGGGTACATTGAGGAGTGAACATATTACACCACTATTAAAATCACTCCACTGGCTGCCAGTTAGTTTCCAGGCAAAGTACAAAGTGTTGTACTTAAATCCCTACATGATTTGTGTCCAAGTTACCTGCAGGATTGCCTCCTCCCGTACAATCTGCACTCAGGTCCTCTAGGGGTCATTTACTTAAACTACCTAAAACAAGACCAGCAATGGTCACGCAGAAGACCTTCTCATTAGCTGCCCCTAGACTGTGGAATGGCCTGCTGGAAGAGATCCAAAATACAGCAAAATACACTGTTTGAATTTAAAAAACTGCTAAAGACTTATCTCTTTCGGCAGGCCTACTCAGTCTATTTTTAATTATGATATATTTTAATTATTATTCTAATTATGACATTTGTATTAAATGGGTTTATGTTTTACAGTATTTTAATTATAATGTGTTTTTAATTGGTATGCTAATTTTAATTGTATTTTAACCTTTGTTGTACTCTGCCTGGAGCTATGAGGAAAGGCAGGTAACAAAATAATAATAATAATAATAATAATAATAATAATAATAATAATAATAATAGTTGTTGTTAACTGGGACTCTTCCTACCAAATCAGGACATTAGGAGAATATGGACCTATGCTGAAAGATCAAGTAGTTGGTTTTTATCTCTGCTTTTGTACCTGACAAGCAGAGATCCCAGCCTAAGAAGAGGTCACAGGAGTCCTTTGAGTTTCCAGGAAACTATGCATTCTTATTCATATTCAAGTGTACTGCAAAATATTTTGTTGAATGAAGACAATGACAAGATAGTGATCTCCCACCCCATTCTGCATATCATATGATCTTCTTTCTGCAGGTGATGGGATAATATCTGTTTGTACCATAGCTGAGGCAGCAGGCTAGTTTAGAAAGCCCAGGATGATTCAAGTAGCATGAACAGTTGTGTCTTCCAACAGGGTTTGAGGGTTTGGGAAGAACCGTCAAATGGTGCCATAACAGCCCCGAGCATCTTCTGTCTCATTGTGAATAATGTGTTGGCCATGGCACAATTTGAGGGTCTCCAAACCCATCCCAGCCACCATAATCAAGAAAACAAGGGCCCCTGTGGAATCCTGGGATTGGCAGTTTGAGAACTGATGTGATGTTATGAATTTTGGGGTGGAAAATTTTTGTGTTTATTAGGAAAAAAACCAGGTAAGATATGGTTATGTGTGTGATGTATAGTAAATTTAATACGATAAGGGATCTATTTGAAGGACATGAGAGTATGGAATGTTGGGAGTGACTGGTGATTGGCTGAATGTTTGAAGAATGCACAAAGTCTAGGAAGTAGGACAGTGAGGAAGAGAGATATGGATTAGACTCAGGGCAGTTGGGTTCAGCTAGGATTATGGAGACACAGGGAGAGCTAGTAAAGTCAATTAAGATTTGGACGTGTTAAATAAGTAATCCTTAACTGTATATCCACCTTCTGTTTAATAAATTGTGTTTGTTATTATTCACACATGCCTCTGGAACACTACCATAGTGTTTTTGGAGTAGTTGAGTTCGGATGTTTGATGTGTGATGTCAGTGGTGGCACCAGTGGTTCAAGGATGGTGGTAACCTTGGTGAGATAGCTGGGAGTCCCCACATTCGGTAGTTGCAACAGGATAGAACTTCTCATAAAGAGTTATCCACAATTCTCAGCCAGGAAGCTCCTCTAGTGCCTCACCAAACTATAGACCCCAAGATTCCATAGGATACAACCATTGCAGTTCAAATGGAATCAAAGAGCTATAAGTGTGCAGTGTAAAAGGACACAACGAGAAATCAGGGTTCTGGAAGGCTCCAGAAGAGGATATTGTCCTGTTAAAACAAAACAAAAAAACAGACAAATGGTCTTGCCTTAGTGTATAAGTGCCTTTCCTGAGGTGAGGGTGTTCAAAGCTGGAAGTGAACTTCCAGTCTGTTTGTTTGGAAGATAAAATTAAAAAGCATTTTCATTGAAGCCACAGTTCATGGTGGGTCCTGGGAGCTTTCCAAACCGACTCTTGGAAACACTGATGTTCCCCTTTCCAGAAAATTAAAAGTAACACTATAGCAATTATTTTAGAAATCCTGGTCTTTTTTTTGAAAAGCATGTACTGACTATTACAGGTAAGTGTTCTAATTATTTATGCCACTTTGTGTTGAGATAGAAATAAGTGGATAATTCCACATGTTGCTGCTTAAGTTAGTACAGGTATAAGTGTTTTTTAAAAAAAAAAAAAATCAGGGCTTTATCACTTTACATAGTTATAGTGCCATTATTCCACTGTCAACATCCTGTGGAATTCTGGGGTGTGTAGTTTACTGAGGTCAAAGAGCTCTCTGGCTGAGAACCCTAAATGCCCTTCCCTAAAAACTGCAAGTCCCAGGATTCCATAGGATGTTGAAAGTGGAATAATAGCACTATAACAATGTAGTGTGATAGGGCCTCTCAGTTTTCACAGAACTCTTCATCAGGATCACAGTCATTACTAATATCTACCTCTGGAGGAGTTTTGTGGAAGTGAAAACCTTGTATACCTTTACCTTAACTGTTGAATAAAAAACACTGCTTTCCCTGCTTTGTACATCTGGTATATTAAAAAACATATTCTGTTACCAAGTCCCTGTTACACTTTAATACTTACCACAATAGTACAAAATGTACTACTTAGTTGCAGCAGCTGAGCATGACAATTTTAAATTATACTCTATGTGTTTTAAAGTAATATTTCATTACAGAAATATAATCAAGTAAGTGTCAAGGATGCTCTTCAATTAACAGTTCTTATGCTTTCTTTTGTCGTTAGTTGACAGCTGATCTTGAAGTGACATTCAGTTCTGTAACACGGCATTTATTAAATGATGCTGAATACATGCAAGCAATATGTGTTGTTAGCTGCAGTACGTAACATAGCTTTTCATTTTCAAACCAGAATATATGATAACATTTTAAAGTTTTGTGCAGTTACATGTCCAGTAACTAGAAGAATGCTTTCTGACACAGGTGATTTCCCCAAAGAATTATGAATCTGCTAAAAGTCAATGTAGAACACATTAAACATGCAGTTGAAATGCTTGTCAGCTCTTCTTACAGATGGAAACTTGAGGACTGAAATAGTTATTGCAAATTAATTTCTACAGTCCTTCTATAAAACACATGTGACACTACCTTAAAATAGCAACACTTGAGGAATTTTATCTTTGAGAATACTGATCTGTGCCTGTTGTGTTGATTTATAATTAGAATTTAGCTATCTATCAGATTTTGCACTTTTCTGAATGTACAACACAGTCCTTGGAAATTTACATGAATCAAAACATACATTTAGTTTTTGGCTAGAATCCTGTTAGAATATACTCAGTAAATCTATTGCTGAATGACGAGTCAGTGGGTCTACTCTAGTTAAGACAATCAAAAATTTTAAAAAAAATTGAGAGAAAACATATTTAAGTGTCTAAATGCTGTTTCAAGAGTGTTTTTTTTTTTTTTTAAAAAAAGCAAGAATTGCAGAAATAGAATGGAACTGTAGATAAAACACATTAAAGTAGATTTCCATTCCAAATAACTCTTGTTGAAGGATTTGCATTCACTATACTCAAAAAGGGTACTCATCTTTGCAAGTGCTCATCTTTGGGATTTAAGCATTTTTTGGAGTATGCTTACAAATACAAGGGCTATCAATTTCTAGTGGTGAGTTTATGTGTGAATAAAGGAAGGTTCCGAGCAATTCCTATTTGATCTCTCAAGGTTATGTATTTTGTGTCTCATGAAACCATTGGGGGTGGTTTTATAAAGTTGGAGGGCTGGTGCTACCAGTGTGGTGTCAACTCCTAATTACTTCTCATTTCCATCTAATTCTAATGATGCTGTTTTAGTCCCACACTAATATCAGTAATGGACTGAATAAGGGTAAACAAATTGAAACTTAATCCAGGCGGGTCTTAAATGTGTCCGGTCAGTGACAAGACAGGGATTAAACACGTGGTGGATGAGCCCCCCTGAAAACTCAGATTCACTTGATATTCATGCCTGAAATCTGTTGTGGTGATGAACAGAAGGAGTGTGTTTGCAGTTAAAGGTAATGTGCCGGCTGGACCCATATCTGGAGATGTGTTATTTGGCCAAAGTGATATATGTCTTTATTACACCCAGTTTGGATTACTGTAATTTACTCCATATAGCACAGTTTTGGAAAGTGCTCAGAAGCATCAGATGGTTTAAAATGCTGCAACCAGACTGTCGTCTATGGCCAGTTCGTTGTTGCAACAGCTTACTTTACTTAGCTATCAGTAGGCTTCCAGGCAATTAATTTCCTTCTGGATGCCGATGTAGACTCTTTTGAGTTCTTCCTCACCTGTTATCTATGGTGGTAGCCAGCCCACGTTGTTTTAGATTTTCATTTCCTAAGAAAACATTGTGTTCTGCCTATAAAATTCCTGTTCTTGTCATTATATCTTGTTTCGTTTTGGATTGTCTCCTCATAGGATTTTTAAGGTAAAAGGCATTCAAGACTGGTACTACCACTGCCGCCTTTTGCACTGTACTAACTCTTTTAGGTTAGCTAAAGTGCCACTGCTGTTTCCTCTGACTGATCCTGCTAGTTTTTCCCCAACTGCCTCTACTACTGCCATTGCCTAGCAGTTGTTCAACACACTTAGGGCCTTTCCACACACTACACTATTATTGTGCTTTTATTCTGACGAAGGGGTTAAATTGTAGGACTGCTTGCTTGAGTAGAAAAATACAGAAAAATAAGTCAGGCAGATGTGTCTCTTATCTTATCAAGAGCTTAGGTATGCGGCTTGGCAATGCATGGGATATAGGGAGTTTGGGAGTCGATGCAACCAAGGGAGAATACTCCCTGGTACAGAGATACTTCATTTTTGAAACTGTAATACATCATTTCGAAACTTAAACTTTTGTAACCTGTACTCTTTTCATATATGGTAATCATTTCCTGTACTTGTTTTTTAGAAGGTATAAATGTGTGCTGAAACCTAAAACAGGGCTCTCGGTCTTTTGGAAATTGATTCCACTGAGATCCCTGCGCAGTATAATAAACTTTTGTTTTCTGATCTGCTGGTCTCAATTCACTGGCTCACCACAACAATTCCACTTTCAACATCCTATGGATTTGCAGTTTAGAGAGTGACCTTTAGAATTCTCAGCCAGTGAACTCTTTGGCCTCAGTAAACTGCAAACCCCAGAATTCCACTGGATATTGAAAGTAGAATAATAGCACTATAACTGTAGTGTGGAAAGGCCCTTAGTCTGGTTCCTCAACAAAAGCTGATCTGACGTGGAAAACTCTACAAGTAGCAACGCTACTGTCAGAATAGCCTCTTGCCTCACAAGAGTATGCAATCCCCCCACAATGGTAAAATAGTCCCATTAAGCATTAATGAGATAAAATATTATTATTACTATTATTATTATTATTATTACTACTACTACTACTACTACTACTACTGCTATTACATTAACAGGAAATTTTATTACAGCCATTACATTAACTGTCGTCACTGACTGTTAACTTTGTAAACAACCATTTTACTCTGTCAAAAGCCATGAAAACAGAAGATTTTTTTTTCAGATTTATTTTTTTTTTGGTAGAAAATTTTCCAGTTTCACTTATTCCAGAAAGCCCACATCAATGAAGGTAACACATTATTATCAGCACATACGCCAGAATCCTACTGGCACATGGCACCCGTGGTTGCACCTTCTCCAGGATTCTTGCATTGGTGACAAGAGAAGACAGGCTAAATCTGCCAGCTTCACACTGCCTATTTCTCCATACCTGCCTTCTTTTTCAGCTGAAGTATTTATGGTCTTTTTCCTTCTCCTGCTTACATTCACACCACTGTCATTACATCAGCACAGTACATCAAGAGGATTCTGGCCATAATTTTTCATCTCTGAGTTGTTCAATCTGTGTGGATTAAAATTAATGTCTTGCTTGTATGATCTGCTCACGGCCCTTCATATATAAGGTTTACATGCACGATTTTACTTTCACAGAGTTGTGAAAGAAGGGTACTCTCAGAGCCTACATTCACAGTTATTTCTTACAGCAATTAGAGACCTTCATACTGAGAAGGTATTTGGAAGTCAGAAACTAAAACCTCTTCAGATTACTCCTTCATATTTGCTGAATAAACAAGAGAAGGGAGTTGGACCACACCTATTGTCACTGGGGCAGTGCTTCCACTCTTGGTTCTAGTATGAACTTTCAAGGAGATTTCCTAAATACTGACTCTATTGCAAGATATGACTTGGTTTACTCCCTTAAATTCATATTAAAGCACAGAGTGGATTTATCATCCATTGATATCTGAGCTACCACCAGATGTCACCGCATACTACGCTCTCTCCTAGCCACTTGTGTAAGCCGCCTTGAATCTTATGCTGGGGAAAAGGCAGGATATCAATTAAATAGACATGCATACATACAACTGCAGTTGTTCAAACAGCCCATCAAGTGTCATGAGTGCCACAGTGTATGTCTTGTTTTAAGGGTTAAATAGTTTAATATATTTTTAGTCTTTTAAAATTATGCTTATTGTTTTAGACACTTTTAAACTGATATCCATGGCTAGAAAATGGGATGTGAATATTTTATTAAATAGATCCCTCTCACACATTCAGCTCATTCAAACATTCTCCACAGAGGAAGACCAATGCAGTGACAGCAATTACAGTCCTGCTCTCTATTTGATGCATGCAGGTATTCAATAAATGGATGGAAGAGAACAAATTAAGGGACCTGTAGTATTTGTCATTTTCAAGCTCAACATTTGACCACTATACCACATTGGTATCTTTAATGGGTACTTCAAAACTTTTGCATTTAAGGATATTATTTTATGTTCCCTCTAACCAGCATGGATTACACTACTCAAGTTACAGCACTTTCATACCATTTTTACTGCTATAGCTCCATCCTGTGGTATTTAATTCTACGATCTGAAGGTTTGTCGAGTTTTCTTCCAGTGAGCACCAATGCTGTAGCATTAGAGAACGGACAAGAGAATTGCAAATCCCAGGATTCTGAAGGGTAGAACCATAGCAGTTAAAGTGGTATAGAAGTGCTCTAACTGGGCAGTGCAAATATAAGCCAGGTATGTTAATAACATATTACACAAAAAAGGCTGTTTTTCAAACCAGAGTGTAACTAGAGAGATCTAGTGGCATGAAACCAATGTCCATTTTGAAATGTGGCATAGAACAGATTTACATATAAAAGTCAATAGCTTTTTCTTTTCTCCTTTTCTCCTGTGATTAGTTTAGGCCATGCTTCAAATAAAATGACAACAAGCAGCAACCTGTCAACTTTGGCAGGAAGCTTGAAAGGTCAGCTTAATCTGAATGCCCTCCTGTTTCAGAAGACTGATCTCCCATAGCTCAGCTTTTCAAACTTCAAACTCTCTTTCAAGAAACTCTCTTTCTTGACTCAAACTTGTATGCCGTTTTAAGGGCAATAATTTATAATTAATTTTATTATACCTTTATAAGCAGATCAAAGTTTTGAAATGTCAGCAAGTAGAACCTTGCCTGCATTATTCAACTACAAATACATTTTCCCCAAAACATTCTTTAACACTATTAGATATTCAACAAACATCAAAGTTAGCTAGCTTTGCAAAAATGTTTAGAATTTAGAACTGATTTTATTATGATGAAAATAATGGCACTACTTGACACCAAGAATCAATTTTTAAAAAAGGAGTAAATGATCATAGTGACAAGGCTGTACCAGAGCACAGAAGTGCTTGTCTGATAGAAGATTATATTACAGAGTGCTGACCTACTAGGATGGTTCTACACGTTTGGCAAAATCCCCTGTGAGAGTTCTTTGGGGATGCATTGTTTGAAGTGGGAAGTGTGGAATTTTTTAAAATGCTTCTCTATGAGATGTTCAATGGCTAAAATTGTTTGTGTGGGCAGAGAGCCACACTGCTGCCTTCCACCCCTGAGGCTCTCTTCAATGGCCATTTATTGGTGGAGGGAGGATGGCAGTCAGTACCTTGGAGCCTGTTGCCATCACTTGTTACCACACCTTACACCTCAATCATGTGACATAGCATGATTGGCAAGAAATATAATTTAATTGGTATGAAATCTTATATAAAAATGGGCACTTATGACCAGGAAACATGTAGCAAGCAAGACTGGTAGTATACCTAGGCTAAGTCAGCATGACCCCAGCATGGCCAGGTCATAAGGTCAAGAAGAGTTAAGCAAGAAAGCCCAGGATAATCAGACTTCCAGTAATCCTACCAACAACCCAACATCTAAATACAATGGTCAGTGAAGCTACCCAAGTGCAGTAGGCAAGTATCCCCACTTTGCTCATTTCCTACTGAAATCTTCCCTGTTTCCTTACACAACCAAGATATTAAGAGGCTGTCAGGCCTCCCATTAATGTTTTGTCACCCAAAGTAAGATAATCACCCTGTTCTGGACCCCTTTTGTTTACTCTGCCAGAGAGCAATTCACACTGGCCCCTTCAAGATAGGAAAAAGGGTATTTAAACTAAAAGCTAGCTTAGACCAGGCATTTTGCTAGCATTTTGGGCATCAGGCTACATCTCAGACTCTCTTTCCTCTGTGCAGCCCTCAAACCCTCATGTTTGAGCCATCTCCCTCAATCCTTGGCTTGAGGACCGGTAAATATCACCTGATACACCCAAAATCTCTCTCTTTTCCCTTCATTAGCCTTGTATGGTTCATGAGACTGCTAGATTTCTTGCGTGTGCCTGTGAACCCTCCCAAAAACATCATTTTGACTCTCAGCTGATGTCTCACAGTTAGTACTGGTATACACAGATGAAAAGGTCCTGTTTTACCCCTCTCTCACAGGCCTCTCACAGGCCTCATAATTCCCCACCTTTTAAAGAAGATGATGCCACTGCTGGTGGACCTGAAGGTAATACAATGGCAAAGAGAAAAGGCAGTGGGAGGCACCTGGGCAGCAGCTGGCTACAAGTCCACAGTAAGCAAAAGAGATAAGACCTGAGGCTCTTTCACATTGGACTATTTTATTTTATGTATATTCTGTCTTTCTCAGGAGATGGGGTCCATAATAGCACTATGTTTTCACTGTGGTTCCGCCCTATGGAATCCTGTGATTTGCAATCTAGGGATAGGTATTTAGAAACCTCAGCCGGAGAAGTCTAGTGCCTTGCCAGTCTGCAAACTGCAGGATTCTAAAGGATGCAGCCATGACAGTTAAAGTAAAATCATAGGCCACTTCCGCACGTGGCGAGGGAATCGCTCCCTGCTGCTACTCACTGGATCTTCTGTCGGTCCAGTCCGGTCCGGGGTGAGGAGGAGCAGTGCGTGGTCATAGATCTGCACTGCTCTGGAATCCAAAATGGTGGCTTCTGGTTGGTCATGGGTCTTGACCAACCGCTGAAGCTCGCCAGCCTAAAGCTCGCCCTCTGCAGATCGCAGGTTTGCATTGGTGCGAGCCTGCAAATCTGAAAAACCAGGTCTTTCAAAAACACGGTGGAGGACCACTTGGGGTCGTTCTGGAGCAGACTGAGGTGCGGATTTACGGTAAGTAGTCCAGACCCAGTCCGCCCCAAGGTGCAGACGTCCTCCGTGAAGGATGCACTGCACTGTTTTACTTACCCCGTGTGGAAATGGCCATAGTGATGTAATTGTGTAATATGAAAGTCCCCTGTATTACTTTCCTATGTGAAGAACTGTAGCTGCGATAACTGAAGCCCCTGTCAGAGTTGCTGATGACGAGCAGCAGCTGTTGGTCCCTGTGGCTCTGGCTGGAGATGAGTCCTGCAGGTCAAGAGCTCCCCCTGCTGCCATGGATCGAGCAGGTTTGGACATTCCTCTGCCCGCTCCTTTAGGGCAACAGGGATCTGATTCTGAAGATGGTTTGGAGCCTGTGCCAATCAGCCCACAGACAAGGTGGAGACTCAAGACAGCTGAGCAAAGGGAGGCTTCCTTGATTAAGTTCAAGAAGCAGTGACTAGCCACACCTGTGTCTTGGGCTATATAACTGCCTGAGTGGAAGCTTTCCTTTGCTTGTGGCAAACTTCTTTCAAGCCCTCCTCTTGCCTGTTCCTTGCACCTGGTTCCTGCTACCTTGAATTGACCTCTGGACTCTTGACCCTTGGCTTTTGGAACTCTGACTACGGCTTTCGCTTGACGGTCTGGTAAATGAACTTGTGTAAAGTGCTTGCTTGTCTCCTCCCAGCTGGACTTTGCTGGCTCTCACACTCCCTTCTCTGGGCTGGCTCGCTGCCCAGGTCTCTGACCTTGACAGTTGCCAGCTACTACTTGAACACCTCTGTTACCAGGCCATACACCCCCACTCCATGATATGGTTTAATTTGCCGATATTAATTGGTATGAAATAGAAATTATATTCTGCTATCGTTGGGAAGCTTGTTGGGAAAGAGGAACTGGAGGCACATGTGCATTGCAAAACTATGGCCCTTTTCACATGGCATTTACCATGCGAAAGGGCTCCTGGAGCATCGTGCCAGTGCAAGGAGCGGTCCACATGATGCACTCATAGTTGTGCTGGCAGGCGCCAACTATGCACTATTTCATTTTTGGCTTTGAGTTGAAAATGGTGTGTGATCGTGCATCACTCTGGGGCCCTATGCATACTTGCCATGCATGCGGAGCTTCAGAGCTGCGGCACTAGTGCTTCCTGCCCCAGCGCAGCCTGGGAAAATCCCAGGATGCAATGCAGAAGGAAGAGGAGGGGCTCTCACACAAGTAGGCAGCAGATGCAGAGACGAAGGAACTGGGATGCGAGACCCTCTCAGAAGAGACTGCTCGTGCAATCCCTGCACCCCAGCTCTGCAAAAAGGTGAGTTGTGGAAAGGGCCTATGACAAATTGGGACCTCAGAGCAAAACTAGGTCATAGTCAGGGAAGCCCCAGACAATGAACTTGCAAATGTCTTGCCAGAGAGCCATTAACACTTTGCCTTTCAAGGTGGAAAGAGAGTATATAAACCCTGTATTTTCACCAGACAACTCCCAGTACTTTTTCCATATTGAGCATTACTCTGCTGCTCTAAGTAGTCTAAGACACATCACTTTGCTTCCTCTCTGCTAAACTGGTAAGTATCACCCACTTCAGCCTAAATTCTCACTATCCAAACTTTTCCTCCATTTTCTTTCAGTTAACCTTGTATGATTGTGAGACTGCTTGAACCTTGTGTGTGTGCAATTGTTAATTCTCCAATAAGACAAACAAAATTACTTTTGAATGTCCAACTGGTTTTTCCCTGCACTAGTACCAGTATACACAAGTGTAAAAGATCTTGTAAGGTTACTCTCCTCCCACAGGCATCCTCCTTTGACTAATGTTCTTCATCATTTCATGGAGGCACGGGCATTGCAGGTGGACCCCTGAGTCACCTACATTTTGGGGGCAACACTTTCCCTTCAGCTACTAAATGGTCATCCAATGGTTCTCAAGATTTAATTAGGTGGTAATTTAAAAAGAAAGAAAGAAAAAGAAAAGAAAAAGAATCTAGTAACTTCCAATGTTGAACCATCTCTATATGTGAAAATTAAGATTTATGGTTCTAATGTGCATCCATTTTCCATGTACTTATTATGGGTTGGAAACAAAGTTCTTATACTGCCAGCAGGAGTCTCCCCAAATAGAATTCTTCTCAGAATACTCCCTCTGGCAGATGTGAGAGGATGATTTTCATCCATTCCCCTGCACTCTGCATTTCTGAGTGCTACCTTCCGGAGGATCCCCCACCTCCAAGCAGATTTTCTGGGGACAAAACAAATCAGGAAAGATCACCATCTCTGGTGTTCAGCTAGTGGAAAAACTCTACTGGATTAAAATCTTATCTACAGGATGAGTTATTGTTTGATCCAGCCTTCTGATTTCATTTGCCACTCTGTTGCCCACTCATCCAGCTTTGATTTCCCTCTCCCCATTTCTTGGCAGTCTGATTAGTTTTTCATTATTCCCAATAATTTAATTTCATCTGCAGACTTGGCTTCCTCTTTCATCTCTCCCCTTCCTCCAGATCATTTATGATGTTTGATGCTCTTCTTCTTTTTCATTCTATGGCATTTAATTATACAAAGTGAAATGCATAATAGATCTGTTTTTCTACAAATCCACAATTAAATTCTTCATATTTATTTGTCCATAATTTCTGCATACAAGTTCTGAGCATTGTATGGGAAGATGATAAACAAGAGGTTTAAGGCTAGCAGGCTAGCTTGATGAGAGGGATTACCAACCTTAACAAATGTCTAAAACAATCTGCATTTGGTTAATATTATATATTTCCCCACACAGGGTGCACTCAGCAAGTCTTTTAAGAAAAGCCTGCATTTGGCTAATTTCACATTCATAGAATGTCCTTTTGAGGACATTCTTTCTTTGATGAAATAAAGATGTGAATTCAGTTTAGCGCTTTTGCGATGGTGACACTGTGTAGATATTGTAATTTTAGAAGGCTTTCTTATTAACTATCTTAAACAACCTTATTATAAAGTTAAATGCTTTCCTTGTTCTTGCTGCAGGAATAATCCTATGTCTTCCCAAATAAAATTCCTTTCTGCAGAGCTACTGTGCATAGCAGAAAATTGGACATCACTACAGAGTATAAATGCAGCAAAGATGACTACCAAGTGGTTGGGTGTGTCTGTTCAGTTTGATTGTCATCAGCAGTGGGCAGAACGGCTTGATTAAATTCTGAAAGATGTTGACACTGTATGAAATATGAGAAAAGGTAGCAACACAGTGATATCAATCCAGTGAACATCTAAGTAATTTTAGCCCCTAGACCTAGTACTCTTACAAGGTCTACTCCTAAGAGGATAACACATCTGTAAGACAGAACTGTATTTACTCAGAAGTACGATCACAATCCTGTCAGTGTCTTTCATGTGCATACATCACCTTACAGAAGCAGTTAGACCTACCCTCCCCATGAAGAATCTTCATTCAGTTCATGGTTGCAGAAGTGAGGTTTTATATGTGGTACCATTCAGCATGCTGATGTGCATTGAATTGTGCATTCAGTTGCATGCTTGGTTGTGAGATGTTTCCATTCCTCACAAGGGCTGTGTACATAATCAATACATAATTCCATATTAGGAAATTTGTGCTATGAAACTCTGATGTCTGAGCTTAGCTTGTGAGCCCCACTCAGTCGGAGCTCACTGTCTCATACTGTCTCTCAGTACAGCTTTTTCTGAAGTGTATGCATTTAGAAACAATGAGACAAAAAAATGATATGGGAAATGAGAGAATACATGGAAAGAAAGCTACAAAGATGGGAAATGAACATGCTGTATACCCATCCATGCTATGAATCAGCTAGTATATCCAGTCCTAATACCCCAATCTCACACAGTTTGCAAATACTGCTATTTTTTTTTAAAAAAATGCTGTGCCTATGTAATTGGAACCAAATTGAAACAAGGCATTTTTTAAAAATGCTTAGAGGCACTAATTATTCTGGGTTCACCTTCTTTAAACCAAAGTGTTAGATGTGACACCACTATATCAAGCCATTATGCATGAGTTCAAATAAAAATTTGATAGGTTGTTGTAGGTTTTCCGGGCTTTAAGGCTGTGTTCTATTAGTGCTTTCTCCTGACATTTCACCTGCATCTGTGCCTGGCATCTTCAGAGGATCAGGACACCAGCCACAGATGCAAGTGAAACATCGGGAGAAAATACTAATAGAACACAGCCTCAAAGCCTGAAAAACCCACAACAACCTATGGAGTCCAGCCGTGAAACCCTTTGACTTTACATCAACAATTTGATACATTGGGTTCAGTGTAACCAAAATTCACATCATCTGCACAAATGTCTTGTGAGACAACCCTACACATATTTCCTCAGAAGCATCTTCTGGTCATAATAAAGTTAACTGGCAGAATTTACTATTGCCTCCAAAGGAACTTGATCCTTACTGAGCGTATTCAAGATTCTGTCCTCTGTCTGTTTTCACAAATTGGAGAGTGGATAAACTGTCACCTTCAAGATTTTTTTGAACTGGAGTTCTCAACATTCTTCAACATTGGCTAGATGTGACAGGAAATGAAGCCCAGCTTCATCTGAAGGGACACACTTTGGCCATTTCTGCACTGCACTGTTATACTGCTGTTATTCCACTTTCAACATCTTATGGAATCCTGAAATTTGCAGTTTAGGGAAGGGAATTTAGAATTCTCAGTCAGAGAACTCTTTGGCCTCAGGAAACTACAAACCCTAGAATTCCAAAGGATGTTGAAAGTGGAATAATAGCACTATAACAGTGTAGTGTGGAAATGGCCTTTTTCTACCTGTGCTGTAACTGAAGGAGTGTGGACAATGATCTTATGAACCTTTCTCTTGGTCCCACTATCATCACAGGTCTATCTTCTTGGTGGTTGTTCCCAGGCTGTGGAATTCCCTTCCATGAGTGGCTAGCCTGGGCCCCTCTCTGTTTACTGGGAAAGAAAGACCTTTTCATTTAAACAAGCAACTGATGGTTAAATGGTTATGCAGACTCTTTTTGTGGAGTGTGTGCTGTAGTTTTATCTTTAAAGTTATGTTTATGATATGATACTCAGATTTATCTTGTTTCAGCCTTGCTGTAAGATGACTGACGTCCCTTGTTGGAAGAAAGATGGGCTAAAATTTAAATAAACAAGCAAAGCTGGGTGGGCACTTTAGATTCACAGTTGGCTATCTCAGATAAACTTGAAATACTGAGATCCCAGAAGTTAACCACCCTAGAAGCAATATCAGAGATTGCATCTCTACCAGCTTCACCAAGACTATGGCCATTTCTGCCCCATACTGTTATAGTGCAATTATTCCACTTTCAACATCCTATGGAATCCTGGGGTTTCAATTTAGGGAGTGGCCTTTAGAATTCTCAGCCAGAGAGTTCTTTGGCCTCAGTAAACTACAAACCCCAGAATTCCACAGGATGTTGAAAGCGGAATAATAGCACTATAATAGTGAGGGGCAGAAATGGTCTATGATTTGCTCTCTTATATTTCATGGTGATGAGAGGCTGATGCAGCACCAGTTGGTGGAGGGGAAGCACGATGGTGGGGGAAGAACATCTTACTGTGGAGTGCTCTCCCACCAAGCATGAGGGGCTCTGAACCACCACCCAAAGCCTTGAAGCTGGCAACACCTTCAATAAGTAGGGAGAGAAAGAGAGCTGCAAGCATGGCCACTTTTCCCAGGGTCTGACTCTCTCACTTTTGCAACAGGCAACTCATTTTTAATTACAGTTTCAAATATCTAGCTCATGATTAGTAACTACAGAATGATCAACTTGTTGGGTCTTTCCATTTATATTTTGCTTTATGTACAAAAAAGAGAGAGAGAGGGAGAGGGAGAAAGAAATATAGTTAGAAGGATTTAATATGCCGTGATAAATTAATAGCCCAATTTATGTGCATACTGTCTCTGTATTTTGTCTTCCAATCTGATGTAAAATTATACAGGGTATCAATCTTGATGCTAGCACAGAACAACTGTAAAAAAAATTACAAATAGAATTTGCAATCAGGAAAACATATGGGGCAAACACAGGCAAAATTGAACAAAGCAAAAGTAATATACACACAACGTGGCATTGCATTACTTTAATACAATGTAAATCTCAAGTTATTGCACAGCTAACAAACACAAAGAGAGAGGCGCACAGATATTTTATAGGCACACAATGGTCTAATCAACAACATAAATTACAACTAGATTCTAAGATTCATAGCTTTGATCAATGAAGCAACTGGCAAAACATGTACATCCTCAGTTCCCACCTGCATACAGTGGTGCAGAAATGGACTTCAGCTCACACCATAGGTCTTTCCCTTTCCTTACTGCCTCATCCTTTTCTGCTATAATGGGATAAGAAGTCCTATTACACTTCCCAAGGATATAGACACCTGCCAATGGCTTTTCCATTGCTGTATTCACTTTGTCTGTATCAGATAAATTTAGTGGGTCCTTGGGAAGTGATAAGACCATCAAACCTTAATGTGACAGCCTCGGGATAGCCACACATGTTAAGCTACTAAACTTAGGTTTGCACCATCTATGTAAGCTGGAGTGAGCAACTGCATGGGAGCCAAGGCCCAACTTTCTATCCTGATACCTCCTTACATACTCCACTGTGCCAACATGCCATTTGTTTCCTCCAATTCTCCTTCAAAATAGTGACCAGCAGTGATGTTGTATCACCTCCTGTTATTATTCTGAAGGGGAAATAGATGGCTAAGAAAGATTTCAAGAGGGAGTGGGAGGTTTTGAAGGTGGTTGGGGAGGGACTTTGGCCACTTGACCAGATTTGTGGGGGAAGAAAGAAATTGAAGAAGGGTGATTTCTTTTAAAAGTACCCCTGTCTCACATCTTGGGAAACCTTTCCCTGAACTCAGGGTGATGATACATAAAAAAGGTTCTTTGGTTTATTTTTATGTGATTAAATGACATGGAAAAAAATGAGTCGAAATTATATTCTTTAATTTCTATGGCCCTTTCCGCACCTTGCTGTCTTCCGGAGCCGGGATGCGGGGATCGCGCAAGCAGCCTCCGGTGAGAAGCTCTCGTATCCAGGGTCTTTCGGCTCTGCACGAGCTGCCTGCTCGCGCAAGAGCCCCATCTCTTCCTTCCGCGGCACAGCCTGGGAGTCTCCCAGGCTGCGCTGGGACAGGAAGTGTGACCAGCATGGCTCTAGAGGCTCCATGTGCCAGGTAAGTGTGCATGGGGCCTGGGAGCAATGCGCTATCGTGCACCATTTTTGGCTTCTAGCTGAAAATGAAAAGGTGCGCAATCGGTGCCTGCCAGCCCCTGGAGCATCGCGCAATTGTGAATGCGTCATGCAGATCGCTCCTCACAATCATGCGACACTCCAGGCCCTCTTTCGCATGGAAAATGCTGTGCAAAAAGGGCCTATGTTAAGATATAGTTCATACCATAGTTCTGGCCACTGAGATATCCTGGGAGTTGTTGTTGGCAAAATTAATATTTCCAATCATACATTTACCAGTACCAAATCTTGCTTTACTGCTTTCTGGGAAGAAAATGGAAGTGTTTGATTGTGACTTTCTTTCATTAGTAATAAGGAGTGTCTTGCAATGTATGCATGCTAAGTGTTTCACGAATGTATTATATAGTGTCAAATGAATCAACACTTCTCTCAGAGGAGTAGCATTTATTCCTTACCACAGTAAATGACTGAAATGCAGTGAATATTAATGCAATAAACTGAGAGCATTTTTTAAAATTACATTTTCCCAAGGAAGCTAGAGTGGCCAATGAACTAACTCCTTTCAATAACATCTTTCATTTTAAAGCTTGGTACACTGTCTAAAATTTGATCAGATTAACCCAGAAATTATCCTACTTCTTACCATTTTTTAAAAAGACGAAATGTGGTAATTTTCATGACCCAGTTCAAAGATTAGAGAAAATTAGTTACCCATCCCTGCTACTATCTGCTGTTCTCAAAAGGAATCCCTCCAAGTCCCCACTCCCACAAAACAGCCATCAGGGCTGTTTTGATTGCTAGTACGCCATGAAAATATGTCAACTTAATGCTCTGTGAATCACAGCTTTCAATCTCTCTTCCAACGTTTTCTTTTTTTCCTTCTGGTGTATGAAAAGGTTGACTCAGCAATATTCCATCAAAGACACACATTCAGAGCTATGCACTGATTTTTTGAAATACATTATTAATATCTTAATG
The DNA here is from genome assembly GCA_030412105.1 of Cyclura pinguis. NCBI lineage: Eukaryota > Metazoa > Chordata > Lepidosauria > Squamata > Iguanidae > Cyclura > Cyclura pinguis. Next base: position 62,209,285 of record CM059600.1, on the reverse strand, counting down.
CAGTGCTGAGTGTTTAAATCTTTCTCTGCAGACCTGTGGAATCCTTCACATTTCCCTCCCAAAAGTGGCAATGAGGACCACCACCTGCTGTGACCTTTTAAAAAAAAACACTAGAAAATAACCGGTGTATCTTTTCCGTGAACCAACCCAAAACCATTTTTAGCCCTTTTTTTCCTGCCAAAATGCAGAGTGTGTTCTCTCTGTTCAGCACTAATGATCCCCATCACTTAGTAAATATTCCCCATGGGGCATATCTATAGAGTAGTCAATAGTGAGAGAGATTAAACTGTGTTTGGCCTTCCACTTTGTAACAATCTTGTCTAGGGCCATTTGTAATTAATAAGGAAAATTATCAGCTGTTTCAAATGTGCACTGTAATTAGAAACCTCTCTTAAATAAAAGAAATACGGTAGGCTTGAGTTAAGGGTCATTATTCTCATCCACTATCTTGACACATGAGGTCAGGGCTTTCCAAATGGTGTGTTGTGACCTGTTAGTGTGTCACCTGAAGTGTGTAGGTGTGTCGCCTCCCTGAGCTGAGAAAGACCCCCCCACACCTGAGCCTCTCTCGCTGCTGCTGCTCCTGCAGCAGCAGCAGGCCAGGATCAGGTAGGGGGTGGTAACTTTCCCACTGCTGCCACCCTCACCAGAGTCTTTCCTCAGCGAGGGCAACAGAAGTGAGGCAGGATCAGGTAGGAGGTCTGCCTTTCCTACTACCACCACCCTCACTGGGGTCTTTCCTCTGTGAAAGCAACAGTAGCAGGCCAGGATCAGATGGAGAGGTGTCTTTCCCACTGCTGCCGCCCTCATCGGGGTCTTTTCTTGGCGAAGGCAATGGCGGCTAGCCAGATCCGGCAGCGGAGGTGCCCTTCCTGCTGTTTAACCTCTGGTTTCCCAGTTAAACCGAATTACTGTGTTGCAAAATGATGCACATCCAAAAAGTGTGTCACCAACATGAAAAGTTTGGGAAGCGCTGCATTAGGTTAAGGAAGACAATATTGGATTTTCTCTTATGACTATTCTGATGATAATTCCTGATTGACAACTACTTTCCTAAAGAGATTTCCTCTCGACCTGTATGTCTTCAGTTAAGGAATCTGCCTACTCAAGATAGTCTGAATGGAAGGTAGTTGACTGGTTGTACAGACAGGCAATTCTGTGACCTTCATTTTAGACCTGGAAAAGAGAAAGGATGAAAAGACTAGTCAGTGAGTGTTTGTGCTTGCTTCAGGTTCTAACTCAGTGGTCTAACTTGCTTGTTTAGTTTAGTCCATTTGTTCCCTGAGGTGTATGTATAAACTTTCTCTTGTTTTCAGGTAGCTACCAGAGAACTTGTGAATTTGGCCAAAAGCATGTCTTAGGCAATTGAACTCAGTAGGCCATATGCACAGAGATCACTCTAAAAGGGAGATTTTATTGAACTCCCAGAAATCAAGATAAACATAATACCTGTACTGGGGAATTATGGTAGAGCGCCATAAATGGCAAGCAATACATGCCAAGTAGAACATAGTTTATTTTGGATGTGCTTTTGGATGAGTAAATTTATGATGCTTTGTGGGTTTGGAATGAAGCCGTAGGGGATGCTAAAAGGAGGGAAAGGTGAGTGAAACACTTTCCCTAATCCATACATACACACAGGCCATTTCCACAATACAGCTATTATTCCACTTTCAACATCCTGTATAATTCTGGGGTTTGCAGTTTACTGAGGCCAAAGAGCTCTCTGGTTGATCATTCTAAATGCCTCTCCCTAAACTGCAAACCCCAGGATGCCATAGGATGTTGAAAGTGGAATAATAGCACTATAGCACTGTAGTGTGGAAATGGCCACAGTGGTGGGGAGACAGGGAGAGACAGAGACGAAGACAGAGAGACAGGCCACTCTGATTCCCAGTTGTGTACTGTTCTTAGACATGAGACTGCATCACTGCTTCTTCGCTACTCTTCAAGAGTGGTAAATATCATCCGCTATGCTCTGAATTCTTGCTATTTAAAACTTTCCCTCCCCTTTCCTCCAGTTACCCTTGTGTAATTGCATGACTGCTAGGATCTTGTGTGTGTGATTAATTCCCCTAATAAAACACAATTAAGCTTACTTTTTTGATCTCTGGTTGGCTCTTCTCTGCAGAAGTACTGGCAACATAGGTGGAAAATTTTTGCTAGGTTACCCCCCTTTCACAGGCCTCCTAATTTGAACTAATAATTATCCCAATAATTCTTTGCACAGAGATACTGGCAATACAGGTGGATCCCTGATTCAGCCACATTTTGGGGTAACAAGTCAGTTTCCATGGCTAAGCAGGAAATTGAACCCTGGTCTGCAGAGTCGTAGTCCGATGCTCAAACAACTACATCATGCTGGCTTTGAACTTTAAATTGGAATCCAGAGTAGATTTTGTTTCCCATGACCACTACCCACTTGTGGTCAGAACGTGAGCCAGAGTGTGCCAGTGTATGATTCTGATTCAGCCCTTCCTTCCCCTCTTCAGTACAGACTTTGGCTGGTTGATTTGGGGCCAAGTTGGATTTTTTGGTTGTTCTTCTTCATGCTGTTCTACAGATGGAGGGTTTTTCTCCCACTTCAATACTAGGTAATGTAAAAAATTATGAGATATTGACTAGGGTAAATTTTCACTGATGCTAGTTGATTGTGGGGACGGGGGTGGGGGTGGGGATGAGATCAGTGGTGAGAACCAGGGAAACATATATGTTGGAAAGACTTCACTGGCATGCCTACCAGGTCCTGGGGCTCCGGGGTGTGGAAAGGAATAATCTTTGGGCCTGGCTTGAGGTATAGCTATATGGGGAGGTACAAATGGGGATGCTGCCTCCAAGTAAGAATTCTGCCCCCACCAACGCTTTGTTTCCATCAGCCCAGATCTCTAGCACTGCAGAGAGTCAAAAACTGAAAATCACTCACACCTAAATCTAATACATGAAAGTCAAAGTTTGTTTGTCTGTGTCAAATGAAGACCTCATGTGATTGGCTGAGTGAGGCGAAGACCTCATATGATTGGCTACCTGGGAAGATTCTATAGAATGCTGAGATTTGCAGTTCAGGGAGGGGCCTTTATAATTCTCAGCCAGATTGCTCAGGCCAGCTCAGTAATAGTAGCAGCAAGGAGGAAGGCAGTATATTTCCCACAGGAACCCAACCTCTATATGTTAATAACTCTGAACACAATTTGGACTGGGGGATATGGGGAAAAGTTACAGGTACTGGACAAGACAGTTTGGAGAATTAGCGATGCAGGATCTCAAATCTTTCTAACAGGTATTACCTATGAGAAAATAAAATCCCAGGCAACGCTGGGTATATATGCTAGTCTCTTATATTTGCTGTATTTGTCTCCACTGGTTGTTCTTGCTTGCTGCTTTCTTTGGATGCGTAAAATTGCATTTCTAGGTTCTCAACCGAAGTTTTAACTGACTCCAAGCCAAAAATTTGGAGATGGGAAGAAAATTTCCTTTGTGGGAAATAATTTTTATATGGGGGCAATGCCCCATTCTGGCCCCATAGCTATACTCAGGCCCTAGTGTTTATCCCCCTTTTGAGTTCTCAGGTTTATAAGAACTAGGCATATGAGGATGGTCTTCTTTGTATGTAATGGCTGTCAAACTAATTCAAATGGCTCATCACTGGAGCCATAGCACAGCTGAGGTGCTGGTCTGCTGGTATCCCACCCTCACCTTTTGTCTCTGTACATTAATGCAAATACAGTATAACTCTAGTCTTCTCAACTCTTGTGTCCCCCCCTTTCTTTTTCAATGGGTGCTAAATTAGGCTGTGTAATTCACTTGTAAGAGTCATTTATATTCTGTTTATGCTGATCAACACAACAGTATAAAGCATATGACTGTATTTGAGAGAATTGGTTGATTATATCTTAGACATGGCTCTACAATATATTTGCATAATGAGCTTAGCAGTGCCTAACAGTATTTTATTGAAGTCAGTGATGACATTTGTTATCCTGAGGTTTTTCTTGTTATAAGAATCATAGGAAGGATGTTAAACTCTTTTCTTTCCAAAATTGTCAGGGCTATTTGAATCTAAGTTGTATGGGAAGGTCTATTATAGGGGTGAGGAACTTTGGGATCACCAAGAGCTCCCACAACCCCTAACTTCTGGACATGCTGACTAGGATTTCTGAGGGTTAAAGTCAAAAATGTTTAGAGTGCCAGAGACTCCCCATCCCTGGACTACAATATCAGAGAGTGCTATGGTTGGCATGAAGAATCTCTTACTAGGAGGTTTTATTGTGCACTCTGGAATTTGAATGTGTGGAAGATTCTCTGATGTAACCTTTTTTTTTCTCTAGCCAGTACAGTCACTGAAGGTTTTTTTTTTTCACTGCAACAGATTCTTCATCTAGCTCACTCTTTCTTCATCTCTTCAGACCCATATATACTTTTTAAGCTATTCCCAGATTTATATTTCTCAAATATTTGGAACCTCTTGGGGTGGTGCTCCAAAAAAGTCTCCATTGATTTCAGATCCATGCATATATGCATACATAAACATACATTATTTGAACACTGATGAAAATTATCAAAAATGCTAGGTTTGTGAAATCTGAAATCTGTGAAATCTGAAACCTTCCAAAAATGTTATTTGCAGAAGGTGAAGAAAATCTTTGATAAATAATACCTTGAATCCATTTCGTGGTCACAACTAGAACATACCTAGTGACTCCATGGGATTTACACAGGCACTGATTGCTAATTCAGAAACTGATTCAATAGGTCTATTTTAGCTGGGATTAGCAATTCTATTTAGGTACATGATGTTACAGATAACCTTAAATACCCTGACAGCATCAAATCTTGTCTGATTTTGAAAGCTAAGCAGGGTCAGGCCTGTTTAGTATTTGGAAGGGAGATTGCCAGGGAATACCAGGTGCTGTAGGCTACATTCAGAGGAAGACAGTGGCAAAATTCCTCTGAATAAATTTTGCCAAGAAAATCCTATGATAGGGTTTCCATAAATTGGAGACAGTTGGAAGGCATGCAGTAACCATGATGGCAAGAAGAAGTACATTAGCAAGCAAGAAGCACATTTGTGTGTGACAGACACTGATGTCCTATGTTGTGTTGTTGTGTGCCTTCTAATTGTTTCCGACTTATAGTCACCCTAAAGTGAACCTATCACAGGGGTTTCTGAGGACTGAGAGAATGTGTTGTGCCCAAGGTGGGTTCCTATGGCTGAGTGGAGAATCGAACCCTGGTCTTCAGGGTCATAATCCAAAGCTCAAACCACTACACCACGTTGGCTCTCTATTGATGTTCTAGTGTTATATATTTTATATTCTTTTGAAGAAATACTTTAACATCTGTATCACTTAGGTTCAAAGTTCTTGGGAAACTATTAAAACTTTGCATAATTTAGGTAAAATGCAAACTTAGCCTTAAGTTTTGCCCTCTGTATCCTGCATTAAGCCTTAAAAAACATGTTGTATAGAAATGTCCTAGTTCTCTTGATAGCACTTCTAAAGTCTACCCCCTTCTTCTCCAATGATGAGACAAATGAATAAATTCACTAGCATATCAAAACCTTTGGTGATGCTGTATTTTCTTTTTAAGACAAACCTTGATCACCAAAGTGTGAGAAGGCTGTGATGAAACAGACTGTATTTTTCTGGGACAGTAATTTTGCCCCATGAATTATTCATGGAGACTCTGAAATAGAAACAAAAGTCATATGAAAGCACACTGCTCTCCCTTATCGTTCGTAATCGTGCGAACAGCACCAATGAAGCTATAATCATTTGCCACACACTGAGACATCAAAGTATAACATAGTATCATGGCAAGTAAAAGAAAAAAGAAAAGCATGCTAATATATTAAAATAAATTATACTGTATGAGTCAAGCAATATCTGTTCTTGGTCCCTCCTTCTTTCATGGGGAGTTGCCTCTTCTTGTTTCATCAGACAATTTTTTTTTTCAGAATTTTATTGCTTCCTATAGCAATGACATTAAGTTAAAAGTCAATCAGAAGAGAGAAAACTTGGTTTTCATTTTATTTAATACCCCCCCAATTAGAACACTCTCTAAAATCAGAAAGATGCTAGTGAATGCTTTCTGTGCTATGAAAGAAAACAGTCCATTGGGTCCAATTCACTTTTGCATTTGTTCATCCGCAAGGCTGTTCCATCCACTCTGCATTAATCTGAAAACATTTTTAAACAATCTACAAAACCGCAGATAAATATTATTATTTTTTAATCTATTTGCTTTCAAAACACATTTCTAAACAAGATTTCTGGGGAAAAGATGGTAAGGTATGTTCTCCTTAGAAAAGAATTAAGTACATTTTGATCTCTTCTTTATTGTTGAGAACTGTGTTGGAACACTTAGGGACTCTGAAGGTCAGTCAACAACTTTGCAGATCTGTTCGTATCTGAATCGGCCAATTCCTCAAGCAACCCTAAGGTGAAGTAGATGGGTGATTTATTGGTTACCATTATACCAGATGTTCCAATGGCTTGATTTAGATGTTAATTCTGTTCCATCGTAAGTACTGCTTTCCAAAACAAGTTCTTATTGCACTGATCATAGTTGGTAACTCACATGTTGTAGAGTGACAAAGGCGTTCCAGGGTTTAGTCTGAACTTTAAAAGGAGACAACCAACTTGCTGAACCTGTTTGAAATATGTAGGTACCATATTTGCTGACGCGTAAGACACACTTTTTTCCCCTGAAAAATAACTTTTAAAAATACTCTTAAAAAATACTCTTAAAAAAGTCTTATATGCCGGTGGGTCTTCTCACCTGGCAAAAATCGACCCTTTGTCTAAGCATTTTGCCATCCTGCAAGTTCTCAGCAAGGAGACAAAATGCACTAAAAGTGAGGGTAAGCTCTGAAGAGGGAAAGGAATCCTTGTGGTTTTCCCCACCCCCACTTTACCTTCCATTTTGAACGGGAAGAGAAAAGAGGTAGCTCCAGAGGGGGGAAAAGAAAGTTCATGCAGTTTTCTTCTTGCCTCTCCAGAGCGCCTTCCTTTCCCTTCCCCTGCAAACTGGAGGGGAAAGAAAGATCCTGGGAACTTTCTTTTTCTGCCTCTGGAGCGCCATCTCTTCCCTTCCCCTGCAAAACGGAGGGGAAGGGGAAGGGGAAGGGGACAGGAGAAGTTATGCTAGTTTTTAAAAAACTAGTTTGTTTTTTCCCCCCAGAAAAAAAATAAAAATAAAATGGGGTGTGTCCTATATGCCAGTATGTCTTATACACCGGCAAATACCGTAACTCCTTTAATGTTTAAAGGAAAACCTGGATCAGGTTGGTTGCCCCACTGAAATGGGAGTTATCACCCACCACAGACTGGTTTGTTAAGTTTTAAATTAAAATAGTTTTATTTGAGTGCTCACCTTCATTAAAGAAGGAGAAGGAGGCAACCGCTGCTGATGCAAACCCCTGTGCAGCATTCCACTTCCCTGTTCTTCCTGTTTTTCAAACACTGAGTAGAGGGGAAGAATAGGACATGGGGAGGCAACAATATTAATGTAGGCTCTGCCTAGGATTAGAACTGTGGGGCACAGGGTTCTAAATTGAACAGGAAGCCTAAACACAAAGACAGAAGGAATTTTGCCTACATGTTAAGCCCCCAGCTATTGTAGCATGGCTGATCTAGGGTAGGGTTGTAAAGTTACTTTTAAGAAAAATAACCACCCAGTGAAAACAGCCATAATTGAGCAGAGGTAAGATGATGCAGAGGATCCTAGAGCATCTTCCTACCACTGCTCAGTTATATATGCAGTTGTGTAGGAATGTGGGGGCTTGCCCTGGGCAGCAATGTTTCTGGGGCGTCCCAGCCCGTAGCCACGCCCCCGCATGCCCTGGCCATGCCCCCATGCGCCCTGGCCATGCCCCCACGCACCACAGCCATGCCCCCTGCACAGTGGTCAAGCCCCTTGTGCCATAGCCCTTGTGCCCACCCCTCCTCCACACACTCCAAGCTCTGCCGCTGTAGATATGTCTTCAGCATGCCATTATATACATTTCACCTAACAGCCACTCTCCACACTCTGCAGAGGTCTAAAATCATCCTTCCAATCTTGTATTGTTATGTCTCTGACTGACGAATGGCATGGAGAAAGGAAACGGGCTGGGGGTAAAGTCAGTAGGGTTCCACAAATGATTTCAGAATCATCAAAGTTAATCCATTCCTTATTATTTATACTTCTCTGAGGTAAAAAAAAAAAAAGAATACTTATAATATTATTGTTACTTCTCTGAGAAGAAAAAAAGTGAAATACACAGTATTAGGCATACTTCTCAGGGAGGAAAAAGGGTAATATTTACAATAAACTAGCTATCCTTCTACCATTTTTCTTTTTTAATGAAAGGACTCTTGGGATAAGCAGAATGTTCATATCTTGTGGGAAATATGGAAAGGATGAAAGATGAAACTGCAGTTCCGTGGCATATACTCTGTGAAACTTTCTTCTTTGAGGAAGAAGTCCACAGCATGCTGGTTCTTTTACTGCCTATCATGCAGCAATCTGCAAAAAATCAGTCTTGCTGAGTGTGTGATGGGAAGGGAGCCCAGCATATGTCAAACTCAACAAATGCTGAAAACATAATTTCAGAGTGGAGAAAGAGTTTCAGTGGGTCTGTCTCTAGCTGGTGTGGGAAGGAAGTTTGCACACCACAAATGACTCAAAGGAAGCAATTTTTGCTTTTTTGTCAATTCCAGATTGCTGTGTTGCTGCATTAAAGTGTGCTAAAAACTTTTTTTTTTAAATTCCAGCTTTAGCTTAGCTCAGCATACTTTTTTTTAAACTAGGGGTTGGCAAAGTATGGTCTGGCAGCTCCCTGGGGCCATTTATTGCCCCAAGGGCATTTTGGGAGGGAATTAACATTTTCTTGCTCCAAAATACCTTCTGGGAGCATTTTCTCTTGGTTTTTCCCTCACAGCCCATTTTAGGCCCAGGAAAGGCCTTTTTCTAAAACAACAGGTGGTTTCTGGTGACTTCTTGGGGAAAAAACAACAACAACAACCACCTCTCCTGGGACTAAAATATCCTGGAGGGCACAAAAACATGGTGAAAATTCTCCTCAAGAGGGGAAAGTTTTGGGGTAAACATTGATTGATTGCAGGGTTTTAGGAGGTTGAAGGTTTCCTAAAGGTCTAATGATCCCCTAGCCTCCTACAGTTGTCCACCCTTGTTTTAAACCCATTTCCATTAACTCCCTCTGTGTCTCATAGCACTCATGCTTTCTGCCCAGCCATAAGTCTCTCTTAACTGTTTCTGTAGCCACTTAATAGCATTGATTTTGTCCTTTCATTTAGAATGGCTTATAATAAACAAGGGCCTAGGCAACTCCTTCTCATTTTAATTTTAATAACCTTATACTAGCTTTTTGGAATACTTTGTCAGCAAAATGATATCTTTACCATGAGTTGGAACCAATGAGTGACAAGTGATATAGTTATGTGTAAACAATGACTCTTCTCTTTCTTTCTTTCTTTCTTTCTTTCTTTCTTTCTTTCTTTCTTTCTTTCCTTCCTTCCTTCCTTCCTTCCTTCCTTCCTTTTTCTTTTATAAGGATAATATAGCAAAATGGATAATATAGCAAAATAGATGGGGAATGCCCTAAAGAGGGTGTGTGTGTGTGTGTCAAGTCTTGTTTTCTAATTGCTTTTCTATATGAATTTTGAGAGCAATTTAAGGCATTTTAAGAGTCCTTTTCAGTGGAATATTTCAGGTTTCATGCTATTTTGTGATCAATCATAATGCATTTTTTTAGAAAATAAAAAAAAAAGTCATGGAAAGGTAAATGAAAAAAAAATGAATAAAGTATCAGTGTAGCAGATTGCCAAAAGGGTGCGTGAAAGAGCATATGATCTTACTGGTTAGTAAAAAGTTCTTTTTGAAACATAACTTTCCAAGCTCTGATCCTTCCCCACATTACAGATCATCAGCCACTGAAATTGCACCATACCTAATCCCAACTGGTTTGTTCCTATGTTTTCATCCCTTATCATTCTACTAAAGGTAACATTTTATGTTGTCCAGACAAGTATGTAAACCTACAATGAAACAGGAAGCATTTCTTTTCCCCTCCTAATTTTTAACTGGAATGATGCATCATTCTGCTGTCATGTAGCTTGGACCTACGTATTGTTTCTCCCTCCCCCTCCCCACATGTGGTGGGATTTAATTATTACAGCCTAGTTGTTTCTTAAAAAATGACTAAGTCTTCTATTGGGTACAGCTAAAATACACAGAGGCATATTTTAATTGCCTGTGAATATTCAAAACCTCATTATTGTTACAGTCTTATAATTATCCTATTCCCCTGACAAAAACAGGCAGCACACACAATAAAAAAGGCAATCCATTAAAAAGTGTTGACATCTATGTTCAACAGTTCCTGGAGTTTCTCCATTCACTGTATATCTAACTTAGTTGAAAACAACTTTGTGGGGAGCAGGAAGAATAAAACAAAATTCAGATTTCATATTTGTGTGTGGAGAATTCCCTGGTTAACTCTGATACTTTCACAGATATGAATACCCTGTCAAGTAGATATCACAGGCACCAGAATGGGGAATCTGCCTACTAAGGATGTAAATCTTCATTTACTTCATTGCTGCATGCAAAATAGAAGAATTTCAAATATTTGCTTCCCAGGAGGTGAGAAAATGAGTGCTTTGGGACATTTTTGAAAGATTTTTCACATTTTGGGTTGTTTTTTCTTTTTCTTTTTTGGCAACCATTTCATTTGTGCATAATTCATTGTTCTTGCATACCAAAAATCAATCAATCAATCAATCAATCAATCAATCACCAAATCCACGTTTGGAGGCAATAAACAGTGTTCATTCCACAAAATCACTGTTCCTCTGCAAAGTGCTGTCCCATAGGCAACAGCCCAGTGTTCTCTGCAAACATTTTTTTTTTTTGCAATGAAGCCTGCCCCCGCACACACACGCACACAGTGTGGAAGGTCTTGAAGTGGTTGATCATGTTGTGGCCCAGTGTCTTCTCCTGTATTTGCTGAGGGCAAGAAAATTTGCAATACCCCTTTTGCCCTCCCCGCTCCAATGTGCTTCTCTACTCTTGGTTTAAAATTTAGGTCAAGGGAGGTGTGTGAACCAGTATGACCCCAAGTGAGATGATCTCTTAGGTCAGGCTATGACTCCCCTCAATTGGACTTGTCCTTTAATTAGTTAATCACTCTGGTTGCACTGTCATGACTCCATCTAGACATAAGTTTCAAATGGCCGAGTGAACCAGGTGGCACTTAAATCCTAGTATTATCCTAGTCGAGTGAGTCAGGATAGCTCATGCTCAAGTTAACACAAGTATTAATTTGCAAAATAGTTACTATTTTATACCAAATGGGCATACATGCACTTAGGGAAGAGAATATGGTCCATGATGTGATCCAATGTCAAAACAGAATTGTAGACAAACATCATTTTGACATTTACGTGCTTATTGATGTATGTAGAACAGGAAAAAATGCAAGTAGGTTGAAAAGAGCTGTGTTCCTTTCTCCAGCTCAATGCTGGAAACACATCCACCCACAATGAGTGCTACCACTGTTTTTCTGCCGCAAACATATATAAGAAAGGACATTGACTTAGTTTTCCTCAAATGGAAAAATATGTCCTAGTTTCATATGATCCTTAGATGCTACAGAATGATTATATCGACAACTGTGAAGCACATTATGAAAGTTTAGATAAGACAAGTTTTAAGTGTCTTTGGAGTCAGTCTCATGAATGTACTGCTTTCTTCATGTCTGCTTAGTTCTACCATTTGAAGAAGCAGCTGGTAAAGGCAACAGAACAATAATATTTGCCAAAGTGTGGAAAATGTCTTTAATTAACATCTTCAAAGCAGTTGCTTTTAATGCCACAAACGTTTGAAACTGCATTTTACAAACGAAAGGGATTTGTTTTTCAAACTTTCCAAAAATAGCTGAGAAAGTTTTCTTTTTGAAACAATTTGAGTATTCAAGAAGGAAGTAGGACTGGGAAGAAGTGTACATCGGACCTAATGACTCTCAATCCACAGGGCCTTATGAGAACATGAGTTGCATCAAGTTACAGAGCAGTATCACACAACTTAAGTAGCAAACATCAGAGCTGGGGATTTGTCTATGTAGTTCTCAAGGGACTCAAAGAGCAAAATACCAACTGACACTTCCTTCTCTTCACAGTAATTGGTATTTGGTGGAAACTGTTCTCTGGAAACTTAGAACAAATGAGTGAAGTGAGATTGCTCTGTGTTCCTATTTTACTTCAAACTCAAACTCTTTGAGTCATAGGTTAAAAAAGTATTCCAATGAAGTGTAATAGGGTTAGATCCAGAGTTCCCTTCTGCATATGGGAACACTCCTATATTTGTACAGAGGATTCAAAACCGGTGTGGACTCCATGGCAGGAAGGAGGACAGTGTTTTGAGAATTCCTCACTTACTCCCACACTTCACTGTTCTACCTATCATAATGTTTCAGTGTCCCAAACCTCTGAAAAATATTTGTAAGAGACATAAGGATGCAGGGGAAGGAACTGGCAAAATTGCCTTCTTGTGGGGACACTCCATGTACAGCGTCCTACACACAGGAACTCTAGATCTAATCCACTGTGTAAGGTTTGCATGATCATGAAGCAAATATTGTTCTAACAGGTGAGGGAACTTGAAGACCCCCTGATGTTGGTGCATAGAAACTGCAAACTTCCACATATAACAGAATCACAGTTGATGGGAGATGAAGTCCAGGAACTTTGGAACGGCCGCAGGTTCCATACTTCAGCGTGATAAAGTAATAAACATTGTGGATAGTTGTGGGAGAGGCTTCTCAGACAGTCTGTAAGGTTTAAAGGAAGACAGTTATCTAACAGTTGTAAGAGTTCAGAATGGTAGACCAGAAACCATGAGTTGTCACCATGCAATTTTTTCTACAAAAGTTACAATGCGCATGTGTTGTGTTAGAGGATAACACTTTCTTTTGAAAGTAAAGTAATCAATTTGTCCTACCAAAGATAGATTTTGTGGTCTTCTTAAGGTAAAAGGGCAAGATGGACTAGTAATCAATGGGAATGGCCTGATGGAAATGCCAAGAAATGATACATTGAAGATGCTGTGTATTAAGCCCAACTTTGAAATATTAGTGAGACTCTTACATAGCCAATAAGGCAAGAAAGGCCATGGTGAATGAAAACAAGTATGAAGAACTCCAAGAACTAACTCACTCCTCCCCCCCCCAACACACACTACAAGGAATGTGAGTAGTTAGTAGGGTTGTTGCTTTAATTCGCAGATGTTATGCCAGAATGACATCAACTGAATGACCAAAGAAGGATTCAGAGCAGAACTATGGTGCTCCTTTCATGAGCAGATGTCTTGTCCTAAAACTATCCAAAGATTCTGGGTTCAGCCTTGGCTGTTAAACCGGGTGGTATGGAACTTCTGGCTCTCCAGATGTTGTTGGACTACAGTTTCCCCCAACCCTGACCATTTAAGATATGGACTGGAGCTGACAGGAGCTGAAGTCTAACTATATCTGGAGAGACAAAAAGAAAAAACAATGACCCCTCAGATTTCATGTGATCGCTTACTCAACCCCCTGCCCTACTTTCCCATCTGTTCTGTTGACAGCAGGCTGTCTGGGCAGTGGAGCCTCCATATCTGTGGGGGTTGTACTCCAGAAATCATCACCAATAGGAAAAGAAATGTGAATGCTCACATCCCATAACATTAAATAGAGGTGACATGCACACAGACACTTCAGCACATCCTTGTTCACATTGTTGCCATTTTAGGTATAGGACACAACATTCTGTGTTAGCTGGAAGTCATATACAAAGAGGTCACCAATATGGAGGGTCCATTGTACAGAGTCAGAGAAATGTCAGGTTTATAACAGCAGAAGTTGGCATTGTCTACTTAAATGTGAACAAGACCTTTTAAGGCTATCAGAAAATATGTCCTGGCAAAATCTTTTGTGTCTAGAGTTGATTGTACTGGCAGATGTACACAGGTATGTACAACAAAAAGAAAAAGAACTGAAAATACTGGGATAGTAAAATGGAAATGGTACAGTCAATCTATGCAAAATGCAAATGTACACAAGACAGATGTAACAACATTCACAGTAGGTGATGATATAATTATAGATTATTATAAAAATGTATACATCATCCTTCAATAGAAATTCCCAACCTCATTTCAAATAACATCAAACCTGTTCTGGGTTTTTTATTCCTAAACTAAAAAGTCTGGAAACTGCAGATCCCAAATATGCTAGCATTCTAAGAAAGGCTGTTACTTCAGCATCAGGGTTTCGGGTACAGAGGAAACCATGTCAGTTAAATGAGCTGAATGACTGGCTTGATCTCATACTGTGGCTTTCACTAACCTTTTTGTCTACCTTGATTTTTTTTCTTGTTTAGACAATGACAATAAAGTCTTATGTATGTTATTCCAAAATAAAGTTGGCTATTAACTATCACTAACAGTGTAGCGTTGTTATCCCAAAATGTGGATGACTCAGGGGCCCACCCACAATGTCGTTACCTCTTTTCAAAGGTGGGGAATTACTGGCTCAAATTAGGAGGCCTGCAAGGGGGAGATAACCTTACGAGATCTTTCCACCAATGTTTACAGGGTCTTGCAGGAAAAAACCAGCCAAAGATTCTAAATGTAAACTAAAATAAATGTGTTTTATTGAAAGTTCAATCACACATGCAAAAGATCAAAATACTCACACACTCACACAAGAGCTAGCTGAAAGACAAAGGGAGGAAAGTGATGGATAGAGGAATTTCAGGGTTTGGGTGATAATTACGGATCTGGAGAGCAGCGATGTGGCTCAGGCAAATGCCTAAGGACAGTACTCATTCAGGAATCAAAGTGACAGTGTGGTGACAGGCAAGCAAAGTACTGCATCTGACTACTCTAATTGGAGGGCTTATATACCCAAAATCTAGCCTAAGTGTGTTAATGGCTTTCCCAACCAAGTCGATAATGGGAGTTGCAACATGATAATGGGGTCTGGATGGAGTTAATGGTCTTCGTGTTTAGGCAACAAAGAGTTAATGGCTGTTGTAATAGCTTTGTATTGTGGAAAGGGTGGGAAGTCAAAGCAGGGAAACCTACAGGTATGAGGGATCAAGTTAGAGAAATCACTATTTTGGTGAGAGTTTCCCTTGTCCATTGTATGCTCAGAGATGTTTCAGCTTAAGCCTATTATCTTCTGAGTTGCTTTGTAATCTGCCTGACAATGACTTTAGCTACACCTAGAGGAGGTTTGGCTAACCTGCCTTGCCATCACATGTGCTTGGTCAGTAATTTTCCTCTGCCTAGCTTAACCTTCCAGTCACCTTAGCTTCCTTTTCATATCAATGCCAATTAATTTATTTTGCCAATTAATTCGTATTTTGCTAATTAAACCATATCAAACCAGGGAGTTGTGCAGGGCCGTAACAGTGTAAGTATTTAATGGTTACTATTATCTTATGTAGAGACCTGGTGTGGGGTACTGATTTGAGCATTGGACTATAACGCTGGAGACCAGTGTTTGATTCCCTGATCAACCATGCAAACTCACTGGGTGACCTTGGTTGCATCACATACTTTTAGCCCCCAGAACACCCCATGATAGGGTCACCTTAGGAAAGTCAGAAATGACTTGAAGGTACACAACAACAAAATTGCTTATGTTCATGAGATTTTCCAGAGGTGACAGAAAACTTTGCCTCCATAAAGTCCTTGGTCTGGGAAGTGTAAGCATTGTGCAAGTATCACACAATGTTTTTGGTTAATCTAGATGCAAAGAGCCTAGTCATCAATGCTTGTTGCATATTCATTGCACACTTTATGAGATGTACTAATGGTCTTCTTCTTCATAGAGAAGTACCTTCTTCAGTCTACCCATTCATTCTCAAATACACTCACACAACTAAAAGGGCCAGTGGTCTGATCTGGATTACCTTAGACTAAGGGTAGGCAAAGTGCATCCTTAGGGGTGTGTGCATCTGACTAAAGCTGTTTTGTTGGCCATGAAACCCTCTCTTTTTCTAGTCAAATAAAAGTTGCCTTGCCTCTTCCGGACACTTCTAGGAGCAACAACTGCCATACGATAGAAGATTGGCCCAACAACATAACCCTGTAGAGTAGAATAGACATTGGTTTGCTCCAAAGGGGATCTACATCTGGAAGATCACTACTGCTGAAACTCAAGACAGCTTTATTCAGATATGCCAGTAAGCTGCCTTGAAGACTTAACCTGGTAAAATCTAGGATACAAATAATATAAACAATACATTGTACTAAATACAATTGCTGGTCCCGGCTAGAGCAGTGTTACCCTGATTTCTGGGGTCCCTTGGGAGACACCTCAATGTGCTCCACTTGATGGGGAATGGAAACTAGCCAGAGCACAAGCCAAGCACCGTATGAGAGGCAGGGTAACCTAGCAAGATCTTTCACCCAATGTTTACGGGGTCAGCCCGAGCCAAAAACCAAGCAAAATTGTCCAATAAATGATTTTATTAAAAATAAAGATTTGTGCACGTACGCACTCACGCACTCACTCACTCAAGAGCTATTTAGAAATAAAAGAGAGGAAATTGGATAGGGGACTTTTGGAGGGTTACAGCTGGGGAATACTGCACCTGGTCCTGAAGTCCGGATGTCCGAGACAGCAGTGGAGAGAGAGATGAGACTCAGCACATGGAGAGCTGAGGGGATAGCTCAACGGACAGAGTGACGGTCTGCTGGGAAGCCGGGACCGATCCAGGAGCAGTCCAAAGAGCCATTCAAAAACCAGGTCTATTTATGGGGGAAAAGGTACCTGGAGGGCTAATCCTTTCCCAGGGAGAACAATAGGTGGAAGAGCTAGAACAAAACTCTAATATGTCAAAGTCCTTTGCATGATTAGATTTGCCAGGGTTGTCAAAGCCTCGGCTGTATGTAAATTGTCCTCGCTTGATGGGCTGTTTGTCAGAATCCCTTCAAGCTGGTTCCTCAGGGCTGAGGACCCTTTTCATATTTTATGTTTTACATGTCTGGAGGTCTCCTGGGGCTACGTGACTATGGATTTACTGGCCTGACCGGGTTTTTCCTGTTTTTGGCCATTCGACCATGCCTGCCTATGTGCTCGTTTGGGGGGACCTCTCAAGCACGTGGAGATATTTTTAATATTAAATTGTAGACCCCGGGATAGGGTTATCTACCGCAGTAACAGCAGGCCTTACCAGTTTATGATTGATTCACAGGCTCTATTCCAGTTGAACTTAACAATTTGATATACCCCATAACTGAATAAAATATAAACCGGTAGCTCTAAAATCTGGTCTGAGTAGGTACTCATACGATGTCAAAAACCCATTGTAGCTCCAGACAGCACTGTATATCTCAGAATTCCTTTCAGTTAAGTTGATATTGGAATAAGATGCCATCTCCAAAGTCTATACAGGGACAATATAGAAGTATGATATCACTGACTTGGTCAAATCCAAAGATATAAAACAGTCTCATCTTTTTGTCCAGTTTGTTTCAAAGTTAATTCTAGACATTGTTGGAATATTTCAGCTTGATGCACATATAACCCATATTTTCTTTTCAGAGTGAATATATTGGCATCATCTTGAGAATCATATAGGCTTACTTACATCGTTCCCACTTACGTTCTTGGCTTTCTAATATATAAAATGGAATTCAATTGCCAGCAAGGTATATACAGTAAAATTGAAACATATGAAGAGCCATGAAGAGGAAGGAACTTCAATTTTGTAAAGTCTTTGCCAACCTACTGCCTGCCTGATATTTTTATCCTGACTTTGCTTTCCTGGAAGGCTTAGTGTTATGCAGTGGATATCAAAGTTCTTTATGAAAGCACTCACTTTTCAACACAGAGAAAGTAAGGAATTTCATAGCAAGCACCAGAAACTCCCTCTCTCTATCACACTGCTCCAGAAGAGCCACCTGAATCTTTTAGGGCTTTAGGTATGAGTGAAGTGTGGAACAGAGAGTTTCTTCCTCACACAAGGAACAAAATAATAACGTTCAGCATTCTGAGACAGTACCACATTTTCATTTGGTCACAACTTAACTCAAAATTAAAAGACATTCCTTAGCTGTCCTCACATATGCTGCCCCTGTACTCTTTTCTCTTCTTTTACTGTAACCTGTCTCTCTACAGAAGGGGTAGGGATGTGGATTGATCCCAAGGAACACACTGCCAAACAGCTGGCCTGGATGATGTAACTGAAGGTGTATGTAAGTTATGAATCTGGGTGACATAGCTCCCTCCCAGGCCTTACCTGATATCTGCCAGTCTCTTCACAGATGTCATCTGGCCTTTTACTGGAGGGGGAGAACCCTCACAGAGATGATTTTCAGTCAGAGCAGAGGGCTGTACAGAAGGTGAGGAGGAGGAGAAGGTTCTGTTGCAGTTGCAGAGGACATAAGGGGGCATTATTCACCCATGCCTCTCAGGTTCCCAGCAGGGGTTGTGAGTGGAATAGGTTAATGGGAAGAGGAACATAGAAGCGAATCGTGGAAGATTCATGTCCTCAGGTTGTTGTGGGTTTTCCGGGCTTTGAGGCTGTGTTCTATTAATATTTTCTCCTAACGTTTTGCCTGCATCTGTGGCTGGCATCTTCAAAGGATCTGAAGATGCCAGCCACAGATGCAGGAAAAATGTCAGGAGAAAATACTAATAGAACACAGCCTCAAAGCCCAGAAAACCCACAACAACCTATGGATTCCAGCCATGAAAACCTTCAACGTTACATTCCTGTCCTCTCCTATCTCCATTTCCATGGGGAACCCTAGGAGAGTGGGGTGCAATCATACTATTGAGAGCAGAGACATCAGCAAGATCTCTCTTGCTCACCACTGGGAAGAAAGCAGGAAGCAGAGAAATGACTCAGCCTATCCAATGGGGAATACCAGTGGGCGGGAAATCCTGCCAACAGTAGGTTTCTCCCCTTCCTGGTTATGGGCTGCTGCTTCAGTCTGAGACTGGACATAATAGTGGGATGTCTCCTGCTAACAGAAAGAGAGATATGCATGAGGATGGAGCTTTAGGAAGGGGATAAGCACTGCCATACACTTTGTTGACTAAATTCAGAAACTCTATGAACTGAATTTGGCCAATAGTTTCAAGAATTCTTTCCCCAGTTCTAGAAGATTTATCCCCTGCTCCAATTTTTCAGAAGGAAAGCAGACTTGCTTTGCCCATCCCCAGTTTTGGAACAACGCTGTATATCATAGATATACATTCAGACAATTATCTTTTCCATATTTTATACAAGAGAACATTATATTAAAATTGTTCCTGATGATAAAAACAAAAAATAGCTAGAGAAATGCTCAAAATAAACCCAAATACCCTAATTTCGGTAAATGGCATCAAAACAGACAATGTGAGGCAATGCAGATTTAATGTGACACTCATGAAGGAAAAATTTACTAGTCTTAGCTGGGACCAGCAGTGGACATCTGCTGGTATAACAATGAAATCCAGTGGATCTAGGTGAAGAAAATTTCCTTTCTGCAATGCAGTCCACTCCACACTGGAGGCTGGGGAAATCCTCACAAAGATGATTTTCAGGCAGTGTGGAGGGCTGTACAGGCGGTGAGGAGGAAGAAGAGGTTTTGTTGCAATTGCCTGTGCAACATGGGATTTAGTCCCCAATGAAATTCTTCCCATTTAAATTTTCCACAGCTTTTGCAGCCTAAAAATGTCATACCTCTTTCACTTTTTGCTCATGGATCTTACTCACATGTGTGCCTTGATTAAATCATACCACAACAGGGAATTCTTGCCATGATTGTACTATCTCATCAAGAGTGAGCGACAGACTGAATGATTAGAGGTATAAAATACACCTATCACCTATTAGGCACCCAGGATGAGCTATATGATGAGGCTAAGACAGTCATCTAGTGATCCCATAGCATGAACAAGAATCAATCAGGGCCTATCTGGTTCATAGCCAAGTCTATTAATCACTATGCTATAGCAGTTAATTAAATCATACATTAAACTGTATGACAACAGAACGTACATTTAACCCATGGATTTTTGTTAAATCCAAATGAGATACCTCTACTCATTTCTGTTATGAAACAAACATTTTGTTTTGCAACAAATGTGGTTGATAACCAGCTGAAATGAGAGTGAATCATGTTCAGAGTAGCAGACCCACTGAAATCAATGGGGTAAGTTAAGTAATAACTAACATGATACATTTCTACTCCAAATAATAGATAAGTTTGGATCCATTCCAATGTGCCTAACTTTCTAGTTTAGTAGTAGGTAGAAGATACATTTGGATCTACTGGAATATCTCTGTATGATGACCAGTAGATCAACAAGGACCTCTGACAAGTTGGAACTGTTTAACAGTACTAGCAGCAAAATGACACTCCTCTCCTTATATTATACTGCTAAAAAGAATAAAGCTTATGGTAACAAAGGAGTGGATTAATGTAGCAAAGCAATGTGAAGTTCATTCAGTCACAGTACCCAAAATAGCGGGGTCAGAATTCGTTAATTCTAAGTGTATGGCAGGTTTGTTTGTTTTTAGGGATAGCAAGAATATTTGAAGATTTGATGAGGGAAAAAATTGGAAAGAGGCTTCTTGAGTGTTCAAAAATGCTGACAAGGAGAATCCTAATAAAATTCCCATCTCATTCCCCACCCACCTCCCAGTTTTCAATTATACTCAAGGACTACTGGTGTGGGCCTCCCACCCCAACCCACCTATCTCCCATCCTCTGAAGTGAGGATTGGGGGACAGTTCAGTGAGGAGGATTGTTGTGGGCTGTGTGGGACTGCATCATCATGAAACATCTATCATAACTCAGGTAGAGAAGACAATCCTTTTTCCTTGGCTGCCTCCCATCACAGTGGGGGTTGGGGAAGGGACAAGAGAGGACTTTGGAAGGCTATAGCCTTCCACATCCCTCTTGGCTCCCTTCATCCTCCCAATGTCATGCAGGAGGCTGGTGAGGAGGAGCTAAGAATGATAATGAAAGACTATAGGATCCCCAGTGATGTATTTAAGTCTTTTACTCCAAGTCTCAAGTCAAGTTTCAAGTCTCTACCTTCAAGTCTCAAGTCAAGTCACAAGTCCTTGAAGATACCTTCAAGTCAAGTCTCAAGTCTGGAAGCCAACTTTTTACCCGAACCAAAACTCCAGAATTATTAGATAGAATTAAATAAATTAAGTTTTAACAATTTAAGCAGAGTTGGCTCTCCACATTTGCAATTTTGCCATCTGCAGCTTCAGAAGTGGGGAATAGGATCCTATCTTACTCCTCATTACTGAAGATTCAAAAGATTTAGAAGGAAGGATCCTTCTTCCTCAAGCCTGTTGCCTAACAGATTTGCTGTTCCCTTCTGAGAAATGCACCTTGCACTCTGGGGATGAGTCTTGTTTTTGCTCTTACGAAACATTTTAGAAGGTTCCTCCGATATGCAGCAAGGACAGGTTGCTGAGCAGACCTCAACCCTGCTTCAAGCCCATTGCCTAACCTGTTTGCTGTTCCCCTCTGAGAAATGCACCCACACTTTGGGCTTGAGAGAGATTGTCATGTGACTAGTAGGCAAAATGGGATGAAGGCGTTGTTCAAAGTAATCAAGTTTCTGGATGAATGTGTTATGTTACTGAACCAAGGGCAGCAAGTCAGTCATTAAACATATACAAGTCTTGAGTTGAGTTGAGTCAGTGCATCATTTATGGCCAAGTCAAGTCCTAGTCGAGTCACTGAAGTGACTTAAGTCTGACTTGAGTCCAAGTCTGTTGACTCGAGTCTACATCACTGAGGATCCCTGATGCTCACTCTGCTCCCACCCCACCCCAACCCACCCCATCCTGCAATCAGTGTCTCACCCTCTGCACAAGACCTCTTCCCAAACTACATTTTTTAAAAAAAAGATGTCTGGCAATGGGGGGAAATTGTTTAAACTATATGTACTCCCCTGCTGGAGCAAATAATTTAGCACAGTCATCATAATTTTTTTTTTACACCAGAATTTGGCCAGTGGCTTCTAAGGTTCTAGTGAGAAAAAAAAGGATATCCCTCAAACCAGAAATCTGATCACCCCTGTTTTAGTTGGCAAAGCAACATGGTAATATTAAACATTGCTACCTGAGGTGCTAATTTATTTTTGTTGCCTTTTTTGATACATCAAGATCAAATTCCCTGTTAAGTTGCCATCTGTCTTCTGCTATTCCCGAACCTTATTATGTTTCCATTCATTTGTGTCTTCTCTCTTTGAAATCTACTGACTGTAGATTTGGGGCAAATTCCAGCTTCTGAATTTGAAGGAAAACATTACTTTTGCTTGAAAACGTACTATTAATCAAATCAGGAGAGCCAATCTTCATTAGAAGGCTGTAAGACATAAGCATCATGCTTTTTATATCTGACTCTAGGCAAACAGATGGATTTTTAACAACACTCTTGTCCTTTTCTATTTTTTAAAGAAGAGTTGCATAAAAGTAATCATGTGCTATATTTACATCTTCTGCTTGTTATGCTGGCAAATTTGTACCAAGTCCTGAAATAAATTAAAGTCTCCTGCAAGTGCTAAAATAACTCTGCTTGTCCATAATGATTCAAAATCAGAAATGGAAACACAAGAAGGGAGGAAAAAGGATTAAGCATGCTAGAAATATCCTTGATTTTGAATCCCATAGCAGAAATTACATATTGGCTCTGGTGGATGACTATTTTAAACAGCACAATATGTTTTTAAACAGGTTTTCCAAACAGGTTTAGGCTGCATGCTGCTTCCAACCTCCATAGGAGTGCCTGGATACTCTTATAACTGTTTGCCCTCACAAACTAATGGATCCAGATTTCCTCACATCTCTGAGAGGCATTCCTCAGGGTACGGCAGTATGTCTCTTTTTTGTGGATTGAGATGACCTTGATACACTCACTCACAGAAATCCTTTGCCTAAACTATACAGTAGAAGTGAGAATCATATGCATCTCCAGATGTCGTTGGACAAACTATGAGCATTCCACACCGTTGACAGTATGGACTGAGGTTGATGGGAACTGCAGTCCATGAATATCCCAAGGCTGCATGACTCCTGCCCTTGCTATATAGCCTTATTTGTGACTTAGTATACTAAGGACTTAAGGACAAGGAAATGGTGGGACAAAAAATGGTGAATTGCTCAAATCCTCTTTATGTGTTTTTCAGAATATCTGGGGCTTTAAACTAAGGAAGAGACCATTCAGGATGCAGTCACATATTATGGCCAGACCTTTGACTCTGCTCCTTCAGTTCCCACAGCTTGTCTTATTCAACAGCAGAGTTTACAGAGGAACTGTACACAGTTCCTGATTATGTTGAAAATTTTAGTCACACTCCTATTAACTTTAAGCTGAAGGTCCCCACATACTTTACTGTTGTAAACTACTGTTACCTGTGTACTGGGGGTCCCGGGAGGGACACCAAAATGTGCTCAACTAAAGGTGGGGAAAATTAGCTCAGAGCACTGCTTAGCATTACGAGAGGCAGGGTAACGTAGCGAGATCTTGAACCCTATGTCTACGGGGTCGGGTCGAGTCAAGGAGCACACAAAAGTTGAAACAATAATTGATGTTTTATTAAACAAACACAAGCAAAACAGTGTATGCGACACACTCACACCAGATAACTAAAGAAATAAAGGTTGGAGTGGTATAGAGGGATTTTTAGAGGAGTTGCTGGTTTGGGTGATACTTCACCTGTCCTGAAGCCCGGAAAAATAGAGAGCGAGGCTGGGGTGCGATGTAGCTCAGCACATGGAGCTGAGGGGAGGCTCGCCAAACAAAGCGGCAGCAAGGCAGGATGAAACTCGGGAGTGATCCGAGGAAGGTCTCGGAATCAAGGGTTTTTATAAGGAGAATGTGACTGCAGGCTATGCCGTACTAGGGGGAAAACAATGGATTTGGAGTTGGAGACAAAGCCTCCGAAAGGTCAGAATCTGAATGATTGAGTTATCGTAGAGGTTCTCCATAGAGTAGCCAGTATGCAAACGCAGAGTTCTTGGGTATTGTATAGTTACCCATCAAGCTGCCATCGCGGGGCAGAGGCTCTTTTGTAGGTTGCGTGCATACCTAATTAGAGTACTTGCCTGGAGGTCTCCTAAAGCAGCGAGTTAGCTATTTTCTGGCCTGCCTGTATTGTCTTAGGAATATTACGGCGATTAACGGCCGAGCTTGGTGGCATGCTTGTCCGGTGGCCTCGCAAGCACGTGGAGGGGAATAGAGAAGTGAAGCTGAATTATGATATCAAAAAGGATATCTTTTAATATCCCCAAAGCTCGGACTTGCCAGGGCAGTAACACTACAAGGTAGGAGAATTGGAGATATGGCCATCTTGCTGGGGGAGGTTGGGGATTAGCCTCCATACACATTTGTATCACCTCATGAGTCAATGAGAATACATGAAGAAGGCTTGAGTCTATGTCCCCACTTTTAAGTCCTTACACATTCAAGGGAAGGCACTAGCCTATTGTGAGAATGGTAGGGTCAGCAAAGATAGCAGAGTCCCACTCCATGAAAGTTTGTGTGTGATTTTCTGATGTAGGAGGCAGCTTCAACGTATTTATATATGCAACAACTGACAGCCTGAGAGGGATTTTAAACAGACAAATTGGAACATTTAACATCATTTGTGTTTTATTAGTAAGAACAGTTTAATTTATATTTCTGTATGTATAACCCTGTGTTTTAACTGGGTTTTTAAAAAGTAGCTTGGAAGCCCC
The DNA here is from genome assembly GCA_030412105.1 of Cyclura pinguis. Taxonomy (NCBI): domain Eukaryota; kingdom Metazoa; phylum Chordata; class Lepidosauria; order Squamata; family Iguanidae; genus Cyclura; species Cyclura pinguis. The sequence continues at coordinate 62,184,539 of CM059600.1, read as the reverse complement.
TCTGCATCCAGCCATGGGAGAAAAATGGAATATAAATTTAATAAATAAATAAATTGCATAACCTTTTGTGCTTCAGTTATTATGGACTACAACTCCTGTAATCTCTGACCATTGCATAATGAGAGTTCTAGTTATGGGAATTCTAGTTTGAACATGTAGAGACTTCCAGACTACCTAACTATGATCTAGCCTATGGCTTCTCAGGAAAAGATATGCTGAATACATGGACACTGGAGACTTGCTCTGTTTGAGTTTCTCAGGCATCTTTTTGACCACTCTTGGAAACAGACTAGTTTTCAGGCAAGGTACAAAGTGTTGGCTGTTACCTGTTAAGCCCTTGTTACCCTACCTGCTTTGGGTCCAGGTTATCTACAGGAATCACCTTCTCCCATATAATCTTCCCTGTATGCTCAGATCTTCTAGGGAACATTTATTTCAGTCATCCTGAACCAGCTTGTTGACTGTTAACCAGATAACTTTTTCATCAGCTGCCTCCAAATTGTAGAATGACCTGCCAGAAGAGAACCAAGAGCTTGATGTACTATCTGTGTTTAAAATAGCATTAAATACCAATCTCTTCCAGCAGGGCTACCTGGATGGTTTTTAAATTACAAATTATGAATTGATTGTTTTTGATATGTATGCTTTTTAACTGATATTATGATCTTAACTGATTATGTATTTTTAATTGGTGTTCATATTTTAACGGTGCTATTTGTCTATTTATTGCTGTCTGTCCTTCAATTTGTTGTTTCCTGGCCTTGATCCACAGGGGAAACACGTAAGAAATTTACTACTGCTGCTATTGCTACTACTGCTGCTGCTGCTGCTGCTGCTGCTGCTGCCTAACTGGATGGATTCTTGCTCTACTGCTTACTCTCCAACTTTTCACAGAATAAAAACATGGACACATGTGGCCAAGTAACATCAAAATGCGTTCAGGATAGCAAAATTAATGATAAAGAACAGACAACTTAGGAGCAGTTTGGATTTGCATGAGATTCCACCTGCTCCTTTTCTCTCTCTGCTACTGAGTCAAGAACAAACTACTTCTGAGGTTTTAACTTCAGTTTGCAGCAACTGAAGTAAGCTGAGAACAAAAGGGGGAAAATCTAGAAACATCTGAAATGTGGGATGGCAGAAGATTAACTGGGGCCATTTCCACATCTTACCTGTTTCCATCATCATCCCATTGCAATCCAAGCAGTGTCACTGCCAGGATCGGAGCATGACACAAACGATCCCCTCCACACCTGGCCGGCTGCCTGCAGAAGGATAGCATGAAAGACACATGCCTTCCTTCTTCAGTGCAGCCAGCCACTTCCTGTGATGCACTGGGAAAGAAAGCGTCTAAATTACACTTCCTCCCTTTCCACATGGCTGATGGCAATGGGAGTGTCATGCAGTCGGGCTGTTACCGGATATTTTCCAGTAATGGAATATCCCACGATCACGATGGGTGGGGATACATTGCCAGCAGACCACAATGACATAATGCAAAAGCATGACTCATAGACCTCCATCAATGTGTCACCATCATGGGAGAGCAACATTGTGCGAAAATAGCCTGGGACTGTCCTTGTCAAATTAAGACAGTTGGAGAGTATGCTACCAGTTCTTGCACTGACGACTCTTATGATATAGGCAAAGAGGTAGAAACTGGAGGCAAGATGGAAACAATAGAGGGTTGGCATGTGTTGAAGAGATAACAAGATGGAAAGCAAATGCAAGAAAAATAAGATAAATACTCTAAAGCAGTGCTACTCAAAATGGTAGTCCATGGCCTGGTGCCAGACCCTGAGCCATTTGCCAGTTTTCTGAGAATTTCAAGGAAAGAAAGAAACATTTGTAGACAAAAGGCGCAGATATAGTACTGGTCCCTGGCACATTGGGAGGAAAACTGACATTCCCTCACATCTGATAAAAAGGCATTGCTGTAAAGAACAGCTCTGAAAGATGGAAAGACACAATGAATCTCTGTTTTCTGTATGAAATACTGAGATGGCTTAATTCTATACCCAACTGAAGCTCTGAGACATTTTTGTTCCCATTCTTAGACCATGTGTCTCCTGTCAGAGCACTCTTAGAAGGCCACCTGTAGAGTGTAGTATAGCCTCTTTTTCAGCAGCTTTTGTACAGACTTCACTGTCAAGCAGGATGTCACATTGCACAAGACACCCGTCAGACCTTCACATTTAAGCAGCAGCACTCTGTGCATCAATCTCGCTTCTTCTGCTCATTGAACTGTTCAGCGACCACAAGCAATTCACTAGGCCACCATCCAATCTGAGATTTAAAAAAATAAAGTTTGTTTGCAATTACATTATTTGGTAGGAGAAACAGAGGAAGGGTGCGACCTATTGTGTTTAAAAAGAGCAAAGAATGAACATGTTAGAAGTTAATGAATGGGATCGTTATCACAGACAGATAGTACTACTGTCACACAAATTTCATTCACTTCAGTGGGTTTCCCTGAGGGCTATGCTCACTAGATCGTATCCTTGACCTGGTAGAAAAGGTGCTCTGATGCGGGAAAACCCAATGCATTACAATCTGTGCTGGGATGTCCAAAACAGGAGGCTGATAAATCACCTCCCACTGTAATCCAGATGGCTGTCTTGTATCCTTATTCCTGAATGCATCCTATACACATTTATTAGTTTCCCCTCTTTAAGTGTGCATAGTTCAAGAATGTTCCCACTTTATAGACAGTTCTCCTTCTCTTCTTCCATAGACCATTAGTAGTCAAGGCACCACTTGGAAGAGCAGCACTTAATGCTGTGTCTTTCCTCCTGGCCCAAATACGCAAGTGACACACAGGCCCTTTTCGCCCACCAGTCCTGTTGTGAAATGGCCTCGGGAGCGTCACACGATTGCGAGGACTGCTCCACATGACGTCCTTGCAATTGTGCAACACTCCCGAGGCCATTAGGTGGTGATTGCGCATTTTATCATTTTCGGCTCGTTGTCGAAAATGATGTGTGATTGCGCGTCCCTCTCGTGCCCCACATGCACTTACCTTTTGTGCAGAGGCTCCAGACATGTGGCTATCCTGCTTCCTCCCCCAGTGCAGCCTGGGAAAGTACCTGGCTGTGCTGCGGAAGGAGGGCGAGGAGCGCTCAAGCTTCCTTCTGGCCAGCTTGGAGCTGGTGCAGAGGAGAAGCAGAGGGGACGCAAGTGCCTCTCGTACAAGGCTTTTTGCATGATCCCCATGCGACGCCAGCGGCACCAGGTAAGGTGCAAAAAGGGCCTAAGTCTGACTCCCCATCCATAACCTTCAAGTCCCCTAAGAATATCATGGTAAATTTTTCCATTTTAAAATGTGCTTCTGAAAAATAAGATCTAAGACTGAGGAGAATAGCTGCAGTTATGTCACCAATGCTACCACCCAAACACCTACATTTTAAGTCATGTAGTCTCTGCAACAAAGGAATTTAAATCATGTGTCCTCTTCCAACAGAAGCACATTGCAACAGTATTATGCTGGAGGCATTTCCAAGGCTCTGAAGAATGGGGTGGGCAACAGTGATGTGTCCAGCCCTCTTCTAATAGCAGGCAATGCTACAATAGGCCTGTCACAGCTACCTCTGGCAGTGTGCACCACGACCAGGTGAGGACTGAACATGGAGAGGATTGACTCATTCTCTACCATCTAGGAAATTGCTCTGTTGCAGGGCCTACATGGCTTGTGACATAGGTTTTGGGGACATTTTCAGTCATTGTAATTGAGCAGCAATTGTAAAAGGGAATTAGTGTAATTATAATGCCACAAGTCAAGCTTAAGACTTTGCAATTACTGAATGGGATGCCAGTCAAGGTTTCACTGGGAATGATTCTGTTTGTCAGAAGTCTCACCCACCTGTCTGTATTCTACCCTGAATCCTATTGGTAGTCCCAACCAGCGTAGGCCTGTAATTGTTGACTGGTGAGTGAACATTGATGTCAGTTCTATTGATTTGATGGGTCTACTTTAATTTATTTGTTGTGTGTCTTCAAGTCAATTCTGACTTATGATGACACTATTCCAAGATTTTCTTGACAAGATTTATTTAAAAGTTGTTTGCCATTGCCTTCATCTTTGATTGAGAGAGTGTGCCCAAGGTCAACAAGTGGGCTTCCATGGCTGAACAGGGATTTGATCAACTAGATTTATCTATGTGTTAACTCATCATTCAACAATTGATTCAATGTGCCTGCTCTAGTTGAGACTAACCAAAGAGATTCCTGTCCTGAACTTTATTCATATCCTGTCTTTTGCACAAGACTGGGGCCATTTCCTCACTAGACTGTTATAGTGCTATTATTCCACTTTCGACATCCTATGGAATCCTGGGGTTTGCAGTTTAGGGAGGGGCCTTTCAACTCCAGGATTCCATAGGATGTTGAAAATGGAATAATAGCACTATAACAGTCTAGTGCAGAAATGGCCTGAGACTCAAAGAGGCTTACAATTAAAATCATACAAAAAGTCAACACTGAAACTGATTTAAACTGTTAGCCATTTTAAAAACATACACTTTGAAAAGATTTTTAAAAGTTAAACAATACAGTTTAAAATAATATAGCTCTCACAGCCCTTTCCTTAAAAGCCTTCAGTTCTAAAGCCTGTCTGAATATATATATATATAAAAGTCTTTGCCTTCTGATGGTAGGAAAACAAAGAGGGGGCTATTCTAGCCCCTATAGGGAGGGAGTTCCAAAGTCTAGGGGAAGCCACTGAGGAGGCCCTCTCTTGTGTCCCCATCAGTTGTAACCATGGCCCTTTTCGCACACCATTTCCCACATGAAATGGCCATGGGAGCGCTGCGGGATCGCAAGGACAGTTCTGCATGACATTCTCGCGATTGCATGGCACTCCCATTAGCAATCCCGTGGCAATCACGGATTATATCATTTTCGGCTCTTTACTGAAAATGACCCATGATTGCACATTCCTCCTGCCTCCCTCCTGCACTTACCTGGCTCGTGGAACCTCAGGAAGCACAATGGCCACACTTCCTCCTCCAGCACAGCCTGGGAAAGTACCTGGCTGTGCTGTAGAAGGAAGGGGTGGAGCTATTGCGCTTCCTTCTGTCTACCACGGAGCTGGTGCGGAGGGAAGCACAGGGGATGTGATTCCTTACCGCAAGAGGCTTTTCGTGTGATCCCCACATGATGGCAGCAAGAAAAGGTGTAAGGTGTGAAAAGGGCCCATGAATGTGATGGGACTGAGGCCATTTCCTCACTGGACTGTTATAGCGCGATGATTTCACTTGCAACATCCTATGGAACCCTGGTGTTTGCAGTTTCGGGAGGGGCCGTCTGGCCAGGATTCCACAGGATGTTGCAAGTGGAATCATCACACTATAACAGTCCAGTGAGGAAATGGCCTGAGAGAAGGGTTTCTCCTGTGGATCTCAGGGTCCAGGCAGGCTCACATGGGAAGATACAGTCTGTTAGATAGCCTGGACCTAAGCCATATAACTACCCCAGAACTTGGCAAGTTAATTTCAACAATTATATAGTATACTTCTTATTGAAAATTCTAAAAAGTAACCAGTTGCTGTTACTCATTGTTGTTGTTGTTGTGCACCTTTAAGTTGACTCCCATGTTTTGCAACTTTATCCTAAGACTTTTTTGAAAAGTTTTTCCCTCCACAGGAGGTTTGTCATTGCCTTCTTTTAAAGCTGAGAGAGTATATCCTGCCCAAAGACACCCAGTCACTTTCCATGGCTGAATGGAGATAGTAACTTTTGAAAAGAAGTAGAAATTGCAGCTTATTACACAAATAAAGTATCTTTACTCTTACCTATTCAACAGTTTTTAAACTATAATTTTGTCATATTCTCATAAACAAGGAATTAGCTACAGGTAACAATGTTACTTGCAATGTATTACTACCAGGATCTGAATACCTTCATGTATTCATACCATCTCATGATTCTTGGTGTGGGGGGAGGTACCCTCATCCTACCGGATAAGAATTTGTTGTTGCTGCTGTTTTAATTTGTTTTAGCTGGTTAAAATTTTTAGTTTTAATTTTAATTGCTTTTTAACTTTTGTATGTCACTAATTTTTAAGTATGTTTATTTCAACTGTTGTAAGCTGCCTTGAGTCCCAGCTAGGAAAAAGGTGGAATACAAATGAATATGCTAATATGTAGCATCTGTTCTTATCAGTATTTTTAAAATTCATCCACAATTTAAATGCACAGCTTTTCTGCTCTAATTCTTCTTGTATGTAAACTCTTTCTCAATCCTTCATCACAACAGTGTCAAAGATGGCACCTCTTCTTCTTCTAAGGATCTTAGTTACCAATGCAACATCTCTGGAGACAGACTGTGAAGCACAAGCAGAAACAGGAAAAGATGACAGACTTTATTTAGAAGGCAATGTTTCCGCAGAGACTGATGGCTGAACAATTAGCTTGTGCACCCATGCAGTTTTTATGTCATTAAAAGGACCGATATCAGCCCTCATAAGTCAGACGATACAATTCCACACATGAACAAGCAGAAAGCAAACTTGTCACTTCAAACAAAAACTCTAAAAGCACAATCCAGTTTTCAGGTTTAACCCTGAAGAATGATAGAATAGTTACATCTCTTTTGCTAGTAGAGCTTGTTAGTACATTGCTGTTGGGAATAGATTGAATGCTGGCTTAACACCACAGTTGTAGTATATAAGCAAGCAATGTAATTGATATCAGTGGAGTTCTCCCAGACAAACTTGTCAAAGCTGGAACTGTGATGAGGAAGAGTGAAACGTCACCAGGACTTAGTGTTCAGTTCTGCACCAAATCATGGTATAAAACAACAGTAGTGTAATTAACACTCTCCCATTGAAGTGAATGGATAGCTGAAAACAATTGTCCATCCACCTCCTTTCTTTCCAGTTACACAGTCAAAATGGAGCACAGGACTATGACTAATTTTGCAGGCAAAATAATAACTAGAGACCCTGATGGAGAATGTGGCTGTGCAGTGGCTAGCAATTCTCATTAAAGAGGGAAAAAGGCAAAGGTTAAAGGCACAACATCTCACCTTAGCAAGCAGTCAAATAAACCTATCCGCTGTCAGACTGGCAGTAGGAGACGGGAGAAGATTTAGGATGGAATCATAGAAGAAGAAAAGAGGGAAGGATGCAGGAGGAGTCAAGCAAGAGGACAAGCTTGGCAAAGCAGAAAAGAGAGGACACGTGACAGGAGCCGAGGAGGATTCTACTAAACTCTGCTGAAAGAGTGGGCATAATGACTGAGCACATGACAAATGCTTATTGTTTGAGGGTATTTCCACACTACACGGTTATAGTGCTGTCATTCCACTTTCTACATCCTGGGGAATACTGGGATTTGTAGTTTATTGAGGCCAAAGAGGTCTCTGGCTGAGAATTCTAAAGGCCCCTCCCTAAATTTCAAGCTCCAGGATTCCATGGTGTTACTGCCCTGGCTAGCCTGAGCTTTGGAGATATAAAAAGATATCTTTGATATCGATAATTCGGCTTCACATATCCCTTCCACGTGCTTGCGAGGCCCCCGGACAAGCACGCATACAGGCTCGGCCGATAATTGCTGAAATATTCCTAGACAATACAGGCAGGCCAGAAACAGCCGACTCGTCGCTTTAGGAGACCTCAAGGCAAGTACCTCCATTAGGTATGCACGCAACTCTCAAAAGATCCTCTGCCCCGAGCTGGCAGCTTGATGATCTGACTATACAATGCTCAAGTACTCCACGTTTGCATACCGGCTACTCTATTGATAAATTCGGCTATAATTCAATCATTCAAATTCTGACCTTTCGGAGGCTTTGTCTCCAACTCCAAATCTATTGTTTTCCCCTAAGTCTGACCTAGCCTGCGGTCACAATTCTTCTTATAAAAACCCCTGATTTTGAGCACTTCCTTGGATCGCTCCCGAGTTCCAGACCGCCTTGCTGCTGCTTCGCTCGGCGAGCTTCCCCTCAGCTCCATGTGCTGAGATACACCGAACTCCAGCTTCGCTCTCCATTTTCTTCTGGACTTCAGGACAGGTTTCGTATCACCCAAACCAACTATCTCTCTGAAAATCACGCTATCTTACTCACACCTTTATTTTCCTTAGTTATCTGTGCGCGTGTGTTGCTTACTTGTGTGCCTGTATTTAATAAAGATTATTCATTATTTTCCAACCTGTCTGCTTCTTGACTTGGCCTGACCCTGTAGACACTGGGTTACAAGATTCCGCTAAGTTACCCTGCCTCTCGTTTGGCCAACTTGTGCTCTGAACTAATTTCCCCAACTTGTACAATTTTGATAACAATTTGGTGTCCCTCCCGGGACCCCCAGAAAACAAGGTAACAATGGGATGTTGAAAGCAGAATAATAGCACTATAACAGTGTAGTGCCGAAAGGCCCTGAGTCTCAGCTATCAGTCAGTAACAAGAGGAGTTCCCTGTCTTCCCAGTGGCCCCAGTGTTTGGCAGCCTGAGTACCATGCCCTTTCTGGTCCAATGGCAGCTATATGAGTGTCACACAGCACTGTCGATTTTGTTTTATCCAGAGACATAGAGATGGGCACACTTGGAATAGCTCTAAAAGGGGCAGAGGATTGTCCAAATTAACTGAAGTTGGGACTAACACACATACACATCCTTTTAAAGTGCTGGACAGTTTGAGATCCAACAGTTTTAAGGGCCATTTAATTCCATGTGAATTTGGCTCCTCTTTAAGATCAGCTGATGCAGCCCTCTTGAGTATTCATTCAGGCATGGTGGGTGGCAAGGTACAAAAGAGCTTTCTCTGTGACAGAGTCCTGGGTGTGGGCCTAGCTACCCAAGCAGCTTAGATCATCTTCCTCCTATTTTCATTATACTGGAATCTGAAGACTTTTCTGTTTAAACAAAACTTGGATTCTATTGCTCTTCAGTTTATTACATGTTAGATCTGATTCTCCCCCTGTCCTTGTAGTCTTTGGTTGTGGAAAGGTAAGACTGGCTCATCAGACTGTTCAGACAATGAAATAAAGCAAGGAAACCAAATAACCACAGCAATAGCCAATGAAGTAGCTTTTTTATTTTTTAGCCAAATATGCCATCCTTGTCCTCATCCTGGGTTTATTTGTACATCCTTTTTCCATAGTAAAACCATATTCAATGTAGCCTACAGTAACATCAGAAAACCCCCCCCAGCATAATCAAACACATAGATCTTAGACGATTTAACACTTACAAACCAAGACATACAAATAGCCTGAAATCTCACATACACCAAGATTAAATTCATACTAACAAGAGAAAGAGAGAGCAAGAGAGAAAGAGAAAAGGAAAGAAATACAAATAACAATAAAAAGAATATTTCTTAACCAAAGCTAAATATTGCTTTCAGTAGTACAGTGTGATAACAATTGAATGGAAGGAGAAATTCTACTTTTACCTTGAAGCTGGAAGATAGAGCATGAGAAGCAAGAAGCTGTATGTGCTGCTAGGCCATGGCCACTGCAGAAGAGCTGCCCAAGTGCAGAAGGATGATGTCATCAACAATGATTATCCAGTTAGCACTTGTATAGTATTGATTGAGGTGCCCTGGCTTCAATATGACTTCCCAGTTTTCTTCCATGAGTGCCAGGCAGCAGTTTCCAGTTTTCTTCCATGAGTGCCAGGCAGCAGTTTCCAAAGGTTTGCCACCAACCTTTTTTTTTTAAACACAGCATGGGATTTCTTTTCCTGGTTCATTTCTTTACCCAGGCCCTTTTTGCATGCCGTTCCTGTTGCAAAATGGCCTCGGGAGCATCGTGTGATTACGAGGACCGTTCCACATGACGTCCTCGCAATAACACGATGCTCCTGAGGCTATTAGGGAGTGATCACACATTATATCATTTTCCCTCCCGTGCCCCACACGCACCTACTTTGTGTGCGGAGGCTCGGGACATGCAGCCGTTGCACTTCCTCCCCCAGTGCAGCCTGGAAAAGTACCCAGCTGCACTGTGGAAGTAAGAGGTGGAGCGCTCACGCTTCCTTCCAGCCAGCACAGAGCTGGTGCGGAGGGGAAGCAGAGGGTACGAGATTCCCTCCTGGATGAGGCTTTTTGCACGATCCCCCCGCGATGCCAGCAGCACCAGGTAAGTTGCAAAAAGGGCCCCATCTGTGGGCTTCTAGTCACTGAATGACACTTTTATTTGTGTTTCAGTTTGTATCAACTGATAAGTTGAATTCAGGTATTCTGTTGCTGTGTGCAGCTAATATGAAGGGTTGCAAGTTCAAGATCATTCCAGACCCTGAAGTTTCCATGCCAAAATCTAAGGCCTTCAGACAGCCCTGGTGATGACATTAAGGACCAACCACAGTTGCCTCACAGCTTGTTTTTAAAACACAGACACACAGAGAGAATGCATTTTTCTGTTTGGAAATTGCAGTCATTTCCGCCCTATACTGTTATAGTGCTCTTATTCCACTTTCAACATCCTGTGGAATTCTGGGATTTGTAGTTTACTGAGGTCAAAGAGCTCTCTGGCTGAGAATTCTAAATGCCCTTCCCTAAACTGCAAGTCCCAGGATTCCATAGGATGTTGAAAATAGAATAATAGCACTGTAACTGTGTAGTGCAGAAATGGCCTAAGACAGAAATATTAGATAAAGGGGCTGTTCTCAGATCAAACTGAAAGGATAGGACTATTTCTTCTTGCTTACTTAGGGGGACACAATAAGGAACACTTACTCTTCCTACTTGCTTCTAGCAAGAAGGTGGATGCAGAGCAGAGAGTGAGCTCTGAGGCCACAACGATTGGGCAGGAAAGAGAAAGCCAACTAAGTAAATAGATATATGCCCATGGAGAATCTTTACAAGTTGCATTGGGAGGAAAAAATCAACGAAGCCTTGCAAATCATAGCAACCTGCTATTTTACTAGCTGAGCTGGACATTTGCACACAGCTCTTTCCTCTTGCCTGGAACTGAGCCCAGCAAAACTAAAAAAAATTGCACCTTTGTCTCCCACCTGGAGATAATCCACAAAAACTGGATCCTCAGGGCCAAGCCCTGAGATCTGGCAACCTCGTGTGAAGAGACAAGAGTGGGAATGAGGATGCTACCTTCACCCCTGCTCCATTTGCCACATCTTGAGTATTCATGAAACATCGCCATAGCACACCTGAAAAGGGCTACAGTGTCTTGAGTTTTTTCTTGTTTTCTTTAAGAATACAAAGAATGTGTTTTTTATTGTCACAGGTGTTCTCTGTCTTTTTCCTGACAAGATGTCAGAATCTAAGCTTTGAGGCTGAAATAGCACAATTTCCTGTTGCAGAAGCCTTCAGCTCTGACAATTGTTCAGCCTGGCCCAAGCTGATTTGTTGGGATTTGTATGGTTATAAGACTTGACAAAAAGGATGAAATTGTGCTAGTAAGTTCTTTTCTTTACGGTCCAAGGAAGAAAACTGGCAAGATTTATAAATCTTTTGCTACTGCTGAAGACAATTGCAACCATGACAATGATACCATCCTGCTCAAATTTGAAAGAGATGGTTTATGAGAGGTTCAGCTTGTATCCAAGGGCTTGGCAACCTAGAGAAAATTGTTGATTGTTTCAAATAGTGTCCTATATATAAGTCAGAATAGCCATTTGTTAATCCCTCCCCAGAAAGGAGAAAAAAGCCACCAAAAGACAAAAGTCATCTATGTTAATGTATGTAGATGCATATACGTAGATGTACAGCTGAAAATAAGGACTATAATTTAAATAAAAATGGATGTCACTGTAGTGAAGAAGACTGAGATCAAGTGAATGGAACACCTGATCAGAGCGCCTCTCAGGGTTCAAACTGCTGTTGGATAACTTCAAAGCCCTTTCTGTCCCTTCCTTCACTTGTGATTGTTGGCTGCCTTTCTTCACCCATTTTGCAACTTCACCTGGAAGGCAGCTTCCACAGAGCCCATCAAAGAACAGTGCATCTTTTCACCTCAGAGTTCTCTCAGAATCAGAAAGCCTGTAATGTATGAAACCTGGTTAGGAGGCCAGAAAAGCACCTCCTTATCTTTTTATGCCACCCTGTCCAGTCGGTAAAAAAGGACAGGTTTCCTATATATGTGCATCACACCTAACTGCTGAATTAAGTGGCCAGCCCTTACAACTTACATTATCTTGATCAACGTTAATAAGTGTGAAGTATGCTCTTTTACTTCTTTGTCACCTTGTTGCCCTTGCCTTCTCCCTCTACAAGCATCCCGCACTTATCTAATGGGTTAGGGGCCAGAGCACTTCCAGAAAGTGGAATTTATTGGACTGCAGAACACTTTTGGGGGGGGGGCTTTTCTTCTTCCTTTGCCTTCTTTATGGTGGGAACATGAGGGAATTACAGAGGCTCACTTGGGAACGCCTGTTCCCTACAAGAAGAAGGCAAGAGGAGATGAACTAATGTTAGAGCAGTCTCTGCATCAAAAGAACGGTACATGCCTATAATTTAATGCAGTTGAAAGAGCAGAATGTCAAAAAACAAGTTGTCAAAAAGCGGTGGAGGGGGTGTCTCTATGTTTATATTAATATATCCATTTCTTAAATGAACACAGAGGATGAATACAGTACCACATTCACGAGGATTGGGGGCACAGAACCTTTGTGAAAGTAGAAAAATCATGAATAACTCCCACCACCACCCCATGTTTCCCCTCCAGAGCTCCCCCTCCCATTCCTTTGCCTCTGGCCACAGCATTGGCAGGTGGGGGAGAAAAAACACACAGTAAAGAGCTTACTGACACTTTCCCCTCAATGGGAGAAGAGCACAAATCTCCTATCCTACAGTAGTTACTTCTGCTGGCCATTTTGAAAAGGGATGGGTAAGAGCAAAGAGAGCACCTGACCAATCAGCAGCCATTACACTGCAGAACATGCAGCCATGTGAAAGTAATGACATGCCTCCAGCAGTGGGAGGGGGGCTATGCTCACCCAAAAAGGGAGAAAAATGTCCATTTTAAACACAAGCCTGGCAAACTTGGGGTGAGGAATGCAAGGGATGGAAGAAAGAAAATGAGCTGGGGCAAGCACAAGCCTTGCAAATAATCAAATTTGTGAAGGGTGAACCCATCAATACAGAGGGAGGACTGTATATGTTTTTTCTTTCCTTTTTTTTTTTTAAAAAAGGGTATGCATTTTTCATTTTCTGCACAGCAAACAGCATTTTCTGCAAATTTTTCCTGTGTAGAAAAAGTTGTCTTCTGTTCTGAAAATACTGTAATTTGGGACTTACTCTGAGCAAAATTCACATATGGTTGGTTTGCACAGAAAAAAGGAGACTAGACTCCACATGCTTATGGATGGTTCAGGTTTATTCTTTAAAAATACCAATGATGTTTTTTTCTGTTTATAAATTAATTGGTCTTCTTCAGGGGCTATATTAAAAACAAACCTAAATATATACATCAATTTTACAATCATAAAACAAGTAACAATATATAAAATTATACACACACACACACACACACACACACATATAAAATTATATAATACTTCTAAATTCACATAGTGAACAGAAATTTTGGGAGTTGCTCCTGTACTCTCTGTAAGAACCAGACTAATATGCAATAAAGAAGACAAATTACTTTGTTGTTATTGTTGTTATTTCTACAATTCCTCGGATGATCAGAAGCAATGATAGCCTAGAGAAAGTGGTGTGATCAGTTACAAGGACATCTGATGTAAGATTGCCTTTTTGTTGTTGTTTGTGTTACCCTGATTTCTGGGGGTCCCGGGAGGGACTCCTAAATGTTCTCAAACAATGGGGAGGGAATTAGCACAGCGCACAAGTTGGCAATGCGAGAGACAGGGTAACGTAGCGAGATCATGAACCCTATGTCTACGGGGTCAGGCCGAGTCAAGGATGAGGCAGATGTTGAAATTAATAATTGTTTTATTTAAGCACAATCGAACAAATGTATGCAACACACTCACGCAAGAAACTATAGAAATAAAGGCAGGAGTGGGATAGAGGGATTTTTAGAGGAGGTTTGGTATGGGAAATACTATACCTGTCCTGAAGCCTGGTTAGAAGCAGAGAAGCTGGGGAGCATGGATCTCAACACATGGACAAAGCGACAGCAAGGCAGGATGGAAGCCAAGAGTGATCTGAGGAAGCGCTCAGAGTCAGGGGTTCTTATAGGGGAAATTGTGACCGCAGGCTAGTTCGTACTTGGGGAAAACAATGAGTTTGGGGCTGGAGACAAAGCCTCCGAAAGATCAGTATTTGAATGATTGAGTTATAGCCAAATTGTCAATAGAGTAGCCAGTATGCAAACACGGAGTGCTTGAGAGTTGTATCGTCCGCTCATCAAGCTGCCTGTGCGGGGCAGGGGATCTTTTGTAAGTTGCGTGCATACATAATGTGGTACTTGCCTTGAGGTCTCCTGAAGCTGCATTAGGCAATGACTGGCCTGCCTGTATTTGTCTGGAATATTACAGAGATTATCGGCCGAGCCTGTGTGCGTGCTTGTCTGGGGGCCTCGCAAGCACATGGAGAGGAATGGGTAGAGAAGGCTGAATTATTGATATCAAAATGATATCTTAATATCCCACAAACTTGGGCTAGAAACAGCGGTAACATTTGTTTGTTTTTTAGTATGCATAATAGAGTGGCTTTATAGTAATGAATGTAAGCTAGATCCTCATTAAAACTTTTGGAATCAAAGATTTCAGTTTTAAAATCCATTCCACTTCTTTTTTCATAAGAATTCTCTCATTATTTCCAACTATTTTTTTTTCAGCATCCAAAATTTAAATTTAAAATCTGATGCAGAATGCTGTAGTCCTACAAACTAACTGACCAAAGGAGACCCTGATCTTTTATACCTTAAATTATAGAGACGTTCAGCTATTTTTTTTTTAGGGGTTTTGACTGAAGCATTGGTTTTTTTAAAGAATAAACTTAGACCATCCATAAGTACGTGGAGCTGAGTCTCCCTTTTCTTCCGCTGATTCATTATACACACTTTCCAGTAGGTATTCCTGCTCCTGGTTTACATACAAAACAGCATTAATGTAGTTTTCAGTGCAAGATAACCATGTGTGAATTTTGTCCAGAATAAGTCCTGCATTGTGAATAGGTTTTCAGAACTGTGTGGCTTTTGAAGACTTTCTCACAGCGGGAAGAAAATTGCTGAAATTACTTGTTGCTTCCTTCAGGAAGAAACTTAGTGAAGAATTATATCCCTCTTTGAGCTGGCTTGGTGATAAGAAAACATAAAATGTAGTCCATAGAAACAGACTTGACAGATCTGTCAGTTCTTGACTGGACACTTAGCTAGAAGTTTGTCTGTAAAGTGGTTCATGTGGCTACTCTGACAGAAACTTGCTGGATACAAGTTTGTCATTAAAAAAAACAAAACAGAACCCTCTAAATACAAGTTGCCTGGCTTTATAGTTGGGATAGGAAAGAATAGGACCTAAATACCCTAACGATGCCAGATGCTGTCTGATCTTGGAAGCTAAACAGAGCCAACCCCAGTTAGTACTTGGATGGGAAGCTACCTATGAATACTTGGTGCTGTAGCCTCTATTTCAGATGAAGGAACTGGCAAAATCAACTCTGAGTATTCTTTGTCTAAGAGAACCTGATGAAATATTTGAGGTCACCATAAGTCAACGGGCAACTTGAAGGGGCATACGCACACAGGCAAGCAGTGGCCATTTATCTGCTTTTGCAGCCTTTGGGCCCCCTGAACTTCTCTACCTCAGCCCCTCCCCACCTGCCATTGTTGAATTGCTTCTCCTGAGAGTGTCCAAGAGCATCATTTCACCTTTTGAATAGCTTTCAGGTGATGGAAAGAGCACATGTGAAGCAACTGGCAATTCTTATCCGGGAGGAAAGAACACTCATGGGTAAAGAAACAAGCTAAGGCTTTATTGTAAGAACTCCATCAAAGATAGGAAAGCTCTCTTTCCAAAGGTGCTGTGCTAACAGTGAACTTAGGTAGTTTCACCTTTAGTAGAAGTGAGAGAATGGCAGGGCAGGAAGAAGAAGAAAGATTCCTCAAATTTATCAGCATACATTTCAAAGAGGTTAGGATAGGAGAGTAAAAAATGAGCAAACCTTTGGTCAGGAAACTTAACGCTATCACTGCTGCTCCCTCTAAGCCATCTTTAATTCTTTAAATGCTGAGCATTGTTCCATTTCCAACAGCAGGATTCTCCTGGACTTATAAATTTTATTTTGAAATGCACAGTTTTCAAAATCAGAATCCAGTAGTGGCTCTAAGAAGTGTGTGCACCTGCAGAGAGAAGCTGCTTTTGCTGACTCAGCTTAAATGAGGCCAGAGATGAATTACCAACATGGCAATGGTGTTCTAGTGTGAATGGAGAGGGCAAAGCATGAAGGGTTCTTAAGAATTAGGCACCCTGATACCTCCCTCTTTTTCTGGTGTTCATCAGAAGAGGTTGCAGGCAGTGGTACTGGCTTCTGTCCTCAGGTTTTACACCACCTCACTCATGGTGTATGTAAGACAAAAGTCACTGATGAAATTCTTTTTGCTTTAGAGAATAAAGCAAGTGGAGTGTCCTGCAATACCAAAGTAATATCTTGCTGGAGTCAGATGACGGAGAGCAACCAGATCAAACAACCACTGGATCTGTATGTAACTGATGAGTCAGAGTGGGGAGCATATCTTGCAGTTTGGCCCTGGGGACCCTGGACCCCATCACAAACTCAAATGGTAGTATGAATATGGGTGCATCAGCAGACACGGGGGGGCAGGGGAGGATTGCAGAGGAGCAACTGCTTCTCCCAATAGGGAGGGTGCCTATAAGAAGTTTGAAAGCCCCAAAGGTGCTAGAATTATTCCATAGTCCCTTACTCAGCTCTGTCTTATGGGATACAAACCTTGCCACTTGGTGACCATCTTCTTCATGTTTTTTCCCCAAAGATAGAAATATGGAAGGATGAATACTTGGATGTTTTCAGTCTACTGCACAGGGACACTGGCCCTTTTCACACTGCATTTGCCATGTGAAAGGGCCCCTGGAGCATCGTGTGATTGTGAAGAGCGGTCCACACAACACACTCGCAATCACACGACGCTCCAGGGGCCGGCAGCCGCCGATCACACGCTATTTCATTTTCAGTTTTGAGCCAAAAATGGTGCGCAACTGCACATTGCTCTGGGGCCTTGCGTGCATTTACCATGCGTCCGGAGCTCCGGAGCCACGGCACTCGCGCTTCCTTCCCCAGCACAGCCTGGGAAAATCCCAGGGTGCACTGTGGAAGGAAGAAGAGAGGCTCTCACGTTACCTGCTCGCAAGCAAGCAGCAGCTGCGGAGTTGAAGCAACGGGGATGTGAGAGCCTCTCACAAGAGGCTGCTCATGTTATCCCTGCACCCCAGCTCCGCAAAAAGGTAAGCTGCGGAAAGGGCCCCTGACCAGAAAGATAGGAAACATTAGTTTGGGAGAGAGAAAGATTAAAATGTAGGGACATGAGCTAGTTGGTATCTGGGTTTTCCAATCTATGCAGTGGTGGTTGGGCAGGCTCAGCAGTGGTGGGTGTGGTCACTCCTGCAATACATGGACATTATTAATAGAGCATATGTAGATTTTTTAGGGCCTGTTTGGTCACAATATGACAATCCTTTTGTATTAGGACAGTGGTAACCCCACCATCAAACGAGATCAAATGCAGTCTCAGCTGTGGATGCACACAAGGGGAGAAGTCCTATAGTGGACACAGTTCAAAGAGTTCAAGCCAGTGGACCCAATTTCCCTAAGAAGTGGGAGACTTTGAGATCCATCTGAAATATCATCTTCTCCTTAGAATTTGGGGGAATTACAGCTCAAAAGAGTTCTACAAGAGGAGTGTAATGGTAATGGCAGGATCTTTTCACCTGTCTATACCAGTACTAACTGTCAAGAGGACTCCAGTTAAAAGTTAAATAGAGTATTTTATTTGGAATAAACAAACACACAAGAAATCAGACACACTTAAGAACCATACAAGGCTATCAATAAGTGAAGGGAGAAAGATTGGATAGACAGAGATTTGGTGGAAAGGGTGATAGTTACCAATCCTGAAGCAGAAGGTCAAAGCAGAGCGCGGCTCAGGCAGCGTCTGAAGGTAGCACAGAGGAACAGGGGTCTGGGGTATCATGTGCAGCATAATATGCTCAACATATTACAATATTCTGGGCCCGAAGCTGCAGTTTTTATGCCCTATTTCCTCCCCTGAAGTGGGGAGGGCGTGTGGACAATGGAGGAATTGCTTTGTCACAGGTTGACCAAGGAGTCCGGAACGGAGTCTTAACTCTAAGTGACAAAACATTGATGGGAATCATGACAATCTCTTAATGTCTTGGTCAGGTAGGGTGAATAGGGAAGGTTCCATAGGATAAGATTATGGGGTAATCTCTGATTGCTCACCAATCTGACCAGTTTGTCTTTCATTATTCTTGGGAGTGCTCAGAGCTGGAGGTCTCGAAAAGATTATCACAAAACCATTAGCATCAGGTTTTCTCACCCAATCCTCTCTGAACTTATGACCTGATCATGTCTGAGGTCATCCTGACCTGGCAACATGATTCCAGTCAGCATGCTTTCAAACATGTTTTTCAGCCATAAATATATTTAATTATGAAAATAGCACAGCCCACAGAGTGGGAGTGTAGAGTGTGGTAACACTACCAAGGGAATTACATCCCTGACACGTCAACTGTGTTCATTACATTGGGAATTTGGAGTTCAGGAAACACAGAGAAGATGGTGAAGGGAGAAAAGATACCCCAGAAAAGAAGGGCAGGAGTACCCAATCCCACCTGCAAAAGGACCCCAACCCAATTAATGTTGAGGTATGGAAAGTGTGGCTACAGCTTTATCTTGATCATGTGGCACTTCACTATTTTCAGGAGGAATTCAGTTTTGGTTTCGGGATTCCATTCGAAGAGCTTCATAAAGCCTTCAGGGCTAAGAACAATCATTCAGTTAAGAATTTGGAACACACTACTAAAGATAAAATTAACAAGGAAGTAGCTGATATACCCATTTGTAGTACTACTAATTTCAGTATTTTAGGTCTTTCCTTTGGGGTCTCCATAAGATATCCAGTGAGTTTAGAATTATCCTTCACTTTATCTACTCTAGAGGTGACACAGTGAACAATGCCATGCCAGATTATTTGTGCTTTGTTCAGTGCACCTCATTTGATATAATAGTGCAGGAAGTGCACAAATGTGGCATTCGTGCTGAGTTGGACATCACCTTACTGAGCTTCTCTTTTGAAGTTTTGCATGGATAGGGCTGTCTAGTGTCATGTGCTTCATTTAAGTTCAATATGTTTCTTGGATGAGTGTTAAGGGCAAAGATGAGCATTCAAGGAATGGTGCATTATCTCAATGATTTTCTCTTCTGTGGGGTGTGGGCAACTGGTGAGTGCAACATCCTTCTTAGAGAGTTTTATGCATTGGGACAGGATCTGGGGGTACTTTTGGCAGAAGAAAAACTGAAGGTCCTACCACCTTTTTTTTTTTAAGAAATTGAAATTGATACTGTCAACCAGCAAAGTCATCTCCCACAAGAGAAAATGGATGCCTTTAAGGACAGGGTATCTTAATTTCTGTGTAGATGTAAGATCCTTCTTAAAGAGATGCAAGAACTAATTGGACACCTCAATTTTGCATGCTGTGTTGTTGCCCTGGGTAAAGCCATTTTGCATATATTATATGATGCCATAGAAAGGATGTGACTTCATCACCGCATCCATGTTACCACAGACATAAGAGAAGATTAACAAATTTGGCACACCTTTTTGGGTGATGTCAATGGAATTTCATTTTGGCCCAAGGAACATATAGTACAAGATGCCCTGCAGGTTTCCTCTGATGTGGCTGCTTCCCTGGGTTTTTAGAATTTATTTCCCTGGCCATCAGTGGGCACACTCATGACTTGAGGGGTGGCATGTGGTTGGTATTACTAGTGATTTTACATTTCTTTTATTTTTTCCTATTGTGGTTGCAATCTGGATTTCAAACTTCTATGCTCATTTCTGGCACAATAATCAAGCTACTGTGCAGGTCATTCACTCCCTCTTGTCTAAGTTTCGACAAGTAATGTGTCTGGTAAGGGAAATTACACTGATCTGCCTTCAACATAATATTCTTTTCACTGCTCTCCATGTTTCTGGGATCAAAAGTAACATTGCTGATGTTCTGTCCCATGTGCAAATAGAGCACTTTCTATTACTAGCACTAGGAGCCAAGGAAACATCAGACTGGATGCTGGACATCTGTAGAGAATTGGAAGAGTAAAGCTCTTAGGACCAATTGTTCATCTCTAGCTCTAGGGGCTAGGGCTAGTTACGTGTGGGCTATAAGGGAAGTGGCAACCTTCAGATCTACAGAGGGAAGGCTTAGCCTATGCTGGAATGTCAAGTGATGCAATCCTGTGTGTTTCTGAAGAATAAGGGGCTTTGTGCCTCAGTTGATAAGAATTCAGCTGTCAGGATTCATTTTTTTCTCTAAATCACAAGGGTTTCCAGACTATACTAGGGGTTTCAGAGTGTACAAAATGTTGGAGAGTTGGTCCTGAGAGAAAAGATAAGTTAAAGATGTCAGGGAAGCCCTTTCACCAAGCATCCTAAAGGAGTTATGTGAGGTGTGGGAGAGGTTGTGTTCATCATCTTATCAGGTTGTACAGTTTCATGCTGCACACTCATGTCCTTTTGAGGGGCTGTCAGAATCAGTGAGCTGATTGCTTCCTCTAAAGATGATGTGTGTTGCAGGGCTTTTCAATATGAAGACATTTTGTTTAAGCAAGATCAGACATGGATTGGTACCCTCAGGTCAAAGACAGATCAAAGACAGAAAGGAGTGACTTTAAAGGTGGCATGACGTTATGACCGGGCACTCTATCCGGTAAGGGATTTGGGTGAATATGTGATCCTTTGGGGTTTAGGAATAGGTCACTTGTTTTTCCACAATGTCTTTAGCTCACTTACCAAATACCAGTCTGGGAAAGTAGTGCAAGAAGTACTACTTCAGTTGGGGATTGAAGGGAGAAAGTTTGCGACTCACTCTTCTCTCTTTGATGCCGCCGCTGTAGCTGCAGCTATGGGTTATCATGTTGAGACTGTGAGGATGATTGGCAGGTGGCACACAACAGCATTCAGGCTTTATGCCAGACAAGTGAAATGTTAATATTGTATGTAGTTTGCTACTAATGGTTTGTCTTTCTAGGCAAGGGAGCACAGTTTGGCCATCACCATATACTGGTTGTCAGACAAAGCATAGTGTGCTGAGCAGCACAGCAGGCAAGAAATAGTTCCATTGGTTCCCAGTTGGGACTATCACAAAATGCAATAGGGAAATAGGAAAGAGGACATTAAGTGGAATGGCCTATTATTTGTTTTTTGAAGGGTGTAGAACCCTTCTCCCAACATCTTAGTTTTGCATTAGGAGAATAACCTAGGCTTGATGAAGGAAAAGGCCACATTCCTTCAAGCTCTTACAGACATGGATTTCATAAAAGAACGGTGACCTGGGATTATGACTGTATGGTCACATACCTTGCCTCACCAAGTGTGGTGAGGTGAGGGTGAGCTATATGCCTGATAGAACTACGAGCAAAGACAGCTGGGTGATTAGGAACGCCCTGGGGAGGGGTTTGGGTCACTTTCTAGCTCACAGAGATATTGTGTATTAGAAGCCTTTTCTATATAGAGCAAACTGGGTTCACTTATCCATGGTAGGGAATGAAATCTTATTACTCAATCTGCAAAAGGGTGTGTAGTCCGTATTGACTCACCTGGTGGGGGAAAGGAGTTAAGTGGACACCTGCAGGTAGCAGAGTGGTGGGAGAGAAAGTGGAATTACATTGGTAAGCACTAGCTGGACTATTTGGGTGAAAGAGGAGGTAAGACACCAATCTCAGCTTGACCCCACTTTGTTGCAGTTTGGAAGTTCCAGTTAAATAGTTGAATGAAGTGGTCCTATTAATCTAATCTGTTGACTGGCTTTGTTCTTTTTGACTGCATGGGCAAAAGGGCTTCCAGCCACTTCTGGTTTTCTTTGTTTCTGAACAGTTTTGGCAATTCAGGTGGCCCCAGAGGGTTCTGTGGCAGAAAACTGGCCCTGGCCCCACCACAATTACCAATCCCTGCTTTATAGACTAAGAAATCAGACACTGCTAGTGAAAGAAAACCTGACCCTCCAAAAAGTTATGCAAATAATAAAGCAATGCAAAAGCAAGCTATAAACACAAGGATGTGAAATTTTAGAGAAGAAACTGAAAGAGAGAATTCTGCCTCAGAGGGTAATTGTTTTAAGTTAAAGGAGAGTAGACTTCAATCAGACCTCAGAAGGAACTCCTTGACAATGAGAATGGTGGGGTCTCTTTTGGATATCTTCAAAAAGAGGCTGAATAGCTATCTACAGGTGATGCTCTATCTTGAGATTCTTCACTGAGCTGGGATTTGGGCCAAATGGACCACTGGGCCCCCTCCAACTCTATAACTCTGTGATTCAACCAGATTGTACTGGAAACAGATGCATTACGTTACAGTAGTCATTTTAAAAGAGCAAGTACAGTGTTTGAAAAGCTGCGACATATTAGATAGAGCAATCCAGAAACATTTCAGAAGGCATTTCAAAATATTCCAGAAACAATAGCGAAAAGGCTGAATGTTTTAATACTCAGTTTTCTGCATATCTAATAATCTGAAATCTTTATTTAGCTGCTACAGAACAATAGCAGGTCATTCTAGTATCATGTGTGTCGTGTATGATACATAAATTGATTAGAGGATAATATGGCAGGGTTTAAATTGTTTGAGCCAATGCTGCATTGGAATGAGGATTAAATCTAATATTTTGTGGAACTATGACTGATTTCTTAGGTTCAGGAGCTGATTTCTCAAGAATACCAAGACTACCCTACCATATAAGAGGAAAATTGTTCTCAGTCATCCTTAGAAGGTATCTGTGACTGATAGAAATAAGATACAAAAAGTGTAAATTCAAATTTGTTGTGTATGCACTAAAAATTCAGCAGTGGAGAAATTAAAATATGGAGTCCCTTTCACAGAGATCCTAGTGAATGACTATGTTAAAAATTCTGAATCTTCAGAGGTATTGTTCATTTTTAAACCCCAGATCTGACATGAAGGTTTATGCTTTTATATAAACAGAATTATATTGTATGGTGCTATATCACTAATCTTCTACAAAGCATTGATATTGTTATTTTAAAAAAATTTGCTTACTCACATAACATAAAAACTCTTTTCAGAGTTTGGAAATGTTACTTTTTGAACTAAAGTACGGGCACACTGACTGAAGAGATTCTGAGAGTTTTATTTCTAAATGTAACTTTTTCATGTTGTCTTTCTCTTATGGGAAAACATGGAAATGGTGCAGAAAAGATGAAATAACATGGTGACATTGGTCCCTATTAAGAAAGCAATATAGGGAAACTATATCTGAATAGACATTTAAAGGCTTAATCAAGTCACGAAAAATGCATCCAAAACTACATGACCTTTTCTCAGAATGACAGGAGCCAAAGTATCCTTCAAATTAGATGCACTGAGAGCATCTGGCAAATCCCTTTAACAAGCTGGGGTGCCAGTCTGACTACATTTATCACACCATTTGGGAGATCTGGTTTTTAGCATCTGACGTTTTTCAGAAATAAATGACAGAGCTCCCCAGAAATAGTTGTCTTTATGAATGGCATCTTAATATATGCCATGCCAATCAATGGACATAACAAAAAGTCATTGCCTGAAATATGATCAATAATTCAAACCTTAAACTAAACAAGAAAATATATGTATGTTCCTTTCCACCAACATGAAATATAGTTCTAGGGAAAGTTTTCTCAAACAGTGGCACTAGCCAGGTCAGACCACTGAGCATAGCTCTGGAGCCTTACAGAGTAAGGGGCCCTTTAATGCAGTCACTACATCTTTTTTGACTTTCAGAAAAGGTTGGGGATGCTGTAGTCATGTCTGGAATCTTCATTTCTCAACAGGGCATTTAGGCAGCCCACACTTGGGCCAATGGAATCCTGGACAAATGAAGATCTTGGGTCAGGATCCCTCTGCAGCATGACCCAATTCCTTCAGAAGGAAGGAAGAAGGAGTGAGCCATGGTTTGGTGAGGTAATAGAGTATGAAGAGGTAGAGAGGAAGGGTGGGGTTGTCAGATGGCAGGGCCTGGCCCTCAATCTTGGGGCTTGCATCCTGTTCTCTGGTCCTCCAGGTAAGAGGTTGCTTAGGGAAACATTCCTGCCTTGAAAGGTGTCAGGGTGCCAGTTTGTATTTGGGCCAGGGTTCCTATAACTGTAATCTTGCAGACATCACGGAGTAAAACAAGAGAACATAAAGTTCCATCAATTCAAATGAAGGTGTCTGTCCTCCTTTCCTTTCCAAATCCTAATTTTCATCCCTATCTATTGTGATATCTGATGGCTCTGAGGTCAATGAGCAACTGATTGTGCCAGGAACAGAGCCAGTGATTGACCAAACTGGCTCACAAACATCCCCATCAGTTGAAAGACAAGCGGAGGCAGAGTTGCCCCAGCCAGCTCCAGAGAGAGAGGGAACCAGCAGTGATTTGGAGCAATTACAGTCACATGTGCCCCTCAGCCTCCAATCACGGAGAAGGCTGAAACGAGCAGCTCAGAGGGAAGCTGCATTGGCTAGATTAAGGAAACAATGACAAGTAATGCCTGTTTTCAGTGGCTATTTAAGTCTGTCAGCTTGGCTAGCAGTTTGCTTGTAGCAAATTACTGTGCAAGCCTCTTGACCCTTGTGGTCTGGCTCCCTCGACCCCTCTGGATGGACTTTCGGCTTCCTGGACCTTTTGGATTAGACCTTGACTTGGCTCGGTTCAGCACTCCATTATTTGTTTGTGTTGGACACTCCCCCCTGCTCCTCTTCCTTCTAGGGCAAGTACCTTTGCCTCTCCTTCTTTACTGGCAGAGAGGCACAGGCAGGGAGTTGGACACCTATCCCCTCAAAAAAATGGCTATTGCTTCCTTGGAAAACAGCATGTAAGAGGGCACAGCAGAGCACTCACCTCTGTTATTGTCATCAGCGCATCCACTCCTCCTCCTGTTTCTCACTGGAAAGCAATAGCTGTGTTAGGAAGGGATGGCTGAGCTGAAAGTTGGGATTCAGATGATAAGGAAAGACAGATATCTTCATCCTGCTTAATGGAGCTTTATGTTACCTCATCCTGCTCCATAATCTGTTCAGGATTAAGGTTGTAGAAGCACAACCCCATATCAAACTTGGCAACTAGTGTGTGCATGCATGGGTGTGCACATCTGCATTCCTCATTTGTTAGATTTGTGTTTGCTTGTTTCACTATGAATTATGTACTCTGTACAGCTGTGGTTGATGCTTAAGGTGTCACATTTGATGACAAGGTAGCCTCTTGTAATATCACCCTAATAGCACCACCTCACCCCCTGTGGGCTCACCCCCTGTGATATCCTGAGAGACCATTCCTAGGTCTCAAGTTTTGATGGTGAATCTCAAAGCCTGGGACAGTCCTGATCTGCCAATCCTAAATAACAGGTAAGAAGGATGAGAAGAAGGATGTGTTGCAGTGAGAGTTATGGGAGAGAGAAAAATTGTGGGTGCAAGGGGGGAAAAAAACAGGCAGGTAGAAAGCTCTGGGATAGCCTTCTTGACCATGGCATTCTTACAAGAAGATGTGAAAGGTCCATGAGTGCAGAAGGGAAATTCTGAAATCCAAAAGCACTAACAAAAATGAGGTAGCTTAGAAACATGCTGAGAACAGGGGCTAAATATTTACCACCATTCCATATGAACAGGAACCTTCATTTACAGTATCCTGCCTTCCATATCTTCTGACTTATAGATTAACTAGATTACATTTTTAAGAAAAATAATTCCAGACAGAGGCTTGCAAACTTTAAGCTACTTCGTCAAATCAAATATACCTTTTTACAGTCTTTCTATCAACATTCACAAGTGTACATTGGTAAAACACACTGTGTGCTTGGGTAAAAACTACAAACAACAAGAATAATGAAAGTATTGTGTATGCAAAAACATAAGGATTGCTCCTTCCCAGCACTTTTTTAGTGTGTGCCCATCTACTACTAATGTAGGGATGTGGGAGGCAGGTGGGAATTTAATTTCTGAATTGAAAAAATGGAAAACAGTTGCAGACCACACAGGAAGAGTGGGAAAGAAATATGACAATACGGAATTCTGAATGTGTTAGGAACTAGGACAGAGAATTCGGAACATCAAAATGTGAGAAGGAGTTTGCATAATAAGGATTCCCAAAATATCCTTATGTAGAATGGCAAACTAGCTCATTTGTGCCTCACAAGACCTCTGAATTTATATCTACTTGATCTTGTTTCTGGATTTTTTTTCTTTTTTTGTCACAGTTCTATTGTCATTTCCATCTAGTTTATTGTTTTCTACTTTGATGGTATTCCTTCTTGTTCTATCTCTTTTTTGCTTCATCTTTATTGTTTTTTGTTGGTTTGTATGATTGATGGATATTTTAAAATGTATGAAAAACTCCAGGGTAAAATAAAATAAAAATGCTTCTTATAAACCTAAACATAAAATAAAGTATATATTTTTAAAAAAATTGGACATATAATTTCTGAATTTAGTAAATCCAGTGCCTCAGAACAATATATTTGAATGGAGTATGGTGTGAAGTGTGGTAAATGCTAAAACATATGTGCTGTCTTCTCTTGAGTCTGCAGCTCCAGCAGACTTGAGGAGGGCAAATATTGTCCCCATCTTTAACAAGGAATTCTCAGTAAGTGTGGGTCATAAGCTCACATTAATTAAGTTCCTGCCCTTTGTATATACCACCTGTTGCTACTACCGAATGGATGGTTTAGTGAGGTCCTGAGACCGGCCCTGCCAGGGTCAGCCCTGGCCCTGGTGAAGCACCAAGAAGACAGTTGAACTTGATTATCTAGAGGAACTAAAAGTCATAGGGAGAAAAAGAGGACCCAGATGATTATTGCCCAGTTGGCCTAACATCAATACAAGGAGAGATTCTAGAGCAGAGCATTAAACAGATTAAAATTCAACATGGGTTTCTCAGAAACAAGTCATGCCAGACTAATCTTAGTTAGTAGATGAAAGGAATGCTGTGGATGCAGCACATCTTGATTTCAGTAAGGCATTGGACAATGTCCCTCATGATATTCTTGCAAACCAGCTAGCTAAATGAGGGCTAGACAATGCTGCTGTTAGGTGACTTAGTAACTGGTTGACTAAGCTAAGCCAAGCGGTGCTCACCCATGGCTCATCTTCATCCTGAAGAAAAGTATCTACTTGGATGTCACAAGTATTTCCTGGGCACAGTGATATTCAACATCTTTTTCAACCTCTTGGATAATTGAATAGAGAGCATGGTTATCAAATGTGCAGATAATTTGGAGAGGTAGCTAATACCCCAGAGGACAGGATCAGAATTTGAAATGACCTTAACAGATTAGGAAGTGGACCAACACTAACCAAATTAATTTCAACAAGGAGAAATGTAAGGTACTACAGTTAGCCAGAAAAAATGAAATGCACAGATATAGGATGGGTGAGAGATAGCTGGACCACAGTATATGTGGAAGGAATTTAGGAATCTTAGTAGATCACAAGTTGAACATAAGTCAGTAGCGTGATGTAAAAAAAACGCAATGCAATTCTAGGCTGCACCAGTAGGAGTTTGGTGTCTAGGTCAAGGGAATTAATAGTACCACTATATTCTGCTTTGGAATACTGTGTTCAGTGCTGGGCACCACAGTTCATGAAGGATACTGATAAGCTGGAACATGTCTGGAAAAGAGTGACCAAAATGGTAAAAAGCCTGGAAACCATGCCCTATGAGGAACAGCTTAGGGACCTGGGTATGTTTAGCCTGGAGAAGATTAGGAAGTAATATGATAGCCATGTTTTGATATTTGAAAGGATGTCATATACAAGATAGAGCAAGCTTGTTTTGCACTGCCCCAGAGACTAGGATATGGTGCAATGACTTCAAATGATACGAAGTGGTTCCACTTGAACATTAGGAAGAACTTCCTGACAGTATGAGTAAGTGGAATATACTGCCTCAAAATGCAATGGAGTTACTTTCTTTAGAGGTTTTTAACAGAGGTTGGGTAGCCATCTGTCAGGTGTGCCTTGATTGTGTATTTCTGCATGGCAGGGGGATGGACTGGATGGCCCTTGTGATCTTTTCCAGCTCTAAGATTCTATGATTCTATGATTCCTTTTAACACAAATATAGCCCTTGACAGCTATCAAGCTTAGCCTAGTTACATACAGTAGTTATTCCTTGTGTTCTCATAAACTTGGAATGGCCACTTTGATAGATTTTTGGAATTGTAAAACCATAACCAATCACAAGAATTACAAGATTATTGCCTTATAGAGTTGGAGACAGTAAACCACAGATCAGGGAAAAGCTGGCAAAACCATCCCATGAGGTAGGATCACTAATTTTAAAGACAACAGTATTGATAACTGAAGTCCCAATTATTTAGCCACTAGCTTTCTCTTTTATACGGTAATAAATCTCATTAAACCCCACTTAAGAAATCAATTGATTCATTAACTTGTAATAAATGCTTTTTAAAATGCAAATTAACTACTAATTTGAAACACGTATTTAAAGACCTGCCAATATACATTGATGTCTCTCTGTGGTATAAAAAGCATAACTTTTTTGGCATGTGAAATAGTAGTAATAATGCTAAGTTGACCTTTCACTTTTGTCTCCCAAAGCAAAATAGTTCTATACACAGGATAGAAGGCTGTAGAGGAACACAATTTTTGATGTTCTGGGAATCGTGGGCAGCAGATAACTAATGGAGCATATGAACATATTGCTTGAAAATGAGCTACAAGGAGAGACATATATGGTAAACATTCACAATGCCCACAACAAACAAACAAATTAATTAATGCCATCTACCATTTCATAATCATTTCTGGTGGTTCATTTGAGTTCTGTCACTCCCAAAAGCGTACAAGGCATCACATGAATAGATATTCATTTTAGGTTTAAAACCAGAGTTTTCTCCTGATTTAAAGATCTCCTGCTCCAAGGTTTCTTCACCTGATATGGATTTGCTGTTTTTCCCTCCTGTTAGAACTCATTCACTTATAACACTATTATTCCACCTTAACTGTCTTGGTTTCATCCTATGGAATCCTGAAATTTGGAGCTAAGGGGAGTCTAGCCAACAGAAAGAGTACCACTGACCAGTGTAATTCTGGGAAGGGTGGGTCCTCTGCCTGCTCAGATGCAACAAGCACAGATAGCCTCATGCATTCCTTCCTTCCATAACCCAGAGGAAGCTGGATAAGTAATACAGAAACTCAACTTTGAAACTGGAGAAACTCACAATGTGAATTGAGACAGAGAGAGAGAGAGCTGGGCATGATGCTTATGCTACTTGATGGAAACTCCTTTGAGTGGATCCTATATAATATATGCTGTCCTTTTCTTGGATCAACAACTTGCACTTCTGAATGCTACTTTTCTTTTCACTACCCCACTGAATGCGTTCTTCAAACCAGAAAAGTTGAGTGTTGTTGTCTAGCTCAGTCATTCTCAACCTTTGGTGCTCCAAAAGTTTTGGATCGCAACTCTCTGAATCATTGGCTATGCTGTCTAGGGCCTCTGGGAGTTTATTTTCAAGATGTCTGAAGGATCAAAGATTGTAAATCATTGGTCTATCTAAATTTAAGCCAATTTTAGAATTCAGGTTTGCTCTGTTTGTATATCAATCTATTATGAATACTAATATTACCATGTTTTGAAAAGATAAGGACCACATGATAATCAAATAAATAAATTCATCATGAAATGAGTTTTGTGCATGAAGACAACTGTTATGTCAGAAGGTGAAGTATAATGGGAGAAATATATTGGTCTATAAAACCAGAACATTCTGAAAGGACGAAAGAGCAATCAAATGAGCAAATGGCTAGCAGTAGAATTCCTTCTTTATGAGCCACGGCCATGCCAACATGCTTTGCCGCATCTGGTAAAGGACAAAATGGGAGTTCCTTCCTCTAAGCACCAATTCCTGAACCTGAATTCAATACTGACAATCCACCACACCTGAAGAGAGCAGATAAGTTTATGGCATGATCCCAATCTGTGTGGCACCCCAAGGTTGGGCAATGGGTAGATAGCTCTGGAAGAACGCTCAGGGCACTACTGCTGACACCGTCAAACATCTTTTCCCTGATGTAGTGGCCTCCCTTTGCTTAGTGGCAGGGTTGACTTCATTGTGAAGAAAGGCTAAAATAGCTCAAAAGAAAGAGAATAGTGGGTTGAGGGGATATATGAATGTTAGAGAGAAAATGGCCAGATAAAAGTGGTGATGATGGCTAGTGGCTGAAACAGCTTCAGAAAAGTATTAGAAAACTTCACTGAAAGTGAAATATGTCTAGGGTTAACAACTGTTAGCCATGATAACTCAAAGGATTTTATAGATTCAATGACAATCCAATAGATCTCTGAATACAAGATGTTGGGGAGAAACAGTGCAACAAGGCTATTTCACAGAAGTTCTGTCATTTTTGAATGCAACATACTGGATGAGACTAAATGGACTTTTAATCTAATCAAGCAGGGATCTTCCTACAGTATTTGAGATGGTCCCTCAACAAACAACATTCTGATACAGGACTGACCGTGCCCTCCATGTTCATGTGTATACACATATACATCCATATTTATAACTGACCAGTATAGCATTTTAAAACTTTTTTCCTTGACTAATCCTCATGATTACTGAAAATGGGTGCCTCTTCTGAAGGTCATGGAGCCTGCGAGCTTGTCCTTTTATCCATCTGAGTCACTGATTGCTCTCACCATTCTGCCTTGGCATAGCAAAACCCAGCTGAATTGTTGATGTGACAATGCATCGGATGTGGCATTCCCTGATTGAAATGCTGGGTTCCTCGGACCTACCAATTAATCACTTGCTGAGCTGGAGGGCAGAAGGAGACAGGGGATAGTCAGCAGTGATGTTCCTTGAATTTTGGTTTGTTTATCACAAACGCCAAAGTGCAGAGCTCCTGTAAAAGTAAGTGAAGTCCAGCTGGTTGACATGGACATGTCAAGCATGTTGATTCACATGACATGAGTTGCATAAGCTAAAAAGCCCTCAGAATCTTAATATCTTGCAAGCCCATTCTGTTCAATATATTATTACTCTCCCACAGCTTGAGAGGCAGGTGCAGAGCGTCACAACCTAAAGTTGATGCAGCAGATAAATGTTGGCATGCTCCCAGTTCACGAATTATGTGAATTAGTTTGGATAGTTTTAGCACATCTGGAACATTTAGAATTTACTCTGGAAGTTCCATTTCAATCCCCAGTTTGTGTTGCTGCATTAATTAGCTTTGCTTAACTGCCTTCAAATTAGAGTCAAGTGCTATCACTATTTAAAGGTCACTGGGGTAATAAAAATGATTATATCCAAATATACAGAACAAAATTCTTTCTCTTTGCTGATGTAAAGTTGCTGTTTTGTTTTATCACAATCCTTAATATACACCAGGTACCCTTTTTACTGTTGACAAGTCCATGTAGTAGTTCCTGAATTGGATCTTTGTCTACAAATTGAGAAAGTTCTTCTTATTATAGAAACAATGTTTTAATAGCTTAAAACTTCATTCAAATGAACTCTCACTACCCACAAGCAGATGGAGTATTTGAAGGTTGCCCTTTTTCACCTTTACTACAGGAAAGTGCTCTCTTTTCATTTTGCCTCTTCTATAACTAAGACCAGGGACGGGGAACATGTCGCTATTCAGAAATTGTTGGACTGCAACTCCATCAATCTTGATCTGACTAAGGTTGATGGGAATCATAATCTAACAACATCTGGAGGGCTGTTTACCCTATCACTTTCCCAGAACAACCTTTATTCTCTTTTGTCTATAAATTTGCTGTGGCCTTCATTATCTTTACAATACAAAAGCCCAACTTTGATTTTGTAACCTTACGTAAACATAGCCTGTGTTCTGTTTTGGGTCTCTTTCTCTCTCTCTCTCTCTCTCAGTTTTGTGCCAGGTTCCAGCTCTTGACTTACATTCCCCAAAAGACAATTCTGTTCCTGTTAGTTCTTGTGCATAGTCATTCATGCTCTCCTGATGTTTGACAACCCTTTAGACATAACAAGAGATTGTGAAACTCAAGTGTCAAGAGTTCAATTTTTATAATAGTTGCTCAATTTTGAAAGAATTCAAAAGTCTTTTCCTATGCTCACACACACACAAAAGGCATGCTATAAAAGGTTGGTAATCCAAGACCCTTTTGTAACCCAGGTTCTTATGTATACTGTACAATGGTGAGGGTGGGAGGTCTTCAGATTTACCAAAGTTCAGAAGACATGTTAAATCACAAATGGACAACTGTTGGGAGTTGGGACTTCAGCTTGGAAGGTCACACTCCCGTGATGCACAAAAACAAATGGAGGGACAATACCACCTAAGGGGGGAATTTTCCTTGTTTTGGGGAGGAATGATTGAATATTTTTTTAATTAATTTTGATTAGCAAACTGATTAAATATGGAATAGATGGAAATGCCACCAGATGGAACCATAATTGGTTGGAAAAGCATGCTCAAAGAATCTTCTTCATTGGTTGTGCTTCAAACTATAAGGATGTCTCAAATGGACTGCCTCAAGGTTGTGTCTTCAACTCTTCAATGTTTTTTATCAATGGCTTAGATGAGAGGGTAGAGGGAATCCTCATTAAGCTTGCAGATAATATAAAACTAGGAGGGGTGGCTAACACATTGGAAGATAGGAGCAGAATTCCAAAGGACTTTGCTAATCTAGAAAAATGGGGAAAAAATAATGAAACAAAATGCAAAAGCACCTTGATAATTTGGAAAACTGGGCAGAAATTAATGAAATGAAATGTAACAGAGAAGAATACAAAATTCTACATGTAGCCTGCAAAAATCAAATACACAGGTATAGGATGGGGGATACATAGCTCAGTAGTACTAAATGCAAACAGGACCTTGGGATTGTATAAGTTGAATGTGAGCCAACAGTGTGATGCCGCAGCAAAGAAGGTTAGTGCTATATTGCCCTGGATTAAAGGAAGCATAGTTTCCAAGCTGAGGGAACTAATAGTCCTGCTAGATTCTGTACTGGTCAGTGAGCATGGTTCAGCAATGGAACCAATTGCCAAGAGAAGTGGTAGGTTCTCATTCTCTGGACATCTTCAAAAAGAGGCTGGACAACTACTTTCTGAGGATGCTTTGGCTGGAGATCCTGCACTGACTGATAGGCAGCAGATTCAATGGCCCATGAGGTCCCTTGCAACTGTATGATTCAGTGAATTCTCTGGGCCACTTTAGCTTAGGTGAAATTCTACCATCTCTTTTACATCCTAGCCTTTTTTTTCAAGTTAACAAACTGTTTCAGATTAAGTATAAAATCTACCAATGTAGTGAGTCATGTCACTTAAAGATATCTTTTAAATCAGCACTCTTTTTTCATTCCATTCTTCAGACCTTTTTTCTTATTCACTCAACCTATCATAACAATTAGAAGCTATTTCTTCACTCACTACCCACTCAACTTTAATACCTCCCCGAGAGTCCTCCTGTAACTCCTTTCACAAGACAATGAAGCCTAGATATGATGAAACACAGCTTTCAAAATGTTCCAGTGAACTGTGCAGAATCTATACAATTCAAAGGGCAAACATAAATAGATAAAAGCAAGCAACTTCACTAGGTTTAATGCCTCTTTATTCTATTGTGCATGTTATTATTTAAATAACAATATTGAAGCTGACTGCAGCAGTGCTGCTGATGGGATCTCCCATGTCAGACAGGTTTTGCTGAGGAACCAAATTAAATATGCCAAACAGCTACTGGGCAGCAGCAGTACTTGTGTGTGTGTGGGGGGGAGGTGACAGGGGTGAAAGATTTCTCAAAGAAAACAGCAGTGGCACTATAGGTAACACTTCATAGTACAGTGCACAGAAAGGCATGGTAAACCTGAACTCTCCCTAGAAACCAAGATGACTAAACTGACGCTGTCATACTTCGGCCATATCACAAGAAGACATGACTCACTAGAAGAGAGAATAATGGTTGGTAAGGTAGAAGGGAGTGAGAAAAGAGGAAGACCACATTACAGATGGATAGACTCAGTCAAGGAAATCATGTCCCTGAATCTGCAAAACCTGAGCAGGGCTGTTGAGGACAAGGTGACTTGGTGGTCACCATAAGCAGGAGTCAACTTGATGGCAGTTAACAACAGCAGTTGATGTCATAGTAAGGTTCAACTGCATGCCAATCACATTAGTAACTCAGTTTGATAAAATAAAATAAATGGAATAACTAAATGAAAATTCTAGTTTAAAGTTTTGCTTCAGTTCTACATCTTAGCTCTGTGTGTCATTACTTTCCTACTTTTCTGTATGTGTTATGCTATAAGGATTACTACTTCTATATTCATGCAGATGATGAGTGTTATTGTACAAGGTATGTTCATTCAGTCTCTCATCTTTGGTTTTCTTCAACATGAACTATTTCATTTATGTCATATAATCAATTTTCTCGTGTAGATCAAAGAGGTAATATTCTATCCTGGACAGCCGACCTGGAACAAAACACCACCGCAGATGATAAATAGCTTCTGAAGATTCTGTGGGTGAAGTTTGAACATTACAGTGAAGCCAGAAGAGGAAAATGTTTGCTTAATGCTTTCAAACTAAGATCATATTCCTGTATTTTCAGAGTGGGCAAACATGCCCCTCACTGTTCTAAATCCAGGGTGAATGCTTACCCCTCCCCCCCTTTTTTTTGCTGAACCAGAAGTGGATTTGAGGCAGCATGTGAATTGTGAATCATGATTTCTGTATCCCTGCTGTACTTACTTACAGTCTAATCTTAACTCAAGTTTGTGCCAGCTGTAGGAAGTTAGGATGAGGCACAAACTGCTTCTGCTGAATAAATCACCTTCTGCTAGAAGAATCCCCCTGTTCTGGTTGAGCTCATATACGTGCTGACAGAGCAATCTGCCAGTAGTATGTCTCTCTCTTTATGCATGTATCTTCAAGTTGCCTATTGTCTTATGGTAATACCATGAATTTCACAGGATTTTCTTAAGCAAAGATTACTCAGAGGTGGTTTTTTGCCAGTTTCTTACTCTAAAATATGGCCTACAATATCCAGTATTCACTGCTGATCTCCCATCCTGGCTTTTTGTTGGCAGCAAAGCCAAAATAAGGGGAGAGAAAAGTTTTACAAGGAAGAAGTCAACTTGCACCATATCCAAGTCTCCAGTAGTCTGGGAACACGACCAAAATGCCACCAGAAAACCAAGTAGAGGTATGGTAGTTCTAATTCATTTCCAACACCCATAGGCTAGGAAGATTTTGAATTAAGCACAGCTTCAGTTAGCCTATGGCCATTTTGGACAGTTAGGACCAGGGTCTTACATAATAGAAAATGCCATTAGATTCCATGGAACTTTCTTCTGGTTAGACATGTATTGGGGTGCACTTTGAACTTCTCATACAATAAACTTACTGTCTTCACATAAAGCAGGTAATTTTATTTTTGTGAATGCAAGTTGATTTTGGCATATGCAATGAAGCTCAAGAGGGGACTATTGACTAAGAATGATATATCAATAGCTTAAGAATATATATGAATATAAGAGGAGCCACGCTGGATCAAATGAAGGGCCTATTTAGTCCTAAATTCTCTTCACGCAGTGACTGGCCAGCTGTCCATAGGAAGCAGTGCATGAACATACATCTTACTACTAAATAATTGTATAGATTTATGAGCAATTAACTGTTTCTATGTAAGGATTAGCATAAAATAAATACTAGTTTTGTTTCTCATATTTAATTCTTTGCAAGATATTTTCACAGTTCTGCACATGCCAGGCAAAATATCTTATCTTTAAAACTGATTTCTCTGCTGGTTGTGTTTACTATGGCTGGGATCCAAAATCCTACTCAGTCTCACAGCCAAGAGTAATGGAACTTTTGACATTTTGCTTTCAAAGCTTGAACACATGCCATATCTCAACCTTTACCTTTGAAAGTCCCCTTAGTTTTCAAAATAAATTTGTTGGGTAGCATGGGAGGGGGATACTGTGTGAGAACACAAACCAATGTTCCCAGTTAAGGGAATTAATACTTGTTACTTGGTGTACTTTTTTTTTTTAGTTTTTATCTGTTCAAATATGCATTTTATGCACACTAACAAAGCAAAATGTTTATTTCAGATGAATAATATGCAACTAATGTAGTTTTTGCTTCGGAATGTATAATTCTGTGCTAAATTTCTGAACATGAAGGACTGAAACATCCTCACGAACTCCAAAAATTGTCAAACACTACAGGAAATTCATTGGTGAATATCTCGTTCTCTGAGCAATGTTCTTAAGACAGTGCTGACTGTGAACTTGCAGCCATTTTGGGGTGAAACTTGAACCCATTTCAGTTCAAGATCAGGTCTAATTTGGATAAAGGAATAGTCTTGGCGAGTCAAGTAGATGATCAAGGCTGGGAAAAGGATAGAAGAAATGTGGATCTGGTAATGTTCCTGGTAGGGATGGAAAGAGTATTCAAAAATATTTGAAAAATGATCAAAAACATATTTTGAGTGTCAAGAAACTCTAATGAGAAGAATACTGGATTGATGAGAATTTTCACAGTTCAGGGGTTATTCCATGAACAATTCACACACGGTTATTTTCTACACAGAACAGCATTTTCCATACAGGAAACAGTATTTTCTGCATGGTAAATAATACTTCAGTGCAAAAATATTAGTTTCAGTGTAGAAAATGTTGTTTTCTGTGCAGAAAAAAAGCTGTAATTGGGAATTTGTTCTGTACAAAATTCCCACATGTTAATTCACATGTTAAAAAACAGAATTTTCTGTGCAGGGATTAATATTTTTGCATTGGAAAATTATTTTATTATTATTTTCCATGCAGAAAATGCTGTTTTGTGCACAGAAAATGCTGCTTTCCCTACAAAACAATCACACAAAAATTTTGTGCAGAGTAAGGTACAAATCTGCAAATAGCCTTCAAAAATTGCACTGTTTTCAAAGATTTTCTTGTAATGGGAAGAAAATTTCTGAAATTACTCATTGCTAACTTTCAGAAGAAACTTAGTGAAGAATTCAATGCCTAGTTCCTGATTTCAACAGTATTGTTGATCAAGATATCCTTTCAGCTATGTTCTATGGGCTGGGAACTGGGGCCTCGATGGGTTGATTGACTAGGCCTGTTCCAACCTACTAGACAGTTTACAGAAAGTGATGCTTTATGTGAATTATGTGAAACTTATGATTTAAACTATAGGTTTAAACCATATTGTCACATTTATGCTTCTTCAGTTTTCTGAGACATCTCTGCAAGGTGGGTCAGTTGAAGTTCTGAACCAATACTTGGGACAGAAGCTTGAGTTTGAAAAACAGGGTCTCTGGGGAGGGATTCTCCATCTTTTCATAGAATCATAGACTCATAATGTTGGAAGAGACCATAAGAGCCATCGAGTCCATTCCCCTGCCATGTAGGACTACACAATCAAAGCACTCGCAACAGATGGCCATGCAGTCTCTGCTTTAAAAAAAAAAAAAGGAGACTCCCATCACATTCTGAGGCATCATATTCCACTGTCAAACAGCTTTTACTGTCAGGAAGTTCTTCCTAATGTTTAGGTGAAATCTCTTTTCCTGTAGTTTGAAGCCATTTCTCCATGTCCTACTGTCAGAAGAAGCAGAAAAAAAAGCTTGCTTCATCTTCCATATGGCATACTTTCAAATAGTTAAATATAGGTATCATTTCACGACTTAACATTCTTTTTTAGAAGCTAAACATACCCAGCTCCCTAAGCTGTTCTTCGTAGGGCATGATTTGCAGGCTTTTTGCCATTTGGTCTCTCTTGGGACAGGTTCCAGCTTAGCAATATCTGTCTTGAATTGTAGTACCCAGAATTGGAGACAGTGGCCATTTCTGCACTAGACTGTTATAGTGTTATTATTCCACTTTGATAATCCTACGGAATCCTGGGGTTTACAGTTTAGGGTGGGGGCTTTGAGGATTCCATAGGATATTGAAAGTGGAATAATAGCACTATAACAGTCTAGTGTGGAAATGGCCAGTATTTCAAGTGAGATCTGACCATAAAGTAGTACTATTACATCCCTCAGTCTAGACACTATTTTCCTATTGATGCAGCCTAGAATCACATTGGCTTTTTTAGCTGCCTCAACTCACTGTTAACTCACATTCAGTGTGTGGTCTACCACAACTGCAACTGTGACACAACTGCAACTGTGTCAAGCCAATATCACCCATGCTATATCGGAGCATTTAAATTCTTTTTTCTACCTAAATGCAGTACCTTGTTGAAATTCAAGTTGTTCATTTTGGTATAGCTCTCTAATTTGTTAAGGTCATTTTGAATTCTGATCCTGTCTTCCAGGATTTAATCTACCCCCTCTACTTTGGTGTCATCTGCATATTTGATATGCATGTACTCTCTCTACCATCCATGTCATTTATAAAGATGTTGAATAGGACTAAGACCAGACAGCACTTCACCAGTCACTGCTCTCCAGAATGAGGAAAAGCCATTGGTTAGCACCCTTTGGGTTAGGTCAGTCAACCAATTACAAATCCACCTAACAACAGCATTGTCTAGCCTATATTTTTCTAGCTTGTTTGCAAGAATATCATGAGGATCTAGTCAAAGGCCTTACTGAAATCAGGATGTGTTACATCACAGCATTCCCTTCATCTACTAATCTTGTAACTCTCTTTAAAAAAAAATAATCTAGCATGACTTGTTTTTGAGAAATTCATGTTGACTTTTAGTGTTTATGGCATTCCTTTCCAAGTGTTTACAGATTGACTGTTTAATTATCTGCTCTAGAATTTTTCCAGGTATGGATCTCAGGTTGACTGGGCAGTAATTGTTTGGGTCCTCTTTTTTTCTGTTTTTAAAGGTGGGGACAATATTTGCCTTCCTCCAGTCTGCTGAGACCTCTCCTATTCCCTCGGAATTCTCAAAGATTACTGCCAATGGTTGTGAGACTACTTCTGCCAGTTCATTTAATACCCTTGAAAATAGTTCATTTGGCCTTGGAGACTTGAATTCATGTAGATTAACCACATATTCTGGTACTTTCCTTTTACCTACTCTGTGCTGCATTTCTCCTACTGCATCATCTACTCCATTTTCCCCAGTTTGAGCACTGTTTTCCTTTTGGGAGAAAACTGAGGAGAAGAAGGTATGGAGTAGTTCTGCCTTTTCTCTGTCTTCTGTTAGCATTTTGCCATCTTTTCTTCATAGTGGCCCTACCATTACTTTGTTGTTCCTTTTGCTATGGACATAACCAAAAAAGCCCTTTTTATTAACTTCTCTAGCATGCCTGAGCTTGTTCTGTGCTTTTCTGGTGTTCCCCCTACACTTGCTGGCTATTTGTTTGAATTCTTCTTTGGTGATTCCTCCCTTTTTCCATTTCTTGTACATGTTCTTTTTAAAACTCAGCTGAGTTAAAAGCCTTTTAAGTATCCATCCCAGTTTCTTTAACCACTTCCCATTTTTTCTCCTCATAAAAACTGTTTGAAATTGTGCTTTCAATATCTCACTTTTAAGAAACTCTCATCCATCATAAACTCTCTTCTCTTTTAGAATTTCTGACCATGGGATCACTCCCAGTATTTCCCTAAGTTTACTGAAATCAGTTTTCTTAATGGCTAGAACACATGCCTGACTAGGCATGGTGTCCCAATTCTGCTGTACAACAAACTCCAGGAGAACATGGTAATTCCCAACTAAGGATCCCACCCTTTCATTCTGTTAACCAGGTAATCCTTGTTGGTTAGGATCAGACGTAAAATAAGATGGAGTGCCACTTGTCCTGGACAGGGTTGTAGGTGAGTTATACTTCCCCCGAAGCATCAGGTTCATAGTTTGGGAAAGCTCCTAGTCATTTGACACTGAAATAAGATCAGTGTACAAAGATGCCTTCATTGTAAGATAGACTACCATTAACTGAAGAAGATTCATCATTATCGGAAATGCATTTGACATTTTCTTCTGCTACAAGAACTATTGTTGTTTGATAAGTATTCAGTTCTTAGCATTATTATAAGAGTATTTTTCTTTTGCTTGTCTTGTTTTTGGTGGACTGTTTTCAGTTAAAAGAAAAAACATTTCCCCCAGTATCAGGAAACTCTAATACAGACAAGGAGAATCCTTGATGTGTTGAAAATTTTGGCAGTTGAGGATGGTGGCATCAACACCATTGGTATTTTGTGCAAAAAAAAAAAAGTATTTTCTGTGGACGATTGTTCTTTTTTTTGCACAGAAAACAAGAATTACTGGTCAGGAAGAAAGTCTATAGCATAGACAAAATGTTTATTTGATATTTGCTTGACTGCTTGATTATAATTATATTTTTAATATTATATTTTGTAAATTTATGTGTAAATTTACATTACATATAAACAGCTTTGGAAATGTTTTAATTAACAATTAAACAAACTAGATTTGTACAAGCTTCTACAGGATAATTGGATCTTTACTCTTGCATAGGCTTTTGACTGGTGTATTATCTATCTACTGCTGACTGTAGTGAAACAAGTGTTGTCCTAAATTGTTGTGTGGGGGAGCAGTTTGATTAACTTAGCAACTTGACTTGTCTTTCTGAACCTGGTCTTCTACAATTTCAGTATTATCGTGCTATTGTGATTCTCTGTGTGTCTCTATTGTTTATATGGAGAGAATTAGCCCTCTATATAAGTTGTAGTCTTATAGATATTTAGTCTTGAAAAAAACCTAACTGATTACAATAGAGTAGAGAAACGTAAGGAGAGACTGAATGCAAAAGGCTATAATCATGCAAAAATCAGGGTGGTTGAATACTTGACTAATGTGATACATATAGACTGAATTGCCTCCCTCTGAAGAGTTGTAAATAAATTTCCTTCTGGTGTGGTTGGTAAAAGATTACAATATGGTTGCAGATTACTCTGTAAAACTAAAGTAGAAACCAATTATGGTTTTAAATTGAAAAAGAGGTATAGCAATGCAAATACTGCACCTCAAATAACTAAAGTTGTAAATATATTTATATATTCTAATTGGATTTTTATTTTATTTTTTTGTAGAGATGTATTCATTATATTTAGAAGGAAGCAAATTCTGATGAACCAAAAAGATGTTTCTTTAGGAAATAAATTTGTCTTTCTAGTAATTACGGAGCTAGCCTTATAAAGTTTTTTTTAAAGGTGTGTGTATTTGTTTTTTATATCTATCAAGGAATGACTGAAGTGGACATCCTACTTCATAGAGGACATTCTTCCATAATCTGAATTAGGAAGTGGGTCACTCTTGTGAAAACAGCAGAAACCCACAATTCTTTTTTATGAAAATTGGTGTGGAAACCTCTTGAAAAGATAGCTATGCCAGAAAGATACGATCTTTTATTTTATTGATCTAACATGTGAACTGATCCTATCATATGTAGGAATAAAACTTCGGTACATTTTTTAGTATCCTAGCCCATGAGTATTAACAATAAACTTCTTTACCTCATACATAAAATGGTATAAAAGGAATGCTGCCCAAGATTGTGTGGAGAGTCTTAAAATCCTCTCTTGCTAGGCATACTTGCTGCTGGAGTGGCTTTCTCCATTGAGAGGGCTGATCCTCTCATATTTCTTTCTGTTTGCTTTAGGAAAAAAATAATATGAAAAAAAGAATGCTATTTTTTATACAACCTTTGCAGCGTTGCATTGAAATGTCAACAACCACTAGACTGAAGCCAGATTTTACAAGATGGCTGCTACTTACTCCAACAACTCTTTCATTTCTTGGACAATAGTTTTCTGAAGAATCCACATATTGTTGTGATACTGTTGGGACTACATCAGTTCTAACCACTGGTCATGCTGGCTGTGAATGACAAGAGTTGTAGTTCAATCTCTGGGGACCTAAGAATCTTAGTCACAACACACTATTCCAGCAGTTCTAATGTTCTAATGCAGAGTTGAAGAATGTGTAGCCTTCCAGATGTTGTTACAAGTGCCATCATCCCTCAGCATTGACTGTTACAGTTGATAGGAATTGTAATCTGAAACCATATAACTTCCAAGCCCTTTTGACGAAGTGGTGCATTATTACAGATCAACTATCCTAGCACACATGTGCATACAGAGAGAGAGAGAGAGAGAGAGAGAGGGAGAGAGAATGACCTAAAGAACTAATATAGGCCATTTCTGCATGAAGATGCTCCCGCATGTTGTCCTGTCACAGTCTCGGCAGCGCCTCTGCCAGGAAGGGACTGCGCCAGGAAGGCTTCCCTCCACACTTCACCAGCTCCCTGTGGAAGGGAGCACAATGGCCCCACCTCTTCCTTCTGCAGTGCAGCCGGTCCATTGCTGCGCTGGGGAAGGAAACATCGCCAGCATGCTTCAGGCCCTTCCACATGGCTGGGAAGGGCGAGAGTGTTTTGTGAATGTGGCACACGCATATCACTTGGGGGAAAGATGGCAGGCCAGCAACAATGTCATGCAGAAGCACAACCAGCTGGCCACTGCATCCTGGCCCCACAGCAGCACAGCCCCATCATGTGGAAACGGCCATAGCTAATTGCTCCACTCAGATCAGGAACAGTGTATCCATCCATTTCAGCAGTATGAAATGTTCATTCAAAACATGGCCATTTATATCAACATTAATCTTTCATACTGAAAAATCCAAGCCAAAAAGTTATACTTAAATACACATTTCAACACATTCTTCAACATATTTTACCACAAAGAGCACACATAGATTTTATGTTAAACACATGTTTTAAATAAATATGACTTGTTTTTGAACTGATAAGTTCATCAGAGAGTTCAGAGAAACCTGGATCATAAAGGATAACTATACTCCTACCTCTTCTTTAGTCTAGAAAGTGTGATTCAGGTCAGCCCACTTCAGACTTAGCAAAACATAACTGGTAGCATTGCAATAGACAGAGCATAGTGAAAAGGTGGTAAGCAGAATCTCACTAGTAGGTGCAGGATGGAATTCGGGGTGAATTATCCAATTCTAAGAATCCCCGCCCAGCCACAGAACCCCTTTTGACTATGCTGCTCATACTGTTGGCTTTGTTTGGCCCTCAAGTCATTTTCATCTTATGATAACCCTAAGGTGAACCTAGCATGGAGATTTCTTGGCAATGTTTGTTCAGAGGGGGCTTGTCAGTACCTTCCTCTGA
The DNA here is from genome assembly GCA_030412105.1 of Cyclura pinguis. NCBI lineage: Eukaryota > Metazoa > Chordata > Lepidosauria > Squamata > Iguanidae > Cyclura > Cyclura pinguis. The sequence continues at coordinate 62,141,319 of CM059600.1, read as the reverse complement.
GGCTGAGAGAAAGTGACTTTCTCAAGGTCACTCAGTGGGTTTCCACAGCTAAATGGGGATTCAAAGTGTAGTTTCCAGAGTCCTAGGCCAACACACAAACAATTCCATCCTGCTGGCTCTTAGGCTGCTCATGTAGCACCGCCTTTATGTTGTACCTATAGCAGTGTTATATGTTGCTCATATACCGCTGCCTAACTTGGAAATGCTCCAGCCCTATGATTCTGCTTATCACCATCTCCCTTTATGATGGTATATCTGTTTCAATGCTACAAGCATAGGCTAGAATGAAAAAAGTTACTGCCGGTATGCTCAAGACTATTTTGAGTGGGTTTTTCTTTCTAAAGTTCTTTGAAACTTTTCAGTGTTACAAAAATCATTTGCCATATAAAATGACTTCTGTTCTAGAAACATAAGTTCACATTATCCAGATTGACATGTGGAACTAGTCACCCAGTTCTTTGGATCCTGGCCTTAGCTTTTTGCAAGTCTATAAACAGGTTGATAACCAGGATGCACTCTGCAATTCCTAATTCATGTACATATTTGCAATGCTTCATGCAGTCATTTGCAAGGCTAAACACATTCCTGGATAATAGCTGCAGTTTAGATAATGGTGGGAATGCAAAATGTCACTTCTTCCTTCAGTCCATAAAGCACACAGTATGTTGCTGACGTATATTTCCTCAAGCCCGGAGGGCTGTGTGAATAGCAATATAAAAGTCACCGTCCTCATTATCTAGGAGTGCTGTGGGGTTAGTGGGAAGGAAGCTTTGCTAAAAGCAAAACAGCCATTATGTGGAGATTTTCTTACAGATCTACAAGATGTTCACTACAGACATTTCTGTCCTTTGTCATTACACAAGTTATGCATTAATGAAAACATTTTCATGTTTCCTTTGAAACGAACTAAGGACAGCTCACAGTCTAATAGGGATGTAATGCTTGCAATGAATGATTTTAACAATTTTCTTTCTCCTGAAAAAAAAAGTATTCAAAAAGCATAGTTTTTATAACCTATTCACAGTTTAGGTCCTCTTATTCTGCATAAAATTAAAACTTGGTTGTTTTGCATAGAAAATAGCATTTTCTGCACAGGAAACAGAAGTTTTGGTGCAGAAAATAATATTGTCTTTGCTTTACCCATGATCATATCATATATATGTTTCCTGTCACCATTTTTTCCCTTTTTTTCTTTTCCTCTTTTCTTCCTCTCAATCTCTTTTTATGTTTATATCTAACAGATATTAGATAAACTAGGCCCAACCAGTTTTAAGTATTTATATCAGACCTCCTTGAACATGAATAGGATGGTGCTAGGAGACAACCTCTCAAAAGGTCCTTCTCACCCAAGGGTGGGTCACCTGCCTGCCTGGTCACCAGCCTTACCAAGATAGTTTCCTCCCAAGCAGCCCTCCCACCCTCCCAGCTTATCAAAATATATCTTTCTAAACCACAGCCACCCTCCAGGTTTCAAGGCTGGAGAGGCCATGAGTCTATCCCTAATGTTCTTTTCCCTTATCTCTGGCTCCCTGAAACTGAACGATAACTCTAAAAAAACTTCTTTTTGCCCTAAAGTTGTCTGTGGGTTTTCACAACAGTGTTCATGAAATCTTTGCTCTATATTGCCCTGCAAAGGAACTAGCTATTTGAAATAGCACTACTCAGGTCCTTTCCACAACGCACCTTTTCGCGGAGCTGGGGTGCAGGGGATCGTGCGAGCAGCCTCTAGTGAGAGGCTCTCATGTCCAGGTTCCTTCAGTTCCGCAGCTGCTGCCTGCTCGCCCGAGAGCCCTGCCTCTTTCTTCCACAGTGCAGCCTGGGAGTTTCCCAGGCTGCGCTGGGGCAGGAAGCGCGAGTGCCACAGCTCCAGAGCTCCACATGCATGGCAAGTGCGCGTGGGGCCCTGGAGCGATACACGGTCGTGCACCATTTTCAGCTCACAGCCGAAAATGAAAAAGTGCACGGTCAGCGCCTGCCAGCCCCTGGAGCGTCGCGTGATTGTGAGTGCATCATATGGGCCACTCCTTACATTCGCGCGACGCCCGAGGAGCCCTTTCGCATGGCAAATGCCATGTGAAAAGGGCCTCAGACTCAACCATTCCTTCCTCATGAAGCAGTGCAAGGTAAGTGAATCAACCAACCTTCTGGAATAAACAACTGGGAAGACAAAAATTCCTAGCTGGCTTCAAAGCGACCAACCATAACACGCACTGGCCAAAAGGGTATGAGGGGTGGAGCAAACCATGGTAAATGAGGCTAGAGCAGGGTTGATGCTGGCTTAAATATGTGGCTTGTTCTGCCTTGGCACAGTTCTGAATGTTGTGATACCATTAAATCTTTCTGTCATGGAGAGGGGAAATGGCAGCACTATTAAAAATCCATAGATTGGTTTATATTTGTACAATCCCAATTACAGATAGAGTTATTAATGTGTTTATTAAGCAAACATAAGAACAGCAGTGTTCTATCATACATCAAAGGTAGGCAACCTTTAGCTCTCCAGATGTGATTAGATAGCAATTTCCCTCAAACCAAACCAGCATAGCCAATGGTGGGGAATGCTGGGGGTTGAAATCCAGCAATATGTGGAAGAAAAAACATTCTAGAAGCCTATCATACATACTAAACATATGGACATGTAAACACAACAAGTATTAAGAAAAATATTGACTTCACAAAGATATATTGATGCGAATAATGAAAAACAGTAAGCCAAGAGTGTGTTAATAAAAATGCATTATATTACAGATTGGAGGATTAAAAGATCTGTGAATAATATTAAGGCAACTAATATTAGGATAAAGAGATTTTCTGGATTATCTCTACAGCATTGTTGAAATTGTCTCCCAGGAGACTAATAATGCTTAGTTTACAAAACAAAATCCCCACAAGGATCTAAATCTGACAAATCAATATAAAGGGACTTATTTATATAAAAATACTTGCATTTATTTATTCATTTTCTCTCATTACGAATTATCTCAATCTGTTTAAAGCCAGAAGTGTGTAACAAGATGCAAGATGGTAGTATTATAGTGGAATGGAGATGCTACTTTATCATGTGCACACTGGCAAGACCCCATTAAAGTTGTTGGGCCCCTGGAGCAATTCTAAAGCAGGGATACCTTGACATAGATGCGTGAGCTATTCTCAGAGTGGCAGAACAGAAATGAAATAAAGTAATGGACAAGAAAGAAAGGAAGGAAGGAAGGAAGGAAGCAAGCAAGCAAGCAAGCAAGCAAGCAAGCAAGCAAGCCACAGTTAGTCAATGAGTGGCTAGAGAAGATGGGCAGTCCGAGGAACTGGATAAGGGTATTCCTTCCAATGATCCTCCAGCAATCTGGTTCAACTGACTTCCCCCATTTCCCACTCCCTTCTGTTGCATTCTGTGCATGTAATTCAGTGATTGTAAGGTTCTAATTCTCAAAATGTGGTGCTATGGCACAGGGCAAGATCTGCTTGGAAGGAAATGGAGACTATAGCCATTTCTGCACTAGACTGCAACAGTGCTATTATTCCACTTTCAACATCCTTTGATATCCTGTGGTTTGCAGTTTAGGGAGGAGCCTCAAAGGTAGGAGCCACCAAAGTCTGTTGGTGATTGTGCATGTCTATGTTGAAATAAAGACTAAAAGAGAGCAGGTCAAGAGAACGTGTAGGCAGTGCGGTAGATTCAGAGAACAACACCAAACTACCCCCTTGGATGAGAAAATAAGGAAAACTATTCCTATCCACAAAGCCACATAGAATAGACCTTTGAAGCCACACTTTTACTCTTTCTACTGATATAGACCAGTGAAAGAAAACATACTGAGAGATCTATTTTTTTAAAAGTGGGAGGGGGATCCATTAATTCTAAGGAGAAATCCATTCGTCTTGCTCTCTCGCATACACTCAACTTTCACATGCATCCAACTACACAAAACCATTCACTCCTCAGAAAATGCATACGAGAAACTCCTTCTTATTCATTTCAGCTTCTACTGCCCTTTGCTGACTCTCTGATTCTCTCACAGTCTGTTTAGGGTTCTTTAGTTTCTCTAGGGAGTATGTTATTTATTTTAGAATTTTTCTCAGGATTGGCTATGAGCAGTGTTAGTGGATATCCATCCCACAGAAGAAAATTATGAGTCCTGTACAATTCCTGGAGACCCCAATACAACCATTTATAGATGGCAGTTTGTAGATTTACCTGAAAACCTGGCCCAAATATCAGCAGGGAAAACAATATTTTCAAGGATTGGGGGCTTTGGGGATCAGCAAGGGTTTTTCTGGGGCCAGAAAAGCAGGGGTCCAGCTCACATGGGGATAACAGGGTACAGTTTGCTCCCCGCTGCTCTAAATTGTTGTTGTTGTTATTATTGTTATCATTGTTGTTATGATTTTAAAAGGGAGGCATTCTTTATTCGGTAACTATATTTGCACGGTGTATTATCTGCCCGATCCCATGCAGAAGATTCAATGAAATATGCTCATTGAAAAATGAAGTTTACTTATAAATTAATTTAATATGAATGGGAAATGTCAGAATAACATTCAGCCAGACGTATGATTTTCTGCGATACATGTTTCCATTAAAAGTAAACAAATATATTCTGTACTTCTATTGTGCACTGAATATTGTTTGAAAAAATATTTATCATAGGAGGTGTGATGAACTGCTTGCAATGTTTTCTTCATTCGATGATCATTAATATATTTGTAGAGCTGCATTATCACCATAACATAAAAGAAAGTCATCATTACTCCATTTACAATACATTGTTGTCTAACTGGGTCTCACAATAGGAGATAGGCTTAGTATTAAATGTGTGAATAAATGTTCAAGGTTGGGGGAACATATAGACGACAGGCCTCATGTGCCCCTCATGGCCATGTTTGACTTCCTGTTATGGCCTCTCCTGGGCCAAAAATGGACACCCTAAAATATTACCAAAATTGATTTTTTTTAAAAAAAATGTTTAAACATTTCAGAGGGGTGTGTGTGTGTCAGGGATGTAGCTTTCCAAAGTCCAGTGAAGAGTCAATGTGGCCCCCAGCCCTGGAAACTGCATAATTTATAATGTAATTCACATTACAGTACTTTCTCCTCAAATGTTTTTCTGCAATTCATGCTATAAAATGAAGTTCTACACAAGTACAGAGAATATATATAAAGTCATCCCTCCACATCCCCTATGGTTAGGGGCACAGGACCCCTGTGAAAGTTGGAAAACTGTGAATAACTCTAGGCCCTCCCAAACCATATTTAACACACACAAAAAAAGTATGATCACCATATTCAACCCACCCCTGGATTCCTTTGAAGCATCAGGGTTCCTTCACAAGGCAGGAGTGGGTGGCTGGTGGGGCCTACTGCTACCTCCACTGCTGCCCTACACCATTTATAATAGAGACTTACAAGCTTCAGTTTCAGTTTCCCAGTCTCACAATGCTTGCAGTCTCTATTGAAAATGGCATAGGGAGGCAGCAGAGGTGACAGCAAATAATCCATGAACAATCAAATCCACAAAAGTGAAACCCACCAACAAGGAAGGCTGACTGTACATATTTGACCTTAAGTTTATCACTAGTTTAAATGGGGGTGGAGTAATTGCAGCCTTCAAGACTCTGACAACCCCCACAGTCCTTAAAAAGTAAATATAAATATAAAGTAAAAAAAAGCTTTCTCCATTACGAAAGGAGTATATCAAGGATGCCCTCTTTCCCCACTAATCTTCATCATGGCATCAGAAATACTGAATAGAGCAATAAGGGAAGAATCACAGATTAAAGGAGTGAAACTGAAGAAAAAAGAATTAAAACTTAAACTGTTTGCAGATGAGCTGCTTGTGTCCCTGGAGTAACCCAAAGATTCAATTACCAGAAATTTTAAATTATTTTGGTCACGCAGCAGATTTTAAAATAAACAAAGAAAAAACTCTATTATTGACCATGAATATGCAAAGAAGAAGAAGAAGAAGAAGAAGAAGAAGAGGAGGAGGAAGAAGAAGAGGAAGAAGGAGGAGGAGGAGGAGGAGGAGGAGGGGAGGAGGAGGAGGAGGAGGAGGAGGAATTGAAAAAGATCTCAGGATTTTAAATAGAAAACAAAGTTAAATATTTGGGAATAACAATTTGCAGATGACACCAAATTGGGAGGGGTTGTTAATATGCCAGAGGACAGGATCAAAATTCAAAATGACCTGGATAGATTGGAGAGCTGGGCCAAGGCTAACAAAATGAAATTCAACAGAGAGAAGTATAAGGTCCTACACTTAGGTAGAAAAAATGGAAAGCAGAAATATAGGATGGGGGACACGTGGCTGGATGGCAGTACGTGTGAAAGGGATCTAGGAGTCTTAATAGACCACAAGCTGAACATGAGTCAGCAGTGAGATGCGGCAGACAAGAAAGCCAACGCAATTCTCGGCTGCATCAATAGGAGTATGGTGTCTAAATCGAGGGAGGTACTGGTACCACTCTACTCTGCTTTGGTTAGACCTCATCTTGAATACTGTGTCCAGTTCTGGGCACCCCAATTCAAGAAGGACATGGTCAAGCTGGAGCAGGTCCAGAGGAGGGCGACCAAAATGGTGAGGGGCCTGGAAGCCAAGCCCTATGAGGATAGACTTAGAGAGCTGGGTATGTTCAGTCTGCAGAAGAGAAAGTTAAGAGGGGACATGATAGCTATGTTTAAATATTTGAAGGGATGCCATGTAGAGGAGGGAAAGGGCTTGTTTTCTGCCTCTCCAGAGACCAGGACAAGGAGTAATGGATTCAAGCTGCAGGAAAGGAGATTCCACCTGAACCTCAGGAAGAACCTCCTGACAGTCAGGGCTGTCCGGCAGTGGAATATGCTGTCTCGGAGTGTAGTGGAGTCTCCTTCCTTGGAGGTTTTTAAGCAGAGGCTGGATGGCCATCTGTCGGGAGTGCTTTGAGGGTATTCCTGCATGGTAGGGGGTTGGACTGGATGGTCCGTGTGGTCTCTTCCAACTCTACATTTCCATGATTCTACTAAGAAGAACCAAGAATTATTCATTAACAACTATCAGAAGATATGGATTCAGATTAAGAAAAACCTTCTCCAATGGAATAAACTCAATCTATCTTTATTAGGCAGAATAAATGCAATAAATAATGTCCATCCTCCCAAAATTTATATTTCTGTTCCAGAACCTGCCAATAAATATGAATGATAAACCTTTTGAAGAATGGGAATGAGAATTATCTAAATTCATCTGGGTGGGTAAAAGACCCAGAATCAAAATGAAGACACCACAAGATTCCAAAGAAAGAGGCGGCCTAGATGTACCTTCCCTAAGATTATACTATCAAGCATGCTGTCTAGATTGAATTAGAGACTGGATAACTTTGCAAAGATCTCCTACACTGGACTTAGAAGGCCAAGACAACCAATTTGGATGGCATCGTTACTTATGTTATGACAAATTAAAAGCAAATAAAGACTTCAATAATCATTGTATTTGGAAAGCCCTTCTGAAAATATAGTGGACAGTCCAACAAAAGTTCTACAGCAAGTTACCAGTTTGGACCTCTCCTCAAGAGGTATTTAAAATCAGTGAAACTAAGAAAGGCCAAGTACTATCTTATAGCAAGTTATTAAAATGGGAAGACAATGTGCCAACAATGAAAAGCTCAGAGAAGCTAACTTTACAAGGACATGAATTTAATTGGTTACCTTTAAGGCAATTTAGGGAAAGGTTTAAAATGGAGAATAATTTGAGAGATTTCAAAAGGAACAAAAATGATTTCAATCGACTACTGACAAGAAAACAAGAAAAAACAATATCAAAATTACACAAATTATTATTGGAAAGAGATATGGAACAATAAATAATAAAAGAAGCAATAATCAAGTGGTCCCAGAATGTAGGTCATGTTACTGAACTGGAGAAGTGGACCAAGGTATGGAAAAAGGACATTAAATTCACACCAAATTTGAACCTTCGAGAGAATTACTACAAAATTTTGCATAGATGGTACATGACTCCTTAGAAGCCGGAAAAAAAAACAAAAACCCTAAAACTGGAAGTTGGAAGTGTGGAGAGGTACTTGGCTCCCATTACTATATGTGGTGGACATGTCAGCATGCGAGAAACTTTTGGAGAAGAATCCATGAAATAATTCAAAAGATCATTAAAGCAAAATTTGAAATGAAACCTGATCTGTATTTATTAAATATGATAGATCCACAGAAAGAGCTGTCTGAAAACAAAAAGATAGTCTTATATCTAATAACAGCTGCCAGACTCTGTTATGCATATCATTGGAAAAAGAAAGAAGGACCCAGCCTAGAAGAATGGAAACTTAAGGTTATGCAGATGAAGGAGACTGAAAAACTCGCCAGCTTATTAAAAGAAAATATGCTCCAACAATTTGAGAAAGAATGGAAAGGAGTGACTGACTGGTTGAAGGATAAGATTTAATAGATGCAAAAGGATATGTTTTCTTGTTTAATAAGGTCCAGTAAAACATAAAGATGAGAATGAAAATGTTAGTTATAGAACTACAATAACGAGCAATGTGATGAATTTAATAGAATAAGATGCTACTTTAATATATTTAATATATTCAATGTATTTAATTTTGAGTTGAAAAGGAAAGTGATAATTAAGTGATGTAAGAGATATTTAAGTAAACGGGTTACAATTGGGGAAAAGAGTATAATTTTGGAATGAGAGGGGATGGGAATATAAGTTGTAAATTCGAGAAACATGTATGTATTTTATTTCTCTCTACTTAATGTATTTTATGCTTGTATAAATAAAATCTTAAAAAAGAAAAGGTAAATACATGATTACTTATTTGGGGAAAAAATTCACTCCCAAAGCATCCAAAATATCCAAAGCTGCATTCAAATGCAGTACTTTGGGTCCCGCTAAACCTGCAAAAACAAAAAACAAACAAAAGTCAAAAATCTGCTAAAATGATGATACAACATCCCTTCATATGGCCCATGAATATTTGCCCACATCTGGTTTAAATGTTACACATGATCACTACTCAGGCAGAACAAATACTATCAAGTGGCATTTAAAGTAGGGGTGGGGTGGAGATCACAGGATTTGTTGGTCACTCCCGATGATATTCCCAAATCTTGGTGTTTGCCTGTAGCTTACTGTTGTATTATAAATCAACTCCCAGGAAAGCAAACCACGATGGAAGAATCTTATATAGCCATTGAGTGCATTGATCATGTATAGTCAACAAAGAAGCAGAAGAGCACTCTGCAAAATGTATGTGTTGCTGGCTAGCCAGCATTCCCATATGATGTTGACAGGAGAGTCACAGATCAAAATATAAAAAGAAGAATGGATTTCCAAGAAAACTGTATCAATATGCAGAATTCTTTGGCACAAAGTGCACCTAGGGAGAAAGACCAAAACACTCAGAAGTCATTAACAGGTAAGGAAAGTGCACTTTCAACTCAAGCAAGAAGAGAATAGCTGCAGAGGCTGGGAGAAGGGAACATTCAATCAAAGCAGGCAGCTGTTGGAAAGGTAATAAGCAAATGAACCTATGGCACTGCTTGCTTTCTTCCACAGTCCCATTTCTCCTCTTTTTCTACAGTCCTGCACAGTGTATGATGCTCTTCCCTTTTTCTAGTTATACATCTCTGGGAAAGGACGAATATGTGTTGGATCACTTCAGCCCCTTCTACTGATGGAATGGCTTCTGTCAGTGGTACAGGGAGGGCAAATTCCCTCCCATTAGATGCAACCCACCAATATGTCCTTCAAAATCAGCTCTGGAGAGCTATGAGACCACTACTCCACTGCAAAAGAGACTCCTCACTTTGTATGCTGCCTCCTATTCCTGTCTCTAAAGGGTGAAGGAGAGAAAGGGATACTGTAAACATGAGAAAGCTGTCTAATAAGATGATGGGCTTCAGGGAAGTCCTGCTGTGCTTTATCTTGGAGAAAATGAGGTTCATGGAATAGAAACTCCTGACAGAAGAGCAAAGTGCTTTCTAAAGGTATAGTTATTCACACTTTCTGGTACATGAGATAATACTGAAGAAAACTGAGGAAATGATGCTCAGCTGCTGCCCAGGCATTTTGAAGTCATGTAATCCAAACTGCTATGGGCACAAAAAAAATTGCTGAAAACTATTTGCAGAACTGTGTGTGCGTGCACTTGTGTGCAAGTGTGTATAAAGGAGGGAACAACCCAACTCTTTCCAGAGGTAGAGATTTGTCTCATTTGCATAGTGGTGAAACTTTAGATGTCACATGAAGTGTTCCATGTGAAGTGGAAGAGAAGTCTCTTAATATCACCAAATTTGTACTGCCAAGAAATATGGGAGCTACTGTTATATCACGTTTCTAAGACTCAATCTGACCAGACAATCCAGGGTACCATGATCAAAAATATCAATGGTATTCAAAGGCATGATTTGAGAGATCTGTGTATCCATACTGCTTCACAAATCAGTATTAGTTTTCAAAGAATGGGAAATAATTTGACATTTATCACTTTTGTGCAAAATCAATAATCTTAGATGGCCTTTTTAAAAATAATGGCTGAGATTCTGCACTAGTAGGTATACATGTATAATGTAGCTATGCCTCCATAGCCATCTCCCCAAAAAATCTCACCTTGAAAGCAATGCAGCTTCTCCAAGCACAGCCTTTCCTGTGTTGTCAGAGAATGAAGATATGAGCAGGGATGCATCCATAGTGCAGTACCTGTAGAGACCTTTGGGGATCCTTGCAATATACCCAGTTAGAGGAAAATAGCTGGTTATGCCCTCCCATCTCTTCTTCTCTGGCAACATGAAATGGGTGTGTGTGATGCTTGCAGGTGAGTTCAGGAGGATTTTGGTTGCTGTGTGGTTGGAACAGAAATTTAAAAGATACAACAACCATAAAAGTGAGCTGTGATGGATCAAGCTCAACTTACACAATCATAATTCACTAACAGGATGCCAGACAATGCTTGTTACCTCTTTTTCCAGTTTCTCCTAGGTCTATTCATCTTCCTTCTAAATTCTCATAAATATAGAATGTGCTGAGCTTATTTAAAAATATTGAAGACTCAAACAAGGACAAAATAACTCAGGAACAACAATATAAAATATACTGTCTGTAGATGGTAGTTTGTTTTCTAAGTAGAAATCCCCAGATGAAAAGTCTTTAGGATGGAATTTCCAGCACATTATTAATTTAAACTGTAAGTGGCTTATGCATTGCCAGAGCAGTATTAACTTTTCTTTCAAATCTTAATCATAACGGATTTTCTTCCACTATCTAAAAAGATTACGGAGGAATTAGTGTCTCAATAGGTCAAAGCCATCATGCCTCATGATATGAGGCTTTAATCATAATATTGATTGATGGTAACATATTGCAATTGTCTCTTTTAATGACACAGTTGCTGACCACGTAAAAAAATCACTGCAAGCAATTTTCCAGTTTTGAGTTGTCATTTTGGTACAAAAGTGTTGATTGGTTCTGCTTCAAGAGCAGGAGTGTATGAATTATTATCACATGCTTTGCAGGAACGGAATCAGTTAGATATAACAGCCCAGGGTAAAATAAGATAATGTACTGGTTTCTGATTGAAGAAATGCATGGAGCGCACGGGATAGACTCCTCTTAACAAGGAAGAAGAAGAATGTATCAATTCAAGGAATAATGGAAGGGAACAGACATCTTAACTGTTGGGAGTGGCAACCTTTGCATGCTTAATTAACTGGCTAGTTTGTTTGCATGTTTATTATAGGCATAGAGAGATAGCCTAGAGAAGACTTCCTGTTTGTTTTGGTCAACACCTCTTCCTCCAGCACCTATACATTCTTTGGTCTTAAAAAGGTTCTCTTGCCATTTACTCCTTCCTTTTGTCTTCGCCTTTTGTCCTGAAAGCATGCCCTGAGATCTCCTAACAGGGATTATTTTCAGCAAGCATGTGAGTGCTTAATTTTCTTCCTACCTTCTTCAAGAATTGAACCTTTGTAGACTATGCACAAGATTTTGTGAGTAAATTGTTTTATATTTTTAACCAAATTGTTTTTTGTGTTTATTTTGAGCTAGGTTAAGTGTGTTTGGGGTGGAGTGATAGAAGTGGAACTGGTAATCTGTTCAACTTCCGTTTTTGTGCAATTACTAAGGCCGTTTCCATACCGGGCTTCTGAAACGGTGCAGAGTGACCTGTCACTGAGGTCTTCTACACCGTAGAGTGGACTGGCGTGGACTACTTTTTGTAGTTCCACACCAGAATCCACTCAGGAGTGGCCAGAACTAGCCGGGCTGCGTGTTTTTTAAAAACCTCTTTTTCGAGGTTTTTAAAAAGCATGGAGCGCGCAGCCCCGTGCCGCTCCGTCACCCGGCTCCAAAGTGGATTTGCAGGCGCACGCAAGTGCGTGCCTGCAGATCTGCCGGGGGCGGGCTTCCGGCTGGTGAGCTTCTCCAGTTGGTGGAGAGCCTCCACCAACTGGAAGCCGCCATCTGGGACGCCGGAGGACTGTGGAGCAGCGAGCTCGCACTGCTCCGCGTGGTGACGGACTTACCTGGCTCCGTTTTAGCGTGTTTTTTCCTGCCCCCCCCACATGTGAAAAGGGCCTAAGATACTCTGCTGATTGAGAGTCTCATTACCAAAATCTCTCAATTCCCCAACATTAACAACAGCAACAAAACCCCCAACTAGTCCTTTCTGCACTACATAACTATTGTACAATTATTCCACTTTAACTACCATGGTTAACCCCAATGGAATCCTGGGGTTCGTAGTCTTGGGAGGTACTGGAGCTCTCTGGCTGAGAATTCTAAATACCCATCCCTAAACTGCAAATCTATTATTCATAGAACAGAACCATGGCAGTTAAAGTGGGATCATAGTGCAATACTTATATAGTGCAGAAAGGCCCTAATAATGTTAGCGAGCTTTACAGTAAGTGATGAAAGTAGAAACCATGGCATCAAAATGTGACACTAATGTAACCAAAGTGTCTTGGAGGGATGTACAGCAACTATATAATGCTTTTAAGATTTTTAACTAAATTTTAATATATGCTTAGTAATAAAATGACTATGTATCTGTCATGAACTCAGGAATGAACAAAGATACATTTATGGATTTTTTAATGAAAACTTTACTCCTTTTTTCAGAACTGGCTTGCAACAGCATACTACATCTTTTTGCTGTGGGTGTGGTGAAGGAGCTCCTCAGGCAATAGAGCTTCTCTGTCTTGAGATATTGTCCCAAACTAATGTATTGGAAGAGGATAGTGCTATGCAAAAATGGGGCTACATTTTGATCCACATGAAGGTGCCATTTTTCATGTGACCCAAAGATAAGCCCAGGGTTGAGTGGGACTTTATCTGATGGGCAGGCCCCTGGCATCTTGGTTTTCACAAATTGCAATGGCTTGTTAGTTATCATGGTGCACTGTGTGAGCACACTGTGGAGAAAAAAAAAATCATTGCTTTCTTTGAATGATTCTTAAATACCATATATGATTCGCAGGAAAAGATGATAATGCTCAGGAAACTAGAAGGAAGTAGGAAAAGAAGACTGCACTACAGGTGTGTTGATTTGATCAAAGAACTCATAGCTTGGGTTTGCAAGACCAGAGCAGGGCAGCTGCTAACTGGGGCTCTTAGAGGTCTCTAATTCCTATAGTCACCAGAAGGTGAAGTCAGTTTGATGGCAAATAAGAACAAACTGTTGCTGTCATGGAATAATTGAACTCAGTTGTGAATCTAAGGCCATTTCCACACTAGAGGCCATTAGCATGTTATACTGTTATAATGGTGGCATCATCATTCGCAAGATGCCCTGGTGGTGCAGTAGTTAAATGCTGGTACTGCAGCCACAGCACTGTGAGTTCAATCCTGCTGGGCTCCAGGTTGACTCAGCCTTCCATCCTTCCATAGTCAGTAAAATGAGTACCCCAACTTGTTGGGGGCAATTAGCTAACATATACTGTAAACCGCTTAGGGAGTGCTTTGCACTGATAAGCGGTATAGAAATGTAACTGCTAACTATTGGATTAGGGACGTTCCTTTCCTCACCCTTCTCTCTTAAGCAGATGGGTAGCGGTATTGCCACCTATGTTTCTTCCACATTACAGCATCCTTGGCCACACTCTGCCTGGGTGGCGTTTTTTTTGTTTTGTTTTTGTCTTTGTTTGTTTTTTTGAAGCTGTACTAACACAGCAATGTTGTAACAGCAGGACATGCCAGTACACTATTGCACTTTTGCCCTATATTGTTTTAAAATGTATTTAAAAATTTAAAAAGCCTTGACTCAAAGGAGACATTTAAAATAAACAGGGAGAGATGATAGGAAGTTACCACACCATGAGAGTTGCTGAGGGAGTGATGAGCTCGACACACCCACAGCCCACCCACTGCTGGATCTGCCATAACAGCAAGTGCTATCAGGTCCTATAATGGTACCACACGATGACAGCTAACAGGATTGAAGCTCTGTAGGAGGCTCTTAACAGATTTTTTTCTGGAAACAGAATGCGGTGATTCAGCAACACTTTGGGATGGGACAGCAGCTGGATAGTGACAATGTCATGCAGAAGCACAGCTCCTGGACAAGTAACAACCAGCTCCTATAGTGTTATAGCAACATAGTATGGAAATGGCCTAAGATTTATTTATGCATTTATTTATTTATTTTATCTTATATGCCACATTTTCTGCCTGCATCCATTCATTTCTTGGATCAGTCTTGAAAATTCTATTTTCTTTTTCTATTCTACTCTTGCTATATAGTTCCAGAGAGCTTGCTCCAATGAGCAAGGAGAATATAAAACACTCAAAGCAAATTTTAAATTTATTGAAATGGTAGACAAGGTGTTGAAAAGCAACTCATGACAATAAAACAGTAAGTAATATAAAATATGAGTTAGTAACGATAAAGAAAGTTACATCGTAACAACTTACCATGGCTAGCAAATAAGAAAATCATTCAATAGTTAAAGCATAACTACTTAAAGGAGTTACAGATGTGACTAGCACAAAAGGCTGTGGTGAAATAATGAATTAAATGGTAACCAAAGCATCATAGGTAGCAATTAGTGTACCAAAAAAAAAAAACCCAGAACAAATCTCAGACATTAAATCATAGCTTGATAAATCATCCATGCTAGTCTAACAAACTTAAGCATTTAAAATTTCCAGCTAAAGAAGAAAGTCATACCTACCACCTCTGTAGACAGTTCACGATTCTTAGATGGTTGAAGCAAAAGTTTTAAGCAGGTCAGATGTGAGTAGCAGACTAAGCACAGACTATCTGGCAAAGAAACCCCACCAATCTTTGGTCATTTCTCCATGTGCACATTTCACTACTTTCTACCAGGCCTTTATATAAGATTGTCACCATGCACATGTCTGATTTTACCAGACAATAAAACCCAGATACACCCCAAATTTTGCAGAGATGAAAACTGACCATAGCCAATTTTGATGTCCCTGTTAATACAAACACACTGCCTGCAATATGTTCCTGTTCCTATAAAGCAGAATATACATATGTTGCCAGGATTAAAGTGTGCATGCAAGTGCCCAGATTAATTGGTCTTATGTCCTGTCTATGAACCACAGGCACCTGTTGAACTTGGGCTCACTTGCTGAACCTTGGCTCAACTTTTACTTAAAAAAAAAAAAACTTGCTTAGTCAGCTCTTGCAGCAACTACTTTAGATCCTTCCTACTTCTTCCTTCTCATATCTTCTATAATGAAGAGGGCCATATATCTTGTCTGTTAGTCTCTTGGCAACAAACCCAGTGTTTTGTGGAATTTTATACCAGTGGGATTTGCCAAAGCAGTCCCAAGCTGGGCGATTTCTTCCACAACGTGGCCAACAGTCCAAAGATTCTCAACTTTTAATTGAAACAAAGGCTGAGGGTTTCTTTGTGTTGTTAGCTGTAATAGTAGAAAAAAACAAATTGTAATCAACTGAATGACCATAGTGTAAACAGCAAATTGGACTAAAGAATTTCTTGTCATATGTTGTTGTTATTCATTATTTAGAAGTCTATGCACATAGGGGGATTTGAAGCCTCAGCTAAAAGACACTTATAACTGGAACTGTTGTGGGGGGGAATGCCACATGTAGACCATAGAAATAAGAATTTAACATATACCAATGTGCAGCTGAGACAGAGGCTTGAATCCTATCAGATAATGTCAGAGTAGACTGATTAGCTCATCTGTTGATCAGTGACTCAACACACAGATAAATCCACTGATTAATTGAATGTCCTCTATCTTGGACTACCAACAGGATCTAACCCTTGTTCTTTATTTATTTATTTCAAATATCTCTTTAAAAGATTTAGTCATTGTTGTTAACAATGGATGAGAATCTCTGTCTTGAGTTCCCCTCTTTGGGAAAAGATGGAATATAAATAAAGTGATTGATTGATTGATTGATTGATTGATTGATTGATCAATCGATCATGGAGCAAACTTGATTTAGAACCCAGTGTAACAAATTCATCATGTGTCTCCCTCTACCAGACTGGGATACAAATATAAAAGATGAAAGTTTTACTGGTTTGTGCTTCTCTGGTGGTGCCCAGACAACATTTTTGACAGCAGTATCAGTGAAGTAATGATGAACACTTCTAGAAGAGAATGTTTCTTGCACCATTTCAGCTCTTACCATCTTTTTCTAGCTGAGTAAGGATAATTTATACACCTAGGAAAGACAGGAATTATATAGTAAATGCTGACAAGTCCTTCACAACACTAGAGCTTGCATTCTGGTTGTTATAAGGTGATGATGTTAATTTAGAAAGTGGATATTATCTCTAATTCAAAATGTGACGAATAGCTTCTCTCCTTTAATGCAGTATTTGCTTATAGTGTCAGCACCGGGCATGTGTCCAGCTATTGGTAACTGCAGTACCTATTGATATACTGGAGTATATATTGTTAGCCTAACAATATATGTTTGGAATAAGCTTATCTTAACGTGCTGAGGCTGCATCTACTAGCATGGCATTATAGTTAAGATTAATATCCCGACTCTTCAGTGGCTTGTTTATAGCTCAGCCATTTTAAGACCTAGAGGAATAGCATTTGGAATTCATATTGCTGGTCTGTATTCTGTTGCAGCTTCACAGTGTCACAGTGAGTGAATACATGTGCACACACCAAGCCTCAAATATCTATAGTCTTTAAGATGAGGTCTAATCCAGTGAGGCACCTGATTCTGTCACTAGTCATAATTTCCATAGTTTAGACTGGCTTTGCCTTGCCTCAAGCTTTGAATTTTCCCAGCTTCCAAGTCAAAAACCAATTTCCATTTTTATTTCTGTTCCAAGCTGTGTTGTGGCTTTTTCTTTGCTCCAAGTTCTTCTTTCTATCTCTAATTTCTTTCCCTTTCCATTTATCAGATGTTATTGGTAGAGGACATCAGTATCAGTGGCAAACTTGGAAAAAGACTCTTCACTGCTCTCTGCCAATAGCATTTCCATTCTCACCAAGAGAAAAAGGTACAGTACTCAATCACCTCTAACTGTTTAAAATTGGACACACCAGAGCTTCAGTGCTGAACACTCTGCTAAACCTGAAATCTATTGCCATGTTGTATTCAATGAGACCTAGGCTGAAAGCATTCTAGGCTGAACTTCTCAAACCAGCATCCTAACTGAGTAACTTGGTTGGAAATGAAGACAGCTGCCTTCTCACAAGCGTACACAAAATGAGAAATGATTTCAAGCTGTCTTTCTTATTTTTAAAAAGCATATTTCTTTGTTCAAGGCTTGTCCTTCAGTGTTTGTCAAAATGTAAATAGCCACAAGTTTTGGAATAGCTTGATCTGTAGTTTGTGGTTCCTTGGACAGTCCTTGTCATTTTCATCACATACCTAGCTTCAGCCCACTTGGAATTATTCATGGAGTATAAAACAATCAATGACTATTTGCTGTGATGGCTCTGTGTCATTTCCAACATCAGGAGTGGTATGCCTCTGTTATCAGTTGATGGGGAATGTGTGTAGCAATGTGCTTTTGGGCTCATGTCCTGTCATGGGCTTCCTACAGGCATCTTGTTAGCCACTATGGGAACAGAATACTGTACTAAATAGGCCTTTGGTTGGACTCGACATAGCTCTTCTTATGAAATTCTTTGATTACAAATATATTTTGTATTTTCTGTATTTTCTGTATTTTCTGACTGGATTTCTGGTTCTTCTGATTGGCTTACTGCAACTACCTCTGTAGACATCATCTCTACAGTTAAGAGCAACACCAGAAGCCTTTTGTGCTGTAACTGTGAGCCACCTTTTCTTTAATCCCATACCACTTTTCCTTGGACCCTGAATGTCAGTTGCATAGAGTGTGGGTCCAGGATTTGGACATCCTTTGGTCAACACAGCTTAGGGCCTCCTCAGCTTAGAAGAAGTCTTATGCTGCCTCTTAACCATAAAGGGCTTCTGGGGTAGCAGACGTTTTTTGCTGATCACAGGATTTCAAACAATACCCCATATTCCCTCATTCGGGGGGGGGGGGTAATTAAGCAATAAATTCCTCTGGTTGTGTATAAAGACTTGGTTTCTTGTCCGCCAGTAAGAGACTTCGAGGTGCCAGGAGCAAGCCTTTTTTCAGCAGTTGTGGGGCCATGAAATGACTTCCCTGGAAGTTGTACATGGCAACCCCCTTGGTGATCTTAAGGAAGATTAGTTATTTATTCAAGTTTTCATTTGATCAGTTCTAGAACATAGTGCTTTTAATTAAGGGTTTACCTGCTGTTATCACGTCTGAAATATTCAAACTGCAGTAGTTAATAGACATTTGCCTTCAAGAAGAACCCAGCGCAGATCCTGAAAAAGGAATGGAGAAGATCATTAAATGAAACACAGCCACTGTTCACAGAAGATTTCACTCATCTTGAACAGTTAGTTCAGGTTACTTGCTAGCTTGAACTCTTTTCCTAGTGTGCATCAGCACTGAGCAGACATTTTATGCAGGACATTAGAAAACCATGCAGTTCTTTCCAGCATATACCCAAAACAGTCAAAACAAAACAAAATTATAAAGTTCCAATTTATTCTCTTGCATTGATTAATGATTATCTGACGAGTTCTGTCTCAACAAACAGAGGACCCATTTTTTACATTAATATGCATACATTTTCATCCATCCATTAAAGAATGTGATAAACAGGGCATTTTTCTTACTGGCAAAGAACTGAACGCTGGCTTGAAACACTACTTATTTGAAATTCATAAATAATTCCTTCCATAATTCAGGATATTTCTCTCTCCTTCAACTGTCACTCCAAAAAAAAAAAAAAAAATGACAAGCAGCCAAGACCAAGCCATACCTCCCCCTGTTTCTTATTTTGTCCTATCAAGGCCACTGAGAGCTATATTTTCTCCAATTTTATTTAAACATTGTTTAGAAAGAAAAATATATATACATATTTCAATAATTTCTGTATTAGTATTACCCGTACCAAAGCTTTTTAAATGCATTTCTTAATCACAGATCACACATTTCATTTTTAAAACACAAACATTAGATGAGCTTGTTATCATGTAGAAATGGTTAGGCCTAAAATCAAGATATTTAGTGGGATTGATCCAAAACTTTCCTCCCATGGAAGGAGTCAGCTCAGTCATGAAGGGGTCCACTCTTTCCCCCTGCATCAAAGTTTGCTTTATTCAGTAGGTCCCCCAACCCTTTGTGTTGCACTTTTAGACAGCTAAAGGGACTACTTTAAAGAAAAGCGGGCAAATGCAGTGAGGACTTTCTAGACTGGGCAAATCCTTAAGATCGGCTGTCCTTTTTTTTTTTTTTGGTATTAGTCTTTTTTGTATTATTTTTGTTTTTGTATTGATCTTTTTTAGAAGTTTTTTTTTAAGTTTTAAGGTAAATCCCTCTGAAGAGGAATACCTGGTTTAATTGAACAGCTGTTTTAACACTCACATGTTTAAAAGTCACTTACTTGCCCATCCAACTGCTCACACAGGCTCAAAAAAGGGCAGCAGGGACAGGGTGGAAAGACAGAAATACCATTTTGCAGGCTTTGCTCTCTGGATAGCTACTAAACTTGTAATGGCTATTTCACATGCATCATTTTTTCTAGGAGCTTTCTCTTTCTTGGCAAAAGTCTCCTGTGTCCCTCATTTTCACTCGAGGGAGCATGTACTGAAAAAGTCAATTTAGGTGGAGACTTTCAGCTGAGGTAGCCTGACTGAAAGATTCTTACTCCGCCATTGTACATTTGAGGTACCCTTTGGTATTCTGGCAGTAATTAACCTCTGAGGTTTCTTTAAAAAAAAAAAAAAAAAGGCCAAGCAGCCCTAAGTAGGCAATACTTAAATGTTAGTTGTGTAGTCATTAGAACCTGCAGAGCGGATTGCCCAGGTTATGAAAGTCACAGCATGGCCAGTTAAGAAAAATTGTTCAGACAGCAGTAAGAAAAGTCATTTCATGAACAGAGAAGGGGGAAACTACTGGGTAGGCTCATCCTATAAAATAAACCCACAATGCTAAGCCCAGAAACTATAGGATGAAATTTGTGTCTCAACTGGAGATGAGCAGTTTAGAACACAATATAGTCTTGACAAATTTTGAAGTGCGAGCAAGCAATCGGAAAGCCCCACTAGCCATTTTGTCAAGGAGATTCCAAAGGCAATTCCAATCTTCCATTATTGAAACAAGCCAAGTAGCCCTAAATGACAATTAGCTGAAATGGCAGCTGCATAGGCCATTTCCGCATGACACTCTTATAGCACGATGATTCCACTTTCAACCTCCTATGGAATCCTGGGGTTTGCAATTCCAGGAAGAGCCGACCAGCCCCTCCCGGAATTGCAAACCCCAGGATTCCAAAGGAGGTTGAAAGTGGAATCATTGCACTATAAGAGTGTTGTGCAGAAATGTTCGTAGTAATTGTAATCTCCAAAGCAACAAACCAGTTCTAGAAGTTTTTAATCTTCACCAGGGTCAGGTCTTTTATAAAGCTAATAGGTCTAAACTGCCTATACAAAAGCAAGCCTTGCCAAAATGCTTACAACATAAGCCATTTCTGCCGTACACTGTTATAGTGCTATTATTCCACTTTCAACATTCTATGGAATTCTGGGGTTTGTAGTTTACTGAGGCTCAAGAGCTCTTTGGTTGAGAATTCTACAGGGCCTTCCCTAAACTGCAAACCCCAGGATTATTACATAAGAAGTTGAAATTGGAATAACAGTGTAGGGTGGAAATGGCCATAGATAGCTTAGAGCAATATATATTCCCTCTGGTAACTGCGAGGGCTACAGCTAAAATCAGGGGCAAAATGAAGTGGCTGGGAGGCAGATGACATTATTGTTCCCGCCAGTCAAAAACTTCTAGCACTACAAGTCCACTGTCTTTTTCAACAGCATCTAGGTGCATCTAAAATGTGATCCAGTAAATCCTGATACTGCTAACTCTGCATTGCCAGATTATTTAGAAGCCTGAAATCTGCCTAGGATACTCTAAAGCAAAGAGAGTTTATATTCTAAAACTGGACATACTACAAGATGCCTCTGGCAAAATTTCTCACAGTGGCACACATGACTAACTGTGGACATATCCGCTGACACTAATTGCTAAGAGTCCCAGTCTTCCAACCATGTTTGAAACTACAGTAACCACCACTTTAAGCAAAAAAATGAATGTGTGATCTGTATTCTGAAAATCAGAAAAGGGCATCTTTAGGTTTCTAAAGTATTTCTAGTTTCCATAGTCTCCACTTTCATCAGTTATGCTGTATCATTCTCAAATATAATGCCATAAACTTATCCAGTGTTAGAGGATTAGGAAGATGGTTGCTATTTGTGGGACAGCTGAGGCTTCCATTTGTTGCTGTTTGACTACCAGAAAAGGAAAGGAAGGACTTCCTGGAACTTATAGTCATCCTTATCCAATACAGTTTCCGAGCACAAATAATTTTTTTTAATATAGTGGATTGCGTACCTGAAGAGAATGAATAGTAACCAGCATGTTGTTGAAGAAATAAGGGCTATCCTGATTTACAGAAATATTTGCGTCAATTAAGAAAAATGAAAATCAAAAGTAAATAAGAAACTCCTGTCTTTATGAGACTCCTTCACCATTTTCACGAATTTATCCTGCAAAGTGAATTTGAGGCAAAGAGACATTATTTCTAGAAGAAAGAAGCTTAGTAAGAAAGTGAAGCATGCATGTTAGAAGCCTGTCAGTTTGGGATGTTTTTGTCTTTTAAGAGCTTTTGTGTTGCTAAGAAACCTAGGGGAAAAGAATAAAGAATGTAGAAGTGGTTTCCTTTACCATTTTCCTTTAAAAACGTTGACAGAGTCCATGCTGCGGCTGTCCCTGGGTGTTCCATCTGCCCGTTGGATGGATGAGAGAAAGAGCATGAGGGAGATTTCATCCTCCCGCCCCCCCCACCCCAAATCTTCGAATCCTTATTCATTTCTTAGTTATATTTAGAAATTGCCTTTCCTCCAGCAAGCTCAAGCAGGGTTACATGCTTCCTTTCCCCATTTTATCTTCACAAGAGCCCTATGAGAACAGTCAGACTGAGAGAATAAAAAGTCCAAGGTCCAAGGTTACAGAGTTTCATGCCCTGCAGGATTTCCAGTAGTGCTACTAGGTTTTCATAATAGCAATAAGAGAAAGTTAACATTGGTGGTATTCAGTGTTGACACTCAGAATAACAAATAATAAATAACAATAGCAACAACAATATTCCACCTTTTTGCCAGTTTAAAACTCAAGGCAGCTTGTTGTTGTTGTTGTTGTTGTTGTTGTTCTGTGTGTGTGTTTTCAAGTAATTTACAACTTACAGAGACCCTAAGGCAACCCTATCATGGGCTTTTCTCAGCAAGATTTCTTCAAGGGAGGTTTGCCATGTTCTTCTCCAGAGGCAGAGGGAGTGTGACCTGTCTGTGATCATCCAGTGGGTTTTTGTAGCTGAATTGGGATTTGAACCTTGTTCTCCTGGAGAAATATTTTCTACACAGAAAATGATGTGTTCTGTAGTAAACAACCACAAGTGAATTTTGCTAAGAATAACTTCCTGTCTGCAAAGATTCTCAGAAGTCCAAGATTCTTCTTATCCAGGATTCTTCTTATCGACTCTTAAACCACATTTTCCCACTATTGTCAAATGTTCTTTCCAGGCCTAGTTAACACATAGGTAAATTCAGCTTATTCAAAGGATCTACTGTAGTTGGATCTAATAATAAGCATCAGACCTAAGTCCTGGCTAGCTCAGTCACAAACCACCTTGGATTCCTGGGAGAAACCCTGGGTATAAATCAATGAGTAAATAGCTGTTCAGGCTACAAAATACTTTATCCAAAATGAAGAAATTCTACACTTCTTCTGGCAATTCTTCAGTGTATAAATAGAGACTAGATCAGAATCATATCTTTTGGACCTGTCTGTGGTTTGATTACATGTATTTGTCAATTTGCTTTATATTATATTGTAAATTTTGTATTTTATTTGGATAATTTGTTTTACAATTGTATGATATAGTTTCTTACTTCTTCCTCCCCCTTTGTCTATGTGTCTGTGTGTATACACATATATTTTAGACTGCATGCTTTTGGCAGAATCCACTGCCAAACTGTTTTGCTGTACATGGATGTACAGTAAAGCATGTACATGGATAGTGCTATATAAATAAATATATATAAATAAGTGATAAGAATGAGAAGAAGATAAAGGAGGAAGAGGAGGAGGAAATTTGCACATATTCAGGGTGGCCATTTCCATAGAAGTGCACATATAAACATACTACCCTGCATGTAACCTGTACTCTGCCAAAGCTGGACCCCACGTATAAGCCTATGTAAATTTCTGTGTATGAAAGACAGCTGAATTTGGTTCAGGACTTAGAATGCAAGGCATTTCACAATACCCTTACTAAGATATGCAGCTACTGTGTTTTGAAAGCTAATGAGATTCCTTAGTCCCAGAACTGATTTAGGGATGCTTTATTTGTCCCAGTATTTAATTCCAGATCAAAATAGAATACATGAATCTGACACATTTTACACAGCCAAGCAAATTAAGGAGAGTTAAAAAGGGTTGCTGCTAAAGTCTATTAGCTAATGAAGAGTCTATTCCTTCTTATTCAAGATTTACTGTTTCAAAAACTGAAGGTCACTGGGCTTAAAATTTCTAGAGCAGATGACATTACTCCTCTCATAGATGACTATCCATGACTAACTTTCTCAGCAACATTTAATAATTCCACCAAGAGAACATCTTTTCTGGGGCCCATTCACACTACAGAATTGTAATGCTATGTTTCCATGCAATCCTGAGCTTTGCAGTTGAAGAAGAGGTATTCAACATCCTCAGCCAAAGAGTTCCAGTGCCTCATCCAACTACAAACCACAAGATTCCATAAGGTGGAACCACAGCAGTTAAAATGGAATAATAGTGCTATAATTCTGTAAACCCCATATAATGGACATGGATCCCTCTACCCATAAACTGACAGCATGAACTACGCATCTGAAGCTTTTGTGGAAGAGGACATTGTTAAGTGTCCAACCAGACTTGAACAGTGATAGTTATTTGTTTTTTGAAATAGTTTCCCTTATCTTTCTTTTACCCAGCTGTCTGATTATTCCCAGAGTGGAAGCTATATATTTTTAAAAGAATTGTGTGAAAATCTAGCCTTCCACGTAACGTTTATTGGTAGGTGAATCTATGGATTATGAAGAGAAAGGAATCTGCGGCCCTCCTAATATTTTTGAACAACTCTCTTCATCCCAAGCCAAAGATTCTTTTTGTGTGGGGCTATGGAATCTGGAATCCAGCAATATTTGAAAGGTGACATATTCTCTAGCCCACCTATACAGAGTTCCTCCCATTCTTGATTAGACATTGTAAAGAAGATTCCAGAATATTATTTGCAGCAAGAATTGTAAGCTAAAATCCTATTGGCTAGTTGCAACTACAGTAGATCCACTAACTCAGGCCATTTCTACCCTACAGTGTTATAGTGCTATTATCCCACTTTCAATATCCTGTGGAGTTCTAGGGTTTGTAGTTTACTGAAGCCCAAGAGCTCTCTGGCTGAGAATTCTAAATGCCCCTCCCTAAACTGCAAACCCTAGGATTCCACAGGATGTTGAAAGTGGAATAATAATGCTATAACAGTGAAGTGTGGAAATGGCCTCAGTTGTTGAATGGTGAGCCAACACATAGGTAAACCCTATTTGTTCAATGAGTCTGCTGTAGCCACAACTAACAGTGGAATTCAGGCCATAACAAATCCTCATATTTCTTGTTTAGGGCTTCACAAAGTAGATTGTAGAATATAATTCAGAGCATGAATATCATAAATATTTAACTCCTACACAGTGATTAGGTTTATTTCCTAAGTAGATATTAATTCCTTAGATGAATTTCATAGTATGTACTTCTCAGTAGATTAGAGATGCATATAAACAGTTTTATAGCCATAGT
The DNA here is from genome assembly GCA_030412105.1 of Cyclura pinguis. Lineage (NCBI taxonomy): Eukaryota > Metazoa > Chordata > Lepidosauria > Squamata > Iguanidae > Cyclura > Cyclura pinguis. The sequence continues at coordinate 62,115,911 of CM059600.1, read as the reverse complement.
AAAATACTGTTGACAACTTATTTTTTTGCTGATACTTACGACCTAATATGACTGAGGATATAGTTCTAAAGCATACAATGGACAATAATATGTTATTGGAAATGTGGAGGGGTTATAAAAATGAGTCAAGTTTCTTTTATTATTATTTTTAAAAGGCTTGTTCTTACAGATATAACTATCAGAACAGGTTACGGGAAATAAAATACATACAGAAATAGGACAATGAGTTGTAGAGATTAGACTTAACCACAATAGTTTCTAGATCTGTAAGCAATAGCCATGTCTGTCTTAGAACCTGAAATGTTACTTTTAAGTAAATAAGTAATTGTAGTTATAGTTCCAAATATAGTTCCGAATATAAGTGCCCTTATATTTTCAGTGTTTTAGCTATAATTCTTCACTTTAAAAAAAAAACTAGATTTGTTGTATAAATTAATTGCTTAGAAAATTCTAAATAGTACAAGCCACTGGCCTGTGGTGCAAAATATACTCTTAATGCTGCTCCTCTATCCTCTATCCCATCTTAGGCCATTTCTGCACTAGCCTGTTATAGCGCTATTATTCCATTTACAACATCCTGTGGAATCCTGGGGTTTGCAGTTTAGGGAGGGGCCAGGTGGCCCCTCCTGAAACTGCAAACCTCAGGATTCCGTAGGATGTTGCAAGTGGAATAATAGTGCTATAACAGTCTAGTGCAGAAATGGCCTTACAGTATGAAAGGCAAAGCCTCCAAGTTGTCCCACCACACTGCCTTTTAAAGTTGGTGATAGTGCCATTGATAATCTGAAAGGACCCTTGTCCTAGCTCAAGAACTCCAGAGCTCTGAAGGACCCTGGTTTTAGGCTCTTTCTGCTCAACACATCCAACCTGACATGGGGACTGGAGAAGGATCGGGCCATGCACAGCATCATCCCAGACCCGTCCTCTCATTCCCAAGTGGCATGATTGCTCCGCAAATCATTCGGAGGATTTCCCCATCAATGACCGGCAATCGTGCCACCTTCCTGCCGTGCGCCCACACTTACCTTCACTGCACAGGTTCTGGAAGCACAAAGGCTGTGCTTCCTGACCCAGTGTAGCCCAGGACACTACCTGGCCACACTGCAGCAGGAAGAGGTGTGGCCATGACAATTCCTGGTTCCCAGAGGCAGCTGGTGCAGATGGGATCACTCCATCATGCTCTTCTCCCAGAAGAGCCACTGCCTCCATCATCATCATCAGATGCCACTGGGACACAAGTAAGCTGCAGGAAGGGCTTTAGCAATATTACCAAAGCAACGTGGTCATCATACGAATCTCCTTGTACCATTTCCAGACATTGAGCATGTGTGTTAGCAATCTGAAGGCATTTTTCAGCTTTTATAATTTTTTTTTCCTTCACAGAATCTCCATGATGAGAAGCAAAAATGCAATATGAAGTGTAAAAACAAAGGAGCTTTACATGTGGAAGAAAGCAACATGTGATACTCCAGTACGTCCTACACAGGTACAGGATGTAGTATAGGATATAGCAGTATCCAAAGTTTATTTCCAAAGGTATAAGAGCATAGCAGGATTAAGGGTATAGCAGGGGGCAAAATGAGATCATTGGTCTATCAAATAAGAATTCTGTCCCAAATGAAATTCCCCTTCAATCATCACATTTCTAGCATTGCAAAGGGCAAGATATCTAAACCTGGTCAGACCTAGAATTCTTTCACTGTGGTCCCATTCTCTTGGTAACTTTGCCTACTCCTTCTCTTTCAATGTCAAAACTATTTCTAAGTCCTTTTCCACACCTTACCTTGCTCTCTCATCATCCGGGCATCATCTTGGTAGTGCCTCTACCAGGTTGGGAACGTATCCTCAACAATCCCCTCTGCACCTGACTGGCTGCCTGCAAAAACAAGCATGAAGGACACGGCTCTTCCTTCTGCACTGCAGCCAGCCATCTCCCCATGCTGCAGTGGAGAAGGAAGTGTGTGGTTGCACTTCTGGCCCTTCTGCATGGCCAGGTGCGATGGAAGGCTAGCATGATCGGAGGTCATTGATGGAGTTTTTCTGTCAATGATATACCTTGCAATCATGCCAGCTAGTGATGTGGGAAGGGCGGGACCGTAACGACGTCATACAGAAGCGTTTTCATGGCCCAGCTCCTCTTGCGAGATGCCACTGTCCTGCGGAAAGAGCCTAAATGTTCAACTGAAGTTTTAAGCTACTGAAATGCTAGAAATATGAGGAATAAATGGGAATTTCATGGGGCAGGGGGCAGAATTCTTATTGAGAAGGCAACACCTTCAACACCTCCCATACCCCCATACAACACTCAGGTATGATTGCATAAGATTTCATCCTTAAAAACACTTAACATTAATATGGATTATGTTCAGTCTTATTAGCAAATATGCTGCCTTCAGTTTGACACAAACTCAGATCTAAGAGTTGTGTTGGGATCGTGTCAATTTTATAGCATTTTTTGTTGTTGTTCTTGCTGCTGCTGCTAGGGCTAGGGAAAGCACAGCTTATCGCAGTTGCCTGGTTCTGATTTAGTGCCATTTATTTATTAAATTGAAAGATTCATTGCACTCAAAGTTTTTATTCAAAGTTTAGTTGGTATAATTGTGCTGTAAGAGTGTAGTGCAGAAACGGCTGGAGTGCAAACTCAGTGCATTTGAACTCAGTTTTCAGGAACTGACAAAGAGCAAAGTGGGAAGAAGAAAAAGAAACTGGAACATTTTAGAAGCATCTGAAAAAGTGGGATGACAGGGGATTAAATGGGACAGTTGGAGGGTATGCTAGAAGTCTCTGGATTTCCACAACAATCCTCTCTCCAAGCACTCTCTGTCATTTGATGCACACAAGACACAGTGAAACAGTTTATTTCTTAGTATTCCAGTATAACTTGTGTGTAGATTGGTCTATTAGTGTTGTGCTCAGATCCTGTAATTTGCTAATTGGATTTGTTTCGCATCCCTTCTGCTGACAGTTTTGAAAATGTGCAGCTGTGTCACATTTGTGCACTAATCCTGTTGGCAACAACATCAGTTCTGAAAAGTTGCAAAAATAACTCCCAGCAACTTCCAAATACAAAGTAGCCTTATGATATGCGACTCTCTCCTCCGACGATAGTTTGAAGAGGTTCCAGAAAAGAGAATGATACTCGGATTTTAAGTGTCTGTACCTTAAACAGAAATAACATTAAATTCTTGCAGGAGTGTTATATAGCTGCTAGTCTATTTTAATTTATCAGCTAAGTCAAAGGAAGGGCTGATAACAAAATGACCAGCTATACCTTCCCCCACAAAGGGACAATTTGATATCTTTATCACTTGAAAATGTGCTGGCAGCTCTTCACTCTAGAGACCTCCCTGTACTACATTGAGATAAATATATCTTTCAAAATACACAATCAAACAGCTGGGAGATTGTGCATAAGACACACAAAATAGCTTTGTCTTTCCACACTGCAGAAATGAGCCTGGAAGTGCCGGAAGCAACTATGCCCTTTTAGAAAAAGAAAGAGAAGAAAAGAAAGAATTGGCTGTCTTGGTTCTATGTTCACCCCTGAGTTCCATTGTAATGACATTGTAAAGAAAGACAACTTTCAGAGAGCACCCTCTATATCTATACATTATCAGAGAGACATTCTGCGATATGGGAAGGGGGAAATCCTGTGTTGTTTGATAGACCAGTGGAAAGCTTTTTTCACACTAGGAAGTATCTGTCTGGCAAATGGAGTTGCCAGATCTCAGGGCGTGGGTTTGAGCCTTGGACTTGACCTTTAGCACTCTCAGGGAAAGGGGACTCTCAGGGTGATAGCAGTGGCTTGAAAAGGCATATAAAGTCAGCCCTCCACATTTGCAGGTTTCACTTTTGTGGAATTGATTGTTCATGGATTATATGCTGTCACCTCTGCTGCCTCCCTATGCCATTTTTAACAGCGACTGCAAGCCTCGTGAGACTGAGAAACTGCAAACAAAGCTTGTAAGTCCTTATTACAAATGATGTGGGACAGCAGTGGAGGTGGCAGTAAGTCCCACCAGCCATCCACTTCTGCTTTGTGAAGGAACCCTCATGCCTCAAAGCAATCCATGCTGGGTTGAATATAGTGATCACACTTTTTTGTGTGTTAAATATGGTTTGGGAGGGCCTAGAGTTATTCATGATTCTTCCTCTTTCACAGGGGGCCTATGCCCCTAACCCTACCAAATGTAGAGGGATGACTCTGTGTGTGTGTGTATGTGTGTGTTCATATTCTTCATTTATTAGACTTGGGTGTTTTTTAAAAAAATATTTGAATGGTGTACTCTGCACAACCATAGTATTCTGTCCAACTGTGAATCTACCATGGTTAGTGACTTTACCAGGGGTTGCCACTTGTAACATCACCCTTGTAACGTCATCGCTCTGTGACATCAGGATTCATGCCTAGGCTTGTGCCCTGATATATATTCCTGGAGAGTCTTGCCCTGGCAAACCCAATGGAAAAAGGGGTAGGCTTACTTAGCTCTTCCCCTAACCACTGCAGTACTGTCTCTGAAAAATGTCCAACACTAGAGAATTAAAGAGCTATCTAGCGACTCCTTCCCAGTGTCAAACTTCAGATGATACAGCCTTTTGTTGGCTTTAGTGCAGGACGCAGTTTTAGAACTGTCAAAGGCCCAAAGTAAAGGCATGAAGATTGCCGCCAAAGAAATAAGAAGACTGGCCAGAAGGCTGGTGATGCACCTGGTGGCATAACCTCATCAGCACAGCAGACATCAGGAAGAGAAGGCATTGGAGGAATAGGCTGTTTGGAGCAGCAAACTTTGCCTTCCTTCTTCACTGCTGTGTTGCCAAGGAAAAGGTGCAACCGCTAACATAGAACCCCAAAGTGGTTCTGCCTTTGTTTTTAAAATATTCCTGGAAGGAAAAAGAAAGCCTAGAAAACATCCTGACACACTTAAGTTTACCTTTTGAACACCAGAATGGTGTTTTATGAAAAAAGATATCTGCAGTATCATTCTTCCAGATTTACATGGGCTGAAATCCTGTGCTTAGATGCAACTAGAGTAGGGCCACTGAATTAGTGAGAAATTGGTAAATGGACACTCTGCATTAGTTCATCTCATTCAGTGGCTGTACTCAGGTTTGAACTAAGAATTGGATTTTAGATTGCAGATTGCTGTTAAATATGCCACCATCGATAGAATTCAACATTTAAGCACTTACCACAGTTGATACTATAAAAATTAAAAGAAAAAAACCCACAAGGTGTAAAATGAGGAACACACACACACACAAACAAACACCCCTTTACAGACATTGCTCTCATACTGAGATTCTTCCTCCATGCCCTCTATACTGGAGAAAAGGGGCCAGGCCCTGAAATCTGGGCACCCTAGTATAAAGTAATGCTCTGCTCATGCAGTTCCATGTCCCTCCCACTCCTAGAAGTGTCCTTCACAAGTAAGTGAAATGAAGATGGACCCAGATATGGACCCAGAGTGTGATGATATCTTGCCATATCTTATTTATTACTTAAGGCAAAAAAACAGGGAAAATAGGAAGCAGCTGCCTGGTTTTTTTTTTCCCATGAAAATGAATATTTTTTTCATTTCATTCATTGAAAATATTCACAAAAAAATGAATAGCTTCAGCTTTGCCCAAATTGGAATTAATTTTTATGTACAGTGATTAGTTATGCAGTAGATCTACTCTAAAACTTTTAGAAGACTTCTAGAGATACACTATATAGTTGCTGTACAGGATATAATTGTAGAATACAATTGCTGTTTCATGGTTTGTTTTAATTTTTTTTTTTAAGATATACTTCATGGTCTGCAATTCCTGTATTCTCTGCAGAGAGAGAGAGAGAGAGAAAATAGGAGGGAGAGAAAGAAAGAGAGAAAGAAAGAAAGAAAGAAAGAAGGAAAGAAAGAAGGAAGGAAAGAGAAAAGAATTGCCACTTTGCTGCTGCAGCAGGATTATATACTATAGGAATTGCACACTTAACAACTATGTCAGACTCACTATGCATTCAACAGTGAGGAAAATAAGGTACATGACATATGGATGCCTAATAACATCTCAAGGAAGTCACATTCACAGTCATAGTCAGCAGATTAACATTTTAACAAGTCACTGTTCCCAACGGGATTACATCCCTCAGATGGCTGAGAAAACACTTCAAGCTGTGATAAGCAATAAGAAAACTAGGAATGGAAATCTCACTGTGTTAGATCCTTTAATACCAAAGGGTCCATTGCACTTTATTTGACAGTAATGCTCATCATGCAAGATTTCATTTATGAGAGAGAAAGAACGAGTGAAAAGCAAGAGAGCGCAAAGACTTCTGGAGTACTTGAGCATTTCTTGAAATATCTGCTGCTGTCCTGCCTAAAATATGGCAATGCTAATGGTTGTCATTGTTGTTAAAGAGGTTATTTCAAGTTCTACCTCTAAGGTACAAGTTGGTTCCTTTTCTTCAGACAGAGGTAATTCTACAGAACCCTTAGTTCCATGGATATCTGGTTCAGTTCAGGAAGTAAGCTTGTAGTTTGCTTTTGGGGAGAGTTGGAATATTAGTAGTGACCAACCAGCATCCCTGTGTCCTTTCAGAACAAGGACAGCAATCATTTGACAGGGACATGGGACTGAAAGACACTTTCAACATCTTGTGGAATTCTGGGGTTTGCAGTTTGCTGAGGTCAAAGCACTCTCTGGCTCAGAATTCTAAATGCCCCCCCTAAACTGCAAGTCCCAGAATTCCATAGGATGCTGAAAGTGGAGTAATAGCACTACAACACTGGCCCTTTCTGCATGTGGGGGGGAAATGGGCGAAAATACCCAAAAACGGAGCTTACCTGAAGCCGGGTAAGTCCGTCGCCACGCGGAGCAGCATGAGCTCGCTGCTCCGTAGTCCTCCGGCGTGCCAAATGGTGGCTTCCGGTTGGTGGAGGCTCTCCACCAACCGGAGAAGCTCACCAGCCGGAAGCCCGCCCCCGGCAGATCTGCAGGCACACACTTGCGCGCGCCTGCAAATCCGCATCGGAGCCGGGCAAAGGAGCGGCATGGGGCTGCGTGCTCCGTGCTTTTTAAAAACCTCAAAAAAGAAGTTTTCAAAAAACACACAGCGGGGCTAGTTCCGGCTGCTCCTGAGTGGATTCTGGTGTGGAACTACAAAAAGCAGTCCATACCAGTCCACTCTATGGTGCAGAAGACCTCCGTGAGAGGTCGCTCTGCACCATTACAGAAGCCCGGTACGGAAATGGCCACTGTTGTGCAGAAAGGCCATGAGTTTAAAGTGCAAAAGTAGTTTGTACTCATTTGACTCAGCAGGGGGAAGAGAAGAGGAGAGGCAGAATCTTGCCCCTGGTGATGAAAACCAGCACGGTTTAGTGATCTGAAGGTTGGACTACAACCCTGGAGACCTAGGTTTGATTTCCCACTCAGCCAGGGAAACCCACTGGTTGACCTTGGGTGCATCACACACACTCAGCCCCAGAAAACCTCATGATAGTTTCTCCTTAGGGTCACCATAAGTTGGAAACAACTTTAAGGTACACAAGAACAACAAGAACAACAATTTCATGGTCAATGTATCATACTTAGTATCACTAAAGGATGCCTCTTGGAATATTACCAGGCCAATCCTTGTCAAATTGTAAGGGATTGCCCCTAAGTCTTAGATTTGGGAATAAAATCTCAAGGCTTGCAGATAGTCCTGACCTGGCAATCCTACTCTCTACCCTCTCACAGTATTGGATTCTGACCTTCAACTGCCTTTCCTCACGATGTCTGCATGACCCCTAAAAAATGCAATTATTACTGTGGTGTGCTATCAGGATTCTGGCTTCCTTGTTTTTTGATCTGTCCCTGTCATCGTTGAAGGCCCTTTTCACACTGCATTTGCCATGCAAAAGGGCCCCTCGAGTGTCACACAAATGTGAGGAGCGGTTCACATGACACACTCACAATCGCGCAACGCTCCAGGGGCTGGCAGGTGCCAACTGCGCACTGTTTCATTTCAGCCGTGAGCCGAAAATGGTGTATGATTGCACATTGCTCCAGGGCCCCACGCGCACTTGCTGTACGTGCAGAGCTCCAGAGCCGTGGTGCTCATGCTTCCCGCCCCAGCGCAGCCTGGGAAACTCCCAGGCTGCACTGCGGAAGGAAGAGGTGGGGCTCTCGCGCAAGCGGGTGGCAGCTGTGGAGCTGAAGGAACTGGGAAGCAAGAGCCTCTCGCTAGAGGCTGCTCGCGCAATTCCCGCATCCCAGCTCTGCAAAAAGGTGCGTTGCGGAAAGGGCCAAAATTTCCTAACTGAGTGCTGTGCTATTAACAAAAACAGAAGTCCTTGTGCTTCCATTTTCCGTTGGTGCTTTGAGGAATAGTGACACCACCATCATTGCCTCCTGCCAGCTTTTGTGGCAATGAAGACAGAGGATAAATTAAGCAGGCTGGAAGCATTCTTCTCCAGCTTAGTGGAAGGTACATTGTGAACCATTATGATAAAAATTACTAATGAATCATAGAATTGGAAAGACCATAGAGGCCATCCAGTCTAATCTCCTGCCATGCAGGAACACACATCAAAGCACTCCTGACATATGGCCATCCAGCCTCTCTTTAAAAACCTTCAAAGGAGGTTCACCACAAATCAAAACAAATCCAAAGGAGGTTCACCACACTCCGAGGCAGTATATTCCACTGTGGAAATCTCTGACCATCAGTAAGTTCTTCCTGAGGTTCAGGTGGAATCTCTTTTCCTATAGCTTGAATCCATTGTTCCTTGTCCTAGTCTCTGGAGCAGTGGAAAATAAATCCTCTCCCTCCTCGACATGACATCCCTTCAAATATTTAAACATAGCTATCATGTCCCCTCTTAACCATCTCTTCTGCAGACTAAACATACCCAGCTCCCTAAGCCACTCCTCATAGGGCATGGCTTCCAGACCCTTCACCATTTTGGTTGCCCTCCTCTGGCCACGCTCCAGCTTGTCAATATCCTTCTTGAAATGAAATGCCCAGGACACAGTATTCCAGATGAGGTCTAACCAAAGCAGAATAGAGTGGTACTATTACCTCCCTTGATCTAGACACCATACTATTATTAATGCAACCAAGAATCGTGTTCGCGTTCTTGGCTGCCACATCACACTGCTGATTCGTGTTCAGCTTGTAGTCCACCAAGACTCCTAGATCCATTTGACATGTACTGTTATCCAGCCACGTGTCCCCCATCCTATATTTTTGCATTGTATTTTTTTCTACCTAGATGTAAGACCTTACATTTCTCTCTGTTGATACTCATTTTGTTAGCTTTGGCCCAGCTCTCTAATTTGTGCCAAAGCTAACAATATGAGTTAATGGGAAAGGTTCTTGCTTTCACGTTTTCCACTAGATGTGTCTTCCAAAAATATTTGAAGTATTCGTTTCAGCACCATTGGTACACATTGGCTCCACAGAATGAGAAGTACAAATTGAGGAGATACACCATATAATTATTTCACGTGTTGCAGTGCTCAACATTCGTATGTGAGGCTTATATTTATGGCAGTTAAACCTGACATAAATCAGAAGGCAGTCTTTTGTGCCCAGTTGGCAAATATTTTAACTGTCGGTCATTGTGAAGGACAAACCAACCCTTCTGTGGAAAACAATAGAAATCTCTCTTCTTATAACAGACGTAGGAAAGGTTACAATGATAGAAGAATGAGAAAGTATACTAAAATAATGTGAGTCTGAGAAGATTTTAAGGTGAAAATAATATGTTCTTTTTTCCCTCACAAGGAGAACAACTTCAGGTGGGTTGCAATATTTGAGCCCTTCGAATCCAGAAATCTATTCTGCATATTATGCAAATTATTATAATTGTGCATGCTATTTAATACACGTTCCACCTTCTTGTACCCATTCATGGCAAAATATCTGTCTTCTGAAAAACAGGGAAGAAAGCCACTTTTCAGAATTCACTAGTGCTTCAAGACTAGATAGCAGTGATGCAACAAGCCACAAACGGTCCACAAGAACCACCAGCTTGTAGCTAATGTAGCCAAAAAATCTGTATTATGGAAAATGGCCCACAAAGCTAACTTTCTGTCTAACCACTTCTAGCCAATTTATCAGTTGCGTGTGACTAGATGGGAGTGATGCAAGAAGTCACAAAAATTCTACAGAAATCACCTCTGTGTACCTATTCTAAACAGAATTCACTGGAAAGTTAGCGCTGTGGACTATTTTCCAGAATATAAACTCTGTGTGTGTGTTTCTGTGTGTGTGTTTTGGCCCAAATGGGTACAAAAAAAAAGTTGATATTTGGGGAATTGTTGCAGTACCCCACCACCTAGTCTTGTGAAGCTGATGAATTTGGTGGGCAAAACTCCTGGAAAAAGTAGTGGTTCAGGCTATTTTTTTTTTAATATAATATTTTTCCTAGAATAGGTACAAGAAGGTGGTTCCAGTGGAATTTTTATAGCTTGTTGCCTCATACTCGTCTATTCTTCTGCAACAGTGGATTTGGTTGGCATGACCTACTCAGAGCTTGAAAAGCTTACTTTTTTATATTACAAGTTGCAGAACCCTCCAGCCAGCATGAATAAAATATCCAAGCTTTGGAATAGTAGTCATCTTAATAAAAGTATGTTTCTGGAGGGGAGAGGGAGATGGTAATTCTAAAGTCAAAAGTGTACTTTTTTTCAGGCAATGACCTATTAATGTATAAATCTTATGGATGTTTGACCTTTATTTCAGGTCTCCATTCTGTGCAAATTTGTCTCCCTTTGATCCGAATCTTACTGATACCCCCAACTACAGGAAACCCCAATGAATCAATGGAATTCACCTATGAGCTGACTCACCATCCAACCATGATTCAATCAGTTTACTCTAGCTGGGACTAACTAATAGGATTCTGTGAATGTCTCCACTGTTGCTTCATGTTGTTTCCTATAATCTCATCATTTGAGCATCACATAATTTCCCTCTCCCACTTGTAACTCTTCATCAAGATTTACTTTCTTGACAACACCTTTCCAGTACTGCTCTGTTTTCACTTCACCTGCAGTTTCAAAGCCCCTTAGCTTTAAAAATGTTATTTTTCTGTTATTGACAGTCAAGAGCTACGGCACCTGCATATGCACCAAGCTTGGTACATCCTTGTCCTGAGTATGTTCACTGAGAAGAAAATCCCAACAAATTCAATTCAGCTTACTCCTAGATAAGAATACTTAAGATTGCAGACTTATTTTTGAATAATACCTCACTCATGGAAAACTGGTAGATTCATACCCTATTTTTATGACTGTCATTTGCAGAAAAGCTCCTGCCAAACCTGAATTGTGGCCATTTTACACTACAAAAAAGACATGGCTTCTTTCTGCTAAAATAAAGGAACTATTTCCCCCTCTTTTTTAATTTTATAAACTTTACTACAAAGCTCTACTTTTATATCTGGAACTGCTACATGCCTTCCCACCCATCTCCCATGAGAGGCTGAAAGAAAAGCAATTCATTATATTGTTCCTCTCAAGTGTTTGCCAGATAATTTGTAATGTGATATTTGATCAAATGTCTTACATTTATTTGAATGCTGACTGTAATATAGTGATAAAGATATTTGTTTAAAGTCTAATACCCTTGCCACTGGGGCATTCTGATGCCAGTTCTTCATTAGATGAATTTAGAAAACACTTGTCAACTGCAGAGCAGAGATACCTTCATCAAAACGGAAGAGGAAAGTGGAACAAATTTCTAAAGAGTAATATTATTTCATATTTATGGGGCAGGGGAGCTGACCTTTATTCTTAATGCTTAAATATAGGACTTTATAGTAAAGACTTTGTAATAACATCTCAAAGGCTGCTGAAAAAGAAGAACTATATGAAAATATGATTCATTCATTTGGAAAATGAAAGAGAACAGATTGATGTTGGAAAAGCTAATATTTCTTACATTTCTAGAAAAAAGATCTTGATCCTTTTGCATAAGATTTATAGGCTGCTGCTGGGAAGATGGAATATTTTAAAGAGAAAGAAAAAGAAATCCTTCATCTATAAATTGAAAGGAAGCAAAACAATATTTTCAAAGAGTAACATTTGACTTCCAAGCCACTGAGATAACTGGAAAATCTATTTTACACTGAAGATGAATCTTTGCTTAAGCTTAAGACATATTAAATCCTTTTTCTATTTTAACTCTTTTTTCTTTGACTATTTCCCAAATGGTTCAATGGTTCAATGTATCCAGAACTATAAACTACATAGTTCTCTCTCCCTCTTCTCTCCCTCTCTCTCTCTCAATCTCTCTCTCAATATATACATTTGTGTCTCTCTATGTGTGTAAACCTACTGCTAATTGGAATAACAATAACAATGAAACAACAAAAACATACCTAATAGATTTTTTATATATATATATAAAAATTTGTTTTGTTTACAAGTCAACATGCACAAGTCAGAAGAAGACCACCATGCTGCATAGGTAGAGAAATGTTAAACCTTAATCCAATCTGCTGCTTCTTCTAAGATTACATCTTCCCGGACATGTAAACAGAGGAAGAAAAAGAGGACATCCTTCAACAGATGACACTAAAGCCGTTTTTTTTTTTTAAGTAATTCCTGTATAAAGTTAAAGGAATTTAGGGGGGAAAGTAACTAGGGAGGGACAGTTTAAACTTCCCCTATCTGGCATATAGTAGACATGATCCAGAATGGGATTCACCTCTTTGACTTGTGTGTAATGGGAAAGAGAGATTCAGCTGCATTTGTTATGTGCCTTGAAGTCCACTCAGTGGCGGAGCTTGGAGTATGTGGAGAGGGGGCAGGAGGGGAGGGGCACTGTGCATGGGGGTGCGGCTGTGGTACGTGGGGGCATGGCCAGGGCACACAGGGGCATGGCTATGGGCCAGGATGACCCAGAAACATTGCCACCGGGGCGAATCGCCTCCCCACCCCCACATCCACATCCCTACACGACTCAGTCCATTCTAACTTATGGAGACCCTATTGTAGGGCATTCTTGGCAAAATATATGCAAAAGAGGTTTGCCATTGCCTTCTTCTAAAGCTGAGAGTGTATGACTTCCTCAAGGTCACCCAGTAGATTTCCATGGCTGAGCAGGGATTTGAACCTTGGTCTCCTGGAATCCTAGTCCAACACTTTAACCACTGTATCAGCTGCATACTGTGCATCTAATAGGTGGGGTAGTTTATTCCTCAGAATTTTATGGTTCTAACACAGAGACATGGTTTTCTATACACTCTCATGAAGTTTGATGTTCACTGCAACAGTACTGTTAGAAGGGTTCCTGCGTTCTCAGCACAAGGAATCTCAGGGTGACAGCACTACATTGAAAAGTATGTGTAAATATATTTTCTTAATTTGTTAGCCTTTCCTTTTTATATATATGTTTGAATGGCATACTCCATACCACTGTGCTGGTGCTTAACACATAATGCTTAATTATGTCACTAGGCATCGCAAGGGGTCATTCCCAGGTGTTGGGTTCCGGCATTGAAATCTCAGCATCCGAAATAGCCCTGACCAGGCAACTCTAACTGTTTAGGATCCACACACTCCCTCCAATATCCTACTTAGGTAGCTTGCTGTCACGTAAACCCTATTCAGGTATTTAGCATAGGGATCAAATTAGCACACAAGGAGAAGAACACATTGATGCCACTCATGTTTGTCATCATTCAGCTCACATGAAAAAAGATCCATAGTGAGTCCATAAAGAAGCGCCTCTTACATATATCAAGACTCTCTATTGAGCCAAAATAATGGAACAAGTAACTTCTAACCCCCATGTATCCATCCAGACATGCACAGCTGCCTCCCTATCACCGCAACTGCTTATATTTTTGGACTTTCCTTCAGTGTTCGTGCACCTCAAATATTTTCCACTACAGTAATGACCACACAAGAGCTAGTGTGGTCTAGTGGTTTGAATGCTGAACCAGGACATTCTTCATTCCATTCAGAGGACTGCAGGGTGATCTCTGTTTCAGAGGCATCAGGTATAATGGCCTTACATAAATAGATATGCCAGCTAAGATCAAGAAACTGGCAATTATTCCTAGTTCCTTAGGGTGATGCCTGCTGCTTTGTCCCTTGTAATGCTTTCATAAGGGTAATTCTGCATGAACTCCACCAATCGTGAAGATATTACTCCAAGGCCATTTCAGCGCTACACTGTTATAATGCTATTATTCCACTTTCAACATCCTATGGAATTCTGGAGTTTGTCGTTTACTGACACCAAACAGCTCTCTGGCTGAGAATTCTAAATGCCCCTCCCTAAACTGCAAACCCCAGGATTCCACAAGATGTTGAAAGTGGAATAATAGCACTATAACCGTCTAGTGCGGAAATGGCCCAAGTATCATAGCTTTTGCAGAAAATAGGACTTATCTATGAGAGCACCCTTGCCTGTTAAAGAAACTGAAAAAAGAGACAGACCACACACAGCAGACTTGGTACCCCACTTCCCACTATTAGCCTGTGAATCTCCTTTTCAGTCCAGCCTAAAATTGAATCATATCCTTAGGCTATGAAACAAAAATCTTTATAGAACTGCTTGAGAATATCTAAGAGCTGACTTTAATATCAGGTAGAGCATTTTGGCGGTCACCCAGCACTATGTAGAATGATCTAATAAATGTTAAGATATATTACTATATCTTGGAGCATACATCTTGGAAAATGACAGGATCCCTTTTCTTTCCACCTCTCAGTGACAATTGCTTAGAAATGCTATTCCATTTAGAGCAAACACAGTATCCCACGCATACAAGGGAAAAAGGATGAAAGGCTTCTGCACAATTAGGCTTAAATAAACACAATCAGAGAATCAGAGAACAGAATCAGACTCACAGGCTTGGAAGGGACAGCATGCATTTAAGACAACTAAATAAGGAGAGTCCACCCCCACACCCCAAGATAGTCCATTCCATTCTCAGATAGGTGTTAGCATCAAGAAGTTCTTTGCAGCATTTCTGCAGATTGTCTTTTCTTGCAATTTGGATCTGTTGGTTCATATCCTACTCTATATGATACGTAAAAGATGGCTCTCATATCCCCTCTCATTCTTCTCTTCTCCTAGTTAAACATTTCCATTTCCCTAAGCCATTCCTCATAGGGCTTGCATTTTAGACATTTTAAATGTTTTACCATTCTGGCCATCCTTCTCTGGAGATGTGCTAACAGCAGGCAACCAAGGCATTTAAAGGTGTGGATCAACTGGAATCTTATTAGGTTATCATCCCACTATCAGCAATAAATGCCTACTTCGAGCTAAATATATGCTATGACAACTATGGCCCTTTCTGCACCAGGCAGTTAGAACGGGGCAGTGCATCCTCTCATGGAGGTCGTCTGCACCTTGGAGTGGACTAGGAGTGGACTACTTACCGGAGATCCGCACCTCAGTCTGCTCCAAAATGACCCCAAGTGGTCCTCCAGCGTGTTTTCTAAAGACTGCAAAAAACAGGTCTTTATTTTCCTGGAACGCGCCATTGCATTCCTGCTCCCTTGTGCAGATTCGCAGGCTCGCACCAATGTGAGCCTGCGATCTGCGGAGGGTGGGCTTTAGGCGTGGCGAGCCCCAGCGGTTGGTCGGGACCCACGACCAACCAGAAGCTGCCATTTTGGAAGCCGGAACCGCCATTTTGGAAGCCGGAAGCCGCCATTTTGGAAGCCGGAAGCTACCATTTTGGAAGCCGGAGCAGTGCAGATCTACAGACCTCGCACTGCTCCGATTTGTCCTGGACCAAGGAGGAGCCCTGCAGAAGGGCTTCAAGGACAGTCCGCATTGCTTCGGACCCCAGAAGAAGCAGTAGGTAATGGCACAGAGCGATTCCCTCACCTCGTGCGGAAAGGGCCTATGTTAAATGAAGCTAAGCTCCATTCTCAAGTAAGTGCAACACCTTCATGTTGAGGGGTGGGAGGTGAAGTTAAACTGCAGACAGTTTTTATTTATATATTCAGTACCACTTAAGTTTTTCTTGTTTTCTCAGGGCATTTCCACCCTACACTGTTATAGTGCTATTATTCCACTTTCAACCTCCTATGGAATCCTGGGGTTTGTAGTTTAGGGAGGGGCATTTAGAATTCTCAGAACACTTTGGCCTCAGTAAACTACAAACCTCAGAATTCTTCAGGATATTGAAAGTGGAATAATAGCACTATAACAGTGTAGTGTGGAAAGGCCCTTAGCCACAGTATAAGGTGTGTGGGGACATTAAAATAAAAACCATCTTGGTGGAGCATTAAATCTCCTTTACCCATTCCAGATTCCATTGATTTCAACTGACTTTATTTGCAGGAAGCAGGGATAAAGTTGCAGTCTGTGCGGCTTAAAACATCAGCACTCTTTTCTTTATACAGTGAAGGTATTAGGAAAGTTTTACATAGTGTGACTTTATTTCTATTTCTTTCTCTTTAAAAATATTTACAGCACTATATATTCCCCCCCTCCCCTTCTGAAATGTCAGTTTTTCATTGGGGCACTGTAAGGACAAATCAATGAGACAAGAGGAGGCAATGAATCAGCAGGAGCTCTCAAATGCCTAAAGATATATGAACTCAGAATGAATTATATTGTATGATACACATTCTGCTAAATATCTGTCAGCATGAAAACTGAATAATGGTAAATTATAAAACTGATCCCTTCCTTGGGGATACATGATCAAGGCTAGATTTATACAGGGTCAGTTCAGCTTAATAATAAATACTGCACATTCCTCTGATAATTATGTCATCATAAATTAGTCCTTCCCAAATATGATGAATGAGTTACATCTTTCGGAGAGAAGGCTACATGTTACAGTTGGTGCTCATGTAATTTTCATGAAAATAAATGATACTAAAGGCTCCATTGTATTCTTAAGTTGCTAGAATTTTACCATTGTACCTTATTTATCAATTTCTTTCATGCAAATAGGCTCTGTTTGCAAACATGGAATGAAAGGGAGAGATACACAGAACTTCCTCGTCCACTGAAATAAACTGAGAAGTCTACTTGCACATGAGTTTCGTATGGACATTAGAACACACAATAGGTTTTGAGTGAAACACTTACCTTTATCTATTTTATTTATGCAGATATATAAATTCAACCTTTCTGGTTTTTACAGATTATTCAGGGTAACTAACATAATTAAAACCAACAGAATAACACTCTGATAAAAGATACGCCCACTAATAAGGTCTTTTCCCTAATCCCCCTCACATGTGCTTCCACCATAGCTGAAACATAAAGTTGGGCCTTTTCCACCACATACTGGGGTAAAGACAGTGTTCTGATGAAAGAGCTGGTCCCTAAGGTGTTACCCCAAAATATGGATGTCTCAGAGGTCTACCTGCAATACCAGTGCCTCCATCAAACTGTGGAGAATATTAACTCAAAGAGAAGGCCTGAGAGAGGAGGGTAACCTTACAAGATCTTTTACACCTGTGTATTCCAGTACTAGTGCAGGGAAGAACCAGTCAGAGATTCAAAAGTAAGCTTGTATATTTTATGGGGGGAATTAACAATCACACATACAAGATCTAAGCAATCTCACATTTCCACAAGGCTAACTGAAGGAAAAAGGAGGAAAGTTTGGATAACGAGAGTTTAGGGTGAAGCAAGTGATATTTATCAGTCCAGCAGAGAAGAGATGACGCAATGTGGCTTAGACTGGAAGTCCAAGGGTAGTACAAATCAGAAACTGGAGCGGCAGAGTGATGGTCAGTATACCAAAAGTACTATGAGTTATCTGGCAAAAAGCCAGGGTATAAACACTCTTCTTCCACCTAAGGAGAAGATGTTAATGGCTCTCTGGCAGAGTAGACAATAGAGTCCACAGAGTGGACAGTGGGGTCTGGAATGAGCTAATGGCTTTAGCATTAGGTGACAAAGGAACTGATCAGAATCGTGAAAGCTCCTTAATTGCTGCACAGGTGAGGGGGCAAAGGCGAGCTTTTATGACCAAAGGAGAAGGTCAAGAGAATCAGTCCTTCTGTGAAAGTAATTTCAGGTGTTATTGGTTGAGTCATTGAGAGACATCTGCCAAGTCCTTTGTCTGGAGCTTCCCTGATTATGACCAAGCCATGCCCTGAGGTCTCTTTCTGACCTAGTTTTACAATACACATGTACAGCCAGTTCCTCTTTGCCAGCAAGCTTCCCAGTTATAGCAGGTTATAATTTATATTTTATGTCAATTAAAAATTTGTCAATTAAACCATATCATGGATAAGGGGTGTACAGCCTGGTAACAAGGATATCTTCTCACTCATATTCTTGATGAATGTTTTATATATCCATAATTTCTAAAAAAAAAGTGTGATCATTGTTGTTGTTGTTCTGTGCCTTCAAGTCATTTCTGAGTTATAGAGGCCCTAAGGGGAACCTATCATGGGATTCTTGGCAAGATTTAGTCAGAAGGAGTTTGCCTCTGCCTTCCTTTGACAGCTGAGAGAGTATGATGTGTCCAAGGTCATTCAGTGGGTTTCCATGGCAGAGCAGAGATTTGTACCCTGATCTCTAGGGTTCTAGTCCAACACTCAAACCACTACACCATACTGGCTGTCACCTACACCTACACCTGTTGTGAAGGTGGTTCAGCTGCCCTGCAGTATTATACCACATGCACACACAGACCGTCTACACTCCCTACGCAGTACATTTCCACAAGATTAGATTGTCCCCACTTCAGTTAGCCATAATGAAAATTACATTAATAGTCAAGATCTTATCAAAATAATTTCTCATCACTTTCTTTTCAGGACTAGCAGGCCTGGATGAAAACAGAACTGGGTGCATCCTTGAATGAAGAGTTGGACCCTATCATAACTTTGGCCCTAAATAGTTCAAGAAGAGACACAACCACCCCAGGCACAATGTGAAATGTTGAGCCGCAGGCTCTTTAAGAGAACAAATGAACCCTCCGTGGCCCAACCCCTGCTACAGACACTCTAGAATCATCCACAGAAGCTGAGGTAGTAGTGGATCCTGCAAAAAACACAGAATGGAAAATACTACCAGTTGTTTGGTGTGCACTACCTCCCATCCATTAAAGAAGAAGCCAAACTTCTCACATGCTATGGATCAAGGGCTTGATGTTTGGAGAGAGTGTGGCAGAGCCAACCATCAATTTGAAGTGAGTCATTTCAGGGATCACCTTCTTCCACACATAGGCCATTTCTGCACTACACTATTATAGCATTATTATTCCACTTTCAACATCCTATGGCATCCTGAGGTTTGCAGTTTAGGGAGAGGCATTTAGAATGATCAACCAGAGAGCTCTTTGGCCTCAGTAAACTCCAAATCCCAGAATTCCACAGGATGTTGAAACTGGAATAATAGCACTATAACAGTGTAGTGCAGAAACGGCCAATAGTTGGCCATCAGGTCAGTTGATCTTCAGAAGTATCTTTGTTTTACACACTCAAAAGAGAAACAATTGACTGGAACATGAAGCAGGGACCTTCACACACTCACAACATGGAACTCCTCCTCAAATGAGGTGGGATAGTCCCCCCTCTTTGGTGATTTAGGATCAAACTTTTTTGCTCTGCCAATGTATTAATTTAACATGTCCGTGCTTTTGAATTATGCTACATTGTTTTGCTTCTAATGCTCTTGGTTCTAATTGTATTGCCATTTTAATGGAGTAAATTGCCTTGGTAGTCTTCTTTTTCAAACTGAAAGGCATCGTATTAATAGTATAACAAGCAGTTGTGAAGGGAAGAAAACAGTTAATGTTGTTCAGTGTGGGGGCAGTCACTGCTGAACCAACCCCTTATCCTGCTGTGCCCCCTCCGAGAAATCTCTGCTGTCTGGAACACATTGATCTCTGGCCCACTGGACTGCTTCCTGGCTTGATGTACAGAGGAGAATTTTGAGCCAGACTGCAGCGGTGGCTAGAATGGGACAATCAATAACATAAGATAAAGAGCATTCTTTCCCCTGGGTTATTTGGCACATAACCCCTGCCTCTTCGATTTGCTTCTCTCTTCAAGTTTGAAGCCTTTGTTATTGTTGTTGTGTTGCTTTGTTTTTGTTTTTTCACTGTAGTCATGTTTTGCATTTCTTACCGGTTCTCCAGACTGATGGCTATTCAGGCAGCTTCCTACAACAGGAGTTATTTTGAATTATCTTTAAAAAGGAAAGAACTCTTGTGCACTATCAAGTTTACTACATAAATAAGTAAATAAGTAAATATACACCTTCTTTTATTATGTGCCAAAGTATTGCAGGTGCAGAAACTCTTATCGCCCAACTGCTGGTAAAATAATATTTTGTCCTCCCATTCAAATCATTCTCATCCAGATTTTCAGAGAGACCATGCAGATCCTTATGATTAACAGTCTCTTCTTTGCTCCATTAGAGAATGCCAGTATAGAAGATACAATACTAAGCAAGAAGGCCTAGTGGTAAAATGCTAACGTTAATGGTAGATAAAATTCCTGAAGAACACTAAAGCTAAACTTTAACTGCCATGGCTTCATCCTACAGAATGTCATATGCCATTTAGAGAAGTGCTTAAAATTGCTCAATAACTTCAGTCCTTTAATTCAGGTGTCTGGACTAGAGCACTCTGTCAGTGAATGCTAAGTTGCCCACTAAACTGCATATTCCAACATTCCATAAAAATGGAGCCATGGCAATTAGTGGTATCAAACGCCCATAATTGTGCAGGGCAAAGACACCACCAGTGTGTATTGCTGCTGATGAGAAAACGACCATTTTCATTAAGAAAGGAATCAAAATCCAAACCACCAATATGATAGTGCTTTTAATCAAAACTGTGGTCTGGCCATAATTGAAATGTCTACATTCCTGGGTCCTGCAAGTCAAAAAGGATCTGAACAAGAAACTATAGAGGTATGTTTACAGTGTATAGCACTTTTTCACACAGAAGAAGGGCACTGGGAAAGCAAAATGCAACTGCTGTACGTTATCGTTCCATACATCTCTATAAAATTTTGAGATTAAACAAGAGAAGGGTAATTTCAGGAGATTTTGTGTGAGGCAGCTGTGAAGTTTACTGTTTTTTTGTTTGCTTGTTTTGAAACAGCTTTTAAAAGTGATTGACAGCTCATTCTTGGAAATTCATGATGCTTTTGTACCAAGGCACTTTCCTACCATACCCAGACGATCCCCAACCTCTACTTTTGAAGAATCGCACCAAAGCAGAACAAAAGCAGTGGGCCACCAGGCAACCAGGCACATGGTACTTGGTAGAGACAGACAGGCAAGAGGACCAATTTAGACACTTCTTACTTCAGGAAGCATAAGTCAGGATGCTTAAGAAGACTGATGATGCTGTAATGCTCTGGCAATTAGTGAAGGCAGAGAGCAATACCAGGATCCACTCCCAAATTAAGATGGTCCTGGGACAATATTCTGCTTTTTGTGTGGTGACGCAGACTGCCTGGCCTCCCATCGCAGGGATGGCCTCTACCGTGATATTATTGCAGCCTCTGCCTCCTTCCAGTCTCTGAGTTTCAGGCTTTCCTGACGGCAAAGCAAGTTGACTCCCACTTCCACTTCCCTGAAGCCTTAAAAATCTTGGTAGTGAATCAGGCTTGCGCCCACTACCACCTAAAGTACTGACCCATACAAGTCTTACTGGGAATGAAGGGAAATTAGTCTGTTTGCCTCTGTCCATGTCACCATGTGGATTTGCATTACTACTGTAGAGAAACCTGATTAAATTAAACTAATGATCAAATGAAGCAGCAGCAGTAATAGTAGCACTAATAATTTTTTAAGTTGTAAATTACACATGAATTTAATTAATTATTTTTTAGAAAAGAATCAAGGGGTAGGGGATTAAGCTAGACTATTTACTAAGAGAAAACATTGGGCAATAAAAAGGAATACTCAGAGAGACCAAACATAGATGACAATCAACAACAGTTGCTCCAAACCCCCATCACAACATTTTTGATCTACTACTAACAGCTCTAGCAATCAAATGAAGAGATGCTGGAACTACTTGATTATATAATCTCAACTATTACATCTAATGCACCCACATAAGCACTGTGACTGGAGCATGCAGATGAGATTCTTGCTCAAGATTGTCTATTAGAATAGTACATGAGGAAGCCCAACTCCCCTCCTACCATCCATATCACACCACCTGCTAATGTCCTTTACGGGTCATGCTAGAGAGACATGCTGGCCGCCATCTTCCCACTTATTTTTGACTGGTCCAAATTCAGATGGGTCTGAATCACTTGGGACTGTGTTGTATGACTGCAGAGCCAAATTGGTCCAATATGATTTGACCCAGGTTTCATAGAAGTCAGCCTGAATCAGACTGATTCACTTCATTATTCAGCTTTTGGCTGAAACAGCTGCACAACCCTAATAATTACCTGTTGCTGGGACAATATTTGCCCTTTAAAAAAGAAAAGACAAAGACAAATGAGGAAAAAGGACAGAGAAAGCCCAAGATAGGATTCATTGTTTTTTCTCTCTGGGACAACAGGGAAGAGACACGTAAGAAGGACAATAAGAGAGTCTTTCTAATCACTAACAAGGTCCGATTCAGAGTTGCAGTGCCAAGGGAGGCTGCTGGAATCTCACTGCTCACTGTCTTGATTTTACAGCATAAAATGACTAACCAATGTTTCCCTGGAGGCAACCAGCCAAAAGAAGATGAATCTGACCACTGATGGAAACAATGTAATTATGTCCTCTGTGCATTAGAGGACTCCTTCTTCCTGTATTGTGTAATGTACAGCTATTTTCACCTTCACCTGAAGTTGTGAATGAATACAATCCTTTGGCTTAACATTACCCCTGCACCACATTTGCAGCAAAGCCTGCTGATTGTATAATGTGGAACCATGGGGAAAAGTGGACAAGGAAAGTTGGCCAAGAGCAAAAACAAACGACACTTATTATGATGATAACTGTGCAGAAGGATCCCAAGGAATCAACACCACATTCAGATAAAAGGATGGTGCTGGTGGAGAAAGGAGTTAAATTCACAATTTTCTTTTATTAGACCTATAAGCATTAGTGCCTACCAAAGGCAGTACCTTTATGCAGTGGTGGGATTTCATGTTCCTGTGAGGCAAGAAGCTATGCTGATGGTTGCAGTGCTGCTGCTAGAATTCCCCATGTCTGACAGGCTTTTGCTAAGGAATCAGACTAAATGTGTAAAAAAGCTACTGCAGCAGCAATAGTGTGTGCGTGTGAGAGAGAGACAGAGACAGAGAGAGACTGTGGAGGATCTCTCAGAGACAATGGCACTGGCACCATAGTGAACAATTGTTAGTACTGCACGGAAGAAGGCACAGTTAGACCCCTTTTGAATGTCTTACCATGAAAACCCTATTTTGAGAAAGTCCGAAATAAACAAGAGACAGTGCCATAAGATGAAACTTTCAGATCAGATGGCAGTCAAGGAGCTCCTGGGGTACAACAGTGTTAGTAAGCTGTACATCCCCATGCTTCGATATGATTTAATTGGCAAATTATATTACTTGGCATAAATATAAAGTATACTCTGCTATGGCTGCATGGCCATGCTGGCTAAGAAGAAAAGCTGACCACACATGTGCATTGCAAAATGAGTTCAGAAGAGACCTCAAAGCATAGCCAGGTCATATTCGGGAAATCACCAGGAATCTCCATCAATAATGGAGTTGCATTTAGCCTCCAATGACTCAACTTTAGAGAGACAATAGCATCTGAAACGTTCACACAGTATTGCTGACTGTCTTAACTCCTTTCCCTCTGACCAAGCAAGCTTCCCTTGTGTCCCCAAATCTGTCCAACAATTAAAGAGCTATCAAGGCTACCATCAGCCTTTTGTCACCTAACATTAAGAGCACTAGCTCGTTCCAGGCCCCATTGTCCACGCTCCAGACTCCATTTTTACTCTGCCATTAGCACCTTTGCCCTAAAAGCAGAAAAAGAATATTTAAACTCCAGTTTTCGGCCAGTCAACTCTCAGTGCAACAATTGCTGGTTGTCATTCTGCCTTAGATTTGTGTCTAAGCCATATCACTTCTTTGCAGCTCTTCTGGATTGGTAAATATCACCCACTTTGCCCTTAAATGTCACTATCCAAACTCTCCTTCCTTTTCCTTCAGTTAACCTTGCATGGTTGTGTGGCTGTTTCCATTTTGGGTGTCTGCAATTCCCCCAATAAAACAAATAAGCTTACTTTTGGATCTCAGGCTGGTTCTTCCTTGCACTAGTACCAGTATATATAGGTGTAAAAGGTCTCATAAAATTACCCCTTCCCACATCCCTCCCCTTTGAGATCATATTCCCTACCTTTTTGTGGAGGTCCTGGCATTGTGGGTGGACCCTTGAGCCACCTGTGTTTTGGAATAACAGCAGAGAACAACTATAAGTAGCATTGTGGCTAATGATGTTACTGGGCTCAAGCTGAAAGGATGTTCAGCTGTTGACATGCTTAGAAGTGAAAGGAAAGTCTGAAGCTGCACAACACATATCATAGGAACATAGAATGTAAGAAGCATGAATTGGGGAAGCTAGACATAGTAATTACAAGAAATGGAACGTATGAAGGTTGCAGTTCTTGGGCTGAGCAAGCTAACGTAGAGGGGAATGGGACATTCTGAGTCAGATATAGTGTTTTATTCAGGAAATTGATATCTAAAGCCATTTCCACACTACACTGTTATAGTGCTATTATTCCACTTTCAACGTCCTGTGGAATTCTGGGGTTTGTGGTTTACTGAGGCCCTCTAAATGCCCTTTCCTAAACTGCAAACCCCAGGATTCCACAGGATGCTGAAAGTGGAATAATAGCACTATAACAGTGTAGTGCAGAAATGGCCTAAGAAGAAATGGGATAGCATTAAAGGTAAGGAGAAATGTAACAAAAGAAGTCAAAGCAGTCATAATGAAAAGTCTGACCGAAGAATATCAAATATTCAACAAATAAACACTGATGATAATGTACTCTGAATTAGAATACATCCAATAAATACACAAAGGGATTCAGCAACTGAATCCTTCTTCCTTACATTTACATGTTGTTGTTTTTTAAGGGGGTGTGATGGTGGTGGTGAGGGATATGATCGGTATTTACATCATTGAAGAATGTAGGAAACTAGCTTGTGCATTCCACCACTACTCTTGCACATTCTTTCAGTTTATTTGTGTAGGGGCTATGGGAATCTTTCAAATGCTGTGCGTATACACACACACCAGAGCAATATACGGAGCGTCGTTGTGTTCTGCCCATGATAATGGTGGAAATTTGCCAATAATCTGATGAGGCCAAACAGACATGGCCAAACAATCAAGGCCAAAGAGACTTCGGATACTGACTACAAAAAGAACACATATTTGTCAAAGTCAGCATTCCTTTAGATCTTGACTAGAATAAAGAATTCTAGGAACACACACACACACACATACACATTTACACTGCTTTTCATTTAAAAAAAAGCAGTTTACAATAAATGTAAATACAATAAAAAGGATTAAAATAGAAAATCAATTAAAAAGAGTTCATTAAAAAAAAATGAGAGGTAACACACAACATCAACAATCAGGAAGATAACCAGGAAAATGTTTGACTAAACAACTAGGTTTTTCATTGACAGCGGAAACAACCAAAACTAGGAGGCTGTCTAATCTCATTGGAGAAACCATTCCATATGGTGAGTCTCAAAGCAGAGAAGTCTTTCCTTTGCATATCAATCACACAAGCCTCACTAGACCATGGCATGGTAAGCACTCCTCCTTTCCAATGTTAAGGTGGAAGATGGGGCAGTGTACACAGGAGGAGATGGTCCCTCAGGTAACCTGGCCCTGAACAGTAAAAGGTTTTATAATCCTTAAGTAACAGCAGGATGTAACAGGCAAACAGTGCTGATGTATCAACTCAGCGTGGTGGCAGGTTCCACTATGCAGCCTGGCTACCACCTTCAGCACTATCTGGAGCTTCTTAACCAGCCCCACACATTGCTCCACACAGAGTGCATTATCATTGTCTAGTCTTGGAACGACTAACGCTCTTGAGTGTCATAGAATCATAGAAATGTAGAGTTGGAAGAGACCACATGGGCCATCCAGTCCAACCCCCTGCCATGCAGGAATACCCTCAAAGCACTCCCGACAGATGGCCATCCAGCCTCTGTTTAAAAACCTCCAAGGAAGGAGACTCCACTACACTCCGAGGCAGCATATTCCACTGCTGGACAGGCCTGACCGTCAGGAAGTTCTTCCTGAGGTTCAGGTGGAATCTCCTTTCCTGCAGCTTGAATCCAGTGCTCCTTGTCCTGGTCTCTGGAGCAGCAGAAAACAAGCCCTTTCCCTCCTCTACATGGCATCCCTTCAAATATTTAAACATAGCTATCATGTCCCCTCTTAACCTTCTCTTCTGCGGACTAAACATACCCAGCTCTCTAAGTCTATCCTCATAGGGCTTGGCTTCCAGGCCCCTCACCATTTTGGTCGCCCTCCTCTGGACCTGCTCCAGCTTGACCATGTCCTTCTTGAATTGGGGTGCCCAGAACTGGACACAGTATTCAAGATGAGGTCTAACCAAAGCAGAGTAGAGTGGTACCAGTACCTCCCTCGATCTGGACACCATACTCCTATTGATGCAGCTGAGAATTGCATTGGCTTTCTTGGCTGCCGCATCACACTGCTGACTCATGTTCAGCTTGTGGTCTATTAAGACTCCTAAATCCCTTTCACACGTACTGCCATCCAGCCACGTGTCCCCCATCCTATATTTCTGTATTCCATTTTTTCTACCTAAGTGTAGGACCTCACATTTCTCTCTGTTGAATTTCATTTTGTTAGCCTTGGCCCAGCTCTCCAATCTATCCAGGTCATTTTGAATTTTGATCCTGTCCTCTGGCGTATTAGCAACCCCTCCCAATTTGGTGTCATCTGCAAATTTGATCAGCATGCCCTCTATTCCTTCATCCAAGTCATTGATGAAGATATTGAACAGCACTGGGCCCAGGACAGAACCCTGTGGCACCCCGCTAGTCACCTCTCTCCAGGATGAAAAGCAGCCATTGGTGAGCACCCTTTGGGAATGGTCAGTCAACGAGTTACAGATCCACCTGACAGTAGCCCTGTCCAGCCCACATTTTACTAGCTTCTTTGCAAGAATGTCATGGGGAACTTTGTCAAAGGCCTTACTGAAATTGAGAAATGCTACATCCACAGCATTCCCTTCATCTATCAAGCTAGTAACTCTATCATAAAAAGAGATAAGATTAGTCTGGCATGACTTATTTTTGAGAAATCCACGTTGACTTCTCGTGATTACCGCATTGCTTTCTAAGTGATTAGAAACTGACTGCTTAATGATCTGCTCCAGGATCTTTCCGGGTACTGACGTCAGGCTGACTGGGCGATAATTATTTGGGTCCTCTTTTTTTCCCTTCTTGAAGATGGGGACAACATCTGCCCTCTTCCAGTCTGCTGGAACTTCTCCTGTCCATGGGGGTCTGCAGCAAAGCAACAGTCCTCTTTCCCTGCAGTCCTAAATTTATTTATTGTAATACACAGAGATACACATCCAGCTAGTCAGCAAGAACAATGATCTCTGAGACCACTCCTGTTGAGAATTCATCTGCCAAACACAATCTCTCTGTGCTATTCTTGAGGAGAGAGACACTGAGCCAGGAAGCAAATCAAATAAATGAAACTTGGAGCTCTTCCAGACTAGTCAAAGGAAATACTGGTACTATCAGTGGAGCTCCTTGGGCTTTGCTGGTTTTTGCTGGCTGTTGTTTATTTCATGTCCGCTCATACCATATTTTGGTAGAGGTGGTTGTTTGAAGCTACTTCTTGTATCTTCACTGGAGTGTGGTTTGCTGAAGTGGTCCTATGGAAAAGATCACAAGAGCCGCGAAGTTCAACACACTGCCATGCAAGAATACACAATGAAAGGCACTCCTTACAGATGGCGGTCCAGACTCTTTAAAAATCTCCGAGGAAGGAGACTCCATAACACTCTGAGGCAGTGTATTCCAGTGTTGGAACTGCTCTTACCATTGGGAAGTTCTTCCTAATGTTTAGGTGAAATCTCTTTTCTGACAGTTTGAGGCCATTTCTCCATGTCCTAGTCACTGGAGCAGCAGAAAACAAGCTTGCTCCAGCCTCCATATGACATCCTTTCAAATATTTTAAATGGATATAAGGTCATCTCTTAACCGTCTCTTCTCCAAGCTAACACAGCCAGCTCCCTAAGCAGTGGTTTCCAGACTTTCTACCATTTTGGTTGCCCTCTTCTGGACACATTCCAGCTTGTCAATAGCCTTCCTTAACTGTGGTGTCCAGAACTGGATGCAGTACTCTAGGTGGGCTCTGACCAAAGCAGAATAGAGTGTTACTATCACTTCCCTTGACCTAAACACTATACTCCTATTGATACAGCCTAGAATCACATTGGCTTTTCTAGCTGCCATATCACACTGATGACTCGTGTTCTACTAAGAGTCCTGGATCTCTTTCACATGTACTGTGGTCAAGGGAGCTGTCACCCATCCTATATCTGTGCATTTCATCCTTTAATGCCTAAGTGTGGTACCTTACACTTCTCTCCGTTGAAATTCATTTGGTTAGTTTTGGTCCTGCTCTCTAAACTAAGGTCATTTGGAATTCTGTTTCTGTCCTCTAGGGTATTAGCTGCCCCTCCTAATTTGGTGTCATCTACCCATTTGACACACATGCCCTCTATTCCACCATCCAAGTTATTGATAATAAGATGTCGAATAGCAGTGGGCCCATGAGAGAAACCTGCGGCACCTCACTAACATTTCTTTCCAAGATGAAGAGAAGACATTGGTGAGCACTGTTTGGGTTAATCGGTCAGGCAATTACAAATCCACCTAACAGCAGCAGTAACAGTGACAGTACCCACAGCCACCATATTCCCTTAATCTACCAAGCTTGTAACTCTATCAGGGGCAATCTTTCTGGGTTTATTTATTTTATTTTTTTTACAACTATAGAGTCATAGTTATAATACAATTTTAGTACAACAGTGCTATTTTGTGAATGCACCATAGCAATTTTACACTCTCTCACACCTCACACATGAACACATACACACAAAGTATGGAGCAAATAAGAAAGAAAGTAATTTCTTAAACACCAAGGTGGGAATAAAATGCTGCAGCTGGTGTTGAGAATTACCAGAAAATAAGAAAAGTTAGGTTTTTGGACTGCAACACCACCACTGCTTCATGAGGTATTTTGGAAATTGCAGCTTAACCAAGTAATCTCCAAACTCTTATCCTATAATGTAATAAACTGGACAAGTAGAGAGACCCACAAAATGCTTGCTCTTGTGGAGGCAAGCCAAGGCCTCACCGTGCTCATGGTGAGCACGGCAATGCCCAACAAGGCCTATTATGAAGAAGTAGCTGACAGGCTGACCGAGCTGGGCTTGGAGAGGATGACCCAGCAGGTCATAACAAAATTCAAACAGATAAAATGTGAGTTCTTCGACTGCATGAAGGAATTCGATGGGCACCCAGAGAGAGAACATCAGCCAAGACACCTTGGTATAATGCTGAGGCTTTGGAAGAAGGTGAGTAGGCCATCCTGGACCGTGCGCCACAAACATGGTTAGTAACCCTTCTGCACACATTCCCATTCCTACTGCCTTCTTATGCTCGCCATGCCAGCCTCCTAGCAAACATATCCCTCATGTGTCCTCCTTTTCTGTCTGCAGGCCGCCGTTGCCCCCACAGCACAACCTGCAGGGAAAGGGGGGAAGGAGCAGAGAACGTTCAGCAGGTAGATTTGGGAGGAAGACCTTGCTTGCCACCCCATGTTGCTATTGCATTCCTCAAGGGAGTGCCTTGGTGATTATGCATGGCATCCCTGTCTATCTTCTCCCTCTGTCACCGGTGTGCCAAGGGAAATGACGAGGGAGTTAAGCTGTCAGTCACTGGGAGAAGGGCCCTCTGGAACAGTGAGCGCATCAGCTGTGGTGCCCAGAGGATCCCCAAGAGAGGCACATGGTGAGCAGTGGACTTTCCTCCTGTGTTTGAACAGGGACATCATGAAAGGTCATCATAGTGACATCTACTTCATCTCAGTCATTTTCCCCCACCCTCTGTCATTCATCATCTCTGTACCTTTGCATTACACAGGGGTTCAAGCGGACATTCCCTCCACAGTGCCCTGTGGCTCATCTGGAGAAGGGTCCTCTGGGCTTGTAGCGCCGGGTCCCATCACCATCCCAGAAACTACCGAGGGAGAACATGGTGAGCATCATGCTAAAGCTTTTGTGAAGCAAGAGGACTGAATACAATTTGTGAATTCAAGATTTTTCTAGAACAATATCTCTGGTGGTTACGTGGGTTTGTGAGGCCACAAGCAATGCTAAAGTGTGATATGTCTACCGCAGGTACACCAGCTTCTACCAAAGACCCTGGATCCAGTCAATCTCTGCAAAGATGACTCCAGCTCCTCAGTAGAAGGCTGTGCAGATGGCATGAGAGGCAAGTCCCATCGTTTATCAGCAATTGATACAAAACCTATTCCCCGTCTCCGCAATTGTCAGAGAAAAAAACATTACTTCTCTGTCTCCAGCCACCATAACCATCTATATTTTAGACCCACATAGCTCAATGTGAGGATGCAATGCAGCGCACAAAGCATAGCTGCATACAGGTTTTAGCAACCAGTTGCAGTTACAGACAACGTATTAAGAGCATTTCTGTTATCATGACAAGCAGTACAAGCGAGATGGCTACGCAGGGTGCAAACCCAGGAAATGCAAGTAGCGCAGGAAGGATACCTTCTGTGCAGCAGGGTAAAGCAGCATAACCATAAGTACAACTATAATCATAACTAGCCCTCCAATTCACAATAAACACTGCTGTCTTTTTCAGTCCTTCCCTGGCAGCAGCCTATCCTAATGAAATCCTGTCCTGTCCTGTCCTGTCCTGTCCTGTCCTAATCCTAATCCTAGCCTAGCCTAGCCTAATGAAATGAAATGAAATGAAATGCTGATCTTTCTGTCCCGCAGGTGGTGTCCCCACCGCAAGCTTGGGAGTTCCCCATGCAGCAGCACAGGAAGGCCAATCTGCAGAGGAGCATGTTCTTCAGCGTCTCCAGGAGTTTGAGGATGTGAACCGGACACTCTGTGAGTGGAATGCTTCCCAATGTATGCCCTTCTTGCATGTCTTCTTGGTGTGGATGGCATCACAGTTAGCAGGAGTACCCTAATGGTTCTAAAAACATGTTCTCTCCCTGCAGTTGAAAACTTGGGACGCTAGCTGGAGTCCATTCGGGAAGCGATGTTCCAGCTACATGGTGCCTTGACAGAGGGTTTTTCCATGGTGGAGCGGAGTGTCTACCAGCTCCGTGCACCACTGGAGAGGCACCTGGAAAACCATTAGCACCACCTGGCTGCCCTTAAAAATGTACGGTGCATATATAGTATATTATCCTTGTTGTTATAATTTGTTGTTTACATCTCTGTGCTGTGCTGTCTTCGTCGTCTTCTATCCATGGTTAAACTTGTTTCAGCATTCAGTATCTTCAACTTTGCTGGAGTCTGTGATTATTTCCACAGCAGGCAGTCTTCCCATGGATGTAATTGTAGCAGATGAGTACCTGTAAAGGCAGAATAATTTAATGACTTCGGCAGTTGAGCAATTGCAAGTCCCATGAGGCTGGCATCTCACACCTGGGCAGCCCTTTCCCCGCGGTGGGCATCATTTGGGTGGAGGTAGAGGGATTCTGTGGGGTGAGGGAGGCTGGAGAGTGGTTGTAGGGAGGGAGGTTGAGTGACTGCAAGTCCCATGTGGCTTTGAAGCCTTTACTTGATGAAGGCTTCAAAACCCTCAGAACAGTTTGAGCAGCCCCCCATTCCCTCTTAAAAATAGTTAGGTGGGGATACTGTACAGTTCCCTAATGAATTATTAGGAAGGATGGAACGGGAAAATGAAATAAAAGAAGAAAATATAAAATATAAAAACCTTACAAAAACCTTACCCGCAGACTTCTTCACAATGGAAGAAAATGGTGGCGACCTCTGTTCTGGTGGGCAAAGACAAATTGGGACAGGAAATGATGGTGTGCTGGGCTGGGCCTGCCCTGAACACGCCCATTCCTGCGAGAATGCGCTTCAACGGTTCTGCATGTAGTTGTAGAAACGTAGTAGAAGCGGTCTCAAGGAGTGAAAACACATTTTTTCTGTTGCTCAAATACGTCGCTTTAGCAACATGCAAAGGCATGGCAGCAACTTAACATCAACTTAATAGCGATGACGTCGTGTGGATGCACGCCTCCTCAAGCCGTCGCAGCTACGCAGTGACTACACCGTGCGGAAACAGTTGCTATTTGTTCTTATGTGCCTTCAAGTCAATTCTGATCTATGGTGACCCTCTTATAGGACTTTTTTCCAGAGGGGTCTGCCATTGCCTTAGGAGAATGAGGGAGTACAATTTCTGTGGCTAAACAGGGTTCAGACCCAGGGTCCCCATCCAACACTCAAGGTACAAGAAGTTGCCTTCTTAGAATCATGATTAGCAGTCCTAAAAAGTTTGTAGTGCTTTGTAGGAATCCCCATGCCTATCTGGGTGGGTTTAATCCCCATATTTCAAAGAATCAGAAAAGAAGGTGACATAGTCCGTGAACTGATTCTAAGTAGTTAATTTTGAGACCCGGGCATGTAAATATCATGTTTAGAAGGAATAAAGTATAAAACAGAAAGCTCCATGTATTAGGGAATATGTGTGTTTGTGTCACCAAGAGCTTAGATACAGGTATAATATCAACATAAACATGAGCAACATAGAAACACTGAACTGACCAATAATGAAACCTGAACAGGTACCACATTAAAAGAAATTATGAATGCAGTCAGATGGTTCACCTAATTTGATGGCAGTCAGCTGTAGCAATGTTAACTCTCCTCTGAGAACCTGACTAGAAGAGAGAAAGATGTTTATATAACAGGCTATAGTGAGTGTCTTTTATCTCATTGAACAAGATCTGTTAACTGATTAGATTCCCAACACTCCAGATTCCAGGATTTCTTAGAATTTTGCCATGGAAGACATAAGTGGAATCAAAGCGGAATCATAGTGCTATAATTTTGTTGTGTGAATTGTCCCAAGGACTTCAAAGCTTCTATGTAAACACTCTCAGGATTTTAACCCAGCTCTGGTTTTGGGTGCTCCCACATGCATACAACTATCTGCCCAGGAGATATTACTGCCTGTCCACTTGCAGACTTCAGTTGAGTCTTCACACACCCAGAACTGACTGCCTTTGCATATTCTAAAGCAGCTGCCCACCTACTAAGAAAGAAGAATGATAAAGTCACACATTTTGAACCAAAGGTAGAGTAAAATCTTTGCAAGCATCAGACACTCCTAATGCAGCTCTCCCCTTGAAATCTTATTTAAAGAACACTTTCACTTTCACATAATCACAAAGAAGAACATTCTCTTCATCTCATCAGACATGTAATTTTCATGAGAAAAGAAATGAGACCTTCTAGCCAAGAGGCATAAAACTCAAGTCCTTGTAAGCAGTCGTGCCTTACTGTAAGTCTGAACAGTTTCTGACCCTTCTGCAAATATATGCATCTTGTAAAAATTATATAGAGATATAGCATCTTTCTTTTTTTCTCTCTCCCCCCCATTCCCATTTAATAGGTTCACCCTCATTCTTTAATATCCATAAAAATGGTTTTTAAAAGATGGCACAAATTTACTTGTTTCTAAACTCCTGGCATTTTTGAGGGTAAAAGCATAATGAAAGTCATAGAGGTCAGAGCTATTGACCATGAAACTGAAAGAGCAGATACACACAGTGCATTTTAGAACTGATCCATACCTTGTTAAAGCAGAAATGTATGCGGATTCTCTTTTAGGAAACACTGGAATGTTTGAAAGGAAAACAGCGGGCTACATCTGGCATTAGGCTCGTGGCAGCATTAGGAACTTCTTCTTTTCCCCTAGAGTCTTTTGTGGTGTCAAAAATCTTCTCCGGGGAATCTCCTGGAGTGTATTTGCACAAAAATGATGATGCAAAATTAGGGGAGAATAGTCTTTCTACTAATTCAACTTAGGGAATTTATTCTTTATTTTATGTAGTAGTATCCCACTCTTCCTCCAAGGAATTAAAAGTGGCATATACTATATCACTTCCTCATTTTACTTTCACAAAAATGCTGTAAAAAATGTTAAATTGAGTTACAGGGACTGGGCCAAAGTGAACTTCAAGGGCTTGAGTGGATTTTTGAACTTAGTATCTCCCCAGTCCTAGTTGATTCACCCTAATCACCACACCACACTGGCTCTCGAGATATGTCTTCCAACACAGGGTGTATAGTAGGAGTCATCATTAGCTGTGGGCTTCTTTCAGCCTTTTGCAGTTCATATAATTATGTTTCAACCATTTCTTCAATACAGGGAAAGAAAGAAAGGATCTCAACAGTTATGAATATTCAAATTCTTCACATCTATATCGGCAAAAAGTATTTAGAACTAGTTGAGTAAAGGGCCCACACTCTCCACAGCACTAGATCTTAAGACTTTTTTTTCTTCCCATTTATTCCATTAATATGTGCAGCTTTGTGTCAGCGGTGAGGATGGCTCACTTATTTCTCTGTCTGATAATTAGTATGTGTCCACAGCACCTTATCGGCTGATATAGATCCTTTTGTGAACCAGTCTAATGTTCTATTTGGTTGACTAAAGTCTAAGCCATTAAAAAATGGGAAATAAATGGCCCAGCAGTGATTAGTCTGTTAAAGTGAATGTTGAATTCTTCAGCTGCACAGTAGAAAAATGATCAGAAAGTATAATGGTAAATTCAGATTGACCTTTAACAGTTCTTTGCTTCATTCATTACTTGTATGGAAATGCAACATAAGGAAAAATCTGTAATATCGCACACTGAGGTCCAAGCCTGATGATATGCAACTTAACTGCCCCTTTGTCCATGCCTCAGCCGAGAGGTGTGGGGTAGGGGAGCTTATGTACAAAGACATCCTCCTGTCCTAGAGCCCTGAATAATCAGCCAGTGTTTTAACTAGAATCATAAAAATGGAGTTGGAAAGGGCCCAATAGACATCAGGTCCAACCCTCTGCTCAAAGCAGAATCTCCAACTAAAACATCCCCAGCAGGTAGCTGCCCAACCTCTTTTTTTGAAGATGCCTGCCTCCCTAGGCAATTGGTTCCATTGCCAAGCAACTCTTACTGTCAAAATGTTTCTTCAAATGTTAAATTGAAACCTATCCTCCTATAATTTCAGACCATTAAATTTGGTCCTGCTCTCTGGGGCCATAGAGAACAAATGTGCACCCTCCTTTTTGTGGCAGCCCTTGAGGTCTTTCAAGAGTGTAATCATGTCACCCCTCAGTCTTTTCTTCACCAAGCTGGACATGCCCAGTTCCTTCAACCTCTCCTTGTATGCTTTGTTCTCCATACCTCCTTCCAGTTTGAAGCACAACCACTGATGATAACTCTGAGCATAGTCTTCCAACCCATTATGGATCCATATGAGAGTAAAAGCTGTTTGAAAGTGGAATATGCCGCCTCAGAGTGTGGTGGAGCCACCTTCTTTGGCGGTTTTTAAACAGAGGCTGGATGGCCATTTCCTGGGGGTTCTTTGAGTGTGTATTCCTGCATGGCAAGAAGTTGGACTTAATGGCCATTATAGTCTCTTCCACCTCTATGATTCTATGATCTGACGGTGTTTTCATCTCTTCCATATTTAGTCAATTTGCTAATCAAAATATCATGGGAGACCTTATGAAATGCTTAAATAACATCCACAGCATTCCTACCATCTACTAAACTAGTGAGCTGATCGAAAAGAGATATATAGTGTGGCAAAATTTATCATTGGCAAACCCATGCTGGCTCCTAATAATCACTGCATTGTCATCGAGATACTTGCAGATGGACTCCTGTATAATCCGTTCTAATATTTTTCCTGGTACTGAGGTCATGGTGACCGCTTCACTTCACTTCACACCTGCTTTGTGGATTCTCTCCAGCATGTAGAATGTTACTAATGAGTTGTTTGTAATTTATTTCCTTTTTTTGTAATAGCTATGGCATAATGCAGTTGTATTACAAACAAAGCTTGTTTTGTTTGTAACTTCATTTCCTTTGTCATGGAACTGTAATTGTTTTTACTTACTTTTATAGTTATAGGATACATATGACTTCATTACTTAAGTATGGGTTGTGTACCTCAGACCAGTGGCCTATAGCATTCTTATAGATGTTAGCAAGCTTACATAGTTATTGTTTTAGACACTTTGAATAACTAAAATAAATGGTTTAATAACAGATCAGCAGTGGTTGTGTGCTCCTGTGAGGCAAGAAACTATGCTGATGGCAGTGGTGCTGCTAGTGGGGCCTCCCATGTCAGACAGGTTTTTGCTGAGGAGCCAGGCTAAATGTGCCAAACAGCAAGTGGGCAGCAGCAGTAGTGGTGAGTGATACTGGCTGTGCCACCATAGCTAACACTTGTTATCACAGGTTGAATTGCCCTTATCCCCTATCCAAAATGCTCCAAAATCTGGCACTTTTGAAAAGCAGAGCTGTCTTCTTCCTATAGCCATGGCCTGATGGCCAATACAGAAATCAAATAGACTACATAACTGAGAGCAGAAGATGGACAAGATGGACAGGTTTCGATTATTATCTGATTGTTTTAACTTTTGTATTTTATGATTTTTAACTATTTTTTTAAAAATTACTGTAAGTCGCTTTGAGTCCTGACCAGGAAAAAAGCAGGATATAAATAAACATGGTAGTGATGATGATGATGATGATGATGATGATGAAAGACAGTAGTAATTAGTACTTGTATGGAGAAGGTGAGCAATTACCAGTTCCATAGTACCACCACCATCACTGTCAGAGTCTAGCAGATAGATAAAGCAGGATTAGTTTTCTTTGTAAAATTATGTTTTACTTACTTATTTTTTTTATCATGGTATTTATCACAGGATCTTAGGGTGGTGTACAACACAAATAATTTAAAACATTTCCTATTAAACACATAAATATGAACAAAATAAAAGCACATTAAATACAGCAACAGTTAAAACCACCTTAAAAGTAGCCACTTATATAGCTTTACTTACATAAACTAAAAGTTTCATAACACCTTTTAGTGAGAGGCTTTACAAACATGAACGTTTCAAGTAAGGCAGTAAAAAAGAAAACTATAGATGTCAAAATGAAGGAAGAACAAACTTAGACTAACTGCAGGCTGCCCAATGCAAGACATGGATCATACGAGCAGCTTCCAAGTGGTAATGTGCTAAGCTTGCTACCATTAACAATTGGTTCCAGAAAGGGAAGAAATACTTCATGGTTTGGGCCTAAGGTATGAGCCAAAAGAAGGCTTTGCTACTATGACAGTAGCAGTAGCAGTAGCAGTAGTTGCAATGCAAATAATAATATTGCTCAACACATTGTTGTCAGAAGCATAAATGAAGGGAAAGCAGACTGCATATCAGAAGAACTGAGCTTGTAAGCTCTCAGCAACTAACAGACTCTCCCAACTGGAGTATATCAAAATCAAAGCCACTTGATGCTGAGAGACATGACATATCACTCTTGCCAGTTGCAAACAGGAGTGGAGCCAAGAGATATTGAGATGTGCTTGTGTTGTATGACTCAAAAGACGGTAAACACTTATTCATCCATAATATTTAAGAGAAAGGCCATGCACTGTTTTGCTTTTGCTGTGAAGTTTTCTTGGAGTGTTCTTGAATCTACGGCACTATTCACATAAACGAGCTCCATGTCAAATGCATTTTTTCTTGACAAAGCAGCTTGCTGAGAGAGACTTGATGTGCATTTAAGTTTCTCCCAAACACTATTTCTTCTGCACACTCAATCCTGTACTTTTTTATGCTCAGCCAGGCATTC
Organism: Cyclura pinguis; assembly: GCA_030412105.1. Taxonomy (NCBI): domain Eukaryota; kingdom Metazoa; phylum Chordata; class Lepidosauria; order Squamata; family Iguanidae; genus Cyclura; species Cyclura pinguis. The sequence goes on along the minus strand of CM059600.1, from coordinate 62,078,065 downwards.
AAAGAGAGAGAGGGGAAAATGGCGTGTTTCTTCGTTGCTATGTTCTTCTGCATTCGAGCATACTCGGTTTTATGTTATTTCTTTGTTTCTGAATCCAGGATATTACAGCCCATATTCCATATTCATACTTAGCAGAGAGGTTGCAAACAAGAACACACTGCAATTCTCTGTGTGTCTTTGTTGTTGTTGAGTGCCTTCAAATAATTTCTGACTTAAGGGAAGCCTAGCCCAGGATTTTCTGGGGCTAAAAGTGTGTGTCACACCAATGGGTTTCCATGGCCAGGCAGGAAACTGAACCCTGCTCGCCAGGGTTGTAGTCCAATGCTTAAACACCAGGCGTTTATTGTACAATTATATTGGTAAACATACGTTTTGCCTAATAACACAAATGAAAACTTATCAGACAGGTTTTTAATTATATTTGTAAGATTTATACCCTCATCATTTGCCTCCAAACATGGGACTGACATTTAATGGTGAAAGAATAATAACTCTTATACACCTGCGCACCTGAAAAATCGGGGCGGAGGCTACTTCTTCCTCAAAAAGGGAGATTGCTATTCCTAGGGGCTTCTAGGAGTGGCATAGAGTATAAACTCCCCAAGCTTACAAAAATCATCTGCAAATGTCTGAAAACAAAAATTGGGAGTCCTGCCTGAGTTCACTCTGAGCTGCTCAGCAGCTGATTTTTTGGGTGGGTGGGTCCTACCAGGGAGCACTTGGAAATAAATTGTACCTGCACCATCTGAGCTTGCCCAATCCAGATTGAAAGAACCAGATTTAATTTACTAGCAATTAATTAAATAATATTTCAAAACATGCCTGCAGTACAATCCTGGTAATCAACTACTTTACAAAGACTGCTAAATTCCACTCTTACTCTGATTCTTTTGCCTAGTCTAGTATCTAAAATACCTTGTAAGATACACAGGTATGACTACACAGTCGAAAAGTAATGTACTTCCTAATTAGAATGCATCAAAGAAATAGACATGCAACTTGAACAAGGAAGACTACAAAAATTTTGAAAATTTATAATTCAGATTAATTTAAATATAGCATCATGCACCACTAAAATAATTGTTGATATGCACATGATTTATATGCAAAACTGGCAATCAATCCTTATGGAACCAGTTTCGTATTTTCTCCAGAGTTCTATTCTTTATAGGGTTGGCCTCATTGTTGCTTCTAAGGCCCTTTCTGCATGATGGTGCTCCAGCAAATCCTTCTGGGGCAGCCCCAACAGGGAGAGTAGCACACGAGGAATCTTCCCTGCGCACCCCGCTGGGTTGCTTCAAAGGGGCCCTATCTCTTCCTTCTGCAGCACAGCCAAGCATTTGCCGTTGCTGCGCTAGGGAGGGAGGCATTGCCAGCACACTTCCACCCTTATACACAGCTGGGAAGGGCAGCAGCATCGCACAATGGTAGGTGTAAAACAGGGTTTTTTTTCCATTTTGCAACTATCACACACATGCACCCCTTGGATGCAAGATGACAGTGAGTGGGAGATGATGTCATGCAGAAGCACAACTAGCCAAGTGCTGCCATTCTGGCCCTATAGCAACACAGCCTCCTCAGGTGGAAATGGCCTGAATCTTTTATTATTTCAGTGGTCTCCATTCTTGAGAAGATATGAGTAGATTTTATAATTTGTTCTTCAGGATCCTCAGAAAATAACGAACTCCTTGCAGAATCGGCGTATAATGATATGAATGATTGAATTAGACAGATGGAGCACAAGGCAACAATGAGTCAATAGCAGGCAGCATGACATCTGAAAGCACAATGGCTGATCCCAGTTGGCTTCCTCTATTAACTGCCATTGAGACAGGCTGCTATAGATTCATTCCAAATAATTAATTTCATTGCTTTCTAGGGGAATATTCTACAGCAGCATACTACAGTTTTGCAATAGCTAACCAAATCTGATTCTAAAAGGCAAAGGTTGGGATCTGATAAGTGACATCCACGTCAAGAAATCTCCACATCCATCTCTAAGGATGTCCCAGCAGCAAAACTGAACACCGGTGCCGTTTTAGCATACCACTTCATGAACTTGGGGAGAGGGTGAAATTTAACACAGAGAGCTGTAGTGGAAAAACTCAACAGAAAGCCCCAAATGCAAATATATACTCAGAGCCTTTGGGTAAACTTCAAGAGAGTGATTACGGTTAAAAATCATTCACTCAGAATACCTAGATTTGCAATAAAAAATAGGATGTCCTTTATAATAGCTTCACAGGAGTTCATTTCTCTTTTTACCACCTGCCTAACATGGGGATAGCCATTTAAGATTGCCAGAAGCACCCCGTATGTTCTCATTGACTTTACCAGACAATCTATTGCCAGGAAACACAATATTGCCCAGTAGACTACATCCACTTTGGGAAACAGTTGAGCCAAGATCTTGGCACTCACTACAACACCAGCTGTGAAACAATTTCTATGTATCTGAAGGTCTGCTGGAAGTTTTTATATTGTTGATTTTGGGTGTAAATTGCTAGGAGTGTGTTAGGTTATGTTCAGCAACCCAACTACTTCTTGTTTTAAGGGGAGGGGGAGTTGACAAGCCCCCTGTATGTCCTATAGCCCAAAAAACCCTAATGCATTAATCCAATTAGTCCATATCAAGAGATACTTGAGAACAATTCCATAATGATGCAGACCACTCCTCCTCTTCCAATGCTTCATCAGCATTTCTCCTCATGAAGATAGCTCTGGACAGGGAATCAAATGTTCTATAGGACGTTCATGATTCTCCTCTCTCTTATTTTTAGTCACGTGGAAATAGAAGGCAGAAATAAGGAAGGTCCTGCAGGGCTGCACTAAGGTTTTCATAGGCCCTAGGTGCTCTTGCATTGGACTCCCTGCCTTGCCTCATCACACCACTATGGATGTTTTCATAGGCCCTAAAATCTTGTTTTCATAGGCCTGAAAATTTCTGTAGGCCCTCAGCCCTTGTGCCCAATGGAAAAGGCAGCCTTGAGGTCTAGTACCTAGAAGAAAGGACCTCAACCCATGGCCACATTGCTTAGTTAAGCAGAAGACTGTGGAGTTCATTGGAGGTATTGCTGTTCTACTTCCTCTCTCAGGTCTTACATGAGTGTTTGGAAGTTCAAGTCTGAAAGATTCATCTGGGTCTATCAGGTGATTTGGAAAGGCAAGGCTAAACGAGACTTACACAGGGCTTTGTCCTCTACCACATGGCCTCAGCTGGCAAGTATTCTGAGCTTGATAAAAGGTTCATGAAAGATGCACCTCCTTAGAGTTGCCATTAGTGATAGGTTACTCCAAGTGGTTGCTGGTGACTCTTTTGAGATCTGGAAAGGAATTACTTTTTTCATCCTTACTGATATTTGGCCTGTTTTCAGACCATAGTGTGGCTGAGAGCCACATAGTGTGGCTGAGAGCCATGTTTTCCTTATAGTTTAGACTAGAGGGCAGTTACAGAAACTGAAATGGAACTCTTTTCACTTAAGACTATTGCTATGATTTTTAAATCTACCGTACAGTCATGTACCTATCCTATCCCATATCTGAACCCCACACACACACACAGATGCTGAGTACCACTCACTTATTCATAGGAAAAATATCAGGATACAGCTTTCCTTATGATTATATACCAGTTTTCTCTACAGGTCAAGCAGCTCTTTAAATTAACAGTACACACAAGCCTAGCTCAAAGAGAGGTGTTAAATCTGTGTTTGGGCTGTACTATGTCAGACTACATTTGGGGTGCTTATACTTTTTATGTTCCTCTATAACAGAGTAGGCAACTGTCCCATGGCAGGGAACAATTTGGCTGCCACACTGACCACATCCCAGTCTGAGTATGCCAAATATCCATTTTACCTCCATTTCCCTTCCAAAATAGCAAGCAGAAGTGGGGTCACACATCATTTCCTGTCATCATTTTGGAAGGCAAATGGAAGGAAAAAAAGGTATTACAAGGTGGTCCACTTGGGGAGGGTGGGTGAGCTTTTGCACACTTGCATACACTTGAGGGGCTCAGGACTGAAAATTGTGCTAAAAAAAATTAAAAAATTGGGAGTTTGGGGAGCTTTTAATGACTGGCAGGATTCAAAGGCTAAAATAGGGGTGGCAGTCTGAGGGCTGCATGCAGCCCATGTTACCATACCCTACCACCCCTCCTACAAGACATGCAATTTTCATAAATTGGACTTATTAATGATTGGAGTTGAATGGGGTCACGCTGACTGGAGATGTGTTTGGTGTCATGATGGTGAGAAAGTCCAGAAAGGATTACGTGGGAAAACCCCAGTGCTGATGGGTTTGTGCTAATCCCGTCACTGCTTCGAGCTCTTTTCATTTTCAAATACTACGTTAGATGAACTGCCCACATAAAGCAATCAGAGACCATCCCTTAATCTTACCCTGTGGAGATCTTCCCTATATACCCTACCTGACTGAATATTAAGAGATTGTCACAAATCCCATCAATGTTTTGTCATTCTTGAGTTTAAAGCAATCAGTCCATTCCAGATCCCTTTGTCAGTCCTGTGGGAATGCCTCTACAGCTTTGTCAACACTCTCCTTCAGGGTATGAAATAGGGTATAAAAATCCTAGCTTCAACCCCAGCCAATTATAGTACATAGGACATAGTACGTAGCTCGTGGCATGTAGTGCCCCAGACTGCCGTTCATCTGTGCCGCCCTCAGATGCTGTCTGTGTCGCTTCACTGCAACCTCCTCTTCAAGACTGGTAACTGTCACCCTTTCCACCCCAATCTCTCTCTATCCAACCTTTCCTACCTCACTTTCTGATAGCCATGTATGGTTCTTAAGAGCATCTGATTTCTTGTATGTTTGTCAATTTGAATAAAATACTTTGTTTACCTTTAAATGGTGTCCTCTCTACAGTTAGTACTGGTATACATAAGTGAAAAGATCCTGCCATTACCCTCCTCTTGCAAGCCTCCTTTGAGCTATCATTCCCCCAAATTCTAAAGAGATGTTGGCATTGTGGGTCCACCCCAACATCCCCTACCTCTTAGGGTAACACCCATGGGTTGTACTTTCCCCCACCTCTGTTCTATTCAAAATATTTAATCCTAGAGAGAACTAATATCAGGGGACAGAGTTGAGGTTCTCCACGTAAGGATTTGGGCTGCTAGCTGTGAAAGCTTATGCCAAATAAAACTTGTAAATCTTTAAGATGTCACAAGACTCATTGTAACTTTATTAACAAATCTAAAATTGCCACTCTTATGATCTGTTTATGATCTGTTCCAGTCAAACAAGCTTTGCAGGTTTTTGAAACTGGATCTGACCAATCTGGTCGAACTGTTACAGTGCTAGGCCTGGGTGGGACAGGACAAAGTGCAGCTCTGTCCCCTTACTTCCAACTCTTAGAAAGAGAAGAAAAATATCTGTCTCTTGGTCTTTTGTACACCACAGATCTTAACACTGACACAGAAATCATGTACTGTTTCATATTCAGCCTGAAAGGGATTTGAAGTACATGCTTTCTACCACTCAAAGCATCAGTGAAACTAACTAGCCTTGGAAAGACCTGACAACATTCTTGTTCATACCTCTGTGTACAATGCCTACCTTTTCACTGCTTTATTAGAATACAAAACACAATTCATTTAAGCCAAACTATTCTGGCTGACAACTTCTAGAGTATACATGGAGGTTATACAACTTTGATTTAGAAGAACGTGCTACTTTTCTTCATACCTCTGATTTAACACACAACAGGAGGACGGTGGGAAAGAAATGGGTAGATGGCAGTTTTCTCTCTGCATCATTTCACCCCCTTCAGTTCTCATCTGTCGGCAACTCTGGAAGACTTTTGGTCTCAGGAGAGGACACATGATAGGACAGCACAGGAGCCCTTTCCTACCTGGGAATAAAACTGCTGTCTTCACAGCCACTTTAGCTTGACTTTTGGAGACAAATCAAGGATGAAATCTAGCAGAGACCCAACTGAGACCCAGCTCCCTAAAAAACAAGGAGACTAATGACTTTCCACAGCTGTGAATATTTGCACCCGTCGTTGAGATAACATTCACAAAATCACTCGATCCATTCCTTACTGTGTCTGTTTCTGGGACCATGATGTAGTCACAGGGTGAATGAGAAGCTTGCATTTGCGCACCTTCTCTCCACCTTGTATCTAAATGGGTGGTCCAGACAGGTACCATATGAATAGTCAGTTTGAGGATCCAATTTTTTTTGGCCCCCTTATAAAGGAAAAATAATATATTCAAAGCATAAAAGCTAGTGGTACACTCCCTCCTTCGAAAACCTGAGCTTTGCATGTCTAAAGAGAAGGTTTCTAATCACTTTGCCTTACCAGAGTTAAAATGGAATAATGAAGTTGGCTGAAGCCCATTTTTCTATAACCTACTCATTTTTCCAATGTACTTTGAAATTATTTCAGACTCAGTGGGAAAAAATGGCATTAGCAACTTTGTGAAGTACAGCAAGGTTAAACTTAGCTCCTTGAATAACTGGCATAAAATGAAAATGAGACTTCCATAAAAACTCAAGAGTGAGGAAAGGGTAGATAAATACATAGTAGAGAAATGAAACATTAAAATTAAATGCCTATCATGGGTGGGTGAACCTCAATACAGGCAGAAGTGTTTCAGATGGGAAGCCTTTTATCTGATGGGGAATCAGTTGATGAGAATGTTAATGCAGTATCCCACAGTCCATTAGGGAAGCACATGTCTGACTATAGGAGGTTACTATGTTAATGTGACCCCTTGGAGAATGATAATCAAAATATATACTTTCCAGTGTGCATAATTAATCACTGGGTTTTTACTCCCTCACTTCATTTATGTCTTAAGCTTAATGTTTGAAGGCTGTCTGAAAGTAGAAACCAACATGCATGCAAATAGATTCAAAGTTGGGGTCACAGCTCTGAGGTGCACCCTGGGGACTTTCTTAAGAGGATTTTCCCTCAGTTTCCTCCAAACTGCTCACACTCCATTGTGAGTTTGTCAGTCTTTAAATAGCAGTCTGTGGATCTGACAAGGAGATAGTCAGGAATCACCAAGTTGATCTAAATGAGCTCAAAGCTGCAGGGTGGGACAAAGTGAATCCCAGACTACTGAAGGAACTTGCTGGTATACTCTTTGTACCACTTGCCATCAGTTGTGAGAAATTTTGGAGAACAAATGGGCCGCCAGAGGACTGGAGAAGGACAAATATTGTTCCTCTGTTTAAAAAAGCAGAAAGAAGATCTGGGGAACAACAGGCCAGTCAACCGGACCTCAAAACTGTACCAGCAAAAATATGAACTTGGATTGCAAAGAAGTCCATTTGCAGGTTATCTATATGACAATGCAGTGATTAGTAGGACCCAGCATGGGTTAGGAAAGGACCTTGGGATTGTTGTTGATCATCAGTTGAACATGGCTAGCAGTGTGATGCTGTAGCAAAGAAGGCAAATAATATTTTAGCCCATATTAACAGAACCATTGTTTCCAAAAACAAGGGAAGTAATAGTTCCACTATTTTATGTACTGGTCAGGCCTTATCTGGAGTTCATTTCTGAGCCCTTCATTTTAGGAAGTATAAAGATAGGTTGGAGCAGGTTCAGAGAAGAGCAATGGGGATGATAAAAGGTATGGAGAACAAAACCTATGAGGAAAGGCTGAGGAAACTGGGGATGTTCTGCCTGCTGAAGAGAAGACTGGAGGAGACCATGAATGCCCTCTTAAAATATCTCAAGGGCTGTCACAAAGAGGAGGGTGTAGGTTTGTTCTCTGCTGCCCCAAAGGGTCAGACTCAGTCTAATGGTTTTAAGTTGCAGCAAGGTAGGTTTCAATTGAACACTACAAGGTTATTCTTGACAGTAAGAGCTGTTCATCAATGGAATTGGTTAACTAGAGGGGTGGTGGGGTCTCCTTTTCTGGATATATCTAAATAGATAGTACTTGTTGCAGTACTATGAAAAACTCCTAGTGAGCTAGTTTTATGGGGTGGGGATGAAACCAACCAAAACTGTATGAAACTCTACTCTAACTGTCCTATGCTCCTCCTCCTTCCTTGAAGAATGGAGTAACACCTCCTGGCCTGAGAAGGGAATATACTCTTTGGCCTTTTTTCCTTTCTATGCAAGCATGCCCCAAGATAGGTGGGACTAGGCCCAGGAGAAAGCATTCATGGGGAGAAGCTGGAAGCATTCAGCTTCCTGACAAGGCTGTTGTTGTTGTTGGTGGTGGTGGTGGTGGTGGTGGATGTCTTCAAGTCATTTCCAACTCATGGCAACCCTAGGCAAACCAATCAGAGGGCTTTCTGGGGCTGAGAGTATATGACACACTCAAGGTCACCCAGTTGATTTCCATGGCCCAGCAGGGAATCGAGTCTTGGTCTCCAGAGTCATAGTCCAATGCTCAAAGCAATACAGCAGGAGAATTATTGCACAATTATATTCATAGACATATGTTTTGCCTAATAACAAAAATGGAAACTTATGGGAATCGTTCATATCACTACATCATGCTGGCAAAGGCAAAAAACAAAAGAGTCATACTGAGTCAGACCAAAATCTCTAGATCTGTATTCTATTTGCAGGCAACCAAGTAGGTACCTAGAAAGAGCCCACAAGTAGGTCATGAGTGCAAAACAATGTAGGGGATTCAATATGTGGAGCCCAGTCCAGTTCTTCAGCCTCAGCACAAGAGCTTCAAATTAACCCAGAGCATCCTTCTTATCTGACTTTGAACTTGAGGCTGGAGGCCAACACCAGGGGACTAATGCCAAGATCCAATAGAAGCTGATTTGCTTATAAACAAAAACATTATTTATTTATCTATTGACTGCTAGATTTCTTACAGTTCTTTAGCAGCTCTCTTCATACAGCATTGCCTGATCACATAGTGTGAGAATTGTTGGTATTGTTAGGGATGAAGAATCTTTCAAATTTGAATGATCCTTCTAGAGATCAGAGTATGCTGATACAAGAAGCCCTTCAGTCTCCTGTTGTTTGATGCCTCTGAAGAAATGCCTCTGTTTTTTTTTTAACAGTTATTATCAGGCTTTGAAAGTTTTGTCAGATTACAAAACTAGTCCAACAAATAATAGCATTTGTGCAGGGATAGCTTGATGCAGCAGTCTATGGCCATTTCCGCACTAGACTGTTATAGCGCTATTATTCCACTTGTAACCTCCTATGGAATCCTGGGGTTTGGAGTTTAGGGAGGGGCCAGCCGGCCCCTTCCTAAATGGTAAACCCCAAGATTCCATAGGAGGTTGCAAGTGGAATGATAGCGCTGTAACAGTCTAGTGTGGAAATGGCCTATGTAATAATTCTAACAGCGTTGCCACATTGTGCAGCCCTTCAGCAATTAGACTGGGATCTTGTTTTCTGTTTATTACATTCAACCCCCAGCTCCTTTCAGTTATGGAACAAATTATGGCCTCCACCTGTGGACCTGGATTACCTGTTTGTTTGCTTGGATATTAAAATATTTGTATCTCACTCTATATAATGAGATCTCAGGGTGGCATACAAATAAAATCCATATAGACAGATGAAAACAATTTAAAACAATACAAGTAATTAAAATAGACTAAAAACATACAAGCCAGTTAAATCAGGTTTGAAAGGTTAAAACGGTATAAAATCATGTGGATAACCATTTTAGAGTGAATTGCTTAGAGTCCGAAGCTTTAGTAAACAGCCAGCTCTTGATTTTGGCTTCTAAATGAAGCCAGTGTTTGTGCCAGCTGGAAACCAAGGGGAGGATGTTCCACAGCTGGGTTGCCCCAGTTGAGAAGACCCGTTGCACATCCTCACTGGTGGCACACAGAAGAAATCCTCCCTTTCAGAAGACCTCAGCTCACAAGTAAGCATAAAGAGAGAAAGAGAGCCATTTTGTCACATACAAAGGTCCCCAACATTTAGAGCTTTAAATAACATCACAAGCACCTAGAATTCAGACCAGAAGTGAATTGACAACCTGTTCAAGTCTGGTGTCATATAATGCTTATATAGTATTCTGATATAGTGGTTTGAGCACTGGAATATGACTCTGGAGACCAGGGTTCAAATCCTGCTCAGCCATGGAAACCCACTGGTCACATTCTCTCAGCCTCAGAGGAAGGCAATGGCAACCCCCCTCTGAAGAAATCTTCCAAAGAAAACTCTTTGACCTTAGGGTCACCGTAAGTTGGAAATGTCTGGAAATGACAACAATGTAGGATTCTGATCAGATCTCACTTTTAAAAGCATGGCGGGATTAAGATGGAACCTGTGATCCCCCACAGTTTAATAGCTCTGAGGCGAAATAGGAATCACCCAGCTCCACTATTTGGAACAGCTCTACAAACAGGAGCAGAACCATTGTACTGCAGTGCCTCCTACTCCCATCCAAGAAAGCCAGTCCAGTAAGAGACCATGATCAGTGGTATCAAGAGCCAAAGAAAAATCCAGGAAGATCAAACAGAATAGTGCTTCCATGACTCTTCTCTGAGCAGGCCAAAAATCACAGCAACCAAGGCCACTTCGCTTCCATACCCTTGCCTGAAACCTGACTGAAATAGCTCTACATAATTGTTTTCATCCAAGAACACCTGAAATTTCCTAGCTACCACATGCTTGAGGACCTTGCCAAGACCAAGGATATTCGCAGCATGATGGTAGCTCTGGGTCATGGGAAATCCTGATCTGTTCCCTTGTTAGAATCCAAAAGTGGATATACATTTTGACCTGGTTTAAATATATCAGAAACATTACAGTTTTTGCATGTTAGAGGGTAGAATAGATACCATTGCTTCCACTAACCATGCAACTCCTTTATTAAATCAATAAAAAAAGTGTACAAACTTTCAAGACCTCCAGATCTTCTTTGAGCCACATGGACACAGCTCCACATGAAGAATTGACCTCACACATGGCATTAGGAACATGGTGGGAGGGACAACCATATTTTTGTTTCTGTTGCCATGCAGTGCCTAGCACTACTGAACTGTTTCAAATGAGTCTTTTATGAACCCATTGAATCAATCTCTCCCCTTCTTCTTACTAACAAAATGACAGCCACACTCTAGAGTACAGAGTACTACACTGCTCTATTTCAACTACCTCCAAAGACCCAGTGGACTGCATCACATTACTGCTGTTGCCATTTTGGGTGACTGTATGTCACAGCACATCACGTCCAGGCACCTTATAGGTATTTTTGTGGAAAGAGGAAGCCAAAACAGCATTTCAAGGCACTAAAAGGCATTTAGTAGTAATGGGAACACAGACTCTTTCTGAAAAAAAAATTGGAGGCTGTTGGGGCCTTTGAGAGGTCAGAAAGCACTGGATTTCCAAGGGACTGTATATGACTTAAATGCCATCAAAGTCCTGTTCTAACAAACCAGAAGTGTGCTGGGATATCAATTTAGTTACACAGTCTTATAGCTCAAGGTCCTCTCTCCTACATGATGTTAGAACATTTTATAGCTCCCTCCTTTGCACCGCTTCCTGATGGATTATGCAAAATAGCCAGATCTAACCATCCTTAGATAATGCTTTCCCAAACTTTTTCTTGAAAACCAATTTTAAAAAGGAGAGTCTGCAACTTCTTTTCAACCTTACTAAAGACCATGACAAGTATATAACTGGATTATCATCTCAGTGGCTGACCATCTGGATTTCTAAATTGCCTTTTGAACATTATGCGACCTGCTCCTGTAACTCTAAACAGGCTCCCTGAACAGTCTTCCTAACAATGAAGCATCCCATGAGACCTTCTGTGTAATATAATACCTCTGCCATATTAAGACGGGACAGAGACAAAATCATAAAAATGTAGCCCCTGACTACAGATAAAATAATGCAGATTGTAACCTTTTGTGTATTTGATCCATTTTCTCCTGCCATCTTCCATGCCATAGTAGTACCAATTTCTATGTATAGGTATGAAAGCTGGACAGTGCGGAGAGATGAGAGAAAGAAAATCAAGACATTTGAAACATCGGAAGAGACTTCTGTGAGTACCATGGACTGCAAAAAAAAAAAAAATGAATAGGCCCTAGAACAAACCAAGCCTCACCTCTTCCTAGGGATGAAGATGACTAAATTGAGGCTGTCATATTTTAGACATGTTTTAGATATATCATGAAAGGGTATCAATCACGGGAAAATTATTAATGCTTAAGTGGAAGGCAGGAGGGAAAGAGGGAAACAGCACTACAGGTGGGTTGCTTGATCAAGGAAGCCGCAGTGCTGAGTTTGAAAGACCTGAACAAGGCTATTAATGGTAGGTCTCTCCATACAATCACCATAAGTTGAAGATGACTTGATGGAAAATAACAACAAACCCAAGGTAAAAATTGACATTTCTTCTTGGAGTTCAGGGTGGCAGGCTGGAAAGGGGGAGGGGGAGAGAAAATAGCTACTCAGTCTACTTTAACTTTTCATGATTTCTTTTATTTAATTCTTTTTGTACACCACATATCCTGTAATACAGAGGTTCTTAACCTTTCCTTTATCATAGATTTTTTGTTGCCATGGAGCACCAAGACTACATTCAAGATTTAAAACCCTAAAATGAATGTCCTTCTTTCCTTCCCTCTTTCCCTCTTTCCCTCTTTCTTTCTTTCTTTCTTCCTTCCTTCCTTCCTTCCATTTACATGTTCTTCCTATTTTAATTGTAAAAGTTCAACATTTCTTCAAGCCTTCATGGACAACCTGTGAGCATATTGTGACCACTGAGGGTCCAAAGATCACAGGTTAAGAACCACTGCTGTAACATAACAGTTACCAAAAGTATGTGGCATGAGTTTGACAACCTCATGCATTTCGTCTACATAATCATTTATAGCTTTTCCTTCTAAACCACACCTGAGTTGTTTGTTTTTTCAAAGTGTGATTTTTCTGAGTTTAGCCAATATGTATTGCATATACATATATGCAAGTTTAGCATTGATGGACTCTGAAATCTAAGGCCCTTTCCACAGCGTACCTTCTTGTGACAGCATCTGGTGGTGATCTTGGCAGTGGCTCTGCCGGAAAGGGAGTGCAACTGCAGCACTCTGCTCCACACAGGACCAGCTCCATGCAGAAGGGAGCACGATGGACATGCCACTTCCTACCACAGCACAGCTGAGTACTTTCATTGATGGGGAAAACCTATTAATGATTTAACCTGTGATCATGCTGCCTAAGGACGGGAGAGGAGTGGGACCGTTACAATGTCATTCAGAAATGTTGTTGCAGTCCCATACTTCTCCTATCCCCATGGTGGGATGGGAGGGTGCTGGAGAAAGGGCCTAATTCAGATATTACACTGGGGGTGTGATAGCCAATGAGAAACCAAACCATGTAGATTTTTTTCCGCGGAAAAATTAAGAAACTCTTTCAAGTAGTTCCTATGAGCTTTGACATTTAAATTCTTTAAATTGCTTAAATTCATAATTATCTGGTTTGTAATAGGAATGTATCCAGCTTGCAAGAATCTGATAGCTTGCTAATCAAGAGCTATTTTATCAGCATTTGTAAAGCTATTAATTTACTGAGCCTTATTATTATTTTCTGAAAAAGAAGTTGTTCTGAACCTTGTCTTTTATTTTCTTCTTCTCCCATGAAAAGCTTGGGTTTGCAGTGAAAAATCCTGCGAGCCAGCCCTTGTTGTTACCACTTCTCCAGATGAGTCCTGCACATCTTAACTAACACTAATGTTTCCTTCTCTTGGTAGATAATATCCATGTTAAACAGTGAACCTTGGGGGGAAATTTTCAATAATTTTATTAGGACTAATCAAATATGCACAACACTGTAGGCAGGCTTTCAAGATTTCCAGATCTTTTCATCAAATGCCATAGACTCTCATGCTTTTAGCAAGTGCTGTTTATTAACACATTTGCTTTTAGTGGTTAATTAAGCTGAAGAACTGAAAATGGTGGGGACTTCCTAAAGAAGAAATATTCCAGTGAACCATTCATAGACTTATAGCACCATCATTCTACTTTTACTGCCAGGGTTCTATCCTATGAAATCCTGGGACTGGAAGTTTAGGGAGAGGCATTTTGAATTTTCAGACAGAAAGCCAAAAAAATACAAACCCCAAGATTCCATTGAATGTAATCATGGCAGTTAAAGCAGAATAATAGTGCTATAAATCTGCAGTGTGAACAGGCCTGAGGATGATATGGCTAATTCTGAATTAAGCAAGATCTGCTCAATAAAGTTATGTAATTCTTCAAGATTTAAAACAGTTTTAAGACTAGACCTATGTGAAACTGATGTGATTTTTATGTAGATCTGTTTGTCCATCCCTTGCATGAACATAGGCCACAGTCTCAAGCTTAAAATGAGTATTTCTGGTACAATGTAAAAGTCTTATTATGATCTTTCCTAATTGCTTATAAGACATACTTTTTAAATGTAGTAATTGCATGTTTATGAACCTCATTATTTTTGCTATCACATTCTCAGTTTTATCTCTCCAACCATGAGGCAAGGAACAAGCCTCTTTATTTTATGTGAACACTGGGATTTTAAGATAACCAGCTAGCTAGCAATACTCTTTTCCCCTGGAAGCCATATAAATGTTGCACATGGGCCATTTTTCACATCACCCTATAGCTTTTTCTTTAAAACTATTTAATAACCTCTTTATCCATGTCAGTTCATGGCTTAACTCCTTTTACAATTTAATTCAGTGTATATTCAGTGTAAATTAATTTTGTTTTAAAGACCATGGTAACACTATCTTATATAGCATAGGAACACTAACAATTCTAATCCTAATATCCATGGCCAGGTGACACCTTTATTAGGAGTGACCAAATTCACATAAAGTGGTGAGCAAGGTTTATTTAAAAAACAAAACATTTATTTATCAATTTTTACACAAAATAACATAAGCATCAACATTTTAACATGGAAATAAACTAAAACTAAAACACTACGTTTTTTAAAAAAAGCTCAAAAACACCAACTTATCAAAACACAGAAGGGTCTGACACCCTTGCAACCAAACTGCAATGAGAAAAAGAAAATAGCACAGAATTTTTTTATTCTAAAAATGACGTCCAAGCATTTGAACTGTCCAGATTTCCTAATCCAATAAGATAAACAAGTTCAGAGTGGGAAGGGAGAAATGGCTGATGATGCCGAAGACTTGAAGTCTGCAAGGTCAGAAGTTTAAGACAGCAGAGAAAAGTATGTGAAGACCCAAATGAAGAAACTGTACCAGCAGTAGCAGCAGTACCTTTACATTCCACCTTTTCCCCAGCCCTAACTTCAAAAATTTAAAACAGAAGCAGATAAAAGTCCAGGTCCTAGAAAGGTTAACATATAACTATATCATCAAAACAATGTAAAAGAAGTAGGCCAGACTCAGTCATGTAGGGATGGGGGGTGATGAGGGTGGTTCGCCCAGGTGGCAATGATTTTGGGGTGCCCCCACCCATAGCCATGCTCCCACACGCCTTGGCCAGGCCCCCACACAACCTGGCCATGCCCCCCCCTACAGTGGCCACACACACCATGCCATAGCCATGCACCCTCCCTTCACACACTCCAAGCTCCACCACTGGCCAGACTGGACATCTTACTTAGTTGTAACCTGTGTAGGAACCATCACAGTGTAGTGGTTTGAGTGTTGGATTGTGATGCTGCAGACCAGGGTTCAATTCCCCGCTCAGCCATGGAAACTCCCTGGATGACCTTGGGCATGTCACACACCCAAAAAACCCCATGATAGGTTCACCTTAGGATCATCATAAATCAGAAATGACTTGAAGACACACAACAACAACAAAACCAACAACCTACTTAGACATTAAACTAAAAAGTGATATCAGCATACCAATTAAGCTCTTTTTTTAAAAAAAAAAATCTTCCTGTCCCATAGAATAAAGCAATATCACTTCACAGTAGTTGTCTGCTATCATATATGCAAAACCAGGCTGTTTTCTTTTTCTTATACAACCTTTCTCTCTATATAACAAGATCCAGAAATATCTGCTGTTTGAGAGATCAATGGCCATTTCCACACGGGGTTTTTAAAACGGTGCAGAGCGTCCTCCAGGGAGGACATCTGCACCTGGGAGCGGGCTGGGTCGGACCTACTTAATGTAGATCTGCACCCCAGCCCATTCCGGAATGACCCCAAGTGGTCGTCCAGCGTGCTTTTGAAAGACCGCTAAAAACAGGTCTTTCAAAAGCAGGGAGCGCGCCACTGCAAGCCTGCTCCCTTATGCAGATTCGCAGGCTCGCATTGGTGCGAGCCTGCAATCTGCCGGGGGCGGGCTTTAGGCTGGCAAGCTTCAGCGGTTGGTCGAGAGCCTCGACCAACTGGAAGCTGCCATTTTCGTCCCCAGAGCAGTGCAGAGCGGCTGCCACGCACTGCTCTGGAGCAGCGTGGACTGGACCAGGGAGCCCAAAAGTCCAGTGAGTAGTGTCACGGGGTGATTCCCTCACCCCGTGCAGAAATGGCCAGTGTCCTATATCTCATAAAATTAGGAAAACTGATTGACAGCAAAGAAAAATGAATGTTGATTGCCTGAACATGTCAAGAAGAATTTTAAAAAGCAGTCCTTCTTAAAATGTGCAAATGTGACATGATCCCATAAGTGCTTGCAGCTTGTCCATTTACCAGCTTCTCAAAAAAAAAAATTTCATTTCGTTTGAACAAATACTCCTCATCTCTTTGCACTCAATATCATTTCAACAACTGAAATGAAAGCCCAAACCTACCAGCCTTCCATCTTTTCAGTCCCATTTGGTTGCAAATTTACTCTCTCTACCCATTGAAATGTTTTGTCTAGGGCTAAACAGTGCTCAAGACAATGAATATAAGGCTCCTGTTACATCACGCAAATTATTCTTTGAATGGAAATAAAGGCTTGATTTTTCCCAGCAGAGGGAGAAAAGAAAACAGTTCTAAATATAATGCTCCAGAAAATATTTTGCTGTATAATAAACAGGAGCTGTGCCCACAACGTGAAGCAGCAAAAGCTAGTGACAATCAGTCTTGGCTTAGACTGAACGTAGTTCTTATTTTGTGACTGATTAAACCATGGGTAGGAAACCTTTGGTCCTCCAGATGTTTTGGACTACAACTCCCATCAGACCAGTCAGCTTGGTCCTTTGTAATAATGGGAGTACTAGTCCAAAATATTTTGAGAGGCAAAGGTCTTTAATCACAGAATAAACACTGCAAACAAATGACATCCAATAGAATTCCATAGGAAAGAATTCCTGTTAGTACTCTTCTCATCATATCTTCCAAATCACAGATGAAAACTGGGACACATTCAACCAAACATCAGAGTGTGGCTAAGATGACAAAAGCTGTTAATAAGGAAGAAAAGACACACTAGGACAGGCTGCAGAAGTTTGTTTTTGCCAGAGCCTACTGGGAAGGGCAAGGTTGCGCCTCCTCCTCTCCTCTTTCACCACTGATTAAATTAAGTGCAAACTACTTTTGCACTTTGAACTCAGGCCATTTCTGCAATTGGTGAGGGATTCGCTCCCTGCCGCTACTCACCGGATCTTCTTTGGGTCCGGTCTGGTCCAAGGTGAGGAGGAGCAGTGCGTGATCGCAGATCCGCACTGCTCCGGCGTCCAAAATGGAGGCTTCCGGATGGTCGTGGGTCTCAACCAACCACTGAAGCTCGCCAGCCTAAAGCCCACCCTCCGCAGATCACAGGCTCACATTGGTGCGAGCCTGCGAATCTGCATTGGACAGCAGGCACGCAATGGCACACGCCGGCATTTTGAAAAACCTGAAAAATCAGGTTTTTCAAAAACACGCTGGAGGACCACTTGGGGTCGCTCCGGAGTGGACTGAGGTGCGGATCTACTGTAAGTAGTCCGGACCCAGTCCGGTCCAAGGTGCAGATGTCCTCCATGGAGGACGCACCGCACCATTTTATTTAACCCATGTGGAAATGGCCTCAATTTGCAGCAAATGAATTAAACTGATGGGGGAAGGTGGAAGGAGGTGAGAGTAACTAAGGCATTTTAAAAGCAGGGATGGAAGCCTTAAGACTGATGCTGTCTAATCAGGACAGCTGCAGGGTATGACTTACCCCATTAATACTCAAAATGTTATCTATCCCCACCCTCACTCTCCCGAAAATCAAAATGCTCCATTTGCAATATAGTATTCCTGGGTGCACTAAGCCAGATTGGTGTAGTGGGTTAAGTGTTCGACTGTGAACCTTGAGACCAGGGTTCAATTCCCTGCTCAGCCATGGAGACCCCATGAGTGACCTTGGGCACATCGCACACTCTCAGCTCCAGAAATCTCCATGATAAGATTGGCTTAGGGTAGCCATAATTTGGAAATGACCTGAAGGCACACAGCAACAACAATAGCAGCGGCAAATTTCTAGATGCAACTGCACTGAGGCTCTTTGGGCCTTTCTACACTACACTGTTATAGTGCTATTATTCCACTTCCAACATTCTGTGGAATTCTGGGGCTTGTAGTTTACTGAGGCGTTCTAAATGCCCCTCCAGGATTCCACAGGATGTTGAATGAGTATTGTAAGTGAGTAGTGTGGAAAGGTCCTTGGTTCTACTTAAAAGTGAGATGGGGGCAGGTTAGAGAAAATAATATACTACGCTACACTTTTGAAGCTGAAATCCTGTGCATATCTGCCTGGGAATAAATCTCACTGAATCCACTGAATCCTTCTTCTAAGTGATGGGATTCAATTGTATATGTTCTAAACCAGTGATGTTCCCAACTCATTTAAAGCAGCTAATTATCGTATGAAGAACATGCATTGCTTCCAACACAAAGCATTAATGAGGACATTTGCTCCTCTGCATTGCAATGTAACTTCTCATCCACAGGTCTCACTTCTGGTGATCATTTTAATATTTAATCATTTCTAATTGTCCTGCTTCTTCATTAGCAATACTACGGGGACATGGGAAAATAAAACCATTTCTTACATGTGTGGCTGCATCCTACAAACACAAACAAGACTCTTTGGTATTATTAACTTTCTAATGAGGAAAAATGGATATTACTTTGAATGGGTGACTTTCCTTATTGCAAATTACTTCTGCTAAGTAATTTATTTTTACAATCGTTAGATGCTTGAGCTTAGTGAGCAATTTTTTTCTCCATTTTGTAATTCCAACCTATTGTGCAATTTTCTCATCAGTGAAAGAAGAGGTGCTTAGCCACCTGTATTGCCAACTAATCTTTATATTCATAACCCCTGATATAATTATGAAGTATCTCTTGGTATATATTCTAGTACAGAATGAGCATATGTTCCATTATTGAAATTTCTTTAAAAATCAATTTATACAATGGTATGGTGAAGCCAGGGCTCATGGGATTGGTGTTCAGGAATTTTTGGACTTAGCTGCAGTTGCACAATAGCTGACTAGAGGAAAGTGGGTTTTCCCAAAGTGAATGAATTCTGAGTTCTCGTTGTTCTCATGCAGACTATTTTGTGGCAGCTCACCCAAGAATGAGCAAATAAGGCACAATAATTTTACCAAAGAGTTCTTAATAGAGATGAAATCCAGAACTGGTTTGTTAGTTTTAAGATAAAAGCTGAAATGCTTTTGAGGTCAGAGCACACAGTTTTCCCATTCCTGGTGTTACAATCCCACGCTGCTGCCCCCAAGAGTGATCCGGTTTAATTGGCAAATATTATTCAATTGGCACTGCATTAATTGGCATTGATATAAAATGGAACCTGAGGTGACTGGAAGGTCAAGCTGGAAAGAGGAAAATTACTGACTATGAACATCAGATTGAAAGGCAGGTCAGCCACACCCCCTCCTAGGTGAAAGTCATTGTCAGGCAGATTGCAAGGCAACTCTAGAGACAATAGGCTTATGCTAAGATCTGGACATCTCTGACATCTCTCTTATTCCACAAAACTGTGATGTTTTAACCCTGATCCCTCACACCTGGATATTTTCCTGCTTTGTCTTCCCAACCTTTCCACAATACAGAGTTATTATGACAGCCATTACCCTTTTGTCACCTAAAAACTAAGACCGTTAACACTGTCCAAACTTCATTGTTTGTGTTGCAACTCCCATTGGCCACTCAGCTGGGAGAATAATTTACACTCATACCCTAAGGGTAGATTTTGGTTACAAAAACCCTCAATTTTGAGCAGTCTCTCAGTCTCTCAACTTACTGAACACCACACTGTCTGTTTGATTCCCAAATGAGATCTGTCCTTAGGTGCCCACCTAAGCCACACTGCCACTTTTCTTTGCTTCTCTTCGGACTGGTAATTATCACCCAAACCCTAAAAGTCCTCTATCTATAACTTTCCCCCTTTTCCTTTTGTTAGTCCTCACGTGTGTGTGTGAATTCTTGGATCCTTTGCATGCATGTGTGAATCTCTCAATAAAAACACATTTTTAGTTTACATTTTGGATTCTCTGGCTGGTTCTTTCCTGTGTGATTCTGTAAACATTGGAGGAAAGATCACGTTAAGTTACCCCCCCCTCGCAGCCCTCCTAAATTTGAGCTAATTAATTTGCCTCTGTCACATGGAGGTACTGGCATCACAGATAGACCCCTGAGTCACCCACGTTTTGTGGTAACACTCATAGGTGAACTGTGCCTTCCTTTTCCTTTCCCTTGTAGCCAAGACCAGCCACATCTCCTCTGAGTTGCCCCCTCTCTGTCCTCCTCACTGGTAAGCAGCAGCAGCTCTCCTCCCAGAGCAGAATATCTATTGAATGGAGGCTTGGAATGGATGCAAAGAGTTTGGGGGTGCACCTCTGTGCATCCAAAAGCAAAGACACCTACATACACATATGTTACTAACAGGATTCCTGCCAATATTGTTCTTTCCAGCGCTGGGAGCAGGTGCTCTCCCTCTCATTTTTTTTTCTCATGCATGCTAAACAGCACATGCTAAATAGACAATTGCCCTTTGTCAGTTTACCATCAGCAAATTCTAATCAACTGGAAATTATCCTACATATTGCTACTCTCTTGTGTGTATGAGGGAGAGGGGTAGAAAGTGAGATATCACAGAGAAGACAAAACAAGCTTGTTTTCTGTTGCTCCAGAGACTACATCATGAGCCAGTGGGTTCAAATTACAAGAGATTCCACTTAACCATTAGGAATAACTTCTCTCCTGTAAAAAGTGTTTGACGGTGGACTAGACTGATACAGAGGGGAGTGGTTTCAGGGGTCTTTAAATAGAGGTTGGATAGGCATTTTTTAGGAGTGCTTTCTCTGTATATTCCTGCATGGATTGGACTAGAAGGCTTTTGTGATGTCTTCCACTTTTAAGGTTCTATGAAAAGGAAGAGTCATAATCATGTGCTAGGATTTCTTTATTTATTTATTTGGAAGAAGTAGATTCATATTACATTTTCAGAAATGTTCCATGTTCAGTATGTGAGTTTGAACTGCAACATGTTCTAAAATGTGTATAACATAAAGTGTTCATTCCAGGTTTTAGAAGAGGATAAAGCTACTGAAATATTCAAGTACCCAGTTTACCTTGACCCTAACAAAGACAGAGCACCAGTAGGAGGTAGCAAGTTATATGCAACATACTAATCAGTGAGGGTTGAGGGGAGGAAGACATAACATAATGACATTCCCAGAGTAATGTAATAAGTGGCAACTAAATTACCTTATTGATATAGCAAATAATGTTTTCTAATTACGTTTAACAGTTACTTTTTAAAGACATCATGTGGTCTCCCTTATCCTACATGGTTTTTGAAAGGAAAAATTGTATCAAGTAATACACTCAGCAACGGAATGTAATACTTTCTCTCCATTGTAAGGAGAAGTGGCTATTTATTACTATAAATAGGAGGAATTAGTTCTAAAAAGTAACTTTCCAATGTTTGAATAAGAGAGCAATCTACTCCTCTTCTGCAGCCCTTAAGATCCCTGCTCTCACCAGACCAACAGAGGTGGTAACACTTTTAAATATGTCCAAATCTAAGAATTCCAAGCTTACATTAGCCATGTATGCAATGTATATGTTTTCACCACCAAGGTTTTTGACAGAGAGAAGGCAATAAACTTTTTTTCAAAAGACCTTCACCTAGCTGTTGTTTACCCTGGAGATAAAAAAAAAAAAAAGGCTTCTATTGCTCTTGACAAAGGTAGCCATTGCCTCTGTCTTTCACCAGAAGTTAATGGGAAGAGGACCCACACTTGCTGGCTCTTGACTCTCAGGCTAGTATCTAACAGATATTTTATCCTTGGATAAAATCCTCAGTTGCATTTCAGAAGAAGGTCAGAGGAGCTGCAGCCCAACAATTCAGGAGGACCACCAGGAATGTAGCTACAGGGGGACAAAAAGAAGACATTGCCCTCCCAAATAAGAATTCTGCCCCCCAATGACATTTTCCTTCATATGTCAAATCCCTAGCATTGCAAAGAGTAAGACAGTGAGAAGTTTTCATATCTTCTCTTTGATCTGTTCCCATTCCCATGATATCTCAGCCTGTCCTTTTGTCTGGATGTCTACATTTTATTTCTAAATGTTTAATCAATGTTTTAGGTTACTGCAATGCTAGAATTTTGTGAAGTGAAGGAAACTTCATTTGTGTGCAAAAGTCTTCCTTGGGGGGCAGTGCCCTAATTCCCCCCTCCCCCATAGCTATACCCCTGAGGACCACCTGTTCCATGTTCTGAAGAGGTCATTAAACTGAAAATCCCAGTCAAACAGATATACTTTACACTATTTCTTATACATTAGGGCAACTATTTTAAAAAAATAGCAAGACCAGCTCTCAGTCTCCATTGAGTTATGTTCATCTGGTCCATGGGGTAAAACAGTAAACAATACCTCAAAGTGATGTTTCCTTCACTTCCAGTGCCTGCACATAAAAGGAGGTGTTCTTCACCCTCACCTGCCCTGCATAGTGATTTTAGTATCTGAACAGATCTGAAGCCGAATGCAAGCCTTAGGCCAATAAAATGCTTGAACAGATCCAGATGGTGAACCTCAGGTCTTATTATCCTCTCCCTTTCACAGAAGTTGCTCTCTTCTTGTTATTTGAGCTACTTTGTAAAGTACATTTGAGTGCAAAGATCATTTGTTAACATTCATGAGAGAAGAAATTCTGTTGATGCCTTTGCTAATAGTACAGCTAGCTTTTTCTGTGCTTCCTTCTTCTTCATGCAAAATGAATCAAGCCCTGCCCTGTGCACTCATCCTTCAGATGGAGCATATTTAGGTATAATTCCATGGACAGGCTATTTCTGTGCCTTTATAATCTCTGTTTGGTAAGCACAGTGTAATGGCTTATAGAACTGTAGACTCGTGGATAGGACTTTTCCATCATTAGGACAAAGATATCCCCCTTATTTAAGGCATTAATATTGGATACTTCAGAAATTAAGAAGACTGCATGGAAAAAATGTTTCCGCTGATGGCAGATGCCCATTATATAGCTGGATGCTCTTCAAGGAGATTGTCATGCTAGCCTGGCCAATGACAGAGAGATGGGATCTTTATACACCTTCCCACCAGCCCAGCAATCAATGTGATGATAGTGTGATTCCAAAAGGGTATCCTAAGGAAGAAGACATATGCTGACACTTTTTTTTTTCTGAAGAAATTGATCAGGAGCAAAACAAACATTACACACATTGGCCTAGAAATGCTAGAGTGACTAGGGAATATGACCATTCCTGCTAGCATACTTCTCCATATATTTGCAGGAGGTGAGGACAGGTTAAATAATAGGAAATAACAAGGAGAGAAGGAATCAGGGGCCACTGTGTAGACTACCATAAAAATATACAGTAGGCCATCCACATTTGCAACAGCTAGGGGCGCAAAATTCTCATGAAAGTGAAAAAATTGCAAATAACTCCCACCCCCACAATTCCCCTCCAGAGCTCCCCCCTCCCATTCTTTTGTTTCTGGTACCAGCAATGGGGAGCAGGGGAGAAAAAAGACACAGTAAAAGATTTTCCAGTACTTTCCTCTCAAAGAGAAGAGCAGAGTTGTTTCCTTCCAGTTATTTCTGGTGGCCATTTTGAAAAGGGAAGGGTTGGAGAAAAGAGAGCACTAGACCAACCAGCAGCCATTGTACTGCAGAAAGTGCAGCCACATGGGAGAGAGGACATACCTCCAGCAGTGGGAGGGGGCTTTGCTTATCCAAAAAAGAAAAAAAAATGTCCATTTTAAATACAAGCCTGGCAAGCCTGGGGTGAGGAATGCAAGGGAATGGGAGGAGGAAAATGGAGAGGCAAGCACAAGCCTCACAAGTACAGTAATCAAATTTGCAAAGGTCAAACCAGCAAATGTAGAGGGAGGACTGTACATTTTTGCTAATTCTTCCTCTTCTTCTTCTTCTTCCTCTTCTCTTTCTTCCTCTTCTTCTTCTTCTTCTCTTTGGCATGTAAAAATGAATAATTTCAAAAGTTTTCTTCAAATTGTGTGAGATTATGAGAGTTTTAAATGTTGGAACTTTTTTTAAAAAAATCATTTTTTTCTAGAAATGTGACTGTTTGTGCAAACTTTTTACATTTTGTACAAAAAGAAACATTCTGCACAGGAGACAGTGGCCAGGATCCTGTTTCATGGCATAGCATAATAGTTCCATAGAATGAACTACACTACCTCTCTTCACTCAACCTCCCTCACAGTTTAGACATGCCTGTCCCCTCCCCATGAACAGTTAGTGAGTGAGTGGTGGGGGAAGTGGGGAAGAGATGTCAGAGAAGTATCTGGCTGTTCCCATAGCCAGACACAGACCAACGCCATCATCCACTAAGATCTGCCAATCTTTTGACAGTTTTGGTAAATGAGCTAATCATACTGTGTCTGACCAACCACTGAATTGGTTAGCAGGGCCTGCAGTGGCTAAATGGTGATGCCAGGGGAGTTAGTTTTGTTTGCTGCAGAAGAATGGGGGAGGGGGTCAATTACCAAAAAAAAGGCATATGTAGGCATAAGATGGACTTACCTTGCATATGTCACTAGCTAAATACGAGCCAGAATATTTTGTGCGTAATATTCTGTTTCCAGAGCAAAAACAAGTTATTTACACAATCATGGGATGTTTGTTTTTTGCATAAACTATATTTTTAATTTTCTGAAATATGAACTTTCTCTGCATGTTGATTGTTGTTATTGTGCACCTTCAAGCCGGTTCTGATGTATGGTGACCCTAAGGTGAACCTCTCTTGGGGATTTCGTGGCAAGATTTGTTCAGAGGGGGATTGTCTTTGTCTTTCTGTAAGGCTGAGAAAATGTAGTTTGCTCAAGGTCACCCAGTGGGTTTCCACAGCTGAGCATGGATCTGAACCTTCTTCTCCAGAGTAGTAGTTCAATCCTTAAATCACTGTACTACATTGTCTCTCAGAGCCTCCAGCAACACCTATTTTTTTCCCTAACTGAGCCATTTCTGCACTACACTGTTACAGTGCTACTATTTCACTTTCAACATCCTGTGGAATTCTGAGGTTTGCAGTTTAGGAAGGGGCACTCAGCGTTCTCAGCCAGAGAGCTCTTTGGCCTCAGTAAACTACAAAACTCAGAATTCCACAGGATGTCGAAAGTGAAAGACTGAAATAGCTTTGAATGATTGGCACAAGCTGTCACTGAGGACCTTTCTGCACTACATTTTTATAGTGCTATTCCACTTCCAACATCCTGTGGAACTCTGGGATTTGTAGTTTACTGAGGCCAAAAAGCTCTCTGGCTGAGAATTCTAAATGACCCCAGTGGTGGAGCTTGGAGGGGGTGGGTGGGAGGCGGGCCACGACATGAGGGGGTGTGGCTGCGGTGCAGGGGGGTGTGGCCATAGTGAATGGGGACGGGGCCAGGGTGCATGGGGGCAGGGGCAGGGCACACAGGGGCAGGGCTATGGGCCAGAACACCCCCCAAAAAATTGCCACCTGGCATGAACTGCCCCCTGCCCCCCCATCCCTACACAAATGAATGAACCTCCCTAAACTGCAAACCCCAGGATTCCGTAGGAAGTTGAAAGTGGAATAAATAGCACTATAACAGTGTAGTGCAGAAAGGCCATCATTCTTGGATCTTATTGATCACACAGGACTCTTGATACTTGGATCTCACAGCTGTCTCTACCCAGGGTCAGCTTCCCTCCTTACATCAGTAATGCAGGGATATTCTGCTCATGCGGGTAGTCAGGATCACATGAGGACTTCCAAACTAGTGCAAGCAGCACCAATAAAGTGGTGCAATTTTTTTTTAGAAAAAAAAAACACACGCAGAGTGGATGGACAGTGCAAAGACGAAGGGAGACTTTATCGTATTCGATAAGGGGGGGAAAGGTAGGACTAAGGAAGAAAGAAGTGATAGTCAGTAAGCAAAAATCAAGTGTGGCTAAGAAACATCGGAAGTATATATGTGTGTTTTAAAAGAGGTAGCTATTTGGGGCAGGGTTTGCCATCTGCCCAGAAACTGCCATAGTCCCACTCTTGTGCCTTTAAAAGCAGCTTTTGAGAGCCATTCTTTGGTGAAGCTTTTCCTACTGTGACTATAAATGATGTCACCTGTTAATGTTTGCATACAAAGATCCTCATTAAACGTACAGCTGCAGAGGCTGGTTTACACATTGGTGTCATGAAAGTGGAAAGGAAGGTAACATGTTAGACAGTCGAACTTGTTCTCTATACCCTGCATGTACAATTTATCAGCTATTTGACCTTGGCATACTGAAAATTTTTAATATCACCTTGGTGTGTGTGTGTGTGTGTGAATGACTTGATGTAACTTCTTTCTGATGCAATTGTTAAAAGCACAGATTCGTCACCGTTTTGCTCCACTGGCTGCAGAGAGATGTTGACTAAAGCCAGCGTCCCTGTTCTCATGGCTTATGTGCTAAGCAAAATTACACATAAGTTTTGTGAAACATTCCACAGTGCTGCAGAGAAGCGTGGAGAGCATTAGCGCCTTGCTGCTATTCAATTTTCAGCCTCAAAGATCTTGGATGTTCTCCCCTAGGCTCATCTGGGAGCAGGAATCCAAGGCCTAGTCACACAGGGTGATTTTCTTAGGCAGGCAGATTTGTCTCAGCAATCCTGACATGAAGCGAGGTTGTCATAGGGGAGAGATTTTATGCTGAAAGAAAGAAGGAAAGAGAGAGAGAAAGAAAAAGAAAAGGTGGGGCTTTCATTCTGTCCATTTGCTGTGACATTTCTATTATTGTTCAGTGGAGAATCAGGTACATTTACCTTGCAAAAATATGAATTAGCTTGTTATAGGAATGGGATAACTAATCTGCTTTTCACCAAGCTTGCTGTGAACTTTCAAGCTTAGCTATGTGTTCTTTATGGCCTTTCTCTTTATCATTGTTTGAAAAATGGCAGACTGTACTCACTATGGACAAGCAACAGCTAATGGAACAAATCCAAGCAAAGCACAGTGAACGGACCAACAAAACAATAGGATGTGCCCTGGGGTCAGAAGGGCACTTCTCGATGCCTGGTTGGAGCTGGAGATCACCAATTTAGGTAACCTTTTCTCTACTTTTGTACTACTACCTCTGTGTTTCTCATAATTGCTAAAAGTCATAAATTCAGCTGGTTGATCTCTGCATCAACCTGGTGAATTTCTATCTGTCACTCAGCTGTTAAAGGCATCAAACCCAGTTGGGGGGAAAAAGGATTCAGTATAATGTGAAATGGCTCCTAGAGAATACTATATATATACTAACAATTTAGCACTAACAAGGAAGTTTGGAATCCCCAGAAGGGTGCCAGGGGTAAGGGGAGAGAGTAACAGATGGGCACATTTCCATTTAATGCCAGACTGTAACTCAAACAACGAATATCTGTGTGTGGCTTTCATTGTCCTAATAGTTCAGGATAACATGCAGTGGCTTCACCCACTGAACCAGCCAGTTTGTGAGCAGGACTCCAACTGCATCACAGTGATGGTGCTAATTACATTTTTACATCAGAAAACTTAAAATCAGATGCTAATTTTACAGGTGTTCACAGCTATGCCACCCACATTAAACCTGCCAATTCCCTGCTCTGCCCAGCTGTGGTTGTCATAAAGATTTTACACAGGTGTATGAGCTTGTGAGCTTAGGGCACACTGAAGTTTTATTTATGATGTCTGAAATATCCCTTTTCACCCCCTTCACTGAAATGTCCAAGCTCAAACCGTCATATGCCAAGGTGCTGTGAAGTCAGGCTTGCCAGTGGCGCCACTGCTGTGGGAGTGACAAATCCTCATTCTGTTTTTACTGTTGCTCTGAATTGGGTGGATGCTGAACCTTTGATCCAGTTCCCATTGAAGTGGGAGAACCTATGGGAAAACAGTGAGTATAATCAAGAGTAGATTTACCACTCTCCTGGCTGCAGATTGGCTACACAACTGTCCTGGTGGTCTGGACCTGTGTCCAGTCTGTGCTTCTTCCAGCCCAGCCTGGATCTGACAGTGTGCCCATGCTTTCTCATCAGCTTCTACTGATGCTTGGTAGTTGGATTTGCTATCTTTGGGTACCACTTCCTTGATTTCTGTGGGACCACTTAGAAATAATGCAAACATCAATCCGAAAGCTTAAATGATGTACAGACTAATAGACATTTTCTAAAAGCATAAAACTCAGTAATAATACTGCCTATTTTATGCTGAATCCAGCACATATTCTGTCTCTCAAATATTCATGGATCCCACAAAGTACCAGTGCCAGACTAGCATGAGAAAAACTTGTCATTCAGCACTTAATGTAAGCAACCTTAAAGCCCTAAATCAGAATATAAAATGAATACAAAAAATGATAAAAAGTCCACCATGATGTATTTACCTTTTTGCTCACTCCTAAACTTGTGTATTAAAATTATATTACCTATATCAAAGTGACAAGGGCCTAAACCTAACCAGTAATTCACAGGGGCTATCTCTGCTAACATCCATGCTAACTGGTTTGTTCAATCTGTCTCTTCCCTAATGATACTTTCACCACTGCTGTTGCCCATCACTACTTCCTTTACCTTCCTGTGTTACTATAATCTTGTGATTTCATTGATGGGAATAACAGTACACACTGGCAGATAAGTCCTGAGATGTAAGGGCTGTCCATGAGTAAGTATTGCCTGTCAAGACAGCTGAAACCAAACTGAGGCTTTACTTTCCTAGCCAACAAAAATTTGACCAGGAAGCTGGGTCTAGAGAAAACACTGGTTCTCAAGGTATTCAAGAACTGTTTTCGATTATCTCAGATCAGTCAGATAAGGAAGAAGGTATGCTTTGAGCTTTGTTTACTTCACTGTATGTGTTGCAAAGTCCAATTAATGTACTAATTAAGAACATCTAGGTCAAGATGTTCAAAGGAAAGGAAAGCTATAAAAGAGTAGGATCTCTTTATAACTCCTGGCCCTGTTCTTTACACATGGTTTAACTTTAGTCAGCAAAACACACACTACCACTTCCAAGTACATTGGTCAAATCCTCTGCTGAAATACACCACCACTCTATCATTTTAACTGCTCCAATTAACAGCAATTTCCCACACCACTTCTGACTCATTCCACACTACCTGGTTCCATATTAGTTTGATAATTTACATAGCTTCCTTGCAAAACAAAATGAGGAAGTACTGAAAGTTAAGGGTGCTGAAAGTTAAGAGACAAGGACAAATGCATAATTGTCTGAAGGATTATGAGAAGAAAGACACCTGAAATAGTAGGAGTTCACATTCTTTTGCATGCAACATATCCCAGTTAATGCACAATTTAGATGCAGTAGTTTTCTCTGGTTGAGGAATCATTCTGATTTGTTTTCCAGCTCATCTTCCTAACAGTTTTGATTCTTTCCCCCTTTGCAGAATAAAGAAAGCAATAGATAGAATCAAAAGTACAGGAAGCTTCATGAGTTCATTAACAGGATTAGTGGAGAAATGATTGCAAATGTATGTGTTAACTCAATGACCAGCAATTCTCTCCAACTGTCCTGATTTTGTAGGGACATGCCCAATTAATGCTCTGTTGTTCCTCCCCCACCACATCTTCTTTTAAAACATCCCACTTTCTCTCTCTTCCTCCAACTTTCCCCTTTTGTCCTTGGTTTACTGCAGCTGCTGCAAACTGAGTTCAAAATGCAAAAGTCAATTAACACAAACTCACTGAGGTGAAAAGAGCAGAGTGGTAGAGTCTTGCCACTCTTTCAGCCTGACTTGTCTGTTCTTCCCCACCAGTATCTTTCACCATCTTGACCTAGCCTGATATCACTTGGCCACATGTCTCTCACTTTTCATCAGTAAAATGCTGAAGGGCATGCCAGCACACATCCTTGTTACCCTAAGACATGGGGAACATTGAGGTCACCCCTCATGCCAGTGTCTCCTTAAAATTTGGGGGAATAGCTCAAAGGAGGCCTGAAAGAGGAGAGTAACAGCATGATCTTTTCACCAGTGTATACTAGTATTCACTGTAGAGAAGACTCCAGTTGTAGTTAACGAAGTGTTTATTTGGATTGACAAGCACATGAGAAATCAGACACTCTCAAGAACGATACAAGACTATCGGAAAGTGAGGAGTGAAAGGTTGGATAGATAGAGATTAGAGGTGAAGAGGGTGATAGTTGCCAGTCTTGAAGAAGGAGGTCAAAGTGGAGGCACCCAGACAGCATCTGAAAGTAGTACAGAAGAACAGTAGTCTGGGCACCACATGCAATGTACTACAAAGTCAAAGCTAGGATTTTTATACCCTATTTCATACCCTGAAGGGGTGTGTTGACAAAGCCATAATGGCTTTCCCACAGGACTGACCACAGGTCTGGAATGGGCTGATTGCTTTAACTCTCGAGTGACAAATATTGATCAGGTAGGGGGTATAGGGAAGATCTCCACAGGGTGAGATTTAGGGATGATCTCCAATTGTTTCATCTGGGCAGTTTGCCTTCCATTGTAGTCAGAAATACAACAAGTCTGGAGTGGTGAAATGATTAGCATAAACTCATTAGCACTGGAGTTTCCCACCTAATCCTCCCTGGACTTATGACTTGAACATGTCTCAAGTCAATATGAACCCATCCATTCAGTCAACGTGACCTTAATCATGTTTTCCAGTCATTAATATGCCCAATTATGAAAATAGCACATCTCGCAGGAGGGAGGTTTAGGGCATGGTAACACCCTATCTGGACCAGCATACCCAAACTCAGAATCATCAGAAAGAGATGATAGTTGTGTATTCCTTCCAGTTAAGATATGTGTACAATTTGGCAGTATCTTGTTTTCCCTCCTGAAAAGTTTCAACATTGGCCTTAATGGGAGTCATCTCATTTTTGCAGTGCAACGATGAGAGGATCTAAGAATCTGGGGCCAGGATTTTGCCTTCTAGGCCGCCAAGGCCTCTGTGTTTCCCCAGAAGGTGATCCCCCCTTCCACTGATAACCTCATTTGGTGGTCTTGATGGTCACACTTCTGCGAGATTAAGACAAGGGAGTGGTTTATATACCTCCATAATCAGAATGTATAACTGTTCTAATGATGAGATTGTATATTTTTTTCCAATTTTAATATAGTGAAATGCCTCTCTTAAGTTACAGGCAGTAAGAACTTTGAACTAAAATATGCTGGTTGATTGTTGCTGTCATTGTAATTGTTATTGTGTGTCCTTCTCTTTTGCCACTGGATGCCCCACCACATGAATGTGGCTTCTGAGAACCTTTCCAACATTGAATTCACCTTTCTGTAGTACATCTTCATGTATATTAGTAGATCATGAGGGTGTTGATGGTCACACTTGTGCAAAATTTTTTTAAAAAGGCAGGAGTTATATATTATCACGATGTACAACTGTTCAGCTGTACAATGGTTCTCGTTCTGCTTTCAGATGAAATTGTATTTTCCTTCTGACACTCTTCGAGTTCCTAAATACAGATTTATTTATTTTTTTAAAAAAAGCATATTAAAAAGATTGCTAATTATTCTCCTGCATTTGCTGATTTTATATGTACATAGAACGCGAGTAAACTTTTAGCATATTCATTGCAGGAAATGTTGGGCTAGCTGGACTGACTCTGTACAAGGCAGGCTCCTAAGTTACTTACAGGTCTTGGCATGAGTTGGCAGCAAGAAAGCATAAAGAGGTGAAAGATGAAGATTGCAACAAGGCAGTTGGGTACATGCATGACATGCAGTGATGGAGAATCATATTTGTAATACTGAACAAGCCTGGTGAAGCAAATTACAAGGACATTTGCAAGCCTAGTTTCAAATGAATAAGAACATAATTTTTAGTGTCTCAACCACACAGGTCCTGATGAAACATTAGGAGCTTGAACACATTTAAATAAAACATGGCAGAATATTATAATGAATGCCATTATATTCACCCTCATGTATTTAAGGAAACTAGTTCTGAGCTAATTTATTCAGGTGTAAATCAGAGCTGCTTTCATTTAAGTTTAGGAAGTTCTGGCACTAGAAGGCATAAGTGACAGCAATCCACATATAACTTATGGAAGTGGATGCTGTCTAGTAGGGTGTAAAGCATATCCTTAGCAACTGTTAAGGATTCCCAGTTTCATGCGCTCCCAGGACATAGACTCAAGACTCAGAGTCTGAGGCAGCAGAACCTGCTCTGAGCCCTGACACAGAGTCTGAACGCACAGAGCAGAGAGTACCACCAACCGCCTAAGGGACAGAAGTGTCAGCCCCAGCAGGGAGCCCTGCTCCCTCGGACACAGAGAATGACCTATCCATACCTACCTTTTCCCAGCGTAGACACCAGAAGAGTCTCCTGCATCACTCCCAGCAAATGTATGCCAAGCACCAATTAATCAGGCACCGGTTGTGCTGACTTTGGAACCTATAAAAACTGAGCCTCTCCCCTCTAGCTTTTGTCAGCAACCAACTGACCATTTCTCCCATGCATGCTTCTGTTTGCTTCCCTTGCCTGCTATTCTGCTGTTTGACCTATGTTTATATTGCTTGCCATTGATTTATGGACATATGGACATTACTGGGATTGTTATTTGCTTCTCATTTGTAAGATTGTTTTCTTTCTAAAGTAAACTGACTAATTGCTTAACTACCTGAGCTTCTTGACCTGTATTATCAGCTTCTCCTGGCTGCCAGCCTAGACCAGGTGTGGACACCCTGTTTGGAAAAAGGAAAGGAAAGAAAAGAAGGACAGGAACTTGCGGGTTTTGAAATGTGGAAATGTTTGTAACACAACTATTTTGTACATGTCTGCTCAAACCATTACATCCCATTGAGATCAGTGTGATTTATTGCTAGCTTAGGCCCTTACCGCACTATGCCACGATCCCATGTCATCCTGTTGCAATCCCAGCAATGAGATTGGGATCTGAACACTCCCCACTCCACCAGTCGGCCACTGGCAAATGGGTAGCATTTGAGAAATGCTCCTTCCTTCTGCAGTACAGCCGGCCTCTTTCTGTGCTGTACTGCAGAAGGAAGGATTTGATAGCACTTGCGCTCTTTCCACATGCCCACAGCTGACGCGAAGGGAGGCCATTACCAGATTTTTTCTGATAATGGTATACAGTGCCATCACGATGGCTGGGGACATGACAACAGTGGGACTGTAATGACGTTGTGCCATGGCATGTGTCACAGACTGGCAGCAACATGTCCCCATACTGGGATGGCACCATCAAGCAATAAGGGCCCTACTGTGTGTTAAATCAGAGGTATGAGGAACATGGCAGCAGTCAACAGGATGCCCGCAGGGAACAGGATGACCGCAGCCTTCCTGCACACCTGCAGCCAACAGGATTGTTGCGCAAAGAGAGGCCATTACCAGATTTTTTCCAGTAACAGTATATGGCACTAGACAGTTGGGGCTGTGACAGCAGTGTGACCGCCATGACATCATGTGCATTCCCATGCCAGGATGGCATCATCATGTGATAACGGCCTTAGTCCATACAGGGCTGCAGCCTAAAACCTTTAGCACACAATCAGTATTTTTTGTTCTTCTTGGTAACTCAGAGGCTGAGCTGCTGTTCTAAAACATGACTGATGATTCAAATAAAATATTTTTTTCAGAATTAAGGATTGACATCAATATTCACTACACCCCCAAAAGAAATGTAAGTACTCATTTTGTTTTCAATCATACACTACAACGGTAATATACTCTACCCTATGGGGAAAAAATATTTCATATACAACCATCCACATATTTTAGCTCACATTACTCAAATTTTAGAATCTCCCGAAGATCAGAAGCAAAGCTAAGCAAAGGCCACAACACCAAAAAGGCTACTTGCTTCAGTTGAACCTTCCAAAAACAAATGATGTTTATTTTGGAATGTATTGTTTCCTTTCTTCTCCAATCTGGTGGTCTATATATACTATTTGGCAGGTGAGATGCCAAACAAATAAAATATGAAAGATTTAGAAAACAGCCTCTCTTTTTTTTTAAAAAAAGGGGGGGCAGGCCTACAGTTTTCCCCAATCTCTTTCTCCACAAAGCACCTTTTTCTCTCACTGTGAGTCAGACATGAAGAGGGAGACCTTTCCTGTTTAATACTTAATTATGCTTATGGCTGTATTACTGTATAAAGGAGCTCTAAAGAACTTAATATTTCATAATACCATATGGGATTCTGGGCTTGGAAAAGGCAAGCAGCTCCATCCAATTGGCAATTAGTTTTCAATAAAAAATATATGACTAAGATAGAAGACAGTGTGGGACCATGTTTTGTGCATGACTCACAGAAAGAGAGAGAGAGAATGTTTGCCAATTTATTTTTAGTAGCTCTAGACTATTGCTAACTTCATTTGAAGACAGCAAGGTCCAGAGTCAACAAACGCAAGCATTAGTGTGACTTGTTTATTTAATATTCTGCACTTTCAGTCAATAAGTGCTCTTAGGATGGTTCAGAAAGTGAAATAAAAATACAGACAGATGGAGGATGATAGAAAGACAGACAGATGAATTAGTGGGTTAAAAAACACCATCACTAGATAAAATATTATACACAATATTATATACAATATAAAGTATTATAGCTGTCAGGAACTGAATCCACACACACAAATAGTACAGTGCATAAACACTATTTATTTGGAGTGGGGTACATTTTACAAGACATTAGTGAGAAGACTACCGTTCAAAAGGAAATGCAGGAGCTTAAGATTCCCCAGTGTTCCCTCCCCTTTGCCTAGAGACCTTGAAGCCGTGAGAGCCAAGCAGCCCTTATCAGCACATTCCTAGCAAGTGCTTACCTAATGGTCTCTGGTACCTAGGCTTCTCTGGAACAAGCAGGCTGTTACTTATGCAGGACTACATATCCCATTACTTAATATGGAGGGCATCCCGACAATAGCAGTCATGCTTTACAAAGCTTAGGAAACGTTTTAAAAATTTTAAAACATAAAATCTTAAAAAGATTTGTTGACTACAAAGATCTCCAACACAGGGCACCAAAAGGACATCAGGCTTGACGCCAGGGGTCCTTTCAAGAGTTAGGAAAGCATGAGTGCAGAGGCCCGATAGTAGCTCCTCAACTGAAGCTGTACAGTAGGCAGGAGAAAGTATAGGGAAGATGATCTTAATTGCAGGCACAGTACTACAAGAGAAGGCATTCTATAAGCCAGCCATAGAGGTGAGTCGCTGGAGAACTGGGAGGGTAACGATGGCTCTATTCCCTCAGCTTCACCTCCTGTTGTCCATCCTCTTATGGCCTCTTAGGAAATGCCTTCCAGGGGTCTGAGGGAATTGCATGGGCATAATGTTACACCCCACACGCACAGTGTGAAATTGTGGTCACAATTTCTTTTGCTGAATGGTCTTATATCAACTGAACATTAAAGATCCCCCAGCCCTGGATTGTGAAAGAATGTCAGCTTTGGAAAAGTCCATGCCAAAATCTGGGACTTTAACCTCGAAATTTTATATCAGGCATATCCTTGGAGAAAGTGTGAGGATTTTAAGGTCAGATCTGTACAAGTGATGATTAGGATGGCAGGAAACCTCAGACCTCACATTCAGTATTCAACAAAGTTCATTTAAAGAGTATTCAATCAGTATTCAACAAAGTTATGCAGGTAACTGGACCAATTCTATGGCTTTGGCCATTTCCACGTGATGTCACTATAACGCTATAGCAGCAGGTTGTTACTGGTCCAGGAGTCGTCTTCCCACAAAACTTCATTGTTTTCCAGTTGCTATCCCATCCCTAAGTATCACCAAATCACCATATTCTATTTCCAGAAAAAAATCTGTTAAAAGCCTCTGATAGTGCTCCAATCCCATCACCTGTTATAGTGTGGTATCAGTATAGTGCTTGATAGAGCTTCCTGTTATGGTGGATCTAGCAGTGGGTGGGCTGTGGGCGTGCCCAGCTTGTCCCTCCCTTAGTGACTCCCATGGCGTGGTAACTTTCTATCACCTCTCCCTGCTTATTTTAAATGTCTCCTTTAATCAAAACGTTTTATTTTTTAAATACATTTTTAAACAGTATAGGGCAAAAGTGCAATAGTGTACTGGCATGTCATGCTGTTACAACACTGCTATGTTAGTACAGCTTCCAAAATAAACTACCACCCAATCAGAGGTGGTGGGGCAGGGTGAAAGTGGGACACTGGAGTGGCCAAGGACATTGTAATGTGGAAGGAACACTGGTGGCAATACTGCTACCCATCCGCTTAAGAGGGAAGGGTATGGAAAAGAGCATCCCTAACCCAACAACATCATGTGAATGGTGATGCTGCCGTTATAATAGTATAATGTGCTAATGGTCTGTAGTGTGGAAATGGCCTTTGTTATAATCTGTGGAGCACAGGCTGATTTTCTTTTGAAATTTTGAAAATATCCAATGTATGTTTGGAATATGATCCCTAGTGCTTGTTCCTTCCCTGAACCCAGCTTGGACATCTGGCATTTCTCACTCCATGTATAGTAAAAGTCTATGTTGTACAATTTTAAGCGTGACTTTGCTTGCATTGAAAATTAATGCAATGGTCTGGTGGTTAATGCAATTCCTTGTGTCCCCTTTCCTGGGGATCAGAATGTATATTGAGTATTTCCTGTCTGTGGGCCATTCTTTAGTTTTTCATATTTGCTGACAGATTTAAGTTAGATCTAGAGTAGACTCTGTCTCAGTAGTTTGAAGCAACTCTATTGATATGCCATCTGTTCCTGGTGATTTATTTCTCCCAAGTACTCTGAGTGCAGCTTCCACCTCACTTTCTAAAACTGTCAGTTTGTCTTCATGTGGTTCTTCTTTGAATGAATTTGTCAATCTTTTACCTCCATGTATTGTTTCCAACTTTTTATTTCTACTTGGTCATGTAATGTGTCTGCCTTCTGGTCATAGAACATGCCCATTCTTGGTTTAAATTTCCATTTGATTTCTTGGATCTTATAGAAGAGGTCTTTGTCCCTTTTTGTTGCCATTTATTTCTCTGCATTGATTATTATAATAGTTGTTCTTGTCCCTGCACAAGTTGTTAGATAGTTACATTCAGTGTTTTGGCTCTATTTCTGTCACTTTTTACCTTTGTTTCTCATCTGCTTGAAGAATTTCATCTGTCATCCATTGAGATTTCTCTTTCTTTCTGACTACAGATTGTGCCTTTTTTCATTCCTCCATGACCATGTCCCTGGCTTAGTCTCCTTCTTTAGCTTTACTCTAACTTTGACTAGTAGTAGTTCATGGTCTGTGCCACAATCTGCTCCTAGTCTTGTTCTTGCAGAAAGAATGGAGCTTCTCCCACTCCCAATTATGTAGTCTATTTGATTTTTGTATTGGCCATCAGATGGTGTCAATTTGTACAATCATTTTTTTGGGTTGCTTGAACAATGTTTTTGTAATGAACAAACTGTTGGACTCAGAGAATTCAGGCCCTTTTCGCACCTTACCTTTTTCCGGTGCTGGGCTGCTCAGCTTCCACACGAAGGCTTGGGAGGAATGCTGTCACGTCCCTCCTGCTTCGGCTCCGCAGCTGCTTCCTTGTCACACGAGCGCCCTGGCTCTTCCGTTCACAGTGCAGCCTGAGGAAAGGACGCATGACCCACCCAGCTGCCAAGGCTCCGTATGCCAGGTAAGTGCATGCGGGGCCCCGGAGCAATGCGCGACTGCGTAGCATTTTCGGCTTTGAACTGAAAATAAAAAAATGTGTGTGCGGTCCGCGTCAGTCCCTTGAGTGTCACGCAAATGTAAGTGTGTCGTATGGACTGCTCCTCACATTTACGCGACAGTCAAGGGGCCCTTTTGCTTCAGAAATGCCGTGCGAAAAGGGCTTCAGTCAACTGCTTTCATGCTTCATTTCTTGATCCTAGGCCAGATTTTCCTACAATCTTTGATTCTGCTCTGTTTCCTACTTTTGCATTCCAATCGCTTATGATTAACAAGAAGTCCTGTTTTGCTGTGTGATCAATTTTCCTCTGGAATCCTGCACAAAATCTGTCAATTTCTTCTCTACTCCTGTAATTGGAGGATAAACTTATTGATGGGTTTTCCCCAAAGTGCTATTGACATGATTGGTTAGACTTCACATTGTATCCTTTGACTGCTTTCACTATATCTGTCCTCACTATAATTGCCACCCCATTTATCATTAGATTTTCACTTCCTGAGTAAAACACTGTATAATGATCTGACTCAAAATATCCCATTCCTGTCCACTTTAACCCTCTCATCCCAAGTAGTGGACTATGTCCTGTGACATAGAAATTCTTTCACAGGAAGCTAGGCATAGGAATTCCTGTGATTCTTGCTTCAAATATTCCATGATCCTATAACATGTGTTCTGCAGCTTCAGACTTTCCTTTTGCATCTGAGCATGTCAGCAGCTGAACATCTTTTTGGCTTGAATCTAACTGTGTCATTAGCCCCAACATTACTTGTAGTCCTCTGCTCTACCCCATCAACTTGCTGAGCACCATCTTACCTAAGGGTATCATTTTCTGGCACTATCTCTTGTTTCATTGTAGATTGTCTCAAAATAGGTTTCTTAAGGTAAAAAGACTTTCAAAAGGGGTTTACCATGCCCCCTTCTGCACAGTATGAACAAGCATTAGCTATGGGGCCACTGTCATCGTTTCTGAGAGATCTTCTGCCAGTTTCACTCCCCCCCCACCGCCCCCACAACACACACTGCTACTGCTTCCCAGTAGCTGTTTGGCACATTTAACCTGGGTCCTCAGTAAAAGCCTGCCTGACATGGGACAACCTTCCAGCAGAAGTGCTACCATCAACTAGCCTCTTGCCTCACAGGAGCCTGCAGTCCTGCCCCCATGGAAAGGTAGTACCAGGTAGAATGGATATTTTCATTAATTCATTCTTAGTTAAGTTGAAAAATAATCTTCCAAATAACATTTCAAAAAGAGACTATTTGAGAGGCAAGGAATGAATCAGGTGTGAGGTACCTGCATAATATGAATGTTCTGCCAATAAAATAAGTTAAAGGACAAATTAATTGCATGGTTCATTTTCATGGGAAAACTGCTGCTAGTTTCTATGACAACTACTTGTAATCTAGCCTATTAATGCAGAAACAATAAATAATGATACAGATCACTTTAAGATATAATATATACATAGGCTTTTTAAGAGATACGTTGCCTGCTGGACTTCTCTATAACATCTGGTGTGATCTGAGAAATAAAACAACATTTTAGAGAATTAAGGTTGAGGTAGAAACAATAAAGCAAAGAAAGAAACATTAGAAACAGCATTTATGCTACACATTTACTCAAACTTATCTTTCCTCATATTCTATATAAGTTACTGCTGTCTTTTAGGCACACTTGTGCCTGCAAACAGGTGTGAAACATTTCTTTCTGAAGTTTAACGGCACAGTTTAACAGGAAAGAAGATCCTTACTTGGGCACAGGTTACCGATGAAATAATGCTGCAGTGGTTTCATATGTTTTATGTGTAAACATAGAAGTTGTTTGAACATAGTTTTTGATTCAGTTATGCTTTATGTAATAGCTTATAAGGGTGGATATGCATGTACCATGTTAGGGGTATAAATCCTTAACTATTTCATCCTTGCATGCAAAGACCAATAGTTTTGGTAGTCTTCTTCCCACTGCAGGAAAAAATGAATATTCCTCCCAAACTTTTGTAGAGAAAACTTACAAGCTTTTTGTTGTTGTTGTTGTTCACAAAAAAAACTCACCCAGTTTTCTGCACAGAAAACTTCCTGTACAAGATGCAAAACTGATTTTTTTTGCACAACAAAAGTTTGGTTGTAAAAAAAAACAAACACTTTTTCCAAAATAATGTCTTCACAATACATCAGGATGGTGAATGTTAGGAGAAAATGACCCTACATCCTCATTGGTCTATCCCCCCCCCCATGGACTTTCCTGACTATCAAGATACCCATTCTTCAACTTAGGAATGAATAATTATTATTATGCTTTCCACCACCCCCCATTAAAACAAAACCAAAATTCTGCGCCAAGATATCTTGAAGTGTGTATTGCCAAAATCCGAGTTGTTTTGTAAAATAATTTGTTGTGATTCCTCTTCCTTTGGATCATTTCTTTTGCAGTATTTGCTAATCTGTAGATTTTTTATTTTTTTATTTATATATTTATATATTTATATATTTATTTATTTATTTATTTATTTATTTATTGGCCAGTTTTGCAAATTTCTTTGGGCAAGGAAATGGGAACATGTTCTGCCATCTTACTTTGGATTATCCTCTAAAGTCAATCATAATGTTGTTTGATGGGACATATCCAAGATAAGAAGTAATGGCAGTCTGAATGCCTATCCTTTCACCATCTCTTCTGGTTTTTGAAGTTCAGCGAGTTAATGATTTCTGGACATGTTCTCATGATATATCAGTGTTGAAATGTAGCTGACCTGGAGTCTTCTCAGTATTTGAATTGGTACCTATGCAGGATCCTATGTTTACTCCATTGAGTTTCACAGAGAACAGGTAGGTTATCACTGGAATATATTAAAATGTACTTTGGGACTAGCCGGTACATCCTCAAGCATTTCCATAACTGGAAGAGCTAGAAAGTTGATTTTAACAACAACAACAACAACAAAAAGTGTCCAAAATCCAAATTCTGTGGGGGGGGGGGTTCACAGAATCCAAATCCTTTTTATATAATTCAGGTACCTTTTCTTTTTTAAAACAAAACAAAACTCTGTTAACAATAACATTTACTGGACCATAAACATCTACAATCCTGTGAATGTTCACCAGGAAATAGTTCAATATGCTTTTTTGGATTGACACTATAGTTTACACCAGCAAGCTTAATTTATCTGCCATAGTAAAGGGAGGAGGAGGAGGCCAGCAAAGAGTGCAGCACTGCCCACATCTGAGAGGAACAAGCTGGGGTTAATGTGTTTCTGCTCATTTTGAATTGGTTCTGCTCTAGTAGCAAATCAGCTGGCAAGTGTGCACTTATTTTATCTGTAGCATGGGGTGCAGGTGTCATTTAGCTCTCAACTCTAAACTTCTTGGGAAATTTTTTCCCCTTCAACAACAGATGGTACTCCATCCACCTGCTGCTCTGAGGGAATTGCACTGATTTTACTGATTGCTAGGTTTTTCCTGTAATAAATTATAATTCCTTGCCAGCATATAGTTAATCAGAGCACAAACCAGGACCTATTAAAAATAATAGTCTAGAGATACATGCTACATTAAATGCATAGACAAAAATCACACTAAAAAAATACTTATCTTGTTGGACAGGTGCCTCCAACCAGCTTGGAGAAGGCTATTCTATGACCCCTTACCTGTATCCTGTCATTAGGGCCATTTTCACAGTAGACTGTTTTAGGTCCTTTCCGCACTCAGTTATTAAGGTGGGCCAGTGCGTCTTGCCATGGAGGTCTTCTGCATGTTGGAGCAGACTAGGTTTCATTTATTTACCTTCGTTCTGCATGTAAATCTGACTAAATGCACCCCCATGTGGTGGTAAAGTGCGCTATTTGAAAAGCAGAAGAAATCGGTTTTCCAATTTTCCAGATCACTCCGATTCATATTTTCACAGTGGTGCAGACACATACAATCACACCAATGGAAATTGGTGGTCAGGGGAGGGCTCATAGGAGGGGGCAGGGGGTAGTACGGACTTTTGCACATACACATGTACGCAATGAAGTACTAAACTATGCAAAAAAAGGGGGGGGCAGCCACAGCCAACAGGGCAGGGTGAGAGAAGTATCGGGAGTGGCCACGGTGGAGGCAGTGTGGATTCATG
This sequence comes from Cyclura pinguis, assembly GCA_030412105.1. Taxonomy (NCBI): domain Eukaryota; kingdom Metazoa; phylum Chordata; class Lepidosauria; order Squamata; family Iguanidae; genus Cyclura; species Cyclura pinguis. The sequence continues at coordinate 62,036,001 of CM059600.1, read as the reverse complement.
AACTCGCACTCCTCCGAATCAGAGGGGAACATACACAGTAGCTGCGTGGAAGGAAACCAGGGGAAGTCTGCCTTGTTTTGAGCCCAGAAAATCCAGTAAGAAATGGCACAAACCGATTCACCTGCCTCGTGCGGAAAGGGCCATAGTGCTATTATTCAACTTTCAACATCCAATGAAATCCTGGGGTTTGCAGTTTAGGGAGAGGCCTTTGAGGTGCCTCCCTAAACTGCAAACCCCAGGATTCCATAGGATGTTGAAAGTGGAATCATAGCGCTATAACAGACTAGTGCGGAAATGGCCCATGACATTGCGCATTGCTCTAGCTGTTGCCACCCTGAGATTATGAGCCCTTTTGCACTACAAAATTATAGCACTATCATTCCACTGCAACTGCTATGATAATCCTGTGGAATGCTGGAGTTTGTAATTTGGTGAAGCACTAGTTTTCTCTGCCTAAGGATGCTAAATATCCCTCCCTAAACTACAGATCCCGGGATTCCACAGCATGGAACCATAGCAGTTAGAGTGAACCCATAGCACTACAAATGTGTAGCGTGAAAGACCTCTACAGGTTGGTAAAAACTGTAGATACTGTGATTCTGGAAAGACCTTCTCAAAAAGAAAGAGGATATGGTGTTTTTACAATTGTGTAAGAAAGTAAAATGGGCAGATTCTCCAATCTAGATAGATGATTTTGAACATTTAACTTTGAATCCCTCTGTATTCTAACATTTCTTTGGTACTGACCTAGGGCTCCTCATCCTTTACAGCAAAACAGAGGCAAGTACAACATAAATCTATTCATGTTCTCCTCTTAAATATGGCCAGTTGAGAATTTCATTTGATTCAAGGTTTTTAAAAAAAAATATATTTTCAAGGGTGAGAGGTGTTTGTGGTAGAAAACAAGTCACATTTGAAATATTGCCAGTTGGAACACTACTACTTATGTGAAACACAACATGCAGTTAAAGATTTATTTTTACTGTAAAATAATTGTGTGTGGCCCAAATCCAAGTTGTGGCCAGTGCATGTGGGTGCATACAGCTTTTATCTAAAAATTCAGAGGATGGCATGTCGGTGTTAAAAAAAAATGAAAAGGAAAAAGCGCAATTGCTATCAGTGTAGAGTTTTGTTTTGTTTTTTAAATATCCCATGTGGGGGAAGCTGCTTTATTTGAAGGAAGAAGTTTAAACCTCCTACACCGGAATATGTTGGACGTGATCCAGATCCGGGCCATATGTGCATACTTTAAGATAATAAAAAGTTGCACTTCATTTGCATGCTGTATGATTTGACACTTTGGGTGCCTTTGAAAAAACTATTTATTTATATACAGTCCCCCCTTCACATTTACAAGTTTGCCCCCCCCCCGCCTTTCCTCCCTCCCATCCTCTGTATTCCTCACTCCAGGCTTGCAAGGTTTGTATTTAAAATGGATGTGGTCTTTTTTTTTTTCCTTCTAGTTGAGCAAAGCCCTTTCTCACTGCTGAAGGCGTGGCCTCTCTGCCATGTGGCTGCACATTCTGCTGTGCATTGGCTGCTGATTCGTCAGGTGCTCCTTTCTCAAGATGGCTGTCAGAAGTAATTAGAACTCCAGAAGTCCCCTTTTCTCTGCCTGAGGGCAAAGTACCAGTGATCCTTTTAGGCTGTCTCCTCCCCCCCCCGCCCCCAACACCAGGGCCAGAGGCAAAGGATTGGGAGGGGGGAGCTCGGGAGGGGAATGAGAGGGGGATCATGGGCAGCAGTTATTCACAGTTTTTCCACTTTCTCAAGGGTTCTGTACCCCGAACCCTCACAAATGTGGAGGGGTTATTGTATTTATTTATGCCATTGGTACGCCACTTTTCTCCCAGAGCGAGACCCAAGGCAGCTCCCAAAGAATGTCAGCAATGAAAATGATTTTTAAATTTAAAAATAATTAAAATAATAATTTAATTTAAAATTTAAAAATAATTAAAACTTACCACATTAAACAGTATATAATTATTTAAAAGACATACAAAAGTTTTAAAAAAAAATAAAACACACTTCCCAGTAAGAAGCTTCCAGCTTACACATTATAACCCTTCTTAAAGATAAAGGTCTTCGCCTGCCAGCAAAAGGAAGTTAACTTTCATAGTGATTTGGACAGTGACTGAGAACTAAAGCACCTGCACTGACGAGTGTCCATCCTTGTATCAGATTGAACTATTTGTCCATCTTGTCTGATCCTGACTGGCAGTAGCTCACCAGGTTCTCCCATTGTCCAGACAGTTTTGCTTATCACCCACAACATTCCACTAGAGACATCAGGGAATGACCCTAATTAAGATTCCAGTTTATACTAAGTGATCCTAAAGCGATAAGATGAATGAAAACAACTTGAAAAGGGTTCTAATCTATCTATCTATCTATCTATCTATCTATCTATCTATCTATCTATCTATCTATCTATCTTATGGCATTAAAAAAAAAGATCCGTACAGTTGGCCCTCCTCAATCTCTAGAGTTAGGGGTGCAGGACCCTTGCAAAAGTGGAAAAATTGCAAATATCAAAATGTGTGTGTGTGTCTGTGGGAAGAGGGCCAATGCATGATGGGGAGAACAGGCACTCAGTCTAAACCAGGTCAAGAAAAGGAGAGGGAAAGGGGGTGGGCCAGCGTGGTGGCCCTGTGCTTTCTCTCTATCTCCTTCCTTAAATGTGTGGAGAGCATCAGGAGAGGGTTTGTGGTCCTGAGAAATTGGCTGTGAGTTGTCCTTATCTGGCCAGGGAGTAGCTGATGGAGGAAGAGGAGGACCAGAGATGGGTTGTTAAAAGAGCTGTGCATTCTGATTGGAGCCACTGAGAGTGAAGGTTACCCCAGAAAAAAAGTCCTTGGGGGGGGTGTCATAAATAATCAGATCCATGAAAGTCAAACCCACAAATATGGAGAGCTGACTGCAGTTACTTAGGAGAAGTACTGATAAAAATAGACCACATTACACGTTGGAGAAACCAATTAAAAATACAAACCATGTTATGATTATCAGCAGTACTGATCTGGTATTCAGCTTTTTCTGGACCTGACCTAGAGTTTGTACATTTTCTTAGAATTTGAATTGATACCTTAGCAACCAGCAGTAGATGATGAGAGATTTACTGTAATCTGTCCAAAAACTTGTAGAACAAACTGGTAATGTCTCATAAATTCACAGCAGAATTGAAACAGAAAACCTGCTGGTTTATTGCTTTTTATTCAATCTAACATCTCCATATGGTGTCTAAGTTTTTGCAGCCTTCTGCTGTTTTTCTCTTATATGTATGGCATTTTTTAAAAGTTATGGACTTTTCTGACCATCTAAAATGTCTAAAACCCTGGGTTTGCTTATCAGTGTTTTACAAGGATGTGTGTATTTTCAGTACAGTATTTTTCTTTATCATGTCTACAACATTCATTGTCTGTCAGGTATTCTTCAATCATGAATCCAACATAAATTTGTCACTCTATCAGCTTCTGTGTGGGAGGTTTCTGATGATATAGCTCCTTGATTTAGTAAAATAAACCTCCTGCTTTTGGTCTCTTGGGTGTTGGAACTATGAATACTTCTCCAAGATCAAGATGCAATTGCATACCACAATCTGTTTTACCTTTCTAGGCAGTGCATTATTTCATTACCCGCATAGACAGTAATTTCAAAAATAAATCAGACAAATGTTTGCTCTATCAAAACTTTGACTTGACTTCTTGTTGCACTTCTGAGTAAAGAGAAGAACAGGAAATGCCTCAGGCTGAAAAAAAGCTACCCAAGTATCTTTTTCCTTATGCTTTCTTGCTACGGGAGACATGGCCCAAGATAGCTTCTGATGCCTCCAGAATATAAAGTTCCTCCAGTGTTCTTGTCTGGAGGTTCAGACAGCAAAGTCTTCTTTTCTTTTCTGAATGGTGTCCAGCGGGAGGAGCAGGGGGAGCTGTGGTATATGGCTGCTATTGTATATCCAAGGAAAAAGTGTTGTGAAGGGATAAACTGGGTATCTCCTTGTAGAACATATAATACATATAAGTGTTCGTGCTGGAATAACCCACCATTACCCTAGAGGAAGTCACCACAAGGATTACAGGATTACATGGTGTCCATATTGGGACAAGTTACCTATGACAATCAATGGCTCTTATGCAGATACTAGATACACAGAAACACAACTGGGTTGAAAGTTAAATAGTAAAAACACGTTTTGTATAAACCACTGCCTTTGTGTGAATTCTGGCTGCCAAAATCCAAAGATTTATGCTATAGTAAAAAGAAATGTTATCAGGTACCATGTGGCCCAGCATGTACATGTACAGTTGGTGGGTCTCACAGTGGCAAAGTATATGGATGTAGCCAGACTTTCCATATACCCATGGCATGGTTGTACAGATCTGTTTAATATTTCAGAAACCAGGGGAAAAGATAGCCAAAAGCAAGTTCTGAAAACAGGTGGGTTGTTCTGTTTTCTGAGAGCATAACTAATGGCCCAAGTGCAATATCATTCCAGTCATTACTTTGTTTCCCTTCCTCTGCCCCTGCAGTCTTCCATGCTACCCACCACAAATCCAGAAAAGGATCTGGGGTTGCCCTGGGTTGCAGGGGAGACAGGAAGGGGTTCCATCCCTTCTTGGTTCCATTGATGAGAGCAGTAGCATTAGCAAGACAAACCTATTGGACCCTGGCCATTGGTTATAGATGTTAGTGTTGCAGCAACACTAGCAGTGTAACAGGAGGAGACGCAGCCCTGTGGCAAACACCTGCTCTGCCTAGGGATGTCCTTGCTTAACATTTTTCATTCCCGCAGGACAGAGAGAATAATTCAATTCATTTTGTCCCTGTTGCACAAATGTCCTTGAAAACTGCATTTTTTCAAAGGCATTTGCTCAGGAAGGACAAAATCACTACACAATATTGACTCTTTTGGATACAAATAACTAGAATGTAAATTACAACTATATAAGAACCTTCTGATGATAGGAGCTGATTAACAATGGAATAGCCTTCCTTTGAGGGTGGGTGGACACCATTTCATTGAGGCTTTTTAAATAGAAGTTGAATGACCACTTCTTAGGGATCTTTTACCTACTGATTTCTGCACTGGCAAGAGTTGTACTAGACGGGTTTTGGTGTCCCTTCCAATTTTATGATTCTGTAAAAACAGCCACATAAGCATTATAACATAAATTGGAAGAGGAAGCTATCCTTAAAGCTGCTTGTTCCACAATCTCTTTTAAGTAGAGGTTGACTTCTTGCCATGCATAAGTTCCTGGCTGAGCAATGGTAAGGAAAATTCTTGGAGATTAGCAGAGGCATTTGGGTGAGTTGTGAAAAAGATGGTTCAGTGAGGATCCTCCTAGGAAATGACAGCATGGACAGAAAAAAAATGCAGCATTAACAATGAGTGAATTAAGAAAAAATAAAAGTACAACATCACCAAAAGCTGTCAAGGAAAAAAAATCAATTCCAAGTGTTGCCTCCCCAGTTAGTTCTGTCCTTACACATGGATGAAAGTTATGACTGAATGACATGAAAGAAGAGAAGAGGAGACTGACAAGTCACTTGGAAAATAACTGAACATGCCTCACCACTTGTTCTAAATAGAATTTTAGAGGGGGAGGTGTTAAAGTTTGAACTTTTGAACTTATAACTGACTACAGAGATTCATGCAAACCTAGAGAGAGATTACCAATGAATATTTAATAGAAAAATTCAAGAACCTTAAAGTCCTCTGGTAAAAGAAAAGGCACTGTGGTTGTATCACCTATGTAAGTAGGTGTAATGTCTCCCAAGAATCATTCACGGAAAGTGCATCATGCTTTGGCAAAGTCTCACATAATCTCCAATTACTGAGAAGGCTGGAATATCCTTGTCCATCTATGAATCCATTTATAGCATATATATCCTTCTAATAACTCAGGGTAGTATTTGTCCCTCATCTAGGGACACTGAGTAGACCCAGAAGAGATGAGCTTCAGGGAGACTGCTATATCATATTTAATGCAAGGAAGAAGTTTACAGAATTATTTATTTATTTCTTCAATTTATATCCCACTTTTTCCCAGCATGTAAGTCAAGGTGATGCACAATGTTTTCAAAGCACAATAATTAAAAGAAAACTCCTAGTAGAAAAGTTAAAATACAATTAAACTAAGCTTAGATTAAAAAAACACAAGATAAAAACAGCATTAAAAGGATGTTTAAAACATAATAAATTGCAAACACTATACACACACACACATGCACATACATTAACAGCTCTATCTGCTGCAACATACTGAACATCAATTGCCTCCTTACATAAAAGGGGCCATTTCCACACTACACTTTTACAGTGCTATTATTCCACTTTCAACATTCTATGGAAGCCTGGGGTTTGCAGTTTAGGGACGGGCACTTAGGATTCTCAGCCAGAGAGCTCTTTGGCCTCAGTAAACTACAAACCCCAGAATTCCACAAGATGTTGAAAATGGAATAATAGCACTATAACAGTGTAGTGCAGAAATGGCCAGGGTCTTCACGTGCTGATGGAAAAATAACAGGGGGTGAGAATGACAATTTCACCTTCCAGGACCTCTGTAGGCCCCCAGGAGGCCCCAAAGGATGCCTTCGTCAATGTGTGTCTCCCTATAAGACATGTAGTCAGACACTTCTCAGCCTTCCTGTACCATCCCCTAGTCACCACCTGGCTGCATCAGAGGAAGACAGTATAAAAAAAAGTAGGGTTTTTTAGAGGAAGGATAGTCGTGCAAGGGAGATAAAAAAAAATCTGGCCTCTCCTCAGAATAACAACAACAAAGATATACACAGGCATAGAACCATAGAATCATAGCGCTGGAAGTGATCACAAGGAGCATCTTGCCCAACCCCCTGCCACACAGGAGTATACAACTAAAGTACTTGTGAGAGATGGTCATAAAAGTTCCAAAGATGGAGAGTCCATCATCTTCTGAGACAGACTGTTCCACTATCAAAAAGCTCTTACATTCAAGAAGTTCTTCCTGACATTTAGGTAGAATATCATTTCTTGCAATTTCAATCCATTGGTTCTAGTCACTGGAGCAGTAGAAAACACACTCATTCTACCTTCTACATGGCATCCCTTCAGATATTTAAATACGGATATCATATCACCTCTCAATTTCTCTGTCAGTCACTCACAGCTCTCTAAATCACTTCTTACAAGACTTGCTATGGGTTGATGTCTGTGCGTGTCACTAACAGGATGCCAGCATCTTCTCTATAAATGCATAAAGGAAATTGATGTGCTCAGTAATGAATGACAGTTGACAAATAATCAGAGGTGGTATTTCATTATTTCCAGTCTTCTTAGAATTGTGAAGAGAAGGTTCAGAGGCAGTTTTGCATCTGTACGATAACAGCTGACATGGAGGAAACAGCCCCACAACAAAATTCACAAACTAGCTTTGAGCCACAGCTCCCATCCATATTACTTCAGCATAGAAGCAATTTACCTCATCTTCCAGCAATGTTCATGTCTTGCGTTTGAACTGGCTGATTTGTACTTGTGGGCACTGCTGACTTCAATATCACTGCTCATATATTCCAGAAGAATTGTGTCAGGTAGCAGAACCTCACCAAGAATCATGCGGGTGGTGTTTTAAAAGCTCTGATCAAACAAAACAAAACAAAACAAAAGTGTGTATTTGTTTATTGTTAATACTCATAAACTACCCTTAAAAGCTGTAAAAGATGGTTCATAAAATGGCATAAAATGTTTATTATAATAACCAAAATCAGTTTAAAAGCCACCAAAATATGCCACTTAAACATTAAGAATATTAACAAAAGCAGCAACAATTTTTAAACTATAACTTTCAAAAACAATCCAGTTGCATCTTCGTAAATAAAAACAGATGCAGCAACCAGCTTTTAAAATGCACACAAAAAAGGTGCCAATTGACTTTAAGAGAGAGAGAGAGAGAGCAGGATCTCTCACACTGAGGAGACTGCTATTGAAAAGGCCCTGAACAAGGCCACAGTGACCATTACATACCAAACATTCTTCTGTGTTTGTACAGTCTAAATTAAGGGTGGGAAAAATATAGGCAGGAGACCATGCATATCCCCCAAAGCCCTTTTTGTAGCCCGTAACCCTCAATTCCACCCAAAACATTAAAAAAAAAAACAGAAAAAAAATGAGATTTGCCACTTCTCTAGTCCCCTCAAATAGTCGTTTTGGTCTTTAACAGCTCAGTGGAGCAAGCCTCCTATCTCCAGCACACAGGAATCCTTAAATGAAAGCCAAAAACTCAGCATGCAGTCCCTTCTGTTTTAGTTTTTTATCTAGGTTTTCTTTTTTGCTGCTGAGAGTCCTAGTTCATAAGTGTTGGACTAGATTCTGGCATACCAGGGTTCAAATCTCCACTCAGCCGTGGGTAATCTTGGGCAAGACATACTCTCTCAGCCTTGGAGGAAGGCAAAGGCAAACCCGTTCTGAACAAATCTTTCCAAGAAAACCCTAGGATACAGTCTCTGTAAGTCCGAGTTAACTTGAAGGCACATAGGAACAACAAGGGGCCTGGTGCAGCCCATGGTGCATACTGGAGGCAAAACTTTTCTGCCACCCCACAGCCTCACTAAAGTTTTTCAGCCCAGTCTAATTTGTATTTTTCCTTCATGCTTCAACGTGAACTTTCTTTCACTCAGAGAGCTAGTAATAGAAAGGGGAAAAATGTTCATGTTTGAGAAAGTCTCCCTTTTGAGAAAAAGTTACAGTATCTGGTGGTGAAAGGAGCATTTGGACTTAGAAAAGAGATGAGATTTATTATCAGGTAAACTGTGCATAGGATTAATGGATTAAAAATTTTAAAAAAAAAACCAGACCCCCTGATTTAACTGTCATTCCATATGTTTTATAGACATCAATTAGTAAGCTTATTACGAGCTATTAGCAGCCATGTTTTCATAGAAGTCTTTGTAAAGAAACCACAGATGGTGGGCATCATCTTAGAAAAGATGTTTCGCCTTCACACTCACAGAACACAAAAAGCCTCTTCTACAGTGGCACCTGCTGCACCAGATACATGCACCATATAAGACCACAGCATATTTTGTTGTTCTAAACTATCACTTTAGAGAGATGAAAACCTGTCTGGATTTCATCAATTAATTATTCAGCTAAACCACATTTGCTTAATCACCTAAACTCTCTTTAATCAGGAGACAGCCAGAGTTTTCACATATGTGCACGTGTGCGTGCACATACACACACACACCACAATAAACTAGTCAGCATGGCTAGTAAGGCTGCTAGGCTGGAAGACCTAGCTAGAGGGCCCCAGGTCAGATAAAACTTTCAGGAATCATTAAAAAATGAAGAATAATTTTGTAAGTCAATAAATATAGAGACAATACACTGGACAAACCATTGCGACGCCTACAATTCATCATACTGACTCAATTACAGTTATTTTGCAATGCAGAATTTTCAAGGCTGGCATTCAACACATCAGAACCTCCAAAGAATATTGTCTCAGTTGCATTTCTGTGTGGAATATCTGTTCACTGTCTGCTTTGTAAGGAAAATGTTTTCTGGATCACGATCAATTATGCTTCTTAGCCTTTTTTTTTTAAATGAGCAGCTCTTGCTTGATAGATACAACTGAAACCTTTCCTCTGTTTGTAAATTCTTATACATTAATGGAATGCTGACATTTCCCCACTTTAGCACATGACAGAAGTGAAAAAGAAATATGTGTGTGTGTGTGTGTGTGTGTGTGTGCGCGCGTGTGTGCACTTTATTTTTCCTAGCCTATTCCATGCAAGAAAGAAAATGTTTTCACTATAAATTCCACTTATAATTTCTCCAGTAGGCCATAGGGCATATCCAGACTGATTGCAAAGTCCCAAATTTTGTTCCTGTTCTTTCCAATTTTATAGGGGATTAAAATAAACCAATCTGAGGAGCTGGTATGAAAAGTCTCTGATCATACCAGGAGCTAATAGAAAATATTCTCAGATTAAAAAAGTGTATATGGATCTCCAAAGTAAAATCAGCACGCATATGGAAAAGCAATAGTTTATGACTTAGCTGATATGGATGTGTTAGCCTAAGTCTCTCAGATGCCATCTTGCATTCTCAAGCCTATGTTGAAGCACATAAGCAGGAGAGCTGAAACATGCTCAGTCTCATAGGCACAACCCCCTATTGCTGAGAAATGCTCCAGTTGTCTTCCTGAACAACACAATCATCCATGTGGCACTTCCAGCCACGTTGTTTTGTACAATATATCATTTTGCTACTAAGCTGAAGCTGGGAGCAGAGGAGAATTTTGCTTGGAAGTTCATTTCATATCTTCATGCTAAAATGTAATTTCACACTTCTGAACCAAGGGAGCTTTTCTCCCAGTCTCAATAGAGAGGAAGGGCATTAATTAATAATTTAGTAACTATTATCCTTTGAGATTTGCCCTACTCAGAATAGTATGATAATGTTTTTCAAGCCAAAAGAAGTGTACAAAATGCATAAACTAAGGAAAACTATACACAAAATGGATGTATAATTTATAATGGATGTATAATAGATGTGGTAAAACATCAGAGACCATTAGAGAAGATGCCATTAAAAAGCATTCTATTAGGAAACTACTTGCAAAAAATGTCTATATTAGGCTAAATTGCAGGGGAAATGAATGCACATGACTTTTGATGGAAACTTAAAAAAAAAAAAAGCAAATTCTCCAAATTCTGTATTGACCAAATTTAACATCTGAAAATTTAGAACAAAATGAATGTAACATTGGAAAATTGAAACGGGAGAAGAAACTGCATGGACTGATTCATTCACCTCTAACAGATGATGGCATTACATTTTCCCAAAACTCTACAAGTTTACTATCCTGGAGCTCTCAGTGCCTCTAATAGAAGATGAAGCCATTGAAACACAGCCTCTTGCTTTACAACCTTGGCTTGACTCTCTAATAAAATAATGAACAAACATTTAGAGAAGAACCTCTATAAAATCTAGAGGGCAATGAAAATGGAGTCATAAACAGCAATGATGCAACGGACAGCAGCAGCAGTGGAGTTTGCTCATGTTTGCACGACATCTTTGCCTGTCCGTACATAATCATTACTGTTGAATGAGCTCTGGTGTTGAAGGCTTTTACTGATGAAGCAATGCTGTCACTGGAAGCCATTTTCCAGCATTCCAGTGACACCTCTGAAAGGAAAGGAACATGTTTTTAAGAAGAACATTTACCATTTGGCAGGCATTTTTCCCCCAGTCCAAGAGGTCTGTATCAACCCCTCCCCTTGCATTGTGCTAAATCATTTTTTGGCATCCTTAGCAAAGTAGTTACTCCCAAAGAGCAAGGGAAAGCAAAGCTAAAGCTATTTCTGCTGTGTTTCTAGTAAGAAGATGCAGCTTTGACTGACACAGAGATCAAGTTGAACTAGTGGTTGTAAGATTGGAACAAAAGGACAGAGAATGCCACAAATTCATAAAATATGACATTTTAATCAAGCCCCAAGCTGTTTTCTAATTACATTTGACTGCACTTAAAAGGAAAACTGGAGGTGTCAGGTTAGTGTAGAGACAAGCAGAAAATTGTCCTCAGTGTATCACTGATTATTATGAATACGATGGTGTCAAATTACCCAGAAAAAGATATGATAGTAAAGCCTTCTAAAAGTCATATTTCCAATTTTCTTTTCAATTTCATCTTGAAGTAAATTTGACCACTAGTTTATTCAGAAGCTCCTTTCCTGCAGTACATCTTTTTTTATATTTAAGTATGTATAATGGATCTGCTAAAAACATCAGAGACCATTAAGCTACAGAAGCATGAAATCAACTTGAAATTATTATTTTAATTCCAGGCACTTGTGCATAACAGTATGAGCACAGTGCCAAATAAACATTTATCAGAGTACCAGCTAGTGTTCCATGTACTAATGTGCTTTTTTTTCCCAGTACAACTTGAGATACACATCAATGGGCAAAGGGTTTCTAATCCTAAGAGTGATGGGTGTCAGTATGAAGGAATGGGAGATTGAATCTGGTCATAGTGGGCTTATGCTGGGTTACAATGATTTTTAAAATTCAAATTTGTGTGTAACATATGAGGTATTTGCATTTTACATGTTGGGTAATTTGTCTGAGGCTGTGCCATTCCATACATTGAACCGATAACCTATTTGTTCCAGAAGATTCTGGTGCTGTGGTAACACACATTGTCAAGTACTGCTACTAATGTTTCCATCCTTACTCATGACACCATTTAAAAAAAAAGAATGGTTGAAAATAGAAGCTGCTGTAGGAAGAAAGGATTTAGGGGGAAAGTAAAATTGAGTAGATGTTGCTACAGATTGCAGCAAAGTCTGCGAATTATTAAGGAAAGAACTGAATGGATTATCACGTTTATTGTTGTTCTATGGGTTCCTTTTATAGTAAGCAATTTCCACTCCTTCTGCTTTTTGGTTCAATTAGAAATCTCTTCAGGTGTCATGTATGCAAGGATTTTGTGGGGGGCAAGAGCCCATTCCTTTTACTGTGAACATCCTTGCACACGCCAGATCTGTCAGTGGGAGGCCCTGACCTCCCCACGTTGAATTTCTGTTTGATCAGAAGTAGAATCTCTTGTCTGGTTGGAAAGCCAGAAAAAGCAAGCTCCCTGGTCACACAGTGCCATCTACTAATGCTCAAGCTAATTCAAGTAGAAGCTTCCTGAAGACTTCACCATTCAGTATGGAAGTGTCAGGAAGGTGAAGGCTGGGCTGTTGTGCATGGAGCACTGTCTCTTTTGTGTGATTCAGTAGTGAAGTCCACTTCTGGAACATCCTCCCATAAGTGGAGCAGCAGGCAGATAGATCTTTCTTTACACAGGCTTTCCTTGTAACATAATTGACTGTAACACTGCTCTGTTTTTTGTTGTTGTTGTTGTTTTCCACTCATACTCCTTGAGTTCAGTTGTTAACTATATACGTATTGTACTTGGGATTCTAAAATACTTTGTGTATATAGCACTTAGAGATGTTATTGTATTAAGTGCTGTGTATGCCTCTGTGTGTTCTGCAACTGTAGCATGCCCAGTTTCCAGTGTTTTTTGTTCCTTTCCTTTCAACCCTTAGACAAATCTAGCAGAGACTTTCTTGGCAAGATTTGTTCAGAGGGGTTTTGTCATAGCCTCCCTTTGAGGCTGAGAGAGTGTGACTTGCCCAAGGTCATCTAACAAGTTTCTGTGGCAAGCAAGAATTTAAAATTCGGTCGCCTAGCATACTAGTTCAACACTCGAATCACTACACTGTGCAGGCTCTGGGCAACAATAAGGAACAGCTTTAAAATGGAGATTTGAGTCCACTGGATGCTTTGGAGCAGTTCTCTAATGGGAGAGATTTTCTTTTTCCTGCCATGCGGACTTGGAGAAGTCCAGGTGGATCTGGGACCTGTAATGGGGATATCATGAGCACCATAGTTGTAGACCCCATTATAAGGGGAGATGGAAGATCTGAATAATCCAAAGGCACTGAAAGACATAGCAAGCCAGGCATGCAGGCTGCACTGAAAAATAAATGGAGAATAAAATCATGGAACTTTTTATTTTCTCTCTTTAGACAAATAATATTTGGTATAAATTTAAATTGGGGAAAAGTGTGTAAGATGAACAATCATTTATTCTGTAATGTGTTCCAACTCAAGACCCTTCCCTGGAATTAGATACAGGAGCTATATCTGGTTTTGGTTGCTCCACACCCTTGTCAAGATGTATATGTGTATGGTCAAAAATGAAACCATTTTTTATTGTCTTGCAAAGAAAGGTTACCTTGAAAGGCCTCTCTTAGTCAAAACCTTGTAGCCAGCACCTACATCTGAAATAATGGATTCCATTATCTACCATCGCCAGGCCTAAGAAAACTGATTAAACTATTGAAACACTGAATACCCCCTAGACAAGGCTCTATCTCTTCCAGCATATGGTCCAGCAGCAGGTAAACAATGCATTATAAACAGGAAGGCAACTGATAGGAAATGTCACCTTTAGAACAATGGTGATTGACTTAACGCTTTTGTGATGGCTTTCTTAGGTAAGTGCTTGTCTGAGACATTACTTGTTGTTGCTAACTGTCCTCAACTTGACTTTAAGATATGGCAATCCTATGAATGAAATATCTCCAAGTTACCCTATCAACAACAGCCCTTCCCAAGTCCTACAAACTCAGGGCTGTGGCCTTCTTGATTGAGTTTATCAATCTATGGTGCAACCTTCTTCTTTGCCTCCTGCCTTCTACCTCACCAAGCCTTCTCCTCCTTTCTAGTGAGTTATATCCTCTCAGCCTCAGTCTCAGTCTAGTCATCTTGGCTTCTAGGGAGAGTTCAGGCTTGGTTTGCTCTAATATTCATTTCTTTCTCTTTTCATCAATCCACTGTATTTGTAGAACTCTTCTTCAGCACCATATTACAAATTAATTGATTTTCTTCCTATCCACTTCTTCACTCTCCAACTTTCACAATCATACACAGAAGCTGGGAATACAATCACATAGACAATCCTAACTTTAATATTCAATGATATGTCAAATTTCATTGTGATTTGTCAGTTGTTTTAATATGTATTTTAACTTTGTTTTAATTATTATTGTTTGTTTAATTAGTGTTTTAACTTTTGTACATCATGGATTTTAAACTATGTGTTCTTTATAAAGTTGTTAAGCTGCTTTGAGTCCTTTCGAGGAAAAAAGCAGGATATAAATAAAGATGATGATGATGATGATGATGATTTCTTTATACTTCAGGATCTTGTCTAGCTCCTTCATAGCTGCCCTTCTAAATTCTAGTTTTCTTCTGATTTCTTGATTGCAGTCTCCATTCTTATTAGTGAGGCAAGGTATAGAAAATCTTGTACTATTTCAATGACTTCATTGTCTATTTTAAAATGATGTAAAGCATTGGTAGTCATTATTTTTGTTTTCTTCGGGTTCTTCAACTGTAAAACTGCCTTTGCAGTTTCTTCCTTGACCTTTTTCAGTAATCATTCCAACTGTTTGCCATTTTCTGCTAGTAGTATGGTGTCATCTGCATATATTAAATTGGTGATGTTCCCTCTTCCAGTTTTCATGCTAGTTTCCTCCAGGTCTATTCCTGTATTATGTCTGATATGTTCAGTGTTCAGTTAAACAGATAGGGTGATAAGCTTCAACCTTGCCAATTGAAAAACCCCCTTGCCAATTGAAAACCATTCTGTTTCTCTGTATTCTGTCCTATAGTAGCCTCTTGTCCTGAGTACAGACATCAGGACAATCAATGTTATGACACACCTATTTCTTTAAGAGTGATCCATAGTTTTTCATCATGTACATGATCAAAAGCTTTGCTATAATCTATAATAAACAGGTTGATTTTCTTCTGCAATTCTTTGATGTACTCCATTATCCAATATATGTTTACAATATGATCCATAGTGCCTCTTCCTCTCTTGAACTCATTGGGCATCTGGCATTTATTCCTCCATATATAGTAAAAGTTAAAAGTAAATTCAAAATATTCATCGGAGGAAGTTTTCCGGGATGACCAAGGGTATTTCATTGGAGTTAAAATTCAAATCCCAGATCTTACATTACTGCTGGTCGGAATATACTCACCGCAAGAAAATAAAAGTGAATTTTATGATAAAATAAGAGAAGAAATAATGAAATACACGACTGAAAAGAGCCAAGAAAATATTTTGGTTATGGGGGATATGAATGCGGTATTGGATCCAGTGGAAGATAGATCAAAGAAGATTGGACAAAAACAAAAACAAGGGAAATTACCGAAGACTTTCTTTAAATTAATGGAAGAGAGTTCTTTGATTGATGTGTGGAAGTTAAAATATCCTGAAGAGAAAGGATTTACCTATTATTCCAATAATCATCATACGATGTCAAGAATAGACATGTTTCTCATTTCTAAGACGATTCATACTAAAATACAAGATATGGAAATCCTACCAAAAATTACCTCAGATCATAATCCAATTCAAATGAAACTGAAATTGAGGAAAAGAAATATCTATCAAAACTGGAAGATGAATGAGCTTCTATTGCAAGATAAAGAATACATCAAAAAAGCCAAGGAGGCCTTAAAGCTCTACTTTGAAGAAAACCTGACGGAAGATATCTCTATGAAGGTAATTTGGGACACTGGAAAAGCAGTCATGAGAGGTTTATTTATTAAGTGGAATTCTGAGTGGAAGACTAAAAGACAAGACAAAGTGAAAGAAATGGAGAGAGAGATTAAAATAAAGGAAGACAAATTAAGAAAGGATACATGTAACGAGAATTTAAGGAAAGAAATCAGGATTCTACAAGAAAAAATAAGGAATGAAAATATGATTGAAATTGAGAGAAAATTGAAGATAATGAAACAAAAGCATTTTGAAGGAGCAGACAAACCAGGTAGATGGTTAGCTCTAAGACTGAGCGAAAGAAAAGAAAGAAACTTAATTCTTCAAGCCTATTAAGGAAAAGAAATCATAACAGATCAAGAAAAAATAAAAACTATCTTCAGGAAACATTACAAGGAGTTATACAAAAATAATTCCATAATGGAGAGAAATAACAAGATACAAGATTATTTAGAGAAGCAAGACATAATTGAATTGACAGAAGAACAAAAAAATGCTTTAAATTCAAGTATTTCAAAGAAGGAGATAATGGAAGCTATTAAAAAAAGCAAAATCAGCAAAATCACCAGGGCTGGATGGTTTCTCTTCTTTATATTATAAAATATGCCAGGACGAATTACTAAAGCCGATGCATAGAATGCTTAATGAAATAGTTGACAAAGGAAAACCTGCATCTTGGAATGAAGCAAACATTACACTGATATTGAAAGAAGGGAAGGATTCCCGAGACCCTAACAATTATCGACCGATATCCCTTTTAAATGTAGATTACAAAATATTTGCAAATATATTGGCTGAAAGACTGAAAAAAATCTTAAAGAAGATAATACATGAAGATCAAAGTGGCTTCTTACCTAAAAGACAAATAAGAGATAATCCAAGAATGGTAATTAACATGATAGAATATTATGAAAAACATAACGAGAAGAAATTTCCTATGATATTTGTTGATGCCGAAAAAGCTTTTGATAACATCAAACACGAATTTATGCTACAATTACTCAGGAAGATCAATTGTGGAGAAAAATTTGGCACATGGATTGGAGAAATATATGAAAATACAAAGGCTCAAATCATAATCAATGGTGAGAAAACGAAACCAATCAGAATAAGAAAAGGTACGAGACAAGGCTGCTCTCTTTCACCATTGTTATTTATAACAGTATTGGAAGTGCTGCTTAGAAACATCAAAGCTGATAAAGATATCAGAGGGACTAAAGTAAAGAGTCAAGACTACAAATTGAGGGTGTATGCTGATGATCTTGTGATTTTTCTTGAAGATCCAAAGTCAAGTGTGGAAAAATTACTGGAAACAACTAAAAAATTTGGGGAGATGGCAGGATTTAAAACGAATAAGGGTAAAACAAAAATCATAACAAAGAATATGACTAAAAGAGAAATGGAAGAGATATTATGATTGACGGAATTTGAGACAGAAAAAAAGATAAAATATTACAATAGCAAAACAAAACAATGAATTGTTTGAAAATAATTATAAAAAATTATGGACTGACATAAAGAAAGAAATTCAGAAATGGTCCAAATTGAGGTTATCTTTATTGGGAAGGATAGCAGCAATTAAAATGAATATCCTTCCAAAAATTAATTATCTTTTTCAAAACCTTCCAATAATAATTAACAAAGGATGATTTTGTGATTGGAAGAAAGATTTATTGAGATTAATTTGGGGAGGGAAGAAGCCGAGAATAAAGTGTCAGATGTTAATAGAGAGAAAAGAAAGAGGAGGATTTGGTGTACCGGATCTTGAAATATATTACAAAGCAAATGCCCTGACCTGGTTAAAAGAATGGATAATTCTTGAAAATGAAAGAATATTGGAATTGGAAGGATCAGAATTGAAATTTGGCTGGCATGGATATCTTTGGTACAATAAAACCAAAGTGGATAAAGAATTCCTCAACCATTATCTTAGAAGGGCATTATTTGAAATTTGGAAGAAATTTAAAAGGAAGATGTATATTAGAATCCCGTGATGGCTATCTCCTCATGAAGGGTTATTTGGAAGATGGTGAGATGAGAAAGAAAAATGGATCGGATACAAAGATATTATAGTAGAAGAAAAGACAAGTCTAAGAATAAAAACAAGAGAGGAACTGGAGATGGAAAGTTTCACATGTAAATGGTTCTTATATCATCAACTGAAAGAAAGATTTAAAATGGATAATAAATTGGAAGGATTTGAAAGTATAGGGAAACAGAACAAATTTGAGAACATCATTCTTGAAGAAAAAGACCATTTGGTGGCTCAATTATACAAAATATTATTAAACAGAATTAGAGACAGAAATAATTAAAGATTCAATGATACAATGGGCAAGAAATATAGGGCATGAAATTAGCTTGGAATATTGGGAGAAAAGCTGGAAGAATACACAAAAATTTACATTAGCCCAAAAGCTGAAAGAAAATTACTTTAAGATGCTCTATAGATGGTACTTAGACCCAGCAAAATTAAGGAAAATGTACAAGATTTCCAGCAAATGTTGGAAATGTAAGACAGAAGAAGGAACATTCTTCCATATGTGGTGGTCATGCCCTGAAGCTAAAAGATATTGGAAAATCATTCAAAAGAAAGTATTGGAAATATTACAAGTTAATATTCCTTTGTATCCTGAAATATTTCTTTTAAATATGTTACACCAAATAGAAAAAGAGCATATTAGATATTGGAGAATAATACTGTATATGGTATCAAATGCAAGGATTACTTATGCAAAATACTGGAAGTGTGAACATATCCCAGATACTGAGGAATGGGAGGTTAAACTATCAGAAAAAATAGCGATGGATGATTTGACAGTGGCACTTAAAGGTGAAACAAAAGGGAAAAATAGGGAAGAATTGAAACCAATTAAAGAATACATACAGCAAAAATGGGCGATTCAGAAGGAAACATGAAAAGAATGAAGATAAGCAAAGATATGGAAAAAGGGAAGAGAAAAATTTATTTTCAAAATAATAAGTCAAGTCACATAAAAAGAGAAATGATCAGAAGAAACTTGTAAAAATAAGTGAGTAATCAAACTAGAAAAAGGAAGGAAGGAAGTTGAAATTGTACATTTGTATATAATCTGTATATAATTTTTATATAGAAGGATGCTCATAAAACTCAGAAAAAAGCAGAAAAAGAATTCATATGTAAGACAAAGCAGAATATACAAGACATGTAATTGAAATGTATTGAGATACATAAAAGATATAGAGGTATCTGTATATGTAGACTAAGTTAGAAGAGCATTAGAAGAAGAAGAAGAAGAAGAAGAAGAAGAAGAAGAAGAAGAAGAAGAAGAAGAAGAAGTTGGATAGGTATACAAATTTGATTGTATATATTTCTTTGTTCTTTGTTTCTTATATATTTATAAAAAGAAAGAATGATTGTTATAACTTTTATAATAATAAAATTAAAACAAAATTTTTTGTTGCAGAATTTGGAGAATCATTTTGCATGGGAGATCTCATTTGCATGGGAGATTAATGCAATGATCTTGTGGTTATTGCAATCCCTGGTATCTCCTTTCTTGAGGATTGGAGTGCATATTGAGTGTTATCAATCTGTGGGCTATTCTGCTTTCCATATTTGTTGACAGATTTTTGTTAGAACTAGAGTAAATTCTGTCTCTGCAGGCTGAAGCAGCTCTATTGATATGCCATCTGTTCCTGGTAATTTATTTTTCCCAAGTGTTCTTAGTACAACTTCTACTTTATTTTCTAAAACTGAAGGTTCATCTTCAAATGGTTCTTCCTTGAATGAGTCTGTCATCCTTTCATCTCTTTCACATAGTTCTTCATTGTATTGTATTCTTCATCTTTTTATTTGTATTTGATCATGTAATGTGTTCTCTTGCTAGTTATATAGCACCGCCAGTGTTGGTTTAAATTTTACTTTGATTTCTCAGATCTTGTGGAAGAGGCCTCTTGGTTTTCCTCTTGTTGTTCTTCCCCTTGTTATCATCCTCTATTTCTCTTCATGGATTACTATAGCAGTTCTCTTTATCCCTGCACAAAAGTTGCTGAACAGTTGCATTCATGGTTCTGACCCTAGTTCTTTCACCTGTTACTCTTGCTTCTCATTTATTCATAACTACTTGAATAATTTCATCTGTCATCCATTAAGGCTTCTCTTTTTGGCTTCAAATAATTTTTTTTTTTATTCCTCCATGACAATGTCCCTGGTTTCAGTCCAGATTTCCTCTGGGTCCCACTCAATTAGGCATAATAGTGGAAATCTATTGTTTACATTTACATTACCTTTAAGTTGTACAGGGATGTTCTTCAGGTTGTATTTAGGCACAATGGTTGGGTTGGTGGTCATCTTTAGCTTTCCTCTATGCAGTTCATTATCTGTGCTACAATCTGCTCCTGGTCTTTCTTTTTTTTTCAGAGAGAATGGAACTTCTCCATCTTCTGCTTCTGACTATATAATCTGTTTGATTTCTGTATTGGCCACCTGAGGGTATTCATGAGATATTAGTACCTTTTTTTATTGGGTAATGTCTCTCAAGAAGTCCAGATGGAAACCCTTTGTTTGAAGTTCCACTATTTTAGAGAATTTGCTGATGTCATGTTCATTTTTCCTACCTGCAATGCTTCATAGTCATTAAAAACTCAAAGGCAAAGAAGAAAATGGGGAAAAAAATTACGAAAATTTATCTGGAAAGTGAGAAAACCAAGAATAAGATTTAAAATATTACAAGATGCAAAAGAGAGAGGAGGATTTGACGTGCCATCATTAAAAATCTATTATCAAGCATGCTGTTTAGACATGATCAAAGACTGGATGCAAGTAGAAAATACAACAATCAAAGAATTGAAAGTAATAAATAATAGGTTTGGATGGCATGGATACTTATACTATGACAAAATAACAGTGAATAAAGAGTTTAATAACCATTGTATTCGGAAGACACTATTGAAAGTTTGGATACAAATAAAGCATAAATTTTATAGAAGGCTTCCAATGTGGACCTCACCCCAAGAGGCATATAAAACTGCCCTAACAAAACAAGGAAATCTATTAACTTATCAAGAGTTGTTGAAATGGGAGGGGGATGAGCCAAGAATGTGCACTGAAGAAGAATTAAAAGCTTTAGGACATGACTTCCGGTTGCATGGCACACGTGAGTGGTCGCACAGAGTGAGCTCCACAACTCTGTGCTATCTCCTGCTGGAATCCAGCCACTTTTTTTCATCTGATAAGCGGCTAGACAGCCCCCCGGTAAAGGGGGTGCGGAAGATTGCTCGAAGGGGGCTCCATAACTGGTGCTGAGCTCCTTCTGACCAGAAGGAGCAGGAGGCTTCAGGGGGGCTGAAGGGCTACGACGGATCCAGCAGGGACGCCGTGTTTGCAGTACAAGCGCCGCCGCTGACTTTTTAAAAAAGAAGACACAATTTGAGACAGTAAGCATCTGATCTAGTTTTTATTTCACTGATACTGCAACAATTTGGAACTCGCAGTGGTGAACAGGAGTGGCAATACGTAGTGACCCAGCAGACTGTGGTATGTAATGGTGGATAAAATTTTTTTAGAAGATTACAACTTCCTAAGATAGACTGTATACTAAGAATGTAATGGGTTTCACGAGCGGTTTTGATTAAAAGAGCAAAAGCAGAGAGTTACAGAGATGGGATCGAACTTTGTGCTTTTTTTTTGCCTTTGCTTGGTATGAAGAGACTGGACTGAGAATATGGTTACCCTTGGTTTAAATTTAAGCTTGTGCCTTTCTGTTTCTGCCCTCCGTTTTGACTGACCTGACTTGGAATTTTGGAATTTTGGTACATAATTGATCGGTGTTTGTTTGGGACCCTACATCTGTGTTTTCGGGAGTATAGGATTTAAGACGTGGCTGCCGAACTCTTGCGGATTATAGTACCTTTTTTGGTGACGAGTTAGGACATCGGGATTCCCTTTTGGATTTTTTTTTTATCTTCTTTTGGTCTATTGAACAACATTGAACATTGAACTTGGAACAATGAACATGGAATATTGAAATTCGGGACTGTGACATTTGGATTGTGGTTTGATTTTTAAAATCGGGGACTTTGCTTTGCAACTGCATTGTTTTCTTCATTTTTTGTCCGTTTGGTTTTTGAGAACAATTCGAGGATTTAAAATTATTTCATAAGGGAGTGTTTTTTGAGGCTGTGCTGGAAGGACAGGAAAGACAGAGAGATTTCAATACCTTTGCAAAGCACTATAAATGAAATAATAAAGGAAGGAATACCAGATACTTGGAAAGAAGCTAAAGTTGTGCCGATCCCGAAAGAAGGAAGAGATCCGAGCGATGTAAATAACTACAGACCAATATCACTTTTGAATACAGACTACAAGATTTTTGCTTCAATTCTAGCAGCGAGGCTCAAAAAAGTGCTGTTAGAGGTAATTGATGAGGACCAGAATGGCTTTCTACCAAAAAGATCTTTGAGAAATAACATCAGAACGGTCTTAAATGTAATCGAATACTATGAAAAGCATAATGAACGGAAAATCTTCCCATAATAACAAACATGAAACCTTTCATACAATGGAAGAGAGAACTAACCAAGTTTATATGGCAAGGGAAAAAACCTAGGATAAAATGGAATACTATGACGGACTTAAAAAGTAGAGGAGGAATGGGACTACCAGACTTTCAAATATACTATAAGGCCGCGGCTTTTACGTGGATAAAAGACTGGGTAGACCTACAAGACACGAGAATGTTGGCACTGGAGGGAGCAGACCTGAGGATGGGGTGGCATGCCTGTATGTTTTATGATAAAGCAAAAATAGATAAAGACTTCACACATCACTATATCAGAAAATCACTTCTGAAAATTTGGGAGGATTATAAAACTAAAAACATATGGCAGCTCCCCACCTGAGTCTCACCGCAAGAGGCTTTTTTTGGCAGATGGACGGACACAGATAAATGGTTGTGATATGATGATATAATTGAGAGATCAACATCCAACAATCTTAAGATTAAAACAAGAGAACTAGAACAAGAGGGAATAACATTAAGTTGGTTCCCCTACAGATAGTTAGCAGAAAGATTTCAGATGGATATAAAAACATATGGAATTGAACTAAAAGAGAAAACTGGAGTAATTAAATGGCTGTTTGAAAATCCGCCTCATTTACTTCCCCAAATGCATCAAGAAATACTACATCAGGAGAGGGAAGAAGAAACAGTAAAGGCAACAATGATTTCATGGGCACAAAATATTGGACATTCAATACAATTAGAGTCTTGGGAGCAGAGCTGGAAAAAAACACAGAAATTTACAGTAGCACAGAATTTGAAACAGAACTATTACAAGCTATTTCATAGATGGTACATGACACCAGATAAATTAAAAAAGATTTATAATACAGGTACTGGACAATGTTGGAAATGTCAGAATGAGGTCGGTACGATATATCATATGTGGTGGACATGTCCTAAAGCTAAGAAATATTGGACTGAAATACATAACAAAATATGTGCATTAACGAAAGTACAGTTTGCTAAGTTACCAGAATTGTATTTGCTAAATATGACTGATGTATTAGAAGGTACTGGTATAAAGAAGTACTGGAGAATATTACTGTACATGATAACAACAGCTCGTCTTGAATATGCAAAGATGTGGAAAATTCAGCAAATATCCACATTAGATCAATGGTGGGGTACACTGATTGAAAACAAAAATGCTGCTACAGGATATACATCATGAAGCAGGAATATGGAGATGGAAATACAAGAATCAACAAGTAATAATAGCACTAAAATGTAGTACAATATTTTAAGCATGTTAAGAAATATTGATAATGAAATCTAGATCAGTGTGGAAGATCAGAAATATTTCAAATAAGTTGACAGTTATAATTGTTTGTTTTATATCTGAATTTGAATAAAATGACTATAAAAAAAAAGCTTTAGGACATGAATTTAACTGGTTCCCATGGAGACAACTTAAAGAGAGACTCAAAATGGATATCGATTTGAAAGAAAAGAAAATGAATTAGATCTATTGATGAGGGGAGACCAGAAGAAGAGAATTTCCAAATTTTGTAAACTACTGTTGCAAAGAGAAATGGAATCAGAGGTTGTCAAAGATAACATGGTCAGGTGGGCACAAAATATTGGACACCCAATTGAACTGAACACATGGGTGAGGGCTTGGAAAACATATAAAATTTACATCAAGTTTAAATTTAAGAGAGAATTTCTACAAAATGATACATAGATGGTATATGACACCAGAAAGATTGCAAAAAATAACTAAAAATGGAAATATAAAATGTTGGAAATGTGATGAGAAGGTGGGGTCATTTTATCGTATGTGGTGGACTTGTAAGATAGCAAGGAAATTTTGGAAGGAAATACATGATGAAATTCAAAGAATCTATAAGTTAAATTTTGAAATGAGGCCAGAGTTTTATCTGTTAAATATATTAGGGCAACAAAGAGAAATAAGGAATCATCAGAAGATATTGTTATATCTGATAACTGCTGCAAGATTGATATATGCTCAATATTGGAAAGAAAAGAAATATGTTGATATAGAAGAATGGAAATTAAAAGTCCTGGATATGGTTGATATAGAAAAGCTAACATTCTCTTTGAAAAATAAACCTATCCAGAACTTTGAAAGGGAATGGAGAGAAGTTTTAACCTGGATAAAGGCATAGAATAAGAAAAGGGAAAGTAACAAAGTAAGATTGAATGTAATACAATGCAACAATGTAACAATAAGGTAGTAAGGTATTGCAACAAAGCAACAATGTATCGATGTAAGATGAAACAATGTAAGCTCATCTTCTCCTTTGAATATGATGTAACTATGTTTGAATGGCATGAAAACAAGCAGATTCAACTGGAAAACAAGCTTGGAAGTGGAGAGGGGGGATTTTTTATGTTCAATTATAAATTTCAATAAAAATTATTTTAAAAAAACCTCAAAGGTGATTCAATCTGGGGTGACATGTACCTGAACCAAGACTTTGGATTGCCTTCTTCCTCCTTCTGGAGACCTTTTGCTGAAATCACCGAGCTGATTTTGGTTCTCTTCTGCTGAAATCACTGCCTAGCCTAAGCTTTTCTCCTTTATAGCTCATTCTCTTTCTCACAGTCCTTGTTCTGGCATAGGGGACCTCAGTTAGCTTGTTTTTCTTGACTTTACACTGAAGTCTTCTCACAAAACCAACAGGACTAAGGACAGGTTACTCCTGACATGTCTAAACTCTATCTTTCAGGGACTACTTTCACTGCCCATTGCTCCCTAAAACTTCCCCCTCTTTTTCTTCTCTGTGTGTGTGTTAGGGAAAAGATTATAATGCCCTTGTTTTCAAATCTCTTTTTTTGTCTCACCTCTCTGTTACCCCCAAAGGTGGGGGACCTTGAGGTCCACCAGCAGTGCCAGTGTCTCCTTAGCAATTGGGAAAATTATAGAAAGAAGGCCCATGAGAATGGGGTAATGGCAGGATCTTTTCACCTGTGTATACCAGTACTAACTGTAGAGAGGATTCCAGTTAAAAGTTTAAACAGGATATTTTTATTGGAAATTAACAGACATGGGCTCACATGTTACCACCATTGCTAGCCCAAGCTTGTGGGATATAAAAGATATCTTTTGATATCAATAATTCAGCCTCCTATACCCATTCCTCCCCACGTGCTTGTGAGGCTCCCAGACAAGCACACACACAGGCTCGGCCGATAATTGCTGTAATATTCCAAACAAGTACAGGCAGGCCAGAAATAGCCGACTCGCAGCTTCAGGAGACCTCAAGGCAAGTACCTCAATTATGTATGCACACAACTTTCAAAAGATCCTCTACCCCGCACTGGCAGCTTGATGATCGAACTATACAACTCTAATGCACTCCGCGTTTGCATACTGGCTACTCTATTGACAATTTGGCTATAACTCAATCATTCAAATGCTGACCTTTTGGAGGCTTTGTCTCCAGCCCCAAACTCATTGTTTTCCCCAAGTACGACCTAGCCTGCGGCCACAATCTTCCCTATAAGAACCCCTGACTTTGAGCACTTCCTCGGATCGCTCTTGGCTTCCATCCCGCCTTGCTGCCGCTTTGTCCAGCGAGCCTTCCCCTCAGCTCCACGTGCTGAGATCCACGCTCCCCAGCTTCTCCGCTTCTAACCGGGCTTCAGGACAGGTATAGTACTTCCCATACCAAACCTCCTCAAAAATCCCTCTATCCGCTACCACCTTCATTTCTATAGTTTCTTGCATGAGTGTGTTGCATACATTTGTCTGATCTTGCTTAAATAAAACAATTATTAATTTCAACATCTGTCTTATCCTTGGCTCAGCCTGACCCCGTAGACATAGGGTTCAAGATCTTGCTAAGTTACCCTGCCTCTCGCATTGCCAACTTGTGCTCTGTGCTGATTCCCTCCCCATTGTTTGAGCACATTTAGGTGTCCCTCCTGGGACCCCCAGAAATCAGGGTAACACACACATGCACACACACAAAACCAAGCAGCCTCATAAACCATACAAGGCTAATGAAAGGAGAAGCAAGAAAGGTTGGATAGAGCATTTCAGGTGTTGTCCTGGAGCAGAGGATTGAAGAAAGTGGCTCAAAAAAGAGTTTGAGGGCAACATGGAGGAATAGGAATCTGGGGTGCAGTGTGATGTCCAAAGTACTAGCAAACTGCCAGGATTGGAGCTGGGGTTTAAATACCCTTTTTCCAACCCTGAAGGGGTGAGTGTTAATGGTTTTCTGGCAGAGTAAACAAAGGTGGTCCAGAATGGACTGATAACTGTTGTCTTGGTTGCCAG
Organism: Cyclura pinguis; assembly: GCA_030412105.1. Classification (NCBI taxonomy): domain Eukaryota; kingdom Metazoa; phylum Chordata; class Lepidosauria; order Squamata; family Iguanidae; genus Cyclura; species Cyclura pinguis. The sequence goes on along the minus strand of CM059600.1, from coordinate 62,009,098 downwards.
GGCTATTGAAAGGATTATTGGAAGCCCATTAACATTAGGCTTTCCAACCTAATCTTCTTGACCTTTTGACCTAGGCCATGCTTACAGCCAGTGTCCTACTTACTGCATGTTTCCCAGCCATAAGTGCCCAATTTTTATAAAATGATATTTGTTGCCAACTTTGCTATCCCAAGGGATGGAAGGTGTAAGGTGTGGTAACCTCTCCCTTCACTTAGCAATTTCCACAGGTTCAAATAGTTTAACTGCAAACTCTTGCAGCCTTGCAAATGTGCTTTTTCTGAGTCAGCATCTTCCCACCCTAAAGTCATTGTATTCTGTTATGTATCTGTATTCTGCATGGACTATTTGCCATTTGTGAAACTCTGCCGTAATCTTTGCTATTCTCCAGGGCAACTATTTTGTGTATCTTGAATTCTACTTGTCAGTAAAATTTCCCTTTTAGAGATCTCAGTGTGCATATGGTTATTGCCTCTAGTTTGCCTAAGATGTACTATTGGCTAGGGTCCCAAGATCCCTGACAGGCATGTATACTCAGAACATGAGAGATTTCATTTATGTGTTCTGACACCTTTCCTGCTAACACTCCATTTTCATCTTTACCTCTGTTGTTTTTCCTCTGTCAGTTTTTGACACAGCTCCACTGAGTAGCAATCTGACATACCTGTTCTATTTAAATAATAGAGGGCATTAAAATAATGTTTTAGGAAATTAGTAACAACAAAAAAGGGAGACACACACTCACACATACACATGCATATACAGTATGTACAGTACACACACACACAAAAAAAATGTGTATTTTGTACATACCAGTAGAAAAGGATTATGCATAAAAAGACATTAACAATCAGTCCAGTCAATTTATAGGACACATCCCACAAATCAGATAACATGGCCCATGTGTGAATGCTGCACTGGAAGAAATATTAAGCACTGTTGTGAGTGCTTTTTGACTGGCCAAGTCACTGCATTTCAGTGTCCTCATCTATAAACCAGAAGCAGTAATCATTCTAAGTGAAAAGCTGCAAGCAATTGGTTGCAAGAGTAGAATGAAATGAGGGCTGGGAAGCTTTTTTTTCCATAGGGATTGTCATCTTAATGAATAACTGTAATGCTGTTTAAAGTAACACAGACTTGAGCAGTACAATGCTATTCTGTCTACTAGAGTGATATAAAGACACTGGCTTAGGTCTTAAGAGTCTACCTGCACTATAGTTAGAGCAGATACCATTTACCTGACATGGTGCAATCCTAGAAAATCTGAGGATGTATAATTTGGTGAAGTATTTGATAGAGAGATCTAGGGTGTAGATCATAGGTCTCTAACAGAAAATGCTCAGTACTTCATCAGACTACAAATCCCAGAATTCTACTGGATGGAGCCATTATAGCAGAAGTGGTATGAAACTTCTACAGTATAGCATAGATATACTCTAAGATAAACTAAGAGAAAGTTTCCTCTCCCCTTCTATATCCTTCAATCATCTACTCAAACCTGCTTCAGAGGATTGGCAAATCCTTCCCAACAGTGGGAGGAAACAGAGGCTGCTGGGGAAGTAGAAAAGACAGAGGCCATTTCTGCACAATGATGCTGTCCTGGAATGGGGATGCATTGCTGCCAGTCTGTGAGTCATGCTTTCGCACGATGTTGTCATGGTCCCGTATCCCCAGCTGTCGCAATCTCAGGATATTCCATTACCAGAGAAAACCCAGTAATCGGCCCCAATCATGCAACATTCCCATTGCTAGTGGCCATGTGGAAAGGGTGGAAGCATGGAGGTGCTTCCTTCCCCTGTGCAGTATGGGAAGTGGCTGGCTACACTGCAGAAGGGAGGAGCATGTCCCTTGCACTACCCTTCTGTAGGCATCTGGTTGGGTGCATAGGGGAGCATTCGGGTCACACTCTGAGTTGTGACAGGGTGATGATGGAAAACAGTAAGGTGCGGAAAGGGCCAGAGTCAGTTTTCCATCTTTTGGAGACCTACCCCTGGTCTATTTAAGTATTGGTCAAGAGGGTTTCTCAGCTCTCAGGTGATGTTTTTCAGGCGGAACAAGGAGCTATAATGGAGAAAACTTTCCTTTTGTGACTGTCCTTAATTTAACTTTTCTCAAGATCTGTCACTGTTGGTTGAAGAGGATCTGAGAGTGGCTCAACACAGCCTTAGCATGTCTGAGATTCATCATTAACGTAAGTTAGCTACTTGCCTTGTCTCAATTAATAAATAGTTTTGTTATCAAGTATCTTGTCTCAACAAATTGCTTTTCAGCCTGAGAGGAATATTACGTGGTGTCAGAAGTGAATTCAGAAGAGAAGGTCTTTTCTCACAGGAAGCACTGCAAAATGGAAATCATAGAACTGGAAGAGACCACAGGGACCATCCAGTCTAACGCCCTGCCATGCAGGAACCACATTAAAGCACTCCCAACAGATGACCATCCAGCCTCTGCTTAAACAACTCCAAAGAAGGAGACTCCACCACACTCTGAGGCAGCACATTCCATTGCCAAGCAGCTCTGACAGTCAGGAAGTTCTTCCTGAGAATCAGGTGGAATCTCTTTTCCTGTAAAGTGGAAGGCTTTCACAGCCAGAATCCGTAGGTTGTTGTGGGTTTTCCAGGCGTTGAGGACATGTTCTATTAGTATTTTCTCCTGATGTTTCACCTGCATCTGTGGCTGGTATCTTCAGAGGATCTGGTGGCATGAAAGTGAGATATATATATATACTTGTGTAGTCCCTGGCAGGTGGGAGGGAGCAATTTGCATGTGTTACAGTTGGCCTGTGTGATAGCCTATTGTTAAATGGGATATCCCCCAGGGTGTATTGTTAGTCAGGGGATATGCATAACAGTGCATTAAGTACATTAGCAACCCATTGTATCACACAAGTATATATACTCTGTCTCACTTCCATGGCATCAGATCCTCTGAAGATGCCAGCCACAGATGCAGGTGAAATGTCAGGAGAAAATACTAATAGAACATGGCCTCAAAGCCCAGAAAACCCACAACAACTTATCTTTTCCTGTAGTTTGAATCCATTGCTGTATCCATTGTTTGAATCTGTTTCAATCCAAATAAAGTACAGCAGCTCCAGAAATGAACTGCCCTGAAGATGCGTTATGGAGGACTTAACCCCCCCTCCCCATCACCACCTTGGTCTCAAATGAGATGGGAGCAATGCTTTCAAATCTATGTAGCATTTCTTGAGAGCAGAAGAAAAGACCCTTCAAGTTTTCTTTTTGTTACATGTAGTTGGAGAGATGTCCTAAAACAAAGAGGGGAGGTACATGTGGCTAATGCCATCCAGATATTGCTGGACTCCATAACAACTGGGTGTACTGACTAGGGCTGTGATAGATGGGACTAGTAGTCTAACAAATCTGGACGACAATATATTCTGCTTCAGTGCTATTGTTGTTATTGTGTGCCTACAAATTGTTTCCAACTTAAAGTGATCCTAAGGTGACCCTAAGATGATCGTATCACAGTGTTTTCTGGGGCTGAGAGTGTGTGACATGCCAAAGGTCACCCAGTGGGTTTCCATTGCCAAGTAGGGAATCAAACCCTGGTCTCCAGGGTCATAGTCCAGTGTTTAAACCACTACACCACGCTGGCTCAGTAGTATAGAACACGTTATTATGGTAAACCGAGGTTGCTCCTGTCCAAAGAGAGGCTTGGCCCTATTGAAATCCTAAAAGAAATGTATTGGAGGTTGTCAGTTCTAGACTCACCCACCAGCTGAGGTTAAGCAAATAGATTAACACCTCACCAAAATAATGGGGAAATATAAATATTGCAGAATGGGTTGGGAATCATTTGGCCTTCCAGATGTTGTTGGATTGCAATTCCCAGCATTCCTTGTCATTGGTTACCCTAACAAGGCTGCTGGGGGTTGCAGTCTAGCAATATCTGGAGGGTTGCATGGTTCCTATTTCTGTTACAAGATTGATTGATTGAGTTAAGGTGTGGAAAATCTTTAACAATTTTGATATCTTCATCGGCCACTTTAAAGTTATGTTAATCTTATGTGGTTATTATATTTGTTTTCTTAATATTTAGCTGTAATCCTGTTTTCACGTTTTTTTTCTTTATTTTTTATTGTACTCATTCCAGCATTTTGCTATTATCCTCTAGTAATATGGTGTCGTTGCCATAGCTGGAATTATGGATGTTTCTTCTGCCAGGTTTCACACCCCTTCAGAGTCTATTTCTGTTTTCCATATGCTATGTTCTGTATATACATCAAACAAATAGGGTAATAAAATTTAGCCTTATCTAATCCCCTTGCAATTGGAAACCATAATGTTTTTCTATATTCTGTCCTCAAAGTGACCACTTGTTGAGGCAATTAGGACAATCAAAAATTATGGCATTCCCATTTTTTTTAGGGAGATCTATTGCCAAAGTCTTTGCAGTAATCTATAAAACACCATCTGATTATTTTCTGCAGTTCTTTGATGGGCTCCATTAGCTAGTAAATGTTTGCAGTATGATCTGTAGCTCCACTTCCCTTTCTGAATTCAGGTTGCAGATTTACCCAGGTGGGTTTGAAATAAATGAATATTTCTCTTCTTTATCCCAGTCTTTTTTAAACTCTCCTTCTTCTGTTGCATTCTCAGCAGTGAATAATTGATTTTTAACCCTTTAGGGCAGGCTAACAGGACCTCTCATCTTGTCCTTTAAAGCATGATGCACAGTGATTGCACAACAAAGTAATGCTCAGCAGCAAAGTAACAATCTTCATTTTTCATCATCAAGAATGTGATGGGCTTCCCACACTGGACTTTTTCTTATCCCCCTAAAGGGAAGCCTTCAGAAATGGAAATTTGCCATTTAAATAGGTTGCAGGATCCCTCTACGTTATTTTACATTATAAAATAGCTGGAGTCTTTTTGGTTGTTGTTTTTTGTTTTATTTCATTTTGTTTTATTTTTTGTGGACTTCAGGCTACCTCTAATCATTGTTATTGTTGTTCTCTTTTGGGAAACATTTTTGGCAGCTCATGTAGCCCCAAAAGGAACCAAAAAATGCCCCCTGGATCTGTTGTAGTTTCCCATCCCAACAACGGCCCTTTTTGCACGGCATTTTCCATGTGAAAGAGGGCCTGGAGCGTGAGGAGTGATCTGCATGATGCACTCACAATCACGCGACACTCCAGGGACCTGCAGGCACCGATCACGCACCTTTTCATTTTCAGCTAGAAGCCAAAAATGGTGTTCGATCACGCAATGCTCTCAGGCCCCGTGCGCACTTACCTGGCGTGCAGAGCCTCCGAAGCCATGCCAGTCGCGCTTCCTAATAACATATGCTTACCTGCTGTGTGACATGTTGTTGGCCCCTTCTGCACCTTACCGTCTTCCGGCGCTGCCCCAGAGCAGCCTGGAAGGAAGAGATGGGGCTCTCACATGAGCAGGCAGCTCGTGTGGAGCCGAAAGACCCCGGACGCAAGAGCCTCTCGCCAGAGGCTGCTCACGCGATCCCTGCACCCCAGCGCTGGAAGAAGGTAAGGTGCGGAAAGGGCCAACAACATGTCACACAGCAGGTAAGCATATGTTAATAGCTGAGGCAAGCTTATTTGCTGCAGAAATTGTACAAATGATCTTTTTGAAAACCATGCAACAAATTTTATCATCTCAAACACAGTAAGAAAGATTATCTATCTATCTATCTATCTATCTATCTATCTATCTGTCTGTCTGTCTGTCTATCTATCTGTCTATCTGTCTATCATCTATCTATCTATCTATCTATCTATCTATCTATCTATCTATCTATCTATCTATCTTCCTTTCTAACAGAGAACCTCTACATTGGATTTGGCCCTATATATTATCTATATAATGCCATGTCATTGTAATTCTTCATTAGTAGTGCAACCATTTTCTGTGAAGGTTTTGAGCATGCCCAGCACCATTTGATAAATAGCCTTATACTGTATACATTCTAATAATGAAATATGATAAATTGCATTCTACAAAGAAAAGAAAAATCTTTATCCAGTCTCTCAAGGCAAGGAGCATGTGTGGTCTTTTCAATAGACCCATAGAGATTTGGCAAGCTTCCCCTGCCCCCCATTCTTCAGCAACTCTTTCCATATTCATGTCAGCATAGGAGCTTGCAGTGGAACCACTGGCATATGAATAAAATATTCTTGTGTGTTAAAATATATAGCAACCCTTCACCTCCTTAGAGAGGAAATGCAGAGGGCAAAGAGGAAAGCAGGGAAAGGAACGCGACCAAGAGATTAAAATTTTAAATCCATCTCCCTCAATCCATACACAACATCAAACAATTTTGAACATTCACGATGAGCTCCTGCTAAGTTATTGTGAACTGTAGTTTATTTCTTTTTCTTCTTTCTTCAGTCAGAGAAAATATTTAAAAAGTGAAACCTCAAGGAGTGTTGTTGGTTTTTATCATCATTTCCTCCAATCACCACCATTAAAATATTGTCCAAAGTTGGATGACTATATCATGAAAAATGGATCCTGGGAGAATTATTCTCCTTCTGGTATGCCTGCTGTGCCTATTCTGTTTTTCAAGCTAGCTCTAAGGGTCAGAGTTACATGGATGCCCTCCAGGTTCCATATACCCTTTGTCTGCCTTAACTTCCAACTTGGAACTACAAGTGGAGAGACCTGGAATGCCAAGTCTTTGACTCTCCAAATTATATGACTGCGGTAGGTCCAGGGAACTGTTCCAAACCTCTCAGGCAGAATCTGATGACATCATTTCATAGCAAAACACTGCTCTCTAAGAAAGCAATTGCCTGGCTATCTGCCATTTCCACAGGTCTCCTGAACAAATGAGGTTAAACTGCAGTAATACCAAATGACGCAGTCTTTATCATCATCTCCGACAATGTTCTGCAATACTTTTTGGCCCTTTTTCATGACATGAACCTATTATTTCCACTTTTCCCACACTTGTTTCTTATTGGCTGGCTTATTGTAAAGGTCCATAGCGAATTAGGGGGTCCACTTCAAATTTTAATGAGATCTGGGGGTTCTTGCCTTCCTCAAGGTACTTAGAACATTTTAGTCATTATGTACTGAGAAGCGTTGCAAACTTTAGCCAGTTCTTTTTTTCCCCAGAGCACTTTCATTGATGCAGTCTTCTAAACAACATAGCCCTTGTACATGGAACTCAAGAGTTATTTTTATAACCTGCGTGAGATTATTTTCCAGTATATATTCTAAAATGTAGATTATATTAGACTAATACAGTGGTTCTGGAGAACATTTTCAGATTTCAGTAAAGGAGAGAGTTACTGCAAATTGCGACTTACGTGGGGAAACCTCTGCACTTTAAACAGCATTTCTTTGACAGCTTGGGTCCAGGATACTTGAAAGACTGCCTCCAATATTAGCTTTCTAGAAATCTAAGAACATCAGCTGAAGCCTTGTGGTGTTTCAGGCCACCCTGTGAAGCTAGGCTGATGGGTATGCATGTCAAGGCTTTTTCCACAGCAGCATCCCAACCATGCAACTCACTCCCAAAGGAAGTCAGTTCGCCTTCTTATATTCTAGGCAGTGAAAACTGTGGTTGCTAAAATTAGAGGTGTTTGTTCCAGCTGTTAAACCATTTCCCCAGTTTTAGAATTGTTTTTAAGAGTTTAGACTGATTTTAATTGGATTTTAGTTATTTATTTAATGTTTTTAAAGTGTTTTCTCAATTGTGCATCACCAGGGCCTAGAGCATCAAAATGAGATAAATAAATGCTTTGAATAAATAAACAATAAATAAATTGTATCAGTTTTCATTTCTAAATACTTTAGAATATCTACTGTAATATTATTAACAGGAGATAATCCCCTTGTTTTGTGAAAGCAACCTTTTTTGAAGTAAGGAATTTGTATTTTATTATGCACACCAAATTCAGAGGCATATTTAATTGCTTCTAACAGTAAACAATTTGTAATTCTAATCAGCTGGACACAGCTAAAAGTCCTCCAGAGAAATAATCATGTGTGATCTCATCTGGAATAGGATGGGGGCAGTATATGATAGATTAGATTAAAGAACATCCTAGATGATGAATTGTCATGCTATAATAAGATCACTCTCTGCTAAATCCTACATTTTAAATTCTGTCCAGGCTTCTGAATGCTCCTGATCATAAACTTAATAAGGTCTTGCAGATTTGTTAGTGACTTTTAAATGTTTTTTTTATATATGTATATATATTTTAAGCAATACAAATCATGAAATGCATTTTCCTGAGATAGTCAAGCCTAGGTTAGATCTGGGCTACACGTGATGTGGTGGAAAGAAATACATACTGGAGATAAGGCAAGAGAAGAAAAAAAAGAAATATCAGAATAAAAAAGTGAGAAAAACAGACACAAGAGACAAAGGTAGGATAGAAAAATTGTTCTACATTTTAATGACAAGGTCCTTCAGGGATGTTTCCCCAGCTATTTGAGCAGTTGTTTAACCCCTTGAAAAATAGTTTTAACATGCTGAATCCCAATCTAATTTATTTCCTAAGCAGTATCATTTTGTTCTGAACCTGAAACCAAGAGTGGGAGCTAATATAGCAATTCTTAACACCTCACCAGATCCTTTCCAGAAAAGCATATCTTCCAACTGTCCCAATTTGGCAGAGACCTTCCTGATTAATTCTCCATAGACCTACTTCTCTGCTGCTTTTAAATAGCTGTAGTTTCTCCCTCCTTCTCTATTTGTCCCCTGCTTATATGAGTTGATGCAAACTACTGTAAGTTCAAAGTGTAAAAGTAGTATGCATTCTATTCAGCTGGTTAGAGAGGAGTCTTGCCTTTCCAGTAGGCTTTGGCAAAACCAAACTGCTGCAGCCTCTCCTAACTTTTGCATTCTTCCTGAATAACTTTTGCCATCTTAACCACTCTCTGAAGCTGCTTGATCACATGCCCTGATTTTCATCTCTGAAATATTGGAGGTTATGGTGGTAGAAAAAGACACAGGAGAGAAGGTAGGAAAGTAGAGGGAAAGAAAGGCAGACAAAGGCAAGAAAGAAAGAAAAAAAATCCTATGTTGGTACTTCAGGGACATGTCCTAGGTTATGAAACTATTTCAGGAAAAGCTGTTTACTTTAACATTCTTTAAAAAGCCTTTTAAACCATTGAATCCCAGGCCATTTCCACACGGCGCGAGGGAATTGCCCTGCACTGCTACTTACTGGATCTTCTGGCTCCCCAGTCCGGTCCAGGCTGCTCCGGAGCAGTGCGTGATCATCGATCCGCTCTGCTCCAGTGTCCAAAGTGGCGGCTTCCGGTTGGTTGTGGGTCTCAACCAACTGCTGAAGCTCACCAGCGTATAGCCCACCCTCGGCAGATCACAGGCTCGCATTGGTGCGAGCCTGCAAATCTGCACAAGGGAGCAGGTTTGCAGTGGCGTGCTCCATGCTTTTGAAAGACCGGAAAAATCAGGTCTTTCAAAAGCACGCTGGAGGACCACTTGGGGTTTTTCCGGAGCGGACTGAGGTTCGGAGCTACACTAAGTAGTCCGGACCCAGTCCACTCCAAGGTGCAGACGTCCTCCATGGAGGATGCACTGCACCGTTTTTATTACCCTGTGTGGAAATGGCCCCAGTCTAAATTGTTTCCCAAGCAACACTGTTTGGTTTCAAACCTCAAACTAAGAGTGTGTGCTAATATAGCAGACCTCAGTCCCTTACCAGATCCTTACCAGAAGACACTCTTGCTTCATTTTACACCGCTGCCTGCCTACATTCCATTATTATTGTTGTTGTTGTTGTTATTGTTATTATCTTTGTTTATACCCTGCTTTTCTCCTCAAGCAGACTCAAAGTGGCTCACAATAATTTAAAAAGAAAATGTAGTTAAAGGTGGTAACATACAAAAGTTAAAAAGACATATTAAACAAACAATAGTAATTCAAAAATAACTAGCATCTTTCTTCAAAATAATCATGTATTAAATTCCCGCTGAAATAAGAATGTCTATAGTTGTCTTCAGAAAGCAGGCAGGGAGGGTGCCAGTCTGACCTCTCCAGGAAGGGAGTTCTAGAGCCTCAGCGCAGCCACTGAAAAGGCCCTCTCATGTGGTCCCACCAACTTGCACCTTTGAAGGTGGTGAGCCAGAGGCCCTTTTTGCACGGCATTTTCCATGCGAAAGGGCCCCTGAAGCGTCGCATGATTGTGAGGAGCAATCTGCATGACACACAATCGCGTGATGCTCCAGGGGCTGGCAGGCGCTGATCGCACACCTTTTCATTTTCAGCTAGAAGCTGAAAATGGTGTGCAATCACACATTGCGCCTGGGCCCCGCATGCACTTACCCGGCATGTAGAGCGTCCGGAGCCACACTGGTCGTGCTTCCTGCCCCAGCACAGCCTGTGAAGGTCCCAGGCTGCACTGAAGAAGGAAGAGGTGAGGCTCTTGCGCAAGCAGGCAGCTCATGCAGAGCCGAAGGACCCCGGATTTGAGAGCCTCTCACCAGAGGCTGCTCACACGATCCCTGCACCCCAGCACCAGAAGAAGGTAAGGTGTGGAAAGGGCCAGAGAGAAGGGCCTCTCCAGCAAATCTCAAAGCCCAGGCTGCACAGAAGCTGAAGCTGCACAATGCTAGTACTGTTTAAACAAAGGACAAGAAAGTAGGTAGGTCGTGGAAGTGGCACCATCACCACTGCTGCAAGAGAAGAAGAAATAAAAAGGAAGTATAGTAAGCTGGAGGGAATTGATAGCAGGAGCAGAGGTGGGGGAAGATTAAAGTGAGATGTAGAGAACATAGTGATAATACAGGTGGCTCTGGAAGTGGATACAAACATGAAATGAAAGGCCCAGAATAAGGCCATTTTTGAGACATATAGGCACTCCAGGTCATTTTCCAGAATATACATGTTTGTGTCACCTGGATTTTTCTCAGAGTAGGAACCCTGGGGGCAGGGTTCATGCCCAGTGTGCTAGCCAATAAGCCACACTGAGAGAGAAAGAGAGATCAAAGTTTTATTTCAGATTCTGCAGAATGGAACACAGGCACACAGCAAATGAAGTGTTCCCCAAACACAAGCCAAATTACATCTCATATACTTGACAAGGATTGCATGGTCCTCCCTGGGGAGGAGATAACCCCATATGTGTAGGAAAATATGCCATGAATACATTATTATGTCAGCATTCAAGCACTGTGCATGTGCATATAGGTGGTCCCAAATTATAATACCAAATCTCACTTTGGGGATGTGAAGGTTAATATTGCAGCAGTGCTTAATGAAGCTATAGGTAACTGTAGTTCAGCTCTTGTGGTTAATCCCCCTCTCATTGTCCCAGTGTAGGGGGCTCCAGACATTGCAGGCCACAGAGTTTCACCACACTCCAGCATCTGCTTGCACTTGCTTCCCCATTTTAGCTTGTTTCATTTAGCTAGTCTTGTTATTTAAAGCTTTTGCTGTCTTACAAGCTTTGCCTTCTTGCTCTTATTTTAAGCCTTTAGCTGCTGAAAAAAACTACTGGCCAGTTTGTGGACCCTGGGGTCTCACATTTGGATGGAACATGTATTAAAAAGTGATCTCTGTGGATTTTTTCCAACTTCTTGTGCCACTCTCTCTGTTCTTCTTCGACTGGTATATTTAAGTGAGCATGGCTATAAGGAAAGCTATAATTCTGGGTCATTTTCCAGAATAGGTAGTAGAAAGTAGTTGCAGTGGAAACGGTTTAAGGGTTACTAAAAATGTAAAATTTCAAGTATTTCAATTCTACAATATTGTTTGTAGGCATACCCAGCACACCCCACTGTTTTTGGCATCATTCTCTCTCAATAATATTCCATTTAATTCAGACTTTTACTCACAGGCAATGTCCCTCATAAAATGGAATCTAATTTTTTTCCCTTAGCATGTAATAAAAATACATATAATTTCTATATCAAACAAGTCATGAAAGCTACACACACCATGGAACCTTTATCAACCTGTTCCAGGTTTCATGATGTCTGTTTCATTCCCACTTCATTCATTGCAATGGGCCCTTTGCTTTCTCTGCAATATTTGCGATATGTTCTGCAAAACAGACTTCAGGTAGACTTTCCTTGAAGCATTAGGCTTTTCTGCAGATTTGTAACATTGACTCAGAAAACTGAAGCCTTGTACTGAAAGGCAATAAGACATGGCTAATGTATCTCACTATTCACAGGATAACTCTATCAGTTCTGGCTGAGACTTCAACTGATTAAACACATTTGAAGACAGGGCAAGCTTGTTTCTTGCAAACAGAGTAGCTGTGAATTTTGCCCTGCACCTCTGCTTGTACAAGGACTAGAGATTTGCTTTTTTTATTGGAAGCTTAAAATATGGGGCAGATAACAGTTCAAACGGACACCAGGTAGAATGCCTAAAATCTGGATAAAATCCAGCTAAACTGGGAGTATGGTCACCCTAGTTATAGGTTATGGTTGTTATTGTGGACCTTCAAGTCATTTCCAACTTGTGGCAAACGTAAGATGAATTTATCATGTGGTTTTCTGAGGCTGAGAGTGTATGATGCACTCAAGGTCACTCAGTGGGTTTCCATGGCCATACAGGAAATTGAACCTGGTCCCAAGGGTTGTAATCCAATGCTCAAACCATATACTCCACTGGCTCGCTAGAAGTTATAGTACATACATATTAAAAAAATAAAAACTACCACTCAAGAAAAAAAATGCACTGCTTTATGTCAGCCTTTTCTTTGATTTTTCAAATGTGGCTACCTTACAGTTCTCACCATGCAAACTCTATGTTCAGTTTAAAGCTGAGAAGAGTCACAATTAGAAAAAGTTCAGGAATTGCAATTATTTCTTTAACTGCTTATATTAGAAAATGCTGTATTCCACAGTTTTGGAAAATGATCCAGAGCCTTAAACACTTTAAACAGTACTGTGGGACTAGTGATCTAGGAATGGACTTACTACCAGGCAATATTTAGAATAAAACAAACTCACAACTGAATTAATGTTGGGAAAATTGAGAGGCATCAGTTTCTCTCTCAAGCAGAATAATTAGTATTTGCAAGAAGAAGGTGAACAACAACTAGTACCTCCTGAAGGCCTGGCAGAGAAATAAAGCAGGCTTAGCGTTATTTGCAAAAAGATATAAATAGTTTTTTCAATGTATACTAAAGGTATAGAAACATCTCATGGTGAGTTCTGAAAAATGTGCTCTTTCAACATGGAGGAGAATGAGAGAACTGGAGACTACAAAATGGACAACAAACTGAGACTAACTGCAGACTAACTGATGCAAGAAGAGAGAGGGTGTGGCTAACATCAACAACCATAAATTACATGAATATATACTATTCCTAAACTCTTAAAGAGACATAAAACTGGCAACAACTGTGTATAAGCATGCTAACATTTCTATCTTTAATAAATAAGAATGACATAATTTGATTTACAGGGAATTGGTATAGAGATTTTTTAAAAAAAAGACTACACTTTGGGATATAAAATACCAACAGGACAAAAGTATACCAAAGATATCCTGAAAGACTTCACAGTACTAAGAGCCAGAAGAACTAAAGCAATGACAGATTGTAAGACAACATCATAATTGTATCAAGGTAGAAGGGAAGATGAACATACAGGCAATAACCAAGGGGCAAATGCAATGCTTATACCCATAATCCAAAGCAACCAAGACAGTCCTTTTGACTGAGAACTAAGCCTAAAATGCCCCAGAGAAGCCAGAGGTGTGGCAATATTTCCCTCATGCTTAGAGAAAAAAAAAGTTTACAGATGTGAGGGATGAGAATGCAGCAAGGCCTTAGTCCTCACAGGATTTTAGATAGTCACAAATTAGCGTGGCTATTCAAAATCCTGTGGGGATGAGGCAAAACCCCGGTCTCTAGTAGTTGCCCTCTTTTAATCCTTTCTGTTCATGATCTGAATCTGGGTGTCCTTCCACAACTGCTACGAATTCAGGAGAAAAATGGTCATTGGTGCCAATGGCAACTTTCTTCCTGCATCAAATAGTAACACCAGGTTGGGCATTTGCGCGTGGAGTCTGGATCAAAAACAGAGTAGCAACAAAGAATAAAGAACAAGTCTACTCCACAATAGTTCAAGACCAGATGGGATGTGATCATGGCTGATACTTTGTAAATTACAAACAAGCAAGAACGACCAGCCATGAGATTAATGTCAGATCCCCTTTGCCCATAGTCTGTTTTACTTTGTTGTTCTAAACATGCATGCTCTTTCAGAATCTTCCCATAATATGCACAGATGGAAGGCAGGGCCAGTGGATGTAATTATACTCCCCTCTCTGTGTATTTAGATAAATATGAAAACACTGCTCATGGCTGCAATATAAGCAAATGGAACCAAGAGAGTATATGATTGGGCAGATATCCTTCTTCCGACAATCATAAACACATCCCCATTTTCAGACAGGAAACCTGAAGAGTTTGTGCACTGTTTATTATCTTCTCTGTCAGCAATACCTTCTATTTGGAGGCAGCTAATTTTGTTTCAAGTAGGCATGCTGAGAAGAAGTTATGTGTGACCATTTCAATCAATTCAAGTGTCCTAAATTTGCCCTAAATGTTGTCTCTAAAGCTTATTTTCAGCACAGTATGCAACGTTTTTTTAAAAAAGATGAGAAACTTATCTACAAACTCTAGGTGCCTCTGAACAGAGAGCCCGCACACAAACCGACAAGTTCTGTGTTATGAATATTGATAGATTTTCTCCTATTAAATGTAAGAGCAGAAATCATTGAAGAACCTATTAAATACTGTTAAATGAAAATGAAATTACAATAGAAATACATATGACAAGCCAATGTAAATTTAATGGATTCACTGATCTTTACAATATTTGTACTGAATACCAAGTTAGTTCAGACGGTAATGCAAGTTTTTTTCAAAAAAGGAAGGCTATAAAATTAAAATACAGCATTAAGTAGGATTTACATGCTATCTGAAAAATGAAGAGCAGCGACTTAACAGTACAATAGGTCCTTATTTTTGATTTCAGATATTTCTAAATTAATACAATGAACTAGATCCTTGAGGAAGAAATATTATTTAAACCACATACATGCATGCAAAATCGGAGTAATGAAGAGAACAGAAATTTTTATCAAATGAACATTTTAAAAATTCAAACAAAACTGAAGTGATGTTATTTTTATGAAGTTTCCATTAGATACTTAGAATATTGATCTGAGGAAGGCAGTTCCATGTTTCTTGAACCGCTATGGAATAGTAAGGCCTTGCCTTGCCTTGCCCCAACATCTAGGTTGCCTAAGCATGGGACACAACTGTCTTCCTAGGGAGATCCCTTGTGTCTTCCTCTGTCGTACAATAAAATCTTTCCTTTTACAGAAAGCCATGAGTCTGCCAATTTGTTGTTGTTGTTGTTGTTGTTGTTGTTGTTGTTGTTAACTAATATCAATTTAACTTCAACTTTTGGTGACCCTATGTTTGAGAGACCTCCAGTCCACCCCATTATCAATTGGCCTGCTCTTGTCTTGCAAACTTGGCTTCCTCTTTGAGTCTTTCCACTTGTAACGCTGCCTTCTTAGAATCATAGAATCATACAGTTGGAAGAGATCCCAGGGGCCATCGAGTCCAACCCCCTGCTATGCAGGAACACCCATCAAAGAATTCGCAACAGATGGCCATCCAGCCTCTCCTTAAAAGCCTCCAAAAACTTTAAAAACCTCTTTAAAACCTCTTCTTTTCTTGCAGATTCAAAGGTGTGACTTCCTTGATTGAGTCTATCCATCTGTAATGAAGTCTTTCTCTTTTCCTACGGCCTTCCACCTTACCAAGCATTATTGACTGTTCCAACGAGTCATACCTTCTCATGATATGGCCAAAATATGACAGCCTTAGTTTAGTCTTCTTTATGGCAAGATTCCACTGGTGCAGCAATGGAAGTTAAAGAAGAAGGATACCACTATAACTGGGTGGTGTGAAAGAGCCCCAAATCAATTGACATTGTGAAAAAACAAGAGCCTGAGAAAGAAATCTCTCTATTGTCCATCTACAACTCTCCAAAAAACTAGGACCTCCATTATGTATTTATTCCATGGATGGGCAATTCTATGAAGGCTGAATTCTCCCATGGATAATCTCCCATGGGTAGTCTCGCAGGGCCTATATATTCACAGAGGTTGGCACTGAAGCTACTATGGATGTGTCCAGTGGCAGAAATAGTCAATGCCACTCATGTTATCTCTTCATCTTTGGTACCTCTTTCTTTTCCTCCTTCCTGCTAAAGCAATACTGGAAAAAGATCACTCTTGCAGAGGGCTGACTGAACATCTGCAGGGAACTTTTGAATTAGGTTGAGGGCCACATACATTATCACAAAATAAATTTAAGATAAAACTTCCACACCCAGATGGGCTTCGTTCTAGCCCTTCTCTCTCAAACATAAGTTCACTGGACCATAACCTCTGAAGCAATAATGTGTGACAAACCTCCATGGTGTAGCAGTTTGAGTGTTGGAACAGGACTCTGGGAGATCAGGATTTGATTCCTCATTCAGCCATGGAAACCTAGCGGGTGACCTTGGGCAAGCTACACAGCCTCAGAGGATGGCAATGGTAACACCCTTCTGAAAAAATCCTGCCAATAAAACCTCATGATAGGTTCAACTTATGGTTGTTGCAAGTTGGAAACAACTTGAAGGCCACCAAAAGAAGCTGAGACTCCAGCTGAAGTGAATTAACACAACAACACTTTATTATAAAGAAATAGAATATAATATGGATATGCAATAAATCAATAATACGTTATGTGAATCAATACAATGAAATATGAATGTGTGACAGTGTTGAATGGATGCTTGAGACCTAGGCAAGAAGGAATGTATAAAAACAAGGGGGGGGGATCAATGTTTAACAAGGAGAGGCAGCAATAAATATGAAGGCTTTCAGTGAAAATAACTCCATTGTGAAAGACCAAAGCTAGAGGACCAAAAAGGAATGAAGGAAAGAAATGAGTAATAATGGCAAACAGAAGGAACGAAGATGCTGTGGACACCTATGTAAAGAGACAGGGAGAAATTCCCCCTTAACAAGAGACAGAAGGTATTTGGGGGGGGGGGGGCACATCATGTCTTAGGGAAGTGTGTGTGTGTGTGTGTGTGTGTGTGTGTGTGTGTGTCTTCAAGTTGCCTGTCAACATATGATGACCTCATGAATTTCACAGGGTTTTCTTAGGCAAGGAATACTCAGAGGTAGTTTTGCCAGTTCCTTACTCTGGAATATCACCTACATCATCTGGTATTCTTGGTGGTTTCCCATCCAAGTACTAATCAGGGCTGACCCTGTTTAGCTTCCAAAATCATGTGGGAACTGGTGCCTTTAGGGACAGCCTGTGAAGGGCTTAAAATTTGGTCCATCTTCCCAGAGCCATAACCACTGTATGTGGGAGAAGTCTCTGATTCTTTCCCTCCAACTAAGCTGAGGGCATTGTTGGAAAACTGGAGGCAGTGAGAGCTTTTCTAAGGGCAGCAAAGGTTACACCTTAGAAATACCATTGAACATATTACTATTGAAAACACTGGTAATTCTCTAGAAGCTGTACCATGAGGAGAATGCTGGAAGTTGGCTGGCAAACATATTTTCATAAGAATCAAGTACAGGATAGGAAAGAGATACAGAGACAAAATGTCAGGTGTATTTACTAGTCCTGAAATGTGGGCACATTGTCTTTTGGATATTTGACAACAAACTATGTACGTTCAGTGAACAACTGAAATGTGACCGCCTGCTCTGGGACAGTCATTTTTATTCTAATTTTTCCCCTATTGAACTATGGAATTTTCCTGTCTTTTAATTGTTTGCCTAGAATGTTGCTGCTGCTGCTGCTGTTGTGGTGATGGTGTACTTTCAAGTCATTTCTGACTTATGGCAATCCTAAGGCAAACCTATCACAGGGATTCTGGGGGCTGAGAGTATATGATGCTCTCAAGGTGACCCAGTGGGTTTCCATGGTCGACCAGAGAATTGAACCTGGATCTCCAGTGTTGTAGTGCAACATCATACCACTACACCACACCATCTCATATTTCTTACATTTTTTTATCCTGAAAACTAAAACTCATTGAATAACTAATCTTGGGAGAAACTCGCCTATCTTGCTTTCACTAATGAGACTATAATTTCATCTGAAGGCATTTCCCAGAGCTAATCATCATGTGTTCTTGATTGGCATGACCTCGCTTTCTGACACATAGGTCTCCATGGTTCACCCACTGCCTATTATTCGGCTCTCCTGGTTTTCTCGGTCACTCCAAAGATCATATGCAGCCTCAATATAGACCTTCATTGGAACGTAAGAAGAGTGTTAGCTAAGACATTTCTCCATCCCTTCAGTGTGTATATGCAATTAATATGTCACATAAAAAGGGATTGTTTGTACAGTGGATGTTAGAAAGGATGACTAATTAAACAATAGAAAGAACAATAAATGCCACAATAAGCTTCCTAGAGAGATTTTGCATGTATTTTCCTCCCATGAAATTGCCAGTTAACTATTTGTTACTGATACTTTAGGTACTTCAGATTAAAAAATTAAACCAAGTCTCTAATAATAGAGTGTTTAATTTACTTATAGAACATATCCCCAAAGTGATACTTCTCTAATATTATTTTTTCCAGTGACTTCTACACTTCAAAACTAGACAACCTAAACAAAAGTCTTGAAATATAATAATCAAACAAAAGAATTGCTTCCCAGATTTCTATCCCTGCAGATGACCTCAACTGAGATGGGAATGATCAACCGTGAAGAGTACCTGGCACTTACAGCAAATATTGCTTCAGTGGCCAAATTCAAAAAATATCTGTCGTTAAAAACAAAAGGGACTTGGTAATGAATCCGCAATCTATTGCAAGTTAAATTATTATTAGAGTTGTGCATAAGATTTGGACAAGGTCCATGGCAAACTAGGCCACTTCAGTTCTAGGGCTTCAGGAAGCAAAAAAAAGTCTTCTTCCTGAAGTGACCAGAAACAAAACTGGATCCTAATTGAAGCCTCATTATTGCCTCATGCTTTGGAAATACAGTGACTTTCTATCTGGAAACCATTTTTTAAAAGTGTACATCTCTAAAATAAGCGTGGGGGGGAGAAGGAGTAACAGGGTTGGTATGAGTGATTGCCAGATTCACCTTTACCAGCCACTATGGTTTGTAATTCCTAATCAGATTTCTTGCTCTCATGGTCGTGATTTAGAAAGTCATTGTTTGCTTAGTGGTTTAGAGAAAGAGAGAGGGACAGAAAGTACGTAAGAGATCATGGTTTGTTTGGTGCTTGATTATCTGATCCCCTTCAGTTTAATCATTTCTTCTCCTGTGTTAGTTATGGATTTGCTTCCTTACTAAGAACTACCTCTCATTTAGAGAGAACCAGGGATGATAAGCATATCCAATTGGGAAAGGCCACTCTTGCACAAAAATCCCTGCATGTATTCCTCTGAAACTTGTCATTTTTGATTCCCTTACAAAAGGTAAACATTCTCATTCTGCCTTCACCTATTTTTATGAAATTTGGAAGACATACAACTCTATGCTCAGTGCTGCAGGCCAGTTTTGACCAAGATGTCCACTTTGTGCAAAGGTTGTATGTCTAGTTCTGATAAGGATTTGTGTATATGTGCACACACAATTGAAATCAGTGAATGGCATAAATCTTCTGAATCTTTACCTGGGTTCAGTTTGTAATTAAAATTCAATGGCCTCTCAAATAGTCTAAACAGGAATATAAATTATCACTTGTGTGCAACAATAGATGATTTCAAATGTTTTCTTACTGGGCAAGACTATCAGGGTTTTGTTTTGTTTTTAATTTTCTTTTTGCATTTGAATGTTTTTCATGATGAATTTGTTTACTAAAAAGACTATAAAAACTTGTTTTTGTGCAAAAAAAGCCACCCATTTCTCCCACACAAAAGAATGGATTTTGTACCTTTCTTTGTATAAAAATTTCTCCCATGTGAAAAGTCTTATGACAATTTGTTCATTTTCTCAATAGGGTTTCTTGGTGTGTTAAAGCAGTTATTCTTTTCGAGGACAAAGAAGCGTGTGGATATTCTTTATATCCCTAGTCTAAGCTGAAAAAGATTATTTTATGAAGCTCTAAATAGGAGTGTGAACCAAATCCTGTGGCTATGTACACCTCTAAAAAGGAGTGTCTACTATGCCGAACCTTCTGCAGGGTTTGAAGTGAGATGTCATTTTGTTCTGAATTAAGGTGTGTTTTCATATACCTTTTCATACAACAAGAATATCTCTTAGCATTGTTGAGAAATGTGATGTAGTTTTTCTCTACTTATGTACTAAACAAGTAGATACCTCAGAGACGGATAGCGGTTGAGTCAAGTGGGATTGACAACTCTTTTTCTAGCAAATCTCTTCTGCTATTCCTACATGACCAGTATTATCAGTAGGAATTCAGATAATGAAGCTTTTCTTACTCCGCAGCTGCAGTAGGTTTTTTTTTGTTTTTTTTAAGGATTCCACTGCATTTCTGTCTTTCAGGCAATGGCAAAAATTCATACGGCACACTACTTATATCATTATGTTATGGATTGCTTTCTATGTGTTCAACTTTCTGTTAAAAACTTGCATGACATCCTGACTTGAATGGCCTGAGAGTAACTTATTAGCTAATACATGCTGGTAAGGAAAGGGAAACTTATAGGAGGTGGCAGTTTCTGTTAAGCACATGGGACTGGATTGTCTGTTTGCTAAAAATGTGATTTCTGCCTTTAAGTCAAAGATGTATTTGTAGACAAAGAAGGCAGAACTTCACCATGTGATGATTCAAACTGTTATTCCAACTAGTCAAAGAACCAAGGATTCCTGAGAAAATATGGCTGTCAGAAAGTTATGTTTCTGGCATTTTTCTCAAGCACGTACTTCTAATTTCTTATTTGATAATCACTGGGGTAGATTCCACTGGTGGAAGGAGGAAGTTGACTCTACGTCCACCTTCCATATCTGCTTTGAGGGGTAGAGGGATGTACAGTACTAGACAGTCCTAAACCTCTCGGACAGAGTAATCAAATTGGCAAGGCAGAAGCTGGACAACAACCAGCCCCGTATCTACCCACTCACACAGGATCTAGTAGAGAAAACGTAGTCTTCTTTGTAAAACATATGAAAATAGATTCACTTACAAATTACTTGTACATAGTCAAATGCAGGGGCTGTTCAGTAATTGTTCTCAGCTGGACTTACCATAACACAATTACACCAAATCATTTTTACAGTCATTGCACCATTGCAACAACTGAAAGTTCCCCAGAAAATCTGCTTTATAATCCATCCACCTACACTAACAGAGGAATTATTGAAGCAGATCATAGCAAAGTGGTGAGCAATGATGTGTTCAACTTTCTTCCAGTAACAGAGCAGACTGTAAAAAGCAGCAGCAGGCACCTTTGCAGGGTCGTGTCAGAGGGTCCTTGACATAAGCCTGGTTCTTCTACCCCTATATCTTTTTAGAAGTTTGAAAGTTCTTTGGTTATACCTGCCAGTGTGAATCTGTTTGGATATTATGGAATTTGCCATATTGGTCACCTCGGACTCCAACATTGCAAAACCCAGCCTATTCAATAATCAGATCGATATCTGTATTCCCCTTAAGTATTCTTAAGCTTTGGTATTTCAGGAAATTAACAATAGAACTAGTTGCAGCTTGATACTAATATTTATTCTTGTAACACAGATAGTACAGATAAACATGCTGTCCTCAGCAGCACAGCGTACAAAACCTTGAATCAAGCTAGACACCTTCTTATAACAAAACTTTCACCTGTGTTAGAATTACACAACAAATCATTACAAGCCTTCTTCTAGCATTTCTGTTTACAACTATTTCTATACCAGCAGTTTGCTGGGTATTAGATAACTAGCTTCATCAAGAAAAAAATAGAGCTTTCAAAGAGTTCAGATTCTCGGTGAATATTCTGCAGCAGCAGCCTAGAGGTGGAGCAGCTTTGCTGTGAGTAAAATCTAATGTTTTGCTGCTCAAAAGCCTTCTGTTTTATACTCATTCCAACCTCCATTTAGCCAATCAAATAAAAGATCTCAACACTACCTTGGTTATCTCATCCAATTGAAACAGAGATCTTAGATATGACATCACCCTGGGTTCAGTTGGCTCTTTGGCTACCTTCTGTCCTGATTGCATCAGCCAGTAATCCTATACTCTCAGGTTTGTTATAAGCTGCACATTTATTTTCCTTTTCTCTCAAGCTTTCAAACTTACTTCCATTTATAATTAGGCTGGCTACAAACCAGGAACTAGCATGTGTCTATAGTCATAATATGCTACTATCTATCATGAGCCAGGACTTGGCTTCCCCAGATGAACAACAGCCTCAAGGAGGACACAAAGAAACAAATGTACCAGGAGCTAATCAGGCTGGAATGAGAGCCAGCTGGCTTCAGCCTTCTTAAGGAAGGCACAAGGTAGTAGCTCGATGCCAGAACCAGTTTGTGTGTTGTCAGCCCTTGTCTTGTGTTCTGTGGATTTCCTGCTCATTGCCTGCCTGGATCCTCTGAGCCTGCACTGTCTAACCATGTTGCTTGCTGGATTCCTGGACATTTGGATTGTTTCTGGACAATGTTTCTTCCCACTATGAACAGGCAAGACTGTTGGTGTCTCTGTTTGACTGTGAATGACCTCTTGCTAACCCTGTACTCTGTTGCCTGGGACAGACAGCTGGTGTCTGTGATGCTATCTTAGACATTACAAATTCAAGAACTTACATCAGGTGAACATGAAATGAAATCAAGCAAACAGAAACCCCAAAATCAGTGCAGCCTGTCACATTCTGTTACTGCATGTCATTCCCCCCACCCTACCCCATTCACCAGCACTTTGGAAATTCCTTCATAGAGGGAGTCAGTATGGATTAAAAGATAGGTTTTAGGGGTGTAGCATCAGAAAATGTAGCTAGAACATGGTCTTCTGATGCAGAATCTTGGTCAGGGACTAATGGAGGAGAGAGAGGGAAAAGAGAAATGGCTTCTGGTTAGAGTGATGCAGGAAGAGAGAGAGTGTGGAAAAACCTAACGGGAAATCTCAGACATGTAGACTAGTAATTAGTAAATATAGTCATTCAAAAGTTGCAGACTTTTAGGAACGTAGGAAAAGAGGCAAAGGGGAGGATCCTGACAGATGCCAGCAGACAATGTAATAATTTTATGTCTTGCTATGGAACTATAAGCAGATGCTTCTCAAGTTCACCCACCCCCCAATTCTCCACCAGCTGTGGAATGAAGGGCGATGAGGCCAGGGGTGTTGAGAGGGCAGTGTAGCATAGTTCTGCATGCAGAAATACTGCACTGTGCCATATAAGATCTTGGCCAAAAACTGTAACTAATTACTTTTTAAAAGCAACCTTCCAAGCTTTATGCAGATCAAGTTTAAGTCGACACACGCGGTACCTGAAGTCTGCCAAGTTCTTCTGGCACAGGGGGCTGGAAATCCCAGAAGAATGTCCCTCTCTCAAAGAGCAATAAAAGACCCAAAAGATGCAAGAATAAATGAAATAGCTAACAATCTGTTGCCTTTTCATGGCCCTCCACCTCTACTCTCTATCTAAAAGAGCTGTCTCACTTTGCCTAACAGTAGGGTCAGCTGTGTCCTAGGCAGTTTTCATTAGAATATTCTTGAGTTGGTCTACACTTTATGTATGTGATGATGCCCAGAAGCAGAAAAAATTGTTTTATGTTGCTTTTTATGTGTTTTATTGTGTTTTTGTATTAGTTATTTTGCAAACGTAATTGGCATTCTGGGCCATTTTCCTCACAATTCAAGTTTCTTGCAAAACAGTGGATAACAGAAGAAAAAAATTAAATGGATGAGACTTATTCGATATGCACCGTTTGGTCCATTATAAGCTGTTTGCTTCAATTGTGTCTGTGATTACCCAGGATAAGAATCCCCCCAAAACGACAGTCAAATAATGAGAATCACTTTACTGGCTTTTTCTTCATATTTGTTCACACAAAGTAACAATATTGTATGTACCAATGAAAGGATAAAGATATAAGAGCTTAAATAAATAGTGAAATATTCATGTCCGCTCTATTTTTGCTTTCTTAGCTCACCAGTACATTTCCTTCCAGCTGTGTAGTAGAGAGAGTGACCATAATATCGTATCCTTAAGAGGTCCTAGACTACCATAGCAATTTAGTTATACAGCCCCTAGTGAGTTTAATAGCTGTGCGGCTGCAGTTGTCAGCTGGATATACATACAACCTACCAAAGGAAAACCAAACCCCCTAGAATTATAACTTTAAGAAAAGGCTTCCTGACATTGTACTTTTCTCGTCTATCCCCACTTTACAACCAATTTACTCTGCAACACTGATTAGCATACTAATAGCATTCTCTGTAGCTCCCAGAAAGAATTCCAGTTGAGATTATGCATTAAGCCTATAGTGATAGTGTCTGCTAGTTGTATTAGGGGAAGTACTAGCTTGTTAAAGGACCTCTTTGCTGTAGTTTTAAATCCAGCTGCAAATTGCAGGTATACTAACTGTCTAACCATTTTGCCAGGCAATAAAAGTCCCTTCCTTCCAAAGCTTCTGCACAGATTGTTGAATAGACATTCTTTCCTTCTGAAATACTTTTTGTGCTACTGTTTCATCTGTGTCACCATTCAGACATGTTATCAGAAACTGGCACGGTCACTCATTGCCGAAGACCCATGCAGGAAGGCCACCATGCAGTAAGGTACTCTCTGTAGCTGAGAACTGATGCTGGGCTGTTTGATGCCAAGAACTGGCACTAAGAAGGAGGTGTCAAGGAGGGGAAATGGTGGTAAGCTCAGCCATCATATCAGTTGCACACGAGGCCTAGGAGAAAAAGATGTGGGTGGAGGTATGAATTTTTTTTGTCAATGTTCTTGTTTATGATAGAGATATAGATAGAACAGACAAGCTAGGAGAAGGTGAAGGTATCTTGACTTCAATAAAGCCCTTGGACAAGGTCCCCCATGACATTATGGGAAACAAGCCAGTAAAAGGTGGGCTAGAGAGACAATGGTACTATTATGTGGATTTATAACTGGTTGAGCAACCAAATGCAAAGGGTGCTCACCAATGGCTTCTCTTCATCCTGGAGAGCAGTAGCTATCAGGGTGCCACAGGGTTCTGGTTGTGATTGTAGCCACGTAAGCCTGAGCAGGTCCTATCAGGACTGCCTCAGCATGTATGTTGAAGTCCCCCAGCTCCACAATCCTGAGGTCCTCAAACATCACCCTGGAGACCACCTTGGCCAGCTCAGGCAAGGAGACTGCTGCAAAGTAGAGTCGGTGGTAAATTAGTGGCATCTCCTTCTGTCTCTTTGCTCCAACACCAGGCACAACCCTCAAAGTCTGCTAGAAAAAAATAGGCTTCCTTGTGGAGAGTGACAGAATCCTTATGAATGGTAATTCTGCTCACCGCCCCGCCACTCTGTGCTGATGCTGCACTGAGAACCCAGGTAGATAAAGTTTGGAGAAGTTGACACCACCAAGCTCATCTAACCAGGTTTCTATAATGCATACCAAGTTAACGTGAGTAGTAGGGGGGTGTAGCTCCTGTCAAAAGTGATTGGTGACCTGTCCAATTTGATTGATTGATAACCTGTCAAAAATGACTGACATTTATCAATCCCCCCCCAGAAGTACTAGGGCGGGACATCCGGAATGGGTTGTGTCCCCTCCCCACCCATGTGGTCCAAGTCATCCAATGGGGCAATTTCTAAATCAGGTTCTAATTGGGCCCCAGCGGAGTCATGTGACCCCCTCAGATCCACGCGGGTCAATCACGGGTGATGTCCAATTCGTGCTGCCATTGGCCCAGTGGGGTCGTGTGACCCCTCTAATAGCCCACCCCACCACCCTCGACCAATAGGGACAGATTTGGACCCCTCAGAATCACGTGTGTCAAATCAGCCACTAGGAAGACGCCCTTTGAGAGATATATTGTGGAGAGAGAAGTGGACATTTTTGCATGGCCGGACAAGTCCTGTGGAGACAACATGGAGGCACCCCCTTCCCGAGGTCTGATGGTCCTGTGCACTTTTCTAGGCCTCTTGCACCTTTCAATATTCAACCTAGAAGGCAGTCGCCGTTTAATGACTCTGAAAACGCATGCTCAACAGCCTGGAGTATGGATTCTGCTGACCACGACCCAGATATTGAATGTGATTGCTGTTGTAATTTAAAAGTGGCTATCCAGAGGATAGGAAAGATGGGAATTCCTGATACCCCACAGAGCCTGGATGCAGTGGGTTGTGCAGCCACTCAGACTGAACAGGCGATGGAGGTGGGAGACCCTGAGCCAATTCTACCTATGCTGGTTGAAGAGGTGATGAATGGAGGCATAGAAATTGATTCAGGGTATGAGAACTCAAAGGTAAGAGCTTTTTTTATTATTACTATTTTTATTTTTTAGTATTGATGGGTCGGTTACCAGTTGTCTGGAAGAAACAGGAATATGTTGTTTTCTCACAGTTACTCCTTACCAAATATGTATCTATAGTAATTCTCTCTCCTTTGTTTTCCACACAGGAAGAAGAAGACCTGCACGCTGATATTGCTGAGAAACAACCTGACAAGAGTTGTGTGACTGTAAATGTTCCGCCTACTCCTGAGGAGTAAATATGTTTTCTGGTCTTTCTAGCAATAAAAAGTGGTTTTTGTTTTACACCTGTGTGTTCATACTTATTTAGCTGGGAAAATGGCAGGGCATGAAAAAATCCTAAGGGATATATATTATTCACCAGGGGAAGTCGGGAGCTTTGGCGGAGTGAACCTCCTATTTCAGGAAGCCAAAAAACAGAACAAAAAACTAAAGAGAGGTGAGGTTTCCCAATAGCTTTCTGGGCAAGATGCTTACATGCTACACAGACCAGCCAAAACTCATTTTAAGAGAAACAAGATTGTTGTATCTAAAGTGGATTCTCAGTAGCAGGCTGATCTAGTTGACATGCATCATTTTTCTAAGTACAACAAAGGGTATAAGTATATTTTAACAGTCATAGATATTCTGTCTAAATACGCCTGGGCTTTAGCTTTAAAGGAGAAAACTGGTAAAGAAGTGTCCAAAGCCTTTAACACTATTTTCATGCAAGATGGAAGAAAACCTGACAAATTACAGACTGATCGTGGCCAGGAATTTCTAAATAATGCAGTAAGTGGTCTATTAAAAAAGCATGGGGTTCATCATTTTGTCACCAATAATGAAGTCAAGGCCGGGGTTCTGGAACGATTTAATAGAACTTTAAAAACAAAAATGTGGAGGTATTTCACAGCTAATAACACTTTTACCTATATTGATGTGCTTCCGCTGTTTATAAAAAGTTATAATCAAAGTTTTCACCGAACAATCAAAGCAAAGCCTGCAGATGTTAATGACTCCAATTCTCTAGCAGTGTGGAAAACAGTATATGGAAAGACTATCCAAACAAAAAACGAGCTTCCGCTACTCAGAAAAGGAGATCATGTGAGGATTTCTAAAAGCAAGGGTGTTGGTCGAGGGTGGTGGGGTGGGCTATTAGAGGGGTCACATGACCCCGTTGGGCCAATGGCGGCGCGAATTGAAATCGCCTGTGATTGGCCCATGTGGATCTGAGAGAGTCACATGACTCCACTGGGGCCCAATTAGAACCTGATTTAGAAATTGCCCCATTGGAAGGCTTGGACCACATGGGTGGGGAGGGGACACGACCCATTCCGGATGTCCCACCCTAGTACTTCCGGGGGGGGGGGATTGATAAGTGTCAGTCATTTTTGACAGGTCATCAATCAATCAAATTGGACAGGACATCAATCAATCAAATTTGACAGGTCATCAATCACTTTTGACAGGAGCTACACCCCGCCACTACTTAACGTGTTCATCCACAACTAGGTCATAGATGGTGATTGCTTTATTGCAGATTGATCTGGCATGAAGCAGCAGCACCAGCAGAACAGACAGAAGGGTGACAGGGCAACCTGGTTCTTAAAGATTGTGGGGTGGACCAAAACACAGGATAGATTTCAAACATCTATCCTATCTTTTCCTTACCCAGCCTATCTATCCTTAGCAACATATATCCCTATGTCCAAGATTACATCAATAGGGACACTTTGTTTTTCCCTGCTCTCCTGAGATTCACCCATGTACATGTGCAGACAAAACAAACAATGAAACATAAAATAAACTGAAGCAAAATGTCAATGCAGCAGATTAGATGCAGCAGATACAACAATTGCAATACTCAGCTCTTACCTGAGTTGCCTGTCTTTTTCCAAAAATCCTCGCTTCTCACTTAAGGATTCTGGAGTTGGACAACTCACATTCTCAATGTAGGAAGTTCTATGTTGCCAGAACCTGCCTCTCAGCCAAGGTGTATTGTCCATTCTTCAACTAAGAAGGGGTCATGTCCCTGCCCCTGTGTTTCCCCAAAGTGATGACTGAAGGGGTGACCCCCTTTTGTGTCAACTCTTTGATGTCAATCAAACAAGAGTCAACCCACAAGTGTCAACCTACCACAAGTGACTGGCTCTGTTTTATATCTCTAACAACTAGGAAGGTGAGGGTGCTGGATATGGAGGAGCAGTTGGTCCCAGTTTTGAATCAGTCTTGATCTTGCAGCAGCAGCCAATACAGCTTCAATTCTGTGGGGAATAACAGTATCTCCACATGAGTAAAGACCAGCAGAGGGCAGATGGGAAGCCTTCCTCCTGTTCTCTACTCTTCTCTCTCCTGTTGGCTGAAGACACTCAGAATTGGTAAGGTAGTTAATTGCTTCCTGAAGAAGCCAGTGGTTAGCTCTGCTTTATAACTTCTCACCAACTAGAAAGCTAATTTGAAATCTGTTGTTGTTTGCTTGCAAGTCAGCTTCAGGTCATGGCAACCCTATAAATAAGAGAGTTCGAAGAACCCTGGTCATCAACTGCTCTGCTCTACCCTTGCAAACTCATGACCATTTCCTCCTTGATTGAATCAATCAATCTGTAGTGAGGTCCTCTTCTTTTCCTGCTGTCTTCCACTTTATTGTGCATTATTATCTTTTCCTATGAGTCACGTCATCTCATGATATGTCCAAAGTACAAGAGCGTCACTAATGGATTATAGTGAGAGTTCAGTCCAGTTTTACTCAAGGATCCATTCATTTGTCTCTTTAGTGGTCTATGATATCCACAGAACTCACCTCCAGCACCACATTTCAAATGAGTTGATTTTCTTCCTGACAGCTTTCTTCATTCTCCAGCTTTCACACTCATACATAGAAATGAAAAATGCTATGGTACTGATAATTCTGACTGTGGTATTTAATGATATATCACAAGAACAGTATTTCATTTTATATCTTTTCTTGTTTAGTACAGGAATGAAGCCTGTACTCCTGTTTGAATCATAGTTTTCTTCCTTTTCAGCAAAATGTGCAGACAGAGTAGTTAAGAGAGGACTGTGCCCTCACTTCCATGTATTTTTCTAAGAAAAATAATCATTTCACATTCTCTATGCCCCTTGCAGTTGATAAAAAAAAAACCTTAGGTATATCTTTTTCTTCTTTGATTTCAGTCCCTCAGTTCCCTTTAGTAAGCACTAAGTAGCCTTTAGAGTTATTTCAGCCATCATTTAATCTCTGTGTTCTATTACTTGAACTGAATAAACAAGGCTTCAAGATTGCATGAGGTAGGACAGGATATGGAAGGAAGGTAATGGAAGTCCTCTATTCCTACTTGCCCCTAAGGCTCTGTAATTTGTGATAATAACCCTCTGTAAAGCAGTCAAGTACTGAACTCTCTCCCTGATTTCAACTATGAGATGTGGTTGAATTGTTTGTGGAAATTCTACCTCATGGTAAGAAGTGGCTGAACCCAGACTGCACCATACTCCTCTTTCATTTTCTGTCATCAAAGCTTCTCATATTTTATTAGACCAGGGAGGAGAAGGGTGAGTGATTAGGCCAGAGGGGACAAGAAGATGAAAAGCTAAAATATTTGATTGCAACATTATTTTGTTTCTTTCAGGTGTCACTAAATCAGCCTGCCCGCACACTGATTCCCACACTAGTTCCTATGCATCCGCAGCCAATGATTTAGCTGACCACCAGAAGCTGTATTAGAAGAAATTGATGGCATACTTTATGCAGACTATCATATAAGTGTCTATTACTGTGGAAATTGCATCCCTAAAGCCAAACAGAAGCAGCTCATAAAACACCTCAGTATTAGTAATTGTAACAACAATAACAACAACAGCAACATTTATTTATAATGCCCTTTTCAACAGTGGGGAGGGATCGTAATTTAGTGTTTTCCATCAGTGGTTCTCAAGTCTTTGATCCACCAGAGGTTTTGGACTTCACCTCCCAGAATAACTCACCAAGCTGTCTGTCACTTCTAGGAGTTGACGTCCAAAAATACCTAGAGAACCAGAATTTAGGAATCACTTGTCTATCTCATGTTTTGCATGAAGTTGCAACAGCTAATATCTCCTGAAAGAGTCAAGATAGCAAGTAATATGAAAAAGACCTCTGCATAACACCCTGCAGAGCCACTGTTGTTCGGAGTAGACAGTTTGGGACTTGACAGACAATAGACTGACCTGAAGGACAGCAGTTTTCTGTGCCCCTAACTTTTGCAGTCACTTGAAAAAGGTGGTACTTAAAATTTTTTGATGTAAAATTCCCCAAATCCCCCAGCCAACATGGTCAATAGACATGCTGGTGGGTGATAATGGGAGTTGTGGTCCAAAAAAAAGTAACTTCTCTGAATTCTGCTCTTGCATACTCTACCATTTCTTCATTTTGAGGGATTCTTTTGATTATCAAAGATGTACAAGAGGAAGCTTTTTGACATGCTTCAAAATTGGCAAGATATAAAAACAAATACAGTTCTTACAATCTTCTGTGATAATCCCTGTAGAAATCCATCTCTCAGCTGTGGTCTCTTAATCTTGGGGCTGAACTAATCATTGGATGCAGACATATAATAAATCTTTGGAAGCCTATAAAAAAGAAAGAAAGAAAGAAAGAAAGAAAGAAAGAAAGAAAGAAAGAAAGAAAGAAAGACAGACAGACAGACAGACAGACAGACAGAAGGAAAAAGATGGGGGACAACTTGGTGCTGAGAATGGTACGTAGTCCTTTCAACATTCAGTCTTTCCCCACTGCAACTCATCCCCATCTCCTTCCTTCTCTGTTTCAGATATGGAGATTCTCCTCCACTTTCTCCAACATACCAGTTGTATAGGCTGCATCCTCACTCACCCCTCATCTACTCTCTTTCTCCCTTCCAAAATCCAAATATGGGGATCTTCATATAGGTACTCTATACCCACTTGCTTAGTTAGAGGCTCCAAGTTTCGTTCTGGAGAAGGTACATATACTATTGTACATATATTTACTTGCATTTCTAACTCATTTTCACTTAATAGTTGAAAAAGCACTCACCCATTCTCCCCCCACAAACATACATGCAACTTACAATTGCACAATTTAAAATTGTGACATCACACAACAGTTGCATTCCCAGGAAGTGAGCCTTGTCAAGACTGTGCCAATGTATTTTCCCAAGGCACAAGCCAGAGCAAGCAATGTGTCCATAATGCAGTGGTCATGGTGTGCAACCATATGGCACTTTCCAGAACAGCCTGCCCTCTCACAATGAGAGTGCAAAGAGGAGGAGGACAATGGCCCCCAATGGGGCAGTGGTATTGCAGAAGGGAGGACAGTGGAAAGTCGGGTGTGCCCTGTACCCAGTCAGAAAAATGTTCCCCTTTTTGTGGTGTTCTCTTGTGCAGTGGGAATCTTGTGCAACCAGGTATCTTGTGAGGTACCCTGATATGTGGTGGGAGCCTCTGTTGCACAATTGAACATATTGCAGGGTTCTCAGTTACACATCCTTGCAGTTATATAACAAAGCTGCATATTGGGTCAGCAATGTCAAACCTTCCTTGTAAAGTTATGCATCAGAGCACATGATGTAGAATTTTGGCCATTGTCATAGTTCTACATAATACAGATTACACTACATGAGTGTATTTTTATGTTAGCAATAAAGGAGGTATGGGAATTCCCTGGGATATCATTCCAGAGAATGCACAGCAGAGCTTCACATCATGAATCTTTCCATCATGCCCTTGTTCTCTAATGGATCTGCTTTTTCACTTTGCCAAATGATTCCTCATAGAAAGATGAGATGTTTAAGTGGTAATCCATTGAATCTAATAGTCTCAGAAGTTTCAATGCCTAATGTCAAAACAAGGTTGTCTTGTAAGGACCACCTACCACCGCTTGTGATAACCTTCTTCTGGTCATCTAACCTGTTGCCATCATCTGTGATTTCCTCAGCTTTATCTGTTTGTGTCAACTTTGGGATCCTTTATGTAACATTTCTATACTTCCATTAGTCCATTAGACTATTATTTGATTATGATAAAATATTGTAGGTAAGGCTGCATTTATATGTTGTACAAATGAAGCTAAGCTTATTTCCTTCTCTGCAAGGCCCTGCGAGGGAGGGAGTATGGGAGTGGTAGTTGTTCAATTTCTGCCTTGTCAACTGATTGCTCTGCTTGAGAGACACACACTACTATCACTCACATTTACCAACAGAAGATAGCAGAAGTGTTCAGGATTATAAAATGGTGCAGATTTTGAAAACTATTAGCATTCTGGGACTATGCTGTGCAAAGAAAGAAAGAAAGAAAGAAAGAAAGAAAGAAAGAAAGAAAGAAAGAAAGAAAGAAAGAAAGAGAAAAGCCCTTGGCTTTTTGCACACAAAGCAAAATATTTCTGTGCAGAAAACTGTCTGTACATGAAATAGCATTTTTTGCACAACAATGTTATTTTTTATGCAGAAGATATGGTTTTCTGCACAAAAAGAACACATGCATTTTTGACACAGAATAAGTCCTAAACTGCAAAGATTGTCACTCATCTAGGATTCTCAGTGTCAGGGTTTCCTGATAACTAAGAATCCCATTTTTTTCAAATATTTTTAATATTTTTTCCATCCCTTAAGAAAGTGAGCTTTCAGCTTCCTTTACTCAGTTCTGTGTGTGGTATGAGAGAGAGGCCTTCTCACTCTCTTTATACATGAACAGGGCTGCTATATGAAAGCCAGTTTGATTGCCCCAAGTACAATGGCTGCTTGGGTTGCAAAGAAAAAGAAGAAGAAGAAAGAAAACGGAGGTGAAAGTCATTCCAATAACTTGTGGTAATGTGGATAATATTAGGGGAAGTATAAAACAGCATCATCAGTTTTGATAGATGTTAAAGACCTTTAACTTATGCTGAATGTAAGGAAGTTCATTGTACAAAGAGAAAGCATAATCATGTTTCTCAGCACCACAAAGCAGTTGTAGATTGGGGTCTAAGAGAGTCAGGTTCAACAAGAAAATCTCTTTCATTCTTAACAAGTAAAAAAAAAATAATAACAAGACTAGGTTTTCCCTTGAGTTCCCAGTTTCGAATATGAATCATGATGAGTCAAATCTATTGATGATCCTTGCCATCGAGAGAGAGGAGAAAGTTTTATTTCTTCAAAGAAAAGGAGGCAGAAATGGAAATGGCAAGCAAACATTTTGTTTTTAAGCTAAAGAACATTGCTCCTTAAATCATCTCAACAAGCAATTCACTTACTGTGATTGTTAGCTCAAGCAGACAAATCCCTTGTAGCATGACGAATGAGCCAATGATACCTAATGGTTTAAGAAACTTTGGATGAGGACACAAAATGTGTCTGAGGGGCAAAACAGACACAGGAAAGGTACCTGTTTGTTTCTCTATCTGTTGGTAAAGCTCTTAGGAGAGGTTTAAACATCCACATGATGTTTTCATAGAACACCCAGGCCATTTCTGCACTGCATTATTTTAGTCCTATTATTCCACTTTCAACATCCTGTGGAATTCTGGGGTTTGTAGTTTACTGAGGCCAAAGAGCTCTCTGGCTGAGAATTCTAAATGCCCCTCCCTAAACTGCAAACCCCAGGATTCCATAGGATGTTGAAAGTGGAATAATTGCACTATAACAGGCTAGTGCAGAAATGGCTCCAGAGGCAACTCCCAGAACGAACAGAAACATTTTTTTAAAAAAATTCCAGGACACATTGTGGCGGGGGGGAAGCCCTTTGAAAGTTTTGATTAAAGGGCTTTTGGTGGGATGGAAGGGGAAGCATGGAGCCTTTACACTAATACTTTTGGAATACAGTACCTTTAAATGCCCATCCATGTCTCCAGAGTCAGTAGAAGGAGATGACTGAGTGAAGGGGACTGCCTTCCATCCTTACTGTAGTTTGCCGGAGAGAGAGGCAGAGGGAAAAAGACATCATCCCTCTGACTCTCTCTCTAGCAAACCACAGTGAAGATGAACTGCTGTCTCCCCTGCTCCGTTGCCTCCCTCATTCCTCCTCCTAATCCTCAGCTATTTAACATCAATAGTAGAAGGTCTATGGGGCTTGACTGCTAGGCATGGAACTATGGGTGCAGAGCATTTAGTCTCCATGTGTACCATGTGGGATCTTACCCATTATGTTTCAATGTTCCTCCATCTCTTAACTCTCTAAATGTGGGATAACAGCACATTAGAAAGAAAGAATCTACTCTAGCTTTCTTCTTCAATCCATTGGGACCTTTTTAATTGGGACAACATTTGAAAACATGGTTTCCTTCCCCTGCATTCCTAAATGGCTTATTTCAACAAAGGACTGTATTATGTGTAGATCAGATCTGAGCTTGCCTTCTTAATGATGGTGGTGATGGCAATGATGATAATGAGAAGGTAGGGTATAGGCTTCTGCATCAGCAGTGGAATGTATATCTTCCCCCACTGCGGTTGCTGCAAGTCCCATGATTCCTGCCCTTTATCCGTGCTCAGAAGGTTGATGGAAGCTGCAGCTCATCAGCATTTTGGAGCCCTTGTTTCACAGCATCTTGAAAATTAGTATCTTAATAACTAACTTCTTTTAGGAACAAGTTTCACAACTGAGATGCTACTACAGAGAAAACCCTGCAGTGAGGAGTAAGGTTAGGGTAAGACCAGACAGACACATTGAAATGTTAGCATTAGAAGGGTATGTAGAAAAGATTATCAAAGACTAAAAAGTCTGCCTTTTGATTTTCAGAAACACAATAGCTGAGATTTATTGTTCTAATTGAAGAGAGCTTCTCCATCATAGAAAGAGAAGCATAACTTTACACAGACCAGCATTAGAGATTTGAATGAACCTATGCTCACTGTATTTAAAACTTTTATACTATTGAACTCAGAGTAGTTGATTTCCACATGATCACATTTAGGATCATCTTGCAAAGCACAGCCATCTTCCTTATGAACAAACAGACTCTATTCTGTGCTCTTTGTTCTTACGCAATATGTTGTCTCTGAAACAAAAGAGAGGAAGAATTGATAGGTTAGTCCATCTGCATTGACTTGTTGAGTTGTGATCTGAATCATTATTGGTGCATCTGGAGGTAGGAGGATGGCCTGATTTTCTTTCGAGATCAATTAATTCAGAGTAAAAGAGTGTGATCTTGTAAATGCCTCTTAATTAGAACTTGGTAACTTAATACCTTTCATGGGATTTGAAATCTTTAATGTTTAATCTTCTTTTGCATAAAGTGAAGTTGTGGTTTCCCTGAGATCTATCAAAGCTTTCCCATTGACTCCAGTGGGCTTGCAAAGTCCTCTTACTCCTAACCCCAGCCAATGTACCTATACCAATAATGGTACATTATAAACTTGATGCATGTAACTACTGTTGTTTAGCAACCAAGTTCACAATCCTTGCAACTTGATTCCACGGCACATAAAATAGAGAACTGTTCAGATGAAAAACCCAGGAGGATCTGAATTTCACTGAGGTGACTAATGTGGGAATAACCAACTTGTAATTAAA
This sequence comes from Cyclura pinguis, assembly GCA_030412105.1. Classification (NCBI taxonomy): domain Eukaryota; kingdom Metazoa; phylum Chordata; class Lepidosauria; order Squamata; family Iguanidae; genus Cyclura; species Cyclura pinguis. The sequence goes on along the minus strand of CM059600.1, from coordinate 61,973,259 downwards.
AGAGATAGATATCTTCAAGTCAAAGGATTGTAGGCTCATTACTTTTCTCAGTCTCATGTGTAAAACAGACTCATTTATCTTGTCATGAGAACAATGTAATCCGCTATATCTGCCTTTTCTTGAGAAATAGATTGAGTTTAAAGGAGGACGCACCACATGGGACATCTCTCTCTCTCTCTCTCTCCCTCTCTCTCTCTCTCTCTCTCTCTCACACACACACACACACACGTGTGTGTGTATGTGTGTATCACATAGACCCTAAATTCCTACGGAAAAAAATGTGATTGCCTTGAAGGGAAGCCTATACTTGTCTGAAGCTACAAGACTCGTCTGAAGGGAAAATCTATTAATAGGTCATATAAGCAGTACAGTTTTCTAGAAGAAAAAAAGTGAAAACAAGGTAATTATTTTTTTGTAGTACAAGGTTCAACTGAGTCATTGCAGATATGCAGGGCTACTGCCAGCCTGTATCTTTGACCTATATCTTCCTTGTAATATGTGGTGACATCTTTGCACACAGATTTTCCACACACGTGGAAGCCAATGATGTCTAGCAGAAGAGTCACATTTACTTTTTATAGACACAGGGAGATGGGGGTTGACTGCCTCTACATATGCCTTATTGATGTGTGCCTTCAAGTTGTTTCTGACCTATGGCAACCTTAAGGTGGTCCTATCATGGGATTTTCTGTGGCTGAAAATATGTGACATGCCCAAGGTCACCCAGTGCATTTTCATGGCCAAGCAACAAATTGAGCCCTCCACCAAATTTTTCAGTAATCTGGTGCAGACCTGCATCCCTGCCCTACCAACTATGAAGAAGTCATCTAGGTAGTGTATGGAGAAATGGGACCCTGCTCTGGACTTCACCGCTAATTCCAGAAATGTATTGAACCTTTGAAGGCCACTCATCTAATTGAACATCCCATAGGCATAGATTTGTCAAAATACTGGTGGCCTTTGAACTTGAACTCTAGGAAGAAGTAATCATCCAGATGAGCCAGTAGCAGCTGGAAAGCCAACTGGGTGTCACATTTTGCCATAAGCACCCCCAGGCTGTATGTCCTTACCAGGTCAAAAGAGGCAAAGTGAACTGAACAGAATTCAGGGGAAATACCATCATTGACAAACGCTCCCTTGGAATATGTGAGGTGCTGAATAAGCTTTACTTCCCCTGGGGTCTTTTCAGGGATCACCCCTAATAGGGAAACCCTTAAATTGCTAATAGCTGACTCAACCAAAGGCCCAGCTAGCCTCCCACTCATTCTCTATCTTCAGGGCCACCACCTCGGGTAATTCCTTGGCAGACATGAGGTTGCCTGATTCAGACGCAATCCTAGGACCCAAAGCAGGAATCCTGAGTGAAACCCTCCCTGATGAACTGCACTGCTTCCCTGTTATGATATTGGGCCAGAGGGAGAAGTGCTGCTAACCGCACAGGGGTGGCAGCCAGCAACTCCCTATCACTCAACGTGAGGGGGTTATTTGGTGCTTCCAGTTGCACTGCTGGCCGAAGGATTGGAACCTCCTTCATTTCTGCTGCTGGACGTGCCAGTGGGGCATCCAGCATGAAAGGACTGCTGAGCACTATTTGTATGTAGGCAAGACAGCTTGGGATAGAGCCCTAGGCAATTCTAGCAATAGTGCTTGAACTTGCATCTCCTCTGGTTGGAGTCCCAATACACCTACTTCCTCGCATCCTTTTTACCTGCTTGATGAAAAGGCTTTTATGTGGGAGCTGTCCACACCTGGGCTGGGCTGGCAGCCAGGAGAAGCTGATAACACAGGTCAAGAAGTTCAGGTAGCTAAGCAATTAGTCAGTTTACTTTAGAAAGAAAACCACCTTACAAATGAGGAGCAAATAACGATCCCAGGAATGTCCATAAATCAGCAGCAGGCAATATAAATACAAGTCAAAGGCAAACCGACAGGCAAGGGAAGCTAACAGAAGTACATAGAGGAGAAATAGTCAGTAAATTGCTGACAAATGCTAGAGGGGAAAGGCACAGTTCTTATAGGTTCCGAGATCAGCACAGCTGGTGCTTGATTAATTGGTGTTTGGCATAAATTCACTGGGAGCGATGCAGGAGACCTTTGCCTACCTGGGCAAAGGTAGGTATGGATAGGTCATTCTCTGAGTCAGAATGAGGAGGGCTCCCCGCTGGGGCTGGCACTTCTGTCTCTGGGGCAGTTGGTGGTACTGTCTGCTCTGCTGTAGCAGTCTCTGTTCTGGGGCTCAGAGCAGGTTCTGCTGCCTCAGACTCTGAGTCTGAGTCTAGGTCCTGGAAGCCAATGACACAGGCCAACCAAAGCAAGATAACAAAAAAGTCTTGGACCAACCACAGTTGCCACAGATTGTCATTTATTAAATCCCATCTGACGCACTCATTTTGAGAGAACCTTTTGCAGAAAGCTATATCATATTAAATGGCTGCTGGGGTCCAAGCTGTGTACCTTGAGGATGTTGCCTAAGTGATTAGACAAATACCAACCCCTGTCTGAGTAAGCAGCCTACACTACACTTATGAAGACAGTGTAGCCTGCCAGTCAGTTGTTGAATATGTGTTCAACCACCTCCCCTTTAACCTCTTTCTTTTTTTGTTTTTGGGGACTTGCCCCTCCTTGTCTTCAGGCTTGAGAAGGGACAAAACATCCACATAATAGCTGTTAAGTATATGCTTCCTAGTTCTCCTGTCCAAATGAACGCCTGGCAGATTCTCATGGTTATTGAAAGTGGCAAACCAGAGCTCCTTGCCTCCTCCCATTCCCAAGTGGATCTATGGTCCACCTGATCCCTGTGCTCCCTTCTCCTAATGGCCCAAGTTGGGAGCTCTTCTTTTCCATTGTCCCTCTTCTCTACTTGCTTCGGCACTCTCTTCTTTATCACTTGCATCAGCTGCTGTTTGTTGGGGAGATCTGCCCTGGCTGATGCTCAAGGCAGAATGAGCTGAAGCCCAGGCTGCAGCTCAATACAAATCCCATAAGCCAACCACTTCTGGGCTTCTCTGGCTGGATTCCAACAGTCAACAGCCAGTGAATTCAAAACACGGTTTAAATTCACTGGCTGTTAGTTCTACTTCATCCCAGGGATGTGCAAGGCCACACAGATCTGTGGGAAGAAGAAACCCAGGTGCTGCCATACCTCACAGCCAACCAGATAAAGCTGCTCTGATTCACAAAGCTGCCACCTGGTAAGTCACAAAGCTTCATTAGTGTACAAGTTTTGGGGGAGCTTAGAATCTTATCTTTTAAACATAGTGTGTTACCATTATATTTTCAAGAACCCCCAAGTAACTGCCATTATAATTACAATTTTGGGAAGTAACTCTTGTCTGTCCACCAAAAGCAACTGAATTCATTACTTTTTTCCTTGCTTTTAACACATCTGGTTGTGGTTGTTGTTGTTGTTCAGTAACATGAGGCACTGCATGACCCAGCACTTGCTCCATCTGATGTCCTTCCACCACTCTTCAGTAAGGCCACACTCCCTTAGCTATATTTGTAACTAAAACTGCAGTTACAGGGCAAAAAGAAAAGTATCTTTCATTAAGTTTCAGTCCTAATGTATTGCATCTCTAGTCTTTTAATTACAGAAAGGATCTGGTAAGAAGTCACTGTTTATTTGTAGTAATTTCTAGTTTCTATGGACAAACTAAGTATTTATAACTAGCTACTGCCAAGCTCTGAGCTTTGATTATATGCCGCTACTGAATTAATAGAGTTCTCTGCCTGAAGATTTGAGGCCACAGATTATACGAGGCAGTCATAACTCCTTTGTGTCAGCTGAGGTACTGGGAGAAGCACATGTATTTGCATGCCAAAGCCACAAACACTGGAGAGGGATAGTTAACCTCTTGCCATGTCACTGATCCTGCTCAAGGCTGGAATCCCTGAAAGCGTACAGCTGACTCATGCACAGCCTTTACAGACCTACAGCAAGCACATGGAGTGGAGAAACTAATGCAACCCCATTTCTCTACTGTAGGCATTCAGTATCACATGTAATGATAGCTTTTGGGAGCAGTGACTGAATACAGAATTGTGTTCTTGTACTTGCCTTATTGCAGATCATTTCCTAGCCTAGATACCATCTACTTTGGTAGAATTTGGAAGGCAATCAAATCAAGCATGGGCATGCGGTTTGCTTCCTCATCTTTTCAGTTCACCTGAAGAACTGTGTCATATTTAAAATGCCTTAGATATTTGCTTGGCAAATATGCAATCTGTTACTATCAAGATTTTTTTATGGGCTTGCTGGGTGGCATAGGCAATCTCTTTTCCTTTTGTAGCCCCTGTACAAGATTTGATCAGACTCAGCTTTCTGTGGTGGCTAGTGGGATCTGACCTGCTGAATAGCTTTGGATCACAGACAACTCACTATGGGGTAGATAGAAAATGATAACAAAGGGCAATCCTCCCCTTGCAACTAGGATAATAACTGGGATTTTAGTTAGATTCTAGGCATACCACCCAGTGCCCATTTTGACCATCATCTGTCTGGATTCCAAGTTTTCATTTCATTATTAAGGAAATTCAATATAGCATATATATATGAAATAAGGAAAACCTGTGTGCTGTTTAAGAAGTCAGCCAAGGTTCACAATCCTTAATCAGAGTCTATCAGGTGAAAGAGAAAGTAGCAGCCATCGTGGTTTACAGAAGCTTATCAGTCAGGCAGTTACGGTTCTCTTGTGCAAGCAGCCCAGGTCAGCAATAAATCTAGGGTGTCGGTTCAAGCAAGTGCCTGGTAGTGTGGTCAGCAAACAAAGCGAGGTCCAGGGTCCTTATCAGGCAGGAATCAAGAGACAAAAAGGTTGCTTCCTCCAGAAAGGTTAGTTGTCAGCAATGTCCCTGTCAGACAAGTGCTGGCCTATTTATGATCTGGCAGCCTCTCTCAGCTCTTGCTTGATTAATGAATGTTTGTGAATTAACTACTCTGAGTGCCATAAGGCCTCCTTTTGTCAGCTATGTTGGTTGTAGTAGGTATTGTTGAGTCCATGCCTGTGTGCTGTGGCTGCTTTGGAGGGTTCCTGTCTGTTTCAAGAATTGGCATGTTCCCCTGTCCTATTTCACTATCTGTGTCGGGGTCCTGAGACCAAGGCATGACAACCTACTTGCAGTGGGTAACATGTCATTCCTAGTCATGTTGGTACCTAAGAGGAAAATTCACATTACTAAAGTTGGTTTTTGTCCTTCTAGTGTCTTTGCTTTCCATTGGTTATCAAATCTGTCAATACCGCCATAAGTGTGATCCAGCGAAAAATGGATCATTTTACATTTTAAGCTACAGTCCCATATAGTGTGTACAGTGTGAAAACATGAGATTTATTTCTGAGTAAACATGCACAGGCTTGCATGTTGGGGAGTATGGGGCATTTGGGAGGCACAACAAGAGTCTGGGATCGCATGCATCCCACAGGCCACAATATTCCCATGCTTTCATAGTAGTTGTATTTTCTCCTTGCTCATGGAAGATGGGATAGTTGCCAGTCCTGAGCAGCCTATTCCTGAATGGTTAACTTCAGCAGGAGGAGGTCTCCAGAGCAGAGTCATTCTGGATGTGGCTTGATCAAATACCTTTATCATGGGACTGATGATAATCCAAGCTAGAGTGTCTTGTTACCTAGAAAACCCCAGAGGCTAGCCATTCAGAAACCAGTTGCTTAAATCCAGCAGCTAACTGTTGCTGCCACCACTGGCATTGTCCTATATCTTTGTTCAGGCAGTCTTTCTTCATCTTGTTCCTGTGACACTGTCCCTTTTGCTCTACTGATGGCATAACTCCACTAGCAGAGCCAATGAGATTCTGAGCTTAATTCTTAGAATTAGGCCAAAATTATCTTACATCTTAACCAGTCCAACCTCTTGTCCAATTATTCATAACCTTCCATAGAATGGAACATAAGGATAGGAAAGAAGAGGTACAAATATAAAAGAATTTGTCAAGCACAAACTTGAGTTCATTGATGAGGCTGCACTGTGGATAAAAGTATGCACAGATTCATTTAAGCATCTTACACAGTTTTCCATTTTCACATTGAACTACATTGTTACACTTGATTTTCTTCCAATTACGGAAAAAAATAGTACTATCTAACATCATCATCCTTGTCCTCATCCCCCTCACATAATTGTATTCTTTTGTACCAGTTGGGTTTAAGAAAAAAGAACATTTCAATGTTTCAGTGCATTTCAACATTGTTGTTACAATTGTAGTTGCTGGAGTTCCAGTCAGACCCATTATATCCCATTTTACTAAGAGCAGTTTAATAGTGTGCTATCGTAGACCATTCACTCTGGCCAGATTTATGTCTTCTAAAATTCCATCCAAATAAATTGCTCCGTAGACCTATGTTTCTATGGCAATGAAGGTACAGCCCCTATTGTTTTTCTGTGTCACTCAACTCAGCAGTGTTTGCGTTGAAGGCCGGTTCAGATCAGTGGGAGAGAGTGTGGCAAGACCAGAATATCTTCACCTGGTTTGAAACTTTGGATTCAGGAGAAATGATGACTCAAGACTAAGAGGCAAGTTGCTATAGTAACAGAACCTGTACCTATTGTTTTCCGTTTGTCTCTCATCGCAGCAGTATGTGCTTTGGGAGAAAGTGCAAAGATTTTCCTGACAGCTTTTAAGCTCAAATTCTAGAATGCCAGTTAGTCAAATTCTGCAGTAAATGTAGGCTTCAATAGTCATTTGTGACTGAGCTTGTCACTAAAGACGTTACGCATGCCTTCCACCTTTCTTTTTGTTCCCGCTACATACCCAAGGGTACCGCAAGGCCTCCTTCAGAGTACTGCTGTGTCTTAGCAGCAAGTCAAGTGGCAGGAAACAAGTTGCCTTTCTTTTTGCAAGGGAAGGTCAAAGGTAACAAAAGAAGAAGTAACTGAGACTTACAATTTCCTCTTGCTTGAGTAGTCCTTAAAATTGCTTCTAAAATTGAACAGACACATATGGGCTAGAGCTAATTGCTGTACAGCATTATTGAACTGCTGTAGAAAGAACCATTTCAAGAACCAACTTCTTTTAGTGCAGATACCAGGAAAAGACTGTTAAATCATCTGCCCTTTTACCCCTCATAATACTCTTTGTTGCCTTGCTTGCTGTGCACCTTACCTAGACATCTTCTCATAGCACGCCCTATTGCAAACTTGTATGGCATTGTTACAATAGCACAAGGGCAAGGATTCTCTTTGTGTGTGCGTTCCTACAATTGTAATGGTACCACAACCTCCAATGCTGCATGGAAAACCAGGACAAGTGTGGGCAAGCAACATCAGAGTGAGGTCAAGATGACAGAAGTTATTAATGAGGAAGAGGACACAGGCAAGGAGAGGAAGCAGCACTTTCCTTTCCCCCAGGCTACTGGGAAAGGTAATTTGCAACAGTTGAAATAAGATGAGGACAAAGGGGGAATGCAGGAGAAGGAGAGAGAACTTGTAAAAGTAGGTGAAAAAAGTGGAATGATGGAGGATTAATTATGACCATCCCTGCTAAATTGGGTCAATGAAAGTATATTTGGTAGTGATCTTGAGATTATTGCTGAACAACACTGCAGTGCCACAAACAGTATTACTGAAGAATGCAAGCAGATCAGCTAGCTAAAGCGTTAGCAAACAAGTTCATAAAATTTTATGGGGAAAATGTATATTGACGTTTGAGGTTTATCTGTTTTCAGAATTAGATGTGCTTGATGAAATATTGATAAATATATAAATAATTTTAATCTATATATAAATCTATGTATAAATAATTTTTAATCTCTCTCTCAATTATTTATTTACTTACTTACTTACTTACTTACTTACTTATTTATTTAGATGCTGGTCTATGACTGTAATAATAAAGATTCGATTTATTTATATATATTTGCTTTCACTTTCTTCCAAAAATTGGCTCAAGGCAGGTAAAAATAATATTTTTAAAGTGACTGCAATTAAGATATAAAGCGACTTAACTAAAATATAAGATAGGTGCCCAACACACTAAACAACACATCAGGAAAAAGTAGCACGCACCTAATAAAATAGTCCATTTTGCTGCAACCCAGCTAAAGCCCCGCCACCCTGTGAAGTTCTTTGCTCATAAAAAGACAATAGGAAAATGGACACATGCTAATCTCTTTCAGCAGGTGTTTCACAGACTACAAGCAGCCACTAAGAAGTCTCTATATATTCCTATGTATCAGTCATCAAAAACTCACTGTCTGGGTCTTTCAAATTTCCAGTCTTCCATGTGCTTATTACTTTAGTTGGTAGTGAAATTCCAGAGTGTAGTGGAATTTACTCCCAAACAAATTATCTTAGGAATCTTCTACTAAGGTAACTCATTAATAGATTAAATCCATAAAGTAGAAATTAATCGGTGTTCACAGCATTTCAGCATTACTTAAAAAAATTATATTCTAGGGAGCAAATTTAATTTAGAATAAAACTGGTTGTCCCTTGCAGTATACATATTTTGTCTGAAAAATAACTGAATGATTTACGTATAGTTCTAAAGTTCACACAGAAGTCATAAGTTAGCTCTTCAGATGCAAATCAAACAAAATATTGCAAGCTCTGTGTTGTATGCATAAACCGTGGGTCAAAAAATTTATATTAGAAGTTTGGTCTGATTGTTACATGCATTCTTGAAGAATAACTAGTATGGGTCTCCACAGAGGTGATGATTTTTTTGTTTGAAGGCTGAAGACCCTCATGTGATCCAGGAATAAACAGAGTCAATCCATTGGATAATTAGGAAGCATGGCCATAAAGATAGCCATGCATCCATTGTTGCATGACTGTTCCTATCTCCAGCATCTATGTGTTACACATGGCCATCTGCAGAGGACCTCTTCCATGAAAGCATCTACTAATGCATAGACTTCAGACATCCACACTGAATACACACAGATATTGGGGCAGGGCTAATGCACTGCTTTTTCACATTAGGGTCTTGTTCTGTGGTCATTGTAAAGAAGGTCTTCCATGATGTGGGTCTCATTAAGAGGACAACTAAAAAGTGTTTGTACAGCAAACAGCAAATTGGTATTGCTTATTCAGACACCTTCTTTTAGAATATCTTGCATGCTCATCCATTCCCATAATGAGGAGAAGTTCTGATAAGGACAGTAGCAAGGACTTTTGTTCATGAATATACAAACAGTACAATTTTGGAGGCAAATAAATATACCTAGAGTACACAGTAGAACTGCTAATCCTGTTTAGATGCTCTTCTTTTTATTGTTGAAAATCACAAATTATCAGAATTTACACTATTAAATGCCTAAACAGAACTAAAATAGGTTTAGCCAAGGTGGATCTTTCTAGATGTTTAAACTGATAACTCCCATAATCTCTTAATGGTTTTGCTTAGAGTTGGATCTGAGCTCTAAGCCAAAACATAACAGCAAATGATAAGTTGTATACTAATAGGGCTGACCTGAAATTCAAAATGACTAAAAAGGAGTTCTCACCTATGGCAGTGGCCTTCCACAGTGTTCTTTAAGATTTTTATACCATTTTCCATAAGACCATTAGACTGTGGAGTGACATTATGTGTTCCAATCCATAGACCTTAGCAAAGGTTAAAAGTCATACCTTGAAAATTAGGGGCATTGTCAGATATAATTATCTGAAGTATTCCATTCTTAGGTACTGGCTTCAGAGGACAGGATGTTAACAGAAAATAATTTCCTAAAATGCACTGTGTAAGCTGTGACACAGCTGTACTGTTCAATCAAATATGCCATCCAATGAAGAAAGTAAAATAAACTATAATGAAATCTTAGCCTGCTAGGGTAAATAAATCCATTCTTACTTTACGCTGTTGTGCTTGTATATCATTATTTATCCCCATGGCACCTTCATCTTCTTGGGCTAATATGTCCAGTATGCATCACATTAATGAAACGTATTTTGTACTTTAGTGCCCTTAAGCCCACAAGCCTTCATCTTCCATTTCTTAATATCCTGATGATGCTCACAAGTTCTCACAGTCGTGTCCATGCTTTGTCAGTGGTGGCTGGTTGTTTACATGCAGTGAGGGTGGTGAAACAACTCCAGATTTTAACCATAACTTTAAAAGAGCTATCCAAGGTGCTGTAAGTATTTCAGGATAAGGTTTGGCACCTTGGATAGCTCCTTTGAAGTTTGGGCTAAAGGGATTTACTGTCCCATTGACATATAGGTCTCCAGTCACTAGGCTCTTACTATCCTGTGACATAGGGCTTGGAAATAACATTGCTTTTTGAACTGTAAGATCCAGAATCACCCATCAAGCATGATCAATCAGTTTCTCAAGAACAGATTATGGCTTTTTTAATTTTTAGTCACAGCTTATCATGCTCAATAGCCAGAAAAAAATTCTCCACATTTCATCTGAAACTGAGAAGTGTGGTTGGATCAGACTGATCTACACAGTATCTATTTTCAGTTCATAACCATCCATAGTTTTGTCAACTCCCCTTGACAAAATATTAACAGTCACCAGGTCCTTACCAGATTTGTATTCCAATCTCAGATCAAACTACTGTAACTGGAAAGGAAAGTTTCAGAAGCATGGGGGATATATCAACTATTCCCTTTCTAGTGATACTCATCAAAAGTCAGTTTGGGCCTCAACAGACTTGCCACATAGAAAAATGAATTTGTTACATCTATGGTGCAGTGCAGAGCTTCTTTTTCTATTTTTCTTTTTCTATTTGTGCATATGATCTCTCTGTGCCTAAGAGAACTGTTGATGCATTTCTAAGTGACTGCAAGAGAGTTGTCCAATATCCTCCTTGGAATCATCTGTGGACAATTTGAGGACAACATCTTGTTAACAATGTCTACTGCTGTCAAAACAGTCCAGCACAGGCAATTTTTAAGGTTGTTTTTTTTTAAGCTTTGTGGGAGCCTTAGCCATATTGGCATCCTAGCTCCACTGCCTGTTTTGTTTCATGAAGGTTCTAAGGCCTCTGGTTTGTTTTACCACATGTTCAATATATTTTTTGTAGAACTGGGGTGTTTTAATTCATTGTTACTCTATTTTAATCAATTTTCCTGCCAGTAGCAGGTATTACCATCATATTCTTGAATATGAATTTACATATTCCTGTGATCGATGATGATGCTGTGACTGAGGAGCAACTGATTGTGCAGGGAGCCGAGCCAGTGACTGAGCAAGTCAATCTGCAAATATCCCCTGCACTGGAAGGTCAAACAGAGACTGAGTTGCCCCAGCCAGCTCATGATGGAGAGGGAACCAGCAGTGATGCAGAGGACTTGCAGCCCGCTGTGCCCATCAGCCCTCGACCACGCAGAAGGCTGAAATGGGTGGCGGAGAGGGAGGCTGCTTGGACTAGGCTGAGGAAACAATAACGAGCAGCACCTGCTCACAGGGGCTATTTAAACTTTCCGGTGTGGCTGCTCCTTGCTTGCAGCAAATTATTAGCAAGCCCTCGCAACCTTTGTGTCTCCTGCTCCCTGAAACCCTCTGGACGGATCTCTGCCTCCTGAACCTTTGGACTGGAACTTGACCTGGCTCGGCTTGTGTTTTCCTGGTGTTTGGTCCATTCGGACTCCTCAAGTGTTCCTGGCCTCTCTCCTCCCTTGCTGGCTGCAGGCCCGGCAGGGAGAAATTCCTGACATATCCCACTGAAACAGGTATGGTTGCACACTCTTGTCTCTTTAGACTGAGAAACTGAGGGTCATTTGCCATCTGTCAGTTAATCTGGATTCTGTTTCAGGTTCTGTCATCACCTTCTGACCACCTAGGCACCCAACTTAAGATGGTTGTAAACCAGACAGGCAGAGTTAACATCAACTTTCCACTCAAGCAGCCTTAAGAATCAGAATCACAGGATATTTATACAGGTAAATGATTTCAGCCTCTTCTTGGCTTCCTTTGTTCCCTCCCTAGCCTATCACTTGTCCAGTCAAAACAAAGGCACCAACAGTGCCTCATTTATGTCAATCAAAACAGAGAACTTAGATATGCATCACTCCAGTTCTAGCTGGAGTCTCGTTCTAGTTGGAGTCCAGTTGGAATCTTTGGCTGCCTACTATCATTACATCAGCTAGTACACTTGCCAGCAGATTTATTATTGGTCAAATCTACTGGATGTTCTCTTATTTTGTTTACCATTGAGTAGGCATTCTGCCTGAAATGAGATTGGTGTTAGACAGCAATACACATGTTCTCTAATACACAAGGCCTTCTGCTTTCTATTTCAGCCCTTACATGTTATACTGTATAGGTTATACTCTATACTCTACAGGCCTCAAATTTGGCACCCAAATTAGCCTGGCCTGAAACACCACTTAAACATTAGGAAGGACTTTTTCATTGTAAGAGCTGTTTGACAGTGGAATAATTGTCTCAGAGGGTGGGAACTCTCGATCTATGAGGTCTCTAAATAGAGGTTGGATGGAACTCTTTCAGGAGTGCTTTAAAGAGGTTGGATGGAACTCTTTCAGGAGTGCTTTCAACTCTAAGCTTCTAGGACTCCAAAATTGTTAGCCCAAGTACCTTCTCTATGGCATCCTATAATTGCTCATCATGTTTTTTTTTAAGTTCTAACCCATACAGATAATGCCATTAGTGGATACATTGGCCACAATCCTTTTGCAAAATATGCTAACATGACTTGGAGTTATTATGCTATTACTATATACTATTTTAATATTTATCTATATGCTGCCTTTTCTCCAGTTCAGGAAGAGATTTACAAGAGTTAAAACAAACATAGCTAAAAACTGGCAACATACAAAAATTAAAGTGTAGTTAAACTAGCAAAGAATTTAAAACCTGTTAAAGCATGAACCATTAAAAAGAAAGCAGCAAATAGAAAAAGCAGAACTTTACATGATTACCAATTAGGCCATTTCCAAATGACAGGGCTGTCCCATTGTGGGGACAGGATGGTAGCAGTCTGCAGGTTGTGCTTCTGCATGACGTTGTCATGGTCCTGCCGCCATCTTGTCCGCATGCACTGCGCTCACAGGGTATTTGTCACCACTGCCCATGCAGAAGGGCAGGAAGTGCAGTGACAGTGCTTCCTTCCCCAGTGCAGCAATGGAGACTGCCCAGCTGCGGAAGGAAGGAAGAGGCATGGCCATCATGCTCCCTTCTGTGGGGATCCAGTGAGTTCCTGCCTTGCTCCCTTCCCTGCTGGGGCTGCAACAGAAGGACTTGCATGAGACCTGTCAGGTGGAAAGGGCCTTGGTCCTCAAAGGCCTGCTGAAATAGGATAGGTCTTCATCTGTTGGTGGAAAGATAGCAAGGAAGGTGCCAGTCTAGCTTGTCTGGGAAGTGGAAATGAGATTTGTCACTAATTTTCTTCTGAAAGGAAACAACAAGTAATTTGAGCAATTTTCCTCCCCCAGCAAAAAAAAAAGCCTTCTAAAACCATGCAGTTTTCAAAGCCTATTCTGTACAAAATTCAGATGTGGTTGTCTTTTCACAGAAAACAATTTTATGCATAGGAAACAACTTTTCTGTGTAGAAAATAATATTTCTGTGTGGATTTTTTTTTTTCAGAAAAAGTCTTGTCCTTCAGATAAATGACCTGAGTCTCGGCTGTATAGGACTTCATAAATCATAATGAGCACTTTGAATCATGACCAGAAATGGACTGGCAGCCAGCAGACACTGTTGCAACAATGGAGTTGTGTGCTTCCTGTATCCAGCTGCACTTATTTGGACCAGCTGAAGTTGGACCAGCTCTTAGAAGTCAGCCCAAGTAGAGGATTGTGCCAGTATAGGGTGAAGTATTTGACTGCAGTTCTGCAGCCAGGATGACCACTCTTGCTCTTCTAGACTTCTAACAAGTACATATATTCAATGCTTTCCACCCCACCCCACCCCACCCCACCCTGGCCACTAAATGGCTATAGGGTAACTCAGTGCTTGGAAGCTACTTTCCACCAGGGCAAAAGGCATCATCTGTGGAACTGCAGAGACCCAAGCATGATGATGAGTAACATCCTTGACACCAAACTATCAAATATTTGCTATGAATAATCCTGTAGTGAAGAAATGAGTCCAAATAGAAGTCTACAAAGAGCATTAGAAGTATATAAACAATAACTTTCTAGGAGAACCTCCCAAAATCTTGATGATGGATTCTGAATGCTAAAATATTGTAGACAGCCACTTCAGTTAATATATCATCTCTTGTGAGCAATGGAAAATGATATCTGCTCTCTTTTCGCAGTAAGTTATGCTGAATCTAAAAGAGGTCTAAGATGTGATTCCCCCCCCCATCCCTTAAATGATTTGTAATTACCTGTTCAGCAGACTGTCCATCTTGTCAGTGGTTTATAAGTTTTATTTTTCTTTTTTACTCTGTTCTTCATGTATAGGTAATGCTAACTTTCTGGTGGTATGGATAACCATACAATTAGGTTCTATTAATTCTATTTTGTATTCGGTGTCTGATTTAACAGTGCCCTCAAAATATCTGCATATTCATCTTCAATTGGATTATTCATTGCAACTGTTTGCAGAATTTTCTAATAAGATCTAATCACTAATAGTTTTTACTTAATCAGCGGTTCCCCAAATGATATTGCAAAAGTTCTCAGCCCTGCTTGATCCTTATTTTAGTGGGAATTGCCTTGCCCTTGTACATGCTTAATGTAATCTTATGTCTATAATCCAGTGTTGTTCTTGTTCTGTTTTCAGGTATCCGCCATAATTTCTGAAACCATATTAATCTATGAGTCTATATCCATTTTATGACTGAGGATCTTTCCATTAGACTCCAATCCAGTCCTATTCTGCAGCTGAAATTATTGTTCCCATATATAACACTTTCCTGTGCTTTCATCTGTGCTGTCCCATCAGTTTGCATGTTTGATGTTTTCCTCTGAATTTCTTGCTCTTGACTGCAGACTCTTGCAAAATGATTAAGCTGCTCACATGTATCACATTGTTTTTCTGAGGCAAGGTATTGACTATTTGATTCCATATTTCCTGAAATATGGAACTTTTTCACCTCATTCCTTGGACTTTCTGTGCGAAATGCTATTTTTCTGGACTGTTTTCTGACGTTTTGCACATCCTTTTGCTTGGTGCACACTTCATCCATTATTCTTGCTTTGCTCTCATGATTTTTGGAGTCTGACAGTTAACTTCTGCTGCCTAACAGATTCTCAACAGTTTGCCAAGAGTCGCATGTACATTTTAAAATGTATTTTTGTAAAATTGAATCTCTAGTTACTATTACAAAAGGATGATTTAAAAAGGCTTCATAAAAAGGCTTAGTAATCTGTCCGACGTTACAATCCTGGTTCATGAATATTTAATCTTTATGGAATTCTTCAAGACATTCACTGTATTTTTTAGTTTGTATTGTATATATTCCTCAAAGACTATACGTAACATCTCACGTACCATATCCTGCAAACTTTTGTAAGATGGACACATAACATCCCCTCCTCCCAATTTAGCTCCATGTCATTAAAGATATCAGCTGTCTCATTTTCACCAACATTCAAGATTTTTTTGTATCTTCCTTTTCTGCAGAGTCTTCTACTTACAAAGAAAGAAGGTGGGAAATGGAGAAAGGAAGATACATACCCTTCAAAAAAATTTCCAGGATTCAGCAGCTTTGTCCAAAAGTTTTCAATCCTTAGGGACTTTAGCTCCTCAGGGCTCTATCTCTTCAGCATTTTCTGTCTTCTTTTCTTTGCATCCATTCCTGGTACCATATGCCATTTTCTCTATGAAGAAGAAAGATTTCTGATTTTTAAAAGAAACAAGATTATTTATTAAATTATAATGGGAACATTCAAGATTCTGCATACAGGTTTCCCTAGAGTTCTGCCGTATCCTGTTAATTGCGCATTTAAAGTTGAGAGGTTTGTTTTCTGTGAGATGCAACAGAAGTGAGGGGGCAAGATTTTAAAAAGAAGGAAAATAGAGATGGCTATGACTACAACAGGAGACTCTGAATCTCTGAGAAACAGGGGGATATTGTTCTTATTGGAGGAAATGGTGGGCTAAAAATGTTGTTTCTCCATATATCATCTAGCCATTCTCTACCAGTGCTTGCTAATATATGCACCAGTCTTATATTCAAATTTTAAAATTCACTCTTCCCACAGATTGAACCAGTCCTACTTTTAATTCTCAAAAAGAACCCAACAATGCTGCATTCAGCTCCTATTATAAGTATTCTTAAAACTGGGGTAGGAATTGTGCCACCCTGCTGATAGTACACTTCAAATCTCAACAACCCAAGCTAGTATAGCCAATAGCGAGGAATGCAGGAGGCATTCAGCAAAATCTGGAGGGCTGCACGCTTCTGCCTTAAGCTAACACTGTTCTCATCTTCCTATCAAATTTCCAATGCCTTTAAGAACACTGTATATACCCTTGTGAGGGGTGGGTGGGATTTCATAGTGATCACTTCACATTCATCTACATAGCTGGCACTGGCTGCCAAAAACAACTGTGTTGAAATAGACCCTGAAGAACAGTTGGTGCATATAAAGATTTGAAGCTGGTGCACAAGTTTTAGTTATTAAAATGCATTCCTGACTACTGCTGAAACCTGGACATCCAGACTCAGAGTTCAGTCCAGGAGAACACTCAAGAGATTTCAGGGGGAGTGTAACCCCATCCAGCACACACAGAGTCCCTATTGTCTGATCTGCCTTTCAACTGACCATGTGCCCCATCTTCCCTGGGGTAAGAGAGAGTTGGGTGTCATCAGCATATTGGTGATATCAAACCACAAAACTGCTGATGACTTCTCCCAGCTGTTTCATGTAGATGTTGAACAGCATGTGGGAAAAAACTGTGCCCTGAGAGACCACATGGGCAAATAGCCAGGGCAGCAAACTGGAATCCTCCAGCACCACCTTCTGAGTTCATCCCTTCAAAAAAACAAAAAAAACAAAAAATGGAAACACTGCATACCAGTGCCCCCAACTTCCATCCCAGAGAGTTGGCCCAGAGGGATACCATGGTTGATAGTATCAAAAGCTGCTGAGAGGTCCAGCAGAATGTACAGGGACACTGTCCAGTTTCCTGCATAGGTCATCCCCTCAAAGCTACCAAAGCAGTCTCCATTTCATAACCAGGCCTGAAGTCAGATGGAAATGGATCTCTGAGATAAACTGCCTCATCCAGAAACCCCTGAATGTGGGACTCCAGAACCTTGCCCAAAAATGGATCTCACTTTTCTGAATAATATTCAGCCAGGTCTCCATAATAAAAGCCAGGTCAGCATGCTTCTCTAGGATCAAGTCCTGGATCAAGGATATTTTTGCATTCATTGACCTAACATTGAGGAGCAGCATTTTCATTCCAGGGGGTCTGTTGCCAAGGTTATCCAGACTATTCGAAGTGGGTGCCAGCTTGGAGATGACCAACACCCTGTGGCTGTCCCTTCTACCATGATAATAAGACTATCTTTCCACACCATATCTCCCTCTGCCCATCATGGTTGCAATGGCTGCTCCCTGGCCTGCTTCCATGTTTTCCACATAACACATTTTCTTTGGCTTCCAGGTAGCCTATTTAAAAGGTTATAGAAAAAAAGGGACAAAACCAATGTACGCCTCTATCTCCCAACCAGAGGGACTGGCCCTTGCTCTTGTTCCATCCCCTGAAGCAGCTCCCCCAAAGAGGTGACCCCAGTTTGGTGCCGTTCCCTTTGTCAGTGACCCTGTCAGTGGCAGGCCTGCCACAACAGGCACCTAGTTTTTATTCCCATGCAAAGGGGGATAGATGGTCCTCTGGCTTATTAGCCAATAGTTGGCTGAGTGCCCGCAGCCTGGTTCTGCAGGATGTTTAGGTGTCCGGAGCAGGCGGTAGTCCGCCAGGGCGGAGGCAAAGCAGCAAACAGACAGGCAGCAGACTTCTTTCCTGGGCTGGTAGAGGTGATAGTGTTCTTCTCCCTCCCATATGCTGACTCCCCTCAGTCACAGCAGGCAGGATTTTATTCCCTTTCAGAGTGGGGAGGTCCTCTGGCTTCTAAGTCAGTAGCTGGCTGAGTACCACTCTTATGGTCAGGAGGTTCTTTCTAATGTTCTCTCAGATGTGAAGTCTACCCTCTTGTAACTTAAAACTATTAGATCTGGTCCTACCCTATGGGGCAGCAGAGAATAAACCCTCCCCCTTTCCTTCCCTACCATCCCATACTCCACTGCGTTCTTTTGCCTTGTCAAATCAGACCACCTGAAATGTGAGTAGGTGGGGGCGAGGGGAATCTTCAAGCAGCTAAGTATGGGAATGTAAGGAGGCAATTTCATTCCCACCCCCTTGCTCCATTTCATCATCAAACTAGACCTCTATTCTCATCAATGCTTTTTTAGCAAAAATGGCAGGGAGTGAGTGTGTCTTCAGCAAACACATACATCCTTGGCTTGGCCTTCACTCTCTTTCAATCACACACACATGATTTTTCTAAATCTGTTTTCCTGCTATCATTTTTCTATTTTCTGAAACATCCCCTCGTCTCCCTTCTGCCTCTTTCTGTTGTGAGCCAAATTGCTGCTGATC
This sequence comes from Cyclura pinguis, assembly GCA_030412105.1. Lineage (NCBI taxonomy): Eukaryota > Metazoa > Chordata > Lepidosauria > Squamata > Iguanidae > Cyclura > Cyclura pinguis. The sequence continues at coordinate 61,954,778 of CM059600.1, read as the reverse complement.
AGAGAGATAGAAATTTCAGGCTATGACACAAAAAGCTTTTATTTTCCTCTTTGAGGGTTCCCTGCAGAATGTCTTAATGCCGGAAACACAGGCAATTTTTTAAAAAGGGAATATATACATGTTCTTTGGATACCTGGAGAGGGAGATACTTTATTTTGAGAAAGTAGGTATTTATATTTTACTTGCATGCCATAGGGAACAACTGGTGGCCATTGAAAATGTGTGAGTAAGATAGGCATACTCACACGGAGCCCCTCTTTTATAGAATAAAGCTGAATGTCAGAGGATTTGAATGGAACCTTATCTGGGGTCCTGCTTCCATTAAACTGGGGCCCTTTCCTACCATATAATTATACGGCTATGATTTCATTTTAGCTACTGGTTCCATTTTAGCTGGTTCCATACTATGGAATCTTGTGGTTTGCAGTATAGCAAGAAGCATTTAGAATTATCAGCCATACTACAGATCACAGAAATCCATAGGATGCAGTCATGACAGTTCAAGTGGAATCATAGAGCTATAACTGTGTAGTATAAAAGGGTACATGGTCCAGGTACTTAGTTTTGTGGACCTATCTTCTAGGTACCTAACCAAGAGCCAGCATGACAGCTTAGCAAGTCAGTAGGTTTCATCTGGTATCTGTTTCCATGTTCAGGTAATTAGTGGAGCCAAAATAGCATAACCCAAGAATGATAACCCATTGGGAAATCTCATGAGCTGAAAGAAAAATAAAAAATAAGCAAGGAATAAATGAGAAATTGAATGAAACTTTAAAAAGGGGGGAGGAGAGCAGTCCCAAATTACAGGCAGAGATGTCTGGGCTTGCACAGAACCTGAAATGATTGAATCCAGAGACATTAGAGGAAATTACCACATCACCCAAAGGCTGGACTGGGAACTAATTAGAACCAGATAAATCCTTGAAAGAATGGGAAAGACTGTCTGGGGAATGATTATTTTCTAGAATCACCTGCACAGGTTAAATGAAGTATCTCTGTCTCTGGACTCAGGCTCTAGTATCATGGGAATGGCTAACTCATGTTAATTCTTGCTACTGGCCTATATATAACAGCAAGGGGCTGCTGCTGTATCCACCATGTACTCCTAACACAATGTTAACTTTTAGATATATATTCTCATCCACTGGGAGAAGAAAAATCAAAATTCTATTAACAAGCTGTGTCAGAGTAATGATGAAAAGTATCATCTGTTTTACAACAGATGGTATTGTTCTTGGGGGCATGATTCATTGTTCACTGCTTTCTGCGTCACCGTAATATAGAGAAACTGTATGGTATCAGCAGGATTTACTAACTTCATTTTTCCATTTCTTTTGAATTTGGCTGCTTTCATATTTCAGCATGAATTCCTGAACAAGACAAAGTGATGACTTGGTGACATGGCAAAGAAACGAGGAACCCAGAGATGAAACAGGCAGAATAAATGTCATCTATTGTTGATGAGGAGAAGGGGGGAAAAAAGATAATTTCTGGCCAGGTAAAGAATGGTAATGTTGCACACTCAAGGGGGTGTTTGAGGGATTTTGCCCACCGTTGATGTGCTATCAATAAAACTGAGCATGAGATTATAGCTTTCTTGCGGAAAAATAGCAAGAGTGCAATACATAGGAAAAGCGTGGTGGGATGACAATCCAGGTACAAAATCTAATCACCCTACAGAGGAACAGGGCTTTGGACACAACTTGCAAAATCCACAACAAAAAGTGCCTTTTGGCCAATTCACACATGCTGCTATTGGCCTGGAACTCCCTACTGCAATAGGACACTGAATACTAGAATATTTTGGGTGGCCCCAACTTTATGAGAAGAATTGTTGCAATATGCTCCACCTAGATGTGTCTGATAGGCTGGATGATACCACATGCATGTCCTCAGATGAAATGAAGCGTCAAACAGTATGTAGAGAGTAGAAGCCAGAGAACCATCCTTAGAACGAGCCATGCATCCGGCATTCTCCTCTTCTGAAGTTGTCTTCACATTCTGGAGTTCTGAATTAACTAGTCTTACTTCTGAGCATAACTAGGGCATTAAGAGTTAGCCACTATTGTGCAGGAAGTGCTAGTTTACATTGTGTTGCATTTCAGGACATATTTGGATGGTGAAGCCACAGGTTCCAATATTGCTTTGAAGTGCAGAACTCTGGATAAACTTTTAAAAAATGGAAGAAAAAGCTCACCCTAATCCCCATCAGGTCAGCAAGCCAGCTTCCCCAAAAGTACCCCCCCCCCCAGTAATGTGTAAAACACTTTTCTAAGAGGAGGGGAGATAGGCTGAAAAAAAACAGATGTTGCATTTATCACAAAAAACTATGGAGCACACTCTCATTCACCAGCAAAAATAATCTTTTACAGGTAATGAGTATTATAACATATTGTTTCCTTAGCTTCATCAGAGTAGTGACAGATTCCACCCTGCAAACTTCCTCCTCTTCTATGTGTGGGTAGAGAAAAATATCTTGCAGGTGATAAGATTTTGGCTGTGACAAGCCAATTCTACACAGCAATATAGCCTGTCAAAGATTCTCCAGCCCTTGTGAGAGTTTTCACCTCAAACACAAAAGCAAGGCGCCAACTGCATTTTCTGGGTTGTATTTTCCATAATTTGTGAAAATAGTGTCTGGACCAAACTAGAGTCTCCTCCCCCCCCCGCATTCTCTTTCTCAATAAGCAGACGTACACAGAGCAAGCAAAAAAAAAAAAAATGAAAACAACCATCCAATGCTACTTCTTTTCAGTAGTCCATGCAACAAGGCAATGTTTGTTGCAGTTTTAAATTTTATACATTTATAGCAATGCACAAAATTCAGTCTAAAACATGTACTAAATATTTCCAGCACTTATAACAACAACAAAAATCTTCATTTTGCATAGAGGAGAGTTGTTGCTGCTGCTGTTGTTTAAAAAACTCATTTACTGCTGCATGTAGTAAGCATCGCATTTGTCACCAGAGGGAGTTGTCCTATGTACCTGCAGACATAAAACCAATATAAAAAGTTCTTTTTGTATAGCAGAAAGACTTCATTAAATTATTTACCCTGGCATGGCATTCTGGTAGGTAAGAGAACTAGAGTCTACATTTCCTATGAAAAAATAATGGCCTTCCATTCTTCCATCTTTTGGTCTAACTATGGAAGTAGGATTGCCACCATGAATGGCTTTGTAGAAAAGGAGATTTTGGTAGGTGTTGCTTGATGCCTGGTTGCATGACCAGCAGCATCTACTGAAATCACCTCTTCCACACAACTATTAAAGGTACAGGAAACCTCTCCAGTTTTCACTATGGTAACCCTTCATGAGAGGTGGGGGTGACAGAGTGGCAGGATGCGCTCTAACTGCTCCTCTTCTCCATTCTTGGAGTTTCTAAAAGATGGAGGGAAATTGTAATGAACTGCTTCTGTGTAGTTTGTCCAGGTTTTTGATACACCTTTATAAATCCCTGCTGGCAGCAATATCTTTCACATTTTAGCAGAATAAGAGGTATGTACATAAATTTCAGGGACATGGTAGTCTCTAGGGAATTCCTCTGATAGCTATTGGGCCCATTACAGTAGTGAAGGAGGTGCGTTTCCTTTTCTATGAAGTACTTTCTGCATCCATTCTGCATACCAATAAATCTCCTTTTGCACCAATGGGTTTGCCTTATCTTGGTCACCTTGAATTTGTTTTGGTGTGGTGACCCTGATTGAGCTTCTAGATCAATATACTGTGCAAATCAGGATTTACAGCCCTACCAAAAATGAGCTCATGACATCCAGCTCCACTCTGTCCTTGTTTCTGATTCCAAAGTACATTCTCAGTGCTTATGCATTGACAGAAATCCATCATCACATTCCTGAATTCTAGAGGGAACTTCCCAGGCACAATCCCATGAACATGTACCAGGTTTCATGGCCACCATGTGATACAGAAGTGATGTGTTTGCAGCCATGTTAGTGTACAAGTTATCACATATGATATGAGGTATATAAGCACATGACAAGATGATATATAGACAACCATCTTGATATCAAAGTAACCCCTTGATTAATACTCTCCCAGGAAGTCAAGTGCTTTTGTATAATTCACTGCATCTAATGGCACTCTGCAAATAGTAAATTATGCCTTCCCCACCCAATCACCATTGGGAATATAGAATGTCAGTTGAACCTTCTAGTCTCCCTTTCTGTGATTGCCATCTAGGCTTGATATTCTGTATTAATAAAGTTATGTTCTACATTGTCCCTCAGTATGGAATTTGTTCAAGAGTTACATACAATCTAAGACTGTAAAAAAATAATGACAGGTTACTTCTAGGCATATATGTTGGTGATGTACATCATCTTGTGTGCTCAATGTTCTTCTTTTTTAAAAGAACGATCTTTAACTCTTGCTGACTACATTGTGAGAGAAACATATTCGTACTTTTTGCCCCTCTCACCTGTATGTCTTACAATTATTTGGAGAGCAAATGAAGCCAATTGGGTGGACAGAAATGAGCGAGCTATGCTATGCCCAAGCCGCTGTTCTCGTTTTATGAGGGACTACGGAGTATATTGTGCATGAAGGTGGCTTGTAGGTGTTGGATCTGCTCATTTCACAGTTGATTTTCTTGTCGCTGCTTTTCGCCCCTCAGCGAAATCAGCAAAGCTGTTCACAGAAGCCGGAACTTTTCACCATAGATTAGAATTTATCTCAGAGTGAATATCTTCATTTCTGCAGAACAGGGAGGGGAATGAGCTGCACTAAGCACAAAGGAGCAAAAAAAGAGGAAGAAAGAGGCAAGAAAGAGAAGGAAGATTGAGAAAAGGAGCTTAAATAGAATAGTGAATTGTCCAACATATGTTGATAGAAAATTTCCCCATGGCAATGGAAGGGTAACAAATCAATACAAATTGTACCAAATGTTGTTGTTGTTGTTGTTGTGTGCCTTCAAGTCATTTCCAACTTATGGAGACCTTAAGGCGAAACTATCATGGGATTTTCTGGGGCTGAAAGTGTGTGATGCACCGGAGGTCACCCAGCGGGTGTACAGAACATACACAGTAAAATTGCAGTACCAGAAGGCAGCCTTGATGCCCAGTGAGAATCTCCCTGATCCCCTTCCTCCTTGCAGACCCTGTACCTCTGAAAAGCTGCTCTGGAGAATAAGGAGGACCTACAAACCTACGACATGTGGGAATGCAGTGCAGGCAGAGGGCAGACACCCGAAACCAAAACAAGCTGTATAAGACTCCTTATTTTGATTTGGGGCAACATATAAATTGTGTTAGGACCATGAAAGCATTTAAAACATAAAGACACATTAAATAGGCTTATTAAGAATAACATACAAGATTCTAGCATGCTAGTGAATGTAACTTAACAGAATGAAATGTCATTCCTGTCATAGGAATTCATATAAATAAGGCTTTCATTTTTTTGTTTCAAGTGGGACATGCCGTAATTTGATTTCTTGTTAAATGATAAAATCAAACAATTTAATCATTAAATCTGTATGACATTTTCCTCCGTGCAATCACCACTTCTGTAGAAGAGGGTCAGGACTTGGCCACATGGCAGCAATTGAAATGAGTTCATAACATCATGCCAGATCAAAATATTTAGGAACACAGAATCTTTGATTACCTTACATTTCTAACCTACGCCAATAATTTCAGTCCCAAACCACTTTTACCCAAACCTGCTTCAAACCACTTATATCTATTCTCTAAAATTTCTACCAGGAGAATTCACCCAGCCATAATCCCGTAATTTATCTAGCACATGTACACAGAGCGAATGAAATGTATACAAATTCCTCCTATACCATAACATCCTTGTATCTCCTTTGCAATGTGAGCAATAACTGGCTTCCAAGCAACCAGATGAGGCCCACAGCTGCTCTAAGTGTGGCTCTTACAGCCACAAATCCATTTTTCTCCATTCTTCAGCTGATCAAGTGAATTATTGCTGTTGGTCCCTATACCCAATGCCTGCTACCTACAGCCTCTGCCTCATCCCACTAACAGCAAGGCTGGCCCTGTCTAAGCTAAATTTTTTTTTAAAAAAAATGTTGGCTCTCCTGTTTGCCAGAACATACAACCCCCAAGCCTCATTGTAATTCCACAGCTATCCCTCTCACCTGTAGGTCTCTTCTAGATGTGGCTAAACAATACTCAGGCCCTTCAGTAGCTGTGAAAAATGTTCAGAAAATGACAGCACAGATTTATCTTTCTGGGTGTCTTGTTATCCACTTCCCATAACAGCAATGACTGATAAGGGGTGTGTGTGTGTGTGTGTGTTTGAGGGGAGCTCTTTGTTTTAGCTTCCAGGGACACAGGCTTTAATCATAGCTTTGAAAGCCACTGTTTGTTTACACTCGCATCTTCCTTCTTTCCTACCAGATTATTAAGCTGTTCTCAGGAAGGCCCTGGTGATCGAATCCTCCTTGCTTCCCATGAATATTAATGGCTCTGTTTATCCTGAGGGTGTGCTATGTAATCACTTCAAAAGAAAATTCATAAAGGACAAGGCCCCTTCCCCAAAGAGGCTGTAATGTACAAGATGCACAAAATATCACATCAGGAAGAAGACCACCTACATTCACTAAGAGGCAGATAAGGATGGTGGCAAGAGTGAATACAGATTAGAAGGACAATGTCAGCACACACTGTTTTTGAACTGGGAACATTTTACTAGCAGAGAAGAAAAGGACATGTCTGCCTTCTACTTTATGGATACAGTGTGGGAACCAGTGTGGAGTAGTGATTTAAATTAGAAGTACCACAATGCTTATCATAGAAGAATGAAGAATGTCTCAGGGTGGGCAGTAGGAATAGGGTTAGGTAGTTTGAGTGACCCACAGTGTACTTCCTCCTCTGTATACCTATCCTGACCCCTCCGTGGCATGAACTGATCCTCTAGGGATATTTTTTCTCCCTCAACTCTTCCCACAAGTCTCTCCCAGCTCTTCCCTAGAATGCAGCTAGATTAGAATAGCACGCTGTCTATTCTAGAATGGAGTTTCTATAAAAAAGCCTTTGGTTTGTTTCTCCATGCCATTGATGTATCTGTTCCTTAACTAGGATCTCTCGTCTGTTGCAGACACACACTCTCTACCAATTTGAATGTTCGGCTAGGACTTGGAGAAACTAGGGTTTCAATCCCCATTCAGCAACCCGGCAGGTGACCTTGGGCAAGTTCCATTTTCTCGGCCCAGGAGAAAGGCAACGGCAAATCTTTTATGAATAAATCCTCCTGAGGAGACCCTATGAGAGGACCTCTGTAAGTCAGACATGACTTGAAGGAACACAAAAGCAACCATTATAGGGAATGATATAAGGTACGACTGGATGTTGCCAAAGATATATTTCCAAAAGGCTGAAGACAGATGTCTTCTCTACTCATTCACTCCATGCATTCTTGCACAGCTTCTTCTTGGGCACTTAACACTTTCCTATTCTTACAAACAAAGAGTTGTGTGCTATGTCTCTCTTTCCATCTGTTCTACTACTCTGTGGCAAAATAAAATATTTGAGGATAAATTCCAGGAAGAGATAAATTACCACTTGACTAAAGTTAATTTGGAAAGGCTAGGAAGACATTCTTCTCTTTAACTGTGCAACTTTCTGAAGTTAGTGTCATTAAGTAGCCCAGGAATGATGGCACATGTGGATCTCCATATGTTTGCCTCAAGTCTCATCCTCCCTCACCATTGGCTTTGTGAGACAATTGCAGTCCAGCAACATCTGGCAGATCACATGGTCACATTGAACATCTTCAGTTGAACAAACTGTCATGTGCCTCCTATAGCATGTTAAGGGCCAATATGTAACTCTATGGCAGAATTGTCCATTTGTATGAATGTCTTCCTGAAGACGGCCTTCCCCAACCTGGCTTTCCCCAAATGTTTTAGCATGAAACTCTCATCAACCAAGACCATTGGCCATGCTGACTGGGATGGTAGGAGTTGTTGGGCAAAACATCTGGAGCAACTGAAGTTGCAAAATCCAACTTGGGGCATTTCTCTACAACCTTTCATAATGGCTGTTCCAATGATGTTATAGAAGGAAAATTTTCTGTCCTTCCCAATGTGCTTCAGTCAGCCACAGAGATAAACAGTATCTCTTTATGCCTTTCTAAACAGTAAAAACACATTTCACAAAAGTGGGAAAAACATGAATAACTCACCCCTGCGATTCTCCTTCAGAGCTCCCCTCTCCCACTCCTTTGCCTCTGGCCCTGGCGTTCCTGGGGGTGGGGGGGAGACAAGGTAAAGGATTTACCAGTACTTTCACCTAAGATGGTGAAGAGCAGAGTTCTGGTGTTCTAGATACTTCTGGTGACCATCTTGAGAAAGGAGGGGTAGAAGCAAAGAGATCACCTGACCAATCAGCAGCCATTACACAACAGAATGTGCAGCTGCACCGCATAAAGGACATGCTTCCAGCAGTGGAGGAGGTTGGTCACTCAAAAGGGAAAAAAAATCCATTTTAAAAACAAGCCTTGCAAGCCTGGCATTAAGAATGCAAGAGAATAGGAAGCGGAGTAAAATGTAGGGGGAGGCAACCACGTTCCTCACAAATAATCAAATTCATGAAGGTCAAACCCATGAACGTGAAGGAAAGACTATACAAGAATACATTGCCCACTTTCTTCCACAGGACTCATTATGGTTGTTTAGAAAGGAAGCCATGATTATCAATCTATATCTTTGGCCACCTGGGTGGTTTTGAAGTTCCAAGAAAAGAATTCACCACTACAAGATGGCAATCTGCACAGGCTTTTAAATGTCTTAGACACATGCATGGAAGATAAGACCACTAGACAGTACCTAGATCACTAGACAGTGGAAAGTTGAAAGTTCATGTTTAGCTCCATTGTCTCTGGAGCTGAACATGTTAAGCTAGTGATTGGATTTTATAGTAGACTGGGTGACAGCCGGTGAAGTGAGACTGAATCCTGACAAGAAGAAGACACATTTATGAGAATTCAATGTGTGGTCTAGACAGGACTGCATTCCCTCTGAAAGAGCATGGCCATTGCTTGGGTATACTTTTCAATCCAGCATTATTGCTGCATTGGCATGAAAGCTTAACAGTAACTGTCCAGTGAAGGCACAGTGAAGCAGACATGTAAATGTTACACAGTTTGAGAACAAAAAGGTCCCATTTCTAGCATGCACAGATGGATAGTCTTGGAGCAGCATGGGGCAATGGATCCAAGTGTTATTTATTATTTCCTTGTTTATTAAATTTACATCTCACTTTTCTCGCTGCACAAGACCCAAAGCAACCCAAGATATTAAACAACCCAGTTGCAGTTGAGTGGGCACCTGCCCGTCAGCTCATCTACCAAAAGGCAACTGTGGAGTGACAGCTGTGGAATCCTGTTGAACCTAAGCTCCTGTGCATTTTATTGACACTTAAGAATGAGGTAGGTCGAATACCTCCTTTAACAGTCCTAACTCTGGTAGCCTGCATGTCCCAAGTTCCCTTGAATGGAACTCTGAAAGGAAGAGCAATGGATATGCAGATGCTGTTTTCCCCAAAACAGAATCTGGTCCCATATCATGCTGCCAAGAGGTGACAGAAGTGCAAGAGCTCCCCCCCCCCCACAGAAGAAGCCCTTCTTGCAATCCTACCACCTTCACAGGTACAGTTGGTGGGAACACAAGACAGGTCCTGCTTAGTAGTTGCCTCTGGACTTTGGTGTTACCTCCTTAAAAAGGATAGAATTTTCTTTCCCTGCTATCCTTCCATTGGCAGGAGAACACTTTTTTTATTCAAACAGGGCTTGAATAAAAAGTGAAAACTTTTAAGGAAAAGGCTTAACAGAGTGCTATATTGTTTTAAGTTACACTGCTTTAACTATTTTCTATCCTTTTAAAGTGAATGGTTTTAATTTTTTTAAAAAAATATGATTAATAGTTTAATTCTCATGTTGACTTTTTGTATGCTTTTAATTATACTGTAATCATTTTAATTTGTAAATCACCTTGACTCCCTTTGAAAAAAAATTCCAGGCATTGTAAAGATTGGTTCATTTGACTGCAAGAGTTAGAGGGACAAGTTGTCCCCCCACCCCACCCCCGGTTGTTGCTGAACTGCAAATCCATCAGGTTTAGTCATTTTACTAATGGATTGGGATGACAGTGCCACAGTCCAGCAATATCAGAAGAGTAATACAGTGTAAATAAATGAATAAGCATCTGGAGAAACTTTGATGCTGTGGTAAAGGCTGGTCACTTTTGAAGAAAGCATGCTGAATGTGCTGTTGTTTTCATCAGGCAGTGCTATTCTCATATACCTATTTCCTTTTTTAAAATGATTGCTGTATTAAATGTGGCTTCTGGGTGATATGGAGAAGACTGCTGTGGAAGTTATTATCTAGTGTGTTCCTAAGGAATGAAAGGAAATAGATGCTGAAAGAAATTATTCCATAAAATGGAGCCATCTTCGTGACTATTTTTAGGGCAGATCCAAATGTTTCCACAGTGGGCAGCCATCCTCTGTTATATATAATATCCCAGGAAACAATGGTACTTATTTTTAGGAACGCTTTTTTCATGGATGTTTTGAAACCACCCAGGGTTGGAGGTGATATTTGTAGCTCCCTGGTAAGATTTCACCTTTGCAGAAGTTAAAAAGAAGAAATTGTGTACTTAAACTCAAAATACACTGTCACTGGAATTTATGAAGTACCCATATACATAAAAGTCAAAACTCAAACTACCTGCCTCCCAACAAATGTTCCTAAGCTTTTCCCCTTGACGTCTCTAGAAAGAAAGGTCCAGCAAATATGAGGAGAGACAGACTTTGCACACATCTAATTAACATTGACATTCTCTTGCCAGTTGTTGCTCAAGAAAAGCTAAAGTAAAAGTATTAGAAAAGAAAAATAACATTCTCAAAAAATTAATTCAGAGCTTAATGATAGGTAATCCTTCCATAACACACACAGGCAAGGAAAAGAAAAAAAAAGGAGGTGCAGATGAAAAGTTAATTAAGGATAAAGCATATGTGGCATTCAAAATGTTAGAATGGGGAAAGAGAGGGCTACAATTATAAGCATAACTCAAAATAACACGATACCAATGAGAAAGACAGCCAAAAGAAAAAAAAAGTTTGCATTCAATGTTAATAAAACATGCTTCAAGTCCATATGGCGAAAGAACCTAGTAAATGAGAAAGTGAGGCCTCCAGGAGATAGCCAGGATAATTTATTGACAGCAGAAGCAGTTCTTAATAAATAATTAACAGAATTATTTGCCTCATTGGGCACAGGGGAACTTGAGGGACAGATGCCAGAATTGGATACACATTTGCCCTGGATGTTGCAGAGAGAAAACTGTATCAGCATATAGAGTGGGAACTTTCTGTTAATGCAGCTTTTTTTCCCCTCACCCCAGACCGATAAACTATTCTTTAAATAAGAGAAGATAATGTTCCCTCTCTCTCTCCCCCTCCCTCCCTCCCTCTTTCTCTCTCTCTCTCTCTCTCTCTCTCTCTCTTTCTCTCTCTCTCTGACACACACCCATCTATTTTTAAACTGAGATATAGCCCACTTCACTCTCCCATCTCATCTGTATCCTTCTTCATGGGTTTGGGATAGCTTCATGAAAGGAACAGCAACTTGTGTCCAAGGGAATTTTTCAACACAAATTGGAGCCAAAGAAAATCGGGGTTCCAAATCAGAAGCCTCTACTCCTCTAGGAGACAATAACAGCAGTGAAAAAGTGGCACAGGCTAGTATGAATCTCCTTCTTTTGTGTTTCCCTAGCTGCAATTTTTTGCACCTACAGCAAGGCTCAATTTTTAAGCTAGCAGCAATGTCTACATCGTGGAGCATTCACTTCTGTAAGTTCATTAAATAGTTAATGAACAAGCATTATTTATTCTCCTTAGCTAACTGCTATTTGACTTCAGAGGATGACCTCATATTTTAATGTCTAGAAAAAGAGAGAACAATCATGGTTCTCAAATCATTTACAGTATTACACACCTGGAGATTGCAACTAGCGAAAAGCAGAGATAATTGCTACCTCATTTCATCTATCTGGACAGCAGCCACCAGTGAGACAAATATAAGTTCATGAGTGAATGGCAGTTAAAGGGCACCATACTTTTACAGGGAGTACCGCTTAGAAGTGATACTGATTAGTCAGTGGCTCAGGAAGCAATCAGTAGATGTGCCACTGTTACATGTGTATGGTCTTCCTCATGTCGTAATCTGCTTGTAAGCAAGTCATGGCCATTGGTAAGAATGTGAAACCCCATTCCTTTGGTCTTAACTCTGCAATGTCTTCTTCTAATGACTAATTGCTCCACCTCACTATCTACTGTTGTACATGGTGTTTTACTGTATAACGGGATTTGTGAACCTGTGCTTTTCCCAGTGTGGATGAACTGTTACTCTTATCATACCCTCACAAGTAGCCAGGCTGGTCAAGTATGATGGGAGCCAGAGTCTAACAACATGTAGAGATTCCCTAGCCCACTGTACAGTATGTGATGTATCTCATCACTTGAGATGAGCCTTATAGGGAAAAACAGGCATGCAGCTTAATATATGCTAGGATGAAGTCTGCAAACACAGATTTTATATGGTGATTTTATGCATCCACAGCAATTACAAGGCGTACAAAGAAATTTATTGGATGGGCTGCAATACGATTACAAACTCTGCAAAGTAGTCTTGGCAAATAAGTGTGTTGCAAACCACTACCTGAGGGGAGTTGCATAGCAGGGTTAAGAGAACAAATGTATACTATGTGAAATAAAGCTGAATTCAGCTGAGGCTGTCCCCACTCCCTGACGTGTCTGATTTTGAGATGCCCTTCTCGGCAAATCTATCTACATCACAGTACTTTTGCCTGATGAGGATAATTATGATATTAGGCTGGACAGCCAGACTGAGAAGCACTAAATCATTAATTCATAGTTATATAATCTTTTATATGCCTATCAATATCTTGGCATTGCTATCTACAGACATGCACAGGCAGAATACATAAGATGGAAGTGGGATAAAATAAATAGCTTTCTCTGCTGAAGGGTGAATGCAGAGCTCATGGCTGACGGAGCAAAGCATTGGTAAAAAGCAGGCGTGCATGATTATCTTCAACAGGGGAAAATAAATTGATTCCATCTTCTCATGTTGTATGCTCTGTTTTCTACCATATCCATCTTCTTTTGTTACTACAGTTGGATCCATATTTAGTCATGTTCAGAGCAGACACTTGAAATCAATGATACTTAATTCACTTTACAGTTGCTAGAGTAGGAGCATGTCAGTCTGAGATTTTAGGGTCAAAATCTGAAAACTAGGAGTGGCCCATGATGATGTTAGACAGGACAAGCACTGGTGATGTCATTAGACATGATACATCAAAATCAGTCATAGTTGCTCAAAGTGTATTAATCAGATAAAAAATTACAGTGATTATCAAATGAGAAAATATGTCTTTGGTTGGAAGTTATGTTTTCCAAGCTCTGCTTTGAAGAGTAAAACAAAACCTTTTTCACAGCTTATTGAAAGTACTGATTTTAACACATGAGAGATATAGTCCAACCTGAGAAAGTTTTCTAAATACTGTTTTTATTGGGTAACTTCTATTACCAAGTGTCACCCACTAGCTGCATTGCTTTTCTAATATATTTTTATTGGTAGAGATACATAAACCAATAGACAAACACATTGAAACCAATATCTGAAGTAGTGTACTTGTTTTTGAATATCTGGACTTCGTCATTTATACTACCTTACAAAAAAACACTTTTCTGTAAAATGGTTGCCTTTTTGCCTGCTTTCTCAGGATTGAATGATATTCACTAACTGTACCATATATGCTATATCTTTTATCTCCTATGTATCTATTTCATTTTCATTGGAGATTTTTTCCCCCAGTCATTAGAAGTGCAGCTGTTAATGTGCAATTAACTCTACCTGCAATGATTTCACTATCCCTTTATATAGCAAAATAAACTTCCAACAGATGCAACGGTGAAATATAATTTGTCATATTTAAAGTTTCTTCCAAAATATAATCAAGTCTTTACAGCCAAGATTGTGAAATGAACCCTGACTCATTCCCACCGTAATGATTATCGAAATAATAATGTGTATTAGGAGCAAACCAAACTGACAAGAACCGGTTGACAAATGTTTCGTCCATCTGAAAATGATTTGGTATTTTATTTATTTGTGGTGATTTGTTTAGATTTATTTTGGGAGTGGTGACCTTGGGTGCATCACACACTCTCAGCCCCAAAAAACCCTGTGATAGGTTTGCCTTAGGGTCATCATATGTCAGAAATGATTTGAAGGCAAACAACAACAACAAAAACAGAACCATTTTTATTTCCAGGTTGCCTTGTTCAGACTTCTGAGATTAATTTTGGGAAACTGGAAATGGTGGCTACTACAAAAATAGCTGCCTCTTGTACTGGTCACTGGAGGATGATGTTATATTTGGCAGCAGTTATATATCTGCAACCTGCCCCCATATTTTTACAGCAGGGATGGCCTGTGGTCTCAGGGGGACCCTTACCCTGAAATAGTAGGGTGAGGCCAACAGCCAGTGCCTTGCTCATTGCTCCAGCATAGCTCATTTCATTTGTGAGCTACAGTGGTAACACGACACTTGGAAACAAAGCTGCTGTGTGAAGAAAGCCTTTTTAAAATTCAGTCACAGTGTAACATATCAGACAATCCTACTTTTTAAGTTTGAAATATCAGAACACTGTTTTTTTTAAAAAAAGGACTTCTTAAAAAAAACAACTAAAAACCTTCTGAAAAAATCCAAAGATGATTTATTTGAAGGAACACCCAAACATTTAAAAGAGATCCCATGACAGTTTAATCCTGTGTATGCCTCATCTGAAATAAGCCCCAGTAACTCCGACCCATTAACTTTGCCTTCGATAACAGATAGGATAAAAAACACTCATATTCTGCAAACAAGTTCCCAGACAATTCTCCATAGTCCGTGGATGTTGGATTAGGATACCATACAGAACTGCAGAATCAACTTTCTCAAAAATATATGCATTAGCCCAAAATTAGGTGTGTGGACATGTGTGAACACTTGTAATGCAAGCTTCCTAGACATCTTGATTTCTGCAACATTCTGAATTACTTCTGTTGCTCCTCTGAGCTTATGTGTTATTTGTACTATGTCCTTCAACTTCTCCTCTCTCCAGAGGCTCCTTAACACTACACAATTATAGTGCCGCATTTCCAGTCCAACTGCCATGGTAACTTCCTACGGAATCCTAGAATTCGCAGCCAGAACGAGCATTTAAAATTCTTTGCCAGACTACAAACTCCAGGATTCTGCAGGACATAACCACATCAGCTAAACTGGAATCATAGTGCTACAATTGTGCATGAAAGAGTTACTACTTCTTGAATTTCTTAATGGCAGCAGCACCAAGAACTGCTTGCAATCTTCTCTACAAGCCTAGTACATGCACACATGCATACATACTGGTACCATTGACAGGAATCTGAGAGCATCATGTGGTAACAAACTATTAACTGTTTGCAGCTGATATTTTACAGTCCAAGTCACTGAGGTCAAGGAAGGAAACTATTACAAGTTTTCACACCTGATAGCCTGAAACATAGGATCAGATCAAAAACTGCTTTAAGAAAACATGCTGTAAAGTATCAGGAATGCCTAAATTAAGAATTTTAAATTGATTCTTCTCCTACATAGCTTTATTTCTCATCTCTATTGATCACTTTGTTGCCCTCTGGTAGCAAGAACATTGTGCTGTAAGATTGTTTCCCACTTTATATGGTAGAGGTCAGCATGTATAATTTTCCTTTATTGCTCCTGTTTTCCTTCTTGGTAAAAAGCCCTTCTTTGTGTCCCACCATTTGGGGCAGTTAATTGTGTTAGGGCATGCAAGGAGCCTTCAATGCTATGGCAGACCAATGATGGGAATGCCCTCTTCTTGGAGGCCTGATTTGGACGGATGTTGGCTTCATTTCAGTGCCAAGATAAAACATCACTTGTTATTAAAGCCTTTGGGGATGATGCCTTCATCCCTTTTGTGCAGACACATCGGTTTAACTGAGTAAACTTCATTTAACTTGTTAGACAGTTTTAAATATATTTGGACTATGAATTGTCTTTTCCTGTTTCTTATTTTAAATTGTTTAAAATGGTTTCAATGGATTTTATTGGATGCCTTCCTGAGATGTTCGGAAGCAGGATGGAATATAAATATTGTAATTACATACATACATACATACATACATACATACATACATACATAAATGGCATTAAAAGATTATAGAGCAAAAGGTGAATCCCACAATCTTTTGCCTTTTTGCAAATGAGAAAGTAGTCTCCAACCTCAAATTAGTCAGCCACCTGTTACGCTGATTTCTGGGGTCCCTTGGGGGACATCTCAATGTGCTCCACATGATGGGGGAATGGAAACTAGCCAGAGCACAAGCAATAGCAGTGCAAGTGCCAGGGTAACCTAGCAAGATCTTTTACCCAGTTTTTACGGGGTCAGGCCAAGCCAAAAACCAAACAAGAATGTGTCATGAGCCCGGCTGAGCATGCTGCAGACTCAGACGGGGACTCTGAGTTAGAGGGGGAACCCCAGGCAGGGGTGGATCCCTGGGAGGGAGAAGAGGCTCCTGCAGAGGCAAGGGAGGGGCCTGCCAGCGACCCCACAGCGGTCCCCGAGCCAGTACCTGCAGCAGAGGAGAGCAGTTCTTCGGGCTCGACAGAGGCTGCTGTTCCTGACTCCAGCCCGGAATTTGCTGCAGACCCTCCCCCCACGTTCCTCCAGAGGCAGCGAGAGAAGGAGGCGGTTCGCAGATCAAAACGCTTGCAAGAGAAGCGTGTGAAGTCTGAGGGCCTTCAGCTGTGAGCTGGGCCAACGGACGCTTGATCAGCCCAGCTGGGTTAAGGACTATGTATTTAAGTCAAACGCTGGGGGGAGTTGGGCACGGGGCAACAACTGTCTTACATCCGGGGAATCTGCATCCTGTATTTTTCGTTCCAGGCCTAGCTGTTGAGTTTGCTGTCTCTTTTCGTTTGGGTGATGTAACCTCTTGTTTATTTTACTACTTATCACTAAAAGCCATACACTTCGGCTCCTGCCTCTGTTTTCTGTTCAAGCCGCCACCTGACATTGACAGAATGTCCAATAAATGATTTTATTGAATGAAAGTTTCACGCAGGAACACAATCACGCACACATGCACCCAAGAGCTATTAAGAAACAAAAGAGAGGAAATTGGATAGGGGAGTATTGAAGGGGTGTGGCTGGGGTAATACTGCACCTTTTCCTGAAGTTCTAGGTCTGGGAAGGCAGTGGAGAAGTGGGGCTCAGCACAGAGAGGGCTGAGGGGATTACTCAACAGATGGAGCAACGGTCTGCTGGGATGACTGGGAGTGATCTGAAGAAACGCCCAAAAACCAGGACTATTTGTAGGGAGAAAAGTACCTGAAGGACTAATCCTCTCCCGGGGAGAACAATGGGTGTTGGAGCAAGAACGAAGCTCCATAATGGTAACTTCCTTTGCATGATGGGATTGCAAAGTGTTGTTAAAGTCTCAGGATCTTCGGCTGCATTTGTCTGTGGTGTGACTTCATGTAAATGGTCCTCGCTTGATAGGATATTTGCTCAACTTGGTGCAAACACACTAATCCCCTCAAGTCAGCTTCTCAGGGCTGAGGACACTTGTTTATTCTGGGTTTACACATCTTGAGGTCTCCCGGGGCTACATGACTGGGGATTTACTGGCCTGACCTGGTTTTCAGTCATTTGACCGCGGCTGCCTATGTCCGCATCCGTGTGACCTCTCAGGCAAGCGGAATCATATTTAATATTAAATTGTAGACCCCGGGATAGGGTTTTTTCATCGGATTAACACACCCCCTTCGCACAAAAACCAGGATGAAATTGCCCTTCATAACATTATTTTTTTCAAAATTGGGTGTGAGGTGGTTCTACCTTTTGGATACCTGGTAGAGACAAACAGATACAATGAATCAAGAACTAAGACAAAACCAGCTCAGACTGGAAGCTACACTGACTAATGCTAAAATGTGGTGTGTGTGTGTATATATATATATATATATATGTATTTTACATGACTCGTTACAAAAGACAGTGCTGTTTGGCAACATAAAAGGCAGGAGGAAAAGAAGAAGACTGCATTACAGGTGGATAGACTCAATCAAAGAAGCCAGAACCCTGAATCTGGAAGAATGGAGCAGCGCTGCTGCTAACAGGGTGATCTGTAGGTCTCTCATTATAAGTTGAGTTGGCAGCCATTAACAACAAATAACAAATGTAGCTGAAATCTGCATTCTCTTTTGTTTTGTCTGATTTTTTAAATCACTTTTGCCTCAGTCCAATTGCTAGGATTGTGTGTAAGCTACCACTAATGAACTATCTCTACAATAAAACCATCACCCTGGAGCAATTTTTTAAAAATGGTTTGGTTGGAATGGATCATCTTTGGGCCCCTTGTAGTCCTTTCCAACTCAGATCTTTTAAATGTACAATTACATTGTATAGACTTGGGAAACTGTCAGTGCTGGAAAATATGGGGACTGTCAACTTTCATTTAAAGAGCCAAAACAAAACAAAACAAAACAAAAAATCACCTCAGTTGGGATGTTGACTACTGATGACCTTTTAGACATTATATATAAGTAACAGATACGAGTTAATGCATTTTAAATGTCTTTACTAAGAGAGGGAAAGTGCTACAGAAGGAATGAATAATAACAATAAACGTGAACAATAATATTATATAGGAAGCTCCCTTGTTGGAAAATTCTTCAGTATGTTTACCTAATATGTCTGAAGCCTCTTCTATCATCCCCCCACCACAACACTTATTTCTTTCCCTCCTTTGAGCTCTACCAGCAAATCATTCCAAAGCTGTTTGAAGGCTTGACCTCCTTCTGCCTGTAATTGTTAGCACAGGCACTGAGCAATCTCATAAAAGATAACTCAGAACACAGCAGCATTTCCAGTTCTGTTCTCCCACTTCCATTAAAAAAAAAATCATCCAAGTTGTGCTGTGTCTAGGTGTCATTCAATAATGAAAGCAAGTTGGAAGCTGTGACTTTCAAAATCAGCAACCTTAAGGCAAAGGAAATTGACAAGATTTTTTTTTCAAAAAAATGTTCCAATTTGTAGCTCTAGCACAGCATTCCCCTCCTTTAAAAAAAGTTGTTAATACTTGAAAAGTGAACATTCAAGAGTGTGCATATGTAGTATAGCTAAGTGGTATGTTCATGTGTTTTGATTTTTCCATTCCCTTTCACAAAAATAAAATCTTTTGTTGTACACATTGAGAATGGGGATAACTCCAGGTTAGAGCTCTGGCAAAATTCCAGGGTACAGTTCTGCATCCAGGCTTCATCATCTCATAAAGTTCACTTCCATAGAGAGGAGAACATTATAAAGCTTCTTTTGTATCCCATACTGATTTAGCTCATATTGTTGTAACTTATGTTGCGAGCTGCTTTGAGTTCTTTTTTGAGAGTTGTTGTTGTTATGTGCTTCAAGTTGTTTCTGACATATGGTCATCTTAAGATGAAACTAAAGAACCAGTGTGGTGTACTCATTTGAGCGCTGGATTATGACTTTTTTAGAGCAAGGCCATTTCTGCACTAGGCTGTTACAGTGCTATTATTCCACTTTCAACATCCTATGGAATCCTGGGGTTTGTAGTTTAGAGAAGGGCCTTTGAGGTCTGTGGAAATGGCCCAAGGTTCAAATCTCCACTTAGCCATGGAAACCCACTGGGTGACTTTGGACAGGTCACACTCTTTCTGACTCACAGGAATACAAAGGCAAATCCCCTCCGAATAAATTTTGCCAAGAAAACTCCATAATAAGTTCACCTTACATTGGACACATCACATATTCTTAGCCCCAGAAAACCCCGTGATATCTTTGCCTAAGGGCCACCATGAATCCAAGTGAATCTTCATGTCATCCCTGAAGGAATTTCCAAATTACCTTGAAAAATAATCTATTTTTTTTAAAAAAAAATAGCTTGTTTTCTCTCCTTAGTAGATCCAGGTAAGGTTTTATGGGAGAAAATCTTTACAGGTTCTCGTCTAACTCACATAGAAACTGTCTAAGGAAGGATTGGCATATACAAGGATTGCTTGGAAGAGGAATAGGATCTTTTAAGGTAGATATGCCCCCTGCTCACTATTCATGAACAATGTGCTTCCTCAAAGTGCTAGTGATATCAGTACCTAAAGGAATGTCTCTGCCTGCATACAACTGCCTCATGAGGTCTGCTGGAGGGGCCCTATTCTATGTGCCACCATCTGGAGCAATATACTGTGACAGTGATGGTAGTGAGATGGAAAAGAACCTTCTCTGCTTTAGCTCCCTACTTGTAGAACGCCTGCCCTTGGGGTTTGATTGGCACCAGTGTTGGCCTCATTCTGTCACCAAATTAAAATATAACTTCTTATTAAAGCCTTTGAGACCTTAATTGATTTTTATCAAAATATACACATGTTGGGTTTTAAACTGTTTTAACCTTCTATGCTGTTTTAAAGTGGTTAAATTGTTTAACATCTTAAAGACTTATTAAAGCCATTGGGACCTTAATTGATGTTTATCAAAATGAACACATGTAAGGTTTTAAATTGTTTTAACTTTCCTTGCTGTTTTAGCTTGTTATATTGTTGTACATATTTTAGCCTGTTATTGTTATTGTTTTACATTCTTTATTATTTTAAACAGTTTAAATTGATTTTACTTTGCAGTGCTTTAACATTCCATGATACAGAGTTGGACAGAAATATTTCAATAAACACTTTTTGTCATTTGGTGTGTGTGGGGAAATAGCGTCATCAACACAACTTTGATTTATGGCAATCCTATGAGTGAGAAACCTTCAGGGAAGACTGTGATTAAACACACATAAAAGGACAGTCTCAACATGTGTAAAAAAGATTTCGTGTCATTATTTCATTTCATTTAATATTTGTCTATTTGTATGGCCTTTCTCAGGGGAAAAGGATTGAAAATTGGCCTTCGGAAATTCAAATAGTGTCTCAAAAGTTGTGCTTGGCAAATGATTCTCAAAATAGGAGGCAAGACGTTATATTTTTACCTGTTATTAACAGTCCTACTGAGGTTTTGCAAACTCAGAGCTTCCTTGACTAAATTATTCCATTTGTAATAGGGCCTTCCTTTGTGCCTACTTGCTCTCAATTTTACTTAACATTTTTATCTTCTCATGTTGTCTTATGAAATGTCCAAAGTACGATAGCCTCAGTTTAGTCATTTTGGCTTCTAGAGAGACAGATAAGCTTAATGTGCTCTTGGGCTCATTTATTTGTATTTGTTGGCAGTCCATCATATCCATAGAACTTTCTTACAGTAACACATTTCAATTATGTTGTTTCTCTTTCTGTCAGCCTTCTTCACTGTCCATACAAATATTAAATCAATAAATGCCATCACCACCACCACTATATATAAATGTATATATAAAAGTAGGTGTAACCACTAATGGGTAGACAATATCACTAATAGCACCCATTTTAAGTCCTCTTGTGCTATGAAAATTGGTAACACCTGTACATATATATTAGGATGGGTTTACAGATTGCTACAATAACTGGAAAAAGACTGGGGAAAGTGGCATTAACATACTCTTTCCTCAAATGTTTCCATATCTTCTTGGACACGATAGGGTGAGGTCAACATTGTTTCTGTCCAAGTGATCGTCCCTGTCCAAGCAAAAATCCTAGAGTAGGCCACAACACATGCAGTTTCTAAGAATGTAATGCAAATATTTCAGGTACAAGGAATATAGATTGGTTTCCACCAGGCTGAACAATGACCTTAGGAAAAGCACAGGGTCATTACTTCTTCTTTGTAAAGACAGAAAACAGAAAAGAGATGCAATGCACTTGAATCAGGAGACATATCCCAAGACGGATAATCTATGAACATGGTTTTAAGCATGTTTTTAGGCTTCTGAGAACCCTCTTCACACTTTCCTCTAAGAGGTGCTCAGTAGACATGACCCGTACCATGTTTCTATGCACCATCTGCAAGCATTTCTGCAAGAGATCTGGTATTTCAACTTGACCAACACACAGGGATAAAAGAGTGCTATAACAGAGCACAAGCTTTGCATTCTAAAGGTCCTATTTTAAAAAGATAAATTTGCAGGTGTTGAAGAAAACCTCTGCCTAAACAGTTGGGATTCACTGCCTGTTAAAATAAGCAATACTGCACTGTATGAAGAACATGGTCAAAACTGGTCTGAATTAACTTTCTATAGTCTGAACATTACCTGTTTCAGATACAAAGATCTACAGAATCAATTTTTGACCCAGGGGAATTCTTCTCATGCGAGAACTGTAAGATCTACAGGAGTAAGGAAAGTGGGGGAGGGGGGATCTCAAAAGAATTATATCAGTCTGTAACCCCACTATCTTGACAGTCTAATTCTCTCTCTCTCTCTCTCTCTCCCCATATATATATATATGTATCAGCAAATATGTTTAATTGGCATAATTGGCATAAAAGAGAAATCATATACAAGGCCGTGTGGATAAGGCCATGTGGAAGAGGACTGACTGAAAAACAGGTCAGAGATGATCTCAGAGCATGGCTGAGTTCAACTTAATGGCTCTTGCAAGGAGAACAAAAGGCATCTCCTGAGAGAAGAGCAAAACCCCTTGTGGCTTGCATATCCTCTGGAAAACCAAGCCATAAAAACTGGCCACCAACTTAATTTGACTCCCAGTTGTTGGAAACTTCAAAGAAAGAGTTTTTGGTTGATAACTCTGGTTCAGTAAAACAGGAAGATTTCAAACAAATCCATAATTGCACCATCCTCACACCGACCCTTTTCCTGATCCCTGATTATATTGCCATAAAAATCTGTTACCCCATATTCCTGATTCGGCCCTTTGTCCTTTCCCAGGAAAAGGGTCTACCCACCCCCAGGCATGCTCGCAATATATTTGTGTTCCCTTTTGAGGTTTTAGCTAGCTTTTTCTCTCTCTGACTCCGTCAAGTTTTTTTTCTTTTTTTCCTTTCTCGCTGGCTGGCCAGATCTCTCTCTCTGTCCCTCCCCCCCCCCCCCCTTTGTCTGCCAATCTATCCTATTGTTTTCCTGAAACAGCAGCCTTCAGGATCAGGTGCAGTATATTTGCTTTGTCCCTTTAACTCTTCCCTCTCTTAAGAGCTTCAACTCAGTAGTCTTTGCATGCTTATGTGATTGAATGTGTTGTGAGTGTGTGTGAGTGTGAATAAACTTTGCCAATTCTACCAAATAAAAGACCATTTAAAGGGACACTTGACTTCTCTGTTTCTCATGCAGTCTCACCCCGTGAACATAGGATAAAAGATCTCGCTGCATTGCCGTGCGCTCTGTTTTGCCAATGTGTGCTCTGCCAATTTCCCCAACCTTTGTAAAATTCAGGTGTCCCCTAGGGACCCCTAAAAGCCAGGGTAACAAGTCCCTGTGATGGGAATGCATACCCCTCCCTAGAAGCTGAACAATCTGAAATAATCATCTTTGTACTCTATGCATTGCCAGTGAATGTGCATAAATACAAATTTGGAGCTGTTGTGTTTTTTTAAGAAGCACCAAAATGTGTCTCTGAGCATTTCTGTGGCAGGGCTAAACCAAAATGTTTCTGCACTTTGATTTTGTTATGCCTTTCCATAAGGATTAGTAAGTAACTCATGTACTCAAACACACACACACACACACACACACACAAAGATATTTCAACCTCTTTTATAGGCCTAGTTTTACAAATTCAGTACTATGCCCTCCCTGAGGAGTTTATGCTGCCAAGGTAAGATACTCAAGCAAGTCCTTAAAGAACTTTTGGAAAGATCAGCATCCTTCTCCTAATTAGATCTTCCTGCAATTTTATGAGTCAGAATTCTCAAAAATAATATAAATGTGGTGCATAAAAATAGAGAGAGAGGAATTGGGGAGAATAAATTGTAGAACACTGAATGCTTCCACAGTAAGAAAGCTGTCTGTGAGTGTGGGGGTGGAATTATTTAAAGATCTATGAAATCAAATTGTATGTTCTTGATAGAAAGAGGTTTTGGATCATCAGTTTGCAAAACAAGTCTGGTATTTGTATGTTTACATAAGAATCTTAATGTCAAATCATATAGGTATATGTAAATTTTCACCTCCATGGTGAAAAACAGTTGTAGAGGGCAAATTGCATTTGCTATGAGTAGAGGAGGAAAAGTGGAATGGAACAGAGGAGTGGAGCAAGGCACCAAGATTGAACCAAAAGGTGCCAATAGGTGACACATTTATGAAACTACATATTTCACATGGATATTGTCACAACATGGCATGGCTAAGGGACCAAACAACATAGTGTGCCCTCTGCCACTGGTGTATTCTGGAATGACTTCTTTGAAGCTTCTAGTTGCAGGAGAAGGTGCTGCTTGTGACCAGCTTTGCTGTGTAGAACTTCCCCAAATTGACCATTCCCAAGGTTCCACAAAGAAATCTCAACAAAGGACAAGCACTTTCTTTCTCCTGGATCCTCTTGGCTTGGTCAGTGTTGCTTAATAATGGAATAACAATCACAGTCTTCAGCTGCAGTGGGGGCTAGTCACTCCTATGTGGAAAACCTAACTCTGGATTTTAGTCTGACTTGAAAAGAACTATCCAAGCTGCTTAACCTGCTTTGGGGATTGAGTTAAGCACCTTGGATAGCTCCTTTAAGGTTCAGACTAAAACCTGGAGTAGCTTCAGTATCCCACTGAAATGTAAGCCACTGCTGAGTTGAAAGGATTTGGCTCGATGCAAAAGTAAAACAAGATAACCTAATGGTTCTGCAGTTTTTGGATTTCTTTCACAGTTTCTTACCCACTTCATGTTTTGTACTTCTGTGTTGAAGACTGCAATAGCTAAACTGACTCTAGCTGAAGGAATGAAATAGATGTACTCCTGACAGTGAACTGTGGCTTCAGCGCTAGACAGTGGATTAATGGTAAAACTGATATGCATGTTGTTCCTTCCTGATTAACAAGGATTTATACTACAAGACATACACAAATAATTCAGAAGACATGCATGCCTTCTGTATATCTACCCTTTTCTTATGCTAAGTCTGGATTCTGGTTAAGAATTATCTCTTAATTTGACATATCTCCTTTGTATTTTGTTTAAAGAACTGTTCACAATTACCTGTTTTGCATATGAACTTTCTAAGTCACTGATGGAATACTGCAACTTGGTCTTCCTATTCATAAACCATCCCATACTCCCAGCAGCATGGCAGAGTATGCCACGTTCTTTTACCCGTGTTTTTGTATATTGGCTATATTTTATTTCACTGAGCACGCATGATTTACATGTGGATTTACAATGCTGTTTACATGGCTGTGGGTTGTTCTGAGTAATGGAAAGATATTAGGTCAAGATACAAATGCCTATGCAAAAAAAATAAGGGGGGGGATATTGAATGAGACTTAGTATTAGCTAGGCATTTGGTTCTGTTCTCCAAGAATAAATACATTCTCATCACATTTAATTGTGCTTGTCTAAAATTATTTCATCTTTCTTTCTTTCCTAAACAAATAAAGATATGCATGCCCAATCAGATACTGAGTAGTTTGGAGCCAAAGTGAATGGATTAATGAGAGAGAGTATTACATATACAAAGCACACACACATACACCTCTTTCAGAGGTTCCCCCCTCCCTCTGGATTATCCCTAAAGACTCTCACCCTTCCTCATCCACAAGCACCCTCCATCTTTTCACAGATATATAAACATACTATTCTCAAAAAGTCTCTATGTCTCATGCAGATGCTGTTGACTTCCTTTGCTAGCTGTGTTTTAGCTTCCCCTGGTTTCTTACTATGCTCACTATGCTTTCTATATCTTCTGTTGAGTTCTCCAAATCCTATACTAGCTTCACTTTGTTCTCTTTAATGCCTCTGTGGGCACACCCATTTCCTGTTTGGTTCCCCTTGACTCCCTTTCCACTACAACCTGGCTGCTGATCCATTATTTCTGTGAACACTGATGAAATGGATGGGGCTCTCCATTCTTCCTATCTTTATCATTCTTATTGTTGTTATTGACTGCTGCCCATAGCACAGCATAAACCACTGGCCTACGTTCATCCACCATCTTCATTTTCTTGGGAGGTCTCTGAGCTAGTTAACATGGTGGAAACTGAAAGCTAGAATCTCATTTCAAATGCAATACCACCTGCATAGATTATTTGTTTTAATTAAAAATATTGGCAGAATCCAAGGGAGGTGTCCAGGGGGAGACTGACACCCTTGACCATCAGGTTGCCTACCCCAGGAATAGAATTTCCTTCTTTTCCAAAGCAATCAATGCCAGTTTCTCAGTGCCATCAAATCAGAATCTAATTATCTCTGATAAAATCAAGCCATGAAATATTTGTTTCACCCATCAGATATGACATCTGAGAGTGTTTAATTTTACTATCAAATGATTTCTACAATGGGCCATTTTTCATTGAGTATTGCAACTGTTAGAAAAGCATTTCACTAGCTGTGGACAACTGGGACTCAGGCCATTTCCACACGGGCTTAAAGAAATGGTGCAGAGTGTCCTCCAGGGAGGATGTCTGCACCTGGAAGCGGACTGGGTCGGACCTACTTAGTGTAGTTCTGCTCCTCAGCCCGCCCCGGAATGACCCGAAGTAGTCGTCCAGCATGCTTTTGAAAGACCGCTTGAAACAGGTCTTTCAAAAGCACGGAGCGTACCACCAGTGTGAGCCTGCGATCTGCCAGGGGCGGGCTTTAGGCTGGCGAGCTTCAGCGGTTGGTGGAGAGCCTCAACCAACTGGAAGCCGCCATTTTCGTCCCGGGAGCAGTGCAGAGCGGCAGCCATGCACTGCTCCAGACCAGCCTGGAGCCAAGCGTGGAGCCAAGAAGTCCAGTAAGTACTGGCACGGGGCGATTCCCTCGCCCCGTGCTGAAATGGCCTCAGTGGAATAGCAGTAGCCCTCATAATTAGAAAATCTAAATTATAATTTACACAGATTAACCACCCCATTTCCACCTAGGCTCCAATCTGAAATGTTACTTGGCAACCTGAGTTATTCCCTTGGCCCCATGTCAGAAAATTAATTTATTAATTCAGAGATAATCCACTGTGGACACAGTTGCATTCCATATGATACCACCTTTCATATCATGGGTTGCTTCCATGTGATAATGAAAGTAGCTGCTAAGCTTTTATAATAAATTTGTATAGCATTTTCAAGCATTCAGAGTGTTGCATGTGCATCATCTAGTTGTGGCTGCTTCTAGGGGTTTATGGGCCTTAAAAACCTTATGTCTTGTGGCTGCTAATGCTGTAGTTAGGAACAGACAGAGACTGCTTTCGTGCCTCCCTAATAATTAGGATATGATTGTGAAAGCACCACAGGCACCCAAGAACTTAAATTTTTCTGTGTCCCTAAAGAGTATCTGGTGACTACATTTCCTAAGATCCCTGGGGTCTGGGGGATCACCCTAGGAACTTTCCAAGCATGAGAAAGAAAAGAAGGAAGAAACAGAGACATTCTTGTCACTAGCACAGCAATCTTATAAAACAGATGGTTGGAGGTAAATTCTTTTCTATCTCGGATTATAGTTCTCAAAAACGAGAAAACTTGGGGGATGAGAGCAGTTTAGAACACAGGCCAAGAACACACCTGACAGACATGCCAAATACATATTCCGGGGTGACTAATGCTCAAGATCAATAACTTTGCTAGTTTTTCACAACAGTGTTTTTCTAATATAGGAGTACACAATATGGTTCTCTCAACATGCTTCCCATAATTTCTGATCATTGGCCATTCTGGTAGGACTAATAGGAATTGCAGGCCAAAACATCTGAACAACATCAGGTTTTCAACATCACTAACATTCCATCCCTGGCCCAAATAATACAGTTGTAATCCCCCCTCCTCCAGATAGATAGTTCTGTATAAAGTAATTCTACAGTTTTAATACTGAATTCTGTGCAGTATATTTACCTGCAATAGCACACTATAAATATTTACCAAATTGAAGAACACAATGAACAATCTCTGTTCTCCATTTAGCATATAACCTCAATACAATTCAGTCAAGCCAATATTGCAGTCATCAGAGATGTCATGATTTATGTTCTAATAGCCTAGTCTGTGTAAACCTAAAAGGAAAATCTCATCTAGCAGGTTATTCCTCATACAAAATGAGTATCAATAAAACAGCTTTTCAGTCATTATCAAAAGCCTGCAGCTCAGACCAGGAATGCATAGTTAGTTAGTTCAAATTTAGCTATGAATCTCAGCCCTGTGTTCAGTGGTCATTAGCGGATCACATGTCAGTTGGGTGATGAATGCACTCTGTCGTCGTCGTCGTCGTCATCATCATCATCATTATGTCTTTTCCCCAAAACTGGGATTCAAGGCAGTTCTGAACATTACAGGAGCTTTCCAAGATGTTGTGTCTTTTGGTGGTTGGGTTCAACACCTTGGATAACTTCTTTAAAGTTCAGAGTAAACCCTGGAATGAATGTACTACCCACTGACATGAAAGCCACCTGCCTCCCCTGTCTCTGCTGATTTTGGTCCTAACACTGTTCTATTACATAGCAAAGCTGCAGTGACAGAATTATCTACTAGCTACTTACCATCAGATCCTCAGCCACACCTTATAGAAGTCCGTAATCCCACAGAGACATTCTCTTTTCTGAGGAATGGGAATGCTGCTGATTTCCACTAGCAGTTCAACACTCTGAGTCATCACACGAAACCCAGCCAATCAGTTCCAGGAGCATCATTGTCTCAGCTCTGCAGAAAGGTACATCCGCTCAGTATTGATAGTTTGCTCATTCGTTTAAAGGTTATAGAAATCTCCATCTAATGCCAGTTTACAGTTCTTTGGTATTAGAATGAAGATCAGCCTAGTCACCTACAAGCCACCTTTGGTGTGCAGCAAGCTCTCAAGGAGAATGTCAGAACTGAGCCTGTCTGACAGCATATTATTCAGCTTGGTTCTGTGCCATTGCCATGTAGAGATATTACCTGCATTTTGAGAGTGTGGGGTGAATTGAATTTATTTATTATTGGTGAAATGCACTGCTGACATCCATGGCCTGGTAAAACAGAGCTCAGACTGACATTGGTAATGTGATTGAGTCATCGCAATATTGCTCATTGAACCATACATATCATATTCTTCAGAGTTCATTATTCTGTACAGTGCCAACACTGTGGCCTACATCAGTGCCATTAAATAAAAAAGCAAAACCATTGTAAGTGCAATTGTTTTAAGTTCAACTAATACAAATATCTGCTTTTCCCTTCTTTGCCCCCTAACCTGATATGTCCACAGGGGACTTCAACTGCTGCTACCCCTTCCCTTGTCCAAACTGAAGGCCCTCTCAAAGAGAATGAAAATTCACTTACTGGTCCTGAATCCTAAGGTTTTATAATAAATTTCTATAGCATTTCATGTATTCAAAGTGCTGCACGTGCATGGTCTAGTAATCTCTGTAACAACTGTATTAGTTAAACCAGTAGTATTACATCCTGTATTGCAGACTGGAGGGACTGAGATTGAGAAAGACAGGTGCTTGGCAGAGGCCCTTTCTGCAGCTTACCTGATTCCGGCGTGGGCATGGGGGGATCACGCGAGCAGCCTCTTGCGAGAGGCACTTGTGTCCCCTCTGCTTCTTCTCCGCAGCAGCTCCCTGCTGGCTGGCAGGAAGCGTGAGGGCTCCGCCTCTTCCTTCTGCAGTGCAGCTAGGTACTTTCCCAGGCTGCACTGGGGGAGGAAGCGTGAAGGCCGTGTCTCCGGAGACTCCGCACTCAAGGTAAGTACGTGTGGGTTCCCGGAGCGACGCAAAATTGTGCATCATTTTTGGCAAGAAGCCAAAAATGATATATTGCTGGCCCTGGCAGCGTCACACGATTGCGAGGACGTCATGTGGAATGGTCCTTGCAATCACACGACACTCCGGAGGCCCTTTCGCATGAGAAATGGCATGCAAAAAGGGCCAAAGTCTTCAGCTAGGGATCAAAGGACCAGAAAAATGGCCTTGGGGCCACATACAGGCTGCAGGGCACAGAAATTAAAAACAGGGATTTTCCCATCTGTTGTTCAGTTTCTTACAGAGCAGTCCTTGGTACTGTGTTAAGCAGTTATTTGGTTTCAAACCCCTTCTGGTTCTGTAGCCAGAGCACGAAAAGCAAAGCTCAGATTTTCCCTGGAATAGGCTGAGTGGATCTTGGTTGCTTTTAAATTCCATACTGAAGCCAAATAACAGAAATTAAATATATCATATCCAGAGTAGCACAGTTAATGGACTCGATCCATGGATTTTGTAGAGGTATAAAAGAGTTTGGATCCATCAAATCCAAGGCCATGCCTAACAGTCTTGATGCAGCCACAGAACATAGATATGCTTGTTTGTTTGTTTTGTGACCCACTAGCGGCAGATGATTGCTTTTGGTAAGTTTATTGCCATGGGCAGCCTTACCAGGGTTTCTGTATGGTAGTGAGGCACTCCTACCCCATTTAAACCCCCTCCAGCTGGCAATCTTGCTGGTTACAATGGCTATTAGCCACTGTTCTATTTATACACTATTTCATAGCAATCTTAAAGCTCATGACAGTATATGACTTTAAATTCTAGTATTGTCAATTAAGGAAAAATGAATGCAACAATCAGTTCTTTTCCTCCAGTGTCCACAATGCCAAGCATAATCAAAGCCATTGGGATGCTAGGCTGCATTAACAGAAGCACATGTACCCAGGTGAAAGGAAATAGTAGCGCCACTCTATTCTGCTTTGTTTAGATTCTCACCAGAACATGGTGTCCAGTTCTGGGCACCACAATTCAAGGAGGATATCGACAAACTGGAAGGTATCCAGAGAAGAGTGATGAGGATGATCATAGGTCTGGAAACCAAGGCTCACGAGGAAGGACTAAGGGAGCTGGGTATGTTTATTTTGGAGAAAAGAAGACTGAGAAGTGATAGCCATCTTTAAATATCTGAAGGGAAGCCACACAGAACATAAAATAAGTTTGTTTTATGCTTCTCTAGAGACTAGAACATGAAACAGTGGATTCAAATTACCAAAAAAATAAAAAAAAATATACCTGAACATTAGGATGAACTTCACTGTAAGAACTGTTTGACACTGAAATAGACTGTCTGGGGTGGAGTGGACTCTCCTTCTTAGAGTCATAGTGTCACAGAATCATAGAGCTGGAAGAGACCACAGGGGTCATCTAGTCCAACCCCCTGCCATGCAGGAACCCACATCAAAGCACTCCTGACAGATGGCCATCCAGCCTCTGCTTAAAAACTTCCAAAGAAGGAGACTCCACCACGCTCCAAGGCAGCCTATTCCACCGCTTGACAGCTCTGACCATCAGGAATTTCCTCCTGAAGTCCAAGTGGAATCTCTTTACCTGCAGTTTGAATCAATTGCTCCTTGTCCTCATCTCTGCAGCAGCAGAAAACAAGCCTCCTCCCTCCTCAACATCACATTGCTTCAACTATTTAAGCATGGCTATCACGTTCCCTCTTAACTCTCTCTTCTGCCGACTAAATATACCCAGCTCCCTAAGCCACTCCTCATAGGACATGGCTTCCAGACACTTCTTCAGAGATCTTTAAGCAGAGGCTAGATTGCATTTTTCAGAAATGCTATATATGGCAGGGGGTTGGACTAGATGACCCTTGCAGTCCCTTCTACCTCTATGATTCTATAATTCTAAAATTCAATCATTTTCTAATTAAACCTCCTGGTAGAATAATAAGATCTTCACTCAGCAGCTGATGCTACATAGAGAAATGACCAGATTGTCTTTTTATGGGATCAGGTCACCACAACAGCAGTGTGAACCTACTTAGAAGCTTTTGATCCAAGCACACTCCTCTCCCATCAACTCCTACCCAACGGGTGATGTGGATTTCAGCAAAAAGGATGTGACATCATTAAAATTGTGTGCCTGTCAATGCAGGTTGTTTTGAGGATAGTAAACTGATGATATGTCATGACGGCTATAGGAAATGAAAGATGCACAGATTCTGTGCCTTCACAGGTCTTTCCAATCAAAGGTAGAGCAGTTATAAAGCCATGTGAGATAGTAACAGGAGATGCTATTACTATTTACCTCCTGAGTAGATCCCAGTGAGTTGCTTATCTGTTCTCTCTGCAGTGCCAGAAGCTCTACTTCTGGT
Source organism: Cyclura pinguis (assembly GCA_030412105.1). Taxonomy (NCBI): domain Eukaryota; kingdom Metazoa; phylum Chordata; class Lepidosauria; order Squamata; family Iguanidae; genus Cyclura; species Cyclura pinguis. The sequence continues at coordinate 61,922,563 of CM059600.1, read as the reverse complement.
CTTCCTAATTAGTCTGTCAGTGCTGCTGCAGGTCGGTTTCTTAAAGATGCTATCATTCATCCTCCCCTTGGTTCCTGTGGTTTTGATCTTGGCAGTGCACATGGGTATAATTATATGTAGGTTGTTGGTTGCTAGTGAGCTTGGAAATCTGGCTGCTTCATATTTGAGGAAAACGTAACTACTGGATAACTACATGCGAGCCTTTGACTTGAAAGCAGAATATTTGCAATTATTTATTCATACAAAGAGACAGACTGCTGGTGCTTAAATCAAATCACTAGTTCATTGCTCAGACTCCAATATCTCAAAGATTTCCTGTAAAGATCTACAATCTCACCTGCTCTTGCAAAAATGAAAAGAGAGAACAAAAACATGAATGATTACATTTAAGATCTATTAATTTATTTTTTTTTAAACTATTGAAGCGAAGCGAAGCGAAACTCAAAGCAAACCCTTGATTAAAACTGGGGGATTTATCTTCCATTCTTGAACATTTTGAGAACCACACTTGCAGACAAAAGATACAGTGTGCGCACTGGCAAATTACATGCTTTTAATTACCACCACCACCACCATTTAAGCACTATGGTTTAAAATCCAGCTAAGACTATCTTACTGTACAGGTGAAATCAACACGACTTTTTTACAGTACAGAAACCTGATTCAATTTCCATGGAGGCAGGCAGGTTAGTCTGTTACAACAAAAACAATACAGAACCTTGTGGCAGCTTAAAACTGAGACATGTAGCATGAGCTTTTGTAAACTATAGCCCACTTCATCAGTGTAATTATACCCTTTCTGGCCTGACCAACCTTTGACATGTTGATCTGAAGATCTGACCAGAGCCTACACATGTATATGTGTAATCTAGGTGTGTACAAGTTGCACACATTCAGTATCAGCATTGAGGACCAGAAATCAGTTCTGTCCCATACTCTGTAGCATCCTAAAACAAACAAACAAACAAAAAACCTCAGCATAACTGACAAATCTGTTTTTGGTTTTGTAAGTATCCAAATTGCTAAAAAATATAGTCAACTAACGTATTTACCCGGAGTTGCCTTGGATTTTATTTTCTCATAGGTAATACTTGTTAGAAAGATTTGAGATCCTGTGTCTCTAATTCCCCAAACAGGCTTGTTCAGTACCTGTAACTTTCCTCATATTCCCCAATCCAATCTGTATTCAGAGTTATTAACATACAGAGATTGCGCTCCTGAAGAAATACATTGTCCTCTTCCTTGCTGCTAGGCCTCATCTCCATGGCAACTGGCCTGTTCAAGACAGGCCAAAGAGCTCTCTGGCTGAGAATTCTAAAGGCCCCTCCGTAAACTGCAAACCCCAGGATTCCATAGAATCTTCTTAGGCAGCCAATCATATGAGGTCTTCGCCTGACACAGACAAACAAACTTTGACTTTTATAGATTAGATTAGAAATGTGCAGGGGTCTAGCACTGAAATAACATTGATACAGACCTATACCAGGAAATGGTGGATGGAAGGGACTGGTGATTTCTTTTTTCCCAGTTTCCCCTTCTTGCAAAATGGCTGGGTAACCTGTAGTGCTCCAAATACTAGGCTCTTCACTCATAATTATTTGTTCTAGTACAGCGAGAAGTGAACATATCACACCAATAGTAGCGTCACTCCACTGGCTGCCTATTAGTTTCCGGGCAAAATACAAAGTATTTGTTATTACCTTTAAAGCCCTATCTGGTTTGGGTCCAAGTTACCTGCAGGAGCGCCTCCTCCCATACAATCCTCCCATACGTTCAGGTCCTCTAGGGGCCATTTACTTAAGCCAGCCAAGAACAGACTGGCAGGGTCACCCAGAGGTCCTTTTCGGTGGCCACACTTAGGCCCTTTCCGCACCTTACCTTCTTCGGGCGCTGGGGTGCGGGGATCGCTTGAGCAGCCTCTGGCGAGAGGCTTTTGCGTCCAGGGTCCTTCGGCTCCACACGAGCTGCCTGCTCGCATGAGAGCCCCACCTCTTCCTTCCCAGGCTGCGCTGGGGCAGGAAGCACGACCAGCGCGGCTCTGGAGGCTCCGCGCGCCAGGTAAGTGCACACAATCGCGCACCATTTTCTAGCCGAAAATGAAAAGATGTGCAATCGGCACCTGCCCTACCCTGGAGCGTCACGCGATTGTGAGTGCATCATGCAGATCGGTCCTCACAATCGTGCAATGCTCCAGGTGCCCTTTCGCATGGAAAATGCCATGCGAAAAGGGCCCTAGACTGTGGAATGAGCTGCCAGAAGAAATTCATCAACAATGTATGCTGTTCGTATTCAAAAAAGTGTTAAAGATTTATCTCTTCTAACAGGCCTATCCAGTCTCTTTTTAATTATACTTTTAATAATACTTTTAATTGTATTTGTACTTTTAATTGTGTTTTTAATCATGATATATATTAATTGTGAGATAATTGTATTTTAAATGATTTTGTATTTTAATGTATTTTGGTTTTAATTTGTTTTTAATTGTATCTGTGTTGTACCCTGCCTTGAGCCTTGGGGAGAGGCAGGTAACAAATAAAAAAAGTAGTAGTAGTAGTAGTAGTAGTAGTAGTAGTAGTAGTAGTTTTGCTTCCACATACACTTGCACCCTTTTCTGTGCTTTTTGTTGGTTTGTTTGTCCCCAGCATGGGACATGGGGCAGACACTAGCATGGGGCAGGGATGAGGGAAGCTCTGTATCACTATAGGCCAATCATCATTCAGATTTCTTTTTCAATGCCTTTAATGACTACTGAATTATAGAATCATAGAATTGGAAGAAACAACAAGGGCCATCGAGTCTAACCCCCTGCCATGCAGGAATACACTATCAAAGTATCACAAAGCATATTGGCTCTGGATGTTGTGAGATTCAGTAGGGGTAATGGTTTTTTAAAAAAATTCCTTTGTGTAAACTTCAAAGGAACACAGAATCATATAATAGAATCATAGATTTGATACTGCACTTGAACTTAGCCAGTAGGCCAAGAAGTTCTATAGAATCATAGGGCCTCTATGGGCCATCAAGTTCAACCCCATGAATGTCTCTGCTACCCTGTGGCAGTGAGGAGAGGTCAGTGGGCAAGGAAACTAATGTGAACCACAGGTATTAAACCAGACAAGTTGCATAGGGCTTTGGGGGAATATAGGGAAATAACCTCTGGAAGGGAATAAAATGTTGCTGCTGGTGCTGGACAATGTCACTGAATAGTATGGGACAATAGAAACATCATCTGGTTATTTAAACAAAAATCTGAGAATTTACTCCACAATGGAGAAGCATTGTTGAAGCCCAGTTACCATCAACCATTTACCAGCCACATCAAAGGTGAGTAGTTGTTTGCTAAAAGCTGGAAGACTGAAAGTGTTCCTCTCTGTCTACATGATCTTGAGCTTCCTCCCATGCTGTTCCAGAACCTCTGCAACTAATTTGGGGAAAAATAAAGTGTTACCCCACTGGCATACCCTATCCTGAGGACTATAAATTTTATATCAAATATGTCCACCATGCCAGAGAGGTTGCCTGAATGGGTACATAGACAAAGAGGTCGAACGACAAAAAATAGGTCACGCCAGGAAGATCCCCAGTCACGTTCCCCTAGGAGACCTCAGGCTAAACATGTCCGCACAGACAAAGGGTCCTCAGCCAAGGAATAGCCAACTTGAGTGAATTATTGAGATTTTCCCAGATTGAGCAACTCCAATGTTAGTAAACCCTACACTTCAAGATCTATCTGCATAAACCAATCATGCAAACTACCAAGTTGCTATTGTGCAGCATTTCTCCCTTTGTTTTGGCCATTGTTCTTCCTGGGAGAGGGCCTGCCCTTGAGGTACATTCTGCCCTATAAGTAGTCACAGTTTTTGAGGGTCTTTTCGGAGAACTCCCCACCATGCTAGCAGACTGGCACTCTGTTAGTCGAGTGATCCCCTCAGCCACTTCTCTTTGCTGAGCTCCTTTCTTCTTGCTGCTTCCTGAACCGAAGACTTGAGGATAGGTGCAGTATCATCACTTTTACACCCACTGTGCTGAATCCCTTATCCATTTTCACCTCTTTCCTTTCTCAATAGGCCTTGTGTGTGAGAGTGAGTGAGTGCATTGGTGCGTGAGAATACATTTATTAATGAAATCCAGTTATTGGTACGATTGTCTGGCTTTTTGCTTGGTCTGACCCCATAAAAATTGGGTAAAAGCTCCTGCTGGGTTTCCCTGCCCCTCATTTGGCTACAGCCAGTGCTCCGCTAATTTCCCCAACCTTTGCATTTTTGGAGCGAATCACGGTGTCCCCCAAGGGACCCCCAGAAGTCAGAGTAACAAAAGGACAGCAGAGAGAAAAGGGATCCCTGAAAACCACCCCTGTCTTGTCAGAAAGATCCGTCCATGAGTAGATCTCTTCAGATTAATTCACTCACCTTAATGAACGGAGTGGTAAAGATTCTTTAAAGATCTTTTTGTTAGAATCCGGAGAATAAATTTGTTCTGAGCTATACATACTTTCTTCTAGTTTTCTTTCCAGAATTCCTGATGTTGGCAGTCCTAACAAAGGCTCAAGCCAATAATGCACAGACCAAGAAGATGATACCTTTCTGTATACTCTCTAGGAAAACTTGCCTTACCTATTGAAGAGCAATGTCACCTTCTGAGATTTCCTCTCCCAATATGCTGGTAATATTGTTGGTTTGCATCTTTATGCCCAGAAAACTAGCTGAATTCTAAGGGACACCTTAGGCACACATATTACCCATAGTGTGGGAGATTCCTCTCAGCTCAGCTTGAATCAGCTCAGTAATTCTGTCCCATACAACAACAATGGAAGCAAACTTGAAGACATTTCCAAGGTCAGTTACTATATATTTGGAGAACTACTTCTCCACTAGCGAATACACGTATTATTACTTCAGTAGATTTTAGTGAAACTGTACAATTAGAACTCTTCTGGCAACTTGGGGGTGGTACAAGGCTCAATATACTGTTTCAGAACTTGTCAAACACCAATGCCGTAAAACAGGGGCAAATGAACGAGAAAACTAAATGAAACTGGAAATTGTTGAACATCCTCTTCTAGGTTTTTTGGGGGGGGGGTTATAAATGTGTGTGAGAGTGAAAGGATTGTTTAGGAGGAAATCTGCTTCCAGGAGCAGCAATGTGCGTCACTTACTGATTTCCTTTGAAGGAAAAGAAGTTGGACATGAGGAGTACAGAAATTATGGTTTTGTGGGTATATATGCACCACAAGTCACATGATTTCCAAACATGGTTTGCCCTATCACAGTTCACTCACTTTTAATAAATTATTTCTAGGAAGTATTAAGTAGTGCTTGAATATATACCTCAACAAAATTTGTGTCCAAAACTCTTCATTTTCTGGTCTTCTTCCTTCCTTCCCTCCTTCCCACCCCATCCCATCCCATCCCATCCCACTAAATCTCTTGAGTAGTGCTAACACCAAGCTGTATTAGCAGTTAAAACAATAATGACCAGTTGTGAAAATGGATTCATTTATCCATTACGGTTGGCAAAAGATTAAATGGGGAAAATTAGGAATAAGTAAATCACAAAATTATTTGTACATGAATTAACAGTTGGAAAAGTTCCTTAATGAAATAAAAAAATAGAAAACATATAAAATGTTAATGAAATAGTGCCAAGTCTGTTTATATGTCATATATGATCACGACGTTGTTATCTAGCTGTTGCTTCATCTCTAGGACTCAGAGACTCCAGTTGTTCATGGCAAAAGAAATGGGAAAAAAACTATGATCCTCCACTGGAATTCTGTATCACCATCTCTATCACTTTACATATACTTGGTTACGTAGCAGAGGTGCTAAGGAACCCTATTAGTGAAATGCAGAGATACATAACAGGGCACTGGCAAAAGACCCTGATGCACTTTGGCAGATGCAATGTGCATTGGTACAGATGTGATGTACATCCCATTGTGCACTAGTCTCATTGTGCACTGGTCATTGGTGTTCATCCCAACAGTCAAATTAAAATTCAGAAAAAGTCTCCAGGGTTGTATTTCAGACGTAGGCAGGTCCAAAACCAAATCATAGGACCACCCTTTTAAAGTATATTCTAGCTGAATGGTCTTTATTTCCAGTAATTGAGCCTAAAGAAAAACATCTCTGTTACTCAGATCTGGGGGAGGACTGTAGAAAAGCTGGGGGGGAAATGGTACCCTGGGGGGGGGGTTGATCCTCTGAAGAAATCTAGAGAGCTGACCTGTACTACCAGGAGCACAGGTTTTGTTCCCAGGGGTTGGGGTTCCTCAGCCCTACTATGCACTTTTCCAAGCCTAAACTTACCATCCCTATTCTCTATATCTTTCCCTTATCCTTTGCAGCTTTCCGTCACTCGAATGTCCTTCCACTGGACATCTGTTTAATCCTCTTCCTTTGATATTTGCATTCAAATATTTCACAAGGCACGTGTCCACCTTGGCTTTTCCTTATTCACTGTCCTTCCCTTTCTATAATTTACTTGTTACTGTGCTTTACCCCTTGGATTGTAAGACTATTTTGTTAAACATACATATACACACACCTATACAGTGCCTGGCAATGTAGGTGCTTTTTAAATCATACAGTTCCTATCACCATTATCTTATTGCATTGAAGGAAGATATTGATTTTTACATCCCAGTTTGGACTTAAAGATCATGTGGCTGCCCCCAGAAATATCTGCCTACTTTATTCTCTATTAATTTGAAATGTGTGGCATGGTAACACCCTGCTTTCCAAATGGTAGCCAGTGAGGTAGAAGACCAGGGATGACAAAGAAATGTTCTGGGTTTGCATTTCCCTATGGAAATATTCCTTTTCTGTCTTCCAAAATATATAGAATTACACAAGTGTGATTTAATGGATGGGAAAGCATGCACATGGGGAAACACGAATACAAAAACATCATACTCCAGGAGAAATGCTTATCAAATATGCACTAACTTCCATGCAAGAAGACTACACATTTCCCACTACAGAACTGGGATGGGAGGGGAATACCAGTAGGATCCTAAGAAGTAGAAAAGGAAACTAAACTCGTAGATTGCCACATACATCCTCACTAGGAAAACTCAAGGTCTGATTTTGTACTATCAGACTTTTTGCATTTCTAAACTTTACTGGAGGGTAAATTAGAAGCAAGTTGCACAGGTGTATTATTTTTTGGCTGCAGCCATGTGGCTCTTGTGACTTCTAGTTCCAGCCTTGGATTCACCTGCATTCATCTGCTTGACTATCTTTGCTTTCTCAGAACTGCTAACCCCAGGGTTGCCAGTTAATTTCCAGGTTCAGTTCTTAATTCTCATATTAAATTTTGAATCCCAGAATAGTCTGGATACAGGAGCTCTCAAGAACATATCTTCTCAGGTAATAGTCTCCTATTGTATGCAGCCTATTTTATATTTTACCCTCATATTCTGTTTTATGACACACAATTGGTATTTTTTTAAAGGATTCATTTCAAATTACTATGTATATTCACTAGAATTTCATTTTGGTTCATTCTTCTATACCTCAAAATGCATGGAGATCAACTGGTGATGGCAGTTCATCAATGTATGATGGCAGTAGTTTATAATTTTCTGGATCATATCTAGGTTTATAGCACAAATTTGGCCAGTTCATAATCCTTGGTTGACATGCTTACTCTGGGTGGAATTGTTAATGATGTTTTGCACATACGCTTTGTTATCTCCTAAAATCTAGTTGCATGATGATATATTTATTGATATATTTTCCCTTGATGAAACTCAGATTACTTGTTATGAAACTCAATGTGAAAATGTGTGCTGAAATACAGTATCCATAGCACAGACGTAAAAAAAAAACCACCAAAAACTCATTAGGTTTGCCTTTTACTCTGAAATTCACACCTTCTGAGAGAGCAATGGAGTGCATCTTGCTTCAGACATCCACACATTTTCAATGCTCATGATGCATCTAGGAAGGAGAAAAAAAATGGGGCATACAACTATACATTATTTCAAAAATAACACTACTATGCATCTGGACTATCCTGGATAATAGACTGGATCAAATTACAAAATGTAAGAACATTAACATTGGAAGGAGCTGACAACAGGATGGGCTGGCATGCCTACCTGTGGTATAACAAGGTGAAGATAGATAAGGATTTTCCGAATCACTTCATTAGGGGTCCATTACTGAAAATATGGACAAAAATCAAGAAAATTTTTTACAATAGAATACCAATGTGGATATCCCCACAGGAAGCCTTTTTTGGGAGATGGGTGGAAAAGAAAGAAAAATGGTTGACATATAAAGATTTCTTAGAAATCACGGAATCCGTAACACCACAGATTAAATCAAGAGATAAACTAGAACAAATAGGTTTCAAACTGGGCTGGTTTCCATACCGACAACTATACGAAAGATATAAAATAGATTTAAAATTAGAGGGATTTAATATGAGGCAGACATCCAATGAATTAGAGAAGATTATATTTGGACAATCAGATCATGTAATAGCAAAATTCTGCAAACATCTACTAGAATATGATTTAGAAGATCAAACAGTGAAAGATACTATGATAACCTGGGCGAATATAGTAGGTCATTCAAGTGAACTAGATCGATGGGAAACCTCTTGGAAACTAACGCTGTCACAAGATCTCAAAGAAAATTACATAAAGCTGTTTTATAAATATATAACACACATCAGGATAAATGTTGGAAACGCTAGGAAAAAAACAGGTACTTTTATGCATATGTGGTGGAACTGCCCAAAGGTAAATAAATTTTGGAAAGAGATAAATAAAATATTGATGGAAATATTTAAAATCCAAATACCATTAAGATCAGAAATATATCTACTAAATATGATTCAAATTATAGATTCAAAAATTTCAAAGAAATATTGGAGAATCTTGCTTTATTTAATAACAGCAGCCAGAATTCTGATTGCAAAAAACTGGAAAAATAAAGAAATCCCAACTACTGAACACTGGATGTTGAAAATATTAGAAATGAAGGAAAATGATCAATTGACTTCAAGAATAAAAGAGAAATCTGATGAAATAATGAAAGACTGGAATCCAGTAACAAAGTTTCTCCGCAATAGATGGAGTAATATATTAATGGAAGAAACATAGAAAATTAACTTGATGGGGAAAAAAATAATAGTAATAATAATAATAACTGTATAGGATTGGAAATAAGAGGTTAGGACAATTATGCTTACTTGCGTGTAAAAAATAAAAAGAGGTACAAGCATGGATGAAAAAAAGAAATGAGGACATAAAGAATCTGTACAGAATGTACAAAGACATAAAGAATCTATAAAGAATCTATAAAGAATGTATGGGTACAGAGAAAGACTACAAGGTTTGTAAAAAGTTTGTATTACGTACTATATGTGACTGAAGGAATATGTATGACTGTATAAAAATATACATGTAATGGTACAGTTTCAAAGGATCAATGCTGAAAGGTAGGAGAAGTAGGAGAACATTTACATATAGAATAACAAGTAAAAGGAGGAACAATAACAATGACAACAGAGAAAACTGTAATAAGAAGAGACGGAGGGGAAGTTTAAGTAAAAAATATGTGAATATTTAATATTGGTTATCAAGTTGTGTGACTTCAAACTACAGGAAGTAATTATATATAATTATTTTTTACATTTTACTTTATTTCATTTATTTATTTATTTATTTATTTATTATTTTTTAAATATTTTTTTCTCTCTTTTTTATTATCCAAAAAATAATAAGACAATAAGATAATTATTGATAATAATGGAAAACAGTATTTTGTATGTAACGTATGGAAAATAGAACCTTGTATATAATGTAATATGTAAGTGAAGATCAACGATGATGCAAATTATTTGTATAATAACTGAACATAATTTGGTATCAATAAAAAAAATAATGAAAAAAAATAGCAAATGGAAAAATATTTAGTCAAGGGGAAAAATGTATACTAAAATATGTTCACGTAGCCAATTTACTGAGTTCAAATTTTATTTTTTATTTTAAGCCCCCAGAGCCTGTGCCAGGAGAAGGGTGACGTATTCAATAAAATAAAATAAAAGTTTTTTTTTAAAAAAAAATGATATGAAATACAATACAGAATGAAATACAGGTATAGTATAAAATACAACTGAGCAAAATACTATGGAGAAACTCAAACCTAATATCAAATCATATATTGTTAGTATTAGTATTATTTTGTGATCTATGCTAAGAGATAGTACCTTCTCAAAAGCCACTTATTTTAGCTATAACCTTGGGATTCTCATATGACAAAAGATTCAATAAATAGAATTCTTTGAAGCAGCCAGGAATTTTCTGTAAAATTTACATAATAAAAGTTAATCAGATATGAAAAAAGAATGCAGAAACATCTCTACATATGCAAAAATCTGTGCAAATGTCTATGTGGAAAGGAAATAAAATCTTACCATTTGCCATAGTACTGTCATAGAATAAGAATGTCAGTGTGATGTTGAAAAATGCAGTGAGACTGACAATGTTTGCATTGCAGTGCAGTGCAGTGCATTCAAATTCATAGACTCCTCCCCCCATCATTAAAATTTGGCTATTGGCCTTTCCCCAGGTATGCTCAAAATGTATTTTGCTGTCATGAACTTTGAAGAATGTAGTTCCCAATACCTCTTGGATTGTTCTGTTGAATTAACAGTAAATAATATCTACAGTTTCTGTGTTTCCTGATGGCAGAGTATGACTTGGAACCTGAACACCTCATTGGTATGAACTCTCTCACATTCTTCCCTCTTTTATTGTCAAATCTCATCCTGGATGAAGTCCATTACAAGTCAGGTCTACACTCTGGAGGTGGGCTGGATTGGTTCCCACTGGGCTTAGAGAAAACATCTGACTTCTCAACAGGCCAGGAAGTACCATCCTGTGAATGTCTATCTAGAAGTAAGACCCATTGAGTTTGGTTGGGCTTACTTCCACATGACTGAATATAGCATTGAAGCCTTCATGAAATTAACAATAGATGGGGAAATTTAGGGAGAATCCCAGGCTATGAAAACTAAAACATAATAACTAACTTATTTGTTCTCAAAAGACCATGGAACAAAATTAGTGGGTAAGATACAGAAAAATGTTTATTTACCACATAGCTGGTGCCCCAGAAATGAAGCCAAGGACTAATTCCTTTGGGCTTGTTATGATGAAATGCTAAGATGAGTAATGGAGAAGGGTAGTAGGTACTAGGACTGTGCAAGGCTCCCCCAATTTCTCTAATTAATTAATGTATTTAATTTGTATCTTTCCTTTCTGTTGGCACAGGACCCAAAGCATATCTAGTTTGGTTCAGAGCCCAATATGACAGTTTAGATTGAGTCCCAATTTGATTTGGACTGACTCAAAGCCAATGCATCCTGCTTCAGATCCTGATAAAAAACGAAATTTGGAGATACAGCTCTGTGGATCTCCCACTAACCAGTATTGAGAAACTAATGGGTGGGGGGTTGTGTGTGCACATGTGTATGTGTGTGTAAACAAAATAATTAGAATTCAGTGACATGGTATCATCTTCAGAGCAAATTACACCTGCCAAATGCAGGTTGTTTGTGCGTATGTGTGTGTTAGCTAACCACCTTTAAAACTGTTTCTCCAACCACCAAAAATGAAATACATTTTTTCAAAGCCCACAAAGTTAATAGGCAGGCAGAGATTTGAGGCTACCAGCTAATGCAGAAAAAAAAAGTGCATAAAGCTGCAGCGAGAAATGAATACGTTGACCTCGCATCGTGTCTCTCCTTCACCCAAAAACTTTGAAGAGTGTTGGCATGATTCTTGCTCCAGATTGGAAGCTCAGTCTGTCATTGTACAAAGTCTAGATCCTCCTCCCCTGTCATCAACCCATCACGGTGCTTTCCTCACATGATGCAATTAGAGATACGCTGGCGGAGTTACCCAGTACCCACAATATTGATCCAGGTTCACCCAAATCACTTCAGACCAGGCCAATCCATTCTGGATCCAAAATAGTCTGATTTAACCCACATTGTATCTCATCTAAATCAATCCAAGTTGGCCCAATTCACTTCAAAGTTCAACATTTGTTCAAAGCAGTTACATGGCATTAGTATAGACCTTTCAATGCACCCAGTTATGTGCATTGAAAGTACTTCTTTACTTTCCTTTATCTTTTTTTTCCCCTTCTGGTACAATTTTTGATACACGAGATGTTCAAGCACTGTAGAAAACCACTGTTTAATGGCAATTTATGTCCTTAAGTCCTTTTTTTTTCTTTTTGGCTTTGCACACTGTAATGGCCTCATAATTATATCCTTCTCCCAGATAATTGAAGAGTTCTTAGAAAGGGGTCATCACCTCCTTGTGAACTGTGTTTTAATTTGCCATATACAAGATGATCAAGATGATAATCACTACAGTTTACAAGAACAAATGGGAAAGGGCATAGGACAGCGACAACGTCTTGAAAATATGGTTGAACTTGATGTAATTGGGAGGTTGAAGGAGTCATCACTCATGTCTCATTATAAACTTTACCTTCTTCCTAACTTCACAGACTCAACCCAAACTGAACATGAAGCAGAAGATATGTAACTAGATTCTCTCTCTCTCCCTCTCTCTTTCTCTCTCTCTGGTCAATTGGGCTGGTGGGGGGAGGGGAAAAAGTGATTGTTCAATGCACGCCATGTCCTCCTAGACAAATCAGACCTTGAATCCTCTACAGGTTCCTCAAAGGTATTCATACAGGCTTCCTCGGATCCACTATGCCTTGTTTTGTTTTGTTTTCAAAGTCACAATTAAAAACCATTTTAGGAATTGTTCAGGTGGGCTGAAAAATACAAACCCCATTTCTGCAGGAAATCTTCACCCTCAAATTGGTGGCATTGAGAGACATTCTAAGTAATTTTCAGCATTCTAAGGAATTTTCAGTGTGTTTGAGTTTGCTGATAGTTCCTTCTCTCCAGTCCTTTTTTTTTAACCTGCCCCTTTTTGTTAAAAATTACCAGCTACTACAGCAAACAGTAAGATTCTGTGAATCATCCTAGTCATATTTAATGAAAATTGGGCCAAAAGGATGCCTGTGGGAATAGAATGGAACACCCAGCTATCTCATGTCACACTAAGGCCCTTTCTGCACGTCGTCACTGTCACGCTTCTGCCATAGGATGGCAGCAGTTGGCAGGTTGTGCTTCCGCACGATGTCATCTCCATCCTGCTGCAATCCCATCATGAAGCATAGCACTTGCACAGCATTTGCAAAACAGAAAAGGTATGTTTTGCACATCCAATTGCACAGCACTCCCATATTTATCATTGTGTAGAAGCTGCAGAAGCGTGATTATGATGCTTCCCTCCTCAGCACACCAATGGCAAGTGCCGAGTTGCACTGCAGAAGGAAGAGGCGGAGCAATCGCGCTTCCTTCCGCAGGGAGCGAGCAGATGCAGAGGGGAGCGTTGCTGACATGCTTCCTTCCAGACCTGAATTGCAGCGCGATGGCGCGGAAGAGCGTTATTGTGCGGAAATGGCCTAAGTCTTAGGGGCTAAAATAGTTCAACCCCATCCACTCCGAAATCTTAGAATTTCACCAAATTTTACTAAACTTTGGGAGCATTTTTTTCCTTTCACTTCCATGACTAAGCAGAAAATGTTGGACAGAAGATTTAGCTTTGCTCTAGAATAGCAACTTTTCCAGCAAACTATAGTTTATACATGCATCAAAAGGGTGAATGGAGTGATTGGCTGAAGCTGTTGAGTTTACAGGGTGACAGTCTATGAGACAGCCGTCAAACAACTTAGGGAAGCAGAAGAAAATACACCATCATAAAACTTTACACTGTGAAAGACCAAATAATTGTGTGAGGACATGCTAGTTCTCCAGGTTTGGGTGCTGTATTATCGCTCAGCTGTTCTTTATTCTGGGACTTTATCTATGTATCTACCGCAAAGCATTCTGACAGAGTTTCAACTGTCATGACTCTATGCCGAAGATCTTGGGATTATTAGTAATGGTGGTGAGGTCCTCAGTGTTCTTTACTAGACAGCTCTACTGCTATAGTTCACAAGGGAGCATTAGTGTACTCTAGCAGTACTTCTCAAAACTATATATCCCAGGAGCCTGTAGGATGGAGCCAAAGCCGGTGTCAGCTTCCATGTCAGTAAGGTGGTGAAACCACTCTAGGTTTTACTCTGAAATTCATAAGGTGGTGAACCTATTTGGGGAACCTCGGATAATTCCATTTTGTACCAAAATCCAAAGCAGATTCACCAGCTCAATGGCATGAAAGTCATCAGCTGCCACTGGCCATGATGGTTGAACTGGCAGATACACTCTGAATCATGCAACGCCTGTTGTTTTTGCTGCCAAAGTAGTTACTTTATCCATAATATTGCACTTCTGGAATCAGCTCCTGACTGAAAACTCACTTTCATGAAACAAAGAAGAAAGGCTCAGATCATTGACTTACTTACAAACACTAGGTTATGCTTCCTGCTCAACTCTTCAAAGCTACCTTAGCAGCTAGCAGATGCTCTCAGCAAGGAAGGTTTGTTCTACTGGCAATTGGGGTGCAACAGAATAATGTTTCTAGCCCAACCTGCCAATGATCTTGTGGTGCAATAAGGAATTGCAACAGGGGTCTGGCTTCTGATTGTCTGAGTCTCACTTGCTAGTGGAATGGAGCTGGAAAATTTCTTTATTCAGGAAGAAAACTGCTAAAGTTATATGGCATTTCCTGCAAGAATAAAGTTAAAAGAATTACGCTCCTAGTCATTCTACAGAACCATTGTATTTGCCCACTCAGTCAGAATAAAGAGACAGACACAAAATGCATGGGTAAATTAAGGGCCACTTTATTAACTATTTAATTCTGATCTGCAGCAGAGCTGCTTAATGCAGTATATGCTGAAGCTTCCTCTCCAGAAAGGCAAGGGCAAGCTACCCCGACCCCACAGGTAAGCTAGTCAATCTAGCTTGTCCCTAGCTGGTCTTTTTCCAGGAAGCCTAAATCTGTTCACCTTCATCTCAAGCCCCAAGCTCTAAAGGAGAAAGCCAATCAAGTCCAGTCCAAAAGATTGTTCCCTTTCCCGCCTGAGGTCCCATGACTCAATGAGGAAGTTGAGAGAACTCCCTTTCACTGAAAGGTGCCAGTGGGTGCTCACTAGTTATTGACCAAGGTTTCACGTTCTGCACGAACCTGCTAAAATTGACCAAATATTAATTATGATAATTAAATGTTAACATCAATAAATGAATAACTTAAAATATAAACTACTTAAATTATAATCAAGTCAATATATTTTTAAAAAATTAAAGCACCACCCAAAGCCAATTTTCCCATAGTACCATGGTGAATCAGGACAAGGTAAGCAAAACACCTTCCTTCTTATAACAGTGTCATAACAACCCTTGGAGGACTCAGATGAGGAGGAGGAGGAAAAGGAGGCAGATTGCCAGGAAGCTGCTGTTTCCTCTAGGGCCATTTCCACACTAGATAGTTATAGTGCTATTATTCCACTTTCAACATCCCATGGAATCCTGGGGTTTGCAGTTTAGCGAGGGGCCTTTGAGGCCCTTCACTAAACTGCAAACTCCAGGATTCCATAGGATATTGAAAGTGGAATAAGAGCATTATAACCACCCAATGAGGAAATGTCCTAAGTCTGAGTAGATGGAGGCTGAGTGGTGGACGATCCTGTTCACAAACAAAATGTGGCTACAGATGTTGAGACAGCATGCCCCTGTCCTTCATTGAGAGATGGAGGGAAAAACATGAAGCCCAGCACCATTTAAGTAATAAATGCTGATCCAATTAAGCATGAATGGACACCTGTGACCTTGGAGGAGCTGCTCATAAATATTGTGACTATTGCCTCCCAGCCTTAGGCCCTTTCTGCACCTTACCTTTTTCTGGTGCTGGGGTGCAGGGATCGTGCAAGCAGCTTCCAGCGACAGGCTCTCATGTCCCTGCTGCTTCAGCTCCACACAAGCTACCTGTTCGCACAAGAGCCCTGCCTCTTCCTTCCACAGTGCAGCCTGGTAGTTTCCCAGGCTGCACTGAGGCAGGAAGTGCAACCAGCGCAGCTCCAGAGGCTCCGCATGCCAGGTAAGTGCGTGCGGGGCCCAGGAGCAGTGCGCAATCGCCCACCATTTTCAGCTTTCTGTCAAAAATGAAAAGGTGCGCGATTGGCGCCTGCTGGCCCCTGGAGCTTCACACAATTGTGAGTGCACCATGTAGATCGCTCCTCACAATCACACAATGCTCCAGGCACCCTTTCGCATGGAAAATGCTGTGCGGAAAGGGTCTTAGTGTTTACAGCTATCTTGTCTTGTTGCCTAGCAGTACTCTCGTGCTCCTATTTTGCCTCAACCTCAGACTGACTACATTTCAGACTATTCTATGTATTCTGTGCTGGCTGATGTACCTGGACTTTTGACCTAGGGATACAGCTTTTGGACCAGCTAAAGGCCACGCTCATGCTTCTCCCTGCTTCTTGACTCAGGCCCTTTTCGAATGGCATTTGCCATGTGAAAGAGCCTCTGGAGTGTCGTACGATTGCAAGGAGCATTTCAGACGATGTCCTCACAATCACACTATGCTGCCAGGGCCGACAGGCACTGATCGCACACTATTTCATTTTCGGCTTTTAGCCAAAAATGGTGTGGAATCGTGCATCGCTCCAGGGCCCCGCGCACACTTACCGTGCATGTGGAGCCTCCGGAGCCATGGCGCTTGTGCTTCCTCTCCCAGCGCAGCCTGGGAAAATGCTCGGCTGCACTTCGGAAGGAAGAGGTGGAGCCCTCATGGTGCCTGCTGGCTGGCAGGCAGCAGCTGTGGAGCTGAAGCAGCGGGGACACGAGAGCCTCTCACAAGAGGCTGCTCGCATGATCCCCGTGCCCCAGGACTGACAAAAGGTAAGTTGCAGAAAGGGCCTCAGACTGGACTGACTAATCCACACTCCTACATACCAACCTGCTGCTGTAGGCACTTGTTGACTTGCGCTTAGGACAGAAGGCCAAGGGAGAAGCAAAATTCCTACAAAAATTCTCAAAAGACAACCAGCTGAAGCCTGTACTAAATTCAAGGATGAGCGGATGGGCTAAGAAACACTGAAAGACAGTAGAAGTGGGACAAAACAGTGATTTATCACCTCTCTGTTCTGTTGCCTCTCTCACCTCATATCTCAATACAGAATTTGGATGGCATTGTTTATCTCTCTCTCCTTTCAGGACAGCAAATGATATCTCCTTCTAGATGACAAAAGTAGGGCCTGGATTGCAGTTGTTAGAAACAGACAGCTCTTTTTAGGGTCATTAAGGAAGGAGGAATCCTGCATCTCCTTCTAACAACAACCCTCTGAGTGCATAACCTATGTTTGTCCACTGAGACATCTAAACCCATGGTCATTTCATGGCCAAGAAAGGGCAGGGGTCTTTCAGGTCATAGGTCATTTCCGCACGAGGTGAGGGAATCGCCCCATGCTGTTACTCACTGTATCTTCTGGCTCCTCGATCTGGTCCAGGGTGAATCAGAGCAGTGCGAGGTCTTAGATCCGCACTGCTCTGGCTTCCAAAATGGTGGCTTCCAGTTGGTCGTGGGTCCTGACCAACTGCTGAAGCTCACCACGCCTAAAGCCCGCCCTCCGCAGATTGCAGGTTCGCATTGGTGCGAGCCTGTGAATCTGTACAAGGGAGCAGGTACGCAATGGCGCGCTCAGGAAAAATGAGAAACCTCTTTTTTCCGGTCTTTAAAAAATGCGCTAGAGGACCAGTTGGGGGTGTTTCAGAGAGGACCGAGGTGCGGATCTCTGGTAAGTAGTCCGAACCTAGTCCGCTCCAAGGTGCAGATGTCCTCCTTGGAGGACGCACTGTGCCGTTTTAATTCCCTCGTGCAGAAATGGCTGTAGTTGGCTGTGTTCCTGAATTAGATGTAGATGAAAAGATTATTGTCCCAGATCACCCAGGGGTCCTTTGGAGGTCTGGGAGATAAGAGTTTTCTTTACGTGTCCAGTGCACTTCTGGCTGGTGCCTGGCTGCTCTTTCTCCTCCAGTCACTAAATGGCCATGAGTGGAACCTCCTCAATGGTAGAAAGATAGATTGTGCATGCAGGGAGAGAGATAGAAAGTGGAGATATGTTGTGCCAGTATGATACAGGATCTTAGCCACTGATTCTTGCCATTGGATTATTCCCCCCACCCCCACCAGCCTATGCTCACACAAAACCCAAAAGTTGGAATTTTTAAAATCCCCTACAGTTTTTCAAATGAAAACTGATTCAAGGAAACAGATTTAAATGTCTTCTTCTGTCACAACGCATATGATTCTGTTCTGCAACATTTCACTACTGCAAGATAAACCAGAATTTGCCATGGGGTTCTAAAATGCTCCCTCAAAAAATTAAGCATCTTGTTTATGGAGGTTAACATGAGAATGGCTGATTTCCAAGACTACAAAAACATTATTGTCATTTCCATTTTATGTTGTGGTTCTAACAGAAATAAAATAAAGCTGCATTGTAGCTACCCCTGTGTGAAACTGGAAATAGTAGCAATAGTCCTTCATAGGGATTAATAGTAGAAACCTGAAAAGGTGCCAAAGTAATTTTTGTGGGATTGAAATTTGCAGGTGGTTTATTAAGCATGCAGATATTCACTCCTAAAGGAATCCTTTATCGAATGACAATGTCGTCTGAATTTTTTTCTGCTCATTCCCCCATTTGGTATTCCTGAACCTTTTATTAATGCTAAATTTATGTCGGAAGCCTCAGAGACAGTATCACATCTGGTGCCTGGTAATTTAATTTTAAAACATCAAATGATACCATTTTAAAATGTTAGGAAAATGTTGGTGGACCCTTTGAAACTATGGAAATAACACTTCATAAAAAAAGGAAACTGGAAATACTCAAGTTGACTCAGAAGACAAAAATATCAATGATGTTGATATTTCACTGTATGTATTTCACTGTATTGTATTTCACTTCATGAGAAGTGAAATACAAAATCTAGTTGGATTCACTCTAGGAATATGACTGTTGAGCAGCAACTTTGCATGTCCACATGTCTAGGTTACCACAGGCAGAGACATGCCAAACCCACCTCCCATCTTAAGCAAGCAGCTGAGGACCTTTCCACACTACAATGTTATAGTGCTATTATTCCATTTTCAACATCCTGTGGAATTCTGGGGTTTGTAGTTTACTGAGGCCCAAGAGCTCTCTGGCTGAGAATTCTAAAGGCCCCTCCCCTAAACTGCAAACTCCAGGATTCCATACAATTTTGAATGTGGAATAATATAACTATAACAGTGTAGAGTGGAAAGGCCCTAAATTTAATTTGCATTTATTTAATGAACTCCAGCAAAAATAGATCAGAGTCCCTGGATCCTTCTTGAGAGAAGAGAACAGTGCCTTCCTTCATGTGGGAGTGCCAGAGAAAGTCAAACCTTCCTCTTTAATCTCCCTCTTTATTCTTTTCTTGGATTTTTCTGCAAGACGCTTCCCATCTTAAATAAGGATTCAAACTCTCCTAATACAGTAGGCCCACACATAATATCCATTCTGGGACCCTTTGCATTATAAGATTTTCAAGTATAATATGGAATCCTTTTTTCCTTTCACAAAAATGAATGAAGAAGGCATTAGGGCCACCACAAGCTGTCAGTATTCACAGTATTCTGATGAATAGGTATCACCAGAAGAGGAAATTTCATCAGAAGGAAGGTCATCAGAAGGTGGTCTTGGGTTGTAGTGCCAGGATGATCTAGATGGTTTAATGTCACTATTAAGTCCAGAACTTTCACCTTGTCACTTAAAGAAAGCACTTTTTGGATTTTCTTTGGCTTGTTTGGATTGCCAGCATTGCCACTCTTATGCTCTGGAGTCATTATTCAACAGCAAGACCACTTTGCCAGTGTGACTACTTCACCAGCTACAGCCAAGCTGCTGAATACAAGTTAGCATGAGCAGCACAAGGTACCCCAGGCAGTGTCAATAGTGCAAGCAGGAAGGCCGGTAGCATCAGATATCATGAGCAGAGCAAGCAATGCTGAGAGCCAGCAGTTGATACCACAAGCAGCATGGGCATCACAAGGGGCTTTTTGCATATAACTGAAACTGAGTAAAACAAACTCATATTAAACAAGGGACTACTACAATAGTTGTCCATCTTGACCTTTATGGCTTGTGCCTTTCCTCCTTGGGATGGTATGCTTGCCTGGGCTAAATAACTATCAGCAGGTAATAAGGTGCAGCCTCTCATTCACCTCTTGTGTAAAAGAGATTATGTTCATGGGTCCTTGGTGTCTTTCTGATGGACATCAGATTAAAACAAGCCAAAAGGACCATTCAAACTACCTCCAGCCTTCTACAAACACTCGAAGTGAATGGCCCTCATGAACTGCCTACACTGAGGTAGATGGTGAATTCCCTGGGACAGAGGAAGTCTGGATTGTCCTTTTTTTGTTTTGCTTTTGTCTCTGATATCCCCCCTATTGTTCACCTGTTTGTTTGTTTCCCCCTGTCTACCTTTCTGATCATTTCCATAGAACTTTCCTTGTTCTTCTGAGTCTTTTTCCTTTACTCTCTGTCTACTTCTTGGTGCCACTTGCTGTCTCCTCCCACCACGGGCATCTTAATGAGGTTTATATACCCTTCTCCCATTATGCAACCACAGCTGCTTCTCTTGCAGGTTGATGGTGATCTACGATTATCTGCAATGCTGTCATCATTCAGCATTCATTGCTTTCAGAATTAGACATTTTGTGCATCATGGACAAGATACGTTGTTTTCATTGGTCTTGATGGATCTTCACATCACATATTTTAGAAAGAGCAGAGAAGTAGGTCTCTCCCTTATCGCTTCCAAAGAAATCCCACACTCTTCAAAGACCGTGGAAACATGGGCCCTTTCTGCATGTGGGGGGGGGGATGTCCGAAAATAGAGCTTACCGGCTTTGTTTTCCGGTCAGCCGAGTCCGTTGCCACGAGGAGCAGCGCGAGCTTGTCGCTCTGCACTCCTCTGGCATCCTAAATGGCGGCTTCTGGTTGGTGGAGGCTCTCCATCAACCGGAGAAGCTCGCCAGCTGGAAGCCCGCCCCCGGCAGATCTGCAGGCACGCACTTGCGCGCACCTGCAAATCTGCTCCGGAGCCGGGCGATGGAGCGGTATGGGGTTGCGAGCTCCGTGGTTTTTACAAACCTCTAAAAAGAGATTTTTGAAAAACACGCCGAGCAACCAGTTCTGGTTGCTCCAGAGTGGACTGAGGTATGGAACCACAGAAAGTAGTCCGCCCCAGTCCACTCTACGGTGCAGAAGACCTCTGTTGGAGGTCGCTCTGCACCATTTAAATAGCCCGGTGCAGAAAAGGCCTTAGGAACTCTTTTGATAATATCTTACTTTCAATAGGTCTCAGTGAACACACAGAACTTTCCAGCAAACCAAGTCTTCCCATTTACTTAGTCAAAAAGAAAATGATCCTGTGGACAAAGCTATGTGCACTCACATAGCAAAAAAAGAGACTCTTGAGAAAGAAATGGTGTTCTACAGTGCCAACTGTGGCATTTGCAACATGAAGCAAGTGTTTGCAGTTGTTAATATTAACAACAACATTCCAGACCAAACTTCTCCAATTTAGTGCCTTTCAGATGTGTTGTTCTGTACCTCTCATTATCCTCAACTTTACGGCAATTGCCCATTTTTGTTCTGTAAAATTGTAACCCACTAAGGGTGGAAGGCATTATGCTGGGGAAGGCTATATAGTACTATATGAAAAATATTAAATATAAAATGTTGGTTTCTGAACATTCCCTGCAATACACGTAGTTAAATTCATTAACTGAATCCTATGGTCTTATGACGCAAATATGGATTCCTATAACTTTGAAAGTTGTGGCAGCAAAAGCATTTGTTTCCATCACTGAGTGGCAAGATGGAACTGCCAAAATCTCCTCTTTGTTGTTAATTAGAATCATAGAATTGGAAGAGACCACAGGGGCCATCCAGTCCAACTCCCTGCCATGCAGGAACCCACATCAAAGCACTCCTGAGAGATGGCCATCCAGCCTCTGCTTAAACACCTCCAAAGAAGGAGACTCCACCATACTCTGAGGGGGCATATTCCACTGCTTTGACCATCAGCAAGTTCTTCCTGAGATTCAGGTCGGATCTCTTTTCCTATAGTTTGAATCCATTGCTCCTTGTCCTAGTCTCTGGAGCACTGGAAAACAAGCCCGCTCTCTCCTCAATGTGACATCCCTTCAACTAAACATACCCAGACTAAACATACCCAGCTCTCTGAGCTGCTCCTCATAGGGTACGGCTTCCAGACTCTTCACCATTTTGGTTGCCCTTCTCTTGATATGCTTCAGCTTGTCAATATCCTTCTTGAATTGAGGTGCCCAGAACTGGACATAGTATTCCAAATGAGGTCTAACCAATGCAGAGTAGAGTGGTAAAACTGATGTCAAGTCAGGTTTCATTTACGGTGACCCCATGAATGAGACACCTTCTGTCATCAGCAGTCCTGTTCAGCTCCTGAAAACTCTGGACTGTGGCTTTCTTGGTGGAGTCTATGCGCTTGTAATGCCGCCTTCCTCTTTTCCTATCACCTCTCACTTTACCTGGCATTATAGCAGGCAGGCCTACCCAGTGAATTTTTAACTGTGAATGCTAAATTCTTGTATTTAAAATGGTTTTATGTGTTTTCAGTTGTATTTTAAACTATGTTGTACCCCATCTAAAGCCTTGGAGAGAGGCAGGTAAGAAATAAATCTGTTGTTGCTGTTGTTGTTGTTGTTGTTGTTGTTTTCTTTTCCAGTGAATCATGTCATCTCGCGATATATCCAAAGAACAGCTGCCTTTGTGTAGCCATTTTTTCTTCTAATGAAAGTTCAGGCTTGATCTTCTCTAAGTCCTGTTGATTTGTCTTTTTAGCAGTTCATGATATCTGTGTTAACTATCTTCTTGTCAGCTTTCTTTTACTGTCCAGCTTTCAGAAACATCCATAGAAATCAGAAACACTATGGCATGGACAGTGTAGACTTAGGTATTCATTTGTCTATCTTTAGATTTGTTCCTTTAAAGCTGTTTTTCCAAGTGTTAGTCATCTTTTGATTTCTTGACTACAGTCTCCATTTTGATGTATGACTGAACCAAGGTATATTTTAATGTGTTCATCATTTACTTTAAAGTGATGTAAATCAGCTGTGGTCATTATTTTTGTTTTCTTAACGTTCGGTTTCAACTTTGCTTTTGTACTTGCTTGCTTAACTTTCTCCAATAGTAATTCCAAATCATTGCTATTGTCCGCTAGTAGTGTATATCCTCTACACATCTTAAAGTGTTGATGGTCCTTCCTCCAGTTTTCATATCTTCTTCCTCAGAGTGCAATCTAGCTTTCTGTATGATACTTTCTGCATATAAATTAAACAGATTGGGTGATAAAATGCAGCCTCAGCTGACCTCCTTGCCAATGAGAAACCATTCTACTTTTCCATTCTGTCCAGATCATAACCCCTTGTCCTGAGTATCAGTTAGACTATTTCCGCACTAGACTGTTATAGCACTATTATTCCATTTTCAACATCCTGTGGAATCCTGGGGTTTGCAGTTTAGGGAGGGGCCAAGTGGCCCCTCCTTAAACTGCAAACCCCAGGATGTCATAGGATGTTGAAAGTGGAATAATAGCGCTATAACAGTCTAGCGCAGAAATGGCCTTACACATCAAGAAAATCAATGTTGTAGCACACCCATTTCCTTTAGAGCAATCTATAGTTTTACATGACTTACATAATCAAAGGTTTGCTATAATCAATAAGCATAGCCTGATTTTCTTCTAAAATTGCCTGGTATGTCCCACTATCCAATATTTGTTTTCAATATGATCCCTAGTGTTCCTTCCTGTTCTGAATCCATCTTGGACATCAACTTTCTTGCACCATATCTGATAAAAACTTCTGTTGTAAAATTTGGAGCATCACTTAACTTTCACAGGAGATAAACACACTGATCCAATACCTATTGCAATTTCTGGTGTTCCCTTTCTTAAGGAAAGGAACGTATATTGAGTGTTTTCAATCTGAAGCCATTTGATTTGTTTTCCATATTTGCTGGTAAATTTGTGTCAGAATTTGGATGGTTTCTGTCATCACTTTAAACACCTCTTATCTTCTAGAGAGTTTTTAAAGATACATAATTTCTGTTTTATTTGCCTTTTGTATTCCTAGACCATGGATGGGGATATTATGACCCTCTAAATGATGTTGGACTGCAACTTCCATCACCCCTAGAAATCAGAGCCAATGTTGAGGTATGACGGCAGCAGTATTCAACAACACCTGGAGAGTTTTATGTTCTATATCCCTGTTCTATACCAAAAATGGAGACAGAACCTATTAGGATGATCTCTTTGTCCCCCCCCCCCAGCTAGATGTTACTTTTATACAAAACATTTATGGATTTATGGCCCTTTCCACATGAGGCTGGTGAATCAGTTCGTGCCATTTCTTACCAGATTTTCTGGGCTCGAAACAAGGCGGACTTTCCCTCATTTCCTTCCGCACAGCTACTGCGTATGTTCCATTCTGATTCAGAGAAGTGCGAGTTCATGAATCCACACTGCCTCCACCGTGGCCACTTCCGCTACTTCCCTCACTCCACCCTGTTGGCTGTGATTGGCCGTTTGTTTTTGTTTTTTGCATGGTTTAGTATGTCATTGTGTACGTGCATACATGTGAAAGTCCATTCTACCCCCTGGCCCCTCCCATGAGCCCTCTCCTGACCACCAATTTGCATTGGTGCGAATGTACATGTCTGCACCACTGTGAAAGTATGAATCGGATCAATCTGGAAAATTGCAAAAACCGATTTCTTCTGGTTTCCAAATAGCATGCTTTACCACCACATGGGGGTGCATTTAGTTGGAATTATTTGGGGAATGAAGGTAAATAAACCGAACCAAGTCTGCTCCAATGTGCAGAAGACCTCTGTGGCAAGACACATTGGCCCGCCTTAATAACCACGTGCAGAAAGGGCCTATGTTTCTTCACTGATTGTATCAGGTAGCTTCTGTGTCAAAGCCACCTTGGTCTAATTGTGGAGGAGGAAAAGATTCCTTTTAAGTCATGTGTGTATGTGTAGGTACCCTTAAAGGACCCTGTTGACTCAGAGTAATCCCATGAATTTCATAGGGTTTTCTTAGGCAAAGAATACTCAGAGGTGGTTTTGCCTGTTCCTTCCTCCGAAATATAGCCAACAGCACATGTTATTCATTTGTGGTCTCCCATCCAAGTACTAATGAGGCCCTGTTAATATGCAATGCGTGCTTTCCTTTCTTTCTTCCTACCTGCCTATCTGCCTGCCTGCATTTTTCTGTTCTCCCACCCCACTTTCAGTAGTGTCTCTATAGCATATGCCTTGAAAAAAATGAAAATTTCAATCATCCCTTTTAAAAGTCAATAAAACAGCACAGCTGCCAAATCAGACACATGTTAATATTTCATTTCATTTTAAAACAGCTAGAAAAATAATCTGAAACCTGCCTTTGAAATTACAACAAATTATCAGCAATTATCAGCTTCAATTATCAATTATCAGCCTGGAGAAGAGAAGACAGAGAGGTAAGATGATAGCCAACTAACCTACTCTCACTGGTCTGCTGTTCCAAACAGTAGTCTCTGATACAATGGATTTAAATTACAGGTTGAGTATCTTTTATCCAGAAATCCAAAATTCAAAACCAAACAAAACAAAACCCTCCCAAAATCTCCAATTTCATGTGTCATGGAGAGCTACAGCAAGGAAAGGAAGGAAAGTTGTATATTACTTGGTATGAAATTTTGGAGTTATGTTCCAGACTCAGATGGGCATTTCCCAGAGGCCCGGGCTTTTCTCTCCAACCTGGAATCCAACTGGGCCATGAACTGCCTACTTTTTATTCAAATCCAACTGGTGTACCAACAGCCTTTTCAAAAAAAGATAATGCTACAATTAAGTGAATTAAATACACTTTCTTATACTGCTGAAACAGATCATAAAAGGCTGAATCAATAATCATAGTACATTCCACTTCAACATGTGGCTTCTGCATATAGCCAAAGGTTTGAAAAGTAGTGGGGAAAAGAGAGGCAGGGATTTAGGTAGAATGAGGTAGAAATGGCAAGTAATTTGCCAGAAAATAGCAATGAAACAGGATCAGAATTGTTTTGTGGAGAGCTAGAGTCATGAAGAAGGAATTGAAGCAGTAGAGAAGTGGAGAGACGAGTAGATTAGTGCATTGTCTCAAAGCTTGGCTCTGGTGGGATGGTCTTTTCCTCTGAATTCTACTCTCTAGTTAGTTCCTTTAATGGACATTTCTACCAGTTTTGGCCAGTTTGTTCTAGTTCCCTTATCATGGATCCCAGACGCTTATGCAAGTCTCAAGTTGCTGCTCTTTATGTTCTCTCTCAGAGTACTTCAGGCAACTATTTCAGAGCTGAAGCAAAGTCTGTATTACAGGTTCCTTTGCTCATCTTTCAAGCATTTATCTTTCTCCTCCTTCTAGTCAGATTGTTGTCTTTCTCTTCATTTGTATCCCCACTCACTCTTTGTCACATACACACACACCTCACATACACACAGCATATTTTCACAAACCCAAATCAGAATTTTAGGGAGATACTGTTTTGCTGATTTAGTTTGTTTACCAGTTGTTAAAAGACTGTCTTGTTCTGCTTTGCATTGGCTAAAGCTTTGCCATAAAATGTGCAGAATACTGTTTGTTATTCTTGGCAGTATCACATATGACCCAAAATTGCAAATTGCATGTTGCAAAGAGTATATTCCAGAGTGTTACACCCATTAGTTAAGTGTTGCTGTATGTATCTAATGCAAATGATAGAACCAAAGAAAAGAAATATAATAGGATATCTGCTCTTGCGGGTAACTGAGCCGATGATCAAAGGGTATTAATCAAAAGATGAGGTCACAGCCACTTATTTTTTTTCCCCTTTAATGTAACATATAATTAATAGTTAATACAAATTCTATCCCATTCCATCACGTCTTGTCTGAATCGGTTCCTGGGCTCAGAACTGTGTAGCCCACAAAGCTTATTTTTCATGCCCACTCAAGCAGTAGAGAGCATTGTCTTGCCTCGTCCTGAGATATTTTCTCTCAGATCCATGTTCTCACTCAGTTGCTGAATGTACAGAGTGTTAATCTCTACAGCATTCTATACCTTGTAGTAATATAGGATAAATCAATTAATTGTTTTTGTAAAGAAAACTATAAGAAAAAAATGAAATTGCATCAACTGTAAATTGTAAACAGTAACAAGCATTGGCAATCATAAATGCAGGCTGTTTTATAATTCAGGAAGGACATTTTCAGCTGAGAATACTCATACCGTTCACTGTGAAGTAGTAAGAAGTACTGCTGAGATTTCTAACTGGGAAAAAATATGGTCTTTCAACAGATATTCAAATCAAGCTTGGTGTGGACTTTTTCCTGATTTGAGGTATTGTAAATCTTTGAAAGTTAGTGGAAAAACTTCTAGCTGGGAGAAATAAATCCTTCTAGGACTCCATAAACCATGCAAAATAGATTTCTACCACTGCGATCTGAAACTAAATTTATACAACTTTGAGCATGCTTAAATATAATCTATGAATATGGTGAGAATAAATTGGCTAGCATTCCAGTTAGGTGCCTATTCCATACACTTATCAATCACAACATTAGTGCTCTCCTAGGCCTAGCTCTCAACTGCAGCTGGTTTGTACTGCTTCAGTACTACTGGGAGATGAGAGTTGTTCATAAGACTGAATGTAGTCCATACTGAATGCCCATCCATATAGAAAACTAGATGTTATGAGGAAGGATTCCAATTTACCCTTTTCTCTGCTTTCCTTGTTTTCTATGTGTAGGCATTTCCCCTACTACACCTATCCCACAAGAGCGCCTTTCACACTGCACAATTAAAGCACTATGGTTCCACTTTAACTGTCATTGCTGCATCCTATGGAATCCTGGGGCTTGTAGTTTGGTAGTTAGAGCTCTCTGGCTGAGGACTGTCAATGCTCCACCTTAAACTGCAAATCCTAGGATGCAACCATAGCAGTTCAAGTGGAATCATAGTGCTATAACTGTTGTGGCAAACGGCCCCAGAAAGCATTCTGTCATTCAGTTGTCTGTTAACAACTTGAAATGATACAGTCAAAGCTATAGATGGAAAATGAACTGAACAAACATGATAGGAAATTAAACTCCAGCACGTAGAAAGACAAAAGAGAAAATAAGTAAGGCCAGTAGGAGAAAATGAAAATAGTGATTACTACAGTCAAATATTAAAGAATAATTTTAGTCGGGAACGGGTTCAGAAGAGAAAAAAAAAGATTGATGTGTCTAGCTATCTTCATATGTTCGTAAGTGTTAACAGAAAATGCAGCAGTGTACGTGTAGATTGGCAGGGCCGCTGTAGCTGAGGAAAATAGGAGCTGTGCTCCTGCATATCGTGACTTTTGAGGGGAGGGCCAATATAGGCCTTTAGTATTAGACAAGACCCTCTAACCTTTTTTTTTTTTTTGGTCTCCCTGGGAAATGGCTACTAAGAAATACATGTAGTCCCAATGTGACCATCCACTTGTTCAGGGAAAATGACTTTGTCAAATCTTGTGGAAGTAAGATCCTGCGTCGTCACTGAAAACATTTCTTGAAATCAAATACAATAAAAGTTCCCTCAGTGCATGCATTAGTGAGGAAACAGAGGTGCCAAAGATGGCATTTCTCTGTTTCTCCACCCACGTTTATGTAGCACTATCAGCAAACACTGAAGACATCCATCTATTCAGCATGACTCTCTGCAAGGGAAACTCTATATGCTTCTACTTTCAAATGTTTTTCATTCAGTTGTCAACAAGTACATCAACTTCTGCCTTTCCTGAGCCATCTTAAAATGAACTGTTTGAGTGGTATAACTTTGGAAGGAAGGAATTTTTTAAAAGCAGCCAAAGGTTATCCTGATGCTGTGGCTATGGGAAACATCTGGTGGAACAGAAGGGCAGCTATACTCAGCAAAAGAGCCCATTTTTTATTACTGACTGATACATGGTCGATGTGCCTTTCTCTAAACAATTTGCTGGAATGTAGGGAATTATATCCTATGAAAGAAAGAAAAAAATAATCAGTTTCTTCTATCAACTTTTATGAACCAAAGAACTGGTTCATATACCCTTACACATTTACCAATTCATGTTCTGTCAGATTTTGTCCTTTCATCTCAACTCTTCCTGTTTTGAAGAAAAGGACTTTAAATTCTTTATTGACGGCTGTGAAGATTTCACATTCATGTCTATCAGGATTGTTAAGTCCTTACTAAGTTAGACTGTATAATCTCCTTTCTCAAACAAGATCCAGGCTTAGTATTGTCTACAGGCTATTGCTCTTATCCGTCAAGAATCATGGGTGTTCTCTCAATGGTTTCTCTCAGGGTATCATCACTCTCAAGGATTGGCTGTATGTCTTTTACAATGGGCTGATGTGCCTTTGACTTGGAAGGACATGTACTAACAAGGAGAGTTGTGTCACTTTTCTGATGTGGTTTATTTTGCAGAAAGTGCTCCTTAGGGTATGATTCCAGCCTTCGCTATTTGTCTGCCATTTGCTCTAAGCTGGTAATGGGTAACAAAAAAACACTTTGTCTAAGATCTTCCAAGTGTTTGCCAAGGTTCCTTGAACCTGAACAGGGGCAAAGGAAACAAATATTAAATATAAACATAAACTGATAAAGTAGATTGCAATTATATATATACACTGTTTGAAACTCCCATTGTTAAAATATAACAGAAGTACAACAAGCATTTGCTTTAAAAAGCAATACAAATAATGCTCAGAAGGCCCTTAGCATAACCTCCTTCACGCATTTAGAGTCATGGCCAATGTGCACATTATTTCCCATTTAAATGCTTTCGTGTGAAGGTACAAATTTACTCCTCTTGCCTTTGCAGTGGGTCTGAACAGGCATGCCATTAGATCACAAGTCACAGTAAATGTCATCTTAACCCAACCAAGCTGGTCATCAAAACATAGCGTTGAACCTCTATTTCCCCCCTCCCCGAGCAATGTGGTGTCTGAATCTAGCAATTAAGTTTGCATTAACTGACAAGCAGAGAGTTGTATACTGTTCTCCTCCTTTCAGCAGGGCAGGGTGGGAAATAATTATGATCTTGGGGCAGAAATGAAAATTCTTTAGATACATATTGAAACTTTCCAGAAACTCTCTGACAGCAGTGGGGATAAAGTGCACATGAAAGGGTCTTGCAGAATTCCAGAGGGAATCCATCAGGCCTGGCTTTTATTAAATTTAGCACCAACTATATTTCTTAAGGAGTTATTTTCTTCTCCAGGGATAATTTGTCAGAATCCGACAGCCTATTCTTTTCCTCCCTGCTTGTAAATACCCTGTATGTTCTCCATCACTTCCAGACTGGTCCAAAGTACATAGGAGGACCATAAAAATGAGCAAAAGCCTTATTAAAGGCCAAAGGGACACATGGGGTTCTTTCCCCCCACAGTATTTCACAACAGCAATTGGGTCCCTCCTTCTCCTCATTTGTCATGTCAGATATCTTAAAACTCAGCCATCCATTTTATATAAGCGCAACACTAATTCTGTGAGATGTTGACAGTCCCGATAATGTAAAATACCTGACACTGTGATATTATGAAATGTCCCAGCAATTGAAATTCATTTTCTGAGGCTAGATGGCATTGTCATTTTTACTTTGTGCAGATTATAATAAAAGGTGCCATCTTATTCTGTCAGAAAGGCCCAGAGATACTAAGTTACCTCACAGACCCCCAAGAAAAGTATGAAACAATTGGATTGCTAATGAAACTGACAGGCAAAGCAGCTTTTGGCAGTTCTGTTCGGCTGAATGCCCCACCTTTCATTACTGCCTGACACTGGGTCAATGTGCCGTATTTAACAGTATCAGGCCAAATTCTCAGGTAGAAATATCCTGCCTATTTTATACTTCTTGGCTATTTATACCAGTTTTTAATTCACAGTACTGTTGATGATGATTTCAACAGTTCATCTGAGCAATAATGCCACAGAGTTTTTGTGCATCATTTGCAAATGTTAGACAATCAGAAGTGAAAAGTACTTCCATCTCTTCTTTTTCTCCTAACACATCCTTTGTTTACACCTTAGAAAAGGACATGTCTCTAAGATTCACAGTCAAAATTATATCTAGGTTTTCCTATCAGATTCGTCCAGGTCATTAGAATAATAAACCTTATGTACTGAAAGAATATAGTTTTTGAGGGTGTTTTATATATTACAGGTCTTTATTCACATTTTGAAAACACATAAGGAAATCAATATAAAATAACTATAGTCTAGGGATGTAATTCTTTGCTAATTTCATCCTCAAAGGACATAATTAGTAATTTTAGCAATTTTCTTCCTGTTACAATTAAGTTGTTGTAGACCATCCAGTTTTCAGACTGTTCGCAATTTGAGACCTATTATACACAAAATTCACACCTTTTCATGCAGAAAACAGATTTTTTTTGTACCTAAAATTCTATTTCATGAAGAAATATTATTTTCTCATGAGAAAGTAGGTTTTCTACACAAAAAATCCACATGCAAATTTTGCTCAGAATAAATCCTGAAATAGAAGATTCCTATTAGTTCAAGATTATCCTCATCAAGGCCTCCTGACACTTAAGAATTATATTTTTGACCATTTAAAAATATTTTAAAATATTCTTTCTATCTTTATGATACTCAGTAGAAAGAATTTTTAAAATATTTTTTCTATCCATACCACACCCCCACCAATTTCGCTACCTTTCCAAGGTGCTGGCTGGGATTACTGTATTTGCCGGCATATTAGACACACTGGTGTATAAGACACACTCCATTTTCCGACCTTATTTTTTTAGGAATTTTTTTTTAATAGGAAGGCGGGGGAGAAAAGAGATGTGGCACAAGGATTCCCCGGTTCCCTGTTTTTCTTTTGAGGATTCCCTTTGGGCAAATCCCATTCTCTCCGCCTCCCAGGCAAGCCATGACACACACACACACCAAAGAACAAATCTTGCTGGGAAAACTTCTCCATAAACTGGAGCTGAGTTGCAAGCACTTAACAAAAGCAACTGTGAAGGGAGAATGAAGACAGGAGCTACTGAGCCCTGTGCAGAAAAGGGGTGGGGAGGCAGCAAAAAGAGAGGGCTCAAAGCATCTGGAGGCTGCTTCTCTTCTTTCTAGGCCCCCCTCTTCTTGACTCATTTTCTTCCTTCACCCTCCTAGCAAGGTAATGGAGGCTGGGGTAGAAAACAGGAACAAGCACCTCCTCCAGAAGAAACCAAACCTCCCGTTCCGGCTGGGAGGGAAGAAAATGCACCTCCATCCCATTCCTCCCCCCCGCACCCTGGAACAGAAACCAATAGGGTTTTGCAGGCTGTGCTGAGCAGGAGCCAACCAACTGTAGGAGGGAGCAAAACTGGGAAAATGTGTGTGCTACAGCATAGTGTGTGTGCCTGTGCTACAGTATAGGCAATTCCTTACTCCCCCCTGTCCCACAGGTGGTTGGCTCCAAGAAAAGACTCGGCTGAGAGGCGTGAATGGGAGGAAGGAGGGAGGGCCTGCAGCAAGATGATCTCTTCTTCTCTTAAAGGGGCTGCTGATGTTTTCCCACTTTCTTTTTTTTTCTTTCTTAAACCTAGAGAGATTTATTCCCCACAAATCAATAGTCTACAGAAGGATTAAACACAAGAGATAAGACTGTACAAAGTACAAGCCCCACTCTAAGTTAATAGTTTGCAGTAGTTTTCAAAGTACTGTATTTACTGATGTATAAGATGCACCCCATTTTCAGAAGGCATTTTTTAGGGGGGAAAAGTGTGTCTTATATGCCGGCAAATACCGGATATGCTTCTGTGAGGCAAAACACTATCCTGATGGGAGCAGTGCTGCTACTAGGATCCCCATATCAGACAGGATTTTGCTGAAGAACAAAACTAAAAGTGCCAAGCAGTTAATGGGCAGGCGCATTAGTGGGAAGTGACACTGGTAGAGATTCAGAGTCAACAGCAGGTAACGCTTGTTAATATTACACAGAAGAGGGTAAGAGTAAACCCCTTTTGAATGTCCTTTACCATGAAAACGCTATGATAAGAGAATCCAAAATGAAACAAGAGATAATGCCAGAAGATGAGACTCCCAGGTCAGCTGGCAGGAAAACTACAAGTAATATCATGGGTACTGGCACCACTCAACCCAAGCTGTTGATCTGCTCAGAAGTGAAATGAAAGTCTGAAGCTGCACGATGTATACTATAGGAACATGGAATGTGAGAAGCAGGACTCAAGGGAAGCTAGACATAGTAAAACAAGAAATGGAATGTATAAACATTGCAGTACTTGGGGTGAGTGAGTTTAAATGGACAGGAATGAAACTTTTGAGTCAGATAATTACACGGTGTTTTATTTGGGAAAGGAAAATATAAGAAGAAATGAGTGGCATTAATAGTGAGGAGAGATCTAGCAAAAGCAGTCAAAGGATATAATGCAAAATCTGACAAAATCATATCAATAAGACTTAAGGGAAAACCCATAATTTATAATCATAATCCAGGTTTAGTCTCCTACTGCAGAGGGAGAAG
The DNA here is from genome assembly GCA_030412105.1 of Cyclura pinguis. Lineage (NCBI taxonomy): Eukaryota > Metazoa > Chordata > Lepidosauria > Squamata > Iguanidae > Cyclura > Cyclura pinguis. The sequence goes on along the minus strand of CM059600.1, from coordinate 61,888,932 downwards.
AAGGAGATGTTGAAAGACATCATACTGGAGGGCATGGAGAAACTGGTCATGCACCAAAACAAGACTTCTTATTAATCATAGGCCATTGGAATGCAAAAGTATGAAAGACAGCAGAATTCAAGATCATGGAAAAATCTGGTCTAGGATCAAGAAATGAATCAGGAAAGCAAGTTTTTTTGTGAGGCCACCAGTTTGTCCATCACAAACAACTGTATACATGGACATCACCTGAAAATCAAAAAGACAAAATACTTGGAAGCAGAAGATGGAGAAGCTCCATTCTCTTTGCAAAAAAACAAAATCAGGAGCTGATTGGGACACACAGTATGAACTGCTAATATCAAAAATTAGAATTGCATTGATTTCCCATGCAAGCAAAATGATGTTCAAAATTCTTCCACAAAGACTTTTGCCACAAATTTATTGCCCTCATATGTAACCTGTACTCAGGACAAGAGGCTATCGTCAAGACAGAATACAGTGAAACAGAATGGTTTCCAGTTGGCAAGGGGTCAGATGGGGCTGCTTTTTATCAATGTATCTGTTTAACTTGTACCCTGAAAATACCATAAGTAAAGCAGGATTAGAGTCAGAGGAAGGAAGCATGAAAATAATAAGAAGAAAGAACATCAGTAATTTAAGATATGAAGATGGCACGATACTACTAGCAGAGAACAGCAAAGAACTGGACTGAAGAAAGTCAAGGAAGAAAATGCAAAGTAAGATTTACACATGAACATTAAAAAACAAAACTAGTGACAACTGTTGTACCTCATCTTAAAGTAGATGATGAAGACATTCAAAAAGCTCAAGATTTTCCATACTTTGGCTAAGCCATTAATCAAAATGGAGACTGAAGACAAGAAATCAGAAGAAGAATAGGACTTGGAAGGGCAGCAATGAAGGAACTAGACAAGATCCTGAAATGTCAAGATGTATCATTGAATGCTTAAGTTACAATGCTCCATATTGTTGTATTTCCAGTTTCTATGTATGGTTGTGAAAGCTGGACAGTGAAGAAATCTGATAGGAAGATAATCAACTCATTTCAAGTGTGATACTAAAGGAGAATTCTCTGGATACTTTGAATTGCTAAAAAATATAGATAAATGGTTCTACAGCAAATCAAGCTTGAATTCTCCCTGGAAGCCAAGATGACTAAGCTGAGATTGTTGTACTTTGGACTTATCATGAGAAGACATGACTCAACAGAAAAGCTAATAATGCTTAGTAAGGTGGAAGGCAGCAGGAAAAGAAGAAGACCTCATTACAGATGGATGAACTCAATCAAGGAACTCAATCAAGGGAGCAGTGCTGTTGATTATAGAGTGACTTGGGGGTCTCTATCCACACAGCTGCCATAAGTCAAAGTTGACTCAACAGCAGTTAACAATAAACCTGCCATACTGTGCATTCTATTCAGGCATTAATATGCTTAGGGAATATACAATATACAACTTGTAAAATTTGGATCCTTTGGATCCAATGTTCCTGACATTGAAATACTTCACTACAAATAATGAGTAAGTTCTAGTTTCTTTAAAAAAAAAAACCAACCCTCTACGGTGTAATTGCACTACAATAGTAAGAAAAGGAAGAATTTCATTCTTTTGTGGAGTAACTATAACTTTTAAGTTACTACATAGGTGACCCCTTAGTAAATAGGGAAGGAAGAGTATGACATTGTTCAAGTGCTTAGTCATACTGTGCCTCATGCTGCTGCCCATTCCCCTGGAATATTAATGCAACAATGAAGTGGACAGAAGAAAAATGTATTTTGTACTTTCTACTTTTGAGAGATTTCCAACAACTGTCACTAATTATTTTGAAAAGTAACTTGCCAAGCTCTGCATAGTTCTCTACTTAACACAATTGCACTGGAGTTTTATGATACTATAAAGATATGGATCATTATCCAAGAGCCGATCAGATGCTTACGCGGTTATGGTCACAGCTTAGTTACTAAGTTTGGAGATAGGAATGATCATAAAACCTGGTATTGAGTGGTGATCCAGACATGGACCCCAGAGAACTAGCAAGCCTCAAAGTACATATTGAGCCCCAACAAATCTTAAATTTCATTTGAGGACGGGCATATAATGAAGGATTATCCCTCTTTCAGATGTGCACTTAACAGATCAGACTATCTCAGCTGCTAGCCAGAGGTTTCCAAGGAACCATCTTCTAATTTCTGAAACCTTCACGATGCGGTGTCAACAGGACTATCATAAGACTTTAGCCTGAGAAAGACATGCAAAGCTAGAACATAGTAACTCTGTAACTCTGTCTTTTGGGACAGCGGTTTATTGCATTTTATGGAGTAAGTTTGCTCAGAGGGTTTAAGCAGAGGCTTAGGCAGCCATCCATTAGGGATGCTATACTTGTATTCTTCCTTTAAAAGTCTGAAGTGAAGAGGGATTTTGACTTTTTAGGTATTTTCCAGTGTTAATACTTCTGTGATTCTGGTTAAAAAGAACAAGGACTAAATCTGTCCTACCTAGATGACAGTCACTGAATCAATAGGCATTGGTAAGTCAACATTTACTTAAGGGTAATGGAATGGGTGTAGCCTAGCTGAGACTAGGGCCATTTCCGCACTACACTGTTATAGTGCTATTATTCCATTTTCAACATCCTATGGAACCTTGGGGTTTGCAGTTTCGGGAGGGGCCAGGCCGCCCCTCCCGAAACTGCAAACCCCAAGATTCCATAGGATGTTGAAAGTGGAATAATAGTGCTTTAACAGTCTAGTGCGGAAATGGCTTAGGTTGTGATTGAGGTCTAGGAAGCAAACAGCTGCTACAAGCCAACTCTGTGTTGCTGTAGCGTGGAAATTTATGCCTTCCCATTTCCGCCTTGGAAATCTTGGGATGTACAATCTTCTGGATATTGCTAGCATTCCACTTCATACTCTGATGATTTCTGATATTGAAAAGAGTAGTTTGCTTTTGTTCTATAAAAATAAAACTTCTCACTTGTTCAGAAGAGAAGGAGAGTTGGTGCAGCTATTTGCTGCAGAGACTCTTCCTTCATTCTGGAAATATAAGCCAAGTTGCTCATAACAATAATTTAAAACAAAAAAAACCTCAACAAGATCCCAAGTCCCTCCTGTGGTAGTACATTTGTTGGGCCAACCAAAATGTGTAAAACACATCATGGTAGTTTGCAACGCTTCATAAGGCTTTTTGATTAGGTCAAATGACACGTGGGGGAAAGAAAGTGATGGTTTTGTGGTCCATTCTGTTTTGGAATGTTATCGCAAGTGCATATATGGAAAAAGTGACCCTCCTTGAGGTATGGCCATAAGCCAAATGAGAACAAAGACAGAGGCAGTTTGCCTTCTCCATTTGCCTTCTCCCCTGCATCTATTCAGTATGAAGCCACAGGCCCCATGGTATACAAGGCCATTTCCACACGGGGTTTTAAAACAGTGCAGAGCGTCCTCCAGGGAGGACGTCTGCACCTGGGAGCGGACTGGGTCGGACCTATTCAATGTAGATCTGCACCCCAGCCCACTCCGGAATGACCCCAAGTGGTCGTCCAGCGTGGTTGTGAAAGACCGCTAAAAACAGGTCTTTCAAAAGCACAGAGCGCGCCACTGAGAGCCTGTTCCCTTATGCAGATTCACAGGCTCGCATTGGTGTGAGCCTGCGATCTGCTGGGGCCGGGCTTTAGGCTGGTGAGCTTCAGCAGTTGGTCGAGAGCCTCAACCAACTGGAAGCCACCATTTTCGTCCCCGGAGCAGTGCGGAGCAGCGGCCACGCACTGCTCCGGAGCAGCGTGGACCAGACCGGGGAGCCCAAAAGTCCAGTGAGTAGCATCAAGAGGCGATTCCCTCAGCCCGTGCGGAAATGGCGCAAGAGTATTTAGTCTCTGAGGAATGTCTCTCTATTCTAAGTTATGAAAATAAATTCAGGTGACAGAACCAAGTGTACTAATTGAAGCCAAATCAAGTTGGCTTTATCTGTTGTGGTGGGGGGAGGGTAAAGCATGCAAAAAAGAAAATCCTCATTCTAACATTCTTCCATTCCAAAGATAGGGATTGTTTTTTAACTGCTCACTATAACTTTCCTTCCTAGAATGCAGCTAACGTTCAAAATCCCAGAATGGAAGCCTTGGATACAGCAAGAGGGCAGTAAAATGAACCAAAGCAAATAAACTAAAGCAAGAAGAACAACAGGGTGAGTTATTTTAAAAAAAAATCCCTCCCTATATGTCAGGAGTAGGGAAAATTTGCCCTCCAAATGTTTTGGACTACAGCTCCCATATTCAGTCCCTCATGTGGGCTGGATCTTCTGGGTTCTGAAGTCAAAAACATGAGGATCAATTATTCCCCATGCCTTTAATTTTGTTGATGGAAGCTGACTTGGGTCCCATGCTGGGAGAAAGGTGACATACAAACATAATTAATTATTTAATTCATGGGGCTTCCCTCTCTGTATTCTTCTGCGAGCGAAAGGTCCTATATCACAGTTTTTAAAATGTTTAGCCCAAAGGAAGACACACAAACAGCCTAAACTTTCTTTCCAATTCTGTCTGTCTTTTTGATTACACTTTTGGGATGAAGGCCCTTTTGCATTCCACAATTATACCACAAAGTTTCTACTTTAACAATCATGGTTCCATACTACACAGTCCTAGAGTCTACAGCTTAGGGACGAGTTTTTAGAGTTCTCAACCAGGGAGCTCTAGTGCCAAACCATGCTGCAGATCCCAGGTTTTCACAGGATGCAGTTAAAATGGAATCATAGTTCCATAACTGTGCAATATGAAAGAGCTTCCAGTCTTTCAGCAGACTAAATTAAATCCTTAAACATTTGGATGAACTTCTTTCAAAGCCGAAACCCTGTCCTTCCTATCTCACAAATCCTTGACAAATGGGAAATAAGTATTATGGCCTGCTTTCTGCTCAAATGCTGTTTGCCCTCCAGTGGCTTGAGACCCAGAGGAGTATTCTCTCACATTTTGCTCTGATTGTCACTGACACACAGAAAGCAGTGTAATTCATGAGAGCCCCTGGGGCAGCTAAGCATACTTGTTTTCCCGGAAGACCAAAACTTGTATCCAGTGCAATTCATTATGTCTCATTACCAGCATTTTGTGAAATATTTTCACCTCAAATTAGCTTATTTTGCAGAATACCTTCTGTGAGAATTTGCCATCCACACTGTACATTTCTATACTACAGTGATATGACTGCACAGCTAATGGTAAAGAAAAGTTACTTTTTCTACTTAGAAAAGTTTTTTTTCTGCAACTACCCAATTCCCCCAACCTGATGGCCAGTTATCATAATAATAAGCAATATTAGTACTTATATAATCAAGAAGAGAGTCATAAACGATCTAGCTACTGGTTGATTTACTCTTCCATTTGAGAGAAAAAAGAGGAGAGTATGACACAGAAGTTGGAGATCTTGGCCAACATCCTGCCATGGGAGATGCACATGTCTCATGTGCCTACATCTCTATAGCTATGTCTCCTGATGCCATCTCCCAAAAATCTCACCTTGTAAGCTGTGCAGCTCCCTCCAACACAGCCATCTCCAGGTTGCTGGAGAGTGAGGGGATCCACAGCAACTTGTCCAGCTATTTTCCTATAGCTGAACACAATGCAACAGGCATCAGCAAAGACCTCCAGGGGTCCCTGGGACATCTCTGCAAATGACTTCTCTGCAGTAGATCCACCTAAAGAACAATAGCTGAACATATTACCATTAACTCCTAGCTGTCCAACAACCATGAAATGGCTGGTGGGGGGATTGCATGTCTTATAAGGTGGGTTGGGGGGAGCTTTTGATCATTACACATTTGGAACAGATCTACACAGTGCCACCCAAAATTAGTTGCAATATCATAAGGCAGACTTATGATATCGTAACTTACTGTCAAGATGCCAGCTGTTATTTTTCAAGTCCAAAAACAAAAAAAGAAAAAAGAAAAAAAGAAATCTTACCAAACTCTGACAAGACTTTGCTGGTTCTTCTTTACCCTCTTAATGATGCTGGATTGTATCAAAAGCCATTATCTTGCTCGATCAATTCTGCAGCTTAGGTGAAATGATGGTTCCTCTTCTGTCAGTAGGGTTATCTACAAAAAATGTTACTAATTGATTCCATGGCAACTGCACTGAAGGATCCCACAATATTCTATCTTATCACCCATTTTTTTAACATCTATATGAAATATCTGAGTGAGGTGATAGGAAATTTGGAGTGAGGTATTTATAACAATGATAATTCTATTTCTTCCTCAGGTGAAGCATATTGATTGATCAGATGCTTAATCAGTATCTGGATTTTATAATGGGCTGTATAGAGACCAATAAACTGAGAGTGAATTCCAACAAGATGGAAGCCCTGTGGTTATAGGGTTTCATGTCTGGAAATTATATTGAGCCTTGTTTAGATACAAGGGCAACCCATTTTATTGCCTGTGACAAAGGACAAAATGCCACCTACTCCTTCCCAGTCACCAGAGTTCTATGGATAAAGGCAGATCAGACTTGCAGGTAAATCTTATTTGAATACTGATTTCAGGACCATGTCCTGCTCTGACTGCTGAATCTGAGGGTAGTAGAGTAGCTTATGTAGTGCAGAGCAGATAGAGAGACAAATATAGATGTAACAATTCCTTGCTATCAGTATCTGTCACCTAAGGCAACTTCAGAAATATTATGTCCTCCGCTTCATGAAATGGTTGAAGAGCCACACACCAGCTGTTTCCATTTTCAGAGAACAGTGGAACTCTTCACCAAGGCCAGCAAACAGATGAATTCTGTGCTTCCCAACATGCTTCTTATTCATTTTACACTTTTGTAATAGCAGAAAACCTGATTGTGGCCCTCTTTTCTTTCACTCCCTTGGCTACAGCTTGATAGAATGGCTACTAGGTTGAAGGGGAGCCAAGACCTGATGTAGATGGCTTCTCAGCAAACACCCTTGGGAGATTATGTGAAATGGAGGGACACAGCCCCCCGGTTGTGACCAGACCTACCGTTATTCTCTGTCAAGTGAAAACTACTTCTTTTAAAATGGTTTATGAAGATGGGTGACGTAACTATGTTATGCATTTTCTTATGTATGCATTCCTTATTATAGTCTTTATTTATTTATACATGTTTGTATATGTTTCTGTAGGTACAAACAGTAAACCACCATAGGATGAAGAGGCAGCATTAAAATGTTTTAAATAAAGGACAAATAAAGGCAGTGCGTCAATAGACATTGAAGGATTTCATGCACCATTAAAAAAGATGATCAACCAAGCCTTTCAGATTATTATGGATTGCAACTTCTACAATCCCTCACCACTGGCTAGGACTCATGGGAACTGCAAGACAAAAACATTTGGAGGGCCACAGCTGTCCACCCAGGCATTAAAAGTCCAATAGGACATGGACAACTTCATCTAATGCCTCAAATGGTACCAAACACATATGGGGACATTGAGCTCCACATCTGATGTTCCAAACAGTGAAAGACCAGCTTCTAAAGAGTGAGTGCTTGAAAAGAACGTCTGAGAAAAACTACAACTGTATGTTCATGTTGGAAAAAATGGTCCTTTAGACATGTATAATTAGCATACAGTCATCTGATCTCTCTGACATGATTAATTTTCATTTTCAAAGCACTACCACAATTTAGATTGTCAGGTCATTAAAAGAACCTTTAATTTTTAGTTGTGGGTTAAATCAATGTAATGCATATTCAGAATGACATTTCACCAGTGCTGCATTGATCTCTGCACTTTGCACAGCTGGTTTTACCTGGTCGGCTGCTGTTATAGTTTCTTCATCTCTAGGTCCCTCTAAACTTTCAGCTTTTTCATTTTAGATTCCCCTGGGCCAACATGCCCAGCTGTCAATTTCCACTTCTTCACCTTCTTTCTCCCCAGCTTTTGATGGCTTAATTGGTTTTGGATCTTCACACAACAGACACAGTCTCAGTGCAACTTCTTTGTTTCTGTTTTCTGCAGCTGAATAAGGTAGCACTTGCCAGTACTGGTTCAGTGAGGTAGGACAGCAGAAAAAGAATGGGATAGAGAAAGAGAGTACAATTTTGACATCTGTCTATAATTTTGTTAAAGACAAATAAGCTTCATAAACTTTCTTCTGGAGAGAAAAATATCCCTGGGAACTTTGTGTTAATACCTTTAGCACATCTTCAAGTGTCACTTTTGTCTGTCCACCCCAAGTTTTCCCCTTCACCTCTTGCCACTGTAGAATGAAGGAATGAGTGCAGGATCATAATTCCCCCTTAAACTGAAACTCTACAGTTCACGAAACATCAGAGTCATCAAGAACAATTTATTTTTATTGTTACTAAGGCCATTCCTGCACTAGACTGTTATAGCGCTCTTATTCCACTTTCAGCATCCTATGGAATCCTGGGGTTTGCAGTTTAGGGAGGGGCCAAGTGGCCCCTCCCTAAACTGCAAACCCGAAAATTCCATTGGATGTTGAAAGTGGAATAATAGCACTATAACAGTACAGAGAGGAAATGGCCTAAGAGTTACAGAATCAATATCTATCTGTATATCTATATTACAAGAAAGCAAAAATTTGTGCACGAGTATGAACATTCATAGCTTTGTTCAGTATATTTAAGGACTCATTCCAAAAATTAAGCAACGCATTATCTTTTTCATACAATAAGTGAGCTATTGGTCTTCCCAGTCCATTATAGTTATGCGAGATGGTAAATAAGTTCCACTGGTATATATTTGTTTGTTTGTTTTCGTTTTTTCAGAGCAAGGGTTTTTCCTGTCCAATCAGAGAAGACTGTGCTTTCAGAACAAGAAAGGAAGTAAAGGAAATCAAAGATTATTCATTAAGGTTGTAGAGGGAAGAGGCAGATATGGAGGTAGGGAAGAGATGGTATCCTTGGTATGAGCTGTGGCTCCATTCCTTCCTAGAGGAGAAAGCCTAGAATGTGGTGCTGGAAGATGCTTGCTCATTTGCTTGGCCACTGGCCTGTGAAGTCTCTTGGGGCTGTGTTTTGTCCCCCGTGACATTCAACATAATAAGCTGGGAGTGGCTGCCCAGAGAACTGGGGTTTAGTGTAACCAGTATGCAATATTTCAAACTCTAAGAAGACTGATTTGATTCTGAGACAATGTCAGGTGTTGGTGATGAATAGGATGAGAATGAACAAATCAAAGCTTAATCCAGATAAGACAGTAGTGCTCCCATTCAGTCAATTCCATATCAGGGAATAAGAATTCAGCCTGTGCTGGATGGGATTACATTCCCCCTTGAAGACACAGAAAGGGGTTTGGGGTGTTTTCCTGAACTTGGCCTTGGGCCTGGATGCCTAGATTTCTGGGGTGATCAGGAGTGCTTTTGCAGATTTAAAGCTACTGTACAAACTGTACTTCTTCTTAAAGATGCCTGATCTGGCCAAGGCGGCACATTTTTTTAGTTACATCCTGTTTGAATTTCTCTAATGTGCTCTGTATAGGGCTTTCTTGGAAGAATATTCAGAAACTTCACTTGGCACAAAGAACAGAAGCCAGGTTGTTAACTGAGGCTGGTTACAGGTATCACAGAACTTCCTTGCTCCACTATCTGGTGGTCTATTTCCAAGCCTAATTCAGCGTCCCGGTTATGATCTATAAACCCTTACATGGTTTCTATCCCAGCTATCTGACAGATTGTTTCTGTCTGCATGAGCCTATCTGGGCCCTGAGATCCTTAGGAAAGACCCATCAGTTTTAGCTGCTGGAGATGTAAGATACGGCCCTGGAGATGTAAAATACGGCTCTCCTGGTGACTCCGTCTAGGCTCTAGAATGCCTTTCCTACTGTGGCTAGAATGACTCACTTCATTTTGTATTTCCATTAGCAAGCAAAGGCATTTTGTAAAAAAAAAGAAAATGTACAACAGACTTTTGAGAACTGAATGTTTTTAAAGAAAGGGTTATTAAGAGTATACTCTACTGTTTTTATTTACTATTTTAATGCTTTCTATCCTTTTTATTGTATTTTTCAATTTGTCTTTAGTGTTGGTGATAGCTAAATTCTCTTTTTACACTGACCTTTTGTAAGTTTTAACTATATTGAAGTTATTTTAATTTGTAAGCCACATTGAGTCCAGTTTTGGTGGAAGAGTGAAGTATAAATAAACTCACATTGTTGTTCTCTTGATCATTTTTACAGGCTTTGAATATTAATGGGTTTATTAGTATCAAATATGCAAACATTATTTGGCGTAGCTGAATAATATCTCAGATGCAGCCCTCTCTCCCAGAAATCCATGCTTGAGATTGAACCTAAGACCTCTTGTGTGTTTAACATGTGATTTTTTGCTGAGCTACAGCTTTATCTGGTAACAAACCACAAGATTACAGCTTTATGTTGCCACTAACCACAAGATTATATCACCCAGACTTGTCTCACATCAGGAATGCAGACGATCCTTGGAAAGCATACCCTCAGCTGAATTTCTGATACCTTTTGTATGTAGATCTATTGTAAAGGAAATGTGGTATCTCACCCTCTTCAAAATAATGGAAGTGGTTGTCAAAATTCCAACCAGATTCACTAGAAAAGTTTACATGGAAGCCAGATTTTCATCTCTCAGAAGTGGAATTCAACCTTTCTACACAGTTCCTATTGTAATATTCTCACATACTGAAATACCAGGCAGCTCACAGACCTCCTTCCTAACAGCCTATCGTTGTAGTTAGTATTAAAAAAAATGAATATAGTAGTTAGTAGTTTTAAAATGAATGCTTATTATACATAATTTCTTCATGAGATTTTGCCCAGTTATGAAATCATTGCTGCACACCAGTTCTTCCAGGTTCCAGGACAGAAGCAACGGAACAGCACCAGAGACAGCAATTCATGTTCGGAATTCTCACTTCAGGAGAAACAGACTTTGAGACCAAGGAAAGGTTACTCATTACAAAATTAAGAATAGAAGAAACAAGACTTTCTCTTGACAGTCTTTGCTTGAGGGGACTGCTAGCAGATGTTCTACAATTAGCTCCAGTGTGATGCTGATAGTGTAAATTGTGGAGCAAAAGTGTAGTTTTGAAGGTTAGGATAATTATGTCTAATTTCCCTGCAATAATTTTTACTCTCTTTCTCTAAACTGGGGTACAGATTTAGATAAATCTGAGGAACAAAAAAAAACAAACAAAAAACAAAGAAGAAACTAATTAAATTGAAAAAAGTGATCTCAACATGTTTTGACACAATGGCTTTCTCAGAGGAAGGCTCTCTAAAAGGCAGTTAACATATGATATAATCAAAGTGAGGCCATCACCAACCAATTTAAAAAAAACCTTCAAAAGCATATATAAAAAGATACAAAATAGATCAGTCTCGTAGCTTAGTAGAAGCTTAATGACAACTTGTCCATCCTTCATTTTAAAAACTCGTGTACATCAAAGAGTAAGAATGTTTAAAGTTACAATGAGCTGTGTAGTGGTTTATATTGACAAGCAAGATTTTCTTGAAGATTGAAACAGAACAAAACACGAATCGTGCATTACTGATTTTTCTTTAAAATCCACTTTGATATATAAGGATGCATTATTCTTCTTTAGAAGAGCCTCAGCATCACACACACACACACACACACACACACACACCTTTCTAAAAATCATATGTTAAACATATGGTCCATAATCCTGGTGGTGCACTTTGATGAACTCCTCCCCTCGTCCCTTGGGTGGCCAAACTTGGATGTGTGTTCCATCCACTGCGCCAACGCACTGGGGGAATCCCATCTCCTGGAAGCCACCCATTATCTGTGGATGGGGTTTGGAAAACATTAATACAAAAAAAGTTAACACTCCAGAGCAGGCAAATTTCAAAATGCTGCTTTCAACAGCATTTTGATCCCGCTACTTTGCCCCCCACAGAACACCCATGCAGCCATAGGGCACTAGGCAGGCAGATGCAGATCCCACTTCACCCCTCAGGAAATGATTGGGAGGGCAGGGCCTAGGACTGGAAATCCCATGGTGCTGCGCACTCTTGCCACGGACAGGCAGGCAGCCTCCCACTTCCCTACCCTCCCACACTGCCTTCTGCTACCACGAAGTTCTTCCATGGGCCAGAGATGGGCCCACCATGGCCCAGGCAGGCAGCCCGCATAACCCTAGAGTGAGGATTTGAAACTACAGATCCTTTCAAACTATAGATCCCACTTTCCCATTGAGAATTGACTGGGAGGGGAGGGCCAAGGAAATGAAATCCCATGGTGCTACTCACTCTTACCATGGCATGGGCAGGGAGCCACCCACTCCCCTGAAAGCACCCACACCACCTCCCTCCCAGCATACCCCAGAGTACATCTTTGCATCAGGAGGGAAATAGGGGTGGTTCACACTGCGATAGTCACCTAAGCACATCATCGATGCCAGGAGAGCATGCTCAATGGCAAAGCAGACTTCGATCACGATCTTTGCCACCGTGGAGATGCCCAGGCCAAAGATGTTTGCGGTCTCCCAGTATATGAGTGGGGTTGTGAGCCACCATACAGCTATGGCGACCTGCTCCTCCACAGGAATGGGATCACACATAATGGTGGGTGTACGCTGCAGGTGTGGGCACAGGTGCTCAGCGATTTCAATTAGGGTGGCACAAGTCATACAGAAGTGGTAGAGCCACTGGTCACCATCCCACATTGATAAGACTTCCATGCTCCACCAGGTCCTGCACATCTCCGGAGACAGGGGACTCTTACAAAGCTGGCGTTGTGCAGGGCAGTAAAATAGCTGGCATCCAGGTCAGCAGCCTGAGAAGAAATAAGAAGGTGGTTTGCCCATTGCATGTGGTGGCTGGCATCCAAAAGGGTGCATCTAATTGCCCACTCCCTCCACCATTGTCTTTGCAGGAATGCTGCAGCCAATGTGAGGATATCCATATATGTATAGAGCACTTGCAGCACTGTGGCACATGACCTCTCATGCTCCATTTCACTGGTCAAGAGTGAAAAACAGACAACCGGGACATGCGCTGTGAAATGTTATGTGGCCGGAAGTCACATGACGTGTCTGAGTAGGAACGTCCTTCCTACGATTTTTTAAAAAAAGGGATCCAATGAAATGGGCTGGGGCGGAGCAGGGGAGTGGTGACAAATGCTGTAGTGTGGAACAAGAAAGTAGTCTTCACCACCTCAAGCGGAAAACGGTGCGGAATGCCGCATCACAGAAACGCAGCCATAAACTCTGCTCCTACGACTCCATGAGGCATTTCTGCCATCTCGTGCAGAAAGGACCTCTGTTACACTAGCAGTTGTACTTTTTCCTGAATTGTTCCATGGTGGTCAGAAAAGGCAGACAAAGTTGCCATTACTGTGAGGGAAATTCTGACAATTCCAAGCAGCCTATTCCTGCCTGTGTGTGATGGGGAAAGGGGCCTCTGAGACTAAGTGCTGCAGGAAGGCTAGCTTGAACAGTCCCCTGTGCCTTGGGATACCCAGCTGAATAAAGCCAGGCTTCTTAGAGCAGTTAGGCTTCAAGATTCCCCCACCCACATACCTATCCTATATTACTTCATTAGCACACAACCTATGTTTTTTTTACTCCTGTTGCTTCCACTGAATGATTGGAGCCACACTGCTGTTAACTCCACATTGAACAGCATCTTAGCAATTGATAGTTCAGTCCTGGATGTGTATATTCAGAAGTTTCAATTCTGGAATACATAACATGGGACAAGTGCAGCAGGGTCCCTATACACAGAACATGCTTAAAATAATGTGCTGTGAAAGACAGAAGGAACAGGGGGTGAGAAGGAGGAAGGGAGGGGGAAGGGGATAATTAAAAAGAGTAAATTAAATTGAGAAGTTTTTGTTTTTAAGGACACTTTTAATGTGGCTAAAAAGATTTATTGTGGCAAAATAGAAAATGTAAGTATTCTATATATACATACCGATACAATGGGCCCTCAGTATCTGATAGGGCTTGTTTCCAGGACCACCCCCACCACCCCCGTGGATACCAAAATTCATGGATGCTCAAGTCCCATTATGTACAACCGTGTAGTAAAATGGTGTCCTTTATATAAAATGGCAAAGTCAAAGTTTGCTTTTTGAATTTTTTAAAAAACATTTTCAAGCTACGGGTGGTTGAATCCATAGATACAGAATCCATGGATATGGAGGGCCAATTGTATATATGGGCATATACACAAGAAAGATGCTGAACATTGAATGGAAGCTGCACATAAATAAATAAATACATACATACACATACATATATATATATATATATATATAAATACATACATACATATATAAATACATAAAATCACTTAATGGAAGCTGAAGATAAAGGATACCTCAATGCTTCACACCCAGTCTCCTCTTGTCTCTGCAGATCAGCATCCTGCTTTCAGCCAGAAGCCTTGGGGAAGACCACAAACAGAGTGTGAAGGCAAACATTCTTTCTTATAATTTGGCCCAGTGTGTTGTATTCACAGGTCTGCTAGTCCTATTTAGTTGTCATAATAGACTTGTCCTCCAGTAATATGTTTGTTCCTTCTTTAAAGGCCACCTGAAGCTTATTCTCCATGATTGCCTTCCACGGCAGTCAATTCAGTATGTTAAATATGAACTATGTGGGAAAAAATGACAAGGAGATATTTTCAGTAAGAGCAGATAATTTGTTTGGGGTGCACTCCTGCTGTCTGTTTTGTTCCTGGATGGCTTTTGTTTCTAAAGAAGATTTGCTCTTTCAATTTCCAGGAAAGCTGACACTTGGGTATAGCACAAAATGCAATAAAATGGAATCGGCTTACCAGAAGCTTAACAGAGAATGTGGTAAAAGCACTTACAAATATTACATGTTTAAAAGGATAAATCTTAGGGTTTGCAGTTTAGGGAGGGGCCAGCTGGCCCCTCCTGAAACTGCAAACCCCAGGATTCCATAGGATGTTGCAAGTGGAATCATAGCACTATAACAGGCTAGTGTGGAAATGGCCAAAGACACTGGCTCTTGAGTCTGAGTAATCATGTATTTAAGTTTGATGCAAGGCATGATGGGAAAATTAAAATTAGGAACCTGAACACAGATATTTATGGGAGTGATATCCATCCTCCTCTCCCCATGAGTTGATAAATAACAACTGGATATTCATTCATTTTGAGCTTGGTACTAACATGTGGAAACAGCCCTTCCACAACCTCTTTTTTCCATCTACAGAACATAAGAAAAAGAGTCATATGTATCTCTTCAAATCAACATGCTTTGCAGGACAGGGCACAAAGTTATGTTAGCATCTATTCTGTCTAAAAGGCATGATAATCAACTATAGAAAGAAGAATTATCAAATGATGCTTCTGTTTAAACAGTTAATGTTAAAGAATGATGCGAGACAGAGCCATTTCTGCATGGTGTCGCAGTCCCTGTATGGGGACGGGATGGCATCGGTCCGCAGGTTGTGCTTTTGCATGACATCA
Organism: Cyclura pinguis; assembly: GCA_030412105.1. NCBI lineage: Eukaryota > Metazoa > Chordata > Lepidosauria > Squamata > Iguanidae > Cyclura > Cyclura pinguis. The sequence goes on along the minus strand of CM059600.1, from coordinate 61,873,515 downwards.
TCACAGTCCTGCTGTCCTCCTGTCCCCATGTATCACGATTGGAGGGTATTCACTTAACAGATTAAGCATCTGCAATCACACAATGCTCTTCTACCTATCTGCCATGGGGAAGGGTAGGAAGCTCAAAGGAGTGCTTCCTTCCCCAGCACAGCATGGGAAAGGGCCCGGCTGTGCTGTGGAATTCAGACACACGTCCCTCGTGCTCCCTTCCACAGGGAGCCAGTCAGGTACAGACGGGAATGTTCCTGTCGCCCTCCCTTCCTGGCAAAGGTGCTGCTGGGATTGCAGTGGGACACCATGGGAGAGCATTGTGGTGTGGAAATGGTGAGAGAAGAAAAACCCCAGCCTTGCTGTGAGATCAAATGTGGCTTACATCACTATTTACTTGTTTGACTAGCCTTAAAAATTGTATCCTACTAAGATTTCAGTTTTTCTATGTAATTATTTAGATATGGAATGACACCAGTTTACATTACTGTGTGATTTTTATATTTCTGTTGTGCTGTTTTTAGAATGCACTTATTACTTGTATCTGTTTATCCTACTTATATCTGTTTAATCAGTTATAAACATTATAAACAACATCATCATATTACTTAAATATGCTTATTTAGAATCCTGTCCACAATGTTCTCATTGGTTTTCTTACTTTTAGTTACAGATGCTTGTGCTATGGCTGATACGTATCTTGAACTGAAGAAATTTTTCTTTCCAGACATGAGGGCTGGCCCAGGATAAAAGGTGGAGCCCTGTCCAGTTCACATGAAAAAATCTGACTGGACTTATAATTGAATCCCGCATCAACACAGAGCAGCCTCACCCATCATACCCAAGGGCAGCAGACTAGTTTGGGGACACAAGAATGACATACAGTTTTGACCTCAAAGGGAGGTGCGGATTATCAGACTCCAGAATGAGTAAGTGAAAACCTACTGCCACTGCTTCCAAGCATCTTCCACCTGAGGCAAATGACCCATTCTACTGGTAGGGCTTGTCCTGCAAGACACAGACTTCCTCATACTTGGGTTCTCACTTTGAGTAGTGTGCTAATTGGCCAATATGTATGTCTGAAGGGCCTTCCTTGGACACAGAGTCCTCATGCGGTTGAACAAGTGAATGGAAGTAAATGTAGGATCACAAAATGGCTATTATTCTAATTGAATGCTATTAAACCTGACTGAGAAGAGCTCCAAATAATGGCATATATTTGTAATAACAGTCCAAGTGAGCAAAGCATTTTACAACTATTGCCTCATTAATTCTCCCTGTTTTCCTGCCAAGAAGGGCTTCTGAACTATTACTCCCATTTGGAAATTAGGATATGAGTCAAACAGGCAATGACTTGTCTAGGGGGCGGATCCATTATTTTAGCCTGACTTTCCTTTATGCCCAGGTGATGTGACCTACTCGCTATAATACAGCTGATATTATATTAGCATGCTGAATGGAAGCCTTTAGTACAGAAGTGCTGTAGCAGAGACTCTGGGCCCATTAACTTTGAATACACTTTTCTTTATTAGATAGATTTTCCTTTCTTTATTTCCCATTTAAGGTAATTTAAAAGGTAACTGCCTTTACATATGCAATATTTAGAAACTGGGTTTCCCTTTTAAGCACTTCTACCTCATCACATTTATTTTATCCACAAGAAGGAGAAAAGGGGGGAATATATTTTAGAAATACAGACAAGGAAAGAAAAAAGAAGCAAATATAATACACAAAAACTCTAACAGATATTCTATTCACAATGGCTTTCCTCATCTAACCACTTACCTCACAGTCTATCTTATTTTTAGCAAGAATGTTAACAATAGGCATAAAGAGAGGACATTGCACAGGTGAGATATCAAGTGATATTCCAGCCAGAACCTGTTTTTCTCATATCAGGGTGCTTTCAGAACAGATGTTCACTATCCTCCTTTATAGCACCAGAGGAAAAAAAAGAAACCAGAGCAAGAATTATGGCTTCACAGAACATGAAAGAATTCAGAAGCATCATGAAGGGAGAGAAGCAAAGGAAAATACAGAGGGGAAATCTACAGTTGACAGCTATTTCAGGCAGGTCTGCATTCAGATCTACTCACCCTGGTTCTGTTTTACTGCCACTGTAATTCAAGGGCAACTTTATTGATGTTAAAGTGAGAATGAAGGAAAAGGGAGCCCAGCTGGAAAAGTTTCTAATGAAGTAAACAAATCTGGAGAGAGATTTTCTTGCATGCTCTGAAACTGTACTGCCTCAATTTGTGGGATGTGGTGTGTGAGAAGGTCTTACCTAATTTAATGGTCTTCCACAAAAAAGAGAAAAGCAAAGCAAATCCCCACAGTTCATGTTGCCAGAAAAGTAAGCTAGAAGACTTTTCCAGTTTGTTTTATGCATCAGTTCTGTAAATTTGAGCAAGAGAGAAAAGGAGAGCAAGGGCACCATCAATCCAGCAGGTCAAAGAGCTCCATGAGGCTCTATCAACATCCAGATGGGAGCAGCCCCTCTAAAAGCTGCAAATTTTCACTGTGAGGAAGACAAAGGGAACAGGACCACCATCAGCTCAGTATGGGAGATGGCTCTATGAAGATGGCATGCTGAGATTCTGTTGTTTAGTATGCCCTCTCCATATACCAAATGAGAAAAAGCCCCCTGTACACACACCAGACCTGTAAGTGGGGAGGTATTGGGGGAAATGCTGGGAAGGAAAAAGAGATGGGGAGGACTCAGGAGCACAGTGGGTGAATGAGACACTGAGTGGACTGGTCTGAGTATTCAGAACAAGAGGGGATCATCTTTGGTGGTGGGTTGGGATGGACAAGGAAAGACAAATGAGTATATAGGGAAAGTGGAGTGAGTCAAAGAGAGACAAGAAGAAGGGGAATAGGACACTCACAACATTTTGTGATTGATTGTGCCAAGGACACAGCTTCAAAATTCATAGAATCATAAGGGTGAACTGGTGCAACTCCACTATACAGGAAGACACTAAATAATTCCTGAAAGATGTCCATCCAACCTTTGTTGAGAGACTTCCAAAGTAGAGCCCTCTGAGGAAGTTTATTCCACTGTCAAACAGCTCTTACTATCAAGTTCTTCCTAACCTTTAGGCAGAATCTCTCTCTCTCTCTCTCTCTCTCTTTTTAAATCTGAATCCACTGGTTCACATTCTGGTCCCTAGACCATCAGAAAACAAACTCACTCCATCTTTTACAAGACATTCCTTCAAATACTTGAAGACTGCTATCATACTACCTCTCAATCTTCTCTTTCCCAGTTCCCTAAGTTGTTACTTGTGGAGTTGATTTCCAAACATTTTACCATCTTGATTGCCCTTCTCTAGCTTGTCAATGTCCTTCTTGAACTGCAGTGCTCTGAACTGGATTCAGTATTCCAGGCAAGCCTGACCAAAGCAGAAAAGAGTGGGACTATTACTTTCCTCAGTTTGGACTCCTGTTGATGTAGAGTAGAATTGCATTGGCTCACACTGCTGACTTATTTAGCTTAAGGTCTACTAAGACTCCTAGATCCTTTTCATATGTACTGTAATCACAGGAGGTGTCACCCATTCCAATTTTGTGCATTTCACTTTTTTTTCCTGTTTAAGGGTAGTACCTTACATTTATCTCTGTTGAAATTAATTATGTTGCTTTTGGCCTAACTCTTAAAACAGTTCAGTTCATTTTGAATCCTGATCCTGTCCTCTGGGACATTAGTTACCTCCTCTAATTTGGTGTTATCTGCAGATTTGATAAGCATGCCTTTTATTCTATCATCCAAGTCATTTATAATGTTGTTGAATAGCCCTGGACCCAGGACAGAACCCTATGGTACCCCACTAGTCACTTTTTTCCAAGATGAAGAGGAACCATTGATGAGTACTGTTTGGGTTGGGACAGTGAATCAGTACCAAATCTACCTAACAAAAGCACTGTCTAGCACACTTTTTATAAACTTGTCTGCAAGAAAATCATGGGGAATATTGTCAAACATTTTACTGAAATCAAGATATTTTAAATTTGTCATTGGATCTTCACATGCATGAAGCCTCCTGTCCTGCTCAGTCTTTGCAGCTTCCAGAGCATAATGACTACATGGCCCAACAAGCAATTACTATTAAATAACCTATTGTGATACACAGAATAAACTCTGCCATTATTTTAGTTGTTTTATTTTCTTTTAGGTTTTTAAAATTATTATTAAGTTTCTGAGAAGCTTCAGCATGCAGAGCCATTGAACAGACCCCTACAAACTTATCAGCAGGAAATTATTCATTTTTAAAAATTGGAGCAGATGTCCACTAAATGAGTAATTTGCTGATTGCCAACAGCTACTTCTGGCAGGTTGTTAAGCAGGTAAATAAAATGAGGTTAAAAATATGAATAAAATATGAGCAGAGCTGCTTAAGACACTTTGATCCTCATGTAGATTTGAAGAATTTATGCAAGTGTGGCAGGTGGAGGAGGATATTCTGTGACAACCTGTAGATGAGAGCCAATATCCTTGACCAGGGGGTCACCTTCTCTATAATCTGTACATTTTTGCAAACACACATTGCTTGAGCTGAAAATCACCCAAAGAATAAAGAAAAAATATTTATTTTTGATATTATTGCTCCAGATTTCCCTGCATATCAGATTTCCCTGCATAACAGCCTTACCTTGAGTGTAAGGTGGGGCAGGTGTCCACTAAGGGGAAGACATTTTTAGTGGTGGCATCTTTTTCTGGATACTATATTTAGACAGGGTGAAATACTTTATACACCCAAGCCTTTAAAGGAAAAGCTCTTTTGGCAACACTCACTTACCCTCTTGCTGTGGAGCCCTCCTGCTTTTAAATCTCATCCACGAGCCGGGAGGGGGGGGCTTGTATTACACAATCCCCACCCCTGCATAAGAACTTGACGTTTTGAAAACATTACAGTTAAGAGTTAGGATCTGAGTTTTGCACTGCATGTATAGTAATGCATTGGATTTTGCAACCTCTGTGAAAATTCCAGTGTGAATCCAATGGAAGGAATTTTCTCTGAAGATGCTGACCAGGCCACAAAATTTCTGCCCCTCTGAATCATGGCTCACTGAAAACCAGCTAGGGACAATTTTTTGTCCCAATAAGCTTCATTGGCTGGATCAAAAAAGTGCACCAGTAGCAAAAAGCAATGGATTTCTTGGGGCCTTTTCTCCTGGCTTGGTTTTTTATTGTTTTTTTGGTTATTTTGTGAAGAAAAAAATATCTGCCTATATGGTAAGTGGTTAACATTTGAGGCAATTGTTCACAAATGGAGATGACACTGTCATAGAAGGCTTACCCTGAAGGACTAACTCCGGGTGGATTCCGCAAAAGTGACTCTGTGAGACTCAAACCTTCCATGAAGGCTGATTGTCTGTGCTGTCACTGTTTTATGTTGTGTTTTAATTTCTGTTTGTTTGTGGTGAAACAGGTGTATTTTCACCCCTATCTCTTTAGAGTAAGGGATTAAGGGCTTCTTGTCATTGTCAGCCAATCTGTATCTGCTAGTATGCCTTTTGTTTTTTGTGTGCCTTCAAGTCATTTTTGACAATCCTAAAGCGAGCCTGTCACAGGGTTTTCTTGGTAGAATTTGTTCAGAGAGGGTTCACCTTTCTTTGAGGCTGAAAGAGTGTGACTTGCTCATGGTCACTCAGTAAGTGATTGGGGATTCAAACTCTGGTCTCCAGAGTCATACCACTAGACCATGCTGTGTCTTTATCATGTACCACAACAGGACATATTGGTAATCATAGGCAATTGGAACAAAAAAGAAAGAAACAGAGCAGAACCAAACTGGGGGAGAATTTGGCCTAGGACCAAGAAATGAAGCAGAAAAGTGACTTGACTGAATTTTGCAAAGCCAATAATTTGTTCATCCAAACATATTCTTCAGGCAACCAAAGAAGTGACTATATATGCAGACATAGTGGTGTCCCAATAGGGGAGTGGGGCTTGCTCTGCCCTTTTTGCACAAAATAAGGGGGTGCAATGTTGGGTCCTCAGTCACCCTTCCCTCACTGAGGTGCCAGAAAAGAGAAGCAGATAGTCGCTGCCAGAAATAAAAGGGCAGGAGACACAGACAATCTGCAGCAAGTGAAGCCAGTCTCCTCCCTGTTCTGCTGGAATTTCCTCCAGTAAGGCAAAAAAAGAAAAAAGAAAGAAAGAAAAAGAGGGAGAAGCAATGGTAGATGCCTTTCCTTTTGGAAATGAAACCTTTCCCACTCACAGAAGAACCCTGTTAGTCTGCTGCTGCAGAAGGGAAAAGCAGGGAAGTGGGGAGAAAAGAAGAAAAATCTAGCAGCCTCTACAAGATTGGTCTCTGTTTTAGCCTGAACATTTGTAGATCTCAATCCACTTCCTCAGATGCAATGACTAAGGAAGTGGATTCATAAACAAAAAGCTCATGGTAAAATATAAATCAGTCTTAAAGGGGCTGTAGATTCTCCCCTGCTTCCCCCTCATTTTCCCTGGCATTTGTCCTCAAGTGTGAGTTGTGATTTTCCTTCTTCTGCACCTTTCTTTCTCTGTAGAATGGTGGGTCCAGTGGACATTTTCTACAATTTGAGGGAAGGGGAGATACTGAAGACTCACATTGTAAGGTTCCCATACTACCAGACTAGCCAGATTAACTCTAGATTCTAGGCATTGTACTCAGTACTGATTAGGATCATTAGCTGTTTCAGATATTAAGATTTTATTTCTCAAAAAGCAAGTTTCCAGCCTCTCAGGAAACAGAGATAGACTGCAGAAATGAAGAGCCCTTTAGTCTTCAGGGGAAAGAGGTTGGTTTTGCTGGAAAGAGTAGAGGGTTTTTTGTTTTGTTTTTTAAACAGAGCTATGAGTATACCAGTGCACAGTGCAAAGACATGGCAATCATTACAGAGTTTTCAGAAAAAAATGTAAGTTGTATTGTATTTTCCTCAGGCTTCTTGAGAGCTGAACTGGATGCTCACAGATGGAAAGAAGAGAAAGCCAGCTCTTAGACAGATTGATGCATAGACAGATAGAAGCTCATTCAGGAATGGTAGATGTTTACTGGGAGTTCAGCTTTCTTGTAAGTAATTTCAAATAATCAGTGAAGTTCTTTGGCAAGAGATAATTCTACATTTCCTAATTTTTGTTATACCGTATGGTCTTTTTAATCCTTTACTCAGACAAATGAACCCCTCAGTTAAATGGGTCTTTAAAGTAAATATGAATTATATTTTTATGTTCATCAGTTGGTGTTAATGTGAAACAGGTGTGCCACACTGGTTTGTTGCTTACTCTGAACTTGTGTGTGCATGTGTGTGTGTTCTTACACAAAGGAACACAGCCTTTTCAGGGACTTAGTTGTGTTAGTCTTTTAGAGAAAAAAACATGAAAGAGTCTTGGGAAGTTTAAAGCTTAACATATTTTATTTAACATTATTTTTCATTGATGACATTGCCCCCAGCTGTGCTATTGCTTGATGTGGGAATAGAGACACCATGCCCGGCAAACACACAAGCCACACAAGACTAGGTAGGAAAGATCCACAAGGCTGAAATATTCCATACAAACTATCCTTTTCAATTCATTCCAGGCAAAATAGCCAGAAAATAGCCAGTGATGCCAACTTTTCAGGAAGCCAAGAACACCAGATTCAGCAGATGCACAAGACTGGATGGGAGTGATGCCACAACTCACAGAAGTTGCCCAGAAATCACTTTTTATTACCCACTCCAGACAAAACATCTCTGTTCTGGAAAATAGTTCACAGGACCAACATCTGACATAGCCATATTAACCAAGTTCACCAGTTCTAGAAGAATAAATGGAGTGATCCAACAATCCAGAAGAAAATTAGTAGGAATCAATACCTTAGTCTATATTCTAACACATGACCAAAAATACCAACTTTTCAAGAAACCAGGTCCAAATGGGCACAAGGAAGTGGTTCCTGTGGAATTTTTGTGGCTTTTGGAATCACACCCATCTAAAGTTGTGTGCGTCTGATTAATTGGTAGGTGTGATGTGTTTACATCTCCCCCAAAATACACATGCTGTGTATAAATTAAACAAATAAGGTAATAAAATGCAAAGTTACAACAAGTACAAATAGATTACGTGATGGAGGTAGAAGACGAAGAAACTCCATTCTCTCTGTTAAAAAAAAAAAAACATAAACCAGAAGCAAATTGTTACACAGACTATGAACTGTTAATATAAAAAATTAGACTAAACCTAAAGCACACTAAATCAATCACTGTGCCAAAATGCAACCTGAATAACTTCCCTGTAGAATTTAAAGGCCATGTAAAAATATATTGGCACAGCAAAGCCTAATTAATCAACAGACAGAAGAGCTCTAGGCTGAAGTCAAGGGGCATTGTCAGGAAACAGTACAAAAAGACATATCTAGGGAAGAAGAAAGAGAAGCCTCAGTGGATGACAGATGAAACACTGCAGGAGAGATGAGAAGCATAAGTAAAAGGTGACAGTAATAGGATCAGAACCCTGAACACAACTTGTACTCAAGGACAAGAAGTGGTACTATATGAATCAATACAGAGAAAGAGAAGATTACATCAAAAAGATAGAACATGAGACCTCATCCCCAAAATCCAAGAAATTAAAGGGAAATTTAAACCATGGGTGGAGATACTTATGAAAGGTTCATTCAAGGAACAACCATTTGAAGATGAACCCACAATCTTAGTAAGTGCAGTCAAAGCACTTGAGAGAAATAAATCAACAGGAACAGATGGCATACTAGTGGCTGTTTCAATCAACACAGGCAGTGTCAAGGTCAGAGACCTGGGCAGCGAGCCAGCCCAGAGAAGGGAGCATGAGAGCCAGCGAAGTCCAGCTGGGAGGAGACAAGCAAGCACTTTACATGAGGGAGTTCATTTACCAGAGTGTCAAGCGAAAGCCGTAATCAGAGTTCCAAAAGGCAAGGGTCAAGAGTCCAGAGATCAATTCAAGGTAGCAGGAACCAGGTGCTGGGAGCAAGGAACAGGCAAAAGGAGGGCTTGAAAGAAGTTTCCCACAAGCAAAGGAAAGCTTCCAGGCAGGCAGTTATATAGCCCAAGACACAGGTGTGGCTAGTCACTGCTTCTTGAACTTAATCAAGGAAGCTTCCCTTTGCTCAGCTCTCTTGAGTCTCCGCCTTGTCTGTGGGCTGATTGGCACAGGCTCCAAACCATCTTCAGAATTGGATCCCTGTTGCCCTAAAAGAGCAGGCAGAGGAACATCCAAGTCTGCTTGATCCATGGCAGCAGGGGGAGCTTTTGAGCTGCAGGACTCATCTCCAGCCAGAGGCACAGGGACCAACAGCTGCCGCTCGTCATCAGCAGCTCTGACAGGGGCTTCAGTTATCACAGACAGAATCCACTAAAATTCATACTAAAATCTCTCAACAAATATGGAAAACAAAAGAACAACCTACAGATTTGAATGGCCCACAGACTGAATTGCAGAAATCACATAAGTATTGCATTAAGCTCCCAGACAAGCAAAGTGATGCTCAAAATTCTACAACAAAGACTTTAATCCCATATGGAGTGAGAAATGCCAGATGTCCAAGCTGGGTTCAGGAAAGCAGGAGACACTAGGGATCATATTGCAAGTGCATGTTAGATGATGGAATTCATCAAAGAATGTCAGAAGAAAATCAACCTGTACTTTATAGCAAAGTCTTTAAATGTGTAGATCATGCAAAACTAAGGATCACTCTTTAAAAATGGGTATACCACAACATTTGATTGTCCAGTACCTACAACACATTGTCAAGTTTGCTCATGATACAACACTGGGAGGGGCAGCTAACACATTGGAGGGTAGGAACAGAATTCACAAGGACCTTGATAAACTTGACAATTAGGCAGAAATTAATAAAATTAAATTAAATAGAGAAAAATGCAAAATTCTGCTTTTTAAGGTCACTAACAGGTGATGTCTGACCCCACCCCAGTAGACTAAATAGGCTCAATAGCCATATATCACCACTATGTTGGAGAGAATGTACAATAACTATTCATGTTTGTTTATATATTGAAATAGTTAATTGGTCTAAATCTTTTTCGCTAAAGTAGAGTAGAATTGAATAGATTTATCTATGTGTTGATTCACCATTGAGCAATTAACTGAATGGGTCTACTCTAGTTGGGACTAACCAATAGACAGTATTGCTTCTCATGGTGGAACCTGGGAATTCTCACTGCATATTTTTAGAACAATTTTCTGTGGACTAGATAAAGATTGGCCAGGATATCACAATTCAGGGACAGAACAGGATCTCTAGATCTCCAGACCATGCATAATAGAATACAAACTCTGTAATAAATACATAGTCCTAAATAAAATGACCATTTCCAACTATGGTCGACTCATTGAATCAATGGGAGCTGCCCTTCATTAATACCTACAACAAAAAATGCATAATTTAGAAAAAAAAAGTTCTCATATGTCCATCATTGAAATCTTCAAGACATCACAACTACCTTTTGAAAGATCAAGAAAATTGCCCCTGCCTTATATTCATTTTCCTTTCATTTTCACAGCAACTTACTGAACCTTATTATATTATAAGGGCTTTGTCTGACAGAGACATAGAATACACATCCACTTGAACAATGCAAAGTTCCTTATATTCATTGATTCCTGTTTCACTGATGGACCCCTACACCACATGCCAGTTTGTTCAAGAGAATCACCAGAAGCAGATTTTAGAGGCACACAGGGGGAAGATGCAAAGGAAAGGCAGAAGCCAAAACCTCTCCATTCTGTGAACAATTGGGATCCAAACAGACAAAATTTGTACCAAGCTATCAGTGACAGGGTACCCTAATGAAACTTGGTCATTTTATGATATTCTATGTCCAAATTTAATCAAGGCACATATGAGTCTGGATATCTCCATCAATGAAGCAAGATATTCTACATCTTTTCATATGCTAGATTGGAGTGACAGTTAATACTAGGGATGGGACGAATCCAGAATTTTCCAAATCTGGATCCGAATCCCTGGAAGGTTCTGGGAATCCACGAATCTCAAATCTTTCCAATCCTTTTTTAAAAAAAGGATCTAAAAAGCAAGGAAAAGAAGGATAGTCTAGGACAAGACACACTCTCTCAACCTTAGCAAAAGCCTGGGCAAAGGCAAACCTCCCTCCGAAGAAATGTGGCCAGGACAATTGTCATAGGTTTGCCTCAGGATCTCCCCACATGGAAAATGCCATGAAGGCCCTTTCTACACAGGCAGGAAAATGTGGATTGATTCCACATTTTCTTGCCTGTGTAAACAGGGCCACATGCTACAGCACAGAGCTAATCTAGGTCAAAACTGGATTTTCTTTGCATAGCTCCTTATGGCATCCTGGGGTTTGTAGTTTGATCATGCACCAGCACACTTTGGCAGAGAAGGCTGTGACACCTTATAAAACTCCAAACCCCAGAATTGTGTCTGAAAGAGCTTTGCAAGGGAGCTATACAAAGGAATCTTTCAGCTGTTCTTGAAATCTCAAGCCTGTATCTTCTAGTCAAATGCTGAACTTAAATATTAAATGATCAATTTAAATCACCTACTTGCTGTCTCCCCATCTGTTTCTGGTTTCCCAGGTTTTCAGGCGTCCTGGTCTCCAACAAATTATTTGGTCAGTGGATTTGAAAGATTTGGTTTGCCTATTTTGGTGCAGGGATTCAAATTCATGAATCCTGAATCCTTCCCAGGATTCGAGGATTCGGTTGGCCCATCCCTAGTTAATACTGCTGTGACAAAATTCCCTCTTGATAAGCAGAAACACAAATCCATTTAGACATGCAGACAAGTCATTTTATTTTTTAAAAAAATTGAATAGCAACCACAGGAAAAGGTAATCAAAATAGCTTGGTTTGAAACATACAAACACACACCCACACAAGTACATGAACAATCTCACTGCCACTGATGTAATTGAATAGTTTATTCCATTTTTAGGATAGTCCTATGCATCTTGACTCTGATGTAAGTCCCACTGAGATTAATGAAGCTGACATTAAACAAAAATGGGTATAGGATTGCAGCCTCAGTAACTTAATTCCTTGACAATAGATTTTCAACAAATGACAGCTACCAATGCGGACAGGTTGCAGATAATTGGGGTACCCAATTATATGATTTGTGATTGGGGAAGGTGCCAGCATTCCTTTTCTTTTGGCGCCTGGAACAGAAGGAATGTCAGTTCAGAGTTTTCTTGTACAATATGTGCTTTAAAAAAACTCACCACCCAGCAGAATGTTCTGTTAAATCCTTCCTATCTTTGAGCTGAAACCATATATGCAAATAGAAACATACTGAGGGGATTAAAAATATGGTAGAAAATTAGCTTTTTAATACATTAGATTTCATCCAGAAGGGACAATAGAAAGGCTTTCATCCTCAGTAAAGCTACTTTAATGACAGCAAATAGACCAGATGAAGCTGTTTCTAGCCAAAACTGTAACAAGGAAAGTACAGCAGGACATTCTTTGTGAAGTCCAAGCTTAATATAGTCAACATAAAATGGAACAAAACGTGACAAGACAGCTAGTCAACAGTGAGCCAAGATTCTTCTGTTGTTTGTTTCTGTTGTTTCTACTTTTATATCGACTTTCATGCCATTTGACCCTTTACATTATTTGGTCTCCTCCCTGTATGAGCCAGCATGGTGTAGTGGTTTGAGTGCTAGGCTATAACTCTGAAGAACAGGACTCAAATCCTCACCTGGCCATGGAAACCCACTTGGTGATCGTAGACTGGACTACGGTTCTCAAGAACAGGGTTCAAATCCCTGCTTGGCCATGGAAACCCACTGGGTGACCTTGGACTAGACTACAACCCTCAGGAATGCAGTTCAAATCCTTGCTAAGCCATGGAAACCCACTGAGTTACTTTGGATTGTACTACAGCTCTGAAGAACAGGATTCAAATCCCTGCTCAGCAACCGGGTGACCTTGAGTAAGTCACATGTTCTCAGCCTCAGAGGAAGGCAATGGCAAACCCCCCACTGAACATATTCTGCCAAGTAAACTCTGTAATAGGCTTGTCTTAGGGTTGCCATAAGTCAGAAGTAACTCATAGGCACACAACAACAATAGTTGGAAATACACGAAGCATGAAGGACAGAGATACCTTCCTAGTAAGACAGCACAGCCAGGGTTTCCTGGCTCATGTCTCACTCAGTTAATGGTTGAATAAGGATTAGAAGATTTTGGACATCCTCTAGCGCAGTAGACCATCACTAGGCTCTTGTGAGCTGAAAACCAAGAAATCTATCCTATCAGTTTGATCTTTTCACTCTCCAAACAAAGTAGAAACAGCAGTGTTGGTTGGGTAACAAGTCCTTTGCTGCTGGCTGGGTAGCAGAATATGGGCCAAATTTCATACCGTCTGGAGCCCCTAGCCCTGAGGTTTTTCAACCACAATTGAGTGTATTCATGGCAATCCCTAGACAGCTGCCAGATCTAAAGCCACCTAAATGTCAATCAAGATATTTTGGGCTTAAGGATCAAATAGTGGCTTCAGCTCAGTCCATGTACAGGAGCTGACTAGCCCTGGACAGTGGATTCCTGCTTCAACACTGGTATTGAGATAGCATTCTGCATCACCTAGGTGAATCAGATTAGTGGGGGAAAGAAGGGAGATTGTGTGACATTCAAAGTCCTGGGGATACCCAGAGAGGGCATCACATACAGCCAAGAGGTTGCCATAACTACCACCATATAAAAATCCTGAAACCTCAGGCAGTGACCTCTGCTTATTTATAATGTGGACCATGACATCAAGGCTTCTGAACAGGAAGTCCAAAACTTTCTATCCATCTATAAGAGACTGCCCTTCCGTGCCATTTATGATCATTTGAGAGTTGAGAACTACTCAAAGTTTCTTTCATAAAACAGTTCTCCCTCCACATTCATGGGTTTGACTCTAGCAAGTTTGATTATTCGCAGTGCCCACTTGCCTCCCCCCATTCTCCCCCTCCCATTCCTTGGTGGGCAGCAGGTGGGAGAGTGAAGGGGAGAAGAAGACCTTCTCCTCCTGCCATGATCTCCTGCCCACTGCTCTGGACACGATTGCTCCAACGACAGGTGGGAGGGTGAAGGGGAGGAGAAGATCTTTTCCTCCTCCTCGCAATCTCCTGCTCACCACTGCCAGTGCAATCGTCCGCATGGGCAAGTGGGCAGTGGCAGGCAAGGGAGTGCAGGAAAGGGAGAGTGCTCACGGGGGGAAGGGTGAGTTATCTGTGGTTTTTTCACTTTTGCAGGGGTTCTGTGTTCCTATCCCCCATGAATGTGAAGGGCCTACTGTAGTCCCATTAGGTTTGTCTTTTAGGCAGTGCTTATTCAGTGTTTTTTGCTTTGATTTTGGGGTTAAACTATATATTAAATTACAGAACTGAACTACAGTAGATGGATGGAGAATTTTGGAACCTGCAGTCCAAAAATTATTTTCCACTTTCTGTACTAAATGTATATTCTGATCTAATATGAACAGGTTCTTTTCTTTAAAGTACTAACTGCATTTTTATAATTACTGTAATACGATCAGAGCAAATATGAAAGGAAATTTTAACCCTTCCTTACCTTTTGCAGTCATAATTAAAATCCCCCTTTTTAAAATAGGGTTTGAATTTGAGGGAGATTGCCTATGTGCCCCACTGGGAATTTTCCTCCAAAGTAAACCATGACTTCATTATGGAATCTTGGGATTGGCAGATTAGGAGGACATATTTAGAATTCTCAGCCAGAGAGCTCTAGTGCCTCATCAAACTACAAAGCACAGGATTCCACAGGATGGAACCAGGGCAGTTACAGCTATGGAAACATTGTGTGACCTTGGGCAAGTCACACACTCTCAGCCTAAGAGGAAAGCAATACCAACTTCCTCTGAAAAAAATCCTCCCAAGAAAACCCTAGTATAGTGTCACTATAAGTCGGAGACAACTTGAAGACACATAACAATAAGAGCGGCAGTGTATTCTGGTTCAAAAATTAGCGAACTTGCTTATCACAATAAAGCATATAGGCAGTACAAAAACAGATAAGCCTTAAGGGCAGCAGTAGGCTTGAGAATTATACTGGATGTACAGAAAATCACTGCAGTTGACATCATGTGGCAGGTGTTATAATGCAGGCTACATCGATTTGCCACCAATTACTGACAGCTAACAAGAAGCATTTAATGATCTGCCACCATGCCAACTGTGCAAAAGCAAAATATTGTTTCTGTAAGACCGAATGCAATGTAAGCACGCTGACTAGATTTGAAAAGTTAGCTGTTCTATTTTGGAATGCTGGCAAAATTTCAATTTAGTTGGCTGGATTCTAGTAGGTTTGTAACTCTCGAATGCATAACAAGCCTCTGGTTTTGATTTAATGAACTTTAATACTTTAATAATTCAAACCAAGATTGATTAGGAGTTGATTTATATTGTGTGTGTCTGTGACTAACCAGTCAAATTCCACCATGTTTCTGCATAATCAGTATGCTGCTGCAAGCCTTTCGTTTCCAAAAAAGGGGTAAAATGAAAAGTCCATTTTCAGTGCATATACATGGAATATTTTAGTTTAATCGTTGAATTATTCCTTTAAAAATCTGTTTAAAAGTCTGGATCTGAAAGCACATAAACCCTTCTAATGAAACAGTGGTGTTGACTGAATCAGCCTTTAATTCTGTGTTTCCCTCTCATTTATGGTTGGGCATTCATTTTTCTTCGTGTTTGATAGTTCCTATGAGTACCAGACAGGAATTTTGTTGCTACTTTGGCTTTGTTTGTTCCCATAGCTGGTGCCTCCACACCTGACTTCATGTTAATCTATGACTGTAAACAAAAACACATGTGATAACATCCAGTTAGAGAAGGATACCTTGTGAAACACAGGGTAGAAAAGGATATCATATTACGCATACCACGTTTCCAAGATCCATTTTGGTGGTATAGATGCATAAAAATTCAAAGGTGCTTCAAAATCTGGTGGGAGCAAAAACATAACTCTCCAGTTTATATAGAAAGGAATCTTATAGCACCTTTGAGACTGAGAGAAAGAACTTGGTAGCACAAGCTTTTGTAGATTTAAGTCTGCTTCATCAGATGCATGGAGTGGAGTGCCTAGGAACAAGCCTTTATCACTATGAAGCAGCAGATTGTATTTGTGAAGAGCAACAGAAATGCAAAACTTGTAGATATGGTAATAAGGTGACAAGTTCAGTTGTACAATGGTCATTGGGGGACAAAGGAAGGAGGAAAGATTTTGCCTAAAACCAAGGAGAGTAGATAACCATATGAATGGTGGAGGGAATTATTGGACTGTAGTGTGCTGCTGGCTGGGAAATAGAAATGAGATTTGATAAACAGGGCAAGACAGCTGCCATCACACTGGGGTGCTAACTACTGGTATAATATGTGTACTGTGTCAGGAAACTATTCAACCCTCTGTTGAACCTGTTGTGTCTGTTCAATCCACTGTCAATGGGATGGAGTTTTTATTTTATTATTTATTTTTTATTTTATTTTATTGTTATAAAAGTTATAACAATCAATATTTACGAATAATCATTCTTTTTATAAATGTATAAGAAACAAAAAACAAAGAAATATAAACAATCAAATTTGTATACCTATCCAACATCTTCTACTTCTTCTATTGCTCTTCTAACTTAGTCTACATATACCGATACCTCTATATCTTTTATGTATCTAAATACATTTCAATTACATGTCTTGTATATTCTGCTTTGTCTTACATATGAATTCTTTTTCTGCTTTGTTCTGAGTTTTATGAGCATCCTTCTATATAAAAATTATATACAGATTATATACAAATGTACAATTTCAACTTCCTTCCTTCCTTTTTCTCGTTTGATTACTTACTTATTTTTCCAAGTTTCTTCTGATCGTTTCTCTTTTTATGTGACTTGCCTTATTATTTTGAAAATAAGTTTTTCTCTTCCCTTTTTCCCATATCTTTGCTTATCTTCATTCTTTTCATGTTTTCTTCTGAATCGCCCATTTTCGTTGTATGTATTCTTTAATTGGTTTCAGTTCTTCCCTATTTTTCCCTTTTGTTTCACCTTTAAGTGCCATTGTCAAATCATCCATCGCTATCATTTCTGATAGTTTAACCTCCCATTCCTCAGTATCTGGGATATGTTCACACTTCCAGTATTTTGCATAAGTAATCCTTGCATTTTATACCATATACAGTATTATTCTCCAATATCTAATTTGCTCTTTTTCTATTTGGTGTAGCATATTTAAAAGAAATATTTCAGGATACAAAGGAATATTAATTTGTAATATTTCCAATATTTTCTTTTGAATGGTTTTCCAATATCTTTTAGCTTCAGGGCATGACACCACATATGGAAGAATGTTCCTTCTTCTGTCTTACATTTCCAACATTTGCTGGAAATCTTGTACATTTTCCTTAATTTTGCTGGGTCTAAGTACCATCTATAGAGCATCTTAAAGTAATTTTCTTTGAGCTTTTGGGCTAATGTAAATTTTTGTGTATTCTTCCAGCTTTTCTTCCAATGTTCCAAGCTAATTTCATGCCCTATGAATGGAGTTTTTAGATATATTCCAATGCTGGTGCATTTTCAGAGCACTATAAAGGTATAGTAGATTCTAGCTGTCACTTATCGATAGATGATTAGCACACTTCAAAAACAGGATACACCAGAAACTGTCCTGTGTAGGATTCAGTTTTGTTTCAAGGCTAACAAGTCATGAGAAAATACAATTTTATGTATTTTTCTTAAGAACTCTCTCTCTCTGTGTATGTGTGTGCATATATAATATTCTGAAACAAATGTGACACAAAAATTCAAAAAAGTCTAAAATAATAACATGTAGATTCCAAGATATTAATAACTTAAAAGGAAAATTCTCTTCTGATACCTCACTGTATATCTACATCTATACCTATACCTATATCTATCTACATCTGTTGTTGGACCACAGGTCCCAGCATTCCTCATCCTTAACTATGCAGACCAGAATTGCAGAGAACTTCAGTCCAACAACATGTTACCTGTTCTTAATCTAGATTCAGGGTGATGTTAGCATGCCAAGTGAAATAAATGACAGAGCTCTGGTTCCTTTAATGATTGTGCAGAAAAGAAATTTCAGCAGGTGGTGTTTGCCACATAAGTAACACCTGTTGGAATTTTCTCTTGTTCACAACCATTAAATGAACATGAACTCTGTCCTTTATTTTACCTGACAACCCTATTTAGTGTAGTTGTGCTGCATTTTTTCATTTTCAAGCAGGTCTCACAGGAGGCATTACACATTCAACCTCCAATGCAGCTGTTTTTACAACAGAAAAACAATGGATTCTGTCCCTGCACTGCCTCTATGAATGTATGTCTGCTAACACAACAGACCTTGTTCTAGCATAATGAAACCATCATCTGCAGGCCCTAAATACTCCCCAGCTTTCAATAGTATGCTCAGGGCCACCACACAGGAGTGTGAGATTCTAGATACTGATATGCTCACAACTAGCATATTTACACCTAATTTGGATATAGCGTAAAGATTCATTGTTACTTGAAATCATAATTACTTCATTATCAAAAATTATCAGTTCTCTCACAAATTCAAGCTCAGCTTGATTCCTCAGAAATTGAAATGAGATCAAAACATGCAAAAGAGAGGTATAGTTAAATGTATGACTTCTAGACTAGATAAGAATAATTCTGAATTATGCCTTTGAGAAAAGATCTCCTAAGCCAAAATTTACTTACTTAATACATTTAGGAATATAAGCTTTTCTGAACATCTGTTAAATATCTGTGTTGTCCCTGTATTTATATGGCAGATTTTTATTGCTTATTAATTATTTTATATAGGAATATCTATAGCTACTTAATCAGTAAACATATATAAGAAAACTCAAAGTACACTTTTGAGTAACAAAAGGACAAAGTTTTACAACCTAACATTATTCTGATAAATTTTGACAATGAACATTAAGTTTATTTAGATATTATTCAGGCCAAACTGCCAGTGAGTTCTTGGTATCATTTACACACACTTCAGTCTGTCATTGTGTGTTGTCTTTAACACTATTGCTTTTTTTAAAAAAAAAAAAATTACTTACACATCTCCAAATCTCTAATCGTTAACTGTAAAGCATTTGTCACTACTTTTCACTTGCTATTTGATGTTTAAAAAAAAAAAGCTTTTATATTTCTTTGAAAGAAATATATAGGAATTTCTCAGTGTCTTTCCAGAAGTTCTAAGAAAGCTAAAATCAACTGCTTTCTGAAAACCTGTGATACTTTGTCACTTGAAACTCAGATAGTTTTTGTAGCAAGTAGTGACTTCTATTAGTTTAGGACAGTACCTCTCTTAGAGAGAAATAGCATGGCCACAGGTATCCATGCTCTGGTGACATATAGCAGTGACTACTGTAATAAGTAGTTACGGTTCAGAAATCTCCACTGGTTCAAAACACAACTATCAGAGTTCTGATCAGAAGCATGCCATGGCTACATATCAATAGATAGTTTCACTCTCCTCCAATTTGTTTCCGATCACAGTTGAAAGCACTAGTGCTTGCATTAGATGACTTCAGAAGGAATGCCTCCTCCAAACTAACCTCTCCATAGGCCAAGGTTATCTTCTGAAGTTCTCCTCCAAGAGTCTTTTATCCCTTGAAGCAGAATGGCAACAATGGATAAGGGATCTCTCACTTACGGCACCATGCATGTGGCATTCCATAACCAGAGTGGCCTATATTGTTTTCTCTTGGCACCAAGCAGTGGTGCTTTTATTTTATCAGGCTAAGAATGAATTGTGAACTGACAGCTCAAATTGCATATGATCTATAAACCTATTGGATGGCTTTGGACAAAACCCATCTCAGCATCACACTTTCAAAACAGAAATAATTTTCTTAGAGAGTTGCTTCAAGGATTATAATACACTATGTGAAAAACCCTTAAAAACCATACACTGATGTTGATGGTTTATATTATTGAAGGTATATCTAATTTTTTAAAAAAAAATCAGTAAACTTGGGAGGCAATTTCACCAGTATAACCCATGAGGCACACTCATCATGATAGCAGTGTGATGTGGAAATAATATTGTATCTAATGGGCTTTAGCTTTTTTAAATGTCACCTGGCAATTCACACTTCTGTATGAATGCACAGACTGAACAAAAGCTTTCCAGATACCAAATGTCACTGTGTTCAAAACCAGCATTTCTTAATTGTAGAATCAGTGACCTTAGAAAGAAAGAGGTCTCTCAGGTCGGTACAGCCCCCAGACTAGTTAATGTGAGAAAACCCTCACACTAGGGTGGGGTGGGGACTCTAGTTACTGTAAGGAAACCATGTGGTGAGAGAGGGGAGAACAAATCCCTCTAAATAAGAAAGATATAGACCAAAGACTTCATAAAGATATCTCACTTTATGTGGCAATCATTCAGTATGCTCACAGTTCTTGAGAAAGATTGATACTAAATTCCAGTTTGCTAGTGACTTTGTTTTCATAATTTCAAAAATTCATAATTTCAAAAAAGCAAGGAGTTCCTTCAATGAATTCTAGAACTAGCAACTAATTGAAAGAGGACACAGCACCTAGAGGCACACTTACCTTTTTCCCAGAGCAAATGAAGCCTTGTTTTCTTTCAGACAAGGCAGAAGAAACGGAAGCCTTGGGCTGAGAAATAGGCACTACAGCTCCAGGGAGCTAGGCACTTCTGCCTTTTTTTCTGCAGTCTGAGGATGGGGGCTATGGGTCTAGAACCAAGGTGTAGATCCATAGTTTCCTACAGCATGGTATATTTTGAGCAGCTTCCTTACCAGTAGGGCAAGTAGTTAGGAATGTAAAACTTTCCATTCCCAACCAGCCTCAAGTCAATTCATTCCATTATTTTCCCCATTTTTGCCAATATAATTAGTATTTTTTTCCCCTCACCCTGTCAAAAATTGCCCAGTGTACAGCTTGAATTCCTTCTAGGAGAAATTGAGCAAAAACAGCTGAACACAATTGTAATGCTTATGCCACTTAGGCAGACAGTTTACATAGAGATATTTAAACTGTGCCAAGGTATACTTTCTTTACTTTGCAAACAGAGTGCCTGTGCCATGGACTGGAGGAGGAGGATGGGAGATGTTAAAACGAAGAAGTGCTAACTTTTCAAAAGGGGTATATACTCTCATGCTGCCAATCTCCACAGTCTCTCCATCCCACAAAAGGAAACCCTCAGAGATCATAGAGTTTAAATTACATTCTTTCAGTAGAACTGGGGGGGGAGTATGTGAAGTGTTAGTGGTTTCCTTCTAGTTCACCTAGCAACACACAGTCTTTTCCTAACTTTTCTTTCTGTCTCAGCATTTTAATGTTGTAAGCCCCATTGAGCTCCATAAATTCAGCAGACCTCCTGTGTTTTACTCAGGCCAACTTTGGCGTCTTTGACAGCAAGCCCTATTAAGCTTATGGGACTTAACAAGATCTCCTACACAGATAAATTAAAATGTTAAGAATCAGTGTGTAACATACTTTGGCCAACTTCTTCTACCTGCAAGGATGTAAAACTGTGTTATATTGTTATATTGACAGCATTTTAACAGGGTAAGCCCCATTGTTTTAAAATACATAAAGTTATAAATAGTATTTATTTATTTATTTATTTAGTATCCACCGTTTTCCTGGGATGGGATCCAAGGTAGCTTATAATATAAAAGCAACACCACAATGTTGCATTAATGGTACAAACTGCATAGTACACAATTAGAAAATCAAGAGATTTTTATTCCCTCTCTCTCTATTAAAAGAGGGTTTGTGTCCATCGTTGTTCAAATGTGCTCCTTTAGATGGGCCCATGTGTTATGGAAGGGTGACAATGCTAATCTGATTCATGGTTCGTATAAGAAATGAAAATAAATCAAGTTGCTTCAAAGTCTTTGCATGGTGATTGTTACCAAATCTTATGCATTTATTTCCCTGAAAACACTAAGTCCTATTCATGGTGACACCATCTCATCTACCTTACTCCCATTTTATTTCATCCTGTTAATTTATAACTAGCCTTTTCCCCAAGATTGGGACTCAAGTCCCATCATGGTCATTAGGGTTTGCTTCCAAATAGACATTAATAGGCTGCAATTCTCCATGGCTTGCCCCAGCATAGCAGTTCTGCTCCACTGAGCCATTTACCAACCCACTGGACCGTCTATAGATCTACTGGAGCCTTCTCCCCCATCAACATTTTGTTTCATGTGGAGATTGCAGAAGCTTCTGGCTATGACACCATAGCCAAACATGAAGCAATTGTATCATCTGCTGTAGTCTGGCGGGGCCCTCTGGAGTCGCAGTAACTGACATAATGTTTCTGTGATCCCCTCACTCCCAACAAGAATGGAATGGCTATGGGGAGATTTCAGAGGGTCTGTGGTAGGTATCAAGGGACCTTTTATGACTGAGGAGGGAGGAATTGAATACCAATCTCTGACACTACTAGAAACAGACATATGCAGGCATGCATATGCCACTTACGTGATGGTGTCCATATACAGATACACTCCTCATCTTCCTGTGCTTAGGGTTTAAGGTACACCAATTTGGTACATCTCACAACCGTTTGGTGGAGGGGGGATGCCAAGATGCAATGAAGAAGGTCAGAGGAGAAGTGGGGATAAAGGTGTGTTGCAATGATTCTCAGCAGTCTAATGTTGCAAGTCTTGTCCTTTTTAAAGATAACCTAAAAATATCAGGTTGTTTTCATTTTTTTTGCCCTGTCCAAACTTCTAAGTCTGAGAAGCTGCTTGAGTTTTTTCTTCAAACTCTCTGGCTTCACTACCAATTTCTAAGTACCTTGGGCAGGGGCCTGACTTCTTGCATACTGAACAGCACCATGTATACTAATGGAATTTTGTACATGTACATGTACATCTGAATGCATGCATAAATAAATAATATATGAACAAAAAGAGTGCACTTTGTCTATCATTTTCAACTGAAATAAGCACTCAAGAGAAGCTCACATTTCTTTAAAACAAAATAGAACATTTCCTTACTCTAAAAATAACAGGTAGCTCAGTTTACTAGAGTTCCAAAAAGATCTTTGAATGCTGATAATGAAGTTTGGCAGCCATGTCACAGTTCTTAGGGATAATATTGGAAATGTGCCTGCAGTAAAACTCTTTTTCTTCTGTGCTCTGTTGGTCAGGAAAGAAACTAAGAATTTGCTGTTTAGTTATAGCATCCTACACACTGTGTTTGAAAAAGTGTCCAGTTACAATGCAAACTGTGACCTTAATGCCATATTATTCTTGTGTTGTATTTTTATTTTCATACTATATTGCTGCAACTTATCTTGCTCACAAGAAAAATGAGTAGAGAGTAGTGGAAATAAGCACAAGGACAGAACAGAGAGCACAGAGGGAAAGCGATGTGCCCGTATGATACACCATTCTGACCTTCCACTCTGAAAAATATTCTCTTCTTCAGCCAAATATGTACTAACATCACATTGTATGATGTTGTAAATATGTACAATGTCTCGTGCAAAGAGTGACAGATGATGGCTGCCATTTCAGTTGGGAGGTGAAGCTGCTACAGCACATGTGTCAAACACAAGGCTCACAGGCCAAACCTGGCCAACCAGCCATTTCATATGGCCTTCGCACCTCTCCTGCAGCTGCTGCACTCCCCCCGCCCACCCAGTGAGCCTCATCCCCATGGTAACCCATGGCTATGCTCTGCACAGCTCACAAGAGTTGGACAGAGGAGCAATCAGAAGTAGAAGTAGATTGTGAGTGCTGGCTGCTGGGTCCCTCTTCAGATTACTGGCAGCCAGGGCCCACAATGTCAGGGATCATGCTCACCAGGTACAGAGAGGAGCAAGGGGGCAGAAAGAGGAACAGAGAAGGTCTGGGGGCTGATAGAAGTACAGATCAGAACACAATTATTTGTTCTGTCTGTCTCAGCTGGGACCAAAAAGTTAAACAAAGTCAATGTAATAAACATTGCTTGGTAATATTTGTCTGATGATTAAAAAAAATAACTTTCTAAGTTTCTGAGTTTTCAAAACTCATTTTTCAATAAATGGTACAATAATTGTACACTTGAATATCTGCTTGCCATTATTTTTCCTAGATTTCTAGTTTCAGAGCTAGTTATTACTAAAATCAGTAATAATCGAATGCAGAGGCAATTATTTAGTACTAGCGTATTTATCTGGCCTTGCCCAAGATTTTATTTTCCTTCTAAGAACTCACCAAACTGTCTTCCCCAGTACCTGTAACATTTACCCATATTCCTCAATCCAATTTGTATTCAGAGTTGTTGACATACAGAAGTTGGGTTCCTGAGGGAATACACTGTCCTCCTTCTTGCTGCTAGGCTTCATGTCCATAGCAACCAGCCTATTCCAGTACCTGTAATGTTCCTCATATTCCTCAATCCAATCTGTATTCAGAGTTGTTAACATAACAGAGGGTTTGGTTTCTGAGGGAATACACTGCCCTTCTGCTTACTGGTAGGCCTCATCTCCATAGCAACCAGCCTGACGCCCAAGAGCTCTTGGCTGAGAATTCTAAAGGCCCCTCCCTAAACTTCCAACCCCAGGATTCCATAGAATCTTCACAGGCAGCCAATCATATGAGGTCTTCTCGCCTCACTCAGCCAATCATATGAGGTCTTCACCTGCCTGATGCAGACAAACAGACAAACTCACAAACAAACTTTGACTTTTATATAGTAGATGATAAAAGAGTAGATACATTTATATAGTCTTACAGATACAACCAGCCATTTGAGGGCAGCCATTAGGAAATACCTCAAACTTTTTCCACCCATTTACAGTGTTTTGTTTTTTCCTATGAACAAACAAAACATCTACAAGTTTTGGATTTTTTTTCTCACTTCTGCCCAAGCCTATTGGCACCAAAAATTTCCCATGCCATTATTTTTATTGAACCATGATACACAGAAGGAGAATGGTGGATATCTATAGGTTGGCTTTATTTGGGAGAAACTGAAATTGCTTCTGTTGGAAGACACTGGGATACACTGGCGTCAAGAAATAAGCCACAATACAAGTGTACATTTTAGTATATGTTATCTGCCTTGTTTAAAAAACTTCTATGCCATCTTACATTTTCTGTTTCTGGCTGTCTGAATGGAACACACTTGGTTCTGCTGAGTCACATATGTCACCTGAAATTCTCATTGGGGTGGGAAAACTTCCCACAACTC
The DNA here is from genome assembly GCA_030412105.1 of Cyclura pinguis. NCBI lineage: Eukaryota > Metazoa > Chordata > Lepidosauria > Squamata > Iguanidae > Cyclura > Cyclura pinguis. The sequence goes on along the minus strand of CM059600.1, from coordinate 61,848,328 downwards.
AAATACATTTCTCTTTTCCTTTTAATATGCATGCATGAGGGTTAAAGAGCTCACTGTTAAATTGTCTGAATTGCTCTTTCTCCTCCTTCCATAGTCTCAAAAGATTCAATCAGGCAAAAATACAACAAAGTTTCCTTCTGCCAAGTCCTATCTCAGTTTTTTGGAATGATTTCTTAAAACCAGCCTAAACAGAAAGTCTCCTGAGTGCTTTGAGAAGTGGATGAGAGAAAGCATCCTGGAACCCTGAATTAAAAAGTTTTGTGCTTGCTTTTAATTTTTAATTTTACAATGCAGGGGGAAAAATCCCTAATATGGAGAGCAGCTTGGACCATGCTTCATCCCTGTCTGTTGTATACCAACCTGATTCCTGGAGCCAGCACCTGAGGGTTCTCACTTTTCTTTCAGTGTAACAGAGCCAGAACTTGTTACAGCAGTGGAACATTCGCCCATTCAGCATGCTAAGAAGGATCTCCATCATATCTTACTCCTTTGAGGAACTCACTTGCCCTAAGGCCTTGTTGCCAGAGGCAAAAATAAGCCCAAGCCTTCAAAGAATCCAAATAAAGTGCCAAAGTAGAGTGGATTCCAAGTTTTTTGAGCATTTCTGGAGACTTTTTTTGTCATCTCTGAACAACTTTTCCATCCAGAGTTTAAAAGCTGTTACAAGATTGGCATATTAAACAAGGCCATCCTTTCCCAAGTTTAGTTAACGGTTAGAGTAGATTTATTGCCAATCTGGCTACAACATCTGCACTGCTAAATGACTTGTTAAAGAAAAATTCATTTTGTCTTTCTGCCAGAGTTTCGGGTGGCTCAAAGAAAAGTTAACATCTGCAAGAAAATTGTGTGTGAGGCAGATTCTTTTGCCAGCAAACTAAAAGGAAATAAGAGGGTGATCCTGTGGTGGTCTATGCTGAAGGAAGCCCCAATGAGTGGGTATGACTTCCTCCCGTTTAGCTGCATATAGAATTGCAAATTAAATTGAATGTCAAAAAACATATGTAAGCAGAGAAACCAAATTCATCAAATAGTAATTATACCTCCAGCATCCAGATGGTACCTGACACAAGTAGAACACGTATTTGTCCCTTTGTTCATATCCTCTTGTCTTGCTGTAGCCCTTTGTACTTCATCTCATGATCTTATAGAGGGTCTCCTGTTATCTGAAAGCAGATGAAGAGAGGTGTGTGCAAAGGACTCCAGCAGGAGTAGCAAGACAGAGGAAAAACCTATTGTACAAAAAGGACTTTGTGCATGTAGCTGCACTTGCGCTCGCGCGCGCGCGCACACACACACATATATATTTTATATGTCTCTGGTCCAGCCTCAGGTTTTGTGGCTCTTGCTTCTCCGAGTAACCCAGTCATTTTAGCTACGGTGAGTTGAGCAAAAGAAGAAGAGGTAGCACTACTCCCCAAAATCTACAAGACTACTTTGTGCTAACTGCAAAAACTTTTTACAGATCAAATTTAAATAGCCTCTCTCTCACTACTGCCATACCATTTTGCTAGCAGGTGACAGCTAAATGTTACATCAGCCAGTATTGCTAGTGTCCTTAAACAGAAGAGCATTCAGTTCATAATAGTACTATTTTGCTTCTGGGAAGGTTTCTTTAGAATTATTGAGATCTTACTCAACAGTGGCAGGGCATGCAGTTCTGACAGTATTCTTATGCAATAGAATCCAATGGATGGCAGGTGCCAGCCAGGTGCACCTACAGTACATCCCCAAGTCAGTCAGTGGCAGAGTGCATAGCTGCATCTGTGTGCCGTCAGTCAGCCATTGTATAGCCTTGGGAGAGGGAGGATTTGCACAGGGACGGAGTGGATAGCTCCTTATACAATATCAGCAAAAGCAGTTATGCTAATATAGCCCTGGTTACACTAGTGTAGATCACCAAGAGGATTCTGGCTTTTCCCAACTTTTCAGGGGAAATCCTTAACTAGAAATTCTTAACTGGATTTTTATAACAATCTTATTAGGTGAGAGAGCTAGGTAATGCAGATTTATGTTAATAGCTTCCTCCAGCCACTGTCTGCCATCTCACCACAGAATGACAGCGGATGGAGTCTGGAGACATTTGTTGACTATCTCTGTTCAATATCAATTGAGTTAAATACATATAAGATTGGTAAAAATGTATCTTGGATTTGAACAATAAAACATGTTTTAGACGACAAATGGCCTAATGGCACAAAGTTCATCATTTGCACATCTTATTCATATCAATGGGGCAAATTAAGCATGTGTTTAAAGCTTTTCAGTTAGCATCAGTGTCTTAAAGTGCTCAATTTTGGCTGGATCATCTGGTCAAATGCTTTCATGATTCTCCACAGGATGCACCTAAAATGAAGCCAGTCTACAGATGACAAATAGCATTTGTCCACAATTCCCCCACTTAACAGAACTTGAGTTTATAATACTATTTCAGGTAGCTGATCCAATAATATTATGTAGGAAAAATAGAATCTGTTATAACAGTACAACCCTTTGCACGCCTACTTAGAAGTAAGCCCCATTTTCTTCAGTGAGACTTGATCTCGGGTAAGTATGCATAGGTTCTAAACTATTTTTTCAACCACTTAGGATAAATCCTTTAATACTGGGAGAAACACTGAGATCCAACATGATGTAGTAGAGTATCAAACTAGGACGAGGAAAACCGGCTTCAGCATTTCACTCAGCTATTAATTTCACTCAGTGACCTTTCTCAGTCCAACCTATTTCACAAGGTTGTTGTGAAAATGGGTAAGAACCTACATATCTCATACAGGAAATAATTTGTATCTCAATTATGGCTCGGAATAATGAAATGAGATCTGTCATTGTGTTAACTAGGGCTGCAGGTTTAGTTAATTTTAATATAATAGGATCAGCAACAATTAAGACAATGTACAGGATACGAGTAATGTAGAATAGGTGACTATCCCTATCTTGAATTACAATGAATCATATCTGATGATAAGCTTGAAAAAAAACCCTACTCTATAGCACTGGTCAGACTGTCATACTTGCTGACCGTGCATGGGGCAAACCTGTGCAATCTGATATCCTGAGGAATAGGATGGGCCTAAATAGATCACCTGAGCACCATTTCCTCCAGCATTGGGACTGAACATGTTGCCACAAATCAGATAGTGTTCTGTTGGTTCCAACTAAAGTACAATAACTCAACTACAGTTAGAGTTAAATTGTTAGATCACTCTGACTTAAATCATTAAATCAATTGTTGTCTAGTGAGTTAACCCAAAGGTAAATCCACTTGAGTCGATGGCTCTGCTCTAGTGAAGACTAAAAATAGGATTTAGGTCACTAACTCCGTATATGCCACAACTATATCTGGGGCTGGTTGCAAACCTGTCCGACACACCTCTTACAGAGGCATTCTAACATACAATATAATTGTGTGTTTCCCAGTGTTGCACAAAGTGGATCTGAGCAATAATCCTACTGACTATGTTCATTATCAATTATAGTGGCTAAAATGAGATTCTAAAGACATTGACAAGGAATTGGCTATTCCTCTGGTAGAGGATGCTGGACACCATGTACAGGAAGCTGCATGACCTGTATATCTGGACTACCAACAGAATTAACCAGTAAAGATATGTATTTTCATAAAATGATAGTGTCTAATTGATGGCAAAGATAAGTAAGAGAATTTTCATGTTTTCTTCAAGTGAGGGATGGGGTCTTCTGATGAAGAATATTCTCTACCGTATTCAAGATAAGCAAAGCTTGTAGCATCTGTCATAAAAACAAAACAGCAACAGCCATTTTGGCACAGCTCGGCTTTAAACCGCCTCATATAACAACATTGTTTAAATCAACCAGGTGTCACTTAAAAGAACAGCAAGGAGATCTGTGCACTGGAATATCTAAAGCCTATTCTTTTCTTGGCAGCTGTGAGTAACCAGGTTTTAATAAAGGAGGAAGGGGAACATACACACACACCTACTTAACAATAGAGGTACTGGATGTTCTTAGATTTCAATATTTAAAGCCCTAAAGCTATTGCATTCACTCTGCTCTAGATGAGAAATAATAACAAGATGTTGCATTATTTGCTATCCTGCTGCTTCTGCTTGTTATTACTGATATGTGATTGCAGCAGTCATTACTGTTTGCGAATAGATGGCAGCAAGCCTTGCTTCTTTGTTTATGTATGTTTTATGTGCTTATGTAGGAGGTATGCATTTGCCTTATCACAGAAAGTCAGACTTTGTGAGACAGTTCTCAGGTTAGAATACTCAGAAGGCTACGGCTTTATGCTGGATGAAGTGATCAGTAGGTAGGAAGTAGAGTTTTGTCTTATAAGACCACAGTTTGTTAGCAAAAGTTTAGGAGACAATGGGCTGGATGCAATGATCATTCTAGCTAGATTGAATGGGACTTGTTAGTCACACTAAACATGTCTCATTGATTTCATTTGGTCTATTCTATGTAGAATAAACATTGCATTTAGTGCCTGTTTAGTGCCCATATTATGTATGCTCTGAAAAACAAAAGGTGCTACATAGATTAAGTAGGGATTTTTCCTCATATACCACTACAAAATAGCAAGATATATGTTCTTCCAAGCTGGAACTGACTGCAATTCCAAGTCTTCTCAAAATTTCATTTGTTACTAAACACTAATATTCATTACTTTCGGAAGATAAGCTTTAAGACTGAGAAATGATACAGAAGATGGTCTGTAGGAGACAGGTATCCCAGTCCTTCTGTCAATAGAATTGCTGATGGAGTATCCTTTATAGTCAATATTAGATCTGTCCCCCCTAAAAAAATAAATTCTACCCAGATTATCCCATGGCTGGCAATCCAATTTCCCATATGGGGCTAAATAGGACCCCTTGGACCTGGGTGCACCCCTGTGAGGGAAAGTTGGGTTATTCTCCTCCTCAGTACTGTTTTCTGCCCTTAAGTAGGAGATGAGACCCGCTCCATTTGCCCTTAGAAATCTTCAGGCTGCTAATTTTAAAACCCCTTTGTGCAGTACCTAAGTAGGAAACCCCTGGGGGAAGAATCTTTGAATTCAGATGCTGAATTCTGCCTGTGAGCACAACCGGCAAGGCGTGTGGAGGGATGAAGAGAGAGGGAGAGAGATATTATGGACAAAGGAGATCTTTATGGAAAGCTTTTATTCTAAGCAGGCAAACACAGTAACACAAGGTATCCCATTCATGAAGGCTCCTTCCTTCAGGCGCTACTTAGCTGTTACAAAATTACAGATAAGCCTAGGTTATTTCAGCCAGTTTTAAAAGAACATAATCCCTAACACAGCTAGCTGAGAACATTCCTAATCTACTCACATTATTATCCAGATGCTGGGATGGTGTGGGGGGAGGAAGGCTGGAGTACTAGGGCCAGCTTGCCCAGCCTACCATTGGCCCTCTAGCTCTAGTTCGTGCTCCTTTGTCTCTCTCTGCCTCATGGTCCCTGAGGCCTTTTTAAAACTTCTTGACCAAAGCATCTGGAAGCTTCTCACCTCTTCCCCCATCCGGTCTTGCTGACTGGGCAATTGACTCTCGTGATCTCTGATGTCCTTCTGTGATGCTAACCCACAATAAATGCAACTTAAACGTGACACCTCATTAACCCCTTGTTCATCTGGAAGGAGAACTATCCCCCTTCAGCTATGTTGCCTGGATAATGGGAAGAGCCCATTAGTACACATACACCCAGGAGAGTCTGATGGAAGATGAAATCCCAAGGGTTAGATTGTGAGGAAGCAAAAAAACAGAAAAGTGAAGGGCTCAGGCATGCATTAATCATCCTTCATCCCAAAGATACAGGAACTATGTGAGTAGGTTAGTAAAAGAGAAAAGTTCACTTCCTCGGTCCATACCTAGGTTTCATTTCTTTTCCTAACTTCAAACTGCTAAGCTAAAGCAAGAAGTATGTAACAAAACTTTTTCAGTGGAAATTAACTACAGTTGGCCCTCCACATTTGTGAGCTTTAAGGGCACAGGAGCCTCACAAAAGGAGAAAAATCATAAATATCAGAGTGTGTGTGTGTGTAGAAAGGGAGCTGAGGCATGGAGGGGAAAACAAGCACCCAGGCTCCAAACCAGAGACATTTCCGCACTAGCCAGTTATAGTGCGATGATTCCACTTTCAACATCCTCTGGAATCCTGGGGTTTGCAGTTTCCGGAGGGGCCAGGCGGCCCCTCCCGAAACTGCAAACCCCACGATTCCAGAGGATGTTGAAAGTGGAATCATCACGCTATAACTGGCTAGTACGGAAATGGCCCAGGTCAGAGAAAGGAGAGGGAAGGGGTGGGTGGCCAGGTGGCCCTATACGTCTTCTCCCTTGCTCATCATCTTCTGTATTGGGGGCCATCAGGAGAGGGTTTATGGTGCAGAGAAATCAGGCTACAAGCCATCCCTAGCTGATCAGGCAGCTGCTGGTGGAGGGGGTGGAGGTGCATTTTTAAAGGGGTGCACAGAACTGCAGAGGGGAATGGATCCCCCAGAAATGAAGCTCTTATGGTGGGGGTGGGGGGAGAGAGGGGTTGAAGAAACTCACAAATAATCAAATTTGTGAAAGGCAAATCTGCAAATGTGGAGGACCAACTTCTGTGTTACTGAACAGCTGTCAACATTCGGCCATGATTCTGGCAAGGACTTTAAAACTTATCTGCCTGGGAACAGAGGCAAAACTTGGTATATATGTATACATATAAAGATTTAAAAAAACACACACACAAAAAAAAACCCCCAGGTACAAACAATTTAGACGGCATTAACAAAACTGTCTCATCTGTGAAGCTGGCAGTTGTAAACAGCTGTCCATTTATTGACAATCATCATACGGAATGGGTAGGGATGTAGGGTGCTGCCTTGTACCAAGTCAGAATGCTGGTCTGCCTTGTTCAGTAGTCTCTACACTGACCAGCAGGGCCTCTATGGTGTGTAGGCAGGTTTTTTTCCCATCCTACCTAACGATGCCAGGGATTGGAACACTGAACTGCAGGCATTTCCCAAGTCACTATAAAGATCCATAACATGTTACTGAGTCTCAAAATATAATGTTTTCAACAGATGATATAGCAAAATATTTTGAGGCTACAATAAATCTGTAAGTTATGAGCTGGATGCGCAATATAGAGTATGAGCAGTTCACACATACACATACAAAAGTTCTGCAAGGGCAGCTATCCAGTGATTAAAACATTATGGATATTAGAAGATTAAATTATGGGAAGAAGCAGTTTCCTGGGTAGCCTGCTGTGTCTTTTCACTTTGCTTCATTTTCTCAAGGAAATTCTACCACCACCACCATTATTATGCCCCAATGCAGGGGAAAAAATGATGGAACCAAATTATCAGGCCACATTTCCAGAGCATCTCTACTGAATTAGCAATTCATCATTCTTCTTTGCCTGATTTCTGGTTTTTGTTCAGGTCGCTATAAACGCACTGTTTGCCCCAGTTTGTTGTTCATAAAATTGCTCATGTATAGCAATGCTGTTTAGACCACATGTGCATTTTATTACAACAGGATCCCTTTTCTGTACCTTTTTTTAAAAAAAAAAAAACATGGTACAAAAAAGGATCTTGTTGGAACTGCAGGACCTAATTATCATTCCTTACTTCATGTTATAATAAAATCAATAAACCCTGGAATGGCCAAGCATAACGGCAGTAGACTCTAAGTCAGTTGGTAAAGCTGTCCCTAAGAAAAATATTTTCAAGGCTCAGGTAACAATAAGAAGGGAAGGAATTTGGCAGAATACCCCAGCTACAGTGTCATGATTTATAAGTCCCTGTTCCCAGTGCCTGCCCGTTACCTCCATGCACAGAGAACAGAGTCTCAGATGCAGATCTGATTTGGGGATCTGGGTAGGTTCATATGTGGGTCTTCCAGCCATTTGTTTCAAAGCTTTAAAGGTCATGACCAGCTTTTAAAATATCTCCAAAACAAGATCAGCAACTGATGTAATCCAAATGTGAAATGTGTGTTGAACAGATTGCTATGTCAACCATCCACCACTGATACCTACCATTCCACTTACTGCATACATGAAATTGCATACTTATGTGTTCACTGAAGAGTTTAAATATTACAGTCATCCCTCCACATTTACTAAGGTTAAGGACACAGGACCCCTATGAAAGTGGAAAAACTGTGAATAACTCTGAATCCTCCCAAAACATGATTAACACACAAAAAAGTATGATCACCATATTCAACCCACCGTGGATTCCTCTGAGGCGTCAGGGTTCCTTCACAAGGCAGTAAAAGGTAGCTGGTGGGGCTTACTGCCACCTCCGGTGGTCCCCCATATCATTTTTAATAGGGACTTACACGCCTCATTTGCAGTTTCTCAGGCCCTTTCCGCATCCTACCTTTTCTCAGCGCTGGGGTGCGGTGATCGCACAAGCAGTCTCTTGTGAGAGGCTCTCGCTTCCCTGCTTCTTCAGCTCTGCACGAGCTTCCTGCTCGTGTGAGAGCCCCACCTCTTCCTTTCGCAGTGCAGCCTGGGACCTTCCCAGGCTGCATTGAGACAGGAAGCGCGACCAGCCTGGCTCCCAAGGCTTCACATGCCAGGTAAGTGCGCGCGGGGCCCAGGAGCAATTGCTGCCTGCCAGCCCCTGAAGCCTTGCGCGACTGCGAGGGTGTCGTACAGACCACTCCTTGCAATCATGCAAGGCTCTAGGGCCTCTTTCGCATGGCAGATGCTGTGCGAAAAGGGCTTCAGTCTCACAAGGCTTGCAGTTCCTATTAAAAATGGCATAGGGAGGCAGCAGAGGTGACAGCAAATAATCCATGAATAATCAAATCTGCAAAAGTGAAACCCACAAATGTGGAAGGCTGACTGTACACCCAAGCTCTTGTCTAAAAATATTCAGAGAATATGATGGCTGTGGCACAGTGGCAGATTATCTAAAACAGTAACTGGAAGTAAGTTTATCATTACTCATGAAGGCCTAATTTCTGATTTGATAAATCACGTATTTGTGTCAGGTACAAGGGATGCTGGACATGTTTATCTACTAGCAGTTTATCTTTGTCAAAGTGAGCATTGTACTTAAAGGCAATACTTTGCACCTGAAATACAATAAGAATATGCAATAAATGCAGTAAGAATAGGGAACAATGGTGAGAGGGTATGTTACTGTTTCTTTGAGGAAAACATCTGACATAACCTGGCTTCATATATCATGGAAAGGAAGATGACTGCCCACTCCCAACCCCATTCAGCACACCCAAAAACCCTAGCACTAATCATTGCCACAGTGCTCTTCTTCTCTGGATATAAAATACATGCATATTGAGCGTTGGCATTTCTGCACAAGAATACTAAGCATGCCCCTCTTTTCCTTCAAGGTGAAGTGCTGCAGAGAAAGGCAGAGACACAGAGTGTCACTGTTCATCACATGGATGCAACATTTGCTCAGAGAAGAACATTTATTGGCACTATGTTGAGTGGGTTTTATACGATGGTATAAATATGTCAATTAGTATTTCATTTAGCATCTGTGACTAATGCTGCCCACGCTGAGAAGTTATAGCATGTGAGCTCTTTGCCAGAGGGTATGTTTTTGTTTCTTTATTATTCCAGTAGAATGCCGGTGGAAAAAATTCAATAGAAGAGAATAGGACAGAAAATTATAGGGTTGCTTTCTAATAGGAGATCAAGGATTGGTTAAAAGTCTTTAAGTGGAAGTTTAGATTTTAATTCTCTTTCCAGTATGGGATTCTACATCCCACTCGGCATTCTGAATCAGCTCCTACAATCTTGCAACAATATCTTAGTGTGTGAAAGTATTTTATTTATTTAGTATTTATTTATTAAAATATGTATAACCCACCCCATATCTGAAGATCTCATTTTTTTAAAGGTAATGGCAACACTTATTATCATGGAGCCCAGACATAATGTTAGTTTAGTCCCATTCAGCCCAAAGTGTAAGTCCTCAGTAACAGTGATTGCAGTATTCACTGTAATAATTATATAAAGCAATATGCAGTTAGCACAACTAGTCTTCTTAAAATCAATAAGAGTTAAGTACGTTTAACTTACAGCCTATTTAAATGTTCAGTCACAAAGACATAGTTCAGTCTTGGCTGCCACATACTGTACCACACCATGATTTACATCATGATTCACTGTGAGTGCAAATGTACAAGCACAATGTACAAGATTTTTATACAGCAGAGAAAATGGCTCTATGTGGAAGCCAATGAAAATGAATTCAAAGTATGGTTGGAACAGCAAAATGTGCTGAGTTACCACCTAAAAATATAAACATACAACAGGGTTATTAACACAGCTAGCAAAGGCAGGAAAAGAACTAACAAAAGTAGAATAAGAATTACAGTTTGAAAAAAGTTTCTACATTCATAATTTGATCAGATCAATAGGCTCCGCTGAAAAATCCAAATGTGAGGAAGTAATTGTGAAAATAAGAGAGAAGAAATCAGCAAATTTTGAGAAGCTTGCATACAACAGTACAGCAAAGTTGGCACGTTTTTCGTTGATGAAGACGACAATGAACATATGCAAAGAAAAGCACATAGAAAAACACAAATAAAAACATGAGGCAAAAGTCATTGTTACAATGTTATCAAACGATCCATAGCATTAAAACCTGTTAAAACCACCATATTAAAAAGGCAAAAGGTAGAAGTACCACAGCCTGTCCAGTCAGTTCCTAGGAGCCTATTGGAATAGGTGAAACCAACATTCATCAGTGGAAGTACGAGGAGGGAGTCATCCTGTCCTGGAAGTGCCCACCCAGAAAGATCTTCCTGTGTTCCTAACCATATGTGCATGTGAAGGTGGTGAGCCAGAAAGAACTGCCTTCTCCAAAGTTGTTAGAACTCATATAGGAAGACACAGTCCTTCAGATAGCTCAGACCCAGGCTGTATAGAGCTTCATGAGGCATAAATGATACTTTCAATTACGACAGTGGAGTGGTTGTAGCAGGGGAGCTGCACACTTCCTGTAAGCTGCCCCGTCAGTACTCAGGCAGCAGGTCTTTGAGCCGACTGATTTTTCTTCATACTTTTCACTGGCAGCCTCACTTCTACTGTTTTTCAGTACTTCTTGAGAAATTAAGTGGTCTCTGCCTAAGAAAGTGGCAGTTAGCTTCGCATAGGACGGGGACAGTTGGATTTCAAGAGAAGTCAGTTTTCTATTGCTAATGTAGGTGACATTTTTATTATCTGTCTTTCATTGCTCTTTGTCCTTCGAGGCCAATAAGGGGAGTGGCTTCTGCCTGCATTGAAATCACTCAATACCATCTCAACTGCCAACATCTCAGAGAGAATGTAGGCCTGTGACTCTTAACATCATCACCATTTTAATCCTGTATGATTTTTTACGTCTTTGCCTGATGAAGAAGCCTGGGAAGTTTCAAAAATGTGTCTAATGTATTTTATGCTTTGGAGTTGGACCAAAAATGGCATCATTGCTTGTAGACTTTGGATTTTGTTGTATTTTGCTGTATGGACAACATGGCTAGCCCTGAATATAGTTTTCCAAATGGGATGCACAAAGGCATATGTGGTCAGATCAGACATTACAAGGAATGGGCAGAACTAGCACAGTAGCTTTAACTGTGCAAAGGGACTTCTGGCTACCACAGGCAGGAAGGACCAATCCTACCCCTTCATACATGCATTGACTGGTATTGAACGTATAAAAGCTGGACAAAACCTGGGAAAGAGCCACTCCAGAAAGTTAAATATTGTGGTTTATCTTTTTGTTCTTATTCCACCACATCAAACCAATGGCTGTAATGATAACTTACAGATTGCTATCCATATGGACTCTGGGCTCAAAGTATACTTATTACACATAGGTATATGAATCCAATACAAGAAGACTTTGGGAAGAGTACTGCTACATGAATGAATGTGTTATGAATTCATTAGGTTCTGCTGTAATGCTCTTTCACAATGCCCTTCTATAAAATTATGTGGTTTGTTTTTTTAAAAAAATGCATTATGTTTGACTTAGCACATTTGAAACACAGTTTGCATATCCTTTTCTTTTATTTTGCAAATGTGTTGCAGAATTACTAAGATACAACCAGAATGTAGCTATCTTCTGCAGGAATTTTAAATGCTAAAATATACTTCTTTTTTCATTATTATATTCAAACCAGTAGAGGGCAGAAGCTGTTAAAACACATTATTGTTGCTGAAAGAAATGCTATGATATTTAATGCAAGTGACTTTACAATGGGGGGTGGGGTAAAAAAGAAAAAAGAAACAAAATCATACATTTTTCACTGGAAAAGAACATTCCATGGAATTTGACTATATTGTGAACCAAAGATGAAAATTCAAAGACATAATTTTCTATTTTTGAACTACATAATTGTCTCACTTGATAGTTATTAAGGAATGTGCTACCATACAGCAGTTGTTTAAGCTTTGGGACTGAGTTTAGGAAACCTAATAAATAAATGTTAATGAGGCCAATTAGAGTAAAAACAATTACATTTGTTATTTTAAAGCTATAATGCACTCAAGGACTTGTTTTTTTAAAATAATGATTATTGGAACCATGCCATGGTAGTCGCTCTTAGCATCCACCAGTGGAAAAAAAAAATAAAGGAATTTATTTAATCAGATAATGGGGAGCTAGTTCATCCCATGTGTGCAAATTAAGCCTTTCTAAAACAAAATTTCTAATGATGACTGACTTTGAGAGAAGCCCTTATCTTAAATTGTACATATGAAGGAAAATTGAAAGAAATCCCAGCATTTGAATAATCAAGAAGAGTTGTTGCTTGCCTTGGATTTGACTCATCATAATATGCCCCATATTGTTGTTTTTGTTCTCCCTGTAATTATAATAATAACAATGCCTGTAGATTCTGGGACCACGCTAAACCAAACAGTGTTGAATGAGACTTCATTCTCTAACTTTCAGCTAAATCATCTGGTTCACTTCCTGGTTTAAAGAAAGATTCTGCCCAAGCCTAAAACAACCCAGGGGAAGCCAAAAATGTGGCAAATTGCTCCTATGTGCCCTACCAGTGGCATTCTGAATTTTATTTTTTTAAGTGTTTTTAAAAGTATTTTTTTAAATGGGGTGGTGGTCAGTGGGAGAATAGTGGCTGACATTTATATACCTCTACTAGAGCCCCACATTAATTTAGGAGTGGGCAATTGTGAAGCCATTGTAGGCAATTCTCTCACACACACCATCACCGCAGCTACTCCATCATTTCTGATTGGATGAGAAGTCATGTCATGTCACCTGTTTCTGGGACTCAGTCACAAAACAAACAAACAAACAAACAAAAAAACTTATTTTCTCTGGTTTTCTATGGCTTAATTGTGACGTATAGTACAGTCAGCCCTCCACATTTGCAGGTTTCACTTTTGCAGATTTGATTATTCACGGATTATTTGCTGTCACTTCTGCTGCCGCCTCCCTATGTCATTTTTAATAGGGACTGCAAGCCTTGTGAGACTGAGAAACTGTGAATGAGGCTTCTAAGTCCCTATTAAAAATGATACGGGGTAGCAGTGGAGGTGGCACTAAGCCCCACCAACCACTCACTTCTGTGTTGTGAAGGAACCCTAATGCCTCAAAGAAATCCGTGGTGCGTTGAATGTAGTGATCGTACTTTTTTGTGTGTTAAATATGGTTTGGGAAGGCCTAGAGTTATTCACGTTTTTTCCACTTTCACACGGGTCCTGTGCCCCTAACCTTAGTGAATGTGGAGGGATGACTGTAGTTAGCAAAGTGACCCCCTCCCTCATATTTTTAATAATGGTTTGGGCCAATTTTTGCTAAAATCTTCAGCTGATTTTTCAGTAGAGGAGTCTGCACGCTTTAGGAGATTTGGGGACTGGAAAATGGGATCACTGGGCTTCATGTCATTCATGAGTTGCACATTCCGCACCTCACACACACTCCTTCACATCCAAATAGCATTCTAATTACACATGTGTTAGAACTGTCATCTAGTCAAAGAAATCATGGTTGATTAACCGTACACATTCCAGATGAACAGTAATTGATTTGAACATATCTGCATTAATTCCTCTGCAGATATTTTTTTAAATGTTCTGAAGTAAAAAGTTTATTTGTTTGAGATGATAGACACATGTGTCACTGTAGACTTTCCCACTTCTGCAAAATAAAAGGAGTGATACCTTTTTAAGGACAGTCTCCAATACTTGTTCTAAAACAAGGCTTTTGAATATTAATCGGCAGCACTACATGAGTAAAAGTGTTTAAAATTGATTATTCTATCTGATCAAGTAATTAAATGTTACAGCCCCAGGATTTATGAACAAATCCAGCCGCACAGAGATTGTTATCTAGTGTGAGCGAGATAGTTATTTCCCCTCAGCTATGGCTAATTTCAGAGTTTTCAGGATACATTTCCTCACCTTTTCAAGTCTTTCTCTGCCCTAAACAAAATACTAGAAAAAGAAGCTAAAAATTATTTTGAAGTAACATTACACTAGGTACTTGTTAAGATCAATATCTTAGATTTAAGGTCATCTAGTACACTCATGTTGGCAGGATCATACAGGATTAAATTAAAGCACTCGAATTTAACTGTGTTGTGGCTCAGTCTTTAAAAATCAGGCAACTCAATATAAACTAATGAGCATTTTTTTTGTCAAAGGAAGAATGGTACATGAGTCTCCAGCTATACTCATCACACAAAATAAACTGTAAATTTCCTCCCCATTTCATGATTGCTGTTGAAGCAGATGTGATTCAATTGGTTTTGATGACGTTCCACTGGCAGAAGACCAGAGCTACAAAGGGCAAATTGGCCTCACTGGGCCAAAACTGACAAAAATAACACCTCCACTGCATTTTATTACCATGTTATGTGGTTTACTCTCACTAAGGTTTTAACGGACACCAAATGCAATTTATTAAGGACTTAATTGCCAATGTAAAACAACCAAGTAATTAAGATGAAGAGAAGAATGCAAAGTAGCAGTAGTGTTTGATCAAATACAAAATAAGCACAGCAACAGGTGCTGTTCTTTTTTTAAAAAAAAAATGAAGCGCAATGCCTGTAAACTTTCAGAGATAATTTGGGGCTATTTCAGGTGCAAAGAACATAATAAGAGAATTATTCTACCAAACAAACTGGAGGTATTATCTGTGAGACAACAGGTTCCTGGGGAAATATTTGACAGGATTACTGAACAATGTGAGAAAACCTAAAAACTCTGGAGCAGGTCAGCCTCTATGTTAAGATCACAGGAACAGATCAACTCAAGTAAACAATACCAATCTTTCCCAAGTTGTTTTAAGAAAACTTTGGGCCACTAAATTTCCCATGACTAAGTAATGACCCTACCTGTATGCAGTGGTAGGATTGTGTACTCCTATGAGGCACTTTTGCTGAAGAGCTAGACTAGGGGCCTTCTGTGCTACACTGTTATAGTGCTATTATTCCACTTTCAACATCCTATGGAATCCTGGGGTTTGCATTCTAGGGAGGGACATTTAGAATTCTCAGCCAGAGAGCTCTTTGGCCTCAGTAAACTACAAACCTCAGAATTCCACAGAATGTCATGTTGAGGAGGGAGCAGGCTTGTTTTCTACAGCTCCAGGACAAGGAGCAATGGATTCAAGCTGCAGGAAAGGAGATTCCACTTGAACCTCGGGAAGAACTTCCTGATGGTCAGAGCTGTCCAGCAGTGGAATATGCTGCCTCGGAGTGTGGATGAGTCTCCTTCTTTGGAGGTTTTTAAGCAGAGGCTGGATGAACATCTGTTGGGAGTGCTTTGATGGGTGTTCCTGCATAGCAGGGGGTTGGACTCAATGGCCCCTGGGGTCTCTTCCAACTCTATGATTCTATGATTCTATGTTGAAAGTGGAATAATAGCACTATAACAGTGTAGAGCATAAACAGCCACTGAGCAGCAGCAGTAGTGGAGGGTGACACTTCTGGAGGATCCATAAGAGACAACAGCAGTGTCATCATAGCTAATACTTGAAAGTACTGAGCAGAAAGAGGCAGGGTACATCCCTTTGGAATGTCTTTTATCAAGAATGAATAGGAAAGGGACCTTTTGAGTCAAATACTTACATCATGTTTTGCTCAGAAAATGAAAATCTAAAAAGAAATGGGGTGGCATTAATAATGAGGGAAGATGTAGCAAAAGCTATCAAAGGGTATAATGCAAAGTCTGACTGAATCATACCAATAATACTTCAGAGAAAACCCATCAATGTAACCATAATCCAAGTTTATGCTCCAACTACAGAAGCAGAAGAAGAGGAAACTGAAAAATTCTGTGCTAGTGTCCAGGAGAAAACTGATCACACTTCAAAGCAGCCTTATTAATCCTAAGTGATTAGAAAGCAAAAATAGGAAACAAAGCAGAATCAAAGATTCTAGGGGAATTTGGCCTAGGATCAAGAAAAGAAACAAGAGAGTGAATGACTGAATTTTGCAAGGCCAACAGTTTGTTCATCATAACACATTCTTCAAGCAACCCAAGCGGCTACATACATGGACATCATCTGATGGCCAAGATAGAATTCAAATACACTAGATAATAGGAAACAGAAAATCCATTGTATCTTCAGAAACAAGACCAGAAGTAGATTGTGGCACAGACCATGAACAGATAATATCAAAAGTTAGAGTAAACCCAAATAAAATCTGCATAGAATTGAAAGATAATCTGAAAAAATAAATTTACACTATTAAACCTCATTGACTGGAATCCAGAAGAACTCTGGATTGAGGCCAAGGACATTGCTAGGGAAGAATGCAAAAAGCTACTATCTGCAGCCAAAAAGAAAAAGAAGCCTTAGTGGATAACAGGTTAAATTCTTCAAGCAGTTAAGGATATGCCAGGAGAAAGGCAGCATACAAATTAATAATATAATATAGACAAGAAGCAAGAATAGGAGGTGACAGAAATAAGAGTCAGAACTTTGAATGCACCTGTTCAGCAACTTGTATGCAAGGACAGGGAGAACTACCATAATAATCAATGTATCAAAAGAGAAGATGATGGCAACAAAAAAGGAAGAATAAGAGACTTATTCCACAAGATCCAAGAAATCAAAGAGAAATTTAAAACCAATAGTGAGAATGCTCTGCAACTAGCAGGGGAACCCATTACATGACCAAGTAGAAATAAAAGGGAAAGAATACTCTGAAAAACTGTATACAAGAGATGAAAGGATGACAGATTCATTGAAGGCAAAACTATTTGAAGATGAATCCACAATTTTAGAAAGTGAAGTGGAAGCTGCAGTCAGGGCACTTGGGAGAAATAAATCACACATGGATAATAAATGAACATGTGGCTTGTTCTGGTACTCATTTATGCATAAGAAACCTAATTATTTTGTGTCAAGTGAATTTCATCTTTCTTTTATTTCTAAATATACAGAAAACAGCCTTGCTGTTGTTGTGCACGTTCAAGTCATTTCTGAATTGTGATGACCCTATCATGGGGTTTTCTGGGGCTGAGAGTGTGTGACATGCCCAACGTCACCCAGTGGATTTCCATGGCTGAGTAGGGAATCGAACCCTGGTCTCCAGAGTGATAGCCCAGTGCTCAAACTACTATACCATGCTGGCTCTCTAGAAAACCACCTTTTCGTACACTGTTGCTTTTTGTTTTCTGCTCTGTGCTGGAATATATGTTAGATTAATTTTCTGTAATTATTTATCCTCTCAGTTTGACCTGCTTTAAAAATAATTTCAAGGGCAAAGGAACAAGACAGAAAGCAACACTTTCTCATCACTACCCATAGTGTCACTTTCCTTTAGTCAATACCAGATGCTCAAAGTTACAATGTGTTTTGATTTTTTGCAAAAGAACAAAACAAAACAAAACCTGCCTTAATTTGAAGGATGAACTAGATCCAATAGATAATGGAAAACCACTGAAAGACAATGCATTTGACCTATATAGTAATTAAACACAGGATTATGCTTTAAACATCCCACCCATTTTAGATTGTGAAATAAACAGTGGATAATACTAAAAAATAAAAATCTGTGCTCTTCCATAGATAATGAAAATTGCATCCTGAAACCTGGGGAAAGAGCTGATAAGTATAAAATTGATCATATATGAATGCCTAATACCTGCTGATGTGCAGATTAAACATTCATAACCAGGGTTAAAATTACACAGTTTGTTAATGAAGAAATGTTGAAATAGAGGAAGTAAAAGCCATAAAAAACTCATCAGTGGTACTTCTCTCATCAGTCACTTATCTCTGATATCCAAATGGCCAAGAAGAAGAGAGAGAGAGAGAGAGAGAAAATCAAAAGATAGTGCTATCATCCTCTCCTCTCATAGTCCCCTGATTGCTTTTAAATTTCCATCTAACAGCCCATGAAATCATTCCACCATTTTCATTTATTTTTTCGTGTGCGATTTCACAGTGTCGTATATCAGTTTTCAGCACATAGCCTTCCTGGTATCTTCTTTCTGTAACAAATTCTACTGCACATTATTCCAACCTTTTCATTTATTTTTACGGTAGTCATCTTGGCCTGATCTATGGACTGTCCAGGAAGGAAATTTCTTCTTCTTCTTTTGCTGTCTTGTATTAATACTTGTTTGGGACCTCTAATCATGGAGAACACTGATTCTCTTTTGCAAGGGCTCACCTTGATTCTTGACTAGCTGCTGGAGCATGCTACAAGGTCTCTACAGCCAATCTATGTAATTTGTATGCCAGGTGCAATTTAGATGTGCTTTTCAAAAGACCTTATAGTCAAAATGGTTCTTTGAAATCCCATATGGTACAGCAAGCATGTTTCTAGTTGGTAACATATCAAAAATTAGACTTCTAGGATGATTATGATTGTGAAGTTTTCCCTTTGGAGCTACCTTAGCCTGTTTAGTACATTCTCAGCCCTTTACAGTTGCTGGTTAAAGACCCATTCCCATTAACTGGCTGAACTGAGGGAGAAGGACTCACTTTACAATCAACTGATCTTTCTGGGCTTTTCTTGAATGTATCTAGTATACACAGTACATCTCGTCATGGAGCTTGTTCTCTGATGTGTTTGTTAGTCTTTTTTTTTTTTAACAATTTCCTTATGTTGTTGTTGTGTGTCTTCAAGTCATTTCTGTCTTACAGTGACCTTAAGGTGAACCTATCATGAGCTTTTCTGGGAGCTGAGACTGTGTGACCTACCCAAGGTCATCCAGTGGGTTTCCATGGCTGAACAGAGAATTGAACCCTGGTCTCCAGGATCATGTAGATATGTACATCCCCATACATCCAAAACTGACACCACTACACTACCTTGGCACTCTAGTTTTCTTACATGATAGATAGATAGGTAGGTAGATAGATAGATAGATAGATAGATAGATAGATAGATAGATAGATAGACAGACAGACAGACAGACAGACAGACAGACAATATGTATATGTATGTATGTATGTATGTATGTATACATATACCACATGATATTAGACATTTAGGAAATATGTATGCGTGTGTTTAAAATAAAATACAGGAATATCGCCTCATCTAGCTGGAACAGTCATTTTGGAAGGAGGCTTTAAAAATGTTCTCACTGCCATGGTTCCAGCCTTGATCGTCCCCCATTGTCCACAACTGCTATTTGTATCTGTTGCCTATGGAAGATTTCCTCCTGTTTCAGAAGAAACTATAGTGGGAAGAAACCAAATGCCTGAATTTTGATCCAGATCAAGTATCCTACCTTCTATGTACATTTTCAAAGCCATCCATGCAATTACAAATTCCATAAATAATATCATATTTAGTTTGATGTGCCTGTTGAAAATGCTGAGGCATTTCCCCATGCATCTGAGATCTATCCTGTACACAAATTCTCTCCCATTACCTAACATCTGGGCTATTCCCTGTCAACTCCCTTGACAACTGAAGTTATACTGGCTCTTCCGTTATCCTTGCCCTCTGACTAGATGGGAAGCTTTAAAAACACTCCTTGGATAAATTAGGATGTCCATGTACTATGTCAGGATGAATAGGCAGGCACAACTACATTTTGTCTTGGCCTTGGCAGATGATAAAAGTCCCTCCCTCTGAGGGAGAGAACAGTAGCCAGCCTCTGCTGGACTTAAGCCCTCTCCACCCCTGCTGCCATCCCCTTTTCCTTATGCATTGTGTCTTATCTAATATATAAAGGTCAAAGTTTATTTGTCTGTGTCAGGCAAAGACCTCATATAACTGGTTGCTTAAGAAGATTCTATGGAATCCTGGGGTTTGTAGCTTAGGGATGGGCCTCTAGAATTCTTCGCCAGAGAGCTCTTGGGCCTCAATCAACTGTGTCTGTCTTGAATAGGCCGGTTGCTATAGAGACAAGGCCTAGCAGCAAGGAGGAGGGCAAGAACCCAGCCTCTACATGTTAATAACTCTGAATACAGATTGGATTGGGGAATATGGGGAAAAGTTACAGGTATTGGACAAGACATTAGAGAATTATTAGGGGAATTAGAGACAGAGGATCTCAAATCTTTCTAACAAGTATTGCCTATGAGAAAATAAAATCCCAGACAATACTGGGTATATACTGTAGTCAGATTATAAGCCGGACGGCTGGGAACAATGAAATTAACAATTTGTGAACTGCTCTGGGAGACTTTTTGGTTGAAGGATCGGTTATACTAACATCAGTGGCACCAATCATTTCCAGAATGGTTATTTAAATTAGACCAGTGCACAGATTGTCTAATTAAGTTTACAGTCAGATTTGGTGATCCTGATTTGGGCCCAGTTTGGTATTAACTGATCCAGAGTCAGTCTAACTGGATTTGACCCCCAATTACAATTAAGATTCAGAAATGCAAATTTTTCAGCCCTTTCTCAATGATTTGCATCAAGAAACAAAAATACAGTTATAACTTCCCCTCCACATATCTGCATATAATTTATAGATTGGTCGACTCTAAAGATCCAACTACATTTCAGACAGTTAGCTTCAGAGAATTTTGGTTTAGGCAGTTTGTTCGCTGAAATCACAATGACAGTTATGAATGTGCAACCTAGAGTTACACACTTGTGAGTGTTAAATATTCATGATCTCTACATAGCCCCTAGTGTGGGAGCTACAATCCCCACTCAATCCCCACTTATTGGGCAGCATTGGCTGCAATAAATTGTCCACGACAAAGTTCTACTACAATTGTGACTATTTAAGCTGCTTTTAGGTTACATGTAACTTTCTGCACAGTAGACATCCTGACATTTTGTCAAAACCAAACATGCTATCCAAATGTAAAGACAATGAAGATAAAAAATGAAGCCTGCTAAGCCAGTATGGTGTAGTTGTTTGAGTGTTGAAATAAGACTCTGGGGGAAAACTGGCGTGAGCCATCCTTTCCTCCCTCTGGAGCTCCCTGTGCCATTCCTGTGCATTTTGTCCTAGTGCAGAGAACTCAAGCTGAGGCAAAGTGTAAAGGAATTGAGAGGAAAGGCTCATGTGAGTTCTAAGTGCTGGGGCAAAATGCATAGGAATGGCAGGGGAGCTCCAAAGAGGGAAAGGGGGAAAGGAAGGCTCATATGAACCCTCGTGGCACAGTGGTTAAATGCCAGTACTGTAGCCACAAGGTTGTGAGTTCGATCCTGCTGGGCTCCTGGTTGACACACCCTTCCATCCTGGTTGACTCACCCTTCCATCCTTCCACAGGTCAGTAAAATGAGTACTCAGCTTGTTGGGAGCAATTAGCTAACACATTGTAAACTGCTTAGAGAGCACTTAGCTGATAAGGGGTATAGAAATACACATGCTATTGCTATTCCCTTCCGTTTCGCATGGTAATGGGAAAGGGGGGAGCCCTGGACAGGAATGGGAAGGGGGAACAGGGGGAGTTATTCGCAGTTTTTCCACTTTCACAAGGGTTCTAAGCCCTGAACTCTAGCGGAAAGTGGAGGGACAACTGTATGCGGTCTCTGGTACTGGCTTAAAAAAACAAACACTAGAATTGCCCACTCTTTTTCTTTCCCTCTCCTTCCTCATGTGTTTTAACTTCACTCCTACACTGAAAAAGCTAGTCTGATAAGGTAGTTGCTGTGAGAAAAATCATAAACTAGATCAGTTCACAGCCTAATCAGTTCAATGGCAAAGAGTATATTTTGACAGCAGGAGCATGAGAGCTTTGTCATCATAGAACGTGGATAATGGTTGGCTGAAATAAAGCACATTCAAAAATTGGTCCAAGTTCCCCAAGAGAAGAACAGACAGTTTTGCTGCAAATTCTATAGCACAGGAAGATTCCATTGCATATGTGAAAGTATTTTGAGTTGATATGTTTATTCCAGTACTGCAAAAAATCATTATTAAAGAGTACACATCTATTGATCTATCTGCTTACCTTCCTATCAATAACTTATCTTGGACAAACTGGGATGGACAAAGACAACACCTTCTGAATAAATTGGCAGGACTGTCTAGTTTTTCTGTGAGAATACTGAAACCCATGTTAAGAGGATACCTTCTTGAATATAACGAAACAGAGATTCATTTGGGATGAGAGAGTTAAGCAGTTTATGTTAATTTGAAAGCATAAGGGTCTGTGTGTGTGTGAGAGAGAGAGAGAGATTAACTTTGGTCTTATCAAATTGTAAACCAAGTGAACTTTACAGATTCTATGTTTTGAGGGCAGTCAAACTCATCAGGTTTCAGCTCCCATCCAGACTGTGCTAGCAGTAAATCATAGCTGCTATTTATTTGCCGTAATCTCAGAATCATTAATTAAAAGATGGCTGTAACAACATCCCCTCTTGGATTATTTTTTAGGTACGTGTACAATGACAACTGAATTAAAATAAGTTATTTATTTATTTATTTACTGGTAAGTGCTTCAGAGACCTTTGATTACACTGAAATATAATTATTAACTATTTGCCTTGCAAGAGTATCCAGAATTCCCAACCAGTATCAAGACCAAGACTTCTAAATTGCTTTACAAACAGAATTAAAAACATATGTTGCATTCTTAAGGAGCTTAATACCGGTACAAGAATAAGTTGAGGTTAGCTTGGTGACCTCTTCGCTCTCCTTCTGCCAGCAGGAAACAGGTATAGGTAGACAGGTTTTTGCCATTAACTGTTTTCTGAGGAAGGCTCTTCCCCTCCTTTGTCTATATACTTGCTCTCTCATCTCTTATGTATGAAATGCTTTTGAGATGTTTTTAATCCTGTTTTGATTTTAATATCTTGCTTCCTTCCTTCTCTTCTTCTTCCTCTTTATTTTTTTAACTATAATGATTAATTTCAGTTATACTCTTTTAAAATCTATAATGTAAGTAGCCTTGATTCCTAGACAGGACAAAGACAGACTATTATAATGTGAAGTTACAATAAACAGTTGTCAGAGGCTGGATGCAATTTTAACATTAGTCTTCCCCAACATCCCTCCTTAGAAGTGATGGGAGTAAATGCAGATTTCAAATCAGCTGCATAGTTCAAGAAGACTTGTTTCAGATTGGTGGTTGATGTTTAAATTTCCATTTGCAACCAGCGATCACAACATTTTTTTTCTCTGAAAGCTCAGCATTTAAAAGAAATGTGTTTTATATGCACTTCTTTTCCTCCTTAAAAAGGGAGACAGGTAAACCTGGCACAGTATACAAATGTAGAATGTAGAATTATATGAATGTGGGCAGAAGCATTTAACGGTCTTCTGACAATGGAGAAGAATAATCTTCCCAGATTTGTCTTCTACACAGTCCTTAAAGACAGGTTGGATCATATATATAGGCATTCTTGTGGCCATCCGCACTACACTGTTACAATGCTATTATTCCACTTTAAATATCCTGTGGAATTCTGGGGTTGTAGTTTCCTGAGGCGAAAGAGCTCTCTCACTGAGAATTCTAAATTCCCCTTTCTAAACTGCAGTAACAGTCTAGTGTGGAAATGGCCTGTGTCTTGTTTTTATTTTTCAGAATAGCAGCCATGGGAGGAGGGGAGGAACACATGAAAAGGCTTCAACCATCACCCTGCATTGCAGTCCCAGTCAAATTCTCTATCCATACCTGTAATAACCACTTGCCTTAAGAGAACTTCTTTCCTAAAAAAAAAAAAAAAAAAGGCTCTTGGAAAGACCATTTTCACGAGCACTGTGCTGCAGGCAGAAAAGGTCGTTCTGTTCCCCATATACCTCCTGTGTGTTAGTTTTAAAGTAGCCCTCCATCTGTTATTTTAAACATTGTTTCTATGTTAAAAATAACACGTGGAGGGCTACTTTAAAACTGAATATAAATGGCAGCATAGTGTACTTTATTCCTTGGTATCACTTGAATACTATCTAGCGGAAATCAAAGAATAATGTACATCAATGGCCACCACAATAATAATAAAAATATCAGTTTCCCTAATCTGACAACATTAATTACCTTTCCATTAATATCACAATATTCTGTCTGTTAGTGGCGACTCCACCCTTGCTTTCCTTTCCCTTCCAGTCATAGCTTATACTCTATCTTCTTCTCTGGCCTTCCATGGTTTTTCACTCCAGCTCAGTTAACAATCTTAACTTCACTGTATTTTGAATCCAGTCAGCTTCCCTCATCATAATTCCTCCCATTCCCAGCTGACGTAAGAGTTTTCCTATTAACTTTTCAATGGTGTTCCAAGAAACAATTAAGAGTTTCTTCAATCTCCTGATTATTCCAGAACATTCCTATAGTGTTACTGACATTGGCCACAATCTCATACTGCAGATTCCAGAGTATTTTCCAG
Source organism: Cyclura pinguis (assembly GCA_030412105.1). Lineage (NCBI taxonomy): Eukaryota > Metazoa > Chordata > Lepidosauria > Squamata > Iguanidae > Cyclura > Cyclura pinguis. Next base: position 61,823,657 of record CM059600.1, on the reverse strand, counting down.
CCATCTTTGAAACTGGGTAGGTGCATTAAGACAATTTTAAAACAACCTTGAACCTAGAATTATGTCATGAGTATGCATATCAAATTTCAGAGCTATAACTTCATTCTCAAGGGAAATATCTTCTTTCAAGGGACAGGAGAAGTAGTGCCTGAAAACACATTTGTGGATTACATAGTATTTTTCCTTGGAATATATGTTACATACTGAAAGCACTTATTTTCCACTTACACTACTTTGATCAAGTGAGATCTCATTACAAACAAACAAATAAATCAACCATTACATTCTGAATACCTGTGTTTAAATTGAAATCTCACTTCACTCGACTGAAAAATAAGGAGTCTTTTGTTTGCTTGTACATAGTGATTTCTCAAATGCTGATGATGTAATATTGTTTTTAGTACAAGTAAAATCACCAGAAACTTGCTTAAGGGAAGGTAGTACATGACAGCTACAAATGGCACAACCATGTTTGTAACAGTGAAGCAAATGGAACTAGGAGCTTATAAAATGGAAAAACTATATTTTGCTTTCAAACACAGAAATAACGCTTATTTGATGGACCTGCATAAACTAGACGTATACATATGCGAAAATATATTCTAACTTCAGAAATGGTTAAGAAAACATGGGAGTGGGAAGAGGTAACCTACACAGGTAAGCATCTTATCACACAGTCATCAAATGCGCAGCCACTTCAGGGCAAGAGCAGAAGATGCTTGAAGATGGAGGTATGGCTAGCCAGTTCCTTCCTGCTTTTCCTTAAGTGTTCACTAAACACATAGGGTGAGTTTGTATATATAAGGCTAATCCATCTACAGAGTTGTTGTGAAGACAAAATGGAACATCCACTCCCCATCAATATCAAAAGCACAGCCTTTTCCTGGAAGAGCTTCCATATTCCCTTCTTCATTATACTCATAACAGTTGTGAGAGGTTTTTTTTTTTTCTTTTCTTTCCAGTAGTAGCAGTTTAACTATCTTCCTTTCTGAAGTAGCTCTAGGGAATCAGGCATGTTTATGGAGCTACCAATACTATTTTTGTTTCTTTGTTTTTACAACTGAAGGCATGCATCTGGTTTGCTCAAACTATAGTGGCATATAATTACTTTATATTGAGTTGCCGCCCCCCCTCCCACTTTGGAATTCACTGCTGTTTTTATGTTTACCTTCTGCCTCTCTGTTAGTGGGATTGATTATTGTTATTGTTTACTTATTGGCTTAAATCCAATGTCCATTCCAACTAGAGAAAACCCATTGAATCAATGGAGCTTACAGATATATGGGGACAAAGATTTAAAGGATACATTTAAAAATTATATTCTCATAGCACATCATATCTACAAACAAGTAAGCACCTTTTCCTCACTAAATATAACAGAAGAGTCTAAAAAAAAACCCCAACAACAGCTAGAAATAGGTACACAGAAACCTATTATTTGTTCAGAACACAAAGATTTACAAAAGCACTGAGCTCTTTTTTAAAAGCTATTGTCCTCATGGAATCTTCTGATGCAGCTTTATTACCACAATACTTGCAGTAAGACTGCACTGTGAACACTAGAAGTGAGACTCTATAAAAATCTTTATCAGGCTCTCACACCGGAGAGACGCTTGTGAACTTGGTTCTTTTCTTCCTGGGCTTGCAGCCCAGAAATTACTTGGAACCTCCATTTAATTCCCAAAGAGTGAAAAATGTGTACGTACATGTGAATATGAGAACCAGTGTAGTATAGTGGTTTGAGTGCTGGACTACAACCCTGGAGACCAGGGTTTTATTCCCTGCTCAGCCATGGAAACTCACAGGGTGACCTTGGGCGTGTCACACATACTCATCCCCAGAATACCCTGTGACAGGGTAGCCTTAGGGTCTCCATAAGTTGGAAACAACTTGAAGGGACACAACAACATGTGCATACATGTACAGTTTGTATGTAGTTTTTAGCTTTTCTGTTATATCTGTTTTTAAGCAGCTTTTAAATTGAAGAATGAGAGTTCACACAGGCAGTCCTCTTTCTGCTACATGGAGCAATTATCCTCTTCTTTGATATGTAACTTCTGTTTATTGCATTGGCTAAGGCAGGAGGCTTATTTATTGGACTGGTAAATTTTAACAAAGCTAAGATGGTTGTGGCTAACACACTTGCAATTGCATTAAATCCCTCCCAAGTCTAATCAGCTTTTCTCAGAACATGCAAGGCAAAATGTATCTACAGCCACCTTATTTTCTACACAGCTTGAATTTTACTTTGTGTTTCTCAGGAGGACCAAGCTTTCCCTTGCTTTTTAAAATCTGTCTTCTCTACTACTCATATTCCCCCAGCTTGCTCTAAATAAATATGCCCTCAAAACAAGAAACAAGGCAGAGACAACAAATCTTAGGAAAAGCCTGTTTGTGCTGAATTGATGTCTCTAGGATTGCATAAGACCAATACTATTTAAATCCAAACTTACCAAATTCCTCTGTTGCCTAGCATGGTGTATTATTCAACACAAAGGGAGGGCTTAAGACTGACATAATATATCTGTGTATATCAACCTAAGAAACACCACCCTGTGCTGCTGTGTGGAGTTTTTTTTTTTAAAATAAAATAAAGATTTTTTTTACCACCTGCCCAGAATGGGAGATTTTTGTGGGTCAGAGTGGCATGTTACCTCATCAACTGATGGGGGTGAAATGACTGTGTCTCTTACCATCTACAGGTCTTGGTTTTACATGTGGCACTCCATAATCTGAAAATACATGGAGCTTGTTCTATCACTGTCACAAGCAAATCTGGTGAGGACTTTCTCAGTGGCTATTCCCAAGGTGTGGACTCCTACTCTCCAAGGCTAGGCTGGGACACTCTTATGTTTTCCTTTTGCTAGCAAGCAAAACATTATTCAGACAAGCTTCAGATATTAACTGGTTAATAAGGAAAGATCTTCTCATTCATAAAGTATCTATTCTAATCTTCCTGTCTCTGAATTTTGTCCGTTACGGGCTTTTCAAACATTGATGTCTTCTACATTTTCCACTTCCCCCTTTGTTCTGTCAGAAGAACTATCCAAATTACTAAGGTCTTCAAATCCTGCTACCTGTTCTCTTGATCCTTCAAATCCCCCTACCTGCCCTGTGTTCTGACTTCTTAATTACTGTTGTCCCCTGCTGTATTCTACCTTTCCCACATTATTAATTTGTCCATTTCCACTGACACATTTCCTTTCAATCTGGATTTCTCCCTTTGTGCTCCACGGTGATAGCCCTTATGAAGGTCACAGATGATCTTCTTCTTCTCCAGTAAAAAGGTCTATATACAGTTCTTATTATCTTTCTACAGCTTTTGATTGTAGTTCTCCTGTTGGATTCCCTTCACAACTCAGGGTTTACTGATTCTGCTTTCAGGTGGTTTGTGCCTCATCTTGCAGGCTGGTCATTTCATGTACTGGTTAGAGATCATGCATCATCTTCTTTTAACTTTTCAATCAAGATTCCAATGGATTGTGTTCTGGACCCCCCCTTTTTTTGTTGTTGTTGTCTCTTTATAAACTTTTCCTCAGTAAACTTATTCATTCAGGCAGTCTTCAATATAATCTTTCTGGCTGATAAACACCAGCCATATGTTTCTACCCTGAACTTACTTCTGAAGTTCTGTATAATATTACAGCCAGTCTTTCTGCTATTTGGCATAGATGCTGCATCAGCATCATCATCATCAATATCTATATCTCTATATATCTGTATATATATGGAGAGAGAGATGTATATGTACACACACACACACTCTCCAAAGTGTACTTTCTTTTTTTAATTTTTTAAACATTTTTATTAAACAGAATAAAAAAACTGCATAACAGATAAAACTATAAACATAATAATACAATACCAATAAAGCAAAACAAAGAGTACACAACACAGCTACAAACATCTAAAAAAACTGTAACAAATAATAACAATAAAAAACTATAAATAACTAAAAGTTGATTCCCACCTTTGTTGCAAACATCTCCTTATAACTAAACTTATAAGTTAAGAATGATTTATATAATTGTGTTAAGTTAGTAAAATCTATGTTACTTTAAACTAATTATAGAATATAGAACATAAAATTATTTGATAAGTGATTTTAACTTTTTTAAGATTGGTGATTATTAATTAATCTCATAGGTATATATCTATGATGATACGAGTAGCAATAAGTATAATTTTTTATATAGATTTATGACTAATAGTTAAATAATGACACTTAACTATTAGTCTTAAATCTATACAAAAATTATACTTATAGCTACTCATATCATCATAGATGTATAGCTATGAGATTAATTAATTAATAATCACCAATCTTAAAAAAAATTAAAATCACTTATCAAATAATTTTATGTTCTATATTCTATAATTAGTTTAAAGTAACATAGATTTTATTAACTTAACACAATTATATAAATCATTCTTAACTTATTCTATATTCTATACTAGTCACCCCTAATTTATGCTTATTCTATATTCTGTCTTAAGATTAATAATACCCTATATAGGAAACCACATTGGAGAGCAACAAACAAGGTAAAACCATAAACACCAATTACACTTCTCTTGCGATAATAAAAATTCCAAGTTTAAATTTAAAGTTTAAGAAAACCTGCCATCATCATCGTCATCATCATCATCATCATCTCAGTTTCATTCCCTTCCAGACTCTTCCCATGGTTTTTGTAGGCTTCTTTGTTCATCAGGATCCTTTTTCTTTTTTCTTTCTTTTTTCCCCCCGAAAAAGGAACATATTTAAGTATTCATGAAGAACCTGTTGTCATATCAGTCATGCTCAATCTATGTCTTTCATTCTTGTAAGTAAAAAATCAATTCTTCAAGCTGGTTACAGGCAGAAAAAAATAGCCTTTCTGACTGCTTCATCCATCAAGAGATTGCAGTTCTCCTTTCTCCCGAGAGAGATTTTATCTGTCAAGTGGTTTCTGATAAGACCCTAGAATATGACTTTTTCACTTTTTGAACGAAGGCTGAGTTATGACATCATTTAAAACTTTTATCCTTCCTAGATCAACTATATTGGCTCTCTGCAATTCTTGCTGCTTATTTATCTCAGTTTGGGTAATCTTAATTTCTGAGTCTTGAGGCAATTCTTTCAAGATTTTTGTTGTATCCTCTTTTTCTTGTATTTGCATAGATATCTTTTCAGACATCTGTTGTATTTTAATATCTTCATCTTCATTGTCTTCTGACCCATCTTTAGGCTCTCTTAATTAGCTGTTTTTAAATATACCAATGTTATCCTCAACAGACACTTCAAATTGCCTGATTTCAGCCAAAAAACTCACAAAATACTCAGGTACATCCTCATCCTTGATTAAGTCTTTTCTGATTTGTTTATCTTTTTCAAAAATTGGAGCCATAACTGCTTCCATCCAGTGTTCAATATATTCTCAAACAAGGCAGTTGTGTTTCCAAGCATTAGATAAGAACAAGTCTAACACAAATTTTCTCAGGGATATAGAAATTGGAACATTGCCAACCAGCAAGCAGAATGACAGAGTTACCTTTAAAAAAAATCCAGTCTTCATAATAGCAAACATGACAATTTTAAAATTAAGAACAAAATTTTATTCTGTTTTGTATGTAGGCTAAATATAGATATGATCCAAATCTAAAAGTCCAATTAATAAGCCAAGTAAAATAGTTCAGTCAAAAACAGTGAAAGAAGAAATCAGTTCTTGAAGAGTCCAAAGTCTTTTACCTTAGTTAATTTCTAATTCCATTGACGATGATCAAAAAAGAGTACTGTCATTTTAAATCCTTGGTTACATGGAAGGTACTTAAACTTTAAGAAACAGTTTCAGCTGATGCATACTAGAGCTTTTTGTCTTCCATAAGCAATATTAGTTTTTGAAGAAGCAAATTATGTACATAAAAGATGTCTGGACATAGTAAATGTAATGTCCATATGGAGGGTGGAAAGCCCTCACTCCCAGCTCCACCAAAGCATGTGATTTTACTCAGCCTCAAGACCCACAGCAGCCATGCTGTTCCTGAGTGGATGCTGGCCAGTCCTGATCTCAGCTGAGAGTCTTCAGACTTCCCGTATATCAGGAAATCCACTAGCTTGACAGAGTCCTCCTGTCAGGCACGATGCCTCAGGGCTTTGTGATCTAGCAGAGTTTGCTAGATCACATCCTCCATTGACAACCACAAATGGAACCCCAAAGCATATTTTCCAAAATATATTCTCTGTTAATGATAGTAATGTTCCCCTCCACCCTGTGGAAGAAGCATATAGTCTTGCCTTTATTTTTGATTCCTCTTTGTTCCTCATAAGGAGACTATACCTCTCATGTCCTTTTTTTCTTTATAATATTGCCAGAATCAGACCTTTTCTATCTGTTTTCTCTACAAATACTTTAATTTACATGTTGATCACTTCCTCTCTTGATAACTGTAACCTTATTTCAAATGGTCTTCCATTATCTCCTTTTAGTCCCCAGGTTTCTATTCAACATTCTGCTGCTAAGGTCATTTTTTTTTGGCCACATTACTCCATTCTTGTGTCATGATTATTTTTAGGATCCAGCACAAGCTTTAACTTTTAAGCGCTACTTGATCTAGCTCTCACCTATATTTCAGTTCTCATTTCTTTTTACAACTCTGTTCAAGATCTTCATTCTATGAATATGTTTCTCACCTGACCAAAGACCTCCTCTTCTTTGGCTTGGCTTTGCCCCTTTTCTCTTGCTTTTCATATTCTTAGAATTATCTTCTTAAAAATTTAGGGATCGTTCCTTCCATCACTGTTTTTTGGTAGGGACAGGGTTGGAATCCTAATGCTTATGGAATTTCAGTTTAATTCTAGTGGTACAGTTTTATATGTTCAGATTACACCTATTTGGACAGCTTGGTTTTGCAATTGTATTGTTTTTAGATTTTTATTTGGATACTTGTTTTGTGATTGTATTATACTGGGTATTTGTATCAGTCTCTTCATTCTCCCATATTCCTTTCTTATTATAGGTTGAGCCTCCTTTATCTAGAAATGCTAAATCTAAACCTTCAAAATGCAAAACTTGTTGCTACTAGCCACTTGCTTCCACCTTGGAGGCAATGGCTGTGGTGTTCCTGCTCATTCATCTCTCAGGAGCACCAAAGCTACCACCTCAAAGCTGGAAAGCAGATGGTTGGCTGCAAAAAGAAAAAGACCAAGGATCTGTCAAATAGTGGGAGGTGTGGATTTGCACCAAGGACTAGGCTTGCATTCATGCCATTTCACTAATCCTCAGTCTCTCTCCAGCCTTGCATCTCATACACACAACACAAGTAGTGAACGAATGAGACACATGGCTATTCTAAAAAGGTACTGTATTCCAAAAGTCAGGGGAAAAAAAATCTGAAATAGGAAACACTTCTGGTTCCAAGCATTTTAGATAAGGGAGGCATAGCCTATAAAAGATTGCACATGTTTGGCAGGGATCTTCGTTTATTTTTGTCAAATGCTGTGTACATTAACGGTGCTAAATCCATAATATCATCATAATTATCAAATGCATTCAAATTGTTTTCACTCACTCATTCATTCATTTGATTTATATTCAGCCTTATTCCCAAAATAGGACCCCAAGCAGCTGTTTTAATAGGATAGTTTATTTAATAGATTTTAAACCGAGCTCCCCCCTTCCCATTATTACTTATTTGTAGCCGCATTTTGTTTCAGGTTACACTGTGAGCTTCCTTGGATCCTATATTGAGAAAAAGGTGGAATATAAATTAAAATAAATAAATAGGCCTTCATCTGCCAATGGAAAGAAAATAGAAAGGAAACCAGTTTAGCCCATCTAGACAGGTAGTTCCAGGACTTGGGATCAGCCATGAAGAAGATCCTCTCCTTGTTCCCAGCAGACATGCTTATAAGGAGAGGCAGGACCAGGAGAAGAGCCTTTCCAAAGACTAGAATCATAGAATCATAGAGTTGGAAGAGACCACAAGGGACATCCAATCCAACCCCCTGCCATGCAGGAACACACATCAAAGCATTCCCAACAGATGGCCATCCAGCCCCTGCTTAAAAACCTCCAAAGAAGGAGACTCCACCAGTCTCCAAGGCAACATATTCCACTGCTGGACAGCTCTGACCGTCAGGAAGTTCTTCCTGAGGTTCAGATGGAATCTCCTTTCCTGCAGCTTGAATCCATTGCTCCTTGTCCTAGTCTCTGGAGCAGCAGAAAACAAGCCCACTCCCTTCTTGACATGACATCCCTTCAAATATTTAAACACGACTATCATGTCCCCTCTTAAACTTCTCTTCTGCAGACTAAACATACCCAGCTCCCTAAGCCGCTCCTCATAGGGCATGGCTTCCAGACCCTTCACCATTTTGGTCGCTCCTCTAGACATGTTCCAGCTTGTCGATGTCCTTCTTGAATTGAGGTGCCCAGAACTGGACACAGTATTCAAGATGAGGTCTAGCCAATGCAGAATAGAGTGGTACCATTACCTCCCTTGATCTAGACACCATACTCCTATTGATGCAACCAAAAATTGTGTTGGCTTTCTTGGCTGCCACATCACACTGACCTCAAGACCTCAAAGCATGGAAGAATATGGTTCTTCAGATACCACAGAACCTAATTATCCAGTCATAAACTTAATGACTCTGATTTGAATACAGAGTGGAAGATGAGGGAGTTATGGGAAACTTACAACTTAGTCTTACAGAGTGAATCTTTTAAAAAGATGTTGCATGACAGCCCTGGGTTCCATAACACTGGTGGCATGATGATGTGGGTTTGGTTGGGAGTTCACATATGATGCTTTGTTATTTGCCAAACAGAGACCAGACTCATTCCTCCCAGGTACTCATAGAATCATAGAAATGTAGAGTTGGAAGAGACCACACGGGCCATCCAGTCAACCCTTACCATAACTCTGGTTATCACACCAACCTGACCAATGAGCATGATTTCACAAGCAGGATTCGTGGCATCACACAAAATAAAACCATTAATGAGAAGTGATAGCTTAATAACTGGAGCAGTGAACATTTTGTTGAGTGTGCTGCTTCTTTCCAAGTTTACATTCCCCGGTTAGAGATACAAAATGAACCTGGAGCTGATATACTGCACACTGGTGGCTGCAGCAAGCCAGGCAGATTGGTTTCTATAGCTATGTGCGGTAAAAGGATGGAAGGCTCTTTTCAAACCTCTGGCTTTAGCCCAAACCAAAGGCTTCTTAAAGCAATAGAAGATTATTTATTTTAAGCAGCACCTCTTCTTGCTCCCCTGCCACCGTTGCCCCATTCTGTATTCAGAGAGCAATCACTCCTAAAGAGAAGGATGGCAAAGCTCAGCATCTCCAAATTGAAGCACACGCCAAGAAGTAGAGAAATGCCCTAAAGCTTCTCCCAGCATGTGAACGGCAAAAACAACTGGCTAAAGGGACATTATTGAAAGGGAGCAGGACAGGTGTCTCGCTTTTGAAGTTTTCCTCTCACATCAAGTCTGAAGAGATTGCTCTGGTTATAAGAGAAAACCCTCTCCTTTGGCAACAATACCCCTGGGAGTACAGGTGATCTCTAACATGCCAGTAAAGACGCCTAGAGGAGAGGAGGAGGAGGAGGAAAAGGTGAAGATAATTTCCTTTGGCAGAAGCTGAGCAGACAGCTGCTCTTCTGGAAGAGAAATGGTCAACCCTGTAGTCAAACCAGAACTTTGAAAATATGGAAAGGCAGATGTGCATCTGTTTAACGGGCTACTGATGTTGCCTGCGAAATAATAGACATTTATATGGAGGGAGGGGAGAAGGGGCTCTTAGAAATGTAATATAGGGAATTTCTGCACTCTTCCTAAGGTTCTAATCCCAGACGTGTTTAAATGCCAGTAAGCCACACTGGAATCAGCCAAATAAGAAATCAAATGCTTTACTTCTGGGTAGACATATTTATGAGTGGAGTGTAACTATGTTGAGGATTACAGAGTAGATGGGCTGTGTCCCCAGAATTTTCCTCATGGTTGGCTAACCCCGGTTATTAGGCATGTGGTTTTAAATTAGGCAGGCTCGAGTCCAGCAGCTACCTCTCACTTTAAAAATTAAGCACCTCTTTTATAGTTTCCACCGCTGAGCCGTGGCAGAAGAGGCTGGCGCCAACGGCGGGACAGCGCGAGCCTGCCCGCGGGCCCCCCTCAGAAAGAAGGCTGAGCCGGTCCAGGGAAACTCACGCTCAGGCAAAGGTCTCCAGCCCCCACAAACACGCAGACCCCCAGAGATCACAGACGGAGCAAAGTGTTTAACCGGGGGATACCGAGGGCTAGCATGTGTAAGAAAATAAAATAAAAGCTGTTTTCGTTCAAGCGTCTATAAGGGTCCTCTGGACGAGAGACAGCGCGAGGGAGAGCGAGCTATTTGCCTCATGAGGATGCCTTTTAACCCCATTTAAGCACCTCTTGGCGGCACCACCTGCTCTGGAGGTTCCAATTATATATATTAAAAAAAATAACGTTTAAACGTTTTAAAAATGTCGTAGCGCGCCTCTATTAAGAGAGTCGTCAGCCTTTGCGAGAGAGAGGGTGGAAAGTGTGGACAGCAGAAGTCTCCTCCTCTGCCCCTATTACTACTACTAGTATTATTACTATTATTATTAAAATGTTGTTATTGAGGGGCAAAGTGTCACCACATTTAGAGCGAGATGAGGGCCAAGCACATGCAGAGATGGGAGCCGGGGAAGGGCTGGAAGAAGAGAAAGGAAAGGACCGAGACCGTGCACGAGAGAGAAACGGGGGGGGGGGGGGGGCGGGCTGGCAGGCCCGTGCACCAGCGCGCGCGCGCGCGCGCATCACTGTGGTGGTCACACGCCAGCGCGTGCCGGAACGCGGCGCTGCGCGAGCCTCCGCGCCAGCCCACTCGCTCGCCCGCGCGCGCCTCAGCTGAGCCGGCTCGGGGTCCTCTTGTCTCTCTCCGCCCCTCCTCCGCGACCAGTCGTCGTGTCTGCGAGCGCGGCGCGGTCGGCTCCAGAAGCGGCGGCATCGGCATCGGCATCGGCATCGGGCGCTGCAGGAGGAGCCGCGGGATTATGGGTTGGAGACTGCTGTATGGGAACAAAATAAATAAACCTATTTGAAAAAAGGAAGAAGAAGAAGAGGAGACGTCCATCTGGAGAGCAGGTGGGTAGCGAGGGAGCAGTAAAGGTGTGTAGGTTGGAAGCACCTAGGACAAGGTAAGGTAAACTTTTTGGGGTGGGTGCACCTCTCCTGGGCAGCAGAGCCACCTCCGTCTGGGCTTCTGTGGCCGGTGTGTGCGCGGGCGAATTTTCTTCGAGTCTCTTGGAGTGGGTTTAGCTTTGGCTTTGAAACCAGCGGGAGTGTCCTTTTTAAAAAAATCAAGTCCGCTCTGGGTTATCTGTAAACTTTGGGAGCGAAGTGACGGCTGCCCGTCAGAGCGGCTTTACTTCTTTATTACGTCCGGTCTTCCCGTGCTGCCCAGTCAGCAGGGTCCACGACGCGGGGAAGCTGCGGAACATTTCCGCACTAGAGTGTTATAGCGCTGTTAGTTCACTTTCGAAATGCTATGGAGGCCCCTCCCTAAACTGCAAACCCCAGGATTCTGTAGGATGTTGAAAGTGGGATGATAGCACTATGACAGTCTAGACTCGTGCTTGAAGATACAGACAGGATGGTGCTATTTTTGTGAGTCTGTGGACTCAAGTTTTTTCCGGTCTCTGCATCTTTTCCTGTCTGGTTTTACTGCCAAGCTCGCTTTATTGCGCGTTTCCCTTAAAAAGCACAAACGTCCCCCCCCCATCAGCTTTCATCTTTTCTGTGGCATTCACAGCATCCTTTTACCTTTGCCGAGGCAGAAGGAAGTCTACAAATCCCTTTTAACGGTATTCCTTTGAGGAGGAGAAGGAGGAGTGAGGCTCCAAGGGTGGTTCTCTGAGGCCCTACCTGAAAGCAGCTTTATTTGCACCTGCTGCTCTCCCTTTTTGCCTTTCCTCTCACTTTATTTTCATAAAAATAAATACCCTGTCTCAAAAACAAACAAGCAAAAACAAAACTTCCCCTCTGCTCTTGAGGGGAAGTAAGCTGAGAATATGCATTTCTGACAACTAGGTAAATGAAGAAGGTCGTGTGTCAGGATGTGCCCCAAAAAACAGAGTTTTCTGTCATCTAAAGATTCCCTGCTATCCACTATGTACTGTATTTCATTAGTTAGATATAAGTTACATTGAATTCAGTGGAGCTTACTCTCAGGGAAGTATGTAGATTTGCAACCTAAATCAGTTGATTAAATTGAGATGTCTGTTTCCCTGGGCTTAAAGCCCACTCCATTGGCTGTATCACATGTTACTCTGTTGTAAACAGTGTGGCTGAAAGGGCACAGAATGCAAGAGATGCTATGTTTTGTGTTGTCATAAATACACACCACCACTCTAGTAAGCATTGATAGGAGCACTGGAGAACTTGTTAATGTGCAGCCAAAGTATTTTGGATTTGTGATAACAGAGTGATATCTTTGTGGATTTGCAGTTGAAGCAAAAGAAGTAGCAATTATCCATGTAATCCACATCTAAGTTGATATTACTCCCATATAAATGAATATTTCATTGGAGGGATGTATGTTGTAGAACTGGTAGTTTTTTGTGCTTATTATAGAGCCCTGCCATTACAATACGATAAGTATTTACTTAAAATGGAAAAAGTCTGATGTTTGGACCCAAGGGCATATAGCTTCACTTCTCCTGTAGTCCTCTTTAGCAGCATGAGCAATGAAAGACGCTAATGCTTCTCCCTTTGAACTCATGCATAATGTTAGCTTTACTGACTATAAATGTCTTTTGCTCTAACTTCAGTGAGCACTAGGGGTCAGATGCTTTCTGCTGGAGATGTTTAAAAGCCTTTTCATTGAATGTTATTTTATTTGTAAACCAAAATGTTTATTTTGTACAAGCCAATTAGAAGGATGGCAAAAGTGTAAGTTCTTTTTTTAAACATTTCCATCAGCAAGGCTACTCTTGATTAAGCCTCCTTTGTTTTATAGTCACGGTTTTTAAACTGTAACAACACATAGTGGGTCTGCTTCAGAAACAAATGGGTCTTTCATGACTTGGACAGCTTGTCATCTCTGATTAAGAGATTAGAGGTGAAGAATCCCAGTTAAAATATCTGGATCATTACTGGATCATTACATTAACTTACTGGATCATTTTAATTATGCAAGTCATTCTGTATTGCTCTCACAATGCATTCCTTATTAGGTTTAGTAATTTTAATTTCAGTTGTATTTTCCTGGCCATTCCTCTGTGTCGTTGTTTTGCACTGTGCAATGAAATCTGTTTTTGCTACTGTGAAGCACTGGTTGGTCATTCCATTGGATCTTTTGTGACATTTGACATGGTCAGTCTAAATTACGCAAACATTTCTGGATTGAGCTATTCCTGGAAGTGAGTCCTGTGAATTCAGTGGGATTCATTTCTAAGCATCTATTGAATTGCACTGAGATGCTTCATTCTTGTGCAAAGTTATCTGAGACTCAATCTCTTTGAACTAAGTTAGACTTCATTCTTAGTAGACTTTCATAGGATTGCTCAAAACAGGAGGATACTTGTGTAGCTCATTGACTTAATCATAGACACACTATAATTACATTAGCTCTTGTTTTATACCAAAGTGATAATGCACATGCTGTGCATGCAGAAAGTCCCAAATTCATTCTGTTACAAGCTAAGCTAAAAAGATTTTCGATAATATGGCTGGGAGTACCCTCATTGCCAGTCTAGAGCACTGGACTGGATGTACCAGTGATGTGATTATGTGCATGGCAATTTCTTTTCTGACAGATGGTCAGAAGGACCAGTGTATACCTCGTTCTGCATTCAACTAGGCTTGTAGTTTAATCCCTTTCAACAGCATGTGATAATGCTGCCAAATGCACTGCAAGCTGTGTTATCCAATTTTGAGGGTTGTGGCTGAAGTTTTATAGGCACTTTGAAAACTTGTTATAAAAGAAATTTGATTTCTGGCTGAGACTCTCGCATGCAGAGTTTCAGACAAGAGTGACTTTTTTAACAGACAAAGCTATAAACAAGGAATAAGGATTTATAACAGAGGTTCTACCTGACTTTTATGGCGCTGCAAATAACATTTCTGGGATGCATGCAGACAGGTGTGGAAATATATTCATTATAAATGAAACTTGGTTTCAGAGGCCTTTGAAACAGATCCTTTAAAAACACTGTGTGACAGAATTATTTAATAGAGACTTGTAATATTAACTGGAAAAATGCTGGTAAAGTCTGGATTCATCTTTCTGATGGTCGGGGTGCAAGTGGATTTTGTATTTTTGTTGAAATATACAGATACTTTGACATTTCCAGATCTGCAACTTTTTCATTTCTAAAGCATAGCATTTGTTGATCAGCAGAATATAAATATATCACTGGACATTATACGTTTTTATAGCTAGAAACATTGTGCATTCATTTAGTGTCCTATGTTAACCGACCCCGGGACTCAAGGTGGGTAGAATTGTGTGATCATATGAAACTGGGCAGAGAAATATCCTTAGGAGATAAATAGTTTGGATGGACTTCTACATGAGAGTATGCAAGTGGACTTGCTTTAAAATCTGTTCCTGAGTGTACCAAATTTCAGTGGGAAGAAGAGCTTCAAGGAAACCAGGAAAGGGATGGAGAATCTGCTGTACCTGGTGGACCCCACTGTGTTTTGTTTCTAAAGCGGGGTTCTAGACCTTATCCTCACTTATGTTTGGACAGTCATTGTGTTGGTTGGTTGTTTTCTTTCTGAATGTAGAAAAATGTTTGCAGTATAGCCAAAAAAGATCAGATCTGCAGGCTCTGAAGTCCTAAAGAGCAAATTAATCATTCTCTTGTTTCTTGATATTTCCAGAATTTTAAGGAGGCATTGACTAGGCATTGGTTCCTCCATTGGGTGACTTTTGTGTGTCCCTAACTGAAGAGAGAGAGACCATGGGTTGAATCAAGATTTAGATGCTTGAAATAAGGTTGTTGGAAGCATACTTGCCTGCCCCATGGCATTACTTCCTCCCTAGACCCTCAAAATCCGACATGGAAGGTCAAAGGACCTACTGTGTGTAATAGGCTATGAACTGAAAACTGGGGAGAGCAGAAGGAGGAAATGGCACTTTCTATTGTTGTATAATAATTATAATTTAACATATTAAATTATATTATATACTATATAAATGAAGTACAGAAAGGAGTTTCATTCATTTTTCTATTTCGGTAGTTTTCAAGGTCATATTTTAGGGAGGGCTACCTTACAAGACATGTTGCATGCAAGAATTCTGTGCCTGTTTAGTGTGATAGGAGACCCATTCTATTTTGTGGAGTTTATTCTCAGGTTGTGAGGCATGAGACTGCAGTCTCAGAAATATAAATGCTTTAGCAAAATTGCAAATATACCCAATATGAAAGAAATTTGAGAGAAAGATGTAAAATGCTGCACAGCTGGCCACTTAACATGTGTGTCTTACTTACTGGCATATGAGAAGTGAGCAGAAATAAAATTGAAACAGAACCAGCAAATTTAGTTTAAAAAAAGTATCTTTTGAAGAAAGACATACCCATGAATTCTCAACAAAAGCATATTTTTGTATCAAGTTACAACTGATAACAACATAGCAGATACTGAGTTCTGTGTGATATACAGGTGTTACAATTATCAAATTGTGTCATTTTACATTAAAACTTTATTTTATACATTCTGAGTGAATAGATCATTGTCTTAAAAACCGTTTTCTCATCCCAACTGAGAAAAAATTTTTCCTGAAATTTCTTCTTTTCTAAATTTTTCCACAGTCCTTGAAAAAGAAGATAAATATCCCTTCTCATCCAGTTTTGGTTTTTCCTCACATTGTACCAGCACCTTCACGTGATTAGGAAGTGCACTGTATCCCTGCTATGCATATAAACACTAGTTCTAAAGTAAAGTGTACCCACTGAAAAGAAGTCAAACTTGGAGATCCTGGGCTTATACTGAAATGGAAATGGTGGCAAACTTTTCCAGTATGGCAGTTCAACAAGTAGTTCGGGGTTATTACAGTACCTAAAGATGCCTTAAAGTGCTAGACACCCACTGAATCAGTCTCACTTTTAGCTTCATAGTTGATCTAAGATTTGAGTCAATCCTTCCAAATGATAACACTTGATGGCACTCTCAACAAGAATATCTCTATATCTAACATTACTCAGGGCCATCACCACATTTGCCATGATAGCATATACATCAGGTACAGATCACACAGGTAACTGCTGGAAATATTCGTTGGTAGAAAGTATTGTTGTGACCATCACAACTATCCATTGCTTTAACTAAATTTCTCTCATTTTTTTAAAATGCGAACAGCAGATGAGATCACAGCATAAATAATAACAATTTTCCAAAAGTGAGTACCACGGTATTGCTTGGACTGCATAATTCGTTTCTTTGTAAACTCAGGAATTAATAGAAATATGTAAGTCAGTATAAAGTACATGGGTACACGAATAGATTCTGAAATTCAAAAACCAAATTACAATAGCATCAACAATTTTAAAAGCTTTTGAGAACAAAAAGGTCTTCGTTGGGCACCAGAATGATAGCAAGTTAGGCATCAGGTGAGTCTATCTGGGAAAAGAACTCCATAAACAGGCCATCACTACTGAGAATTCTTCCCCCAGTTGCCATCTCCATTATCTCAGCATCCAGAAAAGAGACCCACCAGTCATAGCAATCAACACAGGGAAAGGTTGATATGGGAATAAGCATTCTTTTAGATATGTTGCTCATAAACCACATTAGAGAAAAAAAATAATCAGATTGACCACTAGTGTAGTACAAGATTAATATGTGTTTTACAGCCATCCTAGTTAGTGGCTAGAAAAATATATTCTTAACTAACTAAAGTTACCACAATCAACCTTACATGTTTTCTGCAGTTCATGATCATGCAGTCTCTTCCATGATTGCATGACATAAATGTTGTTTGGGTTGCTAGTAACAAAAATACAAGCCTAATCTCTTACGGGGAGTACAAGCTGATATAGAACAGGCAAACTGCTCGTAAGATTTATATTCTTTAGTGTAAGTTTTAGGTTCTTTGTCCCTCATCCAGCCAGTCAGCAAGTCGAGACACCTATTTAGCAGTCCCACCTGTTCACTTTATTGAGATGGCAATAAGAAATACCCAGAAATACTGATGAGTGACATAACATTCCAGATCCTCAGTTTGTCTCTTTTGGCAGTTTCATGTAGACTTTACAAGTCACAGTGGAACCCTGTAGAACCTCACATTATAAATGCTACTGGTTCAAGTAGAAGTCACTCAGCAGTACTCTCCAGAATCCTCTGGAGCAGAATGAGAACCATTGGAATATCATGCCTTCTGTGTTCAATGGTGCTTGAAGTTTGCAGAGAGATCCAGGAGAGTCTAGGGTCATTCTGTCCTGCCTCTGAGCTTGAATATATCAGCCAATAGATGGACAAAAGCAGTTCCTGTGCTCAAACAGTTCTTGAAACTGGTATAGGTGATGGCTCTTACCGGCTGAAGCAACCTTGCTTATGAAGGAGGTATTGCTATGACAGTGTATTAGTTCTTGCAGTCCTTAGGATGACGACCTCTTTCAAGACCCAGTTCCTTTTCCAGTACCCTTTTCCAATATCAGAATCAAGACTAGGTGGTAGTATCAGAGTATTTGTTCTGATCAAACCTCCAAATATCCTCTTTAGTTTGTTTAGGTTTCTTATATTTTAGATTATCCTGTTTCAGGGCATTCTCTACTTCTGTATTCCCCACAGCCAAATATTAACTTCAGCAGTACTGTATGATCATACCTGATAATTCTGAAATAATTGTATTAAAAACAAGAAGATCTTAGAATTCAGATTACATTGAGAGGAAACTTAGTTATGTTGCTGCCTTAAGAGAGAATATTCAGCTGCTACACCTTTGTATGCAGAGATCAATAAAGAAAATAAATATATGAACATAGTCATAGAAATGAGTTGTGTTTTTTAAAACAATTCTGTTCTACTGCTTTTATTATTTTTTTTCCTGCTGTGTAGTCTGCTTTGCCTGCAAACACAGTTCTATGAGAGATTGTTAACTTCCCCACCTCAGAACTTGAAAATAATTTACAAATGGATTTATAGGCCAGGGATTCAGAAAACTCCTTTGTCACTTTAAGTCAGATCTTCCCATTTGTTTTCTGGTTGCAAATTGAATAGAAGAGATAAGTTTTAAGTATAACAGGAAAACAAATGGTGCTGAATTCAATGGTTCAGTATTTCTTTATTTCCAAAGAACATTGTGATTCCTGACTGATATATAATGGGTTAAAATTAGTTTGAACAGCAATGTAAGGTGCATTCTAAAAGTAGAGGGAAATAATTTCAATTTGCATTTCTTTCTTTATCTGCTTCAGAAAGATGTTTGGATTATTTCCTCATCGTTTTATGTGTAGGGTAGGAGAATCTCAGAGCTGCTCAGTGACATTCATTGCTGTTTGCCTTCTCCCATAATACTTGATCTGGAACTTTCCCCATTAAAACTTACACTTTGCCATTTCAGAGTTACTTTTCTGAGTTGCATCAGCCTTACTATCATTAATCTTATGAGTCATCATTATTCTTGGAAGGTACCAGATGCATGGGACAGCCATACCATAAATATTTGTTATTGTTGTGAGTCTTGAAGTCATTTCAAACTTATTGTGATGCTAAGGTGAACATATCAGAGAGTTTTCTTGGCAAGATATGTTCAGAGTGGGTTTACCTTTGCCTTCTTCTGAGGCTGAGAGAGTGTAACTTGCCCAAGGTCATCCAGTGGGTTTTCATGGTTGAGCAGGGATTTCAACCCTGGTCTCCAAGGTTACAGTCCAGCACTCAAACCACTATACCACGCTGGCTGTCACCATAAATATGAAAAATAGATGACTCAGCTCTTCCAACTGGAGGAATAGGATGTTTAAAATCAATGTGGTAACAGCATCTTGATTGTTTTGGCTTTAAAGCCCCTTCATGACCATTGGCTGGTAAGTTATGAAGTCTCTTCAAGAAATGTACAGAAGAATAAACTTTTCAAACTATTATTATTTTAACAATAATATTGATGTACATAAAGCTTTACAAGTAAAACAACCAAAAACATTGGGCTCTAAAATAAATAGATGTGTACATCTAAAATATATAGATGTACACAGACGAACATACAGGGAAGGAAAAACAAATTATCCAGATAAAATACAATATAGTATGAAGAAAAATTGCAAATACATATTAGTAAAATATGCAAGATTATAAAACAGTATTAAGCTAAAATTCCAAAAGCTTTGGAAAACAACAAAATTTTTAATTGAGATTTATAAATAACAAAGGAAGGTACA
Source organism: Cyclura pinguis (assembly GCA_030412105.1). NCBI lineage: Eukaryota > Metazoa > Chordata > Lepidosauria > Squamata > Iguanidae > Cyclura > Cyclura pinguis. The sequence continues at coordinate 61,804,282 of CM059600.1, read as the reverse complement.
GTCAACAAATGTTCAGGGAAGCAATTCCAAGAGTATGGAGCAGAGAGGATGAAAGGATAAAGCCAAGCCAGGAGAGAGGAAACCCTCATTTGGGTGAGAAACCTACAGATGATTTGTTTGTTTGTTTAAATATTTCTATTCCACCCTTTCTTGGAAGATCTCAGGGCAGCTTATGATAAAATCATCTTGAAGCAATAAATAATTATAAATAATAATTACAAAAGTTTAAAAGATTAAAAATATATTGATTTTTGAGTTTTAGACAGTTTAAAATAGGTTAAAATCTTCAATTATAAAACTATAAAAGATGTGCATCCTAGATACAATTATTTTGGCTCAAAGGCTTTAATAAAAAGCAAGGTTTTACTTTAGTGCTGAAATGGTTCTAAAGGTGCCACCAGTTAGGCCTCCAGTGGGAAGGAATTTCAAAACTGGGGTACCATCACAGCAAAGGCCTTCTCCAATGTCCTCCCGCAATATATTCCCCCTACTGATGTGACATGGAGGGCCCTTCCAGTAGATCTCAGTTCTCAGGCAGGCATTCCTTGAAGTATGGAGAGCCCAAGCCACCAAGGAAGCTTCAAATATTACTATTGTTCCTCTAAATTCATAGATTTGACCTTCCCAAATTTGATTATTCGTGGAGTGTGTGCTTGCCTTCTATCCCAATTTCCTTCTCCCATTCCCTTGCATTCCTCACCCCAGGCTTGCCAGGCTTGGGTTTTAAATGGACATTTTTCCAGTGTCCTCTCTCTCATGTGGCTGCACTTTCTGCTGTGTAATGGCTGCTGATTGGTCAGGTGCTCTCTTTGCTCCAGCCCCTCCCTTTTCAAGATGGCCACTGGAAGTAAATAGAAGAGAGAACTGTGCTCTTTTCCCTTTGAGGGGAAAGTACTGGTAAGCCCTTTACTGTCTTTTTTCTCCCCTGTCTTCCAATGCTGGGGCCAGAGGCAAAGGAATGGGAGGAGGGCAGCTCCAGAGGGGAATCATGTGGTGAGAGTTATTTGTGATTTTTCCACTTCTGCGAGGGTTCTGTTCTCCTAACCCTAGTGAATGTAAAGGGGCTAGTTCATTTTCAGCAGCTTGAGTTCAGAATTGAAACATATTGGCAACCAGTGCAATTCCTTCAGAACAGGTGTTATGTGATATCTGAATGATATATGATATTTGAATGGAATTCCAGTGAGTAGTCTAGTTTCTCAATCTGTACAGTAATTGATTCAATAGATTTATCAAATAAATTCATTAAGCAGGTTCATTAAACAAGTTCGTTATCTTTCACTGTCCGTTCCAGACTTCTCTCCATTCTCCCCTCTTCTCCCTCTCTCATTGTCTCTTTCTCCTTTGCCTTCATTTTCTCACAGTTCCTCTCACTTCTTCTCACTGAATTGTTGTTTTCTCTTTGTGTTGCAGTTGGTTTTGGTTTTGGAGGGTAAACAGATATCGCCATCAAGTGTCTAACAGTATGGGTCTAAGTTAGAGCAGCAACAGCTGCAGTCATAGAGCTCACACACAATACCCTCCAACAAACCTGGGTGAAGATGACAGGAGAATCACACTCAAGTAGGAAAGGAGTGGGGGAGTGGAGGATAAATCAACAAAATGCAGCATCTCAAGCAGTCAAATCTATATAGATTGGGAGAGTCTTTCACATTGTGAATGTTCACACATGTGGGGTCTCCAAAATTCAAAAAAGGGGAAAAAATCAGTTTTGCAAAATGAATCTTGCTGAAAATTTAAACTAAGTATTTCTGCGCTGTTTGTTTAGAGCAGAACGAAAAAAGAAATGAAGGATTGTCTTCAGCTGTGTCTTAGCAAATGAAGAGGGAAACACCAGGAATTCGGCACAGAAACAAACAAACAAACAAACCTTCAGTCCAGTAGGGAAAGCAGCAAGGTTTAGTTTATCTGTTGTATGGTTGTTGTTAAATACCTTGTGCTGGACTTCTTCTTCTTAGAGCAACAAGCGGACCATTCCAAAGAAGTGTGAGGGAAGGGGAGGAAATCCTCCTGGACTCACAGAGGTCCTCTATAGAAAGTTAATTCAGAGTCCGAACTAGAAGGTCTTATTGCCCTATCCCCAACACGGGTTTTCCAGCTCTATCACATAATGAAAAAATAAGCAACACCATATGGCCAGAAGAAATTCAGCAGCTGGGAGTATGGAGAGAGAGGTAATCCCTCCCATCTCCTCCAAACTGCTGCAGGCGAGATGAAAAAATGGCAACGACAGCTTCTTGGGAGGCCCTTCGAGTACCTCCTCCTGCTTCACCGTACAGGTCCTGTCTTGGCTCCTTGCAAATCCACCTCTGGCAAGACCCCTTTAGTCAGGGGTACTTGGCAAGCTGGTATGGGGATCCCCCCAGTATCAGCAACCCACGGCAGCCTTTGGCAGAGCATGCTGAGGACCGTGTCTCCAGCTCACATATCTGAACCAGAAGTCAGAAATCAAATAATGTCCAAATTTCTCCATGGACCACCAGAATTTTCTTGTGGACCGTCAGTGGTCGGCGACTGCTGCATTACAGCATTCAGGAATGGATCCATCACCTTTGCAGCCCCAGCTAACTCGAGGGACAAGGAAAGGTAGATCTGAGTGTTGTCAGTATATTGATGACATTCAGTCCAGAAACTCCTAATCATGTTAGACAGTGTGAGAGACAAGACTGAACCCTATGGCACCCCACAGTGCAATAGCCATGGGACTAAGCAGGAGTCCCCAAATACCACTCTCCGGGACCAGCCTTGCAGATATGAGTGGAACCACTTTAAAACAGTGCTTCCTACTCTCATCCTCCAAAGCTAGTCCATTAAGATACCATGACAACAATGGCATCAAAAGCTGTTGAGAGATCCAGGAGGACCAACAGGGTAGTATTTTCTCTGGACTAGGTCATCAGTCAGAGTAACCAAAACTGTCTTAGTACTTTACACTGGCATGAAACCAGACTGAAATTCTTGTTTCTGCATTAACATCTGAAGCTGCCCAGCCATCACATGTTCAAGCACCTTGCTCAGATATTGAATATTATTGATAGGGCAATAGTTATCACATACTTCTGCATCTAGGGAGGTCCTCTTCAGGAGAGGGTGCACTACAGCCTCCTTAAGGCAGCAGGCACCTCCCCGACATAGTGAAGAATTTACCACCCCTTCGACCCACCCAGTCAATCCACATCTGCTAGATCTTAAGAACCCAGATGGTCAAGGGTCGAAACTACATATGGTGGATTGAACCAATTCAGTCATCTTGTCAACATCATTAGGCTGGGACAGCTGAAACTGATCCTGAGAAACTTAACCAGATGATGCTCTGGACACCTTCCTAGACTCTGCAATAATGGTGGCATTAAGTTCTGAACAAATATGACTGAGTTTCTGCTCAAAGTACCAGGCAAATTTATCAGAGCAGACAATCGAAGCTTCTTATCCTGGTCTGAGAACATATCACTGTTCCATTCTGGAGTCAAATTTTCCCCTCCCATGACCCTCTGACATCTTGATCAGTGGGGGGTGGGTGGATAGGGAAGAGGACTGATTTTATGTGGAACAGGGAGGACTATGAGGAACATTGTTTTGCATTTGTTAATAATAATCAATAACCATCAGAATCCATCCGTATCAGTCCTCTTTGGTGTGAGATTTGGTTGAATTATTTGCATTGTTCTACACATAGCAGATATTTTCTGACATAAAACGTGGACGGGGTAGAAAGTTCTGTTGTAAGAATTTAGACATGAAAGAGCTGCACATACACTAATGAATGTTTATAATAACTTCTTGCCCATTCCTGTGAAGTCAGAAATGTGAGGTTTGTTTGTTTATTTATTTATTTTTGCTATTATACTTTTGTTATTCTTAACTTCTCCAAATGTAAATTGTGCCTTCACCTAGTTAGCTGAAAATATTCTGCATGTTTATTACAATGAAATGTTTCTTAGGAATTTAATGTGAATTGACTGAATTCATTTCCTCCAGTTTTACATAATTGTGTTGGCTGTTTATGGTTAAAGGGTCAGTTTTCTTGAATTTGGTTAATACACATTAAATAAACCAACACAATAACAGAACACTATGACAATGGTTACAGTAGGCGTTCATGAAAGTATAATATTTCTAGGAATATACTCCTCTACAGTTTTGAATATATGGGTTTTTAATGCATTTTATGTTCTTCAATTTTTTATCGCAGTATGTGGCACAAGGACATTTTTCTTTTGTACATTTGTACTTCATAAATTTGTAACCTCTTGTCACAGTATCTAAAATCTTCGTGGCAACTAAATCCATGCCAAGATGGAAAAGGTAATTTCTCCATTTATCCGAATGAGTCAGCATGCTACCCTGTATGTTACTATTTTAAGGAGAAAGATGAAGTTACAGTAATATATTCAGACCATTGCATGGATGCAAAAAGCCCTCTGAAATAGAAAATTTTAAATATATTTTATATTAGTTCAGCTGAAATTTTTAATTAATGTTCTGAGCATATACTACTTAGGTAATTTACAGTAATGCTAATTCACATAGGCTCACAAACTTATGACATTTGTGGCATTATAGCCATCATCCTGTGTGTAGTTACTTGGAAATAAGGCCCACTAAATTTGGTATCACTACTTCTGAGTAAATTGGTTAGGGAGGAAGGACTCTTTATGATATTATTAAGAGTGGTATAGGATTAGTGGATTTGAGTTCCTTATTTAAGGTCAATATGTATCTAATAAAGAGTGATCCCTGAAATTTATGTTGATAAGCTCAAATGCTGAGGCACATTTTTGCTTCTGTAGCTCTTCTGAAATTACACTGCCATGCTAGTAATTTCAAAATCTTGTTTCAGTTCAACAGAGCTTGACATTCAAAAGATGTTTTATAGCCAAATATATTTATCTCTTCTATGATATTAAAATATAATAAATTGCAAGTGTTTATAGTTATAGGTTTCTTCTTCAGTAAATCAGTGAAGGGAATCAAGGAGCTTTGCAAACTGGAGGTGAAGGAAGTCACTGATGAAAAGCCTTTGGAAACCAATTCAGTACCGTTATGGTAAAGTGATATAGTATTGTATGGTATGGTAAAGTGATGTAGCATAAATATAGTGATTGCCGTCGTCTTTTTCTAGGAGACACCATGCTGCCCAGTTTTTACTTGATTCAGAGGACCACACAGATTAAAACAGCTGAAATGGAAAATGGCAAATTACTACATTTTTATCATCATTTTATTTATTTATTTCTTACATATCCCCCCAAAAATCAGTAAATTTTTAGGTGTTTGTTGTAAAGATCAAGAATCTCCATGTGTGAAATTCAAATGTAAAAATAATGACTCAGTGTATTTTCAGCCTTTGTCCATTTGGCATGTTTCCACAAGCCTGTCCCATCCCATTTCTGTATTTATTATGCATTTCTTTTTCAAAATTAATAAAAAACAACATTTAAAGACATATTTAAATATGAATGTGTGTGTATATATAGAGAAAGGAGGATGCTTCTCAGTATTGTGCTATAGTATTTGTGAAAGTGAGAAATCTGGTGTATACCTAAGTTCTGATCTATCATTTGTGTTCACCAAGATAAAATTTCTCTGACTTCCTTAAGCATCCCTACCATTATTATAAGTACCAGCTTCCTTTGGGATGTGAAAAATCGTAGTTGATTTTTAAAATCTGGAATAGTAGATATTTTTGACCTTTGGGCAAAGTTTACATTTGGAAGGAGTCCTGGAAATTGCATTGCAGTAGTAGATGGATGTGTAATGCAGTGTCAATACAATGTGTGTAAGGCATTACATACATTGCACCGTTATTACCAATTTGAACGTTTTCTTGACAAATGAAGTAAACCTCAACTCAATCCATGTTTGTTTAGATGTAAACCAAAGTGTAGCAGCTTTCATCCTGCAAAATTGAACATAGTTCCTAGCAAGAATTTTCCTGACTTCAAAGCTCAGCTCAGTTCATAGATTGTTGTGGGTTTTCTGGGTTTTGAGGCCGCGTTCTATTAGTATTTTCTCCTGACATTTCACCTCAATCTGTGGCTGGCGTCTTCAGAGCATCCTCTGAAGATGCCAGCCACATATGCAGGCGAAACGTTAGGAGAAAATACTAATAGAACATGGCCTCAAAACCCAGAAAACCCACAACAACCTATGGATTTCGGCTGTGAAAGCCTTCGACTTTACATCAGTTCAGTTCCATGGAGAGCTTTCCAAAGTCCGAAGGTCAGCTCAGAACCATGAAAGAACTTTTCTGCCTGCAAAGCTTAGCTCAGTTTTATGCAGAATATTTAAAATATTTAAAAGGTAAATACCCTCTTATCTCTGATCCATGATAGAAGGTAATAACAGAAGAAGCTTGTGGCTGGATGGTGAACCTCTAAGTTTTCTCTTCAGCTTCCCTGTTTTAAAAATTGCAGAAATTTTGAGAAGGATTTAGAGTAACTAGATATTAATTCTGCTCGTTTACAAACAAGATTGACTTCCAGATTGGCCACAGGAGATTCCTTCCTTCGATTTACTATGCCTCCTGTCTCAAAGATTTGTTTCCTGACTCATCATGCAAGAAATGACTTGCAGAGGGGGCTTATTTTCACACTGTGATGTAAATCCCTGGCTAGTTTAGCCCATAGACCACTAATGCCATATTGCACTAGTGTTTAGGAAATATTGATAAATCATCATGATCTACTAAAGATTTTTTCAGGCCTGCAAGAACAATGAGTGAAATTTGTCACAGGATATGCTTTTTATGGTTGCTGTCAGTGCCAATTTGTGTTGTTGTGGAATCTCAATTTGTTTGTGAAATGTAAGCAAAAGATAAGAAACTTTACTTTTTACGAGCCTTAAAATAAAGCAAATGTCTCACGTAACATTTTGCTACAGTACAATAGATTTTTCTTTTCTTCTTCTTGTGTGATCCCACCAGTCCTAAAACTTCAAGATGCAATGTGAATAAAAACAAAACAGAAAAATAGGTAGTATGACAGAAAAGCATAATGAATTGAAACAGAAGGTGTTCTTTAGTTCTTGGCGAAAAGACAAGAAAAGGGCACTAAAGCTGGGGAAAAACTGTTCCAGTGGCAGCTGAACTTAGGCTTGACTTTTTGACTTGACTTTGTCTTTCTTATTGTTCAGGGACTTGGATTGCATGTCTCTAATTTCAGGTCATTTTCCTGGAATTTGCTCCTCCGGCCTTCATAAGGAGACAATCTCTAGAGTGCTTCTTCCACAATACCTTTTAGAACATGATTTCTGCTTTACTGTCTGAAGCCAAATTGGCTATTATTATAGTCAGGTTTCAGAATCGCTTGTCTCTGTAATCAGAAGTCAAAAGCTGTTATCTCTGGACAATTTATAAGATAATTTGAAAATGTACTGTGATGTGAACTGGAATTTTAGTTTGACTGTTTTTGTTTGTTTGTTTGATCTAACACTTTTTTATCTGTTATATTAAGTGTGTGAGTGGACTTCTGTATCATATTCAGCAATACATTCTTGATATATGTTGTTGGTAAGTCAAGAGCCCCTCACTATATTAAGATACCAAATAGTTCAGCACTGAAGAGTGTGTGGAACCATAGCCGTGCTTTTTTCTTCCCATGACTCCATCTGTTGTGTTGAGTTGCATCCAGTGCAGTAGCACGTGATGTTTCAATTAGTGTCTGTCCCTGTTAAAAGTTAAACTTTTCCACATCTATTTGTATTGTAGTATATACTTCAATTCAGACATCAGTAAAGTGGTAACCATTACTTCCATAAACCATTATCTTCATTCTAGGATGTTTCATTGTGGAGGAAGAGAAAGAATAGAATTCAAAATTGTTGGATTCCACAGGTGGCACTCTTTGTGAGGAAAGGATCCAAACTATAGTAAAATCACAAGAGGCCAGAAAAATATCCCGCTTGTTTCCAAAAACTAGTCTAAAACCTTCTCAAAAGCTAGAGGGAGGGTGTATGTCTCTTCTAGCACTGCCTCCATAGAGATCAGCATTGACAAAGTACACTTCTCTTAAGCTCACAGTGAGAAGCAGTGCATAGTAATCCTAAAATCTTACTTGGCTTGTTAAGTAGTTCTGCTTGGTTTGTTTGTCTATGACTGGCTGAATATTCACTCTGGGTCTGAGCTGAGCATGGTAGTGTGAGGAGGAGGAGAAGATCAAAGCTTTTATTCTGCTTTCAAGTATGTCTGCAGATCTGGTTTGGTTTGATTTTGTTTGGTTTGCAGGGAGGCGGGTTCCTACTGTGATGCCAGGAAGACTTCTGGAATATATAGACAAGTGAGAGGATCAAGTGATTTCTTAACCTATTGATTGTGTAAACAGATTGCAGGGAGTTGTAGATGTAAGTTATGTTCTTTGTCCCAGCAGTAAAAGTCACACCCTAAAAAGTTGTGTGGTATTTATGGAATTGTATCTTAAAGTGTAAGGCATATACTGTGAGAATTACATGGTGAAATTTACTGGTGAAAAGTTTGGAAGAGCAAAAATAATATAATAATTTTGCTATCATTAGAAAGTGCTGTGTATGTGATATTTTTTGAAGTATTGGTTATGCCTGAGGCAATGGGAGATACGCCTCTGGCTCTTCAGGAAATGTTCTAATGTTTTTGTTCATGAATTGTGCAACTGCATTGGGGATAAATATTTCAGGAACTACATCTTGTGTATATTTACTTGCAAGTTAGCTTTCAAATGGAGACATGTTTTCTAAAATTTATTTCCTGCATTCTCTTGGATGAAATTGGCATGTTTTAATTCTGTATCAGTTTGCGGGGGGGGAAAGATAATTCCTCAACTACAGAGTGCATCATGGATAAATATACAGTCTTCCCTACACGGTCGTGAGGTTCGGGGTATAGAACTCTCACAAAAATGGAAAAATTGCGAATAACTACCCCATCTGCTCCTTCTGTCATTCCCTGCCAGGGCTCGTTCCCTTCTCATTCCCATGCAAAATGGAAGGGAATGGGGTAGGGTGGGAGAAGGCTCCTAAGAGCCTTCCTTTCCTTCTCCAGAGTTGCCCCCTTCCCATGCATTTTGCCCCAACACAGAGAGCCTTCCAACCCTCCACCATCTCCTTCTGTTTTACCTCGAAGAGCTTACCCAGGGCAAAATGTATAGGAATAGGAGGAGGAGAATTGGGGGAGGAAGCATGCACACTTGTGAATAACCAAATTCAGGAACATCAAACCTCAAGTGTGGAGAGAGGACTGTAAACAAGAGTTATTTTCCGAAATATTTACTATGCAATTCACAATATGCCTTACTCAGATGAGTAATGTATGGTTTTTTGTCAGGACTGGTTTCAGTACTTTGCAACCTTGGGCAGCTGACAGGTTCCCAAAACCCTGGCAGGGCCCAGCCTTGATAACTGTCTTGGGTATTCCATTTTTTAAAACATGCTCTTAGTGAGTTGAGCAGGTTTTTGACAGTACTGCGAAAGATTATTCATTTACTATGTGTGGTATTGTGGATTGTGTGTGATGGGGAAGGATGAGGAACAATGGCCACGTCTATAGAAATCCCCCCATGATACTCCAGAATTTGGGAGGGGGAAAAATCACCATATTGATCTGAAGGCACCGCCAAAATATAAACCATGTTTAGTCCTAGCACTTTAAGAGAGGGATGTGCCATATGTCACTTAGCGCAGGTTCCTTGGACCATAGAAGTAGTCTTATCTCTAAACGTACAATAATGCTTTGTGTTTTTTTTTGTTTTTAAATTACATTGGTACACTATAGCACATACCACATGATCCCCTTCTTCCTTTCTAGCCTTAGCTTACAGAGAGAATCATGGTGTATGCCTGTATTATGAACTCCATCAGTGGATTCAACCAGTTGATATTGATTGATTGATTGATTGATTGATTGATTGATTGATTGTATTAAGGTGGCATCACTGATAGAATGCACATAGCTGGGCAAGAAGTGTCTGAGTGGAGATAAATTGTACTGTATGAGTAATGCAGAATATGAATAAATAATTTATACCAACTCTTTGAGTGTTACTGTGAAATGAAATATGCAAGAAGTCAGCAGATATTTTAATACTGTCAGGTTAGGTGTGAGTTAATATTTTTCCATCTGCAGAGCATACATTTTAGATGAGGGACAGTGTGTTTTAGAGAGCAGGTGCTGGAGCTGAAGCTGGAGCAGAATCACACTTTGCAGTGAGGTTTGCTGAATGCTATTTAACATTCACATGAATCCTCTGAGGGAAGTCATCCAAAGGTTTTTTGCTGCACTGTCAGCAATATGTGGATGACATATAACCATACCTCTCTTTTCATGTCATTTATCCCAAGGAGGCTATGGAACTCCTTCATAAGTGACTGGAGGTGATTTGGGGTGATTAAAAAGAGGAAGAAAACCTGAAGTGTAATCCAGACAAGGCTGTTGAAATCTGAACATAAGGATCTTGAATACTGTGTCCAGTTCTGGGCACCCCAATTCAAGAAGGACATGGTCAAGCTGGAGCAGGTCCAGAGGAGGGCGACCAAAATGGTGAAGGGCCTGGAAGCCATGCCCTATGAGGATAGACTTAGAGAGCTGGGTATGTTCAGTCTGCAGAAGAGAAGGTTAAGAGGGGACATGATAGCTATGTTTAAATATTTGAAGGGATGCCATGTAGAGGAGGGAGAGGACTTGTTTTCTGCTGCTCCAGAGACCAAGACAAGGAGCAATGGATTCAAGCTGCAGGAAAGGAGATTCCACCTGAACCTCAGGAAGAACTTCCTGACGGTCAGGGCTGTCCAGCAGTGGAATATGCTGCCTCGGAGTGTAGTGGAGTCTCCTTCCTTGGAGGTTTTTAAGCAGAGGCTGGATGGCCATCTGTTGGGAGTGCTTTAAGGGTATTCCTGCATGGCAGGGGGTTGGACTGGATGGTCCGTGTGGTCTCTTCCAACTCTACATTTCTGTGATTCTGTGATTCTGTGATTGAGCTGTTATGAGATGGGGTTGCATCTTCTCCCTCTGAAGGGATAGAAGTGTCTCCTATACTAATCTCTGATTGGGAAGGCGCAGTAGGCAGGAATGATTTTTACAAACTTCAGTTAGTAGATTAGCTTTGAACCAAGCTGCAGTTACACATTCCCTATTTGGTACAGTTGTCACATCAGAGCATGCCAGGCCCTATGATTTGATGGACCTTAGTGATGTCATAGGCTGTGGGCCTCAGTGGCTTCAATGATTCTATTGATTTTAAAGAGGTAGAGCCTGGTGAGACAGCCAGGATAGTTTAATGATTTGAGCATTGGATTATGACCAGGTTTTGATTCTCTGCTCATCCACAGAAACCCCACTGGGTGACCTTGGGTGTATCATCAACACTCAGCCCCAGAAAACCCTGTGTTGGGTCTACCTTAGGGTCACTATAAGCTGGAAACGAATTGAAGGTACACAACATCAACAACAACAACAAGGCCCTGGTGATATTGTATGTATTAGGGATGGGACGAATTCAGAATTTTCGAAATCCCTGGAAGGTTCTGGGAATCCACAAATCTCGAATCTTTCAAATTCTTTTTTTAAAAAGAATTTTAAAAACAAGGAAAAGAAAGCATTTACTGAAAAGTGTTTTTGAAGTACAATTTGACATCTTTGTTTAATGAAAAACAAATGAAATAATAGTTTTCATTTTCAGGAAAACATACCCATACTTCTTATTAGGAAGATACAAATGCAGTTGACGTGTTCATCTGCTACATGAAGTATGTAACTCCTGAGTCTCGATTCTTTCCACAAAATTAAGAACAATCAAAAACATGTTACTTTTAAATTTGTAAGAGTTCCTGTTTCATTTGTAAGAGTTCCTGAACTGTTTCAGGGCAATGTAACCAAACAAAAAAACATAGCTGAAACCTTTAATGCAGAGTTTTGTTCAAAAACACCAGCATTCTAACTTGCTCTGGGTCTAGCCTGTTGTGTTTTTTATCAGCTATGACACCTGATATGCTGAAGAGTCTTTCTAACATTACTGTCAATGGTGGTGTGATTAGGAACTTTTTGGACAGTTTCCTCAAATTGGGATATTTTTGGTTGTCCATCCAGTACTTGAAGATTTCCGCAGATGGCGGAAGCAGGGGTTCTGACAAGTAGGCACTGATTTCATCTTCAGGAGACAAAGTGCAACTGTCCTCACTGCTGCTAGATGGGGTCATCAATTGAGCATAGTGACTTCATATGCTATGAACTCCTTCTGGTTCACTTGACAACGTTGGAGTGGTATCTCTTTGCCATTCCTGGGATGATTGCAGCTCAGTGACATCTGCTTGCAAACGAAGATCAGAAATTTCCATGGCCAGTGTTGATTTCACTTGATCAAGATGTTCTTTGTTCAAAAAGACACTGGCTTTGAAGTGGGGATCCAGAAGAGTTCCAAGAGCATACAGTTTTTCCGTCTTCACAGACGACAGCATCTCTTCAGAGATGTTAGCAAGTCATTTCGGAAACCCTGGACAGAACCTAACGCAAGTTTGAAGTTTTGGAGAGCAAAAGTGGTGCTATTCACTAAAGGAATTATTTCTGAGATGGTCACTTCACTGGAACTGGTCACAAATGTCACTCTATCAAACACATCTAGGAGTTGTATCACTTCTTCTGTAGTGGTCCATTGTCAAGCGTTCAGATCCACCTGGAATTTCAACTCTGAAGCAGATAGTAAAACAGCTTGCTTTTGTTCCATGAGACGACTGAGCGTGTGATGCTGAGAATTCCATCTAGTCAGTTCATCTTGTACCAACCGATGGAGTTTCACACCTAGCTTGGCTTGAGAAGCTCGTAACACTTTCATGGCTTTAGAGGAGTGCTTGAAATGTCCCACAACACTCCAGCAGGTGGACACGATCACCTTAATTTCAGTCTTGTTCAGTAAGCCATCTTTGACAACTAGCTGAAAGGTGTGAGCAAGGCAGGGCAAATGGTCAAAGGTACTGCGTTCCAAGGCTGCAACCATATTTGGCCCATTGTCTCTCAGGACACACACAAAATTGTGCAAGAGTTTCCATTCTTTCATAGTGGTGGTGATGAAAGCTTCTATCGCAGATGCTGTATAGGAGACCTCTGCAAAGGGAATGCATTCTAAGCACGAGTGATGGTATTCAAAGTTGTCATCTATGAAGTGAACTGTCAAACTGAGGTAATTGTCACAACTTGTTGAGGTCCACATGTCAGTTGTCAACAAAGTCAAGTGTTCTCTAAAAGATTCTCCACGGTTCTTTTTTTCCTCTTCATACGTATCTGGGATTACCTTTTGGGCAAAGTGTTTCCTGCTTGGGATGCTGTACTGTGGCTCAAGATGGCTTATCAACTTTCTGAAGCCTTTATCTTCCACTATGGATAATGGCCTTTATCTTCCACTATGGACAATGGCTGGTTATCTTTGCAGATCATTTTGGCAACCAACCTTGTGATGACTTTAGCTCTTCTGTGTCCAGGCTTGAAACTTCCAGTTGTGTACATGAATGCTTTCAGAGTTGGTTGGAAAGAAGATGCTATCTTGTGGTTAAGTGGGGGTGATTGCAAAGGGCTTGGTTCTCCAAAGGAAGAGAATGCTGAATTTGGACTTGAAGGAACTGATGCGAGAGTTCCAATAACAGCTGTATCATCTGTGTCAGTACTTCATGTTGGGACTCAGCTCTTACAGTCACAGCAGGGCTTAAGGGTGAAGCTGGAGTCACTGTGGATGGTGCACTTCTGCCTTTCAGTTCTTCAAATTGGGCTGAGTGTTGGATTCTAATGTGTTTCCACATAGCTGAAGTAGCATGTGACCCTTTTGCTCTGGATATGTTTGCAGAACACAGAGTGCAACAGGCATAATTCTCATTACTTGTAATTTGGAAGTGGGCTCCAGATGTTGTAGGATGCTCAAGATGATGCCATCTCCTGGGTTGATGCTTGTCGCAGGTTGTGTGACAGGCACAAGAAGATTGGTGGCTCCTAAGAAAACAATTACAGAACCAAAAAAAAAAAAAAAGGCAAGGATAATCTTGGGCAAGACACTCTCTCAGCCTTATCAAAAGCCTAGGCAAAGGCAAACCTCCCTCTGAAGAAATCTAGCCAGGACAATTGCCATAGTTTTGCCTCAGGATCTCCCCAGATTGAAATGACGTGAAGGCCCTTTCTACACAGGCAGGAAAATGTGGATTAATCCCACATTTTCCTGCCTGTGTAAACAAGGCCACATACTACAGTACAGAGATAATCCAGGTCAAAACTAGATTTTCTTTGCATAGCTCCTTATGGCATCCTGGGGTTTGTAGTTTGGTGATGCACCAGTACACTTTGGCAGGGAAGGCTGCGATACCTTGTAAAATTCCAAAGCCTAGAATTGTGTCTGAAAGAGCTTTGCAAGGGAGCTATGCAAAGGAATCTTTCAGCTGTCCTTGAAATCTCAAGAAGACTGTACCTTCCAGTCAAGTCTCAAGTCCTGCAAGGTATTTCAAGTCAAGCCTCAAGTCCATTCTCAATTCTGCACCCTGTAGTCTCAAGTCAAGTCTCAAGTCCTGCAACAATACACTTTAAAAACAAACAAACAAACAAGCAAACAAAAAAAAACAGCCTCTAGTCCAGTCTTAATTCTCTACCCTCAAGTCTCAAGTCAAAAGAATAGAGATTATTACTTTGCAGAGGGAGGCAGCAGCGGGCACAGGCAGCCCTACGGGGACAGGCAGCAGCCCCAGGCACAGGCAGCCTTCAGCGTGTGCACATGGCTTTATGCCACAATTTTCACATGCCCAGGGGCCTGCCAGCCAATCAGGCCTTTGGGGGCCTCCGGAGGCGCCAATTTTTAAAAAGAAACTATTTGATGGATTCAAAAGATTTGGCTTGCCTATTTGGGCATGGGGATTCAGATCTGTGAATCTTGAATCCTTTTCGAGGATCCAGGGATTCGGTTGGCCCATCCCAAATATGTATGAAACAGAAGGCATCAATCACAGTTGCCTAGTGCATGTCGTTAAAAAAAATAAGAGTTTAACAGATGAGAACTATTTCCAACCTCTGTACTGAACAGAAAAGGACAAATGTAAAAACTTCCCAGCTCCCATGGGAATTTTAGTCAAACTAATGAAATGTTTCAAAATTAAATAAAAGTTTTCACCTCTGCTTTTAATGGAGTACCCCCTCCATCCATATTTTCCATTTCTTAAAGCAGTCCAATTACAAAATCCTCCTTCACCTCCTCCCCAGTGATAATCATCATAAGCATAATCATGCTTCTAATAGTCACTAAATATTTGAGAGAATGTGGCATTGATGATGATCATCAGCATGGAGATGATGATAGGCTGATAGGACAATATAGACCAACAGAGTAATCCTATCTGTTGCCTAAAGCTGTTATTAGACTTGACTGGAGTACAGCCCTTGAATCAATGTGCTTTGATTCAATAGGTCTCTTCTGTTTGGGATTATCCAATAGGATACCAGTCTGTTCTGAAGAAAGCTGTATTGAATCTGTACAGCACTCCAGTCATGGTTTCAGTGTTTTATTTGGAGAGGGGCAAAGAATTAAAGAAACAGAGAGGAGAGAATAAGGAAAAGCATCCTTCTGATCAGTGTAGCTAGAAATAAGAATTGAAGGAGAAAGAGGATGGGGGAGAGAAAAGAAGGGATGGGGAAACAGGGTAAAGATTAAAGTAATCAGGAGTATTGAGGAGGGGTCAGAAGGAGATAAAAGACAAGGGAAATGAAGTGGGGCTTGGGAAAGAGTGTTCTGACCTCAACATATGTTTTCTTTTGGTATATGTCTACTCAGTTTAACTCAGAAAAGACTGCTCTGAGGTAAATAAATCTCAAACTGCTCTCTGTTTCTGCAATAATTCTTTTTGCAGTGGTGTCTCTGTTGTGGTTGATAGTCTCCAAAGTTATATGTTCTCTCAGACTTAATCTGCATTGAGTTTTGTTAAGGGGGTTAGGATTGAGAGAAAGAGAGATGTTCTACACAGCAGCTGGTATTGCATACAATTGGTCCCGAATTGGATCATAATCTGTTGACTTTTATAGTTATTGCAGTATTTGTGATATCATATATATTTTGTTCCATCTTGTCTCAAGTGCCTTCTGATTTCTGCTCCTGGTCTTTTCCAGTTTCGTATGCTTCTTGGGCCATCAGGATTAAATCTTTTTTGCCCATTGGGGCCTGCCTCCTGAGCTCTTATTAGAGTTTTTTAAACAACAACAACAACGATGCAAACCACAGGCACCTCAGATCAAGAAAGGAAACTACTGTGAATTCTGCCTTTTCAATTAGGGGAAGGAGGTGAGAACTGAACCAGAACACTTAGCAATAAGATAAAAGGCAAAAGGCACCGATCTTTTATTACCATATCCAGTGAATAACAAGGCCACTCAGTATTTCCCTGTGTTAGAGTTTCGTAGTGGACAAATCAAAGGGCAACTTTGGGATAGAGTGATAGCTGTTAAAGTGGACAGGTGGATATACACTGAGCATCTTCTTTCTGGGGACCAAATGGAATTTATTCCTAAGAGATACATGTCTGGCTCCTTCTGTGGCTAATTTAAATGATTTTAAATGCACACAATGCACACAGTGCTGCTTCTGACTTCTTACTTTTTATATCAGTTGCTGTTGCTGCACTTTTGGATTTTACTCTTAAGTTGCATTGTATTCAAACTTATTTTTAAATTGCCTACATTTAAATTGGTTTTACAATTGGTTGCTGTGAGACATCCCTTTTTTTAGGCTAGCCCCACAGTTCCAGTCCTAGGAATCCTGCCACTCATCCTGCCCCTATTTCTCTGCTGTTTCCCTTTCTGGATTGGGTTCTTGGGCCTAAGGAGTGACCCCTTATATGTAGACCTGTGACTGTGTTGTTGTGTGGGCTCTCTGTTGGTATGTATGGCCTGACTCCAATGAAAACTTGATAGAGACAGCCAGAGGCAGTGTGAAAAACAAGAATAGGTTTATTAAACACAGTAGAACAATGTTTTAACTTTGTCTATACCAGTGGGGTCTGCAGAGCCTTCACAGGGGGGGTCTGCAGATTCCTGCTGCTGGATACCAACAGCAGCAGCAACAGGAATGTGGCAGTTGGGGGAGGGGTTGCAAGCACGAAAACCACTCCCTTGTTTGCAAACTGGGATGTGGCAGCAGGGAATGTGGGCTCTGAGGGACACAGCAACGGGCACGCACATGTGCCCAAACTGCTCTCTCATTTGCAAATGCCTGCTGCCGTGTCCTTCGGTACCCACACCCCCTGGTGTTGAGTCTCTGCATGGCAGCAGGCATGCACGTGGGCCTAAACGGCTCCCTTGTTTCAGCACCCCCCAACACACCTGACCTCAGGCAAGTAACATTCTCCCAGCCTCAGAGAAAGATAAAGTCAAAAAATCTTGCCAAGAAAACCCCTGTGATAAGTTTGCCTTAGAGCAGCCATAAGTCAGTTTTCAAAAGTAGGAGACATGATGGCTAGAAAGAACCTTCCCCTGTCAGCAACACGTTGTTGTTTTGTGCCTTCAAATCACTTCTGACATATGGCAGCCCCAAGGTGAACCTATTATAGTTTTTTTTTGCAAGATTTGTTATTCCTCTGAGACTGAGACAATGTGACTTGCCCAAGGTCACTCAATGTGTGAGTAGAGATTAGAATCCTAGTCTCCAGAAGATTTAAATAAATCTAAATATTTAAATCTTGAGTTAAGTCTTGGGGTTTCCAGGCAACAAATTATATTTACGGGGATCCCTGGTAGAGAAAAGGTTAAGAACCACTGGTCTATTCGTTTGGGCTCACAAAACCATAGTTAGTTCTCCCTTCTGACTAACTGTTCTCTCTCTCTGAAATCCACACTTTTCTTCAAATCCAAAATACGATCTCAATCAAAGTAAAACCCTGTCTGACACTCACAGAGGCACACTTCAGCTTTTGTTGCATCCTGTTTGCTTGTAGCCCTTCTTCACAGCCTCCCTGAGCCATGGTTGGCTGCCCTCGAGCCAGGTCTGCCCAGCAATCTCCTGCACAATTGGTATTGATTGTTAGTATTTTATACTTATATATATATCCGGCACTGCCCTGGATTTTACTTTCTCATAGGTAGTACTTGTTAGAAAGATTCAAGATTCTGTGTCTCTAGTTTCCCAAACTGTCTTGTCCAGTACCTATAACTTTTCCCCATATTCCCCAATCCAGTCTCTATTCAGAGTTATTAACATGCAGAGATTGGGTTCCTGAGGGAATACACTGTCCTCCTCCTTGCTGCTAGGCCTTCTCTTCATAGCAACCGGCCTATACTCTGGCTGAGAATTCTATAGGCCCTTCTCTAAACTACAAACCCAGGATTCCATAGAATCTTCTTAGGCAGCCAATCATATGAGGTCTTTGTCTGACATGGACAAACAGACAAACTTTGACTTTTATATATTAGCTTGTACATTGACTTTAGAATACTACAAATTTGAAAGGTGGCCTTTTAATAGAAATTTAAGTAGATAAATAAATGACCTTGCAAAACCCAAGATCTTTTATCCTAAGCTGCTTCACATGAATTGTTGTGAGAAATGAGAATAAAATGGGGTCAGTCCGTTGAATGCATCTCAGAACTTCTTGGGAGAAAAACAAGATAAAAATGAAATAAATGAAGTGAATGTTAATTCCCTTACATTAGCATTCAGCAAGTTGGACAGTGGAATGTGTGATAAAGTAACTTTCCAAGCAGTAGCCTGAGTTTTTAGCTTCAAAAATCTGACTATGCCATCATTCTGCAAATAAAACTTGGAGGACTATTTTAATAAGATCAACCCACATTCAGAGGTCCATGTCATATCACAAGTGAAAACACAGCCTGTTTTGAGTATAACAAAGACTCTTTCCTTCTACCAGTGGCTCTGAAAAAGGTTATAGGAAAAGCAGTGTGAGAACAGGGAAAATATCAAGAGCGGGGAACATATCTTGGGGCATAAATTGGTTTACTAATGTTTGGTTAAGCCAACAGAATCAGAGAACTCTGGACAATACAGCTGCCGTACTCGTTTGCGCTGCTGTATAGTTTTCCTGAGGAAGTTGTGTATAGTTGCTAGAAAAGGTATGAGCTCTGACAAATTCCAGTCCTACTTTTATCTGTTCTTAACTGAGCAAAGAAATATGTTTATATCCGGTATCTTGCACAGTTTTTCATTCAACATAAAGAACACAGTATCAACATAAACTAACATGAAGGCCTTGCATGACCAAAGGCCTCTCTATCTCAACACTCTTTTCCCTCAGTGACAGCCAGATGCCCTTGGGAAGCCCAGAAGTAAGATAAGAGCACAGAAACACTGTCCTGGTCATGTTCCCTAGCAAATTATGTTCAGAGACATATTGCCTCTAATCCTAGAAGCATTGTACAGCCTTCATGCATTTGCAGTCTTATTTTCCATTACAGTCATCCCTCCACATTTGCTAGGGTTAAGGGCACAGGACCTCTGTGAAAGTGAAAAAACCATAAATAACTCTAGGCCCTCCCAAACCATATTTATCACACACACACAAAGGTATGATCACCATATTCAACCCACCTTGGATTCCTTTGAGGCGTCAGCGTTTCTTCACAAGGCAGAAGTGGGTGGCTGGTGGGACTTACTGCCATCTCCACTGCTGGCACTTCACTGCTTACTGCCACTGCACTTACTGCCACCTCCACCCCCCACCATTTTTAATGGGGACTTACAAGCCTCATTAGCAGTTTCTTAGTCTCAGAAGGCTTGCAGTCCCTATTAAAAATGGCATAAGGAGGCAGCAGAGGTGACAGCAAATAATCCATGAATAATCAAATCCGCAAAAGTGAAACCCGCAAATGTGGAAGGCTGACTGTAACTGTCTAATGTCTCTTTGTTTATTTGCCATCGCTGCATCTTGGTGTAAATAAATTCCAGAATCCTGGCTTTGTCTTAACTTGAATTTTCCATATGTCATTACATTTTGGTGAAATGAAGACAATAGTAGTTGTTTCAGGTGGTTCATTCGTTAGCTCTTGTGTTGATGAAGAGGCAACAGATAAATAAAAGCCTATGTGCCCGTCATTTCATGCACTGGAAATCCATGGTGATGGATTCAAGGTTCCAACTACAACAGCAGGAAAATATATGACAGCCTTCTGAATGGGGACGGCAGACAGCAGATGAGGTGACTTCCCCAGCAAACCTATGCATTTGGAGTGGTGGTTTTAACACCTCTGCATCCTGATGCTGAAAGTAAGAAAAGGAAGACCACTCTTTATTGTCGTTTTGTGGTTACATATAGTTTCACCTAAGAACTTACTCAGCAGGTGTCCCTGTACGTTGTGTGTGTGTGTGTGTGTGTGTGTGTGTGTGTGTAATTTCAGTGATGGTTTCTATGCTAAACAATGATAATTTCTGATATATTGATATGGTTCTGGTCTTAACATTGCCTTCTGGTGTCTAGACAGATGATTATACTTGCATCCAGCCATGGTGAGGCAAATAAAATCCCAGCTTTATTCTAAAAACTAAGCAACAGGACCTCAGAGGCAATGGGGGTGGGGAAGGAAATGCTTGTGGAAGAAAGAACTGGAGGTTGAAGGTTGATAGATGGGGAGAAACAGGCCAGAGAGGGATGTCGAACATGACATACAGTCAGGCCACGTCAGTTGCTTACAGGGCTCTACAAAACCTAGTAAAATAGAACATGTCACCAAATATGCTGCTGTGGCAGAACAGGCATGTCTTCCATTGGAATATGGGAATGATGGAAGAGGGCTTTAGATTTATTTCCTCCAATAGACTTTTCTAGTATCTTTGTTGATATATGTTAATCTTTTCCATGTGTGATTGTTACTGAATATTTGCAACTAAGAAATCTACTGTTCTTTAATTTATAAATGTTTTTGGAATATATTCAGACTGGAGTGGGAGTTATGTGACCCTCCAGGTTTAATTGAATTGCAAATCCCAGCAGCCCTAGGCAGCATAGCCAAGGAATGCTGGTAGTTGCACTCCAACAGCATTTGGAAGGCCACATTTTCCCACCCCCAATTTAGAATAAAAATGCAACTCCCTACTGCAATGAAATATTTAAAAAATTATTCACTGCAATTTTGCTTCATGACACAGAACTCATCATCCCTGAAACCTGCATTTGAGTGCCCTCTCTTTAAGCTTTTGTTCCCCAGGGGAATGCAGGTGAAAGTTTAATAACTTAGTAATATGTGCTAGGGATAGTAATTTGCATAGCATTATTGAGTTGTGAGAGAAGGAGTGAAGAAGTAATCCACAGCTTTAGTTCCAAAATCCCAGGGAAATCATTATCATTTACAAAGGAGAAAATTGAAATAAATTTCAAAGTGTACTATATGTGATTTGTATATTAATTGCAATGAGAATGTTCATTCTTATTTCCTGTCCAATACTTTTTCTAAGAGGCTCTGAACTTTACTTTTAAAATACATAGTTTAGGTTTTACTCAGAGGATTCCCAAGAAGATAGCACTAAAGTTATTCTTGTTTTTCTTTCTGAGTGGACATGTCCTTCATGCATCTTTTTGCAGTAATTGACAGGAAGATGTGGTAGAGTCTGGTAGAGCTCAGAGGACGTTAGAGTCCTGTAAGAGCCTTTCTTAAAGATGATACAGCCTTTCCTGAAACCGCACAATTCTTATCTCATTAAAGTCCATGCAGGAAAACAATTGCCAGATTACATGGTAACAGATGATTTATAACAGTGTGACTTAAAGTGGTGGTCCCTGGACTAGTGCCGGTCTCTGAACCATTGGCTGCTGGGCCCTGACAAGTCTGCAGGAAAGAAAGAAGCAGCTGTGCCCATTGAACACATTGGGGAAAAAAATGATAATCTCCTACATCAGATAACCTGAGGAGCACTGACTTACAGTGTCTGTGAGCTATGCAATCCAGCCAATGATCAGGATGACCTTTGGCAGCTGATAGACATTGCTTTTGCCATCTAAGCACTACAGATCTAGCCAAATTGGTGTGGGTTTTCAGTTAGATTGCATAGGGCTGCTTATAGGAGGTATATTTTCAAAATCTGAGGGTTTGGGGATGAGGACAATTTTCTGTGGAGAACCCATGTGGAACCGCGTGCTATCTTACACTTGCATTTGGCCTTTCACAGTATTCTTTTCTTGATGCCATACAAATAAGTTGATGCAGTAGTTTCTACAAAGATGGGTAAAGGAAGCTTTGGGAAGCACAATGCCAAAGGAGATCCTGACATTTTGGAATGTGATGTTAATGGGTTTCCAGGAGACTTGTAGTTACATTGTGACACATTTCATATATTATACATTGGTGAAATTATAATGGGCATCAGTAGACTAGCAATCATATTAGGGCCATTTCTGAGGCCCCTCCCTAAACTGCAAACCCCAGGATCCCATAGGATGTTGAAAGTGGAATAATAGCACTATATAATAGGCTAGTGCGGAAATGGCTTAAAAGGAGTTGCTAACTGCTATCAAGTCAACCTTGATTTATAGTGACCCTTTGGAACGACAGACCTCTTAAGTCACCTTGCCATCAGCAGTCCTGGTCAGGTTTACAAACTCAAGTTTGTGGCTTTCTTGATTAAGTCTATCCACTTGTAATATGGTCTGTAATTAATATATCTTCACACTTGAGAATCTTGCCAAGTTCTTTTGTAGATACCCTTATAACTCCTAGTCTTCTGATTTCTTGTCTGCAGTTTCTGTTTTGATTAGTGAATGAGCCAAGGTATAGGAAATCTTTGACTGTCTCGGTGACTTCATTGGCTTTGTCTAGTGTGTTGAAAAGAGCCAGCATGTTAATAACCCCCTCATCTCTGAGCAAATCTTGCCTAGAAAATCCTGTTCACCTTAGTTTTGCCATAAGTTGGAAATGTCTCGAATGCAAACAACAGCAATTAGTATGTTGAAGATATTGTACATATCAATATGTGCAAGAAATATAAGTATCTGAAGCATTGTATACTTCAAGTACCCAGCTAGCAGTCAAAATAGTTTACACTGAATAATAGCTGAAGTTTCAGGATATTTTGGAGTGGCCGTGGCAAAGTTCTTAACACAACATATTTAACAGAAAATTGGATACATTTATATGTGTATACACAGAATCTGTTTATAGGTGTACACAATTATTGTCTGCATGTTTTCAGCTGTTTAGAGAAATTGGTGGGGACATAGTCAGATTTTAGAATCACATATTATAGGCAAAACTAATACTTTTAAATAAATGCATCTGGAATGCAAGTAGGTAAAGAGGTAGGAAGTGGTCATTCTTACTTGCCTTAAGATGTGGTCATTGCTATGTATCAGAAATTTGTGTAAATATATAATATTATTTTGTAATAATATATGAAATAAGCCATAAGTCTATTAGAATGGGGCAAAGTCTCTTATTTCAATCATTGCCTCTGTTTATATTGTTCACACAATACATTCTTCAAACCCATTACTATATCTAAAAATAACAAAGAGGCATATTTGTAACTACAATACCACCTACCCTCCATCTGCCCCTTTTGGCAGCGGTACCCTCATTAAGCTTCCCCTGTCTTATTGGCCATTTCCACATGGGGTAAATAAAACGGTGCAGTGCGTCCTCCACGGAGGACATCTGCACCTTGGTGCGGACTGGGTCCAGACTACTTATTGTAGATCCACACCTCAGTCTGCTCCAGAGCGACCCCAAGTGGTCCTCCATCGTGTTTTTGAAAGACCTGATTTTTCAGGTCTTTCAAAATGCTGGCGCTCGCCATTGCATACCTGCTCTCTGATGCAGATTCGCAGGCTCGCACCAATGCGAGCCTGCGATCTGCGGAGGGCGGGCTTTAGGCTGGCGAGCTTCAGCGGTTGGTCGAGACCCATGACCAACCGGAAGCTGCCATTTTGGGCGCTGGAACAGTGCAGATCTACAACCACAGACTGCTCCTCCGCACCCCGGACTGGACCGGACCCACAGAAGATCCAGTGAGTAGCGGCAGGGAGCGATTCCCTCGCTGCGTGTGGAAATGGCCGTTGTCTCAGATGCTTCTAAAATGTCCCTGTTTGTTTCTCCTACTCCCACTTCTACTTTTATCCTCAGCTAATTTCAGTTGCTACAGACTGAGCTCAGTGTGCACAATTAGTTTGCACTCAATTAATTTATCAGGAAAGAGTGGCAGAATCTTGCCTTTCCAGTAAGTTGATTTTTTTAATGCTTTCCTAAACTCACTAGATAAATTCCTCAGTTTCTCTGTTAAAAACAGTGGTTCTCTGTGTTCTTTTTCATTTCTTCCTTCCGCATTTACCTTTTGTTCCCTGCCACATCTTTTTGACCACAGGCTGATGTTGCTTGGCCATATATGTCTGTGAAATGTTGGAGGATATGATATTGTTTTGGAAAGTTACAGTGAAACCATATTTTTCTCCCACTTGTAGCAAGAAAGTTCAAGACTGCATTCCTGAATAACACTTGGGTAATCAGCTTCAGTGAACACAGTAGGATTTAGTCCTGAATAACCATGTATAAGATTGTGCTGTAAGGACTTTCAAATAATTTCAAAGGTACATGAGCTGCCAATTAAAGAAGTAAACACTGTTTTCTTCCCTATTCAGGTATTAGTGTATATCTCATTTGTGACATCAGAAAGTTAAAAACTTGATGCACTTAGAAGTCTTGGCATTCCTTGCTGCCAAGCTGTTGTCCTTCTATACCTTTTATTATTATCCTTTTTAGGAAATGATTCTTTAAAATTTGTAATTTCAGATAGTCACAGCTAACCACTTGTGTTTCTGAAAGGCTGCCTGTGTCTTGATCGATATAGCAGCTTCTGTAATTTAAATACAAATGCAGATTGGGTAAGATGCAGAACATTTTAAAAATTACTTTGATGCTGTCGATTTTTGATGCAGGCCTAAAGAGAAATTATTTTTTGTAAATAAGATCTACTGTTTGGAATTAGAGCATCTGTCTGTGCGCTCAGTCTGTATTGTTATGGTAACTTGCTAGTGAGACTGGAATTCTGAGATGATGCTGAGATGAGTAGCTCTTGATTTCTGTGTGTATGAATAAAGACTACATTTTTATCTGTTTGCTTATGTTTTATCATGCTTCTATTCTTGGAGTGATCTGTAAGCAAATCTGTAATGAAACTACGTGGTCCAGAAGCCTGGTTGTGGCTCCTTTAGTTAACAGTTATTATATGAGGCAGGCTTCCAAGTCGACAATTTGAAAACAGTTAAGGAGAGAAGCTGCCCTTCCTTATAAAGGTTCCAGGTAGACAGTAAAGTATAATTTGAATTGGACAAGGAATTTACAAATTTCATTGGCTGCTAGAACATGGTCTGAGGTTCTGGGCAGAATGGTTTCTCATAAAGGGGAGGGTGTTACCACACCATACACTCCCACTCTGTGGGATGTGCTGTTTTCATAATTGGACATATTTGTGGTGAAAACACATATTTGAAAGGGTGTATGCCAGGTCAGGATGATCTCAGACATGATCAGGTCATAAGCTCAGAGAGGATTAGGTGGGAGAGCCCAATGGGATTGTGATAATCCTTTCAAAAACTAAGCTACAAGCACTCCCGAAAAAGATAGAAGGTGAAACTGTCCAGGAGAGGCAATCAGGGACCCTACTGTGAACATATTCAATGGAGTTCTTCCCTGTTCACACTACCTGACCAAAACATTAAGAGATTGTCAGGACTGTCATCAATGTTTTGTCACCTAGAGTTAAGACAATCAGCCCATTTTGGACTCCTTTGTCAACCCTGTGAGAAAGCCATTACCACTTTGTCGACGTGTCCTCCTTCAGGGAAGGAAAGGGAACCTAAAAACTTCAGCTCTAACCCCAGTAAATTGTAATACTTGGATATAATATGAGGTGCCCAGACCTCTGTTTTTTCTTGCTACCCTCAGACAGCTGTCTGAGCCACTCTGCTTGGGCCTTCTGCTTCAAGGCTGGTAACGATCACCCTTTCCACCCAATCACTCTCTATCGAACCTTTCTTGCCTTACTTTCTGATAGCCTTACATGGTTCTTGAGACTGTCTGATTTCCTGTGTGTTTGGTAATTCCAAATAAAATGCTTTAACTTTTAACTGGTGTCCTCTCTACAGTTAGTACACGGGTGAAAAGATCCTGCCATTGCCCCCCTCTCTCAGGCCTCCTTTGAGCTATGATTCCCCAAATTCTAAGGAGATGCTGGCATTGCAAGTGGACCTCAAAATCTCCCACCTCTTAAGGCAACGTAAGGCAGCATGACTCATTGGAATATCTCATGAAGCAACATGACTCAGTTGGAAAGAGAATAATTCTTGATAAAGTTGAAGGTAGTGAAAAGAAGTTGGGAACCATATCACAGAGTGAGTAATGCAACAAAGGAGGACATGGCCCTGAGTCTGCAAGACATATACAGATGATTGTGGAGGTGTTCCATCTGTAGGGTCACCATAAGTGAAAGACAGCTTGGTGGCAAATCTTAATATTGGAAAATCTACTTGAAGTTAATTGCTGGTAGTTTACAGTTGACTATCAGTTAGGACAGAGCTTGTGTCTACAGGGACAGACATCATTGCTGAAAACAGCTAGCTTTCTACTATGACAGAATCTTACTGGTTATTAAGAAGAGTAGGAAACTATATTGTTAAGATTTGGTGAAGCCTCAAGTAGTCAGCAAAAGCTGCCTACTTGAATGCCCAGCACTAGGATTTTCAGGAAGAAGGCTAAGCAGAGGGAACTACAGCAAGTAGTCCTTGAAAAAGAAGCATCCTTGCTGTCAGGAGCAACAGAAGGACCCTAAGAGCTATCTTCCCAGTTGTGAGTGAGTGACTGAGGTGAAGTTCAGGGAAATGTGTTCCAAGAGAAAAGCTGTTGAGAGCTTTTTTTAGCTGGAAAGGCTCTCTTATGTATTAGAAATGAAACTAAGGATATTTAACCTACGTACATTTAACCAATCTTCAAACTGTTATTTAAAGACACTTTATTCTCTTATGTAAATAGTTCTTTTACTAAACTTCTTAATTCGTTAATTTTATAAATGTGTCTCTAGTGGTGGTGTCAATCACATGGTTGTGTCATAGGAACCAAGGTTCTGTAAGGTACACAGAGGTTGTTTTGGTGGCAGTAGTTAAAGTTTTGATAGTAGTAAAAGCATTCTCTGCTATATTAAAGATGTATATTAAAATTGTTTCAAGGAGTTTCATAGAGCTAAGGCTGAAGGTTTTAAAATGTGAATATGGGTGAGATATCAACAGCATGTGAGCATGCATAAGATATTTCAGATTCACACATTCTGGGATAGGTTCATATGATGATGGATATACTTAATACAGTTCTATAATCCTTTCCTAGGATAGTTGTAGTGGATGAGTTCCTAGCTTTTACAATGCATGCAAGCTACTTTACAATTTCATATTCCCATCTGCTGACTGTCTTCTGTTAATCTCCTCCCCACCATTTTCTTACCAGCATTTTAGTAAATGAAAGAAACTAGATACACACACTATAATATTTGCACACTAATGTTAAAATATCTTCCAAATCATATAAGCTGTATACTTCAGATGAGCTAATCCTTCTGTGAAACTGTGTCCCTAAACAATATGAACTGCTTTGTCATGTAAGATTAATTTAGGTAATAATTATTAACATAGCATGTGCTGATTTCATATAATCTTCTCTGTGCTTTGGAGATTTTAGCTCTACAGTACTTTCCCCCTCTCCTCTCTGCTAGCTTCTTTTTAAAGCCTTATTGCTGAAAATATGAGTAGACAAAGATTGCATGAATGGCAAAGGAGTTCTGCTGTACTAGGATGTATTGTGAATTATGAGTGGGTTTCTTTCACTAGTAATGCATGTTTTGTCTAGTGCACAGGTGTCAAACACAAGGCCCGCGGGCCAAATCTGGCCCACCAGGCCATTTCATGTGGCCCTTGCACCTTTGCTGCAGCAGTGGCACTCCCCTCGCCTGGCGAGCCTGGGGCCAGAAAGAGGCACACTTTGGATATACTGACCAATTCTATGTTACTTTACAGAGGTACAGGGACCATAAACTATGATGAAATAGTCCCCAAATGTCCAAGACAAATAAAGTTTATGCAGAGGGAAGACAGTTTAAAAACCAGTAATAATCGAATGCAGAGGCAATTATTTAATATGATAAAAGAGTAGATACATTTATATAGTCTTACAGATACGACTGGCCCTTTGAGGGCAGCCATAATGCTGATGCGGCCCAAGATGAAATTGAGTTTGACATCCCTGGTCTAGTTGAAAGACGCTGTGTTGTGGAAAGACGTCTAATTTTGTGCTAGGTTCTAAACCAGCTTCAGATATTGGATCTTCGGATGTTCTTGGAATATAGTTTTCATCATCCCCAACAAGGATACTTATTAGGAGAAAATGACCATTTGAGTAGAGTAGCATCTGGAGACCCCCAGCTTTGAAAGTCTGTGCTGGATTTTCAGTTTAAATTCCAAATTAGTTGTGCAGTTTGAGCAAGTCACTTTTTCAGACTCATGCTCTCTTTAGTAAATGTATGACAACAGCTTACTTCACTGTATGAGAAGGATACGCTTTTGTATTCACAGCTGTAGAATGAATGTGAGCTGTACATAACTGTAGTGAGCAGGTATCCAGACAGTTTACCTGCAAAAATGGATAAAGTTCTTTCTACAAAAGGACAATAACCGAGAAGAAATAGCAGGAGCGTGAAGAAGAAGTTGTGTAGTTTTGCCAAAGACAGCTCTAGTTTATAATCTCAGCAGGTGATTGTGAAAAGTCTATCCAATCCCAGTGCTCTGATGGGGGTGGGGTGGGGTGGCAATTGCTTTCACTCTAGGGACCATGTATCGCCAACCCCACTCCAGAAAATATCAAGATTACATAGTCCTGTGTCGTTCCATGTTGTTAAGTGTGAATTTCTATACTTTTGGAACTAACAATTAAAGCAGACAGTACAGTAATTTGTCTTGGACCAAGAAGAGTGAATTCATCTGAATTCCTTGTCTTTGTTCGTACTCTGCTGTTGTGTGCCTTCAAGTCCTTCCTGACTTATGGTGACCCTAATGTGAACTTGTCAAGAGGGGTTTCTCAGCAGAATTTGTTCAGAGAGGGTTCGCCCTTGCCTTCCTATGAGAGAGTGTGACTTGCCCCAAATCACCCAGTGGGCTTCTGTGGCCAAGCAGGGATGCGAACCCTGTCTCCTAGCATCCTAGTCTAGCACTGAAGTGACTACATCACACTGGCTCTCTATTTTCCTAAGTCCTGCTACTTTTGATGAAATTGGGATCTGACTTAGTGCTCACCTGTGCTCTGAATAGTGGAACAAGAAGGAAATGAGTTTCATTTCTTTCCCTCAAGGAAGTATAATCTGCTTTGACTGTTTTGAATAGGAAACTCCCTAATACCAAGTGGGGCCATTGGCCCAGCTAGTTCTGCCATGTCTGTGTTGACTGGCAGCAACTCTTCAGGGTTTCATTACACATACATGAAAATATGAGAATTGAATATGGGACATTTTGCTTGCAGTGCATGGAGCACAATATGGGATCACTACAGTGTCTTGAGAAAATGTCCATGATTTGCTTATTGCCATGAGTTTTGAAGTTTAGGGATTATTTTCCCATTTTTCTGCAAAAGTATGTCTCTCCTAATTTGCCTTGTTTCATAGTTCATAGTTCCTAGCTCTAAAACCATATACTGCATTCTGATGACTGTAAATAGTAAGGTTGCTTGCTGCCTTGCTGGTGATACCTTTTAGTCCTGCCCCTGCCCCCATGCAAAGTAGACCAATCTATGGGATTTCAGTTGGGACAGAAAAATTTAAATTAGCATTTTTAAAATCAATTGGTGGAGCCAACCAAGGAGTAATCTTTTGCCTCCACCAGTTCATTTTAAATCAGTTGTTAGTAATAAAGCAAAAATCACTGCTTGCCTAGGGCAGAAGCATGTATGTAGGGCCTGTTAACTTGGCCCACTGGTGATTTGTCATCTCTGGCTTCTCATTGGTGGTACAATATGATTACTGAATGACATTATTATTTTAAAGAATCTTTTTATTTCTTTGCCACATAGAAAAGTAGTGAATTTATCATAGGATACCTTGTGAAAATGAGCCCTGTTCTTTTGCTAGTATTTTGCTATTGTTCATTTACTTTAGAACTAGTTTAAAAATATTATTGTCCCAGCTTTATTAAAAAAACAAAAACAGAATGTTGTGGCTGAAATGTTACCTACAAGTCATTCAGTTGCCTTCTCCCACTCTGGGAGAACAGTAGCATGTAATAAATAAATTAATTACCTTTAAGTTAGCGAATAACTATATTAAGAAGCATGACATAAGCATTTTGATTATTTCACCAGGCTTTGCATAATATTAATGAAACATCTGTGATCTTTCCAAATATAAAAGTACCTGGCACAATATCTACAGAAAGAATTATGTCCCGTCCATCTACCACAAGAGGTAATGTTTTGCTTTAAAAGTCTAGAAAATAAATCTGGCTAAAAAGAAAATTTCTTCGATTAGTGATATAATGATACCATAACTTGCACTGCAAAGTCACTAATTTTAGA
Organism: Cyclura pinguis; assembly: GCA_030412105.1. Lineage (NCBI taxonomy): Eukaryota > Metazoa > Chordata > Lepidosauria > Squamata > Iguanidae > Cyclura > Cyclura pinguis. Next base: position 61,773,768 of record CM059600.1, on the reverse strand, counting down.
AGTGAGGTATTAAGCACAAGTATAAAAGAGTTCTTAAGAGCTATGTTAAATTTTTAAATATTTAGGGGCACAGATATTCTAAAATATTTTTATCACCATTGCATGTCTCAGAATCTTTTGAATGTGGAGTTTAGAGGTCTTTTTATTATTATCATTTTTTAAATGGACGAATCTTAACAATAGACCTTTTGGGACAGATTTTGAGTTTTAAGAATAGATATACAAACTTTCTGCTTTAGCAGTCTCTGACTCAGGTGATTTCTGCACTACACTGTTACAGTGCTATTATTCCACTTTCAACATCCTACGGAATCCTGGGGTTTGCAGTTTAGGGAGGGGCCTCTGACAGCGGAATAATAGCACTATAACCATCTAGTGTGGAAATGGCCTCAGTCCATATATAACCATCTCAATATCATTCAGTTAACAAAAGCCGTATTGTGTTAAGACATTTGGTATAGTGGTGTGAGTGTTGGGCTATGACCCTGGAGACCAGCGTTCGATTCCCCTCTTGAACATGGAAACCTACTGGGTGATCTTGGATGCTTCAGACACTCTTAGACCAGAAAATCCTGTTACAGGTTCACGTTGAAGGCATGCAAAAACAAGAAATGACTACTCAAGTTGTGAAATGCTGGAGAACTGCAGCTGTTAAGGATCATCACTTTATTTAGTTAGCTATTTATTTAGTCATTTTCCTACTGTAGCATTCAGAGTAGCTTACACTGGAGAACAATACAAAATATCACCAATAATAATCATAATATTACAGTAATCCAGATGGCATGTTACCAAAGCATGTAATACTATAGCAAGATCAGATCTCTGACTAGGAACAGGCATTTCTGGCACATTAGTTTTGTCTTGTTTGCATTAAACTTCAGTTTATTTATACTTTGCAATGATGTGGGTTTCCTCCAATTGGGTGGAAAAGGATTAGCATGCTGGTGGCACAGAACCTCAAACAAATGACGAAACAAAACTTTAAAAAATAAACTAATACACTTTTCTGTTAATTTGTGTATATGCTAAATAGCATGGGGAACAAAACACAAGCCCCCAGAGGTCCTGGAGGCTGACAGCCAAAGCATCCCACATAAATCCCCAACACTACCTTTTGAGCATATCAAGTCTCCAAGTCTTATCACAGAGGTGTTTTTCTAGAAGATGCCATGGTTGTTGTCATCAAAAGCCACCAAGAAGGCTATAAGAACTCTCACTTGCCCAGCTCCTTCCATCGGTCATCCAACATTGGTCACTTTTTCTTCCTATTACCTTGCCAGGAGCCAGACTGCAATGAATCGAGAATACCTCTTATCCTCGAACAGCCTGGAATTAGGGTGCTCTGTTTCCTTGCCCAAGAGTATAATATTGAACATTAGGTGTACTTATATGCTGGGCCTTACAGAGGACTTTTTCAATTCAATTTGTTTGTTTATGGTTGTAGGCCAAATAAAAATAATGTAAAAAAAAGGTTACTATAAAATAATAGAATACTAATACACGGTTACAGCTAAAATTCGTATCATATATACACCCGTTGGATGCAGGTGCACTAAGTGTGCTACGTGTATATCAAAATTCCAAAAATAAAATTTAAGACAGGTAAAATTTTATGGGGTAAATAAATCAAAAGTATCTGAAATTTCTAAATTATGTATGCCTCTGTATTATTTGTCTATGGGTCATAATGGCAGAGGCAGAAAACCTAGCCACCTTCTCTGTAATTTGTGAATTCAAATCTGCAAGCAGGAGAGTTAGATAAAGTCTTTCTCATCTCCCTGGAAACTTCTGTAAAATTGGAGCTATTAAAATGGAATGAGCACCTTGGTAAAATAGACAATACAATGAAACATGATTGAGAGATTCTGTTGTTACATTTGAGCATGGGCAAGTGTGCTTCTCAAATGGAATCTTTTTGTACTTATCTTCCAAATGGCTGTTGGAAGGACATTAGAATGTGCCACAGTAAAAACAGATCTAAATTTGGGAACTATTGATTTAGTGAGATAAGTGGGGCAGTTGAATGATAACCTCCATAATACTGAGAACTGGGATGCTTCTCATTAAACTCTGATGTTTTATCAGTTCGATATCCCAGATGTGCTGCCTGAAGGCTGATTTGGCCATATGTATCCTATTTGTCATAAAATTTCAGTGGAAGAGGGCTTTTTCAGCAAAAGCTTTATCACCCCCCTCTTTTAGTGGGGTTATAATCTTACTATGGGGTTCTCTATTCCTCTTAATAGCCCCTACCCTCTGGTTGATCTTATGATTCAGAAAGCACCTTGGATCCTGTGCAAGAAGAAAGGTGGGATATTAGATAGATAGATAGATAGATAGATAGATAGATAGATAGATAGGTAGGTAGGTAGGTAGATAGAAGAATAAATAGTAAGTTCCATGGATCCAGCATGCATATAGTGACTCTCATGTCTTCAGGGATTCTGTCCATAGCCTCAAGCAGCTCAAACTGAAATGTATCCAGTCACACAGAACAAATGGGCCAACTTTGCATCCAGTGGACCTGCATCAGCTGCAGCATCCAACTTAGGATGGACCCAAGTGATATTTTCTGCAAGTGTTATGCAGATTCTTTACAGTAAGCTGTCAAACATTCCCTTCTTGTAGGCCAGTTTATAGTAGGCATGATCATTGTCAAAACACTTCCTCTGGATGACTCAGTGCAGATGTAATGGAGACAAAGAGGAATGATTACTTTGTGGCCACTTTCACAGAGCAGATCTTTTACTGGGTTCTTGCCCATGTTTGATTGAACCTGCTCTGTCTTTTCTGTCATTAACTTTTTAGTCTCTATCCCACTTGTTTCGTAATCTCTGGCTTTCTTGGGAACCAGGGGGATAGTTTGGCTCCAGTCCACATGAGGAGGGATCATGTCCACCACCAAAGTCAGCTAGGCCTTAAACAGACTCTTCTAAGACATCACAGAACTCTCAAGCAGCCTTTGAATCCATAAACTTCTTGAGGTGTATAATCTGGAGTTCTATGTCCGGTTTTGGACACTTTGGTTTAGGAAATACATTGACAAATTGCAGTGTGTAAGATGTAACTAAGATGGCAAGGTGTCTAGAAACCACGCTCTATGAAGAATAATTGAGCAAGATGATATGATTAGCATGGCAAAAAGAAGATTGATAGGTGATGTAATATCTCCAAATAACTGAAAAACTTTCAAATAGAAGATAGATGAATGTGTTTTCTGCTGCTCCAAGGAATGGGCTCCAAAGAAATGCATTCAAATTAAAAGACTAGAGAAAATTCCTAACTTCCTAATTTCCTATTAGATAGTGAAAGAGATTACTTCAGAAAGTGGAGGAATCTCTTTCATTGAAAGTCTTTAAAGAGAGGCTAAATAGCCATCTGTCAGAGATGCTGTAAGTGTGTATTCCAGCACTTTCAGGAGTTGGATCAGGTAGTTCTTGGGGTACCTTCCAGCCATACAGCTCTATGAGTCTATGAAATTATCAAGTGTATGTTACTGTGATTTGACAGGAATCCACTTTTTTTAATGACGAAAATAAAAATACTTTGAAATGAAACTTAGGAGTAACCTGAATACACACCGAAGGTATGTATGTTAAGCCAGGCATATCTTAATGTGCATATATTTCTCCCTTTTTCATAAGGTATATGAGAATTTTGGTAAAATATTTGCATGCAGGATGTGGTTGTTGATGTTCACCTTAATTAATGCTGCAAGCTGATGTAGGAATGTTCTTCCATGTGGCTTAAAAAAATATTCACCTAATTTTTTTGGCATTTCCTAATATCTTCAGCTGGTACAATGCATGGGATATCTGTCAAAGGATTTCATGAGCTAACTTCACTTACAGTTTGCCAGCTAGAGGCATTAGAGTGTAGGGGAGATACCTCTTGTATCCTCTGGGGCAAGGGGAAGTTCTAGAGATACCCTTACTTGTTTTAGGCTGGGTGCATGAGCATTCAAAATGGAAATCACTTCCAGGTTTGAAAAAGCTCACTCCTAGGCCTAAATCAGGTCAGAGAGTAGAAACAAGGAATAATTGTTCCCTTTAGAGGGCATTAAGGTGTTTTTTAAATAAAAAATGTGCCTTTTCAAATTGGTGAATTTCAGGTTGTTTATTTGTGGAGGTATTTTGTCTTCAGTAAGTTATGTAATAAAGAATGTATTTAGGAGGTGCAGGGGCTTCACTGGGGCTCTGGAAAATATGTGGCCTATGAACCTTAGTCTGCTAACTGCTTTTATGGAGTGTGTAAGCATTGTTTCTTTTTTAAAAAAACTGTTTCAGCTGTGCAGGTAATATTGGCCGTTTCCACACTGGGCGAGGGAATCGCCCCGTGATGCTACTTACTGGACTTTAAGGCTCCCCAGTCTGGCCCATGCCGCTCCAGAGCAGTGCGTGCTCGTCAGTATGCACTGCTCCGGCGTCCCAAATGGCACCTTCCGGTTGGTCTCGACCAACCGCTGAAGCTCGACAGCCTAAAGCCCGCCCCCGGCAGATCGCAGGCTTCCACCAGTGCGAGCCTGCGAATCTGCATAAGGGAGCAGGCTTGCAGTGGTGCGCTCAGTGCTTTTGAAAGACCTGTTTTTAGCGGTCTTTCAAAAGCACGCTGGATGACCACTTGGAGTCATTCCAGAGCGGGCTGGGGTGCGGATCTATGCTCCCAGGTGCAGACGTCCTCCCTGGAGGATACTCTGCCCCATTTTAAAAACCCCGTGTGGAAATGGCCATTAATTATGCAACCAATTACTGAAAAATCCAACAAAAAATCTCTTTATTCTGCCCAATTTTTATGATCTCCACCCCATGTCCCAAAATGGTTTTTAAAAATGAGACCAAAATTTTTGGACCAGGACTGGATTTAATCAGTAGACATAACCAAATAAAGATCTTTTTAAACAGTGGGGTGAGGAGGGCAATCTTGTCGGATTCAGTGTGTTTGGTTTTGGGGCTACAGTAGCCTATCCACATTTGCAAGGGTTTGGGGCACAGATCCCTTGTGAAAGTGGAAAAACCGCTAATAGCTCCCCCTCCTGCGATTCCCTTTTCATTCCCCTCAAGAGATTCCACCCTTCCATTCCTTTGTCTCTGGCACTGGTATTGCAGGGGGAGAAGTCTCAAAAGCTTACTGGTACTTTCCCCTCAGACAAAGTTCTGGAGTTCTAATTACTTTTGGCAGCCATCTTGAAAAGGGAGGGGTAGAAGGAAAGAGAGCATCTGACCAATCAGCAGCCAATACAGAGCAGAATGTGCAACCACATGGCAGAGATGCCATGCCTCCAGCAGTGGGAGTGGGCTTTGCTCACCCAAAAGGAAGAAAAAGCATCTGTTTTAAACACAAACCTCACAAACTGGGGGTGAGGAATGCAAGAGGTGGGAGGGAGGCAAGCATGTGCCTCACAAATAATAAAATTTGTGAGGGTCAAACCACCGAATGTGGAGGGAAGACTGTATTTTGTCTATGGTCTATTACATAATAAATATTTTCCTCTTAGTGAGTGGCTGCTTGAAAATTGTCAGCATTTTCTGAGATAGGTGTTAAAAAGCTTTGATGCACAGAGTTGGACAGAAGTATGGATTATCATTTTACAAATGTCTTATTGGCTTCAGACCTAACCAGAAGAGGTGGGACCTTCCAGTTCATTCAACCCTTGTAAAGCTTTGTGATGCTTGAGTTGCAGTCCTCAGGTGCAGTGTGAGTACTTAAATACGGTAACTGAAGCAACTTGACTGGTCTGTAAAATGCTGGCCTCACAGCTAAAATTACCATTTTCCTTTTCCAAAAGCGCTATCTGAGGAAACCAAAATTTTGGGATATATCTCAAATGTTGTTAATAAGTTTTGCTTAAATGACCAAAATTGGTCTCATTTTTAGGCAGTTACACTTAAAATGTTACTTTTAATTATTTAACTTAATCAGCTGAAATTAATCCACTCTTTACAACCATAAAATGTGCGTATTAGGGCAGGCTAAAATACAGAGTCTGCAGAATAATAAAGTGCACTGTAAAGTAGCACAACGTTTATTATATTTCAATTTAAATCTGGTCATTCCATACATCTCACATATTTAATATTCCATGTAATCTTAAATTATTATATGGTGTGAAAAACATGTGCAATTTTCCTTGCTTGTAGGCTGGAAAACTTTCATCCTTTTTAGCAAGCACTTGTTTCTGTGGATTTCGGCTGGTTACAGGGTGCACACATTTCCCTTGTTACAACAGCTGCACTGGCTGTTCTGTTTCCAGACAGAACTGAGTGCTGGTTATGATCTATGAAGTCCTATAGGGCTGAAGCTTGACTGTCTGATGGACTATACATTCCCATATGAGCCTGCCTGAATTCTAGCATCTTCATGAGAGGCACATCTCTCATTCCCACTTAGCTTCACAGTCACAGTTGGTGAAAATCTAGGAGAGGGCCACCTCCCAGTTCTATGGCTGCTTCTAAGCTCTGGAACTCCTTTCCTAGGGAAGCTAGGCTGGTTCCCTCCTTACTATTTTACATGGTAAAGCAAAGACTTCTGCAGTCCAGTTGGTATTTGGGGACTGATTGTTTTATATAATGAGTTTTATATAATGTACTATTTTTAATTGGAACTTTTAAATTAATATTTTATGTATATGGTTTTAATTCTACAGACAGTTTAATATTATTTTAATCATAACTTCTTATGTTTTCAGCTATATGTGGTTTTAGTTGAATCTTCTTTTTTTTTATTCTGTAATTTTCCTTATATCCCACTCTTGGGGAAAAGGCAAGATACAAATAAAATGGTTGATTGATTGATTGACATATTGAGTCAGGATATCTAAGTCAAGGACTGTCTAAGGCATAATTCTGATTCTAAGAATTGCACTAGCTGCCAATATGTTTCTAATCTGAATTTGTTGCAGAAAATAGAGATCGAGACCCACGGAGTAGAAATTCAGAGTTTATTCAGCTGGCTGGGTCTCGGTGGAATCGCTTCCAAAGACCGAGAGCCCCGCCCCCATAAATTCACAACAATTTATACATTCTTTGGTACAGTGTTATCATGTACGTTTATGGCACTAGATGCATTGTATAAAGGATAGTCTACATACTACAGTGGACAATAGACCATTCTGTGACTGCACATTCTTGATGTTGCAAGTAGAAATTCTACATTACTTTGTTTCTTTTTCAACATTCTTCCTCATTCCCCCCTTTTATGCTAAATTCTACACAGCAATTTAAGCATAATTACTTGGTTTGGGCCATTAAGGCATAAGCGGGAGCTTTCCCATCCATAATTTTACTCATGGCAGATTGAAAGCAGTTTAGCAAGCAAGATACTGTCATACATATCATTAGCCCTATCATTAATACAAAGAGAAATCCCACGAACAGCGTCTTCAACCATGCTAAATTCGGGAGCCAAGAAGTTAACTGTGCCCACATATCGGTAGTCTGCGAGTATGATTTCCTAATATTAGATACCACAGAGTATATTTTCTCCAGATTGGTTTCTGCTACTCCAGATTCATTAACGTAATGACAGCAAGTGGTATTTAACCATACACACAAGCCTCCTTCTCGGCTGAGGAGGTAATCCAGGGCTATTTTATGCTGAGTCAGTATGGAATCCAATGAGTCCACCTCTGTCTGTAGGGCACTGATCCCTTTGGCCGTGGAGTTGGCCAATATTTCCAATTGGGCTGACAAGCACCAACTTTGTCTTATGTTCAGAGCCACCCCTACTACGGGAAACATTATGGCTCCGAATCTTTCACCCTCAGTTAGGTAAGTATTGTCTGGGTCATATCCGTAGCTCTCATCATATACCCTTTTGACCCTAGACCATCCAAATTGTCTATCCCAAACTTCAATTGATTGTTGCAATAAGTGAAAGGCAATTCCAGCCATCACTAGGCTCCCTGTGGTGCACATTCCATTCCAAATGGGGAGGAAGAGCCTTTCCTGCCCAGGACCCACATATCCAATACATACCGGGGGGCAGTCCGTAGATCCATTGACCGCTGTGCCTATAGCAACTTCCTGAATCCTGATCAGGGGGTTAACTCCTGTTAGATTCCCATACATGGTTACTATATCGACAGTGTCCCCTGCTCCGCATACGAAAGGGGCGGAAGTATTCGGGTTTGTCTTTTTACAATTGGAGTTGTTATATTCCAGGACAAGAATAGTTACATTACAGCTGGGGTAATCTCCCACTGATATCCTAGGCAAGGGATGTTGTCGTGTTCCCCCTTGCCCAGAAGTTACATAGTACCCTTCCTGGGAGATGTTCCACCTCCTTACAAAGGAGCCAGGGGTACCTTTCCTGTTCTGCTCAGTACAAACTGGCCGGAGTCCCTTAAGGGCTGTGTCTTATTAGTAGTAAATGCAGATATAGCAGTGCTATTCCATCCAGTCAGATTCATAGTACTTGCTGGCATTACAGGTCACCCTTGCATGTGTGAGCTTGGCCCATGAGAACATACCCAGCAATTACTGACATTCAGGATGCTCAAGATCTGATTCACTAGCTGCTGAAACTGATTCACTTCCCAGCCTCCCTCGCCCGACTTCACTCCTATCACAAGCAACAATCCCCATATCCACATATTGTTCAGACCTGCAGTACCACCGTCTGAAATGATACAATAGATAGCCAAGGCCTGCTGGTCCCCCTATACCTCCTCCGACCCACAATATTGTTTCCCACATTCAGGATCTGGCCATACGTAAAGCAGTGCATCCCTGGTAGCAACTGCAGTAGGGCCTAGTCCCAGCATTCTTTCCTCTCCAGATGGGGATCTGACCGTGCGCCGGGTGTTCAGCTTCCCAGAATGTGAACACAGCAAGGCCTAGTCCCAGTCTTCCTTAGTGCTTTCTAGTGATCTTCATCTTCAAGTGTTGCCCTATAATTGGGGCGGCAGTCCAGTCAGTATGGGCCCTCTTTATCCTAGTGTAATGCACCCAAGGCTTCAACCCTGCTACCTTCACCGCGGTGGGGGTTGTCAATATAACCTGGTATGGCTCCCTCCACCCGGGGTGAGTGGCTCTCCTTTCCAATGCTTCACCCATACCTCATCTCCTGGTTGGAAAGGGTGTGCCTGAGTTCGCAAGAAGGGAAGACACTGCTCTAACATGTACTCCCTCATTTTACTCAGAGCTTTCCCTAAGGCGCTAACCTCCTCCTGTCGGGTCTTATTCCCCAATTCCTTGGTATCTCCTCTCAACCCACTCAAAATGGTAGGGGGTCGCCCATACATCAACTCGAAAGGGGACAGCCCTGTGATTCGATGTGACGTGCACCTTATCCTGAAAAGGGCTATGGGAAGAGCGTCCGGCCACTTCAACCTCGTTTCTTGACACAATTTGGACAACTGTGTCTTTAGGGTCCTATTCATCCTTTCCAATTTCCCGGAACTCTGGGGTCGGTAGAATCATAGGATCATAGAAATGTAGAGTTGGAAGAGACCACACGGGCCATCCAGTCCAACCCCCTGCCATGCAGGAACACCCTCAAAGCACTCCCGACAGATGGCCATCCGGCCTCTGCTTTAAAACCTCCAAAGAAGGAGACTCCATCACACTCCGAGGCAGCATATTCCTCTGCCAGACAGCCCTGACCGTCAGGAAGTTCTTCCGGAGGTTCAGGTGGAATCTCCTTTCCTGCAGCTTGAATCCATTGCTCCTTGTCCTGGTCTCTGGAGCAGGAGAAAACAAGCCCTGTCCCTCCTCTACATGGCATCCCTTCAAATATTTAAACACTATCATGTCCCCTCTTAACTTTCTCTTTTGCAGACTAAACATACCCAGCTCTTTAAGTCTCTCCTCATAGGGCTTGGCTTCCAGGCCCCTCACCATTTTGGTTGCTCTCCTCTGGACCTGCTCCAGCTTGACCATGTCCTTCTTGAATTGGGGTGCCCAGAACTGGACACAGTATTCAAGATGAGGTCTGACCAAAGCAGAGTAGAGTGGTACCAGTACCTCCCTCGATCTGGACACCATACTCCTATTGATGCAGCCAAGAATTGCATTGGTTTTCTTGGCTGCGGCATCACACTACTGACTCATGTTCAGCTTGTTGTCTATTAAGACTCCTAGATCCCTTTCACACGTACTGCTATCCAGCCATGTGTCCCCCATCCTATATTTCTGTATTCCATTTTTTCTACCTAAGTGTAGGACCTTACACTTCTCTCTGTTGAATACGCACAGTGTAGCTTCCAGGTGATTCCCAGAGCGGAGGTTAAGTCTTTGATGATTTTGTGAAGGAACGCAGGTCCGTTATATGAGCCTATATGATGTGGTAGTCCGTGTCGGGGAATAATATCTCAAAGTAGGGCCTGTATGACCTCCTGCGTTTTCTTGGTGCAGGTGGGATAAGTTTCCACCTATCCAGTGTAAGTACAAACAAAGACCAGGAGGTAGCGATAGGCTCCAGCCCAGGGCAATTCGGTGAAATCTACTACCGGCAATTCAAAAGGAGTACTCCCTTGATACTGTTGTCCCTCCGCCATCTTGGGTCCCTGTCAGGGATTAGTTTTGGCGCACAGCTGACACCTTGAGGAGGCCAGGGCGGCAAATCCGTGTATCCCATTTAGATAGACTTCCTTTTCCAACAGCTGAACTAGAGCCGTCTTTTTCTAGATGCGTGGCTTCATGGGCCTTCTGGACCACCAACCATCCCAGGTGTCGGAGCAGGTAAATTCTTCCATCTGGCAGCCTCCACCATCCATTGTTTCCCTTATCTGCCCTGAGATCTTGCCTGGCTGTTTCATCTTCCTCCTTGGAGTAAGTCGGGCTCAGCTCCCTCAGCGAAACCTGGAATAGCGGGGCCATAAGAGGTTCTCTTGTCAATCCTGTTTGTAGATTTTCCGCTGCCACTGCTTTAGCCGCCTGATCCGCTTTCTGATTTCCCTTGGCTACTGGGTGTCTTCCCCGTTGATGTCCTCGGCAGTGGATCACAGCCACCCTTTTAGGAATCCAGACTACATGGAGCAGCTCTTCTATTTCTTTTCCGTATTTTATACTTTGGCCGATTGAATTGATCAATCCTTTCTCCTTATATAAAGCCCCATGTGCATTTAGGGTGATGAACGCATATTTTGAGTTGGTATAAATATTCACTGTGAGTCCTTCCGCAAGTTCAAGGGCTCAGATCAGGGCAATAAGTTCTGCCTTCTGTGTGGATGTCCCCATTGGCAGGGGTTTGGCTTCTATAACCTTATCCTCTGTTACCACCGCATACCCAGCAATTCTCTGCCCCTCTTGTACAAAACTGCTTCCATCCGTCTAGTATGTGACGTCTAGGTGCGGCCACGGAGTATCCCTGAGGTCCGGGCGACTTGAGTATACTTCATCCATGGTCTAGATGCAATTGTGCTGGGGACCCTCGGCTTCCACGGGGAGCAGTGTAGCTGGATTAAGAGTGGTTGTAGTCTCGAGTCGAATCCGGGGGTCCTCACACAGCATCCCTTGGTATTTCAGCATCCAACTATTAGTGAACCAGTAGTTCCCTTTGTACTCCATCAGGGTGGTAACAGCATGAGGGACTCTGACAGTCAGCGTCTGGCCCAGGGTAAGCTTGTTGGTTTCCTTGACCAATAGTGCCGTATCTGCAATGGCTCAAAGACATCCCGGCCACCCCTGTGCCACGGGGCCCAGCTGTGTTGAGAGATAAGCCACGGGCCGCTGCCAGGAACCCATCTGCTGGGTTAAAACCCCTACAGCCACATTCTTCCTTTCGTCCACATAAAGGGTGAATGGCTTGGTCACATCCGGTAGGCTTAACGCTGGGGCTTCCATCAGGGCTTTCTTTATCTGCAACCATGCTGCCTTTTGTTCCTTTCCCCAGTGGAACTCCACGGTCTCCTGCCCTTTTGTTGCCTCATACAGGGGCTTGCTTATCACAGTAAATTTGGGGATCCAAATTCTACAGAACCCGGACGCGCCTACGAATTCACGAACCATCTTTCAGTTCCGGGGTTCTGGGAGAGCACACACTGTCTCTTTTCTTTCGGGTCCTAGGGCACGCTTTCCCTGGGAAATCTGGTATCCCAAATAGCGCATTTCTGTTAGACAGAGCTGAGCCTTCTTTCTTGAAACTTTGTATCTGGCTTCCCACAGGAGGTAGAGTAACTCATCGGTTTCCTTTCGGCACTCTTCTTCGCCAGTCGCCGCCAGCAGGAGGTCGCCTTTGAGGTCTAAGATTGTGAAGTGCGTCACCGCCGCCGCCTTCTTGGCCCCCCACGGTTTCTTGGCTCCTGCTGTGACCTCCTTCTTTGGGCTCTTCTTGGCGGCTGCTCCGCCTGAGGCCTTCTTGGGCTTCTGGGCTCCCACTGCCTTCTTGCTCTTCACCGGCATGCCCACCCCAGCCGCCGCCTTCTTGCCCACCGCCACCTTCGCCTCCGCGGTGCTGGCCCTGCCCTCCTGTTGCTTCTTCTTGAGCTTGAAGGAGCCCGGGGCACCCGTGCCCTTCGTCTGCACCAGCGTGCCTTTGCTGACCATGCTCTTGAGGCCCAGCTTGATGTGCCTGTTGTTCTTCTCCACATTGTAGCCGGCGGCTGCCAGCACCTTCTTCAGGGCGGCCAGCGACACCCCATTGCGCTCCTTAGATGCCGCCACTGGCTTGGTCAGCAGCTCTGTCACGCTGGGGCCCGAGGCCTTGCGGGGCTTTGAGCTGCCGCCACCCACCCCCATAGAGCATCTCCGAGTCCACTGCCGTGGCCGAGGCTGCCGCCACCATCGCCACCGTGGTGGTGGTGGTGGAGGTCGAGGCTGCCGCCGCCGAGTAGAGGCCAAAGGGGACGCTGCCAGCGGAGGCGCTGGGGGGCCCGCCGGCCTCGACGCCTAGCCCCACGCCCATGCTGGCCACCGAGCTGACGGAGCGGCTGCTCAGGCCCATCGCCGGGCTGCCCCCGCCACCACCGGAGCTTTGGGAGCCGTCTTGGACATGGTGCCTGCTGGCTGGTGCCGCTGCCGCTTCTCGAGAAGGAGCCCAAAGGGAGCAGGCGAGTAGCCTCTGAAAAGTAAAATCTCTTCTAAACCCTTTCTTGAAGTGTTTCAGCATACATTGGAGCGGCATTTGTCGACTGTTACTCCCACCCGTTTTCCTCCCCAATGGTAAAAACACACAGTGGGTCAAGGGAATTGGACTGTGGGTAAGGGGTCCCAACAGTCCGACACAGCAGGGTTTAGATAGTCACACACGCGCACCGACCCAGGCACCCGGACTCTCAACGGTATGCGCTGGAAACTGCGATGCCACTCACACGTTCTTTCACCCAAACAACACGGCCATCCTCCTTTTCCTGTCCTTCTAAAGAGTCCTGTGGTTTCAGTAGCCCCCCTCTGGGGCTACTCTACTAGAGCAGGTCCTAAGGGTGTGATCAAGCCCCTCTTCTCCCCTTTTCACACAATTCTTGGGGAGGCACTTACCTAAGGCCGTGTCTATGGTGAATTTCTAAACTGCCCTGGGTTGCAAAGCTGGCAGACCGATCCCTGCGTCCGACGCCCTCATGAGGAGGACGTCCGACAAAACGTCGACGGTGCCCAAGGTCCCTGTCAGTGAGGCATGGATACCGGGGAAGCGGTGGCGCTTAAGTGGGCAAAAGCCCTTCAGATCCCGGGCGAGCCCCCAGAAAATGTTGCAGAAAATAGAGATCGAGACCCACGGAGTGGAAATTCAAAGTTTATTCAGCCGGCTGGGTCTCGGTGGAATTGCTTCCAAAGACCGAGAGCCCCGCCCCCATAAATTCACAACAATTTATACATTCTTTGGTACAGTGTTATCATGTACGTTTATGGCACGAGATGCGTTGTATAAATCTAATTGGATACTCTACATACTACAGTGAACAATAGACCATTCTGTGACTGCACATTCTTGATGTTGCAAGTAGAAATTCTACATTACTTTGTTTCTTTTTCCACATTTTTCCTCAAATTCAAGGTGCTTGTGTCATGATTTAAAACTTAAGCGGCTTGGAACCTCAATACTTTGTTACCTTAAGAGGTGAGAGATGTTGGGGTCCCCGTACAATGCCAATGTTTCCTTAGAATTTGGGGGAATTATAGCTCAAAAGAGGCCTGTGAGAGGAGGATTACATCAGGATCTTTTTACATGTGTATACGAGTACTAACTGTAGAGAGGACTCCAGTTAAAGTTAAACAAAGTATTTTATTTGAATTGACAAACAGACAAGAAATAAAATACTCTTGACAACCATACAAGGCTACTAGAAAATGAGATGAGAAAGTTAGAGAGAGATTGGGTGGAAAGGGTGATGGTTACCAGTGTTGAAGAAGGGTGTCACAGCAGAGGGCTCAGACAGCTTTCGAGGGTAGCATGGAGGAACAGCGGTCTGAGGCACTATATAGTATGTACTACAATTGGCTGGGCTCAAAGCTAGGGTTTTTAAACCCTGTTTCACACCCTGAAGGGGTGTGTTGACAAAACCATAATGGTTTTCCCATGGGACTGACAAAGGGTTCCGGAATGGGCTGGTTGCTTTAACTCCAGACTGACAAAACTTTGATGGCATTCATGACAATCTCTTAACATTTGGTCAGGTAGGGTTTATAGGGAAGATCTACTTGGGGTAAGATTGAGGGATGGTCTCTGATCGCTCACCAATCTGGCCAGTTTGTCTTTCATTGTATTAAAAAAATGCTAAGAGCTTGAAGTGATGAAGGAATTAGCACAAACCCATCAGCATCAGGGTTTTTTTTTTACATAATCCAATCTGAACTTTCATGACCCCAAACACGTCTCTTTTCAGCGTGACTCTGATGTGTTCTCCAGTCATTAATAAGTCCAATTTATGAAAATCACATATATCCTATGAGGGGTGCTAACATATGGTAACAAGTTGACGGAGCACCTGCCCTCTATGGATATACCTGAGGATTAAGATCTGCGAGGAGGGGGCCTCCTCTCTGTCGCATCACTGAGGTCAATAACGTTATGTTGGCACATGGGTGACAGCCTTCTCAGCCATGGCACCACAACTGTGAGATACTCTCTCCCTGAAAGCCTGACTGGCACCAGTGCTTATGACATTTAGGCTTCAAGTTAAAACTTGGCTGTTCACCAAAGCCTTTGAGCCTCAATTCAACCCAAAGACTTGTATACAGTTTTAGAAACTTTTAAACTTTTACATTTTTAAAGTCTGTTTTTAACTCGTTATGTTGCTTAATTGTTTTTAGCTTATTTAAATTGTCTTACTGTTTTTAACATGTTGAACCTGTTTTAATATTATTTGGAAACCTTATTGAGATTTCTTGATATAAGGAGGGGTACATATATATTAATAAATAAATAATACATAAACAATTACCAGACCCAACTAGAATATTGTAGAACCAATTAGTGAATCAACACTTAAGTAAATCTCATTTATTCAGTCAGTCTATTTAGGACTAGGGCTTTGATGTTGGCCAAATAATTATGTTGTCCATGTCTTTTTATCTCGTTCCTGTCTTTTATTTCAGATCCTTGTGATTAATCTGAATTGTTGGGAAGAAATAATCTCCAGTTCACTTCTTTGGTCTGTCCTACTGAGTAAAAGATTGTTTGTAAGATAGTGAATAGTGAAAGCAGTATTCTGTTGCAAAGACCTATGGTAGGGTAACTTCATTACCTACCATTTTATGTAACAGTAATTGAGCCCACTAGTTCAGAAATCACCATCTGACCATCCTAAGACGAATGCTGTGATCTGCATTTTTTTGCAGCTTCAGCTTTTGTTACTATTGTTCTTCCTAAAACTGTGTTTTTAAACTAGTTCTTCTATAGGCATAGGTTTGGTTGTATTATAGATCCTGTGATATTCGTACATAGGAGAAGCTTCATCCTAAGTAAGGCAGTAGGACAAGCAGTATAAAAGCTTTATACTCTTCAGTAGCTATGTCCTTATATCAGTCAATGAAGTCCTTCTCTGAGGGTTGCCCTTATTTAATGTTAAACAAAGGTTAATATATGCGAGTGCCTTTTTTGTGTGTGTCTTGAATGTGGACCTTTCTCCAAAAGGCTTGCCTGATATCTACAATGATTTCTTTTAGACGCCAAGTCAACAAACAAACATGCACATTACTTATCTAGGACATTTAATGTGCTGATGTGCTATATCTGTTAGTTTAAGCTTTTTCTATTATTCTCATATACTTGCATTTTGAAACCGTATAAACTTTCATGATATATACTTGTGATGAAATGTAACCAAAATATAGTTTAAGCCAATAAAATTTTCTATTATGTATCTTGCCTGAAGAGGCAGACTGAAAACCGTGTTAAAGTTCTAGATTCCTGTGAGTGGTATAGGACTGTTTTTTTTTCTTTTGAATTTCTACAGATGTAATTTTAATTATTAGAATTTGACACATTAGTAAAAATGTATCTCTCCATCCAGAAATCTGTGAGAAATCATCCTCAGTGGCTGCTGATGGCTTGCATATCACTGGTGGTAAATCTCTAGGTTTTGTGCCAAATTTGAAACAATTGTACATCAAATTACATGTAAGTAAGCTATATTTAGGTCAGTGAGATTTACTTCTGAGTAGGTATTATAGGATTATGCTGTGAAGAAATCTATTGAGTTAAAAAGACTCTGGCTGTATTCATTTAAAGGAACTATATGTTTGGAAACCAGAATCCCATGTATGCTTCTGTGAGAACTAAATTCTGCTGTCATGTTTACAAATAAGAATATATTACCTGAAAACTATCTGTGGATTTGTGGATAATATAGCCCTAGTTGCAGCAGCGACAGCAACCTCATTATCCATAAATCTCTTGTTGTTTGTTGTCGTTTCTGACTTATGGCAACCCTAAGGTGAACCTATCACAGGGTTTTCTCGGGGCTGAGGGCATGTGACATGGCCAAGTCACCCAGTGGGTTTCCATGGCTGAACGGGGAATCAGACCCTGGTCTCCAGGGCTGTGGTTGGATGCTCAACCCACTACACCATGCTGGCTCAGATACTGGGGCCTAAATACCCTGAAAGCACCAGATCCTGTGTGATCTTGGAAGCTAAACACGGACAACTCTGGTTAGTATTTGGATGGGACCCGCCAGGGAATACGAGGGCTGTATGGTATATTTGAAAGGGAAGCCATGACAAACCACCTCTGAGTATTCCTTGCTTAAGAAACCCCCATGAACTACATGGGGTTGCTATAAGTCAACAGATGACTAGAAGGCACATAAACACACACACGCACCCCGCAGATATTTATTATTGCTGATTCTTATTCTCTTTTAAAAGTTTTTTTTTTCTGCTGACAAGATAAAAGCATTTTGAGGGAAGTGGCATAGTATATCCACTCAGGATATTACATGTGGGGATATGGGGAAATAGTCAGCAATTAACATCTAAGCCTAGGAACAGAGAGCATAATATTAGTCATATATGATTTGGACCTACAGTGTTTGAACGACCTTGTTCTCTTTCCTTAGTGCTCTGTTTGTCATATATCATCAAATTCAGTAGGAAGGTAGTAAGTTTTGTGGCTGTTCTTGGAACAAACAAGTTAGTGCAAGTATTTCATTAATTGGTGGGGGAATGGGAGCCCTGTAATATTGCTGGTAAAATGCAAAATATTTAGCTGAATGCCCACTATTATCGTCATTACCTCTCCCTTTCCTAACTCTCATCTTTTCATACAATCTGAAACTTAATTATCCATCCATTGTAGAATAAAATGCTGTTGTAATGTATCTTCATGATAATTTTGACTTATGGTGACCCTATCCTAGGGTTTTCTTGACAAGTTTTGTTCAGAGAAGGATTGCCATTGTCTTTCTCGGAGACTGAGAGTGTGTGTTTTTTCCAAGGTCACACAGTAGGTTTCCATCTCTGAATGGGGATTCGAACCTTCATCTACCAGAATCTTAGTCTAATACTCAACACACTGGCACTCAGAATAGGGAAAATAGTCCATATTATAAAGCTGCTCTTCATGTTATTTTAATTAAGAACAGTTTTACTGACTCACTGATTGCACTATGAAACCTTTTTGTTTATGTTAAACAATAGTGATTTAAGAATTGAGAAGTTTGAAATATCTAGGCTGTAGGTCTATCACCAAAAAACCACACTGAACTCAGTGGGACTTACATCTGGGTAAGCATGTATATGATCGTATCGTTAATTGGAAAAAATTCTAGAACTGAAAAGGATTGCTTGATTTAGTAGTTAGAGCAAATGAGACTACCTGTAAGACAAGCTTGAAAGGGCCTATTAAAATATTTTTTAACAACAGAACTTTTCAAAGAGAAAGCAAACAATATATTATTTCATTTTTTTCCTTTTAGACTATTTTACTATGCAGCTTCTTTGAAATTGCCGATATACTGCAGAGATCCCAGATGAGATAGGATTTTGAATCAGCCACAGGCAACCCCACAACTACTACCTGCTAAGGCTGCTTTCTAATAAGCAATACTGAGTGCAGATCTAATGAGACCCCCAAGGAGCCAACGTCTGGTATTCTCATCCCATCTTTTGCCCTCTTTTTTGTTGTTGGCATAAACAAGTTGCCTAGCATGCAATTAGCTTTGGTCTTTATTGTGCATGCACTTATTTTTTTTTTTTTTTTGGTCACAAACCAGCCTGTTCTATCTTCATGAGTCGCTAACATACTAATTACTTATGCATTTAATGTGTAGGATATTGTTCCAGCCCAAATGTTGTGAAGCCACTTCATTTATTTACTGATAAGCATTTAACAAAGGTAAATTTACCATCTTTTAAACACTGTATTTGCTTCCAATGTTCAAATATTTTTGCAGATCCAGGGATGAGCCAAAAGTGATTCATTTCTTCTGACTATTTTTGTCAGTTTGGAGGGGCAATCCCTGTTCCACTTAACTTGTTTGATTGATGGGATTTTGTAGAAAAGAGGATAGAGCAATCCCTATACTAGCTGCCTCACTTTGCCCTTATTTCCACCAAGTTTTCTTGTCTTTACTAGTGTCATATGCATAATTCTAATTGGCTGCAATAGATGCAGGAATCATACTAACCTTCACATATTGCTAGACTGCCAGTCCCACCAGTGTAGCCGGTGCTGAGGAATGTTGGAAGTTGCAGTCCAGCAACATCATGATTCCCAGACTGGACTACATAGAAATGATTTCTTGATTCACTAGGATTATTGCAGGTAAAAGAAAAAAAAGTGCAGGCAGATTAAAATAGCTCCAAACAAAACACACAGAATGGAAAACAGATGTGAAAAACAGTGAACAGGACTGAAAAATGGACATGACACTGGGGTTGATCCCTTTTTCTCACTCAGCATTCTTCTTCACAGCCTCCATAACTGCTGCAAGTGCTCAAGGATCTCCCAGAGCAGACTTGGAGACAGTGGAGAAGGCACTGGTCACTAAAAAGGAAGGAGAGGAAAGAAAAGACTTGTGTGGGTGGAAGGGAAACTGCATTTCATTTTTATTTATTCATTTATTGAATTTATATACCGTCTTTTCTCCCAAGGTATCCAAATGAATTAGTGGTTGGCACAGTTCATTTTTTTTAAAATGAACTTTTTCTGCAAGAAACAAACATTTTACACCACAGCTTTTATTACAGTAACTAATTTTATAATGTGTTGATTGCATGTTGATCAGATGTAACACAGACAACTGGGGCACTTTAGTCATCTACACAGAATCAGAATCTGAGAACTGGGAGTGACCACAAAGGCCATCTAGTCCAATAATTGTATTAAATGTCTAAATTTTCTAGCTTTAACACCCAAAGAAACAGTATCTGTCTTTCAGTATCTTTTTAACCTTGTCCTGAGGATTGAGGAAACATACTGATTTTATGGAAGTAGCCATGACTTCCTAATTAGTAAATTCACATGACTATTTCTCATGTGTTTTTCTTTTTTATGTTATGGTGGACTTCCATTGTTTTGTTACAAATTCTTAGAATTAAGGAGAAGGCCATCCTTCTCCCTTTCCTGAGGATAATGGAGAGAAGTAACTAGATGAGGTTCCTCAGGATTCTATCCTGTGCTTACTGTTGTTCAAAATCTTTATAAATGACTTGGATGATGGGGTCGAAGGAATGCTTATCAAATTTGCAGACAGCACCAAATTGAATGGAGTAGCTGATATTTCTTAGGATAGGATCAGAATTCAAAATGTCCTTGATAGTTTTGGCTCAGCTCTCCAATCTAACCCAAAAAATTTCAACAGGAATATAAGGTTCTACATCTAGGCAAGAAAAATGCAATGTACAGATATAAGAAAAGTGAAACTTGGCTTGAAAGTGGCAAAAGTGAAAAGGATTTAATGGTCTTGGTAGACCAGGTGCTAAACGTGTCAACAGTGTAATGCTACTGCCAAAAAATACCAATGCACTTCTAAGGTGTATCAACTGGAATACAGTGTCCAGATCAAGGGAAATAGTAGTGGCACTCTATTCTATTTTGGAAGGACCTTATCTGGAATTCTGGGTTTGGGCACCACAGTTCAAGAAGGATGTTAAAAAGCGGGAACATGTCTAGAGAATGGCTACCAAGATGATCACACCAACATATTACTTAGGAAGCTTGTAATGTTTATTTTGGAGAAGAGAAGACCGAGAAATAACATGCTAGCCGTCTTTAAACGTCTGAGAGGATGTCATGTACATCCTTTGCACCAGATACTAGAACACAAACAGTCGATTCAAGTTACAAGAGAAGAGTTTGCATCTACCAGTATATGTTACGAAGAATTTCCTGATAGCAGTTGCTGTTCAACAATAGACTGCCTTGGAAGGTGGTGGGCTTTCTTTGTTCAAGTTCCTTAAATCTTCAGGGGTGGCTATCTCTTGGCAGTGTCTTAGTTGTATATTCTTCTGTTACCCTGGTTGTCTCTTCCAACCTTTTGATTCTCTGGTGCAGTTCTATTCCCATAGCATACTTTGAACAATGTTTCCAAGGTAAGCAGGATGCTTAGCAGACAAAAGTGCTCCATGGAGTGGTAACATCTTTCTTTCTTTCTTTCTTTCTTTCTTTCTTTCTTTCTTTCTTTCTTTCTTTCTTTCTCTTTCTTTTTCTCTTTCTGTTTCTCTTTCTTTTTCTTTTTCTTTCTTTCCTTCTCTCTCTCTCTCTCTCTCTTGTATTTTTATGCCACCTTTCTCCTTAAATAGGACCCAAAGTGGCTTCCAACAACATCATCATCTTCTTCTTCTTTTGCTTCTTGTTAAGAAAAAGAAAACAGAAAAAATCAACCACTTGTTCAACATGGATATCTACTCCCCCTTGAAAGTAGACATTAATAAAAAAATTATAAACTCATGAGGATTTTCCTTCCAGAAAGTGCAGGACAAAACTGGGCCAAACGCTTGACTCAGCTGTAGTGTTCAGAGGGTTAGGAGGAAAGCAGCGGTAGTAGTAACAATAGAAGAATGGCTTTATGATTGTCACTGAGAGTAAGTTTAAAAAAAACCACCTCAGGTTATTGGGCTTCTCTTTCAAGCATCTGAGAGGGTGTCAGGGACTGCTGCGTGGCCTTCCTTCTCTTCTGCTGTTTCTCACAGATTGAAGAGTCTGCCAGCTGCTTGACTAATAAGTGATGAGGGCAAGGCAGACAGCTGTGCAGATGATCAGTCACCTAGCACTCTGGAATATAAAAAGGAGGAAGGGAGGGGTAGGAAAAAAAAAGAAATGTGGCAGGACATTTAAGACTGATTTTTATATTAACATGAGTTTTCATAGATATAAACCCATTTCATTTGCAGAGGTATGAGCAGAAACAGTGGCTTTGTCATGCCCCTGCCCCAGGACCCAGACAGGGCTCTTCCTAACAGCCACACCCTAGAGACAGGAGAAGGACAGTACTGATGGCAACCAGTGAAGATGGAAAAGGAAGAGCTTGTTAATTAGGTCACAGCTGGCCAGAATGCTGAGGCTATATAGTCAGACGGCAGGACAGCAGAAGGCTACTGGAATCTACTGACTCCATGGGTAGTGGCAGCCTTGCTGACTCCTGCATTCACTGCTTGTGTTCTGTGGACCTTAGGCCTTTGCCTGGACTATGGGTTCTGCTCGTGGATACTCTTTCCCTGAACTTGGTAAATTCAGACTTGGTAGCTCTTGACTGCTTTAACAAATGCTGTTTGCTAGTTACTGCTGATTATGCAGCTGTGAAGCCTTGGCAGGCTGCCTGCACAGAAAAGGCTTCAAGGCACACTACATATAAATACAGAAGTTCCTTTTACTGCATATACAGCAAAAGGAGTCTTCTCAGAGAGAGTTTTGAATGGTGACTGATTTGTGGTAAGCAGATTTGTTGCATTCACACATCAGTGCTAACTGACTGCTGTAAAGATCTGAAACTCCTGTATCACTTTACCTGTCCCTTTGAAGATTTTGGGCAAGGGACATGACTTGCATCTTTGTGGATCCTATTCTATCCCACTCCCACAGCTGTACAAATCTGAGCTCTAGTATCACTGCATACTGACCCAACAACATCATTATCTTTCAATGGTGGTGGGATTGCATACTCATGTGAGAGTCAGTCAGGCTTTTGCTGAGGAGCCAAATTAAATGCAGCAAACTGCTACTGGACAGCAGCAATAGTGGAGTGTGACATTGGCAGAGGATCTCTTGGAGAGAACAGCTGTGGCACCATAGTTAACATTTGTTAATACTTTGCAGAAGGATGTATGGTAAACCCCTTCTGAATGTCTTTTACTATGAAAACTCTATGATGAGATAGTCCAAACTGAAATGAGAAGTAGTGCCAGAAGATGAAATTCCCAGGTTAATTTGCTACAAGGGTACAGCAGAGGACAAGTATGAGTAGCACTATGGCTAAATGACACAATTGAATCTGAATCCCTGTGCCAAAATAGGCAAACTGAATCTTTCAAATCCGCCGACCAAATAGATTGTTGGAGACCGGGATGCCTGAAAACTTGGGAGACTGGGATGCCTTCTCTCTTCCTCTTTTTTATATAGCAAAAGAGTAACACATTCTTTGAATTCTAACACCCCTGGGACAGTAGAAACTCAGCAGATGGTTGAAGGGGGTTAACCCAGCTTAAAAAGACAGTGCTGTATCCTAGGGGAAGAAGCGGAAGGCAGAGTGCTGAATGGGTGCTGAAATTATTTCTAACTTTGATTAGAGGCAGAGGGATAAGGATAAAGAACTACTAACACCCTCCAGAGAGGAAAAGGCTTGCTCAGTGGGAGGGCATAGAGCATAGTTGGGCTAGCTTTTGCAGTCTTCAGACTAGTTCTCAAGTTCTAAAGAGCTCCAATTCCAGGAGAAAGGCGGCCTACAAATACAATAAATAAAAAGTCTGTGCCTGACTTGCCTGCTGCTCCAGTAGCAGTGAGCAATCCTGTGGGTCTGAACCTGTGTGAATGTACCCTCCTCTGTGTAGCTGACCAAAGAGAAATTTGAAACTAGAAAGAAGCTGAACATGCTCAGGCTGAAACTGAAGG
Organism: Cyclura pinguis; assembly: GCA_030412105.1. Taxonomy (NCBI): domain Eukaryota; kingdom Metazoa; phylum Chordata; class Lepidosauria; order Squamata; family Iguanidae; genus Cyclura; species Cyclura pinguis. The sequence continues at coordinate 61,750,341 of CM059600.1, read as the reverse complement.
TGCCTGATCTGGATGTGACTTAAAGACTACTGTTTCGACCTCTGTCCCTGGAGAATAGATGAGAAGGCCTTATCACTGTTTTGACCTTGTGGCATAACAGAAGGTGGGTCAGATGTGCTTTTATGTTATGTAAAATTTTGGAGCCAATATGCTTCTCTGGGGTGGGATTCTGTGATATATCTCCTTGATAGCTAATGGAGTATACAGACTGTGGTGTTCTCTTCTTCATGGAGCGAGTGGCCAGTGTCACAGTAAGGATTTTTTTTACTTTGTTGATCTGTTGAGAAAGTGATTATTGTGGGGTATAGTATACTCGTTCCTTGAGGGTTGTGGCTATATTTATTTATGTATTTATTTATTTCATGGCTTATGGGCCATGAAATACATGACCTGTTTCACTTGTAGCCATTCGTGAGCATTTTTTCTTGTTAGAGTAGGTACATTTGCAACTGATCAAAACCACACCCATGGAGGCAATTAATTCTTTTTCCTAGTGAGTGCTAACCTTTAGAATGGGGAAGAGCTGATTTTTATCAATGGCATTGGATAGTCATAGACATAAGTTCAAAAGAAAGCAACCCCTATTAATGTGGGAGAGAGCAGGTGATGTAGCTATTAGGAGCAAAATGAGGGTTTGCCTCCCAGCTAAGAATTCTGTCCTCTTAAATAAAATTATCCTCAAGTCCCCAAATTTCTAGCACTGCAAAGGGTGAGACACTGAAAATCATTCAACGCTGGAAACTTATGTTTGTTGTGTTCACATTCCTTCTGTAATGTTGTCATCCCCTTTCCTTTGGATCCCCCAAGTCTCGCCAAGCTAACGGTCTCTCCTCAGTTTCTTTTCATCTGCCAACCTGTTAGCAACTTGGAAGGCTTCCTTGCTGAGCAGTTCCTTGAATTCTTGGCCTTTTCTTCATCTTTTTGTTCATTTTTCTTGTCTTTTACAACAAAACTGTAAGAACTCTTCGCCCTTCTTATGTCATCTTTGTTTAAGTTGTGCGTGTCTTGCGACCGCAAGGTCTCCCTTTCGGACTCCCACCCTGACTATTTGTTCTGCTTCGGGAGGATCATAACATTCGGGCCTGCTCTATTTGTAAGGACTTCACCTCCCAGACTCTTAAGAATAGAGCTTCTCAGCTGAACTCCTACTGTTGGGAGCAAGCCCTTTGCATTAAGGTGCAGGCATTTTCGAATACTGCTCTTTCCACCATATCGGTATCGACGCCCTCCACGACATCCTCTACTTTGGCTCCGAAGTTATTGATAATCTCCAGTCCCTCAGTATCAACAGCCTTGGTACCAGTACCGACTGCAACCTCATTGACCTTGCCACCGATTTCTTCTTTACCAAAGATTCCGAAGCTCTCCAGGATGTCTACTGTACCATCTGCCACTGGGGATGCCACTTTGACCTTACAACAAGCTCGCAGGTCCCTACCTTGGCTGAGCGTAAACGCGCTTTGTTGCACCATTCTTCTGTTTCCTCCAACAAGGAAAAGAAGAAAAAGAGGAAGGAGAAGCACCGCTCTCCTTCTCCCGCTACCCATCCATCAGCTAATCAATCTTCCTCTCTCGGTCCCTTACCGACGCCTCCTCTGACACAACCTGCAATGTCCACTGTCAAGGAGGAGGATGTTCCCGCCCTTTTGCTGGTGGGGGATGCCGCCCAGCTCCCAGTGCTGTCGGTCCTAGCTACTGTGGCTCTCATTTCTGACTTGGACCATCAATCCTCACCACTGGCCTCTTTGCCTGTGACCTCTGGCCAGTCCGGAGATGGCTGCTTACAAACTCCACTGGCCCTGACTCTCTCCCCTAGCCATCCCGAGTTTGACTGTCTGCTTGCTTCAGATACTCCTCGGGCTGTTTCCCGAGACCGGCCTTAACTTTGCATGGTCCGCTCTCTGGGATGTAGCAAAAGGGGTAGATCCCCACATTGTCGGGACTACCACCGTCGCCCTGCTTATGAGCCTTAGTTAATGAAAGTGGATTCGCCTTTTTCCTCGGCCTCCTATATTGCCAGGTATGGCCACGAACACCTTTGGAGAGAGCAACCTGGCTCCTACCACTCATATTCGCCAGCTTACTGTGACTGGTACCATCCCGATGTTCGTCATTGGTCTCCTTACCACCCTCAACGTTCACGCTCTCCATCATGATCTTCAGGGTCTCGTTACCGATGCTCCCCTCGGTACCGCTACTCCAGATCCCATTCTTGGTCCCGATTGGCTTACTGCCGCCTTTCATCACCAGTCCCGAGACCCATCACCTCATCATCGGGCCATTTCGCCTCCTCCTCAGGTGACAGCGACAGTGTCATGGCCCCCGCCGGATACTCACCCTGCATCTACTCTGCCAACATCTCTATCAGCCTCGTTGTCGACACAGTCTGTCGTTGCTCTTCTCCTACTGTACAGGACCCAGTTTTCCACTATGTCAATACTCACCCCCCGTCGATGGCTCCGATTCCGTTTTTGCCCATCCTGCAGGAGGTCTTGAAGCACCCATGGGCCCAGCTGGCGTCGCTTCAACCAATCCTTCACGGTCTGGAGCCCTCTACCATATCCAGAAGAAGGACATTGATTTCCTGTTCAATCATCTGACTCCAAATTTGATTGTTGTCGAGTTGTCCCAATCAAAAGGGGGCAAAAGGGCCCACGCAACCCGTGAGAGAGCTGCCGTTTGGATGTCTTCAGCCATTGCTTTTACTCTGCTTCCTCATTGATCGCCAGGATCTCTAACACTCAAGCTTGCCTGGTGGCCTATCAATGCAATATCTGGGATAGGGTTTTTCCCATCCTCTCCCACCTGCTGGATGATCACAGGGCCACTACTGTTCAATATCTTAATGAGTCTGTGGCCCTTTCGAATCAACAGATTTTGTCCTCCCGACATGCTGTTGAGGGTGCCATGTTTGTGATAGTCAGTGTAATCACTCTCCGCCACTTTGCTTGGCTCTTAACCAAGGATAGCAGGAAACGCATCAAGGACCTGCCCTTTGATGGTCAAGGGCTGTTCCATGCCACTACAGACGAGGTGATGGACCAACTTCTGAAAGCTCATTTGACAGCTAAAAAGATGGGCCTTCATGCATCGACCCAGCCTAGAAAGCCACCTTCATCACGTTCCTCCTGGAGGCACCCTTCCTACTCTTACAGGTCGCGCTGTCCTCGCTGCTGGTCTCTGCAATCGTCCTTACCGGTCTCTTCCTGCCATTCTTGTTGACGTCGTCAACCGTCTTCCAAGAAATCCTCCTCGACTGCCAAATCTCGTTTTTGACTTCCCTTGCAGGTCACCACCTCTGCCCCTCTTCCATCTACCCAACCGCCTCTCCAGAACCATAGGACTAGCCTGTCACCTCAACATCTGGCGCAACGTCACTTCGGACTCTTTTGTTTTGACCGTAGTTCATCTTGGTTACACCATCGAGTTTCGAAGTACTCCTCCTCTTGGCATCTTCTACTCCATCCCTGCCAGTCCGGCCCTCCTCAGAGAGGTAGAGACCGTCTCTCTCAAAGGGGCCATAGAGCGGCTTCCGCTCTTGGCCAGATCCACAGGCTTCTTCTCCTGATACTTCACAGTACTCAAATCATATGGCATGCTCCGACCCATCCTAGATCTCAGGGGGGTGAACTCCTTCATTTGCCCTCAGAAGTTCAAGATGGTCACCCTGTCCTCGATTCTACCTTTTCTGAGGCGCTGGGACTGGTTGGCATCTGTCGATCCAGAAGACGCCTACTTCCACATTTCCATTCACCCCCAGCGGAGGAGGTACCTCTGATTTGCAGTCAACGGTGTGTGCTACCAATACAAGGTCCTCCCCTTCGGCCTGTCCACCGCCTCCCAGGTCTTCACAAAGTGCCTAGCCCCTGTGGTGTCTTACCTCCGCGTGAAGAACATTCTGGTGTACTCCTATTTGGACGACTGGCTCCTGGTGGTGTCCTGCAAACAAAAGCTGTATGAGGACATCCATATTGCCCTCCCTCTCCTTTCTGATCTCAGTCTCAGGGTGAACCCCAAGAAGTCCCACCTGGAGCCCTCGCGCATCCTGGATTTCATCGAGGCTACCCTCGACTCCACTCGTGCCAGGACCTTCTTACCTCTAGGGTGTGCATGGACTCTGCAACAGGCTGCAGCCGCCATCCTGCACAATCCGTCCATTTCTACCTGCAACATTCAACAGCTTCTAGGCTACACAGTTGCGACGACAGCGGTCACCTGTTCATCCTGCCTTCACGCTTGTCCTCTCCAGCACTGATTTCTCCGATGTTTCAACCCCCTTCTTGATGATCAACGCCGTGTTCTCTGGGTGCCTCATCCGGCACGGGACTCCCTTTGTTGGTGGCTCTCCCTAAGCCATCTCTTGACGGGGATGCGGTTTCTAGAGCCCCATCCAACCCTCACTATCATGACTGATGCATCTCTCCTGGGCTGGGGGGCTCACTGTCAAGGTTGTGCCAGCCTGGGCTGGCCTGGAGTTAAGTCTCCATATCAACGTGTTGGAGCTCTTGGCAATCTTCAAAGTTCTTCGGGCTTTTCGGAACCTTGTTGTCAAATGGACTGTCCAGATCCTATCGGACAATACCACAGCTGTCTGTTACGTGAACCGGCAGGGAGGCACCCACTCTTCCGCTCTACTCCATCTGGCAATACACATCTGGTACTAGTGCATTCCGCCATGTGTACACCCCATCGCGGTCCACCTCATGGGACGGAACAATGTGACAGCAGACATGCTGAGCAGAGACACTGTGTGTCATCATGAATGATCTCTGTCTGATGCTGCCTTTTGGCAGATAGTGTCCCATTGGGGCACTCCAACCGTCGATCTCTTTGCAACCTACCACAACAGGAAGTGTCCTCGCTATTGCTCGAGAGCCGGCCTGGGCCCCAGCCCTTCCAGTTTCCTTGGAACAGAGAGTTCCTTTACATCTTCCCACCGTTTCCTCTCCTGGGTCGAGTGGTCGTGAAGATCGCAACAGATAAGGCAGACACCATCCTTGTCACCTCTTCTGGCCAAGGCAACATTGGTTCTGCCCCCTCCTCGCCATGGTGCGGAGCCACACTATGAAGCTCCAGAACGTGCTGGACCTCCTCTCTCATTTGGGAGGTCAGGTACTGCACCCGGACCTCCCTCTTCTCCGCCTGCAGACTTGGAGGATAACGTTCTAGACTCCCCCGCTATCCAAGCCGTCATCATGGCCACGAGGAAGGAATCTACTCATAGATCCTACGAGCACAAATGGAAGAAGTTTGTGGCCTTTGCAGTCTCCCGTGATGAGCCTGCTTCTCTGACCTCCCTGTCCACAGTGCTTCATTTCTTCTTGACTTTACAGGATCAGGGCCTCCCCTTCTCCTCTCTGAAAGTTTATCTCTCTGCAATAGTGGGCTATCAGCCATGGGGTTCTCCCTCTTCTTTCCTTTTCCGGAATGCTACAGTGAAGGAATTCCTCAAGGGCCTGCAACACCTCTATCCTCCTGTCTCTCCACCGCTTCCTCTATGGTCTCTGTCACTTGTCCTTTCTCAACTCATGTGCCATCCCCTTGAACCAATGGCAGTGTCTGATGACCGCCTCTTAACTATGAAGATGGCATTCTTGGTCACTGTCACTTCGGCCAGGTGGGCAGGAGAACTAACTGCATTGTGTTATGATAAACCATTCCTGGTGTTCCATCGGGACAGAGTGGTCCTGCATCCCGACCTGTCTTTTCTTCCCAAAGTAGCCTCCAATTTCCATATAAATCAAGACTAGATTCTGCCTACTTTCTATCCGGACCCTGCATCGCCCCTCAAGCACTCTCTTCACTCATTCGACGTGCGCCATGCCCTCGCCTCTTATCTTCAGCGGACCTCCATCTTCCGTCAGATGCCCCACCTTTTTGTGAGCCAGGGTGGGCGTCGGAAAGGTCATAAAGTTTCCTCTCAACATTTTTCCAAATGGGTTGCCCAGACAATTCACCTTGCCTATGAACTGGCCAGGCAACCTCCCCCGGCTTTGCTTCGGGCCCATTCTACCAGGGTGATGGCCTCTTCAGCAGCGCTTCTCAGAGGAGATGACCTACAGGAGCTTTGCCTTGTGGCTACATGGTCGCAGCTTTCGACCTTCGTCTGCCACTACCGCCTTGACTATAGGGCCCGGCGTGATGCCTGCTTCGGCCATGTGGTACTGTCTTCTATCCTCTAGGACCCGACCCGACCCGACATCCAGTGGTAAGCTACTCAGTCTCCCATTGTGTGTGGCACAGAGACCACGAAGAAGAAGAATAGGTTGCTTACCTGTAACTGTGGTTCTTCGAGTGGTCATCTGTGCCCTCACACATACTCGCTCAGCCTCCCCTCTTTCAGGTCTTGCTTTGGCAGATTTCAAAACTGAGGAGAGACCGTTAGCTTGGTGGGACTGAGCATGCTCAGTTCCAGATGGGGGAGGGGTTCCCACCAAGCTGCTCAGGTCTGGAACTTTCCAAAAAGCTACTGCGCATGTGCGAGGGCACAGATGACCACTTGAAGAACCACAGTTATAGGTAAGCAACCTATTCATCTTTAAAATAGGATGTATCCAAAATTATGATATCTAACTCTGTTGTTATGGTTGACATAATGCAATTTTTTTTATACATGTGGATTGACTGATTCCTGGCTCTTTTAAAATAGTTGCTTAGACAGTAACATCTATAAATACATGTCACAGTTCACATGCCATTTGGCTATGGAAAACACTAATTGCAAACTCGAGAATAGTCTGTTTCAATATATTGTACTGCAGAGGAGAGGTGAGAATCAAAGATTATGTTAGTGCAAAAGAGATTTTATTGAAGTGAATGCAACTGTAGGCCCTCTGGGCAAAAGTATTCAGAAGAAACGTGTAAAGCTCCGCTCTGCTACTGCTGCCATTTGTAAAAAGGAAAAAAAATAAAATCCAGATAATGTTATCTGTCAAGAACAGTGCCAGAATAATAGCTGGACAACAATAGTACAGGGTGAATACCATAGAGTATAGCAGTGGTTTTGTCTTGGAAAGTCTGTGATGACATTTCTAGACAAAGCAGAAACCTTCAGCAGTGAAGTTCCTGTGAAAGTTTGGCTTAATAAATAAGGCTGAATGAATCTACTTTCTGATAGATCCAGATGGAAAGCATTTCCAATTTTTATAAAATTATTTCTTCTTTCATTGGGCTGTTAGTAGGCTGTACACACCCACATTTTGATATGACTTATTTGGCAAAGTATATTAATTGGCATGAATATATATTATACCCTGTTATGGCTGCATGGCCATACTGACCAAGAGGAAAAAGATGGCCACACATGTGCATTGCAAAATCAGGTCAAAAGAGACCTTAGGGTGTAGACAGGTCATAGGAAATCGCCAGGACACTCCAGTGATAATGAACTTAAGGTTAGCCTACGATGACTCGATCCTTAAGAGACAATAGTGTCTGAGATATTCCAACAGGACAGGTGATTGTCTTAACTCCTCTCTCTTTGACTAAGCAAACTTCCCTTTTGTCCTCACATCTATAGGACAATTAAAGAGTTATCAGGGGTGTCATTAGCCCTTTGTCACCTAATGCTAAGACCATTAACCCATTCCGGACTCCATTGGATTGGACCCAATCCAAACTCCATTGTTTACTCTGCCACAGAGCCATTAGCATGTTCACTCTTCAGGCAGAAAAACAATATTTAAACCCCAGTTTTTGGCCAACTAGCAGGACACTGGTTGCTGATCATTACTCTGCCACTCTGATCCCCGATTGTGTACTGTCCTTAGACTTGTGTCTAGGCCACACTGCTTCTTTGCTGCTCTGCTGGATTAGTAACTATCACCCACTTCACCCTGAAAATCTCACTATCGAAAACTTCCCTCCTTTTTCCTTCAGTTAGCATTGTGTGATTGCATGATTGTGTGGATCTTGTGTGTGTGGTTGCAGTTCCCCCAATAAAACAATTAAGCTTACTTTTGGATCTCTGGCTGGTTCTTCCCTGCTCTAGTACCAGTAGATATTGGTGTAAATGATCTTGTAAGGTTACCTCCTTCTCGCGGGCCTCCTCTTTGAGCTAATATTCCCCACCTTTTTGTGGAGGTACTGGCATTGTCAGTCGACCCTGAGTCTCCTACGTTTTGGGGTAGCAGGGCATCAGTGTAAGATGTATTTTCCATTTAAACAAAACATTTCTTATGGTAAAATTCTAAGACAGATGCCTTCAGAGCAACAGCTGATCTACAGAAGAGATGCATGAAAAACTTCTATTCATGAATGCAGTAGATAGATATTCACAAAGAAATCTTTTTTCCTACAACCTTTCAAGTAACACACAAGTCAGGTACTCTACCAGTTCCATTTTCCATGTCCTGTGTAACACTTTATTGATTACGAGCCCCCAGGCTTTTCCATTGTGAAGAGATTTCCATTTTGGTCACTACTAAGAACAATTTAATTAGACACTTATACAATAGGTGTTCATTATAATCCTTAGAAATGAGATAAAATTACAAGTGTCTTTCTATTACGATTAGAAGATTCTTTGAGATAGTATATGTATCACTTGTTTCCAGAATTTATAAACCACCAGTTGGCGTTGTATAATAATGTTGTATTGAACTGGTGGATCTTAAAGAGGGGTGTAGAATCATCTCTGCATGACATTGAAGAATGGTTCTTTATGCTAGGCTTATAAAGTGTTAGTTGGTGAATATGCTACATGCTTCTCCATTCCTCATCTGGAATATGGATTCTTATCCAGTCCCATTGCTATTAAGCAGGCTTCCATCTTATCCCCCTTGTTGTTTAGTAACTACACAGAAATGGCTTTGGAGGGCTACATTTCTTGGCCTGTATAAATTGCACTAGCTGACTTTATTTGTCAGAAGACTGAAGGTTTTTTTTCCCCATTTGAACAAAGAATCATGACTTAGTTAAGACACTACATAGATAGATCTTGAGCACATGCAGTTGTTGCCTGGTCCATTCCATAACTGAAGAAAATTGCATCTGAAAAAGCTGTTTTGGTTCCTTTGAGAGCAGAATGCCAAAACGCTTCATAGAGAAGTAATGTAATATCAGTCCAAATGATGTCTGTAACTGTTTTTGTTTGAGAGTTATGATTAATATGTGTCATTTCAGACTTTCTCATTATTAAGTTGATCGCTGTATTATTTTGAAATTTGGGGGATACGGTCTTCAGGTATAGCCCTGAATGGGTAGGGTATAAATGTAAAATATTATCTGTGGGAAAGGTTAAGCTGTTAAAGTCTGTTGTTCACTTGCATCCAGTTAATGCTAAGACATGTTCAAATAGATTGGGCAAGTAGCTCTATTGCCAGTAGGAATAGCAAGGGTAATGAGTTCTGGTCAGTATGTTGTTGCTCTGTCCAATATTGTCAGGAAGGAGATTCTAGCCATTAGTATGAATTATAGTTTCTGTTTCACTATATTAGTCAAAATCTGATGAGGACAGGATTATTCCTTCAGTATATCTAGGGACAAGAGAAGGATCAATGTTTTCTAATTTTTTTCTTGGTTGCACTAAAATGTATTATAATAATAACTGTTATCTTCTGTTTATCTTTTGAGTATCAGGCCTATCTGGTGCAAATAGATATAAGATGTGAAAAGTTTGTAATTTTCTGGTCATAACTGTAGTGAATAGTTCCACACCCTGATTCACGGTCACCTGTGAATTAGAACCCAAGAACACTAGCCATCAGCAACCCTGCTAAGGTTTTGCAAATTCAGTCTGTGGTTTCCATGATTGAATCTTTGTTTTTGTGTATATTCATGGTGTTTCTGGCTTATGGCAACCATATGGTGAACTGTCATGAGTTTTCCTGTAATTTGGTTTTACTGTTTTTGTACTGTCTTTGACTTTACCGAACGTTGTCTTTTCCATTGAGTTATGTTGTCTCAAAGTTTCCAAGATAAGATAGCTTCAGTTTAGTCATTTTAGCTTCTAATGTTACTTCAGGGTGGATTTGCTCTGGGAGCCATTTATTTGTCCCTTTAGCAGTCCATAGTATCCATAGAATTCTCTTGGAGTGCTACATTTCATCTGTTCCTGTCAGCTTTTTTCCACTGTCCAGCTTTCATATCCATATGTAGAATCCAGAAATACTATGGCATGAATCATCCTGACTTTGGTATTTAAGGAGATATCTTTAAATCATTAAAATTAAGGATTTTATCTGGTTTCTTCATAGCTATCCTATACAATGTTCTTCTAGTCCCATTTTCTTCACTTGAAATTTCAATATGTTAATATAGTTCACAAAATTTTTATATCCATTGAAGGGACGAGTTCTTTTTTTCCTCAGGAATTTCTAATAGAGGAAGACACAGAGATATTCCCTGTTAGGGGCAACAGCTATTCTATTGTTATTGGCCCATGTCAAGTAGGATTTCCTACTTCTGCACTATGTTTTATGGGGCCTTAGTGTTAGTGGCTCTCCTTCTCTCTTTTCTGGTGTGCCAGTGAAAGGAGCAATGGAAATAAATATTAAATGTTTTAAATCAGCTATAGTTAGTTGTTGCATCCATTGGACCAAATTATGCAAAATCTTAAATTGATTTCATATCTTTTTATTCAGAATTTACAATCTCAAATTCTTCCAGAAAGCAGATTATCTCTAATATACTTTAAACAACAACATATATCGTAAATAGCAACATATATTATAAATAACATATTATAATAACATGAATAACAACCACAACAATAACTTATTAACAAATGTATTTGTAACATAATTAATTCCACAAATACATTCTTTAAACTTAAACATCCAGAAATAAACTTTCTTACAACCTTCTTATAAAAATATTATTTTTCCAGCTCTTGTTAACCAATTTCTGGTGTCCCTTCTTAAACAAATCTCCCCCTATGGGGTTTAGTTGCTTAAACTACTAGATTCCCTAATTTTCCTTTTCTAAGAAATAAAAAAACAAAAAAACCCTTCCCTTATTTTCTTTTCCTGTACTAGTTGGTTATTCCCTAGTTGTTAACTTCCGACAATATGAATATATATTTGTTTTCAGATCACTCTACTTGCTTACAATCTTCTTGCTTTTGCTTTATCTTTCCCAAATTTCACTCATGGTCAGCTATGATAGTAAAGTATCTTTTATTATTTTCATCTTCATACTTTATATTTATTTTCCTATCTCTTCTTTTTATACCTATTCTTATAATTCCTGTGTTTTTCTTCTTGTATCTTCCTGTATCTTATATCTTATACTTTTCTTCCTTCCACCAGTTCTTCCTTTTAATCCTTGTATTCTTTTAAATTATACTAATCATGGATCATCTCCCATTGAACTATATCATTTCTCCAATATTTAATTATAAACCTCATCTAATCCATTATTCCTTTTATAGCCAGATTCCCCCACTTTGCTTCAAAAATGGGTATAATTAGTTCCCAATCTTCCTTAATTCTCTCCATTGGTTTTTGGGATAATGTTGCTGTTAATTTATCCATTTCTATTAAATCATACAATTTTATTAACCATTCTTCAACTTCTGGGACTTCCTCTTGCTTCCATTTTCTTGCATAAATCGTTCTAGCTGCTACTATCATATGAGTTAATAGCTTTTGGAGTGATCTTTTTTTTAACAGTTGTATTCGTTCATATATGTTTAGCAAATATATTTCTGGCAGCATCGGGAATTCTATCTGTAAAATTTTCACTATATTATTATGTATTTGTGTCCAAAATTTTATTGCTTTTCTGCATGTCCACCATAAATGCTAAAGAGGTCCTTTCTGTTCACATTTCCAACACTTAGTTATATTTGATTTGGACATTTTCGCTGTTTGTACTGGTGTATAGTACCACCTATAAAAGATTTTGTAATAGTTTTCTCTTAGAGTTGCACTCTTCAATATTCTAGATACCATTTTCCAAGAATTTTCCCAACTTGGTCTTCTTATATTCTGCACCCATTTTGTCATATTCTCCTTAATGCTTTCTTTTTCTAGTTCTAAATCAAGTAAATTTTTATATAGTTTTGCTATCAGATGTGCAACTCCTAGTTTTAACAGTTTATCAAACTCATTCTCTCTAGTTTCTATTCCTATTATTCTTTGATCTATCTTAAATTTCCCTGCAAGTTGTCGCTGCAATAACCAATGGGTAGACAGTCCGCTGTTGATTAGTTCTTTCGTTTTCAATAAAATCTCCTCACCTTGAATTTTTACAATATCTTTATACATAATCCATTTATTTAATTGCGGTCTCTCTCTCCTGTAAAAGGCTTCATGGGGGGATACCCAGGGTGGTAATTTTAGGTATATTTTCTTTTTATATAATAACCAAACTCTCAATATAGATTTTCTTATAAAATGGTTATTAAATTCTCTGTTAACTTTTGCTTTCTCATACCAAAGGTATGAATGCCATCCAAAGGGCAATTCTGCCCCTTCTAAAGTTAATAGCCTTTCATCTTCCAAGTTAATCCAAGTATTCACCCAACTGAGACAACTTGCATGATAATACAATTTCAAGTCTGGTGCTCCTAAACCTCCTCTTTCCTTGATATCCTTCAAGCTCTCCACTTTATACGAGGTTTCTTGCCATTCCATATAAATTTGGAAAGATCTCTTCTCCACTGATTAAAAACTATATCGTTAGTTATGATAGGAATATTTTGGAATAGGAATATCATTCTTGGCAAGATGTTCATCTTTAATACTGCAATTCTTCCCAGTAATGATAAATCTAGAGTCGTCCATCTTTTCAAATCGTCCTTCACTGTCTGCCATACTTTTTTATAATTGTTCATAAATAGATCAGTATTGTTTTTTGTTAAATTTATTCCCAGATATATTTTTTTTTGATATTTTATATTGAGATTCTCTTTCTAATTCTGCTTCTTCTTGCTTACTCATATTTTTTGTTATTATAGATGTTTTTTCGGAATTTACTTTAAATCCTGACACTTTTCCATAGTCATGTAGCGCCTTTTTCAACCATTTTATGCTTTGAATTGGATTTTCTAATAAAATTACCAGGTCATCTGCAAATGCCCTAAGCTTAAACGTGTGATTCCTTATCTGTACTCCTTTTATTTCTGGATCTTGTCTTCTGTATATTTAGTATTTCAATTATTAAGAAAATTAAAGGAGACAACGGACATCCCTGTCTTGTCCCTTTTCTAATGTCAATCTTTGATGTTTTTCCTCCGTTTACTAATATATTTGCTGATTGATCTTTATAAATCATATTCATCCAATTTATAAATTTCTCACCTATATTTATCTTTTTCAGGGTTTCTTCTATGAATCTCCAATTTACATTATTGAAGGCTTTCTCCGCATCTAAGGAAAACATCCCTAGATTCTTCTCATTATGTTTCTGATAATATTCTATTATATTTAAAACTATCCTCATGTTGTTTTTTATTGATCTTCCAGGGAGAAAGCCGCTTTGATCTTCATGAATCCATTCCTTTAATTTTTTTTTAGTCTTTCCGCCAAAACTATAGCAAATATTTTATAGTCTGTGTTTAGCAGTGCAATTGGTCTATAATTCTTAGCATCCAGGTGATCTTTTCGTTCCTTGGGAATCAAACTAATCAGGGCCTCCCCCCAAGAAGCCGGTCGGTTCCCATTATCAATTTCATTCAGCACCTTCTGTAGGGGTGCCACTAGTTGATTCTGAAACATTTTATAATATTGAGATGTAAAGCCATCAGGCCCTGGAACTTTTCCTACTTTGAGTTTTTGAATTGCATTTATAATTTCCATTTTGGTAATTGGTTTGTTCAATTCTATCTTATGATCTTCATTAATTTGTGGTATTATTGTTTCTTCTTAATGCTTCTTAATATTTTTATCCCAATCTATATACTCTTCATCATCGTACAGTTTTTGATAGTATTTAAAGAACACTGATTTTATTTTATCTTGCTGTCTATATATTTCGCTTCCATCTTTAATTTTAAGAATTATTCTTTTTTCTCTTTCTTTTTTAAGTTTGTAGGCTAACCATTTTCCTGCTTTATTGGAATGTTCGTAATACTTTTGTCTCACATATTTTAATTTCTTTTCAAATTCTATTGTGTTTTGTATTGTTATTTGTTTTTGCAATGCTTTTATCTCATACTTCACCTGTTCATTTTGGGGATCTTTCTTAAGCTCATTTTCTTTTCTCTTGAGTTCTTCTATAATTTTTTGTTGGGTTTCCTTTCTTCTCTTGTTTTTATAAAACTCTTGTTCTGTCAATATTTCTCTTACCACAGCTTTTCCTGCATCCCGTACTGTACTTTCTGGTATCCCTCTTCCTGAGTTTTCTTTGAAGAAGTGTTCTAATTCTACTCTTACTTTATTTACTACTTTTTCATCTCTTAGTAACTCTTCTTTTAATATCCACCAAAATTCCATTTTCCTTTCCTTGAACACCATCATTACCGGGTTATGGTCTGAGAAGACCCTTGGCAAAATTTCCATCTTTTTGATATATTTAGCCAATGATTTAGATGCTAGAATCATATCAATTCTAGACCATGATTTGTAAATATCTGAGTAATAAGTAAATTCCTGTGCATTCCCGTGTAGATATCTCCATACATCCAACAAAGCTGAATTCTCCATAAGATTAAAGAATGATTTTGGTAATTTCTGTTGTGTAGCTTTATTTTTCCCTGATTTCCTATCCATAACAGGATCAATTACCCCATTCCAGTCTCCCAATATCACAATCTCTTGATAATCATATTCCCCCACTGCCTTCTGTAATTTATCATAATAACAGGTCTTATTCTGTTGTGGACCATAGAACCCAATAAGTAAAATTTTACCATGCATTACCTCCATTTCTACTGCTATATATAATCCATCTACATCTTTGAATACTTCCTTTGCCTGATATTTTTTATTAACGTACATCATCACACCTCTTTTCCTTTTATTACATACGGAAGAAAATTCTGTTCCTAATTTGATATTTTTAAAATATTTAACGTCTTTATCCCTTATGTGAGTTTCTTGGAGACATATCACTTCTGCTTTTAATTTTCCTAAAAAATGAAATATTCTTTTCCTTTTTATTGACCCATTCAAACCTCGGACATTCCAAGACAAAATCTTTACCATTTCCGTACCTCTCTTGCCTTAATCCTATATCTTCTTTCCTTTAATTATTTTTCCTTTTTTAATTTAACCTACTTCCTGTTCTATTTCTATATCTATTTCTTCCTCTTCTTCTTCCTCTTCTTCTTCCACTTTGCCTTCGTCTGGAATATCCTCGTTTTCTTCTTGCGTCTCTGTCAATTCTTTGTAATATAAATCCTTATCCACTAATTTCTCTTCCTGTTCCTTAACCTCCTCTTGCTTCTTTTCTTGTTCTACCCTCTCCATTTCCCTATATGTCCCTGAGTCTTTTCCAGCAATGTTTTTCTTTTCAGTAATTTTAGAAATCTTCATTTCTTCCTTCACTATATCTTTTCCTTGTCCTGCTGTATCTTTCATCTCCCTTTTACCCAATTCTTCTTTATATCTTTTCACAAATTCTTGTGCTTTATAAATAGAATTCAATACATACCTCTTTTGTAGAAATGTAAAGGTGACCCCTTCACCTCTACACCATCTATACTTAATTCCGTACTTTTTAAGTAATTGTATCACAAAATGATATTCTTTCCTCTTCTTTAATATCTGTGGCGGCACGTCCTTGAAGATCTGCATTTCTTTCCCTTCTACTATTAATTTATTTACATAGCTTTCCTGCAGAACCAAATCTTTTACTCTCTCCCTGAGAAAATAAATAACGATATCACGAGGTACTTTCCTTTTCCTTGCTATGAAGTTCATTCTAAAAATCTTATCTATTTCTAGATCTAATTGTTCCGTACCCCATCCTATATACTGCGCTAAGCGAGGTGTTATTCGACTGCATAAATCCTCTCCTTCTCTTTCCTCCAATCCTCTGATTTTTAAGCATTTATCCCTAATTTTGACCTCTGTGTTTATAGTCTGAACTTCTACACGTTCCATCTGTTTTGTCAGTTCTGGAGTCTCCTTTTCTAACTTGTTTGTCCTGTCTTGTAAACTGTCTATTTTTTGGTTTATTTTCTGTATGTCCTTTGTTATGTTTTCCATTTTTTGTCCTATATTCTGCATTTCTTGTTTCACTTCTCTCATTTCCAGAGATACTTTTTGCATTTCTTTTCTAAAATCTTCTCTTAATTTCCTCATTTCTTCTAGTATTGTATTTCCAAATTCTAAAAATTTGGATTGTTCTTCTATAGAAGCTCTTCTCTGCTGTTGTGTCGAAACTGCCTTTGTTGTTCCCGAAGCCATTCCTTATATCCAACTGATTAACTATTTTTTTCAATATTTAAATTTCAAAGATATCAGGATATATTTAGAATTATTATTAATCTTTTATCAATATGTTATTTTCAGTTAGTTCATCTAATCCTCAATTTCTTATCTTCTATTACCCATAAAATCTTAACCTATTCTTTACTAACTGTTTTAATTACATACAATCACCCAAGAGACCTCATACATTGACCAATCATACAAATTAAATAAACACTTATTCCTTTCCTTATTTGTTCTCTGTTCTCTTTAACTATGATATTCTATTTCATACCATACTTTCAATTCATTCTAATCAATCTGATCCGAAAAACAACTCATATATTGATAATTAATTTCTAATCATTTAGTACAATCAATTAACCAATTACAATCCCTTATATTCAAATAATCATATCCCTTGTAATCAAATATATTCCACCAATATTTATAATCTCTTAATGTAAATCAATATATTATATATCTTTTATTTCATTACATAGAAAATAAACATTTCTTTTCCATCAGCATGTCCCAAAAAAATAGAAAAGAAACTTGCAAGTTGCGTCTCCCACTAAGTCCATCGTTTTGCACTATCTTCTTAACTGTATTCTTTATTTTTCCTTTCTTTCTTTATTCTTTCTTTCCTCTTTTTCTTCCACTGCTTTAATCCTTGTTTGCTTACTATCTTAGAAAATCTTTTCAAGTCCCACTCCTAATTTTTAAGCCTTCGTCCTTTTACTTCCTCCTGTCGTTTTACGAAGCTCTCTTCACCTGCCTTCAAATTCTGCATAGTCTTCCTAATTCCCAGTTCTCTTTATTCCACTATTTATTCTTTTACTCTTATTCTTTTGCTTCCTCTTTTACGTTATGTGGATATACTACCTTCTTCTTCTTTGTTCCTTTTCCCTCTTATTTCTTAACACGTTTTCTTAAATATATTTTCTTAAATGTGTTCCCTAGTACCTCTGCACTTACTGCTTCACTTACTGCTTTTCTGCTTTTCCGTTTGCTCGTTTCCTCTTAATTAATCTTGATATCTCTTAATCTCTTTATGTTCTCAACCCCTCACTCAACGTTGGATTTTAGCTTATATTCTTAAGAGGCAAGCAGTAAGTATTTATTCAATGTTCATACATACGTTTTTTGTAACCACTCGTTGCTCCTCCTTTCAGCAATCCAGTTAACTAACATAAAGACCATGAGAGCTCTGTTCACGTGTGCTCCTTCTCCGGGGATTTTTCCTCCCCCTTAAAGGGACCTCGTCCTCTCAGTTTCTGTTTTGTAGAGCCAAACTCGTGTTGGTTGTACTTCACCAGCTTATACAGGAAAATAAACAAGCCAAATAATAAAAAAAGAAGCCAAATTCGTCCTTCTTCTTTCTTCCTCCAAACTTAAATTAAAAAGTGGTGGTGAGGATTCTTCTCCTCCAGAGCCCTTTCAAGGTAATGGCTGCTCAATAGACCCACCCTGCATTTTTTAGGTCTTGAAATTTGTTGTGTTTATTCAAGCCTAAACATGGGGTTTCGAGCCCTTTGCTGGTGCCTCTGAACCCGCTTTTCCAAGGGGGTGTTCCTCCCACTGTTTCTTTCTTAAACAGTGGGTTCCTGACCTTTTAGGGGATCAACTCTCCTCCAACTCTGGAGGGAGACCGTGCTCCTCACCGCAACCACCGGAAGTCCGCAAAATCTTAAATTAACGTCAGTTCCAGAAGCTTCTACTGCATGATTTAAATCAACTGCAGTTTTTCATTATTTCAACTGTGGGTCGAACTATGTTCATTTAAACTGTAACTTGTTTGGTACAAGCAAGGCTTACAATTGTGGTTTGTTTCAATCAAATGTAAACTAATCTCAGTTTCTGGCTTTGTTGTACTACAAACTGTGGCGAGTTTAAATGAGTAAGCATATGTTTCCAGTATGTTTCTGAGTTGGGTCTAGGCTTTTTTGCTAAACTAGTCTGTTCTATCCAGAGAGTTGAGTGAGAGAGATTTCCCCCAAAATAAAATGAGATACAGAGGGAAGAACTTTTAATATTTTTAAAGGTTTGGTACAATTTTAATTGGGCAGACAAACAAATAAAGAAATAGATCAAGATTGGTTTCAGTTTAATTGTGGTATGTAGAGGAGTCTTTATAATTATAAGTTAAAAGAAACCCAACAAAGGGAAGTCGGAAGTAACAATATCAGGTACAAAGGAGGAGGTCAAATATCTCACTTGGATATAGTTGTATAAATAAGTATTCACTAGCAATCAGGAAGAATTTATGATTGAAACTACGGTTAGTTTGTGGGCTGATTGACGCAGGCTTCAAAGCATCTTCAGAACTGGATCCCTGTTGCCCTAAAGGAGCAGGCAGAGGAGTGTCCGAGCCTGCTTGGTCCATGGCAGCAGGGGGAGCTTTTGAGCTGCAGGACTCATCTCCAGCCAGAGGCACAGGGACCAACAGCTGCTGCTTGTCATCAGCAGCTCTGATAGGGGCTTCAGTTATCACACTGATTTCTGGTATTCCTTGGGGGACACCTCACTGTGCTCCATGTGATGGGGAATGGAAACTAGCCAGAGCACGAACAATAGCAATGCGAGAGGCAGGGTAACCTAGCGGGGTCTTTTTACCCAGTTTTTATGGGGTCAGGCCAAGCCAAAAACCAAACAAAAATGTCCAATAAATGATTTTATTGAAGGAAAGTCTCACGCAGCAATGCAATCACTCATACACTCAAGAACTATTAAGAAGCTAAAGAGAGGAAACTGCATAGGGGAATATTGAAGGGGTGTAGCTGGGGTGATACTGCACCTTTGTCCTGAAGTCCTTGGTCCGGGAAAAACAGCGGAGAAGTGGGGCTCAGCACAGAGAGGGCTGAGGGGATCACTCAGCAGATGGAACAATGGTCTGCTGGGATAACCGGGGGTGATCCAAAGAACTGCTCAAAAACTGGGACTATTTGTAGGGGGAAAAGTACCTGGAGGACTAATCCTTTCCGGGAGAGAACAGTGGAGTGATAACGAAGCTCCACTATGATTATTTCCTTTGTGTGATGGGATTGCAAGGTGTTGCCAAAGTCTCAGGATCTTCGGCTGTGTTAGTTTGTGGTGTGACTTCATGTGAATGGTCCTCGCCTGATGGAATATTTGCTCAACTTGGGGCAGACACGCTAATCTCCTCAAGTCAGCTTCTCGGGGCTGTGGACCCTTTGTTTATTGTGAGTTTACACATCTTGAGGTCTCCTGGGGCTACATGACTGGGGATTTTACTGGCCTGACCTGGTTTTCTGATCCTTTGACCATTGCTGCCTACATGCCCATCCGGATGACCTCTCAGGCACATTGAATCATAATTTAATATCAAAATTGTAGACCCCGGGATAGGGTTTTTCCAGTGGAGTAACAGAATAGACTGAATACAGGAAATAGCAGAATCCTACTAGTGGTCGCATGCAGCTCCCAATTGAGACTACTCAGATGCATTGTCAATGAACTACAACCTATTCTGGACAATAAAGCTGCCTTCTCAAAGGCTTTTGGTGACAGACATTTGCTTGCCTACAGACTCCCAGTCTCAGACAGTTACTTACCTACAGGAGGATATACAACAGAGATGGGGAGATGGGTACAAGACCTTGCCACAAACCCAGGTGACTGTTCTGCTCCCACATCTGTTCAGGAAATGTCTTGACAGGACCTAATCACATCATCCACAATATTAGAGGTACTTTCATTTGCTCATGCTCTTCTGTGGTATATGCCATTCTCTGTCAACAATGCTGTTCAGCACTCACAGAATCATAAAGTTGGAAGAGAGCACAGGGGCCATCTAGTCCAACCCCCTGCTATGCAGGAACAAACATCAAAGCATTCCCAACAGATGGCCATCCAACCTCTGCTTAAAAACCTCCAAAGAAGGAGACTCTACCACACTCCGAGGGAGCATATTCCACTGCCAGACAGCTCTGACTGTCAGGAAGTTCTCCCTGAGGTTCAAGTGGAATCTCCTTTCCTGCAGCTTGAATCCATTGCTCCTTGTCCTAGTCTCTGGAGCAGCAGAGAACAAGCCCACTGCCTCCTCTACATGACATCCCTTCAAATATTTAAACATGGCTATCATGCCCCCTCTTAACCTTCTCTTCTGCAGACTAAACATACCCAGCTCCCTAAGCCGTTCTTCATAGGGTGTGGCTTCCAGACCCTTCACCATTTTGGTCACCCTCTTCTGGACACGTTCCAGCTTGTCAATATCCTTCTTGAATTGAGGTGCCCAGAACTGGACACAGTATTCCAAATGAGGCCTGACCAATGCAGAATAGAATGGTACCATTACCTCCCTCAATCTAAACACCATAGTCCTATTGATGCAACCAAGAATCATGTTGGCTTTCTTGGCTGCCACATCACACTGCTGACTCATGTTCAGCTTGTGATCTAGGAAGACTCCTAGATCCCTTTCACACATACTGTCATCCAGCTACATGTCCCCCGTCCTAGATTTGTGCCTTCCATTTTTTCTGCCTATGTGTAGGACCTTACATTTCTTTCTGTTGAAATTTATTTTATTAGTTTTGGCCCAGCTCTCCAATCTGTCAAGGTTGTTTTGAATTTTGATCCTGTCCACTGGTTCGGTTGGTCAACCAATTCCAAATCCATCTAACAGTAGCCTTGTCCAACCCACATTTTACTAGTTTCTTTGTAAGAATGTCATGGGGAACTTTGTCAAAGGCCTTACTGAGGTCAAGATATGCTACGTGTACAGCATTCCCTTCATCTATCAAGCTTGTAACCCTATCATAAAAAGAGATAAGATTAGTCTGCCATGACTTATTTTTGAGAAATCCGTGCTGGCTTTTAATGATTATGGCATTGCTTTCTAAGTAATTACAAACTGACTGTTTAATGATCTGCTCTAGATATCTGCTTTCTTGGTATTGATGTCAGGTTGACTGGCCGATAATTATTTGGGTCCTCTTTTTTCCCTTTCTTGAAAATGGGGATGACATTTGCCCTCCTCCAGACTGCTGGGACTTCTCCTGTTCTCCAAGAGTTCTGAAAGATTATTGCAAGTTGGGCAAGCTTGTTGGGCTCTACACTGGGCAAACAAAATCTCTGAGCCTGAGGATAAGTGGACAATAAATCAGATATTAGGAATGGGAATACACACACACACACAAAAAAAAAAACAGTTGGAAAACACTTCAGTCTTGCTGGGCATTCCATTTTAGACCTCAGAACAGCAGTCTTGGTGAGCATGGTGAGAGCTGTCTTCCCCACTTTTTCACTTCTTTTTGGTTCTCATACAGCTTCACACTGCAGTTCAGTAACTCCCTTAATCATTCATATAGTAATCTACTCAACTTGGCTTTAGGCAACATGTTTTCTCCTGCCTTTCTCCCCCAACAACCATAATTAAAACTGCGCTTGTCACCTCATCACTATAATGACAAGTTTTGGATTTCTGTTGCTATTCACACATACATCCTGTTCATAAAGATCTGTTTTTAGGCGCTTTACTCCATGTATCTGCTTGAAGCAGACTTAAGTCTACAAAAGCTTGTGCTATCAACTTTCTTTGGTTAGTCTAAAAGATGCTACAAAATACCTTTGCATATTGAACCAGACTGATATGATTATGTCTTTGAAGTAAACCTGCAATTGTGCAAGCATCATTTGGGACACCAAATTCATGCCAAACTTGCTCAAGTACACTGCTTTATGCATTTGTTTCTACGAATCTTACATTGAAAGACACATTTAAATTTTTTATAAAGAATAAAATGAGAATTTGAATTTCTGTTCTCTCCAACAGGTCCTCTGACTATTATTTCCCCTCTGTATGTTAGAAATTACAGAATGTATTACAGGGGTAGTTTACTTGAGTGGCTAGACAAGAATCCTAGATCTGTAGTATCTCCATGTGCTTATGTGAATATGTGTAACACAATGATACTATAAAAATTAATCTTGGTGTTGTAGAATATTAAATAATCTCAATATATTTATTTGTTCATAATCATTTTTCATTCCTTGTTTTTATTTTGCACTTATAAATATAAATAAATAGTGTTCCACAATTGCATTGTTCTAACATTATTTAAAAAATCATAACTTTCGAAGAGATTTTCAGGCTGCTCTAGATGTGGTTTCACTACCTAGAAACAGGTTCATAATTTAGGGATGCTCAAAGATCCAATTCTGTCATTTGAGATCCAAGTGTCCTCAGTGGAGTAGAGCACCCATAGTTAGCTACCAGAGAAGGAGCCTTCTAATTAGTGGCCTCCAACCTATTGAGTATTCTTTAAAGAGATATGTACTTGGAGTCCCTATTAGGAAAATATAGATGCCAAGCAAAGAACTTTTTCTTCAGGCAGGCTTGTTTTTTTATTTTTGCTTTGACTATTTAAGTTGTAAGGCTAGCTCATACAATTGTAATATTTTGATACAGATCTAAAACAAAAAGAACAGCTGAATTTATTTTTTAAAAATCTGATTTTTAAAATTTTCAACTGTGCATAAGGCAGCTGAGTGTTGCCAATTTTTTTAAAAAAACTGTGATATTTATGGTTCTAACTTTAGCGGAATTGACTATAGGCAGCAGAGACTGTTCATGGGGCTCACAGTTCAATAGCCACATGGCTCCTTTTTGTTCTTGATAGGGAATGGATAATAATTTTTTCAATTGTTTTTAAAAATCAGATTTAGAGAAGTCTACAAAATTCAAATGTGAGCGAAATCAAAACTGGAAGTTTTATTCCATTTTCAGATCTGAATTGTTTCATATTTGCAAAATTCACATATCAAAGAAAGTGAACCTTGTGGGTTTGCTTATCAATAGTCATGAGTGGAAACTCTTCTATTTACCTTCATAAGAAGCTGTTTTGGTGGAATGCTTAGAATCCTTGTGGTAATCCCAAAGAATTCATTTTTATGATACTCTTTCTGTTATATGGGAGGACACAGATATTTTACTCACTCACCAATGATTTTTTTTCTACCATTGTTTTTCTTTAGCATGACACTCCACAATGCCTCTTGCCACAGCCACCATGTGATATTGGTATAATTCATTCATTTGCACAATTTATATCAAAGAAATGAATTTATGATCCCCTGATAGTTAAAAAAATGGTGAGAAAGAAAAAAGGAAGAAAAAGTGATTCAATAAATTATACACACTAACATGTGCATCAAAATAAAAGAGCAACAGTCGATTCAGACAGTAAATAAAAATGGCTCTAGGTAAAATTTTAAGAAGGCTTTTGATGTATTTCCTTTGTTTTTCCTTCCTTGTTTTGGATAGCTGCTGATATTAATTGTAGCAGATTGAATGCTTATTGAACTAAATACCAAAGCACTTTCAAAATCTGCTTCTGAGTGTTTGTGGGAATAATAGTCTGAGAATGTGTGTCAGAGAGCACACTTCAAACGGATCTTTGTGTGCAGCAAGCTATTTAAATACTTTATACCTGAGCTTCATCTAGATTGTTTTGGCAGTAAAAATGCACTTTCCTTCCCTTGGTTCTCCTTTTGGAAATTCTTCAAAGTCAGTTTAGCAATGTGATGATTGTTGAATACATTCAGAATATTGGCTTTGCACTATGACATTGTTGTTTTCAACATATTCATGCTTTTATATGTTTTGCTAGAAGATTCAAGTCATGAGTCATGCAGTGGAATAAGGTTGAATGAAGATATCTTGCTTTTAATACATGATGAGTATTCCTTATATGAAAATGTGAAATGCTCCAAAATCCAAAACTTTTAAACAGTAGAACCCAGTCTTCTTCCTGTAGGGAGATGATGCAGGATCACTTGGGACTTTACACACACTGCTTGCGAAGTTTCTCAGTTGGCTTGAAACCTCTTTTTTCCCTCTCAGCTCACTTTGGACCATATACACCGCTTGCAAAGTCTCTTGAGTTGGTTTGGTGCTTTTTTCCCTTGTCAGCTCACTTAACAAGCACAGTGTGCACGTGCAGTCCAAAGCGAGTTTAAACGGGGGGGAAAAGGCGCCAAGCCAACTGAAAGACTTTGCAAGCAGTGCATGCATGTACATGGTCCAGAGCAAGCCTCATATTCCCTACAGGAAGAAGGCAAGAGACGAAGAAAGACGTGATGAAGGAGTAGACCCTACATTGAAAGAATGCTATTCAATTTACAAAAATTATACAAAGTTAGATATAGAACAACAATTTCAATTTACAATTTAAAGTGCATATGAAATATAAATGATTTTCTTGTTTAGACTTGGGTCTCATCTCCAAGATGTCTTCTCCAGTCCAAAATCCTAAACAACTCTGGTCCTAAGCATTTCGGACAAAGAATACTCAATTTGTAGTGGCATTACAACTTCCAGTGTTAGGTTATCAACTTGTGTGCTCAGTTCTCTCTTTGTTTAGGTTTCTGTACAGTAGCTAAATACTTTAGCTGCCAGACATTTGTGAATTTTTTTTTTTTTGCCATATCTGCTTATGTGCCGGAGTTTCTAAATCTGCAGAGACCTACAGATGTAAATGAGAAATATTCTTATAATATTGACCTTCCTAAATACCAAAGGGACTCATTTTCCCCAGTTTCCTTCATATGATCATCACTGGATAGCTCTCATTGCCACTAGGCAATTCGTTGTTTGTTTATGCTCTTGAGGAAGGAGGATAGATGTTTCCATTTCTTAGGGAGTGATTGAGGATGAAATAATGCACATTTAACAAAGACAGGAAAGCATAAGAGTCAAGTCAGACAAATAAAATCTCCACAAATACATGAAAGCACAGAGGAAATCTACCACATGCCTGTGGATAAAAGAACTGGCTATTATCTGCAGTTGTGTAATTTCTCTGTGGAGTTAGGCCTAAGCTTAGGAAAGCTTGAGTAGGTTTGTTGATGGGATTATATATACTTTAAAATTTGTTTTTTTGCTTGACTGAACTATTGTAGCACTGAGAATGTAGTTTTATGCCATTGTATTCTCTCCCCCTCCCCCTGATTTGAGAACGGATTTGCATACCTTGTAAAAACCTGTGCGCTACTGAACGCATCACTAAAATTCCAGGACAGATGTTGTGAATTTAGCATGCCTTAGATGATTATTATAAGAGTAAAATGGTTGGACTCAAACAAATTGTGGATTCATTTGGATGGCCTTGTATAGGCCAGTTTTGCACCATCTTTCCACATATAATACCATGGACAGTCATTTAGTGTGAACAAAAGTAGAGTTTTTGAAAAGTAAAGTTTGGAATATTGAAACTGCATGTTTAATGTACTGCAGCTACAGCCTTCCTGAAGCACTAAGACTACTTGATTACTAGGTAGCATAGTATGTGATACCCTAATTCCAATTATAGGTTTTAACAGAGCCAGAATTGAAGAGAGAGTAATTTCAAAAGCTTTCATGGACTGTCAGTCTGTCATTACTAAATGTTAGTGTGACAGGTAACTTAGTTTTTAATGTGGTGAATCCTATCATTAAATTAATTGTGTGTTTATGTTTTAACAGATTAAAGGTTCTGTGTGGACGGCTAAGTGTTGTGTTCATTTGAGGCTGGACAAGAACTTCTAACTTTTGGCAGCTGAAGATGTTGTTACTATGGAAACAAACGTTCCTGCTTTCCTTTATTGGCTGCTTCGGAGGTAAAGATATATGTTAATCTATAATTTCTAAATTAGAATACCAATTAAGTTATTTCTTTCAAAATAACATGCTAGAATAGTAAAAGTAATCTTCTCGGTCCTTTAAAAGTAAAGGCATATTATAAAACTTAAACATTAACAGTGTTTATTTTAAATATCATGCATTATTACATGCATTTCAAGGAAAAATGCGTCTTAATTCAGTTGTTAATTCCAACTAGAGTGGCCCCTATTGAATCAATGAAACTTACAGAGATGTTAGTTTACTAATTTCCTACTGATCGAGCAGATCTACTCTGACTGGTAGTAACATTTACATTTGGGCTGTGATAATGGCAAAAACAGACATCAAAAAAGAGAGTTGGAGGCAATTCCTAAAAAGATTCAGATAAAAATATATTATGGTGACTGGGAGAGAATAACCTATATTATAAAAAAAATGTTATGGTACTGAATATATACAAGTATACTTTAAAATATGATAACTAATTAACTGTGCAAGTAACAAGCTGTACAGATAAGTATATGTATCTAAACAGTACAGCAACAACAACAAAAAAACAGTTTGAAAATGTGTAGGGGAGTTCCATACCTACAGAATGGTCTCTTTGTAGCTTTATGATGGGTCTCTTCTATTAGTTCTGAGAATAATAAGAGCTGGTCCATACTTCCTAGATCAGCTGAATGTTGTTTTACAGTTTTTAAATTATACTGGAAAGACTGTTGGTTGTTATGGAAATCTTACCCAGTTATGTCCAGACAAAATTAATCAACAAACAATTAAAAAGTATGAAAATATCACTGTACATTGATTAGCTTATTGAATGGAAGAAGTAATTATTTCAGAAGGTCTAACACTGAAAAATGTTGTTAAGTCCTTGAATACTGAATTTAAATTATTAAATTAATTTTTAATTTGTTATTTAATATTTTTACACTACCAATACATAGAAGAATACATAAAAGAAAAAAAATGAACAACATCTAGAAAAACGTAAAAGTTAAGGAATAAAAGGAGCAAAAAGGAAGGCTACAAAATAAACAAGAGGAAAAAAAATTGACTTCTCACCTTCCTTTTGATAGATTACAGCCTACCAATTGATTCAGGCCTCTCGGAAAAGTATATCCCACCTTTCTCTTCTTCCCTGTTCCCTAATACATGCTTCTGAAAAGAGAAAACATACAAACTGCTTTTTCTTGTTAGTATATCAAGCATAATACCTTCATGGGCCTTTCTGTGCTACACTGCTATAATGCAATCATTCCACTTTCATCATCCTGTGAAATCCTGGGGTTTGCAGTTTAGTGAGAGATATTTAGAATTCTCAGCCAGAGAGCTCTTTGGCTTCAGTAAACAACAAACCTCAGAATTCCACAGGATGTTGAAAGTGGAATAGTAGCACTATAACAATTTAGCGTGGAAAGGCCCCATGTTTCTTCTGTTACATTCTGTTACAGTTTACTTACATGGTAAATGCCATTATATAATAAATAACATTAATGCTACTGAATAACCTAGTTTCATTTGTTAAGAGTATAAATCTATTAAGTATTTAGTAACATCTCTGTATCCAAATACATCAATATCACTGTATGCACAATCTGGTATCATTATCCTAAATCTGTGACTTAATTACATTGTATATTCACTAGTTAAAACTGTAAATGTATTACATGTTTTATGACATCACTAAATTCCAAATACTTCAATACCATTTGTTATTCTAAAATCCATTACAGAATTCACAGACCTAATCTAGTTGTCATTATCCTGCTACCATTTTAACTGTTGTTGTGTGCCTTCAAGTTGTTTTCAACTCAACCTGCGTTTTCTGCAGCTGAGAGTATGTGAAGTGCCCAAGGTTACTCGGTGGGTTTCCATGGCCAAGCAGGGAATCAAACCCTGGTTTCAAGTGTTGTAGTCCAATGCTCAAACCACTACAAGAGCCTGACTCCCGTTCTGATCTAGTTTAGAACAAATCTTACTTTTTGCATTTTATTCCCTTCTTCTCTTGTTGCCATCTTTTCCATGATTGTTTCTCACATAACACTTTAAAACCATGTCCTGAGACAGCACCCTTTTGTTCTATCTTTCTCACACCTCCTCTAATCATACAAGCGGAATCAACTTGCTTTTGTTCATCATCAAAACAGTTTGCTCACAAGTCATATTTAAATTCTTCTTCTCCTTCTCTCCCCTCCAGTCTGCCTTTCACAAACCAAAGTTTGTGCTCATAAATCTCCATTAACTCACATTGTGCTTGTGTGAACATCTAGTTTGCCCCGTCTTTCACTTCCGTGTTGGGTTCTGTGTCTCCCACTGCATTTTCTGTATGTCCCTCTTGGCTTAGCTCTTACAACAGTAAATTGAACTCTTTGCACATGTTGTCTATCATATTCTTCTTTAAATTTAAACATTCTCCATGTATTTCCTCCGTAATAGAACATCCTCTGACTGTTCCAGGGAAGGTTCCATTTTTCACTTAATCCTGCAGTTGTAGAGTTAAGAATTTATTTCTCTTGAGTCTAACCAGAAGCTGCCAACAAAACAACATCTTTGTTTGTCCTGTGGATCTAGAGTGCCTCATAACTCAATAACTTAGTATCCATATCCCTGTGTTAATGCAGACTGCAGTTTTCAGTGGAAAACTTCGACAACATGAAATTGGTGGTATCAGCCTTATGATACAAAGGGAACTGAAATTCAGTGGCAGAGTGTGTCCCTAACCCTAGCAAATGTGGAAGGATTGCTATAATTTGAACACATCATGAGGTGAAATGATTTATTGGAAGAGTTGATGATGCTCAGTGAAAAACAATAGGAAAAAAAGAAGACCACATTACCATTGGATTGAGTCAGTCAGGGAAGTCACATGTGGACTTTGCAAGATCTGATCATGGCTGTTGGTGATCAGGCTCATGGAGGTGTCTCATGTAGATGGTGTCATAAGTTGAAGCCACCTTGATGGTGCTTAACATTAACAATAGCAATAAAAATAAGAACTCTCCTTTACCCTATGTTGATTGAGAAATATTTTATTATTTCTAAGATCCAACTGACTTTCTACACCTGTACAAATCAGGATATACAGTACACAAAGCCAACCAATTTACTTGGACACATCATGCAATTTGTCAAATGCCTTTTCCCATTCCTGGCAATATAATAATATCAAATTAAATAATTATGAATTTGCTGTCCTTTCATTATAAACAAAATCGCCTGAAGTGACTGCTTCATGTTGCCAAATGTAAGAACTAAATTTGCTAAGACAAAGGGATTTAATTTATTGACAATAAGTGTGGAAGTTATTTTAAATCTCCTTTGACTTTTGGACAGCTTGTTGTTGCATCTAGTTAGTTTGGTTACGGATTTCTGTTATACTTTTGATATGGAGAAACCTTGACATTTTGGCTAAAACAGTTTAATATGAGAATGTTAAAGATGAGTTAAGGAAAAACAATTTATTTCTCCCATGGAGATTTGTGCCTTTCAGAAGCGTGTGCATGGACATCGTTCTAGCTTTGATCTTCATTTTACTTTGACAAAAAATCTGCTTGGTAAACTTCCAGTACTGATTTTCTCCAGAACTTTTTGAGACCAATGTTTTTCTATGTTTTGCCTATATTTTGCCTCTCACAATTATGAGGTCTTGGCTTTTTTCAGTGAGTGAACAAAATGAAGGAATTGTTGTAGTTTTTCCAAGTAGATATATGAAGAAATGACCTAAGTGCTTCATTGGATTCAGTAAGGTGGAAAAAACACAATGAAATGAACTAATTCATATATTTTCAAATAATTTTCAGCCACATACTGTTTTGTCTCTTTAATTGTTCTTATAACAGTTCTTGTTTCAAAGTTAGGGGGCGGATATGGAGAACATTATAAAAACTTCAGGCTATATGAAAAGCAGAGGAGAAAATTTGTTGAAGTTTCTATTACTGAGAAAATACTTAGACGTAGGAATGGTATTCTTGCAGAGCTAGAATGAAGCAACTCTTGAAGCAGTTCTGGATTTTTCTTGGACAATGACATTTTAGAGGCATTGGGTATTTGGCTGCATTGTCCATGGATTTTGCTGCTTTCACATATAAATATGACCATTTTCTTTTCTTTTCTTTTCTTTTCTTTTTGAATATCTTTTCAAATTAACAGACATGAAAGAGATGTGCACTATCTCTGGTTGTTCAAGTAGGATGTTTTCTGAAAACATTTCTTCTAATCTAAATTGAAAATAGTTTCAAGAAAAAGAAAAAAAAAACTTGACTAAAATATGAAAAGGCTGCTCCAAACCAAAACCAAATTAGTCAGTCATGGTCTCTGGGTCAAAAGGCTTAGAAAGGGCACCATGAAATGAAAAAAAATAATGTAATTCTATGAAAAAAAAAATCGTAAGAATAAACACATATTGGCTCACACACCATCTGTATTGACAGAGCTATGCCTCCTTGAGTTACTGGATGGGAATAGATGTTCAAATGAAACTTGAAAAAGCTTGATTTTGCCTCTAAAAATGGATATCAGACTGTTTTTTTATAGTCATCCACTTGCAATTTAGAGATATCATTAGTGCATGTGCATAATACAGGTTGACCCTCCCTTATCAGGAAATCCTAAAACCTCCCCAAAACAAAACTTTTTGCCACTAGCTGCCTGCTTCCATTTTTGAGGCAGCAGCAGCAGCAGCCTTCCTTCTCATTAACCTCTCAGAACCTCAGTGTCTCTTTTTTTCTCCAGCTGTCCACTTCTGGTCCCATGCATTTCAAAGGGGAGGCATAAACACCACCACCAAAAATCCTTGAGATACTGAGATAGGAACTGCATTTCCTTTTGTTTTCCTCTTCTAGTATTAAGGTATTTACATTCATACCCTTGTGGCTTTAGGCCTGTAATTATCCTAGTTTTTGTCTCCAGTGCTGTCAGAACTGAACCCTCATTCCTAGCAGTTATTTGAAGATCCTTTAATACACATGGAATCGTGTGGCTTTGAAAAGATGGTTTCCTTTTACTCTTCTTTTTAAAAATTCTCTCCTCACCTCCATTCAGCCCAACAAATAGAATAAGGGGGAAAAATGATGATTACAATCATAATGCAAGAGCTATAAACCCACATAAAGAGTCCTAGAAGCTTGGATCCTGACTAGGCAAGTTGACTTAGTTCTCATTAAAATCAGATAGCTTAAATCAAGATGAACTTTTGTGATGGATTCCGGTTGGAATTAAGTTCAATATAAATTACTAAAGTTTACTGAGGAAGTACTATGAACATCACCATTAGTTGTGATGAAAAGTAGTGGAAAAATATATCAAATCTCAGTTTTCCAGGCTATGAAAATAAGTTTTGCTGTTGGAGTAAATTTTCGTTTTCTTCAGAGGACTTGATGTGTATAGGGACAGATAGGAACCAACTCACAAAAAGGAGTGATCTTCTTCTTACAATTGCACGTTGCAAACCTCTCATGTTAATTTACGCATTACCATTTCTCATAAAGAGGTATTTATTCTTCCTTTGTTTGTTAAATATAAACCTGTACGTAAGCAACAGGGACATGGTTTGATACTTACTTCATAGCCTCATAGAAATTTAAAGTTTCTTAAGTGGTATCAGACTGTTATAAAAGTAGAACATTAAACTATCAAGTTGAATTAAAAGAGAACAGCAACACTCTTGCCATTGAAAGTAAACAAGGTAATTAATTGTAAGACAGAACAGTCAAACTTCCTAGAAAGTGTTCTATTTAAGCAGTTCTTTTAAATGTTTGTCATGTAAGTATGCACTGTGTTTAGGCCACATTTTCCTGTTGGATATTAATCTTGTTTTTCATTAGACCCTGTTTCTTATGTAAATACAAGCGGTGCATGAATGCCTCAACTGTAATAAATCACATACTGGTTCAGCAAGAATGTACTCATAATTTATAGTGCAGGGAAGGAATTTCTATAACAGAGACCAAAATTCTGTACTGTCTGAGCCATTATCTGGGCATTTACTGCCTGCCTAGCAACTCTGGGACTTAAAGGCACTTCATTACAGTGGTCTCAGTCCTTCCTGACCAGTTCTGTTCAGAAGGGAGAACTATCTACTAATAGCTGTGTTCAGCAACATGACTTAGTAAATAGTTCCACATAGGGTTCTGCACCTCTAACAGCTACATGAAACCACTAGGAGAGATTCTCTGGAGTTTGCATCAAGGTGCCATTGATATCTCAAATGCCATCCACATGCTTATGAAGCTGAGCTCTATAGCACTTTGTTACCCCACTCTAGGGAAGTGGTTGACACTCCTGAACATTCCTCTGAGCTCATTAATGGATTGAGACTAAATCTGAACCAACTGTAGGCACTAATGGTAAACTGAAAGTCTGGTAAAAGGGTTGGGATGCCACCAGTTCAGGGTGTTTGTGATCTTCCTAAGTATATGGTTCATATAGCTTGGGATTGCTTTTGGTTCTGCACTGTTTCTGTATACTTTGCTGGTGACGATGGTGGAGAATATGTTTGCCAAACTGCGTTTACCATTCCAGTTTTAATTCTGAAATTAATGTTACATTCTCTACATTTCTAAAAAAAAATTGCCTATTTTGTTGAATAACAGCCCCTAGAATACAATAAGTTTGCTAACTATTTTTTGTAACTTTTTGATTATTAATAAAGCAATTATTTTGTCAATGTCTTTCAGACCTCATGCATGCCTAGAGATCTCACAAGAAGCCCTCTTGTGGGACTTCTGGCCACCCTACATAGGCCTTCCCCACATATTCCTAGCAGTATTATGTTGGCTGGCAAGTATTATGATATGAATCAGGGATTCTCAGGAGGAGGCCAGTAATAGGCCAGAGTTACCTACAACTCAAGATAGCTTGATTTGTCCTTCCTAACAGCCATCTTTCCTTCTTTCTTACGCACAAGGAACTCTAGGACCTGTGTATCACAATATGCCAGACTGTGTCAAATAGATCAAAAGTGAAATCTGACTCTCAGTGTCATATAATCCTAGTTTAATTGCACAAGCACACACGTAGTGTGAGTTTAGGGTGAAGCTGGGCTAAGGGGGGCAGCTTGCTTAAGATTGTTTTAACACTGCTTCTGACTGGCTCCAGCAAATCTTCAAACAATAGGTAGACGGAAGGAGATAAATGCCTGTAATTATCTTCAGGTATTGTCTACAGTTTATCCTTTGCTATTTCCTATAGTAATGAGGATCACAACCTGAGCTTCCATGTTCCACCGTGCCCGAGTAATATGTAGCCTCCAACAAGCGTAGTGCTTTCACTTAATATGAAAATCTTGAACTAAGGAAGTGGAAGTGGTTGTCAATTACTCTAAAGGTTTGCTTCATGGAAGTTACTGTTTTGTTTTGTTTTCCTGCCTAGCTTGAGGGATTTGATACAAAGGAAGTTAGAGTGAAATCTTTTGTGTATATAATGACAACTTCATGCAGCTTTCCTGCCATATGCTCAAAATACTTGGTGTTGCTTTCAAGAAAATTTGAAAAGTAACTGGGGAACATAGTGGAAGTACTATATGAGAAACAGACTGAGAACTTGGTTGCATCTGCTGAGAAAGCCTGATTTGAAGTAAAGTACCAGTTGGAACCTGCCTTTGCTTTCATATTTTCTACATATCTTTTCTAGGACTTCCATGAATACTGAAATATTGTGTTAAACAATATTGTGTTAAAACATCTGTGATTAAAGCAGTATTCTACCATTGTTTTCAGTGATGCTTTTTCACTTAAATTTTAAAATAATAATATCAGAGTTCTTCTTATTTAACTTTGCTGCTTGCAAGTATAGATTTCAAAGGTGCCTGATGTCAACAATTTTGAAGAGCGGTAAGCATTAGCAGACAGGTCCAGGATTAGAGAACACCACTGTGGGACATTAGTCAAGGCAATGGAGCTTCAGAAAAGCTGACTGAATCTGATGTGCCCTTTTCCTTCCATTATTAGCCCTGAATACTGACCATGATCTCATCCTTCTGCTGTGCTGATTTGCTCTATGGTATGCACACACAGCGATCACTCTGCTTTTCCTGGCTGTATTGAGATTTGACCCGGAGGTAGAGATAGCATCAAGTCATGCATCTTGAGAATATAGCATAAATATGGTAGCTTTGTGAATCTACGTGTAGTTAGATCCTGCTAAATTGCTGTGTGAGAATCAGAAACCATAACTTTTTTTCTCCTCACCTGTGAACCAAGGTGTTTTCACCTGATACCAAAAACAGCTCTTGCATTTGCATTTATGAGAACAGTTTTATAGAAATTGTGCAAAGTCATAGTAGCCACTGCCTTTTACAAATTTGCGCATGAACTTGTTACAAGCTTTGGATGGATTGATTGCATCTTTTCCATCGTCAGGCAGTTCTTCTGTGCTAGATGTGTATGTGTGATCTGTTTCACAAAGGGAAAAGACTAAAGTTCTGTGCAGAGAGTTTCTGCAAAACTTGCACAAACTTGTACAGATGTTGATTTCTTAATAGACTGTCTTGATGTGTTCTGGCAGCTTCTCTCATTGAGAACAAGGAATTCTGAAAACACTTTTCATGTCTCTAGATAGATGTAGCTTTGCAGAACTGCTGTTTTAACTACAACTAACTCAGAAAAAGAATATGGCCAGTGGAAATGCATAATGGCATAGTGATAATAATACAGTGTCATGGTTGTTTTATGGTATACAGAATTTATGTTAGAATTTATGTGACTTGGAAGTTCTAATAGTAAGATATGCAATTTGGGAGGAAGAAAGGAAGATTCAGTAGTAAGGCTAGCTCAAAAATTACTGTGAGAGCTTAAATGCCCTTTTTTTAAAAAAAAAATCCTTCATAGTTGTATTACAGGGCAATCTTAGTCTAAGGTGAGAATGCTTCAGCATTGCTTCAGCACTGACAATCTCCTTATGGCAGGTAAAAGGAAGGAGTGGCATTATTTCCTTTCTTTTTCTGGATTTTTCCTCAAAATCCCTCTGATTTCCCCATACTGCAGGGATGATGTACAGCTGTAGAGGATTTTCATAAAATGCATCCAGAGCGGCTTCAGCTCTGCCTATACCCATATTCTCCCAACTGTCCGAATTTGGCAGGGGCAGTACTGATTAATGCTCCGACATCACAGTTTTTCAGCTACTTCTAAAATAAATAAAAAATCTAAAATAAAAATTCTAAAAAAATAAACCCCAGTTCCTTTCTCCTTC
Organism: Cyclura pinguis; assembly: GCA_030412105.1. Taxonomy (NCBI): domain Eukaryota; kingdom Metazoa; phylum Chordata; class Lepidosauria; order Squamata; family Iguanidae; genus Cyclura; species Cyclura pinguis. The sequence continues at coordinate 61,715,226 of CM059600.1, read as the reverse complement.
TCACATGTTCCCGCTTTGTCCTCAGTTTACTTCAGTTGCTGCAAATTGAGTTCAGAGTGCAAAAGTCATTCACACTAAGTTAATTCATCGGGGGAGAGGAGGTGTGGAATCTTGCTCTTTCCAGTAAACTCAGGCAAAGCAGACTGCTGTAGTTTCTCCTCATTTATATGTTCTTCACCATTAATCACTTTTGAGATCTTGACCACACTGTGGTGTTGCTGGCCACATGTGTCTCAGTTTTCATACGTGTAATATTGGAGGGTATGTACACCATGCTTCCAGTCTACCCTGCCTCTCCCATGATGCTAGAGATGGAAGAGCTGCAGGAAGAAGTATGGGGACAGCGGAGGGACCTGAGATTTATACATCTTCGTTAAGGTCAGAATCGTGTCTTTGACCATGCAGGGAAAGATCTGCTCCATCCCGTGGAACTGAAAGACTGCCCTATGGACACAGTTGAAGTGCCCGAGCAGTATGCAATTTGCCTCATTCAAAATATGATAATTTTATGAACACTTCAGTATGAAAGGATTCATATTTATTTCTTTGTCTTTTTGGAGCTCAGCTGTAGTTCAGAGATGTAACACAGACTGGACCACATAAATCAGTGATTGTTTCGGTACACTGAACTAGCCATAGTTGATAATACATGATGATTAATCCAGTTAGCTTTGCTATGTAATGCGTAATTTACACTTACATTGACTAATATAATGTCAAAAGAATGAGCCACTAGCTTTTGAGGTACGAGAAATTTAATTTGAAAAATATTATGTCTGTTGCAGATGAAATTTTAATTAATACTTTCTACAAATTATTTTTACAAATTATTCATTGACAAAAACAGTTTAGGTTATTAATTCACTGTCAGCTCCAATAAGTTTAAAATACAGCTTGTAGGAAACTGGAGTTTTCCCCCATATGTGTGACTAATTATTGAATCCTTGTTTTGTTTTGTTCTTGTCCCAAAAAGGCTTCTAAGTTTCATCAACTTAGATAAATTAGCATAGATAAATTAAATTTGTTCTACTCATTCGTACCATTCAAATGTATCTTGAAGTTACATCTTGCTACTTTTTCCCGTTATATAAAGCAATGTATGTGGTTACAGAAGAATTATACTTAATTGTACTTACTTGTATTATGCACCTTTTAAAAAAAATCTGAAGAGAACTTTTTAATTTTTTTTAATTCTAGTAGATGAATATACAGTTGGCCCTCCATAACTACTAGAGGTAAGGGTGCAGGACCCTCACAAAAGTGGAAAAATCACAAATATAAAAATGCATATGTGTGTCTTTGGGAGGGAGGCCAAGGCATGGTGGGGAGAATGGGCACCCAGGGTTCAAACCAGGTCAGGAAAAGGAAAGGGAAAGGGGTTGGGCCATCATGATGGCACTATACGTCCTCTTTCCCTGGCCCATTTCCTTCCTTGGGTATGGGGGTGTATTGGGAGACAGTTTGTAGTGCTGAGAAATTGGGCTGTGATCTATCTTTAGCTGGTCAGGCAGCAGCTCATGGATGAAGAGAAGAGCCAGAGGCAGACTGTACTTCCTGACTGGGTTGTGCTGCCTGATTGGAGCCACCGAGAGGGAAGCTTCCCCAGGAGAAGTGCCTGAGATGACAGAGCAGGGATTATCTCACAGAAAATCAAGTCCATGAAAGTCAAACTCACAAATGTGGAGAACAGACTGAAACACTAGAAGGTAAGCGCAACAGGTCATATGGAAGCATGACTTCTGCCTCCCATTCCCTCAACAGTTCTTTTATCTGTAGTGGGGTGGATAATCTCTGGCCCTACAAATGTTCTGGTCTTCAACTCCTATCAACTACAGCCAGCACAATCCGTGTGAAGGGAAATATATATTCTATATATATATATATATATATATATCCAGTCTATACCATCCATCCAATTCTCTTCCAATAGTCCACATCCATTGTCTAGACCTTCTTCCTTCAGCCACTGGGATTAACAGCTGACAAAGTTGGTACAGAGTTAGGTAAAAGAGCTAAATGAAAGGACTAATGTGGAAATTGATGCAGACAGCCATTATAGCTTGTCTCATGCTTTGTAAAGATATACATCTGGCCTGTGTGACCTGGTAAAGAAGAGCAGCAGGAACAGAGGATAGTGACTAGTAAATAGATTCTTAAGACATTCTGAGTAATATAATGGGAAAAAAGCCAACTGCTGCAGAATGTAGTTTTGATAGAATGTTGTGGTGTTTCAAAGTAAATGCATAATTTTGAATGTTCCCTGACTAGTAAGCCTGAAGTAATAGTGGTGCATTGGAAGATCTCTTTGACCTTTTTTGATGCAATCAGCTCAATTGTGGAGAAATGGAGAGGCTTCTAGTCATCACTTATAACTCTGACCTCTAAGAGACGGACTTATTTCAGATTAGCTTTGCTGATGCATTATTTTCTGTCTTGAGTTGCTTTTTTCTTGTCATTTAAGTCTTAATAGCTTATCAAAGTGAGGATAAAAGGGTTCTCTGACTTCAGAGGAGGAAAGAGGTTTTGACTCTTCTACTTATTTGTTTATTTATTTTGGAGTAAAACCTTGAAAACTCACTCTCTGATATAATTGGGGAGGCCGCAACACTTGACTCCTGCAAAACTTCAACACTTAAAGGCAGCTACCATATTATACAAAACAAGGGCATCAGGTATTTTCTGCTTTCATGTGTTCATTTATACTGCACTGCTCCTATTATATGTCAGCTCAAACAAAAGGCGAACTAAACTGAGATCAAGGACAGCATTCACTCTTTCACAGAGCTTGTTTGGTTGATTCTTAAAACAATGCATCTTGCAATCTTTAAAAAAGAAAGCTTTGGGACACTTTCTAGGTGTCGTTTTTTAAAGTAAGGTTTCGGTGACATATTTGGTAGAGGGGGAGATCCCTAGCAAATCCAGTACTATAAATTAGGCAGGTGTGCGTGAAAAATTGGATTTTACCCTATTAGGACATTCTGATGGATACCAAGGATATCAGAGGTAGTTGGTAATCCATACATTTCCGGGTTTGTGATGCATTCTACAACAAAAGGAAAACAATGAAATTATATGTTTAACAACATGTATGTAGATAGATAGATAGATGGATAGATATAGATAGATATAGATAGATATATAAATAACCATAGTGTGTACATTTAGGAAATATTTACAAATATGTTTTTGTCAGTGCACATATGAATCAATTAATCTACTATTTTGAGAAACGTGAACAAAAATGTGCACACTTTATCTTCCACTAAAAAAAGTGGACTTGGAGATGGGAAAAGATAAAAGCTTTCACAAACAAAGCTTCACTGATTTGCTTGTTCTTAGTATTGGGCTTTAAATCAAAACAAAGCGTTTCTTAAAAATAAATGATGCCAAAGGATATGCAGGAGATACGTGTGTGTGTGCATGCAGATGTATTCCAAACACCAAATAGAGTGTTGAGGGTATAAGAACCAAACCCACCATCTTCCCCTTGCTGTGTTCTGTAGTTTTAATTTTCCATCCTCACCAAGCTGGCTCACTTATGGTATTAGAGCAGGGGAGGGCATGGGGGGGATGTGTGAAATCAAAGCACTCAGATGCCGAAGATGGGCTATTTGCAATCAAAAATGTTGTATGCCTTGTTGAATGACAAAAGTACTCTTCTTCCATCTTTCTTAGCTGACCAAAGAAGGTCTGCTTACAAAATGTGGCAAGTTACCTTTGGTGTTAGTGGTAGATTCCAGGCCCAGATTCAATAATATGCTTTCTTCGTTACTGCCGTGATGATCCCAAACCACTTCTGTGGCTATCCAGAATAATTATGTGTGTGCATAGAGGCTGATGTGCTCTATACTAATTTGTAACGAAAGAGCCTTCTCTGTTTTAGCAGCCCATTTATAGAATGTCCTCCCCTTAGAAGTCCAGTTGGCACTGACATTGACATTATTTTCATCCAGGTAGAAGCATTGTATTTTATTAAAGCCTTCGTGTTTGGGGGGTGGGTATCTAACAATTTTATCCAATTTGTACATTAACTTGTTCTAGTTTGTTACATAATTTAACATGTTTTAGACTGTTGGTTCCCAAACTTTGGTTCTCTAGACGTTATGTTTCTCCAGCAAACCACTTCAGAAGGCTCACATGCTGAATCTCTGTGTTCCATTTCATTTATTTTCTGGAAGTTCTCTTTATTAGAAAACTGTGTTCTTCCATTTTCTTCTTTATTTACTAAGTAGTGAGAAGCTCAATGACAGCATTCTGAGTCCTTGACTTTTGAATGAGAAGGCACTAGAGACTTACAGATTCATTTGAAATAAAGTGTTTATTGATTAATATATAATATGAACAGGAAGCAAACATAAGCCAAAGCAACAGTTGCAAACTTTCCTTGTAAGTACTGTTCCCAAAGATCAGAACTGCATTTTCTAAGTCAATTCAGATTATCTCTTCTATGCCTTGTAGGTTATACCCTACCTACAAACTGAGTTAATCCATTTATCAGCCTGTTCCCTTTATGCAAGTAGGTGCAGCCTGACCTTCCAAACAGCCAAGGGGTTCTAACTGCATTCATTAGTCAAGCTGTGTGTAGTGGTTGGAAAGGGCAATCAGAATGACCAAGGGGCTGGAGCTAATCTACAAGGAAACGTTAGGATGTTTCAGGCGCTTTAGTTTAAAAGGAAAAGTGAGTAAGGGGGAAATGATAGGTGTGTATAAAATTATGTATGGCGTGGATCAGGAAGATGAGGGGAAAGGCTCCCCCCTATTTCATAATGCTGGCACACAGTATCATCCATTGAAATGGAATGGTGGGAGATTACAGGTGAATGTTAGGTGATTTTGTCTTGGCCATTCTCAAAACTGATATAAATAAATGCAGGTAAATTTAGGAAATTAGAAAAAAAAGGCCTTCCTTAAATTATGCAATGGCTAGTCGTTGTTGTTCCCTCCACTAGAGGCGGTAGGCTTTTCTGAGTCAGATACTGAGAAGCAGAATCACAAGGGTGCTCTCATTCTCATGTCCTGATCAAGATCTTCTCATGGGTAACTAGTTTTATACTGTGTGGACAGCATGCTCCCATATATAGGTTTCTCATCTGATCCAATATAGCTCTTCTTATGTTTGTACACTGCAGAGTAGAGCTGTTTGTTTAAACCCGTCTGACTCCATTTGAACATCAAAAGGGCCATAGAAAGGAATCATTAACAGTCCTTTCTCCTGTGGCTGAGCTTTTCTAAGTTTATCACCAAAACTCCCGGCAAAAGTTTGGGGATGAGGTAGATTGTGTCATGCATGAGGGAATTGGTTTCCTCATCTATAATGTCTTTTTGCTTTCAAAATTGGACATTGCTTCCCCATACAGTGTACGTACGACAAGGGAACAATTGGGTTTTCAAGTATGTAATGCAATTATAAATATAACATAAGTACAGAAAGTGTAGGGCAAGAAATATTGTGTGGTCAAAGCAGTGATTGTGTTAGACCAGTGTTTTCTGTTCAGGATTTCAGTTACCAGTATATCCCAAATTAAATAATGCTAAGAATGTCTTACACAGCACATATTTTATTAACTACACCAAGGACTAGCTAGGAAAACAGTGGCTATTCTTAAATGCCTTCAGTGTCTGTAATCATTTTTCAAATCCTCATTTCCTGATGTGATGGCATCAATTATATCCTGGATGAATGAGTTCCAGAGGTTAATTTATTGTATTATTATAACAGCATAGTTTTAGTAAGCCGTTAATATACTGCTTTTTCATTTTGATGACATCTTTTGGAGATTTAATTATGTGCTAGCTTGTTTTGAAGAAAGCAGACATAAAAGGAATTTCTAACCTTATCCAGTGTTTCAATATTCTTCAGGTCACACACAAAAAAAAATCACAGGTAATTGCTGAGGCAAAAATAAAGTGTTTAAAGCCTCTGTCAGGGAAATATATTTTGTTAAGCAAACTCAGAGGTCTCAAAACACTGTGAAAACCTATATTCTCTAGAGATCTTAATTAGGTTAGATAGGTAAACAAAGCAAAACAGTGGTGGGAGTGTGTGCCAAAGAATAGCTGATGCTGTAGTCAATGGTGTCTTTCTTTCATCTTAGTACCTCCTTAAGATGGAAATGGGGAGGGTGTCCTTTTCCTAGCATCCCTAGGGGACATATTCGTTTGTACTTTAAAACTGAAACAAAGTACAGACTCCATAGCTTTTACATCAGTTGTGTCCTCCCTTCCCTGACCTTAACTTTGGTTTATCATTTTACCTTACAAACTGTTCTGCAGAACAGAAAAACGAACACAATATTATTTAACCTTTAAATTGGCGCAATCAAAGTATTAAGGATTTTGCAGTGCTTTAGTGGTACAAATTGCTCAAAACTAACACTCACTTTGGAAAGTCATCCACATTAGTAGTTTGTGGTGTCACTAAGTGTTAGATATTATGTTAGGTGCAAAACATGAAGGGAACCCCTCCTTTCTTTTGTTTTCTTTTCCCTTTTTTCACCCTTTTATTTGCAAGGGCTAACAGGGCTTTCCAAATGTGGATAGGGCAGATTTAAACCATCTCCCAGCTAGACTTTTCCTACACACTACACTTGATCTTAGCCAAAAGGCCAAGAAGTGATCATTTTTGGATATGGCCAGCGGCCGCAATAAACTGTATATAAGAGGCTTTTCCTAAAATTTCCTCCAACTCATGAGGGAAGAACTTAATTGTCACCAATTGAGGATTTCTTTTCTTCTTTTTTTTCAGCCCACATGGAAGGATTTCTTTTCTAGGTGGAGGTTTAGGGGGAGATTTCAACTTTGCCTGTCCACATGAAGTGGGCCCAATTCACTAAATTTTCTCTCAGTCTTAAATATTTAATGAATTGTTTAGGTAAACCCAAGAACAATCTTAACCTTAGGCAAACAGCAGACATTCACATTGTCGTCATCGTTGTCGTCATCATCATCATCATTTTGCAGTAATATTTTTAATAATGTCTCTGAAATTCAAAACTGTAGAAAAGTCACTTAGTTTAAAGAGAAGATGACACAGGAATACAATTGAGCTGCAGTCATTGAGATGTTGTTATCCAGCATGGGGCAAACTAGATGCATGTACTACAGTTGCACATAAAGTATTCTTGAGCTCCAAGCTGATCCAGGTTATTATTGTCCTTCCACATACTCTGTCTAGGATTTACTTCCTGCAGGGTTAGTGAAGGAGAAGGATAGAAGCTGGGGTGTGAAATAAAATAATCTGCTGCAGAATGTTTCAAAAGTTACATGCCATTTTGGCCTGGTTCAAGTTAAACGCTGTTAAAGCTGGCATGGTATTCCTAAAGGGTCAGTAGAAAACTAAGCACTCTAGAGAACAAAGTTTTTCGTAAAAGCCAACATTTGATGCTGCTGTTATGTACTTTCAAGTTATTTTCTATATATGGTGATGATAAAGCAAAGCTATTACAGGGTTTTCTTGGTAAGATTTGTTGAGAGGGTATTTGCCTTTGCCTTCCTCTGAGGCTGAGAGAGTGTGAGTTGCCCAAGCTCACACAGTTAGTTTGCATGGCCTAGCAGAGATTGAAACTCTGGTCTCCTGGGTCATAGCCCAGTGCTCAGACCACTTCATCATGCTGGCTTCAATGTACAGGACAGAATACAATTTGCAAGTGGAAAAAAAATCCAGAAACTTATTTAAAAAATATAAATACTGCCTTCTAGGAAGAACAGCTTCACCCCCGCCCCAGTAGTGAGGAAAAAATTATTTAGAGGCTCATTGTATAATTGAATGTAGAAACCGAAAAGTGTCAGCACAGCAAAATCTATGGAGTCGGTCTTTATAGTTTTAACAAAGCAAAATCTGTTGCACAGCCATTCAGCACAACTCTATATTTTTTCATCTGCAGATAAATTATTGGTGATGTCTCAAATCTAATTAGTCTTTTCATTTCAATGACAGGCCAAATTCTTGAATGAAAAATAAAGTGCTTCTGGCAGCAACGGTTGTCTCACTACATTTCCCTGAATTGTTTCAGCACAGAGAGAGAGTTACCTGCTTGTATTCCTTTTTCAAAGAAAAATTAAGTTGAAAAGAAAGAATAAACAGGAGATGCTGTGTGCTTGGTTTGCCAATTTTTCGGCTTTAATACTGCACTTAACATTGCCATTATAGCTAACAAGGGAATTGGATAGTGACTGTCCACCCATGGAAGGGCATTTGTCTTCAGAACGGATTCTACCTCTCTCTGCAGCCCTCACACTCTCAAATGTGCTCCAGATATTGACTAACTCTCCAGCGCAGACTGTGAGTGGCACTTGGGGCTTCAGCTAAAGAAAGGAAGATCTTCCTAGCACGTACGATGTTAGCTGTACCCAGAAATGCACATGAGAGCTAGCAAAATGTATGATTTTGTATACAAGTTGTGAAGTAGTTAAGAGCTGCCTTCCTGTCACAGTGCCCCAGAGATGTAGACTTGAGTTGATTGACTCGGACTCAAGTCGGACTTAAGTCACTTCAGTGACTTGACTCGGGGTCGACTTGGCAGTAAATGGTGCACTGACTCGACTTGACTTGAGACTTCCATAGTTATAGTATAGACTTGTATACAAACTGTAGTTTGTACAGTGAGTGACTTGCTGCCCTTGGTTCAGTAACATAACACATTCATCCAGAAACCTTACGACTTTGAACAATGCTTCCATCTCTTTTTGCCAACTGGTCTCATGACAGCCTGTCTCACGCCAAATTGCGGGCACATTTCTTAGAGGGGAATAGCAAACAGGTTAGGCACTGGACTTGAGGTCTGCTCAGCAGCCTGTCCCTGCTGCATATCAGGGGAGCTTTCTGAAACTTTTCCTAAGAGCAGAAAACAAAACTCACCTCCTCAGTGCAGGGTGCATTTCTCAGAGGAGAATGGCAGATGTGTTAGGCAACAAACTTGAGGAGGAAAGATCCTTCTAAAGCTTTCGAAACTTCAGTAATGGGGAGTAAGAAGGATCCTATTCCCCACTTCCGAAACTGCAGATGGCAAAATCGCAAATGTGGAGGGCCAACTCTGCTTAAATTTTTAAACCTGACTTTATGCAACTCTGTCCTGCAATTCTGGAATATAGGTTGGGATATAAAGTTGGCTTCCAGGCTTGAGACTTGGCTTGAAAGTATCTTCAAGGACTTGAGACTTGAAGGTAGAGACTTGAAACTTGACTTGACACTTGGAGTAAAAGACTTTAAATACATCACTGCTTGAGTCCCCAATTGGATATTTCTTCCTAAAGCTCATCTAGTTTCCTGATCCTGCTGGAATAACCTAATGGTGAAACGAAGAGCTACTTTGAAGCTTAATATTCTGATAGAAATGCAGATGGGCGGTGGCAGTGTACAAGCTTAACAATTGCCAGATGAAAGGTTGCTTTGAGAAAAGAAGTACTTTACATGCACCAAAGAGCGTTTTTTTCTGCTGCAGTTTTGACTGAGGGATGAAAAATAATTGCCTGCCATTTCCTTCCTTATATAGCTTGGAAGAAACCTGTTCATCATCTTGAAATAATACATATTATGGATTGTCTTTGCCTGGGCTACCCTTGCAAGTTTGAAACACATCAGCTTAATGGGTTTCCTAATTAGGCCATAGACCTTCAGGGCTTTAGCTAGGCAAGTCTGTCCAATAGAAGCACAGGTTGATGCGAGTAATAAATGCAATAATTAATGATTAGTAATATAGTGTTAAAATGTGTATTTCCTGGAAAACTAGACTGAGTACTTGCAAGACTTTCTGTACAGTTCCCTGTGTTTTCACAGCATATATTGAAATCATTCTGGCTGTCCCATAGGTAGTGTCTTGTTACAGCTTCTGAACTTTCCTGAAATTCAGGGATTTAGAGGAATCTAGATGAGAACTTTGATTCTGCCGAACAAATGGTACAGCAGAATGATGTGGCTCCACTATTTTCTGCTAAAAAGTAACTGTTCTGTTGAGCCAGAAGAAAGATTTTTATGAATCACTCAGGCAGTTTTCAACTCTGGATTTAATTATCTTATTTGCCCCACCATTAGTCAATAATGCATTTGGTGTACCTCAGTTAATGAAGTAGATATATTACTGGCATTACTACTACTACTACTACCTCCTCCTCCTCTTCTGCTTCTGCTTCTGCTTCAAATGGTGTCAGAGGCAAGAAATAACATCGAAAGAGTAGAGATAGGTTGCTACTCCACTCCCCTAAAAAAAGTAGTTGACATGTTTTAGCGAACTTTTATTTATTTCTCTAAAGTATATTGTTAATTTTGAATAAAAACACACTAAACTTTCTAGAGATGGCTTCAAACCTTCTTTTAAAAAGGCATACAGATAATGATTTTTTTTCTTTCCCTAGCCTCCACTTTTCTTCTGATTTCTACATTGATAGCTAAATCTATAGATGTTTTTTAGACAGGGTGGGGAAAGCTGATGAAGGAGGCTTATTTGTCCTTCCTCTTCTCTGTTTTGCTGTTCCTGCATGCCTAGTAGAAGGTTTTAAAGTTAATTGCCCGTTTACTTTGTCTGTTGCAAGAAGGTACACATGGCTACAGTAGGATTGGCTACAGTAGCGTTCTACACTTTCCCAGCTCAAGTTTTCGTGCATATCTTACTGCAGAGGTGCTGCTTCAATCCAGCACCAAAAATCTGTGTTTCCCCAGTTCCCAGTGCTGTTAAAAAACTTCCAAGTAGACAGAGAAGAAGAAGGAAAGAGGGGCTGGATATGTGCCAAAACCCTTTGTAAAAAGGAGTCTATTTGTCAGGGGTTTTGTTAACTGAGATATGTCTCTGATTCAAAATATGGTAAGCCAGAACTGCTACATTTGTGACCTGGACTTTTGCCCCAACATCCTGCCCTGATACCCACCTCTGAAAAAACTGTAACACAAATTTTTAACACAGCACATCCTTGATGCCAAATACATATATTTAGTAGAATGCTGTATATACTCAATAAGTTCAAAAATTTTAGTCAAAATTTGAGCCAAAAAACCTCTGTTGATTTATCCATGAGTCAATGTCCGTTCTGTACCTTAACTCTTATGAAAAAAAGGAGCCATCCCCTTCTGACTAGAGGGGTGAAAGGCGATAACTTAGTCTGTCCTGGGAGAACCTAGAAGAAGCACAGCCCCCTCTACTCTCTCATCAGAGGCCCCACTTCTGGGTTCTTTGAATGCCTGGGTGGGAAAATGGTGTTTCCCCCTCAACGGAGTGTGAATATGGGAGGAGGAGTGATGCTTTTTTTAAGTTCTCCCCAGACAGACTAAGCCCTCTGCTTTCTCTACTGTACTCAGAGAGGGGAATGGTTCCTTTTTTTTTTTTTTTTGGTAAGAGTTAGTACTGTACCTTAACTTTTATCAAAAAAGAAAGAAAGAAAGAACCATCCCCTTCTCTGAGTTGAGTGAATGCCCATGTGGGAAAATGGCATTTTTTGAATGCCCATGTGGGAAAACGGCAGCAGTGGAAGCCAGGAATGGCTGGTCCTATGTGGCAGTGTTGGATTTTCCCCTCTCCGTGGAGTGACTCTCAACTTATCCAGGGGTCATATCAAAATCCATAATTTTTGTGGGCCCAAAGCCTGCCCTTGACTTATATTGTGAGGTTGACGTATATAAAAGAATCACTCCAGAGAGTATTATGTAATGTATAATCTGTTGTGTTTGAACATAAAGACACATAGTAAAATTCATGTGTACCTTAGGTGAATTACTTTCTCTCAGTCTAACCCATTCCATGAGATTTTAGGAACAAAAGCACAGAATTCCAGACACTGTATCTTGAATTCCATGGAGGAAAGGTGGGAAAGAAATGGAACAAAATTGTGGAATACAGAATGGGAAAAAGCAGTGACACTTGAGGTATTGATCATTAAGAGACTAGAATTTGTAAGCTAAGGGAAAAAAAACATTTGCCACCATTATTTGTATTTCATACAAATTATTGGAATTATAACCCAATAATATGAAATCATTTTGAAGTCAATTGATTTTTTTAAAAAAATCAAAACACTAGAATTATTATCAATGGATAATATTTAATTGTTGATTTCTAAAAGAAATTAAACTTTGTAAGATGATGGATTGTGCAAATGGCCATTGACTGTCTCTGCTGAACTTCTTGAACATTTATTTCAAATTTAAAGAGAAAGTTTACCGCCACAAGAATTCTGTTACAGTGTATTCTGTTGACAATAAAATTAAAGAACTCTTCTTCCATCTCCTGACATCCCCTTATATCAATATTTATTTCCTCTCTTTTTTAATCCCCGTGGCACCACAGTTTTCTCTTTTGTAGTCTTTAAAACTGCAGTTTTAGAATTCTTTGAAATGTGCTTGGTTACTGTTTTACCAGGGCATCTTCCACTTGAAATGTCAAAGGGATAGACTATAATGTTTATGTGTATACTGACCATCAAGATGCCCCTTTATTACTTGGGGCAGTAAACCTTATTTAACTGATAAACTCCATCCTGGATTCTGCAGTTGAAAACTTCATTCTGGTCTCTTTTGGTCTAACTTCCTCTAGGTAACAGGGATTTTTTTTTGTTAAAAATTTTCAGTTATAAAGTTTAAGTGTTTCTTTTACTACCTAATGGATAGTCAGGATTTCACTGTTTATGTTCTGTTCTTTTGGTGACTTGCTGAAATCTGAGGTCTGTGAACATCTGAGCCAGACATGTTAAACTTGGTTCTTTGGTTCATTTTCGATATGTTGACATGACTGACCACCTTTAAGATGAATTGCTAACAATTGAAGTTATATCAGAATGAAGCACTTCCTCTTAAGCTTTTGTATCCACTGAAGAGCAACATTTCCTTGATTCAAAAATATAAGAGACAACCAGCAAATAATAATATTTCTTCTTCGTGGTCTCTGTGAATCACACAATGGGGGTATTTCACGCCTGCGCAATGCAGCATCCGGAACCTTCTGGAAGCCTAAAATCAGGCGTTTTGGCAGTTGGCCCATCCCCCACATCCCCAGGGTATATAAGGCCCCTCCTCGAGTAACAGTCAGTTCTTTTTCTTCCACTACGGTAGCAGCAAGTAAGGAACCTTTCTCATACTGAGGGATATGATCTTTTGATTTTTATGTTTTTAGGATTTTTGATCTTGGACTGTTTCTGATTATCTCTTGGCGGTTTTTTGGTGGTTGGTCAGACACAGTGCATGGTTTTGGACTACGAGTGTGTCTTGCGATTTGGACTCTACTCTTGTATGGTAACTTTTAAATGTTGCAAAACCTGTGGAGGGAAAATCTCTGACAAAGACGGTCATCCCAAATGTCTCCTTTGTCTGGGTGAGGGCCATAATGTGGCAAATTGTGAGCAATGCCAATTGTTTACTTCTCAGATGAGAAGGAATAGAGTGGCCTGCTTGAGGGCACTTTTGTGGGAGCAGGTTCTGTCAGCCTCTGAACCCACAACTTCGGGAAAATCTGTTCAGCCTGTTAAAATGGCCCAAACATCACCGACACCCTCCACAGTTCGACACCATTCAGGAGAATCTCGAGATCGAGAGCAACCTGTCCAACCCTCGGTGTCAACAAAGAAAAAAGGTGATCCAAAAAAAAAAAAAAGCATGTTTCCACCTCACTGTCGAGGAAAACGAGGTGAGAAAGACAAACTGAAAAAGAGAAAATTGAAGGACTCGTTATGAGAAGAGCCTTCAAAGAAACCTAAAAGGGTTGAGCAGCCCAGTCTGTCTGCTCCAATCCAGTCTCCATCTCCGACGGTACCGAGCACCTCCATTGACAAAACAATGGAGAATATTCATCATGTGATTGTGCAAGATGTGTATAGAGATACGGTACCATCTAGTGAGATTGAAGAAGTCTGTGTTGCTTCTTAGGGGGAGATCATGGATTCATCTCCGATTCTTTCGGTAGGGTCTGTAACGCTTTGCCAAGAGTCAAGATCTCCCGATGGTGGACACTTGAGATTGAGACAACATGATTTTGTTGAGTTGACTTCACCACCGATGTGTTGATGTACAACTCCACCATTGCCTCCGAGGTGTCCCCCTCGGCGGTTACATTCATGCACGAGATTGCCTAATCAGTACCATTATGTTAGAGAAACACCTCTGTACCATTATCAACGGTATCCTGAAGAGGAGTTTTCTATTGACTCCAGGGATGTTCCCCCTTGCACTGATGATGTTCATTGGGCGTGCAGGCATTCTCGATACCGGGAGGAAGACTCACCGGCTTGCCATTGGTATAGAGAGGAGACTAGTCGATGACCTCATATTCTGAGGTCATCTTCTAAGTCTCCAATTCCGACTTGTCACAGAGTGTTGCCTGCAGTGTCTGGATCAAGACATGACAAAGATTGAGAGAGAGTCCAGCAACATTCACTTCATAGTCTGGTCTCTCCTGGACAGCTAGCCATGATAAGATACCAATCTCCTCGATATTGTATGGCGAGATCTTCTTCTGTGTCGGAATCTGAGGGATCTCATGTATCTTATGTGCCTGAGCAGTCTAAAACAAACTTTGTGTCGACAGCAGAACATATATCACCTACTGATGATGTCTGTTCTTTCTCTGATCTCGTACCGCAAATGTCCAGATCGTTAAATCTTCAGGTTGAGATAGACAAAGAAGATCTCCAAGATCCTATTTTTCATGAACTGCATTATAGAGCACCTGTACCGTCTATCATTGTGCTGTTGCCTTATTTGTTAAAGACTGTTAAAAAATCATGGGATTCCCCGTCCTCTATTCCTTCAACATCAAAGAAAGTAGAAGCACTGTACTGTTTGATTGAGAGTGATCAAGAATGGCTGACTCAACATCGGAAGCCAAACTCAATAATTGTTGACACAGCTCAATCTAGACAATCCCAGAAGCTTCATGTGTCACCTACTGACAGAGAGGGAAGGTTTGTGGCACTTGATTTAAAATATGCCTACTTCCACATATCGATAAGAAAAGAGCACAAAAGATACCTGTTATTGGGGAAACAAGCTTACTGATTCAGAATACACCCCTTTGGCATAAGCACTGCACCGATGGTGTTCACGAAGTGTGTGCCCATGGTGGTGGCATGTCTGCGGCAGAGAGGTATTGTACTGTTCCCATACATAGACGACTGGTTTATAGCTGCTTCGACAAGAGAAAAGGCTTTGCAACACCTGAAGACTACAATAAGCCTACTGAATGCACTAGGATTGATGATAAGTTTCAAGAAGTCTCACCTTGTACCACAAACAACAGTGAAGTTCATTGGAGTCGTACTGGACTTGACCAGAGAGTTGGTTTTTCTGCCAGACGACAGGTGGCAAAAAATGCACCACACTCTAAGGCAGTTATTGATAACACGACAGGTGAGAGCCAGAGCCATACAAGTGGCTTTAGGACTGATGGCTTCGACCACTGTGGCGACTCCAAACGCAAGATTGAGAATGAGACCTCTATAACACTGGTTCATAAGGAATTTCAATCCACTTCTGCACCATCAAAACAAGTACATGACAATTCCAAGGCGGGTGCATCTGTCTCTCGTCTGGTGGTTGAAGGCAGAAAATGTCCTAAGGGGTATGCTGTTTTTACCAGATCCACCGGTGGTGTCTGTCACAACAGATGCTTCCATGGACGGTTGGGGAGCACATATGCAGAATGTATCTGTTAAAGGACACTGACATTGTTGGAAAAACGTCAACACATAAGTGTTCTGGAGTTTTTTGCTGTCATCAAGACATTTAGAGCTTTTCAAGTGCACCTGCACGGTCTTGCAGTGCAAGTAAGAACGGACAATACAACTGTAATGTATTATATCAGCAAACACGGAGGGACTCACTCCACTGTGCTTCTGAAACTAACAATCAAGTTCTGGAACTGGTGCCTCTCCAGGGGATAACGCCATCAGCAATACATGTGCCAAGAGCAGACAATACGCAGGAGGATGCTGTAAGTTGAGTTCCGATGTCCTTTCACGAGTGGGAGCTGGACGACGCTGTAATTGACAGTTTGTTCAATCTATGGGTGGTACCGTCAATAGACTTGTTTGCATCCAAGGATAACAAGAAATGCAAGATGTACTGCTCTTGTCGAAAGACTGACCGAACAACTCTGGAAGATGCTTTCCTGTACAAATGGATGAGACCACTCCTCTACGCTTTTCCACCATTCCTTCTCATAATGAAGGTGATCTTGAAGATAAGACAGGACCACACGAGGGTCATATTGATAACACCTTGGTGGCCAAGACAGCCATGGTTCTCGCCTCTCCTCGCTTTGTCAAAACATCAGTACCGGGGGTTACTGTCGATACCGACCTTGTTGAGGATACACAACAGTACCGTGTTTCATCTGGATATGCAGAAACTTCGACTGACTGTATGAAATGTACTGTAGTTTCTGCTTTCCTGGAGGAATTTAACCGCATATTAAGAGCGGCCCACAAACCATCGACTGTTAAGTCATATGTCTACAAATGGGACAAATTTTGCAGGTACCTGAGGGATCACAATACCCAGCCTCAGAACTGCAGTACTGCAGATGTACTTTCTTTCTTGACACATCTCGGTGCCGCAGGACTGTCATTATTCTCAGTCAAATGTTATCTAACAGCAATCTCCTGGTACCTGCAGATTAAGGGAAGACCTTCCTGTCTCTCGAGTCCAACTGTTAAAAGATTTCTACAGGGCTATAAACATGTGTACCCTCCAACTCAATCTCCAGTACCAGGTTAGGATTTACATTTTGTGTTGTTGCAACTCACACGTAGACCATTTGAACCTATGACAACCTGTGATATGAGGTTGTTATCTTGGAAAACACTGTTTCTGGTAGCCATAACTTCTGCAAGAAGGGCGAGTGAGTCGGCAGCTGTAAGAGTAGATGCACCCTTTTTGAGATTTCATATAGGGAAGGTAGTACTAAGACCAGATATCACTTTCTTACCAAAGGTGGTATCATTCTTTCGTCTTAACCAGGATATTGGTTTGCCAGCTTACATGCAGAATCCAGAAACTGGTCTGGAGAAAAAGTTGCATTGCCTTGGTGTCAGAAGAGCGTTAGCTTTCTATGTTCAACGCACTGCAGCTATAAGGAAAACTAAGCGGTTATTCGTCTGTTATTCAAGTCAGAAATTAGGGGAACCTGTTTCTTCCCAAAGGATATCTAAATGGGTTGTTTCTGCAATAAAGTTGTGTTATGAGATTTCTATAAGAAAATTGCCAGTAAGTGTAAGGGCACACTCCGTGAGGTCAGTGTCAGCTTCAGCTGCTTTCATGCATGGTGTACAATTGGAGGAGATATGTAAGGCCACCACGTGGTCACAGCCATTAACCTTTATTTCCCACTATAGGATAGATGCAAGGGAAAGGAGTGATGCATCCTTTGGTAGAGCTGTTTTGTTTTCTGCAGTTATTTGAAAGAAAAAAAAAGAGGGAGCTGGCACAGAAACATAATGAAAAAAAAAGAAGGGGGAAGAAAACCCCTTTCTGAATGATCTGAAGAAACGCAACATGATTGTTCTGTAAACGAAATATTTATTATTCTAATAATATTTATAATATTTATTGTATTGCAATATGTAATACTGTTTTTTTTTAAAAAAAGAAAAGTCTGATGCTGTTTTTTAATCACTTGTGTATATTGACAATTTGTCATCTCCCACCTCCATCTGACAGCTCGCTAATCTCCCCATTGTGTGATTCACAGAGACCACGAAGAAGAACAGGTTGCTTACCCGTAACTGTGGTTCTTTGAGTGGTCTTCTGTGAAGTCACACAAGCCCACCCATCCTCCCCACTTGATGTCTTTTTCATTAGTTCCTATAGCTGCGAAGGAACTGACTGTTACTCGGCGAAGGAAGGAACTGACTGTTACTCGGAGAGGGCCCTTATATACCCTGGGGATATGGGGGATAGGCCAGCTGCCAAAACGCCTAATTTTAGGCTTCCAGAAAGTTCCGAATGGTGTATCGCGCAGGCACGAAATACCCCCATTGTGTGACTTCACAGAAGACCACTCGAAGAACCACAGTTACAGGTAAGCAACCTGTTCTTACATTGTTGTTCTTAGACCAGGACAAAAATATGTGAGAACCTGAACTAAAAAACTTTTATCACTTGGAGGAATAGCTTTGACACAGCATCAGCAGCCAGAACACTACAGCTCTTGGTGCTACAAAATACCATTAATTCAACAGTTACTCAGCAGAGGGTCAAATTTTAAGATAGTTCGGTCACTTAAAGTTCCCAAAATAAAACGTATGCCAACAACAATCTCTTTGGACTAATCTGCAGAGCCATCATTCCCTCCCTCCCTCCCTCCCTCCCTCCCTTTCTTTCTTTCTTTCTTTCTTTCTCTCTCTGTCTCTCTCTGCCCTGCGCCCCCTCCCCTGTCTGTCTTACCAGCCATACCAGCATCTTTTGGAAGCATGTGAGATTAATTTGTTCTGCTTTCCCAGCTTGCTTATTTCTATTAATTATTTATATACCTGCTATAGCAGCTGAAAGTATGTACATCAGCTTCAGAAAATGCACAGTATAGTCCCTGGCTAGCATGGCTCAGGACAACTAAGATATAGGGCGTGGGAGAGTGATGGAAAATGGGCAAGAGGCAGTGAGAATAAGGGAAGAACAACAACAACAAAAAAGAACAATTCTGCATGCTCAAACATACATGCTCAGCCAGTAGAAAGCTGGTGGTGTGATCTGTTGCTAGAGATAATCATTAGGTTATTTGGAAGAAACTTAACAAGGTAGGAGGAATAGAACAGAATAGAAGCAGTATTTTTAGAATACGCAGGTAGGTGAGAAGGCTCAGACTGCACTGTACTCATGTCACTATAGTCCAACAAATTATGTCACTGAATCTCTCTTTCAGTATCAGGTGGACAACAGCTAAATGAATTCAACAATTTTGAATTCGCTTTACTATAGTGACAGAGGAGAAGGGCATCCTATAGGTGGCTGAAATGAAGAAAAACTAATTAAAATATTTGCGCAAGATCTTACTGGGTTTATTTTTTAGTAGTAGTAGAAGCAGTTTTACACTTCTGAGAAGATATCAAAGATCTAATAAGGGTATAGAATAAATTGTGTGATGTGTATTTCATTGTGTTTATACTCATCATTATACAGATGAACTGATTTTCTCTCTCTTGCTCCTTCATTGGTCTATGGTCTGTGCTTTGTTTCATTCCTCCTGAGTTCCACTTAACTTGGAGAAATTTAAGGATTTAATGTGCACCATTTACTTCTTTCAGATAGTATTTGAATCCTTCCTCTACCACACATGCACAAGCAGAAAGTTATTTCTGTTAAATAGATCATTTGTATTTAAATAAATGTGTTTCAGAGAAGGAAAAAAACACCAGGTGGTTGACGAACTTTCTTATACAGTAGTTATATCTAAATGGATCATCAGTTGCTCCCTCTGTATTTTTCAGCCACAAGAACAGCATGAACAATAAAAGGAGAAACTTTATTAGAGATTTCAAAGTATAGATGAAAAAAGGTTTTATAGTGATGATTAATGTAGTCTTTTCAGTAAAGTGCACAATAGTCTTATTGGTTTTCACCTTCTGAACATTCAAGGTATTACATAATAATAGAAAGGCAGTTGGATGATTTTTCTCTTCATGAGTAAATAGAAGTATTGATCTTTATTTCTGCACTATGTTTAGTGTGAAATTCTTTCTGGAGAACAAAGCAGTGGGCTGAAGCGCATAAACTTCAATATCCTGGTAGTGATGTTTCTGTGAAAACAAATGAGATTGGACAGTGCAAACAATCTTCTTCAAAAGTAAATGTAAATGGCTTGGTAGTTGTGAAAACAAAAACAGACATTACAGGCGAGACCATGTAACACAGTTAACGATAGAATTGATTAAAAAAGTAAAACTCTGAGAAAGAATGAAGAAGCCCACTATTCGGTATCATCAGCAAAATGTTACATAAGTCCTTCTTCTGAAATAATAATTGGTGTACTTTGTGAGAATATATTCTGTAGCACTTTAGAAAGTGAAAAGATTCAAGTACTATCTAAAGGAAGTTGGTTGGACTCAATGGTCCTTGTGGTCTCTTCCAACTCTATGACTGTGTGAATCTATTGTAACATTAAAAGAACAAGATGCAAGTGTGGGACACGTTTTTAGAGCCCTCACAATTGAGTCAACAGTTCACAGAGTTCATGCTTGTTTCTGACAATTACAGATATGTTTTTGAAACACAGATATGTTTTTGAGATACATGGAAGAGAGCAAATCTGCATATACTTTTATATAGATACGTTACTTTTAAAAATCAAGTATTTGAAGTTCAGATGTAACACTGAGCTATGATTCGGTACTGGCTGAAAAAGTCTCATGGGTGTACTTACCTTCCTCTTTATTCTTAGTGAGTCACAAATAGCTTGTGATTATAGCTGAACTGAGCAATATGATTTGAGACAAACTATGGCTTGCTGTTAGAACTCAGAAATAAAGGCAGGAATTGGAGCACTAAGAAAAAAGATGGGACTAGACAATCTGAATGCAAGGTATTTCAGAAACCAGTGTCTGATTCACTTTATCTCTGTGAGATTCAATTATACATTAACATTTCTTTTGTTTGTCTTAACTTCAGTTCTAGAAATCTCCACAGCTTGCATTCATTTTTGTGTTCTTTGGGTGGATAATGGCAATAGTATAATGTGAAACAGGAATTTAATACTAGCCATCAGAGTTCCTATGATAGTTTTCTGTTCAAACCAACCCATAACATTTTACTATAATTAATTACCAGAATTAATTAGTTACCAGAATTAATACTAATTAACAAAACCTGTATATATCATTTTAATTTTGGCTAAAGGATATGAAATATATTCTACCTTTGGTGGACATGCAGCTGTGTCGCCTGGGCTTTCAAAGGAATAGTGCTTCTAGTATGCAGGATTTAGTTTGTGATTATATTCACTGTCAAAGGAATTTTTTATTGTGTCATTTCAATTGTTCTGGGGATTCTGTAGATGATAGTACAAGTGTTGCTTATTCTATTTCTAGTTTTGGAATGAGCAAAGGGTTTAGGCTATCCAACAGGGTCTCGATAATGACTGCAGAAGTGATACCCGTTTTATTGTCACTAGAGTAGATACAAGATGTTTTGTCCTGATCACATGTCAGATTCTGTAGCTGGACTGCTGGCAATTCAAACTGGTGGGGTGGTCTGCAGGATTGTTGTTATTAAAGCAATCTATACAGGAACTAGAGAGATCCATTTAGTGGGAATTTGTTTAGAGCTATGTTGGTTACCTGGCCATGTAGGGATATGAGGAAATGAAGTAGCATACATTCTTGTAAAATCTGCTTTGCAGCAGTAGACTGTAAATATAGTTTTGCTTTTGCCTTTGACTAAATTGACATATTAATCCAAAGGGAGATGTCTAATAGATGGCAGAGACAATGGGAATTGGAGATAGCATGTCATAGAGGGTTTTTTTTCCTTTTGTCCTTCTTTGAGGGACATTAAAATCTTAAAACAATGTGGTGGCATGAAGCACATTAGCGGGTGCTCATAGGACACTGCAACATTCAGCAATTTTTAATTGGAGAGGCATAAATGGACCTTGGCGATTTATGTTAGATTTGGGATACTATAAATCATGTTATCTTGGATTGCCTTTGTTATTTGGAAGATTGAGAGAAATTTCTCCCTTCCCTGATTGAAAACAAGTTCCCATAGGTGATTTTAGGCAGTTGTCATTGGATCGTAATTTGTGGCCTGATGTATTATCTGCTCTTTCACTTTTTTTAACAAATTAATATTTTAGTTGTATTATTGTGATTTCTGTTGGTGGGGCTCTTTCTTTCTTTCTTTCTTTTTTTTCTTTTCCACTTCAATAAGCCTTTTCTGTAGACACCAGTAGGTGGCAGTAAAAAGGCCATTAAGCCCTGTTTTGCCAATAAATTCCAGCAGCAGCAGAAGACAGCCTGAAATATTTTGCCCTTAAAACTGCCACTGTTAACTCCTGCAACAACTTTTCCTATTGGCTAAAATAAACCTGTGTGAGACCAGTTTCCGCCCTTCAATGTGCTATCTTAGTTTTTTACAGCCTGGTTTGACATCTTTTTTGCTTCTGCACTGATCTGTTTCTTTTTGCTGGTACAATTCCTGCTTGTAGCTGCTCTCTGCAGAAGGATGTTTAATAGGATCCAGAATATTAGTAGAAGTGCACTTATTATATGCCTGGGCTCATAACCTTTGTGGAAGATTCTTTTCTCAGTCCCACCACCTTTGGTGAGAACAAGGGAGATATCTTCTCAATGGTTGCTCCCAAGTTATGGAACTTCCTCTCTAGGGAGGCTATGATGCCTGCTTTCTTCCTTTCCTTTCCTTTTCTAAGTGACGTTTTTCCTGCTCCAACAGGCTTTTAGGAATTAACAGCCATCACACATTTAAGGATCTTCCCTGCAAAGGAGACATGAGTAAGCAGCATATTTTTACATAAATCTAGGTCCAGTGAGATCTTTTTCAGAAGGGGATGTGCTATACTCTTTTTCAAAGAGGCAGGCTGAGCAGGCCTGACATAGAATCATAGAAATGTAGAGTTGGAAGAGACCACACGGGCCATCCAGTCCAACCCCCTGCCATGCAGGAACACCCTCAAAGCACTCCCCACAGATGGCCATCCAGCCTCTGCTTAAAAACCTCCAAAGAAGGAGACTCCTTCATGAATGTTGAACTCCCCAAAACTACAGCTCTGGCTTCCAACATCATCCAGGGGATAGATTGCTGGAAAGTACCTGTTCTATTTTGTCTCCATACACCAATATAATATAGAGCCCCTGAAAACTGATTCCAGGGCACATGATATTTCCCGTGAGAGTGATAGAATCATTATAGATGATGCCAACTCCCCTTTCTAAGTTGGTGGGGCACCTGGGTAAGACAAATGGAAGAGATCAACCACCCAGCACATTCACTCAGGTCTCAGTGGTACATACCAGGTGATCCCCTCCATCCACAACCAGTGGATGGTAGTAGTTTTTTGTTTGTTTGTTTGTTTTTTAATGGACCAGTTATAGGAGCAGCACTAACAGACCGGCTAATAGGGCAGACTGTGTTTTGAGGGAAGGAAGGGAAAAAGACCAAAACACAGAATAGATTTCAAGTATTTATCCTCCTTCCCCCTTTTTCTGCATAGGATTGCAGCTTTAACTAGCACAGAACGTCGGGAATCTCTGCCTGCTGGGCCGCAGCCAGCAAGGGAGAAGAGAGGTCAGGAACACTTGGGGAGTCCGAATATACCAAACACCAGGAAGACACAAGCTGAGCCAGGTCAAGGTCCAGTCCAAAGGTTCAGGAGGCAGAGATCCATCCAGAGGGTTTCAGGGAACAGAAGGCACAAAGGCTGTGAGGGCTTACTAATAATTTGCTGCAAGCAAGGAGCAGCCACGCTGGCTGACTTAAACAGCCCCTGTGAGCAGGTGCTGCTCATTATTGTTTCCTCAGCCTAGTCCAAGCAGCCTCCCTTTCGGCAACCTGTTTCAGCCTTCTGCGTGATTGAGGGCTGATGGGCACAGCTGTCTGCCACTCCTCTGCATCACTGCTGGTTCCCTCTTTGTCCTGAGCTGGCTGGGGCAACTCAGTCTCTGTTTGACCTTCCAATGCAGGGGATGTTTGCAGGTGGACTTGCTCCGTCACTGGCTCGGCCCCCTGCACAATCAGTTGCTCCTCAATCACAGCACCATTATCTATCACACAGAATCTAAATTCCCATGTGTATATATTGAACTATAACAGATTTTGAGAGAAAAAGGAAACAAGGGCTTGAAGGATGTTATGTGCTTGTTTGAGCATTGCAGAGATTATTTTACGTTTCTTGTTTTAATCTAAACAAATAATTAAGCATGACTTCTTTTATTTTTGTTTTGTTTTGATTGCTAAAAGATAAAATCAGCAACTTCTCTTGCTTTCCTCCTTGCTCTCTTTGTATGCTTGGGCTTGAATAAAAGCAAATGCTATCCCAAAGTGAAAGCAGTCTGCTTGCTGTGTTTTTTTCTTATCCTTATGTTTTAATATCTCACTGATATGAAATTCTCAGTACTAGCCAGCACCATTTCTTTTACTGAAGCACTAAATCAGTAGAATTCAGTCTTTATTGTACTTCATGAAATTATTACTAGATACACTCACCTACAGTTATATTTCCATGTATGCAAAGAACGTACACCTAGGTAACAGACTAAACTATAAAAGATACTCTTTGGAGAATTTGTCATCAATCTTAAAATATGTATAAAGTATCAGTCTTTGAAATAGTGAAGAAATGTCATACGTGTGTCAGTCTTTTAAAATTATGATGAAATGTCATACTGCCTTTTGAAAATCAAAAGCCATTTATTTCTTTTATAGCTTGCTTTCTAATTAACTACTTCTGTCTTTACTATTACTTTTACTGGATGTAATGCAAATAGAAACAGCCTTCAAGAGATAAATGCCTGGAATTTGCATATTTAATTTTTTTTTCTTTGAAAACATAACAAATTAAGCCTCAGCAGTAATTGCCAGAGAAGGATGAGCAAAGGGTTTTAATATAGTAACAGAGACAGATTATCTGGGCCACCTTCCCACCCCATCATTTTTCCTCAGAAACGTGTTATTATTCTCTCAGTTCAATCAGCTATATAGAGCTTGATTCTTTATGTACTTAAAGGATTTATTACTAAACATGTGATTGCCTAAACACATGTGACCAAAGCTAAACGTAATGGTCAAAATGTTAATTCAATCTGAAACATGTTATTGGCTCCAAAGTAGAGGACTTCCATACAGTTGTTAGATTCATATCCTCTTTTTCTACAGTAGGTTGCTCAAGGTAACTAATAGCAATAAAAAAACAAAAAAACAAAACAAAATAGTTAAAAAAAAAGAGGGAATACGTATCAGCACAATTAATGAGAACACCCAATGAAGCCAAGGATGGAAAACTTTTAATGGGATGGAGTATTTCTACTATCCCAAGAGAAAGGTGGGATGTAAGGTGGGTCTTGTTCTGAGGGAACGGTGGGATACACATGCAAACACACACATACACACACACTCTGCAACTTTCTGTGGGCCAGATGGCATCAAGGACTGTGGCCACACGATTGACTTCTAGGAAGGTTTATGTCCCCAATGTCATTGAGTCTGTGGCTAGAACTGTTTCAGCTCATGCCTTGCCTGGAGATTTGATTTTGCTTGTCCTGTGTGTCGCTTTCTCAGTTGGGAAAGATTTAGTGCAGAGGTAGCACCAGCTGAATAACCAATTGAATCCCCCAGTGTCCTCCCTGATTGGTGAAGCTGCAGGGCAAGGAATGTTTTGGGAATGAGGGTGGAAACAATATTCAACATAATTGTTCTCATGTTGAAAAACAGGTGTCCTGATAACCAGGAAACCCCATTAAGAACAATAATAGACAAGCCAGAATTTTAACAATTTCCCCTGAAGTGTTGTAGAGGAATTATTATTCTGTGGGAAAAAGCACATGGCTGTGCAAAAATGCAATTGTTTTCTGTGTGGAAGATGGGTTTCTTGCGTGGATCCCATTTGGGAGAAAGGTGGGATATAAATTCAAAAAATAAAATAAATAAAACACTGTTTCCATACAGTGATCCTGTTTTCTGTGGATAAAATAGGATTTTTTTTTTAACACAGAAAAAGCCAATGTGTATTTTCTCCTCGGAATAATTTCTCTGCAACATTTCATGGTGCTTGAAAATCACAGGAGAATGTAGAAGAATATTCTTTTTCTCCAACAGCAGAGAGACAAGTACCAAGGATGAAGTTGCCAAGGACTTAACTTTCCTAATGGAGAATCATCTCCCGTTACTGATTGGAAATAACAGTGGGGATTCTTCTTTCCTGCTGCAGTGAAAGAGCGTATAAAGAGAAAAGGCAGTCTGCTGGGATGGCTTAAATACATAGACTGGACATTTCTCCATGTTGGAGTTGAACCAGCTGTATTTAAGTACCATGAGTCCAGCTGGTCAGAGAATATGTGTGCGCATGTGAATGAAAGACAGAGAGAGAGAGAGAGAGAGAGAGAGAGAGGATGGAGTTTGTTACCTGGTAGCTGGTAAAGTTTATCGGGAGAAGGGAATATTGTGTGAGCTAATAACAGTCCTAGACAGAGGTACAAGTTGTTAATAACTGCGAGAGTTCTATGATTTAGCAGTAAACAGTGTAACAATCTGAGAGACCTAAACCAATTCAAGAATTGAATACTTTAAAGGAAGTCTTGTAAGCAGAGACTTGCATGATATATTTTCTGCGTTTTGGCTGGCCAATAAAGGTATTTTGGATTTTGTTGTATTTTACTGCATGGCCAACAGAGCTACTCCTGAATAAATCCATTAGGAAGAAGCATTCTTTCCAATATTGGCCCACAGATATTACATGGCTTATCATGTTGCAGGCTCACATCCGCTTCTAGATTCCTATCTGTATTTAATTATGTCATTTTCAGATGGGCAGTTGCCACAAAGACTGTGTTCACATACTAGTTTGAGGAGGTGAGTTTTGGGCTAGCTGCTTCTGCCTGCACCATATCTTGGGAGTTGAGTGGCTGATCCTCATCCTATTCAGAGCCTGAGCTGGCTTGCCTGACAGAAGAGGTGCCTGGCATGGCAAAGGTGCATGGCAAAATTTGTAGTATAGTCCAAGAAATCCCAGAAATTGGATTTGGCTGCATGAGAGGATCTTCTTGAGTTTCCTCCATACTGGCTTCAACTCTTGGCAGGACAATTCTTGTTTGTGTACTGCTTTTTCTACTTCCTGGGGGAAATGGATTACCTCCTTGGAAACAGCATGTTGGACCAGGTAGACAGTCATCTTATCAAGTGGGACTTCCACATTCAGCATATATGAAGTGGCCTTACAAAGTGAACCACAGCTTATTCTGTAGAATGTGGAGGCATGGCTGTAAGTTAGAAAATTGTGGCACTTTAAAGACTGACATTGTACTATCTTCATCAGCAAGTGAGGGTGGGAGAGGGAGGAAGTTACGTGAATACTATGTAAAATTCTTAGGACTGCAGTTGCCCAATTTGATGACAAACTCCTTGTCATCAAAGAGTTGCTATACACAGATTAAATACTTGCTGGATGTATACAAATATGTTGGGGGAAAACATGGTTTCTTGCTTTCAAAATGGCTACAACAAGTATCAGGTTGGTTTTTTCATTAAACTCAAGTGGTGTCCTATGGTAGTCATTTCTTAAGCTGAGCACAAGTGTTCTTTTCTGTTATGCATTGACTCTTACCAATATATAACTCTAAAGTTCTAAATAAAACTAATGCTCAGATTGTGAGTCTTCTATTAAATTGAACAGATATCAAATCCAGTAAATCATTGCTTCAGTTATATATTGCTGTCTCCAAGGCAAGAGGAGGAATGGAAGGTCCCATGTGAAAACCATGAGACTTTCAAGATCTTGAATTTAGTCAGTAGAACAAACCCTTTATCTTTCAGAAAAGTTGCTGATTGTTGCTTAGGCAAATCATGGTGTCTAGGGCTTTTCAAGATAGTAAACAATTAATTTATCAGAATTCTTTCATTTCTAATAAAGTCCTTGCCACTAAGTAAGACTTTAATTTGTCAGGCTGTGTAGGAATTGGGGATTTCCCTTTTTCTTTGAAGTTCATGATAAGGCAGAGGAAGAGGGAAAAAGTATAAATGTGTGTTCTCTGCATGCTCCCTTAACACAGAAGGATGCGTTTGAATTTTGCTCTTATTTCAGTTCAGTATGCTGCCCTTCCAGTATCCTCTTCAGTCCTGCTGAGACGATGTCCTAATTAACCTATGAATAAAACTTCTAGGCATGAGTGAGGGAAAAACATGATAGAGATCCAATGACAGATCTAATTAAAACTCTCAAAGGGCAGGTTCCTCTTGAGACTTTCTGAATTCTATCTACTGAACAATTCCAGCCAATTAGGATTCTCTTCATTCAAAAAGTCACTGAAGATAAGCTTGAAGTGCCATGTAATTAAAGATCATTAAGTTCTTATTTTTCAGCTTTGTGAGGGCTTTGGTGTTCTAACATAAAATAGGAAAATGCTCTAAACAATTTTTGCTGTTGAGTAACTTGCAGCAACTGATAAAAGATCCAGTTCTCAACATAACCTGCGCTGGATATATGTGGAGCTGATGTAGCAAAGAGAAATCCATAGAGCCCACACTTAGATTCTCAGGCTTCTTAATACCACAAGAATATTTTGTTCACCAATCTTTCTGTATACTATAATGCAGGGGGAGGCTGGAGGGAGGATCTGCCAAAAAATGCAATGTATGGGCAGATGTTGTTTTAAAAAAAAACAACAGATTTACATGTAGAAAAGGATGCCATAAAGCTGAAAAGGTATTTCAAAAATCAAGACAACTAAACATAAAAAAAACCCAGAAGTTACTACCCCACAGATATATAAAAATGCAAATAGAGTTATTTTTACTGTATTATTTTCTTCTTCCTGTAAGCTAAATTGATTGGTATGTAAAATAGAATTTACTTTCAGGGAATTTGAAATTTGAAAAAAAAAATCTGAAGCTGTAGGAAAGCTTGACAGACTCTAGTGTTGTTGGTTGCTGCATAAATAAATACAACATAAATACAACACACAGCTGTGGAACAAAATACTGAATTGTGCAATATGCAAACATGAAGTGAAAAGAAGAGCCTTTTATTCTTTTGGAAAGGCTATTCTGATAAAAAGAAGATAGGCACAAATGTATTATGTAAACAAATGCTGCCATTGAGACAGAAACTGCTGATATTTCACTTTTATTGTAGTGACAACATAGTTAATTTCCCTAACAGAAGTAATCATAAAAATTATGATTCGCCAAGCTCCTATCTTTTATGTTAGCTTTCCTTTTGAGTCATCATATTAGAGATATACTCTTACAAAGAAAGGCCTTATAAAAGCAGCAATTAAAAGTGGCAAGTGAGAAATTCCGGGGGGTTAATTAAGAGGCTTAAAGGGGGAAAAAAAACTGTGTAATTTTTCAAAACAACAACAACAACTAAGTGCATATAGCTGTCTGTGGGAAAAGCAATAGTCAATGAGAAGTCAAAAGGTAAAATAGCTGACATCACATTCTGATATCAGATCTTACAAGAATTTATGTAAATTCATTGGAGCTGTTGCAGATAGCGGAGAGGGCGTGAACTAGAGGTAATAGTAAACACTGACTGCAGATGATTTACGTAACTTCAAAGCAGACAATGAAGACATTGAAATAGTCAAAGATTTCCTTTACCTTGGCTCAGTCATCAAAATGGAGACTGCAGTCAAGAAATCAGAAGATTAGGGGTTGGAAGGGCACGTATATCACTTAATATTAAAGAGGATTGCCCATGCCATTGTATTTCTAGCTTCTGTGTATGGTTGTAAAAGCTGGATAGTGAAGAAAGCTGATAAGAAGAAAATGAATTCATTTGAAACGGGGTGTTGGAAATAGTTCTACTAATACTGTAGACTGCTGAAAAGACCAAGAAGTGGATCCTAGAGCAAACCAAGCCTGAACTCCCCCTAAAAGCCACGTTGATTAAACTGAGGCTGTCATGTTTTCGTCGTATCATGAGAAGGCATAACTCAGTGGAAAAGACAATGGGGCTTTCTGCATTACATTGTTACACAGCTATTATTCTACTTTCAGCATCCTATGGAATCCTGGGGTTTGCAGTTTAGGGAGAGGCATTT
Organism: Cyclura pinguis; assembly: GCA_030412105.1. Classification (NCBI taxonomy): domain Eukaryota; kingdom Metazoa; phylum Chordata; class Lepidosauria; order Squamata; family Iguanidae; genus Cyclura; species Cyclura pinguis. Next base: position 61,685,547 of record CM059600.1, on the reverse strand, counting down.
AGAATTCTCAGCCAGAGAGCTCTTTGGCCTCAGAAAACTATAAACCCCAAAATTCCACAGGATGTTGAAAGTGGAATGATAGCACTGTAACAGTAGAGAGTGGAAAGGCCCAATAATGCTTGGAAAGATAGAAGACAGCAGGAAAAGAGGATGATCACATTACAGATGGATAGACTTAATCAAGGAAGCCACCGTCCTGCAAGACCTGAGCAGGGCTCTTGATAATAGGATGACTTAGAAGTCTCTCATTCATCAAGTTGCCCTTGGTCAATGTTGATGGCACTTGACAACAGGAGCACACGTATGTTCCCAAAAAGTTAACCAAGGATGCTTGGAAAATGTAATATAATGTGAGTCTTGATTATACCTGGATGTAGTCAGACCCATTTTACTTGTTTCTGTACTAAAAGATTAACTACTTTTGTTCGTTTCTTTTTGAGAATTTATGCACTGCTTTTCAGTGTGATCAGTTGCCGACATGGCTTATAAGCAGCAGGACGTAAAGTCTCAAGGCCACACATACCACACAACACACATATAACTTTAAAGTTGTCTCACTTTGCAGCCGGATATGCTTGTAAAGAACACCAGATACCCCTTATAAGGGGAAATCAGTGTAGTAGAGTGCCCACCATAGGGCACTGCTGTAGTAATATGAAGGAGTCACTTGGTATATTTTGAATGGGTTGTATTTACAGAAGGAACAAGAAACAAGTTTGAGAGTGACCAGAAGTCCCCTCAAAATAGCACTTCCATTTGCATTTTGTTATCAGCTGAACAGCTGCAAGTTCCCTAAGTAACAGTAAATTGAATGGTGTCGTGCAACAAACATTTACCAGCCCAAGATTCCCTTTTGCTTGGCCACAATTTTCTAAATCCAACCCCCATGGACGTTAATGGTGACTATATAATGAACTGTATGATATACCATTATTATAATACAACATTGAATACAGGTTTTTATTGTTCTGTTTCCTCCTTAAAACTCTTGGAAATCACACTAGATCTCCTTTCTGTATTAAAGCCTGTCATAGTGAAATGCTCTCTTATCCCTGGATTCTAAGGTCCTTGACTATTTAAATGTTGAGACAAGAAAGACTAATTAGAACTCTTTCTGTCTGTCTGAGAAATTCAAAGGGATAAGCAACTCTTTTGAACTTGGACTTTTCTACCTGTCCAATGGAGGAGGAGGAGGAGGAGGAGGAGGAGGAGGAGGAGGAGGAGGAGGAGGAAATAATAATAATTATGATAATGGATATAGGTGTGAATCCAAACTTTCTGTGACCTCTATGAATTTGAGAGATGCTCCTACAGGAGGAAATAAGGGCAGGAGGTCTTGTATCCTATGAAAGGCTGCCTTCGAGGTTTGGGGAAACTTAGGCTGTGGGCATTGGTGCTGAACAAAAAAAAAAGAGACAGCAAAAATCCTTCTTCCACCAGTAGGAGCCACTCCTGGTTCTTGAGGACTTCTGTTAATGCAAGGAGCACTTCCCCTTCACGTGAGTGCATCTTTCACGAATACTTCCATACTTACAGTGGTTAGAATCTTGTTTTTGATATACTGCACTAATGGTTGCTCTTTTCCATTGCTGTGCAGTGGTAGCAAAGGAAAGCAGACAAAATCTATTAGGTCCAAGCAGCTGAATTCTCCATTGCCTTACTTCCTTCATAGTTGCTGTGCAGATGGCCTTTTCCCTCCTCCCCCTAAAGCCTACGCTGGTGTAGTTACTCATGTGTACGGTGGTAACTAGATTCTAGCTAATGTCTTCAGTTGTATAAAACCGTATTGATAAACAGTAATGTTAAAAAAAAGTCCCAACTAAACATTATGCTACATAATTAAGGACTGCTCTGTTCAGATGTTTGTCCAAGATATTAATAGGGACAAACATTTGATTTATGAATCTGATTAAATTTAAGAATACTCCAGCTCAGGTTATTGGTTATGTCTTTTCAGGGGAACAAGTCAGAAGTCCGCAATAGTTACGATATCCTGACATAACATTACATAAAAAGGTTGGAGTATGGCTGATCAATTCCACTCAGTACAAATCAGTATTGATAGCTGAGTGCTGTCCAGTTTTTACAAGATCTGATCACTTTTATCAGACTCTAACTCAGTAACATTCAGTGTATGCTCACTTAAATCAGTAAGACCTCTGAGGATTAATGTTGCTTTTACTGTTGCTAACAGACCAAAATACCGAAGTTGGAAAGATAAGCATTCACTGTTTATCATACAATGGACAGAAGATCTAACTGCTTTAGCTACACATAAATGTGTATTTTATAGATATCGACTTCAAGAAAATATAATTTTGGAAATATGGGCATCTTATATCAATGTATATTCCTAGCCCTTGTTCATATCCTATGTATTGCCTTTCACTCTTTTTTTTCACTTACTTTTTTCTGTTTCTTTTCTTTATAGTTATATGTAAAAATTAAACAATAAGAACAGAGATTTATTCTTTATGCACACGTTTAAGGCCTTTCTGCCCTGCGCTGCTATAGTGCTATTATGCCACTTTCAACTTCTGATGGAATCCTGGGATTTGCAGCTTAGGGAGGAGCATTTAGAATTCTCAGCCAGAGAGCTCTTTGGCCTCAGGAAATGTCAAACACTAGAATTCCACAGGATGTTGAAAGTGGAATAATAGCACGATAACAGTGCAGTGCGGAAATGGCCACTGTCTTGCTTAATGCAGACACCGTTAGAAACAAGTGTCTCCTTTAAGATGCCACAAGGGTCTGCATCACTTTCCCCATGGAGAGGAAGGCGAGCGACTTCAGAGGATGAAAAAAGAGGATGGGAAGGAGGAAAGGGAAGGGGACTGAGGCCATTTCCACACTACACTGTTATAGTGCTGTTATTCCACTTTCAACACCCTATGGAATCCTGGGGTTTTCAGTTTAGGGAGGGGCATTTAGAATTCTCAGCCAGAAAGCTCTTTGGCCTCAGTAAACAATAAACCCCAGAATTCCACAGGACTTTGAAAGTAGAATAATAGCACTATAACATTGTATGGCGGAAATGACGTTTAGAATTAAAACAAACAAACAATGGGACTTCAGTTCTAACTAAAGAAAGCTGGAAATTGTATTAGTTTTCCATGCAGAACTACTAGTCTCAATAAAGAAATATGGTTTCCTCGGAGTTTGGGGGAGCATGGCCACTGAAAAAGGCTAAAAGCCCCTGATTAGTGTGCCAGATTAACCACGGCAAGACATGGATTCAAATGTGATTCAGCTCTGAAAATCAGTGAGCACCCTTGGGTGAGTCATTACTCTCAGCATCACAGAATCATTGTGAGGATTAAAATGAGATTGGGGAGAGACCACTTGTGCTATCTTGATTTTCTTGGAAAATAAAAGATGTGATGGAGATGAAATAAATGTTTAATTTTAATGATCTTGTAAATCCAGTTGTATGCATCTGTAGGCAGCTGTAGAAATCATTATTTTTATAGATTCACACTATTGAGCAGTCTATACTTTGCTTCAATATACTGAAACCAACATAAAAGTATTTACATTGTTACTGAACCAACCATTGAAAAAACTTTAATTATCCATACCTGTTCCTACATTTGTACAAAAAAATATAAAGTTAGAGTCCTATGGAACAAATACTAATCTATCTTGAATTATGTAGCAAAAGCTTAGATTATGCAGATATCCCTTCCGTTATGTGCTGCTTCAAAGCTAGGCTGACACATGGAACAAAATTTCGTACTGAGATCAAGTCTACAGATCTCTAGTTCACATTTTTGTTTGCTTTGGGAAGTCTTAATATTGTTGGGTTTCAGTTTTCCTTCGAGATTAGTTTACTGAAGCCAAAGAGCACTAGCTACATCTATAGAGTTTTGAGATTCTGTGGTCAGAAGTGAAAAATAAGACCAGCCTAATTAGCAACAGTCATGATGCTATGAGCACTGAGAACATGGCCTGCTGTGATACTAGAGTGATGCTTCTCTGAACAGTGGAGATAAAAATACAAATTTTATCTTTCACTCTGTCTTTGATGTGCCTGGGAACTTAATTTATTTGATCTTTTGCTTATTTTCAATGAATAGGCAGATTGATACCCCTATATGTTAGGTGCTTTTATTATTCAGGGAAAGCTCCGTAGGTTTGTTGTAAAAATATCTGCTAATCACAATAAGAGTAATTCATTCAAAATTTTTTATCTTCTACTATATAGAAGTCAAAGTTTGTTGTGAGTGAGTTTGTCTATTTGTGTCAGGCAGGCAAAGACCTTGTATGATTGGCTATGTGAGTCGAGAAGACTTCATATGATTGACTGGCTGTGAAGACTCTATTGAATCCTGGGGTTTGCAGTTTAGGGAGAGGCCTTTAGAATTCCCAGCCAGACAGCTCAGGCTGGTGTCTGTGGAGACGAAGCCTACCAGCAAGAAGAAGGGCATTGTACTTCCTCAGGAAACCAAACTCTGTATGTTAATAACTCGGAATACAGATTGGATTGGGAACTATGAGGAAAAGTTACAGGTACTGAACAAGATAGTTTGGGGAATTAGAGACACACGATATCAAATCTGTGTATTTCAACTATGTCTAATTCCTAAGGTAAGGTAAGGTAATTCCTAAGGTATTTCGAAACAAATGTTACCTATGAGAAAATAAAATCCCGGACAATGCATTGGGGAACATGGGTAAAAGTTAAAGGTACTGGAAAAGACAATTTGGTGAGTTCTTAAGAGGAAAATAGAATCTCAGGCAATGCTAGGTATATATGCTAGTGGGTAGTAAAATTCATTGCAAAAATGTAATGGGACAGGCTTAATTTTGAAATTGAAATATCTTTCTCTGTTCTGATACTGTCAGCTACAATTTATTAATGGAAAGGGCAGTGAAAGTTTATGTGTACACAGTGTAGACACTGTAGCTGAAAGGACACCAAGCAGAAGTCAAGACACGTTAGAATTTATTTTAAAACAGCTAATAATTTCGGAGAAATGGAATTCTATTTTAACAGAGCATGCCAAGAAATGTTTGTCATCTACACAAGATGAAGTGCTGTTTTAAGTCAAGCTTTGATCAGTTCTGATGCTTCAAAAAACAAAATAATTTTTTTAATTTTTTTTTTCCCAGTGCTACATTTTTAGAAATGAAAGATCAAGAATTATTAATGTACAGCAGAGAGCTGCAGCTAATAAGACACATAAGGCCTCAAATCCCTTTTGTGGAAACCTGGTGCCCCCAGGATACCTCAAAAGCAGCTTGACCCCAAAAGATTTTCCATGTGGAAGAGATGATGTTTTGCCGAAAAATCATTCAAAAAAGCATAAAACCATCCTCTAATGAGCAGTTTTGCTTATTTCATTCCCCCTCAACATCACAATTACCAACAGCCAAAATTAGGCTGCAGTTGAAACTGGAACCGATGTCACATCATCACTTCTGGGTCAGCAGAAACAGGCCCATGTGTTCTACTGTGTAGGCAAAAGTTGGCCACCTTAACATGCAGAGAAAACTTCATTATAGATTCTTAAATGCTCTAGTTTTTACTTAAATTCCTATTACCAGATGTGTCCAAATAGGACAGTAGTATAGAGCTGTATGTTGGAACCACAAGATATGAGTAATCTGCATTAATAATTAGAGCTCAGAAAGGGAGACAGAGGTACTTTGAAAGACAAATTAAGGAAAATTTTTGTCATTCCCGAATATAGGCATTAGCCAAAGTATAAGCTACTGTTCCTCTTTGCTATTCTGTTGAACACTTTTTCTGCTACTATTTTAAAAAGTATATTTTATCATTGTTCGCCCATTCTTTAAAAGGATTCAACTCAGTGAAAGGGAAATACAGGAAATTATAATAAAGTTAGATGTAAAGTTGAACGGTTTCACGGCTGGAAATCATAGGTTGTTGTGTGTTTTCTGGGTTTTGAGGCCGTGTTCTATTAGTATTTTCTCCTGACGTTTCGCCTGCATCTGTGGCTGGCATCTTCAGAGGATATCCTCTGAAGATACCAGCCACAGATGCAGGCGAAATGTCAGGAGAAAATACTAATAGAACACGGCCTCAAAACCCAGAAAACACAAAACAACATAATAAAGTTACCTTAATAGCCTAGATCTAATGGTATCATTCTGCTAATGGAACTAATAAGAATAGTTCCCATAGCCCCTCCCTGTAGGATCAAAATCTCTTCTGTATAGTAGCAGACACTTCCAGAAAAAAGTGTTTGGGTGGTAGGTAAACCTGTGTGGGAGGTAGTGCATTATTGTCCACCTTAACTATTAGTACGTAGATAGGGGAGATTGATGAGTGGGTCTAAGAGGTATTTAATTTCCTATTAGAAGACAAAATGGTACCAGCTGCTCGAAAGAGATTGTTGTATGACCATTTCATAAGTAATGCTGTTTAGATTAAGGTGATTTTAATAGCTATCACACAGCTACTAATATCTACTATGGTGGCAGGTTCTTAAAAGAGAAGGATGGTTGCCCAGTTTTAGGAGCTTTTAGATGAATTAGATTATAAATTTTAGGTGAATTAGATTATTTAGACCCTTTCAGTCTGGCTTACAGTGTGGATGTTTCACACTGAAATGCTCTCAGTCATTCTGATGGATGCCTTTGTCAGAAGAGAGGTAAGGAGTGTGAACCTTTTGATTCTCTTTAGGGGTGTAGCTGTAAGGAAAAGAAATGCTCCTTGAGTCCCCACATTTCTAGCATTAAATAAAGCAAATCATTCACATCTAAAACTCTTGTAATTTTGCTGTGTTTGCATTCCTGTGATAACTTTGTCCTTTTCTTTGGGTGCGTAAATTGTAAATGCTCAATTAATATGTTAAATTACTGCACTGCTAGGAATTTAGGAATTGAAAGAAATTTTTATGAGAGGGCAGATTTCTTATAGAGGGGCAGTGCTCTTATCTTGCACACACACCCTGTAGCTACATCTGTTTTCTTTTTGACCTCATGGTGGGTTTTAAACTTCTTGTAGATGTTGTGGGCCTTCAAGTTGTTTCCAGCTTACAGGGACTCTAAGGCAAACCTATCACAGAGTTTTCTGGAGCTGAGAGTTTGATGCACCCAAGGTCATCCAATGGATTTCCATGGCCAAGCAGGGAATTGAAGCCTGGGTAGCCGGGATCATAGTCCAACACTCAAACCACGACACTACACTGATTCTTGTTGAATTTCTGCCATTTATATATTTATGGAATGTATACCCCACCTTGCTCCTGGAATGGGATCCAAGGCAATTGGGGAGTGTGTCCCTGTTGGTTCTGCTGGACCTCTCAGTGGCTTTTGATACCATTATGGTATCCTTCTGGGCTGACTGTCCGGAATAGGACTTGGGGGCACTGTTATACAGTGGTTTCAGTCATTCCTGGAGGGACGACTCAGAAAGTGGTGTTGGAGGACTGCTGTTCGATTCCCTGGCAGTTGGTCTGTGGAGTCTCTCAGGGTTCTGTTTTGTCCCCCATGCTGTTCAATAACTACATGAAACCTCTGGGAGAGGCCATCCAGAGTTTGGGATTCGGGGTCACCAATATGCTGATGATACTCAACTCTACCTCTCCTTTACATCTGATTCCAAGGAAGCTGTCTTGGTGCTCAATCAGTGTCTGTTGTCAGTAATGGACTGGATGAGGGCAAACAAATTGAAGCTTGGTGCGTACATGACAGAGGTGCTCCTGGTCAGTCGAAAGGCAGATCAAGGAATAGGGACTACACTTCCCCTGAAATCTCAGACTTGCAGCCTGGGTATTCTACTGGATTCAGCTCTGAGCCTGGATGCTGTTATTTTGAAATGACAGTACATAGTCTGTATTTTGAACAACTGAGTGATAATTACCTTGGGGTCACCAACAAGTGACTTAAATGTTCCTATAGGGATCTTTAATTTTTGGACAATGCCACTCTGAAGAAACTAACTTCTGTGTCTGAAATTCTGTTCAAACCAACATTAGTCGGCACAAGAGTGGGTGGTGAATCCATCTCTGTGAGTGAATCAATTCATGAATTTATCATCACCCCTCCCCCAATAGCTCTGAGTGATACAGGAGGATAGAAGTACTCAACCTGGGGGTTAAGAGGATTTTTCAGTGTTGTTTCCTTATCTACCCAGGACTGAATCCAGGAGCAGCGACAAACTGCAAACATGTGAGGTGTGTGATTCTGCATGATGCCCCTGTCTCCCATTTACACTGTGGGGAGCTTTGCCCAAATGAGGATGCCTCTCTTCCCAGGTTCCAGCAAATTAGGCTTTTTTTCAAGAGAGGATTTTAGAACCCTTCTGTGCAGGGCTAAAAAAGTTTTGCAGATTTCTGATGTGGCTGAAATGCAGTCTTCTGCCTCTGAGAGCATGCCAGGAATGGTGGCTAGAGATAAGTCTAGAAGTTCCACTGTCCCCTTTCCTGATATTCTTATGGAACCTGTATTAGAAGAACATATTGGAAGAATGTTCCAGTGTCCTCTAAGCCTTCTTTGGCTCAGAGTAAGTGTTTTTACATGCTTCCTTCTGATGTCCTGTTCAAGTTGAAGACCCCTCTTACAGATGCCCCCTTGGTGGCACGGGGGTCTGGATTAGTTGTTCCTAAAGATGACAGTGAAGCTCCCAAATTGCCGGAGGACAAAAAGAGCAAGCTTCTTCTGTGCAAAGCTCACAAAGCATCTGCACTGGAAATCTGTGCTTTAGCTGTTACCTCTTTCTTTGCTAGGGCTTCTACAAGATGAGTCAAAGAATTATTACTCAATATTCCAGTTGAAAATGTAAAACTTCATAAAGAGGTTAATAAGTTGGGTAAGGCTAACTTTATGGCTTTATGGCAGATGCCAGCTTAGATTCCTTACAGTATTTCATTACAGCAATGGCTACAGATGTAGCTCTATGGTGTTACTTTTGGTAAGAAATAAATGAGTGGGTTGACACCAAATCTAAGGTCAATCTGGCTGTTTCCCCATTTGTTGAAGTTACAGCTTCACGTATGGAGGTGGAAAGAATATACTGAACAGTGGTTGATGCCATTTGTGTGGCTAGAAGAGACTCTGCAAAATGCATTGATGAAGTGATCTGGAGGGCTTTTTGCAAATGGGAGTGCAGGATGTCACTTCACTCATACCCTGCTTCCATTCATCCACAAAAGAACAACACGTTTATTCACCAACCAAACTGCACAAAACACATCGTACAAGCTTTTGAAGTTCCACTGGCTTCTTCATGAGGAAAAAGATGTTTAAAAATCATATAGGAGAAAGAAAACAAACAAAGGTGACAGTGTTGGAATCACAGGCCTAGATTTTGTATCAGATGTTGTCTGTTGTAGTTCAGTTGGTTTGGAGGGATCTTTGTGTAGGCAAAGGCCACTCTCCTCCTGGCCATGTGGAGACTGAGACAGGGAGAGTAAAATTTAAACTCCATTGGCAGCAATAAAGTCACTTTTCTTGGAATCCGGAGTGTCTCTGTCTTTTGTGAAGCCAGCGGAGTGGGATTTCCTATCAACAGTCTGATAGCTGTCTCTTTTATGCAGAGTGGAACCGTATTTTGTTGCAAGGAGGCATTCACCTTCCCACTGCTAGGTTAACCAATTAGTCAACCCCACTGCCTCACATTTTATAAGCCAGAAAGGGCAAGGATACATCACAGATTTTCTTGGTCTCATCCTGTTCACATCCTTGGACTGCAGAAATTGATCTGTTACTGCTGAACAAGCATGGGGCCAAAGCTGAATGCAAGTTAAATCTAATCCAGTAGATTTTATCTGTGAAGTACCAGGGGAAAAGTTCACAGCAGTAGTTGTCTACATGCTCCTCTCTTGGACTCTTGACTACTCACGCTAGCTCTTCTGTTAATATCTGTGCAGACTCAATGCTGGCAGCAATTTTTTTTCCTCCCATACATTTTGCACTGGTTAGATCTCACCTGGAACACTGTGTCGAGTTCTGGACACCTCAATTCAGGAAGGATATCGACAAGCTGGAGCGTGTCCAGAGGAAAGTGACCAAAATGCTGAAGGGTCTGGAAGCCATTCTCTGTGAGGAACGGCTTAGGGAGCTGGGGATGTTTAGTCTTCAGAAGAGAAGGTTAAGAGGGGACATGATATCAAGGAAGGAGCGGTCTTATTTTCTGCTGCTGCACAGACTAGGACAAGGAACAGTGGATTCAAGTTGCAGGAAAGGAGATTCCACCTGAACCTCAGGAAGAACTTCCTGATGGTCAGAGCTGTCTGGCAGTGGAATAGGCTGCCTTGGAGAGTGGTGGAGTCTCCTTCTTTGGAGGTTTTCAAACAGAGGCTGGATGACCATCTGTTGGGAGTGCTTTGATGTGTGTTCCTGCATAGCAGGGGGTTGGACTGGATGGCCACTGTGGTCTTATCCAATTCTATGATTCTATGTGTTATATTGGTTGCATAGATATTTCATTAGGTTTGTAGATCTCTGGAATTGCCTTTGAATTTTGAATTTTTTACAGTAGGGAGAAAAGAGAGAAGTGGTTGGACAACAACCCTGGAGACAAGGGTTCAGTTCCTGCTCTGACTGTCAGGGTCAGAGACCCAGGTGGCGAGACAGCCCAGAGAAGGGAGTGGGAGAGCTAGCAGAGTCCTGCTGGGGGGAGTCAAGGAAGCACCTACTCAATGGAAGTCCATTTATCTAAGCCAGAGTGACAAGCAAAAGCCGTAGTCAGAGTTCCAAAAGCCAGGGGTCTGGAGCCAAGAGATCAATCCAAGGTATCAGGAGCCAGGTGCTGGAAGCAAGGAACAGGCAAGGAGAGGACTTGTAGAAAATTTGCCACAAGCAAAGGAAAGCTTCCAGGCAGGCAGTTATATAACCCAAGACACAGGTGTGGCTAGTCACTGCTTCCTGAACTTAATCAAGGAAGCCTCCCTTTGCTCAGCTCTCTTGAGTCTCCGCCTTGTCTGTGGGCTGATTGGCACAGGCTCCAAAGCATCTTCAGAATCAGATCCCTGTTGCCCTAAAGGAGCAGGCAGAGGAACGTCTGAGCCTGCTTGGTCCATGGCAGCAGGGGGAACTCTTGAGCTGCAGGACTCCTCTCCAGCCAGAGCCACAGGGACCAACAGCTGCTGCTCGTCATCAGCAGCTCTGACAGGGGCTTCAGTTATCACACTGACATGGAAACCCACTGGGTAACCTTGGGTGTATCATATACAGCTCTCAGCTCCCAGAAAATTCTGTGACAGGTTCACCTTAGGGACACCATAAGTTGAAAATGATTTGAATACACCCAACAACAACAGTACAGAACTTCCCTTAAAAAAATAAAAAAATAAAAGCAAGGTTTCTAGTCATTTGAATGTTGTTTGCTAAACATCATCAGAAAAGTAACTTTTTAGGCAAAAAAGTTTAAAATGTTCAGCTTAGATGTAATGCAAATTGGATTTCTTTTTTAAGTAGCGTCATAATGCTCACTGTAGCTATACACTGATCACCTATCCTTCTTATTTTAAACATATTAGAATTATTATGAAATGGTGTTGTAAATGAGCAGCCTACTTGTATTAGTTTTTCCCCCAAAATGTTAGCTTTTGTATTTCAGATAGGGCTAACACAGGGAAATGAGCATTCACGACTTTGTTTATGCATCATTTGAATTGTCAGGGGCATTATTTCCACATGTTTTTGGCAAGATACATTGCATGCTGTGCTTTCCTTCTCTCTGCTGTTGCCTCGCTTAGCCTTGTGCAGTAAGGCATCTTCATTCTTCTTTATGTTACAGTTTTTTTTCTTTCTACAGCTCAAGGCTTTTTATTAAATAGCTGTTAACAGTATGCTTTTGAGGATTACAGTACCCAGTGTGGAGCAATTTAGCTTACACAAGAGATCAGTCAGCACGTAGTAGATTAATCACTTAAGGAGCCTGTTTTGATGGCAAAAGAAAGATTTTTGATCCCTGGAGTGTTTGGTTTTGTTGTGCACTTGTATCTCACTGCGTTATCCTTCTTGGTAGCACTTTGTTTAGAAAAATCTTGAATAGCTAGAAAACTAATGAACACATGCTGATAAAATAGGCCTTCTCCATCTATTGTATTAGTGAACACCTAGATGTTGTGTGGATTCTTCTTAGCTTAATTTAACCCCTCAGCAAAATAATTATTCTGGTCAAATGTAACCTTGTATTTAAACAGGTGCTCATGGTATACTAAGAATTTGCTGAAGGCAGCTTCAACTGTCATTTCTTTGTCTTCTCTATATTCTCAACAGCCTTCCCTATAATTTTGCTTTCATTAATGTGTGGTACTATTATGTCAGAAGCTTGTCTCATTTCCTTTCTGACACTAAGAGTTTAATGTCACCAAATCATCTCATCATTTTCTGGCTTGTTTGATCATTGCAATTGTTGAGGAAAAAGGGAGAGAAAAGGAAGGGGTTGAAGCTGTATGCATGATGTTTTAAAAACCGTGTTTGTTAAATCTCAGATTGTTTGGTGGCACAGACAATTCATTAATGGGTAAATTCGCTACTTTGACCAAACAGGTCAAATAAGGTCTGCCTTGCTGTTGTATTATGTAAAATATTGATTCTGGTCATGAATTGAAGATTTCTAATGAGAGCTTTGTCTTAAGAATTTGTAAGCTTTAGTAACTCCATAAAACAAATTAATGATAAGAATTTTGAATATTTCTATTTGAAATGTGCTGTGTAATTTGGAGAGCCAGCATGATGTGGTGGTTTCAGTGTTGGACTACATCTCTGAGAGACCAGGGTTTCAAGGTGCACTCATCCGTGGAAACAAAATGGGTGACCTTGGGCAAGTCATGCTCACTTACCCTCAGACGAAGGCAATGGCAAACCCCTTCTGAACAAATCTTGCTGAGAAAACGTGCTAAGGTTGCCGTAGGTTCTCCATAGATCAGAAACTACTTGAAGGTACACAACAACATTAAACTCAAGCAAAAATGGTCTTTTTTTAAAGGTTTGGTTACCATGACTGTTTCTACAGTTTTACCAACATTAACCCAAGTCTCCCCCCCCAAAAAAAAATCTACTAGTTGATCAATATGGCTTTGCAGTAACTAGAGTTCAGTTGAATTCCACTCTTTGGTTAGAGTAGTGATGGACATGTTTGTTTCTTTAGCCCTGACTTGTGTTATGTCAGAGGTAACCAAACAGAAAATGAGATATGATTCAAAAATTGCAACCAGCATCCTGAAAAATTCAAGAAAAGACAAGAAAATGGCTTCAGTATTTATCACCAAGAAAAAATTAGTACAAAGCAGAACAAATGTATGCACACAACTACTTCACATACAGGACACCTTCTGTTGTGCATCACAAGCCAGCACGGTATAGTAATTTGAATGTTTGAATAGGACTCCAGGAGACCAGAGTTTGAATTCTGTTCAGCCATGGAAACCCATTGGGTGACCTTGGGCAAGTCACACTCTCACAGCCTTAGAGGAAGAAAAGCAGTGGCAAATAAGAAGACGTTGCAATAGCATCTCCATAAATTGGAGTTGATTTGACAATGCATAACAATAAGAAACAGTAACATAATTTGTTGCAAATATATGACTTAATTTTTCAAAAAGTGCATAGACATAAGTGAAACGTAGCTGAGTAGAAATCACTGCAGTAGCAGATGCCAAGTATCGAAAAGTATAAATAAGATTTATTTCAATATATTTCTTCATCTTGAGTGTCAATAAAAAACTCCTTGCTGCATAAACTTTCTAAATGTTAATACCCACAATTAAAGCTAATCTGAGACTCAGCAAAGCTAATCTGAGACTCAGTAAACTGAAGGTCTGAGTTCAGTCTCAAAGGGAAATAGTCCTCTTTTAAGCTTCAAGCAACAAAGTTTGTAATTCATTGTAATACGTAGAGATATGCAACCTGGGGTTCCTCATCTGTAACTGATCTGCACTCACAATTCTTACATGGTTATGATCTATTGCTAGCACTCTAACTGCCACCTAAGACCTACTTGAGTAGGCATTAGCTGCAACAAGAGAAGGAGATCCATTCTGTTGTTTGTCAGGGAATGAGTGGATGATGTTTCCATTCCCCTCTGCATTGCAACCTTGCTTACTGGTGGGAGAAGGGTGGACCACCTGCTCCCTGATTGCCAGCAGACCCAACCTCTTTCTCTCCATGTGGCTAACAGCTAGTAAAATTGCGGATGGGATGGAGTCGAGTGGCCAGGCCAGGAGACCTTAGTTTATACCTTCATAACTAAGTAGCCCATGTAGAATTTCAGCCAAAATATTAAAATCAAATATACTTAAAACTTTTGTGTTGATATATAAAAACTTGGAAAAGTGATAGGTGATAGAGCAAGTCCCTATTCTGTGAGAAGCAAAAACTATTGTTGATTTTGTGCATGGGTACTAGCCAGAAACAAGAAACAAGACTGTGTGTAGCCCACAGGCTGAACTTTGCCTACCCCATGTGTTAGACTTTTCAAATTACACAGCTTGAGGTTTTGAATCTGCAGAGGCCTCCTTTGATGAAAGAAGGGCAGGTGATTTTCAACACTTCCCTTGTTTCTGCAATAGTTCGATACACCTAACACTACTTTCCACGTTTTTCTCCAGAGTTCCACAGCTCTTTAGTGTAGATTTTCAGAGTACATAGCAAAGAAGAAATTGGTGATAATCTCTTTTCCTCCTTTTCCATTATCAAGAAAGTCACTGGATCAAACTCTGCCTTGAATGGAATGATACAATTGGATTCAGCTTCCAGGTTTTTTTAGTTGCTTTAAACTATATATGAGAAACTAGAGGGGCAAATTCTGACACAGGGCAGATAGAACTGAAGAAGTCTCTTTGACTGTCTGTCTAAGAAATCATGTGCACAGGGTCACTTGACTAACGTTCGTTAAAGTACATATTGCATTCTTCTTTCTTTCTTTCTTTCTTTCTTTCTTTCTTTCTTTCTTTCTTTCATCATTCATTCTTGTTCATTCTTTGGCAAGAATCATCTGAGCTCATTCAAAACTGATCAGGTACAGTAGAGATATTTATTTCTTTAGGTATCTTTATGCAGAGTCAGTTTTCTCATATAGATATTTTGCCTTGACTTCTCCTGTTTGTACATATTGTAGCAGGCACTGCACAATTCTGCTTAGTAGAAAAAATAAAGTGCTTAGTTACTCCTGAAAAAAAAATTGACAACAATCAAACAACACCTCCTAGAGAGGAAGCCTCCTCCTTTTGTGCCCCATTACCTGAGGACTCAGTCTTTTGACACTCCAAATTAAGGACAAGTTCTGTTAATCTGATGGAGGTTATGCTCTTTCATCAGTTCTTCTTGCCTACAGAGCCTCACTTGGAAACGTACGCACACACACACACTGCTTGCAAAGCAAGCTGAAGGGGGGGGGGCACTAAGCCAACTGAGAGATTTTGCAGGCAGTGCACATGTGGTCAGTATGGAGGTGAGCGTCCATAAGTCCTTAATGCTTCCTATAGTACAGTACGTGGGTTTTACATTTCAACCAAATCAATTTTCTGACAGTACTGCAGTCCCTAACCTGTCAGATAAATGGGGGAAGCCTGTACTTGTTTCTTAACTATGTAGTGTTACCAGCTGTTTTTCTCCTTTTTATTTATTGACCATTTGTCCTTTCTTCTACCAGGCCTCACTTTTGTTTACAGTAGGGAGAGATTTGAGAATATAGTACCCTTGGTTTAGAATGTATCTTTTTTTATATTTTCTGTGATTTTGAGCATTGGAAATGTTGTCACTAGATATTGCAGTACTTCTGTCTTTTCCTACCTTCCTGTAATATAAGTCTTGTGTTCCTCTTCAGCTGGAAACTTAATACGGCTCCTAAACTTGATTTTATTTCTCTCCCTTAAAATATAATGTAAACATTTTTCTGTAGTTTTAATTTCAGTTAATATAGAGACAATTGCTATGCTTCATGCTTTGGAACAGTGTTGAATTGTTTTCTCATTATCTCTTATAGTGTCTTTAACTATTTAGTCAGTTTACTACTTTAAATGGGGCATACTTCTAATCCAGATGCTCTTGAAACCAATTTGAGTGTTTTTAAACCCATTTATTTAAACTGGTATTCATAATTACAACAGAGTAAAAGTAGCGTTCCTATACATCCATAGAACCTTGCTGTTTAACGGAATCATCAGCTTTATTGTGTAGGCATTGCGTTATGATATACCTGAGTCTGTCTGAATGTAGAGATGTTCTCCCTGTAGTGTGAAAATTGTGCCATTCTAGAATCCAAAAGTTCACAAGATCAGACCTTCATTCAGGAGATAAACTACTTGGTAGAGTATTTTTATGGCACTAGATATTGGAATTGTGAAACAACCCCTCCTTTCTTCCACCTGGGAAGAAAGCTGTTCAAGAGGGTCTTGGCTGTATTCCAAATAACAGTGGACAACACTTGCTCTTCAGATATATCTCAGTTTGTCTTCCAACCCAGGTTCCCCCATTGTAGTCACCTGACTCTGCTAATTCTCTTGGTTTTGTTGTTGGCTTTGTTGGCTACCAGGTGAGCTGATAGATGCGATGAACAGATGTTTCAGGTCAGTAATGGACAGGATAAGGGTAGTAAATGGAACTTCAGTCCAGACAGAATGAAGATGCTGGAACTATAGAATCAAGCTTGAATCTTAGTGGTCCATATTTTAGATCTGCTAAATACTTTTGATCAGCAAGTGGCATTTCTGGCACACCTCACCTTCTAATTAGTTACACGATTGATTTGTTTTTAATATATATTGGTTTCATGTGCTCTTTTATCTGATATGTGTTTAATCCATTATTGTTTCCCACCTCAATCTACAGGGAGAGGTGGGTAAGAAATAGTAGTAGTAGTAGTAGTAGTAGTAGTAGTAGTAATAATAATAATAATAATAGAGATTATGATTATAGTGCGCAAACTACTACGAAGTTTTCCGTTCATAGTCCACTTGTGTGTTCTGTGCCCCAGTAGTAACCAGGTTGGAGTACTTAAAGTTATTATAGAGTTTTAAGACCACACAGGAACTACAGGTGTAGTCTAGGAGTTCAGAATACAACACCTAGATTACTCCTTCTAAAAGCTGGTCAGAACATATCTTGCCTGTTTTGAAATGACTTTACGAACTTCCTATTCATTTTGGGACATGTATAAACACTACTTGTAAACCTAGAATTTGTACAAGCTGGAAAATAATTGTCAGTAAACATCAGGACAGTAAAATGTCAAATAGGTTGGCTAATATCCAGCATGGGCAGATGAAGCATAAAGTTCTGCCCAGGTGGAACTACATCTTATCTCCTTTCTCCCTTCTGGCAGGAGTCACCTCTTTCATCCTCTCCATTTACTAACTGATGAAGAGTGGGTGGTGGTGGAAGGACACACAGTTATGTCTCTATAGGTGGATACACAACAATGAAGGCACGCCTCCATAGGAACATGCTGGAACACTCTTCTGTGTCTCCATGTTCTCCACTGCTGCATGCCTTCAAGTCATTTCCAACTTATGGCAACCCTGACGTTAATGTATCATTTGCCTTTGCCTTTCTCTGAGGATGAGAGAGTATGATTTGCCCAAGGTTTCCATGGCCAAGCAGGGATTTGAACCCTAGTCTCCAAAATCATGTCTTCCACTCAAACCACTACAGCATCCTGGCTCTGCCATGGTCTCCACTGGCCATTAAAAGGCTGTCTCAGAGGCTGTCTGAAACAAACAGGTGGGTTTTCAGGGGACAGGGTTGTTGATTCTTCTGCAAGGGAGGTACTGAATTCCTCCACCCAGGCAATCAAAGAAGACACATATTGGTGTGATACTTTAACTCACTGAAGAGGAAGAAGACCTAATAAAATGTTACTTAAGAATGCCTGGATACAAAGGTGTGGAGTGACTAAGTAGGTACAGCCAATCTCAGCACAAAGAACTGTGCGAGGAGAAAGAGGGGCTACAGTGTGAGAGAGGAGGATTTTAAAAACAAAAGAGGAAGTGGAAGAGAAACAGTGGAGGCTGAGTGTTTGAAACAGGCTGCTGGAGGAGTCAGTTGAGAGTCTGAGGGGAGTTAACTGAGTACTGAGTGCCTGAGTGATTTAAGGTACAGATCTAAGATAATTCAACTGGAATAGCGTTAATGGTTTGGAAATAAGAACTGGAACTTAACAAAGAAGTTATTCTACATGTTATTAAATAAAGCTAACTTATTAGTTATTTTGTACAAGTGATTCTGGATAGTATTATTAACCTGGAACCAAGGGTGGGTCATGCTGACCAAAAGGAACACACAGCAGTCCTTAGTGAGATCACCTGAAACCCTGGGACCTCAGACCCAAGGAGGAATTTTAAAGGGGACCAGAGGGCAATGTGACACTGACAGGTTCATCAGGTTAGGAAATGTGGGGCCAGCTTGTGAAGAAAATCTGTCACTATTGACATTGTACTAGTGTATGTGATTAACAGGATGCCAACCATTGAAAAGAAATCCATAAGAAACTTTTCCAACCAGAGAACTTGGCAATAAAATGAAAAAGATTTAACATTAGGAAATATGATGATAAACACTTCTACATATGAACCTATTTTGGAGGAGAAATCTCACCTTTAATCCTATTGCTAGTCTCAGCTAGAATCATTAGCTTTTAGCTGTATGTTGACTAACCAGTTAACAATGAATTCAACCAGTCTACTAAAGTTGGGACAAACCAACATCTCACTTCAATAAGGCAAGATAAGAACAAGTATGTACCCACACCTTCCTTGGCATGCTGCAGTTAAATATTCAGTTAGCCATATTTCCTCATTAAATCTGAACCAAGTAACCACGGGTCCCAGCTTTGGAAGAAGCCAAGTTCTCAAACCAAGTTCTTCTTGCAGAAAATTGAGCAAAACTGAGAGAACTGTTTGGCTTTCAAGAATATGTAATCTCTATTTCCACAGTGGACGTGAAGTGTGTCTGATAAACTTGACTAGCTTAAAAACCAGAGTGTATTTTTTAGCCAGTATTTACCCCATGTTGTGTCTGGTCGAAGTCTCCTTTACTCAACTGCTGCGATTCCACTGATGAAAGGAAAGCAAGAACACCATTCATGTTTTTATTGTATACTTCTGTTTTAGCTGATATGGGCAAAGCGGTTAAGCTGTGTGAAGTAGGCTTGCTGTGTTTATTTAAAGGGACTGCTGGTTTTCAAGACCTCCTGGTTAACAAGCTTCTTTAAACAGCCAGACAGGAGACAAATTTAGAGCTATGCAAGAATGTGGTATACTGTGATACCAGTCCCTACTGGACTATACATCTGTGTGATTTACAATACAAGCTAATTTTTCACACTGCCTTTTAATTCTTGCCAACCAGTTTCATGATTGGAAACCATTTAGAGTTCTGAAGAAAAAAAAATACAACGAAGGCACATGATTTCCTATTGTTGCAGCAGGAAAAAAATCCATGTACTGTCAAGAATTAAGTTTTTCACTTTTTTACAGAAGCAAGGAAGATATTTGTGGACTAGAAACTGAGTTTTAACAACCTCAGTACTTCTCAAATCTGGAAAAATGCATTTATTCTTATTTCTTTCCTGACCTATAAGTAAACAGAGGAATTAAATAATTGGGGATGGGCATAGAAACCATTAAATGGAGGGATAGCTGCTTAGTGGACAACATTTCTCACTCATGCACAAGAGCCCACTATGTTGTATCTTATAACACAGTGGAGAAACTTGGATTGCTTGACATATTTCAGTAGTACAGGTCTTGCCTTCTGTTTGCTTTATCTCATTTTAAATGTACTGAACATGCTTCTCCTTTTAGATATTTAATTTTGTTTATTTTTTGGCATTTTGAATTTAGCTTGGATCCAAGGATGTGTTGTCCAAGCAGAAAGACAATTCCCTTCATACAAATCTCTCCCTCAGAATCTTTTCAGTTCCACCATGTCCTTACATCTCAGTGACAGCATTTGGGTTTGAGATAAATGGGAGGAGAAGAACCAGAAGCACTCTTTCAATTGAATGGAGTTCACTGGCTTATCTCTAGATCCAAGCCAGTGGTTACAACAATGGCATTACCTCATATAGTACTGTTACCATAATGGGCCAAAAGCTTGTAGGTGAACTATACTAACAGTTGTACTTCTTCCAAAGCTGCACAGTGTTGATGAGGGAAGACAAATAAATCCTCTTGGTACTTACCTTATAGCTGTATCTTCTCTATTGAAAGTTATTTCAGTCAATGATCAGTAGGAAAAAAAGGAACAAGGTAGAATAGATAAACCAAAATGCAGTACATTAGAATACATTATTAAATATAGTATTAAAAATGACATTAAATATAAAATATGTGTAATACAGTAATAAAAAATATAAGGTGTAATACCATTAATACAGTGACAGCATCCTAACCCAATAAGCGATTGCTGCCACACAAAACCTGGCTACCTTGGCTGTAATCTCAGGAAACTGGTCAGTTGAAAAGCAATCAAAATATTACAAGACAAATCAGCAAACAAAACATAACAGAATCCCAACAAATTATAAATAATTAATATTTATCAAAAAAAGAAGTCCTACTGAGGTACATAAATCTTGGTAGAGACAAATACCATGTAAGCAGTACTAGGGAGTGTGTTCTAAAGCCAGCATGATTCTGCCGGAAAAAAAAATCACTGTTTCAGAGTGCCAAACATTTAAAAATCCCAAAAGGGGCATCTTGAGTAGAGCCTTCTTTCTTGGCATGATTGTAGAGAACAGCAAGTTTTATAGAGGAGCAATCAGTCCTTTAAATAACTAGGTCCCAACCTATATAAAACAAGAACTTTGGCCTGTTCTTGGAAAAGCATAGGAAGACAGTTACAAGATTTTAAAACTGGCAAGAAGTTTCTCTGCAGTATTTTAGACTGGTTTGAGATTGAGCAGATCAGCAGTTGAATACACAGGTGTGGAGTGTGGCGAAGTCTCCTTTGGAGGTTTGTAAACAGAGGCTGGATGGCCATCTGCTGGGAGTGCTTTCGTTGCATCTTTCTGCACAACAGGGAATTGGACTCAATGGCCCATGAGGTTTCTTTCAACTCTGTGATTCTGTGATCTCTAGGATAACTGCATATACAGCTTATGGATACAGTCTTCTTGTTCTTCTGTACCTCATCTAGGATTCAGTTTGAACTTTTTAAACATTTCCATTTGCTAGGCCATTTTATCCCCCTTTTCTTTTTTACCTGCTTATGATCCATACCTCAAGCAGTTATTTACGTTCCAACAACCTTTTGGTTAAACTTGAGATTTTTTTTCTTTCTTTTTTTTTTAACATTTTTCCTTCACTTTCTGTTCCTTCTGTTTGGAGCATTCTGCCTCTCTGATAAACATTTACGTTTGTGTGTTACAGTTTTTAAATAACATACAAGAACACATTCTGTCTCTCTTTTTTTCTCTGTTGCAGCATTCATGTGTTGATTCAACTGTTTTGTTTTTTTTCTGTTTGTATTTACTATTCATGTACTTCTTTATGTTATAAACTTATAAGCAGGACTTCTGTAAAACCATTATTTGCATTAGTAGCATTAGCTATAAATGGGAAGGTGTGTGTGTGTGTGTGTGTGTGTGTGTGTGTGTGTGAACACTGTCAGACCACAGAATGTATGGCTAAGCCTACAATGGCAACAATCTTTTGTGGTTTCCCTCTTGG
The DNA here is from genome assembly GCA_030412105.1 of Cyclura pinguis. Taxonomy (NCBI): domain Eukaryota; kingdom Metazoa; phylum Chordata; class Lepidosauria; order Squamata; family Iguanidae; genus Cyclura; species Cyclura pinguis. The sequence goes on along the minus strand of CM059600.1, from coordinate 61,663,957 downwards.
GTTCCACAGAACCAGAAACAGATTAAGAATGTTGCTGTATATAATACTGAGTGTATAACATTTATTTATGAATAGTGCTTTCCAGGAAAACTACAGTGCTACAGTTCATTAGCATTTGAAGGTACTTGTTTGGTTTTTGTATCTAGTTGTGCATACAGATCCACCTCCCTGATGGCATCAGAGTGATTCGATCTGTTATTGCTGCTGCCTTTGCATGCTAGTGAACGCTTCTAAATAGTGTCACGCCATTGTCAGAGAAGGTTGCTTTCTCTTTCTAATCACCTGCATAGGTTATCTCTATGTTAGCTGCAGTTAAATGGTACCAAATAAGTCCATGCTAGGGAAGTCTGAAAAAGAGACACATTTCCTCTGGCCTCCTTAAAAACTGGCCTCCTTAAAAAATAGTAACCTGTATTCTAAAGCACAGAGATGTTGGTTTAATTTACATGCAATTCTGGCCTTTCATTAACATTATATATCACCTAGTATTCTCTTATCCCTTCTCAGCCATAGAGATCCCCTGGGTGTCTCAGCATCAGAGGAAAGCAGTACGAAACTCCTCTGAACAAATCTTGCCAAGAAAACACTAAGATAAGTGTCACCATAAGTCAGATTTAACATCAAGATAGATCGCAATAACAACAAATTGTCAAATACAGCTTATGATAGCTTAGAATTAAATCTTTAGAACTTATACATTAGTCATAAATAGTTTTAATTTTCAAGAATGTTTTTAAAATGTTTAATATTAATCATTTTACATCTTTAGTTGTTAATGCTTTTAATAGCAATTAATGATTCACTCTACTTTCTGGGAGTTGTGGCTATTTTTGATCAATTTTCATAACTTGTATTTAAAAAAACATAAAAAGAAAGATGTTACTAACATTGTGTGTATGTCTGTGTTACTGAGCAGATTCATTGATTCACAGCTCAAATTCAATAAATATATTTCTTTTCTACACCAAAGACAGAGAATTTCTTTCAGCTTGAGGATTCAGTTCAGTCACATTTCCTAGGGGCCACTTTCTAGTGGTGGGTAGAGCCAAAGGCAAAAGTGTAGACCCCAAACTACTTTATATTGAACTTCTTACTGCCAGTAATTAAGTGTTAGAGGAGACACTTCAATCTGTTAGAATGAAAAATTGTCTGGGAAATGGTGATATTGTGGGGAATGATTATTAATGTACAGTTACTGGAAATTTGGAAGCTATAGGGAAAAAGCATTTTTTTTGTTTTTTTATTATTTATTCTTTATTTATAAAATAAAAATATGAAAAGAATAGTATAACATTTGAATTAGACATATTTGCCATTGCTTTCTGTATGCATTTTATTTCACAAATTTATACTGATACTCCCCAGTATCTATTATATATATAAAATAAAAGTTGCATATACAGAGCAATATTTAAACATCTATATACAGTTCCTGACTTTTTACTTCTTTGCCATATCTCTGATATATCTTTACGCGCTTTATGTTTACACCTTTTCCTTTTATGAAATTTCCTACTTTCTTGTATTTTCCATACTCTAGTTTGGTACACTTTTCCTTTTTTTTTTTTTTTCTCTTTACTTATACATACCTTGTCCATATCTTTCTCTATTGTCTCTATTTGGAAATTTAATTGTCTATCAATTTGGTTTTTTTCACATATATCTAATTTCTCCATATTCCTATACTCACAACAATAATATATTTACCGCTTTTCTGGCTTTCCTTTTTACTTAATACTCCATCGTATCTTTTAATAATGGTTATTTTATGTCTTATTTCAAATTTTACTTTCCATCTGTCTGAAATGTACTTAATCACAGGTTCCCAATCTTTCTCTGTTTCTTTGGTTGATTTGCCCTTGCCAAAATGGGAGAACAAGTCAAATTCTTTAAGCTCAATAACTTTCAAGAACCAGTGATCTAAGTCTGGTATTTCAGGACTCTTCCACATTTTAGCGAAAATTAATCTTGCCGCTGTAACCAAGTTCAATAGTATTCTACTATATTTCTTGACGAAGTTTTTTTCAAACATAAATGTCGTATTTAACAGGAAGAATTCCGGTATCATTGGAAATGTTACACAAAACATTTCTTTTATGACTTCATATATTTTCTTCCAATATATTTTAGAAACTTCACAGGTCCACCAAAGGTGACAGTAGGTTCCTACTTTCTCCTTACACTTCCAGCATTTATTGTTGCCTGAATGGTAAATTTTATCTATTCGTTCTGGAGTTAGATGATATCTGTACATCATCTTCATGAAATTTTCCTTCAAGTCTAGTGAACTTGTGAATTCATTTGTCTCTTTCCAAGCAGCTTCCCAATGTTCTAACGGAATCTTGTGCTGAAAATTTTTCGCCCACTTTATCATTGTCTCCTTTATGGTCTCATCCTCCAATTACCACGCTAAGAAATATTTATAATATTGAGAAATCTTATGTTTAGTTTTAGTAAAAACTATGGTTTCAAGTTCGTTGTATTTTTTTTGTGTGGCAAATCCTTCCAATTTCAAGTCCATTTTAAATCTTTCTTTTAGCTGCAAGTACGGAAACCAATTCAGTACGATTCCTTGTTGGGCAAGTTCTTCTCTCGTTTTGAACCTTACTTCATTGTTTTCCAGGGCTATTAAATTTTCATATCTGATCCAATCATCTTTGTAATCTGCCTATCTTCCAAACAGGGCCTCCTGTGGTGAAATCCAGAGTGGTATTTTATTATATGTATTTTTCTTAATGAAGAGCCAAATTTTTAACAATGATTTTCTTAAATAGTGGTTGCTGAATTCTTTATCTATTTTTGCTTTTCCGTACCACAGGTAAGCGTGAAAACCAAATCTCATATCTGCCCCTTCAATTTCCAGTGTTCTTATATCTTTTAGTGTTATCCAGTCTTGCAACCAGACCATCGCATTGGCATGATAATAGATTTTTAAGTCCAGTAGATTACATTCTCCTTTCATTTTCTGTTCTGTTAGTAGTTTCCACCTAATCCTTGGCTTCTTACCTCTCCAAATAAATTTAGTTATATCTTTCTTTCACTGTTGGAAGGGCTTGTCGTTTGTTATTATAGGTAAGTTCTGAAATAAGAAATTTAATTTAGGGAGAATGTTCATTTTAACTACTGCTATTCGTCCCATCAAAGACAGATTTAAATTTGTCCATTTCTTCAAATCCCCTGCTATTTCTTTCCATATCTTGTTATAATTATTATCAAACAGTTCTTTGTTACTTTCCGTAAACCAAATCCCAAGATATTTAACTTTTTTCTCGATTTTAACTCCCATAATTCTCCTTAACTCTTCTTTTTCAGAATGTATCATGTTTTTAACTAACATGGTAGATTTATCGTAATTTATTTTTAGGCCCACTCCCTCTCCAAATATTTGAAGATCTGTTATTAGATGTTTAGCCCCTTCCAATGGGTCTTCTAGAAAAAAACTATATCATCAGCAAAAGCTCGAAGTTTATATTCTTGTTACTTGATTTTTACTCCTTTTATCATCGAATCTTCACGAATTTTGTTGTTTAGTACTTCCAATGTTGCTATAAATAAAAGCAGAGACAGTGGGCATCCTTGTCTGGTTCCTTTATTGATATTAATTGGATTTGTTAGTTCGCCGTTTATTATTAATTTAGCCTTCTGATCTTTGTAGACTTCCTCTATCCACTTTAGACAATTTTGACCGCAGCTCATTTTTTTCAAGGTTTCCGTGATGAAGGACCATCTGACTTTGTCAAAAGCTTTTTCCGCATCTGCGAATAGGATAGCCAATTTCTTGTCATTTCTTTTATCAAAATACTCTATCATATTTAATAAGACCTTTGTGTTGTTCCTTAGGTGTCGATTGGGTAAAAACCCGTTTTGATCTGGATGAATTGTTTGTTGTAGTATCTTCTTAAATCTTTCAGCTAATATAGAAGCAAAAATTTTATAGTCCGTATTTAACAATGAGATGGGCCTATAATTTTCCGGTTGTGTTAGGTCTTTCCCTTCCTTCGGTAGCAATATTATGTTAGCTTGTCTCTATGATTCTGGTAGCCCTTCCTGTCCAGTTTGGTTTATCGTCTTCGTCAAGGGTTCTAGCAATTCTGCTTCAAAAGTTTTATAAAATTTGGCCGTATATCCATCTGGCCCCGGTGCCTTGGCAATCTTTAATTTCCTAATTGCTTCCGAAACTTCTGCAGATGTAATTGTAGCATTTAATATTTCTTTCTGTTCCTCTGGTAAACTCGTGATTTTTTGCTCACTCAGATATGCTCTAGCTTTCACTCTGTCTGTTTCTACTGTTGTGTCTCGTTCATATAGATGTGTATAGTACTTAGAGAAAATTTGTTTAATTTGTTTTTGATCCGTTGTTTCTGTTTGGCCTTTTCTTATTTTTGATATTCTTCTTTTCTCTCTTTCTTTTCTGAGTTTATATGCCAACCATTTTCCTGGTTTGTTTGAATGCTCGAAATGCTTCAAACAGCAATATTTCATTTTCCTTTCCACCTCCTCCGTGTTAGTGGCTGCTATTTGGTCTTGCAGAAGTTTTATTTCTATCTTCAATTTTTGATTTGTGGTGTCTTGCCTGAATTCTTTTTCCTTTTCTTTTAACATGTCCAATAAATTCTGTAAATATTGGTCTTTCTTCTTCTTTTTTATTGGTCCAATTTTAATCAAATGGCCTCTTATCATGACCTTTCCGGCGTCCCAAACTATCTTCATTGGGATATCATGATTTATATTTTCTTCGAAATACCTTTGGATATTTTCTTTTAAATTTTTAATTTGTTGTTCATCTATCAGAAGGTTGTCATTAAGTCTCCAGTTGTATTCTTTTTTATTTCCATAATTATATTGCAAAAGAATCGCATTGTGGTCTGGTGCTACCCTTGGTAGTATCTCCATGTCCATGATATATTTATGAAGGGTCTTTGATATCAGAAACATGTCTATCCTGGACATGGAGTTGTGACGATCTGAATAAAATGTGTATCCCTTTTCCGCACCGTGCTTAAAGGTCCAAACATTGATCAATGCTAGTTCGGCCATCATTTTGAAGAAACTCTGTGGTAATTTCCCCTGGTTTTTCTTTATTTGTTTTAATGACTGTCTATCTTCCAATGGACTCAGAATGCCATTCATGTCCCCTAGAATTAATGTATTTTCTTGATTTTTCACTGGTATATTCTGTCACTAGTTTATTAATTTTGGCATAGAATCTGTCTTTATTTTCTATAGGGGAATATATCCCAACACATAGCATTGTTGTTCCTTGCATGGTTACTTCTAAACCCAGGTAATGACCAGCAGGATCCACGAAGGCTTCTCGTGCTTCTAAGTTGTTACTGACATACGTCATGACCCCACGCTTCTTTTTCTCCCATGACGCAGTGAAACACTGCCCTAATTTGGGATTTTTCAGATATTTTGTGTCTTTATCAGCTATGTGTGTTTCTTGTAGACATATAATGTCCATTTTAGTTTTCTCCAGATAGTGGAATATGTGTCGACATTTAAAAAGTAGAGGAGGAATGGGACTACCAGACTTTCAAATATACTATAAGGCAGCGGCTTTTACGTGGATAAAAGACTGGATAGACCTTCAAGATATGAGAACGGTGGCATTGGAAGGTGCTGACTTGAGGATGGGGTGGCATGCCTATATGTTTTATGATAAAGCAAAAACAGATAAAGACTTTACACATCACTATATCGGAAAATCGCTTTTGAAAATCTGGGACGATTATAAAACTAAAAACATAAGGCAGCTCCCCACCTGGGTCTCACCGCAAGAGGCTTTTTTTGGCAGATGGACTGATACAGATAAATGGTTGCGATATTATGATATAATTGAGAGATCAACGTCCAATAATCTTAAGATTAAAACAAGGGAAAAATTAGAAAAAGAGGGAAAACATTAAGTTGATTCCCTTACGGACAATTAGCAGAAAGGTTTCAGATGGATATAAAAACATACAGAATTGAACTAAAAGAGAAAACTGGACTAATTAAATGGCTGTTCGAAAATCCGCCTCATTTACTAGCCCAAATGTATCAAGAAATATTACATCAGGAGAGGCAAGAAGAAATAGTAAAGGCAACAATGCTTTCATGGGCTCAAAACATCGGACATTCAATTCAATTAGAGTCTTGGGAGCAGAGTTGGAAAAAAATACAGAAATTTACAGTAGCTCAGAATTTGAAAGAGAACTATTATAAGCTATTTCATAGATGGTATATGACACCAGACAAATTAAAAAGATTTATAATACAGGTACCGGACACTGTTGGAAATGTCAGAATGAGGTCGGTACAGTATATCACATGTGGTGGACATGTCCAAAAGCTAAGAAATATTGGACTGGAATACATAATAAAATTTGTGCATTAATGAAAGTTCAGTTTGCTAAGACACCAGAATTGTATTTGTTAAATATAACTGATATATTAGAAGGTACTGGTATAAAGAAGCATTGGAGAATATTACTGTATATGATAACAACAGCTCATATTGAATATGCAAAGTTGTGGAGAACTCAGCAAATACCCACAAATGAACAATGGTGGGGTACACTCATTGAAAACAAAAATGCTGATATAGTCTCTCAGAGATTAAAAGGGAAATCAGACGATGAGATACAAAAAGAATGGCAAATTGTAACGGGTAATTGCTGAGTTCTATCAGATGGAAATCTGTAATTCATGATTTAAGATAAATTATGAGGGGGCTACAGGATATATATCATGAAGCGGGAATATGGAGATTGAAATGCAAGAATCAACAAGTAATATTAGCAGTAAAATGTTGTACAATATTTTAAGCATTAAGAAATCTTGATAATGAAATCTAGATCAGTGTGGAAGATCAGAAATATTTCAATTAAGATGACAGTTATAATTTTGCTTTGTTTTATATGTGAATTTTGAATAAAATGATTATTTAAAAAAAAAAGTTTGTTTTTCTTCCACGGCACACTGGCGTCCGAGCTTAAATTCCTTCAAGGAATCTACCGACTGTCTATAACTTATCTCATTAGCTGCTAGCCGGCTCAGAAGCCCAAACTCTTTTCTTTCAACACAGATGTCCAATATATAACCAGCCAGAGTCCAACTTTACATATACGTTAAATCCTTCCCAGCGGTTTCACATGAAGAGCAATGAGTAGATAAAAGAAGGGGAAAAAAAAATACTGTCCTTGGCAGATGTGTCTTTTAGCTATATAGTCTCAAATCTTCTGTGACATAAATCTGACAAATCCAGTTCAAAAGCCAGCTATAACAAAACACTTCAGATCTATGTCTTTTACAAAGAATCTATTTTCCTTAGATCATTGTCACTTTGTATCCGAAGTTATCCAAATGTCTTTCTTCATTCAGAAAAGCTCGCCTCTACTGTGGAGAAAACCTTCGTCGTTGCTTTTCTTCCTCGTAGCACACCCACTATACAGTGGTGAAAATCAGAGTACTGGCAATATTTAATCAGATTTAGTTCTCCTGTTTTGTACTCACACAGTCTTAAAAAAGGTCTTGGCGTCACTTAATTGAAGTTTCTAAACTTCAAGCACAATGAGCAGTCGTGGACGTTCTACGATCCTCTGCCTTCGTCCGCCTGCCTTCGGTGTATCCACCCCGGGCGTGCGGGCTGGCGGTCCACTGGATCCCCATCGAACTCCCTCTGGACTCCCTTTACCAGGGGAGTACTTGTCTAGGTTCTTCCGAACCTACAAACTTGCGATCTTGAGCCGATCGCAAGTCGCAAGTTCAGAGCTGCTGCCCAGCTTCAAACCTAGATAAACCCCTCATGGCGACAACCTAGAGACCGCACTTGTCCTAGATGGCTGTTCGCTCCGCCATTAGCCGGAAGTCAGCATCGGAAAAAGCATTTTTAAAAACCTTAAAAACAGAGTTTTTCAGAAAAAAATAAGAAATGCAATATTAGCACGTTTTCCAAATTGAAAGTGGATTGAAAGTGCACATAAACTGCAGCATATGTAACTTTTTTTGGCATAAAATTAACATGTTTGATATATGAAAACACTTTATTTGGAATATAATTACTCCTTTAAGAGTGGTGTGGGGACTTCAGTGAAAACAGAAGAAACCATCAGTATTAATGTAACAGACAAAATTACTTTGCCTCTGTTAGATCTGCATGGGATCAAAGCATACATAACACCCTCATGCCTATAAAAAGTAGTGATGTATTTAAGTCTTTTATTCCAATTGTCAAGTCAAGTTTCAGATCTCTACTTTCAAGTCTCAAGTCAAGTCTCAAGTCCTTGAAGATACTTTCAAGTCAAGTCTCAAGTCTGGGAGCCAACTTTATACCCCAACCTATATTCCAGAATTTTTGGACAGAGTCAAATAAATTCAGTTTTAACACAGTTAAACTGCACAGTTGGCCCTCCACATTTGCAATTTTGCCATCTACAGCTTCAGAAGTAGGGAATACTATCTTTCTTACTTCCCATTTCTGAAGCTGGAGGGTTTTTCAGAAGTGGGGAATAGGATCCTTCTTACTCCCCATTACTGAAGCTTGAAAAGCTTTAGAAGGGAAGGATCCTTTCCGCTCAAGTCTGTTGCCTTAACACATTTGCTGTTTCCCTCTGAGAAATACACCCTGCACTCTGGGGGTGAGTCTTGTCTTCTACTCTTAGGAAAAGTTTTAGAAGGTTCCTCTGATATGCAGCAGGCTGCTGAGCAAACCTCAAGCCCACCTCAAGCCCTTTGCCTAACCTGTTTGCTGTTCCTCTCTAAGGCCCTTTCCGCACCTTACCTTTTTGCAGAGGTGGCGGGTTGCGCTCGCTTGAGAAGCCTTCGGAGGAAGGCTTTCGCGTCCCTGCTGCTTAGGCTCCTCAGCAGCTTCCTGGTCACGCGAGCGCCCTGCCCACGGCCCGCTTCTTCCATCTGCAGTGCAGCCTGGGAGCTGTAGGCTGCACTGAGGACAGGAAGCGTGACTAGCCCGGCTCCAGAGGCTCTGCAGGGCAGGTAAGTTCACGCCAGGCCCCTGACCAGTGTGCAAGCACGCACCATTTTCGGCTAAAAGCCGAAAATAAAAAGGTGCGTATGTGCTGCGCATGAGGCTCTTGAGCGTCGCATAAATGGGAGTGCGTCATGCAGACCACTCCTCCCATTTACGCGACGCTCAAGGGACCCTTTGGCTTAAGAAATGCCGTGCGAAAAGGGCCTTAGAAATATGCCCTCACTTTGGGCTTCAGATGGATTGTCATGTGAGATGGAAGTATTGTGCAAACTTATAAGGTTTCTGGATGAATGTAATATGTTTACTTGAACCAAGGGCAGCAAGTCAGTCACTAAAAATATGCAAGTCTCGAGTCGAGTCAGCGCGTCATTTATGGCCGAGTCAAGTCCTAGTCGAGTCAGTGAAGCGACTTAACTGCGACTTGAGTCAGAGTTAGTCAGCTCGAGTCTACATCACTGATAAAAAGAGCTGAGAAAAGGAACTCAAGACCAGGAATTGCAATGTTCTAACGCTATGCATAGTCTTACATAAAAATATTTTTCTTACATAACTGTTATGTATGTAACAGTAAAGTATATTAACATCTTGTCTTAAACATTTTATTCATAATTCTAAAAAACAAACAAACTACAATCCATTTGTCTCTATTTTTCTGAGGAAGAAAACAGAAGAAGATTGGTGTTTTTCTGAACTTTTCCTCTTTTTCTTTGAGCCTTCATATCCGGGAGAAGAATCGGTGGTCTTCTGAGGTTCGTAGAGGGCCCAATTCATGCGCAGAACTTAAAAGTTCTACTATAAAGACTGCAAGTGCTTTATGTTAATGAAGACACATCCCAGTTTGAACTATCTATGATGGCTGATGAGTGAGGGAAGCTGATATAAATCCTGTTAGTTCTATATTTTCTTTCAACCAGGAATAACAAATACTTTCTGGAGCTAACCATCCTTGTAAAAGTACTGTTATTACTCATTTTCAAAAATATGTCCCCCTTGAACGCTCTATTCTCAGTTCTTTTCCTCCAGAACTGTATTCTGTCATGCCTTTCCATCAAAATATCAACAAAGTTTGTAACCTGAGCTAACTAAAGGTGGAAAATCAATGAAATGAATTATTAGCAGTGAATTAGAAGCAGTAACGAAGCCAACCTGATCAGCTCTTTGCTGACCCTCCAAAGTTCCAAGAACTACAGTCTACCTGCCTGTAATGGTGTGTCAGAAGTAAGATGTTTTTATTCCTATTATCACTGTGAAGTAGGCTATTGGGATATATCCAGTAGTATTAATTGCTTGCTTATTTATTTATTTACATGCCACCTTTTTTCCAGGGTAGGACCCAAGGCAACTTGCTTTAAAAATATTTACAATAAAATTTAAAAACAATTAAAATCAACCATAAAAAACAGCATAAAATTGTTATTTAAAACATACAAAAGTTAAAAATAAATAGAACATCCTAATAAAAATAAAAAAGCTCTTTCTGCTCACACATTAAAAGCTTTCTTGGATGCCAGTGAAAGGAAAGCACAGATGGGACCAGCCTAACTTCCTGAAAAATAGAGTTCCAGAGCTTGGGAACGGCCACTAAGAAGTCTGTTTCCCTGTCCTCACCAAGCAAGCCTGGGATGGTAGCGGACCTGAGAGAAAGCTTTCTCCTGCTAGTCTTAAAACTCTGGCAGGTTCAATACAGTCTTTCGAATACATTTCTATACCACCTTTCTACAGTTAGTTAATTCTAAAATAAACCAGCATTAGCTCCATCAGAATTGTTGAATTTATTTTTTAAAAAAGAAATAATTCAATTATAGTTACTTGTACAATCAGTGGCAGAAGTCTTTACCTTCCACTTTCATAAAACTTTTGGTGGTGGGTCACTTGCTTATTAAATAAGTTATTTTAAATATTATTGTATTAAAGTAATTACTTCCCCCTTTAGTTCTTGTCACTATGATGACACTGGTTGCATCACAGATTCATGTCCCCTGAGCAGTCAGGAAGGCTAATGTCAATAATCTAATAACAAGGCATTAGAGTTATTTCAGCTCTTGTGGATGCTGACCTGTTCTGAAGGAAGGATCAAATTGGGAATGTGACTAGCTGTGACACTCAGCTTGATAAATGCAATAGTTTCCATAAACTTCTTGAACTGTCCTAGGGAAGCCTCAGCATGAATGTCCTCTCACAAGTAAGCTGACAGAGACCATCAGTTTAGAGATCTATTAGACAGCAGGTTGGATAGTAAGCTACTTTGTAGTCATAGCAGCTATTTTTAAAAATGGCAGCCAAGCACCGAGATTAGAAAAAAATGATCCCTGGCCTAATTTCATCCTGGATATCTAAAAATGATTTATAGTTAAGGTTGGGGAAGGGCCCCAAAAACAACAATATGAATGTTATATGACTGGGATGTCATTTTCCGAGGTCACAACAAAGAGCGTTTTTCCCAGCATAATGTATTACTTTTACGTACTTCTCTTTTTCCGATACACTTCAGAATATGGAGAAATGCATTATATTTTTTTCCCCCCAAGAACTTTATCTAATGCAGTTTGTGGGTATTGACAGGTGAACAATGGGATTGTTCCCTTCAGCCTTCTTCCCTGTTGCTCCTTCTGTCTTTGATGCAATCTAAAGTAAATTGTAACCATTCTCAACTCTCTTCCCCCTTTCAAATAATTTGCACTAATTGAATAATTTGAATTGAATAATTTGCAATAATTTCTAACTACAGAAGAATGGATAGTAATGTTAATTAACTTAGTGAAGTTAGATAAACTGACTATTCTTTTAATATAAAAATCTGTGGGGTTGTTGGAGAAGGACTAGGAACCATTAATCCATTTTTATGAAAGATAAAGAGAATAATATACCAGTTATTTGTTTTGAATATTAATATGGTGGATTTAGCAATGGAGGTAGAAGAGACTACTTGATTAACAGAAGTTAAGTTAATACTCTAGTATATAATCTAGGTAGGGAGAGTTGGAAACCAAGCACAACTTTGTGAGTACCCATTATTTAGAAATTGATGAATATCTGCATCTGCTGCAGCTTTTAAAAGCATAGAACCTCAATAAGGAGAAAAGGTGATTAAATGCTAGTTAAGAAAAGGGTCATGGAGTGCACAAAGCATCTCGGGCCCCTGATTGTGTATCCTTATGTTGTATCCAAAGAATATAAGAAAATCCAGATCTCAAGGACTGGCCTTGAGGCTCCAGTTTTCATGGGTCCTCTTTGTAAGGGAGATAAAGATGCAACTTTTCCAGGTTTGGGGAGTTCATGCAAGAAGAAAGGATTCCATACAACTCTCCAGTTTAGATAGTAGAGCAAGTGCTTGCCAGCGTTTGCAAGGATTAAATGATTTATTGTTGAAAGTGCAAAGCTTATCCAGGGAATCTCTGTATTTACTAAGGCCATTTCTGCACTACATTGTTATAGTGCTATTATTCCAGTTTCAACATCCTGTGAAATCCTGGTATTTGCAGTTTAGGGAGGGGCCTTTAGAATTCTCAGCCAGAGAGCTCTTTGGCCTCAGTAAGCTACAAATCCCAGAATTCCACAGGATGTTGAAAGTGGAATAATGGCACTATAGCAGCGTAGTGCAGAAATGGCCTTAATTAGCTTCCACCTTTCCTTGCACTAGTGCTCAGGGAGAGAAACATCAGGATAAAAGGCAAAATTGTGGAGCAAACCCAGGCAAAGCTTATGCAGGCTGAATGAGATCTGGGATGGAAGAAGAGAAAGACCAGATTAAAGGGGTGGGGGAGAGAAGAGTGGTAGGGAAGAGAAAGGGTGCCAGAGTGGGACTAAGAGGTTTCTAGCCTGGGTGAAACAAGATCGTTTTGTTAGTAAGCAATGAAACCATTGTTCTGTACTTTCCATTTCCTACTTCTTTCTTGGGAATGCATTGACTATTTAAGAACTCAGTTAACTAAGTAGGAAAATGGAAACCAGAATACACCGCAGCTCTGATTTTTGTCATTTATGCTGTGTTTGGAAAGATAACTACATTTATGGTTCCTTTTCATGCAAAATAAGAGGCTGTCTTCAAGCAACTAAATTCCATTTTTCTTACATTATTCTGTAGCACTAGCATACATATTCTAAGCAAATGGTACTAAATTCAGTGCTAAAGGAAATGAAAAGAGGATGTGAATGTTACAGTGAAAAAGTAAAGAAAATTATCATTTCAGAATGTTGGAACATTTACAGCTTTTTCCCTGGCTGCTGTTAATTTTAAATGTTCTTCCATTTTAGAAGCAGTTAAAAAGAAAAAAAAAAGTCAAAATCCCTTCTCTGAATTTTCTTCATTTGAGCACTGTAGTTTTAAATCCACTCATTTAAATTTTTTATTGAAAAAAAAGTTTTTTTCCCTGCCTTTGGCAATTTATACTGATACTAAAGCAATGTTGTTTTTACCTTTTGTAAAATAAAAACAGTATTTTAAATTATCACCTTAATTCATTGCACATATTTAAACATATCTGGCACCATTGTCTATATGGAAATAGGTACATTTGCTTTCCAGTGTGGACAGAGGAGCTTGTCATTTCAGAGGAGAACAGAAAGAGCATCATAAGCAAACAATTTCCAGTGTTTCAAATGGACAACACATCCAGTGTAGAGATGGTAAACACATTCCAGTGACTTAACCCCAAGTGATCATGTAGAAGAAAGTCCCACTGCTGTCATGAAAATCTGAGCTCTCAGAATCCATCTGTAGTTTCATGTGGATAGTGTAATTCAAAATACACATCATAACATTTAGACACAGCTAGATACCACAGTGTACTTACTATACAGTATGCTGTTTCGGTAGCTGCCAAATAATAGCTAGAATGGATTGGTCCCCAGCTGGAAGAGACCCACAGAATCGATTCTTGAAGGATGTGTTAACACATAGGTAAATTTAGAGAAAGCAGAAAGGGAGGGACAGTGTTAGAAAAAGGAAATGTGGCAGACTCTTTTGGACTAATTGGTTTTTATTTTAACATAAGCTTTTGTGAATATAAACCCATTTCTTCAGATGCAGTACAGAGTGATATCAAAACCTCAAGTTGTAGAGTTGTAAAGCCAATCAGCACGTCATTTATTGTATTTGACTAAAAGCCATTATGTTGTTGTTGTTGTTATTTTGTGTGCCTTCAAGTCATTTCTGACTTATGGCGACACTAAGGTGACCCTATCATGGTGTTTTCTGGGGCTGTGAATGTGTGACACACCAAAGGTCACCTAGTGGGTTTCCATGGCCAAGCAGGAAATCAAACCTTGATCTCCAGGGTCATAGTCCAGTGTTAAAGCCACTACATCACTACATTCCAAAAGCCATTACAAATCCAATAAAAGAATGCATACTTGTACATCCATAAAAAAAAATCAGATTAATGAATACCCTGCAGAGTTTATAGCAATATCGTTCAAATAACTAGCACAAATACTTTTGGCAGTCTTGGTAAACAAGGCTGTTTTATGTGTGACATATGGATCACAGTCTAACAGGAGCCAGCATAGCTTCTCATAAGAGTTCTCACCCTGTGAGGCAGCAAAATCTGTCCCAAAAATCTTTTCCTTGGATTTTGATAAATCTGGCAGTAAATACTGTGAAATACCTTCTACCTCTCCTATGCCACAAATACAGGAATGTTTCTATACCTGACATCCAAAACAGACACTGGCATAGTTTGAGAACATTGTTCTCTAATGCAGTTCTCGGAGGGCAGAGGTAAGGATCTGTAAGTACTGAGTAACAATGTGGAAAAAAATGAAGATTTAATTGAAACTAAATCTTGACTGTTATTCAACTTACAGATCCAGTCCCTCAGTTTATTTTCTACTCCAGGTATGATAAAAATATATGTTGAAAGGTTTTAGAGGTTAGTAAGTCTTGAGATAGCTTATCCCAACCACCTTTCTTCCATTGTTCATCTAAATAAAGCTTAGGGCGCAGTTTTCTGACATGACCAAAACTCTCTCATGATATGAAAGGGCTTTGTTCTCGGCCGTAGATTTTACACATACCACACCTGTCTCTGTCCTGAGGAAAGCAGCTAGAGTCCCTGAAGTAGTATTCACTTACTCACAAACAAGTTTGACAGACTTCCAAATCTATCAAATTACTGTGATTTATCCCCCAGGTCTGAATACCATATTTGGATTTATAGACTGACTGTTAAGTGAATAAAGGCCTGCCTTGTGAGAGAACTGTTTTATTCTCTAGAATTGGTTGAAGTTCACTGATGATGTATTTGAGTTGTCACAGCTGACGTCTGTAGATGAGAACAAGGGGTGTTCTATCATTTTGGGATTTTGGTCTGTCTTATAGTAGATGGTTCCTGGATATTATTAACAAGCTACAACCAATTCTGGAAAATAACATTTTCACAAGCTTTGGGAGGCAGGTCTTAGTTGGTCTACAGACAGCCTTCAAATCTGAAACAACTACTCACTTACAATAGGATAAATAATGTGGATAGTAATACAGGGACAAGACCCTGCCACAAACCCAGATGCCAACTCTGTCCCTGCATCTTATCTAGGAGCAATATCACAGGGGCCAGTAACATTGCTCACAACATGACAGGTGCATTTACTCTTCTTGCAATGTGATATATGTACCCTATGTCAGCAATGGCCCTCTATACTCTGCATTGTACAAACAGGACAGTGTCCACACAATAGAATAAATGGACACAAATCTGACATTAGAAATGGCATTACCCAAAAACCACTGCAGAACATTTTGACCTTCCTGGATATACAGTAGGGAATTTATAGATCCCAGTCCTTGAAAAAGGAAATTACAAAAGATTAGAAAGAAACAACTGAATTGAATTATATTAACAAATTTCAATCCATTAGTAGAGGTATGAAAAAAGACAATAACTTCATGGTGCGCTACATATGTTAATACAAGAGTCTGTGCTACCACACATAGAACAAAATGAATCTTCTCAGAGAGAATTTTGAACCAGGAAAATTGACTTTTGGTAAGGAAATTTATTTTTTTCACACATCAACATTAACTGACCATTATGAAGATCTGAAAGACTTGTATCACCTTGGCCACCCCTTCAAAAATATTGGGCAGGGGACATGATTTGTGTCTTTCTAGGTCCTGTTATGTTCTGTCCTACTCCCACAACTGTATAAATATGCTTTCTTACCTGGGATTTTAATATTGGTATGAACTGCATCTGAAGAAGCATGAAGGTTCATGCTAACATTTTTTAAAAACTTTAAAAAAAAAGTCTTAAAGGTGCCACCACATTCCCTTATTCCATTATTCTCCCTCTCCCTTCCTCCTTTTTTTATCTTGTGAGAGATTAACACAGCTATTTCTTTGAAGTTGCTTCAGTGGCTTTCTTTTAGTTCAGACTATGAATAGGATTAAGGAGAATATATGTTTAATGCCCTTTGGGGGACATGTTTGATTGTAAACATGTTTATCAACCATTAAAAATGATCCCCTTTCTGAGATTTTTCTCTGTGTGGGGAAGAATCGGATATGTGGGGAATATTGCTTTTCATCTACTATGGAGAATTAGAGAAATAGTCACAGGGAAAATTGAAAGGAGGCACTTTGTGGGAGGGATGTCAGATTGAGTAAGTAGGAGGGAAGGATGTGCTTTTGTTTGTTTTTACTTCCATTCTTACCATCTGTCCTGCCAACTTAGTAGTGGTGGCAGCTGGTGACTGGTTGCCTGCTGATCATCTTTGAATATGGTATGTGTAGATACAGTGGGTGAAAAAGTGAGTACAGTGCTAGGCTGCATCAACAGGAGTATAGTGTCCAAATCAAGAGAAATAGTAGTGTCACTCTATTTAAGCAATGAGAAGACAGATTCCACCTAAATATTAGAAAGAACTTCTTTACTGTAAGAACTGTTTGACAGTGGAACAGACTGCCTCGGGGAGAGGGCGGGGGGCTCACCTTTGGAGATCTTTAAGCATAGGTTGGATGGACTTTTTTTCCCCAGTGGACTTTAATAGTGTATTCCTGCATGGTGGGGGGTTGGACTAGATGGCCCTTGTGGCCCCTTCAAACTCTTTTAAGATTTTATGATTTTGTAATATTCTGCATGCATTGTCTTGAGGCTATACAGCAGAGCATATAGTGTAGAATTTCAGAAGAAAGCTTTAGGAATATACCCTAAGATGTAGGGACAGCCAGCATGGTACATAGTGGTTTGAGTGATGGACTGTGACTCTGGGAACCCGGTTCAAATGCCTGCTTGGCCATGGAAACTCACTGGGTCCCTTGGTCGCATCACACTCTTTCAGCCTCAAAGAAAGGCAAAAGCATATTCTCTCTGAACAAATCTTGCAAAAGAACCCCGTGTGTTTGCCTTATGGTCTTCATAAGTCAGAAAAGGTTTGAATACACACAATAGTAACAAAAACATTGTTTAAGAAAGACAGAGAGCAAAGGGTGGCCAGCATCCACTGCCATTGCTTAGCTGGCTGGGCAGATGGCTTTGTCAGTAGCTCGTTTGCTAGTTTATTGTTCCTCCACTCAGAATGCAAGAAGTGGACACTTTATTTTATAATATACTGTCCTTAAAAGAGTGGAAAGAAATTTGACCTGTTTTAAGCAGTCTTGCAATAGCACGGCGAGCAACCACTTCTGGTCGTTCCAGAGCAGGCTGACGTCTGGAACTACAGAAAGTAGTCCGGACCCAGTCCGCTTCCAAGTGCAGATGTCGTTGCTGGAGGACACTCTGCCCCATTGCAAATACAAAGCGCGGAAAAGGCCTTTAAATGATCTATGAGCAAGAAAAATCTAGAACTAAAGAACAACCAGAGGCTGCATTTTTCTGTTCTTGTGCTATGGGCATTTCAGATGAAATATGCTACTGTGAAGAAATTAGAATGTTTGCTAAAATCCTCTGCTACACTAGTACTTTTTTGCATTTTGCTAACATGTTATCAAGAGCTCACAGGTGTGTTATTTAGAAATTCTAAGAGCTTTTTTAAAAAAACTGAATGAGGTTGCAGTACACCAGCACTAGCATTACTGCGTTCAACAGGTTGTTTTTTAAAATAGCAAGTCATTGAAATGCCAAATTACTGCTGGTAAGTGGCTAGGGTGAACATCTGTTGTTGCTTTTTTCATGTTAGATGTGAAATTACACTTCAGGCAAATACTATTTTTGGTATATCCACCATTTTCATAATGTATTGCAGTAACGATAGTTTACATTAAAGTGTCCTTTGAGTCTGTCATTGAACATCTGTATCTGAACAGTTTTTGTATATAAAAGTGTAAATAAAAATAAGCTCTTTGGCAGCTACTTGGACTGAATTTTTCTTAAGGATGAGTAGGCCTTCTTCTTCCTTAATTTGGGACTGTGAAATCCAAAATAGCCTTGTTCACTTCTTAAACCCACCCCCATGCCGAATTTAATGATTGATTAAATCAACACTATATTTTAAACTAATGTCAGCATCTTCCCCTTTCTTTACTACTGAAAACAATATAAAAGACAGTAAAACTTTGCAAATATCACATCAAATTATCGTGGGAGTATTTTAAGCACAGTATTCAAATTCTCTTTCTGTGTGTAAACATAAATTATTGAGAACATCAGTAAAGAAACTTAATATGGATTTTTTTTCCAGAAAAAGTTCCAGAACTTCCAGAAAAGTTCTTATGAAGGAACTTATGGAGATAATTCTGTTCTATCAAATGTAATAGGAGTGTACCATGTATCAATAAATTTCTCATAGCAGTTCTTCTCACATGTAGATCTCAGATGTCAGTTTATTCATCAGTACCAGTGTCCAGGTCCTGTTTACCCAGTTTCTCAAAATTCTGCATTTCTCCAATGCTATTGTGGAAATCTTATGCTACCAAAAATTATGTCACTTAACAGACTGTATGTGCCTTCCCTAATTCTAACATCTTCAGGGAATGACTTTTTATTAGTCTCACCAGCATCACAGACAAATAGGGTGAGGACCCAACAGAGGACTTCTTTTGGTGGCTGCTTCCAGGTTGTGGATTCTTTCCTAGGATGGGATAGCTTGGTCTAGTCTCTGCTTTCTGTCTGCTGTCAGGCAAAGACCAGTTTAAACAAACAAGACTTTGATAACTGGTTGTGGCAGAAGCTGTCTTAATCAGGGATGCTTTTATCCCTGGGAAAGACTCTTGTCTTCATTATTATGTTTTTAATTTTTTTTAAAAAAAACTCTTTTAAATTAATGTTTTGAACATGAAAACTTATTTATTTACTTTTTCATTATAAACTGTTTTAGCTGTGTTCTGTTGTAACCTGTGGTGTAGTTTGAGTGTTAGACTATGACCCTAGAGACCAGGTTTTGATTCTCTGTTTGGCCATGGAAACCCACTGGAAATCTTGGAAACTTTAGGCATAGCACACACTCTCAACTCAGAAAAACCCATGATAAGTTTGCCTTACAGCCTGCATAAGTCAGACATGACTTGAGAATGCACACAACAACAAATAATCTCCCTTTGGTCCCTTATTGGGAGAAAAGCGGTATATTAAATGCATAAATAAATTTAATATTTTATCAGTTTTTTGAGCCAATAAGCAGTTACACTTGTATCTAAGAAATCCCATCTCCTTTAATTTTCTGAGTTTTATGCAGCCAAGAGACTTATCATGACATAGCAGGTCAAATGCTTGTCCATGTCCAGGTTTGAGTTTCTCTGTGTCAAATTGAGCTGAGGCAAGTTCTAAGGAAGTCATAAATAGATTTACACTTGTGACAAAGAAGGAAATGGGCATAGGTTTAATTGGTGAGCATTGTACTGAAAAGTCTTTTAAAAGCTTTTTTCACAAAATAACGTACAAAGGTAAGAACTTGCTATTTTATTTTGTTACTATGTCCAGTTGGCATTTGACTTAATGTAATAGTCATCACTTTTTCCAGGAGGTTGTAATATAGATTACTACTCCCAACAATTTATATAGTTAGTACAGAATACTCACAGGACGCTTTTGAAATGGCCCTCATCCCCATTGTGATAGATAAACTCTACTTGGTTCTGTCAGATTGTGACCAGCGTTAGTAAGTCACACTGAAGAATACTTGAGAAAAGTCCCTCTGTCGTGAGTTCTGAATATTCTGTTAACTGCTGGATATCTTTGGGGGCCTCAGAGTATCTATCTATATCAAACAAAATTTTCATTAGAAAAAAAAATAGTAAAACAGTAATATAGTTTTGATTGCCTGCTGAATACAAGGATGAAGCTAGCCTGGTTTCCCATGGCAGGACACATCACCGCAATCAAGATGCCTTAAAAGTTCCTGTTTCTTGTACCTAACAGGCTACACTCACAGGTAGGTGGGACATGCAACAGAACTAAACATTACAAATTACAAACAGGTTTATGTGGGAGGTGGTGGTATTTTCAGGTATCTTGGCCCTTATCCAATTTCCCTGATTTACCAGAATGTGTATCATTGCAGTTTAGAGAAAGTGCAACAGTTTGATTTCCCAGTTCTAAGGGTAAGACATATGTTTTTCTTTCATTCCTTCCCACCAGTAGAGTAACAGCAGCCTAGTCCATACCTAGTGGGAGTGGCAATGTAATGCTCATCCTACTACTGAAAGCAAGTCAGGATCATCACAGAAGTTATGATTCCCAGAGATCTGTATTTTAAGTCAAGGATGTATGAACTTTGGCAGCATTACCTGGAATAAATAATTGCTGTAAAAACTTTTAGAAGGATTTGGCCCTTTTCACATGTGGGGGGGAACGGTGTAGAGCGACCTCTCACGGAGGTCGTCTACACCTTAGAGTGGACTGGCGTGGACTACTTTTCGTAGTTTCACACCAGAATCCACTCAGGAGCGGCCGGAACTAGCCGGGCTGCGTGTTTTTTAAAAACCTCTTTTTAGAGGTTTTTAAAAAGCACGGAGCGCGCAGCCCCGTGCCACTCCGTCGCCCGGCTCTAAAGTGGATCTGCAGGTGCGCGCAAGTGCGTGCCTGCAGATCTGCCGGGGGCGGGCTTCCGGCTGGCGAGGTTCTCTGGTTGGTGGAGAGCCTCCACTGCCATCTGCGACGCCAGAGGAGTGTGGAGCAGCGAGCTCACGCTGCTCCATGCGGTGACGGACTTACCCAGCTGGAGGTAAGCTCTGTTTTTGGGCGTTTTCGCCCGTCCCCCCCCCCCGACATGTGAAAAGGGCCTTAGTGTCTAGTTATAAATAACTTGTTTGAAGTTGGTAGTGATTACACATTCAGTACATTACTACTTTTAAGACCACAGGTATTGGAACAAACTTGTCTCTTTTGTTGCTATCTGTTTGCTAATATATTCCTTTCTTTTGGGGGAAAACCCCCACACAGATCTTGAAAACTTAAAGACAAAAATGAGAAGTACTGTATCGGTACGAGAAGGGCAAGGAGTTGTTCTGTTGTGTGGCCCACCAACACATTCTGGAGGTAAGAAATATTTGGAAACATTAGTAATCATTTCTCTGATGGATAGCACATGTTTACAGCTTTACTAGATGAAATGCTGTTCATACTGTAAGATTAAACTATTAGTGATTATCATAAAGACCTGTACTTTCCAGAAAATCTATTATTTCAGGAGAAAAGTATATATGAGCTCACACATATCTTGTGTATGTTGATTTTTTAAAATTTTATTTTACTTTACTAGTTATAGTGCCCAGCATTACTTAGGAGGAATATGAGCCATCTTTAATTAACAGTTTCTACTGTTCTGAAGAATTACCGTCCATCTTTTTTAGTGCTCAGATTTTCCTAATATTGCACATTGGTCTCAGTTACCCTTGAGATGGCATGTCTCTCCTGACCAGAGGTACCAAACACACAATTCTTTATAAATGAAAAATAAATGGGCACCCCAGTTGAATTTTGAAGATGCCATGTAGTCTCTGTGTTAAATCAGATCATCCTAAATAACCATCTAAATGTAGTGAAAATCTCTTCAGTCATTTATGTGTGATATGATAATAGACAAAACATGTAGAAACTTCCACCACTACAGTAGTGGCAAAGGTACATATGGTCATGGTAAAATTATTTTTAATGATTTTACAAATGCTATAGCACATCACCTGATATGAATGTGAAAAAAATAATTGGAGTGCTTCTTAGGCCTTAGACATAGATCTTATACATACCAAGTAGCCTAAGGTATAAATCAGACTATCCCAAATGTATTTTCCAATTTGATTGAAATCCATCTGCCATCCATGTGATACAGAAAAAAATACCCAGATAAAAAATTAATTTTCAATAGCTAGCATGTTGGATGAGACTTATGGGAGATTTCCTATAATTACAAAGAAGAACTAGGGGAAATGTGGTTGCACTAGAGATAGTAGTGGGGCAAAGGATTTAAGTCCCCTCCCCTGTCCAGTTTGGGGCCTAATCGTTGCTATTTATTCAGAATAAGTCCACCACTCAATAACTTAGAATTCAGATTGTTTTCACAATGAGTTAAATAAGACATGAAAGCAAAATAACCATAAAACCATAGAATTTCATGATAGTCCACCCACACTCACAACCACCCTCCTTGCTGAGGAAGGGTAACAACTACAGTCTCCTGCTGTCATAGCTGCAAAATTCTGTCAGATAAGCCTCATGGTCAGATCTTCCAAGATTTGAAACTTAACAACATAAAGCTGTTCTATGCCTTTGAAAATCCAGATGACAACTTTCATCTAGAAATGTTTATTGTTATCAGTTTTAGAAATAAAAACTGAGTCAATCTCTTCAGATAGTTTCTTTCTGAAATGCTTGCAGCCACTGCAGAATGAGCAGTGGAGAAAATGAGGGCCATGTTTGCCACTCTTTTTGCTGTTTCAACTTCAACCTTTTCAGTCTGAAGTTTGTTAGAGATAGACTTTTGTCTCAATTCCACACTGGAATATTATCTACTCCTTATTTTTTACCCCAAGCATATAGAAAAAGCCCCCTCTATAAAACTTGGATCAAGATTGTAAGCATATATTAGATGTGATCTCCTGCATTTCTTTCTACTGTGTGTGGCTTACTTCCAAGTAAATATATAAGATACTCTTACTAATTGAGCCAGATTCAACCACTGAGCGCTTTTTGACTGCACAGGTGGTGAAACCAAATCGCTGAATGCACACATAAATAGTGTGTGATATTACAAATAAATAAACATGCATACTTTTTCATTCATCAAAATAATAGATAAAAGCATAATTAAATTTAAAACCCATAGAAACGCAGAGCCTATAAAATATGCACTGACTATCTATTTCTCTTTAGCACTTTAGTCAGGAGCACTTAATATGTAAAATTGGCTTAGATTAAATTTCCAAAGAAATAATGTCTCTACACAGTCATGAATATCAAATTCTTCCTTTCAACTATGTTAACTTCCTTCTACTGTATTAACTCCATTGACAGCAGAGGCCATAAGAATTATTCCAGTCAGCTAAATGACAGAAATCATAGCAAAGATTTTGAATTATTTAACAGAGGATCAAAGTGTATGTCTACTAGTGCAGCTTCACTCCATGCATCTGATAAAAGCAGACTTAAGTCTACGAAAGCTGATGCTGCCAACTTGTTTCTCTCAGTTAGTCTCAAATGTGTTAGAAGATCCCTTTGCTTACTAGTACAGCCTGTTTTTGTTTTGTTTTTTGGAGCAGAAATATGTAGAAACATCTTAAGTTTTTTGTTTTTTTATATACTCTGGTAGAAATGTACAGTGGGCCATATCATGGTCAGCTGATATCACAAAGTCTCACTTTGTAGTATAGAATCTAGAACCTCATTTACCTGAGGTAGCAGCAGGTCTGTGGGGAAAATGTAGTGCTGTATTTATTTCATTATATGAATTGTTGCACCACATGTGCTACACTGGTCCTATGAAGAGACAGTAAATAATATGTATGCAAGTTATGCATTAAGTACTGATTAGATCTTTTGAATATGATCCAGAGTTGCACAAGTCTGCTTATGCAACAGATCAATACTATATCATCTCCATTCCATCTCTGTGCACCACTCCTCGAGTGTTTCCTGCTGGTCTAAGAGCCTTCAGGGAAGGTAATGGAGGGTGAGAATTGCAGTGGGGGAGAACAACACTGGGGAATGGCAATCAGGAAAAATCATGCAGAAGCATGTTGCATGAAGAGAGAACCCAGCAGACCCCAGATGAAGCATTTCAGGAGGCTAATGTGCAAATGAGAGGGTGAAGAAAAGCCTTACTGGTTGACTGAAATTCTAGTTGTGCAACCACATACCTTCCAAATGTCCTGATTTGACAGGGTCAGTCCCAGTTCATCCCCTGCCCCACTTTTTCAACTGTTTTTAAAATTTCCCATTTTCTCTCTCTTTTCTTCACACTTTCCCCCTTTGTCCTCAGCTTACAGTTAATCCTCTGTACCTGTGGATTCTGTATCCACAAATTCAACCACCCATGGTTTGAAAATATTTTTTATAAAATTCAAAAAACAAACTTTGATTTATATAAGGGATGCCATTTTACTGCACCATAGTACATAATGGGACTTAAGCATCCACAAATTTTGTTATCCAAATGGGGCTGTGGTGGTCCTGGATCCATACCCTAGTGTATACCAAGGGTTCACTGTATTTTGTACTGAATTCAAAGTGCAAAAGTAGTTTGTATTCAGTTAATTCAGCAGTGGGGAAAGCAGAGAAGGGATGGAATCTTGCCTTTTCCAGTTGGCTCAGTCAAAAGCAAACTGTCGCAGTCACTCCTAGGCTTTCTGTTTTTCCTCATTATTAATTTTTGCCATCTTGGTCACATTCTGATGTTGTTTGTCCATGTGTGTCCCAGTTTACATCTGAAATCTTGGAGGTTATGCATCTGTGAATGTAACCTTCTGCTATTAGGCTAAAAGGCTGCTTGATGTAGGTGAGAAATGAGAAATGTGAATGTAGCTGTTTTATGTAAGATTTTTCCAGATATCCCATGATAGTGGTTTTTGCAAGGTTTTCAAGTTCTCTCACTTGTTGGACATTTCTGTGTGATAGGCATAAAATATAGGCATCAGTATCAATGTAAATCTATGTGATTTTCTCAATGCTATTATTGTTTAAGCCCTAAACTTTTACCATGACCTTTTGCCATTATGCCTGTGACCAATAAATTGATTTCTGCAGAGTGCAGTCTGTGTTTTATCTTTCTGCAGTGTAATACATCAGGTATATGCTGATAAGGGATAATTAAAGGGACATGACCTTCAATTTTCATTTGCGATAGTTTATATTGTCACAGGTTGTTTTATTGACAACTCTGTAATGAACGATGGTCTTTGGTTAGCTGTAAACTAATTTGAATCTAGAAATCAAGAGATATAAAGAGCTGCCAGTGAGTGGAAGAGCTTCTTTCACTGTGTCAAAACAAAACAGTAGTTTCTCTTATTGATGACAACTTAATGGGAAATTGAGAAAAAGACTAAACCTGCTTATCTATAGATAATGAAGTAGACATTTTGTTTCATGGACTATTTTACTTGTCAGTTCAAGCACTGAGTAAATAAGAGTAAATAAGAATAATGTTTGTTCCCTCATTTTGAAAACATTTAGAGGCCACCTTTCAGTTTTACAACTGACAAGGCAGATTCAGGGAATCATTAAGAACAATGTGGAATGAAACAGTTTAAAACTGAAGAAAACAGTAAAATAAGTCTAGACAGTATTGGATGTAGATCAGAGCAAGGACCAGTGAAGTCCAGTGAAGCCCACAGCAATTGCCTCAGCTACCTTTTTCATCATTTCTGAAATTTGCTGACTCCCCACCAGCTGTTCTTACCAATTAGGCTCCTTCTTCCTTCCTGAAAAGGGGAGCAAACATTAGTGTTTGAAAAGTGGAAATTGTGGTAAATTTTGAGTAGGGGGATGACCAGAGTGTGGGTTTGGGAGTGTAGGAATGGATTTAAATGTGTGTCTGTGTGTGTAAGTGAGAGAGAGAGAGAGAGTACAAGATAATGACTGGATGATGGATGAGAAAAGGGATGCCCTTTCTCGCAGTTTGACTCAGTCCACTTTTGACTTTAGCCCCATGCACAAGTGGAATGTAGCCCTCAGCTACTCCCATCACAGAGAATGTGGTACTCAGGTCTCAAAATCAGTCCCAAAAATGATTGTTCACACCTTATTTGTCTTGTATTTTAGTTACTGTTGTCCTGGTTTTAAATAATTTTAAGCATTTTAAGTGGATTTTACCTTGTTCCCCAGACAGTGTCAAAAATGCTGTTCTCATTTTTGGACAGGTTTAATCTTTTCAAATGAAATGTGATAGAGTTAGAACTTTGCAAGCTGCTAGACTTGAAATTACCAGTCATTGTATTTTATCTGCAGTTGCATTTGAGTTACACATAAATCAGTAAACGTGGGCCAGTTTAAGTGAACAGGAGCTGCACAACACACTGCCTTCCTTATGAAATGGGCAACTATATCTGTTGTTTTTGCTTAGTCCAAAGCAATTACAGGAAAACCAAGACCAGATGTAAAACTCCGGCTAGGAGAAACAAAGACTACCACTTTCTCCATTTTTCTATTCCTGATCTAGGTTAGGTTCTCATACTATAATTTAAAGTTAGCCCTCCACATTTGCGGGATTTGATTGTTTGTGAGTTACTTCAACCCCTCTCCCCCACCTCAAGTTCTTCTTTCTGGGGAAACTTTCCCCCCCAGTGGCACCAATCAGGCCACATGACCCTTTAAAAACCCATCTCTGGTCCTCCTTCTCTTCCACCAGCAGCTGCCTGGCCACATAAGGATGGATCATAGCCTGATTTCTCAGTGCAACAAACTCTTTCCCAATGCCTTATACACCCAAAGAAAGAGATGGCTGAGAGAGATGAAGTATAAGGCCACTATACTGATTCACTTCCTCCCTCTCCTTTCCCTGACTTGTTTGGACCCTGGTTCCTGTTCTCCCCAACTTGCCTCGGCCCATTCCCACAGACACACACACATTTTGATATTTGTGGGTTTTTTTTTTTCACTTTTGCAGTGGTCTTGTGCCCCAAACCCTAATGAATGCGGAAAGGAAATGGAAGGAAATGAAAGCTCCCCCTCCCCACTTTCTATTTAAATTAAACATATGGTGCCCCAGTGCAGAGTGAAACCACTGCAAGAGGGCAAAGGAATAAAGACCTAGTCCAGCTCAAGCCTGCTACAGTTAAACTTTGGTAAGGAAGACATTAATAGGTTAAGAATCATTAATATAGCTGAAATACTCATATTTTAAAATATTTTATGTAGGTTATCTAAGCGCAACAGATTGTAGCATATTAGTTTGCCACATGTTCCTGTAGGTAGCTGACTGTCGAGTCATTTCCCCACATCATATGAGCTTATGTGCTTTGACTTACAAGCACCAGGCTCCTTCAGAGATCTGGTATGTGAAGTGCCAAAAAGAAGGTGAAACAATTAGCAAAATGATATTACTTAAAGTTGCAGGGAAAAACCCCCCACATACATCATGACAGGTGAAAATTCTTTCATCATCCACATATGGGATGTTAGTAACACCCACGCTGTAAAGCTGTTTGTTCATAACACACTTGTGGAAGAGATCAGTTGAAGAAATTTTTTCTTCTTCCTGGGTGGGTGGGGTGGATATGGCATTGTGAGGAGATTTGCTGAATACCCAAACCTCTATGAAGAAAATAGAATGACTTGTATTTATGGTCTTGGTTTAATTCCCATTACTTTAGTTGAGAAATACCGGTTGAATTTTAAGAACATAAATGGCAAAAAGTTGATCAGGATTTATTGTCAGTCTGTATGTGATTGGCATTTGCCTGGTCAGGACTATGACATCCCCTGAGATTTCAGCTCCAAAGCCTGAAATGTAGGGAGAACATCTTGTGATGTAACACAGAATAGCTCCTGGTGATATTAACACGGTTGGATGTTACAAGGGGCAGCTCCTGGTTTTATCATCAAGCATTGATATGTTAAGCATCAACCCTACATGCACAGAATAGTCTACTAAAATGAAACACATCAAGTCTAATAAAGGATACACACACACACACACACACCCATATTTCAAGACAGCATTTTCACCCTGAGATTCCTGCCTCTTGCCCTGATGACCAGAGAAAAGGGGCAGGCCCTGCTGGCAATAGATTGTCAAGGATTATTTGCTCCCACCTGTTTAACAGCAACAAAATTTTCTTTGGCCTCTGAAGTGAAGAATGTTGAGGGTACTAATAACAAATTGCAGGCTTCAGAATTCTTCATTTCTAAGTGTGTCTTTTACAGCTGGCTCTCAGAGTTCTAGCAGAAAACAAAGTAGTTGAGTCCTGACATTTTAGTGAACTTCTTTGAGTATACTGTCATGCTTAAGACCATTTTTTTTTAGTCCCAACTACAACAGATCCATTGAACCAGTGGGGCTTGGTAAATCCACACTTACCACTTAGCAGAAATCCCATCGATCCATTGGACATACCCTTTTTGGGAACTAACATTCAGATTTGGGCCAAGAGTTCTAATTTGAGTTGTAGTTTTTGTTGTATTTTATTAAATTTAAAATATGTAGTAGTCATAAATAACGGATATGCAGCAGAGCATGTACTCAAAGTGTTTGCATATTATGTTGGCTCTCGGTGTAGTAATGTTTCCAGACCTTCATTGGATATGCTGCTGGTTGCAAAACATTTCAATATTTGGCAACATTATTGGGCTCTCCCACTGGCTAACATTTTCTGTTGATTCTGTCTGCTGAGTTCTGTGTAAGCTCTGAATCATACACGTAACTTGGACTACTAACAGACTTCACATTAAAAATATTCTGTATGTGCAGAACCTTATTTTATATTACAAAGTGTAATATAAAACTAAGCAAATTCATCTTCTGAACCAGGTTGTTACATGTTTCAGCAACAGAACTGCAAAAGATATTTTTTAGACTGTAATCCTAGAAGCAAGCTAGCAAATCTTCTAGGGTATATTCACATATTTCTTTTGTCCCTCTGGTTGAACAGATTTTTTGAAAAGGACTGTATACACTATGAAAAACTTTCTCCTACCCTGATATTCTGAAAATAACTATGGCAGGTCTAAAGCCCAACATTCTTCCAGCTTCACATTTTCAAAAATTTTTTGTGTATGCAACAGGTTATAGCATCCCTTAAAGTCCAAGTTCATGGATAACTCCAGCTTTTTCGTGTGTGTGTGTTCTCCTAGGACCCAGTGTAAAGCTAGCAATTCAGCCCTCAAATAAATAGTTTAAAAATATATTTAGATATACTTGTGGTAACTTGCATATCCATCATTCATTTTAACAACTACTCTGTAGGTTTATGCAAACTTTTACAAACCTCCCTGTCAGTTTTCACTGTGTTAAAGTAGAGCATTGTCGCTTCACACAGTATACTCCATATAACTTCTTACACTTTTCATAACATCTGTCCCAGAAGAAACCTGCCAAGTAAATAATTTCCACTACAGTGAGGAGAGTTGTGTCTCTTTCTGATGTAGGGTGCTTTTTTTCCCTTAAGGTAAAAAAAAAAGAAAAGCTGTTGCATGCGGCATTCTGCTGTAGCTCTGAAAAGTTTGCTGACAGTCTCTTGATCTTTGAGCTGAAACCCAGTATTCCTGGTGGAGTAAAAATTTGCAAATTGTTTTCTCTTCAGGTGTTTTTCTACATCTGAACTGTGATATACCGAGTCATGATTGTATGTGTGTTTTTGGAGCGAGGCAGTGCAAGGTACATAAGAAGTTGCCTTGTAATGTTGTCAATCTATTGTCTGTCCAGCTCCAAACTGATGGCCAGTAGCTCTACAGGATTTCAAGCAGCAGTCTTTTGCATTACTCACCACTTGATCCTTTTTTTTAACTGCTGATGCAAGGAACTGAATACTTAAAAAAAAAAATCCTTCACTTGTTACTCCAGTGCCAACAGAATTCAACTGAACACAAGTCTGGATTCATTCATTCCATAGACTCCAGAGGTCATTTTCATTTAGGACACAGAGGTGGGGAAAGTTACATTGAGAAGGATGAAGATGAGTGGTTTAGTTGCATAAAGAGGAGAGAATTAATTATGTAAAGGAGAGAAGAAAAGCAGAAGTCCTGTAACATAACAAAAGTCAAGAGATTGGTAGGAGGGGAGAAAGAGACAGCTTCAGTTTATTTCATTCTTCTCAGTTTCTGATCATATTTTCCAAATACAAATGACCTTATGTGCACTCCAGAATTTCATATGCTAGCTGTCAAAATCTCCAATTATATAAGTATGCTGCTACCTTCACAAACCGCTTGCAATGAGTTGCTCTGTTTGCAGCCTTTTAAATGACCATCTTTAACAGCCTGTTGTGCTACACATAAGGTGCATTGACCGTATTGATTGGTGGCAACTTTGATGATAGGGAAGAATACACATTTAATCCATAAGAGACTGGGGTTGTCTGGTCCTGACAAATATCTTACTTTATTTATGACATTTGTATAAAGTCTGTAATTAATTCTGAGAACAGGGAGTTAATGCAGACAAAGCACTCTAGAAACTCTTTTCAGTGACAATACTGCAGCAAAATGTTATAATGTCCTGTTCTTTTTTTCATGGATAGATAGATTTGTATTAGGTTTCTCTATCTTTTAATCTGCCTTGGATTTATATAAATTGACAAGGATGGGATATAAATCAAAAGACAGAATGAGTAAATACAGTAACTAACTTTATCCTGATAAATCTCTTTCTCAAATATTCTTAGTTTAAAGAAATACTTTGCAGCAGTAGCAATAGTAGTGCAACTTTAGTGCCAAAAGTATGGCAAAAACCAGCTTTGAGAACTCTACTTAAAGTGCTCAGAACCACATCAGTTTATCAGACAAACATTATATGAGGCAAAATGCAAGGTTTGCATGAAAGTTTGGATCACACACTGGTCTAAATCCAATTGTTAATCCCATGGGTTGAATCCAGTTGTTCATTCCTGCAGAACAAATAGAGTGAGTCAGTGGTAATTTCAAGTAGGTCTACTCTAACTGAAGCTAAGAGTTGTTTTTAGACCCTTTTTTTTCATGAAGCCATTCACAGACTGAATGTTGCAGCCCCAAAGGACAAATTAATCTCAATAAAAGTCTTGATATTTTTAAAATGCAAATTCTGTTAAGTACAGATACAGAATACTAAATATTTACCCTTGGGTTTTAGATAGCTTTGTATTCATAACATTTCTTTTAGTTAAGAAATTATCACAACTGTTGTCTTTTCATAATTTTAAAAATCATTATAGGCAGGAGGCAATTTATAATGCTTTCAGCTATTAAAAACACACAATAGTGTTGTTAAAAATATTCAAAGCAATTACATGCAAAGTTCTTGGGAGCTGATTAAAAGATCCATTTGTCACTTGGAATAGGATATAGGTAATGGGAATGTATTTTAAAAAATGCTTCCCAAAGCAGTTTTTCACTTTATGCTTACTTTCAGGGTAAGACAAAAATTGATCAGAGTCATAACACTTTGAATGACATTGTTAGTTTGAAACAATTAGTCCAGGAATAAGATAAAAAGAAACTAATCCATCATATCCTCACAGCTACAGGGAAAACTAAATGGGCTTTTTGTTCATTAGTCGAGTCCAAATGTGTAAAAGTATTTTGTAAGAGCTTTCCATTTAGAATCTTGGCTTTACTCGAAGCAACAAGGAACATTTAACCTGTCAGCTAAGGAGCACTTTTCTATTAAAAGGTCACAAGTTCCATCTCTCCTTGGGATTTTTTTCTTTCTTCTTCTTTGCACTCAGTGTACATCTAAATGATTTCTGTGGAAATGCTGGAAACTCACAGTACTGTTAAAATACAAGGAAAAAGACAGTATTGCACAAACTTAATTTAAAACCAATGACTAACCATCAAACCCCATATGTGTTGGAATAGGGCAATGGGAAACAAATGCTGGCAGTTTCCCAGTTTTGGACAGATGTTACAAAAGTGCAAAATTGCCCATTGAATTCTTGTGATAGGATGGCTGGAATCTTCATCCTCAAACAAGTCAAGATTTTTTTATGATTATTTCCTGATATGACTAGTGGTTCAAATAGTATTAGAGAACATTCAGAAGTTATTGAAAAATCTAGTTTTCAAGTATTGAGAAATCATAATGAGAAGAATCTTGGACTGATCAGAATCTTTGCCATTCAGGACTTATACTGCACAAAATTTGCACATGATTGTTTTGTACAGAAAATAGCATTTTCTACACAGGAAACAGAATTTTTATAACAAAGAATCAGTAGAATTTTAATAATCCTATTCTGTTTATTTTAATACAGCAGAAAAAACTGTTTCCTGCGCAGAAAATGCTGTTTTCTGTGCAAAACAATCATGTGCAAATTTTGCACATAATTATGTCTCAAATTGCAAATAGGCTTTGATAACTGCATAGTTGTTCCATGTAGTGGTAGGAAAATTGCTAAAATTACTTGTTGCTTCCTTCAAGAAGAAAATCAACACTGCAGTCCTTGAAGAATTGTATCCCAATATGTGACCTATATGGATGTTTCCTTTGACGAACAAGAAGTGAAAGTGGGGTACAGGGAAATAGGCAAAAAGCTTCATATTTGAACAATAGCAGATTGTATTTGTAGTCCTGCTAGAAGCAACTCTTGTTTTTTCAAGAGCCGCTTCCCCATTGTTCTATTCTCAAATGTGTCTGTACTATTTCAGCCACTGATCATATGCATGTCAGGAAGCAAATAACTGAATAAACCATTTACGTAAAAAATAGTTCCAAAATCAAATGTACAAACCATACCAAATGTCAACACTGTGTTATCATAGAATCATAGAGTTGGAAGAGACTACAAGGGCCATCAAGTCCAACTCCTTGCCATGTAGGAATACACCATCAAAAGCATTCCTAACAGCCATCCAGCCTTTATTTAAAAACCTCCAAAGAAGGCAACTCTGCCACACTCTGAGGCAGCACATGACATTCCACTGTCAAACTGCTCTTACTGTCAGGAAGTTCTTCTTAATGTCTAGATGCAATCTCTTTTCCTGAAGTTTGAAGCCACTGCTCTATGTCCTAGGGCCTCTCCCCACTGCACTGTTATAGTGCCATTATTCCACTTTCAACATCCTGTGGAATTCTGGGATTTGTAATTTATTGAAGCCAAAGAGCTCTTTTCCCTAAACTGCAAAGCCCAGGATCCCATAGGACTTTGAAAGTGGAATAATAGCACTATAACCGTGTAGTGTGGAAAGGCCCCTAGTCTCTGGAGCAGCAGAAAACAGGCTTGCTCCATCCTTCATATGATATCCCTTCAAATATTTAAACATAGCTATCATTTCTCCTCTTATCCTTCTCTTCTCCAGGCTAAACATATCCAGCTTCCTAAGCCTCTCTTCATAGGGCATGGTTTCCAGGCCTTCTCTCACTTTGGTCAGCCTGCTCTGGGCGCATTCCAGATTGGCAATATTATTCTTGAACTGTGGTGCCCAGAACTGGACACAGTATTCCAGGTGAGGTCTGACCAAAGCAGAATAGAGTGGTACCATTGCTTCCTTTGACCAAGGCACTATACTTCTATTGATGCAACCCAGAGTCACATTGGCTTTCTTAGCTGCTTAGCTGGCTTTCTTAGACTTGGTTTTAGTCTATTTTATTTATTTATTTTTTAATTGTATTGATATCATGCTTTTCTTCCAATTTGGAGTCCAAAGTGGCAAAAAGGCATATGTTTTGATTCCATTTTTATATTGTGGCTGTGTTGTATGCCACTTTGGAGGCCCTCATAGGCAAAAAAGTGAATACTGTAGATACTGTTAATAAATAATACTCTTAATAAATAAAATATATACCTGCAGGCTACTGTCAGGTAGAGTTTGTTCTGGAGTAGGGTATCTCCTTGAACATTTTTCATATTTCTGAACTGCATAGAAATGTTTGAAATTCCTGTGTTGAGCTCTGCTTTTGCAAGGAGATGATAGAACTTGTTTAAGTGAAACGTTAAAAGGATAAATGTTGGAACATTCTTACTGCTCCAAAGCAGCAGTCAATTGTTGGACCATATCATACATTAGAATAAGTCTGAAAGAAGCCTTGGCAATTTGCTATGGGTGAGTTACAACAGTGGAATGGGATTTGCTTTCCATGGTGCTGCTCTAATGTTTAAAGGCCCTGAATCATATTGGTGGAACCAGTTTTAGAATGTACTGATGCAGTGTCATCCACCAAGAATTGGGAGTGAATGGCTAGAAGGATTTGTGTAGTTGCTTGGCCAATTTGTTGCTGCATCTTTTGAAAGAATCAGTGGCTTGAATCTACAGAAAAATATCCCCTTCACCACTCTCATAACATTGGAAGATATATATCAAAAGAAGTCTTAAGTCCAACAGTTACTACAGAGATGTGTTACGATCCTGTATATAGTGCTAATGTGCAGGTATGAATCATGTTATTCCAGTTTCCCTTAGTTTATCATCCTGTATGAGTTCTGGGCAAAAATTCACATCATTCTCAATAAGCATTGCCAATGGTTAGGGATTATGACTTTGGACTACAATCCTTGTTATTCAAAGTAAATATAATCAGGGATGATAGAGGTTGTAATCCAAATCATTTCTTCCATCCATCCATTTTTTCTTTATTAATATCCCACCTATCTCCCAGACTAGGACTCAGGGCAGGTTACCAAAGGCAAGCAATTAAAATAAAAGCACGTATAGCTGAACAAAGGTTCAGATGAAAACAGTATTAGGCTAATAGCAGAATTAAGATCATTTGAAATATTGCTTTAAAACAAAGATTAAAAACAGAACAGCACCATAAGAACCATTCTCTTGTTGCTAATCAGTTCCCAAAGGCTTGTTGGAGCAGAAAAGTCTTAAACAACTGTCAAAAAGACAGCAAGGAAGGTGCCATCCCAGCTTCCATAGCTGGGGAATTCCAAAGTGTGGGAGCAGCCTATGAAAACAGTGGGATAGAGAGAAGTGTGTCCCCTTAGGACCTCAGAGCTTGTGCAGGCTCATATAGAAACATATAATCTTTGAGCCACAACAGCTTTTTTTTTCCCATTTTCATTATTGCATTAGAATTTGAATTATGTCAACCATCTTACTATTAAAGGGAACAAAGCATGAAGCAAAATTATCTTTACTTCAGCAAAGAGTCTACCAGCATCTTAGGGTTAATTTTTTCACATCTTATTTCACGTTACATATGTAATTGCTCTCATAACTTTCATTGTTCTAGTTCTCTACCTAGGTGCCGTGCATTTTCATTCTCATTCCAAGCTGGAAAGACACCTTTTTGGATGTTATCTGCTGAATAATTAACCTTCTGTGCCAAAAAGATTAATGATTTGCATTGGTTTCAAATCAAAATGGTATTGCAAGCATTTCAGATGGGAAATGGATTTTTGCTCCTAGGCTCACTGTTAATTTCTGTTAGGGTCACAGATATATCAAATCTGAATTCTCATGCTTCTAAATTATTTCACATCCATATCAAATTTTGACCGTTTTGCCAGAATAACACAACTGCAAGGAATCAACATTGGAACCAGTTAATTTGAAAGTCAATTTCTACAATATCTCTACTGAACTATATTCACATAAATAAGGACAAATATAAATAGATATTCTAGTAAGAGTTCAGAAATGTTTTCTCAGGTTAACTTCCCCATAAGATTTTTGTGATAAAAACATGAAAGAAACCTTGCAGATCTTTCTTCATCTCCGAACAAAGATAATCTATCACAATAACCAAAGCCATTTCAGGATCAGATCCAGAAATTAAGCTAGTTTGAAATGGATCTAGATAGTCTATTTTCTCTGAAAGCACTCAGGGTAAGCAGCTGCCAGTTCCTCCAAGTTGTTGTCCCCGCAAATGTACTAATGAGTGGGTGATAGTTATTAAATCTCTCAAATCCAAACTGGGTTTTCTAAATAATAGCTACACTGCGTTTTTGTAGAAGTTGGTTGTACCACATTCTCTCATAAGGAGCTGTTAATTACTTTTTGGAGTTACCAAGTCACTGATTCATCTCCTGTTCTCTGGTACAATTATTAATAGCCCATGTGGATGAGGATCAAGAATACAGGTAATCAACTGTACCTTTCCAAGCACTTTTTCCATATCCTGGGGTCACATTAACTGAAATTTGTTCCCCAAAATCAGACTAACCAAGAGCCTGGACACATTCTCTGGAACTGTCTCATAGACTCATAGAGTAGGAAAGGGCCTCATGGGCTATAAAGTCTAACCCTGTGCTTCATGGACGCTCTCCAGCTAAAGCAGTGGTTCCCAACCTTCGGTCTTGCAGAAATTGTGGACTTCTGCTCCCAGAATTCCTTACTGTTGGCCAAGCTGGCTGGAGCTTCTGGGAGCTGAAGTCCAAAAACCAGCTAAAGCATTCCCAGCTCTTTTTGAAAGCGTCCAAAGAAGTGAGGCATTGCCAAACCACTTTTACTGTTAAAAAGTTCCTTCTAATGTTCAATTTGTCAGGAAATGTTGGACAAAACCTGTAGTCCAAAGAAAATACTTTGTGATGTAAATTGTCAAGTGCACCTGTGAAAAGTCATGTGACTCTAGCTGAGTCATGCTGAGTCAGGCTGATGAGCAGTCAGGGGAGAAAGTTGCATCAGATCTGGGGAGAATGCAAAGGTAGACCAGGATTGCATCAGCCAGGTGCCTGTATAAATGTAGCCAAGTACTAGTCAACTTTGCACACAGTGCCTGAGCGTGTATGCCAGAGGTTCTGCCAGAAAGAGCAAGCTGAGAAAGGCTTGAACGTCTTCTGGACATTCTTGTAAATATGTATATATTGTAACTCAAGAATAAACTGCCTCCTTGATGGAAGATAAGCCACATGGGTGAGTTTTTCCTGGCTACAGTGCATTGCTGCTAAAATAATCTCTGCTGGGCACGCTTGCATAGCTGTGCAGACAATCTCTGCTATATTTTGGGCATTTTGTACACTTGACTCTGGTACAGTTTTTTGCCAGAGCTCAGTGGTGGGGAGGGAAGTGCTATAGCAGTTTTGCGTAGCTCCCAGCATCTCCAGGACTCCCGGTGAGGGTGACACAATTGCAACCTAGTCTCCTGTAGCATAAGATTTTCAGACCTGGTCCTACCCTCTGAGGCATGAGAGAACAGGCCTGCCCCTCTTGTCTGTGACAGCCCTTAAGGTATTTACGGAATGCAGTCGTGTCCCTTCTGGACATGTTCACCAAGCTGAACATGCACAGTTCCTATAGCCTTCCCTCACATGTTTTGTTCTCCATACCTCTTAGCATCTTTTTTGTCCTTCTGCCCTTCTCAGAACTTTCTCCAACCTGTCTATATCCTTCTCAAAATGAGTCACCCAGAACTGAACCCAGTATTCCAAATGACACCTGACCAGTGCAGAATATACTGGGACTATTACTTCTCTCAACTTGGAATCTATGCTTCTATTAATGCAAGCTAAAATAGTATTTGCTTTCTTTGCTGCAGCATCCCACTGCTGGCTTGTGCTCAACATAAAATCAGGAATAGTCCCAGGATCCTTTTTGCATGTAGTACTCGTGAGCCACCTATCCCCCATCTTGTACCTGTGTGTTTGGTTTTTGTGATTTACATGTAAAGTTTTGCATTTGTCTCTGTTGAATTTCATTTCATTAATTTCTGCCCAGTTTTAAAGGTTCTTGTGAATTCTGTTCCTGTCTTCAAATTTGTTAGCCACCCCTCCCAATTTTGTTTCATCTGCAAACTTGATAAGGGTTCTTTCCACTCTATCATCAAAGTCACTGATAAAAATGTTTAAGAGTAATGGCCCTAGGACGGGACCCTGAGGCACTCTACTGAAGACCTCATTCCAGTTTGAAGTGCAGCCATTGATGATGACTTTTCAAGGACAGTGTTCCAACTAGTTAGGGATCCATCTGACAGTGTTTCCATCTATTTCACATTTAATCAGTTTGCTAATCAAAACATTATGGGGACCTTATCAAATGCTTTGCTGAAATCCAGGTAAATGACATCCAAAGCATTCCCACCACCTACTAGACTAGTGACCTGATCAAAACAGATATAAGATTAGTTTTGCAGGATGTATTCTTGACAAACCCATGCTGGCTCCTATTGATCACTGCATTGTCATCAAGGTATTTGTAGAGAGACTCCTGAATAATCTGTTCTAATACTCTTCCTGTTGCTGAAGTCTAGGCAGTAGTTTCCTGGATGTTCGATTTTACCTTTGAAGAGAGAGACAATGTCTGCCCATCTCCAGTCTTCTGGCACCTTACGCTTTCAAGATTTCTCAAAAATGATGTCAGTTGATTCTGCAAGTACTTCAGCAAGTTCCTTCAATACTCTGGGATGCAGTTCAACTGGTCCTGTAGATATGAACTCATTAAGGTTACTAAGTGATTCTTGGCTCCTTGTTGATCTTGTATCCAAATCCATTGTCAAGATCTTGGCTGCTACATGGAAGCACACAGGTCTTTTGCCAGGGTAGGGGGTAGAAAATTGAAGCGAAATAGATATCACATATTTCTGCCTTTAGTTGTGACCTGTTAGCATTTTACTTTCCTTACTGAAGAATAGCCACATTGTCTCATTCTCTTTTCTTGAATGTATTTGAAAATCTCGTTTTGTTGTTTCAGTGATGATGTCACGTTCATTGTGAATTTAAGCAACATGATCTTCAAAATGGCTTGCAGACTTGTCACAACAGGCATCCTGGGATTCTGCCATCAGTATATCTCAATCTGATTTCAGCAACCTATTTACCACCCACATGAGTTCTGCAAGATACAGTAGCTATTTGAGGAGGTAGAGATGATGTAGAAAATCAAAGTACTTTGATGCTACTTTGGTCACAAAATAGTCCAAAAAACGTGCTTTTAGAAATAGCTATCTTCCCCATTAAAGAAAGGTTTGTCTGTCTCCAGCTACCAATGTTTTTCTTTTAATTATTTCACTATTGGTCCTATAGTTTTACATTAGCCTTCTACAGGAAGTCTTGTTGGCCCCTTCTCTGGTCTCTTTCTACTGGCTGGACCTTTCTGCCAGCAGGTGC